>JAYESD010000003.1:17370408-19919158 GCA_036927565.1 Tuctoria greenei
CAAGTCTTCAACAAAATGTTACATCCTCTTGGTACATGTCCGCAATCAAATTGTGTACATCTACCAGGGGGCCAAGTGAGACAAAGGTTGAAGACAAAAAATGAAATTTATAAATTTCTTGGATTTCATTCATCTAAGGACAAGAGATTACAAAATTGGAGAAAAGAAGAGAAGATACAAGTGGAAGCTACAAAGAGAAAGTCCTAGATCCTACGAAAGAACGAGGCAACCTTCAGGGCAACCTCTGACATGCTGGCCTTGGTGGCATCTCCCTCTCCGTCGATGGGACCTTCAAGCACCGGATCTAATGGGAAGTGAGGATCCCGACTTGTGTAGAACGTCAGCATGTACTTTGCGACGTTCTGCGCAAGGGATTTCCCTTCAGTTTCCAACTGATCCACGATGACATCGCCCATCTTATTGAGTTTGCTGCCCGCCGAGCTCAACGCCTTCAACGCCTGGTCCAACTTTGGCTCCGGATCGTCCGGATGCACGGGACTAAAACCCAGCGGCATCAGCGTGTCATTGGCTTTGCCCAAGAAGTCCCATATTTGTTGGGACTCCTCAGCCCTTGAACCTCGCACCTCTTCCAAGGACCTCTTGGTCGCCGCAAGCTCCGAACCCTTCCGGGCAAGGCGCTCGACTTCTTTGACGTGCTGCTGAATCTTTTCAGCAACTTGCCTTTCGAGTTTAGCAAGCTTCTCTTCCCGTACGTGGATCTTGTTCCGGTGGTCGACTAGGTCTCTCTCCTGGCCCCGCACTTTCTTCTCCCTGGTTGCAAGTCATTCTCCCTCTTGGTGAGGTCCTGTCCCCGCTGCCAGGCCTTCTTCTCCTCGCTCTCGCAGAGCTCCTCCAGCTTCTTGGTGCGCTCCGCCTATCTTGGTGCGCTCCTTGGCGGACCGGATATCCCTTGGGACTGCAGGAAGTTCAAAGGAACTCCACCTATCTGAGTTGAGGACCTCCAAAGGCCCCACGTGTCATACGGAACCGAACTTGCCTCCCTTCTATGGTTAGTCCCAGTGCCGCCACGTGTATCATAAAAATGAAGCTACATTCCATACATGGGAAAGCTCTAGACTAGATACCTGTGTGGCACCCCCGGACCTAACCCCCGACATAGGGAAGCTCCGGTACCGACACATGTACAACAGCACTGGACCTACTCGTCCAAGACAGTAAGCTCCGAAGCTGCCACGTGTCCAGCCGCCAGACCTTCAACCTCAACAAGCAGACTGGTGGACCTCCAACGGCTTGAACCTTCAAGGAACAATTAAAGATTCAAGACCCGATTATGTGTCATTAATGCTATCTTAATGACACACGATCGGAGAACCCTTAATACCAGTAACGGCGCCATCAAGGCGTGTTATCACACTGTTAAGGGTAATTAAGTACATTAACTATGTATTAAGCATCAGTAACCGCCAGGGCCACATGTAGGGCCAGGCTGACGATGTAACGACCAGTCCTTGTACTATAAAATGATTGGCCAAGCGATACACGGGGGGCACATCCACACGTGCCTAAGACTCCTAGACACTCTGGTCTCTCGCACACAAGCGCTCAGACGCTCAATACAACAACAACTCACACCCGTGGAGTAGGGTATTACGCTCAGGCGGCCCAAACCATGTAAATCCCTGTGTCAAATCGCCACCTTCTTATAAATCTCCGCACGCCCACAACCGAACTAAGAACTCCGCGGGCTGCCAACGGTAGTACCGGGAGAATTGCCGGAATCACACTCCGACAGTGTCTCTCACACACATCCTATACATTTAAATCTACTTTGAGCTTCAGTTGTCAATTGGGCTTTTCTCTTTTGTACACCACTTCATTTTTCACTTTTTGAGTGCACCAAACTATCTCATTTAGCTTAACCCGCAATCATCTCAACAAGTTCATTAGGATCTCATTCGTTTGTCATCAATCGTCCAAAACCCACAAGGGATTGCCTAGATGCACTTTCAATCTCCACCTTTTTGGTGATTGATGACAATCAATTGAGCTTTCACAATTAAGAGTAAAAATTGATTTTCATAAAGTGTGAATATATGAGAACAATAAATGAGTAACAAAAACTTCTCACATATATGCACTCTTTATGGTGGGGGTGCCTAACAAGTGTGTGATCAAAAAGATGTGATCAGCAATACATAAGAACTTAATTATAGGAAAAATCATCACATTAACATTAACTAAGCATCACACATTAAGTAAAGTAAGCACATCTAACAAATTAGAATAGTTTGAAATCAAGTACATGTCCTTGATCACAAGTCCTTAATGGCTTAATGACTACAAAATAAACAACTAGTCTCAATCTCTCCCCCTTTGGCATCAAGGCATCAAAAAAAGGAAAAATTGAGTGGAATCACTCATTGTCACTACCTCTCTCACTCTCAGTCCTCTCTTCATCTTCTTCTTCATCTTCAGGTGCTTGAGGAGGAGGAGGAGTAGAGGTGCCAGCAAGTCCGAATGAGGCCATCTCTTGCTCAGTTAGAGGTGCCATCTCTGTGATGTCTTCTTCAAAGTCTTCTTAGATATGAGGTGATCCCACTAGCTCTATTTCTAGCTTCTCACAGATGGCTTTGATATTGGCCTTCACATATCGCTGATGCTTCTTTCTGGCTAGACTCTCCTTGTGCTGCTTGATTTCCACTTTGCAACAGAATGCAAAGATGGATGAGACCATCTTCAACACTCCACTTGAGGATCCTCTAGAAGGTGGAGGAGCAAGAACAACAGCCTCAGATCTAGTTCCTTCTTGATTCCTCTTAGATCTTCGTTCCTCTACAGGTGAGGTAGGAGCAGAGGGAACCGTGTAGATAGTAGGCATCTGGGGCCTGAGTCTAGTATGAGGCACATCCTTGACAAATTCAAGTGTTTTTCACCTTCTCAATCATATACATGATGTAGGGTGCATAGTCACATGACCTGTTAGGAGTGATAGCGATGTTCACAATGTCATTGTACATATACTCAAAGACATTGAAAGTCCTTTTCTTGCTGATGACCTTCATCAATGTCCTGAGGGTCCCCTGGATG
This sequence comes from Tuctoria greenei, assembly GCA_036927565.1. Taxonomy (NCBI): domain Eukaryota; kingdom Viridiplantae; phylum Streptophyta; class Magnoliopsida; order Poales; family Poaceae; genus Tuctoria; species Tuctoria greenei. The sequence goes on from JAYESD010000003.1 coordinate 17,373,457, forward strand.
GTCCCTACATCTCCCTCCTTGGGAGCTATGGTCTTCCTTAGGATTCTGTTTAAAACAGCAAAGAAGGGCTCTAGGTACTTTGTGGTTGGAGACTTGAATGGCATCTTAGTATCATAGAGAAAGTCAAGTTGATCTTTCTCCAGAGGCTTTAGGTTGTGGATAATGATGTCATTCTCCAAAGAATCTTCCAGGTGAAGAATTCTAGCAAACTCTTCATATATGACACTGTACTTTGCTTCATGTGTCATCCAGATCCTTCTGTCACCGTCATCACGAGAAAAGTAAAGAGTAGAATAGAATTGAGTGATGACCTCAGTGTTCCAGTACCACTAGAAAGAGACAAGATCCTTCAGCCCATGAAGCTCCAGAGCTTCCAAAACCTCTTGATAGGCTTGGCATCTTTTGGACTGGAGGTAAGTGATGTCGACCCACTCTCGATAACTGGGTTCCTCATCTTCAGATACATATGCTCATAGTAATCAGCATGGAAGTTGCTCTAGAATCTAGGATGAGCTGATTATTTGGGCTGATCATAGACTTCTACCTTCCTGAACTTCCATGACCAGTAAGCAATCAACAATCATACCATGACCATAATTCACCAAGATCCACTAATTTAAATAGTTTTCAAGAGAAAATCGAGATAAGGATCAAATTTTCATAAAAATGAGTAAACTTTGAAATCACGGTCAGGTATGCAATGTTTCAAGCCACATTTCTAGAGTCAAGTATATTTAGCTCGTTTCTTAGCTCACAAAACCTCTTTTCATCTAGTGGCTTGGTGAAGATGTCTGCAAGTTGTTTTTCAGTCCTAACATGTGAGATTACTATGTCACCTTTTAATGAATGATCTCTTAGAAAATGGTGATGAATATCTATGTGCTTAGTTCTTGTGTGCTCTACTGGGTTGTGTGCAATTTTTATAGCACTGAGTAGAATATGGTTCATATTGTAACCATAGTCCCTTAGAGTTTGTCGCATCCAAAGTAGTTGTGTGCAACAACTACCGGCTGCAACATACTCCGCTTTGGCTGTGGAAAGAGCAATGGAGTTTTGCTTTTTAGATGACCATGAAACTAGGGATTTGCCAAGGAATTGACAAGTCTTCGACGTGTTCTTTCGATCGACTTTGCATCCTGCATAGTCAGCACCGGAATAACCTATCAAGTTAAACTTGGATCCTTTGGGATACCAAAGGCCAAAGTTGGGTGTGTGCACGAGGTATCTTAAGATTCTTTTTATAGCTATTAAATGACACTCTTTAGATGCAGCTTGAAACCTTGTGCACATACACACACTAAGCATAATATCTGGCCTAGATGCTCATAAATAGAGTAATGAGCCAACCATGGACCGATATACCTTTTGATCCACATTTGGAACATCTTCGTTGAGATCGAGATGTCCGTTAGTTTCCATAGGTGTCTTGATGGGCTTGGCCTTGTCCATATTGAACTTCTTGAGAATGCCCTACGTGTACTTGGTTTGGCTTATGAACGTGCCCTCTCTTAATTGCTTCACTTGGAATCCCAAGAAGAACTTCAATTCGCCAAACATCGACATCTCGAACCTGTCTATCATAATCTTGCTAAACTCTTCACAAAACGACTTATTAGTAGAACCAAAGATGATATCATCAACATAGATTTGACATCCAAATAGATGATCATCAAAGTATTTTGTGAACAGAGTATAATCAGCTTTTCCAATTTTAAAACCATTTTGAGTCAGAAAATCTCTAAGGCACTCATACCAAGCTCGAGGAGCTTGTTTGAGGCCATAGAGAGCCTTACGCAGTTTATAAACATGGTTGGGGTGCTCTTGATCTTCAAAACCTGGTGGCTGCTCCACGTACACTTCCTCCTTAATTGGACCGTTGAGGAAGGCACTTTTGACATCCATTTGATACAACTTGAAATTATGATGAGTAGCATATGCCAATAAAATACGAATGGACTCAAGTCTAGCTACAAGAGCGAAAGTTTCATCAAAATCCAAACCTTTGACTTGTGAGTAACCTTTAGCCACAAGTCGCACTTTATTTCTTGTTACCACTCCATGTTCATCTTGTTTGTTCCGAAAGACCCATTTGGTTCCAACGATGTTCGCCTTTAGTCTTTCCACCAGTTCCCATACTTCATTTCTCTTGAAGTTGATTAGCTCCTCTTGCATTGCAATCACCCAATCTGGATCCTTGAGTGCTTCTTCTACCCTGTATGGTTCCAGAAAAGAGACAAAAGAGTAATGTTCACAAAAATTTGCTATGCGAGATCTAGTAGTTACTCCCTTATCAATATCTCCAATGATGTTGTTGACGGGATGATCTTTTTGTACACTCTGATGTACTCTTGGGTGACGGACTTGTGAAGTTGCTTGCTCTTCATTGTCTTCATGTTCATCGTCTCCCCCTAGATCACTGCTTTCGTGGTTGTATTGATCTTCTTGATCTTCCTGATTTTGATCTTGTGCATGAGCTCCCCCTTGATCATTGCTTTCCTGTTGAGGTTCACCTTGTGCACTTGTCTTGTTGTTGCTCTTGAGGTCTAATATCACCAAGTGCCATCCTCCTCAATGCTTGACATGAGGCTTCTTCTTGATCTAGCACACACTTATCAACTTGCTCCACTTGGGAGCCGTTAGTTTCATCAAACACTACGTCATGTGCTACTTCAACAAGGCCAAAGACTTTGTTGAAGACGTGATAGGAGTGGGCATTTGAATCATAACTGAGCAAGAACCCTTCATCAGATTTCAAAGCGAACTTCGAAGTCCGTGGTTTCTTGTTCAGAATAAAACATTTGCAGCCAAATACTTTAAAATATGAAACATTTGGTCTGTTACCGGTGAGAATCTCATATGGTGTTTTCTTCAAGAGTCGATGAAGATACAACCGATATGTGGCATGACAAGCAGTGTTCACCGCTTCAGCCCAAAACCGGTCTGATGTCTTGTATTCATCCAACATTGTCCTTGCCATATCGATTAGTGTTCTGTTTTTTCTTTCGGCCACCGCGTTTTGTTGAGGGGAGTAGGGTGTCAAAAATTCGTGCTTTATTCCTTCTTTATCTAGGTACTCCTCAACTTGTGTATTCTCGAATTATGTCTCACTTCTAATGTTCTTCACTGTTGAGGAGAATTCATTCTGAGCTCCTTTCAGGAATTTCTTGAGGATTCCCTAAGTTTCTGATTTATCATACAAGAAAAATACCCAGGTGAATCTTGAAAAATCATCAACAATAACTAAATCATATTTGTTACCGCCGATGCTTATATAAGCAATTGGACCAAAAAGGTCCATGTGAAGAAGTTCCAGCGATCTTGTGGTAGTCATCACATTCTTGGCAGGGTGCCGTGCTCCAACTTGTTTTCCTGCCTGGCAAGAGCTACACGGCCTATCTTTATCAAAGACAACATCCTTTAAACCTCAAATGTGACCACCTTCTAGAAGTTTCTGCAGATTTCTCATTTTAACATGGGCTAGCGGTCTATGCCACCACCATCCCATGTTAGTTTTAGCAACCAAGCAAGTGTTGAGTTCAACTTTATCTTTGTTGAAGTCAGCAAGATAAATCTTTCCCTTCAACATTCCCTTGAATGCAATAGAGCCATCGCTTCTTCTAAAAACAATCACACCCTCATTAGTGAATAAACAGCTATAACCTTTGTCGCATAGCTGAGATATGGATAGAAGGTTATAATCTAAAGAATCTACATGTAAAACATTTGAGAGAGTATGTTGAGACGAGATTTCAATTTTACCGCTACCAAGGACCTTTCCTTGGCTGTTGTCTCCAAGGTATATCCCTTCACTTTGATTTGCGTTGCGCTCATACTCCATGAACATATTCCTCTCTTCAGTCATGTGATTGGTGCATCTACTGTCTAGCACCCATTTTGATCCACCGGAGGAGTAGGCCTGCAAAACAGAATTATTCCTTGGTTTTTTGTACCCAAGCTTGCTTGGATCCTCTCAGGTTAGTCACAAGAGTCTTGGGAACCCACACACAAGTTTTCAAATTCTTGTGGCGTGGCCCTGCATATTTAGCAAATACATTTCCAAATTTGTCTTTAATAAGTACATAGGAAGCATCAAAAGTACGAAATAGTATTTGCAAGTCAGATTCATGCGATTTTTTAACAAAAGTAATTTTCTTCTTAGCATGAACATTGGTGGACATGTGTTTGTTCTTGTTAAACCCAAGACCGTCTTTGATGTTAGGAGGTCTAGTGACCATATATGCACTATGTGCATATCTGATCTTCTTCTTGTCAAAGATGCCACTTTGGGAAGGATGCTTAGCACGAGAAGTAGAAGAATCAGGTTTGACAACATTTTTCTTAATGGAACATGTGCATGTTGTGAGTGTTGTCGGACTTACACCTTTGGAAGGTGAGCTTTTGGAGGAGGAGGAGCCACTTTGCTTGAGTGACTCAACTTGCACTTCAAGAGTCTTGTTAACTTTTGACAAGTTAGCAAGTTCATCCTTGATTACAACTGTGAGTCTTCTAGCTTTGAGTAAGTTTTCTTACTCAAGGCTAGCTCATTCTCAGGTGACTTGCTCTTCTCTCTTTCAAGCTCAAGGAGTTTCTCAACCTCTTGATACCTCTTCCTTTCTCGGATGAGCATATCTTCTTGTCGGTTGATAAGCTCCTCCTCCTCCTCAAAGATTTTATCTGACAACATTTTCATTTTCTTCAATGCAGTTTTACTTAATCCCCTAAACATCTCCTCATTTTCACTAGAGCTGTTAAAATCATCAATAGAGGAATTTAGCGAGGGGGGAGTAAGTCGAACATTTTCTTGCCTTCTTTAGCCATAAGGCAAGTGTGATTGTGTGTCTCCCGTCCTCCCATGTTTGGGAAGAGCGTAGACCTCTTGGTAGGCTTCTTGATGGCAATGGTGGCCATCTCCTCTTCTTCATCGGAAGAGGACTCGTCGTTTGAGTCCCACTCTTTGCCAATATGTTCTTGATGGGCTTGCCTCCTTTTCCTGAAGATCTTCTTTTCTTGCAGCTTCGTTTCCTTCTTCCTCTTATTCTCCTCATAAGTGCAGTCAACCATGAAGTGACCGTACTCGCTACAGTTATAGTAGGTATGTCGAGCCTTGAATTTTCCTTTTTCTTTGCTCCTCCCTTCATTTGAGTTGCCGTCGTTTCTTCTTTTCATCATGTGCTTAAATTTCTTGATTAAGAGTACCATATCTTCATCATCTAGGTCAGTGCTCACATCACTTGTGTCTCCTTTGTCTTGAGCTTCACGGGTTTCCTTTCCTTTAGGCTTGCAAGTTGCTTTGAGAGCAACTTCCTTCTTTTTGGAGGAGGTGAGCTCAGCTAGGTCTTTGACGTATTGGGATTCCTTCTCCATCATCTCATGGTTTATGATTTTGCCCAATAGTTCACCCGGAGTCACTTTGGGAAACCCCAGGCTTTCTCGGATCATTGAGCATCAGGTGACATTTCTTGGCATGAAGGCTCTAATAATCCTTTTGACCACCTCATGGTTAGTCCACTTCTTGTTTCCATAGGCGCGGATCTTCTTGATAAGCGCCTTCATCCGGTTGTACATGTCTTGAGGTGATTCGCCTTCTTCAATGACAAATCTCCCCAATTCTCCTCCAAGCATCTCAATTTTGGCTTCTCGAACTGGCCTATTTTCTTCATGTGTTGTTTTAAGTGTATCCCAGATTTCTTTTGCGCTTTCTAATCCATCAATCTTGGTGAACTCCTCCCGGCTCAGTGATGAGGTAATCATTGCAACAGCTTGTGCATTGTGGTGAATTTCTCGTTCTTGTTCTGGAGTTAGTTCTTCGTCCGTATTCGAGATATCTACACCTATACACGCAATATGCCAAAGACTGGGATTCAAAAAGATTAGATGCATTTTCATATTGTATTTCCACATGGTGTAGTCGTTTTCGTCGAATTGCGGAGGCTTTCCCATGGGAATAGAAAGATAATGATTATTTGTATTAAGACGATTGTAATTGTAAGGATATCAGGAGTAGTCTTGATGACCACTCCCCGTCGTCTTCTCGTCTTCTTTTTTTTGGCTCAGAAATTTCTTCCTTAGAAGTGCCTTGAGTTGATGCACTTCTTCATCATAATGTGGATTTTCCCTCAGTACATCAAAGGCTTTTGTATCTTGCTTTCCTTCGGTGTTGAGCACCTTTGGGATCTTGTTGTTCTTCTCAGAGACCATTGATCTCTCTGAGCGGTGACTCTCGTCGATGGAGAACCTGCTCTAATACCAATTAAATGTGGCCTAGAAGGGAGATGAAAAGGCTTTGAAAATTTCTTGCACACTTAATCAAATGGTCAAATACTTGATAGACTGTACTTGTCCGGTTGGATGTGCGAACTAGTCCGGTGTGCTAAATGTGTGTCGATTTGACTAAGTGTTGATTCAGGAATTAAACTTTATAGCAGCAGAAATTTAAACAATTGGTAATATCACTTGAATTAACAATCGATGTTGTGAAGTTACATGTGAGAAGCAATACGTGATTCAAGTTATAATGTTGATCAACTATGTGACCTAATCAATGAAGATGCAAAAACAAAGAAGCACACGGGACATCAATTTTTACCGAGGTTCGATCACACCAAAGAGATCTACTCCTCGTTGAGGAAGCCCGCACAGAGCCCGGTCTCTTCAAACCCTTTCCCTCGTCAAGTCACCACATAAGGCCGACTTGATTCCACTATCACGGGTAATCACCGAGTTTATGGGGGCAACCTCACACGTTGAGGGCTCCCACAAGAATTACAAAAAAAAATGATCCATTACACTTGAAAAGATTACAAAGAAAGACACTAGTGTGAAAAGATCAAACCCCAAGAGCTCAATGAAGCGAAGACAACGATCTCCCAACCCCAAATCTGAATACTCAATTGATTTTCACCTTTGAGGACTTTAGATGTGTGGGGAGATGTGTTTGTGGGCTCTGGGGATAAGTGGTGGCGCTAGGGTTTGAGTTGTGAACATTAGAATGCGTGAATTCCGTTTTTGGGATCATGGATCTCCTATTTATAGTGTTTCCAAAATTGTTACCGTTAGTTATCCCGACGTCCGGACTAGTCCGTACTGGGGACCAGACTTGTCCGGTGTACTGTGTAAAAGTCGGCGTGAAATGTGCAGCACACTAGAAACCCTAATTGTGCGAGGTATGCCGGACTAGTCCAGTAGGTGTCCGGACTTGTCCGGTGCCCTGTGAAATTGAACTCCAGATAGTTGAACGGACTAGTCCGATCCTTGAACGGACTTGTTCGACGCTACGTGTTATAAAACATCAGAGAGTTCAACGGACTAGTTCGGTCCAGTGGACGTACTTGTCTAGAGTGTAGTGTAATGGGTTTACAGAGACTTGAACGGACTAGTCCAGTCCAACGTCAGACTAGTCCGGTGCACTGTGTTATGTGGTTCTAGAAAGTTTATCGTACTAGTCTGGTCCATGGTCGGACTAGTCCGGTGCACAGTGTATTTGGGCAATAGAGAGTTGAACGGACTAGTCCACTGCTCAGAGAATTTTTAGGTGATTTCAAGCCCTTACCCCTATGCAAATACTTGAGCTCTTGGGATGTGTCTCTCACACACATCCTATACATTTAAATCTACTTTGCGCTTCAATTGTCAGTTGGGCTTTTCTCTTTTGTACACCACTTCATTTTTGACTTTTTGAGTGCACCAAACTATCTCATTTAGCTTAACCTGCAGTCATCTCAACAAGTTCACTTGGATCTCATTTGTTTGTCATCAATCATCCAAAACCCACAAGGGATTGTCTAGATGCACTTTCAATTAGGTACGCCAGCATGTTCTTCTTTAGAGCGGATTTACATTGCTGTGATAGGAATCCCTGTAGAAGCTACAAGGGAAAATTCAGTTACAAATTTATTTAACAAATTAATAGAAAAATATAAGTTTAGTCAGCCATGATTATTATAAGGCAGCCAGAAACTGAATCTCCATTTTATAGAAGACTTGGAGTGGTTAATAAACTTTTCACAGAAATGAATTCATACCATGGCACCTCGAAATGCAATTGTCAAAGATCCTTTTTAGATGTTGTAACACTGGATAACAAATTTGAATACAAGAAACTGTAATTTACACTACTACAAAAAACATTTTCACAGGCGCCTCGATTTTTCAAACACAAGCGGTCCGTAAAAAAATGTGATTGTGGTGACTAATGATACAATAACCGCCTGTGATGACTGAACATCACAGGCAGATTTTAAGAAAGAACCGCCTGGGTAAGTACATTATTTACCGAGGCGGTTATTAATTAAGAACCGCCTGTGATGTATCAAACATCACATGCGGTTCTTAATTAATAACCGCCTGGGTAAATATATGATTTTCATGGACGGTCATTGTTTAAGAACCGTATGTACTAGTTCAATTATCACAAGCGGTTTTTATTGAAGAACCACCTGGGGAAAGTCATCGTTTTCACAGACTGCTTGTTAATTAAGAACTGCATGTGATGCTGATAAGATAATCCCTTCACAACAAGCTCTTTTAGATGCAAGTAGCACCTGTGGCTCATCATTTGGATTGTTGAAAGCATCAATTTGAAGCCTGACGATCCTTGGAAGGATTTCCCATCCATTTGAAGGATTTCTTTCCTTCCTGTCCATTTGAAAACTTAGGAAGATGTTCCTTACTCAGTTTTAATGCCTAAATATATTGACTAAAAATCAATACCTACTTTCTTAGTGCTTCACACAAGCGAGGAATCGAACAACTACAATCACAAATCTTGTTTTTACACTTTCATAGGGATTTAACCTTAATATTTAATTCAAGCATAGATTTATCAAATAAGTGAAGCTTCCTTATCACACATGTTAATGGCAGTTATAAGTGAAGGATGTGCCGAAGCTAACGAAATCTGAATCAGACTGAAGATAAAGAGATCTGCATATGAGTGGCAATATCCAGGTTAGACAGCGTGAAGCTATGATGACAACCTTCAACAACATGAAAAGTGATGTTAAGGTTATGCTTGCATCAACCAAGGCATGTTGTGAGGGTATAACACTTGTTGGGGGCAAGCATAACCGTTATGCTCCAACAAGTGTTATGCCCTCACAACATGCCTTGGTTGATGCAAGCATAAACCTTGACATCACTTTTCATGTTGTTGAACGCTGCCATCATAGCTTCATGTTTTCTAACCTTGACATTGTCACTCATATGCAACATCTCTTTGTCTTCAGTCCCGTTGAGATTTCGTTAGCTTCGACACACCCTTCACTTGTAACAACCATTAACATGTATGATGAGGAAGCTTCAGTTATTGATAAATATATGCTTGAAATATTAAGGTCAAATTCCTTTGAAAAGGGTAAAAACAAGATTTGTGATTGAAGTTGTTCGCTTCGTCGTTTGTGTGAAGCACTAAGAGAGATGGTACTGATTTGTAGTCAATATATTCAGCCACGAGAACTGATAAAATAGCATCTTCGTAAGTTTTTAAAATGGAGAGAAGAGAAAGAAATCTTTCAGGACTTGTTTGGGTGTACTCAATCTAATTGGATTGACGTTGATTGAAGTGAAGAATGAACTATTTTTCTCCTCAATCCACCTCAAACCACTTATATTGAAGTGAATCCACTCCTATCCAAACAAGCCCTCAAATGGATGGGAAGTATCGTCAGACTTCAATTGAAGCTTTTAATATCCAAATGATGAGTCTCGGGTGTTACTTTCATCTACAAGAGCTTGTTGTAAAGGGATTGGCTTGACAGGAGCTTCAAGAGTTGTGCTTCTAGATGTTGTTTGAAACCAAGCTGTTGGAAGGCAAGCCTGATCATCATAGGTCAGAAGAAATTTATATACACATACAATTTGATAACTTGTGGAATAGGTGAAGGTGATAAATATAATAATGTAATAATGTTCAAAACAGAAGCTGAATTTAATAATGTTCAAAACATGCTATCTAAAGCTGAAATGGAGCATTGTTCTAAGTTCATTTCAGAGGATACAAATATATACAATATATATCATACATTTTTTCCAGCATTGACATCTTCTCGCATATAGGGTTCCAAATCCTTTTTAATGCTTCTCCCTATGCGCTTGATGTTTTTTGGTTCGGTGAAAAGGTACATCTCTTCATATTGATTATATTCCTCTTCATTCAACCCCAACAATATTTTGCTTTCCAGAAACAACTACGTGCATCTTCTCAGTTTCTGGATCTTGATCATAAAAAACTTGTGCAACACAATCGGCGAGAACCCACAGGTCATCTTTATAACCCACTTTATTCAAGTCTAACAGTGTCAGCCCGTAATTGTCCACTTTCACACCATCAGGATGTTTGACCTGTTGGCACTTAAATACAGGCATTACCATTCTTTCGCCATAATCGAGTTCCCATATTTCCTCTATGGACCCGAAGTATGTGGTCTTTTGCCCTTGTGGATCATAAGCCTCAATACGAACACCACTATTTTGTGCAACACTCTTACCGTCTTTTTCTTTAGTGTAAAATGTGTAACCATTGATGTCATATGCTTGCCATGATGTCACTGTTGACGGCTGTTATATACCAATTTCATTCGTCAATTTAACTCAATTATGTGAAGGATTTGTCATTTCTTGCACACATCACCTTTCTATCTAACCCAATTCCACTTGGACTTGGAGAAATATGTGTATGCAACATTTTATGCAGGAAATGAGGAAATGTAGAGGGACCAATCCTATAAAATATCATCCCAGCCAATCAGGCGACAACATGTGGCATCTCATGGATCAAATGGCCCACAAACAGAAGTATCCGAGGAGATCCAACGGTGTATCACCCATATACATCAATGGGACCCACCTGGCAGCCACCTGGAGAAAGCACACGAGAATTGGTGCAATGACCAGGTCGGCCGAACCAGGGGGTCGGCCGACCTGGTCTCTGCACCAAACTCAGTCAGCCTCCATGTGTTGGCTCCTCCCTGCTTCCTGGAGTCAATGGTGACTGATTCGCGCGCTTTTGGTGGTGGGAACCGACCTCAACACTAGTATAAATAGGACCCCTCTCACTTCAACACACACCACTTGAGCTTCATCTCTATTGTATACACTATCATCCATAGTCTTAGAGGAGTTAGGTTGTAGAGAGGAGAGTCTCTAGTCCCAAGTTCAAATTGGGAAAGGAGTAAGGAGTCTCTCTCTTCCCAATCCTACATTGGAAAGGTATGGCTCATGTATTCTTTCTTGTATTTGTGACTTTATGCATAATAAAGATAGTATCTTTAGTCTCTACTTATACATATACTTGGGCAAAGAGTTTCCTGTTTGATTGTGGAGTCCATGTATGTGGAAGGTATAGCTTCTATGACTATTTCATCATGAACATATCTCATTATCATAGAACCTATAGACCCCCACTATGGTCTAGTTAATTATAACATAACTAGGTTAGTATGGATAATTATGTTGTGTATCAACAATGGTTCAATGATGTTTAAATTCATTGCCTTAGGATGGATTGTGCCTAGGCTCTTAAGGTAATTACTTAATATGCTAGCATGGTGCTAGGATAGCTAAGTAGCATTGGATGTCTCGTAGACCCACGGATTGAAGAGGTAGGCAGTAGGTGGTGACAGCCCTATCTGTCCTTTGTAATCCTCCATGTTCGGCTATGCCACAGGCTCTTGGCGGGAGTCACCCTAGTATTGCTAGGGGTAAGCCCATGCCCGATGTGTTGAACCACATAGCATAAGTATTTACTATTGATCTAGCTTATGAATAATTAGTTTAGACTATGTATATGTACAATAGAGCATAGTAGGAGTACCTCCGTAACTCTCAACCTTAACTAACCTCTAGGATCCTCTTACCCCCCTTAGACTTGAAAGCTTTTGTGTGTGTCACACTACCTCCACTATTATTTTATCCATCCTTACTAGTTTCTTACCTAGACCTTTCTACACTTTCCACTTGATGATTGTTATATCTCTTCCCTGCCTTCCTTTGGGATCAAATAAATGACACCCTTGGGAATACTCTTAAGGGGAAATGCTACAATGATATCTCCGTGCGCTTGCGGAATTCACTCTGTGATCCAATAGAACCATTAACAAGCATTTCTGACACATCAGTTGGAGATGTTTAGTTAATGGTGCGTAGGTAATAACAACAAGCATTTCTGGCACTATTGCCTGGGATGATTTGTTAGTATACCTTAGGAGCCGTCAACAGTCACCAAAGCAGATGGGCCAGAAGCTAACTTCTTCATTGTTCCCTCTTCTATAGTGTTTCCGTATGGTATATTTTTGTTCGTTAACCATTCAGTGAAACATCTTATGTGCTCTTTCATGATTCAGTCCTCTGTGCGGTCTTGGTTTTTTCACGTAGCTCAATTTGGTGTTCCTTGATGTACGACTCAGCTATTGCGAGCTATTGTAGTACAACAAAATGTGCACGGTGTACATTCTTGTAATCTTGAACGATAAAAGTTTTCTTGCTCACTTTGCCTCTCCCACGTAGTCTTCCCTCATGTACTGGTATAGGCACACCTATCGGTTTTCCATCTTTGATGTAATCAGCGCAACCCTCAATCATTTCTTCAGTGGTGTATCCTTCCATAATTGAACCCTCTGGGTGAGCACAGTTCCACACATAACCTTTTAATACTCCTAAATATCTCTCCAACGAAAACATATGATGTAAATATAGTGGCCCCAATGCTTTTATCTGATCAACAAGATGTATTATTAGGTGTACATGCATATCAAAAAAGGATGGTGGGAAACACATCTCAAGCTTGCACATAGTCTCGACGATGTATGTTTTCAGATAGTCTAAATCTTCACGGGCTATCACCTTTTGCGATACTGCATTGAAGAAGTAACACAAATGTGTGATGACAACTTTTATATGCTCAGGTTTGATGACCCTTATTGCAATGGCAAAGAACACTGTCATCATCATGTGATAGTCGTGAGAATTATAACCGAATAAAGACAAGTCTTTTATCGAGACTAGTTTGCGGATATTGGATGAGAAACTCCTGGGCACTTTGATCCCAAACGAGCATTCGCAAATTGCTTTTTTCTCTTCCACCATCAAGTTGTAGCTGGCTGGGGGAAGGTAATGTTTCCCGTTCGCCTTTTCTACTGGATGAAGCTCTGGTCTCAAATCAAGATTTACTAGGTCCATACGTGAATTTAATCCGTCCTTTGTTTTCCTCGGCATGTCTATCAAGGTCCCAATGATGCTGTCAAATACATTCTTTGTAACGTGCATCAAATCAGTACTATGGAAAAATTCTAGATTCTTCCAATACGGAAGATACTTGAAAAAAATTGATTGTTTCTTGAAAGCCATGTGTAAGGATCGAATGCTCAAGAGGGGGGGTGAATTGGGCTTCTTTTCAAAAATTAAAGCAATGAAACTTAATTACTAAAAGCCCAAATTCCCTATGCAAACAACCTATGCATTCAAGTGAATAGTAACTTTGCGGTATAAGAAATGCGTAAGTGCAAGGGGAGAGGAAGAAAGTGCAAACTCCAGAGGAGACATGAAGACACGGAGATTTATCCCGTGGTTCGGCAAGATCGTCAAGATCTTCCTACATCCACGTTGTGGCACCCACTAAAGGGTATAGCCACTCCCAAGTCACCGAGACCAAAGATCTTCATATACTTCTCCGTTTGCCAACCTCGGCAAGGTGGAGCTCAAGCCTTGTACAAGTTGGATCCTCCGGGCTTCCACAATCGTCTTGGCAAGCTCCGGAAGGTTCTCTCCAATACAATCACCAAGGGACACTCCCTTACAGCTCTCACTATACTAGAGACTCCAATCACCAAGAATGGAAGCACACAAGCACTATCTCTAGCAAGTTCTAGCCTATCTCTTGGTGTGTAAGTGGTGTAGATGATGTATAAGTGTTAGCTCAACGTCTTGAATGCTTAAGAATGTGTAGAGTAGCTATGGTTGTCAAGACTTATCGAATAGACTGGTTGAAGGGGTATAAATAGCCAGCCTCCACGAAATAGCCGTTGGAAAAGTAGGCTGACATCACTGTTCTGCGAACACCGGATGATCCGATGTTCTCCCTTCAGTCATCATCAGTCAAATACAAATTAGCTGATGTCACTGTGTCAGATATGACTGTTGTTAGACCGATGTTACACTTGCCTTCTCATCGGATGATCCGATGGCACTTCATCCAGAATTGGTTCAGAATTGATGCTTACTGGAGTGATTGACCGATTTGTTTAAGGTTGTACATCGGATGGTCCGGTGTTACACTTGGTCCAGGGAGATTGCTTACTGTATTGATGGACCAATGTAACATGCCCTTTATCATCGGATGATCCGGTGAGTACTTAGTTCTGAGGTCTTCTTCTTCTGCTGAACCAACTTGACCAATGTGTTGTTTTCTGGAAACATCGGTTGATCCAGTGAGTTGATTTTGTTTGCTTCGAGTTGTTCTAAGTGATTATTTTGGAATTTGCTCGATTGATCTCTTAGGCATTGGTTGGAAATATTCTTCTGATGATTATCAAGCATTGAGTGCTGTCAATTTTGGTTGAATAATTTTGACATATGAGCTTTTACTTCTAATCTTCATAAACATTGATTGATCTCATAGAATGATTGTTTAGGGGTCTCCAATTATATACAATGAGCAGTAGATGATATTCATATAGATTTCATTTGATTGTGATGAGTGATATGGGAGACCTTGCATCCACAAATTCATTAGCAAAAACCAATGGTTGTCATTAATCACCAAAACCATACCTCATGGGGCCTAGATGCTTTCAATCTCCCCCTTTTTGGTGATTGATGACAACACAACAAGTAAAGCATAATAGTAATCAATTTGAGAATACGATACTCAAAAGGATATGCATTAAGTCCAAAGGTTAGCACACTTAAACTTGAAGGCTAATAAATGATCAATAACTCAAAAGCTCAATCGATCAATAACTCAAGAGAATAAGTGGCACACGAATACTCAATGAAATAGCAAAAGAGTAGCAAATCTTCAAATTACAAAAGAACTCCCAAAAAGATAAGCTCCCCCTACAGCTAGGCTCCCCCTGAGACTAAGCTATCCTCCCCCTGACTCTTCTCCCTCTTTGGCATCAAGACACCAAAAAGGAAGCCGGGTGCCTAAGGACCCTGAGCGCTCGGGGCGATGATGAACTGGTCACCGTCGGGGGTGCTGTCGTCAGAGCTGCTGTCTGCTGCTGCCGAAACTGGAGTAGCATTGGAGAAGGTAGTGTGCCTATCGACAACTCCTTTCCGTTGTATGGGAAGGATATATTCTTTGTTGTAGCTGAACTGATGTATGAATAAGGAGAGTGGGAATGGGGATTGGATAATAGAGAATCCAGTGACGGGAGCTGTAGGAGCCGCTGTCGGTGCCTGTTGAGACTGGACTGCAGGAAGAGGGGCACTGACAACGGATGTCGGCGTCTGCTGGAAAAGCGTCGTAGCCGGCAAGGGAGAGTGGATAGGAGCACCTGGAGCAAGTAGTGGGGACATGCTGATCGACGGGATTGGCGTAGTTGGCACTGGCGCTGAAGCTGGTGATAGGACAGGCGGACCTGGAGAAAGGCCTGGAAGCTGCGACGGCAGGGCAATCCCGGTCTGCGTGTATAGGTTGGAGATCAACCCCAGGATGCCCATCATCGCCTGTTGCGTCTGCTGCTGCTGGTCGAGAGAGTGCTGGTGCATCTGATCAATCAGCCCAGTTAGCCTGTCAGTGTCCTCTCACCTCTCGCGGGCGATCTGTCGCTATATCTCCTCCTGCTGCTGCTGGAGCTCCAAGAGACGTGCAGCCTGCTCAGCTCGGGCCTGCTCAACTGCAAGCCGGTCCAGGCGCTGCTGCTCAACCATCTGCTGAAGTAGGGAGGTAAGCTCAGATGGCTGAGAGAACTGTGCCTCTGACACGGGAGGTGGAGTAAGAGGTGGCATAGTCGAGCCTCCAGCCTCCGCGTCGTGCTGTCTGGGTGAGGGAGGAGGTGGGAAGTACTCCTCGACACTGTCGCTGGTGTCACTCTCGGACCAAATATGCTGTAGGTCCTCACCCTAAGCCTCTGACAGTGCTAGTTTCTTGTCTTCCTTCTCCAAGTCTGACCAGTCTTCCTCTGAGAGACGGGCCTGCTCAACTGGACGGCCAAGGCGGCGGTCTCCAGGAGCTGGAGCACGGTAGTGGCCGAACCGTGTGACGCTCTCGTCGGTGAGACTGTCACGCACGGCGGACCCCTCTGGAGCTACCATGAAGAGCAAGTAGCTGATCTAGTGACCAAACACAAGCTGCCTCATCATCTCGACTCCATCAGTGATTACGTCCTCCATCTCACAGATGAGAATGTCCACAATGTCGAACTCCATCCCGTTCATGACATAGAACAAGAGAGTCTGCTGCAAGCTGGTGAACCCCTCAAGGTATCCGGACCTCGGCAAAAGTGTGCGACGCAAGGCAAGGTGCACACTGCGCGCAGCTGGAGTGAGTATGCCGGTACCCTCGGCTGGTCTGGAGAGAAAGGCTGAGAAAACAGTGAGCGTATCTCCTCAAGTGGTGGTGCCACTCCTCCAGTGAGCGGCCTCCTCGGTGGGTCAGCCTGTCCATACACCCTCTCGTGCAGGTAAGTGTCATGGAGATCCACTCCTAGCAGCTGTCCCAAAGTCTGTCTGGTCAAGTGATGATGCTGGCCCATGAACATGAAATCAATAGATCTGCGGCCCTCAGAGACGTAGGGTGTGGCATAGAATACTCGGACCCAATCCTCCACGTAGGCACTCCTCTCGTAATACATCAACTCCACTAGCCCTCTATACCTCCCAAAGTAAGGGCGTATCTCTATCCCGGCTGCAAGAGCAAGCTGATCCCAATCCAGGAAATTGTGCTGGAAGAGCTTATGGCCTCGATGCCTGTAAGTCTCGTACAGTGATGCCTGTGTCAGGGTTCAAAAGCGGCTGTCCACAAGTGCCTCTCTGGGCTGCGGGAACCACTCCTCAAGTAAAATGCTCCACCTGAGCTTCCTGAGCTGCTTGGCCTTCATCTTCCTGTAATCGGTCAGGCGGACACCCTCAGCGACACGGACGTTGGTGCCCATCTCATAGACGGCTCCCTGGGACACCCTGTCCTCTTGAAGGTCAGCTGCTGACGATCTCGGTCTCGGGGCTGCAGCTGGATGACCTCCACGGGTCCTGGCTGAGCGCTAGTGAACAAGCGGCACTTCGGGCTCCTCTTCTTCCTCTGACTCCTCTGACACAGGAGGCTGCCTCTGTCGAGCCTCGCGGATCCTCAACGATCGACCTTGGCCACACTCTCGCTCCTTAGCGGCGCGAGCGGCCATTAGGGCTTTCTTCGCCTCCTTCGACAACTTCTGCTTTTTGGCGGCCGACTCCTCAATAGCCTTGCCCTTTCCCTTCTTGTCATGACCCATGACGACGATGAAGATAGGGTCGCGGGACACGAGCTCCGGCGGACGGGACGACGACACAAAGATCGTCGTGGCCGGGAACCCTAGCGGCAAATCGACGGCGACAGTAGGGGGGGCACCACGGTGGCGCAGAGTGTGGCGGTGTGGCGCCTAGGACGGCGTGGGGCGGCAGCAGTGGGGCATGGGAAAGCAGCGGCGGTGCTTAGCGGCGGTGGCGATGATGGGGCGCAGGGTGGCGGCTCTAAGCGGCAGTGGCGGCGGCTCTGAGGGCGGCGGCGGCCGGAGGGCGGCATCGACCGGAGGGCGGCGGCGGCTGGAGGGCAGCGGCGGCCGAAAGGCGAAGCAGAGCGAAGGGCGGAGTGGCGGCGATGGAGCAGCAGGTCGGGGAGAGAGAAGGTGAAAAGGTGAGGGGGCGCGCTAAATAGGTGGGGCCCGAACCCTAGCTCAAAATTTAACACCGGACAAAGCGGCGTTAGATGATAGGAGCATCGGTCGAATGGTACAATAAGGGTATTCTAGAGGCACCATTGACACCGGATGGTCCGACGTGGAAAGGATTTGCATTGTTGGAATTTAGCACAACTCCAGAAATGTGAACATCGGATGCACCGATGTTTCTCAGGAAGAACTCGTCGGTTGATTTGTCTTACTGACTGAACTGACCCTTGGCATTTGAACACAAACTAATCCGATGAGATTCTGGCCTATGCATCGGATAATCCGATGACTACAAAACAGCAACATCCCATATATGTCCTTTGACTTAAACACACAACGAGAAACACAAGTCTTAGGACCTTTTGAGCAACCCCTTACCCTTCAAAAATACTAATTGCCAATAACTTGGCTAAGCCCTTAAGCAAATAGAACACCGAAGAAAAAGGACAGAAATTATCCAAATAAAATGTAAGGCCCATGCTTTATGAGCTAGAGGATGAATACTTCTATCTCTTTAAAGCATGTTCCTTTAGGCATTAACGCACCTAACATTTTGTTCTTTCCACATCATATGAGTTGAGATATTGCATTTCAAACAAGTCTCTTTCTCATGAGGTGGGTTCCCCTTTGTGACAATCTACCGTATGCAATGCCAAACAATTTATAATGCAAGAAATTAAACGTGAGTACAAGTCTATATGGCAGACATCATGCAAGACATAAATTAATTCTATCTTGCCAAATTTGAACCTTTCAAAGGCTTCTTCAGGGAGAGCCACTCTCCAAGTCTTGGGGAAACCCAAAAGAACCTCCATCCCAAGCTAACCCTTGCTCACCCCTATCTTTTGAAAGTTAGACAATACCTATATGAGATGCATTCTTACATGATCATGACAACTTACATGACATTCGATGCATCTAGCACATTTAATTCACTTCTTAGTCTAGAAAAAGTTTTCTCATCAAGTGGTTTAGTGAAGATATCTACCAATTGTTCTTCGGACCTAACACCTCGCAAGGAGATGTCTTCCTTAGCTTCATGGTCCCTTAAGAAATGATGGCGAATATCAATGTGCTTAGTACGAGAGTGATGAACGGGGTTTTTAGCTATCTTAACCGCACTTTCGTTGTCACAAAGGAGAGGCACACAACCAAGTTTAATACCAAAGTCCAAAAGGGTTTGCTTCATATAAAGAATTTGGGCACAACATGCACCGGCCGCAATATATTCCGCTTCTGCCGTGGACAAGGCAACGGAATTTTGCTTCTTGCTTGACCAAGATACTAGGGAACGCCCAAGCAAGTGGCACCCACCGGAGGTACTCTTGCGATCCACACGACATCTGGCAAAGTCTGAATCCGAGTAACACAAGAGATCAAATTTTGCACCTTTAGGGTACCACAGGCCTACACTTGGGGTATGCTTGAGATACCGAAGTATCCTAAAGACCGCCTTCCGATGCGATTCTTTAGGTGCCGCTTGAAAGCGAGCACACAAGCATACACTAAACATGATATCGGGCCTAGATACGGTAAGATAAAGCAATGAACTAATCATAGAACGGTAATTAGATTGGTCAATAGGTTTACCGTCCTTATCCGCGTCGAGATGACAATTTTTTGCCATTGGAGTACTTCTTGAGCTACAATCTCCCATCTCAAATTTCTTCAAGAGGTCCTTGGTATACTTTTATTGATAGATGAAGGTCCCCTCTCGAAGTTGCTTGATTTGAAATCCAAAGAAGAAGTTGATCTCTCCAATCATCGACATCTCGAATTCCCTAGACATCATTTTGCCAAACTCATGGCTAAGAGCTTCGTTAGTTGAACCAAAAATAATATCATCGACATAAATTTGACAAATAAATAATTCTCTGTCGATGTCTTTGGTGAAGAGTGTAGTGTCCACCCTCCCGATCTTGAATCCTTGCATGATCAAGAAATCCCGTATTCGTTCATACCACGCCCTAGGTGCTTGCTTGAGCCCGTAGAGCGCCTTGTGCAACCTAAGCACATGATTAGGATTCCTCAGATCTTCAAACCCGAGAGGTTGTTCAACATAGACAAGCTCGTTAATATAACCATTAAGAAAGGCACTTTTCACATCCATTTGATAAAGCTTTATGTTATGATGTGATGCAAAGGCAAGAAGTATACGGATGGCTTCTAGTCGGGCGACCGGAGCAAATGTCTCCCCAAAGTCTAGTCCTTCAACTTGCGAGAAACCTTTGGCCACAAGTCTTGCCTTGTTGTGGACCACAACGCTGTTCTCATCTTGTTTGTTGTGGTACACCCACTTTGTTCCGATGACGTTCTTGTCCTTTGGTCACTCCTCCAACACCCAAACTTCATTGCAGATGAAGTTGTTGAGTTCTTCTTGCATGGCCATCACCCAATTTGGATCTTCGAGTGCTTCCTCAATGTGAGTGGGTTCTACACATGAAACAAACGAGTAGTGCTCACAAAACGTAGCAAAATGGCGAGAACGTGTACTTACTCCCCTTGACGGACTTCCGATGATTTGGTCAATCGGATGTGACTTGAAGATGCGTCCATGCCTCATGAGTGGTTGTGAAGCACTTGGCGATGGTGATGCATGTTGCTCTTCTTGTGGTTGGACTTGATCATGGACTTGTTCTTCTTCTTGATGTTGTGTGGCTTGTGAATCTTGTGTCAGCAATGGATCATCTTTCTCTTCTTCGTCAACTTGAGACGCCATAGATGTGTTGATGTTGGAACTTGAAGCTCCCCCTTGATCATGGCTCTCCTCAACTTTCGGCTTGATGTCACCAATGGTCATGTTCTTCATAGCTTCTCGTAGAGGCTCGTCATCTATTTTATCATGACCAAAACTCTCCTTTTGGGAGCCATTAGTTTCATCAAACTCAACATCACAACTTTCCTCAACTAAACCGGAGGTTTGGTTGAATACTCGATATGCTTTTGAGTTTGATGCATAACCAAGAAATATACCAACATCACATCTTCCTTCAAACTTACCGAGCCTTTTCTTGTGGTAGATGTAGCACTTGCACCCGAAGACTCGGAAATAGGAGATGTTGGAATTTCTCCCAATGAGAAGTTCGTATGGGGTCTTTTGAAGTAGTCGATGTAGGTAGACCCTATTTGCGGCATGGCACACCGTGTTGATTGCTTTGGGCCAAAACTTCTCGGACGTGCCATAGTCATCATGCATTGCTCGTGCAAGAGTGATGAGAGTCTTGTTCTTCCTTTCAACGACACCATTTTGTTGAGGAATGTATGTGGCCGAAAACTCATGCTTCACACCTTCACAGTCACACCACTCCCCAATGTTGTAGTTCTTGAATTCGGTGCAGTTGTCACTCCGGACCTTGATGATGGGAAGTTGAAATTTCCTTTGAGCACGGTTAGCGAAGGTCTTGAACACTTCTGGAGTTTCACTCTTGTCACCGCCAAGACTTTGATATGTGGATGGTCCGAAGAGGTCCATGTGGAGTAACTCAAGTGGCTTGGAGGTTGACACCATTGTCTTCATCGGGTGGTGTGAAGCAACTTGCTTCCCAGCTTGACAAGTGCTACAAAGCTTGTTCTTCTCAAATGTGACATCCTTCACGCCGGTCACCATCTCAAGCTTGAATGACTTCTTGAGCTTGCTCATTCCAATGTGCGCTATGCATCGATGCCATAGCCAACCCAAACTTGTCTTAGTGAAGAGACAAGTGGTCAAGCTAGCATCCTTGTTGTTGAAGTCTACTAGGTAGAGATGTCCATGCCGAAATCCTTTGAAGATTAGTTCTTGGCTTTTTTCACTAGTCACAACAACATCATTTTTGCTAAAGGTGCACGTTAGTCCAAGATCATATAGTTGTGCAATAGAGAGCAAATTGAAACTAAGTGACTTAACATACAATACATTGGAAATACATAAATCATTTGAAATTGCAATATTACCTAAACCAATTACCTTCCCCTTAGAGTTATCACCAAAGGTGACTTGTTCATGATTGCTGGGGTTTTCTATGGTGGTGAACACACCATCGTTGCCGGTCATATGTTGAGTGCACCCGCTATCGAGTACCCAATGTTTTCCTCCGGCTTTGTAGTTCACCTACACACATGAATGCAATTTTTGACTTTAGGCACCCAAGCCAACTTAGGTCCTTGTATGTGTGATACAAGTGTTTTTGGGACCCAAAGTTGCTTTGGGAGCTTCCCTTCATGCCCTTTATGTCCTTGCCAATGAACCTTGCCTTCACCTTGCCATCTACTTTACTTAAGAGATAATAATGATCATTGAAAGTAGATTTGTAGTTAGTAGGCAATTTTGGAGAAGGTCGGCTAGGAAGAGGACACTCTCTTGTATGGTGACTGGTGACCTCACAATGTTGGCAATAGGAACCAACTTCCTTGATGAAGCTTGTTCTAAGCTCCGGTGAGAGCACCTTTCCTTTGTTAGGCACCAGGAAGGATCCAAGTCCTCTCTTGTTGAAGGCCTTTGCTTGTTGGAAGAGGATTTCCTTGTGCTTGACTTCTCCTTTAGATAGTCTTGCCACACTAGTGCGGAGACTTTCAATTTCTTCTAACAAGTCCTTCTCCCTAGCATTCTCTTTCAAAGGCAAAGACGTGTACAAGACATTAGCGGCATGAGAATTAATAGATACCTTATCATTAAGAGTTTCATTCTTTATAGTTTTTAATTCTTGATCAAGAACTTCATAAGCAAGGTTAAGTACTTGATGCTCTTGGATTAACTCATTGTGCTTTCCCAAGAGTGCTTGGTGGGCTAAGTCAAGCTCATGATGATCTAGCTTGATTTGAGCCTTATCCTCATCAATTTGCTTGACATGAGATTTGAGCATGTCATGCTCCTTAAGTATGCTTTCATACTTGTCAAGCAAATCAAGGTTAGCACTCTCAGGCTTAGCACGGGTTTCTTCAAGGGCCTTGACCTTACTCTTTTCCCTCTTAATGATAGTGTGGTATTCTTCTATTAATGAAGTTAAATCATCGGGGGAATGCTCATCATTGCTAGAGTCATCACATACCTTGGTGTTACCTTTAGCCATGAGACACATGGGAGGTGGATGTAGAGGTGAGTCATCATTGTTGGCAATGGCAAGGCCGACCAAAATTTCTTCTTCTGCTTCACTCTCTTCATCACTTGATTCTTCGTTGGTGATCCATTCATTTGCCTCACACATGAACACCTTTTGTGGACCTTTCCTCTTCTTTGGGAAGAGTTTTGCCTTCTTGCCCTTGTCATGTTTCTTCTTCCCAAAGGATCTTGCTTTGGGCTTGTCCTCTTCATCATCCTCACTATCTTCAAGCTTGCGATGCTTGCCCTTGTGGTTCTCTCTTCTTTTGTCCGATTTTGGACAATCATAGGAGATGTGGCCTTGATCACCACAATTGTAGCAAGTCTTGTTATCTTCTCTCCTTGGTAAAAAAGCTTTCTTCTTGGGATCAAAGGTGTATCCCTTCTTGGCAATTTTGGAGTTCAAGCGAGAGAACTTTCTCATCATCAAAGCAAGCTCATCATCGTCATCTTCACTTGATGCTTGCCCTTCTTCACTTGAGCTGGGATCAACCACTTTCTTTTTATTGAGACTTGTTTTCTTGGTGGAGGCATTTAGAGCAATTGTCTTTGAAGATGATTGCTCCATCATCCCAAGTACACTCATCTCATGAGCGTGAATCTCTCCAATAAGTTCAAAACTTCAATGTGGTCAAGAGATTCTTTTTGAAGCATGGAGTTGATGATGTTGTACTTTGGCTTGGGAAGGAGCATAAGAATCTTGCGGTTGATGAGTCCCTTGCCAAGAGAAGCAATGTCAAGAGCATTAATTTCCTCGATAAGCACATTCAAGCGAGAAAACATTTCACTGACATTTTCATGAGGTAGCATTTTGAACTCATCATATTTGGCTTTAAGCATATGATATTTTAGTTCTTTGAAGCGAGAAGAACCCTCATGAATTTCAATCAAGCAAGCCCAAATTTCACATGCTTTTTCTTTGCTAGCAATCCTAGCAAACACATCTTGGCTAATGCATTCATAAATGGCATTTCTAGCTTTAGCATCCCACTTGATTTGATCACCAACATAATTATGCTCACGAAACCCCGCATGGGTCGCTTCCCATACCTCGGGAGCAATAGCCTCTAGATAAGCACGCATGCGTGCTTTCCAATAGGAAAAGTTCTTGCCCTCGAAGATAGGAACCGAACCCCCATTCTTGGCCATTTTAGCTCTCTAGGAGTGAAGCTAGAATGATCCAATGAGCAACCTCGCTCTGATACCAATTGTAAGGATCGAATGCCCAAGAGGGGGGGGTGAATTGGGCTTCTTTTCAAAAATTAAAGCAATGAAACTTAATTACTAAAAGCCCAATTCCCTATGCAAATAACCTATGCATTCAAGTGAATAGTAACTTTGCAGTATAAGAAATGCATAAGTGCAAGGCGAGAGGAAGAAAGCGCAAACTCCCGAGGAGACACGATGACACGGAGATTTATCCCGTGGTTCGGCAAGATCATCAAGATCTTCCTACATCCACGTTGTGGCACCCACCAAAGGGTATAGCCACTCCCAAGTCACCAAGACCAGGGATCTTCACTATACTTCTCCGTTTGCCAACCTCGGCAAGGTGGAGCTCAAGCCTTGTACAAGTTGGATCCTCCGGGCTTACACAATCGTCTTGGCAAGCTCCGGAAGGTTCTCTCCAATACAATCACCAAGGGACACTCCCTTACAACTCTCACTATACTAGAGACTCCAATCACCAAGAATGGAAGCACACAAGCACTATCTCTAGCAAGTTCTAGCCTATCTCTTGGTGTGTAAGTGGTGTAGATGATGTAGAAGTGTTAGCTCAATGTCTTGAATGCTTGAGAACGTGTAGAGTAGCTCTGGTTGTCAAGACTTATCGAATAGACTGGTTGAAGGGGTATAAATAGCCAGCCTCCATTAAATAGCCGTTGGAAAAGTAGGCTGACATCACTGTTCTGCGAACATCGGATGATCCGATGTTCTCCCTTCAGTCATCATCGGTCAAATACAAATTAGCTGATGTCACTGTGTCAGATATGACCGTTGTTAGACCGATGTTATACTTGCCTTCTCATCGGATATCCGGTGGCACTTCAGCAAGAATTGGTTCAGAATTGATGCTTACTGGAGTGATTGACCGATTTGTTTAAGGTTGTACATCGGATGGTCCGGTGTTAC
Source organism: Tuctoria greenei (assembly GCA_036927565.1). Lineage (NCBI taxonomy): Eukaryota > Viridiplantae > Streptophyta > Magnoliopsida > Poales > Poaceae > Tuctoria > Tuctoria greenei. Next base: position 17,398,525 of record JAYESD010000003.1, read on the forward strand.
ACTTGGTCCAGGGAGATTGCTTACTGTATTGATGGACCGATGTAACATGCCCTTTATCATCGGATGATCCGGTGAGTACTTAGTTCTAAGGTCTTCTTCTTCTGCTGAACCAACTCGACCGATGTGTTGTTTTCTGGAAACATCGGTTGATCCGGTGAGTTGATTTTGTTTGCTTCAAGTTGTTCTAAGTGATTCTTTTGGAATTTGCTCAATTGATCTCTTAGGCATTGGTTGGAAATATTCTTCTGATGATTATCAAGCATTGAGTGCTGTCAATTTTGGTCGAATAATTTTGACATATGAGCTTTTACTTCTAATCTTCATAAACATCGATTGATCTCATAGAATGATTGTTTAGGGGTCTCCAATTATATACAATGAGCAGTAGATGATATTCATATAGATTTCATTTGATTGTGATGAGTGATATGGGAGACCTTGCATCCACAAATTCATTAGCAAAAACCAATGGTTGTCATTAATCACCGAAACCATACCTCATGGGGCCTAGATGCTTTCACCATGTCAGTTGTATCATCCGAAAATGTACTTTTCTTTCTTTTGATTCCTTTACATTTTTTTCCCTTACCGAAAGCAATATGAATGTTCTTGACCATTTCGAACACAAGTTTTCCACTGTATGGTTTTGGTGCAGTATCTTTTTCGATTTTGTTATCAAATTCTTCTTTCATCTTCCTATACTTGTGTGTATCTGTCAAGAACCATCGTTGTCTCATGTACACTATTTTTCTGGAAGAAGTGAGGTATAGAAATCCAGTTCTATCCACGCACCTTACACAACCTTTCTCCCCTTTCATTTGTCCTGATAATGTAAACAGTCTGGGGTAATCATGCACGGTAATGAATATCATTGCTCTTAGCGTGAAATACTCCCGCTTGTACTCATCCCATGTACGTACCCCTTCATTTTACAATTTCGCCATATGTTCCATTAAAGGTTCCAAGAACATATCAATTTCGACGTCGGGTTGTTTCAGACCTTGGATAAGAATAGATAACAAGATATATTTTCTTTTGTTACACAACCATATCAGTAGGTTGTACATCGTTAAGACCACGAGCCATGTGCTGTGTATGCTCCTTTTTTCACCAAACAGATTCATTCTGTATGTACCCAAGGCAAACCTCACATTTCTGATTTCCTTTGCAAATTCTGGATACTGAATATCAAAATTTTTCCACTATGTTGCATCACCAGGGTGTTGAATATGTTTTTCATTCTTCTTGTGTTGCTCAGAATGCCAATGCATAAGTTCAGCCTCCCTAGGGTTTGAGAACATACGCTTCAAGCGATCAATTACCGGAAGGTACCACATCACCAAGGCAGAAATTTTTCTCTTATTCTTCCCGTCTGCATCGCCAGAAGTATCGTCATCGTCACCTTCAGGACCAATAATAAACTTATTATTCTTTTGAGACTTTTTCATATTGGTAACATACTGGTGATTGTAGTCCTTCTTATATCTACTGACACCACAGATAGGGCATCTAGTTGCGAGCTCATGCTCTTTGCGATACAGAATACAATGGTTCACACAAACGTGTATTTTTTTCACACCTAGTGCCATCGGGCAAAGAAGTTTCTTCGCTTTATAAGTGCTTCCGGGGAGTTTATTTGAGAATTTCTGCCATAAGATTCAAAAGATCAGAGAAACTACAATCGGACCATCCTTGTGTGGATTTCAACTTTTGTAGTTCTAAGACTGCACGCAATGTAGTAAACTCTTTATCACAACCATTTGATTCATCATATAAAAGCTCTGTCGCTGCATTCTGCAATGTCTCCATTTTACTTAAACCTTTACTTGCTCCCATAGAAGTCAATACATATGGTTCAATGTGACACAACATGTCCTCACAATCGAACTCATCATCATCACCACCATCTTGATTGTCACTACCATCATCGATATGAACATTATCATCATCTGAACCTCTCTCATCATCTTTATCCACATCTTGTGTATCTAACTCACCATGCTCTGTCCATATTGTGTAGTTTTTTTAAACCTCTTTTCACTAAATGAGATTGGATTACTATAGTATCCGTCCAAGCAATCTTATTTTTGCAGTCGATACATGGACATAATATGTCATCTATCATTTGCAACTTCGCATGTCTCTTGGATGCTTCAATAAAATTTGCAACATTATGAATGTACATAGGATCAGGTCTTGGCATGTTATACATCCACGCTCGATGGTCCATGCTTCAATAATAGAATTTTTGTAAGATTTACAAAATTTGTCCACAAATATTCCCTAAAGATCTTCTACAAAATGAACTTGCAGAGACATAACAAGACTGTAGCATATGAGTGAATACTAGTATCATGTAGGTCTGTTCATAAGGGTTCCAAGAATTTTTTTTAATAATTTTCTTGACTTCCTAGAGGCTACAAGGTTCACAAGTCATCTAATCGACCCTATTCGCCTAAGAGGCGATTAGGTCGACTAGGACAATTAGTCGTTGATTAGGGCGACTAATCGACCCTAGTTGATGGCTAATAGATGTCCGGTCGTCCTCAAGGTTTTTACGGTAATAGCAAGTTGATACAGAGTTGTAGAGAGAGGTGGCACGTAGGAGAGCGGCGACAACGTCAAATAAGACTCTAAGATCGACGTTATAAGCAAGGATCTTTGGCGGTGCTCGTACCTTGCGAGTTAATGGAGATCAGCAGCGGCGGTAGGCAGAAGGCGCCAGCGACGAACAGAAAGTGAGGCAGACGGGAGGCGGCGGCGTCGAGCGGAGTCTGGAGGAGACGGGCGACGTCTTGAGGCAGACGGAGTCGAAGGCGTCGGGCGCATCAAGCGGGGGTGAAGTATTGAAGTCGTAGGGAGAACAGGCCCAGTCGCATGGGCTAGGTCTAGGTGGATCCGATACGTTATATCTTGACGTTGGATCCCATCCAACGATGATAACTAAATGGGCGAGTTATAAAACCATCTCCCTAGAAAGCTAACCCTAATCACTCCTTCGAAATATATGCAAGCAGGAGGTACGCATACACAAGTAACATATTGAAAAGGAAAACACATAAAACTACAATTACAAGTTCGGGTAAACTTCATGCATCTTATATATATATATATATATATATATATATATATATGACAATATCATTTGTTAATTAAACATCATATTCATGTCACATAATAGGTACAAACTACAATAAGCTTATTACAATATAGTCCATACATCAATATCTAAAAGACCAAACCTCCAAATTATTGAGGCCAAACGCATATGTACACACATGCAAAGGACACGATCCATATACCAAAACACACAAAACTAGGAGCTTATCAGCTAGTTATGAAAATATACAAAGAAAAAGTAAGGAAACTACATGCGTAAGGACACTAAGAACTGATATGGAAAAATAAAGGTAGCACTGCATAGTATGAGAATTTACTAGGTACCTTGTACTCTGTGGCGCGGGGCGTAAGCACGCTGGGGCGGCGATGCGGGGCTGGGTAGAGGCAAGCCTCTGCGGGGCTGGGTGGAGACGTGGCGGTGCCGGGCTGGGCGGCGGCGCGACAGTGCGGGCTGGGCGACAGCGCGGCGGCGCGGCGGTGTAGGGGCTGGGTGGTGGCTCAGCGGTGGAAAATTTTGGCAGCCTTGTAGCGTCGATGGAAAATATCTAGGGTTACGTTTTCTGTGGTGCCCGATGGGTCTTTATATAGACGTCCGTTTTCACAGGTGGTTTTAAAATGCTTCTCAGGCGGTTGGTGCTTAATAATCGTCTGAGAAAAATATTATCTAAGACAGGTGTTACTTACCAACCACCTGAGATAATTGCTCGAGGCTCTTCAGTTTCCTTTTCCCTTGCTTCTTTTTTATTTCAGTTCCAATATAAATACTCAAACATGTATAGATTCTGCAAATTGAGTCCAAATTCGATGATTCTTTCTTCTATAATTTTCAAAAATTAACATCTACCACCTGAACCAAATATTTTAAAACTTGTATAGCTAACTTGTAATGTTTTGGTAAATATCAAATTAATTTATACTCACATATTATTCACATTTGTGTATCACCTAAAAAAAGATCCTTCACTGAAATTTGTTTGTATGAACATATTTGTATTATTTATAGATGTATAAATTTTTTAAATTTTTTTAAAGCATTCCAACATGTCAAAATTCAAATTATCCATCATTCTAAATAAATGCTCATATACATATGAGACATTCATCAAATTTTGAAAACACATTGATTCAAAAAAATTTAAAAAAAATTAAAAAATCATAGAGGTTGGTATGATGACTAAAAATGTCCATTGAAAAAATAAATGAAAAATCATTATATTCATCAAGATAGAAAAATGAAAAATAGCAATTGTTATATGTTTTTTATGTTCTGACCAATTTCAAAGGCTTTATGAAGTGAAATTTAATGGTAACCTTTACTAATCAATCATATTATAAGAAAGTGGAATTTGGGCTTTTCAAAGGCCCCACATTTATTCAAGAATATTAATTAAGAAGAAGTAAAGTTCTTCTCATGCGGTTGGTACTTAATAACCGCCGTAGAAAATGTTATCTCAGGCGGGTATTACTTACCAACCGCCTGAGATAATTTTCTGAGCCTGTTCTTCAGTTTCCTTTTCCCTTGCTTCTTTTTTTATTTAGATTCAAATATAAATACTCAAACATGTATAGATTCTGCAAATTGAGTCCAAATTCGATGATTCTTTCTTCTATAATTTTCAAAAATTAACATCTACCACCTGAACCAAATATTTAAAACTTGTATAGCTGACATTGTAATGTTTTGGTAAATATCAAATTAGTTTATACTCACATATTATTCACATTTATGTATCTCCTAAAAAAAGGATCCTTCACTGAAATTTGTTTGTATGAACATATTTGTATTATTTATACATGTATGAATTTTGTTAATTTTTTTAAAAGCATTCCAACATGTCAAAATTCAAATTATCCATTATTCTAACTAAATGCTCATATAAATATGAGACATTCATCAAATTTTTAACACACATTGATTAAAAAAAAATTAAAAAAATATGAAAAAAATCATAGAGGTTGGTATGATGACTAAAAATGTCCATTGACAAAATAAATGAAAAATCATTATATTCATCAAGATAGAAAAATGAAAAAATAGCAATTGTTATATGTTTTTTATGTTCTGACTAATTTCAAAGGCTTTATGAAGTGAAATTTCATGGTAACCTTTACTAATCAATCATATTACAAGAAAGTGGAATTTGGGTTTTTTAAAGGCCTCATATTTAATCAAGAATATTAATTAAGAAGAAGTAAAGTTCTTCTTAGGCGGTTGGTACTTAATAACCGCCTGAGAAAATGTTATCTCAGGCGGGTATTACTTACCAACCGCCTGAGATAATTGCCCGATGAATGTAGTCCTAGAGGGGGGGGGGGTGAATAGGCCTTCTTGAATATTATCGGATCCTGCAACACTCAACAACCAGTTCAATACTAGAGATATCGGACTAGTCCGGTAAAGTGCGGACTAGTCCGGTGTTCACGGACTAAGTTGATTGAACTTGACTGATTGGTTTGATTCTTTTATGTGTACTGCGAAAATATAGAATCAAACAACAGTTTAACAGTTATATGCTAGATTATATCACAATTAAGTCTTATGTTCAACAATTTAAAGTAAGATGAACAATGTGTATGAAACCCTAGATTGAGTTGTTTAATTAGAATGATGAACACAAAAACAAGACACAACGATTTATCCCATAGTTCGGCTACCACGAAGGCAACCTACATCCACGTTGAGGAGTCCACAAAAGGACCGAGTCTTCTCCAACCCTACCCTCGTTGGATCGCCACGAAGGCCAATCCTCTTCCACTAATCACAAAGGGGTGAATAACCGAATTCAAGGGGCGTTCTCACACATTGAGAGCTCCCTTAGATTACAAAACACAATGCCACCGAAAACACACTCAAAAGTTGCAATTGAAACGCAGGAGTGTGTTAGAGAATCAAACCAAGAGCTCAATGTGGTGTTGCAAGTGTCTCTCCAATGATCTAGAGTGAATCCTCAAGGGATTGATCGATGTTGCACTTAATTTTGTGGAGAGATGTCGTTTTTGAGGCTCTTGGGAGGTGTGACGGCGCTAGGGTTCGAGAGATTGTGAAATTGGGCCGTGCACCTCTATTTATATGGGGTTTCTAAAAGTTACCGTTAGGGTTCAGAAAGTTCGGACTAGTCCGTGGTGGTCACCGGACTAGTCCGGTGTGCTGTGTGTAGCAAACCCTAAGTGTCCCGAAATATCGGACTAGTCCGGCTGAAAACGGACTTGTCCGATTTCGTTACTGGAAATCTTCGGACTAGTCCGATGTCCATCGGACTTGTCTGGACATGTGAAACCCTAAGTGTGTTGTATGATAAGTCCGCACTTGGAGGACTTGTTCGATTTATATCAGTGGGTTTTTCGGACTAGTCCGTGTGAATATCGGACTTGTCCGAAGTGGATCAGAAAGAATATCGGACTAGTCCGGTTGATAACGGACTTGTCCGATTTTGAGTGACTTGTGTAGTGTTTTGAGGACTAGTCCGCACTGGGGAGGACTAGTCCGATTCTAATCCGACAGATATCGGACTAGTCCGGCAGATATTGGACTTGTCTGATCTGGTGCAGAAAGGTTATCGGACTAGTCCGGTTGTGATCGGACTAGTCCGGTCCTGTGTAACTTTGTGCACTGTGTGTGTTTGATTATGATTGAGCTCTTGGGGTGTGTTTCCTTAACACACTCCATACACAATAATCTACAACTCTTTTTCCTTGAGCTCATTTCCACTTTGCTCCTCATCATCCCTTCTTTTTGGTATTTTGTTCATTTTTCTATTGTAGGCCTGCATTCATCTCAACAAAGAGGTTAGGATCCCATTGCTTGTCATAAATCATCCAAAACCCATAAGGGAGTCCTAGATGCACTTTCAATCTCCCCCTTTTTGGTGATTGATGACAACCAATTGAGATTTCACAAAATATGACAAAAATTGAGATTTTCATAAAGTATGCACATATGAATCAAAAATACATCAAGCAGTGAAAGAATTATCCATATGTGCATTCTTTATGGTGGGATGCATAGCTAAGTACATTAAGACATGGAGAATGACATAATTTACATTAATCAACCAAAACCAAGCACATATGTCATTCCAGGAGCAAAATTACAGATTTTAGCAAATACTTCTCAAATTAAGTAAGCATTGCATCACAGAACCATAGTTAACTTAGAAACAACGTTAAATCATTACAACCACAAAGATAGATAAAAAGAGCTCTCTCCTCGCATACTACAGCTAAAGCTAAGACTCCCCCTCAATCTCTCCCCCTTTGGCATCAAGACACCAAAAAGAAGGAGAGGAGGGTCCTAGGGTCTTCACTCTTCACTGTCGGTCCTCTCATCATCGTCTTCGTCATCTTCATCTTCAGCTTGATGAGGAGGACAAGGAGGAGGAACGGAGCCACTCGAGCCCCCAATGCCAAAGTAGGCAAGCTCGGTGGGGTTCAAGGGCGCGAGCTCAGTGAAGTCCGGGTCAGAATCCTCAGAAATCACTGGAGATCTAATGGGGTCGATCTCCAGCTTTTGGTAGATTTGCTTCACGTTGGCCTTTATGTACTTCATGTCCTCCTTTCTCTTCTGGTTGAGTTTATGGGCCCTCACTTCGGCCTTCTTGCAGGAGGATAATATGGCAGCCAGATACTTGAGGATCCCACTAGCTGATCCTCTCTGAGGGGCTGACCTTGAAGTTGGAGCAGCTCGGACATCTTCTCTTGTTCTTGCCGGTGCCTCGGGACTGGAGGTCCTGCACACTCGGCTTTTGAGGCATTTGAGGCCTCAAGGGGAGATGCTCCACATCTTTCACAAACTCAATGCCGGTGACTTTTTCAATCACAAACATTAGGTAAGGAGCAAATCCGCAAAATCTATTGGGAGTGCAGGATATGTTCACCATATCATTCCAAATGTATTCCGCCACATCAAATGGGCGGTCCTTGCTTATGACTCTCATCAGAGTCCGGAGGTATCCTTGCACACTCCCAGCATCACCATCCTTGGGAGAAATTGTCTTTCTTAACACTCTGTTCAACACCACAAAGAATGGCTTCATGTTTTTGGTGGAAGGAGGGTTGAACTTTTAGTTTGGCTCATATAGGAACTTCATCCTATCCTTGTCAATGACACCAATGTTGTGTATGACCAAGCAATCAGATCTTGTGGTGTCAAGATGAAGCAGGTTAGCGAAATCTTCTTGAGTAATGTTGTACTTGGATCCATGGGTCATCCAAGTGACACTCTCTTCATCCTCACTAGAGAAGTGACAGGTCGCAAAGAACTGCGCAATCACTTCATCATTCCAGTTATTTCTGAAAGCAAACAGATCTCTCAGTCCATGCTTCTCAATGGCTCTCACTACATCAGTGAACGGTGAGCAACCCTTCTTCTCAAAATGTGCCCAGTCAATCCACTGACTGCGCACCACAGGGGTCTTCATCGGTAGATACACCAATTTGTAGAAATCAGCATGGAAGTTGCACCAGAACCTTCCATCAGCAGTTTGCTTCGGCCGGCCATACCAGTCGATACTCCTAAATTTTGCCGCCGAGTCACTGCCCTTGCCATTGAACTTCTCTTCAGTAGGGTCCCAGACCCCTTCCCTGGGAGCATGTAGCTTCAAGTGGCCAACTGGACCCGTTGCTATCCCTTTACCCTTGCCCTTTGCTTGGCGAGGGCCACTTGATGATGCGGTCGCCTTGGAAACTGGCTTCTTTGCCAGTACCTTCCTTCGAACCTGAGGAGGGGAGGGAGTAGCAGGCTCGGAGGGTCTTTCTTGGCGCTTCTTGCCAAGACCCGTTGAGGTCCGAGGTGCCACCTCGTGGTCCATCTCGGCCTCAAAGTCGGACATCTCATTGTTTGTGCTCGACATGATCTGAGAATGATTTGCAAGAGTGATGATGAGTGATACAAGGCATAGGTATGAAAAGATAACAAGGAATTGCATTGAGGAATTGAGGAATTAGGTTTTAGGTTCAGAAACATCGGACTTGTCCGGTGCACAGGCACGGACTAGTCCGGGGGACCAGACTTGTCCGTTCATGGACTGGACTAGTCTGGTGTTCATCCTCAAAAACCTAACGGTTTGGACAGAAACTGATTCCTAATGCACTATAAGTCTAGCATACACATAGTACATCAAGGAAGCATGTATATAGTGAAAGATGCTAGGCTATTCGATCAACAATGGAGAAAACACAAGATTTCTAGGGTTTAAGAGAAAATTACCGAAGAAATCGATTGAAGCTTGAAGATTGGGGAGTTGGAGCCCGGACAAGTCCGCTAGCTTCAATCCGCACGAGGTCAAGCTTGATTTCCGCCAAAATGCGAGCCTTTTTGATGGAGGGAGCAAGGAATCGCCTTGTGAGCTCGAGCGCAAGAGAGAGAGTGCGTGAGCAAGAATGGGGATGAGAGGAATTAGGGTTTGGTGGCGGCTAGGGTTATGGACACGAAAAATTGGACAAGACCGGAGATGACCGGACTAGTCCGAACTCGTCCAGAGAGCTATATCAGACTAGTCCGTGGTCTATCGGACTAGTCCGGCCTAACCGGCACTCAGCGAACTGGTCTGCATGGGCGGACTAGTCCGGGTAACCACGGACTAGTCCGTGGTCACCAGGAGAAATTTGCATAGCCCATTCATATATATTTGAAGGTTCAAAAATAGAGAATAGAGGGGCAAATCAAATCAATTAATCTTGATGAATTTGACCAGTAAGCATACAACAATCAAACAATGATCATAATTCATCAAGATCTAGTAATTCACATAGTTTTTCGAGAAAAATTGAGAGAGATGATTTTCACAATTCAATCAACATTTTTTGAAGAATTCATACTGGTATGCAACTTTTCAAGCCACACTCCGAGCATCAAGGATATTTAGTTCATTTTGGAGTTCGCAAAAATGCTTTTCATCAAGTGGCTTGGTGAATATGTCAGCCAATTGCTTTTGGGTGTTGACATGTGAGATGGTTATATCTCCTTTCATGGAATGGTCTCTCAAAAAATGATGTCTTATGTCTATGTGTTTAGTTCTAGAGTGCTCAACTGGATTGTGGGCAATTTTAATGGCACTCTCATTGTCACAAAGGAGAGGAATACGGTTCATATTGTAACCGTAATCCCTTAGAGTTTGTCGCATCCAAAGGAGTTGTGCACAACAACTCCCGGCCGCAACATACTCCGCTTCGGCTGTGGATAGGGCAATGGAATTTTATTTCTTGGAGGACCAAGAAACTAAGGATCTCCCTAGGAATTGGCATGTGCCGGAGGTGCTTTTTCTATCTACTTTGCACCCAGCATAATCTGCATCGGAGTAACCAATGAGATTGCATTTTGAGCCTTTTGGGTACCAAAGACCAAGGTTGGGTGTATGAACAAAATATCTCAAGATCCTTTTTACGGCTGTCAAGTGACATTCCTTAGGGTTTGCTTGAAATCTTGCACACAAACATACACTCAACATATCTGGCCTAGATGCACATAAATAGAGTAGAGATCCAATCATGGAGCGATATACCTTTTGGTCGACGTTAGGTCCATCTTCATTGAGATCCAAGTGGCCATTTGTTGCCATAGGGGTCTTTATGGGCTTTGCTTTGTCCATGCCAAACTTCTTAAGTATGTCCTGCGTGTACTTGGTTTGGCTTATGAACATTCCTTCCTTTTGTTGCCGCACTTGGAATCCCAAGAAGTATTTTAATTCTCCCATCATTGACATTTCAAACCTGTCTGTCATGATTTTGCTAAATTCCTCACAAAAAGATTGATTAGTTGACCCAAAGATTATATCATCAACATAAATTTGACAAATAAAGAGATCATTGTCTAAATTCTTTGTAAATAATGTATAATCTACTTTTCCAATTTGAAAACCATTCTCAATTAAGAAATCTCTAAGACACTCATACCAAGCTCTAGGAGCTTGTTTGAGGCCGTAGAGAGCCTTACGCAATTTGAATACGTGGTCGGTGAACTCTTCGTCTTCAAATCCAGGTGGTTGCTCCACATACACCTCTTCCTTGATCAGTCCGTTGAGGAATGCTCTTTTCACATCCATTTGATACAGCTTGAAATCGTGGTGAGTAGCATATGCAAGTAATATTCTAATAGATTCAAGCCTAGCTACTGGAGAAAAAGTCTCATCGAAATCCAAACCTTCGACTTGTGAGTACCCTTTGGCAACAAGTCATGCCTTGTTCCTTGTCACCACCCCGTGTTCGTCTTGTTTATTGCGGAAGACTCACTTGGTGCCGACAATGTTTGCATTGGGCCTTGCCACAAGTTCCCACACCTCATTCCGCTTGAAGTTGTTCAATTCTTCTTGCATTGCCACCACCCAGTCCGGATCCTTCAATGCATCCTCAATCCCGCGTGGTTCCAAAAAGGATACAAATGAATAATGCTCACAAAAGTTAGCTATGCGAGATCTAGTGGTTACTCCCTTTTGGATGTCACCGATGATGTTGTCGATTGGGTGATCCCTTTGGACGCATTGGTGTACTCTTGGGTGTGGCACTTGAGGAGTTGTGTTTTCATGATTGTCCGCTTCTCCCCCTAAGTGGTTGCCTTCATTGACTTGTTGATCATCTTCGTACTCTTGTGATTGATCTTGTGTTGAAGCTCCCCCTTGATTGATGGTCTCCTCTTGTGGTTCATGTTCCTCATGTACGTGTGAAGGTGGCTCTTGTGGTCGAACTTCGCCTAGAGCCATTGTTTTCAATGCTTGACAAGGAGCTTCTTCTTTACCTAATTCACATGGATCAACTTGCTCCTTTTGGGAGCCATTAGTCTCATCGAACACTACGTCACGTGCTACTTCAACAAGTCTAGAGGCCTTGTTGAAAACACAATAGGCGTAAGTGTTCAAATCATAACCAAGCAAGAAACCTTCATCGGACTTCGAAGCGAACTTTGAAGTCCTAGGCTTCTTGTTCAAGATATAACATGGAGAGCCGAAAACTCGAAAATATGAAATGTTTGGTTTGTTACCGGTAAGTAGCTCATAGGGAGTCTTCTTGAGTAGTCGTTGAAGACAAAGTCGATTTGCGGCGTGGCAAGCGGTGTTAATCGCTTCCGCCCAAAATCGATCCGAAGTCTTGTACTCATCGAGCATTGTTCTTGCCATCTCTATGAGTGTTCGGTTCTTTCTTTCGGCAACTCTGTTTTGTTGTGGCGAGTATGGCGCTGAAAATTCGTGCTTGATGCCCTCTTCATCAAGGTACTCCTCCACTTGTGTGTTATTGAACTCCATGCCATTGTCACTTCGAATACTCTTGATTGTCAATGAAAATTCGTTTTGAGCTCGTTTGAAGAACTTCTTGAGTGTTCGTTGTGTTTCTGACTTATCATGCAAAAAGAAAACCCAAGTGAAGCGAGAAAAATCATCAATGATAACTAAACCGTATTTATTACCGTCGATGCTTATGTAAGCAATTGGACCAAACAAGTCCATGTGAAGTAGTTCGAGCGGTCTTGTTGTAATCATGACATTCTTTGCGGGATGATGTGCTCCAAATTGCTTCCCGGCTTGGCACGCGCTACAAGGCTTGTCTTTCTCAAAAACAACATCCTTCAAACCGCGGATGTGATCGCCCTTGAGGAGTTTTTGAAGATTCCTCATACCAACATGTGCTAGCCATCTATGCCACAACCAACCCATGTTGGTTTTTGCAATCAAGCATGTGTCGAGTTTGGCTTTATCCTTGTTGAAGTCAACAAGGTAAAGCTTTCCCTTCAACATACCCTTGAATGCAATGGAACCATCACTCCTCCTAGAGACGGTCACACCCTCGTTAGTGAACAAGCAAATATAACCTTTTTCACATAGTTGAGATATGGACAGCAGGTTATAATCTAAAGTTTCAACATGTAAAACATGAGAAAGTGTGTGTTCAAAGGATATTGCAATTTTACCGGTACCGAGCACCCTTCCTTGACTATTATCTCCGAAGTAGATTCCCTCGTTTGGATCCTCATTCTCTTCATATTCCACGAACATCCTCCTTTCTCCGGTCATGTGGTTGGTGCATCCACTGTCTAGCACCCATTTGGATCCACCGGAGGAATAGTCCTACAAAAACAAATTATGCTTTGGTTTTAGGTACCCAAGCTTGCTTGGGTCCTTGGAGGTTAGTTACAATACATTTGGGCACCCACACATGGGATTTTGTGTTCCCATGGCGTGGCCCAACATAATGAGAACATACATTGGCAAGATTGTTTCTCATTAATACATAGGAGGCATTAAAAGTTTTGAATAATAGCTGTCGTTGTTTATCAGCTGGACTAGTCTGAGGGGTCGGACTTGTCCGGATGACTGGACTTGTCCGGACACCAACCGGACTAGTCCGGTATTCGTGTGAGTTCAAGTTTTTATTCTTCGACTTACCAGTTTGAGAGGGTCTTCCCTTCACAAAAGAAATCCTTTCCTTGTTATTCTTATAACTTCCGGCATGTTACTTTTCATCATAAGAGTAACCAATGCCATATTTGACATTTGGAGGTCTTTGGACCAAGTATGCACTACATGCATAGTTGATCTTCTCCTTGTCAAATATGCCACATTGGGTAGGATTTTTATCCTTTGTGGAGGTTGACTTCCCTTTCAATCTGGTGTCAGTTTTACTACATGTGCACATATGAGCAAACTCAGTTTTAGTGGGTTGAGAAGGTGAGTTTGAAGAGGAGGAAGTTTCACTCAGCTTGAGTGACTCAACTTGCACTTCAAGGATCTTGTTAACCTTGATCAGGTCAGCAAGTTGGTCCTTGATTGCAACATTTGAGTCAGTTAACTCCAAGCAAGCTTTCTTGCTTGAAGCTAACTCAAGCTCTAGTGAATTTTTTTCTCCTTTTCAAGCTCTAGAAGTTTGTCAAGTTTGACATACTCCTCCTTTTGGGAGATAATCATGTCCTCTTGACGATGAATTAACCTCTCCTTCTCAACAAGTTGATCAAGTAAAAATTTCATTTTTGTTGCAGTTTTCCTATCTAGTCCATTTAGCATATCCTCATCATCACTATCTATTTCATCATCACTAGAGTAGGAATGCACGGAAGGGGTTTTGATGATTACCTTGCGTTTACCTTCCTTTGCAATAAGGCAAGTGCCATTTCCCTTCCTTGCACCGAGTGTAGGGAAGAGTGTAGATTTCTTGGACGTGCTCTCGATGGCTATGCTAGCCATCTCTTCTTCATCGGATGATGAGGACTCGTCGTTTGAGTCCCACTCCTTCCCAATGTGCGCTTGTTCGGCTTGTTTCTTCTTCTTGAATAATTTCTTAGGTTGAGACTTGGATTCTTTGGTCTTTTTCTTGTTCTCCTCATATGGGCAATCAACTATAAAGTGGTTATACTCACCACAATTATAGCACGCCCGTCTCAACTTTGGCTTTGTTCTTTCCTTGTACTTGCCTTCACTTGATTTTGTCCCTTGTCTTTTCTTCATTATTCTCTTGAACTTTTTCATGAATAATATCATGTCCTCTTCATCTAACTCACTGCTCTCTTCGTCAATGTCTTCCTCTAGTTTTGCTTCTCTTGCTTCTTTGGATAGAGGCTTGAGGGTGGACTTTAAAGCAACCCCTTTGTTCTTAGCCGAGGTGAGGTCGACAATTTCCTTGACGTGCTTTGCTTGTTTTTCCATCATTTCAAAGTTGATAATTTTTCCAAGCAATTCATCCGGAGTCATCTTTTTGTATCCAGGGCTTTCTCTAATCATAGAACATAGCGTGACATTGTGAGGCATAAAAGCTCTAAGGATGAGCTTTACAACCTCGTGGTCATTCCACTTCTTTCTCCCATATGATCGAACTTTGTTAATGAGTGTCTTCAATCGATTGTACATATCTTGGGGTGACTCGTCTTCCTCAATTGCGAATCTTCCTAGTTCGCCTTCGATCATCTCAATCTTTGCTTCATGCACATGTCGGTCACCTTCATGTGCAGTTTGCAGAGTATCCCATATCTCCTTAGCAATTTCGAGTCCATCCACCTTGGTGAACTCATCCCGACTGAGTGAGGAGGTGATTACAGCTGCGGCTTGAGCGTTTATATGAATGGCCTGCTCTTGGCTTGGGGTGAGCTCTTCGTCGTCATCCGGAATATCTATCCCTGTGCATACAACATGCCATAGACTTGGATTTAGGGAAATCAAATGCATCTTCATATTCTGCCTCCACATTGAGTAATCACTTCCATCGAAGTGTGGGGCTTTTCCAAGTGGGATAGATAAGTAATGGTTGTTATTGGAATTTAGACGATCATAGTTAAAAGGATATCGGGAGTAGTCGGTGTGACTACTCCCCTTCTTCTTCTCTTCAACTTTCGCTTTCCCTTTGGAAAGTGCCTTCTTTCTGAGGAGTGCCTTTAGCTCCAGCGTCTCCTCATCATCATCCTCAAAGTCTTGAATGGCTTCGAGGTACTTCTCCACTTTTTGGATCTTTTCATTGTTAACTTCCTCTTGGTTGTTGATTTTGTGGACGTCCTTCATGTCCGACATGATCTCTTCGAGTGATTAGACTCTTTCTTGAAGAACCTGCTCTGATACCAATTAAATGTAGGCCTAGAGGGGGGGTGAATAGGCCTTCTTGAATATTTTTGGATACTACAACACTCAACAACCAGTTCAATACTAGAGATATCGGACTAGTCCGGTAAAGTGCGGACTAGTCCGGTGTTCACGGACTAAGTTGATTGAACTTGATTGATTGGTTTGATTCTTTTATGTGTACAGCGGAAATATAGAATCAAACAACAGTTTAACAATTATATGCTGGATTATATCACAATTAAGTCTTATGTTCAACATTTTAAAGTAAGATGAACAATGTGTATGAAACCCTAGATTGAGTTGTTTAATTAGAATGATGAACACTAAAACAAGACACAACGATTTATCCCGTGGCTCGACTACCACGAAGGCAACCTACATCCACGTTGAGGAGTCCACAAAAGGACCAGGTCTTCTCCAACCCTACCCTCGTTGGATCGCCACGAAGGCCAATCCTCTTCCACTAATCACAAAGGGGTGAATAACCGAATTCAAGGGGCGTTCTCACACGTTGAGAGCTCCCTTAGATTACAAAACACAATGTCACCGAAAACACACTCAAAAGTTACAATTGAAACGCTGGAGTGTGTTAGAGAATCAAACCAAGAGCTCAATGTGGTGTTGCAAGTGTCTCTCCAACGATCTAGAGTGAATCCTCAAGGGATTGATCGATGTTGCACTTAATTTCGTGGAGAGATGTCGTTTTTGAGGCTCTTGGGAGGTGTGATGGCGCTAGGGTTTGAGAGATTGTGAAATTGGGCCGTGCACCTCTATTTATATGGGGTTTCTAAAAGTTACCGTCAGGGTTCAGAAAGTTCGGACTAGTCCGTGGTGGTCACCGGACTAGTCCGGTGTGCTGTGTGTAGCAAAACCTAAGTGTCTCGAAATATCGGACTAGTCCGACTGAAAATGGACTTGTCCGATTTCGTTACTGGAAATCTTCGGACTAGTCCGATGTCCATCGGACTTGTCCGGACATGTGAAACCCTAAGTGTGTTGTATGACAAGTCCGCACTTGGAGGACTTGTCCGATTTAGATTAGTGGGTTTTTCGAACTAGTCTGTGTGAATATCGGACTTGTCCGAAGTGGATCAGAAAGAATATCGGACTAGTCCGGTTGATAACGGACTTGTCCGCTTTTGAGTGACTTGTGTAGTGTTTTGAGGACTAGTCCGCACTGGGGAGGACTAGTCCGATTCTAGTCAGAAAGATATCGGACTAGCCTGACAGATATCGGACTTGTCCGATCTGGTGTAGAAAGGTTATCGGACTAGTCCGTGTAAGACCTATATGTGCTGAATACATTGGCTTGTAGTGAATACACTTGACTTTGATGATAAAAGTTTTAAATATCACCAAAACACCTTTTTATCAAGGTCCGACTCTAGCTCTGAGCTACAGCAAGGTCCGACGGTAGGTCCAGCTTGTTTTGGGTAGCTCCAGTTACGTTCGATGCTAGGTCCGACTAGCTTTGGTCAGCTCCGGTGAAGTTTTGTCTTTAGCTCCGGCATGTCTTTGATAGCTCCGACATGTTTTTGATAGCCCGACATGTTTTTTGCTAAGCTCCGAGTTGATTTTTCTAGCTCCGGCTTTTGGGATTACTAGTTCCGACTAGTTCTGGTTAGCTCCGGCGCTAGGTCCTGCTAGTTTTGTAAGCTCCGGCAGGAGCTTGGTTGTACTAGTTTTGGTAAGCTCCGGCTCAAGCTCCGGGTTGCTCTGGCAAGGTCCAGAACTTGACCGCAGTGCTTCTGCTTTTCATTTGCAATGTTTCGTACTTGCTTTACATTGTTGGAAAGATTGCTTAGTATTCATTTGCTAAGTTTTTAGTGCGTTTTGGTTGATATGGATAATATCGTGTTACTGTGGTTTTGCAACATGCTTATGTGAGGTTCTCACGTAAGTTGTTGTGTTCGGAACTAACTTGAGTCAAGTCGATGACTTGGGCTCGTATGGATTGGTTGTTTATTCATGTGCATGTGTTGATTGAGTTCAAGACATGGCTGGTGATGGTATCCATTGGACTAGTCTCAGGGAGGAGATGAGGTTCCAACAACCAAATTCAGGAGGAATTGTGGTTGAGCTGATCAGGAGGTTGCGCATCATGATTGAATCAAGAACAATGCATATGAAGGTATCGTGGATGTAATTGGAAGATGTTTGCACGTGTGTAAGGAGTGCATGGACGTGGCTACATGGTTCCGAGACGTGATGAAGAGATGTGGACATAAAGAATTGGTCGGAAAGGTCCAACCGACTAGGTTATGGACTCAGGCTGCGGCTGAGTCGGGTTTGACTCAAATATGGAAAGATTTGAGTTGGTTATGATAGGATTTCGTGTGGGTCACGAATTTGAGTTGTTTAGGAATGTGGGATACGTTTCTAAGGTGTTTGGAAGTCTTAATATTGCTTCTATCTGCGTATAGAAGAATCCTAAGCAGTTATGGAAAGTTACGATTCGTGATCTGAGTAGGATTGGAGTCCTAGTTGATATTGGGTTGGCCTAAGGGCTGGTTATATAAGCAAAGGAGCCCAGAGATCGTGGTACACGACTTTGGGGCTGATCCTCTTGTGTTCTATTGAATAAAATTTGTAGTTTGAAGGAACTTTTGTGCCTTGTTCGTCCGACTTGTTCCAGACAAGTTTTACTCGTCGAGTTTCTGGACAGCACTACCTTTCGTCGGTGGTTTTATCATAACTCGAGTTTTACAGATCCAATTGACATGATTATTTTTGGGTTGTCTTCACAACTTGATAATATATCATATGTCAAAATTTCACGGTCATTGGATTTGTGGTTTCTTATCTACACGAGTTTCTTTGCAGCATTCCAGAACTGTTTTTTTTTTTCGGGTAGGGCAGATTGACCTTGTTTGATCTTTCGATCATAGCTTGAGTTTTTCTCAACGTATTTGAGTGATTCCTTTTGTGTTGTATTTGTGACTTGATTATCTCTGATATCCATCACTTTTGTCATGGTGAAAATCATTTATATTAGTCTCACACATGATTTCTTTAACAGATCGTTTTTCTGCCGAAGGGGTTGAGGTTTAATTGTTTCTGCTGCGTAAGATTTTTTAAATCTACCATTCACCCCCCTCTGGTAGCTTTTCACGTGCTCTTCGATCCTACAATTGGTATCAAAGCCACGGTGCTCTAATCTTTGTGATTTGCGCGAGTTTTTGACTAATCATAATGGAGAAGTACTCTGCCAAACCTTGTGTGTTCGCTGATATTGATTTTCAGATTTGGAAGGCATGCATGGAGGCTTTCATCCAGGCACAAGGCTTTGCAATATGGGAGAAGGTATACAAGCCTTACGAAATGCCATCAAAAGATCAAGTTACAGCTACAAATCTGAGAGATGTCAATAACAAAAACAAGGCTCAGAACTTGATCATACAAGGATTAACTCAAAGCGACTTCGATCGTGTTGCACACCTCCGATCTGCATACGATGTGTGGAAAGCACTTTGTGACTACCACGAAGGATCCAACATGATCAAAGAGGTAAGGCAAGACATGTTCAAAAAGGAATACATGCGCTTTAAGATGCAACCCGGTGAGTCTATTGATGACCTTTTTGCTCGCTTTAATAAAATTCTCAGCAACTTGCGTAGTATCAATGTTAATTTTTCAGATTCTAAAAATGCTAGACAATTGCTAAGTGCATTAGATATGTTAATTTGGGAGATGAAAGTCACATCTATTCGTGAATCTACTGTCATGAGTTCTCTTACATTAGATGTACTCTATTCTAAACTAAAAACTCATGAAATTGACATCCTAGCACGTAAGAACCCAAATAAGTCTATTGCATTTGTTTCACAACGTGATATGTCTAGCTCCGGCCAATCATCATCTTGCAATATTCTTGCTTTGTTGTCCTCACTAACCCTGGAGCAGATCGAAGAATTTCCAGAAGAGGAGTTGGCACTCATCTCTACTAGATTCTCAAAAGCATTGCAAAATGTGAGAACTAGAAGGAGAGGAAGCTCCAGACCTCAACGCTGTTTTGAATGTGGTAAAACAGGACACTTTCGTACAGAATGCCCTAACCTTTCAGGTCCGACCACCCAGGAAGAAAAACAAAGCAAGGTCCGGACCTCCTCTAGAAATTCCAACAAGAAGAAGAAAGGTACCATAGGACGCAAGATGATCAACAGTTTCATCACCGCGCTTCAAGAGTTCAGTTCAAGTGACGTGGACATTGGAAGTGATGAAGATGAAGATGATTTGGCAAACTTGTGCTTCATGGCGGTCAAGTCAAGATCAAGTATGGAGGAGGCAGAACACAACAGCAAAAATGAAGAGGTATGTCCTACTTGCGAACAAATGTGTGATGCTATTTCTCGTGCCACTATTATTGTTAAGTAAAAGGACAAAAAGCTTAGGGATAGTGCTGCTAAAATTGAATCACTAGAATCTGAAATCAACCATTTAAAAACTTTGGTTCCTAGTGATGATGCATGTTCCTCATGTGATTTAATATATGAACAATTTTCCTCATTAAGAAGTGCACACACCTCCACACTTGATAAACTTGAGTTAGAAATTGAAAAGAACAAAGAGCTTGCTGCACTTAATGATAAAAACTTAAAAGATGCTAGCTGTTCTACAATTGGTTTGCATTGTTCTACTTGTGATGATCTTGATAAGAAACTACAGGATGCTATGAATGAAATTTCTATATTGAACAATGCTTTACGTTCTCATGAAGTTAAATTTTGTTCAAATTGCAAACTAAAAGGAAAAACTTCATGTGAAAATTGCCTTGATCTGTCCAATAAACTTGATGACATGCATAGGACATTAGATCGGTTTTGTAATGGGAATAAGAACCTAAACTTACTGCTGAATTCTTCCAAGTCTTGCAATGATAAAACTGGTTTAGGTTTTGATTCTCATGCTCATGCTAAGGCACATCCACCTAAAATTGTAAAGTCATTAGGAAGTGGTTTGATTCAAATAGTTCCTAAACAAAAAGGAGTGGTTTTCAAATCTGCAGGAGTGTTGCCTCATTCGGTTTCAAATAAAAATATTGCTTGCTTATCTATACATGAACACAAAGTTAAATTTCATTGTACCTTCTGTGGTAGAGATGGTCATGTCAGAGATTTTTGTTATAGACTAGCTAAACAACATAAAAGGGAAAGAATGGTTGCTAGATCTCATAACTTTCATGCAAAATTTGCTGCACACATTGAACTGAATGTACAACCTGCTGTTTTGAGTAAAAAACATTCAATGTTTACCTCCGGACCTTCTGTTTTTGCCTCTGGAGCTACTGATTTTTTGTGCTACAAAAGTAACATCTTATAGGTCAGTAGTCAAGAATAAAAAATCTCAAACTTTGACTCATAAACCTGCTATTTTGTCTCAGCTTTCGCGTGTTTTTCCTGCTGCACGTCGCATGACTCAGTACTGGATTCCTAAATGCCTTTTGACTAACCCTAGTATTGAGTCATCGACGTATTGTGCTTCTATGTAGGTTACACGTTTGAGGAAGGAGAACATTTGGATTGTGGATTCAGGTTGCTCATGCCACATGACCGGTAACAAAGATTGGTTCTCCTCCCTCTCTTTTGTGTCACGTGTAGAGAATGTTACTTTTGCCGATAATTCTTCAACTCCTATAATTGCTAAGGGTTCGGTTAGAGTAAATGATCACTACACTTTGAAGGATGTGGCACTTGTCAAAAATTTGAAATACAACTTGCTTTCTGTTGCACAATTGCTAGATGAAAATCTAGAAATTATTTTCAATAAAAACTGCTGCAAAGTTGTAGGTTCAAATAGTGAGCTTATTTTTAACATGTCTCGGTTTGGAAGAGTTTTTAAAGCTGATTTTGATATGTCTTCCTCTAAGCATAGGTGTCTAGTTGCTAATGATTCAAAGGACTTATATTTTTGGCATCGTAGACTTGGTCACGTAGGCTTTGATCACCTAACGCGTGTTAGTGCTCTTGATCACATACATGGGCTGCCTAAGCTTAAAGAGGACAAAGAAATTGTGTGCTCTTCGTGTAGACATGCTAAGATGGTTTCAGGTTCACATACTCCTCTCACAATGATCATGACAACTGAACCATGTCAACTTTTGCATCTTGACACCGTAGGACCTTCACGTGTTCAATCCTTCGGAGGTAAATGGTATGTTCTTGTTATCGTTGATGATTATTCTAGATACTCTTGGGTTTACTTTATGGCGTCTAAGAATGAAGTTTTTAGTCACTTTAGAACTTTATTTCTTAGATTATCAATTGATCACCCAGGATCATTAAAAGCAATTAGAAGTGATAACGGAACTGAATTTAGAAATCAATCTTTTGATCACTTTTGTGCTGAAAATGGAATAGATCATCAACTTTCTTCACCATATGTACCTCAACAAAACGGTGTTGTAGAAAGAAAGAACAGAACCTTAGTTGAGATGGCTAGGACTATGCTTGATGAATATCAAACTCCTAGGAAATTTTGGGCTGATGCGTTAGCAACCGCTTGTTATGTCTCAAATCGTGTTTTCTTGCGTGCTAAGCTAGGTAAAACACCATATGAGCTCTGGTTTGGACATAGGCCTAGTGTTACACACTTTCGGGTCTTTGGTTGCAAATGCTTTGTTAAGAAACATGGTAACCTTGATAAATTTGAACCTAGATCCATTGATGACATATTTCTTGGTTATCTATCTCATACTAGAGGCTACCGTGTGCTTTTATTTGACACTAACAAAATTGTGGAGACTTGTGAAGTGTCTTTTGATGAAGCTAGCTCAGGTACTAGCTCCGGTGTTGCAGGACCAGATCCGTATCCTCAGGGGGAGGGTATTTTCGAAGATGAAGAAGAGCTGGTGATACTGCCTAGTAGTTCCGAAGTTGACACGTGTCCAGCTCCGGACATTGAACAAGCTCCAGCTATCACCTATGCTGGTCCTGATCGTCCACAAGTCACAACCTCATCAATCTACGATGAACCTAATGAACAAGAAGCTTGTGAGACATCTGTTCCCCTACGGTTTTACAAAGATCATCCCCCACAACAGTTGATTGCAAGCTTGCACGAATGAGTCACACGGTCCAGGTTTTGCGATCCAAACTCTCATGCTCATTCTGCTTTTGTTGCTTCTTTTGAACCCAAAGATATATCACACGCACTCACTAATGAATCTTGGATTATTGCCATGCAAGAAGAGTTAGAAAATTTTGAAAGAAATAATGTTTGGAAAGTTGTACCTCCACCTCAAGGTCACACTTTAATTGGAACTAAATGGGTATTTAAAAATAAACAAAGTGAGGATGGGGTTGTGGTTAGGAATAAGGCTAGGTTCGTTGCTCAAGGTTTCACTCAAGTTGAAGGTCTAGATTTTGATGAAACTTTTGCTCCCGTTTCTAGATTAGAAGCCATAAGAATTTTGTTAGCTTTTGCAGCATGTAAAGGTTTTAAGCTATATCAAATGGATGTTAAAAGTTCTTTTCTTAATGGCTACATAGATGAGGAGGTTTATGTCAAACAACCACCGGGTTTTGAAAATTCAGATTTTCCTAATCATGTTTACAAACTGTCCAAAGCCTTATACGGTCTCAAACAAGCCCCTAGAGCATGGTATGATAGGTTAAAAACATTCTTACTTGAAAAGGGGTTTACCATGGGCAAGGTTGATAAAACTCTTTTTGTGCTTAAGCATGGCAATGACTCATTATTCGTTCAAGTGTATGTGGATGATATTATCTTTGGTTGTGCTTCTCATGATCTTGTGTCCAAGTTTTCAGCAATGATGAGTTCCGAATTTGAAATGAGTATGATGGGTGAACTCACTTACTTTTTGGGGCTGCAAATCAAGCAAACCAAGGAGGGTACCTTTGTGCATCAAACGAAGTATACCAAAGACCTCCTAAGGTGCTTCAACATGGACAAAAGCAAGCCTCTTCGGACACCAATGGGAACAGAAACAACACTTAAACTTGATGAAGATGGTGAACCTGTGAATCAAAAAGAATATAGAAGCATGATCGGTTCACTTTTGTACCTCACAGCATCAAGACCGGACATACAATTCAGCGTATGTATTTGTGCACGGTTTCAAGCCTCCCCACGTGCTTCACATCGTCAAGCCGTCAAAAGGATTTTCAGGTACTTACATGGAACTCAAGAATTTGACATTTTTCTTCCTTCTTCCTCAACCGTTACTTTGAAAGCTTTTTCAGATGCTGATTTTGGGGGTTGTAGGATTGATAGGAAAAGTACTTCTGGTGCTTGTCATTTTCTTGGTAATTCTCTTGTTGCTTGGTCCTCTAGAAAACAAAATTCGGTTGCACAATCCACAGCCGAATCTGAATATGTAGCTGCTGCTAGTGCTTGCTCATAAATTCTTTGGATTGTTCAAACACTTAAGGACTATGGGGTTGATCTAGATAGTGTTCCACTGTTCTGTGATAACACTAGTGCCATTTGCATTGCTAAAAACCCCGTGCAACATTCTAGAACTAAGCACATTGACATTAGGTATCACTTTCTCCGAGATAATGTTGAAAAAGGAAACATTGTGCTTCACCATGTAGATACCGAACAACAATTGGCTGACATTTTTACAAAACCTTTGGATTTCACTCATTTTTGTTACATTCGTAGTGAAATAGGGGTTATGCATCCTCATGGCTTTAATTGAGGGGGAGTTTTTGAAACTTGGGAAGTCTATGTGTGAATCTGAAATTAAAATAATATGAGCATAGTATTTCATACATATATGACTTTGTGATTTCTTTTACATGCTGAAAGTTCTTACTACATTACTCGTGTTATACATTTTGTAGTTTTTGCCATGTCTAGTAATTGGAATAATTACTTACACTAAAACTGGTCACGGTCGAACTTTCTTGCTGTTTTGAACTTGTTACATGATCACAAGTTCTTTTAATCATAAAGTATTAATCAAGTAATCAACTCACATGTTGAGTTTTTATGAACAAATATAAATTGAGAAAAGATCAAGAGAATATGCATGCATCGCACTTCTTCTTTTGAGATGGCTTGTCATTGCACTTAGATATGAACTTGGAAGAAGTTGTGTATGACTAAAACCATGTCCTTAAGCTTCTGATTGTCAAATGACATATGCTTGGCTTGGTTGGTTAGAATAAGGCAGATGCGCATATAATCTCTTGCAAATATCATATGATCTAAATTTATGCTTTGAAAAATAATCAAATGCAGCAACTAGTGTCATGCTTTCAGGTTTTGAAATAGTTAAGTTTGTGAGATCATGACTTACTTAAATTGGAAATTACATTTGATCTCTAGCATGGTTTACACTACTTTATGTATTTCATTGATGTGATAATGTAAGGTACTTGATAGTATGACTTGGATGAGCTTTGTTTATATGTATATGTTATAATATGCTCATAACAACTAAAGAGGGAGAGATAATTTGTTTATATGCTCATGACTTGCTGAATACATTGTCAAAGGGGGAGAGATAAGCATAAAGAGAAAGAGAATATGTGCATAAGGAGAGATAATAAAGGGGGAGAGATTTTCTTCTCATTTTACTTTTGATTACAAAAGGGGAGAAATTGCTTCAAAACTTATATGTGAATAAGCCAATGTTCGGATTTTAAATGGTGTTGCCAATGCATTCATCAAGGGGGAGATTGTAAGATCTATATGTACTGAATACATTGGCTTGTAGTGAATACACTTGGCTTTGATGATAAAAGTTTTAAATATCACCAAAACACCTTTTTATCAAGGTCCGACTCTAGCTCTGAGCTACAGCAAGGTTCGACGGTAGGTCCGGCTTGTTTTGGGTAGCTCCGGTTACGTTCGATGCTAGGTTCGACTAGCTTTGGTCAGCTCCGGTGAAGTCTTGTCTTTAGCTCCGGCATGTCTTTGATAGCTCCGACATGTTTTTGATAGCTCTGACATGTTTTTTGCTAAGCTCCGAGTTGATTTTTCTAGCTCCGGCTTTTGGGATTACTAGTTCCGCCTAGTTCTGGTTAGCTCCGACGCTAGGTCCTGCTAGTTTTGTAAGCTCCGGCGGGAGCTTGGTTGTACTAGTTTTGGTAAGCTCCGGCTCAAGCTCCGGGTTGCTCTGGCAAGGTTCGGAACTTGACCGCGGTGCTTCTGCTTTTCATTTGCAATGTTTCGTACTTGCTTTACATTGTTGGAAAGATTGCTTAGTATTCATTTGCTAAGTTTTCGGTGCGTTTGGGTTGATATGGATAATATCGTGTTACTGTGGTTTTGCAACATGCTTATGTGAGGTTCTCACGTAAGGTGTTGTGTTCGGAACTAACTTGAGTCAAGTCGAGGACTTGGGCTCATATGGATTGGTTGTTTATTCATGTGCAGGTGTTGCTTAAGTTCAAGACATGGCTGGTGACGGGATCCATTGGACTAGTCTCAGGGAGGAGATGAGGTTCCAACAACCAAATTCAGGAGTAATTGTGGTTGAGCTGATTAGGAGGTTGCGCAACATGATTGAATCAAGAACAATGCATATGAAGGTATCGTGGACGCTATTGGAAGATGTTTGCACGTGTGCAAGTAGTGCATGGACGTGGCTACATGGTTTCGAGACGTGATGAAGAGATGTGGATGTAAAGAATTGATCGGAAAGGTCCAACCAACTAGGTTATGGACTCAGGCTGCGGCTGAGTCGGGTTTGACTCAAATATGGAAAGATTTGAGTTGGTTATGATAGGATTTCGTGTGGGTCACGAATTCCAGTTGTTTAGGAATGTGGGATACGTTTCTAAGGTGTTTGGAAGTCTTAAGATTGCTTCTATCTGCGTATAGATGAATCCTAAGCAGTTATGGAAAGTTACGATTCGTGATCTGAGTAGGATTGGAGTCCTAGTTGATATTGGGTTGGCCTAAGGGCTGGTTATATAAGGAAGGGAGCCCAGAGCTCATGGTGCACTACTTTGGGGCTGTTCCTCTTGTGTTCTATTGAATACAATTTGTAGTTTTAAGGAACTTACTTGTTCCAGACAAGTTTTACTCGTCGAGTTTCTGGACAGCACTACCTTTCGTTGGTGGTTTTATCATAACTCGAGTTTTACAGATCCAATTGACGTGATTCTTTTTGGCTTGTATTCACAACTTTATAATCTATCATATGTCAAATTTTGAAAGTCATTGGATTTGTGGTTTCTGATCTACACGAGTTTCTTTGCAGCATTCCAGAACTATTTTTTTTTTCGGGTAGGGCAGATTGACCTTGTTTGATCTTTCGATCATAGCTTGAGTTTTCTCGACAGATTTGAGTGATTCCTTTTGTGTTGTCTTCGTGACTTGATTCTCTCTGATATCCATCACTTTTGTCATGGTGAAACACATTTAGATTAGTCTCACATATGATTTCTTTAACAGATCATTTTTATGCCGAAGGGGTTGAGGTTTATTTGTTTCCGCTGCGTAAGATTTTTTAAATCTACCATTCACCCCCCTCTGGTAGCTTTTCACGTGCTCTTCGATCCAACAGTCCAGTTGTGATCGGACTAGTCCGATCCTGTGTAACTTTGTGCACTGTGTGTGTTTGATTATGATTGAGCTCTTGGGGTGTGTTTCCTTAACACACTCCATACACAATAATCTACAACTCTTTTTCCTTGAGCTCATTTCCACTTTGCTCCTCATCATCCCTTCTTTTTGGTATTTTGTTCATTTTTCTATTGTAGGCCTGCATTCATCTCAACAAAGAGGTTAGGATCCCATTTGCTTGTCATAAATCATCCAAAACCCACAAGGGAGTCCTAGATGCACTTTCACCCGAGCCTGTTCTTCAATTTCCTTTTCCCTTGCTTTTTTGATTTAGATTCCAATATAAATACTCAAACATGTATAGATTCTGCAAATTGAGTCCAAATTCGATGATTCTTTCTTCTATATTTTTCAAAAATAAACATCTACCAGCTGAACCAAATATTTTAAAACATGTATAGCTAACATTGTAATGTTTTGGTAAATATCAAAATAATTTATACGCACATATTATTCACATTTGTGCATCTCCCAAAAAAATGGATCCTTCATTGAAATTTGTTTGTATGAACATATTTGTATTATTTATATATGTATGAATTTTGTTAATTTTTTTAAAGCATTCCAACATGTCAAAATTCAAATTATCCATCATTCTAACTAAATGCTCATATACATATGAGGCATCCATCAAATTTTGAACACACATTAATTCAAAAAAATTAAAAAAATCTGAAAAAATTCATAGAGGTTGGTATGATGACTAAAAATGTCCATTGAAAAAATAAATGAAAAAAATCATTATATTCATCAACATAGAAAAATGAAAAATAGCAATTGTTATATGTTTTTTATGTTCTGACCAATTTCAAAGGATTTATGAAGTGAAATTTAATGGTAACCTTTACTAATCAAACATATTACAAGAAAGTGGAATTTGGGCCTTTAAAGGTCCCACATTTAATCAAGAATATTAATTATGAAAAAGTAAATATCTTCTCAGACGGTTGGTACTTAATAACCGTCTGAGAAAAAGAACATTAATATATGAAAAGAATATTAATTAAGCTTACGTAAAGATCTTCTTAGGCGGTTGGTACTGAATAACCACCTGAGAAAAAGATTATCTCAGGCTGGTTTTACTTACCAACCGCCTGCGATAGTTGAATCTTTGCAGGCGGCTGGTAAATAAAACCCGCCTGAGATAAACGTCTTCTCAGGCGGTCGGTACTTAAAATCCGTCTGAGAAAATATGCATCTATATATACCTCTCGGCTGCTTTGGAAAAACCTAACCCGAGCAGAATCACTTAGACGCCATTAGGCTGCCAAAATTTCGTTTGCCGCCAAGTCTTCGCCACTCTCTTCGCCGAGCTTCGTTGTTGTCCATTTGCTTCGCCCTCGTCACTTCCAGGTACACTGAGCGAAGCCATTGCCATCGCCGCTGATCTTCACGGTAAACCCTAAACCCTTCGACCTTCCCTCCTCTGTCCCCGTGCCGCCTCCCTCCTTGCCCTCATCGCCGGCCGAGTCAAATGATGCCTTGCATAGATTTCCTTGGTTAGGGTTCAGGAATTCGAAAAGGGTAGGCATACAGGTGGTGGTGGTGGTGGACCACGGCGTTAATGCACAACACCTCTAGCGCGTTCGTTTGGTTCCATGTACTGGACGCAGTTTGTCGATCGTGTTTTGGTGCCAAATCGCGGTCGTAGTATTAGGGTTCGGACATGATAAACTTTTTGATTAACAATCAGGCCTTCTGTTTAAGTTTTCATTATGCTAGATATATATTTATTGTATATTACTCATTCAAAAGGGTCGTTGCCCATTGCCCTGGGTCTTATTGATATTTAGTATCATGCTAGACGATTCTAAAACAAAAGGCATATATATGGTAGGATGAGGCATTCTTTCTGTGCAAGAAACATGGCATATAAAGGATGCCTAGTGACAAGCACTGGGCATGGTTCTTTATTTGCTTATTTGCCATAATATTTGAGGTGTGTAACATGGATTATAGTTTCCATGCCTTTCTATTCTTTCTCCAGAGTAGGATAAAATGTGAATATAGCATGACATTGATAATTCTGGTCTGAACTGTAACT
The DNA here is from genome assembly GCA_036927565.1 of Tuctoria greenei. NCBI lineage: Eukaryota > Viridiplantae > Streptophyta > Magnoliopsida > Poales > Poaceae > Tuctoria > Tuctoria greenei. The sequence continues at coordinate 17,427,760 of JAYESD010000003.1, forward strand.
GCTATATGGTTTTAGACAAGCTTGCAAGGGGATTTCATTAGTTACTAATGTAGGCGGTATTTTGGGGATATAATGGATTTTAATATCACAACTGTCGAAGGTCTTAACGACACTTCCCCTGGACCTGCTTAGAGAGCAGCCCGCGGAGGTTCTTTGGATTCACGAGGGCTAGTCCCAGGATATTGAGCGTAGCGAGATGGTGAACACAGGGGTTTTACGTGGTTCGGGCCGCCGGAGCGTAACACCCTACGTCCACGGGAGTGTTTGTGTATTGCCTTGCTTGAGCGTGTATGAGCCATAGTCTGATTTTTCAATCCGCTGTGAAGGTCGCCTACTGAGTCCTTTTATAGTCCAAGGACTCTACAGTCACAAGGTGGGCCCCGGGGCCTGACAGGTGGTCCCGGGGAGAGCCAAATCCTATACAAGATCTAGGATTAAATGCTATCTACTTCCCTTTGACAGGGGCTTCAATGTGCCGTCCTGCCGCATCGTGCGCCAGGGCTACACATAGTTGTTGATGATGGCAGGGCATGTCCCATCCGTCTTGTCCCCGTGGCTTAATCGTCCATCTTGCGTCGTGGGTATGTACCGGCTACTTGGACAAGACAGGACACTAGAGCCTTGACTTGCGCATGCGCGACTCCGCTTCATCTGGGGAAGGCGCGCATACTTAATGCCTATCTACGCAGCGCACTCTTTCCTTTACTGCGGCCTCCTACCGCATTGAGTTGGCCGTCCGCCACGTGGTCGCACCGGAGCCTGCCTCTGCGGGGAGTCGAGCGCCCAGCTGTACAGGCCACGTGGCGCCTCCGGAGCCCACTCTCCGCGAAAGGGCGGAGGCTCAGCCCTGCGGGCCACGTGGTAGTTCTGGAGCCCGTCCCTGCGGGGAGGCAAGGGTCTGGTTCTGTGTGCCACGTGGCTGCCCCAGAGCCCGCCTCGGCGGGGAGGCGAGGGTCCGGTCCTGCCGGCCACGTGGCAGCCCGGGAGCCCGCCCCGGCGGGGAGGTAGGATCTGGTCCTTTCCTCCACGACGTGGTAGCCTCAGATTCTGCCTCCAAGTAGAGGCCGAGTCCTTAGCCATTTTCTCCTTGTGCGCGGGGGTACCCGGTCTTGAGGGTACCAACAGTGGCCCCTGGGCCCACCTTGGGAGAGATGACGATCCCGTGGGTGGGGCCTTCATCTTGTCTTGTAAAAGTGACACCAGCGGGCCCCCTTGGGGGGTGTCGGAGCTCGGAGAAGTGACATCGACGGCCCACTTGGGGAGCGGCGGAGCTCGAAGTGACGTCGGCAACCCCCTTTGGGGGCGCCGGATCTCGGAGAAGTGACGTCGGCGGCCCCCTTGGGGGGCGCCGGAGCTCGGAGAAGTGACATCGGCGGCCCCCTTGGGGGGCGTCGGAGCTCGGAGACGCATCGATGGTGCCTACTACGGACGTGTAGAACGTAAGCGGCGGCTCCCTGTATGTCCTGCACACACGGTAAAAAAGTAATTTTGCTCATCGGTCACCACTTCCCTGCTCTTTAGTTTCGTTATGGCTTACGATCCTTAGCTAAGATACGGGGCATGGGTAATTCGGTGCGACAGCATCCAGGGTATGGTCGCTGCCTTGCTCAGGGCATGAGTCGTCTGGCCCCCTGTACTCAGTTGTTAGCACTGGGAGGCAAGGTGTGCATGCTTAGGGTACGGAACCAGGCTAAGCGAGCTGCACACCCTGGACCTCCAGCTCGGCATTAGCCTTTCCGAAGTTAGAACCAGTCGACACCATGGACCTCGACCAAGAAAACGATCATCAGACACCAAACACATTGCAGGTACCTCATGCGGATCCGCCTTTAGTAGGATAGCACAACTCCAACTAGGACGAGACAAGAGAAATGTAACCGGGCATACAGCAGACGATATGCGAAAGTAAGCAAAAAATTAAAGCATAATGTAAATAATTTTGCTCGTCGATTACCCCCTTCCTGCTTTTAGTCTCGTTATGTCTTACGGTCCTGAGCCAGGCTTACAGTGCGTGGGTAATTCAGCGCGAAGGTATCCGGATTATGGTTATCGCCCTGCTCAGGAGTGTGTGCCGTCGGGCCCCTTGTACTCAGCCGTTAGCACTGAAGAGGCAAAGTGTACATGCTTAGGGTGCAGGACCAGGCTAAGCAGGCTGTACATTTTGGACCTCCCACGTGCGTTAGCTTTTCAAGGGAGTGACCTTTTGGCGCCACGGGCTCCCGAGCAGGAAAACAACCAAAGAACCTAAATACATCACAGGAACCTCAAGCAGACCCGTCAGCAGCAGGATTGCATAACTACACTAGGCGCGAGACAAGAAGAGAGTGCCCTAGCATATGACAGAGAATATGCGGGAATGAGCATGGCCTGGAGGAGCTAGCCTTGGAACAGGCGTTCACCATGCTGCCGGTGAAGATCTTTGCCAGGAAAAGCCCCCCTACCTAGCGCGCCAAGTGTCGAAGGCCTTAATGACACTTCCCCCGGACCTGCTTAGAGAGCAGCCCGCAGAGGTTCTTTGGATTCACGAGGGCTAGTCCCAGGAGATTGAGCGCAGCGAGATGGTGAACATAGTGGGTTTATGTGGTTCGGGCCGTCGGAGCATAACACCCTACATCCACGGGAGTGTTTGTGTATTGCCTTGCTTGAGCGTGTATGAGCCTTAGTCTGATTTTTCGATCCGCTGTGAAGGTCGCCTACCGAGTCCTTTTATTGTCCAAGGACTCTGCAGTCACAAGGTAGGCCCCGGGGCCCGACAGGTGGTCCCGGGGAGAGCCAAATCCTATACAAGATCTAGGATTAAATGCTATCTACTTCCCTTTGTCAGGGGCTTCAATGTGTCGTCCCGCCGCGTCATGCGCCAGGGCTACACATAGTTGTTGATGATGGAAGGGCATGTCCCGTCCGTCTTGTCCCCGCGGCTTACTCGTCCGTCTTGCGTCGTGGGTATGTACCGGCTACTTGGACAAGACAGGACACTGGAGCCTTGACTTTCACATGCGCAACTCCGCTTCGTCTGGGGAAGGCGCGCGTACTTAATGCCTGTCTGCGCAGCGCACTCTTTCCTTTACTGCGGCCTCCTACCACATTGAGTTGGTCGTCCGCCATGTGGTTCTGTGCCAGGCTCAAGGTCAACCCATAAGTTCGCTGTCGATGATATTGCTAACGACAAATCTTATCGTCTTCTTGTCCCGATCGGCAGAGTTGGGAACAAAACCAAACAGGTGGCCACTACTATGGCAAAGCATGATCGTGACTTCAACGGCAATCCACTTCCGTTGTATTATGTTGTGGTGTGAGTTCTTCAGATCATTGATAATGATTATGAAGATTATGAAATAGACCACATCACACATGAGGGGATTGCGACTCTGGGGCAGGCTGTCAACCAATTAATCCTTTGGCACCGACGCGATATCGTGTTGGACGATGAGCCAATTTATAGCCCCATCGCATCTTGAAATACTGTAACCCCATCTTCTAAGGCGAAAGTCCAGGACGATCCACTCCCAGTCCAGGAAGATCCACTCCCCCTATGTCTCAGCAAGGATGATAGTAACCTTGCTAGTAAAGATATCCAAGAGCAACAAGTTGGACAACAACTTCAAGCAGTACCAGAGCAAGCTGTTGCTAGTAAAGAGCAACCAGTTTAGCAACAGCTTGAAGTAGTACTAGAGCCATCTGTTGGGAGTAAAGAGCAATCAGTTGAACAACAGGTTCAACAACAAGCCAATGTCCAACTTCCGACGACTACTCCTCGATCATCAGTGCCTATCAAAGTTAGCTCATACGAAATTAAGAAACCTTCATCAGAAGTGCCAAAGTATTTGTAAACTATGAAGGAAAATATTAGAAAATCGAGTGCATCTCGTTCTTCTCATGAGACAGCATTAGAAGATATCGAGGAGTGGGAAGAAGACGGTGTCATGTATAATCGGCGGATGACTTTAGTTAAACCAGGAGTTCCAATATACAAGCTTGAGGATGTTCCTCCTAAATTTGAGAATAGGAAGCCGTTCATGACATCTGTACATCTTAGCAAACCACCTGCCCCGCTCAAAAGAATGCATGAGTGGTACATCCTTTCCAGCACAAAATATGATCTTTCTTGCGTCACATTTTATATTCCAAAAGATGCATTCTGGAGCACTGGAGCAGATAGACGAGTCATTTTATTTGAAGAGTTGCATCCCCTTTTCCATCGGGGCATGCTCGAAATCAACCTGCTACTCATCTGGTGCTTGTAAGTGCCTCTAATATTTTGCATTTACTTTTCTTACTACACGCATACACATTTCATGATATTATAACAATTCTGGACTTCTTCAATAGGATCCAATACATGGATAATGAAAAGATGAAACACAATATAGGTATCCTTGACCCTACATAGATTACAAAGACGCCATTCGACGTCAAGGCGGATCGAGACTCACCAAAGTTCAAGCACATGAAATTTTTTTTGAAAAAGCAATCGCAAAACTTAAGAAGGATAGAAGGACAGAAGTTGCAGCTTACATAGGATATGCAATGTTTAACTTTGTCAGAGACGGCAAGGACCTCATAAAGGCTCCGTACCACTTCGAGTACATTCGACACATGACATTGAAATAGCAATTATTGGTAATTGTTAACACGCGCTTTTGTATGTTTGCAGTGATCACTACATAATGATCTTCATCAAGCCAACGCAGGGTTTTGCAACAGTCTTGGACTTGACCGATTACCCACCATATCATTACAAAGATTTCCTTTCCATTTTTAAATTGTACGTTTAATCAATAATTTTAATTTACACACATTTAGAATGTGTTGACATGTTTTATATGACATTTCTTGTATTACAGCGCTTGTCGGTTTTACGCGGAACAGCTTGGCGGTGAGAGACCTTCTAATACGAATGCATTGGACATTAAAACGTATTATGCTTGTCCGAAGCAGCCTGCTGGGAGTGTCTTATGCAGGTATTATGTATGCGAGCATCTTCGGACCGCCAACGAATATAGAGTGAATCGTGAGGATGTAAGTTATCCATAATGTCGATATCTTATTTTCATACTTTTGAGTTTCATTTTCATTGTAACTAGCATAGTTTAATACTTATATTCTCTATTGTTCAATATTACCAGAAACATTATTTTCATATTTTGATTCCAAATTCAAAATTCAATTGCTCATAGTACAACTGCTCCAAAAATACCAAATAAATTCTTGTATACTCTCACTTTGATCTATACTTTGAGATTGTTCAAACCAACACATTCTAAACCTTGTTATGTGTTTCGTTGCAGCACACGAAGAATGTGAACGAAGAATGGCTAGTTTGTAGAAGTATTCCTGGTGGAGGAGCCGACAAGATTGCTGCTGAACTTTGTCAAATCCTGCGTTGCGAAATTTTGCACAAAAGAGGGGATTTCTTTGACGAGAATGGTGCAATAGCTGATGTACCACAATGTTATGACTATGCCAATATAAACAGTTTTTAGTGAAAACTTGTAAACTATGAGATGAATTGTATGTGTAACTTGTACATATGTATATTGTTTTAGTGAAAAACACTTCTGTGAGATGACTTCTGTCAGTACCCTCATGTTGGTACCCTGCAGACTGGGTACCCCCGCGCACAGGAGAAAACCGCTAAGGACTCCGCCTCTGCCTAAGAGGTCGAATCCGAGGCTGCCACGTTGAGGAGGGAAGGACCAGATCCTACCTCTCCGTCGGGGGAGGCTCCCAAGCTGCCACGTGGCTGGCAGGACTGGACCCACGCCTCCCCGCTGAGGCGGGCTCCGGAGCCGCCACGTGGCCAATCCGGACCTCAGGGCCAAGCCCGTGTCCTCGCAGGGAAAGGCACCAGAGCTACCACGTGGCCTGCACGGCTGAGCCCCCACCCCTCCATAGGGGTGGGATCCAAATGCGCCACGTGGCCTGTTCCGTCAAGTGCATTACTTCCCGTAGAGGCAGGCTCCGGCGCAACCACGTGGCGTACGGCCAACTCAGTGCGGTAGAAAGCCGCAGTAAAGAACGCGTGCACTGCTTAGACAGGCATTAAGTACGCGCGCCTTCCCCAGGCAAGTTGAGTCGCGCATGCGAAAGTCAAAGCTCCAGTGTCCTATCTTGTCTGAGTAGCCGGTACAGACCCACGCCGCAAGACAGACGAATGGGCCACGAGGACAAGACGGACGAGACGTGCACGACCATCATCACCAGCTATGTGTAGCCCTAGCGCACGACGCGGCGGGACGGCGCATTGACACTCCTGACAAAGGGAAGTAGATAGCAATTAATCCTGGATCTTGTATAGGATTTGGCTCTCCCCAGGACCACCTGTCGGGTACTGGGACCCACCTTGTGACTGCAGAGTCCTTGAACTATAAAAGGGCTCTGCAGATGACCTTCACAGAGGACGAAAAAGATTAGACCAAGGCTCTTACACGCTCAAGCGAGGCAATACACAAACACTCCCATGGACGTAGGGTATTACGCTCCGGCGGCCTGAACCACGTAAATCCCCTGTGTTCATCATCCTGCTATGTTCGATCTCCTGGGACTAGCCCTCGTGAATCCAAAGAACCTCAGCGGGCTGCTCTCTAAGCAGGTCCGGGGGAAGTGTCGTTTACGACCTTCGACACCTCCGTACCGGATACCCCTTGGGATTGCAAAGATCACAAGGAAACTCCATCTACCAGATTTGAAGACCTCCGGCCCCACATGTCAAGCGTAGCCAGACCTGCTTCCCCGATATGGTTAGTCCCAGGGCCGCCACATGTATCACAAGACCGGAGCTATCACCCACACATGGGAAGCTCCGGCCGGAATACCAGTATGGAACCCCCGGATCTGACCCCAGACAGAGGGAAGCCCCGATACTAACACGTGTCCAACAGCACCGGACCTACCCGTCCACGACGGTAAGCTCCGGAGCTGCCACGTGGCAACCGCCGGACCTTCAACTTCAACTATCAGGCTGGTGGACCCCCCAACGGCTCCGGACCTTCAAGGATCAATCAAAGACTTCAAGACCCGATTAAGTGTCGTTAATATCATATTAATGACACACAATCGGATGGCCCTTAATACTGGTAACAGCACTGTTAAGGCCCGTTACCAGGCTATTAAGGGTAATTAACCCCATTTATTGTGTATCAAACATGTGGAACCGTTGGGGCCACCTGTCAGGCCAGGCTAACATTGTAACGACCAGTCCTTGTACTATAAAAGGACTAGTCGACGATACACAAGGGACGGTTCCATACCACTACTGAACTCCCTGAGCTAGACGAGCATCATCTTCTGGAGCTTCTTCTAGACTCAGACGCTTAATACATCACCAACACACCCCGTGGAGTAGGGTATTACGCTCAGGCGGCCCTGTGACGCCCGGTTCCGAAAAATGAACCAAGCTAACGCATATGTGTGCCCAGGATGTTCAACACACATACACGAGTGCAATCACAAAAGAGTATACAGAAAATTACCACATAACAAGATTAATTAACCAAATTTTATTACACAAACCATATTATCCTCGAATACAAGCTCTAATGAATATTAATGCAAGTTCAACTAATGCAGCAGAAATAAAGTAATTAAGCAACTAAGCAAACTAAGCAAAAGGGATAGCGCAGCTCCATGCAACACCACAGGCAAAGCTGACGGTAGACACGACCTAGAACTCCGCATTATCGCCATTAAACTCACAATTCTGACCTACTGTTGGGGGGGGGATTGCAAGAGTGAGTACATGTCGTACTCAACAAGTGTGGAAAGTATGACATGTGGCTGATTCAAATGACAAATGTAATAATGGCTAAGTGCTGAAAAGTATAGTAAAACCATTTGGAAAAGCAATGTATCATTTTTATGTGAAGTAAACCCATCATAAACCATGTAACCATAATAATACCAGTCCATAAATCACCATTACCAATAACCATAATCAATGTCATAGACCATAATTCCATCCCATAACCATAACCATAATCATAATATCAACCATAACCATTACCAAACCATAACCATCCCAATTACCAATTTCCCTCTAATCATGTAGGTCATCCAGGCGCTCATAACCGGGAGCACGACTATCATGATAGTTTTAATACTCTGTAAAGTTTGTACCACTTTACCCACGTGTTTGTGATTTCATCACCCGTCGGCGACTAAAGAACCTCCCTTATGCCAATTACACTTCCTTTGGTGTATGGCCAAGAGATCACAAAATAGCCTTTACAAAGGGATTACTAGTCTATTCAGACCCCACTGAGGTTTCACCGGTGGCGATGTCTCCAACTGAGCACATCTTCAACCAAGGGCCCCCTCTTGAGCCATTCGGATCCCAGGGTAGTCCCGCCAATCATCAACAAACCCAATCCGACTACCCCTTCCCCGAGCATCCACAATGGTCCAAACAGCACTAGCAAAGCCCTAATTAATCAGCTATGCCGCACCCATACTTGGCCTCGTGGTGGCACTGTAGTCCTGGCTTATTCTCGCATGAACCGGTCCTTAGATCTAAAGCAAGCAAACCACCATAACATTCAACCCATCCACATACCAGGCTTGCTTAGATCACCCATCGTATTGACCAGTTCACATTAACTAGAATATCATTGATGCATAATTAAATGTGTAGTGTTGTTTGCCATTCCAATTAATTAAGCGAAGCAAAAAAGTAAAAATCCCATCCCGAATCTCTACCATATATCCCAGGTGACAAGGGTGGTTAAACAAATCTAGTAAACTTCCTACCATAGGATTCCCATCAAAATTGACACAAGCATGCAGTTTGAAAACAAAACATTTATTTTAAAAACAGGATCAATATGCTTCAAGGACACTTGCCTTGTTCCAACGGATAGGGTTGCTCAAGCGCTTCAAAGTCTTGGTTCTCGAAATCCTCGTACACGACCTCTTGAGCACTTCCCTCTACTCGTGATAACACATACAAGAAAATACATATACAAATCAACATGATGCACACACACTAATCAACATGCGATGATATGCATGCATGCAAAGTACAATAATTTATTAACTATGGTTGTTTATTAATTAGATGCAACTAGTTCATACGTGTTCATATGAGTTTACAGGGGTTTTAGAGTGGATTAATGCTGCTGAAAATTAAAAGACGATGCAACAAAAATCAATTTATGTCTATTAGATCTAATACGTCGCTAAAATTCACATCGGAAAAACGAATCCTACCGTAGATGTGATGGCCTCGAAGATCGCGGGATGATGGCGACGCGTAGACGAAGTGGACAATGCAACAGTCCTCCGGCGGCACGACGACAGCGACGACGATCTCCGGCGGACGACGACACCCTCCTCTTTTTCTTCCTCTTCTTCCCCTCTTTTTTTCTCCTTTTTTCCCCTGGCGGCGGCAGCCTCTGGTGTTCTCTCTTTTTTTTTTCAACCCGGCGGCTAGGGTTTTTGGCTCTGGCGGCGTTGTTCTTCTGGCATCGGGAAACACGTAGTCTCCGTGGCTTTTTATAGCCAACGGCTAGGGCACGCGGCACCTAGGGCCGGCGCGGGCGTGCTGCAGCGAGTGCGCCACGTGGCCTATTCCGTCAAGTGCATTACTTCCCGCCGAGGCAGGCTCCAGCGCAACCACGTGGCGGATGGCCAACTCAGTGCAGTAGGAAGCCGCATTAAAGGAACGCGTGCCTTCTCAGGCAAGCTGAGTCGCGCATGCGAAAGTCAAAGCTCCAGTGTCCTGTCTTGTCCGAGTAGCCGGTACAGACCCACACCGCAAGACGGACGAATGGGCCGCGAGGGCAAGACGGACGAGACGTGCACGGCCATCATCACCAGCTATGTGTAACCCTGGCGCACGACGCGGCGGGACAGCGCATTGACACCCCTGACAAAGGGAAGTAGATAGCAATTAATCCTAGATCTTGTATTGGATTTGGCTCTCCCCAGGACCACCTGTCGGGTACTGGGACCCACCTTGTGACTGCAGAGTCCTTGAACTATAAAAGGGCTCTGCAGACGACCTTCACAGAGGACGAAAAAGATTAGACCAAGGCTCTTACACGCTCAAGCGAGGCAATACACAAACACTCCCGTGGACGTAGGGTATTACGCTCCGGCGGCCCGAACCACGTAAATCCCCTGTGTTCATCATCCTGCTGTGTTCGATCTTCTGGGACTAGCCCTCGTGAATCCAAAGAACCTCCGCGGGCTGCTCTCTAAGCAGGTCCGGTGGAAGTGTCGTTTACGACCTTCGACATTTGGCGCGCCAGGTAGGGGGCTTTTTCCCCGTCAAGATCTCCACCAGCAGCAATGGGGAATGACCAATCCAACGTCGGTTCATCCAGGGCGCAGTCGCGGCGACAGATAGTGGCGGAGGATCAGGCGTCATCCCGCTCTAGGGCAGGCTACCGCTCTAGAGCAGGAAGTTCAGGACCTTCACGTCGCCCTGCAGTCACTTCGCCGGCTGCAGGCCGACATGCCACCCCACGGCGTACTCTGGCCGTGACAGCAATCACGGCGCCACCGGCTGCAAGCCCGAAGAGTGCGCTCGCGGCAGCGCGCGTGCTACTCCACAACCCTCCTGCTGGGGATGCCCCTCAGGGAGCAGCTCAGCAGTGGATCAACGACGTTGAACACCTCATCACCGCCGCACTCAACGCGCCTCCGCCGAGGGAGACACATGCCCAGCTGATGCATGTGTCATTGTCGCGAACACCGACAATCGACCGGTGGACGGCAGACTCGCGCTCGACCAGGATCTCAACAACAGATCTGAGAACCGGGCTGCAGCGCTGCAGGGCCGGAGAGGACTGCCGAGTCACCATCGAGCGCTAGAGGGAGCATCGGCGCAACCTCGAGGCAGATTATAGCGTGCCGAGCCCCGTGCCCCAGGCTCATGTTGCGCCTCCACCACACCAGGCGTACGTCGCGCCTCCTGCACAGGCATATGCAACACCACCCCAGCACCAGGTGTACGCAGGCCCGCCTGCTCACTCGGGGTATGCGATGCCGCCACCGGCACCAGTCAGCCCCAGCCAAGGGTGTGCAGCGCTAGCGCCTCACCTCCGTTTCGTGGTCTGGCCACGAAAGTTCCAGCCGCACATGCCGGAGAAGTACGACGGGAGCGTCAACCCGAGCGAGTTCCTGCAAATCTACACCATTGCGATACTAGCTGCAGGAGGCGACGAGGCCATTATGGCTAACTACTTCCCCGTCGTCCTAACCGGCCCAGCCCAGTCATGGCTCATGAACCTGCTGCAGGGGTCCATAACCTCCTAGGATGAGTTGTGCCAACAGTTCGTGGCTAACTTTGGCAGTTCCTACAAGCGTCCCAGCACCGAGCTTGACCTCCACGCCGTTAGACAGCGCGCTGGAAAGTCGCTGCGATCGTTCATCCAGCGGTTCTCCCAGGTACGGAACACCATCCCTCATGTTGCTAGCGCATCGGTTATTGTTGCGTTCAGACAAGGTGTGAGGGACAAGAAGATGCTCGAGAAGCTAGCCACGCACAAGGTGCGTGATGTCTCCGAGCTGTTCTCCCTGGCAGACAGATGTGCTAGGGTAGCTGAGGGGCGCAACTGGCACTCCCAGCCATCCTCAGAAGCAAGGGAAGCCACCCCGACTGAGGAAGGAGCCTCTGTGAGGAGCAGCCGCAAGAAGAAGAAGAAGGGCAGTGGCAAGAACAGGCCAAAGCCCGGAGCCCAGGCAATGGCGGTTGCGGCACCCGGCGGAGCCCGAGCGTCGCGTCGAGGCAAGCACCCTAGGCAGTCGCCTGAGCCCGAGGAGCCCGACTTCAAGTGCCCGGTGCACCGTACAAATAGCCATAGTGCTAGCGAGTGCCGGGAAGTGAAGAGGTTCACGGAACGTTTCCGCGAACAGAAATAGAGGCAGCAGCGCCAGGAGGGCGCACCCCCCCCCCCCCCCCCGCCAGAGGGAGGGCAAGCAGAAGGCTGATCCTGAGAAGGAGGATGACAGCGAGATGGGGTTCCAGGAACCCCAGCGGGCGGTCAAGGCCGTCTTCGAGGGTGGCGACTCCGACTCCAGCAGTGATAAGGAGCGTTGCAAGACCCTCCATGTCATCTACGGGGGAGCCACCGACCCCACGTACCGAAATGCGGTGAAAACCCTGCGACGGGCAGTGGCTGCAGTGGCCCCCGCCCCAAGTCCGGCTCCCCACCACAAGTGGATGAGCACGATGATCAGCTTCGACGCTTCTGACTGCCCGAAGAACATGGTAGGGGCAGGAGTGCTCCCTCTGCTGGTGTCCCCGACCATCGCCAACGTGAAGGTCTTTCACGTGTTGATAGATGGAGGGGCGGGCCTCAACCTCATCTCCACGGCGGCTTTCCGAAAGCTGCAGCTGCCGATGTCCCAGCTCACACCCTCGAGCCTGTTCTCGGGTGTCGGACCTGGGCAAATCCTCCCGTATGGTAACATACACCTCCCGGTGACCTTCGGGACCCCGAAGAACTACCGTACAGAGAGCGTTTTATTCGACGTGGCAGACGTCGACCTCCCCTTCAACGCAATCATCGGGAGGCCAGCCCTCTACAGGTTCATGGCTGTAGCCCACTATGGCTACCTCGTCCTGAAGATGCTGACGCCTTCTGGTGTCCTCAGGATCAGAGGGGACCGCTCAGCCGTAGTGTCAGCCTTGGAGTAGCTCCAAGCACTTGCAGCGGGGAGGGCTCCGGCCCCAGGAGGCTCGAAGGAGAGTCGGCCAGAGCAAGGCCCGGCGCAGCGAGCCTCCACTACTGCACCCCGTGTGCAACCTGCCAACAACGACGACGTCCCCATGAAGGTCGTCAGGATTGGCTCCGAGGCTGCCCAGACAACCTGTATCACGGGGAACTTGGACAGCAAATAGGAATGCGCGCTCATCACCTTCCTCCAGGACAACGTCGATGTGTTTGCATGGCAACCATCACAAATGCCTGGGATGCCCAGGGAGGTGATTGAGCACCATCTGAAGATCTACCCCGACGCCCGACTGGTACAGCAGAAGCCCAGGAAGCAGTCCATCGAGCGGCAGAACTTCATCCGTGAAGAAATCAAGAAGCTGCTCGATGCTGGTTTCATCCGAGAGGTTCACCACCCACGGTGGTTGGCCAACCACGTTGTCGTTCCCAAGGCTGGCAGGAAGCTCCGGATGTGCATCGACTACACCAACCTCAATAAGGCATGTCCAAAGGATCCATTCCCTCTTCCTAGGATAGATCAAATAGTAGTATCAACATGAGGCTGTGATCTTCTGTGTTTCCTAGATGCGTATTCCGATTTTCACCAAATACCTATGTCTAGGGAAGATGAGGAACACACTGCTTTCATAACAGTAGACGACCTGTATTGTTATGTCTCCATGCCTTATGGTCTCAAGAATGCTCTCCCCACCTTTGTACGTGCAATGCATAAGACATTCGGGGACCTCATTAGAGATCTGGTAGAGGTGTATGTCGACGACATCGTGGTAAAAATCAGGGATAGCACATCCCTATTAGACAACCTAGCCCGAGTCTTCAACAAGCTGCGCACGACACACACGATGCTGAACCCCGAAAGGTGTGTCTTTGGGGTCTCTGCAGGGACGCTCCTTGGTTTCTTGGTATCGCACCGAGGGATCAAAGCTAACCCAGAGAAGATCAAGGCGATAGAGCTGATGCGGCCGCCAGCCCGCATCAAGGACGTGCAGAAGCTTGAAGGATGTTTCGCAGCCCTCAGCCGGTTCGTCTCAAGACTGGCTGAGCGAGCCCTGCCCTTCTTCAAGATTCTGCAGAAGTCAGGCCCCTTTGAGTGGACTGAGGAAGCTGAAGCGGCCTTCCAGGTGCTCAAGAAACACCTGATGACGCTACCCATTATGGTGGCGCCAGAACCCGATGAACCGCTCCTGTTGTACATCACCGCAACAACAGAAGTGGTCAGCACGGTCTTGGTTGCAGAGCGGCTGGAGCTACTGGCGCAACAAGCACCAGAAGGAGCCCCAGAGGGGGAGGCCGAGCCTCAAGGCCCGAACCCAGAAGAGACCCCCCCCCCCCCGCTTTGAGTTCCAGTGACCAAGTGCCTTACGGGTCCCAGCCCCCGGAGGCCCAGCTAGACCCTGGGAGCCACATTCCCCAGGATGCAGACGCATTGCAAGGAGCCCCGGACCCCCCAGGGAGGGTTCGAACCTCCCAACGGCCAGTCTACTATGTCAGTGAGGTCCTCCATGAAGCAAAAACAAGATACTTGGAGGTACACAAACTGTTGTATGCAGTGCTCATAGCGTCGAGGAAGCTCCGGCATTACTTCCAGGCTCACCAGGTTTCAGTGGTCACCTCCTTCCCACTGAAACCCGTACTCCACAACCCCAATTCGACTGGCAACATTGCCAAGTGGGCAGCGGAGCTGGCTGAGTTCGAGCTGGAGTTCATACCTCGACATGTAGTCAAAAGCCAAGCACTGGCGGACTTCTTGGCCGAATGGACCCCATCGCCAAGCAACCCGGGGGGCCCGGACAACGGTGAAACGGTGCCCAAGGCTCCAGTTTTCACCGAGACCCCCTGGACGCTCTACTTTGACGGCTCCTCGCGGAAGCAGGGGGCCGGGGCCGGGGTCCTGCTCCTCACCGCGAATGGGGAGCAGTTCAAGTACATGGTGCGCCTCGACTTCAAGGCGACAAAAAACATGGCAGAGTATGAAGCCCTAATCTTTGGACTGAGGACTACCCTGACCCTCAATGTCCGACAGCTTCTGGCTAAAGGTGATTCTCAACTGATCATCAAGCAAGACAAAGGAGAGTGCAACTGCAACGACCCTCAATTAGCAGCATACCTGCTGCACATCCGGAAGCTGGAGAAGGACTTTGAAGTCTTGGACTTGTGCCATGTACCCCGAGCTGACAACTCAGTCACAGACGACCTGTCAATGAAGGCCTCCACAGGGGCCCCGGTGCCTCAAGGAGTCTTTGCAAGGACGTTACCGCGACCAACCGCCCAGGCAGCCGGACCGGGCGAAGGGGGCGAGCCCAGCACCTCAAAGCTGGCAGTCCCGGCGACCCTGCTACCATGGAGTCCGCCAAGGATCGTATGCGCCACCGGGGGCTCCGAGCTACCGGACGCCCAAGATCCAGAGGCTCAAGCAAGTCCCAATGCATGGATCTCGGAGGTCCGGGACTACTTGAAAGACAATATCCTTCCCAAAGAACATGCCCTGGCAGGAAGGATTGTTCGCATGGCTAAAAGGTACACGCTGGTGATAGGGGATCTCTACCGGCGTGGCGCCAACGACATCCTACTGCGATGCATTACCCGGGAGGAGGGATGCGACTTGCTCGCAGAGATCCATGGAGGCGAGTGCGGGAACCATGCGTCCTCCCGCACGCTGGTCGGTAAAGCCTTTCAGCATGGCTTTTACTGGCCGACAGCACTCCAGGATGCCGCCGAGATGGTAAAGAGATGCAAGGCATGCCAGTTCCATGCCAAGCAGATCCACACACCAGCTCAGGCGCTGCAGATGATCCCTCCCTCATGTCCATTCGTTGTATGGGGGTTGGACATCCTAGGACCCTTTCCCAGAGCCGTCGGAGGATTCCGGCATCTCTACGTCGCCGTAGATAAGTTCACCAAGTGGCCGGAAGCTGCCCCAGTTGTCACCATCAACAAGAAGTCCGTAGTAAAGTTCATCAAGTCGATCGTCTGCCGGTTGAGGGTCCTGAACAGAATCATCACTGATAACGGGACCCAGTTCACAAGTGCAGTGTTCCAGGAATACTGCAAGGACCTGGGGATCCAAGTCTGCTATGCATCCATTTCTCACCCAGAGAGCAATGGCTAGGTCGAGAGGGCCAATGCAGAGATCCTCAAGGGCCTCAAGACTCGCACATTCTCACACCTTGAGAAGCATGGTGCAAATTGGGTGGATGAGCTTCCGTGTGCGCTGTGGGCTAGCCGGACATCAACCAGCCGGGCCACGGGGGAAACGCCTTTCTTCTTGGTGTACGGGGCAGAGGCCGTCCTCCCCCCAGAAATTACCATGGGCTCCCCCCGTGCCTGGAGGTACAACGAAGCCGCGCAGGACTAGCTCCGGCGTGAAGACCCAGACCTCGTCGACGAGGGACGAGTGCGAGCGGCTCTCCGAAATGCACGGTACAGGCAGGCGCTCCGGCGCTACCACCAGAGGACCGTGCGGAGTAGGGAGCTAAAGGTAGACGACCTGGTGTTGCGCCGCATACTCTCCTGGGAAGGGTCTAACAAACTCTCCCCCAGCTGGGAGGGTCCCTTCCGGGTAACAGAGGTTTGCTGCCCAGGATGCGTCCGCCTGGCTACGGAGGATGGACAGTGATTACCCAGCCCATGGAACATCGAGCACCTTCGTAAGTTCTATCCCTAGACCATGGTTGGGGCAATGCTATTTCATTGTAAAAGTTACATATTGTCTCAGGACAGCACTTAGGATAGGGGGATGGGACTCCGAGTGCACATTCCGCTTAGCCTGGTCCAGAACCCTAAGTAGGTGCACTCGACTCCATTTGACACCCAGGCTGGGTTATTCCCCTTGTAAAGTCTGCTCCATCTTATGAGAAGCTACAATGAAAGAATGTTGTCCTGCCTGGTATAGGGTTTGTCAATTCAAAAATTATCTTTAATTTTTATGATGTTGCTGTAAGCCCGCTATAGCTCGTGATCTATCATGAGCGCTGTCGTTTTCCCCCTGCTTTAGCAATAGTGGGAGCCTTGCTGTCTGGACTGCAGGTGGGGTTGCTTGAGGTACCTGCAATGCGCCTGGGGCCTCGGATGTTCCAATACTCGGGGGCCTGTGTCTCCAGATGGTCTCCCCCGGAAAAGGCTTACGCCGAGCGGGAGGTCTAGGGCCACATCCTGCTTAGCCTGGTCCCGTACCCTAAGCTTGTGCGCTCTGCCTCCCCAGCGCTACAGCCGAGTACCGGGGGCCAGATGGACCACCCTTGGGTAGTATGGACGACGAGTCCTAGGTGCAGAAGCACTGAATTACCCAAGCCCCACGAGTCAGCCCAGGATCGTAAGTCAAGCGACACTACAAAAAGAGCAAGGGTAAAGTGACCAGCGGACAGAATTACTTCTCTTTTTTATCTATGTACAGGTCTTTGAGGAAGTTATTCCAGCAACCACCGTCAGAGTACCCGCGAAGACAGTGGGCACCACCGGACTGGAGCTCCGGCGGCACCCCCAGGGGGCCCGCTGTCGACCTCTCGCTGAAGATGGCGGGCACCGCCAGACTGGAGCTCCGGCGCCACCCCCAGGGGGCTCGCTATCGACCTCTCACTGAAGATGGCGGGCACCGCCAGACTGGAGCTCCGGCGGCACCCTCAGGGGGCCCGCCGTCGACCCCTCACTGAAGATGGCGGGCACCGCCAGCCTGAAGCTCCAGCAGCACCCCCAGGGGGGCCCGCTGTCGACCTCTCAATAAAGATGGTGGCCACCGCGGGACTGAAGCTCCGGCGGAACCCCCAGGGGGCCCGCTGTAGACGTACCTGCATACTCAGCTACGGCAATGCAACCTACGCATCCTAGGCTCCCCTGCACCCGTCCGCCCTAAGTCCTAAGTGTATGACAAGTGTGCCCACAACAACTGGCCACGCCTGTCAGAGGGCCATACTTTGGGGGATGGCAGGTCCTGGAAGTTAAGGAACAACAAGCAGCTGGAAGACATTGCTGGAAATAAAATCAAGCTGAGTATAAAAGGGCACCACAGACAAATTTTTTATCACACAAATAAAGAGTTTGTCACCACAGCCAGCCACAAGACAAAAACAGAAAGACAAAAACTTAAACAGACGCCCGGGGAGCCCTCAGTCGCTCCGCTGGAACCTTGAGGCGATGAGTGCCACCGCATCCGAAACTTCAGACTTGGCGGCTTCTTCCCTCTCGGCGATGGGCCCCTCGAGGACCGGCTGCAGGGAGACGTCGGGGTACCAGCTCCGGTAGCAGGACAGGATGTGCGTCACCACCTCCTTCACCAACATCCGTCCCTCGGCCTCCAGCTGGTTGTCAAGGATGGCCCCCAGCGAGCGCATCCTCGAGCTGGTGGAGTCAAGCGCTGGGAACACCTGACTCACCTCCTGCGCTGGCTCCCCCACGCGCGTCGAGCTGAAGCCGAGCGGCACCAGAGCCGAGTCGACACCGCCAAGGAACTCCCAGACCTTCCGGGCCTCGGCGGAGCATGCCGCCCGGAGCTCCTCCACCTCCTGCTGGGCTGCCGCTAGCGCCCGGGGGCCACCGTCCAGGAACCGCTTCTCCTTGGCCACCAGGGCCCTCTCGCGCTCGCCGACCCCTGCCTCGTGGCGGTCCAAGTCACCCTCCTTGAGGGCAATGTTGAACTCGCGGTCCAGGAGGGCCTGGCGCTCAACGGACTGGACCTGCTGCGCCTCAGCCACGGCGGCTTCCGACGGTCCAACTCGGTGGCAGGGACTCTCGCCCCTTACTGCTGGAGGATGAGCCCGCGGCAGGTCGCCTCCACTTCGGCCTGCTTCGCCGCCAGCTCCTGCTCCCGTTCGGCTAGAGCAGCCTCCCGGAGGGACAGCAGGTGCTGAAGGTCCTCGCAGGCTTGGAGGCGGGAGCTGGCCTTAACGTGGATGGCCTCAGTGTCTGCCTTCAGCTTCTGGGTGACGGCGTCCAGCTGGGCGATGAGGTCGCGCTTCTGCTCAAGGATCTTCATCTCCTCCTGAATGACCGCCTCCCGCTGGGCCCCTCGGCTCTTCGCCAGCCGGGTCGAGGCCTCCAGGGTCCTCGCCCATTACTGGAGCCGGTCGTCCTCGTCCTCGAGCCGCCCTTTCTCCCGGGCAAGGGCCGCCTGGGCCTGCCGGAAGCCAGAGTAGGCCACGGCCATAGCCTCAGACAGGGGGAGAGGCTCCACCGTAGCAGCGGGCCCCTGCCTCCCCACTTCATCAATGTCGTCCTCCATTTGGAGGACCACTGGGGAGGCGGGGACCAGGGCCCCCTCCCGGATGGTAGCACCCGGGGCGGTGGCGCCAGCCGACGTAGCAGTGTCGGAGGGCGCGGCAGCATCGGCTGGCATGGAGTAGCCGGTGGACGCGAAGTCGTTGGCAGGCGCGGGGCGGTCGTCGGCGCACGAGGCTAGGCTTCGGCAGCCGATGCGGGGGTCTCGGGCACGGAGGCCCGAGGTACCCCGGCGGCAGCAGACTGGTGCACCGGAGCAGGGCCCGAGGCAGCAGACGATCCCCGCGAGCCGGCTGGAGCGGCAGACCCCCCAGCAGAAGTGCCCGCGGGTGGTGGAGTAGCTGTGGTGGCGCTGAAATCAAGCAAACTCAGACCATAAGAGATTGACAGGGTAGGCGCACAGCAAAGAACACCCAAGGTAAAATCTGAGCAGGCTTACCGTGGGACGCTGAAGTTCCACCGCTTCCTGAAAGGGTTGGGGGGTTCGGACCCCCCGAACCCGCGGCGGGGGGCCCTGAGTGTGCTGGGGGCCCCTGTGGTGGTGGTGTCGGCGGCACCCCCGAGGTCTGGCGCCCCTCCAAACAGAGAGGGAACGCTGGGGTCCCGTCAGCGTTGACGAGCCTCCCCCTCTTGCGCGTGGAGGACTCGGACGGCAAAGTGGCGCCATCGGTGCCCCCTGGCGACGAGCGTGGCAGGGCTCCGGAGTCCTGACGAGGGGCGGAAGGGGCCGGCGGCGGCGACCGGGCGCGCTTCTTGGGGGACGGGTCCGGCACCAGAACCAGCACCTTCCCCTTCCCCTTATCGGCGGGGGCGACGACGCCACCCCATGGATGGTGCTGGGGGCCGCTTGAGGAGTCGTTGCTTGAAGAACCAACGTCGCTTAAGGGAGCCTCGCCTCCCTCAGCGTCGTTGGCAATGTTGACCCCCCGGAACGGGTCCCCGATCTGGCGCCGCCCTAGCCCGGACTCGTCAAGGGTCGGCATCGTCTTCAGCAGCTGCCTCCTCAACTCGGAGTCCGAGCACAAGGGGCGGCAGGCCGACGGAAGAGCCAGTGCCTCAGCGGAGATGTCGTCGAGGCAGACCCGGGTCAGCATGTCGAGCAGCTGCTGCTCGCCCAGTTTGAAGTCGGGGCCGGTCTCAAGCCGGGTGCAGTCCGACAGGCCGGTGAACATCGATGCCGGACGAGCGCGGTGCTGGAGTGGAGCTATGTGGCGGGACATGAAGTCCCTCAGCACCATGGCAGACGATAGCCCGTGGTCTGCCAACATCTGGATCCTCTCCAGCACCGGGTTGAACGCCTCCTCCAGCTCTGGGCGCTCCTCCCAGAATGATCGCTCGGAGTAGGGGATCCCGGTGGGGAGGAACATCCGGTCGTGGGCCTCGACCTTGGCGATCATCCAATATTCACGCCACAGCTCCCACCTCGCGGAGTTGAAGGAAGCAATGTACCTCGTGGGGAGCTTTGTCCGGCGCTGGAAGTAGTAGGCGCCGAGGTGCTCCTTCAAACTCCTGCCGGCGGCCCTCAGTACAAAAAAGTACCGGAAGAGCTTCACGACGGCATCACCCCCACGAGCATCTCGTAGAGGTGAGCGAAGACCGCCAGCATGGCGATCGAGTTCTGCGCGAGGTGGTGGAGTTGGAGGCCGAAGGTCTCCAGGAGCATGACCAGGAAGGCGGATGCTGGCGAGACGAAGCCGGCCAGCACGTACGACGAGAAGAGGACCATCTCCCCGGCGGAGAGGCTCAGCGGGAGCCTCCTGGGACGGAGCCACAACTCTCGCTCAGGAGTATGCCAGCCGAGAAGCCAGCGCATGGGGGCCAGGTCAGCGGACCTGGACAGCCTGGACTTGGGCAAGATGCTCGCCATGAGGGTTGAGGGAGGAGGCTCTGGACGGGGAGACTGGGAACTAGAGCGCAAGAACTGGGCTTGAGGCAAAAGCACGAGCGCAGGGATGCAGCGGCAGGAGAAAGGACCCCCAGGGGGAAAGTTCTCTTTCTATGCACCCCTGTAGGCCAATAGGCTCAAAAGTGTGGATCGCCGCAGACTCAGTAGAAGAGTAATGAACCTGTATAGGCAATGACATGAGGGCCCGGGTCGCCCGACAAAGAAGTCAAGCCAGGCAGCTAGCTATGCGGGAGGTAACTCGGCGGTTTCCGAAAGGGCAAAAGCAGTGGAAGTGCAGGAGCCACCTTGGGAACCACCGCAGTTAAAGCACGATTGAAGGCATGAATCACGTCGCGTGGCGCCTGTTCAGCACCTTCACGTACTGGAAGGGGACACGTCGCCTCAACGGCAGGGGCGTGTCGCCTGGGGAACTGCCTCGAAGTGGAAGCGGAAGAGTTGCGCGAGAAGAAAAGGAAGAAGACCCCACCTGTGGTATCGATGACTCTCCCGAGGTGGGATCAGGGGCCACTGTCGGTACCCTGCAGACTGGGTACCCCCGCGCACAGGAGAAAACCGCTAAGGACTCCGCCTCTGCCTAAGAGGCCGAATCCAAGGCTGCCACGTTGAGGAGGGAAGGACCAGATCCTACCTCTCCGTCAGGGGAGGCTCCCAAGCTGCCACGTGGCCAGTAGGACTAGACCCACGCCTCCCCGCTGAGGCGGGCTCCGGATCCGCCACGTGGCCAATCGGGACCTCAGGGCCAAGCCCGTGTCCTCGCAGGGAAAGGCACCGGAGCTACCACGTGGCCTGCAGGGCTGAGCCCCCACCCCTCCATAGGGGTGGGATCCGAATGCGCCACGTGGCCTGTTCCGTCAAGTGCATTACTTCCCGTAGAGGCAGGCTCCGGCGCAACCACGTGGCGTACGGCCAACTCAGTGCGGTAGAAAGCCACAGTAAAGGAACGCGTGCACTGCTTAGACAGGCATTAAGTACGCGCGCCTTCCCCAGGCAAGCTGAGTCGCGCATGCGAAAGTCAAAGCTCCAGTGTCCTATCTTGTCTGAGTAGCCGGTACAGACCCACGCCGCAAGACAGACGAATGGGCTGCGAGGACAAGACGGACGAGACGTGCACGGCCATCATCACCAGCTATGTGTAGCCCTAGCGCACGACGCGGCGGGACGGCGCATTGACACTCCTGAAAAAGGGAAGTAGATAGCAATTAATCCTAGATCTTGTATAGGATTTGGCTCTCCCCAGGACCACCTGTCAGGTACTGGGACCCACCTTGTGACTGCAGAGTCCTTGAACTATAAAAGGGCTCTGCAGATGACCTTCACAGAGGACGAAAAAGATTAGACCAAGGCTCTTACACGCTCAAGCGAGGCCATACACAAACACTCCCATGGACGTAGGGTATTACGCTCCGGCGGCCTGAACCACGTAAATCCCCTGTGTTCATCATCCTGCTATGTTCGATCTCCTGGGACTAGCCCTCGTGAATCCAAAGAACCTCAGCGGGCTGCTCTCTAAGCAGGTCCGGGGGAAGTGTCATTTACGACCTTCGACACCTCCGTACCGGATACCCCTTGGGATTGCAAAGATCACAAGGAAACTCCATCTACCAGATTTGAAGACCTCCGATGGCCCCACATGTCAGGCGTAGCCAGACCTGCTTCCCCGATATGGTTAGTCCCAGGGCCGCCACATGTATCACAAGACCGGAGCTATCACCCACACATGGGAAGCTCCGGCCGGAATACCAGTATGGAACCCCCGGACCTGACCCCAGACAGAGGGAAGCCCCGATACTAACACGTGTCCAACAGCACCGGACCTACCCGTCCACGACGGTAAGCTCCGGAGCTGCCACGTGGCAACCGCCGGACCTTCAACTTCAACTATCAAGCTGGTGGACCCCCCAACGGCTCCGGACCTTCAAGGATCAATCAAAGACTTCAAGACCCGATTAAGTGTCGTTAATATCATATTAATGACACACAATCGGATGGCCCTTAATACTGGTAACAGCACTGTTAAGGCCCGTTACCAGGCTATTAAGGGTAATTAACCCCATTTATTGTGTATCAAACATGTGGAACCGCTGGGGCCACCTGTCGGGCCAGGCTAACATTGTAACGACCAGTCCTTGTACTATAAAGGACTAGTCGACGATACACAAGGGACGGTTCCATACCACTACTGAACTCCCTGAGCTAGACGAGCTTCATCTTCTGGAGCTTCTTCTAGACTCAGACGATTAATACATCACCAACACACCCCGTGGAGTAGGGTATTACACTCAGGCGGCCCTGTGACGCCCGGTTCCGAAAAATGAACCAAGCTAACGCATATGTGTTCCCAGGATGTTCAACACACATACACGAGTGCAATCACAAAAGAGTATACAGAAAATTACCACATAACAAGATTAATTAACCAAATTTTATTACACAAACCATATTATCCTCGAATACAAGCTCTAATGAATATTAATGCAAGTTCAACTAATGCAGCGGAAATAAACTAATAAAGCAACTAAGCAAACTAAGCAAAAGGGATAGCGCAGCTCCATGCAACACCACAGGCAAAGCTGACGGTAGACACGGCCTAGAACTCCACATTATCGCCATTAAACTCACAATTCTGACCTACTGTTGGGGGGGATTGCAAGAGTGAGTACATGTCGTACTCAACAAGTGTGGAAAGTATGACATGTGGCTGATTCAAATGACAAATGTAATAATGGCTAAGTGCTGAAAAGTACAGTAAAACCATTTGGAAAAGCAATGTATCATTTTTATGTGAAGTAAACCCATCATAAACCATATAACCATAATAATACCAGTCCATAAATCACCATTACCAATAACCATAATCAATGTCATAGACCATAATTCCATCCCATAACCATAACCATAATCATAATATCAACCATAACCATTACCAAACCATAAACATCCCAATTACCAATTTCCCTCTAATCATGTAGGTCATCCAGGCGCTCATAACCGGGAGCACGACTATCATGATAGTTTTAATACTCTGTAAAGTTTGTACCACTTTACCCACGTGTTTGTGATTTCATCACCCGTCGGCGACTAAAGAACCTCCCTTATGCCAATTACACTTCCTTTGGTGTATGGCCAAG
This sequence comes from Tuctoria greenei, assembly GCA_036927565.1. Lineage (NCBI taxonomy): Eukaryota > Viridiplantae > Streptophyta > Magnoliopsida > Poales > Poaceae > Tuctoria > Tuctoria greenei. The sequence goes on from JAYESD010000003.1 coordinate 17,451,681, forward strand.
AGATCACAAAATAGCCTTTACAAAGGGATTACTAGTCTATTCAGACCCCACTGAGGTTTCACCGGTGGCGATGTCTCCAACTGAGCACATCTTCAACCAAGGGCCCCCTCTTGAGCCATTCGGATCCCAGGGTAGTCCCGCCAATCATCAACAAACCCAATCCGACTACCCCTTCCCCGAGCATCCACAATGGTCCAAACAGCACTAGCAAAGCCCTAATTAATCAGCTACGCCGCACCCATACTTGGCCTCGTGGTGGCACTGTAGTCCTGGCTTATTCTTGCATGAACTGGTCCTTAGATCTAAAGCAAGCAAACCACCATAACATTCAACCCATCCACATACCAGGCTTGCTTGGATCACCCATCGTATTGACCAGTTCACATTAACTAGAATATCATTGATGCATAATTAAATGTGTAGTGTTGTTTGCCATCCCAATTAATTAAGCGAAGCAAAAAAGTAAAAATCCCATCCCGACTCTCTACCATATATCCCAGGTGACAAGGGTGGTTAAACAAATCTAGTAAACTTCCTACCATAGGATTCCCATCAAAATTGACACAAGCATGCAGTTTGAAAACAAAACATTTATTTTAAAAACAGGATCAATATGCTTCAAGGACACTTGCCTTGTTCCGACGGATAGGGTTGCTCAAGTGCTTCGAAGTCTTGGTTCTCGAAATCCTCGTACACGACCTCTTGAGCACTTCCCTCTACTCGTGATAACACATACAAGAAAATACATATACAAATCAACATGATGCACACACACTAATCAACATGCGATGATATGCATGCATGCAAAGTACAATAATTTATTAACTATGGTTGTTTATTAATTAGATGCAACTAGTTCATACGTCTTCATATGAGTTTACGGGGGTTTTAGAGTGGATTAATGCTGCTGAAAATAAAAATACGATGCAACAAAAATCAATTTATGTTTATTAGATCTAATACGTTGCTAAAATTCACATCGGAAAAATGAATCCTACCGTAGATGTGATGGCTTCGAAGATCGCGGGATGATGGCGACGCGTAGACGAAGTGGACAATGCAACAGTCCTCCAGCGGCACGACGACAGCGACGACGATCTCCGGCGGACGACGACACCCTCCTCTTTTTCTTCCTCTTCTTCCCCTCTTTTTTTCTCCTTTTTTCCCCTGGCGGCGGCAGCCTCTGGTGTTCTCTCTTTTTTTTTTCAACCCGGCGGCTAGGGTTTTTGGCTCTGGCGGCGTTGTTCTTCTGGCGTCGGGAAACACGAAGTCTCCGTGGCTTTTTATAGCCAACGGCTAGGGCACGCGGCACCTAGGGCCGGCGCGGGCGTGCTGCAGCGGGGCGGGGCTTCGGGCGCATCGCGCGGCGCGCGGGGGGCGCGCGCGTGAGTGCGGTCGGGCGGGCGCGTGCGTGGCCGGTTGGCTGGCGCGCGGGTGGGAGCGTGCGGCGCATCACGCTGGCAAGCGGGTGCTGGTGCAGGCGGGGCCCAGGCGCGGGGCTGGCGGCGCGGGAGCGCTGCGCGGGATCGGGGCTAGGGCGAGCGCGGGACCAGGCGCGGGGACGCGTGGCGCGAGCGGTGCGGCACGTGGGCCGGTCGACGCGGGAGCCAGGCGGCGGGCGGTGCGCTGAGCGGGAGGCCGTGTAGGAGTGCGGGGCTGCGGGGTTGCTGGCTGGGCCGGCTCGGCCGCCTGGCCAGCAGTCCTTTTCCCTTTTTTTTCTCTTTTTCTTTTTCTTTTTTTTCTTTCTTTCTTTTTCTTTTATTTTTTATATTATTATTATAATATATTTTATTATTTATATTTTATTTTATTATATATATATATTATAATATATATTATTTATATATACTTTTGATATATATATATATTTTATTATTATTATTTTTATACTTATTCCCTATTACGAGTTTTAGGCTATAATTATTATTTTCTTTTTCTTCTTTTTGCTACACCATATATGTATGTTTTATCTCTTATTATCTTTCTTTTATCTTACTAATGTTTAATGCATGATCATGTATGCAATGCATGATGCAAAAATTTAGGGTGTTACAAACCTACCTCCCTTAAAGTGAATCTCGCCCTCGAGATTCGATAGCGTGGAGAAAAGATGCGGGAATTCTGCCTTTAGGTCTTCTTCACGTTCCCACGTAGCTTCGGCTTCTGTATGGTGTTTCCATTGCACTTTGCACCAACGGATCCTCTTATTTCTCGTGACCCTTTCCTTCACGTCCAATATCTTGATAGGTTGCTCGACATAGGACAAATCCTCGTGAAGTTCTAACTCGTCCATCGGCACTTGTTCTTCCGGCACCCTGAGACACTTCTTGAGTTGAGACACGCGAAACACGTCGTGTACATCGGAGAGATACGCCAACAGCTCAAGTCGATATGCTACTCCTCCTCGTTTGTCAAAAATCTTGAATGGTCCGATGTAACGTGGTGCAAGTTCTCCATTGACGTTAAACCGTCGCTGACCTCTGATAGGTGACACTTTGAGGTATACGAAATCTCCAACTTCAAAAGTCAGACTCCTTCGCCTATTATTAGCATAACCTTTCTGTCAAGACTGTGCAGCCTTTAAGTTTTCCCATATTATTTGGACTTGACTTTCAGCATCTTGTAACACGTCGGGACCAAACACTTGATTCTCTCCAGTTTCATTCCAAAACAAGGGAGTCCTACACTTCCTTCCGTACAATGCTTCGTAGGGTGACATTTTCAGACTTGCTTGGTAGCTATTGTTGTACGAGACTTCAGCATACGGCAAACTTTTATCCCAACTTTTCCCATGCTTTAAAGCACAAGCTGTTAACATGTCTTCCAAAATTTGGTTGGTCCTCTCGGTTTGTCCATCTGTTTGAGGGTGATATGACGAACTGAAGTTTAACCTTGTTCCCATTGCTTCATGCAGTTTCTGCACAAACCTAGAGGTGAACTGAGAACCTCGGTCCGAGACTATTTTCTTTGGAACTCCATGTCGGCACACAATATGCTCCATATACAATTCTGCTAGCTTCACGGTGGTATATGTGGTCTTGACAGGAATGAAGTGAGCTGATTTTGTCAATCGATCCACGATTACCCAAATCGAGTCATATCCGGAATGTGTACGTGGTAATCCAACTATAAAGTCCATACCAATCTCCTCCCACTTCCACTCCGGGATCTTTAATGGCTGCAATAATCCAGCTGGCCTTTGATGTTCCGCCTTGACTCGTTGGCACACATCACACAATGCTACGTATTCAGCTATGTCCTTCTTCATGCTATCCCACCAATAGCAAGTCTTCAAGTCTTTGTACATCTTTGTACAACCAGGGTGAATTGAGTAAGGCGAGTCATGTGCCCCCTTTAATATTGTCTTCCGAATATGCTTTACATTAGGCACAACGATCCTCTTTCCAAGCCATAAGGTACCATGTTCGTCTTCATCAAATCTGAATTCTCTCCCTTCCTCGATCCTTTCCTTGATTTCCTTGATCTCCTCATCCGTGGTTTGTGCTTCTCGAATTTCTCGCTCCAAGGTTGGGTTTAACTCCATCATCTCCATCTCATTTACAAACCCGAGGTTCAACCGTTCAAACTCCTTACATAACTCTCGAACCGTGAGTTGATGACTTACTCCTTTTCTACTCAAAGCATCAGCCACTACATTGGCTTTTCCCGGATGATAGTTGATCCCCAAATCATAATCTTTGATGAGCTCCAACCATCTTCGTTGCCTCAAGTTCAGATCCTTTTGTGTGAAAATATACTTCAAACTCTTATGATCCGTGTAAATTTCACACCTATGTCCAAGAATATAGTGTCTTTAAATCTTCAATGCATGTACCACGGCTGCAAGTTCTAAATCATGTGTTGGGTAATTCTACTCATGTTTCTTCAATTGTCTGGACGCATAGGCGACCACTTGACCTTCTTGCATAAGCACGCATCCGAGTCCTTGTCTTGATGCATCACAATAAATATCAAAACTCTTGCTTACATCCGGCAATACCAAAACTGGGGCTGTTGTTAACCTCTTCTTCAACTCCTCAAAACTGTTTTGACAAGCTTCAGTCCATTGGAACACCTTTCCCTTCATTAGCAACTCCGTCATAGGCTTGGCTATCTTGGAAAAATCCTTGATAAACCGACGGTAATATCCAGCCATCCCAAGAAAACTCCTTATTTCCTTGACATTTTGCGGCGGCTCCCACTTCAACACGTCTCTCACTTTTCCGGGGTCAACCGATTCTCCTCCTCCTGAGATTATATGACCAAAAAATGGCATCTCTTTCAACCAAAACTGACACTTGCTGAACTTGGCATACAATTGATGCTCCCTCAATTTCTGCAGCGTAAGCCTCAAGTGTTCCTCATGTTCCTTCTCATCCTTCGAGTAGATCATAATATCATCAATAAACACCACAACAAATCTATCCAAGTACTCCATGAAGACCCTATTCATGAGGTACATAAAGTAGGCAGACGCATTTGTCAATCCAAATGACATCACAGTGTACTCATAAGATCCATACCGTGTTCTAAAAGCTGTTTTGGGTATGTCCGATGGTCTAATCTTCATTTGAAAGTATCCCGACCTCAAATCAATCTTGGAAAACACATAGGCGCCTTTCATCTGATCAAACAAATCCTCTATACGGGGCAAGGTGTACTTGTTCTTGATTGTTACCTCGTTGAGAGCTCGATAATCCACGCACATCCTTTGGGATCCATCCTTCTTGTCCACAAATAGAATGGGCGCTCTCCAAGGTGAAGAGCTAGGGCGAATAAAACCTTTCTCTAGTTGTTCTTGAATTTGCTTCTTGAGCTCCGCTAATTCCATAGGAGGCATCCTATACGGCCTCTTAGCTATAGGTGCAGTTCCAGGTAGTAAATCAATTGCAAACTCAATGTCTCCATCAGGTGGCATACCTGGCAACTCGTCCGGAAAACATCCAGAAATTCACACACCACCGGAATCTCCTCAATTGCGGCACCGTCCATATGATTCAGCTCCAATTGCTTCAGTGCGGTTTGAGATGCTTCAAATTCTACGGTGATCCCTTCCTCATTAGTCAACTTCACCGTCTTCGTGGCACACTCAATAACTCCATTGTGCTTCCTCAACCAGTCCATACCAAGTATAATGTCCAATCCTTGAGAATCCAAAACAATGAGGTGGGCGGAGAAGTCTACCCCCCTTATTCTAAGGCTTACTTTTGGACATACTATATTTGTCCTCATCTCTCCTCCAGGAGACTTAACCAATAGAGTAAAATTCATATGAAGGATAGGCAAACTATACTTGGTAACATACTTCGATGCAATGAATGAATGTGATGCTCCAGAATCAAATAACATAGTCGCGGGGTTGGAGTTGCGAGAAACATACCAATGACCACGTCATCCGCTTGTTGAGCATCCTCCATAGAGACATGATTCACATTGCCATGAGCAAAATTCTGTTGTCCCTGGCTTTCTTGTGGCTGTCCTCCGTTACGTCTTGGGTTTTGCCTCGGTGCATTGCTTCCTTGACCAAGGCCGGACTTAGGACATTGATGTGCAAAGTGTCCAGCTTCTCCACAAGTATAGCACTTCTTAACTCCACCAGAATTATTGGGACGAGCTTGGTTTTGAGCATTTGCATTTGGGAAATTAGCACGAGGTGCATAAGGCATTGGAGGCCTAGGTGCTTGCATAACTGGGCATTGTTGCGCAAATTGAGCTGGGTGCGGTGCATAATCAGGGCGTTGTACAGGAGCAGAGGAGCTGTAGTATGGCACATTAGTAGGCGCAAGGCGAGGGCGCACATTACTTACTTGTTGTTGTCCTTGATATGGCGCCTTCCTCTTGATTTCTTGCTCCATCTCACGAATCTTGTTCTCAACCACAATTGCTTTGTCCACAAGCTTCTGAAAATTGACATAATCGCAATTGAGTAGTTGCACTTGGATTTCATTGTTGAGGCCTCTCATGAACAAATATTGCTTCTGGTTGTCTCGGCTCACATCTTTAGGCGCGTATCTTGAGAGTTGAGTGAATTTATTGAGATATTCACTCACGTTTGATCTTCCTTGCCTTAAGTTCTCAAATTCTTGTCTCTTCAAGATCATAACACCTTTCGGCACATAATGAGAACGGAAGTTCTCCTTGAAATCCGCCCAAGTGATCCTCTCTTGATTCTCATGAGCATTGCAATAAGCATCCCACCAATCTGCAGCTGCTCCAACGAGTTGATGAGAAGCAAATAGCACCTTCTCCCGGTCACTGCATTGGACAATGGCTAACTTCTTCTCCACGGACTTGAGCCAATCATCCGCATCCATAGGGTCAGCAGCTTGAGCAAAGGTTGGCGACCTAGTCCTCATGAACTCTCCCAATCGGTTATGAGGAGGCGGGGGTGGCGGTGGAGGCATGTGGGGCTGATTGTTGATGTTACTGCCAGCCTGCAGCTGTCCCATAGTTTGTATCATGGTCTGCATGAGCTGGTTCTGCATAGCCAGTAGCTGCTCAATATTGATAGCTCCATGAGCAGGTCCTTGTCCATTGTTATTTTGAGGCACTCCATTGTTCTCCTCCTCATCATTGACATCCCTCTGATTGTGAGTCCTCACCATCTGAAGGAGAGCAATAGGTAAGAATTAAGAAACGTCCCCAACTATATGCATCAAGGGATCTGAAGCTAACCAACTAGCTATACTAGCCTAGGTGGACATGGAAATGCTAAAGCATCCCAAAATCCTCTATTAAGCACACAAGCAAACAATATATATATAGCAAACAGCACACTAAGCAAAAACACATCGATTCCTGAGTGCTCCTATGTGCTCTAAAGTGTCCATTCTATCTAGACTGCGTCCTACGGTCAACCTGGCTCTGATACCAATCTGTGACGCTCGGTTCCGAAAAATGAACCAAGCTAACGCATATGTGTGCCCAGGATGTTCAACACACATACACGAGTGCAATCACAAAAGAGTATACAGAAAATTACCACAGAACAAGATTAATTAACCAAATTTTATTACACAAACCATATTATCCTCGAATACAAGCTCTAATGAATATTAATGACAAGTTCAACTAATGCAGCGGAAATTAACTAATTAAGCAACTAAGCAAACTAAGCAAAAGGGATAGCGCAGCTCCATGCAACACCACAGGCAAAGCTGACGGTAGACACGGCCTAGAACTCCGCATTATCGCCATTAAACTCACAATTCTGACCTGCAATTGTTGGGGGGGGGGGGATTGCAAGAGTGAGTACATGTCGTACTCAGCAAGTGTGGAAAGTATGACATGTGGCTGATTCAAATGACGAATGTAATAATGGCTAAGTGTTGAAAAGTACAGTAAAACCATTTGGAAAAGCAATGTATCATATTTATGTGAAGTAAACCCATCATAAACCATGAGTTGCTGGCTGGGCCGGCTCGGCCGCCTGGCCAGCAGTCCTTTTCCCTTTTTTTCTCTTTTTCTTTTACTTTTTTTCTTTCTTTTTTTACTTTATTTTTCTTTTATTTTTTATATTATTATTATTATAATATATTTTATTATTTATATTATATATATATATATTATTATATATATTATTTGTATATACTTTATATATATATATATTTATATATATATATATTATTATTATTATTTTTATACTTATTCCATATTACAAGTTTTAGGCTATAATTATTATTTTCTTTTTCTTCTTTTTGCTACACCATATATGTATGTTTTATCTTTTATTATCTTTCTTTTATCTTACTAATGTTTAATGCATGATCATGTATGCAATGCATGATGCGAAAATTTAGGGTGTTACAGGCCCGAACCACGTAAATCTCTGTGTTCACTTGCCATTCACCTTCTTGAATCTTTGCGCACCCATTACCGAACTACAACTCCTCAATCTACCAAAGTTAGTGTCAGGAGATCTGCCGGTTCCAAACACCGACAGTTGGCGCACCAGGTAGGGGGCGCCCGAGATTTCGAGTATGGTGAACTCAGGTGCTGGATCGTCCAACGGCAACCCTGCTGTTCAACCCGCTGGAGGCAATCCCTCCAACATGCAGCAACCGGCAGGTGCCGTGGCCCCAGCAGAAGTCATGCCTCCACCGCCACCGCTTGCGTCAGCACGTCAAGCTGAGCAGCGTGACAGTGCATCGGCGTTAGTTACTGCATCGACGAACAACAACAACCCTGAACACGCGCTTCATGCAGCGCGTGCTCTCCTCCAACGTCCACCACCTCCAGGTGCATCCCAGGTTGCAATGGACCAGTGGAGAGCTGATATGGAACATCTGGTTGCAGCAGCAGCCGACCGCATCAGCAACCAAGGTCCTCCTCCTTTGGGGTGGGCCCCATCACAGCGCCAGACCGTGTCTGGCAGACTTGGTCCGCATGCTTCCCAGAATAGGAGGCGTGCTGCATCATAGCAAGTTACGTCGCTACCCTCCGAGGCGTGATGTACTCATACAGTAACCAGGATGTCAACTCATGACCTCCGGGCGGAGCTTGATCGCCGTTACCGTCAACAGGACGATCGTGTCCATATAGAGTGTGCTCGCGAAAGGTGAGAGGCTCAAGACAGCCCTGCTCCCGAGGGAGTAGGAGGAGGCTGTTCTGCACTGGCCATGCACCTACGCATGGTCAGATGGCCACAAAAGTTCCGGCCTCACCCGCCGGAGAAATTTGACGGGACAGTTAACCTCGCCGAGTTTCTCTAAATTTACACCACCAGAATCCTTGTGGCCGGAGGTAATGAGGCTGTAATGGCCAACTACTTCCCAGTGGCTTTGACTGGGACCGCCAGGTCCTGGTTCATGAGCCTTTCTCACAACTCTATAAATAGTTGGGAGGAATTATGCCAACAATTCACCGCCAATTTCGGGAGTTCATACACCCGACCAGACACCGAACTGGACCTTTTTGCAGTTTTGCAGAAGGGGGAGAATCCCTACGCTCATTCATCCAGAGGTTCTCCCAGGTACTAAACACCATTCCTTCTATCTCTAGCGCTTCTGTTTTCATGGCATTTAGACAGGGCATACGAGATAAGAAGATGCTGGAGAAGCTGGCGGTCAAGGAGATCACCAGCGTCACGGAGCTCTTCAGCGTGGCAGACAAGTGTGCCAAAGCTGCGGAGGGCCGTGAAATGCACTCCAAACCACATCCGGAGGATGGCAAAAAATCCTCCAATGGCGAAGCCACTACCTCCTGGAGTGGCAAAAAGAAGAAAAAGTCCAACGGCAAGAAGAAGCCGTCGGTCGGCGCATCTGCCGCTACAGCTGCTGCAGCTCCGGGTGGCTGGGGGCCATGCCCCGAGAAACAACCTCGACCGTCCTCTGAAGATGGTGGCAACTCCAAAATGTGGTGTCCTATCCACAAGTCGAACATCCACAACTTGGAGGACTGCCGAGAGGTCCAAAACCTAGCCGAGCGCTACCACAAGCGTCGGGAAGAACTTCCTTTCCGTCAGAGGGAAGGAAAGCAGAAAGTTGACGAAGCTCTGGCTAAAGAGGAGTTGGGATTCCAGGACCCTAAAAAGGTCTTGAAGGCTGTGTACACCTCCGTCGATGACGACTCCGACGTCTCCAACAATGAGTGTCAGAAGACCATGAACACCATATTTGGTGGTTCATGGGACATCACCTCCCGCCGTGTCCTCAAGACCATGCGGCGAGACATGGCCTTAGTAGCTCCTACAGCCAGGGCAGAGCCTCATCGAAAGTGGATGGACACACCCATTGTTTTTGATGCTTCAGACTTCCCTCGGAACATGATAGGAGCTGGTCAGCTACCTTTGATGGTATCTCCGACCATCAATAACATTCAACTCCACCATGTAATGGTGGACAGAGGTTCGGGGCTGAACCTCATAAGCTTTGAAGCTTTCGTCAAGCTTCAGCTCGGACCTTCGGACCTTCGCCCCTCCTGACCTTTCTCCGGAGTAGGTACGGGGGCCATGACACCACTCGGTGCCATTACTCTCCCCGTGGCCTTCGGGACTCGGGAGAATTATCGCACTGAGAAGTTGATCTTCTACGTCGCTCAGATCAACTTGCCCTTCAACGCCATTCTGGGCAGGCCCGCCTTGTACAAACTCATGGCTGCTGCTCATTATGGCTACCTGGTGTTGAAGATGTTGACACCAGCTGGCGTTCTCCGGATCCGCGGAGACCGTATTGCCGGAGTGACTGCTCTGGAGGAACTTCATACGCTTGCTACAGCGCAGGAGGAAAAATCCAGGCAGGAGCAAGCTCTAAAACCCCCGAGCATTTGTCAACGAGGCTCAACCTCCGCACCTCGCGTGCAACCAAGCGGCGACACCAACATCCCCGTCAAAGCCATCCAAATCGGTTCTGGTGCCACTCAGACCACCCATATATCGGGAGGTCTGAATAACAAATAGGAATTCACACTCATCACTTTCCTCTGGGCTAACGTCGACGTGTTTTCCTGGCAACTGTCACAAATGCCTAGGATCCCTAGGGAAGTGATCGAGCATAATCTGAAGATCTATCCCGACGCTCGGCCCATACATCAGAAGCCTTGGAAGCAATCCGTAGAGCGACAAAACTTCATACGACAAGAAGTGAAGAAGTTGCTCGAAGCTAGATTCATCCGAGAAGTCTTCCATCCAAAATGGCTGGCAAACCCAGTCGTTGTACCCAAGGCTGGCGGGAAGCTTTGGATGTGTATCGACTACACAAACTAAATAAGGCATGCCCAAAAGATCCATTCCCACTACCTAGAATAGATCAGACAGTGGATTCCACCTCCGGGTGTGAATTACTATGTTTCCTAGATGCATATTCTGTGTACCATCAAATCAGAATGTCTAGGGAAGATGAAGAACATACTTCTTTTATCACAGTAGATGGATTGTACTGTTATACTGCCATGCCATTTGGTCTCAAGAATGCAACTTCCACATTTGTACGAGGTATGTACAAAACCTTTGGAGAGCTCATCAGAGACGTAGTGGAAGTGTATGTTGATGACATCGTCGTCGAGATCAAGTACAAGGAGTCACTCCTTGACACCTTGCAAGCTGTCTTTGAAAAGCTGCGGGTCACCCGCACGAAGCTGAACCTAGACAAGTGCGTCTTTAGGGTTAGCTCCGGAAAGCTTCTCGGTTTCCTGGTAAACCACTAGGGCATAGAGGCAAATCCGGCGAAGATTAAAGCCATAGAGGAGATGCGGCCACCAGCCCGCATCAAAGATGTCCAAAAACTAACTGGATGTCTAGCCGACCTCAGCCGGTTCATCTCAAGACTGGCGGAACGGGCGCTACCCTTCTTCAAGCTATAGAGGAAGTCCAGTCCATTTCAATGGTTTGAAGAAGCAGAAAAGGCGTTCCAAGAGCTAAAGCAGCTCCTCACCACTCTACCAACCTTGGTAGCTCTGAATCCTGGTGAGCCCTTACTGCTATACATTTCAGCAACCGACGAGGTTGTCAGCATGGTCCTGGTCGCGAAGAGACCAGAACCATTACAAGCTCAGAAATCCAGACCCCTTCGGAAGGGTCCGGAGGTTCCTGAAGGTGAGTCTGGGTCCCAGCCCCCAGACTTGGATCAATAGGGAGTTATCCTAGAAGACTTGGACCCCTCCAGGAGGGGCCGGGTCACTCCAGCAGAAGCTCTGGGTTCCTCTAGCAGGGACCCGGAGGTCCCCGAAGCAGGTCCGGACCCCTCCGGGAGGGTCCAGGTCGATGTGGAGAAAGCTCCTAGCCCCTCCGGGAGGGTTCGGACAGTCCAACGCCTAGTGTACTTCATCAGCGAAGTACTACATGATGCCAAGACTCGATACTTAGAGGTGCACAAGCTGCTCTACGCAGTTCTCATCGCCTCCAGGAAGCTTCGCCATTACTTCCAAGCTCACAAGATCTCAGTGGTGACCTCTTACCCACTACGTGCGATCTTGCATAATCCCAACTCTACTGGGAACATTGCAAAGTGGGCAGCGGAATTGGCCGAATTCGATCTTGAATTTGTCACAAGACAAGCGATCAAGAGTCAAGCATTGGCAGATTTCGTGGCGGAATGGACCCCCTCTTCATCAAACCCTGGGGGCCCTAGTGAGCAGAAGCCGGAACTCAAGGCTCTGGTGTTCACCGAGCCTCACTGGACCCTCTACTTCGACGAATCCATGCAAAAGCAGGGGGCCGGAGCTGGAGTCCTTCTCCTCGCAACCGAGGAGAAGGTAAAATACATGGTCCACCTTGACTTCAAGGCGACCAACAACATGGCGGAGTATGAAGCACTCATTTATGGATTAAAGGTGGCACTATCATATGGTGTCAAATAGCTGTTGGTCAAGGGAGATTCGTAGCTCATCATAAAATAGGTGAAGGGTGAATGCTCCTGTAACAATCCCCAACTAGCTGCTTATCTCCTTGAAGTCTAGAGGCTTCAGAAGGACTTCGAAGTCCTGGATCTCGAACATGTCTAGCGTGTCCATAATGCTGAAGTTGACGAACTCTCAACGAAAGCGTCAACCGGAGATCCGGCTCCTGACGGAACCTTCGTTTGGAGGTTGTCAAAACCCACGGCTCAGTCTGCCGAACTGAGCGAAGGGGGCGAGACCAGCATCCCGAAGCTGGCGGTCCCGATGGCCCTGTTACCATGGAAGCCATCAAGGGTCGTAGGTGTTGTCGGAAGCTCCGAGCAACCCAGCACGCAAGACTCAAATGCTAAAGCAAGCTCCAATGCATGGATCTCGAAGATCTGGAGCTATTTGAAAGACAACATCCTTCCCGACGATGATGTATCCGCTGACTGGATAGTCAGATTGGCTAAAAGATACACGCTGGTAGAAGGGGATCTCTACCGGCGTGGTGCCTACGGCGTCCTAATGCGGTGCATCACAAGGGAAGAAGGCTGCGAGATCCACGTAGAAATACATGGAGGCGAGTGTGGAAACCACGCGTCTTCCCGCACGCTGGTCGGTAAAGCCTTCCGGCATGGCTTCTACTAGCCTACAGCGCTCCAGGATGCAACTGAGCTGGTGAAGAAATGCAAAGCATGCCAGTTCCATGCAAAGCAAATTCACACACTGGCTCAGCCTCTACAAATGATACCTCCTACATGGCCTTTCGTTGTGTGGGGGATGGACATCTTGGGACCTTTCCCAAGAGCCGTCGGAGGTTACAAGTTCCTGTATGTTGCCATTGACAAATTCACCAAATGGCCAGAAGCAACTCCAGTTGTGACAATAAACAAGCAATCAGCTATCAACTTCTTTCAGTCCATTGTATGCAGATTTGGAGTCCCGAACAAAATCATAACAGATAATGGGACCCAATTCACAAGCTCTGCTTTCCAAGGATATTGCGAAGACCTCGACATTCAAGTCAGCTATGCCTCCGCAGCTCACCCAGCAGGCAATGGCCAAGCCGAGAGAGCAAATGCAGAAATCCTTAAAGGACTCAAGACGTGCACATATGAGCGCCTGAAAAAGCATGGAGCCAACTGGATTGAAGACCTTCCGCCCACTCTATGGGCCAACAGGACAACTCCAAACCGGTACTGGAGAGACACCCTTCTTCCTGGTGTACAAAGCCGAAGCAGTCCTTCCTCCGAAAATCACCTTGGGGTCGCTCCGGGTCCGGACCTCCGACGAAGCCACGCAAGACCAGCTCCGGCGTGAAGACCTTGACCTCCTTGAAGAGGGAAGGTGCCGAGCAGTTGTTCGGAATGCCCGATACTGCCAAGCTCTCCGGCGCTATCACCAACGGCATGTTCGCAGCCAACAGCTCGAGGAAGGCGATCTGGTGCTACAGAGAATCCAATCTAGAGAAGGGTTAAACAAACTCTCCCCCAGCTGGGAAGGACCCTTCCGAGTGATCAAAGTATCCCGTCCCGGATGCATTCGCTTGGCAACCGAGGATGGGACACCTCTCCCAAATCCTTGGAACATTGAGCGCCTCCATAATTTCTACGTTTAATATCACGGAGGTGAGTCTGTAATTACACGTGGTGTATGTTATAGAGTCATTGTAAGTCAGGTAGCTCCTCCGGGAGGGCAGCTGGACCTACCCCGCTAGGTCCCCCAATATCCATGCAACACTTGTCACAGTCTCAAAACTAAAAGTGTAGCTCGCTACCTTGGGTCAAACGAGAAACGAAACACACTTAGCCTGGTTCCGTACCCTAAGAGTGTACTTGTTTCCCCTGTACCCCGGACCTATAATGAAAGACATCATTGTGTGAAAACAGACTCCACGTGCATTTACTTTGTACAGGCTCAATACTTTTTATTTTTCTCTTTCTTGTCTATAACAAAGTTGTGCAGTTCTTAAGAAACTTTAGCTCGACCAGTTCATGTACGATTCGAGTTGCATTGTCTATCTTTCCGGGTTCGAGCATTGTTGATGGCCTACTTGTCTGAATGCCGCCAAGCCAATCTAGGGCCGGAGTGTGCTATCGACTTAGCCTGGTCCTGCACCCTAAGTACGCCACTCTACCTACACCCCAACAGGCCAAAGTAAGGCAAGTCCAGAAACAATCGGACCTAAAGGAAGCAAGACGGTGTTCTTGATTGTATTTAGGATTATGTTCGACCTAAAACTTTCTCGGGAACAATAAGCCGCAATGAAGTTATAGATAGGAAACGGATTTTACTGTTTTTCTTGACTTCAATGTGCAGGAAAAATAAACATTTCATGACGATGGTGAATGGAGCCGGAGCTACCAAGATTCGACACCCCAGAGAGTTAACTATAGATGCTTTACGCGTTGATGGAGACTACTGCCGGAGCTAGTAAGCTCCGGCGATGGTCTATGCCGGAGCCACTAAGCTCCGATAGCCTCAGGGGGGCTTACACTATCGAAGACTTCGGACCTACATTCTACAAGTTCAAAGCACGCAAGTCTTCAACAACTGGTACATCCTCTTGGTACATGTTCACAATCAAATTGTGTACATCTACCAGGGGCCAAGCGAGACAAAGGTGTTGAAGACAAAATATGAAATTTGAATTCTCAAAAATTTGGATTTCATTCATCTGGAGACAAGAGATTACAAAATTGGAGAAGAAGAAGAGAGAATACAAGCGGGAGCTACAGAGATACGGTCCTAGACCCTATGGAAGAACTAGGCGACCTTCTGGGCCACCTCCAACACACTGGCTCTGGTGGCTTCACCCTCTCCTTTGATGGGGCCTTCAAGCACCAGGTCCAGAGGGAATTGAGAGTCTCAGCTGGTGTAGCACGTCAGCACAAACTCTGCAATGTTCTTCACCACGGACTGACCCTTCGTTTCCAATTGGTCTGCAATGACATCGCCCACCTTGGAGAGCTTGTTGCCCGCTAAACTCAGCGCCTCCAACGCCTGGTTCAGCTCCGGCTCCGGATCATCCGGACGCACAGGACTGAAGACCATCAGCATCAGCGTGTCGTTGGCCTTGCCCAAGAAGTCCCAAACTTGTTGGGACTCCACATCCCTTGCACCACGCATCTCCACCAAGGATCTTTTAGCCGCCGCCAGCTCCGAGCTCTCCCGAGCAAGACGCTCCACCTCTTTGGCATTCTGCTGAATCGTTTCAGCAACCTTCCTTTCGAGCTTGTTGAGCTCTTCCTCTTGAAGGTGGATCTCATTCTGGCGGTTGACCAGATCTTTCTCCTGGCCCTGCACTTTCTTCTCTAGGGCGGTGATGGCATTCTCCTGCTTGTAGAGTTCTTGCCCTCGCTCCCAGGCCTTCTTCTCCTCCTCCTTTCAATGCTCCTCCAATTTCTTGGTGTGTTCTTCGAGGCTCTTGTCAGCCAGAGCTATCTTTTGGACAAGCTCTTCCTTCCTCTTCACGAGGTCATCTCGCAACTCCAGGAATTTCTACTCTTCATCTTCGAGCCGTCTCTCCCGAGCTTCAAGAGCCTCCCGGTGCTTGAAGAGACTATCGTGGATGGCGGAGAGCCTTTCCAGGCGCTCATCAGCTGTGCTATTTGAAGCCTTGGCCTAATCATAAATGGCCCGGGACTGGTTGTCGAGGGTCCGCACCATGCTTTCCCTCTCATCCAACAACTTACCCCAGTACTCCAGGCGGACTTTCTCCCTTTTCACCCACTCCTTGTCATCAGCCAGCCTCGACTGCGCCAGCTTGGTCTCGAAATGGAGTCGGTTGCGCCACCTCCTAAGGGTTTAGCGCTCCTTCTCGAGGGCCTTGCTGTCGTGGTAGAAGACCAGCTGCACTTGGCAAAGACTGGAGCAGGCGTTGTCGATAGACAACGATAGGGGGATTGGGTCCGGACCTGCTGGGGTCCTCTCCACTCGCTTCAGCAGATCTTCAGCAACAAAAATTGGGTCCCACTCTACGAGAGCGGTCCCCTGAGCTTCAACGGCACTAGGGCCGTCCTCCGAGATAGTCTCGGCCACCGTTGAGGAAGTACCTGCAGTTGAAGTTCCAACCTCCGAAATTGGTTCCGAAGGCCTAGCTGCCAGGTCATCAACAACTGACTCCTCCGGCGGGGGGCCAGGAACTTCATCACGGCACTCTGGCTCAACAGCGGGCACCTCCGAGATCACCGCTTCTGGAGCGGATGTTGAAGGTTCGGTCAGAGCAGAAGCTACTTCTGGCTCTAGCGCAGGCGTCTCCTCCGCCGCTGGTTCAGGTGATGGTGCCTCGACCATCATGGGCTCCGGCGCTGGCGCTTCTACCACCAAAGGCTCAGGTGCTGACACTTCCGCAGCAATTGGCTCGAACGCCAGAACCTGTTCAACGGCCGGCTCCACACCCGGAACTTCTGCAGCAACTGGCTCTGCCACCGGAGCTTCATCGACAACCAGCTCAAGTGCCGGAGTTATCAACAACCGGCTTGTAACACCCTAAATTTTCGCATCCTGCATTGCATACATGATTATGCATTAAACATTAGTAGGATAAAAGAAAAATAATAAAACATAAAAGATGAAGTATATATATATAAATGTATGTAGCAAAAGAAGAAATAAAAAAAATAATAATTATATCCTAAAACCTGTAATAAGGAATAAGTATAAAAATAATAAATAATAAATATAAAACAATAATAATAATATATAAAAAGAAATATATAAATAAATTATATAACAATAAATATATATATAATAATAAATAAAATAAATAAGATAAATAAAAATAATAAAACTTAAATAATAATATATATAAAAAATAATATAAATAATAAATAAATAATATAAAAAAAATAAAAAATAAATATAAATTATAAAATAATAATAATACTAAATGGGAAAAAAAAAAGAAAAAAAAACAACGGCCAGCGGCCGAGCCGCCAGCCGGCCCCGCCGCGCGCCCCGAGGCGCTCCGCGCCGCGTGCCCGCTCGGGGGGCCCCACCCTGCCGATGCCGCCCCGGTCCCCGCATCCGACGACCGCGCCCCGCGCGCTGCGCCGGCCCCGCCCCGGTCTTCCCCCCCCCCCCCCCCCCCCCCCCCCCCCCCCCCCCGCCTCGATCCCCTCCCCCGCTCCCGCTCAGCCGCACGCGCCGCCTTCCCGGCTCCCGCCCACGCCCACCCGGGGCCCACCGCCGCCTAGGCCCCCGCGCCAGCCCGGCCGCGTGCCCCTGCCGCGCGCAGCGCTGGGCCCCGCCTCCCACCGCGTGCCGCGCCTCCCACGCCCCGCGCCAACCGCCTGGCTCGCCGAATCCCACGGTCCCGCCCGATTTTCCCGCTCGCTCCGCGATTCCCGCCTCCACGCGCGACTCCCGCACGCGTACGCCCGGCGACCGACTCCCCGTTGACTCCCGCGCCTATAAAAAGGACCTAGGTCCCTAGGTTTTTTCCCGATCCCAGAAGGCAGCCGCCGCCAACCACGAATAAAAAAAAAAGGGCCGCCGGTACAGAGGGGAAAAAGGGCACCAGAGCTGCGCCGCCAGGAAAAGAAGGGGGGAAGAAAAGAGAGGAAAAAAAAGAGGGGAAGAAGAGGGAGAAAAAGAGGAGGGTGCCACCGTCCGCCGGAGATCGTCGCCGTCGTCGTGCCGCCGAGGTACTGCTGCGCCATCCACTTCGTCTACGCGTCGCATTTGTTCCGCGACCGTCAAGCCGTCAGATCTACGGTAGGATTCGTTCCGATGCGAATTTTAGCGATCATATTAAATCTAATAGGCGTAAATTGATTTTAGTTGCACCATAATTTTATTTTCAGTGGCATTAATCCACGTTAAAATCCCCGCAAACTCGTATGAACACGTATGAACTAGTTGCATCTAATTAATAGACAACCGTAGTTAATTAATTATTGTACCTTGCATGCATGCATGTCATCGCATGTTGATTATTGTGTGTGCATCATGTTGATTTGTATGTATATTCTTGTATGTGTGGTCACGAGTAGAGGGAAGTGCTCAAGAGATCGTGTACGAGGATTTTCAGAATCAAGATTTCCAAGCGCTCGAGCAACCCCATCCGCCGGAGCAAGGCAAGTGTCCTTGAAGCATATTGATCCTATTTTTAAAATAAATGTTTTGTTTGCAAAACTGCATGCTGTGTCAATTTGATGGGAATCCTATGGTAGGAAGTTTACTAGATTTGCTAAACCACCCTTGTCACCTGGAATTTATGTTAGAGAGTCGGGAAGGGTTTTTACCTTTTTGCTTCGTTTAATTAACTGGGATGGAAAAACCAACACTACACATTTAATCATGTATTAATGATATTCTGGTTAATGTGAACTGGTCGATACGGTATGGTGATGGGTGATCTAAGCAAGCCTGGTATGTGGATGGGTTGGATGTTATGGTGGTTTGCTTGCTTTAGATCTAAGGACCGGTTCATGCGAGAATACGCCAGGACTACAGTGCCACCACGAGGCCAAGTATGGGTGCGGCGTAGCTGATTAATTAGGGCTTTGCTAGTGCTGTTTGGACCATTGTGGATGCTCGGGGAAGGGGTAGTCGGATTGGGTTTGTTGATGATTGGTGGGACTACCCTGGGATCCGAATGGCTCAAGAGGGGGCCCTTGGTTGAAGATGTGCTCAGCTGGAGGCATCGCCATCGGTGAAACCTCAGTGGGGTCTGAATAGGCTAGTAATCCCTTTGTAAAGGCTATTTTGTGATCTCTTGGCCATACACCAAAGGAAGTGTAATTGGCAATAAGGGAGGTTCTTTAGTCGCCGACGGGTGATGAAATCACAAACACGTGGGTAAAGAGGTACAAACTCTGCAGAGTATTAAAACTATCATGATAGCCGTGCTCCCGGTTATGAGCGTCTGGATGACCTACATGATTAGAGTTGGAATTGGAAGTTGGATGGTTATGGTTTGGTAATGGTTATGGTTGGTTTATGGATTATGGTCATGGTTATGAAATTGAGTTATGGTAATTGGACATGGATAATGGTAATGTTAGTAATAATTGGATATTGTTTATACTTTGTTAATATGATGGGATTTATTTCACATAGACGTAGGATAATGCTTTTCAAATGTTTTACTGTACTTTTCAGCACTTAGCCATTATTATTGTCGTCATTTGAATAAGCCACATGTCATACTTTCCACACTTGCTGAGTACGACATGTACTCACTCTTGCAATCCCCACCCCAACAGTTGCAGGTCAGAATTGTGAGTTTAATGGCGATAATGCGGAGATCTAGGCCGTGTCTACCGTCAGCTTTGCCTGTGGTGTTGCATGGAGCTGCGCTATTCCTTTTGCTTAGTTGCTTAGTTGCTTAATTAGTTTATTTCCGCTGCATTAGCTGAACTTATCATTAATATTCATTAGAGCTTGTATTCGAGGGTATAATGAATTATGTAATAAGAGCACTTATCTAATAATTTGAGTTGTGGTAATTATCTGTTTATCATTTGTGAATCGTGTATGTGTGTTGAACATCCTGGGCACACATATGCGTTAGCTTGGTTCATTTTCGGAACCGGGCGTCACAGATTGGTATCAGAGCCACAGGTTGACCGTAGGATGCAGCCTAGATAGAATGGACACTTTAGAGCACATAGGAGCACTCAGGAATCGATGTGTTTTTGCTTAAGTGTGCTGTTTGCTATATATATTGTTTGCTTGTGTGCGTAATAGAGGATTTTGGGATGCCTTAGCATTGCCATGTCCACTTAGGCTAGTGTAGCTAGTTGGTTAGCTTCATATCCCTTGATGCATTTAGTTGGGGACGTTTCTAAATTCTTACCTATTGCTTTTCTCTAGATGGTGAGGACTCGCAACCAGAGGGATGCTAATGATGAGGAGGAGAACCATGGAGTACCTCAGAACAACATCGGACAAGGACCTGCTCATGGAGCCATCAATATTGAGCAGCTATTGGCCATGCAAAACCAGCTCATGCAGACCATGATACAAACTATGGGACAGCTGCAGGCTGGCAATATCAACAATCAGCCCCACATGCCTCCACCGCCACCCCCCGCCTCCTCATGACCGATTGGGAGAGTTTATGAGGACTAGGCCGCCAACCTTTGCTCAAGCTGCTGACCCTATGGATGCGGATGATTGGCTCAAGTCCGTGGAGAAGAAACTTGCTATTGTCCAATGCAGTGACCGGGAGAAGGTTCTTTCTGCTTCTCATCAACTCGTTGGAGCAGCTGCCGATTGGTGGGATGCTCATTGCAATGCTCATGAGAATCAAGAGAGGATCACTTGGGCCGAATTCAAGGAGAATTTTCGTTCTCATTATGTGCCGGAAGGTGTTATGATCTTGAAGAGGCAAGAATTTGAGAATTTAAGGCAAGGAAGATCAAGCGTGAGTGAATATCTCAATAAATTCACTCAACTCTCAAGGTATGCGCCCGAGGATGTTAGTCGAGACAGCCGGAAGCAATATTTGTTCATGAGAGGCCTCAACAATGAGATCCAAGTGCAACTACTCAACTGCGATTATGCCAATTTCCAGAAGCTTGTGGACAAAGCAATTGTGGTTGAGAACAAGATCCGTGAGATGGAGCAAGAAATCAAGCGGAAGGCGCCATACCAAGGACAACAACAAGGAAGTAATGTGCGCCCTCGCCTTGCACCACCCAATGCACCCCATTACAGCTCCCCTATTCCTGCTCAGCGCCCTGGTTATGCACCACACCCAACTCAGTTTGTGCAGCAGCGCCCTGATATGCAAGCAATGCCTTATGCACCTCGTGCTGATTTTCCTGGAACCAATGCTCAAAACCAAGCTCGTCCTAATAATTCTGGTGGAGTCAAGAGGTGCTATACTTGTGGAGAAGCTGGACACTTTGCGAATCAATGTCCTAAGTCAGGCCTTGGTCAAAGAAGCAATGCGCCGAGACAAAACCCAAGACCTAATGGAGTACAGCCACAAGGAAACCGTGGACAGCAGAATTTTGCTCGTGGCAATGTGAACCATGTCTCTACGGAGGATGCTCAACAAGCGAATGACGTGGTCATTAGTATGTTTCTTGCTAACTCCAACTCCGCGACTATGTTATTTGATTCTGAAGCATCACATTGATTCATTGCATCAAAGTATGTTGCCAATATAGTTTGCCTATCTCTCATATGAAGTTTACTCTATTGGTTAAGTCTCCTGGATGAGAGATGAGAACAAATATAGTATGTCCAAAAATAAGCCTTAGAATAAGGGGGGTAGACTTCTCCGCCAACCTCATTGTTTTGGATTCACAAGGAATAAGAGGATCCGTTGGTGCAAAGTGCAATGGAAACACCATACGGAAACCGAAGCTACGTGGGAACGTGAAGAAGACCTGAAGGCAGAATTCCCTCACCTTTTCTCCACGCTATCGAATCTCGAGGGCGAGATTCACTTTAAGGGGGGTAGAATTGTAACACCCTAAATTTTCGCATCCTGCATTGCATACATGATTATGCATTAAACATTAGTAGGATAAAAGAAAAATAATAAAACATAAAAGATGAAGTATATATATATAAATGTATGTAGCAAAAGAAGAAATAAAAAAAATAATAATTATATCCTAAAACCTGTAATAAGGAATAAGTATAAAAATAATAAATAATAAATATAAAACAATAATAATAATATATAAAAAGAAATATATAAATAAATTATATAACAATAAATATATATATAATAATAAATAAAATAAATAAGATAAATAAAAATAATAAAACTTAAATAATAATATATATAAAAAATAATATAAATAATAAATAAATAATATAAAAAAAATAAAAAATAAATATAAATTATAAAATAATAATAATACTAAATGGGAAAAAAAAAGAAAAAAAAAACAACGGCCAGCGGCCGAGCCGCCAGCCGGCCCCGCCGCGCGCCCCGAGGCGCTCCGCGCCGCGTGCCCGCCCGGGGGGCCCCACCCTGCCGATGCCGCCCCGGTCCCCGCATCCGACGACCGCGCCCCGCGCGCTGCGCCGGCCCCGCCCCGGTCTTCCCCCCCCCCCCCCCCCCCGCCTCGATCCCCTCCCCCGCTCCCGCTCAGCCGCACGCGCCGCCTTCCCGGCTCCCGCCCACGCCCACCCGGGGCCCACCGCCGCCTAGGCCCCCGCGCCAGCCCGGCCGCGTGCCCCTGCCGCGCGCAGCGCTGGGCCCCGCCTCCCACCGCGTGCCGCGCCTCCCACGCCCCGCGCCAACCGCCTGGCTCGCCGAATCCCACGGTCCCGCCCGATTTTCCCGCTCGCTCCGCGATTCCCGCCTCCACGCGCGACTCCCGCACGCGTACGCCCGGCGACCGACTCCCCGTTGACTCCCGCGCCTATAAAAAGGACCTAGGTCCCTAGGTTTTTTCCCGATCCCAGAAGGCAGCCGCCGCCAACCACGAATAAAAAAAAAAAGGGCCGCCGGTACAGAGGGGAAAAAGGGCACCAGAGCTGCGCCGCCAGGAAAAGAAGGGAGGAAGAAAAGAGAGGAAAAAAAAGAGGGGAAGAAGAGGGAGAAAAAGAGGAGGGTGCCACCGTCCGCCGGAGATCGTCGCCGTCGTCGTGCCGCCGAGGTACTGCTGCGCCATCCACTTCGTCTACGCGTCACATTTGTTCCGCGACCGTCAAGCCGTCAGATCTACGGTAGGATTCGTTCCCGATGCGAATTTTAGCGATCATATTAAATCTAATAGGCGTAAATTGATTTTAGTTGCACCATAATTTTATTTTCAGCGGCATTAATCCACGTTAAAATCCCCGCAAACTCGTATGAACACGTATGAACTAGTTGCATCTAATTAATAGACAACCGTAGTTAATTAATTATTGTACCTTGCATGCATGCATGTCATCGCATGTTGATTATTGTGTGTGCATCATGTTGATTTGTATGTATATTCTTGTATGTGTGGTCACGAGTAGAGGGAAGTGCTCAAGAGATCGTGTACGAGGATTTTCAGAATCAAGATTTCCAAGCGCTCGAGCAACCCCATCCGCCGGAGCAAGGCAAGTGTCCTTGAAGCATATTGATCCTATTTTTAAAATAAATGTTTTGTTTGCAAAACTGCATGCTGTGTCAATTTGATGGGAATCCTATGGTAGGAAGTTTACTAGATTTGCTAAACCACCCTTGTCACCTGGAATTTATGTTAGAGAGTCGGGAAGGGTTTTTACCTTTTTGCTTCGTTTAATTAACTGGGATGGAAAAACCAACACTACACATTTAATCATGTATTAATGATATTCTGGTTAATGTGAACTGGTCGATACGGTATGGTGATGGGTGATCTAAGCAAGCCTGGTATGTGGATGGGTTGGATGTTATGGTGGTTTGCTTGCTTTAGATCTAAGGACCGGTTCATGCGAGAATACGCCAGGACTACAGTGCCACCACGAGGCCAAGTATGGGTGCGGCGTAGCTGATTAATTAGGGCTTTGCTAGTGCTGTTTGGACCATTGTGGATGCTCGGGGAAGGGGTAGTCGGATTGGGTTTGTTGATGATTGGTGGGACTACTCTGGGATCCGAATGGCTCAAGAGGGGGCCCTTGGTTGAAGATGTGCTCAGCTGGAGGCATCGCCATCGGTGAAACCTCAGTGGGGTCTGAATAGGCTAGTAATCCCTTTGTAAAGGCTATTTTGTGATCTCTTGGCCATACACCAAAGGAAGTGTAATTGGCAATAAGGGAGGTTCTTTAGTCGCCGACGGGTGATGAAATCACAAACACGTGGGTAAAGAGGTACAAACTCTGCAGAGTATTAAAACTATCATGATAGCCGTGCTCCCGGTTATGAGCGCCTGGATGACCTACATGATTAGAGTTGGAATTGGAAGTTGGATGGTTATGGTTTGGTAATGGTTATGGTTGGTTTATGGATTATGGTCATGGTTATGAAATTGAGTTATGGTAATTGGACATGGATAATGGTAATGTTAGTAATAATTGGATATTGTTTATACTTTGTTAATATGATGGGATTTATTTCACATAGACGTAGGATAATGCTTTTCAAATGTTTTACTGTACTTTTCAGCACTTAGCCATTATTATTGTCGTCATTTGAATAAGCCACATGTCATACTTTCCACACTTGCTGAGTACGACATGTACTCACTCTTGCAATCCCCACCCCAACAGTTGCAGGTCAGAATTGTGAGTTTAATGGCGATAATGCGGAGATCTAGGCCGTGTCTACCGTCAGCTTTGCCTGTGGTGTTGCATGGAGCTGCGCTATTCCTTTTGCTTAGTTGCTTAGTTGCTTAATTAGTTTATTTCCGCTGCATTAGCTGAACTTATCATTAATATTCATTAGAGCTTGTATTCGAGGGTATAATGAATTATGTAATAAGAGCACTTATCTAATAATTTGAGTTGTGGTAATTATCTGTTTATCATTTGTGAATCGTGTATGTGTGTTGAACATCCTGGGCACACATATGCGTTAGCTTGGTTCATTTTCGGAACCGGGCGTCACACGGCTCCACTGTCGGGACCTCATCAACCACCGGGTCAACTATCAGGGCTTCAACAACATCCGACTCTAGGGCCGGAATCGCAGCTTCCTCTGGCTCTGCGGCCGGAGCGTCCAATATCATAGCATCCAAGCCCGGAGCTTCAACCTTCGAGGCTGGCGCTGCTGGTACATCTTCAGTCCCGTGGTCCGGCGCTACCATGGGAGCTTCTAAGGATGAGTCATCCAAAACCACGACAGCCGGCGCCGGGGCTGCCGTAGCCTCAGCCACCTCTTGGGGCGGCGCTAGAATAGGAGCTAGAGCTTCAGCCTGCACAGCCTCGACCGCTGCTGCAGGGACCGGAGCTTCAGCCCTTTTTTTGGGAACGCTGTGGATGAAGGACGAAGAGACTCAAAATACAGTTAACAATAAAACAACTGACTGAGGTAAAAAATAAAAAATTACCTCCGAAGGCTTCCACATCAGTTACTGCGGAACCTCTTCTCCGGATGCTCCGGACTGGCCCCAGCCGACACTGGCGTGGTAGTCTCAGAGGGCCCCCCGGAGCTTGCTGCTGCTGTCGGTGTTGCTCTGGTTGAGGCCCCCCTTGACCAGGAAGGACCTCTGGACCCGGAGCCCTAAGTTGGCCCTGGGACCAGAGTCACCTGGCCGGAGTTAGCACCCCGGGAAGAAACCGCCATGGGAGTAGACGCCGCCATCGTAAACCCCCCCCCCCTCCGGGGAGAAGGAGACACCGCGGAAGAAGTATGCCTGGCCATTCTGTCAGCATGCTTCCTCTTACGGCTCGAGGGCTCGGCCAATTCCTTGCCCTTGCTGACGACTTCGGTTCTTGGCTTAGGGGCATGGACAGAGCCACCTTCTAGAGCTCGGAGATCGCCAACCCGGTAGTCGAGCGCCTCTCAACGACACCAAGGTCGTCAAGCACCGGCATCGTCCGCCGGAGCTCCCTACTGAATGCTGCCTCCATGTTCAGAGGGAGGAAAGCTGCCAATGGAGCCAAGTCGTCGCTCTCGACGTCGATGCCATGCTGGAACTTTTTCAGGTGGAACTCCAAAGTTGAACCCTCCATGTTGGACTTCAAACTAGTCTCGATCCGGTCGTCGTCCAACACACTGTTGAAGGCCCAAGCCAACTTCTCTCTCCTCTTCAGTGGAGCCCACCTGTTGGTCAGGAAGTTGCAAAACACTGCCTGGGGAGTCACCCCTCCTTGCACACATAGGCGGATCCTGGTCAGAGCAGAATTGAAGGCATCCGACAGCACCGGAGCTTCACTCCAAACTGCAGTGTCGATGTTGGGGAGGCCTTCCGGCAGCTCCAGCTTCTCGTGCTCCTCCACCCTGATTACAATCCAATCCTTCTTCCAGTCGTCCCACTTCCCAGAAGGGAATGACCGCAAGTACTTGTACGGGCACTTCTTGCGCTTCACAAAATAGTAGAAGCCAAGGTACTCGTCGCACCGACCTGTGGTTTGGACAGTGAAGAAGGTGCGGAAGAGCTCAATGCAGAGAGGAATGCCCACCCACATCTCACAGAAGTGGGCAAATATGGACACCAGCAAAATGGAGTGGGGGCCAAGGTGGTAAAGCTGCAGACCATAGAAGTCTAGCAGCATCAAGAATAAGGAGGAGAAAGGTGGGATCAGTCCCACCATGGCGTACGCAGAGAAGTACACCATGTCGCCGGCGTGTTCCTTCTCGAACGGAAGCCTGCCGGCGCGGACCAAATGGTTGAAGAAGTCAGGGGACCATCCCATGAGGGCCCGGACCTTCTTCAAATCGTCATCAGACTTCAGTCGGCTCTGGCGGAGACCCAACCCCATCACGGCACAGCGAGGCAAGAGAGGAAAGGCAAGCAAAAGTTCGGAAGGTTTGAGCGCAAGATCGATCGAGAGGCGTAAAGAACCCCAAACGGTGCGTGCTTTCCTTCTTAAGTAAGCCCCCACAACGCCTGGATGGAAACCGCAGAGGAGCCGACGATACTAGTCAAAATTTTCACCCCGCCAATGACAAGGGGGCCCGAGGCCACCCCGACGATCAAGTCGAGGTTCTTACCCCAGGTGAACGGTTGTCATCATGAAAGGCGGGAAACCCAAAGTCGGCGGCCTGACAGGGCGCGCGGAATCGATACGATTTTCGTATCGGGAACCGGCGACCTTCAATTGCGTGAGATCCGCACGCTGAGATCTCACCTGCCGCCTCCAAGATACACCACGCGGCGGAAGTTTAACTGTGAACTACCACCAACAGCACAACTAAAGACCCTTGAAGACACGGTCCAGAAACCAAAGAATGGACCCACCTTTGGCGAAATGACTTCATCCAAAAGGTCTCTCCCGGAGGTGAGCCCAGGGGGCCACTGTCGGTACCCTCTGTACCAGATACCCCTTGGGATTGCAAAGATCACAAGGAAACTCCATCTACCAGATTTGAAGACCTCCGAAGGCCCCACAAGTCAGGCGTAGCCAGACCTGCTTCCCCTATATGGTTAGTCCCAGGGCCGCCACGTGTATCACAAGACCGGAGCTATCACCCACACATGGGAAGCTCCTGACGGAATACCAGTATGGCACCCCGGGACCTGACCCTAGACAGAGGGAAGCTTCGGTACTGACACGTGTCCAACAGCACCGGACCTACCCGTCCACGACGGTAAGCTCTAGAGCTGCCACGTGGCAACCGCTGGACCTTCAACTTCAACTATCAGGCCGGTGGACCCCCCAACGGCTCCGGACCTTGAAGGATCAATCAAAGACTTCAAGACCCGATTAAGTGTCATTAATACCATATTAATGACACACGATCGGATGGCCCTTAATACTGGTAACAGCACTGTTAAGGCTCGTTACCAGGCTATTAAGGGTAATTAACCCCATTTATTATGTATCAAGCATGTGTAACTACCGGGGCCACCTGTTGGGCCAGACTAACGTTGTAACAACCAGTCCTTGTACTATAAAAGGACTGGTCGAAGATACACAAGGGACGGTTCCAGACCACTACTGAACTCCCCGAGCTAGACAAGCTTCTTCTTCTGGAGCTTCTTCTAGACTCAGACGCTTAATACATCACCAACACACCCCGTGGAGTAGGGTATTACACTCAAGCGGCCCGAACCATGTAAATCTCTGTGTTCACTTGCCATTCACCTTCTTGAATCTCTACACGCCCATTACCGAACTACAACTCCTCGATCTACCAAAGGTAGTGTCAGGAGATCTGTCGGTTCCAAACACCGACAACTTATGTGATGATATTGTTGACTTCTGTGATGATATTGTTGACCTCTGTGATTATATTGAATTGACCTGGAAATTAGAAATAACAGCAGCTAGTACTGCATAGGTTATACCTTATCACATGCGGTTATTTACCAACGGCTAGACCTGCCCCTGAAAAACAATTATCATAGACGGCTAGATATAGGTAAAGAACCATCTCTGATAACCTAATTATCATAGGCGGTTACTGTTATGGTAGAAACCAGCTGCGATAAACTGTCTTCGCAGGCGGCTTGACGTAGGTCAAGATCTGCCTATGATAACACAATTATCACAGGCGGTTATATATGATGCACGACCCGCCTGTGATAACATATCTTCACAGGCGGCTAGCCTAGGTAAAGAACCGCCTGTGATAATGTGTCTTCACAGGCGGGTTTCACTTCTCTGCCTGTGAAATTGCGGATTATCATAGGCTCTTCATTTTAGGCGGTTTTAAAAACCACGTGTGATAATAGGTTTGGAGCTGCCTGCGATGAGGCTTATTGTAGCAGTGTTAGTATGTACTTAATCTCTATACATCAGCATCTATGTAACTGTACCTAAAAACAAAAAAAAAAAGAAAAAGATAGAGAAATTGTTAGCATTTTGGAGTATCGCGCAACTATGAAAACATCCGGCAGCGGCAGTCTTGACAGCATTAAAAAATAGATGTGTCAGTAGTTAACCACATGAAATGTTTAATAAATCCAATGATCAAATGTATTTTCATTTGATGCTCTAGTCATGACTTGTTTTTAACTTGAAGTAAATTGTGCATGTCATTAAAAGAATAACCAGTTTATTACTAGGTTCTAACATGTTCATATTTTGAAATCCATTTCATTTTACTCATCTCTCAGTGCTTCCCATTCCTCATGAGATTCCTCTCCTCCAGCAGCTAGCATGAACTCCTGTTCCAATAGTCTATTCATTGGTGGTCTGCCTCTCTTTGTTCCCTTGGATCTCCTACTTGTGTTTCCTCTTGCTGCCACATCTCGGTTTAATAGACATGTTGTCGAATAGTGCCCTGCGTACAAAACACAAGTATTGCACTGTCTTGTCATCTTTCTTTGTTTGTCAGTGTACGCCCCTGCCTCTTCACAACAAATTCCCGTGTTTATGCGTCTGCTTCCCTTTGTTTTAGCTGATTGTGGAGCACTCATCAAGACATCACTGTCTTCATCTACAGGTTCGACACATTCTATATTTGCTTCCTCTCTTTCTGTCGAGCCATCAATGGTCCTCATCCTATCAGCTGAAGGACCAATGTCTGTTGGAATGATCTCCGCCATCATTCTCAAGGATTCAAATTTCTCACAATCCATCATGAAACCTGTGCTTGACTTGCTGCATGCCCTCACTGCTGCCATAGCTAATGTCTCTAGCTTGGAGGTTCTGAACTGCTCAGTTGTGCACTCTGGCCCAATCACCACAATGGCATGCCTATCTCACATTAGTTGATGTCTTGCATCCTTGGTGTACCGCTTCAAAATATATTTTGATGGTACTTTCTTTATTTGTATGTTTGTAAATGCTTTTATTAGATGTTCACAAAACAGCCCTGTACACATTTAATTAATAGTATTATTGTAATGATGAAAAAAATGAGACATGCACATTGGATGGTCAAGATTTCATGTACTTTTTTGTCTACAACATCGTTTGACATATATGCATCAGTTTGAATAAAATTTAGAATTTGACATCTGTAAGACATTTGTACTAGTGTGCTCCCAGATGTGACAGTCGCACTCAATGACTCAGTCTCAACATCTGCAAAAACTTTAAACGAATGTTGGTACCATGCATATTTCTTGGACTCGTTAGTGTGGGTGACCAGGTATCCGTTCTCTCGGTCTTTGTCGACTTCGATGTGAAATGCAGTTCTCCTCATATATGTGTCCTTGTATTTTTTTCATACTGCCCTTGTATACGATCGACTTAACTTCGTATCAAACGCTCCCAAGTGGCCCCAATGATCTTTGCCTTTTTTACAAAAAAGTAGTTAGTTACAATAATTATATTTTTGAAATTAAATACTAGGTAATATAAAAATTATTACTGCATTGATTACCTGGGACCAATGTGTCTCTCCGGCAGCATTATGATTGGTGTGTTGTATAACCTGTAGCAGCTTCTGCGCAAATTTATTTATTGATGTCATATGCGTTGCAAAGCCACTACCTTTCACCAACTTGTTCACACTTTCGCTCCTTTGCGTTGAGGTCATCATACCACAATAGTATTTTTGAAGTACGCTGAAATCCACAATTCTCTTTGCCTCCAGAGGCCATCAATGGCTACATTCTCATGTATCCGATATTCGTCCACCAACGTATGCCACGCTTCCTCAAATTTTGTCGGTGTCAGTGGGTGGTTGATTACAGTTTGAAACTTTTCCCTCATTCTTTCATGAGCTGTACAATTTCTTTAGCTTCTCCTTGTATTTTTTCAACATATGTGAATGTTGCCTATAGGGGGGGTGAATAGGCCTTTTTGATTTTCTATCAGAACCTGCAACACTTAACAACCAGCTCAAATCTCGAGATATCAGACTAGTCCGGTCGAGTGCGGACTAGTCCGGTGTGTACCGACTAGGTTTGTCAAATCTGATCGATTATCTTGATCCTAGGATGTATGCAGCGGAAATATACTTGTAATTGAAGTGTTACTCAATTATAAACTAGGATGTACCGCAAGTTAATCTTATATTCAATGTTTCAACGTAAAGTGAATAAGATTGGTTGAAACCCTAGATATGTACGAAGTGTAAGAACAATGTGCGCAAAGAAAGAACACAAGCACTTTATCCCATGGTTCGGTTCCCACAGAGGAAACCTACATCCACGTTGAGGAGTCCACAAAAGGACCGGGTCTTCTCCAATCCTACCCTTGTCGGATTGCCACGGAGGCCAATCCTCTTCACTTATCACAAAGGGCAAATAACTGAATTCAAGGGGCCTTCTCACACGTTGAGGGCTCCCCAAGATTACAATATGAACACCACCAAGAACACACTCGAAAGATCACAATGAAAACCACAGGAGTGTGTTAGGGAATCAAACCAAGAGCTCAATGAGTGATAAATTGTGTCTCTCCAATGATCCAAAGTGTATCCTCAAGGGATTGATCTTTCTTGCGTTTGATTTCGTGGATAGAGGTGTTTTCTAGGCTCTTGGGAGGTGTGACGGCGCAGGGGGTCGAGAGATATGAAAGATGGGCCATGTACACCTATTTATATGGGGTTCCCAAAAGTTGCCGTTAGGGTTTAGGAATATCGGACTAGTCCGTGGTGGACATCGGACTAGTCCGGTGTGCTGCGTGTAGCAAACCCTAGGTGTCCCGAAATATCGGACTTGTCCGTCCGAGAGCGGACTTGTCCGATTTTGGTTCTGGAAATCTCCGGACTAGTCCGGTGTAGGATCGAACTTGTCTGATTTTGTGTATCTTCTGAAGTGTTTGGGGACTAGTCCGCACTGGGGAGGACTAGTACGAATCTAGTCAGAGAGATATCGGACTAGTCCGTGGTGATACCGGACTAGTTCGTTCAGTGAAAAACTGGACTGAGTGGACAAGTCTGTATTGTGAGGACTTGTCCGATCTTGTGCAGAAAGATATCGGACTAGTCTGAGGTCAAACGGACTAGTCCGATCCTGTATAAATATGTGCAATGTGTGTCATTATTTGTGCTTGAGCTCCTTGGGTATGTTTCCTTAACACACTCCATACACAATGATCTACTACACTTGTTTCTTGAGCTCTTTTCCACATTGCACCTCATTCTCCTTTCTTTTTGGCACCATTCTCATTTTCCCATTAGAACTTGTGCTCATCTCAACAAAGTGGTTAGGATCTCATTTGCTTGTCATAAATCATCCAAAACACACAAGGGATTCCTAGATGCACTTTCAATCTCCCCCTTTTCGTGATTGATGACAACCAATTTAGATTTCACAAAATATGATAAAGTTGAGATTTTCATAAAGTGTGCACATATGAGTTTAAAACACATTAATCAATGAAAACATGATCCATATGTGCACTCTTTATGGTGGGATGCAGAGCTAAGTGTATAGAAACAATAATTATGATGAGAATGACATAATTGACATCAACAAGTTAATAACAATCATATATGCCATTCTTGGAGCAAAATCACAGATTTTATCAATATCTTCACAAACAGTTCAAAACATTGCATCACAGGACCAATAGTACTAAAGGAGCATATTATAAGTCTTACAACCCACAAATAGACAAAAGACAAAAAGAGAGAGCTCTCCTCGCATCCTACAGCTAAAGCCTATGACTCTAAGACTCCCCCTCAATCTCTCATCACTAGCAAAGTGAGTCACTAGCAAAGTGACAAGTAGCATAAAACTTGGCAATCACCTCATCATTCCAATTGTTTCTGAAGGCAAAGAGGTCCTTCAAGCCATGTCTTGTCACTACCTCGAACACCTCCACAAAAGGTGAGCAACCCTTCTTCTCAAAATGCACCCAATCTATCCATTGGTTGCGCACCACGGGCGTCTTCATTGGGAGATAGATGGTCTTGTAGAAATCTGCATGAAAATTACTCCAAAAACTCCCATCAGCAGCTTGCTTGGGATGGTTGTAGCAATCCACATTCTTGAACTTTGCAGCCGTGTCGCTGCCCTTGCCATTGAATTTTTCCTCTGCGGGATCCCGGGCCCCTTCCCTTTGAGTTGACAACTTTAGGGGGCCAATTGGGCCTGTTGCAATCCCTTTGCCCTTGACCTTTGCTTGGCGAGCACATGCCGAGCTAGGGCCACCTCCAGCTGAAGCCTTGGATGCAGGCTTCTCTGCGAGTACTTTCCGTCGATCCTGGGGAGGAGAAGTAGCCGGCTCAGACGGGCGCTCTTGGCGCTTCTTGCTTAGGCTCGTCAAGGACCGAAGTACGGCTTCGTGGTCCATCTCGGCCTCAAAGTCAGAGATTTCATTGTTGGTGCTCAACATTGTCCCGAGAATAGATTTCACAAGGCATTAATGAGAATAGATAACAAGGAATTGCATTGAGGAATTGAGAAGTTAGGGTTGAGTTCAGAAAAATCGGACTAATCCAGTGTACACGCACAGACTAGTCCGGTTGACCGGACTTGTCCGTGCATGGACCGGACTAGTCTGGTGTTCAACCTCTAAAACCCTAACTATGAGACAAATGGTGATTCCTAATGCACAACTAGATTAGCATCAATGTAATACATCAAGGAAGCATGTATATGGTGATAGGAACTAAGCTAGTTGATCAACCATGAAGGAAATAGCAATTTCTAGGGTTTGGGATGAGATTTTACTGAAATTGCTTGATTCTCAAAGATGTAGGGGTTGAAGGGTCAGAAAAGTCTGTGGTCTTCAATCCCTACGCAAAGGAGGTCAATTTCCACCCAAAATTGCGAAGTTTTGATGGAGGAATCAAAGAATCGCCTTGGGGAGGTCGAGCGTGGAGAGAGAAAGCTTGAGGCAAGTGTGGGGTGAGGAAGATTAGGGTTTGGCGGCGGCTAAGGTTATGGACACGAATAATCGGACAAGTCTAAAAATGATCGGACGAGTCCGAACTTTTCCAGAGACTATATCGGACTATTTCGTGGTCTGCCGAACTAGTCTGGCCTAACCTTCATTCTGCGGACTAGTCTGCACGGGCGGACTTGTCCGGGAAACCACAGACTAGTCCTTGGTCACCAGGTAATAAATGCTTAGCCCATTCGTATATATTCGAAGGTACTTATTTAGAAAATAGGGAGGCAAAGCAAATCAAATAATCTTGATGAATATGATCAGTAAGCACACAACAATCAAGCAATGATCATAATTCACCAAGATCTAGCAATTGACATAGTCTTTCGAAAAAAATTGAGAGAGATGATTTTCACAACACAATCAATGAATTTTGAAGATAGCATTCAGGTATACAAGATTTGAAGCCACACTCCGAGTATCGAGGATATTTAGTTCATTTTGGAGCTTGCAAAAGCTTTTTTCATCAAGTGGCTTGGTGAATATATCGGCTAGTTGCTTTTCGGTATTGACATGTGAAATGGCTATATCTCCCTTCATCGAATGGTCTCTCAAAAAGTGATGCCGGATGTCTATGTGTTTGGTTCTAGAGTGCTCAATGGGATTATGGGCAATTTTAATGGCACTCTCATTATCACAAAGGAGTGCAATACGATTCATATTGTAACCGTAACCCCTTAGAGTTTGTCGCATCCAAAGGAGTTGTGCACAACAACTCCCGGCTGCAACATACTCCGCTTCGGCCGTGGATAAGGCAATGGAGTTTTGTTTCTTGGAGGACCAAGAGACAAGGGATCTTCCTAGGAATTTGATGAGTAAGGTTTAGGCCCGATCTTCCGAAAGGTATGTCGATTGGGGTGGAGAACTCGACGTTGATGATCCGCGGCACTCGAGCGGTACGAGTACCCCTGCAATCACTACACCACGGCTCCGTTGGTTATCAACCGTGCTGCACACGCTTGACCTCGCCAAGAAGGCTAATCCCTGCAAGTGCAACCGAGAACACGAGCAAGAACGTAGAAGACACGATCTAAAATCGCGAAGTTGGGGTCTCACAAACCGAAGAACGGCGATATTATTGATCTAATCAAAACCCACCGAATATGACCGGCGGCTGCAGTATTTATATGCTAGGGTTCGACCAAAACATGAATAGACGCGTCCCTAATGGACTCTTACGGGATACAAGGCCCAAAGGCCCGATTCGGTGGCGCAGCACCAGACAGAAATCTGGACTCGACTTGTTTCGACGATTCCCAATTACTCCGGAGGAATTTTGAGGTGGGACCAGAACCATTGGAAAGTTTATCTTCTCCTCTTTCCGTGCATATGTAGAACGTCGAAAACGGAGTCCGTATGCCTCCTGGGCGTCTGTTTTAAGGTGGACTGCTCCTGGACTCCGAGTTGAACTCGAGTCCGAGTTGTAAACTGTTCCCATCTACTTGTGGACGTCCCAGGTGGTTCTCCACGCTCCCAAGGCCTCCTTCCTTCACTTGTTGATCTTTTCCATTATTCCTAATAACAATTAAATCATCACATAGCAATCTATTCTCAAACTCACATGCAAAAGAAGTTAAGAACGAATTCACCTGCTGATTTAATAACCGTGCCCGTGCTCTTGTGATTGGTCCTTGCAGTTCAATGCGCGTCTCTGCTGTTGTGATGTCCTCATCATCCTCCCCCTCTTGAATTGGAGTCGTCCTCGACTCAAGTTCATCTTCTTCTCCCAAGTACGGTCGCAAATCTGAAATGTTAAATGTAGGACTAACCCCAAAATCAGGAGGCAATTCAAGCTTATATGCATTATCATTAATCTTTTCAACGATCTTAAAAGGACCAGCAGCTCGTGGCATAAGTTTAGATTTTCTCAAGTCGGGAAATCGCTCTTTTCTCAAATGTAACCACACCAAATCGCCCGGTTCAAGTTTTACTTCTTTTCTACCTTTACTACCTGCAATCCTATACTTCTCATTCATCATTTCAATATTTTTTTTTGTAGTTTCATGCATCTTAAGAATGAATTCAGATCGTTGTGTAGCATCCAAATTTATAGTTTCAGAAGGAGGCAAAGGTAGTAAATCAATAGGAGCACGGGGATTGAAACCATACACTACCTGGAATGGACTTACCTTTGTCGTGGAGTGAACGGATCTGTTGTAAGCAAATTCTATATGTGGTAAACACTCCTCCCACAACTTCAAATTTGTTTTCAAGACAGCCCGTAACATAGTGGATAAAGTACGATTAACTACCTCGGTCTGTCCATCCGTTTGTGGGTGACATGTAGTTGAAAACAGCAACTTGGTTCCCAATTTATACCACAAAGTTCTCCAAAAATGACTTAAAAATTTTGCATCACGATCAGAAACAATGGTATTTGGCACACCATGTAAACGAACAATTTCCGTCATAAATAAATCAGCAATGTGTGAGGCATTATCATTCTTATGACAAGGTATAAAGTGTGCCATTTTGGAAAAATGATCAACAACTACAAAAATACTATCCCTCCCCCTCTTAGTCCTAGGCAATCCCAAAACAAAGTCCATAGAGATATCCTCCCAAGGTACACTAGGAACAGGAAGAGGCATATAAAGACCATGTGGGTTAAGGCGGGACTTAGCTTTGTTGCAAGTAGTGCATCGTGACACGTAGCGCTCGACATCACGCCTCATCTTTGGCCAAAATAAGTGTGTGGACAGCACGTCTTCAGTTTTCTTCACTCCAAAATGTCCCATCAAACCTCCTCCATGTGCTTCCTGCAAAAGCAATAGACGAACGGAGCTAGCTGGAACGCATAGCTTGTTAGCACGATAGAGGAGACCCTCTCGCAGCACATATTTATTCCAAGTTCTTCCTTCTCTACAATTTTCAAAAGCATCTTTGAAGTCCAAATCAGTAGGATATAATGCTTTAATTGTTTCCAACCCAAAGATTTTATGATCAAGTTGGGACAGCATGGTATAACGCCTAGATAATGCATCGGCAATGATATTTTCCTTCCCTTTCTTATGCTTAATGATGTATGGAAACGACTCTATGAACTCAATCCATTTAGCATGTCGTTTATTCAGATTGGTTTGACACTTAAGATACTTCAATGATTCATGATCGGAATGTATGACAAACTCCTTAGACCAAAGATAATGTTGCCAAGTTTGTAATACACGGACTAAAGCATACAATTCCTTATCATAAGTGGAATAATTCAGAGAAGGACCATGAAGTTTTTCACTAAAGAAAGCAACGGGTTTACCTCCTTGTATGAGAACGCCTCCAATACCAATGCCGCTTGCATCGCATTCTAGCTCAGCTCAAAGGTCTTGTCAAAATCAGGAAGTTGTAGTAATGGTGCTTGTGTAAGCTTCGATTTGAGAGCATCAAAAGCTTGTTGCTGCTGTTCGCCCCATCGAAATGGAACTCCCTTCTTCGTTAGCTCATGTAGAGGTGCTGCAATGGTGCTGAAATCCCGCACAAAGCGCCGATAAAATCCTGCAAGACCAAGAAAACTACGAACCTGTGTGACGGTAGTTGGGGCTGGCCAGCTGGTGATTGCTTCAATTTTTGCCTCATCCATCTCAATTTCCTGCGAGGAAACGACATAGCCAAGAAACGAGACTCGATTGGTGCAAAAAACGCACTTTTCGAGGTTACCAAACAAACGTACATCTCTCAAAACAGTAAAAACAGCACGTAAATGATCAAGATGTTCATCATATGACTTGCTGTAAATGAGGATATCATCGAAGTAAACCACCACAAATTGTCCAATGAAAGCACGTAAAACCTCGTTCATTAATCGCATAAAGGTGCTGGGTGCATTAGTTAAACCAAAAGGCATGACTAACCACTCATAAAGTCCAAACTTGGTTTTAAATGCAGTTTTCCATTCATCTCCTAGTGCCATTCTAATTTGGTGGTAACCACTACGCAAGTCAATTTTTGTGAAGATGATAGCACCACTCAATTCATCAAGCATGTCATCTAATCGAGGAATAGGATAACGATATCGAATGGTGATGTTATTAATCGCTCGACAATCAACACACATGCGCCAACTACCATCTTTCTTAGGAACCAAAAGAACAGGAACGGAACAAGGGCTAAGGCTTTCACGAATGTACCCGCGGTCCAAAAGATCTTGGACTTGTCGCTGAATTTCCTTAGTTTCTTGTGGATTCGCCCTGTATGCTGCACGATTTGGCAAACTTGCTCCTGGAATCAAATCG
The DNA here is from genome assembly GCA_036927565.1 of Tuctoria greenei. Lineage (NCBI taxonomy): Eukaryota > Viridiplantae > Streptophyta > Magnoliopsida > Poales > Poaceae > Tuctoria > Tuctoria greenei. The sequence goes on from JAYESD010000003.1 coordinate 17,489,495, forward strand.
ATCTTGTGTTCAATGCCTCTCATCGGTGGTAAACCAGGGGGTATCTCGGAGGGAAACACATCCTCAAACTCCTGCAAAAGGTTAGCAACAGCAGGGGGCAATGCAATAGACAATTCATGAAGTGAAAACATGGCTTCTTTGCAAACTAAAGCATAGCACATCCCCTTAGCATTGAATAAATCAGCAAGTTCAGATTTAGTTGCGAGCAATGATGGTGATTTTAACTTAATAACTTGCTGTTTTTCAGATTCTAATTTAGTTGTTTTGCCCTCACGAATTTTACTCTTCTCAAAATGCACAATTTCAGCAGGAGTCATGGGGAGCAAAGTGATTTTCATTCCCTTATGCATGAGAGTATATTTATTGGTTCTACCATGATGAATAGCATCTGTATCAAATTCCCAAGGACGACCCAATAAAAGAGAACAAGCATCCATAGGAACAACATAAAAATCAGCAAAATCATGGTCTGAACCAATTGAAAAATGGATTCTCGCTGTTTGTGTTACCCGAACCTTACCGCTGTTGTTGAACCATTGAATGTGGTACGGATGAGGGTGTGCTCTTGTTGTCAAACCGAGTTTCTTGACGACGTCCGTGTTTACCAAGTTATTGCAGCTACCTCCATCAATTATAGTGTGTACACGGCAGTCCTTGACGATGAGAAACATGTGGAAGAGGTTGTGTCGTTGTAGCTTGTCGTCGGTCTCCACTTTGAAGCTCAAGGCACGCTGCACAATGATGCTCCTATAGTTCTCCGTCGCCGCTGTACCAAGTACCTCTTCTTCGGTGTGTTCGTCATTTGGATCTGTAAAGTCAGTAGCAAGATAATATTCATCTTCAACATCCGAAGTACTATCATACCCGCCATCGTCGCGTGCTATGTATGCTCGTTTGCTCGGGCAATCTCTCATCATATGACCAAGTCCCTGGCAGCGGTGACACTTAATGTCGGAAGTACGACCCGTAGAAGGAGTGGACGCCGAAGGCTTGAATGATGTCGCCTTGCTGCCTTCCGGCACGCGAGAAGGTGGAGCAGAAGGTATAGTTCGTTGGCCGCCATTGGGTGGTGTAGTCGCTGCACGGGGGGCCGAAGATGGTGCTGTTTTGGATGTTGTAGTTGCTGCACGCGGCGTGAAGTTGCTCCTCGTGCGTTGTTGCTGTTGTTGTCGGCCCTGCAATTCTTTTTCTGCCAACATAGCAAGCTGAAACAATCTGTTAACAGTATCATATTCTTTGTAATCAACAATGTCCTGAATTTCACGCCTCAACCCCCCATAAAAACGAGCTATTTTATCATCCATGTCCTCTACTACCCCACAACGCAGCATACCCTTTTGTAACTCTTGATAATACTCCTCTACGGACATGTTACCTTGGTCTAAACGCTGCAATTTTTTGCGAAGGTCCCGCTGAAAAGATGGAGGAAAAAATCGAACACGCATAGCTTCCTTTAATCTATCCCATGTTGGAGGATCAGTTCTAGTTTTAACAAGTTCATTCCACCATATGATAGCAAAGTCCTTAAACTCACTAGTGGCTTGACGAACTCTATGTTGTTCAGGAACAAGATGGGAATTAAATTTTTGCTCTACTGTCATCTCCCAATCAAGATAAGCCTCAGCATCATAAGCACCAGAAAAAGAGGGTATAGTAAATTTCACTTTAGCAAAAGGATCATCAGGAGGGCGGTTATAATTGTTATGATTATTACCTCCTATACCTCGACGATAAAGTGGCAGTCTTGGCTGATTACTGTGATCTTCCAGTTCATCATAAGCATTGTCTTATTGTCTTCCAGCGAGAGGCAACCGAGCCTCAAAAGTATTCATTCGAAGAGCAAGGTCATCCAGTTTGCGAGTCAAGTTCGCCAATGACTCCTCCGTTGATGCGTTGTATTTGGCGAACATATCACGTAACTCAACATGTTGAACACATTCGTCATTATTTTCTTCTCCTGCCATTGTTAGTAGGAAACAAAAGACAACAAAAAAAAAATGTTATCCCTATCAACTACAGTGACAATGTGGAAGGTGGAAGAAAACAATCTCTCTCGCTCAAGCGTCTTACCACGCTCTTACAAGTGTTCTTACCGACACAGCAGGTGGTGTGGACGGTGAGATGAACCAATGAAGCGTGGGGTGATTGCAAAGGTACCTGTTATGCTCAAGAGAAAGGTGGAGCTTGGATGGCACAATATGGTGGCTAATAAGCAGAAAATCGTTAACAGCTAAACAAAGTTGAATAAGTATTCAATGTAGGAAATTGTTGCTGGTCAACTGAGTGCCCTAGAGCCTAGCACAACACAAGGAAGTATCAAGGCAAAAGAAAGACAGAATGATATAACCAAACAAACAGCACCAAGTGGTATAGGCCAATTGCTTTAATATGCGTGCTCTTCACTATTTTTTTTGTAATATTTTTTTGATATTTTTTCTTTACTCAGTAGCACAAATATAGGAAGCACACAAATTTGCAGCTCAATTGGATGTAATATGCGGCCTATAGAAAATCAAGAAGGTTCTTTAAAATTCGTGCTGAAACTTCGGAGGCCGGATAGCCTATCTTCCAAGGGGAATTTGGGCAATCTAATTTCTTTAAAAATCAGATGCGAAATTTCGCGTAGATGAATTTGAAAAAAAAAATCGCCCGATTTCGAGTTCGTATGCGAAAGTTATGGCCGTTTTAAGGTAGGCTGTCCGAGTTACGTTTTTTTGGATGTTGATTCCAACTCGGTTTGAGAACAGAACTCGCAAACGGATACGAAAACGATCGGGAATTTGCACAGCAACTAATGGGGTGGTGTGTGATGATTCAAGGATGAATGGCACAAAGATTTGTCACTTAATCTAGGGCTGGCGATGCGGGAGTTCATGCAAGGCGGCTAGCTAGGGCAAACCGATGAACGTGGCGGATCGGTTTGTTATTTAGGGATTGTGGAATAGGTGTCGAATAGCAAGAAAACAAGGACGAAACACGATAACTAGGATCAAAAAACACAAAGCTAAACCAGCAACAAGACTCAACCACACGAATGCAAACTCAACAATGCAAACTGAAAAACGAAACTGCATGCACTATAGTCTGGGAAGCGGTAAAAAACGATCTAATTTTTTTTGTGGCTTTTTTGTGGACTCTAGGTACGAAACAAAATCGATCTAATGGAAGGAAGGAAAACAAAGATACCTCACGGGCAACCTGGAAATCTGATACCAATTGATGAGTAAGGTTTAGGCCCGATCTTCCGAAAGGTATGTCGATTGGGGTGGAGAACTCGACGTTGATGATCCGCGGCACTCGAGCGGTACGAGTACCCCTGCAATCACTACACCACGGCTCCGTTGGTTATCAACCGTTCTGCACACGCTTGACCTCGCCAAGAAGGCTAATCCCTGCAAGTGCAACCGAGAACACGAGCAAGAACGTAGAAGACACGATCTAAAATCGCGAAGTTGGGGTCTCACAAACCGAAGAACGGCGATATTATTGATCTAAGCAAAACCCACCGAATATGACCGGCGGCTGCAGTATTTATAGGCTAGGGTTCGACCAAAACATGAATAGACGCGTCCCTAATGGACTCTTACGGGATACAAGGCCCAAAGGCCCGATTCGGTGGCGCAGCACCGGACAGAAATCTGGACTCGACTTGTTTCGACGATTCCCAATGACTCCGGAGGAATTTTGAGGTGGGACCAGAACCATTGGAAAGTTTATCTTCTCCTCTTTTCGTGCATATGTAGAACGTCAAAAACGGAGTCCGTATGCCTCCTGGGCGTCTGTTTTAAGGTGGACTGCTCCTGGACTCCGAGTTGAACTCGAGTCCGAGTTGTAAACTGTTCCCATCTACTTGTGGACGTCCCAGGTGGTTCTCCACGCTCCCAAGGCCTCCTTCCTTCACTTGTTGATCTTTTCCATTATTCCTAATAACAATTAAATCATCACATAGCAATCTATTCTCAAACTCACATGCAAAAGAAGTTAAGAACGAATTCACCTGCTGATTTAATAACGTGCCCGTGCTCTTGTGATTGGTCCTTGCAGTTCAATGCGCGTCTCTGCTGTTGTGATGTCCTCATCAGAATTGGCATGTACCGGAGGTACTTTTTCTATCTACTTTGCATCCGGCATAATCTGCATCGGAGTAACCGATGAGATTGAATTTGGAACCTTTGGGGTATCAAAGGCCTAGGTTGGGTGTATGAACTAAATACCGCAAGATCCTCTTAACGGTATCAAATGACACTCTTTTGAGTTGGCCTGAAACCTTGCACACAAGCATACACTCAACATAATGTCTGGCCTAGATGCACATAAGTAGAGTAGAGATCCAATCATGGAGCAATATACCTTTTGATCGACGTTTGGTCCATCTTCATTGAGATCCATGTGGCCATTCGTTGCCATGGGAGTCTTTATAGGCTTCGCCTTGTCCATTCCAAACTTCTTCAGTATGTCTTGAGTGTATTTAGTTTGGCTTATGAACGTCCCTTCCTTTTGTTTCCTCACTTGGAATCCCAAGAAGTACTTTAGCTCTCCCATCATAGACATCTCAAACCTATATGTCATAATCTTACTAAATTCCTCGCAAAAAGATTTGTTAGTAGAACCAAAGATTATATCATCAACATAAATTTGACAAATAAAGAGATCATGTCAAAGTTCTTTGTAAACAATGTATAATCTACTTTAGCAATCTTAAAAACATTTTCAATTCAGAAATCTCTAAGACACTCGTACCAAGCTCTAGGAGCTTGTTCGAGGCCGTAGAGAGCCTTACGCAATTTAAACACGTGGTCGGGGAACTCTTCATCTTCAAATCCAGGGTGTTGCTCCACATACACCTCCTTCTTGATTGGCCCATTGAGGAAGGCGCTTTTCACATCCATTTGATAGAGCTTGAAATCATGGTGAGTAGCATATGCAAGTAATATTCTAATAGACTCAAGTCTAGCTACGGGAGCAAAGGTCTCATCGAAATCCAAACCTTCGACTTGTGAATACCCTTTGGCCACAAGTCGTGCCTTGTTCCTTGTCACCACCCCGTGTTCGTCTTGTTTGTTGCGGAAGACCCATTTGGTGCCGACAATGTTGGACTTGGGTCTTTCGACTAGTTCCCGCACCTCGTTCCGTTTGAAGTTGTTGAGTTCTTCTTGCATGGCCACTACCCAATACGGATCCTTCAATGCATCCTCAACCCTGTGCGGTTCCAAAAAGGATACAAATGAATAATGCTCACAAAAATTAGCTATGTGTGATCTAGTAGTTACTCCCTTTTGGATGTCACTCATGATGTTGTCGATTGGGTGATCCTTTTGAATGCATTGGTGTACTCTTGGGTGTGGCACTTGCTGTCTTGAATCTTCATGATCATCTTCTTCTCCCCCTAAATGGTTGCCCTCATTTACTTGTTTGTCATTTTCATCTTCTTGAGGTTGGTCTTGTATGGAAGCTCCCCCTTGATCATTGGCCTCCTCTTGTGGTTCATTTTCCTCATGCATATGTAGAGGTGGCTCTTGTGGTCGAACTTCGCCTAACGCCATTCTTCTCAATGCTTTACAAGGAGCTTCTTATCTATCTAGCACACATGGATCAACTTGCTCCTTTTGGGAGCCATTAGTTTCATCGAACACTACTTCACGTGCTACTTCAATAAGTCTGGAGGTCTTGTTGAAGACAAGATAGGCGTACGTGTTCGAATCATAACCAAGCAAGAAACCTTCATCGGACTTCGAAGCGAACTTTGAGGTGCTAGGCTTCTTGTTCAAAATATAGCATTTGGAACCAAAAACTCGAAAGTATGAAATATTAGGCTTGTTACCGGTGAGTATCTCATAGGATGTCTTCTTGAGTAGTCGATGGAGATAAAGTTGGTTTATGGCATGGCAAGCGGTGTTAACCGCTTCCGCCCAAAATCGATCTGAGGTCTTGTACTCATCAAGCATTTTTCTCGCCATCTCTATGAGGGTTCGGTTCTTCCTTTCGGCAACTCCGTTTTGTTGAGGGGAGTAAGGAGCTGAGAACTCATGATTTATGCCTTCTTCATCTAGGTACTCCTCAACTTGTGTGTTCTTGAACTCCGTGCTGTTGTCACTTCGAATGTTCTTGATTGTCAATGAAAACTCATTTTGAGCACGCTTGAAAAACTTTTTGAGTGTTCCTTGTGTTTCTGACTTATCATGTAAAAAGAAAACCCAAGTGAAGCGAGAAAAATCATCAACAACTAATAATCCATATTTGTTACCGCCGATGCTTATGTAAGCAATTGGACCGAACAAGTCCATGTGAATGTAGGCCTAGAGGGGGGGGTGAATAGGCCTTCTTGAATTTCTCGGTTTCTGTAGCACTTCAACAAAAAAGTCAAATCCAGATATATCGGACTAGTCCGGTAAAGTGCGGACTAGTCCGGATTTCACGGGCTAGGTTGATCAAGTTAGGTCAATTTGATTGTTTCGTTGTCGTTTGCAGCGGAAATATAAACTATAATGACAGTTCAATAGTTGTATGTTAAGTTTTATTGCAAGTATGATTCTTGTTCACTATTTAACTTCAATTCAACAAAATGAATCAAACCCTAGATAATGTTGATCAACTAGAATGATGAACACAAACGAACAAGACACAAGATTTATCCCGTGGTTCGGTTACCACGAAGGCAGCCTACGTCCACGTTGAGGAGCCCACAAAAGGACCGAGTCTTTACCAACCCTTCCCTCGTCGGATCGCCACGAAGGCCAATCCTCTTCCACTAATCACACAGGGGTAAATCACCAAGTTGAAGGGGCGATCTCACAAGTTGAGAGCTCCCTTGATTACAAGTTTTGAAACACCAATAACACACTTCGAAATATACAAATTGAGATGCAAGAGTGTGTTAGAGATTCAAACCAAGAGCTCAATCGTGTGCAAAGTGCCTCTCCAATGATCTACAAGTGATCTTCAAGGGATTGATCGATTTTGCACTTAATTTCGTGGAGAGATGGTTTTTGAGTCTCTTGGGAGGTGTGACAGCGCTAGGGTTCGAGAGAGTTTAAAAGTGGGCCGTGCACCTCTATTTATATGGGGTTTCTAGAAATTACCGTTAGGGTTCAGAAAGATCGGACTAGTCCGTGGTGGAGACCGGACTAGTCCGGTGTGCTGTGTGAAGCAAACCCTAAGTGTCCAGGAATCTCGGACTAGTCCGATTGAAAAACGGACTTGTCCGATTTCGCTGCTGGAAATCTTCGGACTTGTCCGGTTGACATTGGACTTGTCCGGACCTGTGAAACCCTAAGTGTTTAGAACGACAAGTCCGCACTTGGAGGACTTGTCCGATTTAGATCAGAGTGTAAATCGGACTAGTCCGTGTAGTCACCAGACTTGTCCGAAGTGGATCAGAAAGGGAATCGGACTAGTCCGGTGGTGACCGGACTTGTCCGATCTAGTGACTTGTGCATTGTGTTGAGGACTAGTCCGCACTGGGGAGGACTAGTCCGAAGTGGAACAGAAAGATATCGGACTAGTCCGGTGGGGACCGGACTTGTCCGATCTTGTGCAGAATGTGATATCGGACTAGTTCGGTCCTGTATGGTTTTGTGCATTGTGTGTGTGTGATTAAGTGAGATTGAGCTCTTGGGTGTGTTTCCTTAACACACTCCATACATACTAATCTACTAATTTCTTCTTCTTGAGCTCAAATTCATTCTCCTTCTTAATTTCCCTCTTTTTGGCATTTTACTCATTTTTCATCATTTTCCTGCATTCATCTCAACAAAAGGATTAGGATCCCAATTGCTTGTCATAAATCATCCAAAACCCACAAGGGAGTCCTAGATGCACTTTCAATCTCCCCCTTTTTGGTGATTGATGACAACCAATTGAGATTTCACAAAATGAGGTATAAAATGAGATTTTCATAAAGTATGCACATATGACTCAAAAATGCATCAGGCAACAAGATAATTATTCATATGTGCATTCTTTATGGTGGGATGCATACTAAGAGCATGATTGCATTAAGAATGACAGAATTTTCATTTACCAATTAATATCAAGTGAATATGGCACTTCAGGAGCAAAAGCTCAGATTTCATCACACACTTGCAAATTAATTGAGCAATTCATCACAGGACCAAACATGATATGAAAAGAGAGTTAAGCAAAGAAACATAGAGAGCTCTCTCCTCGCATCCTATTCAGCTAAAGCTTAGACTAGAGACTCCCCCTCAATCTCTCCCCCTTTGGCATCAAGACACCAAAAAGAGAGAGAGAGAGGAAGATCCTAGGGCTTCACTCTTCGCTGTCAGTCCTCTCGTCGTCTTCATCATCTTCATCGCTTTCGGCTTGACGAGGTTGAGAGGTAGGAGGAGGAGCGGAGCTGCTCGAGCCCCCAATGCCAAAGTAGGCAAGCTCGGAAGGAGTCAAGGGGCTCAGCTCGGTGATGTTTGGATCAGAATCTTCAGAGAGTACTGGAGATCCAATTGGATTGATCTCCAGCTTCTCACTCAGCTGCTTCACATTGGCTTTTATGTATCTCATTTCCTCCTTCCTCTTCTGATTTAGCTTGTGAAGCTTCACTTCAGTTTTCTTGCAGGAGGAGAAGATTGCAGCCAAGTACTTGAGGATCCCACTGGCGGATCCTTTCTGAGGGGCTTCCCTGGAGGGAGGAGTAGCCCTAGCAGCTTCTCCTTGCCTTGCCGGCACCTCGGGGCTTGAGGCCGGCGATGGAGCAGCCTGGACACTCACGGACTGAGGCTTCTGAGGCCTCAGTGGAGTGTGCTCCACATCCTTCACAAACTCGATTCCTGTGACCTTCTCAATCATGAACATCAAGTAGGGGGCATAGCCACAGGATCGGTTGGGGGTACTTGAGATATTGACCATATCATTCCAGATATAGTCTGCAACATCAAATTGCCTTTTCTTGCTGATGACCTTCATCAGGGTCCGGAGGTAGCCTTGCACACTCCCTGCATCACCATCCTTGGGAGCAATCGTCTTCCTGAGGATTCTGTTGAGGACCACAAAGAAAGGCTTCATGTTCTTTGTGGAGGGAGGGACAAACTTGGAGGAGGGCTCATACATGAACTGCATTCCATCCCTCTCAATGACCCCAATGTTGTGGATAATGAGGTGGTCATCTCCCTCAGAGTCAAGATGCAGCAGGCGGGCAAACTCTTCTTGAGTGATGGAATACTTGGATCCATGAGTCATCCAAGTCACACTTTCTTCGTCTTCACCTGAGAAGTGGCACGTTGCATAGAATTGTGCAATCACTTCATCATTCCAATTATATCTGAAGGCAAACAAATCCTTCAGCCCATGTCTCTCTGCAGCTTGTACCACTTCATCAAAAGCTGCACATTTCCTCTTCTCAAGGTGGGCCCAGTCAATCCATTGACTGCGCACCACCGGGGTCTTCATCGGCAAGTAGACCAGCTTGTAGAAGTCAGCATGGAAATTTGACCAAAATCTGCCATCAGCTGCTTGCTTGGGCCTTGCATAGTAGTCCACACTTCTCAGCTTCATGGCCACATCGCTGCCCTTGCCATTGAATCTTTCCTCATTGGGGTCCCGGACCCCTTGTCTGGGAGTATGCAGCTTTAGAGGCCCAACAGGCCCTGTGGCAACCCCCTTGCCTTTCCCTTTAGCTTGGCGAGGGCCACTTGACGGAGGAGCAGCCTTGGAGGCAGCCTTCTTGACACACACCTTCCTCCGAACCTGAGGAGGTGAGGGAGCAGGCTCGGAGGGTCTCTCTTGGCGTTTCTTGCCAAGACCCGTCGAGGGCCGAGGTGCCACCTCGTGGTCCAACTCGGCCTCGAAATCGGAGATTTCATTGTCGGAGCTCGACATGATCAAGAAATCCAAGGAAGCTTGAAAATGTGGGGGTTGGAGGCCGGACTTGTCCGCTAACTTCAATCCCCGAGTCTTCAAGCTTAATCTCCGCCCAAGTTTGAGGCTTTTCGACGGAGGAATCAAGGATTCGCCTTGGGAGCTCGAGCGCAAGAGAGAGAAAGCTTGGAGGAGAGTGTGGGGTGAAGAGATTAGGGTTTGGTGGCGGCTAGGGTTATGGACACGAAAAATCGGACAAGTCCGGACATGACCGGACTAGTCCGAAGTCCTCCAGAAACCTAAATCGGACTAGTCCGTGGTCTGTCGGACTAGTCCGGCCTAACCGGCACACTGCGGACTAGTCTGCAATGGCGGACTAGTCCGGGTAACCACGGACTTGTCCGTGGTCACCAGGAGAGAATGCATAGCCCATTCATATATATTTGAAGGTCCAATAATTGAGGGTAGAGAGGCAAAACAATTCAAATAATCTTGATGAATTTGATCAGTAAGCAAACAACAATCATACTATGATCAAAAATTCATCAAGATCTAATAATTGACATAGTTTTTCGAGAGAAAAAATGGGGAGGAAAAATTTTCACAATTCAATCAATATTTTGAAGCAATCATACAGGTATGCAACTTTTCAAGCCACACTCCGAGAATCAAGGATGTTTAGCTCATTTCGGAGTTCGCAAAAACGTTTTTCATCAAGTGGCTTGGTGAATATGTCGGCCAATTGTTTTTGGGTGTTGACATGAGAGATGGATATGTCTCCTTTCATGGAATGGTCTCTCAAGAAATGGTGTCTTATGTCAATGTGTTTAGTTCTAGAGTGCTCAACTGGATTGTGGGCTATTTTAATGGCACTCTCATTGTCACAAAGAAGAGGAATACGGTTCATATTGTAACCGTAATCCCTTAGAGTTTGTCGCATCCAAAGGAGTTGTGCACAACAACTCCCGGCTGCAACATACTCCGCTTCGGCTGTGGATAATGCAATGGAATTCTGTTTCTTGGATGACCAAGAAACTAAGGATCTTCCTAGGAATTGGCAAGTGCCAGAAGTGCTTTTTCTATCAACTTTGCACCCGGCATAATCTGCATCGGAATACCCAATGAGATTGAATTTTGAACCTTTTGGGTACCAAAGACCAAGGTTGGGTGTATGAACTAAATATCTTAGGATTCTCTTTACGGCTGTCAAATGACATTCCTTAGGGTTGGCTTGAAATCTTGCACACAAACATACACTCAACATAATATCTGGCCTAGATGCACATAAGTAAAGTAAAGATCCAATCATGGAGCGATATACCTTTTGGTCGACGCTCGGTCCATCTTCATTGAGATCCAAGTGACCATTCGTTGCCATGGGAGTCTTAATGGGCTTTGCCTTGTCCATGCCAAACTTCTTGAGGATGTCCTGTGTGTACTTGGTTTGGCTTATGAATGTTCCTTCCCTTTGTTGCCGCACTTGGAATCCCAAGAAGTACTTCAATTCTCCCATCATTGACATTTCAAATCTGTCTGTCATAATTTTACTAAACTCTTCACAGAAAGATTGATTAGTTGATCCAAAAATTATATCATCAACATAGATTTGGCAAATGAAAAGATCATTATTCAGATTTTTCGTGAATAGTGTATAATCTACTTTGCCAATTTGAAAGCCATTATCAATTAAAAAATCTCTAAGACACTCATACCAAGCTCTAGGAGCTTGTTTGAGGCCATAGAGAGCCTTACGCAGTTTATACACGTGGTCGGGGAACTCTTCGTCTTCAAATCCGGGTGGTTGCTCCACGTACACCTCTTCCTTGATCGGTCCGTTGAGGAAGGCGCTTTTTACGTCCATTTGGTACAGCTTGAAATCATGGTGAGTAGCATATGCAAGTAATATTCTAATTGATTCAAGCCTAGCTACTGGAGCAAAGGTCTCATCAAAATCCAAACCTTCGACTTGTGAGTAACCTTTGGCCACAAGTCATGCCTTGTTTCTTGTCACCACCCCGTGTTCATCTTGTTTGTTGCGGAAGACCCACTTGGTGCCGACTATGTTTGCATTGGGTCTTTCCACAAGTTCCCAAACCTCGTTTCTCTTGAAATTGTTCAACTCTTCTTGCATTGCCACCACCCAGTCCGGATCCTTTAATGCATCCTCAGTCCTGCGGGGTTCCAAAAAGGAGACAAACGAGTAATGTTCACAAAAATTTGCTATACGAGATCTAGTGGTTACTCCTTTTTGGATGTCGCCGATGATGTTGTCGATTGGATGATCCCTTTGAATGCATTGGTGTACTCTTGGGTGTGGCACTTGGGGGGTCGTATGTTGGTGATCATCTTCTTCTCCCCCTGAGTTGTTGTCCTCATTGATTTGTTGGTCATGTTCATATTCTTGTGATTGATCTTGTATCGAGGCTCCCCCTTGATTGTTGATCTCCTCTTGTGGTTCACTTTCCTCTTGTATTTGTGCCGATGACTCTTGTGGTCGTACTTCGCCTAGAGCCATCCTCTTTATTGCTTGATAGGGGGCTTCCTCATTACCTAATTCACATTGATCAACTTGCTCCTTTTGGGAGCCATTAGTTTCATCGAACACTACGTCACGTGCCACTTCAACAAGTCCGGAGGCCTTGTTGAAAACACGATAGGCGTAAGTGTTCGAATCATAACCAAGCAAGAAACCTTCATCGGACTTCGAAGCGAACTTTGAAGTCCTGGGCTTCTTGTTCAAAATATAGCAAGGAGAACCGAAAACTCGAAAATATGAAATGTTCGGTTTGTTACCGGTGAGTAGCTCATAGGGGGTCTTCTTTAGTAGTCGATGAAGATAGAGTCGATTTGTGGCATGGCAGGCGGTGTTGATTGCTTCCGCCCAAAATCGATCCGAAGTCTTGTATTCATCGAGCATTGTTCTTGCCATCTCTATGAGCGTTCGGTTCTTCCTTTCGGCAACTCCGTTTTGTTGTGGAGAGTATGGCGTTGAGAATTCGTGCTTGATTCCTTCCTCATCAAGGTACTCCTCCACTTGTATGTTCTTGAACTCCGTGCCATTGTCGCTCCGAATACTCTTGATTGATAGTGAGAACTCGTTTTGCGCTCGCTTGAAGAATTTCTTGAGTGTTCCTTGTGTTTCTGACTTGTCATGCAAAAAGAACACCCAAGTGAAGCGGGAAAAATCATCAATAATGACTAAACCGTATTTGTTACCGCCTATGCTTATGTAAGCAATTGGACCGAAGAGGTCCATATGAAGTAGTTCGAGCGGTCTTGTCGTGGTCATGATGTTCTTTGCGGGATGTTGTGCTCCAACTTGCTTTCCTGCTTGGCACGCGCTACAAGGCCTGTCTTTCTCAAACACAACATCTTTCAAACCTCGGATGTGATCGCCCTTGAGGAGTTTTTGAAGGTTCCTCATACCAACATGTGCTAGCCGTCTATGCCACAGCCAACCCATGTTGGTTTTTGCAATCAAGCATGTGTCGAGTTCGGCTTTATCCTTGTTGAAGTCAACAAGATAAAGCTTTCCCTTTAACATACCCTTGAATGCAATGGAACCATTACTTCTCCTTGAGACGGTCACACCCTCGTTAGTAAACAGACAATTATAACCTTTGTCACATAACTGAGATATGGACAGCAGGTTATAATCTAAAGATTCAACGTGTAAAACATGCGAAAGAGTATGTTCAGAGGATATTGCAATTTTACCGGTACCGAGGACCTTTCCTTGACTGTTATCCCCAAAGTAGATGCCTTCGTTTGGGTCCTGGTTCACTTCATACTCCACAAACATCCTCCTTTCTCCGGTCATATGGTTGGTGCATCCACTGTCTAGCACCCATTTGGATCCACCGGAGGAGTAGGCCTGCAAAAACAAATTACGCCTTGGTTTTAGGTACCCAAGCTTGCTTGGGTCCTTGGAGGTTAGCAACAATACATTTGGGCACCCACACATGGGTTTTTGCGTTCCCATGGCGCGGCCCAGCATAATAAGCATACACTTTACCAACATTATTTTTCATTAAAACATAGGATGCATCAAATGTTTTAAACAGAAGTTGCTGTTGATTATGGGTCGGACTAGTCTGTGTGACCGGACTTGTCCGGACGGCCGGACTTGTCCGGACCACAACCGGACTAGTCCGATTTTCATGAGAGTTCAGATTTTTAGTTTTCGAGTTACCATGTTGTGAGGGTCCTCCCTTCACAAAGGTGATTCTTCCCTTGTTATTCTTATGATTTCCAGCTCTTTGCTTTCCATCACAAGAGTAACCAATGCCATACTTGACATTTGGAGGTCTTTGGACCAAATATGCACTACGTGCATAGTTGATCCTCTCCTTGTCAAATATTACACATTGGGTAGGATTTTTGTCCTTCGTGGGGGTAGGGTTTTCCTTCAACCTGGTGTTAGTTTTATCACATTTGCAAACATGAGCGATATTAGTTAAAGTGGGTTGAGAAGGTAGGGTTGAAGAGGAGGAAGGTTCACTAAGCTTGAGTGACTCAATCTGCACTTCAAGGATCTTGTTGACCTTGATTTGGTCATCAAGCTGATTCTTGATTGCAACATTTGAGTTGGTTAGCTCCAAGCAAGTTTTCTTGCTTGAAGCTAGCTCAAGCTCTAGTGAGTGATTTTTCTCCTTTTCAAGAACTAGGAGATTGTCAAGTTCGACATGCTTCTCCTTTTGGGAGATAATCATGTCTTCTTGACGATCAATTAGCTCTTCCTTCTCAATAAGTTGGTTAAGCAAGAATTTCATTTTTGCAGCAGTTTTTCTATCTAAACCAATTAGCATATCTTCATCATCACTATCTAGATCATCATCACTTGAGTAAGAATGCGAGGAAGGAGTTTTGATGTTTACCTTGCGTTTACCTTCCTTAGCCATGAGGCAAGTTCCATTTGCCTTCTTTGCACCGAGCGTGGGGAAGAGTGTGAGTTTCTTGGGCATACTTTCAATGGCTATGCTAGCCATTTCTTCTTCATCGGACGATGAGGACTCATCGTTTGAGTCCCACTCCTTTCCGATGTGTGCTTGTTCAGCTTGTTTCTTCTTCTTGAAGAACTTTTTCGGTTGAGGCTTGGATTCTTTACTCTTCTTCTTGTTGTCCTCATATGGGCAATCAACTATAAAGTGATTGTACTCACCACAATTATAGCATGCCCGCCTCATCTTCGGTTTTGTCTTCTCCTTGTATTTTCCTTCACTCGATTTTGCTCCTTGTCTTTTCTTCATAATTCTTTTGAATTTCTTCATGAACAGAATCATATCTTCTTCGTCCAGCTCGCTGCTTTCATCATCGCTGTCCTCCTCAAACTGAGCTTCTCTTGCTTCTTTGGATAGAGGTTTGAGTGTGGATTTTAAGGCAACTCCCTTCTTCTTGGCCGATGTGAGGTCAGCTATTTCTTTGACGTGCTTGGCTTGCTTCTCCATCATCTCAAAGTTGATGATTTTGCCAAGCAGTTCATCCAGAGTCATTTTCTTGTATCCAGGACTTTCTCGGATCATAGAACAGAGTGTGACGTTGCGAGGCATAAAGGCTCTAAGGATGAGCTTTACAACCTCGTGGTCATTCCACTTTTTGCTACCATACGATCGAACCTTGTTCACAAGAGTCTTTAGTCTGTTGTACATGTCCTGGGGAGATTCATCTTCCTCAATCGCGAACCTTCCTAGTTCGCCTTCAATCATTTCAATCTTTGCCTCCCGCACATGCCGGTCACCTTCATGTGCTGTCTGTAGCGTGTCCCAGATTTCTTTGGCAATTTCCAATCCGTCCACCTTTGTGAATTCATCTCTACTTAGAGATGAGGTGATAACGGCTGCGGCTTGGGCATTCCTGTGGATGGCTTGCTCTTGACTTGGCGTGAGTTCTTCATCGTCATCAGGGATGTTTATTCCTGTGCACACAATATGCCATAAACTTGGGTTAAGGGAAATCAAGTGCATCTTCATGTTTTGCCTCCACATGGAGTAATCACTCCCATCGAAGTGTGGGGCTTTTCCGAGAGGAATAGATAGATAATGACTGCTGTTAGAATTTAAACGGTCATAATTAAAAGGATATCGGGAGTAGTCGGTGTGACTACTCCCCCTCTTCTTTTCTTCAACTTTAGCTTTCCCTTTGGAAAGTGCTTTCTTTCGGAGCAGTGCTTTCAGCTCCAATGTCTCCTCCTCATCATCATCGAAGTCTTGAATGGCTTCGAGATACCTTTCGAGCTTTTGGTGCTTGTCATTGTTCATTTCTTCCTGGTTGTTGATTTTCTGGACTTCCTTCATGTCCGACATGATCTCTTCGAGTGGTTGCACTCTTTCTTGAAGAACCTGCTCTGATACCAATTGAATGTAGGCCTAGAGGGGGGGGTGAATAGGCCTTCTTGAATTTCTCGGTTCCTGTAGCACTTCAACAAAAAAGTCAAATCCAGATATATCGGACTAGTCCGGTAAAGTGCGGACTAGTCCGGATTTCACGGGCTAGGTTGATCAAGTTAGGTCAATTTGATTGTTTCGTTGTCGTTTGCAGCGGAAATATAAACTATAATGACAGTTCAATAGTTGTATGTTAAGTTTTATTGCAAGTATGATTCTTGTTCACTATTTAACTTCAATTCAACAAAATGAATCAAACCCTAGATAATGTTGATCAACTAGAATGATGAACACAAACGAACAAGACACAAGATTTATCCCGTGGTTCGGTTACCACGAAGGCATCCTACGTCCACGTTGAGGAGCCCACAAAAGGACCGAGTCTTTACCAACCCTTCCCTCGTCGGATCGCCACGAAGGCCAATCCTCTTCCACTAATCACACAGGGGTAAATCACCAAGTTGAAGGGGCGATCTCACAAGTTGAGAGCTCCCTTGATTACAAGTTTTGAAACACCAATAACACACTTCGAAATATACAAATTGAGATGCAAGAGTGTGTTAGAGATTCAAACCAAGAGCTCAATCGTGTGCAAAGTGCCTCTCCAATGATCTACAAGTGATCTTCAAGGGATTGATCGATTTTGCACTTAATTTCGTGGAGAGAGATGGTTTTTGAGTCTCTTGGGAGGTGTGACGGCGCTAGGGTTCGAGAGAGTTTAAAAGTGGGTCGTGCACCTCTATTTATATGGGGTTTCTAGAAATTACCGTTAGGGTTCAGAAAGATCGGACTAGTCCGTGGTGGAGACCGGACTAGTCCGGTGTGCTGTGTGAAGCAAACCCTAAGTGTCCAGGAATCTCGGACTAGTCCGATTGAAAAACGGACTTGTCCGATTTCGCTGCTGGAAATCTTCGGACTTGTCCGGTTGACATCGGACTTGTCCGGACCTGTGAAACCCTAAGTGTTTAGAACGACAAGTCCGCACTTGGAGGACTTGTCCGATTTAGATCAGAGTGTAAATCGGACTAGTCCGTGTAGTCACCGGACTTGTCCGAAGTGGATCAGAAAGGGAATCGGACTAGTCCGGTGGTGACCGGACTTGTCCGATCTAGTGACTTGTGCATTGTGTTGAGGACTAGTCCGCACTGGGGAGGACTAGTCCGAAGTGGAACAGAAAGATATCGGACTAGTCCGGTGGGGACCGGACTTGTCCGATCTTGTGCAGAATGTGATATCGGACTAGTCCGGTTGATATCGGACTAGTCCGGTCCTGTATGGTTTTGTGCATTGTGTGTGTGTGATTAAGTGAGATTGAGCTCTTGGGTGTGTTTCCTTAACACACTCCATACATACTAATCTACTAATTTCTTCTTCTTGAGCTCAAATTCATTCTCCTTCTTAATTTCCCTCTTTTTGGCATTTTACTCATTTTTCATCATTTTCCTGCATTCATCTCAACAAAAGGATTAGGATCCCAATTGCTTGTCATAAATCATCCAAAACCCACAAGGGAGTCCTAGATGCACTTTCACCATGTGAAGTAGCTCGAGCGGTCTTACTGTAGTCATGACGTTCTTAGCGGGATGGGGTGCTCCAACTTGCTTCCCGGCTTGGCACGCGCTACAAGGCCTGTCTTTCTCAAAAGCAACATCCTTCAAGTCTCGGATGTGATCGCCCTTGAGGAGTTTTTGAAGATTCCTCATATCAACATGCGCTAGTCGTCTATGCCACAGCCAACCCATGTTGGTCTTTACAATCAAGCATGTGTCAAGTTCGGCTTTATGTTTGTTGAAGTCAACAAGGTAAAGCTTTCCCTTTAACACACCCTTGAATGCAATGGAACCATCACTCCTCCTAGAGACGGTCACACCCTCATTAGTGAACAAGCAATTATAACCTTTGTCGCATAATTGAGATATGGACAGCAGGTTATAATCTAAGGAATCAACATGTAATACATGAGAAAGAGTATGCTGAGATGATATGGCAATTTTACCGGTACCGAGCACCTTTCCTTGACTATCGTCTCCAAAATAGATGCCCTCGCTTGGATCCCCATTTTCTTCATACATAACGAACATCCTTCTTTCTCCAGTCATATGGTTAGTGCAGCCACTGTCTAGCACCCATTTAGATCCACTGGACGAATAGGCCTACAAAAACAAATCATGCCTTGGTTTTAGGTACCTAATCTTGCTTGGGTTCTTTTAGGTTAGTCACAAGAGATTTAGGCACCCACACATGAGACTTGGTGTTCCCATGGCGTGGCCCAACATAATGAGCATAAACTTTTACTTCTCATTAAAACATATGATGCATCAAAGGTTCTAAAAAGCAACTGTTGTTGTTTATATATAGGACTAGTCCAGAAGATCGGACTTGTTCGGAGGACCGGACTTGTCCGGACCCCGACTGGACTAGTCCGGTGATCATGCGTGTCGGATGTGTTAACTTTGGATTTTCCAGTTTGAAAGGGTCTTCCCTTTACAAAGATAATGCTCTCCTTGTTATTCTTATGACTTCTAGCATTTTGCTTTCCACCACAGGAATACCCAATGCCATATTTGACATTAGGAGGTCTTGTGGCCAAGTATGCACTACGTGCATATTTGACCTTCTCCTTGTCAAATATGCCACTTTGGGCAGGATGCTTATCCTTGGTAGAGGTTGACTTGTCTTTCAAGCTGGTGTCAACTTTACCACATGCACAAGTAGAAGCAGTTTCAGTTTTAAGGGATTGAGAAGGTGAGCTTGAAGAGGATGAAGGGTCACTTTGCTTGAGTGACTCAACTTGCACTTCGGGAATCTTGTTAACCTTGATTAGGTTAGCAAGTTCATCCTTGATTGTAGAATTTGAGTCGCTTAACTTCAAGCAAGCTTCCTTGCTTGAAGCTAACTCAAGCTCTAGTGACTTGCTTCTCTCCTTTTCAAGTTCTAGAAGCTTGTCAAGTTCAACATATTCCTCCTTTTGGGAGATAATCATGTCTTCTTGACGATGTATCAACTTCTCCTTCTCAACAAGTTGATCAAGTAAAAATTTCATTTTTGTGGCTGTTTTCTTATCTAATCCAATGAGCATATCTTTATTATCGCTAGCAATTTCACTATCACTATAATAGGAATGCAAGGAAGAGGGTTTGGTCGTTACCTTGCGTTTACCTTCCTTTGCCATGAGGCAAGTGTCGTTCCCCTTCCACCGCCAAGAGTAGGAAAGACAGTGGACTTTTTTGATGTCTTCTCAATGGCTATGCTAGCCATCTTCTTCTTCTTCGGACGAGGACTCATCATTTGAGTCTCACTCTTTCCCTAGATGCGCTTGTTCAGCTTGTTTCTTCTTTTTGAAGAATTTCTTGGGTTGAGGCTTTGTTTCCTTAGTCTTCTTTTTGTTTTCTTCATATGGGCAATCAACTATAAAGTGGCTATACTCACCACAGTTATAGCATGCCCGCCTCAACTTTAGTTTTGTTCTTTCCTTGTACTTTCCTTCACTTGATTTAGCCCCTTGTCTTTTCTTCATCATTCTTTTGAATTTCTTCATGAATAGTATCATTTCATCTTCATCCAAGTTGCTGCTCTCATCGTCACTATCTTCTCCTAATTGAGCTTCTCGAGCTTCTTTAGTTAAGGGCCTGAGAGTGGACTTTAAGGCGACCCCTTTCTTCTTTGCCGAGGTGAGATCGGCAATCTCCTTAATGTGCTTGGCTTGCTTTTCCATCATCTCAAAGTTGATAATTTTCCCAAGTAACTCATCCGGGGTCATCTTCTTGTATCCGGGGCTTTCTCGAATCATCGAGCACAAGGTGACATTGCGAGGCATGAATACTCTAAGGATGAGCTTCACCACCTCGTGGTCGTTCCACTTCTTGCTTCTGTATGCTCGCACCTTGTTGATGAGCGTCTTTAGTCGGTTGTACATATATTGTGGCGACTCATCTTCTTCGATGGCGAATCTTCCCAACTCGCCTTCAATCATCTTGATCTTTGCTTCTCGCACATGACGATCGCCTTCATGTGCGGTTTGCAACGTATCCCATATCTCTTTTGCGATCTCGAGTCCATCCACATTTGTGAACTCATCCCGACTGAGTGATGAGGTGATGACTACAGCAGCTTGGGCATTTCGATGGATGGCTTGCTCTTTGCTAGGTGTGAGCTCCTCATCATCGTCGGGGATATCTATTCCTATACATACAATATGCCACAAACTTGGATTGAGAGAAACCAGGTGCATTTTTGAATGTGGCCTAGAGGGGGGTGAATAGGCCTTTTTGAAATTTGTCAAAACCTGCAACACTTAATCACCAGATCAAAACTTGAGATATCGGACTAGTCCGGTAAAGTGCGGACTAGTCCTGTGTGTATGGACTAGGTTGATCAAGTTTGATTTATTAAGTTTGATTCTAGGGTGTAGCAGCGGAAATATGCTTGTAATTATGTGTTGCAAGATTATTTACTAGGGTATATCACAAGTCAATCTGAAATTTGATATTTCAACGTAACAAAGCAAAAACACAAGAGATTTATCCCGTGGTTCGGTTCCCACAGAGGCAACCTACATCCACGTTGAGGAGTCCACAAAAGGATCGGGTCTTCTCCAACCCTACCCTCGTCGGATCGCCACCAAGGCCAATCCTCTTCCACTTATCACAAAGGGGTGAATAACCGAATTCAAAGGGGCCTTCTCACACGTTGAGGGCTCCCCTAGATTACAACACGAAATACCACCAAGAACACACTCAAAAGATTACAATGAAATCACAGGAGTGTGTTAGAGAATCAAACCAAGAGCTCAATGAGTGTTGAACATGTCTCTCCAATGATCTAGAGTGTATCCTCAAAGGATTGATCTTTGTTGCACTTAATTTCGTGGAGAGATGTGTTTTTGAGGCTCTTGGGAGGTGTGACGGCGCTAGGGTTTGAGAGAGATTCAAGTTGGGCCGTGCACCTCTATTTATATGGGGTTTCTAAAAGTGATCGTTAGGGTTTAGAAAGATCGGACTAGTCTGTGGTGGACACCATACTAGTCCAGTGTGCTGTGTGTAGCAAACCCTAAGTGTCCCGAAATATCGAACTAGTCCGGCCAGGAGCGGACTTGTCCGATTTCGCTTCTGGAAATCTTTGGACTAGTCCCATAGACATCGGACTTGTCCGGACAGTGAAACCTAAGTGGTTATGAGGACAAGTCCGTACTTGGAGGACTTGTCCGATTTAGATCAGAGAGTTTTTCGGACTAGTCCGTGCTAATATCGGACTTGTCCGATTTAGATCAGAATGAATATCGGACTAGTCCAGTGGTGATCGGACTTGTCCAATTTTGTGTGACTTGGGAAGTGTTTTGAGGACTAGTCCGCAATGGGGAGGACTAGTCCGATTCTAGTCATAGAGATATCAGACTAGTCCGATGGATATCGGACTTGTCCCATCTTGTGCAGAAGGGATATCCGACTGGTCCAGTGACATTCGGACTAGTTCGGTCCTGTATAAATTTGTGCAATGTGTGTGTCTAATTGTGATTGAGATCTTGGGGTGTGTTTCCTTAACACACTCCATACACAATGATCTACTATTCTTCTTCCTTGAGCTCATTTCCACTTTGCTCCTCATTCTCCCTTCTTTTTGGCACTTTGCTTATTTTGCTATTAAAACCTGTTCTCATCTCAACAAAGAGGTTAGGATCTCATTTGCTTGTCATAAATCATCCAAAACCCACAAGGGATTCCTAGATGCACTTTCAATCTCCCCCTTTTTGGTGATTGATGACAACCAATTGAGATTTTCACAAAATGTGATAAAAATTGAGATTTTCATAAAGCATGCACATGTGAGTCTAAAATACATCAAGCAATGAAAACATAATCCATATGTTCATTCTTTATGGTGGGATGCATAACTAAGTATATTGAAACAATGAGAATGACATAATTGACATTAACCAACCAAAACCAAGCATATATGTCATTCTAGGAGCAACAACATAGTTTTCAACGATTACTTCTCAAGTAGATCAAAATAATGCATCACAGGACCATAATTAACTTAAGATAGTCAAAAAGCATAAAAGAGAGCTCTCTCCTTGCATCCTACAGCTAAGACTAAGACTCCCCCTCAATCTCTCCCCCTTTGGCATCAAGACACCAAAAAGGAGAGTCGGTCCTCTCATCGTCTTCATCATCGTCTTCGGGCTGATGAGGAGGAGGAGGAGCGGACCCACTCGAGCCCCCAATGCCAAAGTAGGGAAGCTCGGAGGGGGTCAAGGGCCCGAGCTCGGTGAAGCCTGAATCGGAATCATCGGAGATCACGGGTGATCCAATGGGCTCAATGTCTAACTTCTGGCAAATTTGCTTCACATTGGCCTTCACATACTTCATGTCTTCCTTTCTTCTCTTATTAAGCTTATGGGCCTTCACTTCGGCCTTTTTGCAGGAAGCAAATATTGTAGCCAAGTACCTTAAGATCCCACTAGTAGATCCCCTTTGAGGGGTTGCTCTACTGGCAGGGGCAGCTCTGGCATCTTCACTTCTTACTGGTGCCTCAGGACTGGAGGCCGGCGAGGGAGCAGCCTGGACATTTGCTTGTTGAGGCTTCTGAGGCCTCAATGATGTGTGCTCCACATCCTTGACAAACTCGATCCCTATGACTTTCTCAATCATGAACATGAGATAGGGGCATAGCCACAAGATCGGTTGGGAGTACTAGAGATGTTGACCATATTATTCCAGATATAGTCAAACACGTCAAACTTTCGCTCCTTGCTTATGACCTTAATCAAGGTCCGTAGGTAGCCTTGCACACTCCCTGCGTCTCCATCTTTGGGAGCAATTGTCTTCCTCAAGACTCTATTCAGGACCACAAAGAAGGGCTTCATGTTCTTTGTGGAGGGAGGTATGAACTTTGAGTTTGGCTCATAAAGGAATTTCATCCTTTCCTTCTCGATGACACCAATATTGTGGATGATCACATTGTCATTGCTCGAGGTGTCAAGATGCAACATCATTGCAAATTCCTCATATGTGATAGTGTACTTGGATCCATGAGTCATCCAAGTCACCCTTTCTTCTTCATCGCTTGCAAAGTGACAAGTGGCATAGAACTGGGCCACCACTTCATCATTCCAATTGTACTTGAAGGCAAAGAGGTCCTTCAAGCCATGTCTTTCAACTGCCGCAATCACTTCATTAAACGCGGAGCATCTCTTCTTCTCAAGATGTGCCCAATCAATCCACTGACTGCGCACCACCGGTGTCTTCATGTGCAGGTATACAACCCTATAATAGTCAGCATGAAAATTGCTCCAGAATCTTCCATCCGCAGCTTGCTTTGGATGACTGTAGCAATCCACACTGCGGAACTTGGCCGCTGAGTCACTGGCCCTTTCCATTAAACTTCTCTTCAGTGGGGTCTCAGACCCCTTCCCTCGAAGCATGCAGCTTCAATGGGCCAACTGGACCCGTTGCTATTCCTTTGCCCTTGCCCTTGGCTAGGCAGGCACTTGCCAAGCTAGGGCCACCACCGGTGGTAGCCCTAGAAGCTGGCACCTTGGAGGCTGGCTTCTCAGCTAGCACTTTCCTCCGAGCCTGTGGAGGAGACGGAGTTGGCTCAGAATGACGCTCTTGGCGTTTCTTGCCAAGGCTCGTCGAGGGCCGAGGTGCCACCTCATGGTCCATCTCGGCCTCAAAGTCGGAAATCTCATCATTCGTGCTAGACATGTCCTGAGAATGAATCGTGTAAGGCATGAATGATTATTGATGATTCAAGGCATGGGTGAGAAAGAATAACAGGGCATTGCATTGAGGAATTGACACGCTAGGTTTTGAGTTCAGAAAAATCAGACTTGTCCGGTGTACAGGCACGGACTAGTCCGGGGCGATCGGACTTGTTCGTGCATGGACCGGACTAGTCCGGTATTCATCCTCAAAAACCTAAGCAACTAGACAAATGGTGATTCCTAATGCACAACTAGCTTAGCATAAACGTAATACATCAAGGAGGCATGTATATAGTGAAATATGCTAGGCTATTCGATCAACAATAAAGAAATTTGGGATTTCTAGGGTTTGAGTGAAAATTACCAAGGAATTCGCTTGATTCTCGAAGAAGGAGGTGTTGAAGTCCGTACTTGTACGAGAACTTCAATCTTCGAGGGAGGAAGCTTGATTTCCACCCAAATGTGGAGCCTTTTGGTGGAGGGGATGCAAAATCGTGTTGGGAGCTCGAGCGCGAAGAGAGAGAACGCGTGAGGCAAGAGTGGAGGTGAATAAATTAGGGTTTGGCGGCGGCTAGGGTTATGGACACGAAAAATCGGACATGTCCGGAGGAGACCGGACTAGTCCGAACTTTTCCATAGGCTATATCGGACTAGTCCGTTGTCTACCGGACTAGTTCGGCCTAACTGGCACACTGCGAACTAGTCTGCATGGGCGGACTAGTCCGAGTAACCACGAACTAGTCCGTGGTCACCAAGCAAGAATTTCTTATCCCATTCATATATACTTGAAGGTACATATTTAGAAAATAAGAAGGCAAATCAAATCAAATAATCTTGATGATATGATTAGTAAGCATACAACAATCAAGCAATTATCATAATTCACCAAGATCTAATAATTAACATAGCTTTTCGGAAGAAACTTGAGAGAGATGATTTTCACAATCCAATCAACATATTTTGAAGAAGTCATACAGGTATGCAACATTTCAAGCCACACTCCGAGCATCAAGGATGTTTAGCTCATTTCAGAGTTCTCAAAAGCGCTTTTCATCAAGTGGCTTGGTGAATATGTCGGCCAATTGCTTTTGGGTGTTGACATGGGAAATGGCTATATCTCCTTTCATGGAGTGGTCTCTCAAGAAGTGATGCCTTATGTCTATGTGTATGGTTCTAGAGTGCTCAACGGGATTATGGGCAATTTTAATGGCACTCTCATTGTCACAAAGGAGTGGAATACGGTTCATATTGTAACCGTAATCCCTTAGAGTTTGTCGCATCTAAAGGAGTTGTGCACAACAACTCCCGGCTGCAACATACTCTGCTTCGGCTGTGGATAAGGCAATAGAACTTTCTTTCTTGGAGGACCAAGAAACTAAAGATCTCCCTAGGAATTGGCATGTACCAGAGGTACTTTTTCTATCTACTTTGCATCCGGCATAATCTGCATTGGAGTAACCAATGAGATTGAATTTTGAGCCTTTTGGGTACCAAATAACAAGGTTGGGTGTATGAACTAAATATCTCAAGATCCTTTTTACGGCTGTCAAGTGACACTCCTTAGGATTGGCTTGAAACCTTGCACACAAAC
This sequence comes from Tuctoria greenei, assembly GCA_036927565.1. Taxonomy (NCBI): domain Eukaryota; kingdom Viridiplantae; phylum Streptophyta; class Magnoliopsida; order Poales; family Poaceae; genus Tuctoria; species Tuctoria greenei. The sequence continues at coordinate 17,514,984 of JAYESD010000003.1, forward strand.
ATACACTCAACATAATGTCTGGCCTAGATGCACATAAATAGAGTAGAGATCCAATCATGGAGCGATATACCTTTTGGTCGACACCAGGTCCATCTTCATTGAGATTCAAGTGATCATTTGTTGCCATGGGAGTCTTTATGGGCTTCGCCTTGTCCATCCCAAACTTCTTGAGTATGTCTTGGGTATACTTCGTTTGGCTTATGAAAGTCCCTTCCCTTTGTTGTCTCACATGGAATCCCAAGAAGTACTTTAGCTCTCCCATCATGGACATCTCAAACCTATCTGTCATGATTTTACTAAACTCCTCACAAAAAGATGGGTTAGTTGAACCAAAGATTATATCATCAACATAGATTTGACAGACAAAAAGATCATTGTCAAAATTCTTTGTAAATAGTGTATAATCTACTTTGCCAATATTAAAGCCATTTTCAATTAAGAAATCTCTAAGACACTCATACCAGGCTCTAGGAGCTTGTTTCAGGCCGTAGAGAGCCTTACACAATTTAAATATGTTGTTGGCAAACTCTTCGTCTTCTGTAACACCCTCATTTTCATGCATCATGCCTTGCATACATTCATATACATGTTTAACATTAACCCACATAAAGAGGAACGAGTTTAAAATTGATTCGAAGCATTTAAAATTGATTTGGAGCAAAACCGTACTTAAAATGCAGGAAAGTGCGGACTAGTCCGATTTTACAGAGGACTAGTCTGATTTCTCTCTGACTAAAAACGAACTTTTCCGTTTTTTCTGCGGACTAGTCAGATTTTGCCTCTGGAAACTTTCGCACTTGTCCGATTTTGTGCGGACTACTCCGATATTCCAAGAATCCTTGAAAATTTGCTAAGTCCTTGGACTTTTCCGGACTAGTCCGGTGTTCCAGCGGACTTGTCCGATTTCCTCTCTGACTAAAGTCAGACTTGTCCGATTTTTGGCCAGACTTGTCCGATTTTCTCTCTGGATGACTTCGGACTAGTCCGGTCCTTTTCAGACTTGTCTGATATTTCGTGACTCCGAGTTGATCTTTTGTTTTACGACTTATTTCTTGGGTTTCACGTTAAGTGGGCCTAGGGATGTCGTGCCTAACTCTTTTAGAGGCCATGTGGGACCCTAAACCGGCCTCTACTCCTCTCAAACTCGAAATCTATCTAACCCTAGCCTCCACCTCTATATAAACAACCCCACCCCTTGGCTTGATATCTATTTTCCACTTTTCCACCCCACCCAAACCCTAGTTCGTGGAGAGCCACCATCACGGAAGGAGGAGGAGATCCCAAGTAAGAAGAAGAAGAGGAGGAAACGAAAGAGGATCAAGATCTTCATCAAGCTTTCGTTCTTCATCACTAATTCATCTCCAAGTTCATCACCAACCCTAGATCGCCAAGATCCAAGTGGTACCTCCAAGTTTCTTAATTCATTGGAGTGCTAAACACCTGGTATACCTTCTATTCTCTTTTCCTTACATGAATTCAACCCCAAGTCTCTAAATTTACGTCGATCTAGAAAACCCTAGTTCGCTAGTTCTGCGAAGTGCGGACTAGTCCGGCCTTCTGCGGACTAGTCCGATTTTTCTGACTAAATTGTGTCAAATTAATTCTAAAATTTGATCTAATCAACTCCAAACCTGTATAAACTTGTTAAAAACTATTAGAACTAGTTAGTGATCATTAAAAGCAATATATTAACAAGTTCTACCTTGCATTTGCATCAATCATGCATGCCATGTCATATTGAATAATATTGGTGCACTCTTTGATTGTGTTTCTTGTCTTGTATGTTTATTGTGTGGATTGGACGAATTTGCGCTAGAGAGTGCTGCGGAGGATCTACAGCACCAAGTGTTTGAAGGTTTTGACCCTAATCAACAGCAAGAGCAAGGCAAATGTCCTTGAAGCATATTGATCCTGTTTTGAAATAAATGTTTTCTTTGCAAAACTGCATGCTTGTGTCAATTTGATGGGAATCCTATGGTAGGAAGTTTACTGGCTTTGTTTAACCACCCTTGTCACCTGGAATATATAGTGGAGAGTCGAGATGGGATTTTTACCTTTTTGATTCGCTTAATTAATTGGGATGGAAGAACAACAACACTACTTAATTTAATTATGCATTAATGAGATTGTGGTTGACATGAACTGGTTAATCTGATATGGTAATGGGTGATCTAAGCAAGCTTGGTACGTGGATGGGTTGGATGTTATGGTGGTTTTGCTTGCTTTAGATCTAAGGACCAGTTCGTGGAGCGACCATCTAGGATTTACAGTGCCACCACGAGGCCAACTATGGGTGCAGCGTAGCTAATTAATTAGGGCTTTGCCACTTCTATTTGGACCATTAAGGATGCTCGGGGAAGGGGTAGTCAGATTGGGTTTGTTGATGATTGGTGAGACTACCATGGGATCTGAATGGCTCAAGAGGGGGCCCTTGGTTGAAGTTGTGCTCAGTTGGAGACATCGCCACTGGTGAAACCTCAGTGGGGTCTAAATAGGCTAGTAATCCCTTTGTAAAGGCTATTTTGTGATCTCTTGGCCACATAACTACGGAAGTGTGAGACGGCGTAATTGAGATTCTATAGTCATCAAAAGGTAATGAAAGCGGTACAACCTCTGCAGAGTGTGTCTAAAACTATCATGATAGTCGTGCTCCCGGTTATGAGCAACCTGGACCCTCACATGATTAGAGGAAAATTGGGACTTGGTATGGTTATGGTTGGTATTATAGTTATGGATGGTCATGAATTAAATTCTGGTATTGAATATGGTTATTGGTATATGGATGATGGATATGGAACATGGATTGATACTATGCTATTAATTATGGTTTATAATGGGATTATTTCACATACATGATTTACATTGCTTTTCAAATGTTTTAATGTACTTTTCAGCACTTTACCATTATTATATTCGTCATTTGAATCAGCCACATGTCATAATTTCCACACTTGCTGATGAAAGCATCTAGGCCCCATGAGGTACGGTTTCGGTGATTAATGACAACCATTCGATATTACTAATGAATTTGTGAATGCAAGGTCTCAATAACACTCAATCAAATGAAATCAAAATTACATTGGAGACCCATATAAAATCAACGAATGAGATCAAACCAAATCATATGAAGACAAGAAGTGAAAGCTCTAACTTGATATCACTCAATGCTTGAAGACAATCAAAACAACATTTCAAACAAGTGTCAAAGAGGTCACAAGTTCAAATTCCAAAAGAACAACTCAAAACAACTCGAAGTCAACAAGTTGAACACACCGGATCATCCGATGGTCTTTGAGTTGACACACATCGGTCGAGTTGGCTCAACTGAAGAAGAAGACCTCAGACAAATGCACTCACCGGATCATCCGATGTGAGTGGCTCAGTGACATCGGTCCATCATCACAGATTGCAATACCATTGGACCAAGTGAAGCACCGGATCATCCGATGTGCAGACTTACACACATCGGTTGATCACTCCAGTGAACCTCAAGATCAAGCAAAATTCTGGAAGAAGAGCCACCGGATCATCCGATGAGAAGACAGATCAACATCGGTCTAACAACGGTCATATCTGACACAGTGACATCAGCTAATTTGGCTTTGACCGATGTTAACTGAAGGGGAGACATCGGATCATCCGGTGTTCGCAGAGAAGTGATGTCAGCCTACTTTTCCAACGGCTATCTCGTGGAGGCTGGCTATTTATACCCCTTCAACCTGTCAAATCGACAAGACTTGAAGCCCAGACATACTTTACACATCCTAGAGCATTCAAGCAATAGAGCTACCACTTTCACATCATTTGTTCATCATTTGTACACCAAGAGATAGGCTAGAACTAGCTAGAGATAGTGCTTGGGTGCCTCCATTCTTGGTGATTGGAGTCTCTAGTATAGTGAGAGCCATAAGGGAGTGTCCCTTGGTGTGTGCAACTTCCGGAGCTTGCCAAGAAGATTGTGGAAGCCCGGAGGATCCCAAAGTGTACAAGGCTTGAGCTCCACCTTGCCGAGGTTGGCGAACGGAGAAGAATAGTGAAGAACCCCCTTGTCTCGGTGACTTGGGAGTGGCAAAACCCTTCGGTGGGTGCCACAACGTGGATGTAGGAAGATCCTTGTGATCTTACCGAACCACGGGATAAACTCCGTGTCCCTTGAGCGTTTGCATCCCTCTCCCTTTTACTCTTATGCAATCTTCATTCCGCAACTTTAATTTACATTGATTGCATAGTTTAATTGCATAGGGAATTGGGCTTTAAGTTGTTAGTTCTTAATCGTTTTAAAATTTGAAAGAAAGCCCAATTCACCCCCCCCCTCTTGGGCGTTTCGATCCTTACAATTGGTATCAGAGCAAGGTTGCTCATTGGATCATTCTAGCTTCACCGCTAGAGAGCTTAAATGGCCAAGAATGGGGGTTCGGTTCCTACCTTCGAGGGCAAGAACTTTGCCTATTGGAAAGCACGCATGCGTGCCTACCTAGAGGCTATTGCTCCCGAAGTTTGGGAAGCGACCCATGCGGGATTTGGAGATCATACTTATATTGGTGATCAAATTAAATGGGATGCTAAGGCTATAAATGCCATCTATGAATGCATAAGTCAAGACGTTTTTGCTAGAATTGCTAGTAAGGAGAAAGCTTGTGAAATTTGGGCATGTCTAATTGAAATTCATGAGGGCTCATCTCGTGTTAAAGAACTCAAATATCACTTGCTAAAATCCAAGTATGATGAATTCAAAATGCTTCCTCATGAGAATGTTAACCAAATGTTTTCTCGCTTAAATGTGCTCATTGAGGAGATTAACGCACTTGACATTGCTTCTCTTGGTAAGGGACTTATCAACCGCAAGATCCTCATGCTTCTACCTAAGCCCAAGTACAACATTATCAACTCAATGCTCCAAAAGGAATCACTTGACAACATTGAAGTCTCGGAGCTCATTGGAGAAATTCATGCTCATGAGATGAGCGTACTTGGAATGATGGAGGAGTCATCGTCAAAAACTATTGCTCTCAAGGCTTCAACCAAGAAGACAACTCCCAAGAAAAAGAAAGTGGTTGAGCCTAGCTCAAGCGAAGAAGAGCAAGCAACAAGCGAAGATGACGATGATGAGCTTGCGTTGATGATGAGAAAATTCTCACGTCTAAACTCCAAAATCGCAAAGAAGGGATACTCCTTTGATCCAAAGAAGAAAGCCTTCCTCCCAAGAAAAGATGAAAACAAAACATGCTACAATTGTGGTGATCAAGGCCACATATCATATGATTGTCCAAGACCCGACAAGAGGAAGGACAACCACAAAGGAAAGCATAGAAAGCTAGAAGAAAGTGATGAAGAAGAAGAAGAGGTCAAACCCAAGCGCTCCTTTGGAAAGAAGAAATTTGACAAGGGCAAGAAGACCAAGCTCTTTCCAAAGAAGAGAAGAGGGCCTCAAAAAGTCTTCATGTGCGAGGCAAATGAGTGGATCACAGATGAAGAGTCAAGCGATGAAGAGAGTGAAGATGAAGAAAACTTGGCGGGCCTTGCCATCGTCGACAAGGACAACTCACCTCTTCGTCCACCTCCTATGTGCCTCATGGCTAAAGGTAACACTAAGGTATGTGACGATTCTAGCGATGATGATGATGAGCTCTCCCCCGATGAACTAGCATCTATGATTAATGAATACCATGTCATCATAAAAAGGGAAAAGAGCAAGGTTAAAGCACTTGAACAAGCTTGTGCTAAACTTGAGAGTGCGAAGCTCGATTTGCATGACAAGTATGTAACCATACTTAAAGAGCATGACACGCTCAAAACACATGTCAAGCAAATCGAGGAGGAAAATGCTCAAATCAAGCTTGATCATCATGAGCTTGACTTAGCAAACCAAGCACTCTTGGGAAAGCACAATGACTTGGTTCAAAAACATGAAGTGCTTAACCTTGCTTATGAGGAAATAGAACTAAAAATGAAAAACATGAAAAAAGAAACCCTTGATGGCAAAGTATCAACTATTTCACATGCCACTAATACTTTGGATAAGTCTTTGCCTTTGAAAGCAAGCCTTAGGGAGAAGGAATTGATGGACGAAATTGAAAGTCTCCGCACTAGTGTGGTGAGACTTTCCAAGGGGGAGGACAAGCACAAGGAAATCCTCTACCAACAAGCCAAAGGCTTCAACAAGAGAGGACTTGGATCCTTCCCGGTGCTCAACAAAGGAAAGGTGCCCTCACCGGAGCTTAGGACGAGCTTCATCAAAGAAGTTGGATCCTATTGCCAACATTGTGAGGTCACCGGACACCACACGAGGGAGTGTCCTCTTCCCAACCGTCCTTCTCCCAAATTGCCTCCTAACTACAAATCTACTTTCCATGATTATCACTATCTCTTAAGCAAAGTAGGTGGCAAGGTGAAGGCAAGGTTCATCGGCAAAGATATTAAGGGCATGAAAGGGAAGCTCCCCAAGCAACTTTGGGTCCCAAAATCACTTGTATCACACATACAAGGACCTAAGTTAGCTTGGGTGCCTAAACTCAAAAACTAACTTCATGTGTGTAGGTGAACTACAAAGCCGGAGGAAAACATTGGGTACTCGATAGCGGGTGTACTCAACATATGACCGGCAATGATGGTATGTTCACCACCATAGAGAACCCCGATAATCATGAACAAGTCACCTTTGGTGACAACTCAAAGGGGAAGGTAATTGGTTTAGGTAAAATTGCTATTTCGCATGATTTGTCCATTTCTAATGTACTATATGTTAAGTCACTTAGTTTCAATCTACTTTCTATTGCACAACTATGTGATCTTGGACTAACGTGCACCTTTGATAAGAATGGTGTTGTAGTAACTAGTGAATCAAGCAAAGAACTAATCTTCAAAGGATTTCGGCATGGACATCTTTACTTGGTGGACTTCTCCAACAAGGATGCTAGCTTGACCACTTGTCTTTTCACTAAGACAAGCTTGGGTTGGCTATGGCATCGACGCATTGCTCACATTGGGATGAGCAAGCTTAAGAAGTCATTCAAGCTTGGGATGGTGACCGGCGTGAAGGATGTCACGTTTGAGAAGAACAGGCTTTGTAGTGCTTGTCAAGCCGGGAAGCAAGTTGCTTCACACCACCCAATGAAGACAATGGTGTCAACCTCCAAGCCGCTTGAACTACTCCACATGGACCTCTTCGGACCGTCCACATATCAAAGTCTTGGTGGTAACTTCTATTGTCTTGTTATCGTTGACGATTATTCTCGATATGCTTGGACTTTGTTTTTAGGTGACAAGGGTGAAACTCCGGAAGTTTTCAAGACCTTTGCCAAACGTGCTCAAAGGGAATTTCAACTTCCCATCATCAAAGTCCGGAGTGACAACGGCACCGAGTTCAAGAACTACAACATTGGGGAGTGGTGTGATCATGAAGGCGTGAAGCATGAGTTTTCGGCCACATATACCCCCCAACAAAACGGTGTCGTTGAAAGGAAGAACAAGACCCTTATCACCCTTGCAAGAGCAATGCTTGATGACTATGGCACGTCGGAGAAGTTTTGGGCCGAAGCAATCAACACGGCGTGCCATGCCGCAAATAGGGTCTATCTTCACCGACTACTCCAAAAGACCCCATATGAGCTCCTCATTGGGAGAAAGCCCAACATCTCCTACTTTAGAGTCTTTGGGTGCAAATGCTACATCTACCGCAAGAAAAGGCTCGGTAAGTTTGAAAGAAGATGTGATGTTGGTATTTTTCTTGGTTATGCATCAAACTCAAAAGCATATCGAGTATTCAACCAAACCTCCGGTCTAGTTGAAGAAAGTTGTGATGTTGAGTTTGATGAGACTAATGGCTCCCAAGAGGAGAGTTTTGGTCATGATGAAATAGATGATGAGCCTCTACGAGAAGCCATGAAAAACATGACCATTGGAGACATCAAGCCGGAAGTTGAAGAGGGCCATGATCAAGGGGGAGCATCAAGTTACAACATCAACACCTCCATGATGCCTCAAGTTGATGAAGAAGAAGAAGAAAAAGATGATCCATTGCCAATGCAAGATTCACAAGCCACACAACACCAACAACAAGAAGAAGTCCATGATCAAGTCCAACCACAAGAGGAACAACAAGCTTCACCACCGCCAAGTGCCTCACAACCACTTATGAGGCATGGACGCATCTCCAAGGCGCATCCAATGGACCAAATCATTGGAAGTCCTTCAAGGGGCGTAAGTACTCGTTCCCGCCATGTCGCCTCATTTTGTGAGCACTACTCTTTTGTTTCGTGTGTAGAACCCACTCATATAGAGGAAGCACTCCAAGATCCAAATTGGGTGATGGCCATGCAAGAAGAACTCAACAACTTCACCCGCAATGAAGTTTGGGTGTTGGAGGAGCGACCCAAGGACAAGAACGTCATCGGTACGAAGTGGGTATACCGGAACAAGCAAGACGAGAATGGCGTCGTGGTCCGCAACAAGGCAAGACTTGTGGCCAAGGGGTTTTCACAAGTTGAAGGACTAGACTTTGGAGAAACATTCGCTCTGGTCGCTCGGTTAGAAGCTATTCGCATACTCCTTGCCTTTGCTTCACATCACAATATAATGCTTTATCAAATGGATGTTAAAAGTGCCTTTCTCAATGGCTATATTAACGAACTTGTTTATGTTGAGCAACCTCCCGGGTTTGAAGATCCGAGGAATCCTAACCATGTGTATAGGTTACACAAGGCGCTCTACGGGCTCAAGCAAGCACCTAGGGCGTGGTATGAACGACTAAGGGATTTCCTAGTCATGCAAGGATTCAAGATCGGGAGGGTGGATACTACACTCTTCACCAAGGACATCAACGGAGATTTATTTCTTTGTCAAATTTACGTTGATGACATTATTTTTGGCTCAACTAACAAAGCTCTTAGCCATGAGTTTGGCAAAATGATGTCTAGGGAATTCGAGATGTCAATGATTGGAGAGCTCAACTTCTTCCTTGGATTCCAAATCAAGCAACTTCAAGAGGGGACCTTCATCTATCAAGAGAAGTACACAAAGGACCTCTTGAAGAAATTTGAGATGGGAGATTGTAGCTCAAGAAGCACTCCAATGGCGACAAATTGCCATCTCGACGCGGACATGGACGGTAAACCTATTGATCAATCTCATGATCGTTCTATGATTGGCTCATTGTTATATCTTACCGCATCTAGGCCCGATATTATGTTTAGTGTGTGCCTGTGTGCTCGCTTTCAAGCGGCACCTAAAGAATCGCACAAGAAGGCGGTCTTTAGGATACTTCGGTATCTCAAGCATACCTCAAGTGTAGGTTTGTGGTACCCCAAGAACGCTAGTTTCCATCTCTTGGGATACTCGGATTCGGACTTTGCCGGATGTCGTGTGGATCGCAAGAGTACCTCCGGTGGGTGCCACTTACTTGGGCGTTCCCTAGTATCTTGGTCGAGCAAAAAGCAAAATTCCGTGGCTTTGTCCACCGCGGAGGCGGAGTATATAGCGGCCGGTGCATGTTGTGCCCAAATTCTATATATGAAGCAAACCCTTTTGGACTTTGGAATTAAAATTGGTTGTGTGCCTCTCCTTTGTGACAATGAAAGTGCGGTTAAGATAGCTAGAAACCCCGTTCAACACTCCCGCACTAAGCACATTGATATTCGCCATCACTTCTTGCGTGATCATGAGGCTAAAGGAGACATCTCTTTGCAAGGTGTTAGATCCGAAGAACAATTGGCGGATATCTTCACAAAACCACTTGATGAGAAAACCTTTTCTAGACTTAGAAGTGAATTAAATGTGCTAGATGCATCTAACGTCATGTAAGTTGCCATGTTCATGTAAGGATGCATATCATATAGGTCTTGTCTAACTCCCAAAGGATAGGGGCAAGCTAGAAGTAGTTTTCCCTGAGGAAGCCTTTGGAAGGTTCAAACTTGGCAAGATAGATTTATTTTATGCCTTGCATGATCCCTGCCATATAAACTTGCACTCATTTAATCTCTTGCATTATAATTTGTTTGGCATTGCATAACGGTAGATTGTCACAAAGGGGAACCCACCTCATGAGAAGGAGACTTGTTTGAAATGCAATATCTCAACTCATATAAGGTGGAAAGAACAAAATGTTAGGTACGTTAATGCCTAGAGGATCATGCTTCAAAGAGATAGAAGTCTTCATACTCTACCTCACAAAGCATGGGCCTTACATTTTATTTGGATATTTTCCTCCATTTTTCTTGGTGTTCCATTTGAGTTAAGGTCTAGCCAAGCTATTGGCATATTAGCTTCTTGAGGGGTAAGGGGTTGCCCAAAAAGTCCTAAGACATGTGTTTCTCTTCGATTGTTTGTTTGGTCAAAGGACATATATGGGATGTTTTCGTTCTGTTGTCATCAGATTATCCGATGCCTATGTCAATCCCTCATCGGTCCAATAGGTGTTCAAATCTTCAAAGCTCAATTCTGTCTGATTTTCACATGATCCGACGCGTTCATTCCGAAAAACATCGGTCCATCCGATGTTCACTCTTCTGGAGCTGTGGTCAATTCAACCGATGTCTACTCCCTCCTACGTCGGATCATCCGGTGTCTACATTCCTCTTTTGAACACCCTTACTGTGCCGTTCAACCGATGACCCAAACCCTAAACGTCGGTCCATCCGATGTCAACAGCAATTTTTGAATACCCTTACTGTGGCATTCGACCGATGTGCACTTCACTTATCATCGGACCATCCGGTGTTAAATTTTCGGCTAGGGTTTGGGGTCCACTATTTAAGCCCGCGCGCCGCCGCCTCCTTCTTTCTCCCCGACGCCATCGCCCTCCCGTGCTTTCGCCGCCGCCTCTCGCCCACCTCGCCGCAGCCAACCGCGCCGCCACCTGCAGCGCCGCCGCCGGCCGCCGCCGCCGTCCCCTGCTCGCAGCGCTGCCGCCGCCGTCCCCCCAGGCGCCGTCGCCGCCACTCACCACCGCGCCCAAGCATCGCCGCCGCCTCTCTCCACCGCCAAAGCTGCTCCACGCTCACACCACCAACGTGCGCCATCTCCGATCATCTCCACCTCGCTAAGGTTTCCCGGCCCGTCAATCTTCTTGCTTCTAGAGCTCGAGATCGCTCATTGCTAAGTTTTGTGTCGTGCCGTGCGACGTCCATCGTTATTTTTCGTCATCCTTTCTCTCTTCATCGCTAACCCTAGCTCTCCGTCGTCTAGATGGGTCGCGACCGCAAAGGGAAGGGAAAGGCGATCGCGGAGCCCGCCGCGAAGAAGCGCAAACTTTCGAAGGATGAGAAGCAGGCCCTAATGGCCGCTCGCGCCGCCGAGGAGCGTGAGCGAGGCCGAGGGGGATCCCTGAGGATCCGCGAGGCTCGTCCGAGGCAGCCTCCCGTGATCGACGACTCCGACGCCGAAGAGGAGCCGGTTGAGCCTCTCGTCCGCCGGCGCTCAGCCCGGACTCGAGGAGGTCACACCGAGGCTGCTCCTCGTCCGAGACCGACGGCTGCCGACCGTCGTGAGGACAGGGAGGCTGAGAGGGCCATCAATGAGATGGACACGGCCGTCCGGGTCGGTGAAGGAGTCCGTCTTGTGGACTACCGGAAGATGAAGGCTAAGCAACTCCAGAAGCTCAGATGGAGTGTACTGCTTGAGGAGTGGTTCCCACAGCCCCAAGAGCTTCTTGTGGACAGTCGCTTCTGGACTGTCACCCAGGCGTCTCTCTATGAGACCTACAAGCGCCGAGGGCACAAGCTTTTTCAGCACAACCACTTGGACTGGAGGCAGCTTGCAGTGGCAGCGGAGACTGAGGTCCGTCCTTTCTTTGAGAGATACAGAGGTTTGGTGGAGCTACTAGATTATGAGAGAAGTGCGTATGTGGAAGAGTGGGTCCGTGTCTTCTACGCGACCCTGTACATCTCAGAGGGCAGGAGGTCGATTGCCTTCATGTTCAATGGTCAGCACTACCACCTCTCGAGGCAGACTTTGGGGCATATTCTTGGTTTGGACCTGCACGACACCAGCGTGCACGAGAAGGTCTATGGGCAGGCAGATCCACCAAGGAGGCCACTTACTGGAGGGGTAGCACCACAGCTGGACGAGATCCGCTCTCTGTTTGGCCCCTCGTTCTCTCCGGACCAGCCTAGAGTTCCAGCTCTCCTGACCCCAGCTGCGCGCATTGTGCACCTCGCCTTGCGCCGCACGCTCCTGTCGAGGTCAGGTTACTTGGAGGGGTTCACGAGTCTGCAGCAGACCCTCCTGTTCTACATAATGAACGGGATGGATTTCGATATCGTGGACATACTCCTCTGTGAGATGGAAGACGTAATCACGGATGGGATTGGCATGATGAGGCAGATGGTCTACGGGCACTGGATCAGTTACATTTGCTCTATGGTGGTGCCTGAGGGACATACAGCACAAGCCCGGCTAGCTGACGAGAGTGTGACTCGCTTTAGTCACTATCGTGCCTCTGCTCCTGGAGACCGTCGCCTTGGTCGTCCAGTTGAGCGCCAGGTCCGGGCCCGTCTGTCAGAGGAAGACTGGTCCGACCTAGAACGGGAGGACGAGAGGCTTGCTGAGGCTGAGGCTCAGGGGGAGGACCTGCAGCACATCTGGTCTGAGAGCGACACCGACGACAGTGTCGAGGAGTACTTCCCTCCCCCTCCACCTTCACCGAGGCAGCACGACGCCGAGGCAGGAGGATCAGCTGCTCCGCCACCGACACCACCTCCTGTGTCCGAGGCGCAGGTGACGCAGCCGTCTGAGCTGACGTCGCTCCTCCAGCAGATGATCGAGCAGCAGCGCCAGGACAGGCTCGCTGCTGAGCAGGCCAGGGCAGAGCAGGCTGCTCACCTGGCACAGCTGCAGCGGCAGTAGCAGGAGCTCCAGCTGGAGATCGCCCGTCAGAGGCGAGAGGATACGGACCGGTTCACCAACCTGGTAGATCAGATGCACCGCCGTACCCTCGACCAGCAGCAGCAGACCCAGCAGGCCATGATGGGGATCCTAGGGTTGATCACCAACCTTTACACTCAGACCGGGATCGCCCTTCCTCCACAGCAGCCTGGACTGGGCTGGCTCCAGGTGTTGCTCAGGTGCCTACTTCTCCTATACCTTCAATCAGTATGTCACCACTTCTGGCATCCAGCGCACCGATTCACTCACCACTGCCGGCGACGATCTTGTTCCAGCAGACACCGGCGTCCGTGGTGAGCGCTCCACTTCCTCCAGCTCCACCGGCACCTCCAGTACCGGCTTCCTCTCCTCCAGCACCGGCAGCGGACCCTCCAGCTCCCGCCGCCCCGGTAGCTCCTACGACCGGCGACTCCAGCTCCGACGACTGCGACGGTTCTCAGTTCGTCCTCGCGCCCAGCTCTCAGGGTCTATAGGCGTTCTGATCCCTTTTTGGTGTCTTGATGCCAAAGGGGGAGAAGATGTAGAAGAGTCAGGAGGAGTGGTAGTCTCAGGGGGAGTGTAGGGGGAGTGTGTGTGTGTGTGCTTATCCTTTGTATTCATGCTTGAGTATTCTTTTGTAATTTTAATTAAGCACTCTTTCACTTGTCTCATTTGCTTATGATTTTAATCAATTGAGCTTTTCGCACCACAAATTTCTTTTGCGTTTTACAAGCTTAATGTGTCCTATGCTGTATTCATTGCATATATACTTGAGTATTATCATCAAATTCATTATTATTGCGCTTTAGATTATTGTGTTGTCATCAATCACCAAAAAGGGGGAGATTGAAAGCATCTAGGCCCCATGAGGTACGGTTTCGGTGATTAATGACAACCATTCGATATTACTAATGAATTTGTGAATGCAAGGTCTCAATAACGCTCAATCAAATGAAATCAAAATTACATTGGAGACCCATATAAAATCAACGAATGAGATCAAACCAAATCATATGAAGACAAGAAGTGAAAGCTCTAACTTGATATCACTCAATGCTTGAAGACAATCAAAACAACATTTCAAACAAGTGTCAAAGAGGTCACAAGTTCAAATTCCAAAAGAACAACTCAAAACAACTCGAAGTCAACAAGTTGAACACACCGGATCATCCGATGGTCTTTGAGTTGACACACATCGGTCGAGTTGGCTCAACTGAAGAAGAAGACCTCAGACAAATGCACTCACCGGATCATCCGATGTGAGTGGCTCAGTGACATCGGTCCATCATCACAGATTGCAATACCATTGGACCAAGTGAAGCACCGGATCATCCGATGTGCAGACTTACACACATCGGTCGATCACTCCAGTGAGCCTCAAGATCAAGCAAAATTCTGGAAGAAGAGCCACCGGATCATCCGATGATAAGACAGATCAACATCGGTCTAACAACGGTCATATCTGACACAGTGACATCAGCTAATTTGGCTTTGACCGATGTTAACTGACGGGGAGACATCGGATCATCTGGTGTTCGCAGAGAAGTGATGTCAGCCTACTTTTCCAACGGCTATCTCGTGGAGGCTGGCTATTTATACCCCTTCAACCTGTCAAATCGACAAGACTTGAAGCCCAGACATACTCTACACATCCTAGAGCATTCAAGCAATAGAGCTACCACTTTCACATCATTTGTTCATCATTTGTACACCAAGAGATAGGCTAGAACTAGCTAGAGATAGTGCTTGGGTGCCTCCATTCTTGGTGATTGGAGTCTCTAGTGTAGTGAGAGCCATAAGGGAGTGTCCCTTGGTGTGTGCAACTTCCGGAGCTTGCCAAGAAGATTGTGGAAGCCCGGAGGATCCCAAAGTGTACAAGGCTTGAGCTCCACCTTGCCGAGGTTGGCGAACGGAGAAGAATAGTGAAGAACCCCCTTGTCTCGGTGACTTGGGAGTGGCAAAACCCTTCGGTGGGTGCCACAACGTGGATGTAGGAAGATCCTTGTGATCTTACCGAACCACGGGATAAACTCCGTGTCCCTTGAGCGTTTGCATCCCTCTCCCTTTTACTCTTATGCAATCTTCATTCCGCAACTTTAATTTACATTGATTGCATAGTTTAATTGCATAGGGAATTGGGCTTTAAGTTGTTAGTTCTTAATCGTTTTAAAATTTGAAAGAACGCCCAATTCACCCCCCCCTCTTGGGCGTTCCGATCCTTACAGCTGAGTACGACATGTACTCACTCTTGCAATCCCCCCCCCAACAGTTGCAGGTCAGGATTGGGAGTTTAATGGCGATAATTCGGAGTTCTAGGCCGTGTCTGTCGTCAGCTTTGCTTGTGGTGTTGCATGGAGCTGAGCTACCCTATTGCTTATGCTGCCTAGCTGTTTAGTTTGCTTATTTAGTTTATTTTCGCTACATTAGTTGAACCTGTCATTAATATTCATTAGAGCTTGTATTCAAGGATGATATGGTTTGTGTAATAAAATTTGGTTAATTAATCATGTTCTGTGGTAATTTTCTGTATACTCTTTTGTGAATGCACTCGTGTATGTGTGTTGAACGTCCTGAGCACACATATGCGTTAGCTTGGTTCATTTTCGGAATCGGGTGTCACAGATTGGTATCAGAGCCACAGGTTGACCGTAGGATACAACCTAGATAGAATGGACACTTTAGAGCACATAGGAGCACTCAGGAATCGATGTGTTTTTGCTTGGTGTGTTGTTGCTATATAAATTGGTTGCTTGTGTGCTTAATAGAGGATTTTGGGGTGCTTTAGCATTGCCATGTCCACCTAGGCTAGTGTAGCTAGTTGTTTAGTTTCATTTCTCTTGATGCATTTAGTTGGGAACGTCTCTAATTCTTACCTATTGCTCTTCTTCAGATGGTGAGGACTCGCAACCAGAGGGATGGCAATGATGAGGAGGAGAACAATGGAGTGCCTCAAAACAACATGGGACAAGGATCTACTCAGGGAGCTATCAACATTGAGCGGCTATTGGCTATGCAAAACCAGCTCATGCAGACCATGATACAAACTATGGGACAGCTGCAGGCTGGCAATAACAACAATTAGCCCCACATGCCTCCACCGCCACCCCCACCTCCTCATAACCGGTTGGGAGAGTTTGAGGACTAGGCCACCGACCTTTGCTCAAGCTGCTGACCCTATGGATGCTGATGATTGGATCAAGTCTGTGGAGAAGAAACTTGCTATTGTCCAATGCAGTGACCGAGAGAAGATCCTATTTGCTTCTCATCAACTAGTTGGAGCAGCTGAGGATTGGTGGGATTCACTATGCAATGCTCATGAGAACCAAGAGAGAATTACTTGGACGGAATTCAAGGAGAGTTTCCATTCTCATTATGTGCTGGAGGGAGTTATGATTTTGAAGAGGCAAGAATTTGAGAACTTAAGACATGGAAGATCGAGCGTGAGTGAATATCTCAATAAGTTCACTCAACTCTCAAGATATGCGCCTGAGGATGTTAGCTGGGACAGCCGGAAACAATACTTGTTCATGAGGGGCTTGAACAATGAGATCCAAGTGCAACTACTAAACTGTGATTA
The DNA here is from genome assembly GCA_036927565.1 of Tuctoria greenei. Taxonomy (NCBI): domain Eukaryota; kingdom Viridiplantae; phylum Streptophyta; class Magnoliopsida; order Poales; family Poaceae; genus Tuctoria; species Tuctoria greenei. The sequence continues at coordinate 17,531,419 of JAYESD010000003.1, forward strand.
TGCCAACTTTCAGAAGCTTGTGGACAAAGCAATTGTGGTTGAGAACAAGATCCGCAAGATGGAACAAGACAACAAGAGGAAGGCGCCATATCAAGGACAGCAACAAGGGAGTAATGTGCGCCCTCGCCTTGCACCATCTAATGCGCCATATTACAGCTCTTCTATTCCTGCTCAACGCCCTGGATTTGCACCACGCCCAACTCAGTTTGTGCAGCAGCGCCCTGCCAAGCAAGCACCTAGGCCTCCAATGCCTTTTGCACTTCGTGCCAACTATCCTGGTGAAAATGCTCCAAACCAAGCTTGTCCCAATAATTCTGGTGGAGTTAAGAGGTGCTATACTTGTGGAGAAGCTGGAAACTTTGCGCATCAATGTCCTAAGTCAGGCCTTGGTCAAGGAAGCAATGCATCAAGGCAAAACCCAAGACCTAATGGAGGACAACCACAAGGAAACCGGGGACAGCAGAATTTTGCTCGTGGCAATGTGAACCATGTCTCTACGGAGGATGCTCAACAAGCGGATGACGTGGTCATTGGTATGTTTCTTGCCAACTCCAACCCTGCAGCTATGTTATTTGATTCTGGAGCATCGCATTCATTCATTGCATCAAAGTAGGTTGCCAAGTATAGTTTGCCTATCTCTCATATGAAGTTTACTCTATTTGTTAAGTCTCCTGGAGGAGAGATGAGGACAAATATAGTATGTCAAAAAGTAATCCTTAGAATAAGAGGGTAGACTTCTCCGCCAACCTCATTGTTTTGGATTCTCAAGGATTGGACATTATACTTGGTATGGGACTGGTTGAGGAAGCATAATGGAGTTATTGAGTGTGCCACAAAGACGGTGAAGTTGACCAATGAAGAAGGGATCACCGTAGAATTTGAAGCATCTCAAACCACTCTGAAGCAATTGGAGATGAACCATATGGACGGTGCCACAATTGAGGAGATTCCGGTGGTGTGTGAATTTTTGGATGTTTTTCCGGACGAGTTGCCAGGTATGCCACCTGATCGAGGCATTGAGTTTGTTATTGATTTAATACCTGGAACTGCACATATAGCTAAGAGGCCGTATAGGATGCCTCCTATGGAATTAGCGGAGCTCAAGAAACAAATTCAAGAGCAACTACAGAAATGTTTTATTCGCCCTAGTTCTTCACCTTGGGGAGCGCTTGTGCTGTTTATGGACAAGAAGGCTGGAACCCAAAGGATGTGTGTGGATTACCAAGCTCTCAACGAGGTAACAATCAAGAACAAGTACACCTTGCCATGCATAGAAGACTTGTTTGATCAGATGAAGGGTGTTTGTGTCTTCTCTAAGATTGATTTGAGGTCAGGATACTTTCAAATGAAGATTAGACCATCGGACATACCCAAGACAGCTTTTAGGACACGGTATGGATCTTATGAGTACACCGTGATGTCTTTTTGATTGACAAATGTGCTTGCCTACTTTATGTACCTCGTGAATAAGGTCTTCATGGAGTACTTGGATAAGTTCGTTGTGGTATTTATTGATCACATTATGATCTACTCGAAGGATAAGAAGGAACATGAGGAACACTTGAGGCTTACGCTACAGAAATTGAGAGAGCATCAATTGTATGCCAAGTTCAACAAGTGTCAGTTTTGGTTGAGAGAGGTGTCCTTTTTGGGTCATATAATCTCAGGAGGAGGAGTATCGGTTGACCCTGGAAAAGTGAGAGACGTGTTGAATTGGGAACAACCGCAAAATGTAAAGGAAATAAGGAGTTTCCTTGGGATGGCTGGATATTACTGTCGATTCATCAAGGACTTCTCCAAGATACCCAAGCTAATGACAGAATTGCTAATGAAGGGAAAGGCTTTCCAATGGACTCAAGCTTGTCAAAACAGTTTTGAGGAGTTGAAGAAGAGGTTGACAATAGCCCCAGTTTTGGTATTGCCAGATGTAAGCAAGAGTTTTGATATTTATTGGGACGCATCGAGACAGGGACTTGGATGTGTATTGATGCAAGAAGGTCAAGTGGTAGCCTATGCGTCGAGACAATTGAAGAAACATGAGCAGAATTACCCAACGCGTGATTTGGAACTTGCAGCCGTGGTACATGCGTTGAAGATTTGGAGACACTACATCCTTGGACATAGGTGTAAAATTTATACGGATCACAAGAGTCTTAAGTATATTTTCACACAAATGGATCTGAATTTGAGGCAACGGAGATGATTGGAGCTCATCAAAGATTATGATTTGGGGATCAACTATCACCCGGGAAAAGCCAACGTAGTGGCCGATGCCTTGAGCCGGAAAGGAGTAAGTAATCAACTCACAGTTCGAGAGTTACCATCTGAGCTATGTAAGGAATTCGAACGGTTGAACCTCGGGTTTGTGAATGAAATGGGAATAATGGAGTTAAATCCAACCTTGGAGCAAGAAATTCGAGAAGCACAAACCTCGGATGAGGAGATCAAGGAAATCAAGGAAAGGACCGAGGAAGGGAGAGAATTTAGATTTGATGAAGACGAACATGGTGCCTTATGGCTTGGAAAGAGAATCGTTGTGCCTAATGTAAAGCATATTCGGGAGACAATATTAAAGGAGGCACATGACTCGCCGTACTCAATTCATCCCGGTTGTACAAAGATGTACAAGGATTTGAAGACATGCTATTGGTGGGATAGCATGAAAAAGGGCATAGCTGAATATGTGGCATTGTGTGATGTGTGTCAATGAGTCAAGGCAGAACATCAAAGGCCAGCTGGATTATTGCAACCATTAAAGATTCCAGAGTGGAAGTGGGAAGAAATTGGAATGAACTTCATAGTTGGTTTACCATGTACTCAGTCCGGTTACGACTCAATTTGGGTAATTGTGGATCGGTTAACTAAGTTAGCCCACTTTATTCCCGTCAAGACCACCTATAATGGAGACAAATTGGCGGAACTATATATAGGAAGAATAGTATTTTTGCATGGAGTCCCTAAGAAGATAGTCTCGGATAGAGGTTCACAATTCACTTCCATGTTTTGGCAAAAATTGCATGAAGCTTTGGAAACGAGGTTGAATTTTAGTTCAGCATATCACCCTCAAACGGATGGACAAACCGAGAGGACCAATCAAATTTTAGAGGACACGTTAAGAGCTTGTGCTTTAAAGCATGGGAAAAGTTGGAACAAAAGCTTGCCATACACGGAATTTTCATACAACAATAGTTACCAAGCAAGCTTGAAAATGTGACCATATGAAGCTCTTTATGGGAGGAAGTGTAGGACACCTTTGTTCTGGAATGAGGCAGGAGAAACTCAAGTATTTGATCTGGATGTGTTACAAGAAGCCGAAAAGCAAGTCCAAATAATTCGTGAAAACTTGAGGGCTGCCCAATCAAGACAAAAGGGCTATGCAGACAATAGGAGAAGGAAATTAGCCTTTGAAATAGGAGATTTTGTTTACCTCAAGGTGTCACCAATGAGAGGTCATAAGAGGTTTAACATAAGAGGCAAGCTAGCACCTCATTATATTGGACCATTCAAAATTTTGAACAAAAGAGAAGAAGTAGCGTATAAGTTGGAGATGCCAGCTCATCTTTCAGATGTTCATGATGTCTTTCATGTCTCCCAGCTCAAAAAGTGCTTGAGAGTACCGGAAGAATAAGTATCCATGGAAGGATTGGAACTAGAGGAAGATTTGACTTATGCGAGCAACCGGTCAAAATTTTGGAAACTAGGGAGAGATCACAAGGAACAAGGTTATTAGATGCTGTAAAGTTCAATGGAAGCACCACACAGAAAAAGAAGCAATGTGGGAATTGGAGGATGATATCAAGAAGGAATTTCCCTATCTATTCTCTTCCACGTCGAATCTCGAGGGTGAGATTCATTTTAAGGGGGGTAGGTTTGTAACACCCTCATTTTCATGCATCATGCCTTGCATACATTCATATACATGTTTAACATTAACCCACATAAAGAGGAACGAGTTTAAAATCGATTCGAAGCATTTAAAATTGATTTGGAGCAAAACCGCACTTAAAATGCAGCAAAGTGCGGACTAGTCCGATTTTACTGAGGACTAGTCCGATTTCTCTCTGACTAATAACGGACTTGTCCGTTTTTGCTGGGGACTAGTCCGATCTTGCCTCTGGAAACTTTTGGACTAGTCTGATTTTATGTGGATTAGTCCGATATTCCAAGAATCCTTGAAAATATGCTAAGTCCTTGGACTTTTCTGGACTAGTCTGGTGTTCCAGCGGACTTGTCCGATTTCCTCTCTGACTAAAGTCGGACTTGTTCGATTTTTGGCCAGACTTGTCCGATTTTCTCTCTGGACGACTTCAGACTAGTCCGGTCCTTTTCAGACTTGTCCGATATTTCGTGACTCCGAGTTGATCTTTCGTTTTACGACTTGTTTCTTGGGTTTCACGTTAAGTGGGCCTAGGGATGTCGTGCCTAACTCTTTTAGAGGCCATGTGGGACCCTAAACTGGCCTCTACTCCTCTCAAACTCGAAATCTATCTAACCCTAGCCTCCACCTCTATATAAACAACCCCACCCCTTGGCTTGACATCTATTTGCCACTTTTCCACCCCACCCAAACTCTAGTTCGTGGAGAGCCACCATCAAGGAGGGAGGAGGAGATCCCAAGCAAGAAGAAGAAGAGGAGGAAACGAAAGAGGATCAAGATCTCCATCAAGCTTTCGTTCTTCATCACCAATTCATCTCCAAGTTCATCACCAACCCTAGATCGCCAAGATCCAAGTGTTACCTCCAAGTTTCTTAATTCATTGGAGTGCTAAACACTTGGTATACCTTCTATTCTCTTTTCCTTACGTGAATTCAACCCCAAGTCTCTAAATTTACATCGATCTAGAAAACCCTAGTTCGCTAGTTCTACGAAGTGCAGACTAGTCCGACCTTCTGCAGACTAGTCCGATTTTTCTGACTAAATTGTGTCAAATTAATTCTAAAATTTGATATAATCAACTCCAAACCTGTATAAACTTGTTGAAAACTATTAGAACTAGTTAGTGATCATTAAAAGCAATATATTAACAAGTTCTACCTTGCATTTGCATCAATCATGCATGCCATGTCATATTGAGTAATATTGGTGCACTCTTTGATTGTGTTTCTTGTCTTGTATGTTTATTGTGTGGATTAGACAGATTTGCGCTAGAGAGTGCTGCAGAGGATCTACAGCACCAAGTGTTTGAAGGCTTTGACCCTAATCAACAGCAAGAGCAAGGCAAGTGTCCTTGAAGCATATTGATCCTGTTTTGAAATAAATGTTTTGTTTGCAAAATTGCATGCTTGTGTCAATTTGATGGGAATCATATGGTAGGAAGTTTACTAGCTTTGTTTAACCACCCTTGTCACCTGGAATATATAGTGGAGAGTCGGGATGGGATTTTTACCTTTTTGCTTCACTTAATTAATTGGGATGGAAGAACAACTACACTACTTAATTTAATTATGCATTAATGAGATTGTGGTTGACATGAACTGGTTAATCTGATATGGTAATGGGTGATCTAAGCAAGCTTGGTACGTGGATGGGTTGGATGTTATGGTGGTTTTGTTTGCTTTAGATCTAAGGACCGGTTCGTGGAGCGACCATCCAGGATTTACAGTGCCATCACGAGGCCAAGTATGGGTGCGGCGTAGCTGATTAATTAGGGCTTTGTCAGTGCTATTTGGACCATTAAGGATGCTCGGGGAAGGGGTAGTCGGATTGGGTTTGTTGATAATTGGTGGGACTACCCTGGGATCCGAATGGCTCAAGAAGGGGCCCTTGGTTGAAGATGTGCTCGGTTGGAGACATCACCACCGGTGAAACCTCAGTGGGGTCTAAATAGGCTAGTAATCCCTTTGTAAATGCTAGTTTGTGATCTCTTGGCCACACAGCTACGGAAGTGTAAGACGGCGTAATTGAGATTCTATAGTCATCAAAAGGTGATGAAATCACAAACACGTGGGTAAAGCGGTACAACCTCTGCAGAGTGTGTATAAAACTATCATGATAGCCGTGCTCCCGGTTATGAGCAACCTGGACCCTCACATGATTAGAGGAAAATTGGGACTTGGTATGGTTATGGTTGGTATTATGGTTATGGATGGTTATGAATTAAATTCTGGTATTGAATATGGTTATTGGTATATGGATGATGGATATGGAACATGGATTGGTACTATGTTATTAATTATGGTTTATGATGGGATTATTTCACATACATGATGTACATTGCTTTTCAAATGTTTTAATGTACTTTTCAGCACTTTACCATTATTATATTCGTCATTTGAATCAGCCACATGTCATACTTTCCACACATGCTGAGTACGACATGTACTCACTCTTGCAATCTGCCCCCAACAGTTGCAAGTCAGGATTGGGAGTTTAATGGTGATAATGTGAGTTCTAGGCCGTGTCTACCGTCAGCTTTGCCTGTGGTGTTGCATGGAGCTGCGCTACCCTATTGCTTATGCTGCCTAGTAGTTTAGTTTGCTTATTTAGTTTATTTCCGCTGCATTAGTTGAACTTGTCATTAATATTCATTAGAGCTTGTATTCGAGGATGATATGGTTTGTGTAACAAAAAATTGTTTATTAATCTTGTTATGTGGTAATTTTCTTTATACTCTTTGTTGAATGCACTCGTGTATGTGTGTTAAACGTCCTGGGCACACATATGCGTTAGCTTGGTTCATTTTAGGAACCGGGTGTCACATCTTCAAACCCGAAGGGTTGCTCCACATACACCTCCTCCTTGATTGGTCCATTGAGGAAGGCGCTTTTCACATCCATTTGATAGAGCTTGAAATCATGGTGAGTACCATATGCAAGTAATATTCTAATAGATTCAAGTCTAGCTACGGGAGCAAAGGTCTCATCGAAATCCAAACCTTCGACTTGTGAATTCCCTTTGGCCACAAGTCGTGCCTTGTTCCTTGTCACCACCCCGTGTTCATCTTGTTTGTTGCGGAAGACCCACTTGGTGCCGACAATGTTTGCATTGGGTCTTGCCACGAGTTCCCACACCTCGTTCCGCTTGAAGTTGTTCAATTCTTCTTGCATTGCCACCACCCAGTCCGGATCATTCAATGCATCCTCAACCCTGCGTGGTTCCAAAAAGGATACAAACAAATAGTGCTCACAAAAGTTAGCTATGCGATATCTAGTGGTTACTCCCTTTTGGATGTCACCGATGATATTGTCGATTGGGTGATCCCTTTGGACGCATTGGTGTACTCTTGGGTGTGGTACATGATGTGTTGTATCTTCATGATCATCTTCTTCTCCCCCTAAATGGTTGTCCTCGTTGATTCGTTGATCATCTTCGTATTCTTGTGGTTGATCTTGTGTGGAAGCTCCCCCTTGATCGTTGATATCCTCTTGTGGTTCATCTTCCTCATGCACGTGTAGAGTTGACTCTTGTGGTCGAACTTCACCTAAGGCCATTCTATTCAACGCTTGACAATGTAAGACCTATGTGTGCTGAATACATTGGCTTGTAGTGAATACACTTGCTTTGACGATAAAAGTTTTGAATATTACCAAAACACCTTTTTATTAAGGTCCGACTAGTTTTGGTTAGCTCCAGTGAGTTTTGTCTTTAGCTCCAACATGTCTTTGATAGCTCCGACGTGTTTTTGCTAAGCTCCGAGTTGATTTTTCTAGCTCCGGCTTTTGGGTTTACTAGTTCCGACTAGTTCTTGTTAGCTCCGGCTCAAGGTCCGGGTTGCTCTAGCAAGGTCCAGAACTTGACCGTAATGCTTCTGTTTTTCATTTGCAATGTTTCGTACTTGCTTTACATCTCTAAAAAGATTGCTTAGTATTCATTTGCTAAGTCTTTGGTGCATTTTTGGTTGACATGGATGATATCGTGTTACTGTGGTTTTGCAACATGCTTATGTGAGGTTCTCACGTAAGATGTTGTGTTCGGAACTAACTTGAGTCAAGTCGAGGACTTGGGCTCGTATGGATTGGTTGTTTATTCATGTGCAGGTGTTGCTTGAGTTCAAGACATGGCTGGTGACGGGATCTATTGGACTAGTCTCAGGGAGGAGATGAGGTTCCAACAACCAAATTCAGGAGGAATTGTGGTTGAGCTTATTAGGAGGTTGCGCAGCATGATTGAATCAAGAACAATGCATGTGAAGGTATCATGGACGTCATTGGAAGATGTTTGCACGTGTGCAAGAAGTGCATAGACGTAGCTACATGGTTCCGAGACGTGATGAAGAGATGTGGACGTAAAGAGTTGGTTGGAAAGATCCAACCGATTAGGTTATGGACTCAGGCTGCGGCTGAGTCGGGTTTGACTCAAATATGGAAAGATTTGAGTTGGTTGTGATAGGATTTCGTGTGGGTCACGAATTTGAGTTGTTTAGGAATGTGGGATACGTTCCTAAGGTGTTTGGAAGTCTTAAGATTGCTTCTATCTACGTATAGAAGAATCCTAAGCAGTTATGGAAAGTTACGATTCGTGAACGGAGTAGGATTAGGTTCCTGATTTGAGTTGAGTTGGCTTTCGAGCTGGTTATATAAGCAAGGGAGCCCAGAGCTCGTGGTGCACGACTTTGGGGCTGTTCCTCTTGTGTTCTATTGAATAAAATTTGTAGTTTGAAGGAACTTTTGTGCCTTGTTCGTCCGACTTGTTCCAGACAAGTTTTACTCGTCGAGTTTCTGGACAGCACTACCTTTTGTCGGTGGTTTTATCATAACTCGAGTTTTACAGATCCAACTGACGTGATTCTTTTTGGGTTGTCTTCAAAACTTGATTATCTATCATCTGTCAAAATTTCACGGTCATTTGATTTGTGGTCTATGATCTACACGAGGTTCTTTGTAGCGTTCCGGAACTGTTTTTTTTCTCGGGTAGGGCAGATTGACCTTTGTTTGATCTTTCGATCATAACTTGAGTTTTTCTCGACAGATTTGAGTGATTCTTGTTGTGTTGTCTTCGTGACTTGATTCTCTCTGATATATATCATTTTTGTCACGGTGAAACACGTTTATATTAGTCTCACACATGATTTCTTTAACAGACCGTTTTTCTGCTGAAGGGGTTGGGGTTGAATTGTTTTCGCTGCGTAAGATTTTTAAATCTACCATTCACCCCCCCCCCCCCCCCGCCCCCCCCGTCTGGTAGCTTTTCATGTGATCTTCGATACTACAATTGGTATCAGAGTCACGGTGCTCTAATCTTTGTGATTTGCGCATGTTTTGACTAATCATCATGGAGAAGTACTCTGCCAAACTTTGTGTGTTCGCTGGTATTGATTTTCAGGTTTGGAAGGAACGCATGGAGGCTTTCATCTAGGCACAAGGCTTTGCAATATGGGAGAAGGTATACAAGCCTTACGAAGTGCCATCAAACGATCAAGTTACAGCTACAAATCTGAGAGATGTCGACAACAACAACAAGGCTCGGAACTTGATCATACAAGGATTAACACAAAGCGACTTCGACCATGTTGCACACCTCCGATCTGCATACGATGTGTGGAAAGAACTTTGTAACTACCACGAAGGATCCAACACGATCAAAGAGGTAAGGCAAGACATGTTCAAGAAAGAATGCATGCGCTTCGAGATGCAACCCGGTGAGTCTATTGATGACCTTTTTGCTCGCTTTAATAAGATTCTCAGCAACTTGCGTAGCGTGAATGTAAATTTTTCAGATGCTGAAAATGCTAGGCAATTGCTAAGTGCATTAGATATGTCAATTTGGGAGATGAAAGTCACATCTATCCGTGAATCTACTGTCATGAGTACACTTACTTTAGACGTGCTATATTCCAAGCTAAAAACTCATGAAATTGACATAATATCACGTAAGAATCCCAACAAGTCTATTGCTTTTTTTTTCTCAACGTGATATTCCTAGCTCCGGCCAATCTTCATCTTGTGGTACACTTGCTTTGTTGTCCTCTCTAACCCTTGAACAGATTGAGGAGTTTCCAGAGGAGGAGCTAGCACTTCTCTCTACGAGGTTCTCAAAAGCATTGCAAAATGTGAGAACTAGAAGGAGAGGAAGCTCTAGACCTCAACGATGCTTTGAATGTGGTAAAGCAGGACATTTTCGTTCAGATTGCACTAACCTTTCAAGTCCTACCTCCCGGGATGAAAAGAAAACAAGAACGAAGCACTCCTCTGCAAAAGATATGAAGAAAAAGAAGGGTTTTACAGGACTTCAATTAGTGAGCAATTTTATCTCAGCACTCCACGAACCTAGCTCAAGCGATGTGGACATTGGAAGTGATGAAGATGAAGATGATTTGGCAAACTTGTGCTTCATGGCAGGCAAGTCAAGATCAAGTATGGAGGAGGCAGAACACAACAGCGACAATGAAGAGGTATGTCCTACTTGCTAAGAAATGTGTGATGTTATTTCTCGTGCCACTATTATTGTTAAGAAAAAGGACAAAAAGCTTAGGGACAATGCTGTTAAAATTGAGTCACTAGAATCTGAAATTAATCGTTTGAAATCCTTGATCCCTAGTGATGATTCTTGTTCCTCATGTGACTTAATATATGAACAATTGTCCTCCCTAAGAAGTGCACATACCTCCACACTTGATAAACTTGAACTTGAAATTGAAAATAACAAAAAGCTTGTTGCACTTAATATTGGAAACTTAAAAGATGCTTCTTGTTTTACAATTGATTTGCATTGTTCTAGTTGTGATGATCTTGATAAAAAAACTGCAAGATGCTATGAATGAAATTTCTATATTGAACAATGCTTTACGTTCTCATGAAGTTAAATATTGCTCAAATTGCAAACTAAAAGGAAAAACTTCATGTGAGAACTGTCTAGACTTGTCTAAAAGACTTGATGACATGAATAGGACACTAGATCGGTTTTGTAATGGGAATAAGAACCTAAACTTGCTGCTGAATTCTTCCAAGTCTTGCAATGATAAAACTGATTTAGGTTTTGATTCTCATGCTCATGCTAAGACACATCCACCTAAAATTGTAAAGTCATTAGGAAGTGATTTGATTCAAATAGTTCCTAAACAAAAAGAAGTGGTTTTCAAATCTGCAGGAGTATTGTCTCATTCGGTTTCAAATGAAAATGTTGTTTGCTCATCTAGACATGAACACAAAGTTAAATTTCATTGTACCTACTGTGGTAGAGATGGTCATATCATAGATTTTTGTTATAGACTAGCTAAACAACAGAAAAGGGAAAGAATGGTTGCTAGATCTCATAACTTTCATGCAAAATTTGCTGCACATATTGAACTGAATGTACAACCTGCTGTTTTGAGTCAAAAACATTCAAAGTTTACCTCCGGACCTTCTGTTTTTGCCTCCAGAGCTACTGATTTTTGTGCTACACAAGTAACACCTTATAGGTCAGTAGTTAAGAATAAAAAATCTCAAACTTTGACTCATAAACCTGCTGTTTTGTCTCAGCTTTCGCGTGGCTTTCCTGCTGCACATCGCGTGACTCAGTACTGGATTCCTAAATGCCTTTTGACTAACCCCAGTATTGAGTCATCGACGTATTGTGCTTCTATGTACGTTACACGTTTGAGGAAGGAGAACATTTGGATTGTGGATTCAGGTTGCTTACGCCACATGACCGGTAACAAAGATTGGTTCTCCTCCCTCTCTTTTGTGTCATGTGTAGAGAATGTTACTTTTGCCGATAATTCTTCAACTCCTATAATTGCTAAGGGTTCGGTTAGAGTAAATGATCACTACACTTTGAAGGATGTGGCACTTGTCAAAAATTTGAAATACAACTTGTTTTCTATTTCACAATTGCTAGATGAAAATCTGGAAATTATTTTCAATAAAAACTGCTGCAAAGTTGTAAGTTCAAATAGTGAGCTTATTTTTAACATGTCTCGGTTTGGAAGAGTTTTTAAATCTGATTTTGATATGTCTTCCTCTAAGCATAGGTGTCTAGTTGCTAATGATTCAAAGAACATATATTTTTGGCATCGTAGACTTGGTCACATAGGCTTTGATCACCTAACGCGTGTTAGTGGTCTTAATCGCATACGTGGGCTGCCTAAGCTTAAAGGGGACAAATAAATTGTGTGATCTTCTTCTAGACATGCTAAGATGGTTGCAGGTTCACATACTCCTCTCACAATGATCATGACAACTGAACCAGGTCAACTTTTGCACCTTGACACCATAGGACCTTCACGTGTTCAATCCTTCGGAGGTAAATGGTATGTTCTTGTTATTGTTGATGATTACTAGATACTCTTGGGTTTACTTTATGGCATCTAAGAATGAAGCTTTTAGTCACTTTAGGACTTTATTTATTAGATTATCAATTGATCACCCAGGATCTTTAAAGGCAATCAGAAGTGATAACGGAACTGAATTTAAAAATCAATCTTTTGATCACTTTTGTGCTGAAAATGGAATAGATCATCAATTTTCTTCACCATATGTATCTCAAAAAAACGGTGTTGTAGAAATAAAGAACATAACCTTAGTTGAGATGGCTAGGACAATGCTTGATGAATATCAAACTCCTATGAAATTTTGGGCTGCTGCGATTGCAACCGCTTGTTATGTCTCAAATCGTGTTTTCTTGCGCGCTAAGCTACGTAAAACACCATATGAGCTCCGGTTTGGACATAGCCCTAGTGTTACACACTTTCGGGTCTTTAGTTGCAAATGCTTTGTTAAGAAACATGGTAATCTTGATAAATTTGAACCTAGATCCATTGATGGCATGTTTCTTGGTTATCCATCTCATACTAGAGGCTACCGTGTGCTTTTACTTGACACTAACAAAATTGTGGAGACTTGTGAAGTGTCTTTTGATGAAGCTAGCCCAGGTACTAGCTCAAACATTGCAGGTCCAGATCCATATCCGCAGGGGGAGAGCATTTTCGTTGAAGATGAGGAAGAAGTGGAACTGCTGCCCGAAAATTCAGCAGCTAATGACATTGTTCGAGCTCCTGATATTGATCCACAGCCAGCACCGACGACCACCATTTCTGGTCCAGATCCTCCTCAAGTCACAAGCTCATCGATTTGTGATGAACATGAAGAAGAAGAAGAAGCTCGTGAAGTGTCCACTCCCCTCTGGGTTCTCAAAATTCATCCTCCACAACAAATTATTGTAAGCTTGCACGAACGAGTTACACGGTCCAGGTTATGCGATCCAAACTCTCATGTTCATTCTGCTTTTGTTGCTTCTTTTGGACCCAAAAATATATCACACGCACTCACTAATGAATCTTGGATTATTGCCATGCAAGAAGAGTTAGAAAATTTTGAAAGAAATAATGTTTGGAAACTTGTACCTCCACCTCAAGGTCACACTTTAATTGGAACTAAATGGGTATATAAAAATAAACAAAGTGAGGATGGGGTTGTGGTTAGGAATAAGGCTAGGCTGGTTGCTCAAGGTTTCACTCAAGTTGAAGGTCTAGATTTTGATGAAACTTTTGCTCCTGTTGCTAGATTAGAAGCCATAAGAATTTTGTTAGTTTTTATTGCATGTATTGGTTTTAAGCTATATCAAATGGATGTTAAAAGTGCTTTTCTTAATGGCTACATAGATGAGGAGGTTTATATGAAACAACCACCGGGTTTTGAAAATCCAGATTTTCCTAATCATGTTTACAAACTGTCCAAAGCCTTGTACGGTCTCAAATAAGCCCCTAGAGCATGGTACGATAGGTTAAAAACATTCTTACTTGAAAAAGGGTTTACCATGGGCAAGGTTGATAAAACTCTTTTTGTGCTTAAGCATGGCAATGACTCATTATTCGTTCAAGTGTATGTGGATGATATTATCTTTGGTTGTGCTTCTCATGATCTTGTGTCCAAGTTTTCAGCAATGATGAGTTTCGAATTTGAAATGAGTATGATGGGTGAACTCACTTACTTTTTGGGGCTGCAAATCAAGCAAACAAAGGAGGGTACCTTTGTGCATCAAACAAAGTATACAAAAGATCTCTTAAGGCGCTTCAACATGGACAAAAGCAAGCCTCTTCGGACACCAATGGGAACAGCAACAACACTTGGACTTGATGAAGATGGTGAACCCGTGGATCAAAAAGAATATAGAAGCATGATCGGATCACTTTTGTACCTCACGGCATCAAGACCAGACATACAATTCAGCGTATGTCTTTGTGCACGGTTTCAAGCCTCCCCACGTGCTTCACATCGTCAAGCCGTCAAAAGGATTCTCAGGTACTTACATGAAACTCAGGAATTTGGAATTTTTCTTCCTTCTTCCTCAACCATTACTTTGAAAGCTTTTTCAGATGCTGATTTTGAGGGTTGTAGGATTGATAGGAAAAGTACTTCCGGTGCTTGTTATTTTCTTGGTAATTCTCTTGTTGCTTGGTCCTCTAGAAAACAAAATTCAGTTGCACAATCCACAACCGAATCTGAATATGTAGCTGCTACTAGTGCTTGCTCACAAATTCTTTAGATTGTTCAAACACTTAAGGACTATGGGGTTGATCTAGATAGTGTTCCACTGTTCTGTTATAACACTAGTGCCATTTGCATTGCTAAAAACCCCGTGCAACATTCTAGAACTAAGCACATTGACATTAGGTATCACTTTCTCCGAGATAATGTTGAAAAAGGAAACATTGTGCTTCACCATGTAGATATCGAACAACAATTGGCTGACATTTTTACAAAACCTTTGGATTTCACTCGTTTTTGTTACATTCATAGTGAAATAGGGGTTATGCATCCTCATGGCTTAAATTGAGGGGGGGTTTTGAAACTTGGGAAGTCTATGTGTGAATCTGAAATTAAAATAATATGAGCATAGTATTTCATACATATATGACTTTGTGATTTCTTTTACATGCTGAAAGTTCTTACTACATTACTCGTGTTATACATTTTGTAGTTTTTGACATGTCTAGTAATTGGAATAATTAATTACACTAAAACTGGTCATGGTCGAACTTTCTTGCTGTTTTGAACTTGTTACATATTCACAAGTGCTTTTAATCATTAAGAATTAATCAAGTAATCAACTCACATATTGAGTTTTTATGAACAAATATAAATTGAGAAAAGATCAAGAGAATATGCATGCATCACACTTCTTGTTTTGAGATGGCTTATCATTGCACTTAGATATGAACTTGGAAGAAGTTGTGTATGACTAAAACCATGTCCTTAAGCTTCTGATTGTCAAATGACATAGGCTTGGCTTGGTTGGTTAGAATAAGGCAGATGCGCATATAATATCTTGCAAATATCATATGATCTAAATTTATGCTTTGAAAAATAATAAAATGCAGCAACTAGTTCCATGATTTCAGGTTTTGAAATAGTTAAGTTTGTGAGATCATGACTTACTTAAATTGAAAATTACATTTGATCTCTAGCATGGCTTACACTACTTTATGTATTTCATTGATGTGATAATGTAAGGTACTTGATAGTATGACTTGGATGAGCTTTGTTTATATGTATATGTTATAATATGCTCATAACAACTAAAGGGAGAGAGATAATTTGTTTATATGCTCATGACTTGCTGAATACATTGTCAAAGGAGGAGAGATAAGCATGAAAAGAAAGAGAATATGTGCATAAGGAGAGATAATAAAGGGGGAGAGATAATATGGGATAATTTTTGGATTTTCTTCTCTTTTTACTTTTGATTTACAAAGGGGGAGAAATTGCCTTCAAAACTTTTATTTGAATAAGCCAATGTTCGGATTTTAAATGGTGTTGACAATGCATTCATCAAGGGGGAGATTGTAAGACCTATGTGTGCTGAATACATTGGCTTGTAGTGAATACACTTGCTTTGATGATAAAAGTTTTGAATATCACCAAAAAACATTTTTATTAAGGTTCGACTAGTTTTGGTTAGCTCCGATGAGTTTTGTCTTTAGCTCCGACATGTCTTTGATAGCTCCGACGTGTTTTTGCTAAGCTCCGAGTTGATTTTTCTAGCTCCGGCTTTTGGGTTTACTAGTTCCGACTAGTTCTTGTTAGCTCCGGCTCAAGGTCTGGGTTGCTCTGGCAAGGTCCGGAACTTGACCACAATACTTCTGTTTTTCATTTGCAATGTTTCGTACTTGCTTTACATCTATGGAAAGATTGCTTAGTATTCATTTTCTAAGTCTTTGGTGCGTTTTTGGTTGACATGGATGATATCGTGTTACTGTGGTTTTGCAACATGCTTATGTGAGGTTCTCACGTAAGGTGTTGTGTTCGGAACTAACTTGAGTCAAGTCGAGGAATTGGGCTCGTATGGATTGGTTGTTTATTCATGTGCAGGTGTTGCTTGAGTTCAAGACATGGCTAGTGACGGGATCTATTGGACTAGTCTCAGGGAGGAGATGAGGTTCCAACAACCAAATTCAGGAGGAATTGTGGTTGAGCTGATTAGGAGGTTGCGCAGCATGATTGAATCAAGAATAATGCATATGAAGGTATCGTGGACGTCATTGGAAGATGTTTGCACGTGTGCAAGGAGTGCATGGACGTAGTTACATGGTTCCAAGACATGATGAAGAGATGTGGACGTAAAGAGTTGGTCGGAAAGGTCCAACCAATTAGGTTAAGGACTCAGGCTGCGGCTGAGTCGGGTTTGACTCAAATATGGAAAGATTTGAGTTGGTTGTGATAGGATTTCGTGTGTGTCAAGAATTTGAGTTGTTTAGGAATGTGGGATACATTCCTTAGGTGTTTGGAAGTCTTAATATTGCTTCTATCTGCGTATAGAAGAATCCTAAGCAGTTATGGAAAGTTACGATTCGTGAACAGAGTAGGATTAAGTTCCTGATTGGAGTTGAGTTGGCTTTCGAGCTGGTTATATAAGCAAGGGAGCCCAGAGCTCGTGGTGCACGACTTTGGGGCTGTTCGTCTTGTGTTTTATTGAATAAAATTCGTAGTTTGAAGGAACTTTTGTGCCTTGTTCGTCCGACTTGTTCCAGACAAGTTTTACTCGTCGAGTTTCTGGACAGCACTACCTTTCGTCGGTGGTTTTATCATAACTCGAGTTTTACAGATCCAATTGACGTGATTCTTTTTATGTTGTCTTCACAACTTGATTATATATCATCTTTCAAAATTTCACGGTCATTGGATTTGTGGTATATGATCTACACGAGGTTCTTTGTAGCGTTCCAGAACTGTTTTTTTCTCGGGTAGGGCAGATTGACCTTTGTTTGATCTTTCGATCATAAATTGAGTTTTTCTCGACGGATTTGAGTGATTCTTGTTGTGTTGTCTTCGTGACTTGATTCTCTCTGGTATCTATCATTTTTGTCACGGTGAAACACGTTTAGATTAGTCTCACACACGATTTCTTTAACAAATCGTTTTTCTGTTGAAGGGGTTGGGGTTTAATTGTTTTTGCTGCGTAAGATTTTTAAATCTACCATTCACCCCCCCTCTGGTAGCTTTTCACGTGCTCTTCGATCCTACAGACAAGGAGCTTCTTCTTTATCTAGCACACATGGATCAACTTGCTCCTTTTGGGAGCCATTAGTTTCATCGAACACTACGTCACGTGCTACTTCAAGAAGTCTGGGGGTCTTGTTGAAAACACGATAGGCGTAATTGTTCGAATCATAACCAAGAAAGAAACCTTCATCGGACTTTGAAGCGAACTTTGAAGTCATGGGATTCTTGTTTAAAATATAACATGGAGAACCAAAACTCTAAAATATGAAATATTAGGCTTGTTACTGGTGAGTAGCTCATAGGATGTCTTCTTGAGAAGTCGATGAAGATAAAGTCGATTTACGGCGTGGCAAGCAGTGTTAATCGCTTCCGCCCAAAATAGATCTGAGGTCTTGTACTCATCGAGCATTGTTCTTGCCATCTCTATGAGAGTTCGGTTCTTTCTTTCGGCGACTCCGTTTTGTTGAGGGGAGTACGGAGCTGAAAACTCGTGCTTTATGCCTTCTTCATCAAGGTACTCCTCCACTTGTGTGTTCTTGAACTTCACGTCGTTGTCGCTTCGAATTTTCTTGATTGTCAATGAGAATTTGTTTTGAGCTCGTTTGAAGAACTTCTTGAGTATTCCTTGTGTTTCTGACTTATCATGCAAAAAGAAAACCCAAGTGAAGCGAGAAAAATCATCAACAACTACTAAACCATATTTGTTACCGACGATGCTTATGTAGGCAATTGGACCAAATAAGTCCATGTGAAGTAGCTCGAGCGGTCTTGTTGTAGTCATGACGTTCTTGGCGGGGTGAGGTGCTCCAACTTGCTTCCCGGCTTGGCACGCGCTACAAGGCCTGTCTTTCTCAAACACAACATCCTTTAAACCTTGGATGTGATCACCCTTGAGGAGATTTTGAAGGTTCCTCATACCAACATGCGCTAGCCATCTATGCCACAGCCAACCCATGTTGGTTTTTGCAATCAAGCATGTGTCAAGTTCAGCTTTATCCTTGTTGAAATCAACAAGATAGAGGTTTCCCTTTAACATACCCTTGAATGCAATGAAACCATCACTCCTCCTAGAAACGGTCACACCCTCGTTAGTGAACAAGCAATTATAATCATTATCACATGATTGAGATATGGACAACAGGTTATAATCCAAGGAATCAACATGTAATACATGAGAAAGTATGTGCTTAGATGATATGGCAATTTTACCGGTACCGAGCACCTTCCCTTGACTATTATCTCCAAAATAGATGCCCTCATTTGGATCCTCATTCTCTTCATATTCAACGAACATTCTTATTTCTCTGGTCATATGGTTGGTGTAGCCACTGTCTAACACCCATTTAGATCCACCGGAGGAATAGGCCTGCAAAAACAATTTATGCCTTGGTTTTAGGTACCCAAGCTTGCTTGGGTCTGCGGAGGTTAGTCACAAGAGATTTGGGCACACACACATGAGACTTGGTGTTCCCATGGCGTGACCCAACATAATGAGCATAAACCTTTCCATAATTATTTCTCATTAAGACATACGAGCCATCGAAAGTTCTAAACAATAATTGTTGTTGTTTATGTATAGGACAAGTCTGGGAGGTCGAACTTGTCCAAAGGACCGGACTTGTCCGGACACCGACCGGACTAGTCCGGTGTTCATGGGTGTTTAATGTTTTAATCTGGGACTTTCCAGTTTGAGAGGGTCTTCCCTTTACAAAGGTAATCCTTTCCTTGTTATTCTTATGACTTCTAGCATGTTGCTTTTCACCATAAGAGTAACCAATGCCATATTTGATATTTGGAGGTCTTTTGACCAAGTATGCACTACATGCATATTTGATCTTCTCCTTGTCAAATATGCCACTTTGGGCAGGATGCTTATCCTTTGTAGAGGTTGGTTTGTCCTTCAAACTGGTGTCAACTTTATTACATGTACAAGCATAAGCAACCTCAGTTTTAATGGGTTGAGAAGGTGAACTTGAAGCGGATGAAGGTTCACCTTGCTTGAGTGACTCAACTTGCACTTCAAGGATCTTGTTAACCTTGATCAGGTTAGCAAGTTTGTCCTTGATTGCAGCATTTGAGTCGTTTAACTCCAAGCAAGTTTCCTTGCTTGAAGCTAACTCAACCTCTAGTGACTTGCTTCGCTCCTTTTCAAGCTCTAGAAGTTTGTCAAGTTTGACATGTTCCTCCTTTTGGGAGATAATCATGTCCTCTTGACAATGTATCAACCTCTCCTTCTCAACAAGTTGATCAAGTAAAAATTTCATTTTTGTGGCAGTTTTCCTATCTAGTCCAATAAGCATATCCTCATTATCACTATTGATTTCATCATCACTAGAATAGGAATGCACGGAAGGAGGTTTGGTGTTTACCTTGCGTTTACCTTCCTTTTCCATGAGGCAAGTGCCATTTCCCTTCCATGCGCCGAGTGTAGGGAAGACAGCGGACTTCTTGGATGTCTTCTCGATGGCTATGCTAGCCATCTCTTCTTCTTCGGATGATGAGGACTCATCATTCGAGTCACACTCTTTCCCTATGTGTGCTTGTTAGGCTTGTTTCTTCTTCTTGAAGAATTTCTTGGGTTGAGGCTTGGCTTCTTTGGTCTTCTTTTTATTTTCTTCATATGGGCAATCAACTATAAAGTGGCTATACTCACCACAATTATAGCATGCCCGCCTCAACTTTGGCTTTGTTCTTTCCTTGTACTTTCCTTTGCTTGATTTAGTTCATTGTCTCTTCTTCATTATTCTCTTGAATTTCTTCATGAATAGTATCATGTCTTCTTCATCTAATTCACTGCTCTCATCATCACCGTCTTCTTCTAGCTGAGCTTCTCGAGCTTCTTTAGATAGGGGCTTGAGGGTGGACTTCAAAGCAACCACTTTCTTCTTTGCCGAGGTGAGGTCGGTAATTTCATTGACATGCTTTGTTTGTTTTTCCATCATCTCAAAATTGATGATTTTTCCAAGTAATTCATCCGGAGTCATTTTCTTGTATTCGGGGCTTTCTCTAATCATTGAGCATAGGGTGACATTGCGAGGCATGAAAGCTCTAAGGATGAGCTTCACCACCTTGTGGTCATTCCACTTCTTGCTTCCGTATGATCGAACCTTGTTGACGAGTGTCTTTAATCGGTTGTACATATCTTGAGGTGACTCGTCTCCTTCGATTGCGAATCTTCCTAATTCGCCTTCGATCATTTCGATCTTTGCTTCACGCACATGTTGGTCACCTTCATGTGCAGTTTGCAGTGTGTCCCATATCTCCTTAGCAATCTCGAGTCCATCCACCTTGGTGAACTCGTCCCAACTGAGCGAAGAGGTAATTACTGCTGCGGCTTGAGAATTTTAATGAATAGCTGCTCTTGGCTTGGTGTGAGCTCTTCGTCGTCATCCGGGATATCTATCCCTGTGCACACAATATACCATAAACTTGGATTGAGGGAAATGAGATGCATTTTCATATTTTGCCTCCACATTGAGTAATCACTTCCATCGAAGTGTGGGGCTTTTCCAAGTGGGATAAACAAATAATGATTATTTTTGGAATTAAGACGATCATTGTTGAAAGGATAACGGGAGTAGTCGGTGTGACTACTCCCCTTATTCTTTTCTTCAATCTTCACTTTCCCTTTGGAAAGTGTCTTCTTTCTTAGGAGTGCCTTTAGTTCTAGCGTCTCCTCATCGTCGTCCTCGAAGTATTGAATGGCTTCGAGGAGCTTCTCCACCTTTAGGTTCTTGTCATCATCAACCTTTTCTTGGTTGTTGCTCTTGTGGATGTCCTTCATGTCCGACATGATCTTCGAGCGATTTGTCTCTTTCTTGAAGAACCTGCTCTGATACCAATTGAATGTGGCCTACAGGGGGGTGAATAGGCCTTTTTGAATTTTGTCGGAACATGCAACACTTAATCACCAGATCAAAACTTGAGATATCGGACTAGTCCGGTAAAGTGTGGACTAGTCCTGTGTGTACGGACTAGGTTGATCAAGTTTGATTTATTAAGTTTGATTCTAGGGTGTAGCAGCGGAAATATACTTGTAATTTATGTGTTGCAAGATTATGTACTAGGGTATATCACAAGTCAATCTTAAATTTGATATTTCAACATAAAGTGAGCAAGATTAATTGAAACCCTAGATTGATATGATGTAAAGAACGACGAACACAAAGCAAAAACACAAGAGATTTATCCCATGGTTCGGTTCCCACAGAGGCAACCTACATCCACGTTGAGGAGTCCACAAAAGGACCGGGTCTTCTCCAACCCTACCCTCGTCGGATCGCCACCAAGGCCAATCCTCTTCCACTTATCACAAAGGGGTGAATAACCGAATTCAAAGGGGCCTTCTCACACGTTGAGGGCTCCCTTAGATTACAACACAAAATACCACCAAGAACACACTCAAAAGATTACAATGAAATCACAGGAGTGTGTTAGAGAATCAAACCAAGAGCTCAATGAGTGTTGAACGTGTCTCTCCAATGATCTAGAGTGTATCCTCAAAGGATTGATCTTTGTTGCACTTAATTTCATGGAGAGATGTGTTTTTGAGGCTCTTGGGAGGTGTGACGGCGCTAGGTTTCGCGAGAGATTCAAGTTGGGTCATGCACCTCTATTTATATGGGGTTTCTAAAAGTGACCGTTAGGGTTTAGAAAGATCGGACTAGTCCGTGGTGGACACCGGACTAGTCCGGTGTGCTGTGTGTAGCAAACCCTAAGTGTTCCGAAATATTGGACTAGTCCGACTAGGAGTGGACTTGTCCGATTTCGCTTCTGGAAATCTTCAGACTAGTCCAATAGACATCGGACTTGTCCGGGCAGTGAAACCCTAAGTGGTTATGAGGACAAGTCCGCACTTGGAGGACTTGTCCGATTTAGGTCACAGAGATTTTTGGACTAGTCCGTGTTAATATCGGACTTGTCCGATTTAGATCAGAATGAATATCGGACTAGTCCGGTGATGATCGGACTTGTCCAATTTTGTGTGACTTGGGAAGTGTTTTGAGGACTAGTCCGCACTGGGGAGGACTAGTCCGATTCTAGTCAGAGAGATATCGGACTAGTCCAATGGATATCGGACTTGTCCGATCTTGTGCAGAAGGGATATCGGACTAGTCCGGTGACATTCGGACTAGTCCGGTCCTGTATAAATTTGTGCAATGTGTGTGTTTTATTGTGATTGATCTCTTGAGGTGTGTTTCCTTAACACACTCCATACACAATATCTACTATTCTTCTTCCTTAAGCTCATTTCCACTTTGCTCCTCATTCTCCCTTCTTTTTGGCACTTTGGTTATTTTGCTATTAAAACCTGTGCTCATCTCAACAAAGAGGTTAGGATCTCATTTGCTTATCATAAATCATCCAAAACCCACAAGGGATTCCTAGATGCACTTTCAATTTTCATGTTCTGCCTCCACATTGAGTAGTCATTACCATCAAAATGTGGGGCTTTTCCAAGTGGAATAGATAAGTACTGATTATTGCTAGATTTAAGACGATTGTAGTTGAAAGGATATCGGGAGTAGTTGGTGTGACTACTCCCCTTCTTCTTCTTCTCATCTTCAATCTTTACTTTCCCCTTGGAAAGAGTTTTCTTCCTTAGGAGTGCCTTTAGTTCCAGCGTCTCCTCGTCGTCATCCTCGAAGTCTTGAATGGCCTCGAGGAGCCTCTCCAATTTTTGGTTCTTGTCTTCATCAACCTTCTCTTGGTTGTTGCTCTTGTGTACGTCCTTCATGTCTGACATGATCTCTTCGAGCGATTAGTCTCCTTTTGAAGAACCTTGCTCTGATACCAATTGAATGTTGCCTAGAGGGGGAGTGAATAGGCCTTTTTGATTTTCTGTCGGAACCTGCAACACTTAACAACCAGATCAAATCTCAAGATATCGGACTAGTCCGGTCGAGTGCGGACTAGTCCGGTGTGTACCGACTAGGTTTGTCAAATCTGATCGATTATCTTGATCCTAGGATGTATGCAACGGAAATATACTTGTAATTGAAGTGTTACACAATTATGAACTAGGATGTACCACAATTTAATCTTATATTCAATGTTTCAACATAAAGTGAATAAGATTGGTTGAAACCCTAGATATGTATGAAGTGTAAGAACAATGAGCGCAAAGAAAGAACACAAGCACTTTATCCCATGGTTCGGTTCCCACAGAGACAACCTACATCCACGTTGAGGAGTCCACAAAAGGACCGGGTCTTCTCCAACCCTACCCTCGTCGGATTGCCACGGAAGCAAATCCTCTTCACTTATCACAAAGGGCAAATAACCGAATTCAAGGGGCCTTCTCACACGTTGTAGGCTCCCAAGATTACAATATGAACACCACCAAGAACACACTCGAAAGATCACAATGAAAACCACAGGAGTGTGCTAGGGAATCAAACTAAGAGCTCAATGAGTGATGAATCGTGTCTCACCAATGATCAAAAGTGTATCCTCAAGGGATTGATCTTTCTTGCGTTTGATTTCATGGAGAGAGGTGTTTTCTAGGCTCTTGGGAGGTGTGACGGCGCAGGGGGTCGAGAGATATGAAAGATGGGTCGTGTACACCTATTTATATGGGGTTCCCAAAAGTTACCGTTAGGGTTTAGGAATATCGGACTAGTCCGTGGTGGACATCGGACTAGTCCGGTGTGCTGCGTGTAGCAAACCCTAGGTGTCCTGAAATATCGGACTTGTCCGATTTTGGTTCTGGAAATCTTCGGACTAGTTCGGTGTAGGATCGGACTTGTCCGAATTTGTGTAACTTGTGAAGTGCTTGGGGACTAGTCCGCAATAGGGAGGACTAGTCTGAATCTTGTCAGAGAGATATCGGACTAGTCCGTGGTGATATCGGACTAGTCCGGTCAGTGAAAAACTGGACTGAGAGGACAAGTCCGCATTGTGAGGACTTGTCCGATCTTGTGCAGAAAGATATCGGACTAGTACGGGGTCAATCGGACTAGTTCGGTCCTGTATAAATATGTGCAATGTGTGTGATTATTTGTACTTGAGCTCTTGGGGTGTGTTTCCTTAACACACTCCATACACAATGATCTACTACACTTGTTTCTTGAGCTCTTTTCCACATTGCTCCTCATTCTCCTTTCTTTTTGGCACCATGCTCATTTTCTCATTAGAACCTGTGCTCATCTCAACAAAGTGGTTAGGATCTCATTTACTTGTCATAAATCATCCAAAACCCACAAGGGATTCCTAGATGCACTTTCAATACGCCACCGGCATAGGCGATGAATAGTCTTTAAGAATACCTCATTGATTGTTGCTGCCATAGAACTATCTTGATATGTGCAAATATGATTTTCATTTACATGTAGACAAACATGAGGAAATATATTATTGAATGCATGAATAATTTCTCTAGTTATGTGACAGTAATATAATAAATGTTTTTAGTTGATCAAGATGTATTCTTACCTGTAAGGATGCATCTGGGTTCCTTCGCAGGTTTCATGCAGTTTTTGAACATATTAAATAGCCACTCAAATGTGTCTATTTGTTCGTTGTGCAACAATGTCTGTCCGAAAATTACATTCTGCAGTTGGTGATTTGAACCCACAAACATTCCTACTAGCATACTATATATATTTGTTCGATAAGTGGTGTCAAAGGTTACTACAGCCCCAAAATTCACATATTCTGCACGCTGACTTGCATGGCTCCAGAACACATTTTGTATGACATTGTTCTCATCTACTTGAATGTCGTAGTAGAATGTTCATTTTGTGCTCCCATTTCCTTGAAAAATTGTATCAATTTTGGAATATTTTTTTCTCTCATCTCTCGCTGCTGCAGCCCTCCTGAAAAAAAAAAGTACAGTTGATTTCAGAATAGCTAATCATACGGCTATTTTTTGAGTATCCACCGTTTTTTAATATTGAGAATGTTACCTATTTTTGAGGTCCATCTCAGTGGAACTGATATTCTATCGCCTACCGTACATATCAGACAACAAGTTACCTGTACAATCTGGAGGAGCGTTGCTTTTGTGCCATTGATGAACCATCTCCATGACGACTAGATCTTTTTTCTTATGTGCTCTCATGTAATGCACTGACTCATCAGATGGTGTCAATACGTGATTTTGCTCCAATCTTATTCTATTGAAAAACCAATATCCCTATTTTTCAAGCATTTTGCCTTAACATACGCTTTGCAATTTGTCCTCTTTGATGTCTTCTCTGTCTTCCTTTCTTCTCCTTTCTTGTAGAAATCCCATTTGCCTTGCTTGCTGCATGAAAAATCTTTGACCGTTGGATGCGACTTGGTTATACGTACATCAAATCCTTCCATTCTTGCATATAAGTTGTAGAAAATTTTTGCTTCGTCACTGCTCTCAAATCTTTGTTCTCCATTGGGCACAATTTCCGCAGACATTGTTGGGTCCTACAATTCAGGAAATATTAGTTTAGCTTCTTGCATTCGTATCATACATGCTTCAAATTGTTAAAATAAAAAATTTAAGTAGTTTGTGTGTCTCATGTGATAGTATTTCTTTTCTGGATCCGGCGTCATCATTGCAGTAGGTGACACAGTTGTTGGGCGTGTCATCGTGTACCGTACTAGTGATCCTTCTGTGCTTCTATTTTCACTCGATATGGCTGTCCTCGTTGATTCAGCACCGGATGTTGCATTTGTTGTTGGTGTGTAGAACATCGATGGAGTTAGTATCTGGATCTACATAACAGATGCATGAATTAACAATAGATATGGTATTCTCATTATTGTGCAAAATCAGAGAAAAAAACAATTTCAAAGCTACTAGACTCTCAATTAGAATTCCTTATGATGTAGGCCAGTAAATAATAGTATACAGAATAAGTTCGTTCGTTGAGCCACATAATAATTAATATCTGAACACGTGGTTTTACAGTACAAAGAAAAAAAGGGTAAATCAAAACTCAGAAAATAAATATACAGTTTTGCATTAAAGATCAGTGTTCATCAGTGATGCCTCAAACTTTAATAGCGTAAGCATGCATACGCAAGATACCTGTTATCATATGTTACTATGACTGCAGATCATTATAACGTTTTGCAAATATACACTGCTACAATAAGCCTCATCTCAGGCGGCTCCAAACGTATTATCACACGCGGTTTCTAAAATCGCATGAAACGAAGAGTCTGTGATAATCAGCAATATCACAGGCGGAAAGTGAAACCGCCTATGATAATATTGTTATCACATGCGGTTCTTTACTTACGACTAGCCGCCTATGAAGAAACATTATCAAAAACGGCTCTTTACTTACGACTAGCCGCCTGTGAAGAAATATTTTCACAGGCGGGTCGTACAGTATAAGTAACCGCCTATGATAATCGTTTTACCATAGGCGGATCTTTACCTATGACAAGCCGCCTATAGAGACAATTTATCGCAGCCGGTTTGTACCGTAATAGTAACCGCCTGTGATAATGGAGTTATCACAGGTTGTTCATTACCTATGTCTTGCCGCCTGTGATGATATAATTTCACAGGCAGGTCTAGCCGTAGGTAAAGAACCGTCTGTGATAAAGTATACACTATGCAGTACAACCTGCTGTTATTTCTAATTTTCAGGTCAATTCAATATAATCACAGAAGTCAACAATATAATCATAGAAGTAAACAATATAATAACAGAAGTCATCTCACAGAAGTCAATTTCACTAAAACAATATACATATATATATAAGTTACACATACAAGTCATCTCATAGTTTACAAGTTTCACTAAAAACTGTTTCTATTGTCAAAGTCGCAAAGTTCTGGCACATCAGCTATTACACCATCCTCATCAAAGAACACCCCTCTTTTGTGCAAAATTTCGCGACGCATGAATTGACACAGTTCACCGACAATCTTGCTGGCTCCTCCACTAGGCATACTTCTACAAACCGGCCATTCTTGGTACACATTCTTCGTGTGCTACAACGAAACACATAACAAGTTTTAGAACATGTTGGTTTGAACAATCTCAAAGTATAGATCAAAGTGAGTATACAAGAATTTATTTGTTATTTTTGGAGCAGTTATACTATGAGCAATTGAATTTTGAAGTTAGAATCAAAATATAAAAATAATGTTTCTGGTAATATTGAACAACAGAGAATATAAGAATTAAAATACGCTAGTTACAATGAAAATGAAACTTGAAAGTTAGAAAATAAGACATCAACATTAAGGATAACTTACATCCTCACGATTCACTCTATTTTCACTGGCGGTCCGAAGATGCTCGCATACATAATACGCGCATAAGACACTCCCAGCAGGCTGCTTCAGACAAAGATAATATGTTTTAATGTCCAATGCATTTGTATTAGGAGGTCTCTGACTGTCAAGCTATTCCGCGAAAAACCGCCAAGTGCTGTAATACAAGAAATATCATATAAAACTTATCAACACATTCTAAATGTGTGTAAATTAAAAGTATCGAATAAACGTACAGTTTCAAAATGGAAAGGAAATCTTTGTAACGATCTGGTGAGTAATCGGCTGAGTCCAAGACTATTGTCAAACCCTGCGTTGGGTTGATGAAGATCATTACGTAGTGTTTACTGCACACATACAAACACACATGTTAAGTTAACAATTAACAATAATTACTGTTTCAATGTCATATGTCAAACTTACTCAAAGTGGTACGGAGCCTTTACGAGGTCCTTGCCATCTCTGATAAAGTTAAACATGGCATGTCCTATGTAAGCTGCAACCTCGGTACTTTTATCCTTCTTTTGTTTTGTGATTGATTTATCAATTTTTTTTTTCATGTGCTTGTATCTGTTCTGAGTCTCGATCCACCTTAACGTTGAATAGTGTCTTTGCAATCCATGTAGGGTCAAGGATACCTGTCTTGCATTTCATCTTTTTATTATCCATGTATTGCATCCTATTGAAGAAGTCCAGAAATTGTTATAATCTCATGAAATGTGTATGCGTGTAGTAAGAAAAGCAAATACAAAATATTAGAGGCACTTACAAGCACCAAACGAGTAACAGGTTGATTTCGAGCATGCCCCGATGGAAAAGAACATGTAGATCTTCAAAGAAAAGGGCTCGTTTCTCTACTCCAGTGCTCCAGAATGCTTCTTTTGGCACACGAAATGTGATGTAAGAAAGTTCATATTTTGTGCTGGCAGTAATGTACCACTCGTGCATTCTTTTGAGCGGGACATGTTGTTTGCTAAGTTGTACCAATTTTATGAACGACTTCCCATTCTCATATTTAGGAGGAACATCCTCAAGCTTGTATATTGGAATTTCTGGTTTAATAAAGCCATCCGCTGATTATACATGACCCCGTCTTCTTCCCACTCCTCAATATCTTCTAATGTTGACTCATGTGAAGAACGAGATGCACTCGATTTTCTAATATTTTCCTTCAGATTTTCCAAATATTTTGACACTTCTTTAGAAGGATTCTTATTTTCGAATGAGCAAACTTTCATAGGCACTGATGATCAAGGAGTAGTCGTCAGAAGTTGGACACTGACTTGTTGTTGAACTTGTTGTTCAACTGATTGCTCTTTACTACCAACAGCTTGCTCTAGTACTATTTCAAGCTGTTGCTCAACTGGTTGCTCTTTACGAACAACAAATTGCTCTGGTACTGCTTCAAGCTGTTGTTCAACATGTTGATCTTGGTTATCTTTACTAGCAAGGTTACTATCATCCTTGCTGAGACATAGCGGGAGTGGATCTTCCAGGACTGGGAGTGGATCTTCCTAGACTTTTGCCTTAGAAGACGGGGTTGCAGTATTTTGAGATGAGACGGGGATAGAAATCGGCTCATCGTCCAACACAGTATCGCGTCGGTTCTAAAGGATTAAATGGGCCCTGGTATCCAATGTTCACTAGTGAGATTTATTCACCCAAATTTGCTGAGATTTATTCACTTTTGAATGGCTGTTTAAATATCTAGAAATATATTTTGAAAACGTTGTAATTGAAGTAAATGTAGTACACATTGTATACTACATTTGTTGCAATAACAATATTACCAAAATATATTTTTAAGTATCTTAAAATAATGATCCAAAATTAAAAAAATTCACAGCACGTGGCTGGCAACCGTACACCATGTGGACGGCTTCGTGGACGGCAAGGAGGCTAGTTTTGCAAAAAAAAAAACAATAATTCAATAGTTATTGTTGTAAAATCACAAAAAATCATGCTAAAATGAAAAAAATTCCACTACGAAAGGATCAAGCACGGATGCCCAACATTAAGCGGTCGTTTTGACTGTCTTGGAAAACCTATTTTATTTGTACAAACTCCAAATAAGATCATAAATTAATTTATTATCCCTACAATCCAGACTTGATCAATTTACCTCGTAATGAGATTATTAGTTTGCTTTTACATGCATGTTGTATTCACTACTACAATAAGCCTTATCGCAGGCGGCTCCAAACCTATTATCACGCGCGGTTTTTAAAACCGCCTGAAATGAAGAGCTTGTGATAATTCGCAATTTCACAGGCGGAGAAGTGACACCTCCTGTGAAGACACATTATCACGGGCGGTTTTTTACTTAGGCTAGCCGCCTGTGAAGATAAGTTATCACAGGCGGGTCGTGCAGCATACATACCCGCCTGTGATAATTGCGTTATCACAGGCGGGTCGTGTAGCATATCTAACCGCCTATGACAATGGTGTTATCACAGGCGGATGTTGACCTACATCAAGCCGCCTGTGAAGACTTTTTACCGCAGCCGATTTCTATCATAACAGTAACCACCTGTGATAATTAGGTTATCACAGATGGTTCTTTAACTATATCTAGCTGCCTGTGATAATTGTTTTTCACAGGCATGCCTAGCCGTTGGTAAATAACCACCTGTGATAGGTATAACCTATGCAGTACTACTGCTGTTATTTCTAATTTCCAGGTCAATTCAATATAATCACAGAACAGAAGTCAACAATATCATCACGGAACAGAAGTTAACAATATTATCATCACAGAAGTCATCTCACAGAAGTCAATTTCACTAAAACAATATACATATGTACAAGTTACACATACAATTCATCTCATAGTTTACGAGTTTTCACTAAAAACTATTTCTATTGGCATAGTCGCAAAGTTTGGCACATCATCTATTGCACCATTCTCATCAAAGAACTTCCCTCTTCTGTGCAAAATTTCGTGACGAATGAATTTACAGAGTTCAGCAGCAATCTTGTCGGCTCCTCCATCAGGAATACTTCTACAAACCGGTCATTCTTCATTTAGATTCTTTGTGTGCTGCAATATAACACATAACAAGGTTTAAAATATGTTGGTTTAAACAATCTCAAAGTATAGACCAAAGTGAGAGTATACAGGAATTTAGTTGGTATTTGTGGAGCAGTTGTACAATGAGCAATTGAATCTTGAAGTTGGAATCAAAATATGAAAATAATGTTTCTGGTAATATTGAACAGCAGAGAATATAAGTATTAAACTATGCTAGTTACAATGAAAATGAAACTCAAAAGTAAGAAAATAAGGTATCGACATTAAGGATAACTTACATCCTCACGATTCTCTATATACGTCGGCGGTCCGAAGATGCTCGCATACATAATACCCGCATAAGACACTCCCAGCAGGCTGCTTCGGACAAGCATGATACGTTTTAATGTCCAATGCATTCGTATTGGAAGGTCTCTCACCGCCAAGCTGTTCCGCGTAAAACCGCCAAGCGCTGTAATACAAGAAATGTCATATAAAACTTGTCAACACATTCTAAATGTGTGTAAATTAAAATTATTGAATAAATGTACAATTTCAAAATGGAAAGGAAATCTTTGTAAAGATATGGTGGGAAATCGGATGAGTCCAAGACTGTTGCCATTCTCAGTGTTAGCTTGATAAAGATCATTATGTAGTGATCACTGCAAACACACAAACACACGTGTTAACAATTACCAATAACTGATATTTCAATCTCATGTGTCGAACTTACTCGAAGTTGTACGGAGCCTTTACGAGGTCCTTGCCGTCTCTGACAAAGTTAAACATCGCATGTCCTATGTAAGCTGCAACTTCTGTCCTTTTATCCTTCTTAAGTTTTGCGATTGCTTTTTCAAAATCTTTTTTTCATGTGCTTGAACTTTGTTGAGTCTCGATCTGCCTTGACGTCGAATAGCGCCTTTGCAATCCTAGTAGGGTCAAGGATACCTGTCTTGCGCGCCAACTTTTCATTATACATGTATTGCATCCTATTGAAGAAGTCCAAAATTGTTATAATATCATGAAATGCGTATGCGTGTAGTAAGAAAAGCAAATACAAAATATTAGAGGCACTTACAAGCACCAGACGAGCAGCAGGTTGATTTCGAGCATGCCCCGATGCAAAAGGGGATGCAACTCTTCAAATAAAATGACTCGTCTATCTTCTCCATTGCTCCAGAATGCTTCTTTTGGAATACGAAATGTGATGCAATTAAGACCATATCTTGTGCTGGCAAGGATGTACCACTCATGCATTCTTTTGAGCGGGACGGGTTGTTTGCTAAGTTGTACGGATCTCATGAACAGCTTCCTATTCTCAAATTTAGGAGGAACATCCACAAGCTTGTATATTGGAACTCCTGGTTTAACTAAAGTTGTTTGCCGATTATACATGACACCGTGTTCTTCCCACTCCTCGATATCTCCTAATTCTGGCTCATGAGAAGAACGAGATGCACTCGATTTTATAATATTTTCCTTCATAGTTTCCAAATACTTTGACACTTCTGATGAAGGTTTCTTATTTTCGTATGACCTAACTTTGATAGGCACTAATGATTGAGGAGTAGTCGTCGGAAGTTGGACACTGGCTTGTTGAACCTGTTCTTCAACTGATTGCTCTTTACTCCCAGCAGCTGGCTCTAGTACTACTTCAAGCTGTTGCTCAATTGGTTCTCTTTACTAGCAACAGCTTGTTGTGGTACTGCTTGAAGCTGTTGTCCAACTTGTTGCTCTTGGATATCTTTACTAGCAAGGTTACTATCATCCTTGCTGAGACATATGGGGAGTGGATCTTCCTGGACTGGGAGTGGATCTTCATAGACTTTCGCCTTAGAAGATGGGATTGTAGAATTTCGAGATACGACGGGGCTAGAAATTGGCTCATCGTCCAACACGATATCGCGTCGGTGCCAAAGGATTAATCGGTTGACAGCCTGCCCCAGAGTCGCGATCCCCTCAGGTGTAACGTGGTCTATTTCACAATCTTCTTAATCATTATCAATGATCTGAAGAACTTGCACCAAAGCATAATACAACAGAAGTGGATTCCCGTTGAAGTCACGATCAGGCTTTGAAATAGCAGTCGCAACCTGATTGGTTTTGTTCCCTGCTCTGCTGATCGGGACAAGAAGACGACAAGATTTGTCGTTAGCAATATCATCGACAGGGAACTTATGGGTTGACCCTGAGCCTGACATAGAACCAACGCTGCTATGGTAGGCAGTTGGAGATACTAATTGCTCCTTTTGCACCGGAACCATCGATGTACTCGGTGCCACTAATTGTCCCGATTGTTTAAGTTCTTCCATTATTTCTTGCATATTTTCTTTGACCTTTTGAGCAATCGTTTCATCAAGTGTTTTCTTAAACTTCTCACGTCTTCTATATGTGTCTTTATCTTTAGGGAAGCCATCTAGCCAATACATTTGAGAAGAGACTGCTCGAACCCGTCCGCTGTGTTCACGGTTTCCTAAGATAGCGGTAAGTTGGTCATTCTCCCTCTTCGGCTTGAAGAGACACTTCTGTTGCTTTTCAATTACTTCTTTCATTTTCTCCTCTACTTCATTCACAGAGTCGGGCTTTTCAAGTTTGCCCTCGCTGATCAAACCTGACCGGGCAAAGACCCACCGCTGAGTTCGCTCATCGCAGCCTTTGAAATTGGTCAGAACATAAAAAACATATAACAATTGATATTTTTCATTTTTCTATCTTGATGAATATAATGCTTTTTTCATTTATTTTTTCAGTGGACATTTTTATTCATCAAACCAA
This sequence comes from Tuctoria greenei, assembly GCA_036927565.1. Taxonomy (NCBI): domain Eukaryota; kingdom Viridiplantae; phylum Streptophyta; class Magnoliopsida; order Poales; family Poaceae; genus Tuctoria; species Tuctoria greenei. The sequence continues at coordinate 17,564,778 of JAYESD010000003.1, forward strand.
CCTCTATGAATTTTTTCAGATTTTTTTACTTTTTTTAAATCAATGTGTGTTCATAATTTGATGAATGCCTCATATGTATATGAGCATTTAGTTAGAATGATGGATAATTTGAAGTTTGACATGTTTGAATGCTTTTAAAAAAATTAACAAAATTTATACATGTATAAATAATACAAATATGTTCATACAAACAAATTTAAGTGAAGGACCCTTTTTTATGAGATACACAAATGTGAATAATTTGTGAGTAGAAATTAATTTGATATTTACCAAAACATTACAATTTCAGCTATACAAGTTTTAAAATATTTGGTTCAGGTGGTAGATATTAATTTTATACAAATATAGAAGAAAGAATCATCGAATTTGGACTCAATTTGCAGAATCTAAACATGTTTGAGTATTTATATTGGAATCTAAATAAAAAAGAAGCAAGGGATAAGGAAACTGAAGAGCCTCGGGCATTATCTCAAGCGGTTTGTAATGAATAACCGCCTGAGATAATCGTTTTCTCAGGCAGTTATTAATAACCAACCGCTTGTGATAAATTTAAAAACCGCCTGTGAAAAACTAACGCCTATATAAAGACCCCTCGCCACAGTCGAAACACAACCCTGGAGATTTTTCCACCGCCGCAAGGCTGCGGAAATTACCCACCGCCGCAGCCGCCCAGCCTGCACTGTCGTGCCGCCGCTCAGCCCGCATTGTCGTGCCACCTCTCAGCCCACACTGCCGCGCCGCCGTCCAGCCCCACGGAGGCACGCCTCTACCCAGTCCCACATCGCGCCACAAGGTACCTAAGTAAATTCTCATATTTTTCTTACTATGCATTGTATGCTACCTTTTTCTTTGTATATTTTCATAAGCTGCTAGTTTTGTGTGTTGGTATATGGATTGTGTCCTTTTGCATGTGTGTACATATGTGTTTGGACTCAATAATTTGGTGACATGAATAGTTTGTTGGTATATGGTATTGGTATTGGACTCATATGTGTTGGTATATGGATTGTGTCCTTTTGCATGTGTGTACATATGCGTTTGGACTCAATAATTTAGTGACATGAATAGTTTGTTGGTATATGGTATTGGACTCATATGTGTTGGTATATGGATTGTGTCCTTTTGTAGTTTGTACCTATTTTGTGACATGAATATGATGTTTAATTAACATATGATATTGTAATATATATAAGATGCATGAAGTTTACCCGAACTTGTAATTGTAGTTTTATGTGTTTTCTTTTTCAATATGTTACTTGTGCATGTGTGCCTCCTGCTTCCATATATTTCGAAGGAGTGATTAGGGTTAGCTTTCTAGGGAGATGGTTTTGTAACTCACCCATTTAGTTACCATCGTTGGATGGGATACGATGTCAAGATATAACGGGCCAGATCCCACACAGGCCTAGCCCATGCTATTGGGCCTATTTGCCCCACGACTTCAATCCTTCACCCCCGCTTGCTGCTCCCGATGCCTTCGACTCCGTACGCCTCAAGACGTTGCCCGTCTCATCCAGACTCCGCTCGATGCTGCCACCTCCCGTCCGCCACGCTTTCTATTCGTCGCTGATCTTAGAGTCTTATTTGACGTTGCTGCCGCTCTCCTACATGTCACCTCTCTCTACAACTCTGTATCGACTTGGTATTATCGTAAAAACCTTGAGGACGACTGGACATCGACTAGGGTTGATTAGTCGCCCTAATGAACAGACCTACATTGGTCGCCCTAATCATACTTGTTATGTCTCTATAAATTCATTTTATAGAAGACCTTTAGGGAATATTTGTGGCCAAATTTTGTAAATCTGACAAAAATTCTATTATTGAAGCATGGACCGTCGAGCGTGGATGTATAACATGCCAAGACCCGATTCTATGTACATTCATAATGTTGCAAATTTTATTGAAGCATCCAAGAGACATGCAAAGTTGTAAAAGATAGATGACATATTATGTCCATGTATCGACTGTGAAAATAAGATTGCTTGGATGGATAATATAGTAATCCAATCTCATTTGGTGAAAAGAGGTTTCAAAAAAAACTACACAATATGGACAGAGCATGGTGAGTTAGATACACATGATGTGGATAAAGATGATGAGAGAGTTTCAGATGATGATAATGTTCATATCGATGATGGTAGTGACAATCAAGATGGTGATGATGATAATGAGTTCGATTGTGAGGAGATGTTGCGTCACATTGAACCATATGTATTGACTTCTATGGGAGCAAGCAAAGGTTTAAGTAAAATGGAGACATTGCAGAATGTGGCGACGGATCTTTTATATGATGAATCAAATGGTTGTGATAAAAAGTTTACTACATTGTGTGCAGTCTTAGAACTACTAAAGTTGAAAGCTACGCACGGATGGTCCGATTGTAGTTTGTCTGATCTTTTGAATCTTATGGCAGAAATTCTTCCAAATCCAAATAAACTACCCAAAAGCACTTATAAAGCAAATAAACTTCTTTGCCCGATGGCACTAGGTGTGACAAAAATACACGCTTGGGTGAACCATTGTATTTTGTATCACAAAGAGCATGAGCTCACAACTAGATGCCCCATTTATGGTGTCAGTAGATATAAGAAGGACTACAATCACCAGTATGTTACCAACATGAAAAAGTCTCAAAAGAATAAGAAGTTTATTATTGGTCCTGAAGGTGACGATGACGATACTTCTGGCGATGCAGACGGGAAGAATAAGAGAAAAATTTTTGCCTTGGTGATGTGGTACCTTCCAGTAATTGATCGCTTGAAGCATTTGTTCTCAAACCCTAGGGAGGCTGAACTTATGCGTTGGCATTTCGAGCAACGCAAGAAGAATGAAAAGCATATATGACACCCTGCTGATGCAATGCAGTGGATTAATTTTGATATTCAATATCCAGAATTTGCAAAGGAAATCAGAAATGTGAGGTTTGCCTTGGCTACAGACGGGATGGATCCGTTTGGTGAAAAAAGGAGCATACACAGCTGTCGGTGGTTTGGATCCGGCAGATCTCCCGACACTACTAAAGTGTTAGAGGAGTTTGAGGTTCGGTGTGGGAGCGCGGAGATTCAAGAAGGTGAATTGTAAATGGCACAGGAGACGCGGAGATTTACGTTGTTCGGGCCGCCTGAGCATAATACCCTACTCCACGAGTGTGTTGGTGTTGTATTAGCTGTATGAGCTTGTATCGAGCGTCTATGGAACGTGTAGAGTGTGTCGTCGGCCTGTCCTTTTATAGTACAAGGGCAGGCCGTTACAAGTTAGCCTGGCCCGACATGTGGCCCCGGCGGTTACTAATATTGATACTCATTCAACACGTTTAATTACCCTTAATGACCGGGTAATGGGCTTTGACAGCACCGTTACTGGTAATTAAGGTCATCCGATCGTGTGTCATTAATATAGTATTAATGACACTTGATCGGGTCTTGAAGCCCTTGATTCCCCTTTGAAGATCTGGAGCCGTTGTGGAGTCTTCCGGAGGTTAGAGGCTGAAGATCCGACGGTTGGACACGTGGCAGCTCTGGAGCATACTGTGGGAAACAGATAGCTCCGGAGCTACCTGACACGTGTCAATTCCGGAGCTTCCCTCGACCTGGGGTTAGGTCCGGGGGTGCCATTTTGGTACATAGCCCGGAGCTTCCCCCTTGTGGGCGGTAGCTCCGGTTTGATAGTACACGTGGCGACCCTGGGATTAACCATGTTGGAGAAGCGGGTCCGGTTATGTCTGACATGTGGGCCTCCGAAGGTCTTCAAATCAAGTAGATGACTTTCCCTTGAGATCCTTGTAGTCTCAAGGGGTGTATGGTTCCCAGGGTACCGACAGTGGCCCCCTGGGCCCACCTCTGGGGAAGACCCCTTGGGTGAAGTCATTCCGCCGGAGGTGGGTCCATCCTCGCGACTTTTGAACTGAGTCTTCAAAGGTCTTCGGATGTGCCGTTGGCGTTAGTTTGGAGTTAAATCTTCGCCGTGTGGCGTATCCCGCGTGTGGCAGATGAGATCTTTGGCGTGCAGATTTCACGCAATTGAAGGTCACCGGTTCCCGATACGAAAACTGTATCGGTTCCGCGCGCCTTGTCAGGTCGCCGCCTTCGGGCTTCCCGCCTCATGATGACAACCGTTCGCCTTGGTAAGAACCTCGACTTGATCGTCGAGGTGGTCCCGGGCCCTCTTGTCATCGGCTGGGTGGAATTTTTGAGTGGTATCTTCGACTTCCTTGCGGTTTCCATCCAAGCGTTGTGAGGGCTTACTTAAGAAGGAAAGCGCGCACCGTCTGGAGTTCTTTACGCCTCTCATCTGATCTTGCGCTCAAACTCCCAACTTGTGCTTCGCTTTTCCTCTCTTGCCTTGCTGTGCCGCGATGGAGTTGGATCTCCGCGAGAGTCGTTTGAAGACCGACGGCGACCTGAAGAAGGTCCAGACCCTCATGGGATGGTCCTCAGACTTCTTCAACCGCATGGTCTGCGCCGGGGGAGAGCTCCCGTTTGAGAAGGAGCACGCCGGCGAAATGGTGTACTTTTCTTCGTACGTCATGGTGGGGTTGATCCCACCTTTTTCCTCCTTTTTCTTGATGCTGGTAGACTTTTATGGTCTGCAGCTATACCACCTTGGCCCTCACTCCATTCTCCTTGTGTCTATCTTTGTCCACTTCTGTGAGATGTGGGTGGGCATCCCCCCCTGCATTGAACTCTTCCGGACCTTCTTCACCGTCCAAACCACCGGCAGGAGTAATGAGTACCTTGGCTTCTACTACTTCGTGAAGCACAAGAAGTGCCCATTCAAGTACCTCCGGTCGTTTCCCTCTGGGAAGTGGGATGACTGGAAGAAGTACTGGATAGTCATTCGGGTGGAGGAGCACGAGAGGCTGGAGCTGCCCGAAGGCCTCCCTAACATTGACACGACGATCTGGAGTGAAGCTCCGGTGCTGGCGGACGCCTTCAACCCTGCTCTGACCAGGATCCGCCAGTGCGTGGAGGGAGGATTAACCCCTCAGGCGGTGTTTTGTAACTTCCTGGTCAACAGGTGGGCACCGCTAAAGAGGAGAGAAAAACTCGCTTGGGCCCTCAACAGCGTGATGGACGACGACCGGGTCGAGACCGGGCTGAAGTCCAACATGGTGGGGACAACCTTGGAGTTCCACCTCAAGAAGTTCTAGCACGGCATCGACGTCGAGGGTGACGACTTGACTCCGTCATCAGCTTTTCTTCCTCTGAACGTGGAAGTAGAGTTCAGTAGGGAGCTTCGGCGGAAGATGCCTGTGCTTGATGACCTCGGTGTCATCGAGAGAAGATCGATCTCCAGGGTGGCGATCCCTGGGGTTTCCGAAGGTGGTTCCGACCCTGCCCCGAAGCTAAGGGTTGAGGTTGTCGGCAAGGGCAAGGAGCCGGCGGATGAACCCTTGAGGCGAAAGAGGAAGCTGCAGCACGCCGACGGAAGGTCCGTCAGGCCTGCCACCTCTGCATCGGCTCCTTCTCCCCGGAGGGGGAGGTCTTCTGCAACCACGGCGACTGTACCCGCAGCAGGGTCCTCCCGGGGTGCTAGCTCCGGGCATGCGACTCCAGCACCAGGGCCGGTTGAGGCCTCTAGGTCCAGAGGTTCTTCCCGATCAAGGGGGGCCTCGACTAGGGAAACGCCTGTGGCTGCAACGAGTTGCGGGGGGCCTTCCGGAGCTTCCTCGCCGGCTATGACCAGCCCAGAACGCCCGAGAAAGAGGTTTCACGCAAGCTGGTGCGGAAGCCTCCCAAGGTAATTTTTAATCTTTACCTTGGACAGTTGTTTAGTTGTAGTAACTATTTTTAAGTTTCTTCATCCATCATCTGCAGCGTTCCCAAGAAGAGGAGTGAGGCTCCACCCTCAGCCATAGCAGCTGAAGCTGTGAGGGCGGGGGCTTCTGCTCCTGTCCCGGTGCCGCCCCAAGTGGTGGCTGAAGCTGCGGCAGCTCCGGCGCCAGCTGTCATGGTCATGGACCTCGACTCATCCCCAGAGACTCCCGTGGTAGCGCCGGACCGCGGGAGAGAAGATGCGCCAGTGGCACCAGTCCCGGAGGTTGAAGCTCCGGGTCTTGGTGCTGAGATGATGGAAGCTCCGGCCGTTGATCCGGAGGAAGTAGTAATTCCGGCCCCAGAGCCGGAAATTGTCGAAGCTCCAGCGGTTGAGCCGGAGGTGATTGAAGTCCCGACGTGCGCGCCGGATGTTGAGGAAGTCCCGGCGGTTGGGCCGGCTACCTTAGAAGCACCAGCCTCCCGAGCCGGTTGTTGCAGAGGCGTCGGAGCTCGAGCCCCCAATAGAGGAGGTGCCCAGCCAGAGCCAGAAGCGGCCCCTGCTCCGGAAGTGACGACGTCGGAGGTACTCGCGGCTGAGCCGGAGTGCCCTGGTGAAGTTGCTGGCCCCCTGCCTGAGGGGGCAAATGAAGACCTGGCGGCGGGGCCTTCCTCGATGGCGGCTGAGGCCATCCCAGAGGACGGCCCTAGTGCCATGGAGACCCAGGGGACCACTCTTGTGGAGTGGGACCCAATTTTTGTATTTGAAAACCCGCTGGAACCAGCGGAGGAGACTCCAGCAGGTCCGGAACCTATCCTGTTGTCATTGTCTATTGACAACGCTTGTTCCAGTGTGCGTCAAGTTCAACTGTCCTTCTTCCACGGCAGCAAGGCTCTTGAAGAGGAGCGCCAAACCCTTAGGCGGTGGCGTAACTGGCTCTACTTCGAGACCAAGCTGGCGCAGTCGAGGCTAGCAGATGACAAAGAGTGGATCAAGCGGGAGAAGGTCCGCCTGGAATACTGGGGCAAGTTATTGGATGACAGGGAGAGTATGACTCGTGCCCTCGACGCTCAATCCCGGGAGATTTACGAGCAGACCAAAGTAGCTAACAGTGCGGCCGATGAACGCCAATAAAGGCTTGAGGCCATTAACACTACACTCATCAAGCGTCGGGAGGCACTTGAAGAGAGGGAGAAAAGGTTCGAAGATGAAGAGCAGAAACTCCTTGAGCTGCAGGATGACGTCCTGAGGAGGGAGGAGGAGCTCACCGAGAAGGTGGCTCTGGCTGACAAGGTCCTAGAGGAGCGCGCCAAGAAATTGGAAGAGCGCTGCACTGAGGAAGAGGAGAAGGCCTGGGTGCGAGGGCAGGAACTCTATGAGCAAGAGTGTGCCCTTGCTGCCAGGGAGAAGAAAGTGAGGGGTAGGGAGAAGGACCTGGTTGACGGCCGGAACAAGATCCACCTCCGGGAGGAGGAGCTCAGAAAACTCGAGAAGCGAGTTGTTGAAAAGATCCAGCAAAACGCCAAAGAGGTTGAGCGCCTCGCTCGCGAGAATTCCGAACTGGTGGCAGCCAGAAGATCCCTGGAGGAATTGAAGGGCTTAAGGACTGCGGACTCCCTACAGATTTGGGAGTTCCTGGGCAAGGCCAATGACGCGCTAACACCGATGGGCTTCAGTCCTGTGCGTCCGGATGATCCGGAGCCGGAGCCGGACCTGGCGTTGCAGGCATTGAGCTCAGCAAGTAACAAACTCTCCAAGGTGGGCAACGTCATCGCGGACCAATTGGAGGTTGAGGGGCAATCCCTGGCGAAGAACGTCGCAGAGTATGTGCTGACGTGCTACACCAGCCGGAACTCCCAATTTCCTCTGGACCCGGTGCTTGAAGGTCCCGTTGAAGGAGAAGGCGAAGCTGCCCGATCCAACGTGTCGGAGGTTGCCCAGAAGGTCGCCCAATTCTTCCATAGGGTCTAGGACCATTTCTGTAGTTCTCACTTATATTTTCTCTTCTTCTTCCTCAATTTTGTAATCCCTTGTCTCCAGATGAATGAAATCCCCAAATTTTTGTGAATTTCACTTTTTGTCTTCAACACTTTTGTCTTCACTTGGCCCCCTGGTAGATGTACACAATTTGATTGTGAACATGTACCAAGAGGATATTGTGTTTTGTTGAAGACTCATTTGCTCCGAACTTGTAGAGTGTAGGTTCGAAGTCTTCGATAGTGAAGGCCCCCTGAGGTTGTTGGAGCTTAGAAGCTCCGGCATTGTCTATCGTCGAAGCTTAGTAGCTCCGGCAATAGTCCCTATCAACGAGTAGAGCATCGATAGTTAGTCCTCCGGGGTGTCGAAGCTTAGTAGCTCCGGCAGTGACCTTTGCCAACACTTAGTTTGTTGGCAGCAGACTCCTTTTGCGGGGTCTTCTCACCATCTTTTATTTAGCGTCGACGGCTGGTCCCCCTAGCTCTACCGGAGCTTGGTTGCTCTGGTGATGCTCTTTTTCAATGCTTAACATCGATTACAAGCCACATAGGGGAGTCGGAGCTTTGTTAACTCCAGCTTTTCTCCATCAACGTAGATTTTATTTTTCCTGCACACTGAAGGCAAGAAAAATAGTAAAATTCATTTCTTGCCTATAACTTCGTCGCGGCTTACGATCTTCAAGAAAATTTTAGGTCCAACGTGATTCTAAATACAATCGAATGCGTTGTCTTTACTTCCAGATCCAATTGTACTTGGACCCGCCTTACTTCAGCCTGCCGGGGTGTAGGTAGAGTGGCGTACTTAGGGTGCTTGACCAGGCTAAGTCGATAGCACACTCCGGCCCTAGATTGGTTTGGCGGCATTCAGGCGAGTGGGCCATGAACAATATTTGAATCCAAAAGAATTGACAATACAACTCGAATCGTATATGAACCGGTCGAACTAAAATTTCTTAAGAATTGAACGTCTTTGTTATAGACAAGAATGAGAAAAATAAAAAATCTTGAGCCTGTACAAAATAAATGCACGTGGAGTCTGTTTCACATGAAGATGTCTTTCATTATAGGTCCGGGGTACAGGGGAAACAAGTACACTCTTAGGGTACCGAACCAGGCTAAGCGTGTTTTATTTCTCGTTTGACCCAGGGTAGCTAGCCACATTTTTAGTCCTGAGACTGTGACAAGTGTTGCATGAACTTTGCGGACCTTCCGGGAAAGGTCCGGCTGTTCTCCTAGAGGAACTATCCGACTCTGTACAATGACTCTATAACATACACCTCAAGTTACTACAGACTCACCTCCATGATATTAAGTGTAGAAATTACGGAGGTGCTCAATGTTCCAAGGATTTGGGAGAGGTGTCCCATCCTCGGTAGCCAAGCGAACGCTTCCGGGACGGGATACTTTAATCACTCGGAAGGGTCCCTCCCAGCTGGGGGAGAGTTTGTTTAACCCTTCTCTGGATTGTATTCTCCGTAGCACCAGATCGCCTTCCTCGAGCTGTCAATTGTGTACATGCCGCTGATGATAGCGCCGAAGGGCTTGGCGGTATCGGGCATTCCGAACAGCTGCTTGGCACCTTCCCTCCTCAAGGAGGTCTAGGTCTTCACGCCGGAGCTGCGTGGCTTCGTCGAAGGTCCGGACCCGGAGTGACCCCAAGGTGATTTCTGGAGGAAGGATTGCTTCAGCTCCATACACCAGGAAGAAGGGTGTCTCTCCAGTTGACCGGTTTGGAGTTGTCCTGTTAGCCCAGAGAGTGGGCGGAAGCTCTTCAATCCAGTTGGCACCATGTTTTTTCAAGCGCTCATAGGTGCGCGTTTTGAGTCCTTTAAGGATTTCAGCATTTGCTCTCTCGGCTTGGCCATTACTTGCTGGGTGAGCTACGGAGGCGTAGCAAACTTGAATGTCGAGGTCTTCGCAATATCCTTGAAATGCAGAGCTTGTGAATTGGGTCCCATTATCAGTGATGATTTTGTTTGGGACTCCGAATCTGCATACAATGGACTGCAAAAAGTTGATAGCAGATTGCTTGTTGATTGTCACAACTGGGGTTGCTTCCGGCCACTTGGTGAACTTGTCAATGGCGACGTACAGGAACTTGTAACCTCCGACGGCTCTTGGGAAAGGTCCCAAGATGTCCATCCCCCACACAGCGAAGGGCCATGTGGGAGGTATCATTTGTAAGGGCTGAGCTGGTGTGTGAATTTTCTTTGCATGAAATTGGTATGCATCGCATTTCTTCACCAGCTCAGCTGCATCCTGGAGTGCTGTAGGCCAGTAGAAGCCATGCCGAAAGGCTTTACCAACCAGCGTGCGGGAAGACACGTGGTTCCCACACTCGCCTCCATGGATTTCTGCGAGGAGCTCGCAACCTTCTTCCCTTGTGATGCACCGCATTAGGATGCCGTTGGCACCGCGCCGGTAGAGATCCCCTTCTACCAACGTGTATCTTTTAGCCAATCTGACTACCTGGTCAGCGGATACATCATCGTCAGCAAGGATATTGTCTTTCAAGTAGTTCCGGATCTCCGAGATCCATGCATCAAAACTAACTTGAGCATTTGAGTCTTGCGTGCTGGGTTGCTCGGAGCTTCCGGCAGCACCTACGACCCTTGATGGCTGCCATGGTAACAGGGCCATCGGGACCGTCAGCTTCGGGATGCTGATCTCGCCCCCTTCACTCAGTTTGGCAGGCTGAGCTGTGGGTTTTGACAACCTCCGGACAAAAGTTCCGTCAGGAGCCGGAGCTCCGGTTGACGCTTTCATCGAGAGTTCGTCGGCTTCAGCGTTGTGGGCACGCTGAACATGGTGGAGATCTAGGACTTCGAAATCCTTCTGAAGCCTCTGGACTTCAAGGAGGTAAGCAGCTAGCTGGAGATTGTTGCAGGAGCATTCACCCTTCACTTGCTTAATGATGAGCTGTGAATCTCCCTTGACCAGTAATTGCTTGACACCGTATGACAGTGCCACCTTTAGTCCGTAGATGAGTGCTTCGTACTCCGCCATGTTGTTGGTCGCCTTGAAGTCAAGGTGTACCATGTATTTTACCTTCTCCCCGGTTGGTGCGAGGAGAAGGATTCTAGCTCCGGCCCCCTGATTTTGCATGGAGCCGTCGAAGTAGAGGGTCCAACGAGGCTCACTGAAGACCGGAGCTTTGTGTTCTGGCTTTATCTCACTGGGGCCCCCAGGGTTTGATGGAGAGGGAGTCCATTCCGCCATGAAGTCTGCCAATGCTTGACTCTTGACTGCTTGCCTTGAAATGAATTCGAGATCGAATTCGGCCAATTCCGCTGCCCACTTTGCAATATTTCAGTTGAGTTGGGATTATGCAAGATTGCTCGAAGTGGGTAAGAGGTCACCACTGAGATTTTGTGAGCTTGGAAATAATGGCGAAGCTTCCTGGAGGCGATAAGAACTGCATGGAGCAGCTTATGCACCTCTAGGTATCGAGTCTTGGCATCATGTAGTACTTCACTGATAAAGTACACTGGGCGTTGAATGGTCCGGACCCTCCCGGAGGGGCCCAGAGCTTCCTCTTCACTGACCCGGATCCCTCCGTAGGGATCCAGATTTTCTTCAGGGACCTCCGGGTTCTGGCTGGAGGAACCCGGAGCTTCTTCAGAAGCGACCTGGATCCTCCCGGAGGAGTCTGGGTCTTCTGAAGTGGTTTCTTGTGGATTTGAATCTGGGAGCTGGGACCCAGACTCGATTTCAGGAACCTCCAGACCCTCCCGAAGGAGTCTGGATCCCTGAGTATGGGATAGTTCTGGTCTCTCCGCAACCAGGACCATACTGACGACTTCGTCAGTGGCTAAAATGAAAAGCAACAAAGGCTCACCAGGGTTCGGAGCTACCAGAGTTGGTAGGGTGGTGAGGAACTGTTTTAGCTCCTGGAACGCCTTTCTGCTTCTTCAGACCAATGGAATGGTCCAGACTTCCTCAATAACTTGAAGAAGGGGAGTGCCCGTTCTGCCAGTCTTGAAATAAACCGGCTGAGGGCTGCTAGACATTCAGTTAGCTTTTGGACATCTTTGATGCGGGCTGGTGGCCTCATGTCTTCAATGGCCTTGATCTTCGCTGGATTAGCTTCTATGCCCCGATGACTTACCAGGAAACCAAGAAGTTTTCCGGAGCTAACCCCAAACACACACTTGTCTGGGTTTATCTTTGTGCAGGTGACCCACATCTTATCGAAGACAGCCTGTAAGGTGTCAAGAAGTGACTCCTAGTTCTTGACCTTGACCATGATGTCATCAACATACACTTCCACTATGTATCTAATGAGGTCTTCAAAGGTTTTGTACATAGCTCGTACAAAGGTTGAAGCTGCATTCTTGAGACCAAACTGCATGGTTGTATAACAGTACAATCCATCTACTGTGATGAACGAGGTATGCTCTTCATCTTTCCTAGACATTCTGATTTGATGATACCCAGAATATGCGTCTAGGAAACACAGTAATTCACACTCGGAGGTGGAATCCACTATCTGATCTATTCTAGGTAGTGGGAATGGATCTTTTGGACATGCCTTATTTAATGTTGTGTAGTCGATACACATCCGAAGCTTCCCGCCGGCCTTGGGCACAACGACTGGGTTTGCCAGCCATTTCGGATGGAAGACTTCTCGGATGAATCCAGCTTCGAGCAACTTCTTCACTTCTTGTTGAATGAAGTTATGTCGCTCTACGGATTGCTTCCGAGGCTTCTGGTGCACAGGCCGGGTGTTAGGGTAGATCTTCAGATTGTGCTCAATCAGTTCCCTGGGGATCCCAGGCATTTGTGACGGTTGCCAGGCAAACACGTCGACATTAGCCCGGAGGAAAGCGATGAGAGCGAGTTCCTATTTGTCGTTCAATCCTCCCGATATACGGGTGGTCTGAGCGGCATCAGAACCGATTTGGACGACTTTGACAGGGATGTCGGTGTCACCGCTTGGCTGCACACGAGGTGTAGATGTTGAGCCTCGTTGACGAATGCTCGGGGGTTTTGGAGCTTGCTCCTGCCTGGAGTCCTCCTCTTGTGCCGTGGTAAGTGCATGGAGTTATTCCAGAGCAGTTACTCCGGCAGTACGATCTCCGCGGATCCGGAGAACGCCTACTGGTGTTGGCATCTTTAACACCAGGTAGCCATAATGAGGAGCTACCATGAATTTGTACAAGGCAGGCCTACCCAAGATGGCATTGAAGGGTAAGTTGATCTGAGCAACGTCAAAGACCAACTTCTCGATGCGATACTTCTCCCGTGTCCCGAAGGTAACGGGCTCTCGGACCTACTCCGGAGAAAGGTCGGGAGGGGTGGAGATCTGAAGGTCGGAGCTGAAGCTTGGTGAAAGCATCAAAGTTTATGAGGTTAAGCCCCGAACCTCCGTCTACCATGACATGGTGGAGCTGGATGTTATTGATGGTAGGAGATACCATCAAAGGTAGCTGACCTGCTCCAACCATGCTTCAAGGGCAGTCCAAAGCATCAAAAGTGATGGCTGTGTCCATCCACTTCCAATGAGGTTCCGCCCTGGCTGTAGGAGCTACAGCAGCCATGACCCGACGCATAGTCTTGATGACGCGACGGGAGGTGATGTCCCATGATCCACCAAAGATGGTGTTCATGGTCTTCCGACGCTCGTTGTCAGAGACGTCGGAATCATCGTCGATGGAGGTGTAGACGGCCTTCAGGACATTTTTGGGATCCTGAAAACCTAACTCCTCTTCAGCCGGAGCTTCGTCGACTTTTTGTTTTCCTTCCCTCTGTCGGAAAGGAGCTTCTTCCCGGCGCTTGTTGTAGCGCTCGGTAAGGTTTTGGACCTCCCGGCAGTCTTCCAAACTGTGGCTGCCCGTTTTGTGAATTGGACACCACACCTTGGGTTTGCCACCATCTTCAGAAGACGGTCGAGGTCGCTTCTCAGGGCGTGGCCACAGGCCACTCGGAGCTGCAGCAGCTGCAACATTGGATGTACCGGCCGACGGCTTCTTCTTGCCGTTGGTCTTCTTCTTCTTTTTGCCACTCCCGGAGGTAGCGGCTTCTCATTTGGAGGATTTCTTGTGATCCTCTGGAGTTGATTGGGAGTGCATCTCACGGCCCTCCGTAGCTCTGGCACATTTGTCGGCCAAACTGAAGAATTCCGTGACACTGGTGATCTCCTTGATCGCCAGTTTCTCCAGCATCTTCTTGTCCCGTACACCCTGTCTGAATGCCACAATGACAAAGGAGCTAGAGATAGAAGGAATAGTGTTTCATACCTGAGAGAACCTCTGGATTAATGATCGCAGGGGTTCTCCCCCTTTTTGCACGACTGCAAAAAGGTCCAGTTCAGTGCCTGGTCGGGTGTATGAACTCCCGAAATTGGCGGTGAACTGCCGGCACAGCTCCTCCCAACTGTTGATGGAGTTGGGTGGAAGGCTCATAAACCAGGACCTGGCGATCCCAGTTAAAGCCACTGGGAAATAATTGGCCATTACGGTCTCATTTCCTCCAGCTGCCAAGATAGCAGTGGAGTAAATCTGAAGAAATTCAACAGGATTGACGGTCCCGTCGAACTTCTCCGGCAGGTGAGGTCGGAACTTCTGTGGCCACCTGACCATACGCAGATGCATGGCCAGGGCTGAATAGCCTCCTCCTACTCCTTCAGGAGCAGGAACATCTTGAGCTTCTCGTCTTTCACGAGCACGCTCAATATGGACTCGGCCGTCTTGTTGGCGATATCGGCGATCAAGCTCCGCCCGGAGGTCATGAGATGAAAGCCTTGATACCGTGTGGGTGCGTTGTGCCCCGGAGGGCAACGACGTCACCTGTTGTGATGCAGCACGTCTCCTGCTGTTGGAAACGTGCGGACCAAGTCTGCCAGACAATGTCCGTCGCTGCGACGGGGCCCGTCCTGAAGGAGGAGGACCCTGGTTGCTGATGCGGTCGGCTGCTGCCGCAACCAAATGTTCCACATCAGCCCTCCACTGCTCCAGTGCATCCCGGGATGCATCCGGAGGTGGTGGGCGTTGGAGAAGAGCACGCGCTGCATGGAGCGTGTGTTCCGGGTTGTCATGATTTGCCGATGCAGTGATTGACGTCGGTGCACCATCGCGTTGTCCAGCTTGATTTGCTGGTGGAGGTGGCGGTGGTGGCAGTGTGACTCCTGCTGGCGCTGAGGCCTCTGCTGGTGGCTGCATATTGGAGGGATTGCCCCCTACAACTTGAACAGCAGGATGACCGTTGGATGATTCAGCAGTTGAGTTCACCATTCTTGAAATCTCAGGCGCCCCTACCTGGCGCGCCAACTGTCGGTGGTTTGGATCCGGCAGATCTCCCGACACTACTAAAGTGTTAGAGGAGTTTGAGATTCGGTGTGGGCGCACGGAGATTCAAGAATGTGAATTGTAAATGGCACAGGAGACACGAAGATTTACGTGGTTCGGGCCGCTTGAGCGTAATACCCTACTCCACGAGTGTGTTGGTGTTGTATTAGCTGTATGAGCTTGTATCGAGCGTTTATGGAACGTGTAGAGTGTGTCATTGGCCTGTCCTTTTATAGTACAAGGGCAGGCCGTTACAAGTTAGCCTGGCCTGACATGTGGCCCCAGTGGTTACTAATATTGATACTCATTCAACACGTTTAATTACCCTTAATGACCAGGTAATGGGCTTTGACAGCACCGTTACTGGTAATTAAGGTCGTCCGATCGTGTGTCATTAATATAGTATTAATGACACTTGATCGGGTCATGAAGACCTTGATTCCCCTTTGAAGATCCGGAGCCGTTGTGGAGTCTTCCGGAGGTTAGAGGCTAAAGATCCGACTGTTGGACACGTGGCAGCTCCGGAGCATACTGTGGGAAACAGGTAGCTCCAGAGCTACCTGACACGTGTCAGTTCCGGAGCTTCCCTCGTTCTGGGGTTAGGTCCGGGGGTGCCATTTCGGTACATAGCCCAGAGCTTCCCCCTTGTGGGCGGTAGCTCCGGTTTGATAGTACACGTGGCGACCCTGGGATTAACCATGTTGGAGAAGCGGGTCCGGTTATGTCTGACATGTGGGCCTCCGAAGGTCTTCAAATCAAGTAGATGACTTTCCCTTGAGATCCTTGTAGTCTCAAGGGGTGTATGGTTCCCAGGGTACCGACAACATCACATGGCCCGTGGTCTTAACGATGTACAACCTACCGACGTGGTTGTGTCACAAAAGGAAATATATCTTGTTATCTATTCTTATCCAAGGTCCGAAAAAACCCGGCATCGAAATTGATGTGTTCTTGGAACATTTAATGGAAGATATGGTGAGATTGTGGAATGAAGGGGTACGTACATGGGATGAGTACAAGCGGGAGTATTTCACGCTAAGAGCAATGATATTCGTTACCGTGCATGATTATCCCGGATTGTTTACATTATCGGAACAAATGAAAGGGAAGAAAGGTTGTGTAAGGTGCATGGATAGAACTGGATTTTTATACCTCACTTCATCCAGAAAGACGGTGTACATGAGACACCGACGATTCTTGACAGATACACACAAGTATAGGAAGATGAAAGAACAATTTGATAACAAAATTGTCGGTACCCTGGGAACCATACACCCCTTGAGACTACAAGGATCTCAAGGGAAAGTCATCTACTTGATTTGAAGGCCTTCGGAGGCCCACATGTCAGACATAACCGGACCCGCTTCTCCAACATGGTTAATCCCAGGGTCACCACGTGTACTATCAAACCGGAGCTACCGCCCACAAGGGGGAAGCTCCGGGCTATGTACCGAAATGGCACCCCCGGACCTAACCCCAGACCGAGGGAAGCTCCGGAACTGACACGTGTCAAGTAGCTTCGGAGCTACCTGTTTCCCACAGTATGCTCCGGAGCTGCCACGTGTCCAACCGTCGGATCTTCAGCCTCTAACCTCCGGAAGACTCCACAACGGCTCCGGATCTTCAAAGGGGAATCAAGGGCTTCAAGACCCGATCAAGTGTCATTAATACTATATTAATGACACACGATCGGACGACCTTAATTACCAGTAACGGTGCTGTCAAAGACCATTACCCGGTCATTAAGGGTAATTAAACGTGTTGAATG
The DNA here is from genome assembly GCA_036927565.1 of Tuctoria greenei. Lineage (NCBI taxonomy): Eukaryota > Viridiplantae > Streptophyta > Magnoliopsida > Poales > Poaceae > Tuctoria > Tuctoria greenei. The sequence goes on from JAYESD010000003.1 coordinate 17,581,565, forward strand.
AGTATTAATATTAGTAACTGCCGGGGCCACATGTCGGGCTAGGCTAACTTGTAACGGCCTCCCCTTGTACTATAAAAGGACAGGCCGACGACACACTCTACACGTTCCATAGACGCTCGATACAAGCTCATACAGCTAATACAACACCAACACACTCGTGGAGTAGGGTATTACGCTCAGGCGGCCCGAACCACGTAAATCTCCGTGTCTCCTATGCCATTTACAATTCACCTTCTTGAATCTTCGTGCGCCCACACCGAACCTCAAACTCCTCTAACACTTTAGTAGTGTCAGAAGATCTGCCGGATCCAAACCACCGACAGTTGGCACGCCAGGTAGGGGGGCTTGAGATTTCATGAATGGTGAACTCAGATGCTGAATCATCCAACGGTCATCCTTCTGTTCAAGCTGTAGGGGTCAATCCCTCCAATATGCAGCCACCAGCAGAGGCCTCAGTGCCAGCAGGAGTCACACTGCCACCACCGCCACCTCCACCAGCAAATCAAGCTAGACAACGCGATGGTGCACCGGTGTCAATCACTGCGTCAGCAAATCATGACAACCCGGAACACGCGTTCCATGCAGCGCGTGCTCTTCTCCAACGCCCACCACCTCCGGATGCATCCCGGGATGCACTGGAGCAGTGGAGGGCTGATGTGGAACATTTGGTTGCGGCAGCAGCCGACCGCATCAGCAACCAGGGTCCTCCTCCTTCAGGACGGGCCCCGTCGCAGCGATGGACCTTGTCTGGCAGACTTGGTCCGCACATTTCCAACAACAAGAGACGTGCTGCATCACAGCAGGTGACGTCGTTGCCCTCCGTGGCACAACGCACCCACACGGTATCAAGGCTTTCAACTCATGACCTTCGGGCAGAGCTTGATCGCCGATATCGCCAACAAGACGGCCGAGTCCATATTGAGCGTGCTCGTGAAAGACGAGAAGCTCAAGATGTTCCTGCTCCTGAAGGAGTGGGAGGAGGCTGTTCATCCCTGGCCATGCATCTGCGTATGGTCAGGTGGCCACAGAAGTTCCGGCCTCACCTGCCGGAGAAGTTCGACGGGACCGTCAATCCTGTTGAATTTCTTCAGATTTACTCCACTGCTATCTTGGCAGCTGGAGGAAATGAGGTCGTAATGGCCAATTATTTCCCAATGGCTTTAACTGGGACCGTCAGGTCCTTGTTTATGAGCCTTCCACCCAACTCCATCAACAGTTGGGAGGAGTTGTGCCGGCAGTTCACCGCCAATTTCGGGAGTTCATACACCCGACCAGGCACTGAACTGGACCTTTTTGCAGTCATGCAAAAAGGGGGAGAATCCCTGCGATCATTCATCCAGAGGTTCTCTCAGGTACGGAACACTATTCCTTCTATCTCTAGCGCCTCTGTCATTGTGGCATTCAGACAGGGTGTACGGGACAAGAAGATGCTGGAGAAACTGGCGATCAAGGAGATTACCAGTGTCACGGAACTCTTCAGTTTGGCCGACAAATGTGCCAGAGCTGCAGAGGGCCGTGAGATGCACTCCAATCCAACTCCAGAGGACCACAAGAAATCCTCCAAAGGAGAAGCCGCTACCTCCGGGAGTGGCAAAAAGAAGAAGAAGACCAACGGCAAGAAGAAGTCGTCGGCCGGTACATCCAATGTTGCAGCTGCTGCAGCTCCGGGTGGCCGGGGGCCACGCCCCGAGAAGCGACCTCGACCATCTTCTAAAGATGGTGGCAAACCCAAGGTGTGGTGTCCAATTCACAAAACGGGCAACCACAGTTTGGAAGACTGCCGGGAGGTCCAAAACCTTGCCGAGCGCTACAACAAGCACCGGGAAGAAGCTCCTTTCCGACAGAGGGAAGGAAAACAAAAAGTCAACGAAGCTCCGGCAGAAGAGGAGTTAGGTTTTCAGGATCCCAAAAAGGTCCTGAAGGCCGTCTACACCTCCGTCGACGACGATTCCGACGTCTTTGACAACGAGCGTCGGAAGACCATGAACACCATCTTTGGTGGATCATGGGACATCACCTCCCGCCGCGTCATCAAGACTATGCGTCGGGACATGGCTGTTGTAGCTCCTACAGCCAGGGCGGAACCTCATTGGAAGTGGATGGACACAGCCATCACTTTTGATTCTTCAGACTGCCCTCGAAGCATGGTTGGAGCAGGTCAGCTACCTTTGATGGTATCTCCTACCATCAATAACATCCAGCTCCACCATGTCATGGTAGATGGAGGTTCGGGGCTTAACCTCATAAGCTTCGAAGCTTTCACCAAGCTTCAACTCCGACCTTCGGATCTCCACCCCTCCCGACCTTTCTCCGAAGTAGGTCCGAGAGCCATTACCCCACTCGGAGCTATTACTCTCCCCGTTACCTTCGGGACACGGGAGAAGTATCGCACCGAGAAGTTGGTCTTTGACATTGCTCAGATCAACTTACCCTTCAATGCCATCTTGGGTAGGCCTGCCTTGTACAAATTCATGGCAGCTGCTCATTATGGCTACCTGGTGTTAAAGATGCCAACACCAGTAGGCGTTCTCCGGATCCGCGGAGATTGTACTGTCGGAGTAACTGCTCTGGAAGAACTCCACGCACTTACCACGGCGCAAGAGGAGGACTCTAGGCAGGAGCAAGCTCCAAAGCCCCCGAGCATTCGTCAACGAGGCTCGACATCTGCACCTCGTGTGCAGCCAAGCGGTGACACCGACATCCCCGTCAAAGTCGTCCAAATCGGTTCTGATGCCGCTCAGACCACCCGTATATCAGGAGGATTGAACGACAAATAGGAACTCGCGCTCATCGCTTTCCTTCGGGCTAATGTTGACGTGTTTGTCTGGCAACCGTCACAAATGCCTGGGATCCCCAGGGAAGTGATTGAGCACAATCTGAAGATCTACCCTGATGCCCGGCATGTGCACCAGAAGCCTCGGAAGCAATCCGTAGAGTGACAGAACTTCATTCGACAAGAAGTAAAGAAGTTGCTCGAAGCTGGATTCATCCGAGAAGTCTTCCATCCGAAATGGCTGGCAAACCCAGTCGTTGTGCCCAAGGCCGGCGGGAAGCTTCGGATGTGTATCGACTACACAACATTAAATAAGGCATGTCCAAAAGATCCATTCCCACTACCTAGAATAGATCAGATAGTGGATTCCACCTCCGGGTGTGAATTACTGTGTTTCCTAGACGCATATTCTGGGTATCATCAAATCAGAATGTCTAGGGAAGATGAAGAGCATACCTCTTTCATCACAGTAGATGGATTGTACTGTTATACAGCCATGCCGTTTGGTCTCAAGAATGCAACTTCAACCTTTGTACGAGCTATGTACAAAACCTTTGAAGACCTCATTAGAGACATAGTGGAAGTGTATGTTGATGACATCGTGATTAAGGTCAAGAACAAGGAGTCACTTCTTGACACCTTACAGGCTGTCTTCGATAAGCTGCGAGTCACCCGCACAAAGCTAAACCCAGACAAGTGTGTCTTCGGGGTTAGCTCCGGAAAACTTCTTGGTTTCCTGGTAAGTCACCGGGGCATAGAAGCTAATCCGACGAAGATCAAGGCCATTGAAGACATGCGGCCACCAGCCCGCATCAAAGATGTCCAAAAGCTAACTGGATGTCTAGCAGCCCTCAGCCGGTTTATTTCAAGACTGGCGGAACGGGCACTCCCCTTCTTCAAGTTATTGAGGAAGTTTGGACCATTCCAATGGTCTGAAGAAGCAGAAAAGGCGTTCCAGGAGCTAAAACAGTTCCTCACCACCCTACCAACTCTGGTAGCTCCGAACTCTGGTGAGCCTTTGTTGCTTTACATTTCAGCCACTGACGAAGTCATCAGTATGGTCCTGGTTGCGGAGAGACCAGAACTACCCCATACTCAGGGTTCCAGACCCCTTCGGGAGGGTCCGGAGGTTCCTGAAAGCGAGTCTGGGTCCTAGCTCCCAGATTCAAATCCACAAGAAACCACTTCAGAAGACCCAGACTCCTCCAGGAGGATCCAGGTCGCTTCTGAAGAAGCTCCGGGTTCCTCCAGCCAGAACCCGGAGGTCCCCGAAAAAAATCCAGATCCCTCCGGAGGGATCCGAGTCAGTGAAGAGGAAGCTTCGGGCCCCTCCGGGAGGGTCCGGACCATTCAGCGCCCAGTGTACTTTATCAGTGAAGTACTACATGATGCCAAGACTCGATACCTAGAGGTGCATAAGCTGCTCTATGCAGTTCTTATCGCCTCCAGGAAGCTTCGCCATTATTTCCAAGCTCACAAAATCTCAGTGGTGACCTCTTACCCACTTCGAGCAATCTTGCATAATCCCAACTCAACTGGAAATATTGCAAAGTGGGCAGCAGAATTGGCTGAATTCGATCTCGAATTCATTTCAAGGCAAGCAGTCAAGAGTCAAGCATTGGCAGACTTCGTGGCGGAATGGACTCCCTCTCCATCAAACCCTGGGGGCCCCAGTGAGCAGAAGCCAGAACACGAAGCTCCGGTCTTCACCGAGCCTCATTGGACCCTCTACTTCGATGGCTCCATGCAAAAGCAGGGGGCCGGAGCTGGAATCCTTCTCCTCGCACCAACCAGGGAGAAGGTAAAATACATGGTACACCTTGACTTCAAGGCGACCAACAACATGGCGGAGTACGAAGCACTCATCTATGGACTAAAGGTGGCACTGTCATACGGTGTCAAGCAATTGCTGGTCAAGGGAGATTCACAGCTCATCATTAAGCAAGTGAAGGGTGAATGCTCCTGCAACAATCTCCAGCTAGCTGCTTACCTCCTTGAAGTCCAGAGGCTTCAGAAGGATTTCGAAGTCCTAGATCTCCACCATGTTTAGCGTGCCCACAACGCTGAAGCCGACGAACTCTCGACGAAAGCGTCAACCGGAGCTCCGGCTCCTGACGGAACTTTTGTCCGGAGGTTGTCAAAACCCACAGCTCAACTTGCCGAACTGAGCGAAGGGGGCGAGATCAGCATCCCGAAGCTGACGGTCCCGATGGCCCTGTTACCATGGCAGCCATCAAGGGTCGTAGGTGCTGCCGGAAGCTCTGAGCAACCCAGCACGCAAGACTCAAATGCTCAAGTTAGTTCTGATGCATGGATCTCGGAGATCCGGAACTACTTGAAAGACAACATCCTTCCTGACGATGATGTATCCGCTGACCGAGTAGTCAGATTGGCTAAAAGATACACGTTGGTAAAAGGGGATCTCTACCGGCGCGGTGCCAACGGCATCCTAATGCGATGCATCACAAGGGAAGAAGGTTGCAAGCTCCTCGCAGAAATCCATGGAGGCGAGTGTGGGAACCACGCGTCTTCCCGCATGCTGGTTGGTAAAGCCTTTCGGCATGGCTTCTACTGGCCTATAGCACTCCAGGATGCAGCTGAGCTGGTGAAGAAATGCGAAGCATGCCAATTTCATGCAAAGCAAATTCACACACCGACTCAGCCCTTACAAATGATACCTCCCACATGGCCCTTCGCTGTGTGGGGGATGGACATCTTGGGACCTTTCCCAAGAGCCATCGAAGGTTACAAGTTCTTGTACGTCGCCATTGACAAGTTCACCAAGTGGCCGGAAGCAACCCTAGTTGTGACAATCAACAAGCAATCTGCTATCAACTTTTTGCAGTCCATTGTATGCAGATTTGGAGTCCCAAACAAGATCATCACTGATAATGGGACCCAATTCACAAGCTTTGCATTTCAAGGATATTGCGAAGACCTCGGCATTCAAGTTTGCTACGCCTCCGTAGCTCACCCAGCAAGCAATGGACAAGCCGAGAGAGCAAATGCTAAAATCCTTAAAGGACTCAAAACGTGCACCTATGAGCGCTTGAAAACACATGGTGCCAACTGGATTGAAGAGCTTCCGCCCACTCTCTGGGCCAACAGGACAACTCCAAACCGGTCAACTGGAGAGACACCCTTCTTCCTGGTGTATGGAGCTGAAGCAATCCTTCCTCCAGAAATCACCTTGGGGTCACTTCGGGTCCGGACCTTCGACGAAGCCATGCAGGACCAGCTCCGGCGTGAAGACCTAGACCTCCTTGAGGAGGGAAGGTGCCAAGCAGCTATTGGAATGCCCGATACCGCCAAGCCCTTCGGCGCTATCATCAGCGGCATGTACACAACCGACAGCTCGAGGAAGGTGATCTGGTGCTACAGAGAATACAATCCAGAGAAGGGCTAAACAAACTCTCCCCCAGCTAGGAGGGACCCTTCCGAGTGATTACAGTATCCCGTCCCGGAAGCGTTCGCTTGGCTACCGAGGATGGGACACCTCTCCCAAATCCTTGGAACATTGAGCACCTCCGTAAGTTCTACACTTAATATCACGAAGGTGAGTCTGTAGTAACTTGAGGTATATATTATAGAGTCATTGTACAGAGTTGGGTAGTTCCTTTGGGAGAACAGCCGGACCTTTCCCGGAAGGTCCGCAAAGTTCATGCAACACTTGTCACAGTCTCAGGACTAAAAGTGTGGCTAGCTACCCTGGGTCAAACGAGAAATAAAACACGCTTAGCCTGGTTCTGTACCCTAAGAGTGTACTTGTTTCCCTTGTACCCCGGACCTATAATGAAAGACATCTTCATGTGAAACGGACTCCACGTGCATTTATTTTGTACAGGCTCAACATTTTTTATTTTTCTCTTTCTTGTCTATAACAAAGACGTGCAATTCTTAAGAAATTTTAGTTCGACCGGTTCATATACAATTCGAGTTGTATTGTCGATTATTTTGGATTCAAATATTGTTCATGGCCCACTCGCTTGAATGCCGCCAAGCCAATCTAGGGCCGGAGTGTGCTATCGACTTAGCCTGGTCAAGCACCCTAAGTACGCCACTCTACCTACACCCCGGCAGGCCGAAGTAAGGCGGGTCCAAGTACAATTGGATCTGGAAGTAAAGACAACGCATTCGATTGTATTTAGAATCGCGTTGGACCTAAAATTTTCTTGAAGATCGTAAGCCGCGACGAAGTTATAGGCAAGAAATGAATTTTACTATTTTTCTTGGCTTCAGTGTGCAGGAAAAATAAACTCTACGTTGATGGAGAAAAGCCGGAGTTAACAAAGCTCCGACTCCCCTATGTGGCTTGTAATCGATGTTAAGCATTGAAAACAAGCATCACCAGAGCAACCAAGCTCCGGTAGAGCTAGGGGGACCAGCCGTCGATGCTAAATAAAAGATGGTGAGAAGACCCCGCAAACGGAGTCTGCTGCCAACAAACTAAGTGTTGGCAAAGGTCACTGCCGGAGCTACTAAGATCCGACACCCCGGAGGACTAACTATCGATGCTCTATGCGTTTATAGGGACTATTGCTGGAGCTACTAAGCTCCGACGATAGACAATGTCGGAGCTTCTAAGCTCCGACAACCTCAGGGGGCCTTCACTATCGAAGACTTCGGACCTACACTCTACAAGTTCGGAGCAAATGAGTCTTCAACAAAACACAATATCCTCTTGGTACATGTTCACAATCAAATTGTGTACATCTACCAGGGGGCCAAGTGAAGACAAAAGTGTTGAAGACAAAAAGTGAAATTCACAAAAATTTGGGGATTTCATTCATCTGGAGACAAGGGATTACAAAATTGAGGAAGAAGAAGAGAAAATATAAGTGAGAACTACAGAGATGGTCCTAGACCCTATGGAAGAATTGGGCAACCTTTTGGGCAACCTCCGACACGTTGGCTCGGGCAGCTTCGCCTTCTCCTTCAACGAGACCTTCAAGCACCGGGTCCAGAGGAAATTGGGAGTTTCGGCTGATGTAGCACGTCAGCACATACTCTGCGATGTTCTTCGCCAGGGATTGCCCCTCAACCTCCAATTGATCCGCGATGACATCGCCCACCTTGGAGAGTTTGTTACCTGCCGAGCTCAACGCCTGCAACGCCAGGTCTGGCTCCGGCTCCGGATCATCCGGACGCACGGGACTGAAGCCCATCGGTGTCAGCGCGTCGTTGGCCTTGCCTAGGAACTTCCAAATCTGTAGGGAGTCCGCAGTCCTTAAGCCCTTCAATTCCTCTAGGGATCTTCTGGCCGCCACCAGTTCGGAATTCTCGCGAGCGAGGCGCTCAACCTCTTTGGCGTTTTGCTGGATCTTTTCAGCAACTCGCTTCTCGAGTTTTCCGAGCTCCTCCTCCCGGAGGTGGATCTTGTTCCGGCGGTCAACCAGGTCCTTCTCCCTACCCCTCACTTTCTTCTCCCTGGCAGCAAGGGCACACTCTTGCTCATAGAGTTCCTACCCTCGCACCCAGGCCTTCTCCTCTTTCTCAGTGCAGCGCTCTTCCAATTTCTTGGCGCGCTCCTCTAGGCCCTTGTCAGCCAGAGCCACCTTCTCGGTGAGCTCCTCCTCCCTCCTCAGGACGTCATCCCGCAGCTCAAGGAGTTTCTGCTCTTCATCTTTGAGCCTTTTCTCCCTCTCTTCAAGTGCCTCCCGGCGCTTGATGAGTGTAGTGTTAATGGCCTCAAGCCTTTCTTGGTGTTCATCGGCCGCACTGTTAGCTGCTTTGGTCTGCTCGTAAATCTTCCAGGATTGAGCGTCGAGGGCACGAGTCATACTCTCCCTGTCATCCAATAACTTGCCCCAGTATTCCAGGCGGACCTTCTCCCGCTTGATCCACTCTTTGTCATCTGCTAGCCTCGACTGCGCCAGCTTGGTCTCGAAGTAGAGTCGGTTACACCACCGCCTAAGGGTTTGGCGCTCCTCTTCAAGAGCCTTGCTGTCGTGGAAGAAGGACAGTTGAACTTGACGCAGACTGGAACAAGCGTTGTCAATAGACAATGACAACGGGATAGGTTCCGGACCTGTTGGGGTCTCCTCCGCTGGTTCCAGCGGGTTTTTAGATACAAAAATTGGGTCCCACTCCACAAGAGTGGTCTCCTGGGTCTCCATGGCACTAGGGCCGTCCTTCGGGATGGCCTCAGTCGCCATCGAGGAAGGCCCCGCCGCCATGTCTTCATTTGCCCCCTCACGCAGGGGGCCAGCAACTTCACCAGGGCACTCCAGCTCAGCTGCGAGTACCTCTGACGTCGTCACTTCCGGAGCAGGGGCCGCTTCTGGCTCCGGCCTGGGCACCTCCTCTATTGGGGGCTCGAGCTCCGACGCCTCTGCAACAACCGGCTCAAGAGCCGGAAGATCTTCATCATCAACCGGCCCTGCGGCCGGAGCTCCAACAACGACCGGCTCTGCAGCTGGTGCTTTTGAGGTAGCCGGCCCAACCCCCGGGACTTCCTCAACATCCGGCGTGCACGCTGGGACTTCAATCACCTCCGGCTCAACCACCGGAGCTTCGACAATTTCCGGCTCTGGGGCCGGAATTACTGCTTCCTCCGGATCAACGGCCGGAGCTTCCATCATCTTAGCACCAGGACTCGGAGCTTCAACCTCCGGGACAGGTGCCGCTGGCGCATCTTCTCTCCCGCGGTCCGGCGCTACCACGGGAGTCTCTGGGGATGAGTCGAGGTCCATGACCACGATAGCTGGCGCCGGAGCTGTCGCAGCTTCAGCCACCACTTCGGGCGGCACCGGGACAGGAGCAGAAGCCCCCGCCCTCACAGCTTCAGCTGCTGTGGCTGAGGGTGGAGCCTCACTCCTCTTCTTGGGAACGCTGCAGATGATGGATGAAGAAACTTAAAAAATAGTTACTACAACTAAACAACTGTCCAAGGTAAAGATTAAAAATTACCTTGGGAGGCTTCCGCACCAGCTTGCGTGAAACCTCTTTACCGGGCGTTCTGGGCCTGTCATAGCCGGCAAGGAAGCTCCGGAAGGCCCCCCGGAACACGTTGCAGCCACGGGTGTTTCCCTAGTTGAGGCCCCCCTTGATCGGGAAGAACCTCCGGACCTAGAGGCCTCAACTGGCCCTGGTGCTAGAGTCGCATGCCCGGAGCTAGCACCCCGGGAGGAGCCCGCTGCGGGTACAGTCGTCGCGGTTGCAGAAGACCTCCTCCTCCAGGGAGAAGGAGCCGATGCAGAGGTGGCAGGCCTGACGAACCTTCCGTCGGCGTGCTGCAGCTTCCTCTTTCGGCTCAAGGGTTCATCCGCCGGCTCCTTGCCCTTGCCGACGACCTCAACCCTTGGCTTCGGGGCAGGGTCGGAACCACCTTCGGAAACCCCAGGGATCGCCACCCTGGAGATCGATCTTCTCTCGACGACACCGAGGTCGTCAAGCACGGGCATCTTCCGCCGAAGCTCCCTACTGAACTCTACTTCCACGTTCAGAGGAAGAAAAGCTGATGGCGGAGTCAAGTCGTCATCCTCGATGTCGATGCCGTGCTGGAACTTCTTGAGGTGGAACTCCAAGGTTGTCCCCACCATGTTGGACTTTAGGCCGGTCTCGACCCGTTCGTCGTCCATCACGCTGTTGAGGGCCTGTGACGCCCGGTTCCGAAAATAAACCAAGCTAACGCATATGTGTGCCCAGGATGTTCTACACACATACACGAGTGATTCACAAATGATAAACAGATAATTACCACAGCTCAAATTATTAAATAAGTACTCTTATTACATAATTCATTAAATCCTCGAATACAAGCTCTAATGAATATTAATGACATGTTCAACTAATGCAGCGGAAATAAACTAATTAAGCAACTAAGCAAACTAAGCAAAAGGGATAGCGCAGCTCCATGCAACACCACAGGCAAGCTGACGGTAGACACGGCCTAGAACTCCGCATGATCGCCATTAAACTCATAATCCTGTCCTGCAACTGTTGGGTGGGGGATTGCAAGAGTGAGTACATGTCGTACTCAACAAGTGTGGAAAGTATGACATGTGACTGATTCAAATGACGACAATAATAATGGCTAAGTGCTGAAAAGTACAGTAAAACATTTGAAAAGCATTATACTATGTCTATGTGAAACAATCCCATCATAACCATCATATTAACATAATATAAACCATATCCAATTATTGCCAACATCACCATTATCCATGTCCAATTACCATAACTCAAATTCATATCCATGACCATAATCCATAAACCATAACCATTACCAACCCATAACCATAAACCAATCATAACCATTAACCAACCATAACCATCCCAAATCCCAATTTCCAACTCTAATCATGTAGGTCATCCAGGCGCTCTTAACCGGGAGCACGGCTATCATGATAGTTTTAATTAACTCTGCAGAGTTTGTACCTCTTTACCCACGTGTTTGTGATTTCATCACCCGTCGGCGACTAAAGAACCTCCCTTATGCCAATTACACTTCCTTTGGTGTATGGCCAAGAGATCACAAAATAGCCTTTACAAAGGGATTACTAGCCTATTCAGACCCCACTGAGGTTTCACCGGTGGCGATGCCTCCAACTGAGCACATCTTCAACCAAGGGCCCCCTCTTGAGCCATTCGGATCCCAGGGTAGTCCCACCAATCATCAACGAACCCAATCCGACTACCCCTTCCCCGAGCATCCACAATGGTCCAAACAGCACTAGCAAAGCCCTAATTAATCAGCTACGCCGCACCCATACTTGGCCTCGTGGTGGCACTGTAGTCCTGGCATATTCTCGCATGAACCGGTCCTTAGATCTAAAGCAAGCAACCCACCATAACATCCAACCCATCCACATACCAGGCTTGCTTAGATCACCCATCACCATACCGTATCGACCAGTTCACATTAACCAGAATATCATTAATACATAATTAAATGTGTAGTGTTGGTTTTTCCATCCCAATTAATTAAGCGAAGCAAAAAGGTGGAAACCCTTCCCGACTCTCTGCCATAAATTCCAGGTGACAAGGGTGGTTTAACAAATCTAGTAAACTTCCTACCATAGGATTCTCATCAAATTGACACAGCATGCAGTTTTGCAAACAAAACGTTTATTTAAAACAGGATCAATATGCTTCAAGGACACTTGCCTTGCTCCGGCGGATGGGGTTGCTCAAGTGCTTCGAAATCTTGATTCTGAAAATCCTCGTACACGACCTCTTGAGCACTTCCCTCTACTCATGATCACACATACAAGAATATATATACAATTCAACATGATGCACACACATTAATCAACATGCGATGATATGCATGCATGCAAGGTACAATAATTAGTTAACTACGGTTCTCTATTAATTAGATGCAACTAGTTCATACGTGTTCATATGAGTTTACGGGGATTTTAACGTGGATTAATGTTGCTGAAAATAAAATTATAGTGCAACTAAAATAAATTTATGTCTATTAGATCTAATACGGTCGCTAAAATTCGCATCGGGAACAAATCATACCGTAGATCTGATGGCTTGATGGTCGCGGAACAAATGCGACGCGTAGACGAAGTAGATGGCGCAGCAGTCCCTCGGCGGCACGACGACGGCGACGATCTCCGGTGGATGGTGGTACTCTCCTCTTTTTCTTCCTCTTCTTCCCCTCTTTTTTCTTCCTTTTCTTCCCCTGGCGGCGCAGCCTCTGGTGCGTTTTCTTCTTCTCTGTACCGGCGGCGGGATCCCCTTTTTTTTTCTGGCGGCGGCTGATTTGATCGATCTGGAAAAAGCCTAGGGACCTCGGTCCCTTTTATAGGCGCGAGCTAGGGCTCACGTGGAGTCCGGCTCGGTTGTTACGGCGCGGGAGGCGGGAGAATCGGGGCGGTTACGGGAAAAATTTTCGGAGGTGGGGTCGCGTCGGTACGGGCGAGGCAGGGTGGGGTCCGGCGCGGCAGGCGGTGCGGCGCGCGGCTGGCGTGGGACCAGGGACGGCGGGAGTCGCGCTACGCGCGGGAGGGCGACGCGGGAGTCGGGCGAGGTGCGCGCGGTGGGACCCAGCGGGCGGCGCGTGGGGCGGGGTCGGTTCGGGAGGGCGCAAGCGGCATGGGGCATCGGGCGCAGCGCGCGCTGCGCGCTGCAGGCGGCAGGCGGCGCGGGGGCCGAAGCGCGGTCGCGCGCGGTCGGGTGCGGGGCCGGCTGGCTGGGCTGGCTCGGCCGCGTGGCCAGCGGTCCCTTTTCGTTTTTTTTCTTTTTTCTTTTTTTTTGAAACATATTACTGTTTTTTTTATATTATTTATTTATCATATATATATTTTATATATAAATATTATTCATGTTATATATTTATTATTATTATAATGTATATTATTAATATTAATATTTTATTTATTTTCATATATTGTTATATATATATTATTTATATACATTTATATATATATTATTATTATTATTATTTTACTTATTCCCTATTACAAGTTTTAGGCTATAATTATTATTTTCTTTTTCTTCTTTTGCTACATACATTTGTATATTTTATCATTTTTCTTTTATCCTACTAATATTTAATACATGATCATGTATGCAATGCAGGATGCGAAAATTTAGGGTGTTACAATTCTACCCCCCTTAAAGTGAATCTCGCCCTCGAGATTCGATAGCGTGGAGAAAAGGTGAGGGAATTCTGCCTTCAGGTCTTCTTCACGTTCTTATGTAGCTTCGGTTTCCGTATGGTGTTTCTTTTGCACTTTGCACAAACGGATCCTCTTATTCCTTGTGAACCCAAAACAATTAGGTCGGCGGAGAAGTCTACCCCCCCCCCCTTATTCTAAGGCTTACTTTTGGACATACTATATTTGTCCTCATCTCTCCTCCAGGAGACTTAACCAATAGGGTAAACCTCATATGAGAGACAGGCAACTATAATTGGCAACATACTTTGATGCAATGAATCAATGCGATGCTTCAGAATCAGATAACATAGTCGCGGAGTTGGAGTTAGCAAGAAACATACCAATGACCACGTCATCCGCTTGTTGAACATCCTCTGTAGAGACATGGTTCACGTTGCCGCGAGCAGAATTCTGCTGTCCACGGCTTCCTTGTGGCTGTCCTCCATTCGGTCTTGGGTTTTGCCTCGGCGCATTGCTTCTTTGACCAAGGCCTGACTTAGGGCATTGATTCGCAAAGTGTCCAGCTTCTCCACAAGTATAGCACCTCTTGACTCCACCGGAATTATTGGGATGAGCTTGGTTTTGAGCATTGGTTCCAGGAAAATCAGCACGAGGCGCATAAGGCATTGCTTGCATAACAGGGCGCTGCTGCACAAACTGAGTTGGGCATGGTGCAAAATCAGGGCGCTGAGCAGGAATAGGGGAGCTGTAATGGGGTGCATTGGGTGGTGCAAGGCGAGGGCGCACATTACTTCCTTGTTGCTGTCCTTGATATGGCGCCTTCATCTTGATTTCTTGCTCCATCTCACGGATCTTGTTCTCAACCACAATTGCTTTGTCAACCAGCTTCTGAAAATTGGCATAATCGCAGTTGAGTAGTTGCACTTGGATCCCATTGTTCAATCCTCTCATGAACAAATACTGTTTTTGGCTGTCCCGACTAACATCCTCAGGCGCATATCTTGAGAGTTGAGTGAACTTATTGAGATATCCACTCACGCTTGATCTTCCTTGTCGTACGTTCTCGAATTCTTGTCTCTTCAAGATAATAACACCTTCCGGCACATAATGAGAACGGAAACTCTCCTTGAATTCTGCCCAAGTGATCCTCTCTTGATTCTCATGAGCATTGCAATAAGCATCCCACCAATCTGCAGCTGCTCCAACGAGTTGATGAGAAGCAAATAAGACCTTCTCCTGGTCACTACATTGGACAATGGCTAGCTTCTTCTCCACGGACTTGAGCCAATCATCAGCATCCATAGGGTCAGCAGCTTGAGCAAAGGTTGGTGGCCTAGTCCTCATAAACTCTCCCAATCGGTTATGAGGAGATGGGGGTGGCGGTGGAGGCATGTGGGGCTGATTGTTGATATTGCCAGCCTGCAGCTGTCCCATGGTCTGTATCATGGTCTGCATGAGCTGGTTTTGCATAGCCAATAGTTGCTCAATGTTGATAGCTCCATGAGCAGGTCCTTGTCCATTGTTATTTTGAGGTACTCCATGGTTCTCCTCCTCATCATTAGCATCCCTCTGGTTGCGGGTCCTCACCATCTGAAGAAAAGCAATAGGTAAGAATTAGAGAACGTCCCCAACTATATGCATCAAGGGATATGAATCTAACCAACTAGCTACACTAGCCTAGGTGGACATGGCAATGCTAAAGCATCCCAAAATCCTCTATTAAGCACACAAGCAAACAATATATAGCAAACAGCACACCAACCAAAATCAAATCGAATCCTGAGTGCTCCTATGTGCTCTAAAGTGTCCATTCTATCTAGGCTGCATCCTACAGTCAACCTGGCTCTGATACCAATTTGTGACGTCCGGTTCCAAAAATGAACCAAGCTAACGCATATGTGTGCCCAGGATGTTCTACACACATACAAGAGTGATTCACAAATGATAAACAGATAATTACCATAGCTCAAATTATTAAATAAGTACTCTTATTACATAATTCATTAAATCCTCGAATACAAGCTCTAATGAATATTAATGACAGGTTCAACTAATGCAGCGGAAATAAACTAATTAAGCAACTAAGCAAACTAAGCAAAAGGGATAGCGCAGCTCCATGCAACACCACAGGCAAGCTGACGGTAGACACGGCCTAGAACTCCGCATGATCGCCATTAAACTCATAATCCTGTCCTGCAACTGTTGGGTGGGGGATTGCAAGAGTGAGTACATGTCGTACTCAGCAAGTGTGGAAAGTATGACATGTGGCTGATTCAAATGACGACAATAATAATGGCTAAGTGCTGAAAAGTACAGTAAAACATTTGAAAAGCATTATACTATGTCTATGTGAAACAATCCCATCATAACCATCATATTAACATAATATAAACCATATCCAATTATTGCCAACATCACCATTATCCATGTCCAATTACCATAACTCAAATTCATATCCATGACCATAATCCATAAACCATAACCATTACCAACCCATAACCATAAACCAATCATAACCATTAACCAACCATAACCATCCCAAATCCCAATTTCCAACTCTAATCATGTAGGTCATCCAGGCGCTCTTAACCGGGAGCACGGCTATCATGATAGTTTTAATTAACTCTGCAGAGTTTGTACCTCTTTACCCACGTGTTTGTGATTTCATCACCCGTCGTCGACTAAAGAACCTCCCTTATGCCAATTACACTTCCTTTGGTGTATGGCCAAGAGATCACAAAATAGCATTTACAAAGGGATTACTAGCCTATTCAGACCCCACTGAGGTTTCACCGGTGGCGATGCCTCCAACTGAGCACATCTTCAACCAAGGGCCCCCTCTTGAGCCATTCGGATCCCAGGGTAGTCCCACCAATCATCAACGAACCCAATCCGACTACCCCTTCCCCGAGCATCCACAATGGTCCAAACAGCACTAGCAAAGCCCTAATTAATCAGCTACGCCGCACCCATACTTGGCCTCGTGGTGGCACTGTAGTCCTGGCATATTCTCGCATGAACCGGTCCTTAGATCTAAAGCAAGCAACCCACCATAACATCCAACCCATCCACATACCAGTCTTGCTTAGATCACCCATCACCATACCGTATCGACCAGTTCACATTAACCAGAATATCATTAATACATAATTAAATGTGTAGTGTTGGTTTTTCCATCCCAATTAATTAAGCGAAGCAAAAAGGTGGAAACCCTTCCCGACTCTCTGCCATAAATTCCAGGTGACAAGGGTGGTTTAACAAATCTAGTAAACTTCCTACCATAGGATTCCCATCAAATTGACACAGCATGCAGTTTTGCAAACAAAATGTTTATTTAAAACAGGATCAATATGCTTCAAGGACACTTGCCTTGCTCCGGCGGATGGGGTTGCTCAAGTGCTTCGAAATCTTGATTTTGAAAATCCTCGTACACGACCTCTTGAGCACTTCCCTCTACTCATGATCACACATACAAGAATATACATACAATTCAACATGATGCACACACATTAATCAACATGCGATGATATGCATGAATGCAAGGTACAATAATTAGTTAACTACGGTTGTCTATTAATTAGATGCAACTAGTTCATACGTGTTCATATGAGTTTACGGGGATTTTAACGTGGATTAATGTTGCTGAAAATAAAATTATAGTGCAACTAAAATAAATTTACGTCCATTAGATCTAATACGGTCGCTAAAATTCGCATCGGGAACAAATCCTACCGTAGATCTGACGGCTTGACGGTCGCGGAACAAATGCGACGTGTAGACGAAGTAGATGGCGCAGCAGTCCCTCGGCGGCACGACGACGGCGACGATCTCCAGTGGACGGTGGTACTCTCCTCTTTTTCTTCCTCTTCTTCCCCTCTTTTTTCTTCCTTTTCTTCCCCTGGCGGCGCAGCCTCTGGTGCGTTTTCTTCTTCTCTGTACCGGCGGCGGGATCCCCTTTTTTTTTCTGGCGGCGGCTGATTTGATCGATCTGGAAAAAGCCTAGGGACCTCGGTCCCTTTTATAGGCGCGAGCAAGGGCTCCCGTGGAGTCCGGCTCGGTTGTTACGGCGCGGGAGGCGGGAGAATCGGGGCGGTTACGGGAAAAATTTTCGAAGGCGGGGTCGCGTCGGTACGGGCGAGGCAGGGTGGGGTCCGGCGCGGCAGGCAGTGCGGCGCGCGGCTGGCGTGGGACCGGGGACGGCGGGAGTCGCGCTACGCGCGGGAGGGCGACGCGGGAGTCGGGCGAGGTGCGCGCGGTGGGACCCAGCGGGCGGCGCGTGGGGCGGGGTCGGTTCGGGAGGGCGCAGGCGGCGTGGGGCATCGGGCGCAGAGCGCGCTGCGCGCTGCAGGCGGCGCGGGGGCCGAGGCGCGTCGCGCGCGGTCGGGTTCGGGGCCGGCTGGCTGGGCTGGCTCGGCCGCTTGGCGAGCGGTCCCTTTTCGTTTTTTTTTCTTTTTTCTTTTTTTTTTGAAACATATTACTGTTTTTTTATATTATTTATTTATCATATATATTTTATATATAAATATTATTCATGTTATATATTTATTATTTATTATTATTATAATGTATATTATTAATATTAATATTTTATTTATTTTCATATATTGTTATATATATATTATTTATATACATTTATATATATTTTATTATTATTATTTTTTTACTTATTCCCTATTACAAGTTTTAGGCTATAATTATTATTTTCTTTTTCTTCTTTTGCTACATACATTTGTATATTTTATCATTTTTCTTTTATCCTACTAATGTTTAATACATGATCATGTATGCAATGCAGGATGCGAAAATTTAGGGTGTTACAGGGCCCAAGCGAGTTTTTCTCTCCTCTTCAGCGGTGCCCACCTGTTGACCAGGAAGTTACAAAACACCGCCTGAGGGGTTAATCCTCCCTCCACGCACTGGCGGATCCTGGTCAGAGCAGGGTTGAAGGCGTCCGCCAGCACCGGAGCTTCACTCCAGATTGTCGTGTCAATGTTAAGGAGGCCTTCGGGCAGCTACAGCCTCTCGTGCTCCTCCACCCGGATGACTATCCAGTCCTTCTTCCAGTCATCCCACTTCCCAGAGGGAAACGACTGGAGGTACTTGTATGGGCACTTCTTGATCTTCACAAAGTAGTAGAAGCCAAGGTACTCATTACTCCTGCCAGTGGTATGGACGGTGAAGAAGGTCTGGAAGAGTTCAATGCAGGGGGGATGCCCACCCACATCTCACAGAAGTGGAAAAAGATAGACACAAGGAGAATGGAGTGAGGGCCAAGGTGGTATAGCTGCAGACCATAAAAGTCTAGCAGCATCAAGAAAAAGGAGGAAAAAGGTGGGATCAACCCCACCATGGCGTACGAATAAAAGTACACCATTTCGCCGGCGTGCTCCTTCTCAAACGGGAGCTCTCCCCCGGCGCGGACCATGCGGTTGAAGAAGTCCGAGGACCATCCCATGAGGGTCTGGACCTTCTTTAGGTCGCCGTCGGTCTTCAAACGACTCTCGCGGAGACCCAACTCCATCGCGGCACAGCAAGGCAAGAGAGGAAAAGCGAAGCACAAGTTGGGAGTTTGAGCGCAAGATCAGATGAGAGGCGTAAAGAACTCCAGACGGTGCGCGCTTTCCTTCTTAACTAAGCCCTCGCAACGCTTGGATGGAAACCGCAAGGAAGTCGAAGATACCACTCAAAAATTCCATCGAGCCGATGACAAGAGGGCCCGGGACCACCTCGACGATCAAGTCGAGGTTCTTACCCAGGCAAACGGTTGTCATCATGAGGCGGGAAGCCCGAAGGCGGCGGCCTGACAAGGCGCGCGGAACCGATACGGTTTTCGTATCGGGAACCGGCGACCTTCAATTGTGTGAGATCCACATGCCAAAGATCTCATCTGCCGCACGCGGGATACACCACACAGCGAAGATTTAACTCCAAACCATCGCCAATGGCACATCCGAAGACCTTTGAAGACTCAGTTCAGAAGTCGCGAGGATGGACCCACCTCCGGCGGAATGACTTCACCCAAGGGGTCTTCCCTAGAGGTGGGCCCAGGGGGCCACTGTCGGTACCCTGGGAACCATACACCCCTTGAGACTACAAGGATCTCAAGGGAAAGTCATCTACTTGATTTGAAGACCTTCGGAGGCCCACATGTCAGACATAACCGGACCCGCTTCTCCAACATGGTTAATCCCAGGGTCGCCACGTGTACTATCAAACCGGAGCTACCGCCCACAAGGGGGAAGCTTCGTGCTATGTACCGAAATGGCACCCCCTGACCTAACCCCAAACCGAGGGAAGCTCTAGAACTGACACGTGTCAGGTAGCTCTGGAGCTACCTGTTTCCCACAGTATGCTCCGGAGCTGCCACGTGTCCAACCGTCGGATCTTCAGCCTCTAACCTCCGGAAGACTCCACAATGGCTCCGGATCTTCAAAGGGGAATCAAGGGCTTCAAGACCCAATCAAGTGTCATTAATACTATATTAATGACACACGATCGGACGACCTTAATTACCAGTAACGGTGCTGTCAAAGCCCATTACCCGGTCATTAAGGGTAATTAAATGTGTTGAATGAGTATCAATATTAGTAACCGCCAGGGCCACATGTAGGGTCAGGCTAACTTGTAACGGCTTGCCCTTGTACTATAAAAGGATAGGCCGACGACACACTCTACATGTTCCATAGATGCTCGATACAAGCTCATACAGCTAATACAACACCAACACACTCGTGGAGTAGGGTATTACGCTCAGGCGGCCCGAACCACGTAAATATCCGTGTCTCCTGTGCCTTTTACAATTCACCTTCTTGAATCTCCGCGCGCCCACACCGAACCTCAAACTCCTCTAACACTTTAGTAGTGTCGGGAGATCTGCCGGATCCAAACCACTGACAAAAATCGAAAAAGATACTGCACTAAAACCTTACAGTGGAAAACTTGTGTTTGAAATGGTCAAGAATATTCATATTGCTTTCGGTAAGGGCAAAAATTGTAAACAAATTAAGACAAAGAAAAGTACATCTTTGGATGATACGACTGACATGGCTTTCAAGAAACAATCAATTTTTTCCAAGTATCTTCCGTATTGGAAGAATCTGGAATTTTTCCATGGTATTGATTTGATGTACATTATAAAGAATGTATTTTATAGCACCATTGGAACCTTGCTAGACATGCCGAGCAAAAAAAAAAGGACGGATCAATATTGATTTGAGACCAGAGCTTCATCCAGTAGAAAAGGCGAACGGGAAGCGTTACCTTCCCCCAGCCAGCTACAACTTGACGCTAGAAGAGAAAAAAGCAATTTGCGAATGCTTGTGTGGGATCAAAGTGCCCACGAGTTTCTCATCCAATATCCGCAAACTAGTATCGATGAAAGACTTGCATTTATTCGGTTATAATTCTCACGACTGTCACATGATGATGACAGTTTTCCTTGCCATTGCAATAAGAGTCATCAAACCTGAGCATATAAAAGTTGTCATCACATGTTTGTGTTACTTCTTCAATATAGTATCGCAAAGGGTGATAGCACGTGAAGATTTAGACTATCTGAAAACATACATCGTCGAGACTATGTGGAAGCTTGAGATGTGTTTCCCACCATCCTTTTTTGATATGTAAGTACACCTAATCATACATCTTGTTGATCAGATAAAAGCATTGGGGTCACTATATTTACATCATATGTTTTCGTTGGAGAGATATTTAGGAGTATTAAAAGGTTATGTGCGGAACCGTGCTCACCTAGAGGGTTCAATTATGGAAGGATACACCACTCAAGAAGTGATTGAGGGTTGCGCTGATTACATCAAAGATGGAAAATCAATAGGTGTGCCTATACCTGTACATGAGGGTAGACTACATGGGAGAGGCAAAGTGAGTAAGAAAACTTTTATCGTTCAAGATTACAAGAATGTACACCGTGCACATTTTGGTGTACTACAACAGCTCGCAATAGCTGAGTCGTACATCGAGGAACACCAAATTGAGCTTCATGATAAAAACCAAGACCGCACAGAGGAGTGGATCACGAAAGAGCACAAAAGATGTTTCACTGAATGGTTAATGGACAAAAATATACCATACGAAAACACTATAGAAGAGGCAACAATGAAGAAGTTAGCTTCTGGCCCATCTGCTTTGGTGACATCATGGCAAGCATATGACATCAATGGTTATACATTTTACACTAAAGAAAAAGATGGTAAGAGTGTTGCACAAAATAGTGGTGTTCGTATTAAGGCTTATGATTCACAAGGGCAAAAGACCACATACTTCGGGTTCATAGAGGAAATATGGAAACTCGATTATGGCGAAAGAATGGTAATGCCCATATTTAAGTGCCAATGGGTCAAACATCCTGATGGTGTGAAAGTGGACAATTACGGGCTGACACTGGTAGACTTGAATAAAGTGGGTTATAAAGATGACCTGTGGGTTCTCGCCGATAGTGTTGCACAAGTTTTTTATGTTCAATACCCAAAAACTGAGAAGATGCACGTAGTTGTTTCTAGAAAGCAAAATATTGTTGGAGTTGAGAATGTGGGAGATAATGAAGAGGAATATAATCAGTATGAAGAGATGTACCTTTTCACCGAACCAGAAAACATCATGCGCGTAGAGAGAAGCATTAAAAAGAATTTGAAACCCTATATGCGAGAAGATGTCAATGCTGGAAAAAATGTATATAGCAATGTGAGATGATATATATTGTATATATTTGTATCTTCTGAAATCAACTTAGAACAATGCTCTATTTTAGCTTTAGATAGCATGTTTCGAACATTATTAAATTCAGCTTCTGTTTCGAAGCTCTTGTCAAGCTAATCCCTTCACAGCAAGCTCTTGTAGGTGCAAGTAACACCCGAGACTCATCATTTGGATTGTTAAAAGCTTCAATTGAAGTCTTACGATACTTCCCGTCCATTTGAGGGCTTGTTTGGATAGGAGTGGATCCACTTCAGTATAAGTGGTTTGAGGTGGATTGAGGAGAAAAATAGTTCATTCTTCACTTCAATCCACTTCAATCCAATTAGATTGAGTACATACAAACAAGCCCTGCAAGATTTCTTTCTCTTCTCTCCATTTTGATAACTTACGAAGATGCTACTTTATTAGTTCTAATGGCTGAATATATTGACTACAAATCAGTACCATCTCTCTTAGTGCTTTACACAAGCGACGAAGCGTACAACTTCAATCACAAATCTTGTTTTTACCATTTTCATAGGAATTTGACCTTAATATTTCAAGCATAGATTTATCAATAATTGAAGCTTCTTCATCAGACATGTTAATGGCAGTTACAAGTGAAGAGTGTGTCGAAGCTAACGAAATCTCAATGGGACTGAAGACAAAGAGATGTTGCATATGAGTGACAATGTCCAGGTTAGACAGCATGAAGCTATGATGACATCCTTCAACAACATGAAAAGTGATGCCAAGGTTATGCTTGCATCAACCAAGACATTTTGTGAGGGTATAACACTTGTTGGGGCAAGCATAACCTTGGCCAAAATAAAAAATCACACCACCGTGGATACTCTGAAGCCGCTATGGATTACTCTGAAGTTTACCGAGCACGCACGGAGAAAACTTCAGAGTAATCCATGGCGGCTTCAGAGTAATCCACGGTGGCATGATTTTTTATTTTGACCAAGGTTATGCTTGCCCCAACAAGTGTTATACCCTCACAACATGGCGGCTTCAGAGTAGTCCGATTCAGATTTCGTTAGCTTCGACACATCCTTCACTTATAACTGTCATTAACATGTGTGATAAGGAATCTTCACTTATTTGATAAATCTATGCTTAAAAGATTAAGGTTAAATCCCTATGAAAGTGTAAAAACAAGATTTGTGATTGAAGTTGTTCGCTTACTCGCTTGTGTGAAGCACTAAGAAAGTAGGTACTGATTTCTAAGTCAATATATTTAGGCATTAAAACTGAGAAAGGAGCATCTTCCTAAGTTTTCAAATGGACAGGAGGGAAAGAAATCGTTCAAATGGATGGAAAAATCCTTCCAAGGATCGTCAGGCTTCAAATTGATGCTTTCAACAATTCAAATGATGAGTCACGGGTATTACTTGCATCTACAAGAGCTTGCTATGCAGGGATTAGCTTGACAGGAGCTTAGCAACATCACAGTCGGTTCTTAAAATGCGTGTTTACTTGTATCTGTTATTTTAGCACAAGCGATATTCAACAGCCGTATGCGAGCACAATTTGGACACAATTTGCATAATCTAAACATGTTTGAGTATTTATATTGGACTCAATAATTTGGAAGTTTGGTCTTTTAGATATTGATGTATCGGGCGTGTAGCCGATTGAAGGAGGAGCGCTTGGCGTGGCGCAAGAACCATCCACATGTATGTACATATGGCACATCGGTCGCATGGTTGTATATACATATGTATCTGCAATGGACTGATGAACTTAACTGTAGTTTTGTTTTTCCGTCTTGTTTGTTTTTGGTATTTTCAATTTCTCTGTGTAGGGTTTCTCTGCGAAGCCTGAATCGGGAGATTTATTGAAGTGGCAGTGCATCGTCCTCGGTAAAGAAGGGGTAAGTCATGAAGAACAAGCACAATATGAGTTTAACCATCGTCCTCTTATTAATAAATTTCCTTTGCAGACTGAATGGGAAGATGGTTACTACCCCCTGACAATCTCCTTCTCTGAGGATTATCCCTTGGTGCCTCCAAGATGCGCCTTTCAAAGTAGGTTCTTCCAACCAAATGTCCATCGCTCGGGAGCACTCTGCATCAGGATTCTTGATCAAGAGACTGTAAGATAGACATATTTTGCTCATGTAATTAATATTTAATTTTTGTCAAACTTATTTGAACTGGTTTCTTATATTGCTTAAATTATATTTCGTAGGGGTGGTGCACTAGTTTTACAATCAAAACTATACTACTTGAAGTTCAGCGTTTGCTGCATCAGCCAAATGCGTCCGATGTTGAAAATGATTGTTATAATCTACTTATCAAGGTTAGATGACACTTTGACTTAGTGAACAATGTAGGTTATTCATTACTCCTTCGACATTTGTTAATTTAAATAATGTCAATATTTTCAGGATCCAGGGGAATATAAGAGACGTGTTCGGGAGCAAGCGGGACGGTATAATTTAGATTGATCGATGGGAGCTTTAGGAATAAGTTTAGATTCGAATTTAGTTTAGAGGGCACGCAATATATGATC
This sequence comes from Tuctoria greenei, assembly GCA_036927565.1. Classification (NCBI taxonomy): domain Eukaryota; kingdom Viridiplantae; phylum Streptophyta; class Magnoliopsida; order Poales; family Poaceae; genus Tuctoria; species Tuctoria greenei. The sequence goes on from JAYESD010000003.1 coordinate 17,606,129, forward strand.
TATGGAATTCATCGAGTTGCAAATTATCTTTGAATTGCAATGTCATTGCGTTTGTTTATGTATTCCAATTAAATCCCTTAATTGCAATATCATTGCATTTGTTTATCCCTGCAACGAACGCTCACGATCTAGGGCACTCTGGTGTTTCCGGGGCCACAAAATAAGTGGAAACAATGATCTTCTCAAGTCGTTCTTCAATGAAAACCGCTTGTGATAATTGAACAATTACATACGGTTCTTACACAATGACCACGGGTGAAAATACATGATCTTCTCAGGCCATTGTTAATTAAGAACCGCATGTGAAGTTTATTACATTATAGGTGGTTCTTAATTAATAACCGTCTGAGAAGATCGAGTATTTATCCAGGCGATTGTTTTTTAAAATCCGCATGTGATGTTATTTCATTACAGGCGGTTCTTAAATAATAACCGCCTTAGAAGATTGAGTATTTATCCAGGCGGTTGTTTTTTAAAATCCTCATGTGTTGTTCTTTCATCATAGGCGGTTATTTTATCATTCGTCATCACAATCGCATATTTTTAAGGACCGCCTATGTTTGAAAAATTGAGGCACCTGTAAAAATGCTTTTTGTAGTAGTGATTTTAGTTCCATCTTTGTATGATTATACCAGTATAATCTCTGTTAGAAATCCTTTGAATAAAATGAATTTCAATTTCTTCATTCATCTTGTGTGTCTCATGATTTTTAAACATGATGAAAACTAGTCCCAGTGATGTAAAAATCACGAAAATTCTAATGTTTATTCACAACGCAAGGTTTCATGATGTCTTATACTTAGGGGTGGTAAAGAGCCCAAATAAAATAAACTAAAAGAGAAAAAGTCAGATTGAATTTGGATCGGATCAAATTCTTACTCATTTTTGTCTAGGCCTAGATACTATCTAACAAATCTGAGTACAATGTACCAGACCGTTCGAGTTAGTAAACTGAGCCACAATTTCTTAAGAGATCCGATGAACAAAGTAAAATTATTGAGAGTAGTAAAAAAAGACTTTTCCCATATACTAAATCCACGTTCCCTCCCTAACAAAAAAGAAAAGACCACATTCCATCGTGAATTGGTTATTTAAACCCTAAAACTGATGTACAAGTGAGCCTGAATGCAACTAGTTTTCATGCGCGCGTGCTATATATATATATATATATATATATGCTAGGTATATTTTGTAGCCAGGTGTAGAATAAGGGATTTTGTGGCCATATCCGACGGTGAGGACGTACGGAGACGAGCGGCGTCCTAAGGCACAGGCGCAACACGCGAATCCGCAGCGGGACGTGATTTGACTGGTCATACGTGTTGGACGTGATTTGCGTGTGCACTCCGGCAGACCACGATACCGGCTCCGTGATTTGCATGTGCACTCAGGCAGGCCACCATAGGGAATTCTGTGGAGATTTGGGAGCCACGATACTTTGCCGTACAAAAAAATCCATGCAGGCCGCGGCGATACAACGTCAAGGATCGATCAGTACAGGCACCTAGCCAGCGGCGACGCGGCAGATCATTGAAACCACGGCTCTGGCGTCGTTTCAATGGAACACAACGGCATGGGAGACAACAGCAACCTAGCTTCCGGGAAACCCGACGCCGGCGTTCCGGATGCGGCGAATGGCAACGGCAACCCAACCTCCTACAAACCCGCCGTAGGCGCCACGGACGCGGCGAATGCAAACGGCAATCCAGGCACCGGTGTCCCAGCCTCTGGGGCCCCGACCGTGGAAGGTAACTACATCATCTGTGTAAGAGGTAGAGCAATTAAAACGCTTCCTGTAGCTTCAAGTTGTTCAGCAGAAATTATAAGAAAAAGGTGTACCTGCTAGAATAAATTAAAATTGAGGTTTCTTCTATCCTTAACAGTGACTGGAACAGGGATTAATATTAAAAAAATTGACTTTCAGGACACTATTCATTTTAAATCAGAGAGTATGAGTGCAAAATTTCAATGCAACCAGCCTTCAATTAATCCTTGTCGTTGGATACAATTTGAACAGCCCGGATTTATAGCAGCGAAGGGGTATGTTTGATTTAATCTCTGCCGTAGGTTCAAAATCACCCATCACCGGAAACGACCGCAGCAGACAAGTAATCACGGTGGAGCTCCATGAACGGCCGCCAGAGCTCGGCGAAACTACCGATTAGCGGACAAAAACTAGTGATTTGAGACAGAAATAGGAAGCGGGGAGGAAAAGGGACTCACCAGTGTTGATTGCGCTGAATGGGACGGAGGAAAAACTGCGGATCGACGGTGATGGGCGGCGACCGACGACGAGCTACGTCGTAGGAGCACACGGGTTGATGAATCTCGTCGAAAACTTGACGGGGAGGTTCCCTGAGATGATGAGAATCCGAGACGGATAATAGATTAGATACTGGGTAATTTGACGGGAACATCGATATGAGCGTCAATCTAACAACTCGACGGCGACGGCTTACGTGGTGCTGCTCCTCGCGTCGGCGTCATGCACGGCAGGAAGGAAGATTGCAGAGAAAGTCGCGTTGAGAGGAGTGGACATACGGATCGTCAGTTGCCAAAAATGTTGCGAGGTCGTGGGCGCTGATGACGGGGAGAACCGGGAGAAACTCACGGTAAAAAAGGATAGTCCTGGCGGTGATTGAAAGTGGCCTGGCCACAAAATGAAGAATTCTATAGCCAGGTATTGTATATGCATTCACTATATATATATATATATATATATATATATATATATATATATATAATTCTTCATTCTTTTTTATGCTGATTAGCTAATCAACGTCAAATAAAAAGAAACAGATACAATATCCATTTATTTTCAAGGAAATCTAAAATAAAATACACGTTTCCTACAAATAACGACCTGCTTAATCTCCAGTCTTGCACGATGCATTTTCCCTGATCCTCCTGACACGCCGACGAAACGTCCTGATCCAAAGCCGAACGCAGGATCGTAACCTGGAGTACCAACTTCTTCTCCCAGTCTGCCACCAACACATGACAGCAAGTGCACATCAGCAATCCATGCACGCTGATAATCCGGCAAGCACGTAGCCACGTACTAGATGTTTTCAACGTTTTTTTTATTAAAAAAAAAAAGATATTGGCACGTCTTACAGTGACGTCGCCGCCGGCGCCTATGACGGGACGATCCGTCTTCCATTCACCCCACTCCAGCAGCGGCGCGCCGCTCTGACTCTGCTGCAACCCAACGCGTTGTCGCCGCAGCTGCCGCGCGTACGCGAGCAGCAACGCCCGGCGGTTGTAACCACCAGAGGCATGCCTTGCCGTCGACGTGGGCGGCGCGCGCGTGGACGCGCCGTGGTTGATGGAGCGGCGGCGGTGGCGGCGCGGCAGCTCCTCGTAGACGGACACGATCACCTTTGCATCCATGGACGATGGCACCGGCCCTGCGGCCAATACACGCCTCCAGTCATTTCTACGTTTGGGTGGATCAATAGTTGATATAATTGATATGCTCGTGCGACGAGGTGCGAGGAGGGTAAAATTGTCGGGGAAAATTTGGGTCAGCGACTCCATGCACGTTTCTGTGGCTCAAATGGCGAGTCACCGCGATACGGGAGCCGGGATCCAATGGGTATGTAGGGCGCGTTGGCCTTGCAATAGAATGCATTTGCGGGGGCAGGCCAGAGCCAGACCAGCTCGGTCGCTTTCACTAGACTCAAGTGGTAGCTATTAAACTCGGGTTAATCACTTACTCCCCTCTCACGAAAGAGGAATTTTTTTATTAATATACCTTTTAAAAAATAATTTATAATAAATAACCCACGGAATCGAAAATTAGCCAAAATGACCCACTTTCGTATGCGCCTCATACGAAATTCGAATTTCGTATGAGGCACATACGAAATGTCCATCTGATCGATGCCACGTCATTTGGTGTCTGCTATGGTGGAGTTAAGGCTTGCCACGGTAGAAGAAATGGGCACGCACGAATTTCGTACGTGCCCATACGACGTGAACAGTACTGTCGTATGAGGCGCGTACGGCATCCGTGCGTGCCCCAGTTTTGACCCTGTTTTTAATGGATTTTAGGCAAAGTTTTTGAAATATTTGTATACCGATTTGCTAAAAACTTCTAAAGTATAAAATAGAGAATACATTGTGAAGTTTTGAATTCAATGAACTTCCTCTATGTTTAGTATGTAGAAACTAGAGTAATTGTATGTGTTATTAGGCAATACGATCACGTTTCTGCACATTTGCAAATTATATTCAGTTTTGGTTTTTTGTTTAGAAATATTTGGAGTCAGAATCGACAGAAACGTTCATAAAGGTTATTGTAATGTAAGTTTTGTTGATTATAAAAAATAATTAATGAATATAATTTACGGGTGTTTAATGGGAGTTTCAAAATTTTTAAAATCATATAGCGATAACAAATGCATAGTTTGGAAAATTATACAATAAAAGTATTAATTTATACAAATGCATATTACTTAAAGGTAATTAATTGTAAGCTCGGCGGCGGTTACATCAAATGAAATTACATAGTTCCGAGAATATGTACATGTTGTTTGCCACTCTACTACTACGGTACATGAGGCAAAACATAAGTACACATATTTGTGGAAGAAAATATAAAATAGGTAATACAAATAGCGTGTGTACGATGCACTTAAGTAGGTACCTGTGTGGAGGTCCCTGCAGAAGATATATGAACAAAAATATTAGTATCGTGCAAATATGTCAAGTTTACTAATAATTATGTACCTGCTGTGCTGGGATGCCTAACGTGACGTGCGGTCAGAACAGTAGTGTCTTGTGCACATGATTGTGCACAAGAAGCCAACTTCAGCCCCTCTTTGGCGTGTTTGTATATGTTTTGCAGCATGTGCACCATCTCTGATGAAGTCATCGATATCCCCTGCCTGAGTCGTTGGAGTCCAGCAGAGGACTCCGCAAGAACCTGTCGGAATCGACTCATCTTCACAAGTGCGAAGTGATCGGTCATACAACAATTAATTAGTCATGTTTCATGAAAATAACATAGTAAAACGTTGCAAATGTACTTCAACGAATTCGATCATACCGCCATTGAAGCCGCTTCATCTCTATGACGCAGATACGTATCTCTAACCGAGGGTACGTGTGTCTGTCACTCGGCTGGTGTGTGTGCGAGAACAACTTCCTCTCTTGATTCTGACTACACAACATCTTGAAATAATTAATAAGTTGTTTGTTCTTGAAGTGACTGAAAAAGTTGGCGCCCAAATGCCTTATGTAATATCTTGATTGAATGTCTGTCAAATAAGGTTGTTGCCCACGCTCGGAGGAACCATGTTTCAAATCAGATATTGCTTTAAGCAGACCAGCATGATGATCGTGTATCAAACAAATATCAGGTCGTTCTTGCACTACAACCATCTTTACCTGACTAAGAAACCAATACCAGCTATCAGTGTTCTCGCTTTCGACAAAAGCAAAAGCTACAGGCAACACCTGTTGGTTCCCATCAACTGCAATAGCTGTTAGAATTTGACATTTGTACTTTCCAGTTAAAAAAGTACCATCAATGCAGAGAATAAGCCTGCAATGTCTGAATGCAGCAATACATTGACCTAATGCAAAAAATGCACGACGGAGAAACAACTTCCCCGACATATCTCTGTTCGACACATCCATAATGTCATAATAAGTACCAACATTCCTCTCCTGGATGGTCTGCAATAACTTCGGAAGATTTTCATAAGAAGCTTCAAATGAACCAAATCTTTGCTCAATCACCTTCTGTTTTGCCTTCTATGCTTTGGAGTAACTTATAGTGTACTTGAACTCCTCCTCAATAGTGTTTATTATTGATTTCGGCGCAAACCGAATGTTGTCCACAATTCGGACGTACATGTGATTCGCAATAAACTGCGATGTAAGAGCACTATTGCACTTCTCCAATTCATGCAACTCGCATGTGTGATCAATCATTTTGGATACTCTCTATATGAAAGTTGCCTAGAGGGGGGGTGAATAGGCTAATTGACCTGCAAATGACTCAATAAAACGAGATTAAATTACAGGGGGCGGACTAGTCCGGTCAGGGGGCGGACTAGTCCGATCATCCTGCGTGAACAACCCTAAAAAATGTTTCTAGCAAGTTTTAGGGAATTTTCTCGTTGCTACAAGTGAGTATATGTTTAAGTCAAGTTGAGCAACAACCTACACAAGAGCAAGTCAAGTTTCCACAAGTTTGTAGCAATGCGGAGTATGAAACGAGACTACCAACCCTAGAACAAAGTAATCAATAGAATGAATGCGAAGAACACAAGGGGGCAAGGATTTTATCCCGAGGTTCGATTCCACACAAGGAATCTACGTCCCCGTTGAGGAGTCCACAAAGGATCGGGTCCAACAACCCTTCCCTCACCAAGTTTACCGCACGGGCCTAACTTGGTTCTCCACTAATCACAACGGTGATTACAAAGTTCGTTGGGGCTTCTCACAAACTGAGGCTCCCACACCACAAAGGTGATCAACACAATAACACAAACTCAATACACAGCCCACAAAGACTCAACGAGTGCAAGAGATCAAACCGGGAGCACAAGCGCGATATTCTTCCTCTTCTCCACCTCACTAAACCCTAATCCACTCAAGAATTAGTTTTAGAGGGAAAGTAGGCAAGAAGGAGGCTTAGGAGTGCTCCAAGTTGGCTGTGGCGGCGCTAGGGTTTGAGTTTTTCCAAAGGTATTCGAAATGAGGTCGGGGGTCCCCTTTTTATAGGGGTCCCAAGCCCAATCTGCTGACTTCAGCAAAAGGGCGGACTAGTCCGGCCACTGGCCCGGACTAGTCCGGCCTAGGGGACCACTGACCCCTTTGTCAGGTCCCGACAGCTGACACACTATCGTCACGCTACCCGCCAAACTTCAAATTCAAACGGTCACTTCCAGAACGGACTAGTCTGGTCAACACCGGACTAGTCCGATCTCACACAGAGCCTTCTGCTCCGTGTGAAAACGGACTAGTCTGAGGACCACGGACTAGTCCGGCCCCTAGGGCGGACTAGTCCGGTCCTCCCAGACTTAGCCACAGAAGCACCTTTTCCTAGCCAACCCGGACTAGTCCGGCCCCACGGGCGGACTAGTCCGTTCTCACTCAGTACCTCTTGGTCCGGTCCAAAACGGACAAGTCCGTGATTTTGGGACTTCATCCCCAAAACCCACTCACAGCTACCCGGACTAGTCCGGTCACAAACGGACTAGTCCTATCTCGATCAGACCCTTCTGGTCCGGCCGATAACGGACTTGGCCGGCCAGGGGCGGACTAGTCCGGCCTCCTGCACGGACTAGTCCGGCCCTACGGCCAGACCACACATTCACTCATTTCTTTCATAGGTTTGACCTCTAAACTACTTTGAGCTCCCAAACTTGATCTCAATGCACTTTACACACACACCCTCCTATTACTACGGCTAGTCTAACTCAATCACGCTAGAAACCCTAGTTTCTACGCTTCGAGTTGACTCCGTTTCCTTCCTTTTCCTTTTTGAGGGTTTGCGTCTCCGATTGAGTCTTCACCTGTGCTAAGATCACTTGAGCTCATTAGCGACTTAATTGTCGTCATCAATCATCCAAAACCCACGGGGAACCTAGATGCACTTTCAATCTCCCCCTTTTTGGTGATTGATGACAACACATTAAGTCCTTCACAAATAAGAGTATAAAGTTTTGGTTTTCATAACATGTGTGCGTATGAATGACTCCCCCTCAATGTATGCAACATGTAAAAGAGATGGAGAAGTTCTTTCATACCCACACACGTTATGGTGGGGTGCCTACGTGATGTGCTCAACAGTTTGTGACAAGACATGAATAACATCAATACATTCATAAGATTGACAATAAGAGCAATATATTGATAGTAAGCAACATTGACGAGTCTTGCACAAATGTAAACATCCAAGAGCATAAATATGTTACATGACAGTCATACATCACAAAACACACTTACAAAAGGACTAAACTCACTAAACTCCCTTAACTCTCCCCCTTTGGCATCAAGGCACCAAAAAGGAAAAGAAGGGGGAACAACTAACTAAACCTAGTCCTCATCTTCTCCACTTTCGCTCTCAGTGGCTTCGGAGTCTTCAATGTTTGCCTCTGGCTCTTCGTCGTTGTCGTCGTTGTCGGAGGATTCCCTTGCCGAGGGAGCTGCCCGAGAGGAGCTTCCATCCTCCTGGAGCTGAGCAAGCTCGTCGGCAGAGAAGACGGGGAAAGGAGTGATCTCCCCATCACTCTCCTCAGGAGATGACATCGGAACTTCAAGCTTCTCACACACCGCCTTGAGATACTTCTCTTGGCGCTTGTGTGCCCTCTGAGCGCGAATCTCTTGCTTCCGGCACGAGGTGAAGATGGCCTTGAAGCATTTGAAGAACGCACTCATGGACTGAGGCGGAGGCGGAGACGGAGGCGCCACTGGGCAAGACGGAGGATCAGCATTCTTGCGTCTTGGAGGCACCGGCACATTTGGCGGCTTCTGGGGGCGCAGAGGTCGGTGCGATACATCCTTGACAAAGGACACGCCCGACACCTTCTCAATAAGGCACATAATGTAAGGGACATACCCGCATGCCCTGTTGGGGGTATGCGAGATGTTGAAGATGTCGTCGAAGATGTAGTCGACGAGATTGAACTTCTCTTCCCCATCAATCAAAATGAGCAGGTGCCTTAGGTTTCCTTGAATGACCCCTGCATCACCGTCCTTGGGTGCAATGGTCCTCCTAAGTATCCGGTTCATGATGCTGTAGAATGGCTTGATGTTCCGAGCTAGTCCGGCATCAAACGGGAGATGGCTTGGATACATGTAAGCCAGCTCCTCACGATCCACTGCCTTGAGGTTCGAGATAATGATCTCGTGGTCCATGTGAGCCTCAAGACCAAGGATCCTTGCAAACTCAGCATAGGTGACAGAGTATTGTTCACCATGAGTCATCCAAATTATCCTCCTGTCACCTGAGCTTGTGAAATAGATTGTGGAGTAGAATTGGAGAATAACTTCCACATTCCAATCATATTTGAAGCCCATGATATTCTTGAGATCATGGCGCTCGGCAGCTTCAATCACGGCATCAAAGGTCGAGTGCTCCTTCTTTGCCATATAGTCCCAGTCCACCCACTGAGCCTCTATCACTGGCTTCTTCATTTGTTGGTAGACTAGCCTGTAATAGTCACAGTGGAAGTCACACCAAAACCTGGGATCAGCTGTGCTCCTTTCAAATTTATAGACCTTCTCGGTCCTTAGCCTTCGGGCCTTTTCAGCCCCTTTGCCATGGAACACATTTGCCGACAGTTCCTTTTGCCGGTTGGGATTCCTTTCCGGTGTGTGGACTTCAAGGGGGCCAATAGAGGTGGCCTTCCCCTTTTCCTTGATCACAACCCCACCAGCAGCCCTCTTAGCTGGTATCTTGACTGCGGGGTTCTTCTTCTTTGGCTCGATAGGAGCCGGAGCTTTTCCCTTCTTCAGGTCACGCTCGACCCTAGGGACAGCCTCTTCTTGGGCTGGCTCCTTGCCCTTAGCCTTCTCGCCAAGAGTGACGAGCTTCTTCCTCTTTGGGGCATTGGCCTCAGCGGCCTTGGAGTTATGGGCCTCCCTATCCTCTCTTTTCTTCTTTCGCAGCTCATTCAGTGATTCTGCGGTGGCACGGGCAATGGCTTCATCCTCATTGTAGATGCTCGCAGCCACCTTGGATGCTTCGAGTGCCTTGAGCTTTCTTTCCTCCTTGGCCTTCTGCGCCTCCATTAGCGCAGCCTTAGTCCGAGCCTCGGCAATTTGGGCCTTGGTACGCCCCTCGAGGTTGACACGCGGAGGAGAGCACTCAGAGTTCGACATTCTGTGCAAAGGATGGAGAGAGGAAGATATGAGCCTAGGAAGAAGAAGTATTGCCGAAAAGATCTCGAGAACCAACTAGAAGTAGGGTTTGCCCTGTGCAAACCGGACTTGTCCGCCTGGTGGCCGGACTAGTCCGGGTTGCACAGGAAGAACCCTAACCCTAATCGATTCATCGAAAAATTTGTGAACCAATGCGCAATACTCCTAGGCTATGATCGCAAGGGTGTATAGAACAACATTAATGAAGGTGTTCCTATCAAAAACTTGAAGAATCAAGAATGGGGCTAGTTTTTGAGGAACGGTGAAATACCTTCAAAAATCCGCTTGAGTCGTCGAAATCGGCGTGGATCTCGAAGGTGGAGCGTGGGGAAGTGATCCCTCACTCCCAAGGACTTCGATGCGCGGATTGGAGTTGAGTTTTGGTGGTTGGATCGCAAAATCGCCGATTTGGGGGCGGTTGTGCGCGCGTGGAAGCTTGAGAGTCAAGTGAGAGAGAGAGAGAGGGGGTCCGGGCAGCCTGGGGGTTTAAGTCCCCAAGGGCCGGACTAGTCCGGTTGAGGGGCCGGACTAGTCCGGTCTGCGGACCAGACCCAGACTAGTCCGGGTCCGGACTTGTCCGGTGGAAGGCCGGACTAGTCCGGTGTGCGGACTAGCCGCGGACTAGTCTGACCCGGACTTGTCCGGCCATAGGGGCGGACTAGTCCGGTCTAGCTGGGCTGAAAAACAATATATTTGGGTTTTGCCCATAAAGATAAGTCCTTTTGGACAGATATAGCAAGGAAAACATGACAAACATGATTATGAGTCAATAAAGAACAACTTATGAACATTTTCATGAAGAAAATAGATTTCTCAAACAAATTTGAGGAGAAATCGACATAGAGAGGAGTTTTTCGAAATGTGGCTCAAAATATATGAGGAATGTGGTTTAAGCCACGTTCCGAGAATCCAACACGTTGAGCTCACTTCTTAGCTCACAGAAACGCTTCGCGTCAAGAGGCTTGGTGAAGATGTCCGCAAGTTGATGTTCCGTCCTCACATGCGAAATCTCAATGTCTCCCTTCATTGAGTGATCTCGCAAGAAATGGTGTCGAATGTCTATATGTTTGGTCCTAGAGTGTTCCACCGGATTATGGGCTATCTTGATTGCACTCTCGTTGTCACACAAGAGTGGAATTTTACGCAGGTTAATCCCATAATCCCTAAGCGTTTGTCGCATCCAGAGAAGTTGTGCACAACAACTTCCGGCTGCAACGTATTCAGCTTCGGCGATGGAGAGAGCAATAGAGTTTTGCTTCTTAGAGGACCAAGACACAAGAGATCGACCTAAGAATTGGCACGTACCCGATGTGCTCTTCCTATCAACTTTGCACCCCGCATAGTCCGCATCGGAATATCCGATGAGGTTAAACTTGGATCCTTTGGGGTACCAAAGTCCTAGGGTAGGTGTGTGTACAAGATATCTCAAGATCCTTTTAACGGCGGTCAAATGACAAGCCTTGGGTGCTGCTTGAAAGCGTGCACACATACACACACTTAGCATGATATCGGGCCTAGATGCACAAAGATAGAGAAGTGATCCGATCATAGACCTATATAGCTTTTGATCCACACTTGGACCGTCCTCATTTAGGTCTAGGTGTCCATTTGTCCCCATAGGGGTTTTGATGGGTTTTGCTTTGTCCATGTCAAACTTTCTTAGAATATCTTGAGTATACTTAGTTTGACTTATGAACGTCCCTTCTTTGAGTTGTTTCACTTGAAATCCTAGAAAGAACTTCAACTAACCCATCATGGACATTTCAAACCTCTCCGTCATTATCTTGGAGAACTCGTCACAAAACACCTTATTTGTGGAACCAAATATGATGTCATCCACATATATTTGGCACACAAAAAGATCCTCGTTGAAGTGCTTTGTGAAAAGGGTATAATCCTCTTTTCCTATCCTAAAACCATTCTCAACTAGAAAGTCTCTTAGGCACTCATACCAAGCTCTAGGAGCTTGCTTGAGGCCATAAAGGGCCTTTCGCAATTTGTACACATGGTTAGGATAGTCTTGGTCTTCAAATCCTGGAGGTTGCTCTACAAAAACTTCTTCCTTGATTGGACCATTTAGGAATGCGCTCTTAACATCCATTTGGTAGAGCTTGAAATCATGATGGGTAGCAAAGGCTAATAGTATCCGAATTGACTCAAGCCTAGCTACGGGGGCAAATGTCTCATCAAAATCCAATCCTTCAACTTGTGAGTATCCTTTTGCCACAAGTTGTGCCTTGTTCCTAGTTACCACGCCATGCTCATCTTGTTTGTTGCGAAACACCCACTTGGTTCCAACAACATTAGCTTGAGGGCGCTTGACAAGCTCCCAAACCTTGTTCCTTTCAAAGTTGTTGAGCTCCTCTTGCATGGCAACTACCCAATCCGGATCCCTTAAGGCATCTTCAACCTTATGTGGTTCCAAGGATGAGACAAAAGAGAAATGCTCACAAAAGTTTGCAACACGTGAGCGTGTTGTTACTCCTTTTGTGATATCTCCTAGAATGTTGTCAACGGGATGGTCCCGTTGAACACTTTGATGAACACGAGGATGCGGGGGTTGACCTCTTGAATTACTTGGTTCATCTTCTTCACTTTGGTCTCCCTCTTGATTCATGCCTCCCCCTTGATCTTCATTCTCATTATCACTTTGGGGAGCATCTAGAGGATCTTCAACTTGTCCAATGGGGTTTTGACCTACTTCATAGAGAGGATGGTCACTTGAACTTTGAGATGGTTCTTGTGGGCGAACATCTCCAAGTGCCATTTTCCTTAGAGCTTCTAGTGGAGGTTCCTCTTGATCAAGGTCATGTTGATCAACCTGCTCCACTTGAGAGTCATTGGTCTCGTCAAACACTACGTCACGTGCTACTTCAACAATTCCGGAGGATTTGTTGAACACACGGTACGCATGAGTGTTTGAGTCATATCCAAGCAAGAAACCCTCATCGGACTTTGAAGCAAACTTCGAAGTCCTAGGCTTCTTGTTGAGGATATAGCACTTGCTACCAAAGACCCGAAAGTAAGAAACATTGGGTTTCTTACCAATGAGAAGCTCATAAGGAGTCTTCTTGAGGAGGCGATGAAGGTACAATCGGTTCACGGCATGGCAAGCGGTGTTAACCGCTTCCGCCCAAAACCGGTCCGATGTTTTGTACTCATCTAGCATCGTCCTTGATATCTCAATAAGCGTCCTATTCTTTCTTTCGGCAATGCCATTTTGTTGTGGAGAATAGGGAGCGGAAAACTCATGCTTGATGCCCTCCTCATCTAGGAACTCTTCTACTTGCATGTTTTTGAATTCGGTGCCATTGTCACTTCTTATAGCCTTTATCCTCAAGGTGAACTCATTTTGAGCTCTCCTTAGAAATTTCTTGAGGACACCGGGAGTTTCACTTTTATCATGCAAGAAGAACACCCAAGTATACCTTGAAAAATCATCAACGATAACTAGACCATACTTGCTGCCACCAATGCTAATATAGGCAATGGGGCCGAAAAGGTCCATATGGAGTAACTCCAAAGGTCTAGTTGTCGTCATGACATTCTTAGAGGAGTGTTGAGCTCCTACTTGCTTTCCCGCTTGGCAAGCACTACATGGCCTATCCTTTTCAAATACTACATCCTTTAGGCCACGAACATGCTCACCCTTAAGGAGCTTTTGAAGGTTTCTCATTCCAACATGGGCTAGCCTTCTGTGCCAAAGCCATCCCATGTTGGCTTTTGCCATTAAGCATGTGTCAAGTTGAGCTTTATCCGCGGTGAAGTCCACAAGATAAAGCTTTCCCTTGAGCACTCCCTTAAAGGCTATCGAGTCATTACCTTCTCTAATGACACTCACTCCCTCACTAGTAAACACACATTTATATCCTCTATCACATAGTTGTGATATGGATAGGAGATTATAGTCTAGAGAATCAACATGCAAGACATTTGATAAAGTATGTAATGAGGAGATAGAAATTTTACCGGAGCCAAGGATTTTCCCTTGGCTATTGTCCCCAAAGAAGATTCCTTCACTTGGGTCCTTATTCTCCTCATACTCTATGAACATGCTTCTCTCTCCGGTCGTGTGGTTGGTGCATCCGCTATCCAATACCCATTTCGATCCATCGGAGGAGTAAGCCTACAAAACAAGTTTTATGCCTTTCTTTTAGGTACCCAAGCGGAGTTGGGTCCTTTGACGTTAGTGGTTAGGCATTTTGGCACCCACACGCAAGGCTTGGGGCTCTTGCGGAGTGGCCCAACATATCTAGCAAACACCTTGCCGTGTTTGTTCTTCTTCAACACATAAGATGCATCAAAATCATGAAATAAATTATGCGGTTCAGATTTAGGCAAGTTTTTGCTAGAGGGTGAGTTCTTTTCATTTTTAGTTTGGGATGAACTCCCCTTAACAAAGACAATCATGTCTTTGCCATACTTGGAGGTTTTGGCGTTATGCCTTGCACCTCTAGTATAGCCAAGACCATCCTTGACATGGGGTGGTCTTGTGTTGGTGAATGCACTTCGTGCATATGCCACCTTTTCCTTGTCAAAGATGGCACCCTTAGGTGCTTGTTTGCCTTGTGCTAGGTTGAGTTCATCCTTAAGTTTAAGGATCAAGTTGGAGCACTTGCAAGGTGATGTTGCCTTGGATGAGGCCTTTGAGGGGGTTGAGCTCTTGAAGGAAGAGGCTACATTGTTCTTGAGTGACTCAACTAGAGTCTCAAGGATCTTGTTAGCTTTTGACAAGCTTCCAAGTTCATCCTTGAGCTCAATCGACTTCTCCTCAAGACTTGAACACGTTTTCTTGCAAAGAGCAAGTTCGTGTTCCAATGCCTTGCTCTTCTCTCTTTCGAGCTCAAGGAGCTCATCAAGCTCTTGACATCTCTCCTTCTCAAGGATGAGCATGTCCTCTTGTCTATTGATGAGATCCTCCTTCTCAAAGATCTCATCCATAAGCAATTTCATCCTTCGTAGGGTGCTTTTACTTATGTCCTTAAACATACTTTCATTTTCACTAGCGCTATCAAAATCATCATGTGAGGAAGTTGGGGAGGAAGGATGAGATGTTACCTTTCTCTTTCCTTCCCTTGCCATAAGGCAAGTAGGCTTGTGGTCGTTGTTGAGGTTGGGGAAGAGCTTGCCTCCCTTGGAGTTCCTCCCGATGGCTATGGTGGCCATCTTCTCCTCTTCTTCTTCGGAGGAGGACTCATCATTAGAGTCCCACTCCTTCCCCAAATGGGCTTGTCCGGAGGGCCTCTTCTTCTTGAAGAATCTCCTTTCTTGAGGCTTCCCTTCCTTCTTCTTCTTCGTTTCTTCGTGTGGGCAATCAGCGATGAAGTGCCCATACTCGCCACAGTTGTAGCAAGACCTTTTTGATTTGGGCCTTGCTCTTTCCTTTCCCTTGCCCTCATAGTTGTGCCCCCCTTTCTTCCTCCTCATCATTCTCTTGAATTTGTTGATGAAGAAGGCCTCTTCCTCATCGGTTTCGAGGCTCTCCTCATCACTTTCTTCTTGCTCCTTTGAAGAGGGTGTTGCCTTGAGTGCAACGTTCTTCATCTTGGAGGCGGTGAACTTTTGGAGGTCGTTGTAGAAGAGCGCCTCCTTCTCCATGATTTCATGGTTGATGATCCTCCCAAGGACCTCCTCCGGGGTCATTTGAGTGAACCCCGGGCTTTCCCGAATCATGGAGCACAGAGAGACGTTCCTAGTCATGAATGCCTGGATCATCCTCTTCACCACCTCGTGGTCGGTCCACTTGGTGCAGCCATATGATCGGCTCTTGTTGATCAGCACCTTCAGCCGGTTGTACATGTCTTGGGGGGATTCACCATCCAAGATGGCGAATCTCCCAAGCTCTCCTTCGATGAGCTCGATCTTGGCCTCCTTGACCACTCGGTTTCCCTCATGCGCCGTCTTGAGGGTGTTCCATATGTCTTTGGCCACTTCAAGGCCATCGACACGGTTGAACTCATCTCTAGAGAGAGATGAGATTATCACACCCGCAGCTTGAGCGTTGCGGTGGATGAGGATGGCTTGTTCTTGAGTTATGTTGTCCTCATCCTTTGGAATCTCCACCCCGGTCATGACAATTTGCCACAACGCTGGGTTGAGTGACACGAGGTGGATCTTCATGTTGTGTTTCCACATACCGTAGTCCGTTCCATCGAATTGGGGAGGTTTCCCCAATGGGATGGACAGGTAGTGGTTGTTGGCGGCAAGGCGTTCATAGTTGAACCCTTGCCGGTTGTAGTTGGCTCCGCCACCACCACTTGATTGGTTTGACGGATCAATCTTGGAGATGTTCAACTTCTCCCGGAGCTTCGCCTTGAGTTGGCGAGTCTCCTCATCGTCCGTTGGCTTATCTTGATAAGCCAACGTCTCCTCACGGGTCGCCTCGTAGTTGCTGCTCGATGCATCGTCATTCACCACTCCGGCCATCTCTCCGAGTTGTTAGACTCTTTGTGGAGAACCTAGCTCTGATACCAATTGAAAGTTGCCTAGAGGGGGGGTGAATAGGCTAATTGACCTGCAAATGACTCAATAAAATGAGATTAAATTACAGGGGGCGGACTAGTCCAGTCAGGGGGCGGACTAGTCCGGTCAGCCTGCATGAATAACCCTAAAAAATGTTTCTAGCAAGTTTTAGGGAATTTTCTCGTTGCTACAAGTGAGTATATGTTTAAGTCAAGTTGAGCAACAACCTACACAAGAGCAAGTCAAGTTTCCACAAGTTTGTAGCAATGCGGAGTATGAAACGAGACTACCAACCCTAGAACAAAGTAATCAATAGAATGAATGCGAAGAACACAAGGGGGCAAGGATTTTATCCCGAGGTTCGATTCCACACAAGGAATCTACGTCCCCGTTGAGGAGTCCACAAAGGACCGGGTCCAACAACCCTTCCCTCACCAAGTTTACCGCACGGGCCTAACTTGGTTCTCCACTAATCACAACGGTGATTACAAAGTTCGTTGGGGCTTCTCACAAACTGAGGCTCCCACACCACAAAGGTGATCAACACAATAACACAAACTCAATACACAGCCCACAAAGACTCAACGAGTGCAAGAGATCAAACCGGGAGCACAAGCGCGATGTTCTTCCTCTTCTCCACCTCACTAAACCCTAATCCACTCAAGAATTAGTTTTAGAGGGAAAGTAGGCAAGAAGGAGGCTTAGGAGTGCTCCAAGTTGGTTGTGGCGGCGCTAGGGTTTGAGTTTTTCCAAAGGTATTCGAAATGAGGCCGGGGGTCCCCTTTTTATAGGGGTCCCAAGCCCAATCTGCTGACTTCAGCAAAAGGGCGGACTAGTCCGGCCACTGGCCCGGACTAGTCCGGCCTAGGGGACCACTGACCCCTTTGTCAGGTCCCGACAGCTGACACACTATCGTCACGCTACCCGCCAAACTTCAAATTCAAACGGTCACTTTCAGAACGGACTAGTCCGGTCAACACCGGACTAGTCCGATCTCACACAGAGCCTTCTGCTCCGTGTGAAAACGGACTAGTCTGAGGACCACGGACTAGTCCGGCCCCTAGGGCGGACTAGTCCGGTCCTCCCAGACTTAGCCACAGAAGCACCTTTTCCTAGCCAACCTGGACTAGTCCGGCCCCACGGGCGGACTAGTCTGTTCTCACTCAGGACCTCTTGGTCCGGTCCAAAACGGACAAGTCCGTGATTTTGGGACTTCATCCCCAAAACCCACTCACAGCTACCCGGACTAGTCCGGTCACAAACGGACTAGTCCTATCTCGGTCAGACCCTTCTGGTCCGGCCGATAACGGACTTGGCCGGCCAGGGGCGGACTAGTCCGGCCTCCTGCACGGACTAGTCCGGCCCTACGGCCAGACCACTCATTCACTCATTTCTTTCATAGGTTTGACCTCTAAACTACTTTGAGCTCCCAAACTTGATCTCAATGCACTTTACACACACACCCTCCTATTACTACGGCTAGTCTAACTCAATCACGCTAGAAACCCTAGTTTCTACGCTTCGAGTTGACTCCGTTTCCTTCCTTTTCCTTTTTGAGGGTTTGCGTCTCCGATTGAGTCTTCACCTGTGCTAAGATCACTTGAGCTCATTAGCGACTTAATTGTCGTCATCAATCATCCAAAACCCACGGGGAACCTAGATGCACTTTCACTATAGTTTAGTCCACTTCTCTTTGAAACCATGGACCCGAAAAGGACAACTTGAGAACACACATTTAACATCATAATATTTTTTACTTGACTTGTAAACTGTAAATGATCATTGCACAGCCAAAGACCAATATTTCACGACATCCTTCAAACTATCTTTGTCTTTAAAGATATCTCCTTGTGTTAACTGATTCTCGTGGTATCCCGATAAGCCACAATACTTTTCTGTAGCTGATAAATTACTCGGGATTGGATTGTTCCACTCTGCTGGAACAATAGTATCATTCTCATTCTCATCATCAGAAGAGTCAACTTCTGGAACATTTTCGTGTTCCATATCTTCGATCCTTATTTGTTCAACTATGTTCTCAATGTGCTCTCCTTCATCTGCCACATCACGTGCTTCTACATGGACTGAGTTCTCTCCAGCTTCTTCTACTTCGACATCATCTTCCACACTATTTGCTTCATCAGCTTCCGCTACAATCTCTACTTCTTTTATTTCCGCTTGCGTGGGAAGCACTAGAGGCCAACCCCGCTCCACAACTAAATCTACATATTTCCTCCAATTCTGTGTTCCCTTAATAATAATCAAATCCTAATAAATTCCATTTCTTGCCCGATTAATCATTCCTTTCAATATCAACTGATGTTGTTGTGGAATAAGGTTAAATTTTTTCATTAACCAGTTTACGACACTACTAAATGTCCTATAATTTGCTCTTGTTATCCCTCCATCACACGACGCAAAACCAAACAAATCAATCCCATTAGGGCCATAAACTATTGTGTCTTCTCTATAAAATATCTGAAACACTAACTTCTCTAACATTCCTATTAGAATTTATACACACAAATAAATCATAAATGATTACCCCTAAAATGAAAGTGGTCGCATGTTAATAATTTACAAAACTAAATATATCTAAAACTAACATATAAATTTACAAGTCCATTACTTATAAAACTAGAAATTCAGTTTTACTTCTAAAACTAACATGCTAAAAACGTACACCTACTAAAAACTTAACATAAGAATTTACATTAATTATAAAACTAAAAATGTATCACATACTACTACTTCTAAAATAAATAACATTAACTACAAATAATATACTAATACAAATCTATACACATTACCTAAAATCTATAAGTCTTATAGCACATATCACTATTAACAAGTCCTATATAAAAACCTATAATATACTAATAAAAACCTAAATTAACATTACCTACTCTACCACATAGCACTATTAACAAGTCCTAAAAGAGGCATATATACGAGTCCTAACAACTCCAAAACTTATCCATAAATCAATAGTCCATATCACTATTAACAAATCACAACCTAAAATCACTACCTAACAAGTCCAAAACTTATCCACAAATCAATAGTCCATAGCACTATTAACAAATCACTAACTAGAGCAAAATATCTATTGACATGAGAAAGTAACCTAATAATAAAAATTACTTTGACACTAGAGCCAAATAGATAATAGAAATATACCTAGAGGAGCGGGGCACAGAGGGAGCCGGAGGAGCGACGGGGCACAGAGGGAGCCAGAGGAGCGACGGCGTGGCGGCGTGGTTTGCGCGGCGGTAGAGAGTGGCATGGTGACTGCATTCTGAGAGAAGGCCGCATTTTATAGAGGCACGCAACTCGTCTGTGCTACATACAACAGTTCCAGCGGGTCCCACGAGGCGTGCAAATTTCGTATGAGCCGCATACGAAATGCGAATGTCGTATGCAGCTCATATGATATTAACTCTCCTCGGGAAGGGTTCCGCCGCCTCGGGAACACGTGGCGGGCCACGTCAGCTTCGTATGTGCCTCATACAAAATGCGTGGTCCACGTGTCATTTCGTATGAGGCACATACGAAGCTGGATCATTTTGGCCAATTTTCGATTCCGTGAGTTATTTATTATAAATGATTTTTTAAAAGATATATTAATAAAAAAATTCCACAAAAGAGACACTATGTCAATATGAAAGGGACATGCAAGGCAAGTAATAATACACAGGTTCAAATCAGAGGAAGGCAATCAGTGTTATGGGAAGCCTTTGACTAGCGCGGGAGAGAACATATCGGATCTCTTCAATGGTCACTATTGTAGGTAATTTAATCAGAATGGAAGCTCTTTGTTACTCACTCCGTTCCTAAATATTTGACGTCTTCTTATTAATTTTTGTACTAGAAGACGACAAGCATTTAAAGACGGAGGAAGTAATTATTACCAGTATGGTATTACAGCTAATATGGTCATTTCACTACAGGAAATACGATCATTTGTGACGGCCAGAGTTATTTGCGACGGTCGGCCATCGCAAATAACGTCTGTCGCAAATAGCGTTATTTGTGACGGCCGATATCGAGCCATCACAAATCTCTAAAGCCATCGCAAATAGGTTGTTAATTTGTGACGGCCGGCTCAAAAGCCGTCGCAAATGCGCCGGCCGTCGCAAATAGAGGTTATTTGCGACAGCCAGAAAAAGAAGTTGTCACAAATATCTTTAATTATGAAGGCCAACTTTAGGGCCGTCGCAATTAAAGAGAACGTCGCAAATTAAAGTGATATACCCAAGTCCTCCCTTGGCCCGACTCACTTAATTACAGCGTCGCCCCTCAGAGCGCACTCCGCCGTTGCCACCTCCCATCGTCGTCTCTCAAGTAAGCTCCTCCCCTCCCCTCCCTCCATGGTCGATCCTCCCTCCCCTCCCTCCATGGTCGACCCCCCCCCCCCTCCCCTCTAAGGCCAACCCCCTCCCCTCCCTCTATGGTCGAGCTCCCCCTCCCCTTCCTCCATGGCTGATCCCCCTCCCCTCCCTCCATGGTCGACTCCCCCCCCCCCCTCCCCTCCCTCCATGGCCGAGCTCCCCCCCCCCCTCCCCCTCCCTCTCCCTCCATGGCCGACCCCCTTCCCTCCCTCCATGGATTATGCAACTCAATTTTGAATGCAATAGAATTGTTGATTATGCAATTCAATTTTGAAATGCAATTCAATTTAGAAATTCAATTTAATTATTGATTATGCAATACAAATTTGAATTATGTTAATTACATGTTTATTAAATTGTTAATTATGGAATTAGATCTCAATTTTTAATTGTTAATATAATTACATGTTAATACTTACATGCAATTGCCTTTTTAATGATTTTTTATATTTAATTGCTTATGTTTAGGTCAATTCTTAATTATGTCTATATTTAGAATAAAATTGTTTATGTTTAGATTTATGTTTATTAATTGATAAATTACAATTTAATAATTGTTATATTTGAAATTGTTTACGTTTAATTGAATTGCTTAGTTTTTTAGTTTATGGTTATAATTTTTAATTTAATTGCTTGAGTGTTACTATATGTACAAAAATGGGATTTGGGTCGGCTTGACACGACACAACCCATTTAGGACCCAACAAGGCCAATTTAGTTGGAAGTTAAAGTATGCGTCTAAATGGACACGAAGACGAACGACGACGGTGCAGACGGCTAGCACCTGTGTGTCTGGATGGCGGACCTCGACGAACCCACTTCTCTGTCTCTTTCTCGTTCTTTTCTCCTCTCTCGTCTTGAAGAGCTGCAGCCTCCGGCAAGCGACGGACGCGATGGCAGCTCCAGCGAGCGGTATACGCGACAGCTCCGAGACAACACGAAGGCGAACCGCGACGGTAACTGTCGGAAATAAAGTCTCGTAGCCATAATTGGCGAGGGTAACCTTTGTTCATCCATAGGATGTCGTCACTTATGACAAGCTCCCGCGCGTGGACGGCGGGCCTCGACGGGTGGTTTTCTCCCGTTCCTTCCTCCTCTTTCGTTCTTTCCTCGCCTCCTCTGTCGTTGTTGGACAATTGACCCCAAAGATTGAAGAATTGCACCATTTTTGGGGGGTGCAATGTAAAACAAGCGAGGTTATGCTGCCGAAATTTTGTTCGGATTCAGATTTTGTGTCTCGTCAAAAGCGGGATAAATATTGCATACATTAACGATAATTTCTTCGGCTTTAAAAAGCAGAGTCAAGCATGAGTGAAGATCGCCGTTAAATGTATACTGGCTGGAAGAGCAGAATCGATGGTCACTCAGATGAGTGGTACATCAAGTTACATAAATTTTTGGATCGAGCATTTTTGTTCTCAACGGATGATAAGGTGCGGTGCCCACGTATGAAATGCCGGAACACCAGGTTTTTGAGCAGATTGGATCTGTCGTTTCACTTAGGTCAAAAAGGTTTCACGCCACATTATGAGGTGTGGACCTTCCACGGCGAGACTAAATCTCGAGTCATAGTAGAAGTGAATGAGGATAATGATATAACGGGGGTTGATAGGATGGATGAGATGCTAGAAGCTCTGGAAGCAGAGGATCCTCTTACAAAGGAGGCAGACGAGTTCTTTGAGTAGCTCAAGAAATCACAACATCCGTTGTTGTTCATCTGATGTGACCGTCCTTGCTTTCTTGATCAGATTTATGGCAATTAAGTCTAAGCACTTTTTTCCATCAACTGCTACAATGATCTCATGAAATTGATCTGCGATATCCTTCCACAATCTCACAAAGCGCTTAAAGATATGTATTAGTTGAAGATCCAGATATCTGGTCTCGGTATGAACTATGAGAAAGTCAATGTGTGCCCAGACAACTGCATGCTATTCTGGAAAGAGCATGCCAACGAGAACATGTGCTTGAAATGTGGTAAACCGAGGTATGTCAAAGTTGTTAATGATGATGGCGATAATATGATGATAGTTGTCACACATAAGCAGCTTCGTTACTTGACTGTGACACCTCGATTGAAGCGGTTGTTTCTTTCAGAAAGAACAACAAGACACATGAGATGGCGCAAAGAAGGTAAATGTGAGAATAAAGAATTCTTGATGCATCCGTCTGACGGTGATGCATGGAAGGCGCTAGACTGTTTTGATCCAGATTTTTCTCGTGATACGAGAAATGTTCGCATCGGGTTAGCGACAGATGAATTCTCACCGTTCAGTACAAATGCCACACCATACTCCTGTTGGCCCGTCTTTGTCATTCCATACAACCTGTCACTGGCTTTGTGTATGAAGAACGAGTTGATGTTCCTTAGCCTCATTGTACCTGGACCTGATCATCATGGAGCACGTCTCAACGTGATGTTGAAATCGCTGATCTAAGAATTGAAACTGTTGTGTACAGGGGTCGAAACGTATGACAGTTACAAGAAGCAAAAAATTTAACCTTCGAGCTGCTTATTTGTGGTTCGCCCATGATTTACTGGCATACATCATGTTTACCGGATGGAGCACTCACGATCTTGTGAGGTGTCCGATATGTGCTTCGGACACGGATTGCTTTTGACTAACTCATGGAGGCAAGATATCTTACTTCGATTGTCACAGACGTTGACTGCCTCCAAATCACATATTTAGGCAACAGAGACATGTCTTTAGAAAGAACATCGTTATCACTAAAGGACCACTAAAACATCTCAATGGGTCAGAAATTTCTAATATGTTGGACAAACTGGTGTCAGATGAAGGTCGTCCTGGATATTTCATAGATTATGGAGAGGAGCACAATTGGACTCACATATTTGGACTTTGGAAGCTACCGTATGTGAAGTCGTTGATTCTAATGCACAACATTCATGTCATGCATCAGGAGCATAACATGAGTAAAAGTATCATAAGCACATGCATGGATATGTCTGGCAAAATGAAAGACAATATAAAAGCTAGACTAGATTTGGTAGACATTTGTCACTATCCAACTCTTGAAATCTGTGAAAGTGTGGTGGTAAGCTACGTGCTTCTTTCTGTCTTTGATCTAAAGAAAAGAAAGAAGTCATGAAATAGTTAAAAACTTTGAAATTTCTAGATGGTTATGCAGCTAGCCTGAAACGAGCCGTGAATGTGAACACAGGAAATCTCACTGGGTTGAAGAGTCATGATTATCACATTATCATGGAAAGACTCTTACTTGTTATGTTTTGGGGCTATCTAGATGATACGGTGTGGAAGGTTTTAGCCAAGCTCAGCTATTTCTATAGACAGCTTTGTGCTAAAGAAATCAAGACAGAGATGATGGATAAGTTAGAGAATGATATATCCGTACTTTTATGTAAGACCAAAAAAAATTCCACTGGGTTTCTTCAATCCAATGCAACATCTGCTTATTCATCTTCCATTTGAAGCTAAAGTTGGCGGTTCTGTGAAATACATGTGGATATATCACATTAAAAGAGCGCTACGATATCTAAAACCAATGGTTTGCAACGGCGTAAGGGTGGAAGGGTGCATCGCCAAAGCATATGCTCTCAAGGAAGTAGGATACTTTTTAAGTGTCTACTCTGCAAAAGAACACAATATTAATACTTCGGCGATGCGGTATAATGTGTATGAAGCACCCCCTTTAAGAGACCTCTTCATTTTTCAAACGAGAGGCACTACAGTTGGTAGCTACACGACCTACGTCCTACCCGAATGTGACAGGATTGTTGCTTTACTCTACATGTACGCAAATATAGAAGGCTTCAAGAATACTTCGAGTAAGTGTTTGTCCTAAATTTATGCTAATCGACATATTTTGCTACACATGTATTCTAAAAAAATGTTTTTTCACGTTCAGCGAGTTCCACAGACAATGTTGACCACATAGGCATCAACCTACGACCAACCAAGTAGAAGGGATGTGACAAGAAGGAATAAATGAAGGGTTGGGTTTCCTATACTGGTTTTGAGATTATGTAATACTCTCTCGTCTTCTATATATTATAAGTTACTATTATTAAAGAAGTATTATTTTAACTTATGATCATTTTTGACGTCTATAAAGATTTGTGGTAGCTATCTTATGGATTGGTGAATGTTAGAAGCTATGGTCGATATGACATAAATGGCTTTCGATTTCGTACAACTTATTTTGAAGCTCTTCTTCCTCTTGTGGCAACATCAAATTCTGGTGTTATGACAAGAGCAATTGAGACTCAAGGGAATGAAACCAGTTATTGTGGAATCACTAACAAAATCCTTGAATTTACTTTACCAGAAATAAGACACTTCGAGTTGTCTTCTTTGATTGTGACTGATTTGATAGCACTGTGACACTCGAGAGAACCAATTTGGAATGGTGGGAGTCAAACATAAGGACCGACTACGAGGTTACGATGCATTTGTTCTTGCACACCAAGTGGAGAAAGTGTATTATCTACCTTATCCATGCACAAAGATCAGTGCTTGGTGGGTGGCTTATAAGATGAATCCTCGTGAGCGGTTATATACTTATAGGGATGATAGTTACCATGATAGTGAAGATGTTGAAGAGGTGTACCAAGAAGAAGAGTTTTCAAACACTTTTATCGTCGAGCCTGGTGCAGGACTCGATCAATTAGTTGGAGATATTGAAGATGTAGAGACAGATACTATGCGAAAATAGAAATTGTCGGGTCGGACCCATCCGTTGGGCCCGGGCTCTTATTTGCGACGATCGTCACAATCCATTGCAAATTACCTTATTTGCGACGGTGGCCGTTGCAAATTATCTTAATTGCAACAAAACACAAGCAATGATCAAAAACTGTTGCAAATAAGTGAAACCATCGCAAATAGCTTATTTGCGAGGGCCCTGGCCATCGCGAATTGTCATGATTCTTGTAGTGTTTATTTGTTTATTCAGGGTCTTAGATCGTCGAAACAAGACGATACAGAAGAATATATTTTTGTCACATAAAAAAACAATTAAAGACCAATGTGCAAAATACTACTCTCTCCTTCCCACAATAATTGTCGTTTTGGATAAGATTTTTAGTTCAAAATAAATTAAAATTTTATCCAAAACGACAATTATTGTGAGAAATAGGAACTATATGCTACATATATGCAATTGAGAAAGCTGTTTCGCTCTTGCGTAGAGTACTTTGCTCATGCACTGTTGATTTAAAACATCGCTAGAACGTACAAGCCTTGCAGTTTGAACTTCGAGGACTGGAGCTTCGCTCAGCTGGCTAGTGCGGTTTGTTCTGCCAGGGTCCATCCGCGTTTGAGTCCTGTGCTTGGCACTGGTATCCATTTCTCCTCTATTAATGAATTTGCAGTGATTTTGCTCATAGATCCAGAAGCGGGCAGAGGTTGAGCATCAATCCGTCATCACTCGGAAGCATATCCTCTGCAGTAACTGTTGTGGAGTTACTGCGATTGACATGTGAGCTTCATAAATACCGGATCCACATATTGTTGGAATAAATGGGCTAGGCCCATCTAATATTCAAAAATAATTCCTAATATATCTCAAAGGTCCACTAGGACAAGAGAGGGTGGTGCTAAATGTTTAGTCTCACATGGGAAGCGGAAGTGGAGCAACCCCTACATATAAGGGAGGTTGTTCTTCTACTCCTTGACTGAGAGAGAAGAGAGGAAGAGAGGGGTGGCCCACGGGCGCTCCTCCTCCTCCTCCTCGCTCACTCTTCTCGCCTCGCCATGCCCCGCTGCGCACACGCGTGCGCGCGCTCGTATATTCGTGTGAATTCGAGTCGAGCCCATATTTTACATTTTTGCAAAAAATTAAACTGGGCCTTGGGCTTTTGGGCTTTCGAATTTTGGGGCTTTCGAGACAGAGTCCAAGTCATTAGAGACGAATGCATCTACGACTGCGGAATCAGTTCGGATCCGGATCCTTCGGATCGCATACGAACTGCCTCCATGGGACTCTATAAATACTGGTTTGCGCGATACGACAGATTATCCCACGATCAGATCGTTTTCCACGTTCACATTACTTGCGTCACCTTCTAGTCTACTCCATCCCGAGCGTCGGCGTGCATCGACGATTAGGAGAGCAGGTCTCCGGAACCGCTCGCCTTTGCGATCCTGCACCAGGAGAGGGCGAATAAGGTTTTTAGGGAAGCGCTCCGCGCGTCTGCTCGCGTTCTTCACCACTGGTCGTCTACCGAGGAGATCGGGCGCTGCGGCCCAACGTCGTCACCAGCGTGTGTAGCGGCTGTTCGCCATCACATCTATGGTGGTTCGTCTGGCTTCAAATCGGTACGCGATATTACTCATCCCGCCTGTCTGCCGGAGTTAATCGCTGCTGGTTTTCCTGGAATTATTCAATAAATTGCCTCCTATTTTCTAACAATCCAATGACCTTATTAGGCAATTTCCTGAGTTGAACATGATGACTTTAGCCGATGCACTAAGGCCGAAGAAATTCTCTGGCGTGCACTTCAAGAGGCAAGTTAAGGCCACGCTCTGGCTCCAATCTCTTAAGATCTTCTGGGTAATTGAGGGCAGGCCTCAAGGTCCTTTATCTGTTGAAGAACAGACAAAATTCAAGGAAGTCAGTTCTTCCCCGAGAGGATCTATCTTAAGTGTTCTTGACAACAAACTCTGTGATGTCTATCTGACAGTCACGGATGGTAAGAAGCTCTGAGATGCACTTAACGCTAAGTATGGTGCAGCCGATGCATGCGGTGAACTATATATCATGGAGAATTTTCATGACTACAAGATGGTTAACAACCATCCTGTAGTTGAACAAACCCATGAAATACAGTGTCTTGCGAGAGAGCTCAATCTCCTTAAGTGTCCTTTATCTGACAAGTTTGTGATTGAGTGCATTATTGCAAAGTTACCTCATTCATGGAGGAACTTTCCCACAACTCTCAAACACAAGTGACAGGAAATATCAGTTGAAAACCTGATAGCATCTCTTGATGTTGAGGGGAATGCTCGGGCTAAGGACGCTACTGAGAAAGGAGGTGAGGGTCAATCTAGCGCCAATGCTAATATAGTGCAGAAACCCAATGTCAAGAACAAAGGGAACAACAAGTCTCAATTCAAGTGAAATAAAACTACTGCTTTCAAGAAGAAGAAGAAGTCAAACAAAGCCAATGATGGCTGCTGCTACACTTGTGGGGAGCAGGGACATATTTCCAAGGATTGTCCTGAGAGGGTAGACCGTAGGGGGAAAAAGAATGTCAACATCGTGACATCCAGCAATGCAGGTGGGTATGGTAATTCTTTTAGTGTTCTTTCTTTTTCTCAAACACCATCTTGATAGTTTGATACGGGTGCTAATGTTCATGTATATTCTTACATGTCCATGTTTACTTCTTACCAGTTTATCCGGGATTCCGCCATCCTAATGGGGAATGGGTCACATGCTTCTGTTTGTGGTGTTGGCACGGTCGATCTGAAGTTCACTTCGGGAAAGATTGTCCAGCTGAAGAACGTGCATCATGTCCCTACTATGAACAAGAATCTTGTTAGCGGTACCCTTCTATGCATAGATGGGTTTAAAGTAGTTTTAGGGTCCAATAAAATAGTTGTGTCCAAGCATGAACAATTTATTGGTAAAGGCCATAAAATAGTTGTTCTGCTTTTCTCTTTCAAAGTTTAATAATAAGTCAGTAAACCATATTTGTAAACAGTATTAATGATGATGCAAGTGTCTGACATTCTCGTTTATGTCACATTAATTTTGGTTTAGTGATTCGGCTATCTAGTATCAAATTAATTCTAGAATTCACCATTGTCAAAGGTTCTAAGTGCTATAGTTGTGTGCAATTAAATCAACCTGGAAAGCCTCACAAGACAGCCGAGGAGAGAAACTTGGCACCATTAGAACTCATACATTCTGATCTATGTGAAATGAATGGTGTGTTGATAAAAGGTGAAAAGAAATACTTTATGACATTAATAGATGATTCTACTACATTCTACTATGTTTACTTGTTGCAAACTAAAGATGAAGCTTTAGACTACTTTAAAATCTACAAATCTAAAGTAGAAACTCAGTTAGAGAGAAAGATCAAACGTCTTAGGTCAGATCGTGGTGGAGAGTACTTTCCCAAAATATTTGATGATTTCTGTGTGGAACACGATATTATACATGAGAGGACGCCTCCCTATTCACTCCAATCAAATGGGATAGCCGAGAGGAAAAACCACACATTGTGTGACTTGGTGAATGTCATGTTAGACACATCCGGTTTATCTAAGGCATGGTGGAGGGAGGCTCTATTGACTTCATGTCATGTCCTAAACCGTGTTCCAAACAAGAATAAAGAGAAAACCCCTTATGAGGAGTAGGTTGGGAGAAAACCATCACTTTCATACTTGCGTACTTGGGAATGTTTGGCAAAGGTCAATGTTCCAATTACTAAGAAATGCAAGCTGGGACCAAAGACGATGAATTGTGTCTTTCTAGGTTGTGCTCATCGGAGAATTGCATATAGATTTTTAGTAGTTAAATCTGAGGTACCTGATATGCATGTTGATACTATTATGGAATGTCGTGATGCAACATTTTTTGAGAATATTTTTTCTATGAAAGATATGCATGGCACTGTTAGGATCTTTTCTGAAATTTATCCTGAATCCACCACAACTAGTGACTTTCTTGATGCACCATTTGAAAATGTCCCAGAGGAGTAACACAATGAAATAACTCAGTCGAGTAAAAGATCATGGATTGCAAAATCCTTCGGTGATGATTTCATTGTGTACCTTGTGGACAATACTCCTAGATTCATAGCAGAAGCATATGCATCACCTGATGCAGATGACTAGAAAGAAGCAGTTCATAGTGAGATGGACTCAATTCTTTCCAACAGAACTTGGGAGTTAACTGAACGGTCATACGGGTGTAAACCAGTAGGCTGCAAGTGGATGTTCAAGAAGAAGCTCAGGCCTGACGGTACTATTGAAAAGTACAAGGCGAGACTAGTTGCAAAGGGCTATACTCAAAAGGAAGGTGAAGACTATTTTGACACCTATTCACCTGTCGTCAGAATGACGACAATTTGTGTACTACTTTCTTTTGTTGCCTCTTATGGTCTAATCATCCATCAAATGAATGTGAAGACAGCTTTCCTTAATGGAGAGTTGGAAGAGGAAATTTATATGGAACAGTCTGATGGATTCGTAGTAAAAGGTGAAGAGACAAAGGTGTGCAAATTGTTGAAATTCTTGTATGGCCTGAAACAAGCACCTAAGCAATGGCATGAGAAGTTCGACAGTACTTTGACGTTTGCCGGCTTTGTCATTAATGAGGTTGATCGGTGTGTGTACTATCACCATGGTGGGGGCGATAGCGTTATATTATGCTTGTATGTGGATGATATACTCATTTTTGGTACAAGTATTGATATAATTTCTGAGGTCAAGTCTTTTCTATCAAAGTGTTTTGATATGAAAGATCTAGGAGAAGCTAATGTTATTCTGAACATTAAGTTGAATAAGAATGAGAGTGGGATTACTTTAAGTCAATCCCACTATGTTGAGAAAATCTTGAGCTGGTTCGACTTTATAGATAGCAAGATTTCTCCAACGCCTTATGATCCCAGCGTGATACTTAGAAAGAACAAGAAAGAGTCAAGAGATCAACTTAAATAGTCTCAGATGATCGGTTCACTCATGTAGTTAGCAAGCTCAACCCGTTGTGATATTTTGTTTGTTGTGAGCAAACTGAGCAGGTTCATTTCAAACCCGGGTATAAATCATTGTCATATACTTGAAAGGGTTATGCACTACTTGAGAGGTACAGTGAGTTATGGAATTCACTATAGTCGGCATTTGGCCATGCCTGAGGGTTATAGTGATTCGAACTAGATCTCTGATGTTGATGAACTCTATGCTATAAGTGGATATGTGTTCACTCTAGTTGGTGACGCTATATCATGAAGGTCTTGCAAACAGACCATTTTGATGAGGTCAACCATGGAAGCAGAACTCACTGCTTTAGAGACAGCAACTGCAGAGGCAGAATGGCTGCGAGAGATCTTGACGGATTTGCCTATAGTTGATAAACCATTGCCGATAATCTTTATGAGCTGTGCAATCAGACGGTGATTGCCAAAGTGACGTTCTAAGGATAATGCAAAATCATCAAGACATGTCAAGAGACGCTTAAAATCTATTAGGAAAATAAGAAACTCCGGAGTTATTACTGTTTCGTACATACAAACAGATAAAAACCTGACAGATCCCTTTACAAAGGGTCTATCATGTAATGTGATAGAAAGTGCATCGAGGGAGGTGGGTTTGAGACCCATTGATGTGACACCATAGTAGTAACCTAGTCTATATGATTGGAGATCCTTTCAATTAGGACATGAGAAAACAAGCTAGTGGTTCACCGAGGAGAGTACTTCCTGTATATCCTCTCTATTTAAAGATGCACATTTGTACTCTCAAACTGTAAGGCAGGTTGGAGATTTGCTTTAATGTGTTTCCGATGGCTATGTGTAGCAAAGATGTCATCCTACAGGGCAATCTTGAAGGAAACACACCTATATGAGCTCTGACTGTCTAACGTCGTAGTCTGTGAGATTTCGGTGATCTATGAAAAGCTCATGAAGAGACTAGGGAGTGCGACGCATATGCTCCACCTACGGGGTAGACTACTGGTATTCAAGTACTGGTAATGGTCATTGAGTGAAGTCAACTCGCATAAAACTTGCAATTCAAGACGTAGTCCATTGTCCAAGTTGTGAACTGTTGTAATTTGAGGATCTAGGCACAAGTTCAACTTAACAGTCTCTACCGAAATACTAGTATATCAAACAAGGAACGAGAATGACCTCTCTCCTAATGGCTTTGAGATCTGGTGGGACATTTGTGACACCCGGTTCCGAAAATGAACCAAGTAAATGCATATGTGTGCCCAGGACGTTCAATACACATACACGAGTGCATTCACAAAAGAGTATACAGAAAATTACCACATAACAGGATTAATTAACCAAATTTTATTACACAAACCATATTATCCTCGAATACAAACTCTAATGAATATTAATAACAAGTTCAACTAATGCAGTGGAAATAAACTAAATAAGCAAACTAAACAGCTAGGCAGCATAAGTGATAGGGTATAGCGCAGCTCCATGCAACACCACAGGCAAAGCTGACGGTAGACACGGCCTAAAACTCCGCATTATCGCCATAAAACTCACAATCCTGACATGCAACTGTTGGGGTGAGGGATTGCAAGAGTGAGTACATGTTGTACTCAGCAAGTGTGGAAAGTATGACATGTGGCTGATTCAAATGACGAATATAATAATAGCTAAGTGCTGAAAAGTACATTAAAACATTTCAAAAAGCAATATATTACATGTATGTGAAATAAACCCATCATAAGCCATAATTAAAATCATAGTACCAATCCATATTCCATATCCATCATCCATAATTCCATATTTCACCATTGCCAATATCATATCCAATACCAGAAATTAATTTATAACCATCCATAACCATCCCAAATACCATCCCAATACCGAGTTCCCTCTAATCTTGTGAGGGTCCAGGTTGCTCATAACTGGGAGCACAACTATCATGATAGTTTTAGACACACTCTACAGAGGTTGTACCGCTTTACCCACATGTTTGTGATTTCGTCACCTTTCGATGACTATAGAATCTCAATTATGCCATCTCACACTTCCGTAGGTGTGTGGCCAAGAGATCACAAATAGCCTTTACAAAGGGGTTACTAGCCTATTTAGACCCCACTGAGGTTTCACCGGTGGTGATGTCTCCAACTGAGCACATCTTCAACCAAGGGCCCCCTCTTGAGCCATTCAGATCCCAGGATAGTTCCACCAATCATCAACAAACCCAATCCGACTACCCCTTCCCCGAGCATCCTTAATGGTCCAAATAGAACTGGCAAAGCCCTAATTAATCAGCTACGCCACACACATACTTGGCCTCGTGGTGGCACTGTAAATCCTGGATGGTCGCTCCACGAACCGGTCCTTAGATTAAAGCAAGCAAAACCACCATAACATCCAACCCATCCACATACCAGGCTTGCTTAGATCACCCATTACCATATCATATTAACCAGTTCATGTTAACCATAATCTCATCCATGCATAATTAAATTGAGTGGTATAGTTGTTTTCCCATCCCAGTTGATTAAGCGAAGCAAAAGGTAAAAAGCTCTTCCCGACTCTCTACCATATATTCCAGGTGACAAGGGTGGTTTAACAAAACTAGTAAACTTCCTACTATAGGGTTTCCTATCAAATTGACACAAACATGCAGTTTTGTAAACAAAACATTTATTTTAAAACAGATCAATATGCTTCAAGGACACTTGCCTTGCTCTTGGGATTGGTTCGGGTCAAAGCCTTCAAACTATTGGTGTTGTAGATCCTCCGTGGAACTCTCTAGCGCAAATCTGTCTAATCCACACAATAAACATACAAGATAAGAAACACAATCAAAGAGTGCACAAATATTACTCAATATGACATGACATGCATGATTGATGCAAATGCAAGGTAGAACTTGTTAATAGATTGCTTTTAATGACCTCTAACTAGTTCTAATAGATTTTAACAAGTTTATACAGGTTTAGATTTGATTAGATCTACTTTTAGAATTAATTTAACACAATTTAACTAGGAAAATCGGACTAGTCCGCTAGGGACCGGACAAGTCCGCACTTTGCGAGATCAACAGATTAGGGTTTTCTAGATCGACCTAAATTTGGAGATTAGGGGTTGAATTCACGTAAGGAAAAGAGAATAGAAGGTATACCAGGTGTTTAGGACTCCAATGAATCAAGAAACTTGGAGGTAACACTTGGATCTTGATGATCTAGGGTTGATGATGAACTTGATGATGGATTGTTGATGAAGAACTCGAAGTTGATGGAGATCTTGATCCTCTTTCGTTTTCTCCTCCTCTTCTTCTTGCTTTGGATCTCCGCCTCCCTCCTTTATGGTGGCTCTCCACAAACTAGGTTTGGATGGGGTGGAAAAGTGGCAAATAGAGGTCAAGCCAAGTGGTGGGGTTGTTTATATAGAGGTGGAGGCTAGGGTTAGATGGATTTCGAGTTTGAGATGAGTAGAGGCCGGTTTAGAGTCTCACATGGGCTCTAAAAGAGTTAGGCACAACTTCCCTAGGCCCACTTAACGTGAAACCCAAGAAACAAGTCGTAAAACAAAAGATCAATTTAGAGTCGCAAAATATCGAACAAGTCCGAAAAGGGCCGGACTAGTCCGAAAATGTCCAGAGATAAAATCGGACAAGTCTGGCCTAAAATCGGACAAGTCCAACTTTAGTTAGAGAGGAAAACGGACAAGTCCGCTGGAACACTGGACTAGTCCGGACAAGTCCAGGGACTTAGCAAATTTTCAAGGATTCTTGGAATATTGGACTAGTCCGCACAAAATCGGACAAGTCCGAAAGTTTCCAGAGGCAAAATCGGACTAGTCTGCAGCAAAAACGGACAAGTCCATTTTTAGTCAGAGAGAAATCAGACTAGTCCTCACCAAAATCAGACTAGGTCGCACTTTTCAGCATTTTAAGTGCGGTTTTGCTCCAAATCAATTTTAAATGCTCCAAATCAATTTTAAACTCATTCCTCTTTATGTGGGTTAATGTTAAACATGTATATGAATGTATGTAGGGCATGATGCATGAAAATGAGGGTGTTACAAACCTACCCCCCTTAAAATGAATCTCGCCCTCGAGATTCGACACGGAAGAGAAGAGATAAGGAAATTCCTTCTTGATATCGTCCTCCAATTCCCACGTCGCTTCTTTTTGTGTGTGGTGCTTCCATTGAACTTTACACCATCTAATAACCTTGTTCCTTGTGACTCTCTCCTTGGCTTCCAAAATTTTGATCGGTTGTTCGGCATAAGTCAAATCTGCCTCTAATTCCAATTCTTCCATCGGCACTTGTTCTTCTGGTACTCTTAAGCACTTCTTGATCTGGGAAACATGAAACACATCATGTACGTCTGAAAGATGAGTTGGCATCTCCAACTTATACGCTACTTCTCCTCTTTTGTCCAAAATCTTGAATG
Organism: Tuctoria greenei; assembly: GCA_036927565.1. Taxonomy (NCBI): domain Eukaryota; kingdom Viridiplantae; phylum Streptophyta; class Magnoliopsida; order Poales; family Poaceae; genus Tuctoria; species Tuctoria greenei. The sequence continues at coordinate 17,640,956 of JAYESD010000003.1, forward strand.
GTCCAATGTAGCGAGGTGCTAGCTTGCCTCTTATGTTAAACCTCTTATGACCTCTCATCAGTGACACCTTGAGGTAAACAAAATATCTCACTTCAAAGGCTAATTTCCTTCTCCTATTGTCCGCATAGCCTCTTTGTCTTGATTGGGCAGCCCTCGAGTTTTCACGAATTATTTGGACTTGCTTTTTGGCTTCTTGCAACACATCCGGACCAAATACTTGAGTTTTTCCTGCCTCATTCCAAAATAAAGGTGTCCTACACTTCCTTCCATAAAGCTCTTCATAAGGTGACATATTCAAACTTGCTTGGTAGCTATTGTTGTATGAAAATTCTGCATATGGCAAGCTCTTGTCCCAACTTTTCTCATGCTTTAAAGCACAAGCTCTTAACATGTCCTCTAAAATCTGATTGGTCCTCTCGATTTGTCCATCCGTTTGAGGGTGATACGCTGAACTAAAGTTCAACCTCGTTCCCAAAGCTTCATGCCATTTCTGCCAAAATCTGGAAGTGAATTGTGAACCTATATCCGAAACTATCTTCTTTGGAACTCCATGCAAACATACTATTCTTCCCATGTACAGTTCCACCAATTTCTCTTCATTATAGGTGGTCTTGACGGGTATAAAGTGGGCTGACTTAGTTAACCGATTCACAATTATCCAAATTGAGTCGTAACCGGACTGAGTACGTGGTAAACCAACTATGAAGTCCATACTGATATCTTCCCACTTCCACTCTGGAATCTTTAATGGTTGCAATAGTCCAGCTGGCCTTTGATGTTCCGCCTTGACTCGTTGGCACACATCACACAATGCTACGTATTCATCTATGTCCTTCTTCATGCTATCCCACCAATAGCAAGTCTTCAAGTCTTTATACATCTTCGTACAATCGGGGTGAATCGAGTATGTCCAGTCATGTGCCTCCTTTAGTATTGTCTCCCGAATATGCTTTACATTGGGCACGACAATCCTTTTTCAAAGCCATAAGGTACCATGTTCATCCTCATCAAATCTAAATTCTCTCCCCTCTTGGGTCCTTTCCTTGATTTCCTGAATTTCCTCATCTGTGGCTTGTGCTTCTCGAATTTCTTGCTCTAGGGTTGGATTTAACTCCATTATTCCTATCTCGTTCACAAATTTGAGGTTCAACCATTCGAACTCCTTACATAACTCGAATGGTAACTCTCGAACTGTGAGTTGATGACTTACTCATTTTCTACTCAAAGCGTCGACCACTACATAGGCTTTTCCCGGATGATAGTTGATCCCCAAATCATAATCATTGATGAGCTACAACCATCTCCGTTGCCTCAAATTCAGATCTGTTTGTGTGAAAATATACTTAAGACTCTTGTGATCCGTATAAATTTCACACCTATGTCCAAGGATATAGTGTCTCCAAATCTTCAATGCATGTACCACGACTGCAAGTTCAAGATCATGTGTAGGATAATTCTACTCATGTTTCTTCAATTGTCTCAATGCATAGGCAACACTTGACCTTCTTGCATGAGCACACATCCAAGTCCTTGTCTCGGTGCGTCACAATAAATATTGAAACTCTTGCTTACATCCGGCAATATCAAAACTGGGGTTGTAGTTAACCTCTTCTTCAACTCCTCAAAACTTTCTTGACAATCTTGAGTACAATGGAAAGCTTTTCCCTTCATTAGCAATTCCGTCATTGGCTTGGCTATCTTGGAGAAGTCCTTGATGAACCGACGGTAATATCCAATCATTCCAAGAAAACTACTTATTTCCTATACCTTTTGTCGGGGTTCCCATTTTAGCACATCCCTCCCTTTTCCGGGGTCAACCGATACTCCTCCTCCTGAGATGATATGACCCAAAAACGACACTTCCCTTAAGCAAAACTGACATTTGTTGAACTTGGCGTACAATCGGTGCTCCCTCAATTTCTGCAACGTAAGCCTCAAGTGTTCCTCATGTTCCTTCTCATCCTTCAAGTAGATCATAATGTCATCAATAAACACCACAACGAACTTATCCAAGTACTCCATGAAGACCTTATTCATGAGGCACATAAAGTAGGCAGACGCATTTTTCAATCCGAAAGACATCACGGTGTACTCATAAGATCCATACCGCGTCCTAAAAGTTGTTTTGGGTGTGTCCGATGGTCTAATCTTAATTTGAAAGTATCTCTATCTCAAATCAATCTTAGAGAAGACACAAGCACCCTCCATCTGATCAAACAAGTCTTCTATGCATGGCAAGGTGTACCTATTTGTCGGTACCCTGGAAACCGTACACCCCTTGAGGTTATAAAGATCTCAAAGGAAAGTCATCTACTTTATTTGAAGACCTTCAGAGACCCACATGTCAGATATAACCGGACCCGCTTCTCCAGCATGGTTAATCCCAGGGTCTCCACGTGTACTATCAAACCGGAGCTACCGCCCACAAGGGGGAAGCTCTGGGCCATGTACCGAGATGGCACCTCCGGACTTAACCCCAGACCGAGAGAAGCTCCGGACCTGACATGTGTCAGGTAGCTCCGGAGCTGCCTGTTTCCCACCGTATGCTCCGGAGCTGCCACGTGTCCAACCGTCGGAGCTTCAGCCTCTGACCTCCGGAAGACTCCATAACGGCTCCGGATCTTCAAAGGGGAATCAAGGACTTCAAGACCCGATTATGTGTCATTAATACCATATTAATGACACACGATCGAATGACCTTAATTACTAGTAACGGTGCTATCAAAGCCCATTACCTGGTCGTTAAGGACAATTAAATGTGTTGAATAAGTGTCAATACTAGTAACCGCCGGGGCCACATGTCGGGCCAGGCTAACTTGTAACGGCCTGCCCTTGTACTATAAAAGGACAGGCCGACGACGGACTCTAGAGGTTAAGTGAGGCTAGACACGCGCCATAGACACTCAACACAAGCTCATACAGCTAATACAACACCAACACACCCGTGGAGTAGGGTATTACGCTCAGGCGGCCCGAACCACGTAAACTCTTGTGTCTCCTACGTCATTTACTATTCACCTTCTTGAATCTCCGCGCGCCCACACCGAACATCAAACTCCTCTAACACTTTAGTAGTGTCGGGAGATCTACCGGTTCCAAACCACCGACAGTTGGCGCGCCAGGTAGGGGCGCCTGAGATTTTGAGAATGGTGAACTCAGCTGCTGGATCATCCAACGGTCAACCTGCTGCTCAGGCTGTTGGGGGCAATCCCTCCAATATGCAGCCACCAGCAGGAGCCTCAGCACCAGCAGGAGTCACACTCCCACCACCATCGCCTCCACCAGCAAATCAAGCTGGGCAACGCGATGGTGCGCCGGCGTCAATCACTGCGTCGGCAAATCATGACAACCCGGAACACGCGCTCCGTGCAGCGCGTGCTCTTCTCCAACACCCACCACCTCCGGATGCATCCCGGGATGCACTGGAACAATGGAGGGCCGATGTGGAGCATTTGGTTACAGCAGCAGCCGAACGCCTCAGCAACCAGGGTCCTCCTCCTTCAGGACGAGCCCCGTCGCAGCGGCGGACTTTGTCTGGTAGACTTGGTTCGCACGTTTCCAATAGCAGGAGATGTGCTGCCTCACAACAAGTGACGGCATTGCATTCCGGGGCACGACGCACTCACACGGTATCCAGGCTCTCAACTCATGACCTCCGGGCGGAGCTCGATCACCGATACCGCCAACAAGACGGTCGAGTCTATATTGAGCGTGCTCATGAAAGACGGGAAGCTCAGGACCTTTCTGCTCCTGAAGGAGTAGGAGGAGGCTGTTCAACTCTGGCCATACATCTGTGTATGGTCAGGTGGACACAGAAGTTCTGGCCTCACCTGCCGGAAAAATTCGACGGGACTGTCAATCCCGCCGAATTTCTTCAGATCTACTCCACTGCAATTTTGGCAGCTGGAGGAAACAAGGCCGTGATGGCCAATTATTTTCCAGTGGCTTTAACTGGGACCGCTAGGTCCTGGTTTATGAGCCTTCCACCCAACTCTATCAATAGTCGGGAGGAGCTGTGCCGGCAGTTCACCGCCAACTTCGGGAGTTCATACACCCGACCAGGCACTGAACTGGACCTTTTTGCAGTCGTGCAAAAAGGGGGAGAATCCTTGCGATCATTCATCCAGAGGTTCTCTCAGGTACGAAACACTATCCCTTCTATCTCTAGCGCCTCTGTCATTGTGGCATTCAGACAGGGTGTACGGGATAAGAAGATGTTGGGGAAACTGGCGATCAAGGAGATCACCAGCGTCATGGAACTCTTCAGCTTGGCTGACAAATGTGCCAGAGCTGCGGAGGGCCATGAGATGCACTCCATACCAACCCCGGAGGGTCACAAGAAATCCTCCAAAGAAGAAGCCGCTACCTCCGGGAACGGCAAGAAGAAGAAAAAGACCAACGGCAAGAAGAAGTTGTCGGCCGGTACATCCAATGTTGCAGCTGCTGCAGCTCGGGGTGGCCGGGGGCCACGCCCCGAAAAGCGACCTCGACCGTCTTCTGAAGATGGTAGCAAGCCCAAGGTGTGGTGCCCCATTCACAAAACGGGTAGCCACAGTTTGGAAGACTGCCGAGAGGTCCAAAACCTTGCTGAGCGCTACAACAAGCGCCGGGAAGAATCTCCTTTCCAACAGAGGGAAGGAAAGCAAAAAGTCGACGAAGGTCCAGCTGAAGAGGAGTTAGGTTTTCAGGATCCCAAAAAGGTCCTGAAGGCCGTTTACACCTCCGTCGAAGATTCTGACGTCTCTGACAACGAGCGTCGGAAGACCATGAACACCATTTTTGGTGGATCATGGGACATCACCTCCCGCCGCGTCATCAAGACTATGCATCAGGATATGGCTGTTGTAGCTCCTACAGTCAGGCCGGAACCTCATCGGAAGTGGATGGACACAGCCATCACTTTTGATACTTCGGACTGCCCTCGGAGCATGGTTGGAGCAGGACAGTTACCTTTGATGGTATCTCCTACCATCAACAACATCCAGCTCCACCACATCATGGTAGACGAAGGTTCGGGGCTTAACCTCATAAGCTTCGAAGCTTTTACTAAGCTTCAACTCCGACCTTCGGATCTCCACCCCTCTCGACCTTTCTCCAGAGTAGGTCCAGGGGCCATTACCCCACTCGGAGCTATTACTCTCCCCGTTACCTTCAGGACACAGGAGAAGTACCGCACCGAGAAGTTGGTCTTCGACGTCGCTCAGATCAACTTACCCTTCAATGCCATCTTGGGTAGGCATGCCCTGTACAAATTCATGGCAGCTGCTCATTATGGTTATCTGGTGTTGAAGATGCCAACACCAGTAGGCATTCTCCGGATCCGCGAAGATCGTACTGCCGGAGTAACTGCTCTGGAAGAACTCCATGCACTCACCACGGCGCAAGAGGAGGACTCCAGGCAGGAGCAAGCTCCAAAACCCTCGAGCATTCGTCAACGAGGCTCGACTTCTGCACCTCGTGTGCAGCCAAGCGGCGACACCGACATTCCCGTCAAAGTCGTCCAAATTGGTTCCGATGCCGCTCATACCACCCGTATATCGGGGGGATTGAACGACAAATAGGAACTCGCGTTCATCACTTTCCTCCGAGCTAACGTCGACGTGTTTGCTTGGCAACCGTCACAAATGCCTGGGATCCCCAGGGAAATGATTGAGCACAATCTGAAGATCTACCCCGACACCCGGCCTGTGCATCAGAAGCCTCGGAAGCAATCCGTAGAGCGACAAAACTTCATCCGACAAGAAGTGAAGAAGTTACTCGAAGCTGGATTCATCCGAGAAGTCTTCTATCCAAAATGGTTGGTAAACCCAGTCGTTGTGCCCAAGGCCGGCGGGAAGCTTCGGATGTGCATCGACTACACCACACTAAAAAAGGCATGTCCAAAAGATCCATTCCCACTACCTAGAATAGATCAGATAGTGGATTCCACCACCGGGTGTGAATTACTGTGTTTCCTAGATGCATATTCCGGGTATCATCAAATCAGGATGTCTAGGGAAGATGAAGAGCATACCTCATTCATCACAGTAGATGGATTGTACTGTTATACAACCATGCCCTTTGGTCTCAAGAATGCAGCTTCAACTCTTGTACGAGCTATGTACAAAACTTTTGAAGAACTCATTAGAGACATAGTGGAAGTGTACGTCGATGACATTGTGGTCAAGGTCAGGGATAAGGAGTCACTCCTTGACACCTTGCATGCTGTCTTCGACAAGCTGCGGGCCACCCGCACAAAGCTAAACCCAGACAAGTGTGTCTTCGGGGTTAGCTCCGGAAAACTTCTCGGTTTCCTGGTAAGTCACCGAGGCATAGAAGCTAATCCGGCGAAGATTAAGGCTATTGAAGATATGCGGCCACCAACCCGCATCAAAGACGTCCAAAAGTTAACTGGATGTCTAGCAGCCCTCAGCCGGTTCATTTCAAGACTGGCGGAATGGGCACTCCCCTTCTTCAAGTTATTGAGGAAGTCCGGACCATTCCAATGGTCCGAAGAAGCAGAGAAGGCATTCCAGGAGTTGAAACAGTTCCTCACCACCCTACCAATTCTGGTAGCTCCGAACCCTGGTGAGCCTTTGTTGCTTTACATTTCAGTAACTGACGAAGTCGTCAGTATGGTTCTGGTTGCGGAGAGACCAGAGCTACCTCATACTCAGGAATCCAGACCCCTTCGGGAGGGTCCAGAGGTACCTGAAAGCGAGTCTGGGTCCCAGCTCCCAGACTTGAATCCACAAGAAGTCACTTTAGGAGACCCAGACCCCTCCGGGAGGGTCCAGGTCGCTTCTGAAGAAGCCCCGGGTTCCTCCAGCCAAGACCCGGAGGTCCCCGAAGAAAATTCGGATTCCTTCGGAAGGATCCGGGTCAGTGAAGAGGAAGCTCCGAACCCCTCCGGGAGGGTCCGGACCATTCAGCGCCCGGTGTACTTCATTAGTGAAGTACTACATGATGCCAAGACTCGATACCTAGAGGTGCATAAGCTGCTCTATGCAGTTCTTATTGCCTCCAGGAAGCTTCGCCATTACTTCCAAGCTCACAAAGTCTCAGTGGTGACCTCTTACCCACTTCGAGCAATCTTGCATAATCCCAATTCAACTGGGAATATTGCAAAGTGGGCAGCAGAATTGGCTGAATTTGATCTTGAATTTATTTCAAGGCAAGCAGTCAAGAGTCAAGCATTGGCAGATTTTGTGGCAGAATGGACTCCCTCTCCATCAAACCATGGGGGCCCCAGTGAGCAGAAGACGGAGCATCAAGCCCCAGCCTTCACCGAGCCTCATTGGACCCTCTACTTCAATGGCTCCATGCAGAAGCAGGGGGCCAGAGCTAGAATCCTTCTCCTTGCACCGACCGGGGAGAAGGTGAAATACATGGTACACCTTGACTTCAAGGCGACCAACAACATGGCAGAGTACGAAGCGCTCATCTACGGACTAAAGGTGGCAATGTCATATGGTGTCAAGCAACTGCTGGTCAAGGGAGATTCGCAGCTCATCATTAAGCAGGTGAAGGATGAATGTTCCTGCAATAATCTCCAGCTAGCTGCTTACCTCCTTGAAGTCCAGAGGCTTCAGAAGGACTTCGAAGTCCTAGATCTCCACCATGTTCAGCGTGCCCATAACGCTGAAGCTGACGAACTCTCGACGAAAGCGTCAACCGGAGCTCCGGCTCCTGACGGAGTTTTTGTCCGGAGGTTGTCAAAGCCAAAAGCTCAGCCAGCCGAACTGAGCGAAGGGGGCGAGATCAGCATCCGAAGCTGACGGTCTCGATGGCCCTGTTACCATGGCAGCCATCATGGGTCGTAGGTGCTGCCGGGAGCTCCGACCAACCCAGCACGCAAGACTCAAAAGCTCAAGCTAGTTTCGATGCATGGATCTCGGAGATCCGGAGCTACTTGAAAGACAACATCCTTCCTGACGATGATGTATCCGCTGACCGGGTAGTCAGATTGGCTAAAAGATACACGCTGGTAGAAGGGGATCTCTACCGGCGTGGTGCCAATGGCATCCTAATGCGGTGCATCACAAGGGAAGAAGGCTGCGAACTCCTCACAGAAATCCATGGAGGCGAGTGTGGGAACCACGCGTCTTCCTGCACGCTGGTTGGTAAAGCCTTTCGGCATGGTTTCTACTGGCCTACAGCACTCCAGGATGCAACTGAGCTGGTGAAGAAATGTGAAGCATGTCAATTCCATGCAAAGCAAATTCACACACCAGCTCAGCCCCTACAAATGATACCTCCTACATGGCCCTTCGCTGTGTGGGGGATGGACATCTTGGGACCTTTCCCAAGAGTCGTCGGAGGTTACAAGTTCCTGTACGTCGCCATTGATAAGTTCACCAAGTGGCCGGAAGCAACTCCAGTTGTGACAATCAACAAGCAATCTGCTATCAACTTTTTGCAGTCCATTGTATGCAGATATGGAGTCCCAAACAAAATCATCACTGATAATGGGACCCAATTCACAAGCTCTGCATTCCAAGGATATTGCGAAGACCTCGGCATACAAGTTTGCTACGCCTTCGTAGCTCACCCAGCAAGCAATGGCCAAGCCGAGAGAGCAAATGCTGAAATCCTTAAAGGACTCAAGACGCGCACATATGAGCGCTTAAAAAAACATGGAGCTAACTGGATTGAAGAGCTTCCGCCCACTTTATGGGCCAACAGGACATCTCCAAACCGGTCAACTGGAGAGACACCCTTCTTTCTGGTGTATGGAGCTGAAGCAATTCTTCCTCCGGAAATCACCTTGGGTTCACTCCGGTTCCGGACCTTCGACGAAGCCGCGCAGGACCAGCTCCTGCGTGAAGACCTAGACCTCCTTGAGGAGGGAAGGTGCCAAGCAGCTGTTCGGAATGCCCGATATCGCCAAGCCCTACAGCGTTATCATCAGCGGCATGTACACAACCGACAGCTCGAGGAAGGCGACCTGGTGCTACGGAGAATACAATCCAGAGAAGGGTTAAATAAACTCTCCCCCAGCTGGGAGGGACCCTTCCGAGTGATTAAAGTATCCCGTCCCGGGAGCGTTCGCTTGGCTACCGAGGATGGGACACCTCTCCCAAATCCTTGGAACATCGAGCACCTCCGTAATTTCTACACTTAATACCACGGAGGTGAGTCTTGAGTAACTTGAGATATATGTTATAGAGTCATTGTACAGAGTCGGGTAGTTCCTCCGGGAGAGCAGCCGGACCTTTCCCGAAAGGTCTGCAAAGTTCATGCAACACATGTCACAGTCTCAGGACTAAAAGTGTGGCTAGCTACCCTGGGTCAAACGAGAAATGAAACACGCTTAGCCTGGTTCCGTACCCTAAGAGTGTACTTGTTTCCCCTGTACCCCGGACCTATAATGAAAGACATCTTCATGTGAAATATACTCCACGTGCATTTATTTTGTACAGGCTCAACATTTTTATTTTTCTCTTTCTTGTCTATAACAAAGGCGTGCAATTCTTAAGAAATTTTAGTTCGACCGGTTTATATATGATACGAGTTGTATTGTCAATTCTTTTGGATTCAAATATTGTTCATGGCCAACTCGCTTGAAAGCCGCCAAGCCAATCTAGGGCTGGAGTGTGCTATCGACTTAGCTTGGTCAAGCACCCTAAGTACGCCACTCTACCTACACCCCGGCAGGCCGAAGTAAGGCGGTTCCATGTACAGTTGGATCTGGAAGAAAAGACAATGCATTCGGTTGTATTTAGAATCGCGTTTGACTTAAAATCTTCTTGAAAATCGTAAGCCGCGACGAAGTTATAGACAAGAAACGAATTTTACTATTTTTCTTGACTTCAGTGTGCAGGAAAAATAAAATACACGTTGATGGAGAAAAGCCGGAGCTAACAAAGCTCCGACTCCCCTAGGTGGCTTGTAATCGATGTTACGCATTGAAAACGAGCATCACCGGAGTAATCAAGCTCCGGTAAAGCTAGGGGGGCCAGCCGTCGACGCTGAATAAAAGATGGTGAGAAGACCCCGCAGACGGAGTCTGCTGCCAACAAACTAAGTGTTGGCAAAGGTCACTGCCGGAGCTACTAAGCTCTGACACCCCGGAGGACTAATTATCGATGCTCTACGCGTTGATAGAGACTATTGCCGGAGCTACTAAGCTCCGGCGATAGACAATGCTGGAGCTTCTAAGCTCCGACAACCTCAGGGGGCCTTCACTATCGAAGACTTCGGACCTAAATTCTACAAGTTTGGAGCAAATGAGTCTTCAACAAAACGTAATATCCTCTTGGTACATGTTCATAATCAAATTGTGTACATCTACCAGGGGGCCAAGTGAAGACAAAAGTGTTGAAGACAAAAAGTGAAATTCACAAAGATTTGGGGATTTCATTTATCTGGAGACAAGGGATTACATCTGGAGACAAGGGATTACAAAATTGAGGAAGAAGAAGAGAAAATACAAGTGAGAACTACGGAAATGGTCCTAGACCCTATGGAAGAATTGAGCGACTTTCTGGGCAACCTCCGACACGTTGGCTCGGGCAGCTTCCCCTTCTCCTTCGACGGGACCTTCAAGCACCGGGTCCAGAGGAAATTGGGAGTTCCGACTGGTGTAGCACGTCAGCACATACTCTGCGACGTTCTTCGCCAGGGATTGCCCCTCAACCTCCAATTGGTTCGCGATGACATCGCCCACCTTGGAGAGCTTGCTACCTGCCGAGCTCAATGCCTGCAGCGCTAGGTCCGGCTCCGGCACCAGATCATCCGGGAGCATGGGACTGAAGCCCATTGGTGTCAGCGCGTCGTTGGCCTTGCCCAGGAACTTTCAAATTTGTAGGGAGTCCGCAGTCCTAAAGCCTTTCAATTCTTCCAAAGATCTTCTGGCCGCCACCAGTTCGGAATTCTCACGGGCGAGGCGCTCAACTTCTTTGGCGTTTTGCTGAATCTTCTCAGCAACCCGCTTCTCGAGTTTTCCGAGCTCCTCCTCCCGAAGGTGGATCTTGTTCCGGCGGTCGACCAGGTCCTTCTCCCTACCCCTCACTTTCTTTTCCCTGGCAACGAGGGCACACTCCCGTTCATGGAGCTCCTGCCCTCGCACCCAGGCCTTCTTCTCCTCCTCTACACAGCGCTCCTCCAATTTCTTGGCGCGCTCCTCAAGGCCCTTGTCAGCTAGAGCTACCTTCTCGGAGAGCTCCTCCTCCCTCCTCAGGACGTCATCCCGCGGCTCTAGGAGTTTCTGCTCTTCATCTTCGAGTCGTTTCTCCCTCTCTTCAAGTGCCTCTTGGCGCTTGATGAGTGTAGTGTTAATGGCCTCAAGCCTTTTGTGGCGTTCATCGGCCGCACTATTGGCTGCTTTGGCCTGATCATAGATCTCCCGGGATTGAGCGTCGAGGGCACGATTCATACTCTCCCTGTCATCCAGTAACTTGCCCCAGTACTCCAGGCAGATCTTCTCCCGCTTGATCCACTCTTTGTCATCCGCTAACCTCGACTGCGCCAGCTTGGTCTCGAAGTAGAGCCGGTTACGCCACCGCCTAAGGGTTTGGCGCTCCTCTTCAAGAGCCTTGCTGTCGTGGAAGAAGGCCAGTTGGACTTGACGCAGACTAGAACATGCGTTGTCAATAGGCAGTGACAACGGGATAGGTTCCGGACCTGTTGGGTTCTCCTCCGCTGGTTCCAGCGGGTTTTCAGATACAAAAATTGGGTCCCACTCCACAAGAGTGGTCCCCTGAGTCTCCATGGCACTAGGGCCGTCCTCCGGGATGGCCTCAGTCACCAACGAAGAAGGCCCCGCCGCCAGGTCTTCGTTCACCCCCTCAGGCAGGGGGCCAGCGACTTCGCTTGGGCACTCCGGCTCGGCCGCAGGTACCTCCGACGTCGTCACTTCCGGAGCAGGAGCCGCTGCTGGCTCCGGTATGGGCACCTCCTCCGATGGGGGCTCGGGCTCCGACACCTCTCCAACATCCGGAGCTGGAAGATCTTCAACATCGACCGGCTCAGCGGCCGGTGCTTCGGAGGTAGCCGGCCCAACTGTCGGAACTTCCTCAGCTTCCGGTGTGCACGCCAGGACTTCAATCACCTCCGGCTCAACCGCCGGAGCTTCGACACTTTCCGGCTCCAGGGCCGGAATCACAGCTTCTTCCGGCTCAACGGCCAGAGCTTCCATCATCTCAGCACCAGGACCCGGAGCTTCAACCTCCAAGACAGGTGCCGCTGGTGCATCTTCACTCCCGTGGTCCGGCGCTACCACAGGAGCCTCTGGGGATGAGTCGAGGTCCATGACCACGACAGCCGGCGCCGGAGTTGTCGCAGCTTCAGCCACCACTTGGGGCGGCACCAGGACAGGAGCAGAAGCTTCCACCCTCACGACTTCAGCCGCCGTTGCTGAGGGTGGAGCCTCACTCCCCTTCTTGGGGACGCTGCAAATGATGAACGAAGAAACTTAAAAAATAGTTACTACAATTAAAACAACTATCCAAGGTAAAGATTAAAAATTACCTTGGGAGGCTTCCGCACCAGCTTGCGCAGAACCTTTTTCCCGGGCGTTCTGGGCTGGTCATAGCCGGCGTGGAAGCTCCAGAAGGCCCCCCGGAACTCGTTGCAGCCATGGGTGTTTCCCGAGTCGAGGCCCCCCTCGATCGGGAAGAACCCCCGGACCTAGAGGCCTCCACCGGCCCAGGTGCTGGAGTCGCATGCCCGGAGCTAACACCCCGGGAGGACCCCACTGTGGGAACAGTCGCGCCCCGGGAGGACCCCACTACGGGAACAGTCGCCGCAGTTGTAGAAGACCTTCTCCTCCGGGGAGAAGGAGCCGACGCAGAAGTAGCGGGCCTGACGGACCTTCCGTCAGCGTACTGCAGCTTCCTCTTCCAGCTCACGGGTTCATCCGCCAGCTCCTTGCCCTTGCCGACAACCTCTTCCCTCGGCTTCGGAGCAGGGTCGGAGCCATCCTCGGGCATTCCGGGGATCGTTACCCCGGTGGTTGATCTTCTCTCGACGACACCAAGGTTGTCAAGCACGGGCATCTTCCGCCAGAGCTCCCTGCTGAACTCCACTTCCACGTTCAGAGGAAGAAAAGCTGATGGCGGAGTCAAGTCGTCGCCATCGACGTCGATGCCGTGCTGGAACTTCTTGAGGTGGAACTCCAAGGTTTTCCCCACCATGTTGGACTTCAGCCTGGTCTCGACCCGGTCGTCGTCCATCACGCTGTTGAGGTCCCATGCGAGTTTCTCTCTCCTCTTCAACAGCGCCCACCTGTTGACCAAGAAGTTGCAAAACACCGCCTGAGGAGTCAATCCTCCCTCCACGCACTGGCGGATCCTGGTCAAAGCAGGGTTGAAGGCTTCCACCAGCACCAGAGCTTCACTCCAGATTGTCGTGTCGATGCTGGGAAGGCCTTCGGCCAGCTCCAGCCTCTCGTGCTCCTCCACCCGGACGACTATCCAGTCCTTCTTCCAGTCATCCCACTTCCCAGAGGGAAATGACCGGAGGTACTTGAATGGGCACTTCTTGCGCTTCACGAAGTAGTAGAAGCCAAGGTACTCATTGCTCCTGCCGGTGGTATGGACGGTGAAGAAGGTCCGGAAGAGTTCAATGCAGGGGGATGCCCACCCACATCTCACAGAAGTGGACGAAAATGGACACGAGAAGAATGGAGTGGGGACCGAGATGATACAACTGCAGACCATAGAAGTCTAGCAGCATCAGGAAAAAGGAAGAAAAAGGTGGGATCAACCCCACCATGGCATACGAGGAGAAGTACACCATTTCGCCGGAGTGCTCCTTCTCAAACGGGAGCTCTCCACCGGCGCGGACCGAGCGGTTGAAGAAGTCCGAGGACCATCCCATGAGGGCCCGGACCTTCTTCAGGTCGCCGTCGGTCTTCAAGCGACTCTCGCAGAGACCCAACTCCATCGCGGCACGGCTAGGCAAGAGAAGAAAAGCGAAGCACAAGTTGGGAGTTTGAGCGCAAGATCAGATGGGAGGCGTGAAGAACCTCAAACGGTGTGTGCTTTCCTTCTTAAGTAAACCCTCGCGACGCTTGGATGGAAACCGCAGAGAAGTCAAAGATACCACTCAAAAATTCCACCCAGCCGATGATAAGAGGGTCCGGGACTACCCCGACGATCAAGTCAAGGTTCTTACCCAGGCGAACGGTTGTCATCATGAGGCGGGAAGCCCAAAGGCGGCAGCCTGACAGGGCGCGCAGAACCGATACGATTTTCGTATCGGGAACCGGCGACCTTCAATTGCGTGAGATCCGCACGCCAAAGATCTCATCTGCCGCACGCGGGATACACCATGCGGCGAGGATTTAACTCCAAATCCTCGCCAACGGCACCTCCGAAGACCTTTGAAGACTCAGTTCAAAAGTCGTGAGGATGGACCCACCTCCGGCGGAATGACTTCACCCCAGTGGTCTTCCCCGGAGGTAGGTCCAGGGGGCCACTGTCGGTACCCTGGAAACCGTACACCCCTTGAGGTTATAAAGATCTCAAAGGAAAGTCATCTAATTGATTTGAAGACCTTCGGAGACCCACATGTCAGATATAACCGGACCCGCTTCTCCAGTATGGTTAATCCCAGGGTCGCCACGTGTACTATCAAACCGGAGCTACCGCCCACAAGGGGGAAGCTTCGGGCCATGTACCGAGATGGAACCTCCGGACTTAACCCCAGACCGAGAGAAGCTCCGGACCTTACACGTGTCAGGTAGCTCCGGAGCTGCCTGTTTCCCACCGTATGCTCCGGAGCTGCCACGTGCCCAACCGTCGGAGCTTCAGCCTCTAACCTCCGGAAGACTCCATAACGGCTCCGGATCTTCAAAGGGGAATCAAGGACTTCAAGACCCGATTATGTGTCATTAATACCATATTAATGACACACGATCGAATGACCTTAATTACCAGTAACGGTGCTATCAAAGCCCATTACCTGGTCATTAAGGACAATTAAATGTGTTGAATAAGTGTAAATACTAGTAACCGCCGGGGCCACATGTCGGGCCAGGCTAACTTGTAACGGCCTGCCCTTGTACTATAAAAGGACAGGCCGACGACGGACTCTAGAGGTTAAGTGAGGTTAGACACGCACCATAGACGCTCAACACAAGCTCATACAGCTAATACAACACCAACACACCCGTGGAGTAGGGTATTACGCTCAGGCAGCCCGAACCACGTAAACTCTTGTGTCTCCTGCGTCATTTACTATTCACCTTCTTGAATCTCCGCGCACCCACACCGAACATCAAACTCCTCTAACACTTTAGTAGTGTCGGGAGATCTGCCGGTTCCAAACCACCGACACCGTTCTTGATTGTTACCTCGTTGAGAGCTCGGTAATCCACACACATCCTTTGGGTTCCATCCTTCTTGTCCACAAACAGCACGGGCGCTCCCCAAGGTGAAGAGCTTGGGCGAATAAAACCCTTCTCTAGTTGCTCTTGAATTTGCTTCTTGAGCTCCGCTAGTTCCATAGGAGGTATCCTATATGGCCTCTTAGCTATAGGTGCAGTTCCAGGTATTAAATCAATAACAAACTCAATGTCTCGATCGGGTGGCATACCTGGCAACTCGTCTAGAAACACATCCAAAAATTTACATACCACCGGAATTTCCTCAATTGCAGCACCATCCATGTGATTCAGCTCCACTTGTTTCGGTGCATGTTGAGATGCTTCAAATACTACAGTGATCTCTTCCTCATTGGTCAACTTCACCGTCTTCGTGGCACACTCAATAACTCCATTGTGCTTCCTCAACCAGTCCATACCAAGTATAATGTCCAATCCTTGGGAATCCAAAACAATGAGGTTGGCAGAGAAGTCTACCCCCCTTATTCTAAGGCTTACTTTTGGACATACTATATTTGTCCTCATCTCTCCTCCAAGAGACTTAACCAATAGAGTAAACTTCATATGAGAGATAGACAAACTATACTTGGCAACATACTTCGATGCAATGAATGAATGCGATGCTCCAGAATCAAACAACATAGTCGCGGGGTTGGAGTTGGCGAGAAACATACCAATGACCACGTCATCCGCTTGTTGAGCATCCTCCGTAGAGACATGGTTCACGTTGCCACGAACAAAATTCTGCTGTCCACGGTTCCCTTGTGGCTGTCCTCCATTGGGTCTTGGGTTTTGCCTCGGTGCATTGCTTCCTTGACCAAGGCCTGACTTAGGACATTGATGCGCAAAGTGTCCATCTTCTCCACAAGTATAGCACTTCTTAACTCCACCAGAATTATTGGGACGAGCTTGGTTTTGAACATTTGCACCAGGAAAGTTAGCACGGGGTGCATAAGGCGTTGGAGGCCTAGGTGCTTGCATAATAGGGCGCTGTTGCACAAACTGAGTTGGGCGTGGTGCATAACCAGGGCGCTGTATAGGAGTAGAGGAGTTGTAATATGGCGCATTAGGAGGCGCAAAGCGAGGGCGCACATTACTTTCTTGTTGCTGTCCTTGATATGTCGCCTTCCTCTTGTTGTCTTGCTCCATCTCACGTATCTTGTTCTCAATCACGATTGCTTTGTCCACAAGCTTCTGAAAATTGGCATAATCACATTTGAGTAGTTGCACTTGGATTTCATTGTTCAAGCCTCTCATGAACAAGTATTGTTTCCGGCTGTCCCGACTAACATCTTCTGGGGCATACCTCGAGAGTTGAGTGAATTTATTGAGATATTAACTAAGGCTTGATCTTCCTTGCCTTAAGTTCTCAAATTCTTGCCTCTTCAGAATCATAACACCTTCCGGCCATAATGAGAACGGAAGCTCTCTTTGAATTCGGCCCAAGTAATTCTCCCTTGGTTCTCATGAGCATTGCATAAAGAATCCCACCAATCCGCAGCTGCTCCAACTAGTTGTTGAGAAGCAAAAAGCACTTTCTCCCAGTCACTGCATTGGACAATAGCTAACTTCTTCTCCACGGACTTGAGCCAATCATCCGCGTCCATAGGGTTAGCGTCTTGAGCAAAGGTGGGTGGCCTAGTCCTCATAAACTCTCCCAACCGGTTATGAGGAGGTGGGGGTGGCGGTGGAGGCATGTGGAGCTGATTGTTGATGTTGCCAGCCTGCAGTTGTCCCATAGTTTGTATCATGGTCTGCATGAGCTGGTTCTTCATAGCCAATAGGTGCTCAATATTGATAGCTCCATGAGCAGGTCCTTGTCCATTGTTGTTCTGAGGTACTTCATGGTTCTCCTCCTCATCATTAGCATCCCTCTGGTTGCGAGTCCTCACCATCTGGAGAAAGCAATAGGTAAGAACTAGAAAATGTCCCCAACTATATGCATCAAGGGATATGAAACTAGACAACTAACTAGCCTACGTGGACATGGCAATGCTAAAGCATCCCAAAATCCTCTATTAAGCACACAAGCAAACAATATATATAGTAAATAGCACACCAAACAAAAACACATCGATTCCTAAGTGCTCCTATGTGCTCCAAAGTGTCCATTCTATCTAGGATGCATCCTACGGTCAACCTGTGGCTATGATACCAATATGTGACACCCAGTTCCGAAAATGAACCAAGTAAATGCATATGTGTGCCCAGGACATTCAACACACATACACGAGTGCATTCACAAAAGAGTATACAGAAAATTACCACAGAACAGGATTAATTAACCAAATTTTATTACACAAACCATATTATCCTCGAATACAAACTCTAATGAATATTAATAACAAGTTCAACTAATGCAGCAGAAATAAACTAAATAAGCAAACTAAATAGCTAGGCAACATAAGCGATAGGGTATAGCGCAACTCTATGCAACACCACAGGCAAAGCTGACGGTAGACATGGCTTAAAACTCCGCATTATCACCATTAAACTCCCAATCCTGACCTGCAACTGTTGGGGGGGGGGGGGGGGGAGGGGTTGCAAGAGTGAGTACATGTCATACTCAACAAGTGTGGAAAGTATGACATATGGCTGATTCAAATGACGAATATAATAATGGCTAAGTGCTGAAAAGTACATTAAAACATTTGGAAAAGCAATATATTACATGTATGTGAAATAAACCCATCATAAGCCATAATTAAAATCATAGTACCAGTCCATATTCCATATCCATCATCCATGATTCCAGATTTCCCATTGCCAATATCATATCCAATACTAGAAATTAATTCATAACCAAACCATAACCATCCCAAATACCATCCCAATATCGAGTTCCCTCTAATCATGTGAGGGTCCAGGTTGCTCATAACCGGGAGTATAGCTATCATGATAGTTTTAGACACACTCTGCAGAGGTTGTACCGCTTTACCCACGTGTTTGTGATTTCATCACCTTTCGATGACTATAGAATCTCAATTATGCCGTCCCACATTTCTGTAGGTGTGTGGCCATGAGATCACAAAATAGCCTTTACAAAGGGATTACTAACCTATTTAGACCCCTTTAAGGTTTTCACCGGTGGCGATGCCTCCAACTGAGCACATCTTCAACCAAGGCCCCCTCTTGAGCCATTCGGATCCCAGGGTAGTCCCACCAATCATCAACAAACCCAATCCAACTACCCCTTCCCCGAGCATCCTTAATGGTCCAAATAGAACTGGCAAAACCCTAATTAATCAGCTACGCCGCACCCATACTTGGCCTCGTGGTGGCACTATAAATCCTGGATGGTCGCTCCAAGAACCGGTCCTTAGATCTAAAGCAAGCAAAACCACCATAACATCCAAAAGACAACTATGCGATTCAGGATTCAGGCAAGATCCACATACCAATCTTGCTTAGATCACCCATTACCATATCATATTAACCAGTTCATGTTAACCATAATCTCATCCATGCATAATTAAATTGAGTGGTATAGTTGTTTTCCCATCCCAGTTGATTAAGCGAAGCAAAAGGTAAAAAGCCCTTCCCGAATCTCTACCATATATTCCAGATGACAAGGGTGGTTTAACAAAACTAGTAAACTTCCTACTATAGGGTTTCCCATAAAATTGACACAAGCATGCAGTTTTGCAAACAAAACATTTATTTTAAAACAGGATCAATATGCTTCAAGGACAGTTTCCTTGCTCTTGGGATTGGTTCGGGTCAAAGCCTTCAAACTCTTGGTGTTGTAGATCCTCCGCGGCACTCTCTAGCGCAAATCCGTCTAATCCACACAATAAACATACAAGACAAGAAACACAATCAAAGAGTGCACAAATATTACTCAATATGACATGACATGCATGATTGATGCAAATGCAAGGTAGAACTTGTTAATAGATTGCTTTTAATGATCACTAACTAGTTCTAATAGATTTTAACAAGTTTATATAGGTTTGGATTTGATTAGATCTACTTTTATAATTAATTCAACACAATTTAACTAGGAAAATCGGACTAGTCCGCTAGGGACCGGACAAGTCCGCACTTTGCGAGATCAGCAGATTAGGGTTTTCTAGATCGACGTAAATTTGGAGATTAGGGGTTGAATTCACGTAAGGAAAAGAGAATAGAAGATATACCAGGTGTTTAGGACTCGAATGAATCAAGAAACTTGGAGGTAACACTTGGATCTTGATGATCTAGGGTTGATGATGAACTTGATGATGGATTGTTGATGAAGAACTCAAAGTTGATGGAGATCTTGATCCTCTTTTGTTTTCTCCTCCTCTTCTTCTTGCTTGGGATCTCCTCCTCCCTCCTTGATGGTGGCTCTCCACGAACTAGGGTTTGGATAGGGTGGAAAAGTGGCAAATAGAGGTCAAGCCAAGGGGTAGGGTTGTTTATATAGAGGTGGAGGCTAGGGTTAGATGGATTTCGAGTTTGAGATGAGTAGAGGACGGTTTAGAGTCCCACATGGGCTCTAAAAGAGTTAGGCACGACGTCCCTAGACCCACTTAACGTGAAACCCAAGAAACAAGTCGTAAAACAAAAGATCAATTCAGAGTCGCGAAATATCGAACAAGTCTGAAAAGGACCGGACTAGTCCGAAAATGTCCAGAGAGAAAATTGAACAAGTCTGGCCTAAAATCGGACAAGTCCGACTTTAGTCAGAGAGGAAAACGGACAAGTCTACTAGAACACTGGACTAGTACGGACAAGTCGAGGGACTTAGCAAATTTTCAAGGATTCTTGGAATATCGGACTAGGCCGCACAAAATCGGACAAGTCCGAAAGTTTCCAGAGGCAAAATCGGACTAGTCCGCAGTAAAAATGGATAAGTCCATTTTTAGTGAGAGAAATCGGACTAGTCTGCACTTTTCAGCATTTTAAGTGCGGTTTTGCTCCAAAACAATTTTAAATGCTCCAAATCAATTTTAAACTCGTTCCTCTTTATGTGGGTTAATGTTAAACATGTATATGAATGTATGTAGGGCATGATGCATGAAAATGAGGGTGTTACAAACCTACCCCCCTTAAAATGAATCTCGCCCTCGAGATTCGACACGGAAGAGAAGAGATAGGGAAATTCCTTCTTGATATCGTCCTCCAATTCCCACGTCGCTTCTTTTTCTGTGTGGTGCTTCCTTTGAACTTTACACCATCTAATAACCTTGTTCCTTGTGACTCTCTCCTTGGCTTCCAAAATTTTGATCGGTTGTTCGGCATAAGTCAAATCTGCCTCTAATTCTAATTCTTCCATCGGCACTTGTTCTTCCGGTACTCGTAAGCACTTCTTGAGCTATGAAACATGAAACACATCATGTACGTCTGAAAGATGAGTTGGCATCTCCAACTTATACGCTACTTCTCCTCTTTTGTCCAAAATCTTGAATGGTCCAATATAGCGAGGTGCTAGCTTGCCTCTTATGTTAAACCTCTTATGACCTCTCATCAGTAACACCTTGAGGTAAACAAAATATCTCACTTCAAAGGCTAATTTCCTTCTCCTATTGTCCGCATAGCCTTTTTGTCTTGATTGGGCCGCCCTCGAGTTTTCATGAATTATTTGGACTTGCTTTTTGGCTTCTTGCAACACATCCGGACCAAATACTTGAGTTTCTCCTGCCTCATTCCAAAATAAAGGTGTCCTACACTTCCTTCCATAAAGCGCTTCATAAGGTGACATCTTCAAACTTGCTTTTTGGCTTCTTGCAACACATCCGAACCAAATACTTGAGTTTCTCCTGCCTCATTCCAAAATAAAGGTGTCCTACACTTCCTTCCATAAAGCGCTTCATAAGGTGACATCTTCAAACTTGCTTGGTAGCTATTGTTGTATGAAAATTCTGCATATGGCAAGCTCTTGTCCCAACTTTTCCCATGCTTTAAAGCACAAGCTCTTAACATGTCCTCTAAAATTTGATTGGTCTTCTCGGTTTGTCCATCTGTTTGAGGGTGATACGCTGAACTAAAGTTCAACCTCGTTCCCAAAGCTTCATGCCATTTCTGCCAAAATCTGGAAGTGAATTGTGAACCTCTATCCGAAACTATCTTCTTTGGAACTCCATGCAAACATACTATTCTTCCCATGTACAGTTCCACCAATTTCTCTCCATTATAGGTGGTCTTTACGGGAATAAAGTGGACTGACTTAGTTAACCGATTCACAATTATCCAAATTGAGTCGTAACCGGACTGAGTACGTGGTAAACCAACTATGGAGTCCAAACCGATATCTTCCCACTTCCACTCTGGAATCTTTAATGGTTGCAATAGTCTAGCTGGCCTTTGATGTTCCGCCTTGACTCGTTGGCACACATCACACAATGCTACGTATTCATCTATGTACTTCTTCATGTTATCCCACCAATAGCAAGTCTTCAAGTCTTTGTACATCTTCGTACAACCGGGGTGAATCGAGTATGGCAAGTCATGTGCCTCCTTTAGTATTGTCTCCCGAATATGCTTTACATTGGGCACGACAATCCTTTTTCCAAGCCATAAGGTACCATGTTCATCCCCATCAAATCTAAATTCTCTCCCCTCTTGGGTCCTTTCCTTGATTTCCTTTTCCTCATCCGTGGCTTGTGCTTCTCGAATTTCTTGCTCTAGGGTTGGATTTAACTACATTATTCCTATCTCATTCACAAATTCGAGGTTCAACCATTCGAACTCCTTACAAAACTCGGATGGTAACTCTCGAATTGTGAGTTGATGACTTACTCATTTTCTACTCAAAGTGTCGACCACTACATAGGCTTTTCCCGGATGATAGTTGATTCCCAAATCATAATCATTGGTGAGCTCCAACCATCTCCGTTGCCTCAAATTCAGATTTGTTTGTGTGAAAATATACTTAAGACTCTTATGATCCGTATAAATTTCACACCTATGTCCAAGGATATAGTGTCTCCAAATCTTCAATGCATGTACCACGACTGCAAGTTCAAGATCATGTGTAGGATAATTCTACTCACAGTCCAGTTTTTCACTGACCGGACTAGTCTGATATCACCACGAGCTAGTCTGATATCTCTTTGACTAGAATCGGACTAGTCCTCCCCAGTGCGGACTAGTCCTCCAAACACTTCACAAGTTGCACAAAATTGGACAAGTCCAATAACATAACGGACTAGTCCGATATCTTTCTAATGTCAATTGGACAAGGCCGATGTTAGCACGGACTAGTCCGAAATCCCTCTGACCTAAATCAAACAAGTCCTCCAAGTGCGGACTTATTCCCCAAAATTCACTAAGGGATTCACCTATCCGGACAAGTTCGATATTCATGAGACTAGTCCGAAGATTTCCAGAACCAAATCAGACTAGTCCGCTCTCACCTCAAAGAAGTCCGATATTTCGGGACACCTAGGGTTTCCTACACGCAGCACAACAGACTAGTCCGGTGTCCACCACGGACTAGTTCGATCTTTCTAAACCCTAATAGTAACTTTTGGAACCCCCATATAAATAGGTGTGCACGGCCCATCTTTCAATCTCTCGACACCCTGTGCCATCACACCCTCCAAGAGCCTAGAAAACTCATCTCTCCACACAATACAACGCAAGAAAGATTAATCCTTTGAGGATACACTTTATATCCAAGGAGAGACACGGTTTTTCACTCATTGAGCTCTTGGTTTGATTCCCTAACACACTCATGTGGTTTTCATTGTAATCTTAAGAGTGTGTTCTTGGTGGTGTTCATCTTATAATCTTGGGGAGCCCTCAACTTGTGAGAAGGCCCCTTGAATTTGGTTATTTGCCCTTTGTGATTAGTGAAAGAGGATTGGCCTCTGTGGCGATCTGACGAGGGTAGGGTTGGAGAAGACCCGATCCTTTTTTGGACTCCTCAACATGGACGTAGGTTGCCTCTGTGGGAACCGAACCACTGGATAAAGACCTTGTGTTCTTACTTTGCGCATATTGTTCTTACTCTTCATATCTATCTAGGGTTTCAATCAATCTTGTTTACATTACATTGAAACATTGAATATAAGATTAACTTGTGCTACATCCTAGTTCATAGTAGTGTGACATTTCAATTACAAGTATATTTCCGCTGCATACATCCTAGGATCGAGATAATCGATCAAACTTGATCAATCTAGTAGGCATGCACCGAACCAGTCCGCATTCTATTGGACTAGTCAGATATCTCAGGATTTGATCAATTTGTTATGTGTTACAGGATCCGACTAAAAATCAAAAAGGCCTATTCACCCCCCCCCCCTCTAGGCCACATTCAATTGGTATCAGAGCAGGACTCTTCAAAAGGAGACTAATCGCTCGAAGAGAACATGTCGGACATGAAGGACGTACACAAGAGCATCAACCAAGAGAAGGTTGAAGAAGAGAAGAACCAAAAATTGGAGAGGCTCCTCGAGGCTATTCAAGACTTCAAGGATGAAGATGAGGAGACGCTGGAACTCAAGGTGCTCCTAAGAAAGAAAACCCTCTCCAAGAGAAAAGTGAAGATCAAAGACGAGAAGAAGAAGAAGGGGAGTAGTCACACCGACTACTCCCGATATCCTTTTAATTATGATCATTTAAATTCTAACAACAATCATTATCTATCTATTCCACTTGGAAAAGCCCCACACTTTGATGGCAATGACTACTCAATGTGGAGACAAAACATGAAAATGCACTTGATCTCACTCAATCCAAGCTTGTGGCACATTGTGGTTACAGAAATAGATAACCCCGACGATGATGAGGAGCTCACACCTAGCCAAGATAAAGCAATCCATCGAAATGCCCAAGCTGCTGCAGTCATCACTTAGTCGGGACGAGTTCACAAAGGTGGATGGACTCGAGATCGCAAAGGAGAAATGGGATACATTGCAAACCACACATGAAGGCGATTGTCATGTGCGAGAAGTGAAGATTGAAATGGTTGAAGGCGAATTGGGAAGATTCACCATTGAAGAAGATGAGTCGCCGCAAGACATGTACAACCGCTTAAAGACACTCATCAACAAGGTTCGAGCATACGGAAGAAAGAAGTGGAAAAATCACGAGGTGGTGAAGCTCATCCTTAGAGCTTTCATGCCTCGCAATGTCACCTTATACTCGATGATTAGAGAAAGCCCCGGGTACAAGAAAATGACCCCGGATGAGCTACTTGGGAAGATCATCAACTTTGAGATGAGGGAAAAGCAGGAGAATAATGTCAAAAAGATTGTTGACCTCACCTCGGCAAAGAAGAAAGGGGTCGCTTTAAAGTCCACTCTCAAGCCCTTGTCTAAAGAAGCTCGAGAAGCTCAACAAGAAGAGGACGACGATGATGAGAGCAGCGACTTGGATGAAGATGACATGATACTATTCATGCAGAAATTCAAAAGAATGATGAAGAAAAGACAAGGGGCTAAATCAAGTGAAGGGAAGTACAAGGAAAAATCAAGACCAATGTTGAGGCAAGCATGCTATAACTGTGGTGAATATGACCACTTTATAGTTGATTGCCCATATGAAGAAAACAAGAAGAATACCAAGGAAACAAAGCCTAAACCCAAGAAATTCTTCAAGAAGAAGAAACAAACTGAACAAGCGCATCTAGGGAAGGAGTGGGACTCAAATGATGAGTCCTCATCCGAAGAAGAAGAGGAGATGGCTAGCATAGCCATCGAGAAGACATCCAAGAAATCCTCTCTCTTCCCGACTCTCGGTGCATGGAAAGGGAACGACACTTGCCTCATGGCAAAGGAAGGTAACGAAAGGTAACAACCAAAACCTCTTCCTTGCATTCCTATTCTAGTGATAGTGAAGCTTCTAGTGATAATGAAGACATGCTCATTAGCTTAGATAAGAAAACAGCAGCAAAAATGAAATTTCTACTTGATCAACTTGTTGAGAAGGAGAAGCTGATCAACCGTCAAGAAGCTATGATTGTCTCCCAAAAGGAGGAATATGTTGAACTTGACAAGCTTCTAGAACTTGAAAAGGAGCAAAGCAAGTCACTAGAGCTTGAGTTAGCCTCAAGCAAGGAAGCTTGCTTGGAGTTAAGCGACTCAAATGCTACAATAAAGAACAAACTTGCTAACCTAATCAAGGTTAACAAGATCCTTGAGGTACAAGTTGAGTCACTCAAGCAAAGTGACCCTTCATCCTCTTCAAGCTCGCCTTCTCAACCCCTTAAAACTGAAGCTATCATTACTTGTTCATGTGCTAAAACTGACACTAGTTTGAAAGATAAGTCAACCTCTACCAAGGACAAGCATCCTTCCCAAAATGGCTTATTTGACAAGGAGAAGATCAAATATGCACGTAGTGCATACGTCACAAGACCTCCCAATGTCAAATATGGCATTGGTTATTCTTATGTTGAAAAGAAACATGCTAGAAACCATGAAAATAACAAGGAAAGCATTGCATTTGTAAAGGGAAAACCCTCTCAAGCTGGAAAGTCCAAAGCCAAAACATATGATCATCAGACTAGTCCGGTCCGGACACGGAGAAGTCCGGTCCCCCGGACAAGTCCGATTTCCCAGACTAGTCCTGTATATAAACAACAACAGTTGCTATTTAGAACCTTTGATGCATCTTATATTCTAATGAGAAGTAATTTTGGTAAAATTTATGCTCATTATGTTGGGCCACGCCATGGGAACACATGGTCTCATGTGTGGGTGCCCAAATCACTTGTAACTAACCTCCAAGGACCCAAGCAAGCTTGGGTACCTAAAACCAAGGATTACTTGTTGTTGTAGGCCTATTCCTCCGGTGGATCTAAATGGGTGCTAGACAGTGGTTGCACCAACCATATGACCGGAGAAAGAAGGATGTTCGTTGAGTATGAGGAAAATGAGGATCCAAGCGAGGGCATCTATTTTGGAGACAATAGTCAAGGAAAGGTGCTCGATACCGGTAAAATTGTCATATCATCTCAACATACTCTTTCTCACGTGTTACATGTTGATTCCTTAGATTATAACCTGATGTCCATATCTCAATTATGTGACAAAGGTTATAATTGCTTGTTCACTAATGAGGGTGTGACCGTCTCTAGAAGGAGTGATGGTTCCATTGCATTCAAGGGTATGTTAAAGGGAAAACTTTACCTTGTTGACTTCAATAAAGATAAAGCTGAACTTGACACATGGTTGATTGCAAAGAAGAACATGGGATGGCTGTGGCATAGATGGCTAGCGCATGTTGGTATGAGAAATCTTCAGAAACTCCTCAAGGGCGATCACATCCGAGGTTTGAAGGATGTTGTTTATGAGAAAGACGGGCCTTGTAGCGCGTGCCAAGCCGGGAAGCAATTTGGAGCACCTCATACCGTGAAGAACGTCATGACTACAACCAGACCTCTCAAGCTACTCCACATGGACCTATTCGGTCCAATTGCTTACATAAGCATCAACGGTAAAAAATATGGCTTAGTAGTTGTTGATGATTTTTCTCGCTTCACATGGGTTTTATATTTACATGATAAGACAGAAACACAAGGAACACTCAAGAAGTTTTTCAAGTGTGCTCAAAATGAGTTTTCATTGACGATCAAGAACACTCGAAGCGACAATGGCACAGAGTTCAAGAACACACAAGTTGAGGAGTACATAGATGAAGAAGGCATAAAGCATGAGTTTTCAACACCTTATTCCCCTCAACAAAACGGAGTTTCCAAAAGGAAGAACCAAACCCTCATAGAGATGGCGAGAACAATGCTTGATAAGTACAAGACCTCGGATCGATTTTGGGCGGAAGCGATTAACACCGATTGCCATGCCATAAATCGACTTTATCTTCATCGACTACTCAAGAAGACATCCTATGAGCTACTCACTGGTAACAATCCTAATATTTCATATTTTCGAGTTTTCGGTTCTAAACGATATATTTTGAACAAGAAGCCTAGAACTTCAAAGTTCGCTTCAAAGTCCGATGAAGGTTTCTTGCTTGGTTATGATTCGAACTCTTCTGCCTATCATGTCTTCAACAAGACCTCCATACTTGTTGAAGTAGCACGTGAAGTAGTGTTCGATGAAACTAACGGCTCCCAAAAGGAGCAAGTTGATCCATGTGTGCTAGATAGAGAAGAAGCTCCTTGCCAAGCATTGAGAAGAATGACATTGGGTGAAGTTCGACCACAAGAACCACTTCTACATATGCATGAGGAAGATGAACCAAAAGAGGAGGCCAATGATCAAGGGGGAGCTTCCATACAAGATCAACTTCAAGAAGATGAAAATGATCAACAAGTCAATGAGGGCAACTATCTAGGGGGAGAAGAAGATGACCATGAAGATTCAAGACAGCAAGTACCACACCCAAGAGTACACCAATGCGTCCAAAGGGATCACCCAATCAACAACATCATCGGTGACATCCAAAAGGGAGTAACTAATAGATCTTGCATAGCTAATTTTTGTGAGCATTATTCATTTGTATCCTTTTTGGAACCGCGCAGGGTTGAGGATGCATTGAAGGATCCGGATTGGATAGTGTCCATGCAAGAAGAACTAAACAACTTCAAACGGAACGAGGTGTGGGAACTATTCAAAAGACCCAAGTTCAACGTTGTCGACACCAAACGGGTCTTCCGCAACAAACAAGACGAACACGGGGTGGTGACAAGGAACAAGGCACGACTTGTGGCCAAAGGGTATTCACAAGTCGAAGGTTTGGATTCCGATGAAACCTTTGCTCCCGTAGCTAGACTTGAGTCTATTAGAATATTACTTGCATATGCTATTCACTATGATTTCAAGCTCTATCAAATGGATGTAACAAGCGTCTTCCTCAACGGACCAATCAAGGAGGAAGTGTATGTGGAGCAACCCCCCGGATTTGAAGATGAAGAGTTCCCCGACCACGTCTTTAAATTGTGTAAGGCTCTCTACAGCCTCAAACAAGCTCCTAGAGCTTGGTATGAGTGTCTTAGAGATTTCTTAATTGAAATTGGTTTTAAGATCGGTAAAGTAGATTATACATTGTTTATAAAGAACTTTTACAATGATCTCTTTATTTGTCAAATTTATGTTGATGATACTATCTTTGGTTCAACTAACAAATCTTTTTGTGAAGAATTTAGTATGATTATGACAGATAGGTTTGAGATGTCTATGATGGGAGAGCTAAAGTACTTCTTGGGATTCCAAGTGAGGCAACAAAGGGAAGAGACGTTCATAAGCCAAACTAAGTACACTCAAGACATACTCAAGAAGTTTGGAATGGACAAGGCGAAGCCTATAAAGACCCCCATGGAAACGAGTGACCACTTGGATATCAATGAAGATGGACCAAACGTCAATCAAAAGGTATATTGCTCCATGATTGGATCTCTACTCTACTTATGTGCATCTAGGCCAGACATTATGTTGAGTGTATGTTTGTGTGCAAGGTTTCAAGCCAACCCAAAAGAGTGTCATTTGATAGCCGTAAAGAGAATCTTGCGGTATTTAGTTCATACACCCAACCTAGGTCTTTGGTATCCCAAAGGTTCCAAATTCTCATTGGTTACTCCGATGCATATTATGCAGGATGCAAAGTAGATATAAAAAGTACCTCTGGTACGTGCAAATTCCTAGGTAGATCTCTAGTTTCTTGGTCCTCCAAGAAACAAAACTCCATTGCCTTATCCATGGCCGAAGCGGAGTATGTTGCAGCCGAGAGTTATTGTGCACAACTCCTTTGGATGCGACAAACTCTTTGGGATTACAGTTACAACATGAACCATATTCCACTCCTTTGTGATAATGAGAGTGCTATTAAGATTGCCCATAATCCCGTTGAGCACTCTAGGACCAAACACATAGACATCCAGCATCACTTTTTGAGAGACCACTCAATGAAGGGAGATATAGCCATTTCACATGCCAATACCGAAAAGCAACTAGCCGATATATTTACCAAGCCTTTAGATGAAAAACGCTTTTGCGAGCTTCGAAATGAACTAAATATCCTTGATGCTCGAAATGTGGCTTGAAATCTTGTATACCTGAATGCTATCTTCAAAATTCATTGATTGTGTTGTGAAAAATCATCTCTCGTAATTTTTCTGAAAAACTATGTCAATTACTAGATCTTGGTGAATTATGATCATTGCTTGATTGTCGAATGCTTAATGATCATATTCACCAAGATTAATTGATTTGCTTTGCCTCCCTATTTTCTTAATAAGTACCTTCGAATATATACGAATGGGCTAAGCATTTCTTCCCTGGTGACCACGGACTAGTCTGTGATTGCCCGGACTAGTCCGCCCATGCAGACTAGTCCGCAGAGTGACTGTAGGTCCGGACTAGTCCGATATAGGCTCTGGAAAAGTTCAGACTAGTCTGATCATTTTCGGACAAGTTCGATTTTTCGTGTCCATAACCCTAGCCGCCGCCAAACCCTAATCTTCCTCACCCCCACACTTGCCTCAAGCTTTCTCTCTCTTCGCTCGAGCTCCCCAAGGAAATTTCCTTCATCCTCCATCAAAACTCTTCGTGTTTTGGTGGAAAACGACCTCCATTGCTCAGGGATTGAAGACCACAGACTTGTCCGCACCTTCAACCCCTTCATTCTCAAGAATCAAGCAATTTTGGTAAATTTTTCTCCCAAACCCTAGAAATCGCTATTTCCTTCGTTGGTGATCAAATAGCTTGATTCCCTTCACCATACACATGCTTCCTTGATGTATTACATTGATGTTAAGCTATTTGTGCATTAGGAATCATCATTTGTCTCATAGTTAGGGTTTTAGAGGTTGAATACCAGACTAGTCCGGTCCATGCACGGACAAGTCCGCTCAACCGGACTAGTCCGTTCCTGTACACCGGACTAGTCCAATTTTTCTGAACTGAACCCTAACTTCTAAATCCTCAATGCAATTCCTTGTCATCTATTCTCATCAATACCTTGTGTAATCCATTCTCAGGACAATGTTGAGTTGAAATGACAAAATTTCCGACTTCGAGGATGAGATGGACCAAGAAGCCTTTGCTTCAGTCCCGGATGGGCCAAGGCAAGAAGCGCCAAGAGCGCCCGTCCGAGCCGGCACCCTCCCCTCCGCAGGTTAGACACAAGGTTCTCGCGAAGAAACCTGCGTTGAAAGTTAAGGATGCGGTTGCAGCAGGCCCTAGCTCGGCAACCTCTCTCCAAGCTAAGGGCAAAGGAAAGGGAATTGCCACGGGCCCGAATGGCCCCCTCAAGATGTCAGATCCAAGGCAAGGGGCCTGGGATCCCGCTGAGAAGAAATTCAATGGCAAGGGCAGCGACACGATTGCGAAGTTCAGAAATGTGGATTGTTACAGCCGACCCAAGCAGGCTGCTGATGGGAGATTCTGGAGTAATTTCCATGCAGATTTTTACAAGATTGTCTATCTCCCAATGAAGACCCCAATTGTGCGCAGCCAATGGATAGATTGGGCGCACTTTGAGAGGAAGGGCTGCTCACCGCCAGAGGAGGCAGCCAATTGTTGAGGTGGTCGAGGCAATTGAAAGGCATGGCTTGAAGGATCTCTTTGCCTTCTGAAACAACTGGAACGATGAAGTCATTACCCAATTTTATGCCACTTGCCACTTTGCTAGTGATGAGGAAGAGCGGGTGACTTGGATGACTCATGGATCCAAGTACACCATTACCTATGATGAGTTTGCAAGGATGCTACATCTGGATAGCTCTAGCAATGACAACTTGGTCATTCACAACATCGGGGTCCTTGAGAAGGACAAAATAAAGTTTCTTTATGAACCCCACTCAACTTTCAACCCACCTTCCACCAAGAGCATGAAGCCTTTCTTCATGGTCCTTAACAGAGTCCTCAGGAAGACCATTGCCCCAAGGATGGGGATGCTGGAAATGTGTAGGGATATCTCAAGACCTTGATAAAGGTCATAAGCAAAGACAGAAAGTTTGATGTCTTTGACTACATTTGGAACGACATGGTCAACATCTCTTGCACGCCGAACAGATCCTATGGCTATGCCCCCTACCTGATGTTTATGATTGAAAAGGTCATAGACATCGAGTTCGTCAAGGATGTGGAGCACACCCCCTTGAGGCCCTAGAAGCCTCAACAAGCAAGTGTTCAAGCTGCTCCTTCTCCTGCTTCCAGTGCAGAGGCTCCAGTGAGAGCTAGTGGAGATGCTAGGGCTGCTCCCGCCACTAGGGCCCCTCCTCAAAAGGGGTCACCAAGTGGCATATTGAAGTACTTGTCAACTATCTTCGCTTCTTGCAAGAAGGCAGAAGTGAACACTCATAAGCTAAACAAGAGGAGAAAGGTCGATATGCGATACGTCAAGGAGAATGTGAAGCACATCTGCCAAAAGCTGAAAATCGAGCCCATTGTATCTCTAGTCATTTCTGATGACTCAGATTCTGATTCCATGCAACTCGGGTCCTTGACTCCCTCCAAGCTTTCCTATTTTGGCATTGGGGACTCGAGTGGAACCGTTCCTCCTCCTCCTCATCAGCCCGAGAATGCAGATGAAGACGACGAGAGGAACTACAGCGAGGCTTGAAGACCTTAGGTCCCTCCTCTCCTTCTTTTTGCTGTCTTGATGTCAAAGGAGAGAGATTGAGGGGGAGTCTTAGGCTTTAGCTGTAGGCTGCGAGAAGAGCTATCTATTGTATCTTTTGTCTCTTTGTGGGTTGTAAGACTTATATTATGCTCTTTTGATACTTCTGGTCTAGTGATGCAATGTTATGAACTGCTTATGAAGATATTTGTGAAATCTGTGTTTTTTGCTCTAAAAATGACATATATGCTTGTTATTGATATATTGATGTCAATTGTGTCACTCTCATCATGATTATCGTTTATACATACTTAGTTTTACATCCCACCATAAAGAGTACACATATGACTTATGTTTTCATTGCTTAATGTGTTTCAAACTCATATGTGCACACTTTATAAAAATCTCAACTTTTTATCATATTTTGTGAAATCTCAATTGATTGTCATCAATCAACAAAAAGGGAGAGGTTGAAAGTGCATCTAGGAATCCCTTGTGGGTTTTGGTTGATTTATGGCAAGCAAATGAGATCCTAACCACATTGTTGAGATGAGCACAAGTTCTAATGAGAGAATGAGCAAAGTGCCAAAAAGAAAGGAGAATGAGGAGCAATGCGGAAAAGAGCTCAAGAACCAAGTGTAGTATATCATTGTGTATGGAGTGTGTTAAGGAAACACATCCCAAGAGCTCAAGCACAAATAATCTCACACATTGCACAAATTTATATAGGATCGGACTAGTCTGACTGACTCCAGACTAGTCTGATATCTTTCTGTACCAAATCAGACAAGTCCTCACAATGCGGACTTGTCCTCACAGTCTAGTTTTTCACTGACCGGACTAGTCTGATATCACCACGGACTAGTCCGATATCTCTCTGACTAGAATCGGACTAGTCCTCCCCAGTGCGGACTAGTCCCCCAAACACTTCACAAGTTGCACAAAATCGGACAAGTCCGATAACACAACGGACTAGTCTGATATCTTTCTGATGTCAATCGGACAAGTTCGATGTTAGCACGGACTAGTCCGAAATCCCTCTGACTAAATCGGACAAGTCCTCCAAGTGCGAACTTATTCCCCAAATTCACTAAGAGATTCACCTATCCGGACAAGTACGATATTCATCGGACTAGTCCGAAGATTTCCAGAACCAAATCGGACTAGTCCGCTCTCACCTCGGACAAGTCCGATATTTCGGGACACCTAGGGTTTCCTACACGCAGCACACCAGACTAGTCCGGTGTCCACCACGGACTAGTCCAATTTTTCTAAACCCTAACAGTAACTTTTGGAAACCCCATATAAATAGGTGTGCACGGCCCATCTTTCACATCTCTTGACATCCTGCGCGGTCACACCCTCCAAGAGTCTAGAAAACTCATCCATGCAATTCAACGCAAGAAAGCTTAATCCTTTGAGGATACACTTTAGATCCAAGGAGAGACACGGTTCTTCACTCATTGAGCTCTTGGTTTGATTCCCTAACACACTCCTATAGTTTTCATTGTAATCTTAAGAGTGTGTTCTTGATGGTGTTCATCTTGTAATCTTGGGGAGCCCTCAACTTGTGAGAAGGCCCCTTGAATTTGGTTATTTGCCCTTTATGATTAGTGAAAGAGGATTGACCCCGTGGCGACCCGATGAGGGTAGAGTTGGAAAAGACCCGGTCCTTTTGTGGACTCCTCAACATGGACGTAGGTTGCCTCTGTAGGGTTTCAATCAATCTTGTTTAGATTATGTTGAAACATTGAATATAAGATTAACTTGTACTACATCCTAGTTCATAGTAGTGTGACACTTCAATTACAAGTATATTTTCGCTGCATGTATCCTAGGATCGAGATAATTGATCAAACTTGATCAATCTAGTTGGCACGTACCGGACTAGTCCGCACTCTACCGGACTAGTCCGATATCTCGGGATTTGATCAATTTGTTAAGTGTTGCAAAATCCGACTAAAAATCAAAAAGGCCTATTCACCCCCCCTCTAGGCCACATTCACAAAGGCCCATTAGAGCAAGAGAGGATGATGCTAAATGTTTAGACCCACATGAGAAGTGGAAAGGGAGCAATCTCTACATATAAGGGAGATTGTTCTTCCACTCCTTGAGTGAAAGAGAAAAGAGGAAGAGAGAGGTGGTCCACGCGTGCTTTTCTTCCTCGCCCGCTCGCCTCGCCTCGCCACGCCCCGCCCCGCACACGCGCGAGCACTCGTGTGTTCCTGTGAATTCGAGCCGAGCCTATATTTTATATTTTTGCAGAAAATTAAACTGGGCCTTGGGTTTTGGGGCTTTCGAATTTTTGGAGCTTCCAAGACAAAGTCCAAGTCATTAGAGACGGACGCATCAACGACTGCGGAATCAGTTCGGATCCAGATTCTCCGGATCGCATATGAACTGCCTCCGTGGGACTTTATAAATACGAGCTTGCACGGTACGACAGATTATCCCACGATCAGATCGTTTTCCATGTTTGCGTTCCTTACGCCGCCTTCTAGTCTACTCTATCCCGAGCGTCGGCGTGCACCGACGATCGGGAGAGCAGGTCTCCGGAACCGCTCGCCCTTGCGATCCTGCACCAGGAGAGGGCAAATAAGGTTTTTGAGAAGCGCTCTACGCGACTGCTCGCATTCTTCACCACGGGTCATCTACCAAGGAGATCGTGCGCTATGGCCCAACGTCGTCACCAACGTCTGTAGTGGGTGTTCGCCGTCAGATCTACAACGGTTCGTCCGGCTTCAAATCGGTACGCGATATTACTCGCCTCGCCTGTCTGACAGAGTTAACCACTGCTGGTTTTTTCGCGCGTTTTCCAAAATTATTTAATAAATTGACTCCTATTTTCTAACACATATCATTTGTGTAGTTACTGCGGAGGATTTCAACTGCATCACCTGAGCCACTGCTGTCAGGTGCAAACCTCAATATCGCATACAAAAACCAGTACAGTTGAAAAGCGCGCTTGCTGGTTGTGTTTGGGATAAAAGTAAAACCAGCTGGACCAGCACCTACGATTATTCACAACAAGATTACAAGATCGAGCTAGGCACCGTGGACGAGCCACGGGCTGGCACCTCGGCGTGTGCAAAGCCGCCATCCGCGTCGGCATCAGAATTAAGAAACTCAGAACAAACAAACCGCCGGGGTGGCGTGCCGATGCTCCGCACATTACGCTCGCGCGTCGCGCCAGCATCGCTGTTCAGTGTTCACGCGAGGCATTTCTCCAGGTGAGAACACGTGGCCTGTCGCCGTCGAGCAACATAAACAACGCGCGCGTACAGACGACAGAGACAGACCCCGCCGGAGAACATGCAATACAATTCCGTCGGTCTGCTCGCACCAAAGACAGCGAGTCACGAGGTGATGAAATGAAACATCGCCAGATTGTCTGTTTCGTGAGCTACGTTAAGCTAAAAGGCTTAGATCTTTGTAAATTTGCGCAATCACATATAAGTACGAAAGAAAATCGGCTCATACGTACGATCGTTCAAATTATAGCTGTTCGATTGCAGGTCCGAATATCTGTGTTTTTTGCAGGCCCGTACTGTTTGGCCGTACTTGTACTGTGGGCTCCATCCCAGTAGCTCAACGGGCAACGGCTGAAAGCTGAAGCTCAACATCTGGGAAATAATCCCCACGTGCTGTTTTCCGATCCAACGGCTGGGAGCAGCGGCTGCTATCGCCACGCCGTACTCGGACCAGCTCGTCCTAGTTTTTCTTGCCTGCCTTAACGGCAACCAGACCGCCGCCGCGCGCCATGCGCGCCGTTGACAGG
This sequence comes from Tuctoria greenei, assembly GCA_036927565.1. Taxonomy (NCBI): domain Eukaryota; kingdom Viridiplantae; phylum Streptophyta; class Magnoliopsida; order Poales; family Poaceae; genus Tuctoria; species Tuctoria greenei. The sequence goes on from JAYESD010000003.1 coordinate 17,676,493, forward strand.
CGGTGCATCAGGCCACGGCGCCCGTTCACACACTCCCACCTCAACTGACCTCGCATCCACGCCAACGGCAACGGCAGCCATTTATTTATTCACCACTCAGCTACTCCACTGACAAGAGGGCCGCGCGCGAGGGCCTGACTCGACCCCTTTCTTACCGCACCACCCCACTCGTCGTCGCAGTCAACCCGCGTCCGGCCAGCACACAACATAACTTCCTTAAACGTCAAACCCACCAGCAGCCTGGTTAGCCGTACATCTCTGCATGCGGGTCCACTTATGTATCAGACCTACATGGCATTGGGAAAGTTCACGTTCATATTGAACAGCCACGACGACGCCACCACATACGCCACTTCCCTGCAAGCAGCCGACGAGCTCCTCCTTCCCCAATCCTTCCGCGGGAACTACGGCGCAACTGCGGCCGCGAAATCGGGTTCGAAATCCGGCCGAGGTACCATGGAGCTGAGCATGTAGGTGGCGGCCGTGCACTTCGTATGGTTCCAGATGTTCTCGTGGGCCCGTAAGCAGTCCTCCGCCGCCGCCTCGCCGTCCTCGTCCTCCACCTCGGGCCGCCGCGGTGGGGCGGACGGCGGCGGGGAGTCGAGCAGCCGCGGCGGCAGCGGAAGCGGGAGCGGGAGCCGCGGACGGAGCCCGCGGCTGGATCGCCGAAACGCGGTGAAGAATATCGACTACGAGGTGAGCGCGGGGGCGTCCGCGTCGGCGGGCGCGTCGTGGTCCTCATCCTCGTCAGCTCAGCCGCGGTCCCCGGGTATCCGCCCGTCGCGCTCGCTCGACCTGGCGCCTGGCTCCGACTTCCGCATCAACGGGAGCACCGAGAGGGAGGTCGACGAGCTCTGCCGCAGCCTCGGGCTCTCGGGGCCTGAGGACTTCGCCATCCCGCTCGACGCCTGGGAGGCGCGCAAGTCGCGGTCCAACTCCGACGTCCTACCCCGTTCCCGCCCCGCCGCGTCCCCTGCCGCCGACCAACTCTCGCCAGTCGCCCGCTCGGTCTCCGCCCCGGAGGCCCAGCTCCAACCTCCTTTCTCCGTCCATGCCCCAATCCCTGAGGAGTCCCTCCGCTCCTCGTCCACTTCCACTGCCACCGACTCGGTGGAGGAGCCTACCGTTGTGCCGCCCGTGGAATCCTCCAAGACCGATCCTGCCGTTGCGGTTGCGGCACCGGTCGCGGTCTTGCCCCTCCCCTCACCAAGGAGGGGATGCGGCGAGGTGGGGATACGTGGCGCCCGGCCTCCTGTTCTCTCCCCGCCTCCGCCAATCACCGCACTCGCGCCGCCGCCGGCAAGGAGGTCGTTTGTTGCTGATGACATGACCGGGTCGGCTTGGGATATTGTGCAGTCGTTTGCTCCCAGGGAAGAGAAAAGTGAACTGGGACAAGCTCACAAACGTATGGATGCTTGCCGCACGTCGGACACAGAGAAAGAAGAGGAAGTTGAGGATGTGTCGGCAATGGCAGGAGGGGAACTTAAAGAAATGAGAATAGGAGAGACCTTTGAAGGTTTCACGGGATGTTCTTCATTATCAACAACAAATGATGATGATGCATCCAGTACGACTACAGAGGCAATGTTCATCATCTCGCCAAATGGCAATTTTAAGCGGATGATTAAGTCTTGGATGCGTGGTGCTCTTCTGGGAAGCGGCTCGTTCGGAATGGTGTATGAGGGGATCAGTGAGTAAGTGCCAGTGCCAGTATTAATTTTGTTGTGTGTTCATGTCCTTTGTGCTTTCACGGTTACTTACCATTTATCATAAACATACTGCAATGCTCTGCCTAATTAGCCTCTTTTGTAGAAGCCTAGTGCAGATCTTTTCAATTAGCTATCCAACTGAGTTTTTAATTATTCTAAATTATTTTAATTGTTTACTTCCAAGCTCAGCATGGAAATCTGAATAAACAGAACATGTTTTGGCTGCATAATAGTGCAGATCACTGAAGCCTTTGAATGGATATGATGTCAATGTGTATGCCAACTACTAAAACTTGTTGTAGGTCACAAGATCCCTATGTGAATGGACTTTCTGTTATAGCAAGTTATCGAATTTGGTAGGACTAAAGGATACATCCAGGTTTGAATTATTTTGAAGAATTAATATAAGGAATATTTTAATCTCACCTCCTCCAACCGGAAATTATATTTTATAGCCGCGGTGTGCTACATACGATAGCCAGAAATATGCAGTGTATTGGCTAAAATTGCCTTTGCGGTGTGTTGTGGATGAAGACACATTTCTGTGATGTAAAATTTGCCTTCATATTTCTATATGCTCTTGCCATGAAGTCCAAGAGTGCATCGTAACCTAGTCAGATATTGATGGAATTTTGTTGGGTCCTTTATCTTATTCACTGCTTTGCCTTTAGGCATATCGGCAAACTTATAGGTAGGCTTTACCGCTTTAGGGACATATGTTGAGTTTGGAGAAGCTATATAATACAGTATAGAACAAACACTCTCAACACGTGTTTGTTGACTAATTCCCAATTGTTAGGCATCCGTAAGCTGCTATAAGAAACTCCAGTATAGTTTATCTTGAAAAGGATCTATTTAGTTGCAAACTTCATCCGCTTGAAGATGCTATCTTATAAAAAACTCTGTTAATAATATATGCACAATTTTCATTCCAGCTCCAAAAGACCCTTAGGAGTGACAGAGAATGCATTTTAACTGATTATTATAGAAGTTAAGTCCAGTGCCACTTAGAATCGTGTACACTTACTTTTTCTGTGTCATACTGCCATTGTAAATAATTTAATTTATTGTTAATGATATCTCTGCAGTGAGGGTGCATTTTTTGCTGTGAAGGAAGTATCTTTGCTTGACCAAGGCAGCAACGCACAACAATCGATTCTCGCACTTGAACAAGTAAAAACTGCTGATAGTGATCATTTTGCTGATTAATCTATAAATTGTCTGTGAACATAATCTTATACTTTGTGGTTTTCAGGAAATTGCACTACTTAGTCAGTTTGAACATGAGAACATAGTCCAGTATTATGGAACTGACAAGGTACTATACAGATCTTGTGAGTTGCCTTCTTGTGCATTTAGTTCTAGAGATGGTTCAACTTAAAAAATCACCATTATGTCATTTACACAATCATTTACGCCGCACACATTAGTAGTATTTTCAAATCATGTAATCTGTTTCCATTTAAATGCAGGAAGAATCTAAACTCTACATTTTTATTGAGCTTGTTACACAAGGTTCTCTTTCATCCCTCTATCAAAAGTATAAACTACGAGAATCGCAAGTCTCTGCATACACAAGACAGATTCTTAATGGATTAGTTTACCTCCATGAGCGACATGTGGTCCACAGGTAAAAAGCTGTCCGTATTCTAATACCTTTTGTGAGTGTGTGTGTGTGTTGGGGGGGGGGGGGGGGAGGTAATTTAGTGCTTACGATATGGTAGCAATAACATTTGATATTTGAACATTGTTTCCAGCTAAAAGTAATGTGAGCCATGAAAAAATGTGCTTTTTAGCCTATGGATCATTCATTCTAAAGAAGTGCTCTAGTGGAGTTTTTTCTTAAAACATGCACCCATCCCAAAGCTAACTGTTTTATTAATTTTTTTGTCGTTAAGGTAGATTGATCTTGGATCGGGAGATCCATGGCCTTCTCGAGCCGTGTAAGACGCAGATGATGGTCGAGGCATGACTCTATAGCGGCCATCTCTGCTAAGATGCGATTGAATTTCTGGGAATTTGTGAGTCGCAGAATCTTGGTCAACGGCGACCATGGAGGCGATCCACTGCGATGAATCTGATAGCAATATGTTATGGAACTGGATAATTCATCTTCCTTGTTTGTCCTTTAGATTATACCATGACCCTCTTTATATAGAGGTGACTCAGCTAAACCCTAACCCTAGTGAAGCGGGCTGCTAGTACCCGTGGCTCATAAGGCCCACTACTACCAATGACATTGGGCTGGTCTGGGTAGGAGTAGGACTGAGAAGTTCAGGGCTGGTCCCTGGGGATCAAGGAAATTAAGAAACATTTTACTGTCAATATCACAAACCCACCAATACTTTGGCCTAACGCTAAAACATGCACACATCCCGTACTTGGTAGTTCTGTGACTATATGACCAAAGTATTGGTGGGATCGTGAAGTTAACTCTTAACATTTTATATAACAGATTGCTTTAGGATGTGTGCATGTTCCGAGAAAAAGCTCCACCAGAGCCATTCTCTTCATTACATCATTTACTTCTGGAATGAAGAGAACATCAGATATCCCCTCTTTCAATCATTTTATTAAACAGATTGCTTTGTCAAAAGATAGCTTTTCTGGATTGTCCTAAAACTTGGTTAAACATGCCTATCTTGGCACTGGTTGTCGTGAAACATTATAAATGAGATACTAAGTTATCATTCGTAGTTTTGTTCATTCCTTTTTAGGGCATGGGGTGTGTTCATTTTATGCTTCCAAATTGATACAAGATTTCGGTCAGCTGAAATAACTGCTTCTTATTCAGAGATATCAAATGCGCCAATATATTAGTTCATGCAAATGGATCAGTAAAGCTTGCAGATTTTGGACTGGCAAAGGAGGTTAGCTCGTCCTTCTGCTCAGATATTTGCACTTTCTTAGTGGCAACTTGTCTTATGGTTCTGTTTACCCTGTTCAAGTTTCAGATGTCAAATATTAATATGCTAAGATCATGCAAAGGAAGTGTTTACTGGATGGCACCTGAGGTAAAAGTTGCAATTTTCACCTTTTTATGTAACTTTGCCACACTTGAACAATATTTGCATGGTTTGGCGAAACTGAATCCACCTTCTCATTTTCAGGTTATTAATCCTAAAATGACCTATGGGCCATCAGCTGATATATGGAGCCTTGGTTGCACTGTGTTAGAAATGCTAACCCGTCAAATACCATTTCCCAACGTCGAGTGGGTATGTATTGTTTTTGTTTTACAACTTGTTTTATTTTACCCTCCTTTTGCAGATAATTACAAGTTTAACTTTTATTGTTGCGGTAAGGCCGTATTTGATGTTTTGGATCTAAACTTTTGTATGAATAAGCTGAAAAAACTTACTATTCTCTATTGGACTATGTAATAAATAAGAACTAGGAACTTGGAAGCCCCCCCCCCCATATTTTTTAGGAAAAGTTCCTTCTTTCCTGTGAAATTAAATATTTGGGATTCGGTGTGGTACAAATGGAACTTATTGTATTTTCCCTCCAATCCAATAATGTCGAATCTTTTGTGCTTTTAATTGGAATTACATTACTTGTATCTTTCTGTCTTCAAAGATTTATTGGACCTGCTGCTTCCTCAGACAAGGTCTTCCCTTGATTTTTTTAGCGTTTTGCACGAGAATATCTTGTGTTTATTAGTTTGTCAGATCTTATTGATTAGAAATGTTTTTTTTTTCCTTTGATAATTTTCTCTGTAAAGCATTAAAGGCGTAACTGACTGACACCTAATTGATGGTCAATCCACTAAAGTTGCTTCACTACTTGTAGACAAGAGCTTTTTTCATGATTGGAAGAGGGGAACGACCTCCCATTCCAAACTACCTGTCCAAAGAAGCTCAAGATTTCATTGGCCAATGTGTGAGAGTTGATCCAGAGGAACGGCCTTCTGCGGTACAACTTTTGGAGCACCCATTTGTGAACAGGCCGCTGCGAGCATCATTTGAATCTTCATCGCCACCTGCCATTCGCTTGTAGAACTGACTGTGAAGTAGTCAGGTACTGGCAAGTTTTTTCTTTTCAATCTATATGCGGGGAAGGCTTCCAGTGTTTCTGCCATCAAGTTTATTCACTTAAAATACAGCTGTTGATCAGCATCCACACTATTTGATATCTTGTATGCAGATCTTCATTTGCACTCCTGGTGCAAGAAAGGAAGTTCGTGGACTAGATATAGTTTAGCGTTTGTTGCCCGTAGGGTTAGTGAGCAGTGGCTATATTTTATTGCCTTCTTTGGGTATTCTTCATTAGGCTGATTTTCTTCTTGAGGACATTAGTAGATTTTTGTACACCTTGTAGGTAAAAGGGTTGAAATGACCTGTCATAAGAGTGACGTAGGATTAGCTGGCGTTTGTAAATGGTTCGACATTATCATTCTTTGTCCATTGTTTTTGCTCAAAACGAAACTTAAGCCTTAGTACGGTTAAGTGCAAGTGTATGTGGTAATATATACGCACACAGCTACAACATCTACGGCATCAAAAGTTAACAGCTAATACCTCCCCTTTTTCAATAATTGTTGTTTTCGATAATAAAATGAACTAAAAATACACTGATGAGTACTGTTTGGACGATATTTATTTTAAACGGGAGGTAGTATATCCTAAAGACAAAAAAAAAAGGCTCTCTCAGAAAATGTCCACTGTCACGTTGTTCTACGTTTCATGCTGCATCAAGCAATCTCTCGATCAATTCAAAAAAAAAAAAACTACCCCGTTCTTTAATAATAATTCCAAAGAAAAAATCTACCGAGTGCAGGAGCAAATCGTAATTCCCCAGAGGTCCTCAGTTCCTCCTTCCTCGATCACTCGGGCAATTTTCCGTTCAGATCGATCCTATTTTTTTTCTGACTTTCGCGCTGCCGTCCATTTTCATCCCAGACGCGGAGCCCTACGAACCGGATGGCGCATCGGACGCCCACGGCGCGAGCCCGGTCCCTTTCGTCCTGCAGATTTGTCTTTGTCCCGGCTGTACCGTTCACCTCCACACCCCACTCACGCTCGCTGACTGATGGCCACACCAGCGGAGCGGTGCTGTCCCCGCTGCACGCCCGCGGCCAGAGAAAGTCCAAAACCGCCGCTTGGCCTCTGGCTCGGTCCCGCGGAAATCAAACTGGAAGCGCACGCGTCCCCGAGCGCGCCCCAACCCATCCCCCTCTCCCTCGGCCTTGGCAGTCGGCAGCACCGCAGCAGGTTGCGTTGCTGCACCGCGCGCGCCTCCACGTCCCGCACGGCCACCGAGCAGCGAAGTCAGTGGGGGAGGCGAGGAAATAAATCCCAATCATGTCCGCGTCCTCCGCCGCGATAAAATTACGCGAGCAATTAAATGCGGCAGCGCCGCGCTTATTCCGGCGCAGGGCGCGACACGCAGCTGCCGTGCCGCCTCGCCTTCCCTCCCCTCCCCTCCCCTCCGCTCCACGTCTCCACCCCCACAAGCACACGCCGTTCAAGGACTGAAAACCTCGGGAGCTGAGACCGCGCGTGGGGGACCGAGGACGTGAGCTGGACGCCTCCGGGCGCCGGGCGCCTCATGATAGCTGGTGGCGATCGAGGTGGGGGAACGACAGGGATGAGGAAGAAGGGGCAAGGCCCAGGCCCGGCGGTGGTGGTGCGCGTGGACGAGGCGTCGTCCGCTTCAGCCTTCCGCGAGCTCGACGACGCCTTCCTCCAGGTGAGCGTCCGAGGCTTTTCAGTGTGGTTCAGGCTGTGAGGTGAGTCGGGGAGTAATGGAACAGTCCGGTCGCTCAGCTCGCCGTCTCGCCGCCCAGCCGGCTGGCCTAGCGGAGTGCCCCGCCGGTGGCGGTCGGAGTACTGTCTTTGTGGCCAGATGCTCGAGCGATTCTTGGGTTCTTAAGGCTCGTGTGCTCTGTTTACTGTTTTGGTGCCCCTGAATCCTGCTGATTCAATCACGGGATGCGTTACGCGAGTTTTATCCGTGATACACAACTTCTCATGCATGGAACATGCATTTGCCAAAAGACAGAAATAATTACGCCGACTGAATTTCTTTGTCGTGTTACGGTTGCATGAGATTTTTTGTGTCTGCATGGAGTTTTATAACTCTAGATAGTGTTATGCGTTTGGAATGTGTTCAACCTTTGCGACTTAGTTTTGCACTTGCATGTTGGAAATGTTTCCGCTTGTTAAATCTTTGGTAAAAAATAGGCACGGAAGGGAGTGATGGACTACAAGTCTTATATTTGCTCGCATGTTAAGCATCTCAGATCGATCAGTCGGGATGTGACGCTCAACTTCTAATCTTTATAGGTCTGAAATTTTGTACTGCTTAGTTGTGATGGTATGTGTATGTCAAAAGGTGGCATGTGCTTTTGCTAGACCATTTCCTTGTATCTGCAGAATTAGAGATTGCATCATCATGCTTCACTATCTAGGCCAGAAAGAATATGGTAAAAACCGGCTACTTCAATTGCAGGAGGGCGCTAAGCAATGTTAATTCATACTTCCACAAAAGATGAACCTTAGACTTTCTTTTTGAAAACAAGTATTTACATTATTTAGTAATTCACGAGTACAAAAGACCTATTTTTCATTCAATCTGTTAATATTTCTTAAGAAAGCAAAATATAACTGAATAGGAAATAACCAATTAGTAGAGTGATGAAACTTGGTTAGAGGGCAGTATGTGCCGATGTAGGAGAATGAAGATGAACTAGCCAATATGTGGTCAAAGACGATCAACTAAAACGGTCTAATATAGCCAACCTAAGAAATATAATAGAAACCTATGAATCAATTGATGTTTTTTTAGAAGTTATGAATAGTATAAATAACTTTTGTTGAGTATTGCTATGCCTGTAGCAACGCATCGACACTCACCTAGTGCAACTTAAAATTGAAGAGCAAATGTGCTATCAGTGGAGCCTCACTATACAACTATGCTTAGGTCAGAGGATATACGTGTTATCTTAATGCATTTTGTGTTCTTAATGTACATTCATCGTATTTCAACAACAATAACAACTAAAAAGCCTTTGTCCCAAGCATGTTGGGCCACTTCTTAAAAAATGGAAGTAAAATAAAGAGAGGAGAGTAACCTAAGATCCTGACACATGAATTGTTGACTTCCACGCAGTCCTATCAAAGCCCAAATCTCTAGGTACATTTCAATCCCTCAAGTCTTGTTTTATCATCTCTCATGGCAACCTTGATCACCTTCTACCTTTGCTAACATTTTTCCTACTCTTTAAGATCCCATTATTAATTGGTGCTTCTAGAGGTCTATGTTGGATATGCTCAAGCCAACTTAGTCGGTGTTGGATTAGCTTCTCTTCAATCGGTCCCACCCCTACCATATTACGTATCATCTCACTCCTAATTCAGTTTTTTTTCTTTTGTGACCGCACATCCATCATAGCATGCACATCTCCACGGCATTCATTTGTTGGACATGTTGTTTTTTAGTTGGCCAACATTCTCCCCTACATAACATCGCAGGTCTGATCATTGTCCTATAAAACTTACCTTTTAGCTTATATGGGACCTTTTTATCATATGGGATTCTAGATGTCTGCTGCCACTTCTTCCATTGTGCCTTTATTCCGTGGCAAACATCCTCGTTGATACTGTCATTGCTTTGCGGCATTGATCCCAATATTGGAATGAGTCTCTCTTATGCACTACTTGTCCTTTTAGACTAACATTTTCCATTTCGCATCCAACACCACTGAAGTCACATCTCATATACTCGTTATTAGTCCCACTAAGTCTAAACCTCTTGGATTCAGACACATTCATATGTATTATTTCATTTTTTGTTTCAGTCACAAACGAAAATATGGCTAGGGGAAGTTCTACACCTGAGATTTGATGAAGATATATCAGTTGCAGACCTTCTTGCTGATGGAGAATTGTTGTAAGATTCTAGTTTCTTCATCAGTTCTCTCTGTATGCATAATTGTAGTGTCCTATTTTCTGGTGTGTGCACATTTATTTGGTACTTCCAACTACCCCGTTTTGATATTTATATATTATTTGGTTACTTCTATATGATATTTCGAATCCTGTGGTTACCTTTTATATGAGATTTTGAATCCTGTAACTGTACATGTCGTGGGATCAGTCAGAAGAATGTCTAACTGGTTTCTGGAATATTGGAGCTCTTTTCTGGTTAATTACGTGTAGCTTAAGACAATGGAGAGTTGTCGATTATCAAGTGATTCAATTCCACTTCCACAGTTCCTCTTGGAAACTGTTGATTCTGGACCATTCCCCTTTGTTTATCAACTGCTGCAGGCGTTGTGTCATCAATAGAATGGAAGTGTACCGTTGTTGGAGTAGCTATGAGCAGAATGTATTGTTCATTTGGCCCCTTTTTAGTTACGTTAGTCAACCATATGCCTGTGTCTTGACATTTTTTACTCGCTTGTCTTTTGATGATATGCACTGGATAATGGATATATTCCTCTCATGTGTTGCATTGATGCTAACAGATTTCAAGTTTCCAAAGTAATATGGAAAAGATTACTGAAAAAGAACAGAGAACAACTGAAGCAATCAAAAGTGTACATATATGAGAGACCATCCTTTGGGAAGAGCAGTGGAAAATACATGCCCTATTCAAAAGTTGATTCCTTTCTAAAGGTTGGAACTGTAGATCGTTACATGTGTCTTCTTACTGCTTAGTTGTATTGTATTACTATCCTTTGAGTGAAAATTGCCTTATTTTTTAATTCGTACTGCACTAATTTTCATAAAGGGAACTGAAAGACATCATTAAAAACAAAATTTTGATCACAGGAGCTTGAGTAAAATGCATGTCTAACATTTATTCCATTGCCAATAGCCAGTATGTGTTGTATGTCATCTTGGCTTTAAACCACTCTTAACCTTGGAAGATCCACCAGTGCAAATTGTCCTTGGTGCTTGATCTGTTTAGTCAATTTTTGGGAATCATCCTAAACACCAGTACCAAATCTTCTACTAGTCTGAAGCATGCTTGAGATACCACAACGTACTGTTGACCTGTATAGAAGTTCAGATAAGTGGGAGGTGTTAAGCTACTATGCGCTGACCGGTTACACCCAAAAGCTTAAGCTGATGGGGAAGGATATGCAATTCAGTTATACACTCCAACACTCCCCCTCACGTGAGGCTCCCTCGAGCCTCTAACGTGGAAAATGGAGTGGAAGTGTGTCCGCTAGGATTTGAACTCGATACCTCTGGTTCTGATACCATGTTAAGCTACTATGCGCTGAACGGTTGCACCCAAAAGCTTAAGCTGATGTGGAAGGGTGGGCAATTCACTTATATACTCCAACAGGAGGGTGTTCAAGTTTATTGCCCATGTTACATCAACATGCTGAGCTTCTATATGAAATTGCTTGATACATGGAACTCAACACAATCACTTTTCTCAAACACATAGGAGAATTGCACGCCATTTAAGTTTCCTGATATTCATTTTCTTCTGAATGTACCGCTTGATATCTCATAATCTCTGTTCTTTCCAGATTTGTCAAATTCTTGGGCTAGTTGGAATCGATCTATTCACCCCTTCTGATGTGGTTGAGAAAAGGAATGTTCGGAAGGTCTGTATATGCATTCGTTCCTTATCCAAAAGATCCCATATGATGCGCTTAAATGTAAGTCTGTATTGCAATGATGTAAAATATATAGGTTCACTGACTATACCTACAGCTGTAGCTTTTATATACAAGTTTCTGCTTTATGGTGGTAGGTGCCTGATTTTGATATGGTCACCTACACAATATCCATGCCAAACTATATTGTCGGAGGTATCCGTAGAACTTTGGAGCAACCACAATACACTTCATCCAGCTCAAGTGGATACAGTCCATGTGCCAATTCTAAGGCATTACAACAGCAGGCAAGGTCTTTGAAAATTTGGACTGTATAGAGCTCTTGCTCAATGATCCTGCACTTAATTTATTACCTAATAATTTGATCTATATTTTCTGCAGATAATATTTGGTGGGCAGAATGACCAGAACGGAGACACACATTATGACTCTGATGAAGCAGAAAGCAGACTTGTATTAGAACCCGAGGACTCCGTCGACGAAGTCAATTTTGCTGACATGGTTTCGCAATTAAGTGATGCCCCAAAGGAAGGAAATGAAGGCTATGGAGAAAATGGACATGACACACATGATGAAAAGTCAATAGCTGAATCAGTGGGGTCGCCTAACCTCGGAGTTATCGATTCTGATTCCGTAGATTCATTTTCTTCACTTCAAAGTAAAGAATCCTGCTGTTCGACTCAGTCTGCAACTGACCGATGTTCAAGAACAAGAACAACTAAATGTTCCTTAAGCTCGGAAGAGTCAGACTCTGTAAGGAGTTGTTCCGCGTTTGACAGTGACAAGAATGATTTGGAGTTGGAAGCCACTCCTGCCGCAATTTCAGGAAGGATTCATGACGAACGTGCGGAGCCTATAAATCATTCTGTTCCAAGAGATGTGGAAATGTTTGCTGATGGTCTGAACAATGGAATTGTTGACCTCCAAAAGGACACTGGCATTCTCGGTCAATGCTGTGATGCTCTTGCCTGTGATAGGGAATCCACTTATTCAAGTTGTGAAGAACTCATATATGGATTAAATGGTGAGCTCTCAGACTGGAGCTCAGGATCGACCCCTATACATGATACAGATGGCAAACTGCCGATGGTTTCTGTAGATTCAACTCCTTTACTTCAAAATAAAGAATCCTGCTGTTCGACTCGGTCTACAACTGACCGATGTTCAAGAACTAAAACGACTAAATGTTCCTTAAGCTCGGAAGAGTCAGACTCTGTAAGGATTCATTTGGCGTTTGACAGTGACAAAAATGAGTTGGAGTTTGAAGCTCCTGCTGCAATTTCAGAAGGGGTTCATGATGGACATGTGAAACCTATAAATCATTCTGTTCCAAGAGATGTTGAAATATTTGCTGATGGTCCAAATAATGGACTTGTTAACCTCCAAAAGGACACTGACATTTTCTATAGATGCTGTGACGCTCTTGCCTGTGATAGGGAATCCGTTTGTTCAAGTTGCGAAGAACCCGGATATGGATCAAAAGGTGAGCTCTCAGACTGGAGCTCAGGATTGACCCCTATACATAACACAGATGGCAAACTGCCGGTGGTTTCTGAAGATCCGACTAACAGCACAGAGCCTAGGATGAACAACACGATCCCTGTTATTTGGACAGCAAATGACAGCACGAATCAAGAGCTAAATCCTGAATTCGAGGATGATGCTGGAGATAAATCCGTGCATAAATATGAAGATATAGCTCAGAGTAGCATCTCTCCTCACAAGGCTGGAGATGTTGCTCCCAAATCAGTGAAAGGGGTGCTCAAGTCAGTTGCTGGAGGAATTACACTTGTCGGTGCAGTGTTCTTCATAGTTCATCTGAGGTATGCTGTCTTGCTAATAGCTTGTTGGGAATGACATGTATACAATCTGACTTATAGTGTAATCATACAATCATCCATCCCTATCTATTGGATGTCCATCGTAGGATGGTTGTGTTTTTTCACTTAACTCCCTCCATGTGAGAAACACATGTGAAGGGGGTTAAGTATAAAAAAGCAACCACTCTAGAATGGACATCCAAGGTTTGAGATAGATGATTGCAGAATTGCACAATAAATCAGATTGCATACTAGTCACTGCCTAGCATATTACATATGAACCCGATTCTGATGTAAAATATATAGATCGTCTAACATGATGAATTGTACTGCACTTCTGCAGGAGGAGCAAGGAGGGGAGCTTCACTTCGTTTATACCATCGCTTTCCGGAAAATCAGTTCATAGCAACAATGACTCGAGTAGGGCTAAGAACATGGACAAAGCAAAGGCTGCTTCAGTGTACCCCGGGGAACGGCTTAAGGTTTAACAAGATGGGCATAGATACAGATAGAAGATGACTGAGAACATATTCCTGATATAAAGTTTGTCAAAGTGATCCGGCCATCTACATGTACAGAAAGATATACTCTTCTTTCTAAATTGTTGTTGTTAGGGCAATAATTTTAGTCTAATTTTGAACTAGATTTATTGTTCTAACGATATGGAGAGAGTAGGTGATAATTAATAACTTCTGTAAATTTGCATATGAGTTGCTCGAGATCTCCACAACGGCTAAATACTCTAACGGCACAATCAAGTTACAACTAAAAGGATTTTGTTAGTGCGAGTACAGTTGCGATTCAAGTTGTCCACTTGACATTGCCACCGTCTAGATCACAAGCACATGGAGACATCCCATCTAGAGGGGGAGTGGCACGTGAATCAGATACGCTTACACAACCAATTCGAAAAAGAGGAGGAAGATTTTTGCCGTGCGAAAACAGTGAACCAGATGGTGCCACGTGAGCACACGCTCCAGTTAAGGAAAGGCCGTTAGCTGAGCATCCGTTTGATTTTGGTGCCGGAAAAAGGTTACAAGCGTCGTGTTTGCCCCAGAGATGCCATGGTAAAGGTAAAGCCAGTGGACTTTCCGGCCCTTTTCTCTGATTACACACACCGTGTCACCGCGCCGCCTGATGTGAGGCCGTACGCGTAGAGCTGTTAATAAAGCTCGAAGATCATAACTCGCTCGTGTTCGATTCGTTTTAAGATCGATTCAAGCTCGGCTCGAATTCTAAACGAGCCAAGCTTGAGCTTGCGTACAAGCTCGCAAGCTCGATGAGCTCAAGCTCGAAAAGCTCGATTAAGCTCGTTTATTGTTGTCATATATGATATGTATGATTAACTAAATTATATAATTCTATTAATAATATTTTATAAGATACATTTTTATATATGCTAGCAACAAATGATGTGCAACATCGTCCACTTTCTTACTCCATTATTTGTGAACCAAAATTCAGTAGATTTTATTGTATCTACAAGAGAATGACAATAAGAGGACTGTTAATAAAGTTGAGGATCATAACTCGCTCGTGTTAGATTCGTTCTAGCCTCGATTCAAGCTCGACTCGAATTCTAAACAAGCCAAGCTTGAGCTTGATCGTAAGATCGAACAAATTCTAGGCTCGACTCGAGATCGACTCGATTTCTTATCAAACTCAAGTTTACCAAGACAAACTCGCTCGAGTTCGACTCGTTGACAGACCTGACGCGCGCACCAACACCAGCGGCCAGTTGCCTGCCGCGAAGCGGCATGGGCGCATTCGCGCACACGCCATTCCATCGATGCATCTGCGGCGAGGTGAGGGTCCCCACACATCAGACAGCACAAAACAGGCCAGGGACCTATAAAAACTACTACTAGTATGCGCCCGACCTAACTCGAAAGCGACGCGCGGACAAACAGGGAGCGAGAGCCGCCGACGTCCTGGCTTCCCCCTCTCGTCGTCTCGGCTCGGAAGTCCAAGCAATCTCGCACCGCAGCAGCAGGAGCTGCAGCATCCGGCAAAGTCCAATTCCACCTTATCCGAAGCCACAGGAGGAAAGCAAGGTTCGAAAGATCCACCCACCCAATCCGACCCACCCACCACGCAGTTACTGTGGGAGAACCGAGGACCTGTGCCTGCCGGTTTGCTTTGCTACTACTGGTACAAACCGAGGTGCGCTTGCGCCAGAAAGAAACGGGTTTCTGTTCTGGAGCAGCGGTCAATTCCGGCGCCTAGGGTGGGGTGGGGGTCAACGAGCCCAGTCCACCTTCGCCTTCACACTCGCCTTGCTGGCGGCGGAGATGGTGTGAACCTGCGAACCTCGCAGCGCGACGGCGAGCAACACGCTGGGAGGTGAGTGCTGCTTCTCTCTCTTCCTCTGTGTGTGTGTGAACTGTGAACTGTGAAGCTCTGGAATTAACCAGTAACAAGAGGATCAGAATTAGTGCGGCAAATTATTTAACCGGTGTTTTCGCGTTTCTGTCGAATTAGTGCTTGCTCGACTCAAATTTTTTCCGTGACTATACGTGTGCTGCCGCTGAGATTAGTTCTGCCTTCTGCGCTAGTCTATAGAAAGCTCAATTTGCTTATGCATACAGTTCATGAAATTAGCTTCCAGAGTATCAATCCGAGTCTTCCAGAGGTACTAGCTTTTGCATTAATAGTAGAATTTTAGGGTTCTGTACACGAGAAACTGGGGAATTCTGGGGCTGTGTTTGTGTGTGTGTGTATCTGGAGATATGGGGACCATCTCACTGATACCTAAATCGGGAAACTCAGCGGTGGGGGTTCTCGTCTCAGGCACTACCTCGCTTGGTTCTCAGGGTGTCGGGATTCTCTATCTAGTACTTAAAATGGATGTATGTGGTTGTGCCCTGTACCAGTTTGGAAACGAATCGATGCCCTAGTCTGAGTTCATGACAAGTTGGACAGCACTTACATTTTAGGAAAATTAACTGCTCTATCAATTTGGGGAGATGCTACTGCCATATCAAAACTAATCACAAAAACGTTCAAGCTATCATCCAACATTTCTAATCCACCTTCCAGTCGTCGTTGTCATCTGGTGATATTCTGTAATTCATTACCTGAAATATCTGTGCCTTCCTTTACTTTTGAGGTCCGTGCTCCACAATTCTTTTTGCTGGTACATGTGGCAGTTAACTAACTCATTTGCTGATTGGGTATCCTAGGACTGCCAGCATTGCTGTTGTCATGATCAATGATCATATTTGTTCATGTTCTCTTGTCAGGCAAGTGTTCACAATAATCTACTTTGATGCAACATCAATAATTGAAGAAAGATGGAGCTTCTCAGCAGTATTCTTGTCATAGCATCTCTTCTCCCGTTTTCAACATCTGATCGACAAGGTTTGCACACATGCCTATTAATTGTGTACTTCTTCACCTTTTTTAATTCACAATCACACTCAACACATAGTTTGCAAGCTCTTTGTGATTAACAATGGAGCATCATTTGTTGGTTAGGCGACGCGTTATACAATATGAAGCTGAAACTAAATGCTACGGGCCCTCAGCTTTCTGATTGGAATCAGAATCAAGTTAACCCCTGCACATGGAATTCTGTTATTTGCGACAGTAACAACAATGTTGTGCAAGTGTAAGTTGCAGAATTAACGTTTGTCTTCACTCTTTTTTCACTCCTATTAGTTACTTATAGACCACTTGTCTAGGAGCTGGGTTGCATCTTGGAAACGCATTTTACATTCATTTCAATGAGCTTTTAAGGTTTCTGATACATCATCATATACAAAACGTTTTCTCGAGCATTTAGCAATTATCAACTTAGTTGCTGTTGCAGATGCTATCTGCAATATGTGATTTGCATAACTCATCACTGTGTTGTTCCATTTGGCTGGAGCAAACGGCAAGGTCATTAGGGGAGTAGTTAGAAGTAGAACTACTGTGCTGGTGGATTGTATCTGGTGGGAGTTAGAGAAGTGGAGTCACACTTGGTTGTTGGTTTGGTCATCGCTTTTAGAAGAGTAGTCCTTTGTTGTACTGGGGTCGTATTGGACGGGTTGGGGGTCCCTAAACCCTTGGTTTAGTTGACCCTTTGTACTCTTTTCTATCTTAATATGAAATGTGTAACACACAATCTTTTTTTCTGAAAAAAAAACTCATCACTGAGCTATTTGATATGCCTAAAAGCATACATATATCTCCTTTTTATGCATCTGTATTACTTTCTCTGGTTTTGTATTCTTGGCGCTGGTGCAAAACCGGAGAGAGTACTTGGTAAGCCACCCTATGAGTTTACCTGGTGTGCTCATGCAGAACATTGGCTTCTATGGGATTTACTGGAGTTCTGTCGCCAAGAATTGGAGAGCTGGAATATTTGAATGTTCTGTAAGTGCAATCCTCTAGATTGATGGTGCTTCCTTCCGTTGCTAGGTGCTGACTGATCTAATAGCTTAGTATCTTATGATTCTGTACGAACTGATTGTTTCAAAAGAAATCTCGACTATTAGCCATTTCCTTGCTTCGTAGATGAATCAATGATTGTGTTACCATGTCATATCCATACTATTCTAGTTATGAACAGCCCTGTGTATGAATTATGATATTCCAGGTCGTTACCTGGCAACAATATCACCGGTGGCATACCAGAGCAATTTGGCAACCTTACTCGTTTGACTAGCTTAGATTTAGAAGACAACCTGTTGTTTGGGCCAATACCTGCTTCTCTCGGCAAGCTTTCAAAACTCCAGCTTCTGTATGTATCTTCAATCCTTATTCCTTTCTTAGTTCTTACATGAATATTTAACAATCTGACTCGCTCTGTTTCTTTTTATATTTCTTAATAAGGATACTGAGCCAAAACAATCTCAGTGGATCTATTCCTGAGACCCTAGCAAGCATCTCAAGTCTGACAGACATGTAAGGATTAATACTGTAAAATGGTGATTTCAAAAGAGCCCACTTGGATGTATGCTTATCATAAATTGACTAACTTTCCTTTTTATTATTGATGTGGCAGTCGGCTAGCTTACAACGACCTCTCTGGTCAAATACCTGCTCAATTGTTTGAAGTTGCACGTTACAAGTACTGTGGGACCAGAGATCACTGTAAATTTATATGTTGTGTTTATTTTTTGTCAATTTTAAGAGCTAACAAAGTTTGGGTTTTCCTGCTCACAGTTTTACAGGTAATAACTTGACCTGTGGAGCAAACTTCCTCCATCCTTGTGCCTCAAATGTGTCTTATCAAGGTAATGAGCCAATTTTTTTCTGATCTTTACTGTATCTTTGTCGCGGGGCACAAAGAACAGAATCTCAATCGGATGTATGTTAAATAATTTTGGCATCACATAATCTTGTGACTTTTTGCTAGGTTCATCCCGTGGTTCAAAAATAGGTATTGTGCTTGGAATTGTTGGAGGAGTGATGGGGCTTCTGATCCTAGGTGCTCTATTCATTATCTGTAAGGGAAGGATGAAAAGCAATCTACGTGAAGTTTTTGTAGATGTATCAGGTAGAGCATTGCTGCATAATTTTGTTCCATCAGTATTGTTCATTCGCTTCAACGCCTTATAATTTCATCATGGAATCCTCTCAAAAGGGATCATCAATTATTTAATGGGCTACAAACAAATTCAAGCAGACATGTTTGTTCCATGTTCCTGAATTCATCTCTCTCTACAAAAAGAATTGAGCCCAGGTAGATATAATGGGAAAAAATGGAAGTGTGTCGGCTTTGCACTTAACTAACTGTTAAGCTATTATGCGCCGGCCAGTTGCTCTGAAAAGCTTAAGCTGATGGGGAAGGGTAAGCAATTCACTTATACACTCCAACACTCCTCCTCACGTGAGGCTCCCTCAGGTCTCAAACGTGGAAATTGAAGTGGGCTTGCGCCTGTCAGGATTCGAACTCGAGACCTCTGGCTCTAATACCATGTTAAGCTACTATGCGCTGACCAGTTGCCCTTAAAAGCTTAAGCTGATGGGAAAGGGTAGACAATTCACTTATAAACTCCAACAATAACTGATGTGATAATTTATGGTTCCCAGGTGAGGACGATCGAAGAATTGCATTTGGCCAGCTGAAAAGATTTGCTTGGAGAGAATTGCAACTTTCAACTGATAATTTCAGTGAGAAAAATGTGTTAGGACAAGGTGGTTTTGGTAAAGTATATAAAGGAGCACTACCAGATGGCACCAAGATTGCAGTAAAACGGTTAACTGATTATGATAGTCCTGGTGGGGAGGCTGCTTTCTTGCGTGAGGTTGAGCTGATTAGTGTGGCAGTTCACCGGAATCTTTTGAGACTTATTGGCTTCTGTACAACGCAGACAGAACGCCTACTTGTTTATCCGTTCATGCAGAATCTTAGTGTGGCCTACCGTTTGCGAGGTACTTGGTTTCTTGACCAATCAATCACTTGCTCTTTCGCGTACGGTACTATGGTTGTACACTAATACTTGCTGAAGTTTATCTGACCATCGGTATCCTTATAAATTACATCTGACGTCTTTACAGTTAGGTTTGGTAGCCTCTGGTGTGCCTCTACATAGTTCCCTGTTGAGATCTATATTTCATATGCTCAGTTTTTGTGACCGATGTAATCTGCAACCATGCAAGTCATTGCCCAAAAGGATAATCCTTTTTGTTTTCTGGGTTCGGAGATCATTTTGAGGGGGTTACTAGTTGATTGAGCCAGAACAATGAATTACCTTACATCAAAGCCAATAGCACCCTACACGACAGGACTCCTGGTTTCTGTTATCATTGTGCGCTCGTTGTTGTCAGCTCTAAAGGGAAAACTTGTGGTGTTGTTGTGGATGCGTTCGTGGGCCGCCAGTATGGCCGGCGTGGGGCCCACGACGCCCACAACCGGGCTGCAGCAGTCCTGCCGCACCAAGAAGATTGAAGATCTTCTAGAAGATCCATTAGATTAAGGAAAATTTAAAGAATAAAGAAGTTAGAGATTGGGTTGTATTTAAATAGGAAAGATAAGAGTCCTAATAGGTTAAGAATAAGAGTCCTAGTAGGAGGGTTGTATTTAAATAGGAAAGATAAGAGTCCTAATAGGTTAAGAATAAGAGTCCTAGTAGGATTTGAGAGGGCGCACCCAGGGGGTTCTCCCCCTATATAAGAAGCCCCTCCCCCTCATGTATGTTTCATCCAAGAATAATAGAATTACTCCTTTGAGTTGTTCTACCCCTTGGGTCACCGTGGCTACAAACCCTAACCCTAGCCGCCGTGACAACTCTTTCCCACCACCACGCTACCCTCTACGCAGCGATCCGACATCCTCCTCGCTGCTGCTTCCGCCCCTGCGCACCCCTAGGCGCAGCAGGAGGCCTCCACCCCACCACGATTCACAGCATTTGGTATCCAGAGACTTCGGGGCAGCGACCATGTCCGGCCCCGTGGACGATCCTGGGACTTTCACCCTCCAAGATCTCGGCAACATGATGAGCAAGATGATGGGGCAGATCGACACCATCAACAAGCGCTTGGATCGCCACGACGTGCGCCTCGCACGCGTCGAGAAGGCGCCGGAGACGGAGCACTCCGGACAGGAGGACGAACAGCCGCACTCACGCGGCAGCCGCTTCTCCCGCGACAACGGCGGCGACGGCAACAACATCCATCATCGGCACCACCAGAACCGCACCGCCTTTGACGACAGTGGTCTGCGTCGTCACAAGGTCAGTTTTCCCAAGTTCGACGGGGAAACCGACCCGCTGCCCTGGCTCACAAAGTGTGAGTCGTACTTTCGCGGGACCCGCACGATGCCTGAAGAAAAGGTGTGGCTCGCATCTTTGCACCTAGAGGGTGTCGCGGCCGAGTGGTACACCGCTCTGGAGCGCGACTGCGGCATCCTCTCCTGGGACCGGTTCGCGGACTTTGTCAACATGCGCTTCGGACCTCCGCTTCGCTCCAACGACCTTGCTGAAATTAAAGATCTTCGTCGAACGGGGTCGGTCGAGGAGTACCAGCGCCAGTTTCTGGTCCTTCTCTGCCACTGTGAGGACCTCAGCCAGCGCCAACAGATCAATCTCTTCACGGCTGGTCTGGGTGAGCCACTGCGTACTGATGTTGAACTGCAGTATCCGACTAACCTGCAGACCGCCATGAGCTTGGCCAGAGCTTACGAGCGCAGACTGACGATCACTGCAGAAGGTGGGACACAGAGGGGCGCCGCCTCTCAACGTGCTACGCGCCCCTCTCCTGTACCTCGCGCCTCGACCACGACAGCAAACGGTGGCTCTGCCGTATCAAACCCGTCATCAACAACATCCTCTCGTCCGCGTCTTAAGCGGTTGTCGCCCGACGAGATGGCAGCTAAGCGGGCAAGCGGCGAGTGCTACCACTGTTCGGAGCGGTACATGCTGGATCATAAGTGTTCCGGTCGGGGGATCTTCCTCCTGGAGCTCGACGACGACGACGACATTGACGCGACCATAGCCGACATGGGCATCTCGCTACATGCCCTAACCGGCATCAACCTCGCCAATACGATGAAGCTCCAGCTCCACATCCGCGACAAGCTGTTGACCGCTTTGGTCGACACGGGCTCCACGCACACCTTCATCAGGGAGCCCCTGATCCAGGAGCTCGGTCTGGTGCTTCTGCCGCGACCAGGCGTCGACGTTCGGGTCGCCAACGGCGACTCCATCTCCTGCACTGGCATTTGTCCACGTGTACCCTTATTGATTGCAGGAGATCGCTTCGACATCACGTGCTACGCTCTTCCGCTTGACGGCTTCGACCTCGTCTTGGGAGTTCAGTGGTTGCGGTCCCTGGGACCCATCTTCTGGAACCTCGCGGACCTCACGATGCAGTTGTGGCGTGGGGACCGCAAGGTGGTCTGGACGGGGCTGCGCAGCTCGACCCCTGTCTGCGTCTCTCTGGCGCCTCCCACGGATGTGATGGTCGCCCTATTGGACGGCTTTCAGGACCTCTTCGACGAGCCGTGCGGTCTTCCTCCTGTACGGCGCCACGACCACCGCATCAGACTCTTGCCGGGCACAACTCATGTAGTTGTCCGGCCGTACCGCTACCCCCAGCTTCTCAAGGACGAGATCGAGAAGCAGTGCGCCGAGATGCTTCGCCAAGGCATCATCCGGGAATGCACCTCTGCATTCTCCTCGCCAGTGTTGTTGGTCCGTAAGGCCGACAGCACGTGGCGCTTCTGCATCGACTACCGCGAGTTGAACGCCCGAACTTTGAAAGACAAGTTCCCTATTCCGGTGGTTGATGAGCTACTAGACGAGCTCAGCGGCGCGAGGTTCTTCACCAAGCTTGACCTCCGCAGCGGCTACTTCCAGGTGCGCATGCACCAAGATGACATCGATAAGACGGCGTTCCGAACTCATCGAGGCCACTATGAGTTCTTGGTGATGCCGTTCGGCCTCACCAATGCGCCATCAACATTTCAGTCATTGATGAACGACGTCCTCGACCCCTACATCAGGAAATTCGTTCTTGTCTTCTTTGATGACATTTTGGTGTATAGCAGGACTTGGGCAGAACACCTCCAGCACGTCAAACAGGTGTTCCAGACACTCCGGACACACAAGTTGTTCCTGAAGAAGTCCAAGTGCTTCTTTGGCCAGGAGTCTGTGTCCTACCTAGGACACATCATCTCCTCTCAGGGCGTGGCAATGGACCCGACTAAGGTGGAGGCCGTGGAGCGTTGGCCTACACCTCGGTCACTACGAGCCTTGCGGGGCTTCCTCGGGCTCACCGGCTACTACCGCAAGTTCATCGCGGGGTATGGCGCGGTGGCTGCGCCCCTCACGGCCCTCCTGAAACGAGAGGCGTTCCGCTGGACTGATGACGCACAGGACGCCTTCTCTCAGCTCAAACAGGCATTGATGACAGCACCTCTTCTACAGATGCCAGACTTCGACAAGCGCTTCATCGTCGACTGTGACGCGTCAGGCGCCGGCTTCGGGGCGGTCCTGCACCAGGGTGACGGTGCCATCGCCTTCTTCAGTCGTGCCGTAGCTCCTCACCACCAAAAGCTACCGGCATATGAGCGCGAGCTGATCGGCCTTGTGAAGGTCGTACGCCACTGGCGGCCGTACCTATGGGGTCGCCCTTTCACCGTCCGGACTGATCACTTCAGTCTGAAGTATATTCTGGATCAGCAACTCACGACGATACCTCAGCATGCTTGGGTGAGCAAGCTTTTTGGTTATGATCTGCAGGTTGAATATCGGCCAGGGCGTCTAAACGGGGCGGCCGACGCCCTGTCTCGCCGCGACGAGGGAGACATGGCTATTCACGCCATCTCAACCGGTCTTCCCCCTCTTTGACTCACTTCGCGCAGAAACGACCACGGACAACCAGGGGCAGGAGTTGCGCGCCCAGCTCCAGGCGGGAGCTGCACCTGCGGATTGGGCTGAGCGAGACGACCTTCTCCTATACAAGGGGAAGCTCTTCGTCCCCGACGCATCCTCCTTGTGGCCCTCCCTCCTAGCTGAGGCACACAATGGAGGTCACGAGGGCGTCCAGAAGACGGCACACTGACTACGCCTCTCCTTCTACAACCCGTCACTGCTACGACGGGTGCGTGAGTACGTTCGGGGTTGCGTCACATGCTAGCGCAACAAGACGGATCATCTACATCCAGCCGGCTTGCTACAACCGCTTCCTGTACCTTCGGAAGTCTGGAGTGACATCTCCATGGACTTCATTGAAGGCTTTCCGAAGGTTGGTGGGAAGTCGGTAATCCTGACGGTGGTGGACCGCTTCTCCAAGTACGCCCACTTCATTTCCTTGAGCCACCCGTACAGTGCTGCATCGGTGGCACGGGCGTTCTTTGATGAGATCGTACATCTACACGGCTTCCCTTACTCCATCGTCAGCGACTGTGATACCGTCTTCACCAGTCTGTTCTGGTCGGACTTGTTTCGGTTGGCCGGAGCCCGCCTACAGCTCAGCTCAGCCTTCCACCCACAGTCTGATGGACAGTCCGAAGTCATCAACAAAATCATTACTATGTATCTTCGTTGCTTGGCAGGTGACCGACCAAAGACTTGGCTACAGTGGCTTCCTTGGGCTGAGTATTGTTACAACACATCCTACCAGACAACCCTCAAATGCTCGCCCTTCAGAGTGGTCTATGGCAGGGACCCTCCAGCTTTTATTGCTTATCAACAGGGCGTCTCCAGAGTAGCAGCAGTGGATAAACAGCTGAAGGACAGGGACGAGTTCTTGGCTGAAATTAAAGACAGACTTGTGCAGGCTCAAGTCACCATGAAGAGCTATGAAGACAAATCTCGCCGTGAGGTGGAATTTCAGATTGGTGATTGGGTTTGGTTGCGGCTTCATCAAAGGACAGCTGTGGGAGTAATAGTGGCACCTCCATCTAAGATTGGTCCGAAATATTTTGGGCCATATCAGATATTACAGCGCATTGGTGTTGTATCTTACAAGCTTCAACTGCCCCCTCAAGCTAGGATACATGATGTCTTCCATGTATCCTTATTAAAGAAGTTTGAAGGTCCTGCTCCAACAATGGTGGTGCCTCTACCACCACTCCTCCATGGAAGAGTTGTACCTACACCTGAAAAGGTCCAACGGGTGCGACTGAATCGAGGAGTTTGGGAATTGCTTGTCAAGTGGGTAGGTCATTCTGAAGTTGATGCATCATGGGAACAACTCGAAGACTTTAAGATGAAGCATCCCACCTTCAAGCTCGAGGACGAGCTCTTTGTCGGGAAGGGGGGAAATGTTGTGGATGCGTTCGTGGGCCGCCAGTATGGCCGGCGTGGGGCCCACGACGCCCACAACCGGGCTGCAGCAGTCCTGCCGCACCAAGAAGATTGAAGATCTTCTAGAAGATCCATTAGATTAAGGAAAATTTAAAGAATAAAGAAGTTAGAGATTGGGTTGTATTTAAATAGGAAAGATAAGAGTCCTAATAGGTTAAGAATAAGAGTCCTAGTAGGAGGGTTGTATTTAAATAGGAAAGATAAGAGTCCTAATAGGTTAAGAATAAGAGTCCTAGTAGGATTTGAGAGGGCGCACCCAGGGGGTTCTCCCCCTATATAAGAAGCCCCTCCCCCTCATGTATGCTTCATCCAAGAATAATAGAATTACTCCTTTGAGTTGTTCTACCCCTTGGGTCACCGTGGCTACAAACCCTAACCCTAGCCGCCGTGACAACTCTTTCCCACCACCACGCTACCCTCTACGCAGCGATCCGACATCCTCCTCGCTGCTGCTTCCGCCCCTGCGCACCCCTAGGCGCAGCAGGAGGCCTCCACCCCCACCACGATTCACAGCAGGTGTTAACTGCTAAAGTTGTTCTTTATTAGGTAGGTGAAATAGATCTTAGTAGAAACAGTGCACCAACTTTTTTTTGAAGGGAAAGTAGCACACCAACTTGTGACACGTGTTTGATATTTATTATCTGGTAACCAATGAAATGTTTGAATCGTCAGTTATGTATGATATAGTGATTGCTGTTCAGTAAATGATCATATAAATTAAACGATTGCAGAGTTTGATTTCGTTCATACAGGATGTAACTATTTTGTAGTAGGAGAGCTATTTCATTTTGGTTATTTGACAGATCATAGTAAATCTACTACCTCTTGTCTAATATGTGCTCTTGTGTTGGACAATTCAGAATTCAAACCTGGGGAATCAATACTAGATTGGTCTGCAAGGAAGCGAGTGGCTATAGGCACAGCACGTGGGCTGGAGTATCTGCACGAGCACTGCAATCCTAAGATTATTCATCGTGATGTGAAGGCTGCCAACGTGTTGCTTGATGAAGACTTTGAGCCAGCTGTTGGTGATTTCGGCTTGGCCAAGCTGGTGGATGTACAGAAAACATCTGTGACTACTCAAGTTCGTGGAACTATGGGTCACATTGCTCCTGAGTATCTGTCCACAGGAAAGTCTTCTGAGAGAACGGATGTTTTCGGTTATGGCATAATGCTTCTTGAACTTGTCACTGGACAGCGAGCAATCGACTTCTCCCGATTGGAGGAAGAAGATGACGTGTTGTTACTTGATCATGTAAGCCCCTTCCACTCTCCTCTAACTGATGGTGTCACGCTGTTTACTTTGAAGTAGCTTTGGAATCAATTTGAACTGTTATCTGAATTTCTTTTATGTATGGAGAGTTTCCAGATTTATCTATTATCCCTTTGCTTGTTGATTAAAGTGCACACACCAGATGCCATTTTTCATGGCACCACATTTACTGTTTTGTT
This sequence comes from Tuctoria greenei, assembly GCA_036927565.1. Lineage (NCBI taxonomy): Eukaryota > Viridiplantae > Streptophyta > Magnoliopsida > Poales > Poaceae > Tuctoria > Tuctoria greenei. The sequence goes on from JAYESD010000003.1 coordinate 17,702,795, forward strand.
GCAAATTTGCAGGTCAAGAAGCTGCAAAGAGAAGGGCATCTAGGTGCCATCGTTGACCGCAACTTAAATGGTAATTATGACGGGCAGGAGGTCGAGATGATGATACAGATCGCGCTGCTGTGCACCCAGGCCTCGCCCGAGGACCGCCCATCCATGTCCGAGGTCGTCCGGATGCTGGAAGGGGAGGGCCTGGCGGAGCGGTGGGAAGAGTGGCAACAGGTGGAGGTGACGAGGAGGCAGGACTACGAGCGGATGCAGCAGCGGTTCGACTGGGGCGAGGATTCCATTTACAACCAGGACGCCATCGAACTATCCGCTGGCAGATAAGGACCTCAACTCCTCACGCGCAGCTTGTCGTCGCGGTGCAATAGTTTAATGGTTTTGGTATACATTTAGGCCCTTTTCTTCTTGGTTTAATGGTTTTGATAATACATTTGTACGTATTTATTCTGCCGTGTATAAGGATGATTTGCAAACCTAGATTGAGATTGTATATTGCCAGCTTCCAGGGGGTTTTAGCCAACCTCCAGTTAGAATGACACTCGCTGCACGGTCTGACTGTACATTTCTGCAACGGCTTGGCGAAGCCGAGCCTTGATGATTGATGTTTTTGCCCACACGTGATTGATGGTTGATTCTTCAAAGCTACACAAAATTATTTTTAACTTCGAGGTCGTTGTTACTGCCTCCGTTTCTAAAAAAGTTGTCGTTTGAACTGTACAAACTTTTAGGGAGCATAAGGCGAAGAGCGGGGGCTCGATGCACGTTGCATAACACGAGATGGAGACCACCGCTGCATGGATAGTGGTTTGTCAATAGATTAACTTTTCCGTAAATAGTTGGTGTGGGTAAAACTTGTTATATCCAATTGACACCTCTTGTTTTTGCCTGCACATGACGGGCGTGACGCCAGCGGACCACGAAATATGCAGCGGCTGAGCCAGTGACAGACCACCGAGCTGCCGTCATAATCCTCCGCGACGCACGCTTCCTGCTCCGCTCATCTGCGCGAGGGCAGCCCGAGGCAGCGACCGAGACCGACCGGCCAAAGGCGAAAAGGACGGGATCACGTGCGTCGGCGTGGGGTTGAAATCCTTGCTGCAGGTGCATGGGGTGTAGGTGCAGTACCTGCCACTAATATGGAGACCTGATATTTCATGGGATAATCTCTCAGCAGCAGCTGGTGCACCTGCAGTACTGCAGACCGACAGATGGATCAGGACCAAACGCCGGTTCTGAAAAAAATGAGCACCAACAAACGCACGCTGCCAGTAGCAGGCAGCTCACTTTATTACCTTCGACGACGAGAGCGTCTTGACTCTTTACTGTGAGACAGAGAGTGAAACCACGCTCTGCCTCTGCATCTGAGCTTCCGCTACGACCGAGCGGCTCTGATGGGCGCCGCGGCGGGTGCGGCTCCGCCGGCGCATTGCCAGCTGCAGCTGCAGCTGGTGCTGCTGGCCCTGGTCCTCGTGCCGCTTGGCGGCCACGGGCTTCGCGTCCGTGCCGTCGAGGCGGACACGGTCGGACTCAGCCGGGCGGCGTTCCCCAAGGGGTTCGTGTTCGGGACGGCGACGTCGGCGTTCCAGGTCGAGGGCGCGGCGACCACCGGCGGCCGCGGCCCCTCCATCTGGGACCCTTTCGTCCACACCCCCGGTAACGCATCTTATCACCGGCCTCTACACAGTAGTTGACTACTGAACCCATACTACTAAATCAGTTCCTTGTTTGACTGCCGAGCACGGTGGTTCCCGAGTAATTACATGGCGTTCATGTGCGCATAATGTTTTCTTAAGTGTGTGCAAAATGTGGTCTGAGATGGATGCAAATGCATTGCATTTCGGGAGTGATGGCTGGGAATGTTGACTTGGCTGCTATGTAATGAGCAGGAAACATTGCGGAGAATGGCAACGCGGATGTTACAACAGATGAATACCATCGCTACAAGGTACAATCAGATGGGTCTAACATCTGTTCTTAAATCAGATATCTTACATGTATCTAAATTCTTTTACCTACTTTTAAAGTTACTATGGATCATAAACAAACACTTGTTTACCTGGACGTGAGGGTTGTCCCTGTAATTCAGATGCTATCCATATTCACTTCAAACAAAAACAAGCATGCCAAAATAGAGGTTTCAGAGCTCTGTATTAAGACTAGATTTGCTTGCGTTTACCAGTGTCGGGCTTGCTGTGTGATGCAGATACAGGATACTTTTTGCGTTATCTAAAGGCAGTGTGCATCCTGTGATCTCCATTACTTAAAGATAGTTTCATGTTCTTGAAAGTATCCCGTCACTCTGATTTTACAGGAAGATGTTGATCTCATGAAAAGCCTAAATTTCGATGCTTATCGGTTTTCAATCTCCTGGTCTAGGATCTTCCCAGGTGCATATAATTTGTCTCCATCAAAAGCATCAACTTGAACTGTTTAGTTGGATGAGTCACTATCCATTGATGCATTTTGGTTGATGTAGATGGCGAAGGAAAAATTAATGAAGAAGGTGTAGCATATTACAACAATCTGATAGACTATTTGGTTAAGCAAGGTATAGCTTAAAACAAAAATATTCGACCTCAGATACTAATGGAACATAAGCACGTTCTTCTCTGACTATTTACATCAAAACTAAGCAGGGCTTACTCCTTACATCAACCTTAACCACTATGATCTTCCACTTGCGCTTGAGAAAAAGTATAAAGGCTGGTTAAGCCCGAAAATTGCGTAAGTCAGAAACATCACTATTATCTTTATAGCTACATGTTGAGAAATATGTATATAATCTTATACATTGCAGCCTTCCCAATATTGTACACATACAAATTTGAGACCCTAGAATTCATTGTTGATTAATGTATGAATTTGTACTGAAATTTTGGCACTTGTCCCTTTTCAATGATTGTAACACATGATGATGATCTGACTGTTGAAAAAAAAAGGCTCAATAACAAGGCAAAATTTATGTTGACCTTGGTACCTTTTCTTTAATGGACAGTTATGTATCTGTACTGTTATATTTTGGTATTTATTTCCTTTGTTCTCATCAAAACTTGTAAAGAAGCTGGGAGAATTCTTAATATTGTTACTTTTTTGCAGGGACATATTTGCTGGCTATGCCGATTTCTGTTTCAAGACTTTTGGCGACCGAGTCAAGAACTGGTTCACAATGAATGAGCCAAGGATAGTAGCACTACTTGGCTATGATACTGGGACGAACCCTCCTAACCATTGCACAAAATGTGCTGCCGGTGGAAACTCTGCAACAGAGCCTTACACTGCTGTTCATAACATCATCTTGTCTCATGCTACCGCAGTTGCAAGATACCGCAGCAAGTACCAGGTATTTTTCTGGTGCAGTGTAATCAAATAGCAACTTATTTTTTTTTGTGTGTTAATTGCAGGATGATTTGCATGTCTTTTGTCTTCAACAGAAACAAATAAGAGCCATTTGCACTGTTATACTGACCGAACCTGCATATTGTTGTTTTTGGTTGTTCTTAGTGCTTACTGCAGTTTGTATTTTCTTTCTTTACCTTCTTAAGGCCAACAGCTATGGTTGACTTTTTACCCTACAGTCTAGCAGCAATGTGGAACTTGAGTTATTTATAGTGTACCATGTTTTGTCCAAGAAAAGTACAAAAATAAAAGTACTTTTCATGCTGCACTAAGTGATATAGTGACAAATGATTAAGATGGATTTTATTTCAATTTTAACTGTTTCAAAAAGAAAGTTTCTGGCTGCAAGCTTGCCATACTTTTGTCATGTGTGTTGCTTCTCTGAAACTTTCGATTTGGACAGGTGCATGAGCATGTGTATTTGATAGTGAGATGACAATTTTCACAATAATTATGATTTTGCTGAGTCAGAATTTTTTTATCTACAGGCAAGTCAGAAAGGCAAGGTTGGTATAGTTTTAGACTTCAACTGGTATGAACCTCTTACCAACTCAAGTGAAGACCAATCAGCAGCACAACGGGCTAGGGATTTCCATGTTGGTTGGTAAGATCTTAATGGCAACATATGACAAACTTCAAGTTTTTGGTTTAACACAATTACCCATATTGACATATCAAAACAATCACAATTCAGGTTTCTTGATCCATTAATAAATGGACAATATCCGAAGGTAATGCAGGACATCGTCAAAGATCGGCTACCTAGTTTCACTCCTGAACAAGCTAAGCTAGTCAAGGGCTCCTCAGATTATTTTGGGATCAATCAATATACGACTAACTATATCTCAGACCAACAAACGCCTCAGCAGGCACCAACAAGCTACTCATCGGACTGGGGTGTTTCATACAACTGTGAGTTACCAACTTATGGCTCCTCTGATTTTATAAATCTACTATCACTACAGTTACTTAAGATATCATCACTTTTCTCCATCCCCTATGGATTTTGCAGCTCAACGGAATGGTGTACAAATTGGACAGCTGGTATGAGCTTTTCCCCTCTCACCCCTCTGAACCCTAGTTTATTCTTTCAGGCTATCAGTGTTACAAGATTGGCAAAAGTAGACCTAACAATCTGAGTCAATGCACCAATTTCTTCAGGCAAATTCCAACTGGCTTTACATCGTCCCAACTGGCATGTACGGAGTTGTGAACTATCTAAAGGAGAAGTACAGCAATCCTACAATCATTATATCTGAAAATGGTACTGAAATTGATCCAACTCCTTTAACTGAAAAGAAACTTGCATTCCCCACTCTGCTGCCTATTGAGTTGTATCTACAAATTATGATGTCCTGAATCAGGGATGGATCAACCTGGGAACCTCACACGCGAAGAGTACCTACATGACACCGTAAGGGTTGATTTCTACAAGAACTACCTCACCGAGCTGAAGAAGGGGATCGACGACGGTGCCAACGTGATCGCATATTTTGCATGGTCCCTCCTCGACAACTTCGAGTGGCTGTCTGGCTACACATCCAAGTTTGGCATCGTATATGTCGACTTCAAGACGTTCAAGAGATACCCAAAGGACTCAGCCTACTGGTTTAGAGACATGCTCTCAGGCAATGGTTCGAACTCCAGTGACACTCAAGCTGGTTCAGAAACTGCAGCCACTCGCACGACTAGTTCGGCTTCAGTTGCTTCTCGTGGCCCTTCTCTGCTGGTTTCTCTGTTGGTTTCCCTGTGCTTTCTTCTTCCATCAGTCATCATGGTTTTCTCCGTTTAGAAACTAAATTTTCGCATATGTAACAATGCTTAATATGTACTACATGCTAGCAGCATGTTCATTTTAGAAACATGCTGCAGCCAAGATGGCCAAGAGGGACATGCATGAATTTGACTAATGATTCAGAGTATTTTTTATTCAGGTAGTGATCACAACAATTGAGCTGAGATTCTTCTCTGACTGTCTAATGATTACTTACAACCGATTTCTATGTTGTTTGAGAGTTCGCCATCATGCTGAGTATATACAGGACCGATCAGTCTGTCGCACGGGTTAGAGCAAAAAAAAAGATTTTATTAAAAAGAAACTAATATGATCATACCCGAACGCCTGAATTGACCAACAATTTGCATGCCTGGAGATCAGGGTGCACTAGGTGTGATCGAATGGTGCTCGAGCCTCCACCGCTTTACATCCCCTAGAGCCTTGTCGTCGGGGGATCCAAGCGGGCGGCGGAGCTCGTACTTGCCACAGCCGAGGGCGGAGGGCGCGCATGGGTGACGGAAGTCGTCGCACGGTGTTGCATCGGTTTCGGCGCAGGTTCGATCAACGGCGTGTGGATCCGCGGAAGATCGATCGACGACGACAGCCCAGGGTGGTCCTCGGCGCAGGAGTAGGGCGGCGCGGCTCCTGTACTGCTCGACCTGCGGAAGCACGGAGCAGGGCGGCGCCGTGTGCGCAGGGCCGGCTCTGTAATTTTGTGGGCCCTAGGGCGAAGTATATATATTTCACCTCATATATATATATATATATATATATATATATATATATAGGGAATGACTACAATGCAATCAGGTGTTTGGTGCAATCCTGCAATCAAGCACTCTCAACCAATAGATGTGTATCCAACGGTTAGTGCATTTTTTATTTAACCCCCTCCACTACCCCTTCATCTGGTAGAGGGGGTTAAATAAAAATAGGCAATGACCGTAAGATGCAGATCCGACGGTTGTGGATACTTGATTGCATGATTACACCAAATCTTTGATTGCATAGTAGTCATTGCCATATATATATTATATGCATATAATGGTGAAAGAAATAAGCACCATAAGGTATTTCTTGTTCTTAGAGGTTAATTTTAAATAGTACAACAAATGGTTCTAAAAAAATGGAGCTAATATGATGGCAGGGATTAGAATGCAATATGGGATATAGTGTCATTGTGCAATCAACGACCCCTCGCATGCGTAGAGGATTAAGTAAAAACATGCAACAACTATAGATACATATTCATTGACTATAGATGGTTAATTGCACCATTGCTTTATATCACAAATTGCATCATAATTGTTGTCTAATTGGATTACATTAAATAAGAAAAAACTAGAAAAAATCTATCTTGTGCAGTAAGCACAAAATTAACTCTGAGTATTTCTTGATGAAAAATTATTAAAGATAGCATTAAGATATTCTTCTCAATACATCCTATATGAAATATTTATTTTCAAATTTAACTTATTTGGACTGACAAGATTCAAGTAGATTAAATGACTGAATATACCTATATTCTTAGACAGATTTTTGGGCCCCTACCTGGATGGGGCCCATGGTCGTCGCCCCTCTGGCCATGCCCCAGAGCCGGCACTGCGTGTGCGGGTCGAGCGACGGTGGGGGTGGCGCGCAGGGTCCTGGAGGGTGAAGGGCGATGATGGGGACCTTGGCGGCGGGATACGTTGCCGGACGGTGAGATTCGGTGGCTGGAGGCGGTATGTTAGAGATACAATAGTGATATTATATTAGATGATGTATTAGGAACTTATTTGCATATTTATCATCATTGTAAATCTATTTATAAAAGGAGCTATTCAGGATTCGCAACTCTTATGAATGTCTTATAGCCATTTACCCTCCTTACGAGTGATATATATAATTTGCCATTCTTACGAAATTTTGCTTATTAATTTATCATCTCAACGCAACGTAGGCGTGACAAGTCATCATTTCATTTTGGTGATGTGGCCACGTAGACGTTCATATCATAACATGGTATAAGAGCTAGGTTATTTTTTCCTATCAACGGCTTCTAGTCGGCGGCTTCCTTCTCACCGGTTTTCTTCCGGCCACCCGTCGCTCCCTCTGACTTGCGTGGATCCACCGAGCGCGGGACGACCGCCCACTCGAACGTCGATCCCGTCGTCGATAGGACGTTGCGTCCGCCTGGTGACAATCCTGTCACTTGGGCGTGTCTGTCGTCCGCCTGGTGACGATTCGTCACCTGTGCCCTCCACGGTGCCTACAACCTCGTCAAGTATGTCTACAGCTTCAACCGCACGACCAAGCTGGGCCCACTGCGCCAACACGTCGTTGGCTACATCAATGTCGTCGCCGAGAAGTACCCATACTAGAACATGTCTCGTTTCGGCCAGAAGTGGTCGATGGACCCTGGGCCCTTCAACGTCAAGGAGCACGTGCTGATATGCGTCTTTGCCAACAATGGCACTGCGTTCGGTAATGGCGGCGCCTACGCCATCAGCATTGTGACCATCATCAAGGCGTTCTACAAGAGGAACATCTCCTTCTTCACCAGCCTGCTCCTCATCATAAGCACTCAGGTTTTCGGTTACGGATGGGCAGGGCTGATGAGGAAGTATGTGATCGAATCAGCATAGATGTGGTGGCCATCGAGTCTGTGATCGAATCGGCGTAGATGTGGTGGCCATCGAGTCTGGCCGCTCGATCGCGGTTTCTTCTTCCTGGATCTGAGATTCGGCGGTGTTGACGTCAGCGTGATGTCAGCACAACTCATCTAGGGTTTAGGATTAAAAAAAACTGGCGTGTCAGCTTCTCTTAGGATCTAAGGTGGAATTGACGTCTTTTCGGCGTCTTCGTTTTTGGCTGCCTGTGACGTCTTGATCCATAGTTGATTCATAAGCTTCGCCTCTGCCTAAAAAAACTTGTTGCTTGTGCCGATTTTATTTGTGCTCTCCCTGTCGTCTGCCACTACTTATTTTGTGCTCTTGTCGTCGCCTGTCATCTTCTTCATGATGATTTTTTCTTCTTCGGCCAGAATTTCAGTTGTGTGGTGTCAGGTGATTTTCAATGGCATCTTACCGTGATTGGGTTCCTTGTATGCGCATACATATGCTTGATCTACGACTTTGGAAGTTGCTCATGGGTGATCTCTAGTTGGTGATGGCCTTCGTCGTCGTGATTCACAACATCTTTGGGAGCTTGACTGGCTTCGTTTTCCTTCCGCTGCGCCTGCCAGTTTAGTCGGCTCCAGTTTTGCTGCTCCATCTACTTCGACGTTTGCTTAATGACACCACCATTTAGATCATGTTTATGACTCTTAGCAATGATTTTTATCTCTCCAAACTCAATGTTCTTGACGCACCTTAAGTTTGAGAGGGGGTGTTGGAGATATAATAGTGATATTATTGAAAGTTGCTTAGAGGGGGGTGAATAGGCTAATCAACCTGAAATGACTTAATAAAACGAGGTTAATACAAAAGGGGGCAGACTAGTCCGGTCCAGGGGCGGACTAGTCCGGTCCACCTACAGGGAAAAGCCTAAAAATGGTTTCTAACAGGTTTTAGTCCAATTCTTGTGATGCAAAGTTTGTTAGAATAACTTAGTGAGTCTTAATAAGTTATATGGCAAGTATGAGGTTAAAGATCACAATCAAGCAAAGGTGATGAGCAAAACCGGTAAGGCTAACCCTAGAAGCAATATGTGATGAATGAAAGCTAAGAACACAAGTGACACGAGGATTTTATCCCGAGGTTCGATCCCACACAAGGAATCTACGTCCGCGTTGAGGAGTCCACAAAGGACCGGGTTCAACAACCCTTCCCTCACCAAGTTTACCGCACGGGCCTAACTTGGTTCTCCACTATCACAAAGAATGAGTACAAGATTCGTTGGGGCTTCTCACAATCTGAGGCTCCCACCACAAATACAATCACGAATCACAAAGATTGACTCAAGCCACATATCACAAAGATTCACAAAGTGCAAGAGATCAAACCGAGAGCCAAAGAGCGGTGTTCTTCCTCTTCTTCACCTCACTAAACCCTAATACACACAAGAATTAGTTTTAGAGGGAATGTAGGCAAGAAGGAGGCTTTTGGAGGCTCAAGGTTGCTGTGGCGGCGCTAGGGTTCCAGTTTTCTCAAAGGATGGTTCAAATGAACCCAGGGGACCTCTATTTATAGAGGTTCTCAACCCATATTGCTGACTTCAGCAGATGGGCGGACTAGTCCGACCTATAGCCCGGACTAGTCCGGCCTAGGGGACCACTGACACCCCTGACAACTGTCGCACTGCGCGGCAATCGTCACACTACCTGCCAAACTTCGAATTCAAACGGTCACTTCAACAACGGACTAGTCCGGCCCTTACCGGACTAGTCCGATCTCACACAGAACCTTTTGTTCCGTGTGAAAACAGACTAGTCTGAAGACCACGGACTAGTCCAGCCCCATGGGCGGACTAGTCCGGTCTTCCCAGACTTAGTCTCTGAAACACCGACTCCTCTCACACCCGGACTAGTCTGGCCCCAAGGGCGGACTAGTCCGATCTCAGTCAGGACCTATTGGTCTGGACTAAAACGGACAAGTCCGTGATTTTGGGACTTAGCCCCCAAAATCCACTTCAAGACTACCTGGACTAGTCCGTCCCAATACGGACTAGTCCGATCTCAGTCACACCTTGTGGTCCGGCTGAAAACGAACTTGGCCGGCCAGGGGCGGACTAGTCCGGTCACCTGCACGGACTAGTCCGGCCCTACTGCCAGACTACTTCCAACTCTTTTCTCTCAATAGGTTTGACCTCTAAACCGCTTTGAGCTCCCAACTTGATCTCAATGCACTTTACACACACATCCTCACACAAATTTGGCTAGTCTAAACTCGACACACTAAAAACCCTAGTTTCTCCTTTTCGAGTTGACATCGCCGTTTTCATCTTTTTCCTTTTTGAGAGATTGTGCTTCCACTTAGTCCACACCTGTGCTTAAGATCACTGAGCTCATTAGTCACTTAATTGTCGTCATCAATCATCCAAAACCCACGGGGATCCTAGATGCACTTTTAATCTCCCCCTTTTTGGTGATTGATGACAACACATTAAGTCTTCACATATAAGGGTGTAAATTTGTGGTTTTCATAATGTGCGGGTGTATGAGTGACTCCCCCTCAATGAATGCATCATAAAAGAGAGATTGAGGAAGTCCTTCATACACACACACATTATGGTGGGGTGCCTACGTGTTGTGCTCAACAATTTGTGACAAGACATAATAAGCATTAATATGATCAAAGGATAGACATTCAAAGCATCATATTGATATTGAACATTCAAAGCATTCAAAACATAGTCTTGCACAAATTTAACCATTTGACATAACATAGATATTACAATAAAGGAGTGCAACATGTCCACGGATCCAAAATAAGAACTACACTCGACTCTCCACACCTAAATACCCTTGCCCGACTATCTCTCCCGACTGACTCCCAACTATCTCTCCCCCTTTGGTATCAAGACACAAAAAGGGAAAAGAAGAAGGGAAACACGACCTCGAAGTCTAGTCGTCGTCTTCCTCGTCATCGTCGTCGTCGCGGGAGTCGCTCTCCGTGGCCTCCGGGTCTTGTTGATCCTCATCGTCATCGTCGGAGGCACGAGCCGAAGGAGCTGCCCGGGAAGAGCTTCCGTCCTCTTGGAGCTGGGCGAGCTCGTCGGCGGTGAAGTTGGGAAAAGGAGTGATCTCCCCGTCACCCACTTCCGGAGAGGACATAGGGACCTCCAGCTTGTCGCACACCGCCTTATGATACTTTTCTTGGCGCTTGTGTGCCCTCTGAGCCCGGATCTCTTGCTTCCGGCAGGAAGTGAAGATCTCCTTGAAGCACTTGAAGAAAGCGCTCATCGACTGAGGCGGAGGCGGAGAAGGAGGTGCCACGGGGGGAGATGGAGGATCTGCATTCTTCCGGTGTGGAGGAGCCGGCACATTCGGAGGCTGCTGAGGACGAAGCGGGCGATGCGACACGTCCTTGACAAAGGACAAGCCCGACACCTTCTCTATGAGGCACATAATGTAGGAAGCATACCCGCAAGCACGGTTGGGGGTATGCGAGATGTTGAAGATATCGTCAAAGATGTAATCGACGAGGTTGAATTTCTCCTCCCCATCAACAAGAAGTAGCAAGTGCCTCAAGTTTCCTTGAATCACCCCAGCATCACCATCCTTTGGTGCTATTGTCCTTCTGAGGATCCTGTTCATGATGCTGTAGAAGGGATTGATGTTGCGAGCATGTTCGTCACTATATTGGACATGACTGGGGTACATGTATGCCAGCTCATCACGATCCACGGCCTTGAGGTTAGAGATGATGATCTCATGATCCATATGTGCCTCAAGCCCTAGAATCTTGGCAAACTCTGCAAAAGTGACTGAGTATTGCTCGCCATGTGTTATCCATATGATCCTCCTGTCACCTGAGGTGGTGAAGTAGATGGTAGAGTAAAACTGCAGGATCACTTCGACGTTCCAGTCATATTTGAACCCCATGATCTCCTTGAGCTCATGGCGCTCAGCAGCTTCTATGACGGCGTCAAATGCAGAGTGTCGCTTCTTGCCCATGTACTCCCAGTCTATCCACTGTGCTTCAATCACAGGCTTCTTCATGCCTTGGTAGACTAGACGGTAGTAATCATAATGAAAGTCGCACTAAAACTGAGGGTCGGCGGTGCTCCTTTCATACTTGTACACCTTGTCTGTCCGGAGCCTTCTTGCTTTCTCAGCTCCCTTTCCATGAAAGATATTTGCAGCTATGTCACGCTGCCTGTTGGGATTCCTCTCGGAGTGTGCACTTCCAGGGGACCAATCGGTTTGGCTTTCCCCTTCTCCTTGATAGCAATGCCCTTGGCCTTCGCAGTCGAGGCCTTCACCGAGGGCTTCCTTTTCTTTGGCTCAGCAGGAGCCGGGGCCTTGCCCTTCTTCGGATCTCTCTCGATCCGGCGTTCAGCAATGTCTTCTTGGGCTGGTTCTTTGCCCTTGTCCTTCTCTCCAAGTGTCATAAGTTTCTTCCTCTTGGAGACTTGTGCAGCAGCAGCCTGAGAGTTGTGAGCTTCACACTCCTCTCGCTTCTTCTTCCGGAGATCCTTCCGTGACTCTTCAATGGCCCGGGCCATTGCTTCATCCTCGTCGTATGCCAATGCGGCGGCCCGAGCAGCTTGTTGCTTCTTGGTTGCTTGCATGCTGCTCGAGGTACTTCTCTGCAGCCTCAACTTCGGCTCTTGCTCGTTCTTCGGCGAGACGAAGTTGCTCCGCTTCCCACTCAGGGTCAGTGGGGGGAGAAGCGGAACGACGAGGAGCGGCCATTTTTAGCTGAAAGGAATAGAGTCCATAAGATAGAAGGGCAAGGAGTTGAAATAATGCTAAAGAATTCACGAAACACAGCCAAAGTGTGAGTTTGACCTGTGCAGATCGGACTTGTCCGCTCCAGGGGCAGACTAGTCCGGGTTGCACAGGCTAAACCCTAACTCTAATGGTTTTTTGAGAAATTTGGAATCAAGTCGCAATACTCCTAGACTATGATCACAAGGTCACTAGAAACAACTTTAATGAAGAGGCATCTACCAAAAACTTAATGAATTAAGAATGAGGCTAGTTTTTGAAAAAGGAGAAATACCTATTCAAATCTTGAAGAATTGACAAGATCGGGAAGGGATTGAGTCGAGGATGTTTGGTAAAGGTCTCCCTTGCCTCCAAGGAGTCCAATGCACGGATTGGAATCGGTTTTTGGTGGTTGGAATCGAAAATCGTTGAAAGGGGACGGTTTCGCGCGCGTGGGAGAGAGAGAAAACTAGATGAGGAAGTGGAGGGGTCGCCGCTTCCTGGGGGGTTTAAGTCCCCAGGGGCCGGACTAGTACGGTAGAGAAGACGGACTAGTCCGGTTAGCGGACCAGACCCGGACCAGTCCGGATTCGGACTTGTCCGGCCATAGGGCGGACTAGTCCGGTCCTAGGAGGCTGAAAACATATATATTTGAGTTTTAGCCACTATAAAGGATCCTCTTGGAGATATTGCACAACAAAACCGTGTGAATATGGTCAGTAAGCAATCAACATTCAAACTATGACCATAACTCACAAAGTCACTAGTTTTTCAAATATTTTGGAGAAAATTGAGATAGAGATGAATTTTCCAACCACATGCATTCTTTTGAACAAGGCAAAAGTAAACATTCAGATGTGCATGTTTCAAGCCACATTTCGAGAATCTAAGATATTGAGCTCACTCCTAAGCTCACAAAATCGCTTCTCATCTAGGGGCTTGGTGAATATGTCGGCTAGTTTGTTTTCGATTCTCACATGTGAAATCACTATATCCCCCTTTAAGGAATGATCTCTCAAGAAGTGGTGTCTAATGTCTATATGTTTGGTCCTTGAATGTTCAACTGGATTATGGACTATTTTTATGGCGCTCTCATTGTCACATAGGAGAGGAATATGGCGCAAGTTTATACCATAATCCCTTAGAGTTTGTCTCATCCAAAGAAGTTGTGCACAACAACTTCCGGCTGCGACGTACTCTGCTTCGGCTGTGGAAAGAGCAATGGAGTTTTGTTTCTTCGAGGACCAAGACACTAATGATCTACCCAAGAATTGGCATGTCCCAGATGTGCTCTTTCTATAAACTTTGCACCCCGCATAATCCGCATCGAAATAACCAATGAGGTTGAACTTGGATCCTTTGGGGTACCAAAGTCCTAGGCTAGGTGTGTGAACTAGATATCTAAGAATTCTCTTCACGGCGGTCAAATGACACACCTTTGGTGCAGCTTGAAACCGTGCACACATACACACACTAAGCATGATATTCGGTCTAGATGCACAAAGATATGACAAGGAGCCAATCATGGAATGATATACCTTTTGGTCCACACTTGGACCATTTTCGTTGAGGTCTAGATGTCCATTCGTTGCCATAGGAGTCTTAATGGGTTTGGCCTTGTCCATGTCAAACTTCTTCAATATGTCTTGAGTGTACTTTGTTTGACTTGTGAACGTGCCTTCTTTGAGTTGCTTGACTTGGAAACCTAAAAAGAACTTCAACTTCCCCATCATAGACATCTCAAATCTTTCTGTCATAATCTTTGAAAACTCATCACAAAACACTTTTTTAGTAGAACCAAATATAATGTCATCGACATATATTTGGCACACAAAAAGATCATCATTGAAGTGCTTTGTAAATAGAGTGTAGTCAGCTTTTCCTATCTTAAAATCATTTTCAATTAGAAAGTCTCTAAGACACTCGTACCAAGCTCTAGGAGCTTGTTTGAGTCCATAGAGAGCCTTACGCAATTTGAAGACATGATTTGGGTATTCTTGGTCTTCGAAGCCCGGTGGTTGCTCCACATATACTTCCTCCTTGATTGGGCCATTTAGGAACGCACTCTTAACGTCCATTTGATAGAGCTTAAAATCATGGTGAGTGGCAAATGCAAGTAATATTCGAATTGACTCTAACCTAGCTACGAGAGCAAAGGTTTCATCAAAATCCAAACCTTCGACTTGTGAGTACCCCTTGGCCACAAGTCGTGTCTTGTTCCTTGTCACAACACCATGTTCATCTTGCTTGTTGCGGAACACCCACTTGGTGCCCACAACATTTGCTTGTGGACGCTTGACAAGCTCCCAAACTTTGTTCCTCTCGAAGTTGTTAAGCTCCTCTTGCATGGCCACCATCCAATTCGGGTCTCTCAAGGCATATTCAATCCTATGGGGCTCCAAAGAAGAGACAAAGGAGTAATGTTCACAAAAGTTTGCAACACGAGAACAAGTGATTACCCCTTTAGTAATGTCTCCTAGTATGTTGTCAACGGGGTGATCCCGTTGAACACTTTGATGTACACGAGATGTGGAGGTTGAGCTCTTGAGTCATCATCTTCTTCTTCTTCTTCTTGATCTCCCCCTTGACGAGTGCCTCCCCCTTGACTTTCGTCTTCTTGGTCGTTTTGAGGTCCTTCTTGATCGTCGACAACTTGATCGCGTGGAGGAGTACTTGCATCATCTTGTTGTTGGTCACTTGAGCATTGAGGTTGTTCTTGTGGTCGAACATCTCCAAGTGCCATTCTCCTAAGTGCTTCTTGTGGAGAGTCTTCTTGATCTAGCACACTTTGATCAACTTGCTCCACTTGGGAGCCATTAGTTTCATCAAACACCACGTCGCGTGCTATTTTACCAATCCCAGAGGTTTTGTTGAAGACACGGTAGGTGTGAGTGTTTGAGTCATAGCCAAGCAAGAAACCCTCATCGGACTTTGAAGCAAACTTCGAAGTCCTAGGCTTCTTGTTGAGAATATAGCACTTGCTCCCAAAAACACAAAAATAAGAGATGTTGGGTTTGTTACCAACTAGAAGCTCATAGAGAGTCTTCTTAAGGAGGCGGTGGAGGTATAATCGGTTGACGGCGTGGCAAGCGGTGTTAAACGCCTCCGCCCAAAACTGATCCGATGTCTTGTACTCATCAAGCATTGTCCTTGACATCTCGATGAGTGTTCTATTCTTCCGTTCCGCCACCCCATTTTGTTGAGGGGAGTATGGAGCTGAAAATTCATGCTTGATGCCCTCCTCATCCAAGAATCCTTCCACTTGAGTGTTTTTGAACTCGGTGCCGTTGTCACTTCTTATAGCTTTGATTTTTGAGGCGAACTCATTTTGATCGAACCTCTTGAGGACACCATGGGTTTCACCCTTATCATGCAAGCAAAACACCCAAGTGAAACGAGAAAAGTCATCAACAATAACAAGACCATATTTGTTACCACCAATGCTTATGTAGGTTATTGGTCCGAAAAGGTCCATGTGTAGCAGCTCCAACGGTCTTGTTGTCGTCATGATGTTCTTGGAGGGACGTTGAGCTCCCACTTGCTTCCCCGCTTGGCAAGCACTACATGGCATGTCTTTTTCGAAGACAACATTCTTCAAGTCATGGATGTGCTCGCCCTTAAGAAGCTTTTGTAAGTTCCTCATGCCAACATGGGCCAGCCGTCTATGCCAAAGTCATCCCATGTTGGTTTTCGCCATTAAGCATGTGTCAAGTTGAGCTTTATCCGAGGCAAAGTCCACAAGATAAAGCTTTCCCTTGAGCACACCCTTGAAAGCGATTGAGTTATCACTTCTTCTAAGGACACTCACACCCTCATTAGTGAAAACACAATTATAACCCTTGTCACATAGTTGTGATATGGACAAGAGGTTATAGTCTAAAGAATCAATGTGTAGAACGCTGGAAAGAGTGTGTTGAGGGGAGATGGCAATTTTACTGGAGCCATGGATTTTTCCTCGGCTATTGTCTCCAAAGAGGATTCCTTCATTTGGATCATCGTGTTCTTCATACTCCTCGAACATCGTCCTCTCTCCGGTCATGTGGTTTGTGCACCCACTATCGAGCACCCATTTGGATCCACCGGAAGAGTATGCCTACAAAATAAGATTATTCCTTCCTTTTAGGTACCCAAGCGGTGTTGGATCCTTTGATGTTAGTGGTAAGGCATTTTGGCACCCACACGCAAGGCTTGGGGCTCTTGCGGAGTGGCCCAACATATATAGCACATATTTTGCCATATTTGTTCCTCATCAAAACATATGATGCATCGAAATCATGAAATAGAGGATGCGGTTCAGCTTTAGGCGTATAAGTGCTAGGTTAGGTGTTCTTCACAATTTTAGTTGGAGATGAGCTTCCTTTGACAAAGACAATCAAGTCTTTGCCATACTTGAAGGTTTTGGCATCTTGCCTTCCACCTTTAGTATAGCCAAGACCATCCTTGACATTGGGAGGTCTTGTGTTGGTGTATGCACTTCGTGCATACGCCACCTTCTCTTTGTCAAAGATGCCACCCTTAGGTGCTTGCTTGTCTTGAGTCAACTTAAGCTCATCCTTTAATTTAAGAATCAAGTTAGAACATTTGCAAGTTGATATTGCTTTGGATGCAACTTTTGAGGAGGATGAGCTTGTGGAGGAAGAGGCTACACTAGTCTTAAGGGACTCAACTTGAGTCTCAAGGATCTTTTTAACTTTTGTCAAGTTGTCAAGTTCGCCCTTGAGCTCAATAGTTTTCTCCTCAAGACTTGAGCATGTTTTCTTGCTTAGAGCAAGTTCATGCTCTAATGCCTTGCTCTTCTCTCTCTCGAGCTCAAGGAGCTCAATGAGCTCTTTACATCTTTCCTTTTCTTGGATAAGCAAGTCCTCTTGCCTATATAAGAGCTCCTCCTTCTCAAAAATCTCATCTGAAAGCAATTTCATTCTTCGCAATGTGCTCTTGCTTATATCCTTAAACATGTGTTCATTTTCGCTAGCACTATCAGAATCATCATGGGAGGATATGGAAGAGGAGGAGTTAGAATTTACCTTTCTTCTTCCCTGTTTTGCCATGAGGCACGTTGGCTTAAAGTCGTGGAGATTTGGGAAGAGCTTGCTTCCCTTGGAGCTCCTCTCGATGGCTATGGTTGCCATCTTCTCCTCATCTTCGGACGAGGAGGACTCATCGTTAGAGTCCCACTCCTTGCCTAATTGAGCATGACCGGAGGGCCTCTTCTTCTTGTAGAACTTCTTCTCCTGTGGCTTGCCCTTCTTCTTCTTCTTGCCATCTTCATGTGGACAATCTACCATGAAGTGCCCGTACTCGCCACAATTGTAGCAAGCCCTCTTGTTTTTGGGCCTTGCCTTTTCTTTGCCTTTACCCTCATGCTTGTATCCTCCTTTTCTTATCCTCATCATCCTCTTGAAGTTGTTGATGAAGAAGGCCTCTTCCTCATCGGTGTCAAGGCTCTCCTCATCATCCTCTGTTTGCTCTTTTGGGGGGCATGTTGCTTTGAGTGCAACATTCTTCATCTTCGAGGCGGTGAACCTTTGAAGGTCATTGTAGAAGAGCGCCTCCTTTTCCATGATCTCGTGATTGATGATCCTTCCAAGGACCTCCTCCGGGGTCATTTTGGAAAACCCCAAACTTTCTCGGATCATGGAGCAAAGAGAGACGTTCCTAGGCATGAATGCCCGAATCATTCTCTTCACCACCTCGTGGTCCGTCCACTTGGTACAGCCGTAAGATCTACTCTTATTGATGAGTATCTTTAGGCGGTTGTACATCTCTTGGGGAGATTCACCATCCATAATGGCAAACCTCCTGAGCTCTCCTTCAATGAGCTCAATCTTTGCTTCCTTGACGACTCAGTTGCCTTCATGAGCCGTGTTGAGAGTGTCCCAAATGTCTTTGTCCACCTCAAGTCCATCCACTCGGTTGAACTCATCTCTTTAGAGAGATGACATGATCACTCCGGCCGCTTGGGCATTGCGGTGAAGGAGCACGACTTGCTCCGGAGTGATATCTTCTTCATTCTTAGGGATGTGCACCCCGGTCAACACAATTTGCCATAGTGACGGATTGAGTGACACAAGGTGGATCTTCATGTTGTGCTTCCACATCCCGTAGTCGGTTCTATCAAATTGGGGAGGCTTCCCCAATGGGATGGAAAGGTAGTGGTTGTTGGAAACAAGGCGCTTATAGTTGTAGCCTTGTTGGTTGTAGTTGATTGTACCACTCGATGTGGAGGTTGAGGTGTCAACTTTGGGAATCTTCAACTTCTCTCGAAGTTTCGCCTTGAGCTCGCGAACTTCTTCGTCATCCGTTGATTTGTCTTGATAGAAGAGAATCTCTTCTGGAGTTGCTTGGATCTCGCTGGTAGAAACTTCTTCGTACCCCACTCCGGCCATCTTCTCTCCGAGTTGTTAGACTCTTTTGGGAGAGTCCTGCTCTGATACCAATTGAAAGTTGCCTAGAGGGGGGTGAATAGGCTAATTAACTTGAAATGACTTAATAAAACGAGGTTAATACACAAGGGGGCGGACTAGTCCGGTCCAGGGGCGGACTAGTTCGGTCCACCTACACGGAAAAGCCTAAAAAGGGTTTCTAACAGTTAGTCCAATTCTTGTGATGCAAAGTTTGTTAGAATAACTTAGTGAGTCTTAATAAGTTATACGGCAAGTATGAGGTTAAAGATCACAATCAAGCAAAGGTGATGAGCAAAACCGATAAGGCTAACCCTAGAAGCAATATGTGATGAATGAAAGCTAAGAACACAAGTGACACGAGGATTTTATCCCGAGGTTCGATCCCACACAAGGAATCTACGTCCCCGTTGAGGAGTCCACAAAGGATCGGGTTCAACAACTCTTCCCTCACCAAGTTTACCGCACGGGCCTAACTTGGTTCTCCACTATCGCAAAAAATGAGTACAAGATTCGTTGGGGCTTCTCACAATCTGATGCTCCCACCAAAAATACAATCACGAATCACAAAGATTGACTCAAGCCACAGATCACAAAGATTCACAAAGTGCAAGAGATCAAACCGAGAGACAAAGAGCGGTGTTCTTCCTCTTCTTCACCTCACTAAACCCTAATCCACACAAGAATTAGTTTTAGAGGGAATGTAGGCAAGAAGGAGGCTTTTGGAGGCTCAAGGTTGTTGTGGCGGCGCTAGGGTTTCAGTTTTCTCAAAGGATGGTTCAAATGAACCCAGGGGACCTCTATTTATAGAGGTTCTCAGCCCATACTGCTGATTTCAGCAGATGGGCGGACTAGTCCAGCCTATAACCCGGACTAGTCCTGCCTAGGGGACCACTGATGCCCCTGACAACTGTCACACTGCGCGGCAATTGTCACACTACCCGCCAAACTTCAAATTCAAACGGTCACTTCAACAACGGACTAGTTCGGCCCTTACCGGACTAGTCCGATCTCACACAGAACCTTTTGTTCCGTATGAAAACGGACTAGTCTGAAGACCACGGACTAGTCCGGTCTTCCCAGACTTAGTCTCTGAAACACCGACTCCTCTCACACCCGGACTAGTCCGGCCCCAAGGGCGGACTAGTCCGATCTCAGTCAGGACCTATTGGTCCAGACTAAAACGGACAAGTCCGTGGTTTTGGGACTTAGCCCCCAAAACCCACTTCACGACTACCCGGACTAGTCCGTCCCAATACGGACTAGTCCGATCTCAGTCAGACCCTTCTGGTCCGGCCGAAAACGGACTTGGCTGGCTAGGGGCGGACTAGTCCGGCCCTACTGCCAGACTACTTCCAACTCTTTTCTCTCAATAGGTTTGACCTCTAAACCGCTTTGAGCTCCCAACTTGATCTCAATGCACTTTACACACACATCCTCACACAAATTTGGCTAGTCTAAGCTCGACACACTAGAAACCCTAGTTTCTCCTTTTCGAGTTGACATCGTTGTTTTCATCTTTTTCCCTTTTTAGAGATTGTGCTTCCACTTAATCCACACATGTGCTTAAGATCACTGAGATCATTAATCACTTAATTGTCGTCATCAATCATCCAAAACCCACGAAGATCCTTGATGCACTTTCAATTACATTAGATGATGTATTAGAAACTTATTTGCATATTTATCATCTTTGTACATCTATTTATAGAGACCTCCAGTCTTCTCAGTAATATAAAATTATATTCATATCAGGAGCTAGGATGGGAAACGGTGGCGGCGGCGGGATGGTTTTCCAAGGCTTGCTAGTAATCTAGCTACTATCTGTTTTAAGCAGGAAACACGTACTACTCTGCTTTAAAAGGGGAAAAATGAGAGATTTGTTTATTTCTTAATTGACCAAAGAATTATACTCTCCTCCGTCAAAAATTTTGTCGTTTTAAAGTTTAAAAATAAATTACAAAACAACAAATTTTTAGGGAGTACAATCTTTGACAATACACCAGTACAACTTGCTTTCCCTCCTACTTGATTGACAAAGGTCAAGCACCATGAATCCATTAGAGATCTGTCCAGGGCAAGCTAAGCTGATCAGAAGCACGTGACACCAGCTGCAGCAGAATCCGCAAACTTGGAGTTGCCGGCACGTTCCATCTTCTTGAGCTTGGCGGCGTGATCGTCATTGGACGCCTCGGCGGTGGGCAGGCAGGCGCTTGCCGGCCGCTTCTTGTCCTTGGCGGCCATGTCGAGCAGATGCTTCACTTGCTCCATGAGGGTGGCCAGCGCCGGAAGGTGCTCCATGAGCAGGCTGGCGGTGTCGGGATCGAGGCCCTCCAGCGCCGCCACCATCTGCCGCAGCTCCCGCGTCGACTGCGTCGCCAGGTAACGCGTGACGGGCTCGAGGGGCGCCCAGGAGACGAGGGACGCGGCGTGGACGGCGTCCTCCATGCCGACGGGCTCGTCGTCGCCCCGGCGGTGGCCTTGCCTGGCAGCGAGGCCGACGCGGAGGTGGCGGCCGCGTAGGAAATGGCCGTCCAGGTTGGGGCAGGCGCTGCGCGCCGTCTCATCATCGGCGTACTCCACGAATGCGTAGCCCCTCCGCTTGTCTGTGGCGGGGTCGGTGGCCACGCGCAGGGCCGACAGGGGCCGATCCAACGGAGGGCAGGAGGGCTATCTCTCTCTACAATTTGTCAAGAAGAGTTATGTGATTGATTAATTGGTTAGTAAAGACAATTTTTAAACTTGAGTTCTAGAGTTCAATTCTTTATATTAGCACTTTTTTATGCTCATTTTTTTTAAGATAATGTTCAACCCTCATATAACTTATTGTTAGATCCGCCACTGCAGGCCGATAAGCTCGCAGGCATCGCTAAGCTCATTCTCGGTGGCGTGAAAGGCTATGTTGCCGAGAACACGGCTGCAGCGGCAGTTAGCTGACGCGGCCATGGCGAGCGGATGAGAGCGGGACTAAGGGTATGCGAGTATACGAAGGAGATGACGGGATGCAGTGTTGTACATGCGGCGGTGCAGGTGCAGCATTTTATAGGGTGGGACGGTGACAACGGTCTTGGGCGTTCCGAGTCCGAGTCCCAGTCCGCTCGGCTTTGCCTACGCAGTGTCGCGCCCCTCCATCCTGTTCGGTCCGCTTCCACATCCTCCAATCCGAGTCTCTTTCCATGAAAACCGCCTGCACGGGGCACGGGCTCATTTGATCCGTCCGATTGCCCTCCCGCATAGCTCCTTTGCAAACCTAGCTGCGTCTTCACCACCATGACGCTGTAGCAAGCGTCCCTCTCCTTGCCCTCGATACATCACCTTGTTGCACAAAATCGCCATCGTCTTGCGTACCATTGCCGTACCACATCCACATGAGCTGTGCGTCTCTCTGTTTCGTGTGGGGAGGTGGAAGAACCGGAGAAGGCATCGCCAAAGAAATGATCCATGCATCTTCATGTAGGCTGCTGGATCCAGTTCGATCTTGCTGTGACTCGGAACCGATCAGTGTTGCCAAGGAATCAAGGCTATTCAGATCCTTATTGTCAAATCAGATGCGGAAAAATACCCCAGACAAAATATCAGCATCCTAGACAAAACCATCCGAGTATTTGAAGAAATCAGAGATCGACATAGCAAAACAGGATAGATAAACAGATTGCAAAGGTGAGTTTAAATAACGATGAAGCAGCATCCCGAAAGAATCCAATACGACAATTGAGATCGTAACATTTCAAAGTCTAGACCATATGAAGGCAATCTGCACCAATCAGTCTGTATCTGGAAAAGGGAAAACATATGACAGCATTGGGATCTGACAGTGAAGTTGTAGACTGATGAAGACAAACAAAACACACATCATTTTGAGGACTCCCATCATAAATAATCAAGTAAAAATTTAGCGCTTGCAGCAATTGTATCCATCCACATCTAGCATACGCATGCAAGCAATTGATTGCTTAATCAGAGTCTTCATAAACACCCTCGTCATCAGAAAGCTCATCAAAAGAACGAATATCCAGTTGATAACGCAGCATGCCACCAATGCCACCAAATCCTCTACAGAACTGCGACCCCTCCTGAGACTTGTTTGTAACAAATTCAAGCGCGCACCCAAACTTTTTGTATTCGTTAGCAAACCATTCCAAAAGGGAGGTTTTCTCCTGAACTTCCAACTCAGCATTGGTAGATGGATCACGGAAATTGCTTTGGTCAGCTTCTTGATCTTTGTTCAGATGTTTTATGATAATTTCACCAGTTGCACTGTTCTTAAGCACATATCTGTTGACATCAAGGTTTTCCCAGACTATCAACGTCTCCACAGCACCCATTTCAAGAGCTTTTAGTGTGTCATCAACACCAAAGACATACTTCCCAGTATCCTGACTGATTTCTTCAAAGTACTTCCCAATCAACTTTTTCTCTTGTATGAACTTCACATTTGCTAGAATTTCAGCCGATAGCTCAATGGCCTGGTTGAAACCATTTTCACCACCATATGAGACATCAACAACATTAAGGATTTTGGCCTGCAGGCGCTGATCAAACATGTCAGATTGGCTCAGTTCTGTTTTAAAGTCAGCAGAACCAGCCAATATTAGTCCAGCAACATTAGGCTGGCTAGTAGCTGGGTTGATGAAGAACTGAGTAGCAAGTTCAGCTGTCTTTCGGACATAATTATGACGTTTTTCCATCCGAAGCCGAGCAAAACGCAAAGCTGATTGCCCTCCTCTTCCATGCTTCTTTGGAAGATCCACAGTGAACTTGTGAAGCACTTCACGAGTATTACCACTCAATGTGCCAAAAAGGGTCCCATTACCATCCATAACAATGAAGCCAAATTTGTCATCAGATTCCAAGAGCTCATTCAAAGCTTCAGTATGGAACTTGTTATCGCAAAGGTACAAGGACGCATTGATAGGCTTGAATGGCTCGAAATCAATAGTAACTTTCTTTTCCTTGCCATCTTCGGTAATGATTGTTCCAGTGTAGAGAACCAGTCCATTTGGAGGAACCTTGTTATACAGCTTCAATCTCTGCTGAGCTGAGGTGATGGCTGCCAAGACAGATTGACGATTGACTCTACTCTTGATGTTTGAAGCAGTACCATATTCATCACCCAACATCTTAGCTACACGTGAGATTTGATCACGCGGAGGCATAATCAGAGAGATCATGCTTGTACCATTGCCTCTAGCAGACTCCAGTGCCTTGATCAACTTTTTTATCTTCCAAATCTCAATGTTCTTGTCGGTTTCTTGGCCGTCAGACATTTTGACAGAACTGTGATACTTGATTCACCTGTGAATAAAAAATATTTGAGACTAGGAGGCTACAAAATAGGAATACATAAGCTATAACATTCAAGATCAGAAAATCAAAAATAGAGTAACGCAGAAACGGAGAGTGACACACTGGTTGTGAACGAGTATAGCTCTCTGACAAGAGTGTTTGTATCCAGTGCCATAACATGTTACACTAGCAGCACAACCAAATTATTATACATTTATACTTCAAAACTATGAGCACTAGATCCAATATATGATTTTTGTTGTACAGAGTATACAAATAAGAGGACATGCCCATCTAAAAATTCAGAAACAACTGACAGAGACAAACCACATAAATGTTATCAGAGGAAAACAAGAAACTGCATGCTCTTTCTTTAAAAATAAACGGCATACGACCTGATGGTTATAGCAAATTAATGCCAGGGCATGTTACACATGAGAATTTCAGAATGAATGCTTCTCATTGCACTAAGTCCAATTGCAAGGCCGGTTTCACAGTTGTGGTTGAACATTTTTTTTCTCAAATGCCAATTCAGTCTGGGTTGCCGAGAGCTGATTAATGTCCACGTGCATACTTACTTGGTTATGGATAGGCAGCTGCCAGTTAAAACCTACTCTGGTCTGCATCAGTGAAGAGAACAACATACACTGACTATACTAATCTCATTGGGTTTTATACGTGCACAATGTTCAATGGGCTGCCTAGCTAACTCCTGAAGCTAACAATCATGGGCAACAGAACACAGCGAGAGCACTGCGTCGTACAGGACTCAGTCATAGCGACATTCCCGCCGACACAGTCAAACTAAGAGTTTATTCAAGAACATAAACACATAGCTAGCTCGTAAATTTGACTTCAAATGGAATGAATTGAGTGGTTTATTACACAAAATACTGTACATTAACACATAGGTACCGAGGACGTGCTTGTCTATTACACAAAGTACTGGACACAAAATCATAACTAACGGCGCATTAATTAGCCAAATATTATGGAATAAAAGCATCAGTGGCCATTACTGACTGATTAGTACGTCGTAATTTGTTCTAAAAAACAATTCTTCTTGACATTAACGAGGACGTGGATCTATGACACAAAGTATTGGACACAAAATCATAATTAACGGCACATTAATTAGCCAAAGCTTATGGAATAAAAGCATCAGTGGCCATTAGCCCATTACTGACTGATTAGTACGTCGTATTCTTCTTAAGATTAACGAGGACATGCTGGTCTATTACACAAAGTATTGGACACAAAACCATAACTAACTAACGCTGCATTAATTAGCCAAAGCTTATGGAATAAAATCATCGGTGGCCATTACCGTAGGACTTAGGAACGACTGCTTAATACTCCTTCGGGGTCTTTTTATTTTTCATCCGCTAGTTCATTTTTGAACTAACCGGTGACAAATAAAAAGATCTGGAGGGAGTACTCCATTTAAAAATACTTGTCACTTAATATAAGAATTTTAGTTCATTTTAAGTGATAAGAATTTTAGTTCATTTTAAACTAAAATTCTTATAATAAGTGACAATTATTTTAGAATGGAAGGAGTACGTCGTAACTTGTCAAAGCCATCTGAACTTACCCCAAAAGGAGCTGGCTGGTGCCGACGGTGAGGTGCTTGAAATGAGCAGGTAGATGGCGGCGACACACCAGCGAGGCGTCCTCCCGGTAGCTCGGGTCGTCGATGTAGCTGAGCACGAGGTGCAGCGCTACCCACACGACGCCGCAGCAGCCGGAACTGAGCGCCGCCGCCACAGCACGAGGGGGCCAAGAGGATGGAAGCCAATTGCGGCTAGGGCTACGCACGAGGGTTGTTGGATTGGTGGGTTGTTGGGCTGGGCCGGAGTCGAAGGCGGAATTTCGCGGTACCGATATCAGTAGAACCACCGAAACACCGGAATTAGACGAAATGACCGGTATCAGCCGGTATTGAGGCTGGTATGGCCGTATCCGTATGGGACGCAACCTTGTTATTATGGCGCTAGAACCGGATACGCCGGTCGTCTCGGCCGGGATCGGAACCATAGACTCACGCAGCATCTGTCACACAGCATAGTAAGCTCGTGTTCGTATGCATTGTTTCTGAACTGAGTTAGGCAGAAATTACACTTACAAGAAGAAGGGAGAATAAGGCTCCTTTTGGCAGAGCTCTAAAGAGCTGATTCAGACAGAATCAGAGAAGCTGTACCAAACACTATTTTTCAGAAGAAGTGAAGTAGTGATTCTTAGTTGATTATCAGAAATGATTCTCTGAAATGAACTAAGAGGTTGGAAGTTGAAAAAAGTTGCTTCTCCTGATTCTGTAAAGTGATTCTCTATCCTAATTTTAAGAGTTTATTCTAAGAGATCATAGAGAATTATTTTCAGTCATAGAATCACTTCACTAGAGAAAGTAAATCCACAAAATCAATTCCGTAGAACTGTACCAAAGAGGGCCTAAATGTTCCTTCAATGAGAAAAAGGTAGAGCTCATTTGGAACGTAGAAATCAGGAAATTTATAATAATTAAATCAATTTCATAGGATAAACAGAGGATTCAAAAGATTTTCCAGGAATACAAGAGAACTGTAATATTTTCAATTCATGTCGTCAATTTTCCTGACATCGATACGTTCATCCAGCAATTTTCCGGGCGACCATTACATGCCAGTGCAATTGGAGCTGAGCTTCTCATCCATGGGAAAGTGCATTTGACTTGTCCAGCGCCTAGGTTCAATGCTCCGACAAAACCACGTGCAAGTGGTTGTCCTTGACAAAGCTGACAAATTACAATCTTGTACTAAGCAATCGCACAGATCGCTCCGTTTCAACAACAGCACAGATTCCATGTAAATAATTTCGCAAATCTAGTGTCGGGTCTAGTGCAGGAACAAAACCGGTATTACAGTAACCATATCTAAGATTCTAAGCCAGACAAGTCAACATTGACTGAGAAACATGTTTAGACTATCCGCACCAACAGCCTTTAAAGCATAATCTTTTAAATCATAGTCTATATACTCTTTACTTTCAGTACGTGCACTTACAAAAAAATTTCAGTACACTTTACAGCGTACCACTGCGGATGGCCTTAATAAGCCAACAGTCAAAATTCTTACTTGGTTGTAGTACAATAGTGCTGAAGGCAACACTGGCTTAGAAAAAACATTCAAAATCAGATTCTATAGAGTGCTTTAGAACATCTATGGTTTTACAGCATTCATTCAAAATCAGATTCTATAGAGTGCTTTAGAACATCTATGGTTTTACAGCATTTCCATATGCAGGGGGTTAAGAACTAATGTATATCAACCATATGCCTACTGAAATTCAGAAGTTATAACCTACCTCTGCAACTTTTCTAATTGTCCTCCAGGCACCCCCCCCCCCCCCCCAATGAGGATCCCCTGACTTAATCAACATGTGGACCTGGTCCCGCACGTGAGCGACCATGTCACGGCGTGCAATAAAGTCAGGGGATCCCCGTCCCCCGCCGCAATAAAAAAATCCACACTAAAATGTACGGTGAGAGGACATCCAAGTGACATGCTATGAGAAGCAGAGAAGGGGTGCTGAAAGACTAACTCTTCCATGAACAGCCCTTTTTCACAGGTGTCTTAGCCTATGCACTCTTTCAAACTCCGTGGGACAAAAACATAGGATGGTCAATTCCATAAAAACAGCCAAATCATGGTCATCTGTTACTGAAGCTGCCTGTTTGGGTCCGTGTAACATAGGAGAAGCGCGCAGAAGGAATCAAAGGTGCTTCCTCATCGCCTGCTGAAGCTTCTGATGCCACTCCTCCAGTAACAGCCCCATCATTGATGCCCATGTTATTGTCAGACCTATAAATAGTTGATACCTTTTCCTGCATAAAGATACGAATCTTCAGCAACCGAGTGGATCCATCAGAACTTGAAGGTAATCATTTGGTTCACCTCCTTTTATTTCCCAGTTGCATGAAACGTTAATGTTCTCAAGCTATATCACAGAGGTATTAATAATTGTTGTATTCATAAGTCAAAGTGCCAAAACAGAGTCCAAAACTGTAAGACTATACTTCATGGGCTTTTAGGTTGTGATGACGTGAACAGGTAAAGATGTAGAAATTAGAGCTACATATGTTGTCTGAATAGTATATCAGCCTATGTGGAAGAAACTGCATTCATATGTGTCTCTGATAGTAAGATTATGGTTGGTGGAAGTTCTTTAGAGCATAGAGGAACAAGGATAAGCTGGAGAAATGGAGATAAAGAGGTAACGAGTGACTTGAGTTGCTATGAGAACAAAAGAGTAAAAGGAGAAGAAAAAACAACCAATTCTAGTCCAAAACCTTGTATGTCCTGTACAGTTGTGGCAAGATGATAGAATTTTCCTAATAGCAGTTTGTTACATAGGCCCTATACCAGGACCCTACAGAAGCTTATTAGCTAAGCAGATTCTCAGAATGAACTAAAAACAGGTTATAAGCAAAAGGTACTTTTTCACCAGGCTTTCAAGGAAGCTGTTTTTTCATCAAGCATAATCCATACCAAACAGGGCCATAATAACAAAATGAAACTGGGAAAGAGAGAAGTTATGAAAATGGAACATAGAACAATACGGTAACTCATCTCTAAAATCAATTTGTGATATGTAAAATATCTCTGTTGATGGCCATATTAAACAAGAGGG
Source organism: Tuctoria greenei (assembly GCA_036927565.1). Lineage (NCBI taxonomy): Eukaryota > Viridiplantae > Streptophyta > Magnoliopsida > Poales > Poaceae > Tuctoria > Tuctoria greenei. The sequence continues at coordinate 17,731,677 of JAYESD010000003.1, forward strand.
CAAACAAGGTTATGAAACTGAAACGTAAAACAACACTATCCTATCTCAGTTAACTCTTTTGAAACTTCACTATACATCAAACAAGGGAACTACCTATCAAATTTTCAAGAAAACTACATATAAAAAATAGTGGCAGCAAGGAACTTGAACTGACTACTGACCTTTGTAGCTCTATCAGGAGTGCTATCTGCTGGAAGCTGGTTCGCTTTAACATCTTTCATCTTCAGATAATTGTACAAGACAACACCAGAGAGAGCTACACATAGAATTGATGCTGATTAAGAAATCTATAGCAACAGGCATACCTAACAATTTCTAAACAATTACCAATGGCGTATCCAATTATGTTGAGGCTTGTAATAATGGACTCAGGAAAGATAATGGTTGAAAGAGCAATAAGTATCCAATCCTTCAGAACGCCAGCAACTCGAATGGTGACAGCTCCAGTTCTCCCAATTACTAGGAATATGGATATATTCAAAGCGAATGCAGAAAGTGCATTCAGAAAGAATATAGAATAGTTGAACTGAGTTTGAGCCACGTCCATTTCTGGCTTTTCCAGTAAATACCAAGGAATAAATAGGAAGATGAAACTGCATAAAAGAATAATACAGTTAAAGAGTGGAAGCCAAAAAAAAGGATGTGGATGTCAAAGACACTTGGATTATCGAATAAGGGTGGGATAAAAAAAATTGCATTAACAGTTCTAAACTACGATAGTGTACTGAAAGGGCTACGTCTGGCATAAAAAGGTAAAGCGGTGAAGATACTCAGCATGGGCATGGCTCTACAGTCAACACTTTGTCAACTCAATGATTCCATCACAATTTTCATATTTAAGCCATGATATGGTGTCACAAATGTGTCCACAACATCCAGTACAAACCTGAGTTTTTTTCTTCTTTAGGAAAGAAACTTAGCAGTTAAGACATTTGGATTACCACGATTAGCTCATTTTGTAGCCAACTATTTAATGGTCGGTGATCCATAATGGATATGATTGGATCTTTAATGATATAACAAGAAGAAAAAAAAGTATGATTACACAAGTCAATATCTGATATTAGTTTTCTAATGCTGCAAACAGATGAATAGCATATCATTTCTATGTATTTAAATGAAAAAATAGAGGTAGCATATTAAACTATAATCATAAGTTCATGGAATTTATCTCATAATACTTGGAAGAAAACTTGATTCTGTCCTGTTAGTTTTTCAACTGATCAAAAAAGACACTATAAAACAGTTTGAAATTATCTTGGGAATCTGTCGCAAAAAATAAAAAATCTTATGAGGACTTAATTATGCCAAGAAATGCATATGATCAACTGATAAATTAAGAGTTCCAATCTTGGCAGAACTCCAAGAAAGGACAAAAACTGCTGTAACACTTTTAAATGTCATAGGAGATGGAGAACCAATTGCAATACAAATTTCTAGTACTTTTGGAGTTTCGGTTACAAATATACGTTACAATAGTAGCTAAAAAGTAGAAAGTCATATCAATTGTCAAATGCTTGTAATAGGAAAACATATTACACTACAAAGGTATAGTACTTTCAGTTACAGATATATGTCACAATAGTAGATACAAAAGTAGAAAGTCCTATCAATTGACAACTGTATGTAGAAAATAATTATTGATGAATTATCATGACATCCTTTGTCAAGAAACAGGTTCATTCAATATGTTCATGATCATTTATGCAAAACATTTTACTAACAATATTCAGTCATTCTTAGATGATGCAAAAGCAATGAACACAACTGCAGTCTTACATATCTCTGGAATATAGAATACAACCCGGTCAACTGGTGAAGTGTAACCCAGCTCCTTGAAATTCTAAATAAAGAATGCATTTCCCAAATTAATCTTATCAATGAAGCAGTTCTAGATTTTTGTTGGCAATTATATTCTGTAAGAGTGAAATCATAATATAACAATATCCTTCAATGGTCTTTGGCATAAGCTATGTCAATCAAGTCAGCATTTAGAATATCAGATAAGTTGCTGGTACCTGCAAGGGGCTATGTAATACAGGCTTGTAATAGGATTCAGGGTCAAGCCCTTCTTTTGGAGAAGAACCTGTGTTAGGACCAGCCGGAGGGCTTCCGCAACAATGCCAGTTACTTGGTACAGCGTTCCAATCACATTGAAGTGAATCTCACCATATGATGACACTACAACACCAACACTAACCAAAGCCATATTCAAGAAGAGGTCCCGCCTTAATTTGTCAGTACCGCATATAACAGCCATCATGAATGTTGCTACAGGCACTGCATTTCAATGTATCCCAATTCAATACCATTTCATAATAATATTGTATAAGCTCATGGAGGAGTAGCATGTGAACGCACTCAAGGCCTTGAGCATCTGAATGAAGGCAACAGAAATATACAAGTATGCTGTGTTGCCAAACCTGAAAAATGTTAACCAAAATTGATGTTGGAATTTTATACAAGGGAGAAGCATGCTTCTACAGAGGCGTCAATTTATATGTGTGTAAAATAAGTCATAATAATGGGAAGCTAGTAGTAAATACTAAGGCCCCGTTTGGTACGGTTCCAGATTCATACAGAATCGGAAACAGTTCCATTTCAACTCAGAATCGGTTTCAGACAACGGAACAAAATCACTTTAAAACCGGTTGGCTAACATTTCTGTTTCAATAACAGTAGAGATAAAAGGTGCATTGACCTATTTACCCCTGGTTGTTTTGTGGTTTCTCTGTTTCCATTTTGAATATTAAAAAAATTACCCTCTGGTCATAACTAGCTTCTTGTGGCTGTTACTTGGGTCTTATACTTTTTATATTCAGTTTATTATTATGATGGTAAGTTGAGACACGCCAAAGAAAAATAAAAGAATTTGCCAGCCCTAGTAATTTGGTCCTAGTAGATATTTTATTCCAGTGGCAGCCCTCGTAATTCTGTTTCAGTGAAATGGTGGCCACCAGGTTACCTGCGTGCTGGTGACGTGCTGACCTGCGTGCTGGTGACAGTGGGTGTTCGATTTCAATGGCATCCCTTGTGATTTCATCCAAAGTCCTCCCATCATATGCAAGCGGCTACCGTTTCGCTCTGCAGAACACCCTTTCGGGTGATTCGGCCACACAACACATTTTCCAGCTCCGTTTCGCACCGTTCCAATTCCACTTTTTTGCCGTTTGGCTGCCGCTCCACTGATTCGCTATAGAATTGGAACAGATTTTACCATCCAAACGGGCCCTAAATAGTTTGCATACTAGTGTTAGAAGCTAACATAGTTGGTACTGGGATTCAATTTACGTATCAAGGATTTATGGTATTGCAGTGAACTGCAAAATTTTCATCTACACTGCATATGAAGGGAAGGAATGAACAAATCCCGTGCTAAGTAAAGTGTTTTTTGCAAATTTTGTGCTTTATAAAATTCTAGAACCATAAAATTACTACATCTGATACCTTTCTTTGTTGATAGACACTTTGACAGGTTAAATGAATAATTACCAAACCAACAGACATAGACAAATCTTGAAAGTTTAACAGATAAACATGTCATATGATTCAAGCAAACTATCAGGGAAACAGTGTAAAAATAAAAAAGCAAGCCCAACAAAAAAATTGTAACAATAAACAAGAACATTAGCGGTAGCACAGCAATATCATGACAAGGAAATCAACCAGACCGTTACAGTTGGAGTGTATAAGTGAATTGTCTATCCTTCCCGATCAGCTTAAGCTTTTGGGTGCAACCGGTTAGCACATAATAGCTTAACATGGTATCAGAGCCAGAAGTCTCGAGTTCGAATCTTGACGGGCGCAAGCCTACTCTCTTTCCATGTTTGAGTCCCGAGGGAGCTCCACGTGAGGGGGAGTGTTGGAGTGTATAAGTGAATTGTCTAACCTTCCCCATCAACTTAAGTTTTTTGGTGCAACCGGTTAGCGCATAATAGCTTAACAGTTACGAAGTACCAGCGCAGCAAGTATCATACTGGTTGTAAAGGGCATACCCGGTGCTTAAAGCTCCCACACATTATGGGTTTAGGAAAGAGAATTTCTAGGCAGCCTTCCCCTTGCTTATTTTGCAAGGAGGTTGATTCCAACCCGAGACCTCCAGGACACAAGTGGAGAGACTACCACTGCGCCAGACCTGCCCTTCAAGTATCAAACTGGTTGTACATATTAGTTATTTATAATCAATTGAGCTAAGATGTTTATTGATGCATTTAAGTTCACAATATTTTGTACATGCTTGGATGGGCATGCTTTTGATGAAGGAAAATAATAGACACACCTTTGCAAACACAAGAAAGAATCAAAGATCAAGACCACATTGCACGTATTTATCTTACCACAGACTTGACGCGAAGAAGGCGCTAATTGGAATCACACAGGTGGCATATCTGCAATAAGGGAGGCAACTAATTAAGATTTGAACTTAAATATGAAGAGGAACAAGGAGATAATGCTCTTACATATGGAAAGTCATCTTGACGGGTGCAACAACCTGCATTTCAAATGATAACAAAAAGTATGTCAGCTCCAAGTAAACTTAAAGAACATTAACAGGTCAACAATATCGACCAAAGGTCACAATCAGATATTGGATAATGATGAATAACAGTTTATGCGTCATTTGGTTGGGACAGAAACATAAGCTTGACAGAACAACATGGAATAAAGGCAACGACTGCTATGCAATCTGGATTCCCGTGCAAGCGTGCAATCTGTGAATCTAAGCCGTGTGATGTACATCAAAGGGTGCCACACTTTTTACACATAGATCCCTCCACCTGCTTGCGCACTTTTTACATGTTTATATCTAAAAGGTGCAGCCACCCTTGGATGTTCATCAAACGGCTGAGATTCGCAAATTGCACGCTTGCACAAATGTCCAGATTGCATAGCAGTCGTTGCCTGGAATAAAAGGTTACAACATATTGATGGTGCAGAGAGCTTACGTTAAAAACTCGGACAAGGAAGAACGTCACAATTCCAGAAAATGCCATATGAATCATTGTAAGAGTAATTGGAAATGGAAATTTGAAGTACTTTGGAGACAGGACCCACTGCAATCACCAAATGCTGTGTATTAGACTCGTAAACTTAGGAGTTAGAACGTGTGCCGAAGCCAATACAAGTTTTTTTGTTCTTTTTTTTAAATGAAGTTTTTGGTTCTTTGTTATCAGCACTAAATTCTAGAGAGTGCTACTCAAGAAAATGCACTTGAAAGTAAGTGGGATACTCTCCCCACAAATTCTCTCTCAAAAAAAAAAAGATCTACAGAGTACTTTCGGGCACATTATACCACAGATCACTGACAGTGACAGCGTTAGCAGCGCGCTGGTTGAACTGACAGTCACGCCTAAAGCCCTAAAAAAACTAACAAATATGCCCAGTCAAAGTAGAAACCCTGCAAATAATACAAACCACACTAGATTTAGTAGAACCTGCAAAGGGACACAAACACTTCGCAAATCGACTGGATTTGGGGACAAAATGGGCAGCAGTTGACTGAGGCGGCACAGTGTCATCTTCCTCGGTTGTTACGCCACCTACTACGCAACGAATCCTACCTTGCTTCACCGCCACTCTACCGCAAGGCAAAGTGGCAAACACGGAGGCACCGATAAACCCCGCATTGGTAAGAGAATGGGAGCCCTACTTTGTTGAACAGGATGACGCCCGACGAGAGGCAGACGTAGATCAGCAGGTAGAGGTAGGTCAGCACGAGCTGCCTGCTGATCATCTTCGCTGCGCCACCCGCCGGCTAGTTTCTCCCGGAGTGGCGTGGCGAACGCTGACCGGCGGCCGGCGCCGGGGAGGAGGATGCGGAAGCGTCGGCTGGAATCGGATCGGGAATGCGGTGCGGCTGGCCGGCTGGGGAACGGGAGGAGGAGGCAGGCGGGCAGGCAGGAGCCGCAGGGGATGTGCATACGGGTGGGCGAAAAAACCGGCACTGAAAAAACTGAACCGAAAAGCCTATATCAGGTATCGGGTATCTATTCGGGTACCAAATCTAAATAATTAATATATTAATTTCGAATCCGAGTATCACTCTCGGGTATCCAAAATAATCGAATAATCGAACAATAAAATGAATCCTAAACAATATGGATTTTGATATTTCATTTGTGAGTTTTGATATGTGAAATCATTAGATTAAACTATTTATTTACGATCCATCATTAATTAACTAATAATGTATTGTCTTTTGAGATTAAATTTACGAATGATAATAAACTTATATTGATTGTTGAGAGCATGAAGTAAGAATAATGCACAATTCGGGTATTTCGGATAAGACCGAAGACCGAACCGAAATTTAGATACCCAAAAAATTCAGGTACCTAATATTTGTATAACATTTCGGGTATTGATTTTCAAAAACCGAAATTCAAAAAGACCGAAATGACCGAACCGAATTTATCGGGTAGACCGAACGCCCACCCCTAGATGTGCAAGTGGATTCTCTTTCGGTCGAGAGCGTTCAAGTGAGGCGGGAGTTCCATGCCGTTGGATGGGGAATCGACTTCGTGTAGGTTGATACCAGAATGGAACAATTAGCACTCGCAGTGTTCAGTTCAGTGGTTGTATTAGGTTCAGTGTTACTTAATTAAAGACTATCAGATTCATACATATACTAAAATATTATATCCAGCTATTAGAATGCAATAAGTTGTTTGGTGCAATCATGCAATCAATCAACTCAATTGTTGAATCTTCATTCTATCATTGATGTATGTTTTTATTTAATCCATTCATGTTAGTATTACCTAATTGAGGGGTTAAAAAAGATATGTATCAATGTAGGATACATATTCAACGATTAAAGGTGATTGATTACGCTATTGCACTAAATTAATGATCGCATTCTAGTCGTTGTCATTATATATACATTCTGGATATAGCAATTCAAATCTTTATATGTCTAGTCAATTGTACACAACGTGTAGATATTGATTTATAAACTTCTTTCAATAACATGGATACACTAAACATTCAATGGTAAAATGTAGGGTTGTTTTGGCAAAGTTTCAACACTAAAAAAATATTTGAGCTGGTTATCTCAAGCTATAGTAGGCGCTAAATTGAAGATCATTGCTTGAGTCATATTTAAAAAAAATTAGGAGAAAAATACTTCATCCTACAAATTTCAAATCTTATATGGGTGAGGAGATGACGCCTCGAACTCAATGTATGACGGCGCACTTACATTGTGCTAACTTTAGTTCACAGGACTCATCTTCTTTCCATCTCCCACTGCCAGTACATTTTTTAGACCATTTAGAGAGGCGGATCCCACCATCACTACATATTTTCAATGTAGAATACTAGGTAAATGAACAAGAAAAACACAAGAGTGCGTAAGAATGAAGTGTGAAAATAGATAACAAGAAAAACATATATTTTCACAAAACAAATCATATATAAAAGACTGCAACACAACCACACAAATAAAACATTTTTTGACAATTAAAAGCAGACGCCCTACTAAATCGATATAGAGGAGAAGAAAAACACATAGTCTGTTACAAGACTGGGCAACCAAGGTTGTCCAAGAGAAAAGAAATGAAAAAAAAATAGACATACGAGAGCACACGACAAACATAAACACAATATAAGAACTGGGCCAAAACTGTGAATGGGCCTTATCCCATGAGGGCCCTGAGGAGACGGCTGGAAGCGAAATCATAAGCGTCAACTTCTTCCTTGGTGAGCAGAGCAACATGTAGCGCGTCCTTTTCTACCCCATAAAAAATCCTTCCGTTGCGCTCCTTTTCTACCAAGCATAAAAGATTTGCCCCAATCATTGAGGCTGCTCCTTTGTCACCATGTCTTTAGTTACCTCCTTTATCCATGGTTGTGTACCCCTATGTGAAAGCATCTAAGCCCTCATAAGGTATGGTTTCGGTGATTAACGACAACCGTTGGATATCACTAATAAGTTTGTGGATGCATAGTCTCTCATATAACTCATCACACTTAATGGACTCTATATTTATATCATCTACTGCTCATTGGATACAATTAGAGATCTCTCAACAAACTATTTTACGAGGTCAATCGATTTTCATGAAGACTGAAAGAAAAAACATATATATGCCATCAAAATTGACAACACCCGAGACTTAGTCGTCATCAGAAGAACATTTCAAACCAATGTCTAAGAGGTCACTCGAACAAATTCCAAGAATCACTTAGAACAACTCGAAGCAGACAAAATCAACTCATCGGATCATTCGATGTATCCAGAAAAGACTACATCGGTCGAGTTGGCTCTGCAGTAGAAAAAAACCTCAGTCTTGGGTATACACCGGATCAGCCGATGTTGAAGCATGTGTTACATCGGTCAATCATTCCAGTAAGCAATTTCCCTGGACCAAGTAACACCAGACTATCCGATGTACAAATATGCCACATCGATCGATCATTCTAGTAAGCATTATTTCTGGACCATCCTGGACCAAGTGTCACCGGATTATCCGATGTACAAGTGTATACAACATCGGTCGATCAACAATCATATCTGACATAGTGACCTCAGCTAATTTGTATTCGACCGATGACAGCTGAAGGGAGAACATCGGATCATCCGGTGTTTGTAGAACAGTGATGTCAGCCTACTTTTCCAACGGCTATCTCGTGAAAGCTCGCTATTTATACCCCTTCAACCAGTCATTTGGACAAGTCTTGATGCCCAGAGCTACTCTACACATTATCAAGCATTCAAGATGTTGAGCAACCACTTCCACATCATTTACACCACTTGTACACCAAGAGATAGGCTAGAACTTACTAGAGATGATGCTTGTGTGCTTCCATTCTTTGTGATTGGAGTCTCTAGTCTAGTGAGAGCTATAAGGGAGTGTCTCTTGGTGATTGTATTCACCGTGTATCAGTCGGTGATTGGAGAGATCCTTCCGGAGCTTGCCAAGTCGGTTGTGGAACTCCGAAAGATCAAACTTGTACAAGGCTTGAGCTCCACCTTGCCGGAGATGGCGAACGGAGACTTTTAGTGAGATTCCTGGTCTTGGTGACTTGGGAGTGGCTACACCCTTTGGTGGGTGCCACAACGTGGATGTAGGAAGGTCTTGATGATCTTGCCGAACCACGGGATAAATCACCGTGTCTTCATGTCTTCTCGGGAGTTTGCATAATCTTCTTTTCCCGTTATACTTATGCATTTCATATACCGCAAACTTATTATTCACTTGAATGCATAGGTTGTTTGCATAGGGAATTGGGCTTTTAGTAGTTGAGTTTTTATTGCTTTAGTTTTTTTTAAAAAAAAAAGCCCAATTCACCCCCCTCTTGGGCATTCGATCCTTACAATTGGTATCAGAGCAAGGTTGCTCATTGGATCATTCTAGCTTCACCGCTAGAGAGCCAAAATGGCCAAGATTGGGGGTTCGGTTCCCATCTTCGAAGGCAAGAACTTTGCCTATTGGAAAGCATGTATGCATGCTTATCTAGAGGCTATTGCTCCCGAGGTATGGGAAGCGATCCATGCGAGGTTTGGTGAGCATAACTACATAGGTGATCAAATCAAGTGGGATGCCAAGGCTAGAAATGCTATTTACGAATGCATTAGTCAAGATGTGTTTGCTAGGATTGCTAGCAAAGAAAAGGCTTGTGAAATTTGGGCTTGCTTGATTGAAATTCATGAGGGTTCTTCTCGTGTTAAAGAACTAAAGTATCACATGTTTAAGGCCAAATATGATGAGTTCAAAATGCTACCTCATGAAAATGTCAATGAAATGTTTTCTCGCTTGAATGTTCTTATTGAGGAAATTAATGCTTTTGATATTGCTTCTCTTGGCAAGGTACTCATCAACCGCAAGATTCTTATGCTCCTTCCTAAGTCAAAGTACAACATCATCAACTCCATGCTTCAAAAGGAATCTCTTGATCACATTGAAGTTTCTGAGCTTATTGGAGAGATACGCGCTCATGAGATGAGTGTGCTTGGGATGATGGAGGAATCATCTTCAAAGACAATTGCTCTAAAGGCTTCCACCAAGAGAACAAATCTCAAGAAAAATAAAGTGATCGAGCCTAGCTCAAGTGAAGAAGAGCAAGCATCAAGTGAAGATGACGATGATGAGCTTGCATTGATGATGAGAAAATTCTCTCTCTTGAACTCCAAGATTGCCAAGAAGGGATACACCTTTGATCCCAAAAAGAAAGTATTTCTACCAAGGAAATATGACAACAAGACCTGCTATAACTGTGGTGATCAAGGCCACATCTCCTATGATTGTCCAAAACCGGACAAAAGAAGAGAGAACCACAAGGGCAAGCATCGCAAGCTTGAGGATAGTGAGGATGATGAAGAAGAGGTCAAGCCCAAGCCAAGATTCTTTTGGAAGAAGAAGTATGACAAAGGCAAAAAGGCAAAACTCTTTCTAAAGAAGAGAAAAGGTCCACAAAAGGTGTTCATGTGTGAGGCAAATGAGTGGATCACCGACGAAGAATCTAGTGATGAAGAGAGTGAAGCTGAAGAAGAGAGCTTGGCCGGCCTTGCCATTGCTAGCAATGATGATTCATTCATTCGTCCACCTCCCATGTGCCTCATGGCAAAAGGTAACACCAAGGTATGTGATGAATCTAGCGATGATGAGCTTTCCCCCGATGACTTAGCTTCAATGATAAATGAATACCACACTATCATTAAAAGGGAAAAGAGTAAGGTCAAGGCTCTTGAAGAAGCTCGTGCTAAGCTCGAGAGTGCTAAACCCGATTTGCTTGACAAGTATGAAAGCATACTTAAGGAGCATGACACGCTCAAATCTCATGTCAAGCAAGTTGAGGAGGATAAGGCTCAAATCAATCTAGATAATCATGAGCTTGACTTAGCACACAAAGCACTCTTGGTAAAGCACAATGAGTTAATCCAAGAGCATCAAGTACTTAACCTTGCCTATGAAGTCATTGATCAAGAATTGAAAACCATAAAGAAAAAAACCCTTAATGATAAGGTATCCATTATTTCACATGCCACTAATGTCTTGCATAAGTCTTTGCCTTTGAAAGAAAATGCTAGGGAGAAGGATTTGATGGATGAAATTGAAAGTCTCCGCACTAGTGTATCTAAGGGAGAAGTCAAGTACAAAGAAATCCTCTTCCAACAAGCAAAGACCTTCAACAAGAGAGGACTTGGATCCTTCCCGGTGCCTAACAAAGGAAAGGTGCCCTCACCGGAGCTTAAAACAAGCTTCATCAAGGAAGTTGGTTCTTATTGCCAACATTGCGAGGTCACCAGTCACCACACAAGGGAGTGTCCTCTTCCTAACCGGACTTCTCCAAAATTGCCTACTAACCACAAGTCCACCTTTGATGATCACTATTATCTATTGAGTAAAGTATATGGCAAGGTGAAGGCAAGGTTCATCGGCAAGGACATGAAGGGCATGAAGGGGAAGCTTCCCAAGCAACTTTGGATCCCAAAAACACTTGTATCACACATACAAGGACCTAAGTTAGCTTGGGTGCCTAAAATCAAAAACTGAATTCATGTGTGTAGGTGAACAACAAAGCCAGAGGAAAGCATTGTGTACTCGATAGTTGGGTGCACTCAACACATGACCGGCAACGATGGTATGTTCACCTCCATAGAGAACCCCGACAATCATGAACAAGTCACCTTTGGTGACAACTCTAAGGGGAAGGTAATTGGGTTGGGTAAGATTGCAATTTCACATGATTTATCTATTTCCAATGTATTGTATGTTAAGTCACTTAGTTTCAATTCGCTTTCTATTGCACAATTATGTGATCTTGGACTAACGTGCACCTTTGGCAAGAATGATGTTGTTGTGACTAGTGAAACAAGCAAAGAACTAATCTTCAAAGGGTTTCGGCATGGACACCTCTACTTAGTAGACTTCTCCGCTAAGGATGCCAGCTTGACCACTTGTCTTTTCACCAAGACGAGTTTGGGTTGGCTATGGCATCGACACATCGCTCACATTGGAATGAGCAAGCTCAAGAAGTCATTCAAGCTCGGGATGGTGACTGGCGTGAAGGATGTCACATTTGAGAAGAACAAGCTTTGTAGCGCTTGTCAAGCCGGGAAACAAGTTGCTTCACACCACCCGATGAAGACAATGGTGTCAACCTCCAAGCCACTTGAGTTGCTCCACATGGACCTCTTCGGACCATCCACATATCAAAGTCTTGGTGATAATCTCTATTGTCTTGTTATAGTTGATGACTACTCTCGGTATGCTTGGACGTTGTTTCTAGGTAACAAGAGTGAAACTCCGGAAGTGTTCAAGACCTTCACTAAACGTGCTCAAAGGGAATTTCAACTTCCCATCATCAAGGTCCAGAGTGACAACGACACCGAATTCAAGAACTACAACATTGGGGAGTGGTGTTGTGGGGACCGGAGTCCACACATCCGAGGATCTCATTGGGTGGTACCGTGCGATGCGGCACCTAACAGCACACACAAAAAGGATACCAAAACATATAAAGTTTTCATTTCATAATAAGAAGAGTTTACAAAAGAGTGTACAATAGGAGTACACACGCAGCGGAAAATACATACTCATAATCTCACCTAACTAAGCAGGAGAGAAGACGTCCATGCCCTAGGACGATTCTCACTAGCAACACGAAGAACATACAGCAGCGGCGTGGCTCACATGAGATTTATCTCGACACCTCGAGTCTCATGTACAACCTGAACAGCAGAAATAACACTAATACCTGCAAAAATCGTTAAAGCGTAAACGTGAGCATAAGGCTCAGCAAGACTTAACCGTCTCACTAGACAGATGCAAGGGGACACTAAACATAGGTAAGGAATAGCATAAATGACTCGCCTACAAGTGAATCCTTATAATCAAGTTTTAAGTAGCAAATGACATTCTCTGAGCACGGCACATCATGGGCTCCACAATCAAACAAGAAACGCTTTACCGATGATATGACATGCCCAAAGCACATAATGCTATTACAGCTAAAGTATGGGGAAACTGTAAACTTTTAATTGTACTATCTCTAAATCATGCAAGGTTGCAAAGTAATTATAATTCAATACAATATGATTTTTCTGACTTCTTTAGTATTTACTACGTCACGACACAGTGAACAAGTGGTACTCTATTACTGCGAGGGACAGTGATTGCAATCAGGATACACCCGGACAACACGACACATATGTCGTTCGGAAGTGTCAGCGAGCACACCTGTACCTACATAACACTTCAGTACTAGGCGTATATGGCCACCTTTCACAAGAAACTCAAATGCTGAGCCCGTCTCACCTCCGCAAACAGAAGGTCTCCGCACGGAACACCTCATGTGTCCGCCGACCGATTTACACCTTACTGTCCTCAACCCACCCCTATCGATGGTGAGTTAATGGGTCTCAACATCCCAGTTATCAAGTTACATCAGTTTATTGGATTCCATATGTCCATTATATTGCCGGTACAATTCAAGCTTGTCCAGCGGGGCCGCATACGGACGGGCCTTAATCAACACAGGCAGGGCTATGCGACCGAGACTCAATTCTTGCCGCTTCCTATCCATTCCCTACCCGGTCTCAGTTTCATTATATTAAGCCATGTTCTATTCAACCAATCCTGTGAGATACATCTCTCGCGAGTAGATTCCAACTACTCGACTTCTACCGGATCTCCTATGCATTAGCAAAGCAGTTACTACAGGTCAAACTGTAACTCGTGCCAAATAAACCCCTGGGATTTTTGGTCATGCAAGTGGAGTATCATTCACCCTAAACGTAATGCACAATTCATATACTATTCATCATAGTGATAAAGCAAAAGCTCATAAACGACTTAAATGCAAACCGGGGCTTGCCTTAGTTTGCGACTGAACAAATGTCAATTGTTAGGGCTTGATCTTCCTCCGGAGGACCTGCCATGGAACCTCAGTGGAAACACCTTGGCCTTCTCCTCCAAGTGAAGCTTCTTGTCGATCACCTATCAGCACGTTCCCATCGACATGATATGCATATAAGTAATTAAGTAATTAAGTAATTTAAGAAAAGACCCCACGGGGTTGTGTAAACTCTAAGAATGAGGAGTTCGACTAGGAAGGACAGATATGCCTTTGTTGTGTGAATGAACAAAGGATGAAGTCAAGTGGTCATAGTAGTATCGAGATGTGAATTGAAAGGTGCAATGTAAGCACACATTGCAACTTGGCACTCAACACTCGACGCTATGCCACTCAAGGACGATACAGCTGAATGGTGTGGGAGTGTTGGACTGGTAGGGTAAGGATGACCTAAGAGTCAAGGTGGCATAGTAGTGTCGAGATAAGCACTAAAAGGTGCAATGTAATGACACATCGCAATTTAGCACTCAACACTTGGAGCTATGACGCACAAAGAGTGATAAGGTATAATGGTGAAGAAGTATTGCTGGACTGTGTGATGTAAGGAAGACTAAGCGATCAAGATGGAGCATTGAAAGCTTAAGGCATGAGTGAACTGTGCAACAAGAGGTTGTGACTTAGAAGTTGACCAATGAAGTTACCCAAACTCATTAAGGAGTAAACCTAATTACAGGACAAGTGTGGTCGCAGGGTCCTGATAAGGATGAACCAGGGTGAAACCCTAGCGACACTTGGGAGTGAAGTGAGGTCAACATTCTTTGGACTTAAAACGTTATAACGAGCCTTGTTAACCTGACGAGAGTACTGAGACAACGTTCAAATGACCTTTAGGTAAGGTAGTTTCTACGGCAAGCTTCTCGAGCATCGTTCAAGTGCTTACGTGACACTATTGCAGTGTCCTTTGCAAGATTGTCCAGATGAGCTCGGTGAACTCCTGGAACTCGAACATGATGCGAGACCTTGTCGTGACGGTCATGCTTTGCCATCACGGGAAGATCAGATTAGCCAGGTCCACATCGACCCGGAATCGTCAAAGGGGTGAGCAGAATCCCGAACACCACCTTGTGAGTCTTAAGGCTAGTGATGTCGACTCAGTTGTTGATAAGCGACTCGACGAACCTGCCGTCGAAGACGGGGTACACCAAGTTAACCGATCATGTGATCGGCTACGGAACATCCTCGACACAACCAAGGAACTCTTATCCAAGGTCCCCCTTGGTCTAGTTCTCCTTGTTGGTCGCAACGTTATTGCATACCTCTACTCCAAGTCATCGGTGATCACCGAACCACTTGGTTTAACCTAGAAGGCATTTCATCGAGCACCCTAGCTACACCTAGGACTTGACGAGTCTTGCCTCGACTAAACCCTAATTTGGCTAAACGACCATTGTACGACGAGTCGTGCTTGTGTTCCAGCACCACACACATTACAAGAACCCTCCATCTCGATGCCAGGGCACGATAACGGCTCGGAGCGTCACGACGACGTCATATGGTCAACGACGTCGACGAGGCTCATGGTGGAGCATCACGAGCATGCACGGACAGGTCGACGTGATACAAACGACAAAGGAGGTCAACTTGGGGACTCCTATAGAAATGATATTAACGCGGAACATGGACGTACGGCTTGACGACATATGAGTAATCTTAGCGATCACCACGAACGGACATCGGTGACATCAAGCAAGATATTTTAGTGCAAGGCTCACCTTGTAGGCATTTCGCCGAACAACTAGGGTGTGCACTTGACTTCCGTCTCTTCATCACCATTCAAAGGGCATCTTGGCACTTGGGCTTGCCGGTTTCAACCTCATTCTACCCCTGCATCACAGACCAGTTCTACACATCAACAAAGTTGGTTCTTTCCTCTTGAACATTTCATCGAACATCTTGGCTGCAGCACTGTCCCAACTAATCTTTGCACAAATCAGAGCTAACCTTGAGCCGGTTGTCGATACCATGGTGTCAAAGGTGTGTTCCTGCATATCCTCCATCACACCCATTACTTACTTCTCTGCTAGGACATGGCCTATGAGCAGAACGTCGCGACGACGGAAAGTAGGCGTCGAAATTGGGGCAGCACAAGGCTAAGTATCACAGCACTCGTTTGAACTTTCCCGTGACGCCGAGGTGGGAGGAAGGCGGCCTGGAGATGCGCTGTAGCGAGCAGCACAGCAGAGACACGCTGGGAACGGCGCGAATGGTCGGCGGATTGCGGTCACCACGCCATGGGAGGCACAGCAGTGAGGAACGCGGCGTGGATGGCGGCGTGGCCATGGCGCACAGCCGGAAGGCATTGCAGTGAGGAGCGCTGCGGCGTGCAGAGGCTAGGGACACGGCGACGGAGCAAGGGAGCACGCGGCTGGCAGGAAAAGTGCGCAGCAGGGAGCCGGCGGCCGTCGCCGAGGTTGGTGCACGGCGGCGGACTGAGCAGGGCGGTCGCCGAGCGGGCCAGCGGTGAGGGGGCGCTAGTGGGGCGCGGACCGGTGACCGGAGGCGAGGAGGCGGCCGGCGGGGGAGGCTGGGGCGATGCGCGTGGGCTGGCGGCCAGGCGAGGAGGAGGCGCGGCGCTCCGTGGCACTGGCGGCGGAAACCGATGGCCGGACGACGGTCGGGAAGATGCGGAGGCGGAGTAGCGATGGGGCGGCTCGGTGGAGAGCGAGATGACGGAGCAGCGCGGCCCGGCGGCCAGGAGAGCGGCACGGAGGTGAGCCGGCGCGGTGGAAGACGCTCGGCGGCACTGCGGTCGGGAGACGCGATGCGGGGAGCGGGCCAGCGGCAGCGCAGGCGGTGCGACAGCTGCGGGGACGGTGGAGCGCGCACGGCCGGTGGCCAGCGTGGGGCGCGACCGACGGGAGGAGCCGAGGCGACGAGGCCGGGAGAGGAGTGCTGGGCGAGCGGCGGTCAGGGCGCCGTCGGGAGCAGAGGGCGAGCGGGCTTGCTTTGGCCGGATGGGGTCGGGCGCGCTAGGATAAGGACCGGGAGGGAGTTCCACGGTGCGACGATAAGGCCAACTTCATCGCGGTGGCGTTGCATGCAGTCGCGTGGAGGCAGGGGAGGAGAGAGGAAGCCGGTGCCGACCTGCCAGGTGGGGACCACCTGTGGGACCCACTTCCCTCTTCTTCTTTCCAAAATTCAAATAGGCTAGCAAACATGCTTCAAAAATAGTCAACTTTGGCCCAGTGACTAAATAAAATGTGGAGAATTTTATGGTGCAATCAGATTTCAAAACTGAGCAAGTTGAATTTGAACTCAGGTTTGAATTGAATTCAAGTGGTGATATTTGACTCAAGCAAATAAATAGTAGATTAGGTTCAAAAATCCTAAAACTTTGAAGTTACCCTTTTTGAGCCATAAGGGACCTCAGGAAAAATTTGGAGTTGATTTGGACAAGGTTGAGCACAAAGTTTAAATTTGAAGTCGACGTTGATTAAACTCTCAGTACGTGTCCAATAAATGGGAAATGGGCTTCAAAAATTTTGAAACTTTACCGAGAGTCTAATTGGAATATTAGTAGGTCATGGAAAAATTTACGGCCTGAGATTTGAATATTTTTGGATGTCCCATTTTAGGGTTGGAATAATTCCTATTAAGATTTTAAGTTTTAACAAGTCCATATTTGTAGTGAACATGGGTTAACGCACGTGATACATGTGAGTTTGGATTTCTAAGTTCATTTTCAAAAAAAAAATTTAAGTTCGCATTTTTGCGTTTTTGTTCTTCCGAAAAACGGGCTTTTACAATCCTTCCCCCTTAAAGGAATCTCGTCCCGAGATTCTAACAGGTAGAATAACAGAACGATGAGGGAACGATCCGTAAAAGAGGGTCATTCACTAAGGAAAATGGCAATGCCCTTAAAAACTTGGGTTCTACAAAATAGTGATTATCTTCATGCATCTTAAGAAATTCTAAAGTCTGCCTCAGGAGATTCCAGTCTTTAGGTTGATAGCCTTGACAGGATGCTCGACATGACAATATCACATCGTAAAGCTCTCACGTCTGGTACTGATCCTTTATTGTTGTACTCTTATACTGACATGACATCATGTTCTGTCATAGTCTTGACTTGAAGAATCAGCACTTGTTCTCTGCTTCTCTAGGTCACCTTGATAGTTTGAAACTTTTCTTGCATTGATTCTTGGTTGCTTGCTTGGTTTTGCATAGGCAAGAAGGTTTCTGGGTATATCAACGTCTTCAAACAATAGAAGCAGAAGATGAAGACCTTTTTGCGGTGGCACATGAGGATGTAAGGATTCAGTATCCTCATATGTTTCAACACAGCAAAGAACTCAATCATATGGTAACTACAAGGTAATTAGTATAGCAAGGTTACCATATAACAACATAAGATCTTAGATGGACCCCAAGAGTTTCACGAGGTTGACAAACGAACGGTATCCTCGCGAGGAAGGAGATTTCATGGATTTTACAAGGTTGATCATCGAACTGATGACTACTCGATGACGAACGGTATAGTTGCAACAATCAAGGTACTTGAACCTAACAAGTCAAGGATGGAAGTCCAAGTGTTTGTTTAGTTGCAAGTACTCAAGGCGATTTGAGTTTCAACAAGTCAAGGACAAGGACTCAACTGTGTTTTAGTCACAAGGTGTCCCTTGTGCTACTCAAGATAATGAAACAAGTCGAAGGCGTTGCGAATGTAAAAGTTGATCACAACTCAAAATTGTGAGACACAACGTAGGTATTTGAATGGGGTCATATATTCTTGCTCAAAACTCATTAGTAATTACGTTTCATGATGCATCACAAGTGGAATAATGTTATGCATTAATGATGCAACACTGGCCAGCTAGAAATGTAGACGATATGATGCATTCATTATTATGCTTTGAGCAAAAATAGGTAGGACAATCCAAACACAGTCAGAAGTATCCCAAATACAGGAGGATTGAATAAACTTGGTCATGAAAGGCGCTAGACAAGACTTGCTACTTTCATATCTCGACCAAGTTCGATGGTTTCAAGGTAAAAGTATTAGCAAGGAATGGTGAGGTTCATCTCAAGGCAACGGAGTGTACAAAATGGAACAAAGTGATTGAACTTCTTGTTGATCGGAAGTTCCCTAAAGCTTGTTAATCACAACCTACAGGTAGTTGTGGTTCCATAACAAAGGGTCAGTTTTTTTTTTTTTTTGTAGTTTTCTTAAAGTACTATGTCTACCCCTTAAAAGGTGCGGTAGGGTTGCCTTCAGAAGTGGCAAAGAGAGTAACCTTTGAAGAGTAAGGTTCCCCTCACTTCCGTAGGTTGCACTAAGTGGTTGACAAGGTATTGTGCTAGGCACGACCTTGGTTAGTAATCCACGTTCTTGCTAAAGAATTTCCAGCTCATACTACTCACTTATGGCTTCTCGTCTCAAAGACTGAAGCAAAGGAGTGGTTTAGCGTGAAGAAACAACTGACTCCTTTTAACTCGTTGATCGAGTCCCACAAGAAACGGGGTTCAAGGTAATCCGTTACTTAAGCTTCACATTGACTTAATGAGTCAATGTTGTACTCGGTCCTACTTACTTGAGCATTGCTCCCAGCACGTTGGTTCGGTGTCGATGTACCTTGGTATGACACCTAGGTGAACGTAACACTTCAAATACTAGATGAACTCCTTCCCCCTTAAGATTCAAGCTAGGTGAGCAAGAAACTTACTCCAAGCAATCTTTATGGGGAGGGTTGTCCAACTAAGGGAAGTGTCATACATGCTCAATGCACAATTAAAGTGTGAGATGCAAGGTTGCATAGTCAAAACACTAGCATGTGCATCCGAGCAAAAGGGATTTGCCTTAGTGTAATACTCAACTCTAAAGGCAAATATTGTTGGGTTGCAACACCTGGGATGTTATGAAACTCCTCGAGTTGAACTCGAGAACCAAATCCATAAACACCCTGAAGGATCATCACCCGATTAAATCCTGGTGGAGGATGAACAGCTTGGACGCAACTTAGATTTTGGCCAAGTAAATGGAAAAATCAGATCTTGAGGTGAACAACAAAGTTAAAGTAAACTTCAATACCTTTCTAAAAAGTATTGGTTTGACTCTAGTTCGTCTCTGGTTTGCAAGTTATGCAATTTTAAAGTTAGCAGATTTCTCTGCACTTTCAGCAGAATCTGCTTAAACAGTAGCAGTTTTGATCTAAAGTTTTCAGGCTGTTCTGATGGAAATATGGAAATATTCTTATTTACAAAGTTGTAGCCAATGTAATAAGCTTTCCAGAATGTACTTACTTGTCTTCATATCAGCTCTAGCTCAAAAGATATGAATTTTTGAAGTTAGGTAAAATTTCAGTATTCAGAACTGAATTCAGTTCAGATTGACCACTCTGTATTCAAACTCGATTTGGAAAAGGTAGATGACCGATTCAGGTCTGGAGCCAATTGCAAAAATTGTAGCTGACTCTCTAAACTCTCCAACGGTTACTCGCGTGACACCATTGGATCAAGGGTCTGCGAGTTATGGATTAAATTCAGAGGTGTACAGATTGCTGTCCAGTTTGGGTATGCCTGGACAGTCTCTGCGATTATCCAAATTTCACCCATTTAGAAAAGGATTCTGGTCTGGTGTTGAACAGAAAACATGTAGAGGACTTCCAAACCTTTCTAAATAGTATTTACTTGCCCTCGTAGCATTTCTGGTTGAGAAGATACGGCATTTGCAAGTTGACAGTTTTTCTGAAAATTTGGACAGCACCTCCTTTGTTTAAGGCTGATTTTGTCCACAAATTTCAGATATACAAACATCAATATTTGCAAAAGTAATACATAGAAAACATGTTGCATACATTCTCAAGATTCCAGAAATGTAAAATACGAATCCATTCGACAATTCTACTAGGAATTATAATCGAAACAGTAACTGAATAGGTAATGGTCCATATTCTGAACTGTTTCGACACCTTAAACGATACTTCAATTTAGACTTGGTTATTGCGAGTTTTAGCCTTCGTGTTGATTAGGAAGTTGGTAGAGGACTATTTAAGCTTTCCAGGCATGTATAAACATGCATAGTTTGCATTTCTAGTTTAAGAGTTATGTCCGTTCAAAATTCAGAATTTTTCCGACTGTTTCAGATAGCACCTATATACATGTATTATCTTCAACTCTGTTTTCTAATTAGTTATAAGCTGAATTTGAGGTATCACTGAATAACAAAGTTGTAGAATATCTTTTCCACTTTCCAGAAATGTATCATAATGGAATAGAAGAGCTTTCTTCAAGGAAATATGACAAAAGTTCAGATACTGTCTTGTACAGTTTCAGAACAGCAGCTGCAGTGGTTATGGTGCATTTTCATCACCATAAAAGCATCTTTTGGCTTGGAGGTCAATAGGAAACTATTAGAAGACTTCAAAAGCTTTTCAAAAAGTATTTACTTGCCTCCAAAGCCCTCCAGGTTGAAGAGATATGGAATTTCAAAGTCAGGTCAATTCTGTTTGAAAACAGAACTCACCGGCTTCGAAACACAAGAATTTGGAAACAAACTCAAATTTTGAAACTTAGCTCAAAACTCAAGTCCGATGGCTAGAACTTGATTCACAACTAATCATTTCCTTCAGAACCAAATGGAATCTTAAAAGGGACTTGACGACCTTCTTATCCATAGCATATCACTATGGATCTTCAAATTTAACCAAAGTCTTACTCCGGCGAAGTCGAGCTAAACTCTCGCCAGGAGCAAAGGACATTGGTTCACCTACTCTTGAAAAGAAACATTTTACTTCGTCCACAAGATATCAGCAACTGATACTTGGACTAAATATGAATATGAAGCCATTTCTCTCGTGGGGGATGGTCAAAGTATCAATTGTGATACTGACGGTACTACGTGCCTTACCAAAAGAAAAGTCTAACCCGGTACATCCGGATACGTCTATAGGTGGTCCTAATACCGATCACTCGCAAACGTATTCTACACGGGTCGCTACAGGAGTTAGTGTACCTGCAGAAGACAAACAATCCCCTTTCACACCTTCACACCTCAAGGGCGGCACGGGGAAACACGACAGGCAGTCACAATAAGATATAATCAAAAGTAAATGCATACGACTCTGGTGTGAGTCGCCCTCGAGCGAAGTCATGTCTCGAGGTACATGGCTGTAAATACGTCTGTACAGCAAAGACTCCCGTACGATCCGGCTTATACACGCTCGGGCATACGTGTTTCGCATGATCCCATAGAATACGAATAGTTCTAGAGATACATACTATCGGGTTATACACCACCCGACGGGGGCTCCCACTAATTTTGTGTCACGCTGGGGTACCGCGTGTCATATGTTCTCAGAAACATGGAAAGTTTCAGAGACTCATATTGACTTTCCGTGCTAAGCCACGGAAATTTCACATACCATATCTCGTATGCAGAGTTTACCGAGATTGATCCGCTCTCGGCGGCGTACCTTACCTCTTACCTTGAAGACAGAGCGTCGTTACAGAATAATATAACAAGTTAGTTCACCACCTTTATAACTTATACTAGTAATAGTCCTTAATGGGCATATAGCTAAACCTCACTCGACTACTTCGGAGTTTTCGAAAATAGGCTCTTTTCGAGCGTGCTATTCCCAATGAAGCTCTGATACCATGTCTGTGGGGACCGGAGTCCACACATCCGAGGATCTCATTGGGTGGTACCGTGCGATGCGGCACCTAACAGCACACACAAAAAGGATACCAAAACATATAAAGTTTTCATTTCATAATAAGAAGAGTTTACAAAAGAGTGTACAATAGGAATACACACGCAGCGGAAAATACATACTCATAATCTCACCTAACTAAGCAGGAGAGAAGACGTCCATGCCCTAGGACGATTCTCACTAGCAACACGAAGAACATACAGCAGCGGCGTGGCTCACATGAGATTTATCTCGACACCTCGAGTCTCATGTACAACCTGAACAGCAGAAATAACACTAATACCTGCAAAAATCGTTAAAGCGCAAACGTGAGCATAAGGCTCAGCAAGACTTAACCGTCTCACTAGACAGATGCAAGGGGACACTAAACATAGGTAAGGAATAGCATAAATGACTCGCCTACAAGTGAATCCTTATAATCAAGTTTTAAGTAGCAAATGACATTCTCTGAGCACGGCACATCATGGGCTCCACAATCAAACAAGAAACGCTTTACCGATGATATGACATGCCCAAAGCACATAATGCTATTACAGCTAAAGTATGGGGAAACTGTAAACTTTTAATTGTACTATCTCTAAATCATACAAGGTTGCAAAGTAATTATAATTCAATACAATATGATTTTTCTGACTTCTTTAGTATTTACTACGTCACAACACAGTGAACAAGTGGTACTCTATTACTGCGAGGGACAGTGATTGCAATCAGGATACACCCGGACAACACGACACATACGTCGTTCGGAAGTGTCAGCGAGCACACCTGTACCTACATAACACTTCAGTACTAGGCGTATATGGCCACCTTTCACAAGAAACTCAAATGCTGAGCCCGTCTCACCTCCGCAAACAGAAGGTCTCCGCACGGAACACCTCATGTGTCCGCCGACCGATTTACACCTTACTGTCCTCAACCCACCCCTATCGATGGTGAGTTAATGGGTCTCAACATCCCAGTTATCAAGTTACATCAGTTTATTGGATTCCATATGTCCATTATATTGCCGGTACAATTCAAGCTTGTCCAGCGGGGCCGCATACGGACGGGCCTTAATCAACATAGGCAGGGCTATGCGACCGAGACTCAATTCTTGCCGCTTCCTATCCATTCCCTACCCGGTCTCAGTTTCATTATATTAAGCCATGTTCTATTCAACCAATCCTGTGAGATACATCTCTCGCGAGTAGATTCCAACTACTCGACTTCTACCGGATCTCCTATGCATTAGCAAAGCAGTTACTACAGGTCAAACTGTAACTCGTGCCAAATAAACCCCTGGGATTTTTGGTCATGCAAGTGGAGTATCATTCACCCTAAACGTAATGCACAATTCATATACTATTCATCATAGTGATAAAGCAAAAGCTCATAAACGACTTAAATGCAAACCGGGGCTTGCCTTAGTTTGCGACTGAACAAATGTCAATTGTTAGGGCTTGATCTTCCTCCGGAGGACCTGCCATGGAACCTCAGTGGAAACACCTTGGCCTTCTCCTCCAAGTGAAGCTTCTTGTCGATCACCTATCAGCACGTTCCCATCGACATGATATGCATATAAGTAATTAAGTAATTAAGTAATTTAAGAAAAGACTCCACGGGGTTGTGTAAACTCTAAGAATGAGGAGTTCGACTAGGAAGGACAGATATGCCTTTGTTGTGTGAATGAACAAAGGATGAAGTCAAGTGGTCATAGTAGTATCGAGATGTGAATTGAAAGGTGCAATGTAAGCACACATTGCAACTTGGCACTCAACACTCGACGCTATGCCACTCAAGGACGATACAGCTGAATGGTGTGGGAGTGTTGGACTGGTAGGGTAAGGATGACCTAAGAGTCAAGGTGGCATAGTAGTGTCGAGATAAGCACTGAAAGGTGCAATGTAATGACACATCGCAATTTAGCACTCAACACTTGGAGCTATGCCGCACAAAGAGTGATAAGGTATAATGGTGAAGAAGTATTGCTGGACTGTGTGATGTAAGGAAGACTAAGCGATCAAGATGGAGCATTGAAAGCTTAAGGCATGAGTGAACTGTGCAACAAGAGGTTGTGACTTAGAAGTCGACCAATGAAGTTACCCAAACTCATTAAGGAGTAAACCTAATTACAGGACAAGTGTGGTCGCAGGGTCCTGATAAGGATGAACCAGGGTGAAACCCTAGCGACACTTGGGAGTGAAGTGAGGTCAACATTCTTTGGACTTAAAACGTTATAACGAGCCTTGTTAACCTGACGAGAGTACTGAGACAATGTTCAAATGACCTTTAGGTAAGGTAGTTTCTACGGCAAGCTTCTCGAGCATCGTTCAAGTGCTTACGTGACACTATTGCAGTGTCCTTTGCAAGATTGTCCAGATGAGCTCGGTGAACTCCTGGAACTCGAACATGATGCGAGACCTTGTCGTGACGGTCATGCTTTGCCATCACGGGAAGATCAGATTAGCCAGGTCCACATCGACCTGGAATCGTCAAAGGGGTGAGCAGAATCCCGAACACCACCTTGTGAGTCTTAAGGCTAGTGATGTCGACTCAGTTGTTGATAAGCGACTCGACGAACCTGCCGTCGAAGACGGGGTACACCAAGTTAACCGATCATGTGATCGGCTACGGAACATCCTCGACACAACCAAGGAACTCTTATCCAAGGTCCCCCTTGGTCTAGTTCTCCTTGTTGGTCGCAACGTTATTGCATACCTCTACTCCAAGTCATCGGTGATCACCGAACCACTTGGTTTAACCTAGAAGGCATTTCATCGAGCACCCTAGCTACACCTAGGACTTGACGAGTCTTGCCTCGACTAAACCCTAATTTGGCTAAACGACCATTGTACGACGAGTCGTGCTTGTGTTCCAGCACCACACACATTACAAGAACCCTCCATCTCGATGGCAGGGCACGATAACGGCTCGGAGCGTCACGACGACGTCATATGGTCAACGACGTCGACGAGGCTCATGGTGGAGCATCACGAGCATGCACGGACAGGTCGACGTGATACAAACGACAAAGGAGGTCAACTTGGGGACTCCTATAGAAATGATATTAACGCGGAACATGGACGTACGGCTTGACGACATATGAGTAATCTTAGCGATCACCACGAACGGACATCGGTGACATCAAGCAAGATATTTTAGTGCAAGGCTCACCTTGTAGGCATTTCGCCGAACAACTAGGGTGTGCACTTGACTTCCGTCTCTTCATCACCATTCAAAGGGCATCTTGGCACTTGGGCTTGCCGGTTTCAACCTCATTCTACCCCTGCATCACAGACCAGTTCTACACATCAACAAAGTTGGTTCTTTCCTCTTGAACATTTCATCGAACATCTTGGCTGCAGCACTGTCCCAACTAATCTTTGCACAAATCAGAGCTAACCTTGAGCTGGTTGTCGATACCATGGTGTCAAAGGTGTGTTCCTGCATATCCTCCATCACACCCATTACTTACTTCTCTGCTAGGACATGGCCTATGAGCAGAACGTCGCGACGACGGAAAGTAGGCGTCGAAATTGGGGCAGCACAAGGCTAAGTATCACAGCACTCGTTTGAACTTTCCCGTGACGCCGAGGTGGGAGGAAGGCGGCCTGGAGATGCGCTGTAGCGAGCAGCACAACAGAGACACGCTGGGAACGGCACGAATGGTCGGCGGATTGCGGTCACCACGCCATGGGAGGCACAGCAGTGAGGAACGCGGCGTGGATGGCGGCGTGGCCATGGCGCACAGCCGGAAGGCATTGCAGTGAGGAGCGCTGCGGCGTGCAGAGGCTAGGGACACGACGACGGAGCAAGGGAGCACGCGGCTGGCAGGAAAAGTGCGCAGCAGGGAGCCGGCGGCCGTCGCCGAGGTTGGTGCACGGCGGCGGACTGAGCAGGGCGGTCGCCGAGCGGGCCAGCGGTGAGGGGGCGCTAGTGGGGCGCGGACCGGTGACCGGAGGCGAGGAGGCGGCCGGCGGGGGAGGCTGGGGCGATGCGCGTGGGCTGGCGGCCAGGCGAGGAGGAGGTGCGGCGCTCCGTGGCACTGGCGGCGGAAACCGATGGCCGGACGACGGTCGGGAAGATGCGGAGGCGGAGTAGCGATGGGGCGGCTCGGTGGAGAGCGAGACGACGGAGCAGCGCGGCCCGGCGGCCAGGAGAGCGGCACGGAGGTGAGCCGGCGCGGTGGAAGACGCTCGGCGGCACTGCGGTCGGGCGACGCGATGCGGGGAGCGGGCCAGCGGCAGCGCAGGCGGTGCGACAGCTGCGGGGACGGTGGAGCGCGCACGGCCGGTGGCCAGCGTGGGGCGCGACCGACGGGAGGAGCCGAGGCGACGAGGCCGGGAGAGGAGTGCTGGGCGAGCGGCGGTCAGGGCGCCGTCGGGAGCAGAGGGCGAGCGGGCTTGCTTTGGCCGGATGGGGTCGGGCGCGCTAGGATAAGGACCGGGAGGGAGTTCCACGGTGCGACGATAAGGCCAACTTCATCGCGGTGGCGTTGCATGCAGTCGCGTGGAGGCAGGGGAGGAGAGAGGAAGCCGGTGCCGACCTGCCAGGTAGGGACCACCTGTGGGACCCACTTCCCTCTTCTTCTTTCCAAAATTCAAATAGGCTAGCAAACATGCTTCAAAAATAGTCAACTTTGGCCCAGTGACTAAATAAAATGTGGAGAATTTTATGGTGCAATCAGATTTCAAAACTGAGCAAGTTGAATTTGAACTCAGGTTTGAATTGAATTCAAGTGGTGATATTTGACTCAAGCAAATAAATAGTAGATTAGGTTCAAAAATCCTAAAACTTTGAAGTTACCCTTTTTGAGCCATAAGGGACCTCAGGAAAAATTTGGAGTTGATTTGGACAAGGTTGAGCACAAAGTTTAAATTTGAAGTCGACGTTGATTAAACTCTCAGTACGTGTCCAATAAATGGGAAATGGGCTTCAAAAATTTTGAAACTTTACCGAGAGTCTAATTGGAATATTAGTAGGTCATGGAAAAATTTACGGCCTGAGATTTGAATATTTTTGGATGTCCCATTTTAGGGTTGGAATAATTCCTATTAAGATTTTAAGTTTTAACAAGTCCATATTTGTACTGAACATGGGTTAACGCACGTGATACATGTGAGTTTGGATTTCTAAGTTCATTTTCAAAAAAAAATTTAAGTTCGCATTTTTGCGTTTTTGTTCTTCCGAAAAACGGGCTTTTACAGGTGTGATCGTGAAGGCGTGAAACATGAATTTTCAGCCACATACACTCCTCAACAAAATTGTGTCGTTGAAAGGAAGAACAAGACTCTCATCACTCTTGCACGAGCAATGCTTGATGACTATGGCACGTCCGAGAAGTTTTGGGCCGAAACAATCAACACGGCGTGCCATGCCGCAAATCGGGTCTATCTACATCGACTACTTCAAAAGACCCCGTACGAACTCCTCATTGGGAGAAAGCCCAACATCTCCTATTTCCGAGTCTTCGGGTGCAAGTGATATATCTACCGCAAGAAAATGCTCTGTAAGTTTGAAAGAAGATGTGATGTTGGTATCTTTCTTGGTTATGCATCAAACTCAAAAGCATATCGAGTATTCAGCCAAACCTCTGGTTTAGTTGAGGAAAGTTGTGATGTTTAGTTTGATGAAACTAATGGCTCCCAAGAGGAGAGTTTTGGTCATGATGAAATAGATGATGAGCCTCTATGAGAAGCTATGAAAAACATGACCATTGGTGACATCAAACCTAAAGTTGAGGAGAGCCATGATCAAGGGGGAGCTTCAAGTTCCAACATCAACACATCTATGGCACCTCAAGTTGACGAAGAAGAGAAAGATGATCCATTGCCGACACAAGATTCACAAGCCACACAACATCAAGAAGAAGAACAAGTCCATGATCAAGTCCGACCATAAGAAGAGCAACACGCATCACCACCGCCAAGTGCTTCACAACCACTTATGAGGCATGGATGCATCTCCAAGGCGTATCCGATTGATCAAATTATCAGAAGTCCGTCAAGGGGAGTAAGTACACGTTCTCGCCATTTCGCTACGTTTTGTGAGCACTACTCATTTGTTTCAAGTGTAGAACCCACTCACATTGAGGAAGCACTCCAAGATCCAAATTGGGTAATGGCCATGCAAGAATAACTCAACAAATTCATCCGCAATGAAGTTTGGGTGTTGGAGGAGCGACCCAAGGACAAGAACATCATCGGGACAAAGTGGGTGTACCGCAACAAACAAGACGAGAACGGTGTTGTGATCCGCAACAAGGCAATACTTGTGGCCAAGGGTTTCTCGCAAGTTGAAGGACTAGAATTTGTAGAAACATTTGCTCCGGTCGCTCGACTAGAAGCCATCCATATACTTCTTGCTTTTGCATCACATCATAATTAAAGCTTTATCAAATGGACGTGAAAAATACCTTTCTTAATGGTTACATTAACGAGCTTGTCTATGTTGAACAACCTCCCGGGTTCGAAGATCTTAGGAATCCTAATCATGTGTATAGGTTGCACAAGGCGCTCTACGGGTTTAAGCAAGCACCTAGAGCGTGGTATGAACGACTACGAGATTTCTTGATCATGCAAGGATTCAAGATCGGGAGGGTGGACACTACACTCTTCACCAAAGACATCGATGGAGAACTATTTGTTTGTCAAATTTATGTCGATGATATTATTTTTGGTTCAACTAACGAAGTTCTTAGCCATGAGTTTGGCAAAATGATGTCTAGGTAATTCGAGATGTCGATGATTGGAGAGCTTAACTTCTTCCTTGGATTTCAAATCAAGCAACTTCGAGAGGGGACCTTAATCTATCAATAAAAATATACCAAGGACCTCTTGAAGAAATTTGAGATGGGAGATTGTAGCTCAAGAAGTACTCCAATGGCAACAAATTGTCATCTCGACGCGGATAAGGACGGTAAACCTGTTGACCAATCTAATTACCGTTCCATGATTGGTTCATTGCTTTATCTTACCGCATCTAGGCCCGATATCATGTTTAGTGTATGCTTGTGTGCTTGCTTTCAAGCGGCACCTAAGAATCGCATCGGAAGGCGGTCTTTAGGATACTTCAGTATCTCAAGCATACCCCAAGTGTAGGCTTGTGGTACCCCAAAGGTGCTAAATTCCATCTCTTAGGTTACTCAGATTCAGACTTTGCCGGATGCCGTGTGGATCGCAAGAGTACCTTCGGAGGGTGCCACTTGCTTGGGCGTTCCCTAGTATCTTGGTCTAGCAAGAAGCAAAACTCCGTTGCCTTGTCCACTACGGAAGCGGAATACATAGCGGCTGGTGCATGTTGTGTCCAAATCCTATATATGAAGCAAACCCTTTTGGACTTTGGTGTTAAATTTGGTTGTGTGCCTCTCCTTTGTGACAATGAAAGTGCGGTTAAGATTACTAAAAACCCCGTTCAACACTCTCACACTAAGCACATTGATATTCGCCATCATTTCTTGCAGGACCATGAAGCTAAGGGAGACATCTCCTTGCAAGGTGTTAGGTCCGAAGAACAATTGGCGGATATCTTCACTAAACCACTTGATGAGAAAACCTTTTCTAGACTAAGGAGTGAATTAAATGTGCTAGATGCATCGAACGTCATGTAAGTTGCCATGGTCATGTAAGAATGCATCACATATAGGTCTTGTCTAACTTTCAAAGGATAGGGGCGAGCAAGGGTTAGCTTGGGATGGCAGTTTTTTTTGGGTATCCCCAAGGCTTGTAGAATGGCTCTCCCTGAAAAAGCCTTTGAAAGGTTCAAATTTGGTAAGATAGATTTAATTTATGTCTTGCATGATGCCTGCCATATAGATTTGCACTCACGCTTAATATCCTGCATTAAAAATTGTTTGGCATTGCATACGGTAGATTGTCACAAAGGGGAACCCACTTCATGAGAAAGAGACTTGTTTGAAATGCAATATCTCAACTCAGATGATGTGGAAAGAACAAAGTGTTAAGGGTGTTAATGCCTAAAGGAACATGCTTTAAAGAGATAGAAGTCTTCATCCTCTAGCTCACAAAGCATGGACCTTACATTTTGTTTGGATTTTTTCCTTGTTTTTTCTGGTGTTCTATTTGCTTTAGGGATTAGCCAAGTTATTGGCAACTAGCATTAAAATCTTGTGTTTCTCTTTGTTTATTTAAGTCAAAGGACATATATGGGATGTTGCTGATCTTTTGTAGTCATCGGGTTATCCGATGCTTAGGGCAGAAGCATCATCGGATCAGTTTGTGCTTAAGTACAAGGGTCATCTCAGACAGAAAGTCCAATCAACCGATGAGTTCATTCTGAGAAACATCGGAGCATCCGATGTTCACATTTCTGGAGTTGTGCCAAATTCAACCGATGATAAACGTTTCCACGTCGAATCATCCGATGCTGAAGGTGCCTCTGGAATAACCTTACTGTACCACTCGACTGATGCACTCTCTCAACTGACGTCGGATCATCCAATGTTAAAAACCAAGCTAGGGTTCGGGCCGCACCTATTTAGCGAGCCTCTCCGTTTTTCGTTTGTTTTCCTCTCTCTCCGCTGACGCTGCTCTGCGCCCCTCGCCTTGCCGCCGTCCTCCGGCCACCGCCATACTCAGA
Organism: Tuctoria greenei; assembly: GCA_036927565.1. NCBI lineage: Eukaryota > Viridiplantae > Streptophyta > Magnoliopsida > Poales > Poaceae > Tuctoria > Tuctoria greenei. The sequence continues at coordinate 17,762,765 of JAYESD010000003.1, forward strand.
GCCACCACCGCCCCACCGCCACCCTCAGCGCCACCGCCGCCCTTAGCGCCGCCACTCCACGCGCCCGACCGCCGCACTCCCCGTCGCGCTGTCGCCCTCCGCGCCTCCGAGTCGTTGCTCCTCGCGCCCGGCCGCGTCGTACTTTGTGTCGCTGTCTCGTGCGCCCGGCATCGTCGTCCTGCGATCTCATCTTCGCCGTCGTCACTCTTCTCATCAAGATGGGTCGTGACAAGAGAGGAAAGGGAAAGGCCATTGACGAGCCGACAGCTAAGAAGCAAAAGCTGTCGAAAAAGATAAAGCAAGCTAGACAAGCTGAGATGGCCGCTCGCGCCGATGAGGAGCGTGAGCGTGGCCGAAGAGGATCCATGAGGATCCGGGAGTCTCGACAGAGGCAACTACAGCCACTGCAGACAGAGGAGTCTGAGGAACCGCTTGTTCGCCGGCACACAGTCAGGACCTGTGGAGGTCGTCCAGCTGCAGCCCCGAGTCAAAGACCATCTGCAGCTGAGCTTCTGGAAGACAGAGCGACCGAGAGAGACGTCTATGAGATGGACACCAATGTACAGGTTGGTGAGGGTGTCCGCCTGACTCACAACAAGAAATTGAAGGCAAAGCAGCTCAGGAAGCTTCGATGGAGCATTCTGCTTGAGGAGTGGTTCCTGCAGCCCAGAGAGCCACTTGTGGATAGCCGCTTCTAGACCCTGACACAGGCATCGCTGTATGAGACTTACAGACGTTGGGGCCATAAACTTTTCCAGCACAACTTCATTGACTGGGATCAGCTTGCACTTGCAGCCGGCACTGAGATTCGCCCTTTCTTTGAGAGGTACAGAGGGCTAGTGGAGCTGATGTTTTTCCAGCGGGGTGCCTACATGGAGGACTGGGTCCGAGTTTTCTATGCCACACTCTACGTTTCAGAGGGCCGCAGATCCATTGACTTTATGTTCATGGGCCAGCATTACCATATGACTAGACAGACCTTGGGACAGCTGCTAGGCGTGGATCTCCATGACACCTGCCTACACGAGTTAGTCTATGGACAGGCTAACCCACCGAGGAGGCCACTCACTGGAGGTGTGGCACCACCTTTTGAGGAGATTCGATCACTATTTGCTCAACCCTTCTCACCTGACCAGCCTAGGGTACCTGCTCAACTCACTCCGGCTGCACGTACTGTTCACCTTGCCTTGCGCCGCACGCTACTACCCAGGTCAGGATACCTTCAGGGCTTCACCAGTTTGCAGCAGACCCTCCTGTTCTATGTCATGAACAGGATGCAGTTTGACATCGTGGATATCCTCATCTGTGAGATGGAGGATGTCATCACAGATGGAGTTGGGATGATGAGACAGCTCGTGTTTGGCCACTGGATCAGTCACCTGCTCTACCTGTTGGCTCCAGAGGGATCTGCCGTGCGTGACAGTCTCATCGATGAGAGCGTCACTCAGTTCGGACACTACCGTGCTCCAGCTCCTGGAGACCGCCGCCTTGGCCGCCCAGTTGAGCGTCAGGTCCGAGCTCGACTTTCAGAAGAAGACTGGTCAGACTTATAAAAGAAAGACGAGATCCTAGCATAGGTTGAGGCTCAGGGAGGGGATCTACAGCATATCTGGTCAGAGAGTGACACTAGTGACAGTGTCGAGAAGTACTTCCCACCTCCTCCCTCACCCAGGCAGCACCACGTGGAGGCTGGAAGCTCGACTGTACCACCACCTCCTACCCCACCTCTAGTGTCCGAGGCACAGGTCTCTCAGCCATCCGAGCTTAATTCTCTACTACAGCAGATGATTGAGCAGCAGCGACAGGATCGGCTTGCGGCTGAGCAGGCTGCACGTCTTGTGGAGCTCCAGCAGCAGCAACTGGAGATGCAGCGTCAGATAGCCCGCGAGAGGCGAGAGGAAACTGACAAACTCACTGGACTCATTGACCAGATGCATCAGCGTACTCTTGACCAGCGGCAGCAGACGCAGCAGGCCATGATGGGCATCCTGGGGTTGATCACCAACCTCTACACTCGGACCGGGATTGCCCTACCCTCATAGCTTCGTGGTCTAGCTCCAGGTCCATCTGTCCTAGCACCAGTCTCAGCTCCAGTGCCGACCACACCGATACCGACTATTAGCATGTCACCACTGCTTGCCCCAGGCACACCGATTCACTCTCCTCTGCCGGCTACGACCATCTTTCAGCAGACTTCGGCTTCGGTTGTCAGTGCCCCGCTATCGGTAGTCCCGACTCAACAGGCACCCTCAGTACTGACAGTGTCTCCCCAAATCTCCTCCACTCCAGCCTCAGCAGTAGCAGGCAACAGCTCCGACGACAGCACCCCCGACGGCGACCAGTTCGTCATCGCCCCAAGCGCTCAGGATCCTTAGGCACTCGGCTTCCCTTTTTAGTGTCTTGATGCCAAAGGGGGAGAAGAGTCAGAGTTAGGGGGAGGGATAGCATAGTCTTAGGGGGAGTCCTAGTTGTAGGGGGAGTATTTCTTTTGGGAGCTTTTGTAATTTGGGAGCTTTGCTATTCTTTTGCTATCCTTGAGTATCTGTGTGCTACTTAATTCTCTTATGTTTTATTGATCGTTCTTGAGCCTTCGAGCTTCGTGTGCTGGATCTTGTACTTGTTACATATCTTTTTGAGTATCGTATTCTAAATTTCACTACTGTTATGCTTTACTCGTTGTGTTGTCATCAATCACCAGAAAGGGGGAGATTGAAAGCATCTAGGCCCGCATAAGGTATGCTTTCGGTGATTAATGACAACCATTGGATATCACTAATAAGTTTGTGGATGCAAGGTCTCTCATATAACTCATCATACTTAATGGACTCTATATTTATATCATCTACTGCTCATTGGATACAATTGGAGACCCCTCAACAAACTATTTTACAAGGTCAATCAATTTTCATGAAGACTAAAAGAAAAAACATATATGTCAAAATTATTCCATCAAAATTGATAGCACACGAGACTTAGTCGTCATCAGAAGAACATTTCAAACCAATGTCTAAGAGGTCACTCAGACAAATTCCAAAAGAATCACTTAGAACAACTCGAAGCAGACAAAATCAACTCACCGGATCATCCGATGTATCCAAAAAAGACTACATCGGTCGAGTTGGCTCTGCAGCAGAAAAAGACATCAGTCTTGGATATACACCGGATCCGCCGATGTTGAAGCATGTGTTACATCGGTCGATCATTCCAGTAAGCAATTTCCCTGGACCAAGTAACACCGGACCATCCAATGTACAAATATGCCACATCGGTCGATCATTCCAGTAAGCATTATTTCTGGACCATCCTGGACCAAGTGTCACTGGATTATCCGATTTACAGGTGTATACAATATCGGTCGATCAACGGTCATATCTGACATAGTGACCTCAGCTAATTTGTATTCGACTGATGACAGATGAAGGGAGAACATCGAATCATCTGGTGTTTGTAGAACAATGATGTCAGCCTACTTTTCCAACGGCTATCTCGTGGAAGTTGGCTATTTATACCCCTTCAACCAGTCATTTGGACAAGTCTTGATGCCGAGAGCTACTCTACACATTATCAAGCATTCAAGACGTTGAGCAACCACTTCCACATCATTTACCCCACTTGTACACCAAGAGATAGGCTAGAACTTACTAGAGATGATGCTTGTGTGCTTCCATTCTTTGTGATTGGAGTCTCTAGTCTAGTGAGAGCTGTAAGAGAGTGTCTCTTGGTGATTGCATTCACCGCGTATCAGTCGGTGATTGGAGAGATCTTTCCGGAGCTTGCCAAGTCGGTTGTGGAAGCCTAGAAGATCAAACTTGTACAAGGCTTGAGCTCCACCTTGCCGGAGATGGCGAACGGAGGCTTTTATTGAGATTCCTGGTCTTGGTGACTTGGGAGTGGCTACACCCTTTGGTGGGTGCCACAACGTGGATGTAGGAAGGTCTTAATGATCTTACCGAACCACAGGATAAATCACCGTGTCTTCGTGTCTTCTCGGGAGTTTGCATACTCTTCCTCTCCCTTTATGCTTATGCATTTCATATACCGCAAACTTATTATTCACTTGAATGCATAGGTTGTTTGCATAGGAAATTGGGCTTTTAGTAGTTGAGTTTTTATTGCTTTAGTTTTTAAAAAGAAGCCCAATTCACCCCCCTCTTGGGCATTCTATCCTTACACTATGCATTGACAACTGGACTGGCAGTGCTTGAAGATCGAGCCATCTAAACACCTCTTCCATTACTTGAGTAGAAAAAGCACATTCCATCAGTAAGTGAGCATCTGTTTCTGCGTACGACAAGCAGAGAGGGCATACCACATTATTATCTCAACTCTTCTTTTCTAGATTATCTGCGGTCTGCAAACGACCATGCAATGCTACCCATGTGAACCATAGCACCTTGGGTTCAGTCTTTGCTTTCCATAACAGGGGGACATGAAGTTTCCTTGGTACCCCTGCAAATTGACATTTGTAGGCCGAGCTAGAAAAGTAGCCCCTACGGGGGGCTGGATCCCAAATGACAACATCTTCTCTGCCTCGGTCGAGAGTGATGCGTCTAACATGTGCCAAAGTTTAAGATACTTCGCAATTTCTTGTGGCGCCGAAATAGATACTAAGCTTCGAATCCACGTATTATTGCTTAACTCCACCGACACATACCTTGATTTGTACCTAGCAGCCGCAAAGAGCAGCGGGAAGGACTCCCTTAATGATGATCCATCGAGCCACCTGTCAGTTCAGAAGCTCGCAATGTCCCCATTTCCCATGACAATATGTGTTGAACTTGTGAATAGGATTTGCTCTTCCTTCGAGAAATGTAGTGGCATTCCTGTCCACCATCTAGTGGCTCTAATCTTTGATAGCCATAACCATTTCAGTCTAAGCGCATCTCCATGCTTGAGTAAATCAAGAATGCCAAGTCCTCCTAGTTCCTTTGGCAAGCACATCGTGTTCCAACTGACGAGGCATCGGCCCCTCAGGTTGTGATCCCAATCGCTACCAGCCCAAATAAAGCCCCGTCTTATACGGTCAATTTTTTTTATCACCCATTTTGGTAGACCAATGACAGTTGCTTGGTGCATCACCGAAGAAGTTAGGACGACCTTCACCAGGGTTGCCCTGCCCGCCTTCATTAGGTGCTTGCCTTTCCAAGCAACTAGCTTCCCACCCACCTTATCAACCAAAGGCTGGAAATTGATCTTTCTTAATTTTCTGGTGTGTAGCAGAAGCCCAAGGTATTTGCAAGGGAACTCCTTTAGATTTGCGGGGAAGACCTCCGACAATTGCTGCATACCTAAATGATCACACCTGATAGGGTATAGGTCTGATTTATTTAGGTTGACCTTCATGCCCGTGGCCTCCCTGAAAGCCTGCAGAATTTGATGCACCGTATTCAGTTTGCCAAGTTGGGCGTTAAGGAAGAGACCGACATCATCGGCATACATGGAGAGGGGAATCCATGGAGAGTGATTTTGAACAGGCTGCAAAGCTCCTCTATCAACTGTGAGCTGAAGTATTTTGTGCAAAGGATCCATAGCTAGAAAAAACAGGAGTGGCGAGAGGGGGTCCCCTTGCCGCAATCCCCTACCATGTTTTATAGGCTGACCCAGGGATCCATTCAACATCGAGGTCCAAAGCTTGAGGAGGACATTGTGAGGATGATGGAAATCCATTCGCGCCATCGAGGTCCAAAGCCCATCCGCTATAGCATCTCAAGCAAGTAGCTCCACTGGACAGAGTCGAAAGCCTTTCTATGTCAAGCTTGAGAAAGAGGGCCAGTTTCTTTTTCCGGTGAAGTTCTTTTGCTAAGGCTTGAACGAAAAGGAAATTGTCAAGCAGACATCTTCCTTTCAGAAATGCACTCTGGTTGATCGATATTATCTCCTGCAGTTTCAGAGCTAGCCTATTGGCTAGGATTTTGGAGAACAGTTTAGCCACGCTATGAATTAAGCTAATGGGTTGATAATCCCTGATTTTGGCCACACCTTCCTTTTTTGGCAGAAGGACAATGTGTGCTGAGTTTAGCAACTCGAAACTGGCTCCCCGGAGTTGAGAGAGGAAGGTGCATTGCTAAGAGAATATCCTCTTTAATTATACTCCAACATGTAGAGAGGAAACGACGTTGAAGCCATCCGGCCCCGGCACTTTGTCCTTGGGCATCTTGAATACAGCACGTTTAATTTCCTCCTCTCCTATTTCGTGATCCAGCTCTTTCATCTGGAAGCTCTACATCCCAATTTCATTCCAGTTCAAGGAGAAAAGCCTAGTTGGTGGAGTCCCAAGCAAGTTGAAGAAATGTTGATGAATATGTGATTCCTTGTCCTCATGTGGGACCAGTGGCCCAGTGTCTGCCTGCAGAGTTTGGATGAATTTCCTCCTCCTACGGCCATTGGCTCGCAGGAAGAACAACTTTGAGTTTGTGTCGGCTGTTTTGATGTGCGATATTCGAGCCCTTTGCTTTGCTTTGATTTTCTCGATAGCTAGCAGACCTTGAAATTTTAATTGGATTACTTTCCTGAATTGCCTTTTCTCTGCATTGAGCCCTCTAGTCTCTTGGGCTTTGTCCAACTCTCCAATGATAATTTTTGCAATTTCCACTTGCAGCTTCGTATTCCCGATGCAGTCCTTGTTCCATCTCTTCAAGGCTTTGGCTGTCCGACATAACTTGATGTGCAGTCTTTTTAGATGGTTTGCTTCCCGCATCGTTTTCCTCCATGTGTTCTGAACTGTTGCCTGAAATCCCTCCATATGAATCCAGAAATTTTCAAATCAAAACCCATAATATTTTCTTTGGTTAGTGGCACCCATTAAGAATAAAGGAGAGTGATATGAGATGGTAGAAGGTAAGGCTTGCAGATGTGCAGTGGGAAACTCGTCCTCCCAGGGAACAGAGGAAAAAACTCTGTCAATACGGCTCATCACAGGATTTTCTTGCTCATTACTCTAGGTGAACTTGCGGCCATTAAGTTTTAATTCTGGCCACTGCAAGTGATCTATCACCTCTCTGAATTTGTTCATCAGTCCTCTATTTATCCTACCATTATTTTTGTCTTCAACTTTGTATATGAGATTAAAATCCCCAGCTATAAGGTGTGCTCCCTGGATCTCATCACAAGTGGTTTTTGGTTCCTCCAGGAACAACAATTTTTGTGGCTTGGTCTGTGGGCCATAAACAGTTATCAGGGTCCATCCCTGACCTTCATCTTGATTTTCAACACGTACAGCTAAGCTATGGGAGGCAGCAGTTGAGAAAATAAGCTGATAATAATGTTCAGAAACAGCTACAAGCAAGCCCCCTTTTGTTCCCTCGGCTGGTTGATAAGAGTACCTGCCGCCCAGCCTACCGAGCTAGGTGAAGAGTGTGATGTTGATATTTCCTACGCACTACTAACAATTCATCTCTAGCAGTGGTGTTAGAAATACTTGTTAATAGATTTTAGATTAGAATTGTAAGTCCGGATGCGCATGAAATCAATCGATGAGCATTTCTCCTTTTAGAGTATTCCCAAAGGATGTCATTTATATTCTCCCAAAGGAAGGCAAGGTGGAAGCAAAGCAATCGTTAAATGGAGAGGCTAGGTTGGTCTAGGTAGGGTTCTAGCAAGGATGGATAAATGATAATTGGAGGTAGTGTGATACACACAAGAGCATTCTATCCTATGGGAGGTAGATAAGGTAAGGAGGGACTAGGCTAACACTACAAGGATTCCGACCTGTTGCAACGATTGTACTGCAACGAATACTAAATCGTTGCAGTAAGCTTGGCTTTTTGCCACGATTCACTAGTTCGTGGCACTAGAATCTATCGCCATGGAACACAATCGTTGCATTAGGATCTGTTGCCATGAATCACTAGTTCGTGGCGTCAGGATGCTAATGCAATGGATCACAATCGTTGCATTAGGATCTGTTGCCACGAAATATTGGTTCATGGCGTTACAGCTTTATTGCCACAGAAAACAATCGTTGCATTAGGATCTGTTGCCACGAATTACTGGTTCGTGGTGTTACAGCTTTATTGCCACGGAACACAGTCGTTGCATTAGGATCTGTTGCCACGAAATACTGGTTCGTGGCGTTACAGCTTTATTGCCACGGTACCGTTGCATTAGGATCTGTTGCCACAAATTACTGGTTAGTGGAGTTACAACTTTATTGCCACGGAACACATTCATTGCATTAGGATCTGTTGCCACGAATCAGCAAATTGTTGCATTTGGACCGTAATGCAATGAAACAAAATTGTTGCATTAGGATGTGTTGCCACTATACTCTGGTTCGTAGCGTTACAGCTTTATTGCCACAGAATACAATAGTTGCATTAGGATCTGTTGCCACGAATTACTGGTTCGTGGCATTACAGCTTTATTACCACGGAACACAGTCGTTGCATTAGGATCTGTTGTCATGAAATACTGGTTCATGGCGTTACAACTTTATTGCCACGGAACACAATCCTTGCATTAGGATCTGTTGCCACGAATCAGCAAACAGTTGCATTTGGACCGTAATGCAACGAAACAGAATCGTTGCATTAGGATGTGTTGCCACGATACTCTGGTTCATGGCGTTACAACTTTATTTCCACGGAACACAATTGTTGCATTAGGATCTGTTGCCACGAATTACTGGTTCGTGGCGTTACAGCTTTATTGCCACGGACCACAATCGTTGCATTAGGATCTGTTGTCACGAAATACTGGTTCGTGGCGTTACAACTTTATTGTCACGGAAAATAGTCGTTGCATTAGGATATGTTCCACGAATTACTAGTTCATGGTGTTACAGCTTTATTGCCACAGAACACAGTCGTTGCATTAGGATCTGTTGCCACGAAATACTGGTTCGTGGCGTTACAACTTTATTGCCACGGAACATAGTCGTTGCATTAGGATATGTTGCCACGAATTACTGGTTCGTGGCGTTATAGCTTTATTGCCACGGAACACAGTCATTGCATTAGGATTTGTTGCCACGAATTAGCAAACAATTGCATTTGGACTGTAATGCAACAAAACATAATCATTGCATTAGGATGTATTGCCACGATACTCTGGTTCGTGGCGTTACAACTTTATTGCCACGGAACACAATCATTGCATTAGGATCTGTTGCCACAAATTACTGGTTCGTGGCGTTACATCTTTATTGCCACAGAACACAAATGTTGCATTAGGATCTGTTGCCACGAATTACTGGTTCGTGGCGTTACAGCTTTATTGCCATGGAACACAATCGTTGCATTAGGATCTGTTGCCACGGATCAGCAAACAGTTGCATTTAGACCGTAATGTAATGAAACAGAATCGTTGCATTAGGATGTGTTGCCACGATACTCTGGTTCGTGGCGTTACAGCTTTATTGCCACGGAACACAATCGTTGCATTAGGATCTATTGCCACGAATTACTGGTTCGTGGCGTTACAACTTTATTGTCACGGAACACAGTCGTTGCATTAGGATCTGTTGCCACGAATCAGCAAACAATTTTTGCGTTCTCCTTGGCGCAGTGCTGGTCAATGATGTTCATTACTTTTTGCCTCCTGACGACTCAGTGCTGGACTAACGACGCTGATGATCCGTAACATACTCAACGATGTAAAACATCAGGTATTAACGCATCAACAAATATGAGGGGGAGAATTCCAACATGCAGATTTAAAAGTATGTTGCGGATCATCAGCGTCCTCCGTCCAGAAGCAGGGTAGAAGCGGCGTAGTGGACGCCGCGAACTCGAGAACGGATGAGGAGAAGGCTCATCGCCAACGGATCGAGGGGACGGAAGCTACACGACCACTATGGGCGATGAGCCTTCCCCTCGATCCGTTCTCGAGGATCGCAGAAAATTTATTTCCGCCCGCCTAGGCCTAGAGCCGGGCCTGCCTTTAAGACCATCTACAGTGGTTCACGGTAAAGCGGTGATGGGACGCGAAGCACTTCCAATTGAATTCAAAGATGCGCATGCGGGATGCATAACCTCTGCAGTACTGCAAGTGCAGTAAAGTCACTGACATGTGGGCCCCACGGCCAGCCGGACCCACATGAGAGTTACTGTTACTGCACCTACTGTACCGCAGGTGATTTCAATGCATGCGTTGCGTGCATCTAAGGCGCCTCGGTGACTGGCGCACACGTAAGCTCGGTGTGCCCGGTCGCATCAGCCGCCTGTACAAATGGCTACGGCTTGAACGAAGAACGAAACCTTATGCGGCAAACAGCAACATATAATACTTCCTCCGCCCCAACTCAACTCTATTTCTGTTTTGGTCAAACTAATTACCTTTGACAAATGATTTATATGGAATTTATTAACTTCAATAACATGTAGTACTAGATTGTATATTATGGAAATATTTTTCATGGTGAATCTAAAAGTACAATTCTTGTATTGTTAAAACAGATCAAAATTGCGTAAATCTGAAAGATAGATTTGACGAAACCTAATACTTCCTTTTGAAAAAGTTTTATACTTTACATTAGTTTTACATATGTAATATGCACATAGGATATATCACTAAATAGTTTTGCAAAAAAAAAACATGTAGGAGAAATATGTATATCCCATATATATGCTACTACTACGTAAATTAGGGGTGGGCAAATAAACCGAGACTGAAAAACCAAAATCGATAAAACCAAGACCGGAACTGAAAAGACCGAAATATCGAGTATCGGGTACTTTTCGGGTAGCAAATATAAATGACTGAAAAATAAATGTCAGGTTCGGCCGGATAAATTTATTGTGGAGCTACATGTCACGTACTTAATTATACTAAAAATCATCATCTTCGCTGTCGTCCCCCCACAATGGAGCTACATGACCATCATTGGTATATGTATTGTCGTCGTCGTCGTCTTCATTTTCTGATGCAACTCCATCTACCTCAAACCGATCACCTGACGTTCTCATTATAAGAGTGGAAGCATCGCCGCTGGCTCCCTCAATGTCATTCCTAGCCCATGCGGTTGTATCCTTATTATTGATATCATCAGTAAGCATATCATCATGAAATGTCTCAGCCTCCATCGTCTCAGTCACATTATTTTCACTGTCTCCAGGGGGCATGGCAAAAAGGTTCCGTGGCTTCGTTTTAACAACTGTATCCCATTTAGGATGCTTCACACTTGGAACATAAAAAACTTGTTCTGCTTGGGTGGCTAGAATGTAAGGCTCATACTGTAATCGAAATAGAGTAGTGTCAACATCTATCATTCCGTATTGATCCTTTTTGTAGCCTCTGCTTTGGTTCTGGCTGCTTCCAAAAGGCCGATCAAACCATTCACACTGAAATAACAGAACCTCTTGATTTTTTTTTTCAAAATCAACAGCAATGATTTTCTTGATTACTCCAAACCAATCATGATCAGTGCCCCGAACAACAATACCACTGTTTTGGGTCCGTAAATTTTTTTCCACATCTGCAGTTCGAAAGAAGAAGCCACTGATGAATAACAGACTAAAAAAACGTGCCCGACGATTAGGTCCTCTAGATAATGCATACGGATAATCGGTTGCTTTGCCTTCTTTGTGTAATGTCGTAATCTGTACACATTATTATAACAGGAGTTATTGACGACAAACCAATTTTAGAACACATATTTGTTCAATATTTCATCAAAGTGCAAACTTGCATGTACTTACTCGTTTCTGAAACCAATCAACAAACTCATCTCTATGGCATTTATCAACATCACGAGAAAGAATCTTTTTCAGCTCTTCAATATGCTCACTGAAAAGGGTACAAAATTAAATTAGCCATTTACAGTAAGCCATATATATAGTATACAACATCTGAGTTATACGTTATTACTTGATCCATGGAGCGGCCTCTTCAACGTTAGTAATAAGATAATGCCTGATGTTATGTAGTTCCACCATAGTAAGTTGGTCCCATTTATAACCTTTTTTAGAATTATCAACTTCTATAAATATGTTAGAATTATCAACAGAAGGTTCATTTGTAGCTACAGCTTCATGACGTTCTGGCCTATTACACTTGGTACTGATGTTATCCAAAAACTGACTACAAAAAGTCATACACTCTTCGGCAATATATCCCTCAGCTATAGAACCCTCCGGGTGAGCTTTGTTACGTACATACCTCTTCAATGTACCAAGTTACCTCTCAATTGGATACATCCATTTGTAAGAAACAAGTCCACCCAACCGTGCTTCTTCGGCAAGATGGGTTGGAAGATGTACCATGATATCAAAAAAAGCGGGAGGAAACAACATCTCAAACTTACAAATTGTTTCAGGAATTTGTTTGCGCATCTTGTCCAAATCTGGTTCCGCCAATTCTTTAGAACAAATTCCAGAAAAGAATGTGCTAAACTCAATTAAAGGTGCAATAACCTTTTTAGGCAATATGTTACGTATTGCAATAGGAAGGAGCTTCTAAAATATAATATGACAGTCATGAGTTTTTAGACCCGATACCTTACATGCTTTTATGTCCACACATCTCTTGATGTTTGAGGCATAACCATCGGGCACCTTCACATTCCCCAAAAACTTGCACAAGGTGGTCTTCTCATCTTTGCCCAAAGTATATAATGCTTGTGGGAATGTGTACTTGCTATTTATGAACTTCGGATGTTTATCTGGCCGTATACCCATATCCTTCATATCAAGACGAGCATGTAGACTATCTTTTGTTTTACCATCCATAGCAAGCAATGTCCCCAATATGCTATCACAAATGTTTTTCTCAATGTGCATGACATCCAAGTTATGCCTTATTAGCAATGTCTTCCAATAAGGGAGGTTGAAAAATATACTTTTCTTCTTCCAATTATGCCATCTATTTTCCTCGGTGTGCTTTCTCTTATTATTCGTCGGTCCAAAACTCACTTGATCAAAACACTCGTATTGTTGGAGTACTTCGTCACCAGAGAGTGATGTTGGAGCCTCTCTATTCTCTGCCTTGTTATTGAAAGAACCTTTGTTTCGACGCCATCTGTGATTCTGAGGTAGGAAACGACGATGACCCATGTAACAATGCTTTCGTCCATATTTCAACCAGAAGGCGTCAGTGTTTATATGGCAGTATGGACATGCTAGCTTCCCTTTTGTGCTCCATCCACATAGCATTGCATATGCTGGAAAATCATTTATTGTCCACAATAAAGAAGCTCGCATGACAAATGTCTCTTTCTTTAAACTGTCATATGTTTCAACACCATCAGACCATAATTTCAGTAGCTCATCAATCAAAGGCTGCAGATACACATCAATGCTGTTTCCAGGTGACTTTGGCCCAGGAATTATCATTGACATCACCCAATAAGACTGCTTCATACACAACCAAGGTGGTAGATTATAAGGGATTAGAATCACAGGCCATGTACTGTAAGAAACATTCATTACTCCAAAAGGATTGAAACCATCAGATGCTAGCTCAAGTCTTATGTTGCGAGGATCAGATGAGCAATTTGGGTGAATGCTATCAAAATGCTTCCATGCTTTCGAATCGGCGGGATGGCATAATATTCCATCATCAGCACGACCTTCTTTGTGCCAACGCTTGTTTGATGTCATTGATTCTCCCATATAAAACCTTTGTAGATAGGGAATAAGAGGGAAGTAACGTAGAACCTTGCGTGCTACAAGCTTCTTGGATTTTCCACAAGGTAAAGCCTCTCTTGCATCCCCAGCAGTACTATTTTTCCATCTTAATTCACCACATTTTGGGCAACTATTCAGCAGAGAATAGTCCTTCCAGAATAACACACAGTCATTGACACATGCATCGATCTTTTGGTAGTCCAGCCCGATGTCACGAACAACCTTCTGAAGTTTATCAAGTGTATTAGGAATGCAGTGGCCCTTTGGAAGCGCAAATGAGAATTGTTCAAGTAACATCTCACAAGCTACTTTGCTCATACCATTTAAACACTTTATCTGGTAGAACCTGACAATGTAGGATAATTGGGTCAGCTGCGAACAACTTGGATACAACTCCTTTTTGGCATCAGTTAATAAGTCATAGAATTTCTTTGCATCCCCAGTTGGCTCCTGCTGGTTTATAGCATTTTCTTGATCATCAACATCTGCTGAAGTACCACCATGATCAGTGCCTCTAAGTAGACTGGACAACATATTTTGCATAGCACCATCATCACAAATTATCTCCTCATTATTTGCTGATTCCTCAGCAATATTTTCCTGAACTCGTATTTCTCCATGGTGTATCCAACAAGTATAATCCAATAACATCCCATTTCTAAGCAGGTGTAAATGAACTCCCTTGCGTGTCTTGTGGCAAATATTACGACATCTCGTGCAAGGACAAGGCATAGTTCCTCCTTCACGAGTGCCCTGAAATGCAAAATTTAAAAATGACTTCATTCCATCCTGCCACTCCCTCGTATGCCTGTCTTTTCCCATCCATGTCTTATCTTCTGACATCGCTTCCTTCAATCAGCCATTAGCCTATCCGTAAGAGGATAGATGTACAAGAACACATTATGTGAGCAATTGTACCTAGCTGTTGTTACTCCACGCGCTGCGGCCGGCAGATTCTCCTACAAGCGTGGCGGCCGGCGGATGCTCCTCCAAGCGTGGCGGTCGGCGGTTGGTCCTCCAAGCTTGGTGGCCGGCGGATGCTCCTACAAGAGTGGCGGCCGGCGGATGCTCCTACAAGCGTGGCGCCCGGCGAATGCTCCTCCAAGTGTAGCGGCCGGCGGATGCTCCTCCATGCGTGGCGAACGGCGGATGCTCCTCCAAGCGTGGCGGCCGGCGAATGCTCCTCCAAGCGTGGCGGCCCGCGGATGCTCCTACAAGCATGGCGGTCGGAGGATGCTCCTACAATCGTGGCGGCCGGCAGATGCTCCTACAAGCGCGTTGCGGAGAGGGGGCCGGCGTTGCAGGTTGAAGGGTACTGTAATAAAATATTATTTTCATTTCTTATTTTCCTTCTTCATTCGGCGTGACAAAAATTTCCCGCCGTGGGCAGGCAGGACGAAAAAGCTAGGCCGCTTGTTATTTGTGGGCTGAAACTGCGCTGATTCACTTTATATTCAAGTTGGGCCTTCGCGCATTCATGACGCTTACACAGAGCCGAAGGCCTCAAAAGGCCCGATCCTATCACCGGATTTTCGTGAGATCCTCAAGGGACGCTGCTTCCGATGTTTGGCCTCTTCATTCTCGCCTTCTTAAACCACCCCCCCCCCCCTATTGCTTCCAGGCTCAAGTTCCCGACTAATTCCCATCCATGCTCCCGTGTGTTGCCTGAGAAGTCCTTTGCCTCTGTTGTCACAGTGCCATGCCTCGCAACCATGTTAGACGCGAGCAGGTACCTGCAGGCTCACCGTCCCTGCACCCTCGTGAGGGGCAATGCACGGTGGTCAACAAATGCCTCATGACGACGGAGTTTATCCGTTTGCGCCGCCAAGCAGCTGTTCTGGGACCCAGAGGAGGTCGCAGCGAGGCGACGCCCATGGAGATCACCCTGGCCATCCATCACCAACTTGAACTACCGCATTGGGCTTTCACCGTGTCCGCAATTGGGGATGGTGAGTTCCTGGTGCGGTTCACCCGTGATGACTATCGGGAGCTCGCCATCGAGACGGCAATCATCTCCATGCCGGATGATAACCACTACTTCCGGCCATGGATCTTTGGCGTCGATGTGCCGATCGTCGGGTGGTTCTTCCACGTGCAGGTTGTCATTGAGAACCTCCCTCTGCATGTCTGGTCTGCGGAGGGCATCAGTGAGGTTCTGGGTGACGTCTTCCTCTTTGATCACTTCGATGCTTCCACTTACCACCGGGAGCGTGCTGACCTGTGCACGGTCGTTGGTTGGATGAAAGACCCAAGCCTCCTGCCTCGGGCCAAAATGGCCACCTTCTTTGCAGGAAGTGATGGCCGGACTGGGAGTGACGGCGGGCCGCCAGCGGAACCTTTCAACCATGCTGCAGTGGTCCGGCCTGGCGGCCTCACGACGGAGCTCATCATACCTGGATCACTACCTCGACTATACGCTGCCGGTCCACCCCAACTCCCCGGCCTCCTCGTCATCAGGTGACTCTTCTGACGGACACACCTCGGTGTCCTTGAACTCTTCGGGGGACACCTTCCCGCGGCTGAAGAGATTCTACTGGCGGCGTGGGAAGTGGATGAGGCGGATAAGCAACTCTTTTAGTATGGCCACCAAAGTGTCCTAGCTCATGTGTTATGTTTCCTATGTAAAAATCCTTTACAAATCCTATCCTTCAAAGGGAGCCTATGTTTGAGAGGATTACGACTGGATTAATTTTCGTGAAAAGATTTCCTGTTTAACATTTCGGTTGTCCTTCCTTTTTTCAAAAATTTTCTTCCTCGTATTGTCTTCACTTTTTTCTTTCCAGTCCTAGCTACCGACCTGTTGCATTTTCCTGTTACTACTACTTTACAGACCGCTTTGCGGGCCCTGCTGCGGGCGATCTCCTGGCAACTCCACCGGTTTGGGGACAAGGAGGGTTTGGCGATTGGAAAATTCGAACTAATTTTGCACAGATAGTACATCCATGAACAAGAACACCAAGTACATTTAACTTAAAAACATTACTCCCTCCGTCCGAAAATACTTGTCCCTTTCGATGGAGGGAGTATCTCCGTCCAAAATTACTTGTCGCTTTGGATGGAGGGAGTATATTACAAACACAAGAAAAGATAAACTACAACTAAAACCATGAAACAAAAAACTACAACTAAAAACATGAAACGAAAAACTACAACTAAAAACATGAAAAGAAAACACCTAAATACTACTCTACTCAGCCTCCACCTCCTCCTCCTCGGGTGGGTCCTCGGGCTCCTGACCCTCCTCTAGCGCCTCGGGCTCTGGCGGCAGAAGGTGACCCAGTCTCAAGGACACCGCCACAACGAGGTTGCGACGACCCGCGACGCCGAGCTCGGCCGCCATCGTCTCCCAGAGGGAGTCGAGATGAGAGGCCACGTGCGAGAGGCCGAAGACGTAGTGGACTGTGGTGTCCATTCCAGTACTTTGTGGAAGGGTACCGAGCCCAAGGCGTTCCATGAAGTGAGATGTATCCGTAAATACATCTTGGGCCATGTTGAACAGGAGGATATCCTTCACGCGCGGCGGCTAGGGGGGGTCCAGCCGCGGCCGCTTACCAGCGGCTGGGTCCCTCGGCGGGCTCGGTGGCGGAGGGTTGCTCGAGCTCGAAAGCATTTGCTGTATACTAGCCGTGGCTAGGTTTTGTGGAGAGAAGAGAGGATGTTGGAACGGTTGTGCGTAAAAGACGATGGCGCGGGTGACCATCTTATACTCCCTCCGTCCCAAGTGAACTCTATTTTTAGGATTCAAACCACACATTAGTCAACACATAAAATTACCCTAACACCTTTCATCAATACATATCCTCCCACTTTCCATTCAATGCCAGCAAGTTGCTACGGCAACAAAGGACAGTAGCTGAAAATGTGCAGAGCACACAGCTGACATGACCATACAGTGAAAGTAAAGTTGAGCTGGGACAAAAAAAATTGGATGGAAATAACTGCCCACACACCACCATCCCTCTTCTCCGCGCGCACTAAAAATCACCTGGCGTCTCATCGTCTTCTCCGCGCGTATTAATAAAGAGTAGTAAGACGACACACCATCCTCTACTCCGTCACATACACCATCCTCTTCTCCGCGCGTACTCTTCCTCTCTGTCGTGCGTGTCCTCATTGGTTCCCTTCGAAGCCCATGGAGTTCCCCTTGCCGCACGATATTGCGGTTCTGATCGCGGGGTGGGTCGCCGCAACCTCCACCCAACCCATGGACGACCTCTCCAGTTTGTGCGCCACCTGCAAGGCCATGCACGCGGCGTGCCGTGATCCCGCCGTGGGCAGGCGCGTGGCGCTGGAGCGGGAGAGCAGCTGGGAGTGGTTCCAACGGCACGGGAACGGGAGCTACAATGCCCTCGTGGAGCGTCTGGCCAATGTAGGCAACCCTCATGCGTGCTACGTCACCTGGTTCGACCCCGTCTTCGACTACGGCCGCGCGCAGGCGCAGCGGGGCACCTAGTTCCTTGCCCGGGCAGCCGCGAACGGCCACAAGGTGGCGGCCTACATCCTCGCCATGCTCCGCTACGACACCGACCGCGGGGACCGCAACGCCCTCGAGTATATCCGGCAGGTCGAAGGCGAGGCCCACGTCGGTGACATCGCGGCCGGGTCCATCGCGATGAAGAGGACCAACACGGAGTGCTGCCGGTGTCAGAATCAAGTCATGCAGAGGCTCGACGTTTTCGTGAGCTGGAGGTTACTGCGTAGGCCTCCTCCGGGACCGCCGCCGGTGGCGCTGCCCGAAATTGACGATTACGTTTGCCGCTGCCCAACAGGGGAGAACCAGGGGCCTGCCCGCTGCGGCCCGCGAGGGTGGTACGAGTGGACCGTCTTCTGTACTGAGAACTATAGGATTGAGCATGAGTATGACCTGTTCCGCCATAACGTGTTGTACTCTATGGGTTATATTCCCTCCATTCCCTTTTGGATGCGCTACCCCTAGTTCTCCTAACGCTAATGAAAAGTGAACAAAGGGAGTACTGTATATAAAATAGACTTGTATAAGGCATGTTGATGTGTTTCTCCTATATATGCATGCTCGTCTCTGATGAATGTTGCACTTGTTGTGTTTCCCCTATGCGCGCTCATCTTTTGTTTAGCCCCGTTTGCATCAAAGGAAACTCACAGGGCAGTTTAAAGGAATGGATTCCTCCAGAAGTGACACATGTGCTTTAAAAAATCTAGGTTCTATAAATTTTGGCTTCACTAATAATAAAGTTGTATAAATTGCTACTTATATACAGGTTCGTAATTAAGTACTACTAGATATAAACACAGTGATATAAACAAGGATTAAAATAAAAGCATACGCATAAAATCTCTTCAACCAGCAACACAGTGATATAAACAAGGATTAAATACTAGATATAAACATCGACGGAATCAAACAATAGTGTTCAATGTACCATTCCAGGCAACAAACTAATTAATTTGACAGTACTAGCTCTTACGTAATCAAAAAACACAAAATAAACTAATCGGCACATCTAGTCCGCACCACATCTCTTCAAGCAGCACCTTCAGTCCGTCAACTAGCTCCATGCATCGTCCTGCACCACCACCTTGCTTGGGTCTACCTCCATGCATCCTGCATCACGACAACCTTGCTTGGACCACCGTCATTGTTTTCAGCAGCGATTAGTTTATGGCATCATCAAATCTAGAGTAATTTTTCTAGATCATTTGGGGCCGAAAAAATAGTTAACACACTATATATGAGGAGAAAGATTAGGATATTATATGCTACCTGCGCCGTGGACAACATATCTGACGTTTCATTATTCTGGTCGCCAGGATCATTCTGTCCCAAGTCATCTGGGGCAGCAGGCGGAGGACATTGATCATCAGGATAAGGACCAGGCAAGACTGGTCCGTGGTAAGGGTGGGGGTTGGCATTGAAAGGCGGAGGGTACTCCTCATCACCCGGAAGGTGATCCACAAAATCAAGACCTAGGACGTAAACTGGTACAGTCCATGAACGTCCTTCCCCGCCGACTTCCTTGTCTCTCCTGAGAACAAGGCTTCGAGGGATGTCAAGTGGATTATCCAGTCTGTGCAATAATAACATCGCGAGTCTCGCGACTGTTCAGATTTTTGCAGGAAAACAACATGACAAAACGTGAAAAGAAAAAATATAAAAAAAACAAGAGAAACACAACATCACGACTGGAGATGTTTTTCGATTCACGCAAGAAGTGGGTTAAAGGTTAAAACTTGGCGTCGTTAAAGGAGATGTTTTTCGATAGAAGGAGAATTTTTCGATAATACATCAAACACATTGTTCATGAACATAAAAGACATATTACATTAACATACTACCAACACATATATTACAAATAAGAGTAAAGAAAACATGGACGAAAAACACGTAGAAACAAGAACAAAACTACTCCTAATCCTATTCTACTCAGAGGCCTCGTCCACCACTGCCGCCGCGCGCGCCGCGACCGATGCATCCTCCGGCGGCTCCGCCCCCGCCTCCGATGGCGGCGGCGACTCCTCTTCCGTCTCCACACCGAGCTTACAGGCGACGCTGTGTAGAATCTTCCAGCGGCCCTGTACCCCAGCAACCTCCGCGATCGTCTCGTGGAGGGCGTCGAGACGAGCGGCCACAAAGCTTAACCCGAACAAGTAGTAGCCGGCGGAGTCCATGCTGGGGAGCTGGGGAAGCCTCCCAAGACCCAGACGGTGACAGATGAGAGATGTATTGTTAAATACATCCCACGACATTGTGTCCAGCGCTCTTGCATGTTCGACGGCGGAGGACACGTCGTCTTCGACATCTTTAATTCGGCGCGTTAATTCGTCGATGCGAGCGGTAAAGAGGAGGACAATCTCTTGTAACCAGTCGGGCTGAGGAGATGCGGGCGTCGCCATCAGTTCCACCAGCATTGCCAGCGGCAATGGAAACGGAGAAGGAGGTTCGGAGGACATCGATAGCCTAGAGCACTTTGGCGGGGGGCTACCCATTTGTGTGGCGACGGAGGTGCAGAGAAAGAGCGAGAGGTGGTCGACGGTGGCGGGGGGAGAAGTTTGGAGGCTAGGATCTAAGGAGCGGTGCGGCGGAGAAGCAAGAGAATGGTGAGCCTTTATAGCGGGTCGTCGTCTAATAGCGGGCGTGTGGTGAGGGGTCCCCGTCTCAGTGTCGGTTTTTCACAGGTGGTTTTTAAGTTTATTTCAGGTGGGTTTTACTTACCAACTGCCTGATAAGATATTTAATCAAGAATATTAATTAAGAAGAAGTAAATATCTTCACAGGCGGTTGGTACTTAATAACCGTTAAGGAAGATTTTTATCTCATACGGGTATTACTTACCAACCGCCTGAGATAATGCCCGATACTGTTCTTCAGTTTCCTTATCCCTTGCTTCTTTTTATTTAGATTCCAATATAAATACTCAAACATGTTTAGATTTTGCAAATTGTGTCCAAATTCAATGATTCTTTATTCTACATTTGTATAAAATCAACATCTACCGCATGAACAAAATATTTTAAAACTTGTATAGCTGACATTGTAATGTTTCAGTAAATATCAAGTTAATTTCTACTCACATATTATTCACATTTGTGTATCTCATAAAAAAAAGACCCTTCACTCAAATTTGTTTGTATGAACATATTTGTATCATTTATACATGTATGAATTTTGTTAATTTTTTAAAAAGCATTCCAGCATGTCCAACTTAAAATTATCCATCATTCTAACTAAATGCTCATATACATATGAGGCATTCATCAAATTATGAACACATATTGATTTAAAAAATTTAAAAAAAAATTTGAAAAATTCATAGAGGTTGGTATGATGAGTAAAAATGTCCACTGAAAAAAATAAATGATAAAGGCATTATATTCATCAAGATAGAAAAATGAAAAATAGCATTTGTTGTATGTTTTGTATGTTCTGACCAATTTCAAAAGATTTATGAAGTAAAATTTAATGGTAACCTTTACTTATCAATAATATTACAAGAAAGTGGAATTTTGCCTTTTTAAGGACCCACATTTAATCAAGAATATTAATTAAGAAGAAATAAATATCTTCACAGGCGGTTGATACTTAATAACCGTCTGAGAAGATGTTTATCTTAGGCGGATATTACTTACCAACCGCTGAGATAATGCCCGATACTGTTCTTCAGTTTCCTTATCCCTTGCTTCTTTTTTATTTAGATTCCAATATAAATACTCAAACATGTTTAGATTCTGCAAATTGTGTCCAAATTCGATGATTCTTTCTTCTACATTTGTATAAAATTAACATCTACCACCCGAAGAAAATATTTTAAAACTTGTATAGCTGACATTGTAATGTTTTGGTAAATATCAAATGAATTTCTACTCACATATTATTCACATTTGTGTATCTCATAAAAAAAAGATCATTCACTCAAATTTGTTTGTATGAACATATTTGTATCATTTATACATGTATGAATTTTGTTAATTTTTTTAAAAGCATTCCAACATGTCAAACTTCAAATTATCCATCATTCTAACTAAATGCTCCTATACATATGAGGCATTCATCAAATTATGAACACACATTGATTCAAAAAAATTTAAAAAAATCTGAAAAAATTCATAGAGGTTGGTATGATGAGTAAAAATGTCCACTGAAAAAAATAAATGAAAAAGGCATTATATTCATCAAGATAGAAAAATGAAAAATAGCATTTGTTGTATGTTTTTTATGTTCTGACCAATTTCAAAAGATTTATGAAGTGAAATTTAATAGTAACCTTTACTTATCAATAATATTACAAGAATGTGGAATTTTTACTTTTTAAAGGACCCACATTTAATAAAGAATATTAATTAAGAAGAAGTAAATATCTTCACAGACGGTTGGTACTTAATAACCTCTCAGAAGATTTTTATCTCAGACGGGTATTACTTATCAACCGCCTGAGATAATCTTCTTATCAGATGAGTTTGAATTACCAACCGCCTAAGATAATTACCTTATGATACCCGAGTCTGAGGAACACGATGAACACACTACACATTCATTCATTCACACAGTTGAAGAACAAACAAGATACTCATTCATTAACAATATTCAATCACACATCTCACAAAAGAACACACAAGATACACAGTATTTACACAAGAACACACAAGAACACACAAGATACATAAGTAATATTCAATCACATAGATGAACAAAGATAGATTTCATTCATTAACAATATTTACAAAATAGAAGCAACTAAAAACAACAAAGAAAAACTAATTAAATCCTACTCGTACTCGTACTCCTACTCCTCCTCCTCGTCCTCCGACGGCGACTCTGGTGCCGGTGCAATAGGAGACAGGGACGGTTGCACCGGCTGCATCGGCTGCACCAGTGATGCAACCCCGAGGTTGCTAGCCGTCGCCTCCACCAGCGTTCTGCGGCCCTCGGGGCCAAGAACCTGGGCCATCGTCGCGAACAGAATGTCGAGACAATCAGCCACTCCCACGAGGTCATAGAGGTAGTGGCCGATGGTACCCATTCTAGAATACTCTGGAAGGGTACCCAGCCCCAAGACACTCATGGCGCGAGACGTATTGTTGTACGCCTCTCGCGCCATGAGGAGGCGCTGCTGGGTGTTGATCCTCTCGGGGGAGCTGCAACATGGTTTCTTGCAAGGTGGCTCCCTCGGAGGGCTTGGCGGCAGAAGGTCGGCCATAGTGGTGTTGGGTCGTCGGAGCGGAGGAAGACGAAGAAAAGAAGAGGATTCAAAGTGAGCGACGCGTGTGGAGAACTAACGGGTGATAGCGCGTCTTTAAGGCCGCGCGGAGTGGAAGATGGAGCAGTTGGTTTACCGCGCATTGAAAGGTCGTGCCTCGGGGAAAAGAAAGGTCGCGCACAGTCTTCGACACGTCTTCATAAGCGGTTGGTGAGGGGTCTTTATGTAGGCGTTCATCAAATTATGAACACACATTGATTCAAAAAAATTTAAAAAAATCTGAAAAAATTCATAGAGATTGGTATGATGAGTAAAAATGTCCACTGAAAAAATAAATGAAAAAAGCATTATATTTATCAAGATAGAAAAATGAAAAATAGCATTTGTTGTATGTTTTTTATGTTCTGACCAATCTTAAATGATTTATGAAGTGAAATTTAATGGTAACCTTTACATATTAATAATATTACAAGAAAGTAGAATTTTGCCTTTTTAAAGGACCCACATTTAATCAAGAATATTAATTAAGAAGAAGTAAATATCTTCTCAGGCAGTTGGTAAGTAAAACCCGTCTGGGGTAACCATCTTCTTAGGCGGTCGGTACTTAAAATCCGCCTGAGAAAATTGGAGTTTATGTATACCCCTCGGCAGCGTAGGAAAAACCTAACTCGGGTGAAACACTTAGACGCCGTTAGGCTGCCAAAATTTCGTTTGCCGCCAAGTGTTCACCCTCGTCACTTCCAGGTACGCCGCCGAGCTTCGCCGTCGCCGCCGAGCTTCACCGTCGCCGCCGAGCTTCACCCATGTTCGCAGGACTAGGCCCATGTTTGCTGCAAGGCATCCCCTGGTACGGACGTGCAGTCACGAAGTTGGCTTAGGTGTGTGCGGATGGATTTTTTTTATATAAGGAAGAAATTGTTTTTCCCCGCGTATAAATTTACTCCTAATGGGACGCGTCGAGCCGTTGGGACCGAGAGGATGCAAACCGCGGTTTCGAGGAAAACAGGGCCACCGACCGGTTCATAATTAAGCGCGATTTCCTCTAGCGTCCGATCATCTCGACACGCCCGCTTAGACGACGACCCGCTATAAAGGCTCACCGTCCTCTTGCTTCTCTGCCGCACCACTCTTTAGATCCTAGCCTCTAAATTTCTCCCCCCGCCACCGTCGACCACCTCTCGCTATTTCTCTGCACCTTCGTCGCCACACAAATGGGTAGCCCCGTGCTGAAGCGCTCTAGGCCATCGACGTCCTCCGAACCTCCTTCTCCGTTTCCATCACCGCCGGCAATGCCGGTGGAACTGATGGCGGCACCCGCATCTCCGCCCGCAGCGCCTGCACTTTCTCATCCTGGTTTGGTTGAGCAAACTCTCAGACCCCTCACCAACCACATCGACGAACTCGATCGGCGCCTTAAGGTGGCCACCGACGCTAAGTCTGCCTCCGCTCATAGCGCACTAGCGCTCAACGCAGTGGCGCGGAAGGTCTTTTCCGACACAGATCGCTCGTGTCGCCGTCTGGGTCTTGGGACCCTTCCCCTCCACACGAGCATGGACACCGCAGGCCACTACTGCTATGGGTTGATGACTGTGGCCGGTCGTCTTGGCACCCTCCACGAGACGACCGCGGAGGTTGCTGGGGTAGATGGCCTCCTGAAGATTAAGCACCGCTTCGCTGGGAAGCTTTGGACTGTGACGGAGGTTGAGGAGTATGAGGCGGCTTGGGCAGCGGCGGCAGCGGAGGAGGCGGAGCAGGAGACGTCTCTTGAGGTGGAGGTGGACGCGGATATGGAGGCGGCGACAGCGGCGGAGGAGGAGCAGGAGGATGCGGCAGCGGCGGCGGAGGCGGAGGCGGAGGCGGCAGCAGCGGCGGCGGAGGAGGAGGAGGAGGAGGCGGCACCGGCGGCGGAGGCGGAGGAGGCGGCAGCGGCGGAGGAGGAGGACGTGGTTTTCTCCCAGTAGAGTAGTATTAAGAGTAGTTTATCTATTTCGTGATCTCTAAGTAGAGTAGTATTAGGTGTAGTTTATCTTGTTCTTGCTGTCTACTACATGTTTTCCTATTACTTGTTTGTTAATGAAATATGTCTTTATGTTCATGAACAATGTGTTCTATATATGCAGTATCGAAAACTTCTTTTATCGAAAACATCTCCTATATGTTTGTAACTTGGGACCGTCTATATTTCTTGTGGCTGAATGAATGAAATCCAGTAAACATTATCCTTACAAGTAATAGAACTAACAACAGACATGATTCATAATTAACTTGATTAGGAAATTACGTCATCTAAATTGCTAACTAGTCCATCGCCTGATGCAACAGGTGCATGAAAAGTACTTTATCCGTTGTAACTAATATCCGATGACATTGTTGATATATATATATCGTATGTACCTGTGATACTCGTATCACAAGCGGCTTTGGATCGACGGCCTAAATATTAGACATCACAGGGGAAAATATTTTTTTTTGTAGTAGTAGTATATACTCTGTATATGTTATCATTTCATTGCGACGAATGTTATATATAAAATGCTGATTGTTTACCTTTTACTAGACCATGGATTTGCCGTCCTCCTTTCGTGGACTTGGGTGTTCTGTATTTCCATGTCGTTTGCATTAGCACAATGATACATTTGGCGATTCATATTTCTGTTCGTATTTTTTTGAATGTCTCACTACCACATGACTGCTTTTACATCTCCATGAAAACAAAGATGAACGGCAGGTAGCGGTTCCTTGAAAATTTTTTCATTCTTCTTGGCGCGCACAATTGAGATTTTCACAATTGAAACTTCACTCCGTGCGCCCAAAATTCCAGTCCCGCCCATTTGTAGCTAGCCACGATGAATATAAATGTGCGTCTCCCTCTAATCCCGCAGTGGCTTCCGTTCTCGGCACACATGTTCTCCTCTTAGTGCTGTGTTCCAAACTTGCATTCCTAAGAAATTCCCATGGGAGTGGTGGTGGTGACTGTGGGTACAACGTCGAGCGACCAAGTTTGACGGGCTCTACCGAACCTCTTCATCGCCGACCCCGCCCTGCGACATCCCGGACTCCAGTTTTATGCTAAGTAAGTTCTACACGATCCATGCTGTCTTTTTATAGAGCTACTCCCTCCTTATCGCTTTAATTGTCGTCCCAACAGCTGCAGCCAGTTCATTCCTAGTTTTCGTCCCAACTCCTTATATGCTCTTATGTTTCATGAATGTCTAGTATAAAATCTGATTAATGGTGCAATCGTGCAATCAACTATCCTCAATCGTTAGATCTGCATCCTACAGTCGATTCATCTTTTTATTTCACCCTAGCATCTGATTGCATTCTACTTTTTTCCATATATAAAATACACTACACCTCTGCCCCGAAATAAATGTCGCTCCGACAGTTTATGGTAGTGTATTTCTAGTACATTTCCATGTCATGAAAGATAACTATTAAAAACTGCATGTACTATGTAATTTCTTGATTTAGGAGTAAATGACGCCAGGGTTATCTTATCAACCACTCCCAATGTTGTACTCTCATTCCTGTGTTCCAAACTTGTATTCCTAAGATTTTCAGTTCCCACGGTTTATACATGTTTTTCTTGATTTTCTTTCTCGGATTGTATGATTTTTTTTCCTACTCCTTCATTTCTAATTCCTCCGTTCAAAACAAACATTTTCAGTTCATAGCAACCACACCGCCCTATCTAAAATACACATCCTCATGTAATCTGACGTTATCACTGTTACTTACTATATATACTCTTTACTTTAGGAACAAGACACCAAACCGTCATGTCGTCTACAAGTAATCGTGATGGGCAACAAGCACCTGGTATAACTATAAAAGTGTTTACTATCAAAATACACATATTTATAACATGTTAATTCCTTTCCATCGTATGCAGAGAATATTGCAGCACCTGATGCTCAGGAACCCTGAGATTCATCATCCCATGCTGGTACTACGAGTATAAATATGTACCGGGCTCTACTAAATATTTTAGCATTGCGATTGTAGTTTCCTAGTCCCAGTTAACAGTTAATCAGTATATGTGATGGCATGATTTATTGATGCCTACACACGCACGATGGGCTCTCTCGCCGCCGGCTACTCCGGCACCGGCGACCACACCCTGCTGCTGCTCACTTCAGTGTCCTCCCCGACGCGTCTCCCTCCACCATTGCCACGTCCCATCCTTTACGTGTCTTGATGACCCCGCCGCCCGCAAACCCCTATCGCCGCCGGTCACTCTGGCACCGGCCGGCGCCCACGCCCTGCTGGTGAGTATATGTGATGGCGTGATTTATTGATGCCTACACGCACACGCTGGACTCTCTTGCCGCCGCCACTCCGACACCGGTGACCACGCCCTGCTGCTGCTCACTTCAGTGTCCTCAGAAACGTGTCTCCCTCGACCATTGCCACGTCCCATCCTTCGCGTGTCATGATGACCCCACCGCCCGCAAACCCATGTCGCCGTCGGTCACTCCGGCACCGGCCGGCGCCCACGCCCTGCTGGTGGTCACTTCATTGTCCTCCCCGACGCATCTCCCTCCATCTCCACGTCCCATCGTTCGCGTGCCATGATGACCCCGCCGCCCGCAAACCCGTGGCCATTACGGCGTACCTACATGCTATGCCCCATATGACATGGCATACCCTGGAAAAAATAGTCCAATATCATTAACCCCTGACCACTAAGAAATGTTAGTATCATATAGTTTAGAGATGCATGTACATGAGGGTTCATTGCTGCTTATATGATCTCAATTCCGTTTTTTACACTGCCAAATGCGTTGCTGATGTCTGGTAATTAACGCAAGATTATATTCATGTATCCGTTCTAGTAGCACTTTAGGGCGAGATGCTAACATGCAGAGCAAAATATCAGTATGCAATCTACCTAAATTTAATTCCTAGATCTACCACACTGTCCTCCTAGCCTCGAGACTTGCTCTGGGGTGATATCAATGGACGCAGATCACCTGACTTATACATTTTTACTGCACGTGATGCAGTAAAGATCCAACGGAATCACACCGTTGGATCTTTACTGCATCGCCTGCAGTAAAACGTAAGTCACGTGAGATCACCGGTGTGATCTAGACGTCGATCCTCTGACTTAAATGTGATCACTGCACTGCCAGACCGAACCCTAGTTTTGTTAAACGTCGCAAGCTGCCCGCCTCATCTGTCTTGCATCCTCTACCTGCTAATACCGCTGACGTCCATGACTCGCCCTGCCACCAATTCGCCTCGAGACGCGCTCCTGCTGATGTCGGTCAGACCGAACCGGCAGTACTGCAGAGGATGAGCACCCGACGAACCTTCTCTTTCTCTAGCATCGCCAGCTACTGTCTTGCCTGCTTCGCAGCTAGACTGAAAATCCCTTGCAGTACTACGGGTGCTGTAGCGCCACTGACTACTACCTGATGCCTGATTGTAGGGTATGAACAGCAATAAAGAAGTCAACAAGTTGATGCATCGCCCAATATGGAGCAAAATGATGTTGCGACGCGGTGTTCCCACACTCGTATTTGCCGCACTCGTCCTGAAGATGGTAAAACATCATACTTCTTCTTCTTTCACACTATTTGTACATGATACTAGGCCCGGTCAGTTGCTAATTTGCTTTAAACGTTTACCGTTTAAATGACACTAACAGAAGGAAAGAAGTTTGGAAGAGGGGTGTCTAAAGGACTTAAGGTTGCTAAATTGCGCTATCTAGCATCTGCAAATAGAATGAATGATCAGAATCGGAAGCTACAAATTCAGTGGTCCGATAGGTTGGGTGCTGCAGTTGGTCCTAATCAGCGGCACTTTGTCGATGATGTGGTTATTACAACAAAAAAATGCACCCCTCGCTGGTGTAAGGAAGTGGGCAGAGGTTGGCGATACTTTGAAGAGCGATATAGTGAGAGACATTCTGGTTAGTGTTGTGACACCCCACATAAGTATTTTTTTCTAGCGACCTCCATCTTGTACGTTTATAACAGTGTGATATACAATATACAGAATGCCTGGGACTTGGAGGACACAAATGATACCAAAAGAAAAATATTGAAGATTGCTGGTGAGCACTACAAGGGGTGGCGATCAACATTGCATGCCACCTATAAGAAGTATTCGATCGATGAGGAACGTATACAAAACAAGCCTATTGACGTAGCAGATTCTGATTGATTGGTGCTTATAGACTATTTTGGGTCTGAGCGATTCAAGGTCAGCTAGCTTTCTAATACCTTCATACCCTACAAAAACTATTTGATAACACCCATTCGTGAAATTAATTCTTAAAATTGCAGTCAATAAGCAGAACCAATTCACGAAATCGAAGTACTCAAAAGACAAAACACTTGCTTGGCTCGAAATCCTACGCCCAACTTAGTTACGAGAAGGTATGAAAACTAAATCATGCTTTTACTTTGTACTACAATCATTCAATCAAATTTTACTTGTATTTGATGTAGCGAGACCCAGAGACCGGAAAAGAACCCGATGACATAGAACTGTGGGAGGCAAGCCATGTGAAGAACGGTCAATGGGCAAACGAGCAGGCAGAAGCTGTACATGTGAGAAACACTTCAAACAGTCCCCATTTAAATAAATATTTGCAATGTACATGTGCCTTTTCTTTTTGTATATAGACCCAGGCACGTGCCCAAATCAACATCAAGGAAGCTGAGCTGGGAGTCCCAATCCCAGATGAGGAAAGAAACAACATCTTCCAGCTTACTTATATATCTGCAACCGGTTCTGGAGGATCAGAGTTTCGGGGGCGTGGTTATATGGCTAAACCTAATGTTTCTGAAAGACTGCATATCCAGATGTCTGACCAGCTCGGCCAGCAAGTTCGATCCTTGCAAATTAGAAATGAAGACCTTAGCTCTCAGGTGCAAGAGTTGGAAGGAAGAAATGATTATATGAACTCCCAGATGGATGGCTTCGTCTAGGCAAATGAACAGCTCAACCAGGAAGTCCAGGCTTTACATGATCATATGGCAGCCAATTCTACACGGCAAGAAAAGGAGCTAGCAGACATGCGCAGAATGATGGAGAGCTTGCAAAATCAACAACGGCTAGCAGCAACTCCACAAAAGGCTTCTGCTCGCACCAAGTCGAAGCTGGATGTTCGAGAAACTATTCCTAATACTACAACTCGTCGCGGTTCTATTTTAATGGGTATAATGTTGCAACCTGAAAAAACAGTAAATAACATCGTCTCGCAACAATGCAAGGGTCATTGATCGTTGCATCAATTGCTGGATGTTTGTTGTTAAGTCGACAGACATATAGTGTGCGAATAAATTGATTCTGTTGCCACTAATTTTCAAACCTGGTGCATTAGGATTCTAGTGCCGCTAATTATAAAACATGGCATTAACAGATTATTGCGATGAAAATAAACTGTTGCAATAGGAAGCTAGCTATTGCCACAAATTATAAAATGTTGCACTACAAACATTTGGCTACGACCAAAAAAGCGTTGCACTAGACTGCTATTGCCTCCACCCAGAGAACGTCACATTACGACCCTGTTGCAACAGATTTGAATATGTTGCATTACGAACCTATTGCCACACATCAGAAATCATTGCAATACAATACTATTGTCACGGTTTTGAAATCGTTGCAATACCGTACTATTCGTCATGAACGTGAAATCGTTGCATTACCGTATTATTGACCACGACTGTGAAATCGTCGCGATACCATATTATTCGCCACGAGTGTGAAATCGTCGTGATACCATACTATTCGCCACGGAAGTGAAATCGTTGCAACACCGTAGTATTCGCCACGAATGTGAATATGTCGCGATACGATATTATTCGCCACGAGTGTAAAATCGTTGCGATACCGTACTATTCGCCGCGGATGTGAAAACGTCGCGATACCATATTATTCGACACGAGTGTGAAATCGTCGCGATACTGTACTATTCGCCACGGATGTGAAATTGTTGCAACACCATACTATTCGCCACGAATGTAAAAACGTTGCCATACCGTACTATTCGCTACGGATGTGAAATCGTTGCAACACCGTACTATTCGTCGCAAATGTGAAAACATCGCGATACCATACTATTCGCCACGAGTATGAAATCCTGCGATACCGTACTTATCGCCACAGATGTGAAATCGTCGCAAATAATGTACTATTCGTCGAAATACGTTAAATCGTCGCAATACATTAAACCGTTGCAATACCATGCTATTTGCCATGAACGTGGAGTCGTTGCAATACCATACTTTTTTCCATGAATGTGGCATCGTTGCAACACCATTATTTTCGTTGCAATACGTTAAATCATCGCAATACATTAAACCGTTGCAATACCATACTATTTGCCACGAATGTGGAGTCGTCGCAATACCATACTTTTTGCCACGAATGTGGCATCATTGCAACACTGTTATTTTTGTTGCAATACGTTAAATCGTTGCAATACGTTAAACCATTGCAATACCATACTATTTGCCACGAACGTGGAGTCGTTGCAATACCATACTTTTTGCCATGAATGTGGCATCGTTGCAACACCGTTATTTTCGTTGCAATATGTTAAATCGTTGCAATACGTTAAACCATTGCAATACCATACTATTTGCAATGAACGTGGAGTCGTTGCAGTACCATACTTTTTGCCACGAATGTGACATCGTTGCAACACCGATATTTTCGTCGCAATATGTTAAATCGTTGCAATACGTTAAACCGTTGCAATACCATACTATTTGCCACCAACGTGGAGTCGTCGCAATACCATACTATTTGCCACGGATGTCAAGTCATCGCAATAACCTATTGCCACGGCTGTTATCGCCATGAGTCAGAAAAACTATCGCGACGTTCTATTTCGTTGCGACAACAACCTATTGCGATGAATTTCGACCTATTGCAACGTTTTTTTTTTCATCGCAATAAACCGGAATCCTTATAGTGTAAGAATTAGGTAGAGACTCGTACTGTGCTTCTAATATACATATACATAGCCTAAGTTAGTTACTAATGATCATTTTTATTATGAATTCTCATGCTAAGTGGATTAACACATCGGACACGGGTTTACCCCTAGCAACGCTAGGACGACCCCCCGCCAAGAGCCTATGGCATAGCCGAACGTGGAGGATTACAAAGGACAGATAGGGTTGTGTAACACCCTCATTTTCATGCATCATGCATTTCATAAGTTCATATACATGCTTAACATTAATCCACATAAAAAGGAATGAGTTTAAAATGAATTTAAAACAAAACCACACTCAAAAGTTCTGAGAAGTGCGGGCTAGTCCGTTTTTGGAGCGGACTAGTCCGATTTCTCTCTGACCTCCCTCGGACATGTCCATTTTTGCTGTGGACTAGTCCATTTTTCTCTCTGTACCATTTTCGGACTTGTCCGGTCCATTGCGGACTAGTCCGGTCATCCCAACCTTGAAAATTTTGCTAAGTCCCCGAACTTGTCCGGACTTGTCTGTTTTCCCTCGGACTTGTCCGTTTTGCTCTCTGGCTAACATTGAACTAGTCCGGTTTAGTGCGAACTTATCCGGTGATCGCATTCCGAGTTGAACTTTTGTTTGACAAGGTGTTTTTGGGCTTTACCTTAAGTGGGCCGAAGGACGTCATGCCTAACTCTTTTGGAGCCCATGTGGGACCCTACACCAGCCTCCACCCTCTCTAAAACCGACCTCCATCAAACCCTAATCCTCCACCTCTATATAAACAACTCCACCCCTCAACTTTACATCTCTTTGCAATTTTTGAATCACACCCAAACCCTAGCTCGTGGAAAGCCGCCGCCAAGGAGGGAGAAGGAGATCCAGGGCAAGAAGAAGAAGAGGAGGAAACGAAAGAAGATCAAGAGACCAAGATCTCCATCAACTTTGCGTTCTTCATCAACAATTCACCATCAAGTTCTCTTCATCAACCCTAGATCGTCGAGATCCAAGTGTTGCCTCCAAAACCCTTGATTCATTGGAGTTCTAAACACATGATATCCTTCTACTTTCTCTTTCTCATGTGAATTCAACCCCGTTTCTCCAAATTCACGTCGATCTAGAAAACCCTAGTTCGCTGGTTTCGCGAAGGGCAGACTAGTCCGGTTCCAAGCGGACTAGTCCGGTCTGGCTGTCCGTTTTCTGCAGAATTAATTCTAAATTGATTCGAATCAATTCCAAACCTGTCCAAACTTGTTAAAAACTATTAGAACTAGTTAGTAAACATTATTATCAACTCATTAACAAAGTCTTACCTCACAATTGCATTAATCCTGCATATCATGTCATATTGAGTAACATATGAGCATCTATTTATTGTGATTCTTGTCTTGTATGTTCGTTGCGCGCATTAGACAAATTTTTGCTAGAGGGTGCTGCAGGAGACCTCCAGCACTAGGAATTTGAAGACTTTGACCCGAACCAAGCCCAAGAGCAAGGCAAGTGCCCTTGAACATATTGATCCTATTTTTACAATAAATGCTTTGTTTTCAAAACTACATGCTTGTGTCAAATTGATGGGAATTCCTATGATAGGAAGTTTACTAGCTTTGTTTAACCACTCTTGTCACCTGGAATACATGGTAGAGAGTCGGGAAGGGCTTTTTACCTTTTGCTTCGCTCAACTTAATTGGGATGGGAAAGCAACCAAGTTACTTAATCATAAATTATTGAGATAATGGATAATGTACATTGATGAACATGGTTAATGGTAACATGGTAATGGGTGATCTAAGCAGGCATGGCATGTGGACGGGTTGGATGTTATGGTGGTTCCGCTTGATTTAGATCTAAGGACCAGTTCATGGAGCGACCATCCAGGATTTACAGTGCCACCACGAGGCCACGTATGGGTGCGACATAGCTGATTAATTAGGGTATTGCTAGTATTGCGCTGATCATTTGGCGCACCGAGAAGGGGGGTTGATTTGGGTTTGGATTTGTGGCGAGACTCCCTAGGATCTGAATGGCACAAGAGGGGGCCCTTGGTTGAAAATGTGCTCTGTTGGAGGCATCACCATAGATGAAACCTCAGTGGATCCGTACATGCTAGTAATCCCTTTGTAAAAGTTATTTTGTGATCTCTTGGCCACACACCAACGGAAGTGTGATACGGCATAATAGAGGTTCCTAGTCGCCGAAAGGTGATGAAATTACGAACACGTGGGTAAAGTGGTACAACCTCTGCAGAGTATCTTAAAAACTATCATGATAGACATGCCCCCGGTCATGAGCAACCTAGACCCTCACATGATTAGAGGGAAACTTGGGATTTGGGATGGTTTGGTTATGTTTTGGAATTGGGATGGTTTGGTACTAGCTATGGTTGGTAATATGGCTATGGCTGGTTATGGATTGAATTATGGTATTGGATTTGGTTAATGGTAATGGTCAAATCTGGTATAATGGTAATAGATATGGAATATGGACTTATACTATGATAATCATGGCGGGATACAATGGGTTTACTTCACATACATATAATATACTGCTTTTCAAATGTTTTGATGTACCTTTCAGCACTTAACCTTTATTATTGTCGTCATTTGTATCAGCTACATATCATACTTTCTCACACTTGCTGAGTACGATATGTACTCACCCTTGCAGTTCCTCCACCAACAGTTGCAGGTCAGGATTGGGAGTATCACGATGTTAATGCGGAGTTCTAGGTCATGTCTGCCGCTAGCTTGCCTGTGGTTTGATTGGAGGTGCGCCATATCCCTTTGCTTAGCTGCATAGTTGTTTTATTAGTTTATTTCTGCTGCATTAGTTCAAACTTGACATTAATAATCATTAGAGTTGTAATTTTAGGATATTCTGAATTCTGTAACAAAAGTGGTTAATTAATCTTGTTCTGTGGTAATTATCTGGTTATCCTTTTGTCAATGCACTCGTGTATGTGTGTTGAATGTCCTGGGCACACATATGTGTCATGCTTAGTTCATTTTCGGAACCGGGTGTCACAAATTGGTATCAGAGCCATAGGTTGACTGTAGAACGCAACCTACATAGAATGGACACTTTAGAGCACATAGCAACACTCAAGAAGCGTTGTGTTTTGGTTGGTGTGCTGATTTCTATTTATTGTTGCTTGTGTGCTTAGTAGAGGACTTTGGAATGCTTTAGCATTGCTATGTCCACATAGGCTTGTATAGTTAGTTGTTTAGTTTCATATCTCTTGATGTATAGAGTTGGGGACGTTTTTTAAATTCTCATCTCTTGCTTTTCTTCAGATGGTGAGGACTCGCAACCAGAGGGATGCCAATGATGAGGAGGAGAACAATGGAGCACCTCAGAACAACAATGGACAAGGACCTTCTTAGGGAGCTATCAACCTTGAGCAGCTATTGGCTAAGCAAAACTAGCTTATACAGACCATGATACAGACTATGGGACAACTGCAGGCTGGCAACAACAACTATCAACCCCACATGCCTCCACCTCCACCCCCACTGCCTCATAACCGGTTGGGAGAGTTCATGAGGACCAGTCCACCCACCTTTGCTCAAGCCACCGACCCTATGGGCGCTGATGATTGGCTCAAGTCTATGGAAAAGAATGTGGTCATTGTTCAATGCAGCGACCAGGAGAAAGTGCTATTTTCTTCCCATCAACTAGTTGGAGCAGCTGTGGATTGGTGGGATTCTTTATGCAATGCTCATGAGAATCAAGAGAGGATTACTTGAGCTGAGTTCAAGGAGAGCTTCCGTTCTCATTATGTGTCGGAAGGTGTTATGATCTTGAAGAGGCAAGAGTTTGAAAACTTGAGGCAAGGAAGATCGAATGTGGGTGAATATCTCAATAAATTCACTCAACTCTCAAGATATGCGCCTGAGGATGTGAGCGGGGACAGCCGGAAACAATACTTGATCATGAGGGGCTTGGACAATGAGATCCAAGTACAATTGCTGAATTGTGATTATGCCAACTTCAAGAAGCTACTGGACAAAGCAATTGTTATGGAGAATAAAATCCGTGAGATGGAGCTATATAACAAGAGGAAGGCGCCATATCAGGGACAACAACAAGGAAGTAATGTACCCTCGCTTTGCACCATCTAATGCGCCTAATTACAGCTCTTCTTCTCCTGTACAGTGCCGTGCTTATGCACCATGCCCAGCTCAGTTTGTGTAGCAACGCTCTGTCCTGCAAGCACCTAGGCCTCCAATGCCTTTTGCACCTCGTGCCAACTTTCCTAGTGTAAATTTTTATAATCAAGTTCGTCCCAATAATTCTGGTGCAGTTAGGAAGTGCTATACATGTGGAGAAGCAGGACACTTTGCAATTCAATGTGCTAAGTCAGGCCTTGGTCAAGGAAGCAATGCTCCAAGACAAAACCCAAGACCGAATGGAGGACAACCGTAAGGGAATCATGGACAACAGAATCTTGTACATGGGAACGTGAACCATGTCTCTACGGAAGAAGCTCAACAAGCGGATGACGTGGTTATTGGTATGTTTCTCGCAAACTCCAACCCGGCGACTATGTTATTTGATTCTGGAGCATCGCATTCATTCATTGCATCAAAGTATGTTGCCAATATAGTTTGCCTATCTCTCATATGAAGTATACTATATTGGTTAAGTCTCCTAGAGGAGAGATGAGGACAAATATAATATGTCCAAAAGTAAGCCTTATAATAAGGGGGTAGACTTCTTTGCTAACCGCATTATTTTGGATTCTCAAGGATTGGACATTATACTTGGTATGGACCGGTTAAGGAAGCACAATGGAGTCATTGAATGTGCCACAAAGACAGTGAAGTTGACCAATGAGGAAGGGATCACCATAGAATTTGAAGCATCTCAACATGCACCGAAGCAAGTGGAGCTGAATCACATGGATGGTGCTGCAATTGAGGATATTCTGGTGGTTTGTGAATTCTTGGATGTGTTTCCAGATTAGTTGCCAGGTATGCTACCTAATCGAGACATAGAATTTGTTATTGAGTTAATACCTGGAACTGCACCTATAGCTAAAAGGCCATATAGGATGCCTCCTAAGGAGTTAGCGGAGATCAAGAAGCAGATTCAAGAGCAACTAGAGAAGGGTTTTGTTCGCCCAAGCTCTTCAACTTGGGGAGCGCCCATCCTTTTCATGGATAAGAAGGATGGATTGCAAAGGATGTGTGTGTATTACCGAGCTCTCAATGAGGTGACCATCAATAACAAGTACACCTTGCCATGCATAGAAGACTTGTTTCATCATATGAAGGGTGCTTGTGTCTTCTCCAAGATCAATTTGAGGTCAGAATACTTTCAAATGAATATTAGACCATCAGACATACCCAAGACAGCTTTTCGGACACGATATGGATCTTATGAGTATACAATTATGTCCTTTGGATTGACCAATGCACCTACGTACTTTATGTACCTCATGAATAAGGTATTCATGGAATACTTGGATAAGTTTGTGGTGGTGTTCATTGATGACATTATGATCTACTCAAGGAACGAGGAGGAACATGAGGAACACTTGAGGCTCACGTTGTAGAAATTGAGGGGGCACCCATTGTATGCCAAGTTCAACAAGTGTCAGTTTTGGTTACGGGAATTTTCATTTTTGGGTCATATTATTTCAGGAGGAGGAGTATCAGTTGACCCAGGAAAAGTGAGGGACGTGTTGAAATGAGAACCCCACAAAATGTAAAGGAGATCCAGAGTTTTCTTGGAATGGCTGGATATTACCGTCGATTCATCAAGGACTTTTCCAAGATAGCCAAACCCATGACGGAGTTGCTAATTAAGGGGAAAGCTTTCCAATGGACTCAAGCTTGTCAAGAAAGTTTTGAGGAGTTGAAGAAAAGGTTACCATGGTCCTAGTTTTGGTCTTGCCGGATGTAAGTAAAAGTTTTGACATATATTGTGATGCCTCGAGACAAGGACTTGGATGTGTGCTCATGCAAGAAGGTCAAGTGGTAGCCTATGCATTGAGGCAATTGAAGAAACATGAGCAGAATTATCCAACACATGATCTCGAACTTGCAGCTGTAGTGCATGCCTTGAAGATTTGGAGACATTACATTCTTGGTCATAGGTGTGAGGTTTACACGGACCACAAGAGTCTCAAGTACATATTCACGCAAATAGACCTGAATTTGAGGCGACGAAGATGGTTGGAGCTCATCAAGGACTATGATGTGGGGATAAACTATGATCCAAGGAAGGGTAATGTAGTGGCCGATGCATTGAGTAGAAAAGGAGTAAGTCACTAGCTCACGGTTCGAGAGTTTCCATCTGAACTATGCAAGGAGTTTGAACAGTTGAATCTCGGATTTGTGAATGAGATGGGGATAATGGAGTTAAATCTGACCTTGGAGCAAGAAATTCGAGAAGCACAAATAAAGGATGAGGAAATCCAAGAGATCAAGGAAAGAATCCAAGAGGGAAGAGAATTCAGGTTTGATGAGGATGACCATGGTACCTTATGGCTTGGTAAAAGGATTGTCGTGCCAAATGTGAAGCATATTCAGGAGACAATATTAAAAGAGGCACATGACTCGCCATACTCAATTCATCCCGGTTGTACAAAGATGTACAAGGACTTGAAGACATGTTATTGGTGGGCTAGCATGAAAAAGGACATAGCCGAATATGTAGCTTTGTGTGATGTGTGCCAACGAGTCAAATCTGAACACCAAAGGCCAGATGGATTATTGTAGCTATTGAACATTCCAGAATGGAAGTGGGAAGAAATCGGGATGGACTTTATAGTTGGTTTACCGCGTACCCAGTCCGGTTATGATTCCATATGGGTAATTGTGGATCGTTTGACTAAGCGAGCTCACTTTATTCTCGTCAAGACCACCTTTAATGGGGAGAATTTAGCTGAACTGTATATGGAAAGAATAGTATGTTTGCATGGAGTTCCAAAGAAGATAGTATCGGATAGAGGTTCTCAATTTAACTCCAGGTTTTGACAGAAATTGCATGAAGCATTGGGAACAAGGTTGAATTTTAGCTCAACATATCACCCTCAAATATATGGACAAACTGAGAGGACCAATCAGATTTTAGAGGATATGTTAAGAGCTTGTGCCTTGAAGCATGGAAGAAGTTGGGACAAGAGCTTGCTGTAAGCGGAATTCTCATATAACAATAGTTACCAAGCAAGCTTGAAAATGTCACCCTATGAAGCACTGTATGGGGGGAAGTGTAGGACACCTTTGTTCTGGAATGAGATAGGAGAAAATCAAGTGTTTGGACCTGACATGCTACAAGAAGCTGAGAAACAAGTTCAGATTATTCGTGAAAATTTGAGAGCGGCTCAATCAAGGCAAAAAGGATATGCGGATAATAGGCGGAGAAGCTTAGCCTTTGGAGTGGGAGACTTCGTATATCTCAAAGTGTCAGCCATGAGAGGTCATAAGAGGTTTAATATCAGAGGCAAGCTAGCACCTCGATACATTGGACCATTCAAGATTTTGGATAAAAGAGGGGAAGTAGCATATAAGTTTGAGATGCCAGCTCACTTATCAGATGTTCATGATGTCTTTCATGTTTCCCAGCTCAAGAAGTGCTTGAGAGTGCCGGAAGAACAAGTGCCAATGGAAGAATTGGAACTAGAGGCAGATTTGACTTATGCCGAGCAACAGATCAAAATCTTGGAAACCAAGGAAAGTGTCACAAGAAACAAGATTATTAGATGGTGTAAAGTTCAATCGAAGCATCACACAGAATCAAAGGCAACTTGGGAGCTGGAAGATGATCTTAAGAAGGATTTTCCCTATCTCTTTCCTTCTACGTTGAATCTCGAGGGCGAGATTCATTTTAAGGGGGTAGGTTTGCAACACCCTCATTTTCATGCATCATGCATTGCATAAGTTCATATACATGCTTAACATTAATCCACATAAAAAGCAATGAGTTTAAAATGAATTTAAAACAAAATTGCACTCAAAAGTTGTGAGAAGTGCAGACTAGTCCATTTTTGGTGTGGACTAGTCTGATTTCTCTCTGACCTCCCTCGGACATGTCCGTTTTTGCTGCAGACTAGTCCATTTTTCTCTTTATACCGTTTTCGGACTTGTCTGGTCCATTGCGGACTAGCCCGGTCATCCCAACCTTGAAAATTTTGCTAAGTCCCCGGACTTGTCTGAACTTGTCCGTTTTCTGCCGGACTTGTCCGTTTTGTTCTCTCACTAACGTCAGACTAGTCCGGTCTAGTGCGAACTTGTCTGATGATCGCGATTCCAAGTTGATCTTTTGTTTGACGATGTGTTTTGGATTTTACCATAAGTGGGCCTAAGGATGTCATGCCTAACTCTTTTGGAGCCCATGTGGGACCCTACACCGGCCTCCACCCTCTCTAAAACCGACCTCCATCAAACCCTTACCCTCCACCTCTATATAAACAACCCCACCCCTCAACTTTACATCTCTTTGCCACTTTTGAATCACACCCAAACCCTAGCTCGTGCATAGCCATCGCCAAGGAGGGAGAAGGAGATCCAGGGCAAGAAGAAGAAGAGGAGGAAACGAAAGAAGATCAAGAGACCAAGATCTCCATCAACTTTGCGTTCTTCATCAACAATTCACCATCAAGTTCTCTTCATGAACCCTAGATTGTCGAGATCCAAGTGTTGCCTCCAAAACCCTTGATTCATTGGAGTTCTAAACATCTGGTATACCTTCTACTTTCTCTTTCTCACGTGAATTCAACCCCGTTTCTCCAAATTCACGTCGATCTAGAAAACCCTATTTCACTGGTTCCACGAAGGGCGGACTAGTCCGGTTCCAAGCGGGCTAGTCCAGTCTGGCTGTCCGTTTTCTACTGAATTAATTCTAAATTGATTCGAATCAATTCCAAACCTGTCCAAACTTGTTAGAAACCATTAGAGCTAGTTAGTAAACATTATTATCAGCTCATTAACAAAGTCTTACCTCACAATTGCATTAATCCTACATATGATGTCATATTCAGTAACATATGAGCATCTATTGATTGTGATTCTTGTCTTGTATGTTCATTGCGCGGATTAGACGGATTTTTGCTAGAGGGTGTTGCAGAAGACCTCCAGCACCAGGATTTTGAAGACTTTGACCCGAACCAAGCCCAAGAGCAAGGCAAGTGCCCTTGAACATATTGATCCTATTTTTACAATAAATGTTTTATTTTCAAAACTGCATGCTTGTGTCAATTTGATGGGAAATCCTATGATAGGAAGTTTACTAGCTTTTTTTAACCACCCTTGTCACCTGGAATACATGGTAGAGAGTCGGGAAGAGCTTTTTACCTTTTGCTTCGCTCAACTTGATTGGGATGGGAAAACAACCAAGTTACTTAATCATAAATTATTGAGATAATGGATAATGTACATTGATGAACATGGTTAATGGTAACATGGTAATGGGTGATCTAAGCAGGTATGGTATGTGGACGGGTTGGATGTTATGGTGGTTTCACTTGCTTTAGATCTAAGGACCGGTTCGTGGAGCGACCATCCAGGATTTACAGTGCCACCACAAGGCCAAGTATGGGTGCGACATAGTTGATTAATTAGGGTATTGCTAGTATTGCGTAGATCATTTGGCACACCGGGGAAGGGGAGTCGGTTTGGGTTTGGATTTAAGGCGGGACTCCTTGGGATCTGAATGGCATAAGTGGGGGCCCTTGGTTGAAGATGTGCTCAGTGGGAGGCATTGCCACCAGTGAAACCTCAGTGGGTCCATACATACTAGTAATTCCTTCGTAAAGGCTATTTTGTCATTTCTTGGCTACACACCAACAGAAGTGTGAGACGGCATAATAGAGGTTCCTAGTTGTTGAAAGATGATGAAATCACGAACACGTGGGTAAAGTGGTACAACCTCTGCAGAGTGTCATAAAAACTATCATGATAGCCGTGCTCCCGGTCATGAGCAACCTGGACCCTCACATGATTAGAGGGAAACATGGGATTTGGGATAGTTTGGTTATGTTTTGGTATTGGTACTAGCTATGGTTGGTAATATGGTTATGGCTGGTTATGGATTGAATTATGGTATTGGATTTGGTTAATGGTAATGGTGAAATCTGGTATAATGGCGATGGATATGTAATATGGACTTATACTATGATAATCATGGCGGGATATGATGGGTTTACTTCACATACATATAATATACTGCTTTTCAAATGTTTTGATGTACCTTTCAACACTTAGCCTTTATTATTATCGTCATTTGTATCAGCTACATGTCATACTTTCCCACACTTGCTGAGTACGACATGTACTCGCCCTTGCAATCCCCCCACCAACAGTTGCATGTCAGGATTGGGAGTATCATGACATTAATGCGGAGTTCTAGGCCGTGTTTACCATCAGCTTGCCTGTGGTTTTATTGGACGCCATATCCCTTTGCTTGGCTACATAGTTGCTTTATTAGTTTATTTCCGTTGCATTAGCTCAAACTTTTCATTAATAATCATTAGAGCTGTAATTTGAGGATATTATGAATTCTGTAATAAAAGTGGTTAATTAATCTTGTTCTGTGGTAATTATCTGGTTATCCTTTTGTGAATGCACTCGTGTATGTGTGTTGAACGTCTTGGGCACACATATGCGTCACACTTGGTTTATTTTTGGAACCGGGTGTCACAGGCTATCACCACCTACTGCCTACCTCTTCAATCTGTGGGTCTACGAGACATTCAACACTACTTATCTATCCTAGCATGATGCTAGCATATTAAGTAATTACCTTATGATCCGAGGCACAAGCCATCAAAAGGCAATGAACTAAATCATCGTTGAACCAATGTTAATTCATAGCATAAGTGATTCACATTAACATAATCATGTCGTAGCTAATTAGACTACAATGGGGGTTTGTAGTGTTTATGATGATATAATGAGAATATTATAGCATAATCATAAATACTACTCCTACCACATGTATGGAATCCACAATCAAACAAGTAATGCTTCATCCAAGTATATGAACAATAGAAGACTAAAAATAACATCTTAATTAAGAACAAATTCACGAATACAAATAGGAATATGAGAGCCATACCTTTCCCAATTAGGAATTGGGAAGAGACTGATTCTACTCCTCTCCTACTTGAATTATGGACTAGAGACTCTCCTCTCTACATCCTATACTCCTCTAAACCTATGGAGAATAGTGGATACAGAATACTCAAGTGGTGTGTGTTGGAAGTGAGGGTAGGGGTCCTATTTATAGGTGGAGAAGGGTCGGTTCTTGCCACCAAAAGCGCGCAAATCAGTCATCGCTGACTTCTTCAAGCTGGGAGGAGCCAACACGTGACGATTGACTGAGTTTGGCGCCAGGACTAGGTCGACCGACTAGGGGGGTCAGCTGACCTGGTCTTTGCACCATTTCTCGTGTGCTTTCTCCAGGTCACTATCAGGTGGGTCCCATCCCTTGATATGGGTGCTACACCGTTGGATGGCCTCGGATACTTCTGTTTGTGGGCCATTTGATCCATGTGGTGCCACATGTCATTGCTTGATTGGCTGAGATGGTATTTTATAAGATTGCTCCCCCTCTTTTACCTCATTTCATGCAATAATTCCCTGCATGCACTATTTCTCCAAAGACAAGTGGAAATAGGTTAAATTGAAAGGTGATGTGTGCAAGAAATGACAATTCTTTCACATAATTGAGTTATATTGATGGGTGAAATTGGTATATAACAGCCGTCAACAAACTCCCCCAAGCTTATCCTTTGCTCGTCCCGAGCAAAGTCAAGACTTTAGGTTGATGATCAGGAGTTGCTACAATGTTCTATTTTTCAAAAGTACAATGTACACAACAAAATACTCTACCTAGTATTGCGAAAATTGGCGTGGTACTTCACCCATCTCAAGTTATTATGGGGCCTATGCCTTCTCCTATTCATGGGTGGTTGAAAGATAGAACAACAATTGGAGCATATATACCCTAGAAACCAAGTTCTACTCAAATTCTGGAGAGTTGAATTCATATTTTAAGTATCTCAATTTATTCTCTCGGTCTCTCCTTTATGTATAGTGGAAATATATCCTCACCAATCCATTTTACCTAAATTCATCCTTCCTCTACATAAGGCTTGTATGTGGAGCTTGGTAGGGAATATAGTAGGCATATTCACAACACATAATATTGCTAAGTCAAAAGAGCAAGCCTTAGGAGAAATCAATTCAAAACAATTTAATTCAAGACTTGTGCATGTGTGATGGAATGGAGGTGGATGTGGATATTTGAGATAACTCCTTTTTTAGTGGACTCTCTTATTTTGCAGGGATGAAACATGACTACTTTTCTTTCTCTCTCCTTTTTTCTCATGCTTATGATGTAAGAATGCATTTTCTTTTTCTTTTCCTTTTTCTTGTAGCCATGTCTTCTACTCCCTTTTTATGCAATAAATTTTAGAGAGAGTACTAAGAATGAATGGTATGGAGTTTCTCTTTTCATTGTGGAATGGTGGTATGATAGAATTTTGCTTACTTCTAGTGTAGAAGTATAGCATGTGCAAGTGAAGTCTTGAATTCAAAAAGTAATGAATGAAATCTCATATAGGTCTATACTAGTTTGACAAAGCTCAATGTGAAGACAAATAGCATATGCATAAGGTCTA
The DNA here is from genome assembly GCA_036927565.1 of Tuctoria greenei. Lineage (NCBI taxonomy): Eukaryota > Viridiplantae > Streptophyta > Magnoliopsida > Poales > Poaceae > Tuctoria > Tuctoria greenei. The sequence continues at coordinate 17,807,559 of JAYESD010000003.1, forward strand.
TCAATGTAATATATCATATGGCTTTGGTAGGTATTTCCAATCAAATGAGAGTAACTTAAATATTTTTAGAATTTTCTCCAGAAATCCAAGTTTCACTTTCAAACTAGGAATAGCAGCCCTATCACTATATCATATCTCACAAACCCTTAGAATGGATTAAGCTTTTTGTAAGGATCGAATGCCCAAGAGGGGGGGGTGAATTGGGCTTCTTTTCAAAAATTAAAGCAATAAAAACTTAACTATTAAAAGCCCAATTCCCTATGCAAACAACCTATGCATTCAAGTGAATAATAATTTTGTGGTATATGAAATGCATAAGTGTAACGGGAAAGAAAGTGTGCAAACTCCCGTGGAGACACGAAGACACGGTGATTTATCCCATGGTTCGGCAAGATCATCAAGACCTTCCTACATCCACGTTGTGGCACCCACCAAAGGGTATAGCCACTCCCAAGTCACCGAGACCAGGGATCTTCACTAAAAGTCTCCGTTCACCATCTCCGGTAAGGTGGAGCTCAAGCCTTGTACAAGTTTGATCCTACAGGCTTCCACAACCGTCTTGGCAAGCTCCGGAAGGCTCTCTCCAATCACCGACTGTTACATGGTGAATGCAATCACCAAGAGACACTCACTTACAGCTCTCACTAGACTAGAGACCCCAATCACAAAGAATGGAAGCACACAAGCATCATCTCTAGCAAGTTCTAGCCTATCTCTTGGTGTACAAGTGGTGTAAATGATATGGAAGTGGTTGCTCAATGTCTTGAATGCTTGGTAATGTGTAGAGTAGCTCTAGGCATCAAGACTTATCGAAATGACTGGTTGAAGGGGTATAAATAGCCAACTTCCACAAAATAGCTGTTGGAAAAGTAGGCTGACATCACTGTTCTGCAAACATCGGATGATCCGATGTTCTCCCTTCAGTTGTCATCGGTCGAATACAAATTAGCTGATGTCACTGTGTCAGATATGACAGTTGATCGACTGTTGTAACACTTGCCTCATCATCAGATGATCCGGTGACACTTGAAACAAAATGGTCCAGAAATAATGCTTACTGGAATGATTGACCGATGTGTCATAGTTGTACATCGGATGATCCGATGTTACACTTGGTCCAGGGAAATTGCTTACTGGAATGATTGATCGATGTAACACTTGCTTCATCATCGGATGATCCGGTGTATACTTAAGACTGATGTCTTCTTCTGTTTAGAGCCAACTCGACCGATGTAGTGTTTTCTGTATACATCGATTGATCCGGTGAGTTGATTTTTTCTGCTTCGAGTTGTTCTAAGTGATTGTTTTGGAATTTGTTCGAGTGACCTCTTAGACATTGGTTTGAAATGTTCTTTTGATGATGACCAAGATTTGAGTGCTGTCAATTTTGATGGAATAATTTTGACATATGTGCTTTTTCTTTTAGTCTTCACAAAAATCAACTGACCTCGTAAAATATTTTGTTGAGGGGTCTCCAATTGTATCCAATGAGCAGTAGATGATATACATATAGAGTTCATTAAGTGTGATGAGTGATATGAGAGATCTTGCATCCACAAACTCATTAGTAATATCCAACGGTTGTCATTAATCACCGAAACCATACCTCATGGGGGCCTAGATGCTTTCAATCTCCCCCTTTTTGGTGATTGATGATAATACAACGAGTAAAGCATAACAGTAGTGAAATTAAGAATAACACATGAGAGAATTAAGTGGCAGACGGATAACTCAAGAATAGCAAAAGAGTAGCAAATCTCCCAAATTACAAAAGCTCCCAAAAAGATATACTCCCCCTACAACCAGGACTCCCCCTAGGACTATGCTATCCCTCCCTCTGACTCTTCTCCCCCTTTGGCATCAAGACACCAAAAAGGGAAGCTGAGTGCCTAAGGATCCTGAGCGCTTGGGGCGATGACGAACTGGTCGCCGTCGGGGGTGCTGTCGTCGGAGCTGCTGCCTGCTGCTACTGAGGCTGGAGTGGAGGAGACGGGGGCTGCGGGAGCTACTATTGGTGCCTGCTGAGTCTGGACTGCTGATATCGGGGCACTGACAACTGAAGCCAGAGTCTGCTGGAAGAGTGTCGAAGCCGGCAGGGGAGAGTGAATCGGTGCGCCTGGAGCAAGCAGTGGTGACATGCTGATCGACGGTATCGGCGTGGTCGGCACTGGAGCTGAGACTGGTGCCAGGACAGGCGGACCTGGAGCTAGACCCGGAAGCTATGAGGGCAGGGCAATCCCGGTCTGAGTGTAGATGTTGGTGATCAACCCCAGGATGCCCATCATGGCCTGCTGTGTCTTCTTGTCAAGAGAACGCTAATGCATCTGATCAATCAGTCCAGTGAGCCTGTCATTGTCCTCTTGCCTCTCGCGGGCTATCTGATGCTGCATCTCCCGCTGCTGCTATTGGAGCTCCAAAAGACGTGCAGCCTGCTTAGCTCTGGCCTGCTCAGCTGCAAGCCGGTCCAGTCGCTGCTGCTCAACCATCTGCTGAAGTAGAGAGGTAAGCTCGGACGGCTGAGAGATCTATGCCTCGGACATCGGAGGTGGAGTAGGAGGTGGTACAGTCGAGCCTCCAGCCTCCGCATTGTGCTGCCTGGGTGAGGGAGGAGGTGGGAAGTACTCCTCTACATTGTCACTAGTGTCACTCTCTGACCAGATGTGCTGTAGATCCCCTCCGTGAGCCTCAGCATGTGCTAGGATCTCATCTTCCTTCTCGAGGTTTGACCAGTCTTCCTCTGAAAGGCGAGCTCGGACCTAACGCTCAACTGGGCGGCCAAGACGGCGGTCTCCAGGAGCTGAAGCACGGTAGTGTCTGAACCTAGTGACACTCTTGTCGGTGAGACTGTCACGCACGGCTGACCCCTCTAGAGCCAACAGGTAGAGGAGGTGACTGATCCAGTGGCCGAACACAAGCTACCTCATCATCCCAACTCCATCAGTGATAACATCCTCCATCTCACAGATGAGAATATCCACGATGTGGAACTCCATCCTGTTCATGACATAGAACAAGAGGGTCTGCTGCAGACTGGTAAAGCCCTCAAGGTATTCGGACCTGTGTAGAAGTGTGCGGCGCAAGGCAAGGTGCACAGTGCGCGCAGCTGGAGAGAGTAGAGCAGGTACCCTCGGCTGGTCAGGTGAGAAGGGCTGAGCGAACAGTGACCGAATCTCCTCAAAAGGTGGTGCCACACCTCCAGTGAGCGGCCTCCTCGGTGGGTCAGCCTGTCCATACACCAACTCATGCAGGCAGGTGTCATGGAGATCCACGCCTAGCAGCTGTCCCAAGTCTGTCTGGTCAGATGGTGAGGCTGGCCCATAAACATGAAGTCAATGGATCTGCGGCCCTCTGAAACATAAAGTGTGGCATAGAACACTCGAACCCAGTCCTCCACGAAGGCACCCCGCTGGTAAGACATGAGCTCCACTAGCCCTCTACACCTCTCAAAGTAAGGGCGAATCTCAGTCCCGGCTGCAAGTGCGAGCTGATCCCAGTCAAGAAAGTTATGCTGGAAAGCTTATGGCCCCGATGTCTGTAAGGCTCATACAGCGACGCCTGTGTCAGGGTCCAGAAGCGGATGTCCACAAGTGGCTCTTTGGGCTGCGGGAACCACTCCTCAAGCAGAATACTCCATATAAGCTTCCTGAGATGCTTTGCCTTCAACTTCCTGTAGTCAGTAAGGCGGACACCCTCACCAACCCGGACATTGGTGTCCATCTCATAGACGGCTCTCTGGGCCACCCTATCCTCCCGAAGCTCAGCTGCAGAAGGTCTCTGTCTCGGGGCTGCAGCTGGATGACCTCCACGGGTCCTAACTGAGCGCCGACGAACAAGCGGCACCTCTGGCTCCTCAGGCACCTGTGGCTGCCTCTGTTGGGCCTCCTGGATCCTCAGCGATCCTCCTCGGCCACGCTCTCACTCCTCAGCGGCATGAGCGGCCATCAGAGCTTTCTTCTCCTCTTTCGACAACTTCTGCTTCTTAGCTGCCGACTCCTCAATAGCCTTTCCCTTTCCTTTCTTATCACGGCCCATCTCGAGTGACGACGACGAAGATGAGAGCGCGGTACAACGATGTCAGGTGCACAATACGGCGACACAAACAACGACGCGGCTGGGCGAGCCCTAGTGACGAAGAGGAATGCGGCGGCTGGGCAAGTGGAGTGGCAGGCTATGAGCGGTGGCGCAGGGTGGCGGCGGCGGTGGTGCGGCGGCGGTGAAGGGCGGCGGCAGCGCTTGGGGAAGCGGCGCTGAGCGACGGCGACTCTGAGGGTGGCGGCGGCCGGAGGGCGGCGGTGGCCAGAAGGCGGCAGCAGGGCGAGGGCACGGAGCGGCGACGGCGGAGAGGAGGGCTCGGAGTGGCAACGTCGGGGAGAGAGAAAGGAAAAAAGAGAGAGAGACAAAGGGGCGCGCTAAATAGGTGGGGCCTGAACCCTAGCTCAAATTTTAACATCGGATGATCCAACGTCAGTTGAGAGGTGCATCAGTCGAATGGTACAGTAAGGGTATTCCAGAGGCACCTTCGGCATCGGATGATCCGACGTGGAAACGATTATCATCGGTTGAATTTGGCTCAACTCCAGAAATGTGAACATCGGATGCTCTGATGTTTCTCAGAATGAACTCATCGGCTGATTTGACTTTCTGACTGAGCTGACCCTTGTACTTAAGCACAAACTGATCCAATGATGCTTCTGGCCTAAGCATCAGATAATCCGATGACTACAAAAGATCAGCAACATCCCATATATGTCCTTTGACTTAAACAAACAAAGAGAAACACAAGTCTTAGGACTTTTTGGGCAACCCCTTACCCCTCAAAAAGATTATAACACTAGTTTCCAATAACTTGGCTAAGTCCTAAAGCAAATAGAACACCAGAAAAATCAAGGAAGAAATCCAAATAAAATGTAAGGCCCATGCTTTGTGAGCTAGAGGATGAAGACTTCTATCTCTTTAAAGCATGTTCCTTTAGGCATTAATGCACCTAACACTTTGTTCTTTCCACATCATATGAGTTGAGATATTGCATTTCAAACAAGTCTCTTTCTCATGAAGTGGGTTCCCCTTTGTGACAATCTACCGTATGCAATGCCAAACAATTTTTAATGCAGGAAGTTAAACGTGAGTGCAAGTCTATATGGCAGACATCATGCAAGATATAAATTAAATCTATCTTGCCAAATTTGAACCTTTCAGAGGCTTCTTCAGGGAGAGCACTCTCCAAGTCTTGGGGATACCCAAAAGAACCGCCATCCCAAGCTAACCCTTGCTCGCCCCTATCCTTTGAAAGTTAGACAAGACCTATATGTGATGCATTCTTACATGACCATGGCAACTTACATGACGTTCGATGCATCTAGCACATTTAATTCACTCCTTAGTCTAGAAAATGTTTTCTCATCAAGTGGTTTAGTGAAGATATCCGCCAATTGTTCTTCGGACCTAACACCTTGCAAGGAGATGTCTCCCTTAACTTCATGGTCCCGCAAGAAATGATGGCGAATATCAATGTGCTTAGTGCGGGAGTGATGAACGGGGTTTTTTAGCAATCTTAACCGCACTTTAATTGTCACAAAGGAGAGGCACACAACCAAGTTTAACACCAAAGTCCAAAAGGGTTTGCTTCATATAAAGGATTTGGGCACAACATGCACCGACCACTATATATTCCGCTTCCGCAGTGGACAAAGCAACGAAATTTTGCTTCTTGCTAGACCAAGATACTAGGGAACGCCCGAGCAAGTGGCACCCTTCGGAGGTACTCTTGTGATCCACACGACATCCGGCAAAGTCCGAATCCGAGTAACCCAAGAGATGGAATTTAGCACCTTTGGGGTACCACAGGCCTACACTTGGGGTATGCTTGAGATACCGAAGTATCCTAAAGACCGCCTTTCGGTGCGATTCTTTAGGTGCCGCTTGAAAGCGAGCACACAAGTATACACTAAACATGATATCGGGCCTAGATGCGGTAAGATAAAGCAATGAACCAATCATAGGACGATAATTAGATTGGTCAACAGGTTTACCGTCCTTATCCGCGTCGAGATGACAATTTGTTGCCATTGGAGTACTTCTTGATCTACAATCTCCCATCTCAAATTTCTTCAAGAGGTCCTTGGTATACTTTTCTTGATAGATGAAGGTCCCCTCTCGAAGTTGCTTGATTTGAAATCCAAGAAGTTGAGCTCTCCAATCATCGACATCTCGAATTCCCTAGACATCATTTTGCCAAACTCATGGCTAAGAGCTTTGTTAGTTAAACCAAAAATAATATCATCGACATAAATTTGACAAACAAATTGTTCTCCATCAATGTCTTTGGTGAAGAGTGTAGTGTCCACCCTCCCGATCTTGAATCCTTGCATGATCAAGAAATCCCGTAGTCGTTCATACCACGCTCTAGGCGCTTGCTTGAGCCTGTAGAGCGCCTTGTATAACATATACACATGATTAGGATTCCTCAGATCTTTGAACTCGGGAGGTTGTTCAACATAGACAAGCTCGTTAATATAACCATTAAGAAAGGCACTTTTCACATCCATTTGATAAAGCTTTATATTATGATGTGATGCAAAAGCAAGAAGTATACGGATGGCTTCTAGTCGAGCGACCGGAGAAAATGTTTCTCCAAAGTCTAGTCCTTCAACTTGCGAGAAACCCTTGGCCACAAGTCTTGCCTTGTTGCGGATCACAACACCGTTCTCGTCTTGTTTGTTGCGGTACACCCACTTTGTCCCGATGATGTTCTTGTCCTTGGGTCGCTCCTCCAACACCCAAACTTCATTGCGGATGAAGTTGTTGAGTTCTTCTTGCATGGCCATTGCCCAATTTGGATCTTGGAGTGCTTCCTCAATGTGAGTGGGTTCTACACATGAAACAAACAAGTAGTGCTCACAAAACGTAGCAAAATGGCGAGAACGTGTACTTACTCCCCTTGACGGAATTCTGATAATTGATCAATCGGATGCACCTTGGAGATGCATCCATGCCTCATAAGTGGTTGTGAAGCACTTGGTGGTGGTGATGCGTGTTGCTCTTCTTGTGGTTGGACTTGATCATGGACTTTTTCTTCTTCTTGATGTTGTGTGGCTTGTGAATCTTGTGTCGGCAATGGATCATCATTTTTTTCTTCATCAACTTGAGGTGCCATAGATGTGTTGATGTTGGAACTTGAAGCTCCCCCTTGATCATGGCTCTCCTCAACTTTAGGCTTGATGTCTCCAATGGTCATGTTCTTCATAGCCTCTCGTAGAGGCTCATCATCTATTTCATCATGACCAAAACTCTCCTCTTGGGAGCCATTATTTTCATCAAACTCAACATCACAACTTTCCTCAACTAAACCGGAGGTTTGGTTGAATACTCGATATGCTTTTGAGTTTGATGCATAACCAAGAAAGATACCAACATCACATCTTCTTTCGAACTTACCAAGCCTTTTCTTGCGGTAGATGTAGCACTTGCACCCAAAGACTCGGAAATAGGAGATGTTGGGCTTTCTCCCAATGAGAAGTTCGTACGGAGTCTTTTGAAGTAGTCGATGTAGATAGACCCGATTTGCGGCATGGCACGCCGTGTTGATTGCTTCGGCCCAAAACTTCTCGGACGTGCCATAGTCATCAAGCGTTGCTCGTGCAAGAGTGATGAGAGTCTTGTTCTTCCTTTCAACGACACCATTTTGTTGAGGAGTGTATGTGGCTGAAAATTCATGCTTCACGCCTTCACGATCACACCACTCCCCAATGTTGTAGTTCTTGAATTCGGTGCCGTTGTCACTCCGGACATTGATGATGATAAGTTGAAATTCCCTTTGGGCACGATTAGCGAAGGTCTTGAACACTTCCGGAGCTTCACTCTTGTCACCTAGAAACAAAGTCCAAGCATAGCGAGTGTAGTCATCAACTATAACAAGACAATAGAGATTACCACCAAGACTTTGATATGTGGATGATCCGAAGAGGTCCATGTGGAGCAATTCAAGTGGCTTGGAGGTTGACACCATTGTCTTCATCGGGTGGTGTGAAGCCACTTGTTTCCCGGCTTGACAAGCGCTACAAAGCTTATTCTTCTCAAATGTGACATCCTTCACGCCGGTCGCCATCCCGAGCTTGAATGACTTCTTGAGCTTGCTCATTCCAATGTGAGCAATGCGTCGATGCCATAGCCAACCCAAACTCGTCTTGGTGAAAAGACAAGTGGTCAAGCTAGCATCCTTGTCGGAGAAGTCTACTAAGTAGAGATGTCCATGCTGAAACCCTTTGAAGATTAGTTCTTTGCTTGTTTCACTAGTCACAACAATATCATTCTTGCTAAAGGTGCACGTTAGTCCAAGATCACATAATTGTGCAATAGAAAGCAAATTGAAACTAAGTGACTTAACATACAATACATTGGAAATAGATAAGTCATTTGAAATTGCAATCTTACCCAACCCAATTACCTTCCCCTTAGAGTTATCACCAAAGGTGACTTGTTCATGATTGCCGGGGTTCTCTATGGAGGTGAACATACCATCGTTGCCAGTCATGTGTTGAGTGCACCCTCTATCGAGTACCCAATGCTTTCCTCTGACTTTGTAGTTCACCTACACACATGAATTCAATTTTTGATTTTAGGCACCCAAGCCAACTTAGGTCCTTGTATGTGTGATACAAGTGTTTTTGGGATCCAAAGTTGCTTGGGGAGCTTCCCCTTCATGCCCTTCATGTCTTTGCCAATGAACCTTGCCTTCACCTTGCCATCTACTTTACTCAAGAGATAATAGTGACCATTAAAGGTGGACTTGTAGTTAGTACGCAATTTTGGAGAAGGCCGTTTAGGAAGAGGACACTCCCTTGTATGGTGACCGGTGACCTCACAATGTTGGCAATAAGAACCAACTTCCTTGATGAAGCTCGTTTTAAGCTCTGGTGAGGGCACCTTTCCTTTGTTAGGCACCGGGAAGGATACAAGTCCTCTCTTGTTGAAGGCCCTTGCTTGTTCGAAGAGGATTTCTTTGTGCTTGACTTCTCCTTTAGATAGTCTTGCCACACTAGTGCGGAGACTTTCAATTTCATCCATCAAATCCTTCTCCCTAGCATTTTCTTTCAAAGGCAAAGACTTATGCAAGACATTAGTGGCATGAGAAACAATAGATACCTTATCATTAAGGGTTTCTTTCTTTATAGTTTTCAATTCTTGATCAAGGACTTCATAAGCAAGGTTAAGTACTTGATGCTCATGGATTAACTCATTGTGCTTTCCCAAGAGTGCTTGGTGTGCTAAGTCAAGCTCATGATGATCTAGCTTATTTGAGCCTTATCCTCCTCAACTTGCTTGACATGAGATTTGAGCGTGTCATGATCCTTAAGTATGCTTTCATACTTGTCAAGCAAATCGAGGTTAGCACTCTCGAGCTTAGCACGAGCTTCTTCAAGAGCCTTGACCTTACTCTTTTCCCTTTTAATGATAGTGTGGTATTCATTTATCAATGAAGCTAAGTCATCGAGGGAAAGCTCATCATCGCTAGAGTCATCACATACCTTGGTGTTACCTTTTGCCATGAGGCACATGGGAGGTGGACAAAGAGATGAATCATCATTGTTGGCAATGGTAAGGCCGACCAAGCTTTCTTCTTCTGCTTCACTCTCTTCATCACTAGATTCTTCGTCGGCGATCCATTCATTTGCCTCACACATGAACACCTTTTGTGGACCTTTTCTCTTCCTTGGAAAGAGTTTTGACTTTTTGCCTTTGTAATGCTTCTTCTTCCCAAGGAATCTTGGTTTGGGCTTGTCCACTTCATCATCCTCACTATCCTCAAGCTTCCGATGCTTGCCCTTGTGATTCTCTCTTCTTTTGTCCGGTTTTGGACAATCATAGGAGATGTGGCCTTGATCACCACAATTATAGCAAGTCTTGTTGTCATCTTTTCTTGGTAGAAATGCTTTCTTTTTGGGATCAAAGGTGTATCCCTTCTTGGCAATCTTGGAGTTTAAGCGAGAGAATTTTCTCATCATCAATGCAAGCTCATCATCGTCATCTTCACTTGATGCTTGCTCTTCTTCACTTGAGCTAGGCTCAACCACTTACTTTTTCTTGAGATTTGTTTTCTTGGTGGAAGCCTTTAGAGCAATTGTTTTTGAAGATGATTCCTCCATCATCCCAAGCACACTCATCCCATGAGCGTGAATCTCTCCAATAAGTTCCAAAACTTCAATGTGGTCGAGAGATTCCTTTTGAAGCATGAAGTTGATGATGTTGTACTTTGGCTCAGGAAGGAGCATAAAAATCTTGCGGTTGATGAGTCCTTTGCCAAGAGAAGCAATATCAAGAGCATTAATTTCCTCAATGAGAACATTCAAGCGAGAAAACATTTCATTGACATTTTCATAAGGTAGCATTTTGAACTCATCATATTTAGCCTTAAGCATATGATACTTTAGTTATTTAACACGAGAAGAACCCTCATGAATTTCAATCAAGCAAGCCCAAATTTCACAAGCCTTTTCTTTGCTAGCAATCCTAGCAAACACATCTTGACTAATGCATTCGTAAATAGCATTTCTAGCTTTTGCATCCCACTTAACTTGATCACCTATATAGTTATGCTCACCAAACCTCGCATGGGTCGCTTCCCATACCTCGGGAGCAATAGCCTCTAGATAAGCACGCATACGTGCTTTCCAATAGGCAAAGTTCTTGCCCTCGAAGATGGGAACCAAACCCCCAATCTTGGCCATTTTAGCTCTCTAGCGGTGAAGCTAGAATGATCCAATGAGCAACCAAGCTCTGATACCAATTGTAAGGATGGAATGCCCAAGAGGGGGGTGAATTGGGCTTCTTTTCAAAAATTAAAGCAATAAAAACTTAACTATTAAAAGCCCAATTCCCTATGCAAACAACCTATGCATTCAAGTGAATAATAATTTCGCGGTATATGAAATGCATAAGTGTAACGGGAAAGAAAGAGTGTGCAAACTCCCGGGGAGACACAAAGACACGGTGATTTATCTCGTGGTCCGGCAAGATCATCAAGACCTTCCTACATCCACGTTGTGGTACCCACCAAACGGTGTAGCCACTCCCAAGTCACCAAGACCAGGGATCTTCACTAAGAGTCTCCGTTCACCATCTCCGGCAAGGTGGAGCTCAAGCCTTGTACAAGTTTGATCTTCCGGGCTTCCACAACCGACTTGGCAAGCTCCGGAAGGATCTCTCCAATCACCGATTGATACACAGTGAATGCAATCACCAAGAGACACTCCCTTACAGCTCTCACTAGGCTAGAGACTCCAATCACCAAGAATGGAAGCACACAAGCATCATCTCTAGTAAGTTCTAGCCTATCTCTTGGTGTACAAGTGGTGTAAACGATGTGGAAGTGGTTGCTCAACGTCTTGAATGCTTGGTAATGTGTAGGGTAGCTCTGGGCATCAAGACTTATCGAAATGACTGGTTGAAGGGGTATAAATAGCCAGCTTCCACGAAATAGACGTTGGAAAAGTAGGTTGACATCACTGTTCTGCAAACATCGGATGATCCGATGTCCTCCCTTCAGTTGTCATCGGTCGAATACAAATTAGCTGCTATCACTGTGTCAGATATGACCGTTGATCGATCGATGTAACACTTGCCTCATCATCGGATGATCCAGTGACACTTGATCCAGAATGGTCCATAAATAATGCTTACTGGAATGATTGACCGATGTGTCATAGTTGTACATCGGATGATCCGATGTTACACTTGGTCCAGGGAAATCGCTTATTGGAATGGTCGACCGATGTAACACTTGCTTCATCATCGGATGATCCGGTGTATACTTAAGACTGAGGTCTTCTTCTGTTCAGAGCCAACTCGACTGATGTAGTGTTTTCTGTATACATTGGTTGATCCAGTGAGTTGATTTTGTCTGCTTCGAGTTGTTCTAAGTGATTCTTTTGGAATTTGTTTGAGTGACCTCTTAGACATTGGTTTGAAATGTTCTTCTGATGATGACCAAGTCTTGAGTGCTGTCAATTTTGATGGAATAATTTTGACATATGTGCTTTTTCTTTTAGTCTTCACAAAAATCGATTGACCTCGTAAAATAATTTGTTGAGGGGTCTCCAATTGTATCCAATGAGTAGTAAATGATATACATATATAGTTCATTAAGTGTGATGAGTGATATGAGAGATCTTGCATCCACAAACTCATTAGTAATATCCAACGATTGTCATTAATCACTGAAACCATACCTCATGAGGGCCTAGATGCTTTCACTTTTGCTATCCACAATTTCCAAATCAAGGCAAAAACAATTTTAGCCAATGAGAGCAATATGTTGGAGAGTAGTAAGTTGTAAACTAAGGACTTAGAAAAATTAAAACAGAGCAACTATTCATCATTTAATCTATGTGAATTCCAAGTCATTCTTACCGCACATATTTTATTTTATTTGAAAACAAATCTATCCTACTTATTATTATTGTATTATTTTTTTATATGCAAGGTGGATGATGGGTGAATGGAAAATAAATATGCAACGGGTTGATACAATTTACCTCAAGTGGGGGGGGGGGTCCTCCCCCAAGCCTGTTCTTCACTCACCTCCGAGTGAGGGTTGAACTCTTGATGACGGAAGTACGCCGTGAAATCGGCTTGTTGTTGTTGTTGTAGCGTGCAGTTGAAGTTGGTGAATTGAGCGTCCATGTGCTGTTGCCAGTCTTGGGTACCTTGGACATGCCCTTGGAGAGTGTTGTAGATGTCACCTGTTCTCACTTCAAGCTCTTCCATACGTCTAGTGAGATCCGTCATTCTTTTGCTATAGTCATGATGACTTCTAGCCGAAGAGGAACAACATCTTCTCATGGACGTTGGAGGCAAGCTGCTAGAGCTTGAAGTGGATAAGGATGGCTCCCATGTAGCGCCTTGCCATCCATGCCAGGACGGACCTTCGATCTCATACGATGGAGGTTGAGTCCATCCAGATGCATCACCCGTTGGGTTCTCTTCCTCTTCGTACTCATGGACTGTGGAGGTTGTCGGAGGCATGGTTGCTCTCCTGGTACGACTTCTAGTTACCCTCCCAGAGGCATTACTTCTTCAGGCTTTCTCGATGGGAAGAAGGTCAATGGTTAGCCCCCGACATATATACAAATGATAATTCGGGTTAGGTAACCGAATTTCATTGACAAAGCCGAGATAATAAAATAACAAAGAGACATCTTGATCATGCTTAAGGGTATGTACTTGCACTAAATAATCTTTATCAATTAATTCTCTTTCATTTTAAATAATACTCAAATGAAGAATTTTCTAGTGCTCCTACCCTAGTAGCAATACGAGTAATCAATGAGGTGCATTCAATTGGCCCTGTTCTTGGAATGTAATCTAATCATTGTGTCATCATGGTAATAACTGGAGCAACTTTTATCTTTTTAATCATGGCAAATAAAATTTTAAGCTCATCTTCATGCACTACCCTTACGTCTCCTCTAGGGAACATAGTCATAGCCACCCATCTATGCATAAAGCGTAAAGTAGGGTTGTGTAAGTGGATATTCCTAGGTGCACTATATCTGAGCTCACTAGTTAAATATTGCCAAAAACTTTGTTTGTTAAACTTAGGCAAAGTGATTAAATCTAGCAAACAACGTTTATGGAAGCCTAGGATTTCACTTAATTCTTTCCATATGATGTTGTATTCTTTTTGAAATAATCTAAAAGTAATACCATCAAATCCTATTTTGGGTGTGCAAATAAATTGTATGGAGAGAAGGCGTGGACCTCTCTCCTCTATGTGAGCAAAGTTTTCCCATCCTAATGCATGCCAAATGGAAAAGAATTCGGAATCCATACCTATTTTGGAGATCAAATCCGAATCATAAGCTTTCGTATGAGAAAACTCATGATCTTGGAGGAGCTTGCGTGCTTGATCTTCAACTTTACTTTGTATGTCGAGGTCGTCGTTGTGAAGAAGTTGGTGCAGGTTGCTTCTCTCACCCATGGGAGTGTCCTCACCTATACTCTTACTCTGTGAACTTGATGTAGCAACAGAAGAGGGGCGTGTACTTGAGTCTCCGCCTTAGCTTGAGCTTGCAGCCTCCTTCTTCTTCTCAAACAACCTCTTCATTCCTTTCATGGCCACAAACACAACAAAGCAAAAACTCGAAAGAGGTGATGTTAGTGAAAGCAAAACCCCTGACGAATTTTCCCTTGAAGAACTTGAGAGCAAATTGCAAATGCAAACAAAAGCAAATATTTTTGGGTTGGATTTTGAGCAAGAGTATTTCAATGAAGAGCAAGAAAAACAATGTGAGCAAGAGTGACTTTGGGGAGGTGTGAAATGAGGTGAAGTGTGAGGAGAAGTGCTCCTAACGACCACCATCTATAGTTTGCACTCCCAAACGGTCACTAGGGAATCAAATGTAGCCATTGGAGGAGAGAGAGCCAAAATGGCTCTTTCCCCTAGTCGGCCGAACTGACAAGTGGACCCCCTTGTTCTCCCTTTTGGCAGGTGGCTCCCCAACTGCTATGGAATTTGCATGTTGGTGAATTACCACTTTTGCAACTCAGGAAAATTGTTTTCCAAATAAAAACTCTTTTTTCAAAACCCAACAATTTTTTTTGTGGAAAATAAATAAATAAAAATGATAGTTGAGAATAGAAGATTCTCAACTTGCTAAGAAAAACCAAATATGCAGTGGGGAAAATCAAACTAAATGGGGAAAACCAAATGAAGAGAAAATAAAAATCAAAGAAAAGGATAACTACCAAGTTAACCTATTGGCTAGGTCTTACCACCATCCGATGAGATGGACATTCCTCCTTCTTCATTTCTTCACATCCGAGCCCGGAGGGATGGGCTCGGACGGCTTGTCTTGCTTCTTCCGCCATTCCTTCTTTGGCGGCTTGGTGGACTTAGGCCTTTGAGGAGGCCCAGACTTCTCCGTCTTCTTGTGGTGTCGGCGTGGACAATAAGACGAGTTCTCCGCATAGATCAAATTCCTCTTGAATGCAATGAGTGGGTCCACCTTTGGAGATGTGATTTTGACCTCTTGAATGTGTTTAACATTCGACCCATACTTGATACGGATCATGGAGCATTGCTCCAACTTTGGGCAAAAGTTGAACTTCTCCTCCTTGCCATTGATATGGAAGTGGATTTCTCCAGATCCCACATCTATGCGAGCCTTTGCGATGCTAAGGAATGGTCGCCCAAGAATGAGTAGCGTATCCTTCTCGACCTCCATGTCGAGCACCACGAAATCCATGGCTATGAAGCAATTCCAGATTTTCACCGAAACATCTTTAGTGATACCTGCCGGATAACGGATTGAAGAATCAGCCAGTTAGAGCTGCATTGGTGTTGGAGTAAGTTCTGTGAAGTTCAGCTGGTCGAAAACCGCCTTAGGCATCACACTCATACTTGCTCCAAGGTCACAAAGGGCCTTGTCAAAGTGGTGAGCCCCAATCAAGCATGAAATTGTAGGACATCCAAGTCCCTTCTTCTTTTCTGGAACCCTATTGAGGATGGCTGCAGTTTTCCGTAAGATTGACAACCTCAGTGATGGACAATGGACGCTTGTTATTCAATATGTCTTTGAGATAGCGAGCGTAAGTGGGTACTTGCATCGCACTAATCAGGGGAACATTGATGTGGATTTTCTGGATGATCTCAACAAAGTGGTTGAATTGCTCACCCACTGTTGTCTTCCTTTGCTTGTGAGATAATGGTAATAAGTTAGTGTCTTCAAATTGCTTGCCCATTCTCTCACTAAGTGGTACACTTATGCCAACTGGGACATCCTCCTTCTCTTTTGTAGTTGTCCTCTTCTCTTGTGTGGGATACGGTGGGTCACGAGTGGTCTTGCCACCTCTCGTAGCCACCGCACTCACTTTTTCCATTGGAGAAACAACTGCAGCAAGTTGAGCCAATTGGGTTTCCAACATCTTGTTGAAACTCAATTGATTCTTGAAGGCCGAGGATAATCCTTTGATCTTGGCATTTATGCTCTCTAGGATCTTGTCACTAGCCGACAACTTCTTTGATAGGGCATCATTGATCTTCAGCTAGCCAATGGCAAGTTCTCTCAAGTTGGGTTGATTTCCATTATTGCCATTGTTGTTGTACCCTCCTTGAAAGAATGGGCGTGGTTGGCCCCACCCTTGACCTCCTGGACGATAGCCATTGTTGTTTCCATTATTGGCTACGTATGAGGCATCCTCACGGGTTTTTGGGCAGTCATTTCCCGAATGGCCCGCGTTGCCACAGACTTCACAAGTGATGTGAGAGTCTAGGGCATAGGCATTGCCACATACCTCATCATTGCCTTGTCCATCAATCTTCTTCATAAGGAGGTCCAATTTTGCAGCGATCATGTCCACCTCCTTCAAGGTGTACATACCTCGCTGGTAGGTATGGAGATGCTCGTCTCTCCAACCCGTGTTTAACACCATCTTCTCAATCAAATCTTTGTCTTTGGGCATCGTCAATGAGAAGAAGGCTCCTCCAGCAGCAACATCAACATGGTCACGGGCAGAAGGGATAAGCCCATTGTAGAAGTTTGGGATAATTAGCCAATCATCCATCACATGGTGGGGACAGGCTAGGATATACTCTTGAAGCCTTTCCCAAGCCTTGATAATAGATTCCTTGGCATCTTGTTGGAAGTTGGAAATTCTTCCACGTAGGGCATTGGTCTTTCCCAATAGGAAAAACTTGGCGAGGAATGTCGTAGAAAACTTCTCCCAAGTGTCTACGACACTTCGGTTCACGTAGAACCAGTGTTGTGCTCTCCCAAGAAGAGAGAACAGAAACAACCTAAGACGAACAACATCAGGAGATACGTCCTTGATCTTAAAAGTGCTGCATATCTCAAGGAACTATTGTAGGTGAGCACTTGCATCCTCGGATCCTTCCCACAAAATGGGTTGGCTTGCACCATAGTGATCAAACCAGTCTTGATTTCAAAGTTCACATCTCCCGCGTTAACAGTGGGCCCAACAGGCACATTGTTAGCAGAGGGAGTCGAAAACTCACGAAGGGTCTTCTGGGCCATTTGCATTTCGGCTATTGGTGCAGTTGCGCTGGCTTGCTTTGCCGCTCGAAGCTTATGAGGAGTAACAACACGAGGTCGATCTCTCAGAAGGGATTCAGGATCTTCAACAAAGTTTTTCGGCAAGCAAAAATTAGACATACACTACCCTATTTTCACATAAAATACGAAAACAAAGAAGGTTTATCTTACTAAAACCTACCAGGGTCCTATCCTATTCACTCAATGATGCAATACTTCGGCTTCCTTCCCCAGCAACGGTGCTAGAAATTCTTGTTGATATTTCCTGCGCACTACTAACAATTCATCCCTAGCAGGACTTCCAGCAATGCTTGTTAATAATTTTTAAATCACAAATGTATATTCGCAAGCGCACGAAACCTATCGATGTAGCATTTCCCCTTTTAGAGTATTCTCTAATGGTCTCATTTATATTCTCCCAAAGGAAGGCTAGGTGGAAGCAAATCAATCATCAAATGGAGAGGCTAGGTTGGTCTAGGTAGGGTTCTAGCAAGGATGGATAAAGGATAATTGGAGGTAGTGTGACACACACAAGAGCATTTTATCATAAGGGGGGTAGATGAGGTAAGGAGGGACTAGGCTAAGAATTAGGTAGACACTCCTACTGTGCTTCTAATATGCATATACATATCCTAAGTTAGTTACTAATGATCATATTAATTATGAATTCTCATGCTAAGTGGATTAACACATCGGGCACGGGTTTACCCCTAGCAACACTAGGACGACTCCTGCCAAAAGCTTGTGGCATAGCCGAACGTGGAGGATTACAAAGGACAGATAGGATTGTCGCCACCTATTGCCTACCTCTTCAATCCGTGGGTCTACGAGACATTCAACGCTACTATCTATCCTAGCCCCATGCTAGCATATTAAGTAATTACCTTAAGAGCCTAGGCACAAGCCATCATAAGGCAATGAACTAAATCATCGTTGAACCAATGTTAATTCATAGCATAAGTGATTCATATTAGCATAATTATGTCATATCTTATTAGACTACAGTGGGGGTGTATAGTGTTTATGATGATATAATGAGAATGGTATAGCATAATCATAAATACTACTCCTACCACATATATGGAATCCACAACAAAACAGGAAATGCTTCATCCAAGTATATGAACAATAGAAGACTAAAGATAACATCTTTATTAAGAGCAAAGTCACAAATACAAATAGGAATATGAGAGCCATACCTTTCTGTGAGACCTATGTGTGTTGAATACATTGGCTATGATGATAAAAGTTTTAAATACTGCCAAAAAACCCTTTTAACAAGGTTTGACTCTAGGTCCGATCTCCTGCAAGGTCCGACAATAGGTCCAACTTGTTTTAGGTAGCTCTGGCAAGGTCCGACGTAAGGTTCGACTTGATTTGGCTAGGTCCGATTTCTTTGTCTAGGTCCGACTTATTTTGGCTAGGTTTGACTTATTTTGGTTTGGTCCGACTTACTGTGGCTAGGTTCGACTAGCTTTGATAAGCTCTAGTGCTAGGTCCAACTAGTTTTGGTAAGCTCTGGCGCTAGGTCCTGCTAGCTTTGGTAAGCTCCATCTCAAGGTTCGGTTAGCTTTGGCAAGGTCTGGTGCTTGATTACAATGATTCTGCTTTTAACTTGCAATGTTTCGAACTTGCTTTTTGGATTATGAAAAGCTTGCTTAGTATTATTTTACTAAGTTTTTGGTGTGTTTTGGTGGTTATGGCTGATATCAGTTTGCTATGGTTTGCAACATGCTTATGTGAGGTGCTCACATAAGGTGTTGTGGTTATCGGAACTGACGAGAGTCAAGTCGAGGACTTGTGCTCGAAAGTATTGGTTGTTTATTCATGTGCAGGTGTTGCTTGAGTTCAAGACATGGCTGGTGACGGGATCCATTGAACAAGTCTTAGGGAGAAGATGAGATTCAACAACCAAGTTCGGGAAGAATTGTGGTTGAGTTCATCGGGAGGTTGCGCATCATGTTTGAATCAAGAACAATGCATATGAAGGTATCGTGGACGTCGTTGGAAGATGCTTGCACGTGCGCAAGGAGTGCATGGACATGGAAACATGGTTCCAAGGCGTGATGAAGAGAAGTGGACGTAAAGAATTGGTTGGAAATGTCCAACCGACTAGGTTATGGACTCAGGCTGCGGCTGAGTCGGGTTTGACTCAAATATGGAAAGATTTGAGTTGGTTACGATAGGATTTCGTATGGGTCACGAAGTTGAGTTGTTTTTAGGAATGTGGGACACGTTCCTAAGTGTCGGTACCCTGCGTACCGTATACCCCTTTTGACTACAAAAAGACCAAAGGAACTTCACCTATCTGAGTTGAAGACCTCCGAAGGCCCCACTCATACGGGGTCGGACCTGCCTCCCATCTATGGTTAGTCCCGGTGCTCCCACGTGTATACTGCAACCAGAGCTACGTCCCACACATGGGAAAGCTACAGGCTAAATACCAGTGTGGCACCTCCGGACCTAACTCCCGACAGAGGGAAGCTCCGGTCCTGACACGTGTACAACTGCACCGAACCTTCCCGTCCCATACAGCAAGCTCCGGAGCTGCCACGTGTTCAGCCGCCGGACCTTCAACTTCAACGAGCAAGACAGGAGGACCCCCAACGGCTCGGACCTTCAAGGGGCAATCAAAGACTTCAAGACCCGATTAAGTGTCATTAATACCATATTAATGACACACGATCAGAAGGCCCTTAATACCAGTAACGACACTGTCAAGGCCCGTTACCACACTATTAAGGGTAATTAACCTCATTAATTGTGTATTAGGCATCAGTAACTGCCAGGGCTACATGACGGGCCACGCTAGCGATGTAACGACCAGTCCTTGTACTATAAAAGGATTGGTCGGGCGATACACAGGCTCGCTCTCGGCTCTCGATTCTTAGACACTCTCATACTCGGTTCTGACACACGCTCACAAGTGCTCAGACGCTCAATACAACAACTACACACCCTGTGGAGTAGGGTATTACGCTCAGGCGACCCGAACCACGTAAATCCTCGTGTCTACTTGCCATCGTGTTCTGAATCTCTGCGCGCCTAATACCAAACTACAAACTCCGCGGGCTACCAATAGTAGTACCAGGAGAATTGCCAGTACCATACACCGACAGTTGGCGTGCCAGGTAGGGGGTGCCCGAGATTCAAGGATGGTGAACTCTACTGCTGGATCGTCCAACGGCAACCCTGCTGCGCAACCTGCTGGAGGCAATCCCTCCAACATGCAGTAGCCAGCAGGTGATGTGGCTCCAGCAGGAGTCATGCCACCACCGCCATCGTCCGGACCGGCAAATCAAGCTGGACAGCGAGATGGGGCGTTTGTGTCAGCCACGGCATCGGCGAACAACAACCCTGAACACGCGCTCCATGCCGCGCGCGCTCTTCTCCAACGTCCATCGCCTCCAGGAGCATCCAAGGGTGCAATGGAGCAGTGAAGGGCTGATGTGGAACACCTGGTTGCAGCAGCAGCCGATTGCATCAGCAACCAAGGTCCTCCCCCCTCGGGGCGGGCCCCATCGCAGCGTCGGACCGTGTTGGGTAGACTTGGTCTGCACCCTTCCCAACACAGGAGGTGTGCTGCATCTCAACAAGCGACGTCGCTGCCTTCTGGGGCGCGACGTACCCATACAATAACCCGGCTCTCAACTCACGACCTCCGGGCGGAGCTTGATCGCCGTTACCGTCAACAGGATGGTCGCGTCCATATCCAGCACGCTCGCGAAAGGTGAGAGGCTCGGGACAGTTCTGCTCCCGAAGGAGTAGGAGGAGGGTGTTCTACCCTGGCCATGCATCTACGCATGGTCAGATGGCCACAGAAGTTCCGGCCTCACCTGCCGGAGAAATTTGATGGGACTGTCAATCCCGTCAAGATTCTCCAAATCTACTCCACCGCAATCCTTGCGGCCGGAGGCAATGAGGCCATAATGGCCAACTACTTCCCCGTGGCTTTGACAGGGACTGCGAGGTCATGGTTCATGAGCCTCCCGCCTGACTCCATCAACAATTGGGCATATATGTGCCAACAGTTTAACCCCAATTTCGGGAGCTCATACACCCGACCGGGCACCAAACTGGACCTTTTTGCTGTCAAGCAGAAGGGGGGAGAGTCCCTGCGATCCTTCATCCAGAGGTTCTCCCAGGTATGAAACATTATACCTTCTATCTCAAGCGCTTCTGTCATTGTGGCATTTAGACAGGGTGTACGAGACAAGAAGATGCTGGAGAAGCTGGTGACCAAGGAGATCACTAGCGTCACAGAACTCTTCAGCTTGGCAGACAAATGCGCCAAAGCTGCGGAGGTCCATGAAATGCACTCCCAACCACCTCCGGAGGACAACAAAAAGTCCTCAAAGGGTGAAGCCACTACCTCCGGGAGTGGAAAAAAGAAGAAAAAGTCCAACGGCAAGAAAAAGTCGTCGGCCAGCACTCCTACTGCTACAGCTGCTGCAGCTCCGGGTGGCCGCGGGACACGTCCCGAAAAATGACCTAGGCCGTCATCTGAAGATGGTGGCAACTCCAAGATGTGGTGTCCTATACACAAGGCAAACAACCACAACCTGGAAGACTGCCGGGAGGTCCAGAACCTTGCCGAGCGCTACAACAAGCGCCGAGAAGAAGTTCCTTTCTATCAAAGGGAAGGAAAACTGAAAGTCGATGAAGCTCCGGTTGAAGAGGAGTTAGGCTTTCAGGACCCTAAAAAGGTCTTGAAGGTTGTTTACACCTCCGTCGACGACGACTCTGATGTCTCTTACAATGAACGTCGGAAAACCATGAACACCATCTTTGGTGGTTCGTGGGACATCACCTCCCACCGTGTCCTCAAGACCATGCGGCAGGACATGGCCTCAGTAGCTCCCACTGCCAGGGCGGAGCCGCACTGGAAGTGTATGGACACTGCCATCACTTTCGATGCATCAGACTGCCGTCGGAACATGATTGGAGCTGGCCAACTCCCATTGATGGTATCCCCGACCATCAACAACATCCAGCTCCACCATGTGATGATGGACGAAGGTTCGGGGTTGAACCTCATAAGCTTCGAAGCTTTCGTCAACCTTCAGCTCCGACCTTCAGATCTTCGCCCCTCCCGACCTTTCTCCGTAGTAGGTCCAGGGCCATAACCCCACTCGGTGCAATTACTCTTCCGGTGACCTTCGGGACTCGAGAGAATTACCGCACTAAGAAGTTGGTCTTTGACGTGGCACAGATCAACTTACCCTTCAATGCCATTTTGGGCAGGCCAGCCTTATACAAGTTCATGGCTGCTGCTCATTATGGCTACTTGGTGTTGAAGATGCCAACACCAGCCGGCGTTCTCCGGATTCGTGGAGATCACACCGCCAGAGTGACTGCTGTGGAAGAACTCCATGCGCTTGCTACAGCGTAGGAGGAAGAATCCAGAAAGGAGCATTCTCCGAAACCCCCGAGCATTCGTCATCGAGGCTCAACCTCCGCACCTCGCGTGCAACCAAGTGGCGACACCGACATCCCATCAAAGTTGTCCAAATCGGTTCCGACGCCGCTCAGACCACCCGTATATCGGGAGGTCTGAATGACAAATAGGAACTCATGCTCGTCACTTTCTTCTGGGCTAATGTCGACGTGTTTGCCTGGAAACCGTCACAAATGCCTGGGATCCCTAGGGAAGTGATCGAGCACAATCTGAAGATCTATCCCGACGCTCGGCCCGTACGTCAGAAGCCTCAGAAGCAATCAGTAGAGCGACAAAACTTCATACGTCAAGAAGTGAAGAAGTTGCTCGAAGATGGATTCATCCGAGAAGACTTCCACCCAAAATGGTTGGAAAACCCAGTCGTTGTACCCAAGGCCAGCGGGAAGCTTTGGATGTGTATCGACTACACTACACTGAATATGCATGTCCAAAAGATCCATTCCCACTACCTAGAATAGATCAGATAGTGGATACCACCTCCGGGTGTGAATTATTGTGTTTCCTAGACGCATATTCTGGGTATCATCAAATCAGAATGTCTAGGGAAGATGAATAGCATACTTCCTTCATCACAGTAGATGGATTATATTGTTATACTGCCATGCCATTCAGTCTCAAAAACGCTGCTTCAACATTTGTACGAGCTATTTACAAAACTTTTGGAGAGCTCATTAGAGACGTAGTGGAAGTGTATTTCGATGACATCGTCGTCAAGATCAAGAACAAAGAGTCATTCCTTGACACCTTACAAGCTGTCTTCGACAAGTTGCGAGTCACTCGCACGAAGCTGAACCCGGACAAGTGTGTCTTCGGGGTTAGCTCCGGAAAACTTCTTGGTTTCTTGGTGAACCACCGAGGAATAGAAGCAAATCCGGCAAAGATAAAAGCTATTGAAGACATGCGGCCACCATCCCACATCAAGGACGTCCAGAAGCTGACTGAATGTCTAGCTGCCCTTAGCCGGTTCATCTCAAAACTGGCGGAACGAGCGCTACCCTTCTTCAAGCTATTGAGGAAGTTTGGACCATTCCAATGGTCTGAAGAAGCAGAAAAGGCATTCCAGGAGCTGAAGCAGCTCCTCACCACCCTACCAACCTTGGTAGCTCCGAACCCTGGTGAGCCACTACTGCTTTACATTTTGGCAACTGACGAAGTTGTCAGCATGGTCCTAGTTGCGGAAAGACCAGAACCATCTCCAGTCCAGAAATCCAGACCCCTTCGGGAGGGTCCGGAGCTACCTGAAGTCGAGTCTGGGTCCCAGCTCCCAGACCCTGATCCTCAAGGCGAGACGTCGAAGGATCCATCTCCTTCAAATGAGGGAGTCACTGCTGCTGAACAAGAAGATTCGGACCCCTCTGGGAGGATCCGGATCACTTTAGGAGAAGCTCCGGGTTCCTCCAGCCGGAACTCAGAGGTTCCTGAACAAGGTCCGGACTCCTCCGGGAGGGTCCAGATTGATGAGGAGGAAGATCCGGGCCCCTTCGGGAAGGTCCGGACAGTCCAACGCCTAGTGTACTTCATCAGCAAAGTACTCCATGATGCCAAGACTCGGTACCTGCAAGTGCATAAGCTACTCTACGCAGTTCTTATTGCCTCTAGGAAGCTCCGACACTACTTCCAAGCTCACAAGATTTTAGTGGTAACCTCTTATCCACTACGTGCAATCTTGCATAACCTCAATTCCACTGGGAATATTGCAATGTGGGCAGCGGAATTAGCCGAGTTCGACCTTGAATTTGTCCCAAGACAAGCAATCAAGAGTCAAACACTGGCGTACTTCGTGGCTGAATGGACCCCCTCTCCATCAAATCCTGGGCGCCCCAGTGAGCAGAAGTCGAAACCCAAGGTTCTGGTCTTCACTAAGCCTCACTGGACTCTCTACTTCGACGGCTCCGTGCAGAAGTAGGGGGCCGGAGTTGGAGTCCTTCTCCTCGCTCCGATCAGGGAGAAGGTCAAATATATGGTTCACCTTGACTTCAAGGCAACCAACAACATGGTGAAGTATGAAGCACTAATCTATGGGCTCAAGGTGGCACTATCGTATGGTGTCAAGCAACTGTTGGTAAATGGTGATTCACAGCTTGTTGTAAAACAAGTCAAAGGTGAATGCTGCTGCAACAACCCTCAACTAGCTGCATACCTACTTGAAGTCCAGAAGCTTCAAAAGGACTTCGACGTCCTGGATCTCTACCATGTCCAGCGTCTCAACAGCGCTGAAGCCGACGAACTCTCGACGAAAGCGTCAACCGGAGCTCCAGCTCCTGACGGAACCTTCGTCTGGAGGTTGTCTAAACCTACAGCTCAGCCTACCGAACTGAGCGAAGGGGGCGAGAACAGCACCTCAAAGCTGGCGGTCCGATGGCCCTGTTACCATGGCACCCATCAAGGGTCGTAGGTGCTACAGGAAGCTCCGAGCAACCTAGCACGCAAGACTCAAATCCTCAAGTTAGCTCCGATGCATTGATCTCGGAGATCCGGAGCTACTTGAAAGATGATTTCCTTCCTGAAGATAATGTATCCACTGACCGGATAGTCAGATTGGCTAAAAGATACACACTGGTAGAAGGGGATCTTTACCGGTGTGGTGCCAATGGCGTCCTAATGCGGTGCATTACAAGGGAAGAAGGCTGCGAGCTCCTCAAAGAAATCCATGGAGGCGAGTGTGGGAACCACGCGTCTTCCCGCACGCTGGTCGGTAAAGCCTTCCGGCATGGCTTCTACTGGCCTACAGCGCTCCAGGATGCAACTGAGCTAGTGAAAAAATGTGAAGCATGCCAGTTCCATGCAAAGCAAATTCACACACCAGCCCAACCTCTACAAATGATACCTCCTACATGGCCTTTTGCTGTGTGGGGGATGTATATCTTGGGACCCTTCCCAAGAGCCGTTAGAGGTTACAAGTTCCTGTACATTGCCATTGATAAGTTCACCAAATGGCCGGAAGCAACTCCAGTTGTGACAATAAACAAGCAATCAGCTATCAACTTCTTGAAGTCCATCGTATGCAGATTTGGAGTCCCAAACAAGATCATAACTGATAACAGGACCCAATTCACAAGATCTACGTTCCAAGGATATTGTGAAGACCTCGGCATTCAGGTCAACTACGCTTCTGTAGCTCACCCGGCAAGCAATGGCCAAGCTGAGAGAGCAAATGCAGAAATCCTAAAAGGACTCAAGACGCGCACATATCAGTGCCTGAAAAAACATGGAGCCAACTGGATCGAAGAGCTTCCGCCCACCTTGTGGGCCAACAGGACAACTCCAAACCGGTCAACTGGAGAGACACCCTTCTTCCTGGTGTACGGAGCTCAAGTAGTCCTTCCTCCGGAAATCACCTTCAGGTCGCTCCGGGTCCGGACCTTCGACGATGCCGCGCAGGACCAGCTCCGGCGTGAAGACCTTGACCTCCTTGAAGAGGGAAGGTGCTGAGCAGCTGTTCGGAATGCCCAATACCGCCAAGCTTTCGGCGCTATCACCAAAGGCATGTTCACAGCTGACAGCTCGAGGAAGGCGATCTGGTGCTACGGAGAATAAAATCCAGAGAAGGGTTAAACAAACATTCCCCCAGCTTGGAAGGACCCTTCCGAGTGATCAAAGTATCCCGTCTCGGATGTGTTCGCTTGGCAACCGAGGATGGGACACCTCTCCCTAGTCCTTGGAACATTGAGCACCTCCGTAAGTTCTACGCTTAATATCACGGAGGTGAGTCTGTAGTTACATGTGATGTATGTTATAGAGCCATTGTACAGAGTCAGGTAGCTCCTCTGGGAGAACAACCAAACCTTCCCCGGAAGGTTCGCAAAGTTCAGGAAACACTTGTCAAACGAGAAACGAAACACACTTAGCCTAGTTTTGTACCCTAAGAGTGTACTTGTCGGTACCTTGAGTACTGTATACCCCTTGAGATTGCAAAGATCTCAAGGAAATGTCATCTACTTGATTTGAAGATCTTTGGAGGCCCACATGTCAGACATAACCGGACCCGCTTCCCCAACATGGTTAGTCCCAGGGTCGCCACGTGTACCATCAAACCGGAATTACCGCCCACAGGGGGGAAGCTCCGGGCTATGTACCATAACGGCACCCCCGGACCTAACCCCAGACCGAGGGAAGCTCCAAAACTGACACGTGTCTGGTGGCACCGGACCTATCTGTTCCCCACAGTATGCTCCAGAGCTGCCACGTGTCCAACCGTCGGATCTTCAGCCTCAAACCTCCGGTGGAATCCACAATGGCTCCGGATCTTCAAAGGGGAATCAAGGACTTCAAGACCCGATTAAGTGTCATTAATACTATGTTAATGACACACGATCGGACAACCCTTATTACCAGTAACGGCGCTGTCAAAGCCCGTAACTCGGTCATTAAGGGTAATTAAGCGCATCAAATGTGTACCAATATTAGTAACCACCGGGGCCACGTGTCGGGCCAGGCCAACTTGTAACGGCCTGTCCTTGTACTATAAAAGGATAGGCCGACGATACATATCGGAGAACACCTGATCTAAGCTGATAACATCTGACTGATCTGATCTGATCTGGTCTCAACGGCTCACACGCGCTCTCAACTCACGCCACCTGAGTTGAGCTCATACATCCAATACAACACCAACACACCCCGTGGATTAGGGTATTACGCTCAGGCGGCCCGAACTACGTAAATCTTTGTGTCTCCTGTGTCATTTTACATTTCACCTTCTTGAATCTCCGCGCGCCCACACCGAACCTCAAACTCCGCAAACACTTTTAGTAGTGTCGGGATATCTGCCGGACAAAACCACCGATAGTTGGCGCGCCAGGAAGGGGATCGCCTGAGATTTCAAAAATGGTGAACTCAGCTACTGAATCATCCAATGGTCATCTCGCTGTTCAAGCTGCTGGGGGCAATCCCTCCAATATGCAGCCACCAGCAGGAACCTCAGTTCCAGCAGGAGTCACACTTCCACCACTGCCGCCTTCACCAGCAAATCAAGCTGAGCAGCGCGATGGTGCACTGGCGTCAATCACTGCGTCGGCGAATCATGACAACCCGAAACACGCGCTCCATGCAGCATGTGCTCTCCTTCAGCGCCCACCACCTCCGGATGCATCCCGGGATGCAATGGAGCAGTAGAGGGCCGATGTGGAACACTTGGTTGTAGCAGCAGCCGACCGCATCAGTAACCAGGGTCCTCCTCCTTTAGGACGGGCCCCTTCGCAGCGACAGACCTTGTCTGGCAGACTTGGTCCGCACGTTTCCAACAACAGGAGACGTGCTGCGTCATAGCAAGTGACGTCGTTGCCCTCCGGGGCGCGACGCACTCACACGGTATCAAAGCTTTCAACTCATGACCTCCGGGCGGAGCTTGATCGCCGATACCGTCAACAAGACGGCCGAGTCCATATCGAGCGTGCTCGTGAAAGACGAGAAGCTCAGGATATTCCTGCTCCTGAAGGAGTAGGAGGAGGCTGTTCAGTCCTGGCCATGCATCTGCGTATGGTCAGGTGGCCACAGAAATTTTGGCCTCACCTGCCGGAGAAGTTTGATGGGACCATTAATCCCGTCGAATTTCTTAAGATTTACTCCACTACTATCCTGGCAGCTGGAGGAAATGAGGCCGTAATGGCCAACTATTTTCCAGTGGCTTTAACTGGGACCGCCCAGTCCTGGTTTATGAGCCTTCCACCCAACTCCATCAATAGTTGGGAGGAGTTGTGCCGACAGTTCACCGCCAACATCGGGAGTTCATACACCCGACCAGGCACCGAACTGGACCTTTTTGCAGTCGTGCAAATAGGGGGAGAATCCCTGCGATCATTCATCCAAAGATTCTCTCAGGTACGAAACACTATCCCTTCTATCTCTACCGCTTCTGTCATTGTGGCATTTAGACAGGGCGTACGGGATAAGAAGATGTTGGAGAAACTAGCGATCAAGGAGATCACCAGTGTCACGGAACTCTTCAGCTTGGCCGACAAATGTGCCAGAGCTACGGAGGGCCGTGAAATGCACTCCAAACCACCTTCGTAGGATCGCAAGAAATCCTCTAAAGGCGAAGCCACTACCTCCGGGAGTGGTAAAAAGAAGAAAAAGACCAACGGCAAGAAGAAGCTGTCGGCCGGCGCATCTAATGTTGTAGCTACTGCAGCTCCGGGTGGTCGGGGGCCACGCCCCGAGAAGCGACCTCGACCGTCTTCTGAAGACGGTGGCAAACCCAAGGTGTGGTGTCCAATTCATAAGACGGACAGACACAGCTGGAAGACTGTCGGGAGGTCCAAAACCTTGCCGAGCGCTACAACAAGCGTCAGGAAGAAGTTCCTTTCCGACAGAGGGAAGGAAAAAAAAAGTTGACGAAGCTCCGGCTGAAGAGGAGTTAGGTTTTCAGGATCCTAAAAAGGTCCTGAAGGCCGTCTACACCTCCGTCGACGACGATTCTGACGTCTCTGACAATGAGCGTCGGAAGACCATGAACACCATTTTTGGTGGATCATGGGACATCACTTCCCGCCGCGTCCTCAAGACAATGCGTCGGGACATGGCCGTTGTAGCTCCTACAGCCAGGGCGGAGCCTCATCAGAAGTGGATGGACACAACCATCACTTTTGATGCTTCGGACTGCCCTCGAAGCATGGTTGGAGCAGGTCAGCTGCCTTTGATGGTATCTCCTACCATCAATAACATTCAGCTCCACCATGTTATGGTAGACGAAGGTTCGGGGCTGAACCTCATAAGCTTCGAAGCTTTTAGCAAGCTTCAGCTCCGACCTTCGGATCTTCACCCCTCCCGACCTTTCTCCGGAGTAGGTCCGGGAGCCATTACCCCACTTGGTGCTATTACTCTCCCCGTTACCTTCGGGACCCGGGAGAAGTATCGCACTGAGAAGTTGGTCTTTAACGTTGCTCAGATCAACTTACCTTTCAATGCCATCTTGGGAAGGCCTGCCTTGTACAAATTCATGGAAGCTGCTCATTATGGCTACCTGGTGTTAAAGATGCCAACACTAGTAGGCGTTCTCCGGATTCGCGGAGATCGCACTGCCGGAGTAATCGCTCTGGAAAACTTCATGCGCTTACTACGGCGCAAGAGGAGGACTCCAGGCAGGAGCAAGCGCCAAAACCCCCGAGCATTCGTCAACGAGGCTCGACTTCTGCACCTCGTGTGCAACCAAGTGGCGACACCGACATTCCCGTCAAAGTCATCCAAATCGGTTCCGATGCCGCTCAGACCACCCGTATATCGGGGGGGGGACTGAATGACAAATAGGAACTCGCGCTCATCGCTTTCCTCCGGGCTAATGTCGACGTGTTTGCCTGGCAACCGTCACAAATGCCTGGGATCCCCAGGGAAGTGATTGAGCACAATCTGAAGATCTACCCTGACGCACGGCCCGTGCATCAGAAGCCTCGAAAGCAATCCGTGGAGCGACAGAACTTCATTCTACAAGAAGTGAAGAAGTTGCTCGAAGCTGGATTCATCCGAGAAGTCTTCTATCCAAAATGGCTGGCAAACCCAGTCGTTGTGCCCAAGGCCGGCGGGAAGCTTCGGATGTGTATTGACTACACAACACTAAATAAGGCGTGTCCAAAAGATCCATTCCCACTACCTAGAATAGATCACATAGTGGATTCCACCTCCGGGTGTGAATTACTGTGTTTCCTAGATGCATATTCTGGGTATCATCAAATCAGAATGTCTAGGGAAGATGAAGAGCATAACTCTTTCATCATAGTAGATGGATTGTACTGTTATACAGCCATGCCATTTGGTATCAAGAATGCAGCTTCAACCTTTGTACGAGCTATGTACAAAACTTTTGAAGAACTCATTAGAGACATAGTGGAAGTGTACGTAGATGACATCGTGGTCAAGGTCAAGAACAAGGAGTCACTCCTTGACACCTTACAGGCTGTCTTCGACAAGCTGCGGGTCACCCGCACAATGCTAAACCCAGAAAAGTGTGTCTTCGGGGTTAGCTCCGGAAAACTTCTTGGTTTCCTGGTAAATCACCGGGGCATAGAGGCTAATCCGGCGAAGATCAAAGCCATTGAAGACATGCGGCCACCAGGCCGCATCAAGGATGTCCAAAAGCTGACTGGATGTCTAGCAGCCCTCAGCCGGTTCATTTCAAGATTGGCGGAACGAGCACTTCCCTTCTTCAAGTTATTGAGGAAGTCCGGACCATTCCAATGGTGTGAAGAAGCAGAAAAGGCGTTCCGATAGCTAAAACAGCTCCTCACCACCCTACCAACTCTGGTAGCTCCGAACCCTGGTGAGCCTTTGCTGCTTTACATTTCAGCAACTGACGAAGTCGTCAGTATGGTCCTGGTTGCGGAGAGACCAGAACCATCCCATGCTCAGGAATCCAGACCCCCCCCCCCCCGGGAGGGTCCGAAAGTTCCTAAAAGCGAGTCTGGGTCCCAGTTCCCAGACTTGAGTCCACAAGAAGTTACTTCAGAAGACCCAGACCCCTCCGGGAGGGTCCAGGTTGCTTTTGAAGAAGCTCCGGGTCCCTCCAGCAAGGACCCAGAGGTCCCTGAAGAAGGTCCGGATCCCTCCGGGAGGATCCGGGTCAATGAAGAGGAAGCTCCGGGCCCCTCCGGGAGGGTCTAGACCATCCAGCGCCCAGTGTACTTCATCAGTGAAGTACTTCATGACGCCAAGACTCGGTACCTAGAGGTGCATAAGCTGCTCTATGCAGTTCTTATCGCCTCCAAGAAGCTTCGTCATTACTTCCAAGCTCACAAGATTTCAGTGGTGACTTCTTACCCACTTCGAGCAATCTTGCACAATCCCAATTCAACTGGTAATATTGCAAAGTGGGTAGCAGAATTGGCCGAATTCGATCTCGAATTCATTCCAAGACAAGCAATCAAGAGTCAAGCATTGGCAGATTTTGTGGCGGAATGGACTCCCTCTCCATCAAACCCTGGGGGCCCCAGTGATCCTAAGCCGGAACACAAGGCTCCAGTCTTCATCGAGTCTCACTGGACCCTCTACTTTGACGGCTCCATGCAAAAGCAGGGGGCCGGAGCTGGAATCCTTCTCCTCGCACCAGCCGGGGAGAAGGTAAAATACATGGTACACCTTGATTTCAAGGCGACCAACAACATGGCGGAGTACGAAGCACTCATCTACGGACTAAAGGTGGCACTATCATACGGTGTCAAGCAGCTGCTGGTCAAGGGAGATTCACAGCTCATCATTAAACAAGTGAAGGGTGAATGCTCCTGCAACAATCTCCAGCTAGCTGCTTACCTCCTTGAAGTCCAGAGGCTTCAGAACGACTTCGAAGTCCTAGACCTCCACCACGTCCAGCGTGTCCACAACACTGAAGCCGACGAACTCTCGACGAAAGCGTCAACCAGAGCTCTAGCTCCTGACGGAACTTTTGTCCGGAGGTTGTCAAAACCCACAACTCAGCCTGCCGAACTGAGCAAAGGGGGCGAGATCAGCATCCCGAAGGTGACAGTCCCGACGGCCCTGTTACCATGGCAGCCATCAAGGGTCGTAGGTGCTGCCGGAAGCTCCGAGCAACCCAACACACAAGACTCAAATGCTCAAGTTAGCTCTGATGCATGGATCTCGGAGATCCGGAGCTACTTGAAAGACAACATCCTTCCTGATGATGATGTATCTGCTGACCGGATAGTCAGATTGGCTAAAAGATACATGTTGGTAGAAGGGGATCTCTACCGGCGCGGTGCCAACAGCGTCCTAATGCGGTGCATCATAAGGGAAGAAGGTTGCGAGCTCCTCGTAGAAATCCATGGAGACGAGTGTGGGAACCACGCATCTTCCCGCACGCTGGTCATTAAAGCCTTCCAGCATGGCTTCTACTGGCCTACGGCACTCCAGGATGCAACTGAGCTGGTGAAGAAATGCGAAGCATGCCAATTTCATGCAAAGCAAATTCACACACCAGCTCAGCCTCTACAAATGATACCTCCTACATGGCCCTTCGCTGTGTGGGGGATGGACATCTTGGGACCTTTCCCAAGAGCCGTCGGAGGTTACAAGTTCCTGTATGTCGCCATTGACAAGTTCACCAAGTGGCCGGAAGCAACTCCAGTTGTGACAATAAACAAGCAATCTGCTATCAACTTTTTGCAGTCCGTTGTATGCAGATTTGGAGTCCCAAACAAAATCATTACTGATAACGGGACCCAATTCACAAGCTCTGCATTTCAAGGATATTGCGAAGACCTCAACATTCAAGTTTGCTACGCCTCCGTAGCTCACCCGGCAAGCAATGGCCAGGCCGAGAGAGCAAATGCTGAAATCCTGAAAGGACTCAAAACGCGCACCTATGAGCACTTAAAAAAACATGGAGCCAACTGGATTGAAGAGCTTCCGCCCACTCTATGGGCCAACAGGACAACTCCAAACCGATCAACTGGAGAGACACCCTTCTTCCTGGTGTACGGAGCTGAAACAATCCTTCCTCCGGATATCACCTTGGGGTCACTCCGGGTCCGAACCTTCAACGAAGCCATGCAGGACCAGCTCCGGCGTGAATACCTAGACCTCCTTGAGGAGGGAAGGTGCCAAGCAGTTGTTCGGAATGCCCGATACCACCAAGCCCTTCGACGCTATCATCAGCGGCATGTAGACAACCGACAGCTCGAGGAAGGTGATCTGGTGCTACGGAGAATACAATCCAGAGAAGGGTTAAACAAACTCTCCCCCAGCTGGGAGGGACCCTTCCGAGTGATTAAAGTATCCCGTCCCGGAAGCGTTCGCTTGGCTACCAAGGATGGGACACCTCTCCCAAATCCTTGGAATATTGAGCACCTCCGTAAGTTCTACACTTAATATCACGGAGGTGAGTCTGTACTAACTTGAGGTGTATGTTATAGAGTCATTGTACAGAGTCGGGTAGTTCCTCCGGGAGAACAGCCGGACCTTTCCTGGAAGGTCCGCAATGTTCATGCAACACTTGTCACAGTCTCAGAACTAAAAGTGTGGCTAGCTACCCTAGGTCAAACGATAAATGAAACACACTTAGCTTGGTTCCGTACCCTAAGAGTGTACTTGTTTCACCTGTACCCCGGACCTATAATGAAAGACATCTTCATGTGAAACAGACTCCACATGCATTTATTTTGTACAGGCTCAACATTTTTTATTTTTCTCTTTCTTGTCTATAACAAAGTTGTGCAATTCTTAAGAAATTTTAGTTCGACCAGTTCATGTACAATTCAAGGTGTATTGTCAATTCTTTTGGATTCAAATATTGTTCATGGCCCACTCGCCTGAATGCCGCCAAGCCAATCTAGGGCCGGAGTGTGCTATCGACTTAGCCTAGTCAAGCACCCTAAGTACGCCACTCTACCTATACCCCGGCGGGCCGAAGTAAGGCGGGTCCAAGTACAATTGGATCTGGAAGAAAGAAGACAACGCATTCAGTTGTATTCAGAATTGTGTTTGACCTAAAACTTTCTTGGGAATTGTAAGCCGCGACGAAGTTATAGGCAAGGAGCGAATTTTACTATTTTTCTTGGCTTCAGTGTGCAGGAAAAATAAAGAATCAACGTTGATGGAGAAAAGCCGGAGCTAACAAAGCTCCGACTCCCCCTAGGTGGCTTGTGACCGATGTTAAACATTTAAAACGAGCATTACCGGAGCAACCAAGCTCCGACAAAGCTAGGGGGGCCGGCCATCGACGCAGAATAAAAGATGGTGAGAAGACCCCACAAACGGAGTCTGCTGCCGACAAGCTACGCATTGGCAAAGGTCATTGTCAGAGCTACTAAGCTCCGACACCCCGGAGGGCTAACTATCGATGCTCTACGCGTTGATAGGTACTATTGCTGGAGCTACTAAGCTCCGACGGTAGTCAATGCTGGAGCTTGTGAGCTCCGACAACCTCAGGGGGCCTTCACTATCGAAGACTTCGGACCTACACTCTACAAGTTCGAAGCAAACGAGTCTTCAACAAAACACAATATCCTCTTGGTACATGTTCACAATCAAATTGTGTACATCTACCAGGGGGCCAAGTGGAGACAGAAGTGTTGAAGACAAAAAATGAAATTCATTAACAAATTGTGGATTTCATTCATCTGGAGACAAGGGATTACAAAATTGGGTAAGAAAAAGAGAGAATACAAGTGGGAGCTACAGAGATGGTCCTAGACCCTATGGAAGAACTGGGCGACTTTCTGAGCAACCTCCGACACATTGGCTCGGGTGGCTTCACCTTCTCCTTCGACGGGACCTTCAAGCACCGGGTCCAGAGGAAATTGGGGATCCCGGCTGGTGTAGCACGTCAGCACATACTCTGCGACATTCTTTGCCAGGGACTGCCCCTCAGCCTCCAACTGGTCCGCGATGGCGTCACCCACCTTGGAGAGTTTGTCACCCGCCTAGCTCAACGCTTGCAATGCCAGGTCCGGCTCCGGCTCCGGATCATCCGGACGCACGGGACTGAAGCCCATTGGTGTCAGTGCGTCGTCAGCTTTGCTCAGGAACTCCCAAACCTGTAGGGAGTCCGCAGTCCTCAAGCCCTTCAGCTCTTCCAAGGATCTTTTGGCCGCCGCCAGTTCAGAATTCTCACGAGCAAAGCACTCAGCCTATTTGGCATTTTGATGAATCTTTTCAGCAACCTGCTTCTCGAGTTTTCTGAGCTCCTCCTCCCGGAGGTGGATCTTGTTCCGGCGGTCAACCACGTCCTTCTCCCGGCCCCTAACTTTCTTCTCCCTGGCAGTGATGGCACACTCTTGCTTGTAGAGTTCCTGCCCTCGCACCCAGGCCTTCTCCTCCTCCTCAACGCGACGCTCCTCCAATTTCTTGGTGCGTTCCTCGAGGCCCTTGTCAGCTAGAGCCACCTTTTTGGCGAGCTCCTCCTCCCTCTTCAAGACATCATCCCGTAGCTCCAGGAGTTTTTGCTCTTCGTCTTCGAGCTTCTTCTCCCTCTCCTCAAGTGCCTCCCGGTGCTTGATGAGGCTAGTGTTAATGGCTTCAAGCCTTTCTTTGCGATCATCAGCGGCACTATTAGTTGCCTTGGCCTGCTCATAAATGGCCCGGGATTGATTGTCGAGGGCACGAGTCAAGCTCCCCCTATCATCCAATAATTTGCCCCAGTATTCCAGGCGGACCTTCTCCTGTTTGATCCACTCCTTATCGTCTGCCAGCCTCGACTGCGCCAGCTTGGTCTCGAAGTAGAGCCGATTACGCCACCGCCTAAGGGTTTGGCGCTCCTCTTCAAGAGTCTTGCTGTCGTGGTAGAACGCCAACTGGACTTGACGCAGACTGGAGCAAGTGTTGTCAATGGACAACGACAGGGGAATAGGGTCCGAACCTGCTGGGGTCTCCTCCGCTGGTTCCAGCGGGTTCTCGCTTACAGAAATTGGGTCCCAATCCACAAGAGTGGTCCCCTGAGCCTCCACGGCACTAGGGCCGTCCTCTGGGATAGCCTCAGTCGCCACCGAGGAGGGTCCCGCATAAGAAGTTCCGACCTCCGGAAGTGGTTCCGAAGGCCCTGCCGCCAAGTCTTCATTTGCCCCCTCGGGCAGGGGGCCAGCGACTTCATGAGGGCACCCTGGCTCAGCAGCAGGCACCTCCACTGTCATCACTTCCGGAGCAGGGGCTAATTCCGGCTCCGGCCTGGGCTCCTCCTCCGCTGGTGGCTCGGGTGTTGGCGCCTCGACCATCATGGGTTCGAGTGCTGATGCCTCCGCAACGACCGGCTCAGGCGCCGAAAGGTCAAAAACAACCGGCCCTGAGGCTGTAGATTCAACCTCAACCGGCTCAAGCGCCGGAAGGTCTTCAACTGCAACTGGCCCTGCAGCCGGAGCTTCAGTGGCAACCGGCTCTGAGGCCGGAGCTTCGAAGGTAGCCGGCTCAACCGCTGGGACTCCTTCAACATCCGGCTCGCTCGCCGGGACTTCAATAACCTCCGGCTCAACCGCCGAGGCTTCGACAATTTCCAGCTCTGGGGCCGGAATCACTGCTTCCACCAGCTTAGCGGCCAAAGCTTCCAACATCTCAGCATCAAGACCCGGGGCTTCAACCTCCGGGGCAGGTGCCGCTGGCGCATCTTCTCTCCCGTGGTCCAGCGCTACCACGGGAGTCTCGGGGGATGAGTCGAGGTCCATGACCACGACAGTTGGCGCCGGAGCTGCCGCAGCTTCAGCCACCACTTGGGGTGGCACCGGGACAGGAGTAGAAGCCTCTGCCCTCACAGCTTCAGCTATTGTGGCTGAGGGCAGAGCCTCACTCCTCTTCTTGGGGACACTGCAGATGATGGATGAAGAAACTTAAAAAACAGTTACTACAACAAAACAACTGTCTGAGATAAATATTAAAAATTACCTCGGAAGGCTTACGCACCAGCTTGCACGGAATCTCTTTCCCGGGCGTTCTGGACTGACCATGGCCGCCGCCTGCGTGGTAGCTCCGGAAGGCCCCCCAGAACTTGTTGCAGCCGCGGGCATTTCCTTAGTCGAGCCCCCCTTGATCGGGAAGGACCTCCGGACCCAGAGACCTTAGCTGGTCCTCGTACTGGAGTCACATGCCCGGGGCTAGCACCCCGGGAAGACACTGCTGCAGATGCAGTCGCCGCAGTTGTAGAAGACCTCCCCCTCTGGGGAGAAGGAGCTGCTGCAGAGGATGCAGGCCTGACAGACCTTCTGTCGGCATGCTTCAGCTTCCTCTTTCGGCTCGAGGGTTCGGCCGCCGACTCCTTGCCCTTGCCGACGACTTCGGTCCTTGGCTTCATGGCAGGGGTGGAGCCACCTTCAGAAGCCCCGAGGATCACCACCCTGGAAGTCGATCGTCTCTCGATGACACCGAGGTCATCAAGCGCTGGCATCGTCCGCCGGAGCTCCCTGCAGAACTGTACTTCCACGTTTAGAGGGAGGAAAGCCGATGGCGGGGTCAAGTCATCACCTGCGTCGTTGATGTCGTGCTGGAACTTCTTGAGATGAAACTCCAAGGTCGCCCCCTCCATGTTGGACTTCAGCCCGGTCTCGACCCGATCGTCGTCCATCACACTGTTGAGGCCCCAAGCGAGTTTTTCTCTCCTCTTCAGCGGTGCCCACCTGTTGACCAAGAAATTGCAAAATACCGCCTAAGGAGTTAATCCTCCCTCCACACATTGGCGGATCCTGGTCAGAGCAGGGTTGAAGGCATCCGACAGCATCGGAGCTTCACTCCAGACTGCAGTGTCAATGTTGGGGAGGCCTTCGGGCAGCTCCAGCTTCTCGTGCTCCTCCACCCGGATGACTATCCAGTCTTTCTTCCAATCGTCCCACTTTCCAGAGGGAAACGACCGGAGGTACTTGAATGGTCACTTCTTGCGCTTCACAAAGTAGTAGAAGCCAAGGTACTCATCACCCCTTCCGGTGGTATGGACGGTGAAGAAGGTCCGGAAAAGCTCAATGCAAGGGGGGATGCCCACCCACATTTCATAGAAGTGGACGAAGACAGACAATAGAAGAATGGAGTGGGGGCCAAGGTGATACAGCTGCAGACCATAGAAGTCTAGCAGCATCAAGAAAAAGGAGGAAAAAGGTGGGATCAACCCCACCATGGCGTACGCAGAAAAGTACACCATCTCGCCGGCATGCTCCTACTAGAATGGGAGCTCTCCCCCGGCGCGGACCAGGTGATTGAAGAAGTCCGGGGACCACCCCATGAGGGCCCGAACCTTCTTCAGGTCACTTTTGGTCTTCAAGCGGCTCTTGCGGAGACCCAACTCCATTGTAGCACAGCGAGGCAAGGGAGGAAAAGCAAGCACAAGTTTGGGAGTTCGAGCGCAAGTGTAGATGAGAGGCGTAAAGAACCCCAGACGGTGCGCGCTTTCCTTCTTAAGTAAGCCCTCGCAACGCTTGGATGGAAACCGCAGGGAAGCTGAAGATACTATTCAAAAAATTCACCCCGCCGACGACAAGAGGGCCCGGGACCACCCCGACGATCAAGTCGAGGTTCTTACCCAGGCGAACGGTTGTCATCATGAAAAGGCGAGAAGCCCGAAGGCTGCGGCCTGACAAGGCGCGCGGAACCGATACGATTTTTGTATCAGGAACCGGCGACCTTCAATTGCGTGAGATCCACACGCCAAAGATCTCATTTGCCGCACCCAGGATATGCCATGCGGCGAGGATTTAACTCCAAAACTATCGCCAATGGCAAATCTGAAGACCTTTGAAGACTCGGCTCAAAAGTCGAAGGATGGACCCACCTCCGGCGGAATGACTTCACCCAAGGGGTCTTCCCTAGAGGTGGGCCCAGGGGGCCACTGTCGGTACCCTGAGTACCGTATACCCCTTGAGATTGCAAAGATCTCAAGGAAATGTCATCTACTTGATTTGAAGACCTTTGGAGGCCCACATGTCAAACATAATCGGACCCACTTCCCCAACATGGTTAGTCCCAGGGTCGCCACGTGTACCATCAAACTGGAGCTACCGCCCACAGGGGGAAGCTCCGGGCTATGTACCATAATAGCACCCCCGGACCTAACCCCAGACCGAGGGAAGCTCCAGAACTGACACGTGTCTGGTGGCACCGGACCTATATGTTCCCCACAGTATGCTCCAGAGCTGCCACGTGTCCAACCGTCGGATCTTCAGCTTCAAACCTCCGGTAGAATCCACAACGGCTCCGGATCTTCAAAGGGGAATCAAGGACTTCAAGACCCGATTAAGTGTCATTAATACTATGTTAATGGCACACGATCAGACAACCCTTATTACCAGTAATGGCGCTGTCAAAGCCCGTAACTCGGTCATTAAGGGTAATTAAGTGCATCAAATGTGTATCAATATTAGTAACCGCCAGGGCCACGTGTCGGGCCAGGCCAACTTGTAACGGCCTGTCCTTGTACTATAAAAGGATAGGCCGACGATACATATCGGAGAACACCTGATCTAAGCTGATAACATCTGACTGATCTGATCTGATCTGATCGGCTCACACGCGCTCTCAACTCACGTCACCTGAGTTGAGCTCATACATCCAATACAACACCAACACACCCCGTGGAGTAGGGTATTACGCTCAGGCGGCCCGAACCACGTAAATCTTTGTGTCTCTTGTGTCATTTTACATTTCACCTTCTTGAATCTCCACGCGCCCACACCGAACCTCAAACTCCGCAAACACTTTTACTAGTGTCGGGAGATCTGCCGGATCAAAACCACCGACAGTACTTGTTTCCCCTGTACCCCGGACCTATAATGAAAGACATCATTATGTGAAAATAGACTCCACGTGCATTTATTTTGTACAGGCTCAATATTTTTTATTTTTCTCTTTCTTGTCTATAACAAACTTGTGCAATTCTTAAGAAACTTTAGCTCGACCAGTTCATATACAATTCAAGTTGCATTGTCAATTTTTCTGGGTCTAAACATTGTTAATGGTCTACTTGTCTGAATGTCGCCAAGCCAATCTAGGGCCGGAGTGTGCTATCGACTTAGCCTGGTCATGCACTCTAAGTATGCCACTCTACCTACACCCCAGCAGGCCGAAGTAAGGTGAGTCCAAAAATGATTGGACCTGGAGAAAACAATCCAGTGCACTTGATTGTATTTAGAATTGTGTTCGACCTAAAACTTTCTCGAGAATAGTAAGTCGCAATTGAGTTATAGATAGGAAATGGATTTTACTGTTTTTCTTGACTTCAGTGTGCAGGAAAAATAAAGATCTCATGGTGAGGTGAATTAAGCCAGAGCTATTAAAGCTCCGACATCCCCTAAGGTGGCTTGTTGATGATGTTTTAACATTGGTAGCAAGCGTCGCTGGAGCTACTAAGTTACGGTAAAGCCAGGGGCCAACCGTCAACGTGAAGAAAAGATGGTGGGAAGACTCCACAGTGGGGTCTGCTGTCGATGCAGCGCGTGTTGACAGTGGTTGCTGCCGGAGCTACCAAGTTCCGACAACCCCAGAGGACTTGCTATCAATGCTCTACGTGTTGATGAAGACTGCTGTCGGAGCTACTAAGCTCCGACGATGGTCACTGCCGGAGCTACTAAGCTCCGACAACCTCAGGGGGCCTCTACTATCGAAGACTTCGGACCTACGCTCTACAAGTTCGAAGCACGCAAGTCTTCAACAACTGTTACATCCTCTTGGTACATGTTCACAATCAAATTGTGTACATCTACAAGGGGGCCAAGTGAGACAAATATGTTGAAGACAAAAAATGAAATTCATAGAAACTTGGATTTCATTCATCTAGAGACAAGAGATTATAAAATTGGAGAAAAAGAAGAGAGAATACAAGCGGGTGCTACAAAGAGAGAATCCTAGATCCTATGGAAGAACGAGGCGACCTTCTGGGCAACCTCCTACATGCTGGCTTTGGCAGCTTCTCCCTCTCCGTCGATGGGGCCTTCAAGCACCAGGTCCAGTGGGAAGTTAGGGTCCCGGCTTGTGTAGCACGTCAGCATGAAATTTGCGATGTTCTTCGCCAGGGATTGCCCTTAAGTTTCCAGCTGGTCCGCGATGACATCGCCCATCTTGGTGAGCTTGTTGCCCGCCAAGCTCAATGCATGCAACGCCAAGTCAAGCTTCGGCTCCGAATCATCCGGACGCACGGGACTAAAACCCATTGGCGTCAGCGCGTCGTTGGCTTTGCCCAGGAAGTCCCAAACTTGTTGGGACTCCGCAGTCCTCGAGCCTCGCATCTCATCCAAAGATCTTCTGGTCGCCGCAAGCTCCGAATTCTTCCGGGCAAGGCGCTCAACCTCTTTGGCATTCTGTTGAATCTTTTCAGTAACCTACCTTTCAAGTTTACTGAGCTCCTCCTTCCGGAGGTGGATCTTATTCCGGTGGTCGACCAGGTCCTTCTCTCGGCCCCGCACTTTCTTCTCCCTGGCAGCAATTTCATCCTCCCTCTTGTGGAGGTCCTGTCCCCGCTGCCAGGCCTTCTTCTCCTCCTTCTCGCAGCGCTCCTCCAGCTTCTTGGTGCGCTCCGCGAGACTCTTGTCACCCAGAGTCAGCCTCTGAGTAAGCTCTTTCTCCCTCTTCACGAGGTCATCCCGCAGCTCCTGGAGTTTTTGCTCTTCATCCTCGAGATTTTTCTCCCGCTCCTCAAGAGCCTCCCGACGCTTGACGAGACTGTTGTGGATGGCATCGAGCTTCTCTTGACGATCATTTGCTGCATTATTAGCAGCTACGGCCTGTTCATAAATGGCCTGGGACTAGTTGTCAAAGGATCGCGTCATGCTTTCCCTCTCATCCAACAACTGGCCCCAGTACTCCATCCAAACCTTCTTCCTCTTCACCCACTCCCTGTCATCAGCCAACCTGGTTTGCGCTAGCTTGGTCTCGAAGTGGAGCCAGTTGCGCCACCTCCTAAGGGTTTGGCACTCCTCCTCAAGGACCTTGCTATCATGGTAGAAGGCCAACTCCACTTGATGAAAACTGGACCAGGCGTTGTCGATAGACAACGACAGAGGGATCAGCTCCGGACCTACCGGGGTCCTCTCCGCTGGTTCCAACGGGTTTTCCATGACAAAAATTGGATCCCACTCTACAAGAGCAGTCCCCTGAGCTTCCACGGCACTAGGGCCGCCCTCCAGAATAGCCTCGGCCACCGCTGAGGAAGGTCCTGCAACAGAAGTTTCGACCTCTGGAGTTGGCTTCGAAGGTCCCGCCGCCAGGTCATCAACAACTGGTCCCTCAGGCGGGGGGCCGGTAGCTTCAGCTTGGCACCCTGGCTCAAGCGCGGGCACCTCTGGGACCACCACCTCCAGGGCAGCTTTGAAGGTTTAGCCGGAGCTGAAGTCACTTCTGGCTCTGATGTTGGCGCCTCCTCCATCGCCGGCTCAAGCGCTGGTGCTTCGACCGTCATGGGCTCGGGCGCCGGCACTTCTGCAGCAACCGGCTCAGGCGCCAACACTTCTTCGACGACCGGCTCAGGTGCCGGAACTTCATCAAGGTTGGGCTCCGCCGCTGAAACTTCATCAACACTCGGCTCCACCACCGGGGCTTCTTCAACCACCGGCTCCACTGCCGGGGCTTCAACAACATCCGGCTCTAGGGCCGGGACTGCAGCTACCTCCGGCTCTGAAGCCGGAGCGTCTGTCATCTCAGCATCCAAACCCAGAGCTTCAACCTCCGGGGTAGGTGCCGCTGGTACATCTTCATTCCCGTGGTCCGGCGCTACCACGGGAGCTTCTATGGATGAGTCGAGGTCCAGGACCACGATAGCTGGTGTCGGAGTTGTTGCAGCCTCAGCCACCTCTTGGGGCGGCGCTGGGATTGGAGCCAGTGCCTCCGCCTGCAGAGCCTCAGATGCTGCTGCAGGAACCGGAGCTTGAGCCCCTTTCTTGGCACTCTGTGGATGAAGGACGGAGAAACTTAAAATTTAGTTACAACAAAAAACAATTAACTGAGGTAAAAAACCAAATTTACCTCGGAAGGCTTCCGCTCCAGCTAGTGCGAAACCTCTCCCCCGGATGCTCGGGGCCGAACCCTGTTGGCGTCGTTTTGGTTGAGGCCCCCCTCGACTGAGAAGGACCTCCAGACCCAGAGCCCTCAGCTGGCCCCGGTACTGATGCTAGAGTGGTTGCCGCCGAAGACCTCCTCCGCTGGGGAGAAGGAACCGTCGTAGAAGGAGCAGGTCTGACGGACCTCCCATCGGCATGCTTCAGCTTCCTCTCGCGGCTCGAAGGCTCGGCCAATTCCTTGCCCTTGCCTACGACTTCGGCTCTTGGCTTCGCGGCAGGAGCGGAACCATCCTCCGAAGCTCCGAGGATCACCACCCCGGAGGTTGATCGCCTCTCCACTAGGCCCAAGTCGTCCAATAGCGACATCTTCCTCTGGAGCTCTCTGCACTCCTCTAGTATCATATTCAGAGGAAGGAAGGTTGCTGGTGGAGACATGTCACCAGGGCCAATGTTCCCAGGCTGGATCTTCTTGAGATGGGTCTTCAAATCTTCACCGTTCAGGTTGGTGTCCAAGCCAACCTCAATGCGGTTTGTGTCCATCTCACTGTTGAAGGCCCAGGCAGGTCGGCTCCTAGCTGTCAGCGGGGCCCACCTGTTCATCAAGAATTTATCGAAGACTATCTGCGGGGTCACACCACCCTCGACACATTCCTGGATTCTGTCCAGGATGGGCTTGTACTCCCTCGACAGCTTCGACACGTCACTCCAAGTGTCGGTGTCAACGCGAATAAGGCCTTCAGGCAGCTCCAGCCTCTTGTGTCCCTCGACGGTGATGACCACCCAGTCTTTCTTCCAGTCGTC
Organism: Tuctoria greenei; assembly: GCA_036927565.1. Classification (NCBI taxonomy): domain Eukaryota; kingdom Viridiplantae; phylum Streptophyta; class Magnoliopsida; order Poales; family Poaceae; genus Tuctoria; species Tuctoria greenei. Next base: position 17,851,247 of record JAYESD010000003.1, read on the forward strand.
CCACTTGCCGGAAGGGAAGGACCTCAAGTACTTGAGGGGAGAGTTTTTCCGCTTCATGAAGTAATAGAAGCCGATGAACTCATCACTCTTCCCGGTCGGGTGGACAGTGAAGAAAGTCTGGAACAACTCCACGCAAGGGGTCATGCCCACCCACATCTCACAAAAGTGGACGAAATTCGCCACTGGCAAGATTGAGTGGGGGCCTAGATGGTGGAGCTGCAGACCATAGAAATCAAGCAGCATCAGAAAGAAAGTGGAGAAAGGCGGGATCAAACCCGCCATGGCGTACCCAAGGAAGTACACCATATCTCCGGCTCACTCCTTTTCGAAGGGAAGCTTGCCGCAGCGAATGTCATTGCCGAAGGAGTCACTGGACCATCCCATGTAGGCCCGAACCCTAGAAAACTCCTTCTTGCTCCCGATGCGGCTCTTGGGGAGTCCCAACTTCATCGCGGCACAGCGTGGCGAGAGAGGAAAAGCAAGCGAAAGTTTGGAGGATTTGAGCACAAGTTCGAATGAAGGCGTAAAGAATCCCCAAACGGTGCACGCTTTCCTTCTTAAGTAAGCCCCCACAATGCTTGGATGGAAACCGTAGAGGAGCTGACGATACAATTCAAAAACTTCACCCTGCCAATAACAAGGGGGGCCCAGGGCCACCCCGACGATCAAGTCGAGGTCCTTGCTCCAGGCGAACAGTTGTCATCATGAAAAGCAAGAAGCCCGAGGGCAGTGGCCTGACAGGGGGCGCGGAACCGATACGGTTTTTGTATCGGGAATCGGTGACCTTCAATTTTGTGAGATCCACACGCTTAGATCTCACCTGCTGCATCCTGGATATGCCTCATGGCATTGGTTTAACTGCAAACTACCGCCAACGACACATCCGAGGACCTTTGAAGATACGGCTCAAAAACCGAAGGATGGACCCACCTCCGACAGAACGACTTCATCCAAAAGGTCTCTTCCAGAGGTGGGCCCAAGGGGCCACTATCGGTACCCTGCGTACCATATACCCCTTTTGACTACAAAAAGACCAAAGGAACTTCACCTGTCTGAGTTGAAGACCTCCGAAGGCCCCACGTGTCATACGGGGCCAAACCTGCCTCCCATCTATGGTTAGTCCTGGTGCTCCCACGTGTATACTACAACCGGAGCTACGTCCCACACATGGGAAAGCTCCGGGCTAAATACCAGTGCGGCACCTCCAGACCTAACCCCCGACAGAGGGAAGCTCCAGTCCTGACACGTGTACAACTGCACCGGACCTTCTCGTCCTAGACAGCAAGCTCCGGAGCTGCCACGTGTTCAGCCGCCGAACCTTCAACTTCAACGAGCAAGACAGGAGGACCCCCAACGGCTCAGACCTTCAAGGGGCAATCAAAGACTTCAATACCCGATTAAGTGTCATTAATACCATATTCATGACACACGATCGGAGGGCCCTTAATACCAGTAACGGCACTGTCAAGGCCTGTTACCACATTATTAAGGGTAATTAACCTCATTAATTGTGTATTAGGCATCATTAATCGCCAGGTCCACATGACGGGCCAGGCTAGCGATGTAACGACCAGTCCTTGTACTATAAAAGTACTGGTCGAGCGATACACAGGCTCACTCTCGGCTCTTGATTCTTAGACACTCTCATACTCGGCTCTAACACACGCTCAAAGTGCTCAGATGCTCAATACAACAACTACACACCCCGTGGAGTAGGGTATTACACTCAGGCGGCTCGAACCACGTAATTCCTCGTGTCTACCTGCCATCGTGTTCTGAATCTCTGCACGCCCAATATCGAACTACAAACTCCGCGGGCCACCAACAGTAGTACCAGGAGAATTGCCGGTACCATACACTGACACTAAGGTGTTTAGAAGTCTTAAGATTGCTTCAATATACGTATAGAAGAGTCTTGAGCAGTTATGGAAAGTTTTGGTGGAAACTGAGTAGGATACGGGTCCTAGTTAGGATTGGGTTGGCCTATGGGCTGGTTATATAAGCAAGGGAGGCCAGAGCTCGTGGTGAGCGGATTTTAGGATGTTACTCTTGTGTTCTATTGAATAAAGATCATAGTTTAAAAGAACTTTTGTGTCTTGTTCGTCCGACTTGTTTCAGACAAGTTTTTCTCTTCGAGTTTCTGCACAACACTACCTTGCTTTGGTGGTTTTATCATAACTCGAGTTTTACATATCCAATTAACGTGATTATTTTTGGGTTGTCTTCACAACTTAATTATATATCATCTGTGAAATTTTCACGGTCCTTTTGGGGTTTTTGGTCTACACGAGTTTCTTTGCGGTGTTGTAGATCTGATTTTTCTCGGGTAGAATGTATTGACTTTTGTTCAATCTTTCGATCGTAACTTGAGTTTTTCTCGATGGATTTTCATGATTCTTGTTGTGATGTCTTCGTCACTTGATTATCCACAATATATACTTGTTTTGTCACAATTGATCACATTTAGATTAGTCATACACACGATTTCTTTAACTGGTCAATTTTTTACCGAGTGGTTTTTGTTGCTTCCGCTGAAAAAGTTGTAATCTACCATTCACCCCCCTCTGGTAGCTTTTCATGTGCTCTTCGATTCTACACTTTCTCAATTAGGAATTGGGAAGAGACTCCTACTCCTCTCCTACTTGGACTATGGACTAGAGACTCTCCTCTTTACAGCCTATACTCCTCTAAACCTATGGAGAATAGTGGATGTAATGGATGAATACTCAAGTGGTGTGTGTTTGAAGTGAGGGTAGGGGGTCATATTTATATGTGGAGAAGGGTCGGTTTCCACCAACAAAAGTGTGCTAATCAGCCACTACTGACTTCTTCAAGCCAGGAGGAGCCAACATGTCACGATTGACCGAGTTTGGTGCCAGTACTAGGTCGACTGACTGGGGGGGGGGGGGGGGGGTCGGCTGACCTGGTCTTTGCACCATTTCTCGTGTGCTTTCTTCAGGTCACTGACAGATGGGTCACATCCCCTCATATGGGTTCTACACTATTGGATGGCCTCGGATACTTATGTTTGTGGGCCATTTGATCCATGTGGTGCCACATGTTGTTGCTTTATTGGCTAGGATGGTATTTTATAGGATTGCTCCCCCTCTTTTTCCTCATTTCGTGCAATAATTCCCTGCACGCACTATTTCTCCAAGGACAAGTGGAAATAAGTTAAAAATAAAGGTGATGTGTGCAAGAAATGACAATTCCTTCACATAATTGAGTTATATTGACGGGTGAAATTTGTATATAACAACCGTCAATAGGCGAGAACAACACCTCGAAGATGGCGGTCCCAGTGGCCCTGTTACCATAACACCCACCAAAGATCGTAGGCATCACAGGAAGCTCCGAGCAACCAGGCGTGCAAGACCAAAAGCTCAAGTTAGTCCAGATGCATGGATCTCGGAGGTTCGGGACTACTTGAAAGACCACATCCTTCTTGAAGAAAGTGTGCCCGCTTAACGGGTTGTCCGAATGGCTAAGAGATACACGTTGGTAGAAGGGGATCTCTACTGACGTGGCGCAAATGGCATCCTATTGTGGTGCATATCCCGTGAAGAAGGCTGCGAGCTCCTTGCAGTGATCTATGGAGGCGAGTGTGGGAATCATGCATCATCTCGCACATTGGTCGGCAAGGCCTTTTGGCATGATTTTTACTAGCCTACAGCTCCACAGGACGCAGTTGAGGTGGTCAAGAGATGCGAAACGTGCCAGTTTCATGCAAAGTTCACAATGTGGCCAGAAGCAGCTCCTGTTGTGACAATCAACAAGCAGTCAACACTCAAGTTCTTGAAGAACATTGTTCGCAGATTTGGAGTCCCGAGCAGAGTCATCACTAACAACAAGACCCAATTCACAAGTGCAACCTTCCAAGAGTATTGCGAATACCTCGGCATCAATGCCAGCTATGCATCAAAAGCTCACGTGACAAGTAATGGCCAGGCCGAGAGAGCAAATGCTGAGATTCTCAAGGGACTCAAGACCCGCACCTACGAACGCTTGAAAAAGCATGTCACCAACTGGATTGAGGAGCTTCCCTCTGCACTGTGGGCAAGCCGGATAACACCCATTCGGGCTACTGGAGAGACACCATTCTTCCTGATGTATGGAGCCAAAGAAGTCCTTCCTCCGGAGATCACCGTGGGTTCTCTCTGATTATGGACCTACGATGATGTCGGTACCCTGCAAATCGGGTACCCCTTTGTACCAGAAAGAGAAGCGTCAAGTCCCACTTTCCAGGAAAGTGGACCTCTGGAGGCCAACACGTGTCCCGCAGTGTCAGACCTGCCTCCCTCCTAAGGGTGGCTCCAGCGCTGCCGCGTGTCATGCAGCGCTGGACCTGCCTCCCTCCTAAGGGTGATTCTAGTTGTGCCACGTGTCCCGCAGTGCCGTACCTGCCTCCATCCTAAGGATGGCCCGGTGCTCCCACGTGTTTCATTGTGTCAGGCCTGCCTCTCTCCTTAGGGTAGCTCCAACGTTGCCACGTGTCTCGTAGCACCAGACATGTCTCCCTGCTAAGGAAAGCTCCAGTGCTGTCACATGTCATGTGTTCGGATCTACATCTCCAACAGGAAGAACTCTGGGATCACCAATGGCGCATACATTCAAAGGTAATCAATCAGTTGTTACAAGACCTGATTAACACAGCATTAATTATGCATTAATGACGCATGATAAGAGGACCATCAAGCCTGGTAACACTGCCATCAAGGCGCGTTAAAACCACCATTATACACTTAGATCCTATACGGTGTAGTGAATACTGGTGGCGCCACCTGTCAGGCCACAACACACTGTAACAGCCAGTCCTTGGTGTATCAAAGGACCGCATTGCATGATAGAAGGCAATCCAATCCCATCTAAGGCTACACACTCAAAGCAATCAACCACACAAACACCTCCGTGGAGTAGGGTATTACGCTCAGGCGGTCCGGACCACGTAAAAACCATTGTGTCACCTCTGTTCCTGAGTTCTTGACATTACGCCCCGTTTAAATACGAACATCCACGGACTACTTCCTAGTAGTACCCGGGGAAGTGTCGACCGCACACTTTGACATTTGGCACGCTAGGTAGGGACTGATTCAAGAATCTCAGCGTCAACAATGGTGAACTCCACTGCAGCTTCCACCGGCTCGGATGCACGAGTTGTTAGAGGCAATGAGGTTGGCGACAACTCTCGTCGTCTTGGTACCAATCCTGCAACTAATCCACAAGGTGGAGCTCTCGGACAACATCCTGGAAAAAACAAACCACCACCTGCTGCAGTAGCATCCACTGCTGGTCAACAGCAGGATGGGTGTCTTCGCGTCTGTCATGGAATCGACCAGCAACCCTGAGAATGTGCTGATTGTAGCGCGGGCTCTTCTTTAGTGTCCACCGGCACCGGACACACCTCCAGCAGCGCTGGACCAGTGGTGCAACGACGTCGACCACCTGGTCGCCGCTGTAGCCACGGCGCTCAACAATCAGCCGTTGCCGGCACCTACGCGCTATAGGACCTTGTCGGGATGACTTCGACGTAGGTCTTTGCAGAGGGGACATGCGTTGTCGCATCATGCGACGTCCTGCACCCCTTTGATGGCTGAACGTACTCACACGGCGTCGAGATTGCCAATGGGAGATCTCCGGGTGGAGCTCAACCGCCGGTACATGGAGCAGGATGGCCGCGTCTCCATAGAGCGTAGTCACGAGAGGTGACGTGCTCGTGAAGATCCTTCTCCTTTGGGAGTTGGAGGTGGGTTTTCGGCACTTGTCCTGCATTTTTGCTAGGGGTGGGCATTCGTCTACCCGATATTTCGGTTCGGGTATTTTGGTATTTATCAAAATTTGGTTTCTTGAAATCACTACCCGAATTGTTGTAATAATATTAGGTACCCAAAATTTTTGTGTACCAAAATTTTGTTTTGGTCTTCGGTCCTACCCGATATAACCAAATTATACATTATAGCCATGTCATGTTTGCATAAATTTAATATGATTCATGAATGTAATCCCATGAGTAATTTATTTATAAATCGACAAATGATAAATCACAAATAAACGTTTAAATCCAAAAACTTCACACATCACGACTTGAAAATAAAATATCAAAATTTGAATTTTTCATAGTTTATCATGTATAATTTAACTTATTATTTGATGGACCGACTATTCGGTTATTTCGGTTACCCGAGGGTGGTACCCAAACCCGAAATTTATTTTTCGGTTATCTATATTCGCTTCCCGAAAAGTACCCGATACCCGGTATTTCGGTCTTTTCGGTTCTGATCTCGGTTTTTTCAGTTTCGATTTTTCGGTCTCGATTTTTTGCCCACCCCTAATCTCTGCATGGTGGAGTGGCCACCCAAGTTCCGTCCTCATGTGCCGGAGAAGTACGACGAGACAGTCAACCCAGTCGAGTTCCATCAAATCTACTTCACTGTCATCTTCGCTGCAGGAGGGAATGAGGCTGTCATGGCCAATTACATCCCAGTGGCTTTGATCGGGACTGCTAGGTCCTGGTTCATGAGCCTACCCCCCGACTCCATCTATAGTTGGGGAGAATTATGCCGCCAACTCACCGCCAACTTCGAGAGTTCCTACGCCCGACCAGGCACCGAACTGGACCTCTTCGCCATACACCAGAAGTCAGGAGAAACACTATGTTCCTTCATATAGTGGTTCTCCCAGGTACGGAACAACATTCCTTCTATCTCCAACACCTCAGTGGTTGTTGCATTCCGACAGAGTGTTCGAGACAAGAAGATGTTGGAGAAGTTGGCTACCAAAAATGTAGGCAACGTCACGGAACTCTTCAGCCTGGCTGATAAATGCACCACAGTTGCTGATGGGCCATGAGATGCACTCCAAGACAACTACGTAGGCAGGAGCACCATTTGCCTCCAAGGCCGGAGCTACTGCCCATGGTAGTGGCAAAAAAAAAACTAGAAGTCGAGTGGCAAGAACAAGCCACTTGTCAGTGCACCTACTGTTGTTGCTATGGCAGCACTAGGTGGCCGGGGGCCACGCCCCGACAAACAACCTCAACCATCTTCTGGCGACCCGACAACATGTGGTGCTCAATCCACAAATCTATGGGCCACAACCTTGCGAGGTCAAGAGGCTCGCTGAGTGTGCCCAACACAAGCGTCGATATGACGCGCCTTTCTGCCAGCGGGAAGGCAAACAGAAAGTCGACAAAGCTCTGTCAGAATAGGAGTTAGGCTTCCAAGACGCCAAAAAGGCATTCAATGTGGTCTACAAAAACGTCGGCAACTTCGACACCAGCTCTGGCAACAAGCGTCGAAAGACTCTCCACATTATGTATGGAAGGTCCTGGGATATTACCTCTTGACACATAGTAAAAACTTTGTGTCAGTAGATAGCTTTTGTAGCTCCCACAATCAAGGCAAATCCTCATAGGAAGTGGATGGACACTCCCATAACTTTCAATGTCTCTGACTGCCCAAAGAACATGGTCGGAGCTAGCAGCTACCATTGATGGTCTCCCCGACTATTAATAATGTCCAGCTCTTCCATGTCATAGTTGATGGTGGAGCTGCGCTCAAACTCATCAGCTTCGCCGCCTTCATGAAGCTGCAAATCCCCATCTCGGACCTTAGGCCCTCGCGTCCATTCTCTGGAGTGGGTCCCGAAGCCATTACCCCACTCGGTTCTTTCTCTCTCCCAGTTACATTTGGGACACCAGACAACTAATGATCGAAGAAGCTGGTCTTTGATGTGGCGCACATCAACCTGCCGTTAACGCCATCCTCGGCAGACTGGCTCTATACCGGTTCATGGCGGTGGCCCACTACATCTACCTGGTGTTGAAGCTGCCAACTCCATCAGGTGTCCTTCGGATCTGAGGGGACCGTACTGCTGGAGTTACTGCGTTGGAGAATCTTCATGCGCTCGTAGCTGCGCAAGAATTTGAATCCATCAAGGAGCAGACTGCTCAACAAACTTCGAGTTCACGCCAACGCGGTTCAACTTCTGCACCCCGTGTGTAGCCAAGCGATGACACCAACGTTCCCGTCAAAGTCGTCCAATTCGGTTCTGATGCCGCTCATACCACTTGCATTGCGGGACGTCTGCGTGAAAAATAGGAACTCATGCTCGTCACTTTCCTCTGGATGAATGTCAACATGTTTGCATGATAACTGTCACAAATGTCTAGGATCCTCAAGGAGGTGATCGAGCATGATTCGAAGATCTACCGAGATGCACGATCTATACAACAAAAGCCCCAGAAGCAATCTATTGAGCGACAAGACTTCATCCGAGAAGAAGTCAAGAAGTTGCTTGATGCTGGATTCATTAGGGGGGTACATCATCCACGATGGCTCGCAAACCCAGTCGTCCTGCCAAAAGCCAGCGGGAAGCTTTGGATGTGCATCGACTACACCACTTTGAATAAGGCATGCCCTAAAGACCCTTTTCAACTACCGAGAATAGATCAGATAGTGGAGTATACTTCTGGTTGCGAGCTACTTTGCTTCCTAGACGCATATTCTGGTTTTCATAAAATATCGATGTCTGAGTAAGATGAAGAGCACACCGCCTTAATTACAGTAGATGGTCTGTACTACTACACTTCAATGCCTTATGGTCTCAAGAATGCTCTCTCAACTTTTGTGCGAGCTATGCACAAAACATTTGGGGAGCTTGTCCGGGACCTAGTGGAAGTCTACGCCGATGACATCGTTGTGAAGGTCAAGAACAAAGACTCCTTACTGGACAATCTCCAGTTCGTCTTTGACAAGTTGCGCCTGACGCACAAGCTGAACCTCGGCAAATGCGTCTTCAGGGTCTCCTCTGAAAAGCTTCTCGGATTCCTATAGATTCACTGAGGGATAGAAGAAAACCCGATCAAGATAAAAGCTATCGAAACGATGTGCCCTCCTGCCCGCATCAAAGATGTACAGAAGCTCACGAGGTGTCTTGCTTCACTCAGCCGATTCATTTCTAGGCTGGTTGAACAAGCACTCCCCTTCTTAAAGCTTCTGAGGAAGTTCAGACCTTTCCATTGGTTTGAAGAAGCAGACAAGACGTTCCAAGAGCTTAAGCAGTTCCTCACTACACTAACCATCATGGTAGCTTCGAAACCAGGTGAGCCTCTTCTGCTTTACATTGTTACAACTATAAAAGTTATTAGTAAGGTTCTGGTCGCCGAGAGACCAGATACATCTCCAAGCTCCTCCACACAGAGGCTCGGACCCCTTCGGGAGGGTCCGGAGCCACCAAAAAGAGACAACCATCAAGGCAAGTCTGGGTCCCAGCCTGTAAGACCTATATGTGCTGAATACATTGGCTTGTAGTGAATACACTTGGCTTTGATGATAAAAGTTTTAAATATCACCAAAACACCTTTTTATCAAGGTCCGACTCTAGCTCCGAGCTATAGCAAGGTCCGACCATAGGTCCGACTTGTTTTGGGTAGCTCCAGCTACGTTAGATGCTAGGTACGGCTTCTTGGTAAAGTCCGACTAGCTTTGGTTAGCTCCGGTGAGCTTTATCTTTAGCTCCGGCATGTCTTTGTTAGCTCTGGCATGTCTTTGATAGCTCCGGCATATCTTTGATAGCTCCAGCATGCTTTTGCTAAGCTCCGACGTACTTTGTCTAGCTCCGGTTTTGGGTTGACTAGTTTTGACTAGTTTTTGGTAAGCTCTGGTGCTAGGATCTACTAGTTTTGGTAATCTCCGGCAGGTGCTTCATTGTACTAGTTTTGTTAGCTCCGGCTCAAGCTCCGGTTTGCTCTGGCAAGGTCCGGAACTTGACCGCAGTGCTTCTGCTTTTCATTTGCAATGTTTAGTACTTGCTTTACATTGTTGGAAAGATTGCTTAGTATTCATTTGCTAAGTTTTTGGTGCGTTTTGGATTATATGGATGATATCGTGTTACTATGGTTTTGCAACATGCTTATGTGAGGTTCTCACGTAAGGTGTTGTGTTCAGAACTGACGTGAGTCAAGTCGAGGACTTGGGCTCGTATGGATTGGTTGTTTATTCATGTGCAGGTGTTGCTTGAGTTCAAGTCATGGCTGGTGACGGGATCCATTGGACTAGTCTCAGGGAGGAGATGAGGTTCCAACAACCAAGTTCGGGAGGAACTGTGGTTGAGCTGATCAGGAGGTCGTGCAGGATGATTGAATCAAGGGCAGTGCATATGAAGGTTACTGAACATCAAAGGAAGGTGTTCACACATATGCATGTGGTGCATGATGTGGCAACATGGTTCCAAAGATGGGATAAGAAAGGAAAGATCTGGTCGGAAGGATCGGATCGTACCGGTTGATGACTTTGGCTGCGGCGGAGTCGGTTATGGCTCGGTATGGAAAGTATCGAGTTGGTTATGATAGGATTCCGTGTGTGTCATGAATTTGAGTTGTTTAGGAATGTGGGATACATTCCTAAGGTGTTTGGAAGTCTTAAGATTGCTTCTATCTGCGTATAGAAGAATCTTGAGCAGTTATGGAAAGTTAGGATTCGTGATCTGAGTAGGATTGGAGTCCTAGTTGATATTGGGTTGGCCTAAGGGCTGGTTATATAAGCAAGGGAGCCCAGATATCGTGGTAGACGACTTTGGGGCTGTTCCTCTTGTGTTCTATTGAATAAAATTCGTAGTTTGAAGGAACTTTTGTGCCTTGTTCGTCCGACTTGTTCCAGACAAGTTTTACTCGTCGAGTTTCTGGACAGCACTACCTTTCGTCGGTGGTTTTATCATAACTCGAGTTTTACAGATCCAATTGATGTGATTCTTTTTTAGTTGTCTTCACAACTTGATTATCTATCATATTTAAAAATTTCACAGTCATTGGATTTGTGGTTTCCGATCTACACGAGTTTCTTTGAAGCATTCCAGAACTGTTTTTTCTCAGGTAGGGCAGATTGACCTTGTTTGATCTTTCGATCATAACTTGAGTTTTTCTCGACGGATTTGAGTGATTCTTTTTGTGTTGTCTTCGTGACTTGATTCTCTCTGATATCTATCACTTTTTGTCACGGTGAAACACGTTTAGGTTAGTCTCACACACGATTTCTTTAACATATCGTTTTTCTGCCAAAAGGGTTTGGGGTTTAATTGTTTCCACTGCGTAAGATTTTTTAAATCTACCATTCACCCCCCCTCTGGTAGCTTTTCACGTGCTCTTCGATCCTACAATTGGTATCAGAGCCACGGTGCTCTAATCTTTGTGATTTCCACGTGTCTTTGACTAATCATCATGGAGAAGTACTCCGCCAAACCTTGTGTGTTTGCTGGTATTGATTTTCAGGTTTGGAAGGCACGCATGGAGGCTTTCATCCAGGCACAAGGCTTTGCAATATGGGAGAAGGTGTATAAGCCTTATGAAGTGCCACCTAATGATCAAGTTACGGCCACAAACCTACGGGGCGTCGACAACAACAACAAAGCCCGAAACTTGATCATCCAAGGACTCACTCAAAGCGACTTTGATCGTGTCGCGCACCTCCGATCAGCATACGATGTTTGGAGAGCTCTTTGTTATTATCATGAAGGCTCCAACACAATCAAGGAGGTAAAACAAGATATGTTCAAAAAGGAATATATGCGTTTTGAGATGCAACCAGGTGAGTCTATCGATGACCTCTTTGCTCGTTTCAATAAAATTCTCAGCAACTTACGTAGTGTCAATGTTAATTTTTCTGATGTTGAGAATGCTAGGCAACTTCTTAGTGCATTAGACATGTCAATTTGGGAGATGAAAGTAACATCTATTCGTGAATCAACTGTCATGAGTTCTCTTACATTAGATGTACTTTATTCTAAACTAAAAACTCATGAAATTGACATCCTAGCACGTAAGAACCCAAATAAGTCTATTGCATTTGTTTCACAACGTGATATGTCTAGCTCCGGCCAATCATCATCTTGCAATACTCTTGCTTTGTTGTCCTCACTAACCCTGGAGCAGATCGAAGAATTTCCAGAAGAGGAGTTGGCACTCATCTCTACTAGATTCTCAAAAGCATTGCAAAATGTGAGAACTAGAAGGATAGGAAGCTCCGAACCTCAACGGTGCTTCGAATGTGGTAAGACAGGACATTTTCATTCAGATTGCCCTAACCTTTCAGGTCCTACTTCCCGGGATGAAAGAAAACAAGAACGAAGCACTCCTCTGCAAAAGATACGAAGAAAAAGAAGGGTACCATAGGACGCAAGATGATTAACAGTTTCATCATCGCACTTCAAGAACTTAGTTCAAGTGATGTAGACTTTGAAAGTGATGAAGATGATGACGATCTGGCCAACTTGTGCTTCATGGCGGGCAAAACAAGGTCAAGATCAAGTATGGAGGAGGCAGGACACAACAGCGACAATGAAGAGGTATGCTCTACCTGCAATGAAATGTGTGATGCTATTTCTCGTGCAACTATTATTGTCAAGAAAAAGGACAAAAAACTTAGGGATAATGCTGCTAAAATTGAATCACTAGAATCTGAAATTAACCGTTTAAAAACTTTGATTCCTAGTGATGATGCATGTCCCTCATGTGACTTAATCTATGAACAATTGTCCACATTAAGAAGTGCACACTCCTCCACTCTAGATAGACTTGATAAAGAAATTGAAAAGAACAAAGAGCTTGCTGCACTTAATGATAAAAACTTGAAAGATGCTAGCTATTCTACAATTGATTTGCATTGTTCTACTTGTGAGTATCTTGATAAGAAACTACAGGATGCTATGAATGAAATTTCTATATTGAACAATGCTTTACGTTCTCATAAAGTTAAATTTTGTTCAAATTGCAAACTAAAAGGAAAAACTTCATGTGAAAATTGCTTTGATCTGTCCAATAAACTTGACAACATGCATAGGACATTAGATCAGTTTTGTAATGGGAATAAGAACCTAAACTTGCTGCTGAATTCTTCCAAGTCTTGCAATGATAAAACTGGTTTAGGTTTTGATTCTCATGCTCATGCTAAGGCACATCCACCTAAAATTGTGAAGTCATTAGGAAGTGGTTTGATTCAAACAGTTCCTAAACAAAAGAGAGTGGTTTTCAAATCTACATGAGTGTTGTCTCATTCGGTTTGAAATAAAAATATTGCTTGCTCATCTAGACATGAACACAAAGTTAAATTTCATTGTACCTTCTGTGGTAGAGATGGTCATGTCATAGATTTTTGTTATAGACTAGCTAAACAACAGAAAAAGGAAAGAAAAACTGCTAGATCTTATAACTTTCATCCAATTAGAAAAACACAACCTGCTTTAGTGAGTCAGAAATTTGAAAAGTTAGCTTCCGGACCTTCTGGTAAGAAATCTGCAAAAGCAGCTCCGATAGTTCCGATAGATCCGAGAGCTCCCGGACCTTCTGTTGTTTCCTTCGGAACTTCAGCTTTTATTTCTGGAGCTTCAACCTTGTCTTTTGGACCTTCTGCTTTTACCTCCGGAGCTACTGGTTTTCACTCTAAACAAGTAACAACTTCTAAATCAATTGTTAAGAACAAAAAACATCAATCTTTGACTCATAAACCTACTATTTTATCTCAGCTTTCGCGTGTTTTTCCTACTGCACGTCGTGTGACTTAGTACTGGATACTTGAATGCCTTTTGACTAACCCCAGTATTAAGTCATCGACGTATTATGCTTCTATGTAGGTTACACATTTGAGGAAGGAGAACATTTGGATTGTGGATTCAGGTTGCTCACACCACATGACCGGTAACAAAGATTGGTTCTCCTCCCTCTCTTTTGTGTCACGTGTAGAGAATGTTACTTTTGCTGATAATTCTTCAACTCCTATAATTGCTAAGGGTTCGGTTAGAGTAAATGATCACTACACTTTGAAGGATGTGGCACTTGTCAAAAATTTGAAATACAACTTGCTTTCTGTTTCACAATTGCTAGATGAAAATCTGGAAATTATTTTCAATAAAAACTGCTGCAAAGTTGTAAGTTCAAATAGTGAGCTTATTTTTAACATGTCTCGGTTTGGAAGAGTTTTTAAAGCTGATTTTGATATGTCTTCCTCTAAGCATAGGTGCCTAGTTGCTAATGATTCAAAGGACTTATATTTTTGGCATCGTAGACTTGGTCACGTAGGCTTTGATCACCTAACGCGTGTTAGTGCTCTTGATTGCATACGTGGGCTGCCTAAGCTTAAAGGGGACAAAGAAATTGTGTGCTCTTCTTGTAGACATGCTAAGATGGTTGCAGGTTCACATACTCCTCTCACAATGATCATGACAACTGAACCATGTCAACTTTTGCATCTTGACACCGTAAGACCTTCACGTGTTCAATCCTTTGGAAGTAAATGGTATGTTCTTGTTATTGTTGATGATTATTCTAGATACTCTTGGGTTTACTTTATGGCGTCTAAGAATGAAGTTTTTAGTCACTTTAAGACTTTATTTCTTAGATTATCAATTGATCACCCAGGATCATTAAAAGCAATTAGAAGTGATAATGGAACTGAATTTAAAAATCAATCTTTTGATCATTTTTGTGCTGAAAATAGAATAGATCATCAATTCTCTTCACCATATGTACCTCAACAAAACGGTGTTGTAGAAAGAAAGAACAGAACATTAGTTGAGATGGCTAGGACTATGCTTGATGAATATCAAACTTCTAGGAAATTTTGGGTTGATGCGTTAGCAACCGCTTGTTATGTCTCAAATCGTGTTTTCTTGCGTGCTAAGCTAGGTAAAACACCATATGAGCTCCGGTTTGGACATAGGCCTAGTGTTACGCACTTTCGGGTCTTTGGTTGCAAATGCTTTGTTAAGAAACATGGTAATCTTGATAAATTTGAACCTAGATCCATTGATGGCATGTTTCTTGGTTATCCATCTCATACTAGAGGCTACCGTGTGCTTTTACTTGACACTAACAAAATTGTGGAGACTTGTGAAGCGTCTTTTGATGAAGCTAGCCCAGGTACTAGCTCCGGTGTTGTAGGACCAGATCCGTATCCTCAAGGGGAGGGTATTTTCGAAGATGAAGAAGAACCGGTGATACTGCCTGGTAGTGCCGAAGTTGACACGTGTCTAGCTCCGCACATTGAACAAGCTCCGGCTATCACCTATGCTGGTCCTGATCATCCACAAGTCACAAGCTCATCAATCTACGATGAACCTAATGAAGAAGAAGCTTGTGAGACATTTGTTCCCCTACGTTTTTACAAAGATCATCCCCCACAACAGATGATTGGAAGCTTGCACGAACGAGTCACACGGTCCAGCAATGATGAGTTCCGAATTTGAAATGAGTATGATGGGTGAACTCACTTACTTTTTGGGGCTGCAAATCAAGCAAACCAAGGAGGGTACCTTTGTGCATCAAACGAAGTATACCAAAGACCTCCTAAGGCGCTTCAACATGGACAAAAGCAAACCTCTTCGGACACCAATGGGAACAGCAACAAGACTTGAACTTGATGAAGATGGTGAATCCGTGGATCAAAAAGAATATAGAAGCATGATCGGATCACTTTTGTACCTCACGGCATCAAGATCGGACATACAATTCAGCGTATGTCTTTGTGCACGGTTTCAAGCCTCCCACGTGTTTCACATCGTCAAGCCGTCAAAAGGATTCTCATGTACTTACATGGAACCCAAGAATTTGGCATTTTTCTTCCTTCTTCCTCAACCATTACTTTGAAAGCTTTTTCGGATACTGATTTTGGGGGTTGTAGGATTGATAGGAAAAGTACTTCCGGTGCTTGTCATTTTCTTGGTAATTCTCTTGTTGCTTGGTCCTCTAGAAAACAAAATTCAGTTGCACAATCCATAGCCGAATCTGAATATGTAGCTGCTGATAGCGCTTGTTCACAAATTATTTGGATTTTTCAAACACTTAAGGACTATGGGGTTGATCTAGATAGTGTTCCACTATTCTGTGATAACACTAGTGCCATTTGCATTGCTAAAAACCCCGTGCAACATTCTAGAACTAAGCACATTGACATTAGGTATCACTTTCTCCGAGATAACGTTGAAAAAGGAAACATTGTGCTTCACCATGTAGATACCGAACAACAATTGGCTGACATTTTTACAAAACCTTTGGATTTCACTCGTTTTTGTTACATTCGTAGTGAAATAGGGGTTATGCATCCTCATGGCTTAAATTGAGGGGGAGTTTTTGAAACTTGGGAAGTCTATATGTGAATCTAAAATTAAAATAATATGAGCATAGTATTTCATACAAATATGACTTTGTGATTCTTTTTACATGCTGAAAGTTCTTACTACATTACTCGTGTTATACATTTTGTAGTTTTTGCCATGTCTAGTAATTGGAATAATTACTTACACTAAATCTGGTCATGGTCGAACCTTCTTGCTGTTTTGAACTTGTTGCATGCTCACAAATGATTTTAATCATAAAGAATTAATCAAGTAATCAACTCACATGTTGAGTTTTTATGAACAAATATAAATTGAGAAAAGATCAAGAGAATATGCATGCATCGCACTTCTTCTTTTGAGATGGCTTGTCATTGCACTTAGATATGAACTTGGAAGAAGTTGTGTATGACTAAAACCATGTCCTTAAGCTTCTGATTGTCAAATGACATAGGCTTGGCTTGGTTGGTTAGAATAAGGCAGATGCGCATATAATCTCTTGCAAATATCATATGATCTAAATTTATGCTTTGAAAAATATTAAAATGCAGCAACTAGTGTCATGATTTCAGGTTTTGAAATAGTTAAGTTTGTGAGATCATGACTTGCTTAAATTGAAAATTACATATGATCTCTAGCATGGTTTACACTACTTTATGTATCTCATTGATGTGATAGTGTAAGTTACTTGATAGTATGACTTGGATGAGCTTTGTTTATATGTATATGTTATAATATGCTCATAACAACTAAAGAGGGAGAGATAATTTGTTTATATGCTCATGACTTGCTGAATACATTGTCAAAGGGGGGAGATAAGCATGAAGAGAAAGAGAATATGTGCATAAGGAGAGATAATAAAGGGGGAGAGATTTTCTTCTCATTTTACTTTTGATTTACAAAAGGGGAGAAATTGCCTTCAAAACTTTTATGTGAATAAGCCAATGTTCGGATTTTAAATGGTGTTGCCAATGCATTCATCAAGGGGGAGATTGTAAGACCTATATGTGCTGAATACATTGGCTTGTAGTGAATACACTTGGCTTTGATGATAAAAGTTTTAAATATCACCAAAACACCTTTTTATCAAGGTCCGACTCTAGCTCCGAGCTATAGCAAGGTCCGACCATAGGTCCGACTTGTTTTGGGTAGCTCCGGCTACGTTAGATGCTAGGTCCGGCTTCTTGGTAAAGTCCGACTAGCTTTGGTTAGCTCCGGTGAGCTTTATCTTTAGCTCCGGCATGTCTTTGTTAGCTCCGGCATGTCTTTGATAGCTCATGCATATCTTTGATAGCTCCGGCATGCTTTTGCTAAGCTCCAACGTACTTTGTCTAGCTCCGGTTTTGGGTTGACTAGTTTTGACTAGTTTTTGGTAAGCTCCGATGCTAGGATCTACTAGTTTTGGTAAGCTCTGGCAGGTGCTTCATTGTACTAGTTTTGTTAGCTCCGGCTCAAGCTCCGGTTTGCTCTGGCAAGGTCCGGAACTTGACCGCAGTGCTTCTGCTTTTCATTTGCAATGTTTCGTACTTGCTTTACATTGTTGGAAAGATTGCTTAGTATTCATTTGCTAAGTTTTTGGTGTGTTTTGGATTCTATGGATGATATCGTGTTACTATGGTTTTGCAACATGCTTATGTGAGGTTCTCACGTAAGGTGTTGTGTTCGGAACTGACGTGAGTCAAGTCGAGGACTTGGGCTCGTATGGATTGGTTGTTTATTCATGTGCAGGTGTTGCTTGAGTTCAAGTCATGGCTGGTGACGGGATCCATTGGACTAGTCTCAGGGAGGAGATGAGGTTCCAACAACCAAGTTCGGGAGGAACTGTGGTTGAGCTGATCAGGAGGTCGCGCAGGATGATTGAATCAAGGGCAGTGCATATGAAGGTTACTGAACGTCAAAGGAAGGTGTTCGCACGTATGCATGCAGTGCATGATGTGGCAACATGGTTACGAAGATGGGATAAGAAAGGAAAGATCTGGTCGGAAGGATCGGATCGTACCGGTTGATGACTTTGGCTGCGGCGGAGTCGGTTATGGCTCGGTATGGAAAGTATCGAGTTGGTTATGATAGGATTTCGTGTGTGTCAAGAATTTGAGTTGTTTAGGAATGTGGGATACGTTCCTAAGGTGTTTGGAAGTCTTAAGATTGCTTCTATCTGCGTATAGAAGAATCTTGAGCAGTTATGGAAAGTTAGGATTCGTGATCTGAGTAGGATTGGAGTCCTAGTTGATATTGGGTTGGCCTAAGAGCTGGTTATATAAGCAAGGGAGCCCAGAGCTCGTGGTAGACGACTTTGGGGCTGTTCCTCTTGTGTTATATTGAATAAAATTCGTAGTTTGAAGGAACTTTTGTGCCTTGTTCGTCCGACTTGTTCCAGACAAGTTTTACTCGTCGAGTTTCTGGACAGCACTACCTTTTGTTGGTGGTTTTATCATAACTCGAGTTTTACAGATCCAATTGACGTGATTATTTTTGGGTTGTCTTCAAAACTTGATTATCTATCATACGTCAAAATTTCACAGTCATTGGATCTGTGGTTTCTGATCTACACGAGTTTCTTTGCAGCATTCCAGAACTGTTTTTTCTCGGGTAGGGCAGATTGACCTTGTTTGATCTTTCGATCATAACTTGAGTTTTTCTCGACGGTTTTGAGTGATTATTTTTGTGTTGTCTTCGTGACTTGATTCTCTCTGATATCTATCACTTTTTGTCACGGTGAAACACGTTTAGATTAGTCTCACACACGATTTCTTTAACAGATCGTTTTTCTGCCAAAAGGGTTTGGGGTTTAATTGTTTCTGCTACGTAAGATTTTTTAAATCTACCATTCACCCCTACTCTGGTAGATTTTCACGTGCTCTTCGATCCTACACAGCCCCCAAGCACGGTTCCTCAAGGTCAAGCATTTGTGGACCAACCTCTACAATACAACGCGTCGGACCCCTTCGGGAGGGTCAAGACAGCTCGAGAAGGAGATCCGGATCCCTATGGGAGAGTCCGGGTTGATGGAGAGGATGGATCGGACACCTCCGGAAGGGTTTGGACTATCCAACAGTTTGTCTACTTCATCAGTGAGGTCCTCCATGATGCCAAGACTCGATATATTATGGTGCATAAGATGTTGTACACAGTTCTTATTGCCTCATGAAAGCTCCGTCACTACTTCCAAGCTCACAAGATATCAGTGGTAACTTCTTATCCACTGCGAGCTATCCTGCATAATCCCAACTCAACGGGAAACATTGCCAAGTGGGTTGTGGGGCTAGTAGAATTCGATTTAGAATTTCTACCTCGACATGCCATCAAGAGTCGAGCACTAGATGACTTCCTGGCGAAGTGGACTCCATCTCCATCAGGTATGGGGGGCCTCAATGAAGAGAAGCCAGAACCTAAGGTCTCGATCTTCACAGAGCCTCACTGGACCCTCTACTTTGACGGCTCCATGCAGAAGCAGGGGGCTGGAGTTGGAATCTTGCTCCTCACACCGACTAGGGAGCAAGTCAAATATATGGTCCGCCTTGACTTCAAGGCAACAAATAACATGGCAGAATACAAAGCTCTCATCTTCGGATTGAAAATGACGCTATCATTCAATGTCCAACAGTTGCTGCCAAAGGGGGATTTGCAACTCATCATCACACAAGTCAAAGGTGAATGCAGTTGCTCAGCTAGCAGCATATCTTCTTGAAGTCCAGAAGTTGCAGAAAGATTTCCAAGTCGTAGACCTATGCCATGTCCAGCATCTCAACAATGCTGAAGCTGATGAGCTCTCAATGAAAGATTCTACTGGGGCTTCAGCACCCAATGGAGTTTTTGTTAGGAGATTACCAGCACATGCCGCTCATCCTGTCGAATTGAGTGATGGGGGCAAGACTAGCACCCTGAAGCTGGAGTCCTGATGACCCTATTACCGTGGCATCCAGCAAGGATCATAGGTGCCACAGGAAGCTCCGAGCAACCATGCGTGCAAGATCCAGAAGCTCAAGTCAAGGGACTCAAGACCCGCACCTACGAACGCTTGAAAAAGCATGGTGCCAACTAGATTGAGGAGCTTATGTCCGCACTATGAACAAGCCGGACAACACTCAGTTGGGCTACTTGAGAGACACCCTTCTTCCTGGTGTATGGAGCCGAAGCAGTCCTTCCTCCGGAGATCGCCATGGGATCTCTCCGAGTTCGGAACTACGACGAAGCCGCGCAAGATCAGTTCTGGCACAATGACCTGGACCTCGTCGATGAGGCAAGGTGCCAAGAAACTGTCCAAAATGCGTGATATCACCAGACGGTCCGGCACTATCACCAAAGGCATGTGTGCAATCGGCAGCTTGAAGAAGGTGATCTGGTGCTGCGGTGAATACACTCTCGAGAAGGAGCGAACAAGCTCTCCACCAGCTCGGAGGGTCCCTTCCGAGTCATCAAAGTTTCCCACCCTGGGTGCGTTCACTTGGTAACAGAGGATGGGAGCCACTTCCCAACCCCTAGAACATAGAACACCTCTGTAAGTTCTAAACTTAGCACGGAGGTGAGTCTGTTATTGTATAAAGTATTTCATAATGTTTATGAACAAAGTCGGGTTGGTCCAAGATGTATAGCACACTTAACTTGGTCATGTACTTTAAGTGTGTCCTTGCCTCCCATGTTATGCGAACCTATTATGAAATATAATTACATGAAAAGAGAATCTACGTGTATTTACTTTGTGCATGCTCTTATTTCATTTCCTCTTTACCTTCTTGCAAATAGTGAAGTTGTGCTATCCTCTTGAAAATTGGTTTTTGAGAATTCATGAGATACATATTCAAGTATTATTGGTAGTCTTTTTTTTTTTGGACCTAGTTTTCGCTGAATGGCCTACTCACCTGAAAACCAATGTCAATGACAGGTCTAGAGCCGGCTATAGACTTAGCCTGGTCCAGCACCCCAAGTATGCCACTCTACCTATTCTGGTGTTGCACCAAAGTAAGACAGGTCCAACAAGCACACGGACCTATGAAAGTACAACCGATATACTAAGTATTATCATGTTGAATTGATTAGGACCCAGAATTCAAGGAAGGATAGTAAGCCACAACTAAACTATGGGCAAGAAGAAGCACTTTTACTACTTTTCTTGTCTATCATGTGCAGGACAAATGTTTTACACGCTCGTTATGGGAGTTCCGACGTCCCAAGGGGGCCCGAGGTCGACATTTCGCACGTTGATGATGGGCGCCACCAGATCATCTAGCTCTGACACCACCTAAGGGGCCCTACGTTGATGTTTCGCACGTTGATGATGGGCACCATCAGAGCATCTAGCTCCGACACCACCCAGGGGGCCCAACGTTGACTTTTCGCACGTTGATGATGGGCGCCACTAGAGCATCTAGCTCCAGCACCACCCAGGGGGCCCGACATCGACGTTTCGCACGTTGATGATGGGCGCCAATATAGCATCTGGCTCTGGCACCACCCAGGGGGCCCGCCGTCAATGTTTCACACGTTGATAAAGAGCCCTGTCAAAGTATCTAGCTCCGACACCTCCTAGAGGGCCCACTGTCGATGTTACGTACATTGGCAAGGGGTTCTTGGAGCTCTCGGAGGCCAAACTTGGAGCTAGGAGCTAACAAAAAAGCTCGGAGTTTGGAGCTAACACAAATACTTCAAGACATTACCAATCTCCACATGGTAGATACTCTTAATCAATTGAGCACATCTACTAGGGGGCCAATAGGATTATGAAAATGAAAAAAGTCAAGACAAAAAAATGAAGTTCGAGAGGATTTCATTCATTCAAATTTCAAGTCTTTACAATCTGAAGGTACAAAAGGAAAAAGAGGTCCTAGCTACTAGCTGGAGTTGTGGTGGATCCACGCAGCGATCTTCTGGGCAGCTTCTTGTACGCTTTCCTTGGTAGCCTCCTCCGTCTTTGCGACAAGCCCTTCAAGCACCGGAGCTAGCGACATTGAGGGGTCCTATCTGCAGAAACAAGTCAGCACATACTCTACGACTGACTTAGCCAGGTTTTTCCCCTCAGTCTCAAGTTGTTAGATGATGACGTCTTCCAGTGCTTCCAGCTTGTCTCCAGCTGAGTTCAGGGCTATCAAGGCTTGCCCCACTTCTGGCTCTGGGTCAGCTGATCAAACTGGACTGAAATATAGAGGCACCAGTGCATTCTCTGCATGCCCAAGGAAGTCACAGATCTGCTGGGCTTCGACTTTCTACGTGGTTCGGAGCACCTTTAGAGACCTCCTGGCAGATGTTAGCTCCACGAAACCTTCCTTTGAGAATCGCTCAACCTCATTGGCGTGATGCTGCATCCGCTCAGCTTGCAGCCTTTCTTGGTCTACAATATGTTTCTTGTGGAGGTTCAGGCGATCTTTCTTCACGGTCAGGTCCTTTTCCTCTACCTTCACCTTGTCTTCTCTCACGAAGACGGCAAGCTCCCGTTTGGAGACTCCTTCTCCAGCTAGCCACACTTGGTTCTTTTCTTGCTCGCACCAAGACTTGAACTTCTCAATGCGGTCATCCAAGTCCTGCTCACCGCACTCCAACTTTTGAGAGATCTCAGCATCTCTCTTATGGAGATCTTGCTCCATATAGTTGACGGCCTCCTGTTGCTTGAGGAGCTCATCCCTCAGCTTGTCTATGGTCTCAAAGCGAGCATCCATCAAATTATTGGCTTTTGTCGACTTGTCAAAGATTTCATGAGTTTTCTCGCTCAGAGCTTCTATGGCAGCCTGCCTGTCATCTAGCAGCTCATCTAGCCGCTTCAGCTGCGTCTTCTCAACTGCAAGCAGGTCCCTCAAGTCAGCTCGACGGGTATGTGTCAACTTTGTCTTGAAGTTGAGAAGCTTCAGCCACCACCGCAGAGTTTCCTGTTTTCCTTCCAGAGCACTTCGCTCGTAGTCAAAGCCGAGGTTAACTTGGCGAAGGCTTGAGCAAGTGTTCTCAACCAAGAGCGATAGGGGGATCGATTTCGGACCTTCCTGGGGATCCGTCAGAGCTCCCATAGCTTCCAAGACAGTCATTAAAGCCCACAGCACAAGCATGGACCTCAAGAATTCTTCATCAGCTGCACCAAGCTCTAGGAGGTCGTCTCCAAGCACATTCTCAGGCGCCATCATGGTGTCTACCGGTAGCTCTGACACGGAATCGATCACAAGCTCCGGTGCTATGGTCGTTGGCTCTCTGGCACCATTGCAGTGTCAGCCACAAGCTTGGCGTCGATCGTTGGCTCTGCACCTTTGAGGCTTCAGTCGGTACTTCCGGTGCCACTTCAGCCACTGCCTCTGGTGCCACTTCAGCATCCATTGCTGGTTCTGAAATTGGCTTCATGATGCTATAGCCTGCTTCGGCGCTACCACAACTTCTTCTATGTGGTCTGGTGCAACCGCGACATCTTCGCCTGCTGGCGTGAGGTCATCTCAGCGTTAGTTGACTCCAGAACAGTTGCACTGCTTGCCATGACCACAGGAGGAGCCACGACATCAACTGCGCTCCAGCCGACATGGTCTCTTCGGCAACAATGCTGGCCTGGCTAGTTGGTGGTGCAGTAGCAGCGGTTGGCCTCGACACTCTGGAAATGCAAAATTCAACAAAAAGCAAGAAGTGAAAGAAAAGATAGGTTTCTAGTGCTGATTCTTACCTAGGAGCGCTGCAACCCCAGTCGGCGCGAAACCTCTTTCTCAGGCGACCGGAGTCACCTGAACCCACTGTCGTCGGTGAGGCTGATGGTCCAGACTTCGCCCCTGGAGTCTTCGAAGTAGTCGGTGTCACAACAGTCGGGACCTCCGGAAGACGTTGATCCACTCCCTTCTGCCGGGGCTACCATCGGAGAAGATATTCCGGACCCAATACACGCTGTTGGCACCGGGACCGAAGGTACCTTTGAAAGTGCATCTAGGTCTCTTGTGGGTTTTGGTTGATTAATGACAAACAATTAAAGGGAAGGGCTAATGACTTTGGTTGAGTTCTTGCAGAGATTTTGGTATGGAATGAAATTCACAAAAAGGGAGAAAAGGCGTGAAAAGTGGGGTAGAAATAGGTTTTCTATTTCTCCTTGAGTCATAGGAAAATATGTACTATTAAGAGGGACACGACGCGTGGAAACTTAGTGAGTCAAATGAGTGCTCAACCTCTTGGGTAGGTTTTAGGAAAATCCTTTGTGTCTAAGTCATGCTTGTACGACACCTTGGGTTGGATAAGTCTGAATTCCTTCTGGTGGAATTCAAACATGTTCGAACTGTATTTCAGACATGTTCGAAACTTCCCTGGTCGAATTAAAATATGTTTGAATCTGTCTGTCGAACATGACATAAATCTCTCTATTGGTATTCAGACATGTACGAAGTGGGTCGGACATGTCTGAGGTGTTGGACTTAGAAAAACTTTCTAAGTATCTGAAACTCGGAGTTGTCCGAGATGTGGTTCAGCCAAGTCCGGAAAGTCTCTCCACGATGTCAGACATGTTCGATGTGGGTCAGACATGTCCGAGGTGAACTTTTCTGGCTTAGTTCCTTGGATAAGTCTGAGTTGAAAACCCTCTCCTTGTGTGTCGAACTTGTCTGAGGTTAGTCGGAATTGTTCAAGGTTAGTCGAACTTGTCCAACGCAGCTTTTGCACGCAGATTCAAAATCGAGTGATTAGTTGTACTGATTTCGTTGTCTGTTTGTCGGACTTGTCCGAACTTGGATCGGACTTGTCCGACATGGGTTGTCACCTAACCGTTAAAAACACTTTTTGAGTATAAGTTGATGGTGATTTCGTCCCCAATCAGAGCCTAACCCTATAGAAACTCTCAGGGTCGCCTCAAGCCCTCAAGAAATCCTCCTCTATTGTTCTTCACCCTCTTGAGCCCAAATCTAATGTTTTTCGGGAAGAGTGAAGGAGTGATTGTGAGACTTGGCAAGAGAAGTCCATAGGGGGTTGAGCAACGTTTGATTTGTTGAGTTTCTTCGTGATTGCGTGTTTGTTACTCTTGGGGTTCTCCCCTAGACGGTTAGACATCATCTCGCGAGTTCTTGTGTGATCTCTTGATTCGGGGAAGTTTGTAATTCTTTGTGATAGTGGAAGATCCAAGACTTGACCTTTGAGGTGTCTTGGTAAAGATAGGGCTGTTAGGCCCGAACCTCGGGAGAAAATCTTGTGTCCATTGTCTCCATTTACATTTCCGCAAAGTTGTTACTTTCTAGTGATCATCTAAGTTTACTTTGTTTCTAGCACTTAATCTTGTTTCCATCAACTACTAGAACTGCTAGGACTTATTTCCATTCACTAGATTGCAGAAAAACTTCATTTTTGGCCCTGTCCTTAGATTCAGTCGGACTTATCCGAGCTGAATCGGACTTGCCCGACTTCTGTCAGACAAGTCCAATTCTCAGTCAGACAAGTCTAACTTGTTTTGATAGGACAGTTTTTAATTAAGTCCAGATTTTTTATTATTGCCTATTCACCCCCCTCTAGACTACTTTCAATTGGTATCAGAGCAGGTCTCTCCACCAAGAGTCTAACAACTCGGAGAGGAGATGGCCAACATAGGTGATAACCTAGTGATCGGTGATGGGGATGACAAGGTGAAGAAAGTTGATGTGTTTCAAGATGATCCAAATGACGATGAGGAAGTGCGCCTACTCAAGGCGTGACTTCATGAGAAGCTAAATCTTCCCAAGAAGGAGACCAACAACGCCAATGGGAGTGGTTCACAAGACTACACTCGATATCCTTACAATTATGAGTGTCTAACTCATAATAATCATTACTTGTCTATTCCTATTGGGAAACCTCCTCAATTTGATGGAAATGATTATACTATGTGGAAGAATAACATGAAGATGCACCTCATTTCCTTAAACCCTAGTTTGTGGCAAATTGTTTTGACAGATGTTCATCTTCCCAAGAATAAGGAAGACGTGACCCCGGAGCAAGCTGTCCTACTCCACCGCAATGCTCAAGCAGTTGGAGTGATCACCTCCTCCTTGACTCGAGAGGAGTTAAACAAATTGAAGGGTTGGAGGTGGCCAAGGACATTTGGGACACTCTCAAGACGGCACATGAGGGCGATCATGTGATAAGAGAGGCCAAGATTGAGATGATCGAAGGAGAACTTGGGAGGTTCACTATCATGGATGGTGAAACCCCCCAAGACATGTACAACCACCTCAAGATCCTTATCAACAAGAGTTGCTCTTATGGAAGCACTCGATGGACGGACAACGAAGTGGTGAAGAGGATGATTCGAGCATTCATGCCTCAAAATGTCACTCTTTGCTCCTTGATTCGTGAAAGTCTAGGATTCCACAAGATGACTCCCGAAGAAGTGCTAGGGAGAATCATCAACCATAAGATGATGGAGCAAGAGGCCATGTTCTACAACGACCTTCAAAATTTCTCCACCTCCAAGAAGAAAGATGTTGCATTCAAGGCAACGTCATCAAGATCCCAAGAACAAGAAGAGAGCGATGAAGAGAGCTCTAACAACGATGAGGAAGAGGCACTTTTCATCAAAAATTTCGAGAGTAAGATGAGAAGGTGGAGGGGAGCTACCATCGTGAAAGCAAGAGCAAAGACAAGCCCAAGACAAGATCAAATAGGGCTTGCTACAATTGTGGGGAATATGATCACTTTATTGTGGATTGCCCACATGAAGAAAACAACAAGAAGAAGGAGGGCAAGTCCCAAGAGAAGAAGTATTTCAAGAAGAAGAAGCAATCGGGACAAGCCCACCTTGGTAAGGAGTGAGATTCAAGTGAAGACTCCTCCTGCGATGAAGAAGAGAAAATAGCAACAATTGCCATGAAGAAATCAACCATGGAGAACAAGATCTTCCCCAACTTTGAGAGTGTGAGACCTATGTGTGTTGAATACATTGGCTTTGACAATAAAAGTTTCGAATGCTGCCATAACATCTTTTTAGCGAGGTTCGACTCTAGCTTAGAGCTTTTGCAAGGTCCGACAATAGGTCCAACTTTTTTTGTCTAGGTCTGACATGTTTTTGGGTAGCTCCGGTGAGATTTGTCTTTAGCTCTGGCATGTCTTTCATAGCTCCGGCATGTCTTTGTTAAGCTCCGATATGTTTTGTTAGGTCTGACTTATGTTGGTTATCTCCGACATGTTTTTCTAGCTCCAACTTTTGGGATGACTAGGTCCGACTAGTTTTGGTTAGCTCCGGCGCTAGGTCTGACTAGGTTTGGTTAGATCCGGTGCTAGGTCCGACTAGCTTTGGTAAGCTTCGGCACTAGGTTGTAATAGCTTTGGTAAGCTCCGGCGCTA
Organism: Tuctoria greenei; assembly: GCA_036927565.1. NCBI lineage: Eukaryota > Viridiplantae > Streptophyta > Magnoliopsida > Poales > Poaceae > Tuctoria > Tuctoria greenei. Next base: position 17,878,595 of record JAYESD010000003.1, read on the forward strand.
GGTTGTACTAGCTTTAGTAAGCTCTGACTCAAGCTCCGGTTAGCTTTGGCTAGGTTCGGAGCTTGATCGCAATGTTCCTGCTTTTACTATGAAATGTTTCAAACTTGCTTTACATTGTTAGAAAGATTGCTTAGTATTCATTTGCTAAGTTTTTGGTGCGTTTTGGTTGATATGGCTGATATCATTTTGATATGCTTTGCAACATGCTTATGTGAGGTGCTCACGTAAGGTGTTGTGTTCGGAACTGACTTGAGTCAAGTCGCGGACTTGGACTCGTACGGATTGGTTGTTTGTTCATGTGCAGGTGTTGCTTGAGTTCAAGTCATGGCTGGTGACAGGATCCTTTGGACTAGTCTCAGGGAGGAGATGAGGTTCCAACAACCAAATTCAGGAGGAATTGTGGTTGAGCGGGTCAGGAGGTCGCGCAGGATGATTGAATCAAGGGCAGTGCATATGAAGGTTATTGGACGTCGAAGGAAGATGTTTGCACGTATGCATGCGGTGCATGACGTGGCAACATGGTTCCAAAGATGGTTTATGGATGGGAAGATCTGGTTGGAAGGATCGGATCGTATCGGTTGATGACTTTGGCTGCGGCGGAGTCGGTTATGGCTCGGTATGGAAAGTATCGAGTTGGTTATGTTAGGATTTCGTGTGGGTCACGAATTTGAGTTGTTTTAGGAATGTGTGATACGTTCCTAATGTGTTTGGAAGTCTTAAGATTGCTTCTATCTGCGTATAGAAGAGTCCTAAGCAGTTATGGAAAGTTTCGATTCGTGATCTGAGTAGGATTAGAGTCCTAGTTGAGATTGGGTTGGCCTAAGGGCTGGTTATATAAGCAAGGGAGGCCAAAGCTCGTGGTGCACAACTTTGGGGCTGTTCCTCTTGTGTTCTATTGAATAAAATTCTTAGTTTGAAGGAACTTTTGTGCCTTGTTCGTCCGACTTGTTCCAGACAAGTTTTACTCGTCGAGTTTCTGTATAGCACTACCTTTTGTTGGTGGTTTTATCATAACTCGAGTTTTAAATATCCAATTGATGTGATTATTTTTGGGTTGTCTTCACAAATTGATTATCTATCATCTATAAAAATTTCATAGTAATTGGATTTGTGGTTTCTGATCTACATGAGTTTCTTTGCAGCGTTCCAGAACTGTTTTTCTCGGGTAGGACAGATTGACCTTTGTTCGATCTTTTGATCATAACTTGAGTTTTTCTCAACGAAATTGAGTGATTCTTCTTGTGTTTTCTTCGTGACTTATTCTCTCTGATATATATCACTTTTGTCCCGGTGAAACACGTTTATATTAATCTCACACACGATTTCTTTAACAGATCATTTTCCTGCCAAAGGGGTTGGGATTTAATTGTTTCCGCTGCGTAAGTTTTTTAAATATACCATTCACCCCCCCCTCTGGTACATTTTCACGTGATCTTTGATCCTACAATTGGTATCAGAGCCACGGTGCTCCAATCATTGTGATTTGCACGTGTTTTTGACTAGTCATCATGGAGAAATACTCCGTCAAACCTTGTGTGTTTGCTGGTATTGATTTTCAGGTTTGGAAGGCACGCATGGAGGCTTTCATCCAGGCGCAAGGCTTCGCAATATGGGAGAATGTGTACAAGCCTTACGAAGTGCCACCTAACAATCAAGTTACTGCTACAAACCTACGGGACATCGACAACAACAACAAAGCCCGAAACTTGATCATCCAAGGACTCATTCAGAGCGACTTCGACTGCATTGCACATCTTCGATCGACATACGATGTATGGAGAGCACTTTGTGACTATCATGAAGGATCCAACACGATCAAGGAGGTGAGGCAAGACATGTTCAAGAAAGAATACATGCGCTTCGAGAAGCAACCCGGTGAGTCCATCGATGATCTCTTTGCTCGCTTCAATAAAATTCTCAGCAACTTGCGTAGTGTCAATGTTAACTTTTCTGATGCTGAGAATGCTAAGCAACTTCTTAGTGCATTAGACATGTCAATTTGGGAGATGAAAGTAACATCTATTCGTGAATCAACTGTCATGAGTTATCTTACATTAGATGTGCTTTATTCTAAACTAAAAACTCATGAAATTGGCATCTTATCACGTAAGAATCCAAATAAGTCTATTGCATTTGTCTCACAACATGATATGCCTAGCTCCGGACAATCATCATCTTGCAATACTCTTGCTTTGTTGTCCTCACTAACCCTGGATCAGATCGAGGAATTTCCAGAAGAGGAGTTAGCACTCATCTCTACTAGATTCTCAAAAGCATTACAAAATGTGAGAACTAGAAGGAGAGGAAGCTCCGGACCTCAATGTTGTTTTAAATGTGGTAAGACGGGACACTTTCGTACAGAATGCCCTAACCTTTTAGGTCCTACTACCCGTGAAGAAAAACAGAACAAGGTCAAGACCACCTCTGGAAATCCCAACAAGAAAAACAAGGGTGCCATAGGACGCAAGATGATTAACAGCTTCATCACCGCACTTCAAGAACTCAGTTCAAGCAATGTAGACTTTGAAAGTGATGAAGATGATGACGATCTGTCCAACTTATGCTTCATGGCGGGCAAAACAAGATCAAGATCAAGTCAGGAGGATGCATAACACAACAGTGACGACGATGAGGTATGTTCTACCTGTAATGGAATGTGTGATGCAATTTCTCGTGCAACTATTATTGTTAAGAAAAAGGACAAAAATCTTAGGGATAATGCTGCTAAAATTGAATCACTAGAATCTGAAATCAACCATTTGAAAACCTTGATTCCTAGTGACAATTCTTGTCCCTTATGTGATTTAATCTATGAACAATTGTACACACTAAGAACTGCACACTCCTCCACTCTAGATAGACTTGAACTTGAAATTGAAAAGAACAAGAAGCTTGCTGCACTTGACATTGGAAACTTAAAAGATGCTTCTTGTTCTACAATTGATTTGCATTGTTCTAGTTGTGATGATCTTGAAAAGAAACTAAAAGATGCTATGAATGAAATTTCAATATTGAATAATGCTTTACATTCTCATGAAGTTAAATATTGTTCCAATTGTAAATTAAAAGGGACAACTTCAAGCCTTGATCTGTCCAATAAACTTTATAACATGCATAGGACATTAGATCGGTTTTGTAATGGGAATAAGAACCTAAACTTGCTGCTGAATTCTTCCAAATCTTGCAATGATAAAATTAGTTTAGGTTTTGATTCTCATGCTCATGCTAAGGCACATCCACCTAAAATTGTAAAGTCATTAGGAAGTGGTTTGATTCAAACAGATCCTAAACAAAAAGAAGTGGTTTTCAAATCTGTAGGAGTGTTGTCTTATTCGGCTTCAAATAAAAATATTGCTTGCTCATCTAGACATGAACACAAAGTTAAATTTCATTGTACCTACTGTGGCAGAGATGGTCATGTCATAGATTTTTGTTATAGACTAGCTAAACAACAAAAAATGGAAAGAATGATTGCTAGATCTCATAACTTTCATGTAAAATTTGCTGCACATATTAAACCGAATGCCAAGAACATGCAACCTGCTGTTATGAGTGAAAAACATTCAAAGTTTACCTCCGGACCTTCTCTTTTTGCCTCCGGAGCTACTTATTTTTTTTGCTACACAAGTAACACCTTATAGGTCAGTAGGTAAGAATAAAAAACCTCAAACTTTGACTCATAAACCTACTGTTTTATCTCAGCTTTCGCGTGTTTTTCCTGCTGCACGTCGTGTGACTCAGTACTGGATACCTAAATGCCTTTTGACTAACCCCGGTATTGAGTCATCGACATATTGTGCTTATATGTATTTTACACGTTTGAGGAAGAAGAACATTTGGATTGTGGATTCAGGTTGCTCACGCCACATTACCGGTAACAAAGATTGGTTCTCCCCACTCTCTTTTGTGTCACGTGTAGAGAATGTTACTTTTGCCAATAATTCTTCGACTCCTATAATTGCTAAGGGTTCGGTTAGAGTAAATGGTCACTACACTTTGAAAGATGTGGCACTTGTCAAAAATTTGAAATACAACTTGCTTTCTGTTTCACAATTGCTAGATGAAAATCTGGAAATTATTTTCAATAAAAACTGCTGCAAAGTTGTAGGTTCAAATAGTGAGCTTATTTTTAACATGTCTCGGTTTGGAAGAGTTTTTAAAGATGATTTTGATATGTCTTCCTCTAAGCATTGGTGTCTAGTTGCTAATGTCTAGTTGGACTTATATTTTTGGCATCGTAGACTTGGTCACGTAGGCTTTGATCACCTAACGTGTGTTAGTGCTCTTGATCGCATATGTGGGCTGCCTAAGCTTAAAGGGGACAAAGAAATTGTGTGCTCTTCTTGTAGACATGCTAAGATGGTTGCAGGTTTACATTCTCCTCTCACAATGATCATGACAACTGAACCAGGTCAACTTTTGCACCTTGACACCGTAGGACCTTCACGTGTTCAATCCTTCGGAGGTAAATGGTATGTTCTTGTTATTGTTGATGATTATTCTAGATACTCTTGGGTTTACTTTATGGTGTCTAATAATGAAGCTTTTAGTCACTTTAGAACTTTATTTCTTAGATTATCAATTGATCACCCAGGATCTTTAAAAGCAATTAGAAGTGATAACGGAACTGAATTTAAAAATCAATCTTTTTATCACTTTTGTGCTGAAAATGGAATAGATCATCAATTTTCTTCACCATATGTACCTCAATAAAACGGTGTTATAGAAAGAAAGAACAGAACCTTAGTTGAGATGGTTAGGACTATGCTTGATGAATATCAAACTCCTAGGAAATTTTAGGCTAATGCGATTGCAACCGCTTGTTATGTCTCAAATCGTGTTTTCTTGCGCGCTAAGCTAGGTAAAACACCATATGAGCTCCGGTTTGGACATAGGCCTAGTGTTACGCACTTTCAGGTCTTTGGTTGCAAATGCTTTGTTAAGAAACATGGTAATCTTGATAAATTTGAACCTAGATCCATTGATGGCATGTTTCTTGGTTATCCATCTCATACTAGAGGCTACCGTGTGCTTTTACTTGACACTAACAAAATTGTGAAGACTTGTGAAGTGTCTTTTGATGAAGCTAGTCCAGGTACTAGCTCAAATATTGCAGGTCCAGATCCATATCTGCAGGGGGAGAGCATTTTCGTTGAAGATGACGAAGAGTTGGAGCTGCTGCCCGAAAATTCAGCAGCTAATGACATTGTTCGAGCTCCTGATTTTGATTCACAGCCAGCATCGACGACCACCATTGCTGATCCAGATCCTCCTCAAGTCACAAGCTCATCGATTTGTGATGAACATGAAGAAGAAGAAGCTTGTGAAGTGTCCACTCCCCTCCGGGTTCTCAAAATTCATCCTCCACAACAGATTATTGGAAGCTTGCACGAATGAGTTACACGGTCCAGGTTTTGCGATCCAAACTCTCATGCTCATTCAGCTTTTGTTGCTTCTTTTGAACCCAAAGATATATCACACACACTCACTAATGAATCTTGGATTATTGCCATGCAAGAAGAGTTAGAAAATTTTGAAAGAAATAATGTTTGGAAACTTGTACCTCCTCCTCAAGGTCACACTTTTAATTGGAACTAAATGGGTGTTTAAAAATAAACAAACTGAGGATGGGGTTGTGGTTAGGAATAAGGCTAGGTTGGTTGCTCAAGGTTTCACTCAAGTTGAAGGTCTAGATTTTGATGAAACTTTTGCTCCTGTTGCTAGATTAGAAGCCACAAGAATTTTGTTAGCTTTTGCTACATCTAAAGGTTTTAAGATATATCAAATGGATGTTAAAAGTGCTTTTTCTTAATGGCTACATATATGAGGAGGTTTATGTCAAACAACCACTGGGGTTTGAAAATTCAAATTTTCCTAATCATGTTTACAAACTGTCCAAAACCTTGTACGGTCTCAAACAAGCCCCTAGAGCATGGTATGATAGGTTAAAAACATTCTTACTTGAAAAGGGGTTTACCATGGGCAAGGTTGATAAAACTCTTTTTGTGTTTAAGCATGGCAATGACTCATTATTCGTTCAAGTGTATGTGGATGATATTATCTTTGGTTGTGCTTCTCATGATCTTATGTCCAAGTTTTCAGCAATGATGAGCTCTGAATTTGAGATGAGTATGATGGGAGAACTCATGTACTTTTTGGGGCTGCAAATCAAGCAAACCAAGGAGGGTACCTTTGTGCATCAAACGAAGTATACAAAAGACCTCCTAAGGCGCTTCAACATGGACAAAAGCAAGCCTCTTCGAACACTAATGGGAACAGCAACAACACTTGAACTTGATGAAGATGGTGAATCTGTGGATCAAAAAGAATATAGAAGCATGATCGGATCACTTTTGTACCTCATGGCATCAAGACCGGACATACAATTTGGTGTATGTATTTGTGCATGGTTTCAAGCCTCCCCACGTGCTTCACATCATCAAGCCGTCAAAAGGATTCTTAGGTACTTACATGGAACTCAAGAATTTGGCATTTTTCTTCTTTCTTCCTCAACCGTTACTTTGAAAGCTTTTTCCGATGCTGATTTTGGGGATTGTAGGATTGGTAGGAAAAGTACTTCGGGTGCTTGTCATTTTCTTGATAATTCACTTGTTGCTTGGTCCTCTAGAAAACAAAATTTAGTTGCACAATCCACAACCGAATCTGAATATGTAGCTGCTGCTAGTGCTTGCTCACAAATTCTTTGGATTGTTCAAACACTTAAGGACTATGGGGTTGATCTAGATAGTGTTCCACTGTTTTGTGATAACACTAGTGCCATTTGCATTGCTAAAAACCCCATGCAACATTCTAGAACTAAGCACATTGACATTATGTATCACTTTCTCCGTGATAATATTGAAAAAGGAAACATTGTGCTTTACCATGTAGATACCGAACAACAATTGGCTGGCATTTTTACAAAACCTTTGGATTTCACTCGTTTTTGTTATATTCGTAGTGAAATAAGGGTTATGCATCCTCATGGTTTACATTGAGGGGGAGTTTTCAAACCCTAGAAGTCTATGTGTGAATCTGAAATTAAAATAATATGAGCATAGTATTTCATACATATATGAATTTGTGATTCCTTTTACACGCTGAAAGTTTTTACTACATTACTCGTGTTATACATTTTGTAGTTTTTGCCATGTCTAGTAATTGGAATAATTACTTACACTAAATCTGGTCATGGTCGAACTTTCTTGCTGTTTTGAACTTGTTGCATGCTCACAAGTGCTTTTAATCATAAAGAATTAATCAAGTAATCAACTCACATGTTGAGTTTTTATGAACAAATATAAATTGAGAAAAGATTAAGAGAATATGCATGCATCGCACTTCTTCTTTTGAGATGGCTTCTCATTGCACTTAGATATGAACTTGGAAGAAGTTGTGTATGACTAAAACCATGTCGTCAAGCTTCTGATTGTTAAATGACATAGGCTTGGCTTGGTTAGTTAGAATAAGGCAGATGCGCATATAATCTCTTGCAAATATCATATGATCTAAATCTGTGCTTTGAAAAATAATAAAATGCATCAACAAGTGTCATGCTTTCAGGTTTTGAAATAGTTAAGTTTGTGAGATCATGACCTGCTAAAATTGAAAATTACACTTGATCTCTAGCATGGCTTACACTACTTTATGTATCTCATTGATGTGATAGTGTAAGTTACTTGATAGTATGACTTGGATGAGCTTTGTTTATATGTATATGTTATAATATGCTCATAACATTTTGAAAGTTCTCTTTCGTACCTTGTTGAATACATTGTCAAAGGGGGGGAGATAATATGTGAATTTTTAAAGATAAATATGCAAGGGGTAGACATTGATTACACATTGCACATATTCATAATTGTTTTTGGCACGAATCTTCTCAGGGGGAGAATTTCTTTTTCTCATTTTATTTCTGTTTTACAAAGGGGGGGGAATTGTTTTCAAAACTTTTAATGTGAATAAGACAATGTTCGGATTTTAAGTGGTGTTGCCAATGCATTCATCAAGGGGGAGATTGTGAGACCTATGTGTGATGAATACATTGGCTTTGATAATAAAAGTTTTGAATGCTGCCATAACATATTTTTAGCAAGGTCCGACTCTAGCTCCGAGCTTCTGCAAGGTCCGACAATAGGTTTGACTTTCTTTGTCTAGGTCCGACATGTTTTTGGGTAGCTCCGGTGAGCTTTGTCTTTAGCTTCGGCATGTCTTTGATAGCTCCGGCATGTCTTTGTTAAGCTCTGATATGTTTTGCTAGGTCCGACTTATGTTGGTTAGCTCTGACATGTTTTTCTAGCTCCTACTTTTGGGATGACTAGGTCCGACTAGTTTTGGTTAGCTCCGGCGCTAGGTCCGACTAGGTTTGGTTAGCTCCGGCGCTAGGTCCTACTAGCTTTTGTAAGCTCCGGCGCTAGGTTGTAATAGCTTTGGTAAGCTCCGGCGCTAGTTTGTACTAGCTTTAGTAAGCTCCGGCTCAAGCTCCGGTTAGCTTTGGCTAGGTTCGGAGCTTGATCGCAATGTTCCTACTTTTACTATGAAATGTTTCAAACTTGCTTTACATTGTTAGAAAGATTGCTTAGTATTCGTTTGCCAAGTTTTTGGTGCGTTTTGGTTGATATGGCTGATATCGTTTTGATATGCTTTGCAACATGCTTATGTGAGGTGCTCACGTAAGGTGTTGTGTTTGGAACTGACTTGAGTCAAGTAGCGAACTTGGGCTTGTACAGATTGGTTGTTTGTTCATGTGCAGGTGTTGCTTGAGTTCAAGTCATGGCTGGTGACAGGATCCTTTGGACTAGTCTCAGGGAGGAGATGAGATTCCAACAACCAAATTCAGGAGGAATTGTGGTTGAGCGGGTCAGGAGGTCGCGCAGGATGATTGAATCAAGGGTAGTGCATATGAAGGTTACTGGACGTCGAAGGAAGGTGTTTGCACGTATGCATGCGGTGCATGACGTGGCAACATGGTTCCAAAGATGGTTTATGGATGGGAAGATCTGGTTGGAAGGATCGGATCGTATCGATTGATGACTTTGGCTACGGTGGTTGTCCGGTCTTGATGACATTATGTATCACTTTCTCCGTGATAATATTGAAAAAGGAAACATTGTGCTTTACCATGTAGATACCGAACAACAATTGGCTGGCATTTTTACAAAACCTTTGGATTTCACTCGTTTTTGTTATATTCGTAGTGAAATAAGGGTTATGCATCCTCATGGTTTACATTGAGGGGGAGTTTTCAAACCCTAGAAGTCTATGTGTGAATCTGAAATTAAAATAATATGAGCATAGTATTTCATACATATATGAATTTGTGATTCCTTTTACACGCTGAAAGTTTTTACTACATTACTCGTGTTATACATTTTGTAGTTTTTGCCATGTCTAGTAATTGGAATAATTACTTACACTAAATCTGGTCATGGTCGAACTTTCTTGCTGTTTTGAACTTGTTGCATGCTCACAAGTGCTTTTAATCATAAAGAATTAATCAAGTAATCAACTCACATGTTGAGTTTTTATGAACAAATATAAATTGAGAAAAGATTAAGAGAATATGCATGCATCGCACTTCTTCTTTTGAGATGGCTTCTCATTGCACTTAGATATGAACTTGGAAGAAGTTGTGTATGACTAAAACCATGTCGTCAAGCTTCTGATTGTTAAATGACATAGGCTTGGCTTGGTTAGTTAGAATAAGGCAGATGCGCATATAATCTCTTGCAAATATCATATGATCTAAATCTGTGCTTTGAAAAATAATAAAATGCATCAACAAGTGTCATGCTTTCAGGTTTTGAAATAGTTAAGTTTGTGAGATCATGACCTGCTAAAATTGAAAATTACACTTGATCTCTAGCATGGCTTACACTACTTTATGTATCTCATTGATGTGATAGTGTAAGTTACTTGATAGTATGACTTGGATGAGCTTTGTTTATATGTATATGTTATAATATGCTCATAACATTTTGAAAGTTCTCTTTCGTACCTTGTTGAATACATTGTCAAAGGGGGGGAGATAATATGTGAATTTTTAAAGATAAATATGCAAGGGGTAGACATTGATTACACATTGCACATATTCATAATTGTTTTTGGCACGAATCTTCTCAGGGGGAGAATTTCTTTTTCTCATTTTATTTCTGTTTTACAAAGGGGGGGGGGAATTGTTTTCAAAACTTTTAATGTGAATAAGACAATGTTCGGATTTTAAGTGGTGTTGCCAATGCATTCATCAAGGGGGAGATTGTGAGACCTATGTGTGATGAATACATTGGCTTTGATAATAAAAGTTTTGAATGCTGCCATAACATATTTTTAGCAAGGTCCGACTCTAGCTCCGAGCTTCTGCAAGGTCCGACAATAGGTTTGACTTTCTTTGTCTAGGTCCGACATGTTTTTGGGTAGCTCCGGTGAGCTTTGTCTTTAGCTTCGGCATGTCTTTGATAGCTCCGGCATGTCTTTGTTAAGCTCTGATATGTTTTGCTAGGTCCGACTTATGTTGGTTAGCTCTGACATGTTTTTCTAGCTCCTACTTTTGGGATGACTAGGTCCGACTAGTTTTGGTTAGCTCCGGCGCTAGGTCCGACTAGGTTTGGTTAGCTCCGGCGCTAGGTCCTACTAGCTTTTGTAAGCTCCGGCGCTAGGTTGTAATAGCTTTGGTAAGCTCCGGCGCTAGTTTGTACTAGCTTTAGTAAGCTCCGGCTCAAGCTCCGGTTAGCTTTGGCTAGGTTCGGAGCTTGATCGCAATGTTCCTACTTTTACTATGAAATGTTTCAAACTTGCTTTACATTGTTAGAAAGATTGCTTAGTATTCGTTTGCCAAGTTTTTGGTGCGTTTTGGTTGATATGGCTGATATCGTTTTGATATGCTTTGCAACATGCTTATGTGAGGTGCTCACGTAAGGTGTTGTGTTTGGAACTGACTTGAGTCAAGTAGCGAACTTGGGCTTGTACAGATTGGTTGTTTGTTCATGTGCAGGTGTTGCTTGAGTTCAAGTCATGGCTGGTGACAGGATCCTTTGGACTAGTCTCAGGGAGGAGATGAGATTCCAACAACCAAATTCAGGAGGAATTGTGGTTGAGCGGGTCAGGAGGTCGCGCAGGATGATTGAATCAAGGGTAGTGCATATGAAGGTTACTGGACGTCGAAGGAAGGTGTTTGCACGTATGCATGCGCTGCATGACGTGGCAACATGGTTCCAAAGATGGTTTATGGATGGGAAGATCTGGTTGGAAGGATCGGATCGTATCGATTGATGACTTTGGCTACGGCGGAGTCGATTATGGCTCGATATGGAAAGTATCGAGTTAGTTATGTTAGGATTTCATGTGGGTCACAAATTTGAGTTGTTTTAGGAATGTGGGATACATTCCTAAGGTGTTTGGAAGTCTTAATATTGCTTCTATCTACGTATAGAAGAGTCCTAAGCAGTTATGGAAAGTTTCGATTCGCAATCTGAGTAGGATTAGAGTCCTAGTTGAGATTGGGTTGGCCTAAGGGCTGATTACATAAGCAAGGGAGGCCAAAGATCGTGGTGCATGACTTTGGGGCTGTTCCTCTTGTGTTCTATTGAATAAAATTCTTAGTTGAAGGAACTTTTGTGCCTTGTTCGTCCGACTTATTCTAGACAAGTTTTACTCGTCGAGTTTCTGGACAACACTACCTTTCATTGGTGGTTTTATCATAACTCGAGTTTTACAGATCCAATTGACGTGATTATTTTTGGGTTGTCTTCACAACTTGATTATCTATCATATGTAAAGATTACATGGTCATTGGATTTGTGGTTTCTGATCTACACGAGTTTCTTTGCAGCGTTCCAGAACTATTTTTCTCGGGTAGGACAGATTGACCTTTGTTCGATCTTTTGATCATAACTTGAGTTTCTCTCGACGGAATTGAGAGATTATTATTGTGTTTTCTTCGTGACTTGATTCTCTCTGATATATATCACTTTTGTCCCGGTGAAACACGTTTATATTAGTCTCACACACAATTTCTTGAACATGTCGTTTTCCTGCCGAAGGGGTTAGGATTTAATTGTTTCCGCTGCATAAGTTTTTTAAATCTACCATTCACCCCCCCCCTCTGGTAGCTTTTCACGTTCTCTTCAATCCTACAGAGAGCTCAAGGGCAACTTGCCTCATGGCCGAGGAGGGCACAAAGAAGGTTAAATATAAACCATCTTCTTCAATTTTTTCACATGCCAAAATGAATACATGCTTAAGGACATGAGTAAGAGTTCATTGAAAAGGTTCAAGATGTTGTCGGATGAGATATTTGAGAAGGAATAGCTCGTTAACTGTCAAGATTACATGCTCATCCAGCAAAAGTATAGATGTCAAGAGTTTGAGGAGCTCTTGGAGCTTGAAAGAGAAAGAAGCAATGCACTTGAGCGTGAACTCGGTGTTGTAGTTCTTGAATTCGGTGCCGTTGTCGCTCCGGACCTTGATAATGGGAAGTTGGAATTCTCTTTGAGCACGGTTGGCAAAGGTCTTGAACACTTCCGGAGTTTCACTCTTGTCACCTAAAAATAGAGTCCAAGCATAGCGAGAATAGTCATCAACAATAACGAGACAATAGAGGTTACCGCCAAGGCTTTGATATGTGGACGGTCCGAAGAGGTCCATGTGGAGTAGTTCAAGTGGCTTGGAGGTTGACACCATTGTCTTCATTGGGTGGTGTGAAGCAACTTTCTTCCCGGCTTGACAAGCGCTACAAAGCTTGTTCTTCTCAAATTTGACATCCTTCACACCGGTTACCATCCCAAGCTTGAATGACTTCTTAAGTTTGCTCATTCCAATGTGCGCTATGCGTCGGTGCCACAGCCATCCCAAGCTTGTCTTAGTGAAAAGACAAGTGGTCAAGCTAGCATTCTTGTTGGCGAAGTCCACTAGGTAGAGATGTCCATGCCGGAATCCTTTGCAGACTATGTCTTGGCTAGTTTCACTACTCACAACAACATCATTCTTGCTAAAAGTGCACGTTAGTCCAAGATCACATAGTTGTGCAATAGAAAGTAAATTGAAGCTAAGTGACTTAACGTACAAGACATTCGAAATGGACAAGTCATTTGAAATAGCAATTTTACCTAACCCAATTACCTTTCCCTTAGAGTTATCACCAAAGGTGACTTGTTCATTATTGCCGGGGTTTTCTATGGTGGTGAACATACCATCATTGCCGGTCATATGTTGAGTGCACCCGCTATCGAGTACCCAATGCTTTCCTCCGGCTTTGTAGTTCACCTTGGTGTTACCTTTCGCCATGAGGCACATGGGCGGTGGATGAAGAGGTGCATCATCATTGTTGGCGATGGCGAGGCCGGCCAAACTTTCTTCTTCCTCTTCACTCTCTTCATCACTTGTTTCTTCATCGGTGACCCATTCATTTGCCTCACACATGAACACCTTTTGTGGGCCATTTCTCTTCTTTGGGAAGAGTCTTGCCTTCTTGCCCTTGTCTTGTTTCTTCTTCCCAAAGGCTCTTGGTTTGGGTTTGACCTCTTCTTCATCATCATCACTTTCTTCAAGCTTGCATTGCTTGCCCTTGTAGTTCTCTCTCCTTTTGTCCGGTTTGTGACAATCATAGGCGATGTGGCCTTGATCACCACAATTGTAGCAAGTCTTGCGATCGTCTCTCCTTGGTAGGAACACTTTCTTCTTGGGATCAAAGGTGTATCCCTTCTTGGCGATCTTGGAGTTCAAGCGTGAGAACTTTCTCATCATCAAGGCAAGCTCATCATCATCATCTTCACTTGATGCTTGCTCTTCTTCACTTGAGCTAGGCTCAACCACCTTCTTCTTCTTGAAGCTCGTTTTCTTGGTGGAGGCCTTTAGAGCAATAGTTTTTGATGACGATTGCTCCATCATCCCAAGCACACTCATCTCATAAGCGTGTATTTCTCCAATGAGCTCCGAAACTTCAATGTGGTCAAGTGACTCTTTTTGGAGCATGGAGTTGATGATGTTGTACTTTGGCTTGGGAAGAAGCATGAGGATCTTACGGTTGATGAGTCCCTTGCCAAGAGACGCAATGTTAAGAGCATTAATCTCCTCAATAAGAACATTTAAGCATGAAAACATTTCATTAACATTTTCATGAGGAAGAATCTTAAATTCATCATATTTTGCTTTAAGCATGTGATATTTCAGTTCCTTTACACGAGATGAACCCTCATGAATTTCTATCAAGCAAGCCCAAATTTCACAAGCCTTTTTCTTACTAGCAATTCTAGAAAAGACATCTTGACTTATGCATTCATAGATTGCATTCCTAGCCTTAGCATCCCATTTAATTTGATCACTAACATAATTATGTTCTCCAAACCCCGCATGAGTCGCTTCCCATACTTCGGGAGCAATAGCCTCTAGGTAAGCGCGCATGTGTGCTTTCCAATAGGCAAAGTTCTTGCCCTCGAAGATAGGAACCGAACCCCCAACCTTGGCCATTTTCGCTCTCTAGCGGTGAAGCTAGAATGATCCTATGAGCAACCTTGCTCTGATACCAATTGTAAGGATCGAAAACGCCCAAGAGGGGGGTGAATTGGGCTTTCTTTCAAATTTTAAGACAATTAAAAATTAACGACTAAAGCCCAATTCCCTATGCGGTTTATCTATGCAATCAACATAAATATAAATTGCGGAATAAAGATTGCATAATGTAAAAAGGAGGGAGAGGAATGCAAACGCTCAAAAGACACGGAGACACGGAGTTTATCCCGTGGTTCGGCAAAATCACAAGGATCTTCCTACATCCACGTTGTGGCACCCACCGAAGGGTTTTGCCACTCCCAAGTCACTGAGACAAGGGGATCTTCACTAATCTTCTCCGTTCGCCATCTCCGGCAAGGTGGAGCTCAAGCCTTGTACAATCCTTGATCTTCTGGGCTCCCACACACACCTTGGCAAGCTCCGGAAGGATTTCTTCAACCTCTCACTAGCCTAGAGACTCCAATCACAGAGAAAGGACGCACACAAGCTTTTCTCTAGCTAGATATAGCCTATACAAATGATCTAATGGGTGTAGAAGTGTAAGCTCTTGGTCTTGAGTGCTCTTGGATGTGTTGTTAGCTTCTGAGTATCAAGACTTGCCGTAATAACTGGCTTAGGGGGTATTTAAAGCCAACCTCCCCGAAATAGCTGTTGGAAAAGTAGGCTGACAAAACTTTATTGTACTCATCGGATGATCCGATGTCTCCCCCTTGGTTATCATCGGTCTAATTAAGATGGCTGACGTCATGGTGTCAGATATGACCGTTGTTAGACCGATGTAGCTTCATCTTCATCATCGGATGATCCGGTGGCTCTTCCTTCAGAATTATCTTGAACTTGAGGCTTACTGGAGTGATCAACCGATGTTCACACCTCTGTACATCGGATGATCCGGTGCTTCAGTTGGTCCAATGATGTTGCAAACTGTACTGATGGACCGATGTGACTGAGCCATACATCGGATGATCCGGTGAGTGCTTTGCTCTGAGGTCTTCTTCTTCTGTTGACACAACTCGACCGATGTAGTCAACTCAGAAATCATCGAATGATCCGGTATGTTCAACTTGTTGACTTCGAGTTGTTTTGAGTTGTTCTTTTGGAATTTGAACTTGTGACCTCTTTGACACTTGTTTGAAATGTTGTTCTGATAGTCTTCAAGCATTGAGTGATGTCAAGTTAGAGCTTTCACTTCTTGTCTTCATATGATTCGATTTGATCTCATTAGTTGATTTTATATGGGTCTCCAATGTCATTTTGATTTCATTTGATTGAGTGATTATTGGGACCTTGCATTCACAAATTCATTAGTAAAATCGAATGGTTGTCATTAATCGTCGAAACCGTACCTCATGGGGCCTAGATGCTTTCAACACTCTAGTTGAAGAATTTTTGGATGAAGATGGCATCAAGCATGAGTTCTCTGCCCCCCACTCCCCTCAACAAAATGGGGTGGCCGAGAGGAAGAATAGGACCCTCATTGAAATGTTAAGAACCATGCTTGATGAGTACACGACGTCGAACCGGTTTTGGGAGGAAGTGGTCAACACCGCTTGTCATGCCATAAATCGGTTGTACCTTCATCGCACATTGAACATGATGTCCTACGAGATTCTAACCGGTAACAAACCCAACATTTCCTATTTTTGTGTTTTTGGGAGCAAATGCTATATCCTCAACAAGAAGCCTAGGACTTCAAAGTTTGCTTCAAAGTCCGATGAGGGTTTCTTGATTGGTTATGACTCAAACACTTACGCCTATCGTGTCTTTAACAAATCCTCAGAAATTGTTGAAGTAGCATGTGACGTAGTATTTGATGAGACTAATGGCTCCCAAGTGGAGCAAGTTGATCGTCATGTGCTAGATCAGGAAGAAACTCCACAAGTGGTGATAGGAAGGATGACACTTGGAGATATTCAACCACAAGAACAACCTTAAGACTCAAGTGGCCATCCCACACATCAAGCATGCTTTTCCTCAAACGATCAAGTTCAAGACCCTCAAGATGCACCTCAACAAGATCAAAATGGAGGCAATGATTAAGGAGGGGGGGGCGAAGAAAATGAGGAATATGAAGATCCAAGACCTCAATCACCACACCTAAGAGTACATCAAAGCATTCAATGAGACCATCCTGTCGACAACATCCTTGGAGATATCTCCAAGGGGGTAACTACTCGATCTTGTGTTGCAAATTTTTGTGAACATAACTCTTTTCTTTCTTCCTTAGAACCTCACAATGTTGAAGAAGCACTACGAGATCTAGATTGGGTGGTGGCCATGCAAGAGGAGCTCAACTATTTTGAAAGAAATCAACTATGGAAGCTCGTGACGAGACCAAATGCAAATGTTGTTGACACCAAGTGGGTGTACTGCAACAAACGAGATGAGCGCGGGGTGGTGATAAAGAACAAAACACGACTTGTGGCCAAGGGGTACTCACAAGTTGAAGGTTTGGATTTCGATGAAACCTTTGCTCCCGTAGCTAGGCTTGAATCAATTCGTATATTACTTGCCTTTGCTACTCACCATGATTTTAAGTTATACCAAATGGACGTCAAGAGTGCATTTCTCAATGGTCCAATCAAAGAAGAGGTGTATGTGGAGCAACCCTCGAGCTTTGAAGATCAAGACTTTCCCAACCATGTCTACAAATTGTGTAAGGCTCTCTATGGCCTCAAACAAGCCCCTAGGGCTTGGTATGAGTGCCTTAGAGACTTTCTAACTCAAAATGGTTTCAAAATTGGGAAGGCCAACTATACTCTATTCACTAAGCATTTCAATGATGATTTGTTTGTTTGCCAAATATATGTTGCTGATATTATATTTGGTTCTACTAACAAAACATTTTGTGATGAGTTCTCTAAGATTATGACCGAAAGGTTTGAGATGTCGATGATTGGGGAGTTGAAGTTCTTTCTAGGATTTCAAGTGAAGCAACTCAAGGAAGGCACGTTCATTAGTCAAACGAAGTACACACAAGACATACTCAAGAAGTTTGACATGGACAAAGCCAAACCCATCAAGAATCCAATGGAAACCAATGGGCATCTCGAGCTTAATGAATATGGTCCAAGTGTGGACCAAAAGGTATATCTCTCCATGATAGGTTCATTGCTTTACTTATGTGCATCTAGGCCCAATATAATGTTAAGTGTTTGTATGTGTGCTCGATTTCAAGCTGCTCCAAAGGTGTGTCATTTGACCGCCATAAAGAGAATTCTTATATATTTAGTTCACACACCAAGCCTATGACTTTGGTACCCCAAGGGCTCTAAGTTTAACCTCATTGGATATTCCAATGCGGACTATGAGGGGTGCAAAGTCGATAGGAAGAGTACCTCCAGGACTTGTCAATTATTGGGTAGGTCCCCAGTGTCTTGGTCTTGAAAGAAACAAAATTCCATAACTCTATCCACAACTGAAGCGGGGTATGTTGCAGCCGGAAGTTGTTGTTCACAACTTCCTTGGATGCGACAAACTCTTAGGGGCTATGGTATAAACTTGCGCCATATCCCTCTCCTATGGGACAATAAGAGTGCCATAAAAATAGCCCACAATCCAGTTGAGCATTCTAGGACCAAGCACATTGATATCCGCCACCACTTCTTGAGAGATCACTCCATCAAAGGAGTCATAGTGATATCTCATGTAAGAACCGAAAAACAATTAGCCAATATCTTCACTAAGCCCTTAGATGAGAAAAGATTTTGCGAACTTAGGAGTGAGCTCAATATCTTAGATTCTCGAAATATGACTTGAGTCTTGCACATCGGATTGTTACTTGTATTTACTTCAAAATTCATGCATGCTTGTAAAAAACTCTTCCCCCTCGATTTTCTACAAAACTATTTGAAATTATTGGATATTTGTAATTATGGTCATAGTTTGATTGTTGATTGCTTACTGACCATATTTGCAAAGATCTTCTGTGAAAACTTGTCCACAACGTCCAAATTATTTGACCTCCCCTCTTTCTTTGTCTATTATCTATCCTTCATGTCTTTTCTAGCCATGGCTCATGACAATCAAGGTGCAAAGAGAGGAAAACAATCCATAGTCAGTGAAGCCTCCACTCGAGCCTCGAAAAGGGTCAAGCAAAATGTCCGTCGCACCAGCTCTGCTCAGGGAGCCCTTGTTGTGTCAGGTGCCTCAAGTGGTGGTGCTCAAGCTGCCCAAGCTGCTCAATCTACTCAAGAGGACACGAAGATTGGACCCTTGGTGCTGCACTTACCTGTTGGCGACCCTCGTTGCCCCGCAGACCGGGTCAATTATATAAGGAACCTCCCAGGGACACAGACTTAAAGGGATGTCATGTGTTACGAGATGCCTAAGGTTGGGAGAGACCCTCAGTTTTGGAGCTATTTCCACATGGACTACTATCGGTAAGTGCTTATGACTAAGCAAAATCCAGTGACTGACATGCAGTGGGTTGACTGGCAGACAATCCAAAAGAATAGAGATGTGCTATTTACTGAGGTCAAGGATGCTTGTGAATTTCATGGTGTAAAGGACATCATGGGGCTGCAATACCCATGGAATGTTGAAGTCATTCTTCAGTTCTATGCCACCATATTCTACTGGACAGACAAGCATGGCTTCACTTGGATGACCAATGGTGAGGAGTACTCGGTCAGCTATGAAGATTTTGCTACCGTCTTGGGTATGGAGCACTTCTTGAGGCATCCACTGAAGATCCATGAGGAGCCTCTTGTGACCACTAAGGAGATGTCGGATTTCTACTCAGAGGGGTACCCTGCTCAGCCTCCTCACATCCACGGGCTACATCCTTTCCATGCAGTGCTTAATCGTCTCATTCGAAAAACGATAGCCCCTAAAGACGAAGATGCCAACCGGATCAACCACAATAGTCGCAATGTCATCAAGCTCCTTGCGAGCCAACAAAATTTCAATGCCTTTGACTACATCTATGAAGAGATTTACATTGCTTCATAGACACCTACTAGGTCTTGCTGTTATGCTCCCTACATCATGAAGCTTATTGATACTGTCTTTGGCAAGAAATTTGTGGAGGAAGTGGTGCATAGTCCTCTAGTGCCTCAGAAGCCTTCGAAGCTTCATAGTCCTGTGAGAGCTCCTTCGGCATCGTCTCAACCTAGATCACCTAGGAGGCGCTTAACTCAACCTCCTCCTCTTCTTGTGCCACAGCAGCTGTCCTGCTCTTCAGGACTCTTGAAGGTTCTCAAGGCGATGTTCTCTATGTGTTGCTCTACTCAAATTTCTGTTCAAAAGTTAAAGAAGAGGCAAAATAGAGACATGGCAGCCATCAGAGAGCACCTCCATCTTCCTCCTGCCCCTGTGTCAAATGACAGCGAAGATGAAGTACCTCCGGAGTTTCCTGAGCTATTAAAGTTTGAGCTTGTTTTCTTCTCAGGGATTGGTGCTTCTTCTAGTGCTCCCGCGACAATTGGTTTTGGTGATGATGAAGATGAGGACGGAAGCGAGTATGAAGAAAAGAGTGGAAGTTCCGAAGAGAGTGCCGATGAGTAGATACTAGGGCTCTTTTAGCTGTTCTTCTTTTTGGTACCTTGATGCCAAAGGAGGAGAAGTATATTTTAGTTATGGACATGGATTTGTACTTATTTTGTGGTTTGTGTGTGTAAACTCTTTACCTAGTAATGCTTAATGCTTGTGATGCTTATGTTCACTCACGTTTTGAATGCTTAGTTCATTTCAAGTCATCAATGTTTATTCACTTGCAATGCATCACAATGCTCTTCACACAAAATGCATGTAGGCACCCCACGAATATGAAGAGTATATGAGCTCATTTAATCCTATTTTAATCGAAAGCTCATAGACCCTTAAGACTCAAAATCAAAAATTTTATCTAATTGTTGGAAGCTTTAATTGGTTGTCATCAATCACTAAAAAGGGGGAGATTGAAAGTGCATCTAGGTCCCTTGTGGGTTTTGGTTGATTAATGACAAACAATTAAAGGGCTAATGACTTTGGTTGAGTTCTTGTAGAGATTTTGGTACAGAATTAAATTCATGAAAAAGGAGAAAAGGCGTGAAAAGTGGAGTAGAAATAGGTATTCTATTTCTCCTTGAGTCATAGGAAAATTTGTACTATTAAGAGGGACACGACACGTGGAAACTTAGTGAGTCAAATTGGAGCCCAACCTCTTGGGTAGGTTTTAGGAAAATCCTTTGTGTCTAAGTCAAACTTGTCCGACACCTTGGGTCGAATAAGTCCGAATTCCTTCTGGTGGAATTCAGACATGTCCGAACTATATTTCGGATATGTCCAAAACTTCTCTGATCGAATTCACACATGTCCGAATTTGTACGTCATACATTTCCGAAATCTCTCTGTTGGTATTCAGAGATGTTCGAAGTGGGTCGGACATGTTCGAGGTGCTGGACTTAGAAAAACTTTCTAAGTGTCTAAAACTCAAAGTTGTCCGAGATGTGGTTCAGACAAGTTCGGAAAGTCTCTGCACGATGTAAAACATATCCGATGTGGGTTGGACATGTTCGAGGTGGACTTTTTTGGCTTAGTGCCTGAGATAAGTCTGAGTTGAAAACCCTCTCCTTGTGTGTCGGACTTGTCCGAGGTTAGTCGAACTTGTCCGACGCGACTTTTGCGTGCAGATTCAAATTCGAGTGATTAGCCATACTGATTCCGTTGTCTGTCTATCGGGCTTGTCCAAACTTGAGTCGGACTTGTCTGACGTGGGCTGTCACCTAACGGCTAAAAACACTTTTTGAGTATAAGTTGATGGTGATTTCGTCCCCAATCAAAGCCCAACCCTACAAAAACTCTCAGAGCCACCACAAGCCCTCAAGAAATCCTCCTTCATTGTTCTTCACTGTCAGAGTGTTGATCCGGCAGTTCTCCTGGTACTACTGTTGGTAGTCCGCGGAGTTTGTAGTTCAGTATTGGGCGCGCAGAGATTCAAAAGACAATGTCAAATGGACACCAGGATTTACGTGATTTGGGCCGCCTGAGCGTAATACCCTACTCCACGGGGTGTGTAGTTGTTGTATTGGGTATCAAAGGTGTGTATGGGAGAGGTCTCAAAGTTCCAGAGAGTCGTCCCTTGTGTATCATCGATCGATCCTTTTATAGTACAAGGACCGGTCGTTACACCGTTAGCCTGGCCCGACATGTGGCCCTGGCGGTTACTAATGCTTAATACACAATTAATGAGGTTAATTACCCTTAATAACATGGTAACGAGCTTGATAATACCGTTACCGGTATTAAGGGCCTCCCGATCGTGTGTCATTAATATGGTATTAATGACACTTAATCGGGTCTTGAAGTCTTTGATTGCCCCTTGAAGGTTCGAGCCATTGGGGTTCCACCAGTCTGATTGTTAAGGCTGAAGGTCCGGCGGTTGGACACGTGGCAGCATCGGAGTTGTCCGTCTTGGGACAGGTAGGTCTGATGTAGATGTACATGCGTCTGTACCGGAGCTTCCCTCTGTCGGGGGTTAGGTCCGGGGGTGCCGCTCAAGTGTTTAGCCTGGAGCTATCCCATGTGTGGGATGTAGATCCGGTTGTAGTATACACGTGGCAGCACCAGGACTAAACATAGATGGGAGGCAGGTCCGGTCCCGTATGACACGTGGGGCCTTCACAGGTCTTCAACTCAGACAGGTGAAATTCCTTCGGTCTTTTTGTATTCCCAAGGGGTATATGGTACGCAGGGTACCGACAGTGGCCCCCTGGGCCCACCTCTGGGAGAGACTTTTTGGATGAAGTCGTTCTGCCAGAGGTGGGTCCATCCTTTGATTTTTGAACCGTGCCTTCAAGGGTCTTCGGATGTGCCGTTGGAGGTAGTTCGTAGTTAAACCAACGCCGCGTGGCATATCCAGGATGCGGCAGGTGAGATCTGAGTGTGTGGATCTCATGCAATTGAAGGTCGCCGGTTCCCGACACGAAAATCGTATCGGTTTCGTGCGCCCTGTCAGGTCGCCGCCTTCGGGCTTCCCGCCTTTCATGATGACAACCGTTCGCCTAGGGTAAGAGCCTCGACTTGATCGTCGGGGTTTCCCTGGGCCCCCTTGTCATTGGCAGGGTGAATTGTATCATCGGCTCCTCCGCGGTTTCCATCCAAGCGTTGCAGGGGCTTACTTAAGAAAGAAAGTGTGCACCGTTTGGGGATTCTTTACGCCTTCATTTGAACTTGCGCTCAAATCCTCTGAACTTTCGCTTGCTTTTCCTCTCTCGCCACGCTGTGCCGCGATGAAGTTGGGACTTCCCACGAGCCGCATTGGGAGCAAGAAGGAGTTGTCCAGGGTCCGGACCTACATAGGATGGTCTGGTGACTCCTTTGTCAACGATATTCGCTGCGGCGAGCTTCCCTTCGAGAAGAAGCGAGCCGGAGATATGGTGTACTTCCTTGGGTATGCCATGGCGGGTTTGATCCCGCCTTTCTCCTCCTTCTTCCTGATGCTGCTAGATTTCTATGGTCTGCAGCTCCACCATCTGGGCCCCCACTCAATCTTGTTGGTGGCAACTTTTGTCCACTTTTGCGAGATGTGGGTGGGCGTGCCCCCTTGCGTGGAGTTGGTACGGGCTTTCTTCACTATCCACCCAACCGGGAAGAGTGATGAGTTCATCGGCTTCTACTACTTCGCGAAGCGGAAAAAACTCCCCCCTCAAGTACTTGAGGTCCTTCCCTTCTGACAAGTGGAATGACTGGAAGAAAGACTGGGTGCTCATCACCGTCGAGGGACATGAGAGGTTGGAGCTGCCTGAAGGCCTTCCTCGTGTCGACACCGACACTTGGAGTGACGTGTCGGCGCTGTCAACGGAGTAGAGGCCCATCCTGGACAGAATCCAGGAATGTGTCAAAGGTGGGGTGACCCCGCAGATGGTCTTTGGCAACTTCTTGATGAATAGGTGGGCCCCGCTGAGGGCTAGGAGCCGAACTGCCTGGGCCTTCAACAGTGAGATGGATACCAACCGCATTGAAGTCGGCTTAGACACCAACTTGGCCGGTGAAGACTTGAAGACCCATCTCAAGAAGTTCCAGTCTGGGAACATCAGTCCTCGCGATGTGTCTCCACCATCGGCCTTCCTGCCTCTGAATATGATTCCAGAGGAGTGCAGAGAGCTCCGGAGGAAGATGCCGCTATTGGACGACTTAGGCCTGGTGGAGAGGCGATCAACCTCTGGGGTGGCGATCCCCGGAGCTTCTGAAGGCGGCTCCGCTCCCGCCCCAAAGCCAAGAATTGAAGTCGTAGGCAAGGGAAAGGAGTTGGTTGAGCCCTTGAGCCGTAAGAGGAAGCTGAAGCATGCTGACGGGAGGTCCGTCAGACCTGCTCCTTCCACGACAGCTCCTTCTCCCCGACGGAGGAGGTCTTCGGTGGCGGAAACTACTCCAGCATTGGTATCTCCCCGGGGTGCTGGCTCCGGCCATGTGACTCCAGTACCAGGGCCAGCTGAAGGCTCTGGGTCTGGAGGTCCTTCCCGGTCGAGGAGGGCCTCAACCAAAGTGGCGTCGGCAGCAGCAGCGAGCTCCGGGGAACCTTATGGAGCTGGCACGCCAGGGGCGACAGGGTGAGGACGCCGAGCGTCCGGAGAAGAGGTTCTGTGCTAACTGGAGTGGTAGCCTTCCGAGGTAAATTTGGCTTTTTACCTCAGTTTGTTGTTCTTTGTTGTAACTGCGTTTTAGGCTTCTTCATCCTTCATCTGCAGTGTCCCCAAGAGAAGGACTGAAGCTCCGACTTCCGCGACAGCAACTAATGTTGTGGATACAGAAGCTCTGGCTCCAATTCCAGTGTCGCCCCAAGAGGTGGCTGAGGCTGTGGCAGCTCCGGCGCCGGCTGTCGTGGTCCTGGACCTCGACTCATCCCCAGAGGTTCCCGTGGTAGCGCCGGACCACAGGAATGAAGATGTACGAGCGGCAGCAGCCCCGGAGGTCGAAGCTCCAAGTTTGGATGCTGAAATGATGGACGCTCCGGCCTCAGAGCCGGAGGTAGCTGCGATTCCGGCCCTAGAGCCAGATGTTGTTAAAGCCCCGATAGTCTAGCTGGTGGTTGATGAGGTCTCGATGGTAGAGCCAGTGGCTGATGAAGTTCCAGCGCTCGAGCCGGTCGTCGAAGAAGTTCTGGCGCCTGAGCCGGTGGCTGCAGAGGTGTCGGCGCCCAAGCCCCTGATGGTCGAAGCGCCAGCGCCTGAGCCGGTGGCGGAGGAGGCGCCAGCGTCGGAGCCGGAAGTGGCTTCAGCTCCGGTAGAATCTTCGACACCTACCTCGGAGGCAGTGGTCCCGGAGGTGCCCGTGCCTGAGCCAGGGTGCCAAGATGAAGCTGTCAGCCCCCCGCCTGAGGGGCTAGTTGTTGATGACCTGGCGGCGAGACTTTCAGAGCCAACTCTAGAGGTCGAAACTTCTATTGCAGGACCTTCCACAGCGGCGGCCGAGGCCATCCCGGAGGATGTCCCTAGTGTTGTAGAAGCTTAGGGGACCGCTCTTGTAGAGTGGGACCCGATTTTTGTCACAGGGGACCCGCTGGAGCCAGCGGAGAGGACCCCGGTAGGTCCAGACCCAATCCCTCTGTCGTTGTCTATTGACAACGCCTGTTCTAGTCTTCATCAGGTTCAGCTGGCTTTTTACCACGACAGCAAGGTCCTCGAGGAGGAGCGCCAAACTCTTAGGAGGTGGCGCAACCGGCTTCAATTCGAGACCAAGCTAGCGCAGTCGAGGCTGGCTAACGACAAGGAGTGGGTGAAGAGGGAGAAGGTCCGGTTGGAGTACTAGGGTAAGCTGTTGGACGAGAGGGAAAACATGGTGCGATCCCTCGACAACTAGTCTCGGGCCATCCACGAACAGGCCATAGGTGCTAATAACGCAGCGAATGATCGCAGGGAGAAGCTCAGCGCTATCCACAACAGCCTCGTCAAGCACCGGGAGGCCCTTGAGGAGCGGGAGAAAAAGCTCAAAGATGAAGAGCAAAAACTCCTGGAGCTGCGGGATGACCTCGTGAAGAGGGAGGAAGAGCTTACTCAGAGGCTAACTCTGGGTGACAAGAGTCTTGCGGAGCGCACCAAGAAGTTGGATGGGCACTGTGAGAAAAAGGAGAATAAGGCCTGGCAACGAGGACAGGACCTCCACAAGAAGGAGGATGAAATTGCTGCTAGGGAGAAGAAGGTGTGGGGCCGAGAAAAAGATCTGGACGACCGTCGAAACAAGATCCACCTCTGAGAGGAAGAGCTCGGCAAACTCAAAAGGCAGGTTGCTGAAAAGATTCAGCAAAACGCCAAAGAGGTAGAGCGTCTTACCTGGGAGAATTCGGAGCTTACGGCGGCCAGAAGATCCTTGTAAGAGATGCGAGGTTCGAGGGCTATGGAGTTTCAACAAGTTTGGGACTTCCTGGGCAAAGCCAATGACGCGCTGATGCCAATGGGTTTTAGTCCCATGCGTCCGGATGATCTGGAGTCGGAGCTGGACCAGGCGTTGCAGGCGTTGAGTTCGGTAGGCAACAAGCTCACCAAGATGGGTGATGTCATCGCGGACCAGCTCGAAACCAAGGGACAATCCCTAGCGAAGAACGTCGCATAATACATGCTGACGTGCTACACAAGTTGGGACCCTCAGTTCTCACTAGACCCGGTGCTTGAAGGCCCCATCGAAGGAGAGGGAGAAGCTGCCCAAGCCAGCGTATCGGAGGTTGCCCAGAAGGTCGCCTCATTCTTCCATAGGGTCTAGGACCATCTCTTTGTAGCTCCCGCTTGTATTATCTCTTTTTTTTCTCCAATTTTGTAATCTCTTGTCTCCACATGAATGAAATTCAAATTTTTACGAATTTCATTTTTTGTCTTCAACATCTTTGTCCCACTTGGCCCCCTGGTATGTACACAATTTTATTGTCAACCTGTACCAAGAGAATGTAACTGTTGTTGAAGACTTGCGTGCTTCGAACTTGTAGAACGTAGGTCCAAAGTCTTCGACAGTGAAGGTCCCCTGAGGTTGTCGGAACTTAGCAGCTCCAGCATTGACCATCTTCGGAGCTTAGTAGCTCCGATAGCAGTCTTCATCAATGTGTAAAGCATCGACGATTAGTCCTCTAGGGTGTCGAAGCTTGGTAGCTCCGGCATTGACCTCTATCAACACGCGGTGTGTTGACAGCAGACCCTACTGTAGAGTCTTCCCACCATCTTTTCTTCACGTTGACGGCTGGCCCCCTGACTTTACCGGAGTTGTGTAGCTCCAGCGATGCTTGCTATCAATGTTTGAAACACCGACTACAAGCCACCTAGGGGATGTCGGAGCTTTGATAGCTCCGGCTTGATTCACCATCATCATGCGATCTTTATTTTTCCTACACACTGGAGCCAAGAAAAATAGTAAATCCATTTCCTATCTATAACTTAACTGTGACTTACTATTCCCGAGAAAATTTTAGGTCGAACACAATTCTAAATACAATCAAGTGCACTGCCTTATTTCCTTCAGGTCCGATCATTTCTGGACTCACTTTACTTCGGCCTGTCGAGGTGTAG
Organism: Tuctoria greenei; assembly: GCA_036927565.1. Classification (NCBI taxonomy): domain Eukaryota; kingdom Viridiplantae; phylum Streptophyta; class Magnoliopsida; order Poales; family Poaceae; genus Tuctoria; species Tuctoria greenei. Next base: position 17,905,573 of record JAYESD010000003.1, read on the forward strand.
GTAGAGTGGCGTATTTAGGGTGCATGACCAGGCTAAGTCGATAGCACACTCCAGCCCTAGATTGGCTTGGCGGCATTCAGACGAGTAGACCATTAACAATGTTTGGACCCGGAAGAATAGACGATGCAACTTGAATTGTACATGAACTCGTTGAGCTAAAGTTTCTTAAGAATTGCACAACTTTGTTATAGACAAGAAAGAGAAAAATAAAAAATATTAAGCCTGTACAAAATAAATGCACGTGGAGTATGTTTTCACACAATGATGTCTTTTATTATTGGTTCGGGGTACAGGGGAAACAAGTACACTTTTAGGGTACGAAACCAGGCTAAGTGTGTTTTGTTTCTCGTTTGACCCAAGGTAGCTAGCTACACTTTTAGTTCTGAGACTGTGACAAGTGTTGCCTGAACTTTGCGGACCTTCCGGGGAAGGTCCGGCTGTTCTTCTGGAGGAGCTACCCGACTCTGTACAATGACTCTATAACATACATCACATGTAACTACAGACTCACCTCCGTGATATTAAGCTTAGAACTTACAGAGGTGCTCAATGTTCCAAGGATTTGGGAGAGGTGTCCCATCCTCGGTTGCCAAGCGAACGCATCCGGGACGGGATACTTTGATCACTCGGAAGGGTCCTTCCCAGCTGGGGGAAAGTTTGTTTAACCCTTCTCTGGATTGTACTCTCTGTAGAACCAGATCGCCTTCCTCAAGCTGTCAGCTGTGAATATGCCGTTGGTATAGCGCCGAAGAGCTTGGCGGTATCGGGCATTCCGAACAGCTGCTTGGCACCTTCCCTCTTCAAGGAGGTCAAGGTCTTCACGCCGTAGCTGGTCCTGTGCGGCATCATCGAAGGTTCGGACTCGGAGTGACCCCAAGGTGATTTCTGGAGGAAGGACTGCTTCGGCTCCGTACACCAGGAAGAAGGGTGTCTCTCCAGTTGATCGGTTTGGAGTTGTCCTGTTGGCCCACAGTGAGGGCAGAAGCTGTTCAATCCAGTTGGCTCCATATTTTTTTAGGCGCTCGTATGTGCGCGTCTTCAGTCCTTTTAGGATTTCTGCATTCGCTCTCTCGGCTTGGCCATTGCTTGCCGAGTGAGCTACGGAGGCGTAGCTGACCTGAATGCCGAGGTCTTCGCAATATCCTTGGAATGCAGAGCTTGTGAATTGCGTCCCATTGTCAGTTATGATCTTGTTTGGGACTCCAAATCTGCATACGATGGACTACAAGAAGTTGATAGCTGATTGCTTGTTTATTGTCACAACTGGAGTTGCTTCCGGCCATTTGGTGAATTTGTCAATGGCAATGTACAGGAACTTGTAACCTTCGATGACTCTTGGGAAAGGTCCCAAGATATCCATCCCCCACACAACAAATGGCCATGTAGGAGGTATCATTTGTAGAGGCTGAGCCAGTGTGTGAATTTGCTTTGCATGGAACTGGCATGCTTCGCATTTCTTCACTAGCTCTGTTGCATCCTGGAGCGTTGTAGGCCAGTAGAAGCCATGCCGTAAGGCTTTACCGACCAGCGTGCGGGAAGATGTGTGGTTCCCATACTTGCCTCCATGGATTTCCGCGAGGAGCACGCAGCCTTCTTCCCTTGTAATGCACCGCATTAGGACGCCGTTGGCACCACGCCGGTAGATATCCCCTTCTACCAGTGTGTATCTTTTAGCCAATCTGACTATCCGGACAGCGGATACATTATCTTCAAGAAGGAAATTGTCTTTCAAGTAGCTCCGGATCTCCGAGATCCATGCATCGGAACTAGCTTGAGGATTTGAGTCTTGCGTGTTGGGTTGCTCGGAGCTTCCTGTAGCACCTACGACCCTTGATGGGCACCATGGTAACAGGGCCATCGGGACCGCCATCTTCGAGGTGCTGGTCTCGCCCCCTTCGCTCAATTCGGTAAGCTGAGTTGTAGGTTTAGACAACCTCCAAATGAAGGTTCCATCGGGAGTCGGAGCCCTGGTTGAAGCTTTCGTCGAGAGTTCGTCAGCTTCAGTGTTGTTGAGACACTGGACATGGCAAAGATCCACGACATCGAAGTCCTTCTGAAGCTTCTGGACCTCAAGTAGGTATGCCGCCAGTTGAGGGTTGTTGCAGCAACATTCACCTTTGACTTGTTTTACAACAAGTTGTGAATCACCCTTTACCAACAGCTGCTTGACACCATACGATAGTGCCACCTTGAGTCCATAAATTAGTGTTTCATACTCCGCCATGTTGTTGGTCGCCTTGAAGTCAAGGTGCACGATGTAATTAACCTTCTCCCCGGTTGGAGCGAGGATAAGGACTCCAGCTTTGGTCCGCTGCTTCTGCACGGAGCCGTCGAAGTAGAGAGTCTAGTGAGGCTCAGTGAAGACCGGAACCTTGGGTTTCGACTTCTACTCACTGGGGCCCCCATGATTTGATGGAGAGGGAGTCCATTCCACCACGAAGTCCGCCAGAGCTTGACTCTCAATCGCTTGTCTTGGGACGAATTCCAGATCGAACTCGGCCAGTTCTGCTGCCCACTTTGCAATATTCCCTGTAGAGTTGGGATTATGCAAGATTGCACGCAGTGGATAAGAAGTTATCACTGAGATCTTGTGAGCTTGGAAGTAGTGTCAAAGCTTCCTGGAGGCAATAAGAACTGTGTAGAGCAGCTTATGCACCTCCAGATACCGAGTCTTGGCATCATGGAGTACTTCGCTGATAAAATACGCTGGGCGCTGGACTGTCCGGACCCTCCCGAAGGGGCCCGGAGTTTCCTCCTCATCTACTCGGACCCTCCCGGAGGGGTCCGGACCTTGGTCGGGGACCTCCGGGTGCCGGTTGGAGGTACCCGGAGCTTCTTGTGAAGTGACCCGGACCTTCCCGGAGGGGTCCGGATCTTGTTGCTCAGAAGCAGTGACTCCTTCATTTGAAGGAGTAGGATCCCCCGGAGTTTCTCCTTGAGGATCCAGGTCTGGGGGCTGAGACCTAGACTCGACTTAGCTCCGGACCCTCCCGAAGGGGTCTGGATTCCTGAACTGAAGATGGTTCTGGCCTTTCCGCAACTAGGACCATGCTGACAACTTCGTCAGTTGCCGAAATGTAAAGCGGGAGTGGCTCACCGGGGTTCGGAGATACCAAGGTTGGTAGGGAGGTGAGAAGATGCTTCAGCTCCTGGAATGCCTTCTATGCTTCTTCAGACCATTGGAATGGTCCGGACTTCCTCAACAGCTTGAAGAAGGGTAGTGCCCGTTCCGCCAGTCTAGAGATGACCCGGCTGAGGGCGGGTAGACATCCAGTCAGCTTCTGAACGTCCTTGATGCAGGCTTGTGGCCGCATATCTTCAATGGCTTTTATCTTCGCCGGATTTGCTTCTATTCCTTGCTGATTCACCAAGAAACCAAGAAGTTTTCCGGAGCTAACCCCGAAGACACACTTGTCCGGGTTCAGCTTCGTGCGAGTGACTCGCAACTTGTCGAAGACAGCTTGCAAGGTGTCAAGGAACGACTCCTTGTTTTTAATCTTGACGACGATGTCATCGACATACACTTCCACTACGTCTCTGATAAGCTCTCCAAAAGTTTTGTACATAGCTCATACAAATGTTGAAGCAGCATTTGAGACCAAATGGCATGGTAGTATAACAATATAATCCATCTACTGTGATGAATGAGGTATGCTCTTCATCTTCCCTAGACATTCTGATTTGATGGTACTCAGAATATGCGTCTAGGAAACACAGTAATTTGCACCCGGAGGTGTAATCCACTATCTGATCTATTCTAGGTAGTGGGAATGGATCTTTTGGACATGCCTTATTCAGTGTAGTGTAGTCGATACACATCCGAAGCTTCCCGCCGGCCTTGGGTACAACAACTGAGTTTGCCAGCCATTTTGGGTGGAAGACTTCTCGAATGAATCCAGCTTCAAGCAACTTCTTCACTTCTTGACGTATGAAGTTCTGTCGCTCTACTGATTGCTTTTGAGTCTTCTAATGTACAGGTCGAGCATCAGGATAGATCTTCAGATTGTGCTCGATCACTTCCCTAGGGATCCCAGGCATTTGTGACGGTTGCCAGGAAAACACGTTGACATTAGCCTCAACGAAAGTGACGAGCTTGAGTTCCTATTTGTCATTCAGCCCTCCCGATATACGGGTGGTCTGAGCGGCGTCGGAACCGATTTGGATGACTTTAATAGGAATGTCGGTGTCGCCGCTTGGCTGCACACGAGGTGCAGAGGTTGAGCCTTGATGACGAATGCTCGGGGGTTTCGGAGTTTGCTCCTTTCCGGATTCTTCCTCCTGCGCTGTAGCAAGCGCATGGAGTTCTTCTAGAGCTGTCACTTCAGCGGTGCGATCTCCACGGATTCGGAGAATACCGGCTCGTGTTGGCATCTTCAACACCAAGTAGCCATAGTGAGCAGCAACCATGAATTTGTATAAGCCTGGCCTACCCAAAATGGCGTTGAAAGGTAAGTTGATATGCGCCACGTCGAAGACCAAATTTTCAGTGCGGTAATTATCCTGGGTCTCGAAGGTCACCGGAAGAGTAATTGCACCGAATGGGGTTATGGCCCCCGAACCTACTCCGGAGAAAGGTCGAGAAGGGTGAAGGTCCGAAGGTTGGAGCTAAAGCTTAACGAAAGCTTCGAAGCTTATGAGGTTCAGCCCCGAACCTCTGTACACCATTACATGGTGAATTTGGATGTTGTTGATGGTCGGAGATACCATCAGTGGGAATTGGCCAGCTCCGATCATATTCCAACGGCAGTACGAAGCATCAAAAGTGATGGTAGTGTCCATCCACTTCTGGTGCGGCTCTGCCCTGGCGGTGGGAGCTACTGAGGCCATGTCCCGCTGCATGGTTTTGAGGACCCGGCGCGAGGTGATGTCCCACGAACCACCAAAGATGGTGTTCATGGTTTTTCAACGTTCGTTGTCAAAGATGCCGGAATCGTCGTCGACGGAGGTGTAAACAGCCTTCAAGACTTTTTTAGGGTCCTGGAAGCCTAACTCCTCTTCAGTCGGAGCTTCGTCGACTTTCTGTTTTCCTTCCCTTTGACAGAAAGGAACTTCTTCCAGGCGCTTGTTGTAGCGCTCGGCAAGGTTCTGGACCTCACGGCAGCCTTCCAAGTTGTGGTTGGTCGACTTGTGTATAGGACAGCACATCTTGGAGCTGCCTTCGTCCTTAGACGACGGTCGAGGTAGTTTTTCGGGGCGTGGCCCCCAGCCACCCGGAGCTGCAGCAGCTGCGGGTGTAGGTGTGTCGGCCGACAGCTTCTTCTTGCCGTTGGACTTTTTCTTCTTCTTACCACTCCCGGAGGTAGTTGCTTCACCCTTGGAGGACTTTTTGTTGTCCTCCGGAGGAGGTTGGGAGTGCATTTCACGGCCCTCCGCAGCTTTGGCGCATTTGTCTGCCAAACTGAAGAGCTCTGTGACGCTAGTGATCTCCTTGGTCGCCAGCTTCTCCAGCATCTTCTTGTCTCGTACGCCCTGTCTAAATGCCATAATAACAAAGGGGCTGGAGATAGAAGGAACAGTGTTTCGTACCTGGGAGAACCTCTAGATGAAGGATCGCAGGGATTCTCCCCCCTTCTACTTGACAGCAAAAAGGTCCAGTTTGGTGCCTGGTCGGGTGTATTGTAACACCCTCAATTTTCGCATCATGCATTGCATACATGTTCATGCATTAAATATTAATAGAATAAAAGAAAAATAATAAAGCATAAAATATACATATACAAATATGAGTAGCAAAAGAAGAAAAGGAAAATAATAGCGTAAAACTTGTATTAGGGAATAAGTATAAAAAAATAATAGTAATAATATATATAATATATATAAATAAATAATATATATAATAATCTTATATATAAAAAATAGTATAAATAATAAAATATGTAATAATAATAAAAAATATAAATATATATATAATATATATAATAATTATATAAAAAATAAATAATATAAAGAATAAATAAATAATAATATATTTATAAAAAAAAAGAAAAAAAAAACAACCGCCGGCCAGGCCAAACGGCCTAGCCAGCGAGCGCCTCCCGCGTGCACCCCCGCGTACTGGCCGCCTGGGCCCCGCACCGCGGCCCCGCGCCTGCCCCGCGCCCTAGCGCGAACCGCCCGCCCGCGCGACACCCCGGGCCCCACCCCGCACCGCGCGCCAGCGCCCACGCCACGGCCTCCCGCATTGCACCGCGCGCCCGCCTGGCTCCACGCTGCAGCGCGCTCGCGCCCACGCCGCGCCTGGCTCCCGCGCAACCCCACCCCACGCAAGCCCCCGCGCGCATCGCGCGCTCGCCCGTGCGCCGTGTCCCGCTCCCCCACGCCGACCTCACGCGCCGACCGCGCGTTCCGCGCCCCGCCGCCCGCGTCGGCTATAAAAAGCCCCGGGGGCTTCGTAATCCTTCGCACCCAGAAAACCTAGTCGTCGGATAGAAAAAAAGAGGAGCACCAGAGGCGCCGCCAGAGGAAGAATAGGAGAGAAAAAGAGGAGGAAGAGGAAGAAAAAGAGGAGGGTGCCGTTGTCCGTCGGAGGTCGTCGTCGTCGTGCCGCCAGAGGATTGTTGCGCCGTCTACTCCACTTTGTCTACGCGTCGCCATCATCCCCTGATCTTCGGAGCCATCGCATCTACGGTAGGATTCATTTTCCGATGCGAATTTTAGCGACGTATTAGATCTAATAGACGTAAATTGATTTTAGTTGCATCGTCTTTTTATCTTCAGCCGCATTAATTCTCGCTAAAACCCCCGTAAACTCATATGAACACGTATGAAATAGTTGCATCTAATCAATAAACAACTATAGTTAATTAATAGTTGAACTTTGCATGCATGCATGTTATCACATGTTGATTAATACGTGTGCATCATGTTGATTTGTATGTATTTTCTTGTATGTGTGATCACGAGTAGAGGGAAGTGCTCAAGAGGTCGTGTACGAGGATTTCGAGAACCAAGACTTCGAAGCGCTTGAGCGACCCTATCCGCCAGAGCAAGGCAAGTGTCCTTGAAGCATATTGATCCTATTTTTAAAATAAATGTTTTGTTTGCAAACTGTATGCTTGTGTCAATTTGATGGGAATCCTATGGTAGGAAGTTTACTAGATTTTTTTAACCACCCTTGTCACCTGGAATATATGGTAGAGAGTCGGGAAGAGCTTTTACCTTTTTGCTTCGCTTAATTAATTAGGATGGCAAACAACACTACACATTTAATTATGCATTAATGATATTCTGGTTAATGTGAACTGGTCAATACGATGGGTGATCTAAGCAAGTCTGGTATGTGGATGGGTTTGATGTTATGGTGGTTTGCTTGCTTTAGATCTAAGGACCGGTTCATGCGAGAATAGGCCAGGACTACAGTGCCACCACGAGGCCAAGTATGGGTGCGGCGTAGCTGATTAATTAGGGCTTTGCTAGTGTTGTTTGAACCATTGTGGATGCTCGGGGAAGGGGTAGTCGGATTGAGTTTGTTGAGGATTGGTAGGACTACCCTGGGATCCGAATGGCTCAAGAGGGTGCCCTTGGTTGAAGATGTGCTCAGTGGGAGACATCGCCACCGGTGAAACCTCAGTGGGGTCTAAATAGGCTAGTAATCCCTTTGTAAAGGCTATTTTGTGATCTCTTGGCCATACACCAAAGGAAGTGTAATTGGCATAAGGGAGGTTCTTTAGTCGCCGACGGGTGATGAAATCACAAACACGTGGGTAAAGTGGTACAAACTATCATGATAGTCGTGCTCCCGGTTATGAGCGCCTTGATGACCTACATGATTAGAGGGAAATTGGGATTTGGGATGGTTATGGTTTGGTAATGGTTATGGTTGATATTATGGTTATGGTTATGGTTATAGTTATGGGATGGAATCATGGTTTATGACATTGATTATGGTTATTGGCAATGGTAAATTATGGACTGGTATTATGATGGTTACATGGTTTATGATGGATTTACTTCACATAAATATGATACATTGCTTTTCCAAATGGTTTTACTGTACTTTTCAGCACTTAGCCATTATTATTGTCGTCATTTGAATCAACCACATGTCATACTTTCCACACTTGCTGAGTACGACACGTACTCACTCTTGAAATCCCCCCCCCCCAACAGTTGCAGGTCAGAATTGTGAGTTTAATGGCGATAATGTGGAGATCTAGGCCGTGTCTACCGTCAGCTTTGCCTGTGGTGTTGCATGGAGCTGCGATATCCCTTTTACTTAGTTTGCTTAGTTGCTTAATTAGTTTATTTCCGCTGCATTAGTTGAACTTGTCATTAATATTCATTAGAGCTTGTATTCGAGGATAATATGGGTTGTGTAATAAAATTTGATAATTAATCTTGTTCTGTGGTAATTTTCTGTATACTCTTTTGTGATTGCACTCGTGTATGTGTGTTGAACATCCTGGACACACATATGCGTTAGCTTGGTTCAGTTTTTGGAACCGGGCGTCACAGATTGGTATCAGAGCCACAGGTTGACCGTAGGATGCAGCCTAGATAGAATGGACACTTTAGAGCACATAGAAGCACTCAGGGATCAATGTGTTTTTGCTTGGAGTGCTGTTTGCTATATATATTGCTTGCTTGTGTGCTTAGTAGAGGATTTTGGGGGTGCTCTAGCATTGCCATGTCCACCTAGGCTAGTGTAGCTAGCTGTTTAGTTTATAACCCTTGATGCATATAGTTGGGGATGTTCTCTAAATCTTACCTATTGCTTTTCTTCAGATGGTGAGGACTCGCAACCAGAGGGATGGCAATGATGAGGAGGAGAACAATGGAGTGCCTCAGAACAACAATGGGCAAGGATCTACTCAGGGAGGTATCAAATTCGAGCAGCTATTGGCTATGCAAAACCAGCTCATGCAGACCATGATACAGACTATGGGACAGCTGCAGGCTGGCAACATCAACAATCAGCCCCACATGCCTCCACCGCCACCCCCGCCTCCTCATAACCGGTTGGGAGAGTTTATGAGGACTAGGCCGCCAACCTTTGCTCAAGCTGCTGACCCTATCGATGCTGATGATTGGCTCAAGTCCGTGGAGAAGAAACTTGCTATTGTCCAATGCAGTGACCGAGAGAAGGTCATATTTGCTTCTCATCAACTCGTTGGAGCAGCTGCGGATTGGTGGGATTCACTATGCAATGCTCATGAGGATCAAGAGAGGATCACCTGGGCGGAATTCAAGGAGGGTTTCCGTTCTCATTATGTGTCGGAAGGTGTTATGATCTTGAAGAGGCAAGAATTTGAGAACTTGAGACAAGGAAAATCAAGCGTGAGTGAATATCTCAATAAGTTCACTCAACTCTCAAGATATGCGCCTGAGAATGTTAGTCGGGACAGCCGGAAGCAATATTTGTTCATGAGAGGCTTGAACAATGAAATCCAAGTGCAACTACTCAATTGCGATTATGCCAACTTCCAGAAGCTTGTGGACAAAGCAATTGTGGTGGAGAACAAGGTTCGTGAGATGGAGCAAGACAACAAGAGGAAGGCGCCATACCAAGGACAACAACAAGGAAGTAATGTGCGCCCTCGCTTTGCGCCGCCCAATGCGCCTTACTTCAGTTCTTCTGAGCCTGCTCAACACCCTGGATTTGCACCGCGTCCAACTCAGTTTGTGCAGCAGCGTCCTGTTATGCAAGCACCTAGGCCTCCAATGCCTTATGCGCCTCGTGCTAACTTTTCTGGTGCCAATGTTCAGAACCAAGCTCGTCCCAATAATTCTGGTGGAGTTAAGAAGTGCTATACTTGTGGAGAAGATGGACACTTTGCGCATCAATGTCCTAAGTCACGCCTGGGTCAAGGAAGCAATGCGCCGAGGCAAAACCCAAGACCCAATGGAGGACAGCTACAAGGGAACCGCGGACGGCAGAATTTTGCTCGTGGCAATGTGAACCATGTCTCTACGGAGGATGCTCAACAAGCGGATGACGTGGTCATTGGTATGTTTCTCGCCAACTCCAACCCCGCGACTATGTTATTTGATTCTGGAGCATCGCATTCATTCATTGCATCGAAGTATGTTGCCAAGTATAGTTTGCCTATCTCTCATATGAAGTTTACTCTATTGGTTAAGTCTCCTGGAGGCGAGATGAGGACAAATATAGTATGTCCAAAAGTAAGCCTTAGAATAAGGGGGGTAGACTTCTCCGCCAACCTCATTGTTTTGGATTCTCAAGGATTGGACATTATACTTGGTATGGACTGGTTGAGGAAGCACAATGGAGTTATTGAGTGTGCCACAAAGACAGTGAAGTTGACTAATGAGGAAGGGATCACCATAGAATTTGAAGCATCTCAAACCGCACCGAAGCAATTGGAGCTGAATCATATGGACGGTGCCGCAATTGAGGAGATTCTGGTAGTGTGTGAATTTTTGGATGTGTTTTCGGATGAGTTGTCAGGTATGCCACCTGATCGAGACATTGAGTTTGTCATTGATTTAATGCCTGGAACTGCACCTATAGCTAAGAGGCCGTATAGGATGCCTCCTATGGAATTAGCGGAGCTCAAGAAGCAAATTCAAGAGCAATTAGAGAAGGGTTTTATTCGCCCTAGCTCTTCACCTTGGGGAGCGCCCGTTCTATTTATGGACAAGAAGGATGGAACGCAAAGGATGTGTGTGGATTACCGAGCTCTCAACGAGGTGACCATCAAGAACAAGTACACCTTGCCCCGCATAGAAGACTTGTTTGATCAGATGAAGGGTGCTTGTGTCTTCTCTAAGATTGATTTGAGGTCGGGATACTTTCAAATGAAGATTAGACCATCGGACATACCCAAGACGGCTTTTAGGACACGGTATGGATCTTATGAGTACACCGTGATGTCTTTTGGATTGACAAATGGGCCTGCCTACTTTATGTACCTCATGAATAAGATCTTCATGGAGTACTTGGATAAGTTTGTCGTGGTGTTCATTGATGATATTATGATCTACTCAAAGGATGAGAAGGAACATAAGGAACACTTGAGGCTTACGTTGTAGAAATTGAGGGAGCATCAATTGTATGCCAAGTTCAACAAGTGCCAGTTTTGGTTGAAAGAGGTGCCATTTTTGGGTCATATCATCTCAGGAGGAGGAGTATCGGTTGACCCTGGTAAAGTGAGGGATGTGTTGAAGTGGGAACCACCGCAAAACATAAAGGAAATAAGGAGTTTTCTTGGAATGGCTGGATATTACCGTCGATTCATCAAGGACTTCTCCAAGATAGCCAAGCCAATGACGGAATTGCTAATAAAGGGAAAGGCTTTCCGATGGACTCAAGCTTGTCAAAACAGTTTTGAGGAGTTGAAGAAGAGGTTAACAACAGCCCCAGTTTTGGTATTGCCGGATGTAAGCAAGAGTTTTGATATTTATTGTGACGCATCAAGACAGGGACTCGGATGCGTGCTTATGCAAGAAGGTCAAGTGGTCGCCTATGCGTCAATACAATTGAAGAAACATGAGCAGAATTACCCAACACATGATTTAGAACTTGCAGCCATGGTACATGCATTGAAGATTTGGAGACACTATATTCTTGGACATAGGTGTGAAATTTATATGGATCACAAGAGTCTTAAGTATATTTTTACACAAACAGATCTGAATTCGAGGCAACGAAGATGGTTGGAGCTCATCAAGGATTATGATGTGGGGATCAACTATCATCCAGGAAAGGTAAATGTAGTGGCTGATGCCTTGAGTCGGAAAGGAGTAAGTAATCAACTCATGGTTCGAGAATTGCCATCCAAGCTATGTAAGGAATTCGAACGGTTGAACCTCGGATTCGTGAATGAGATGGGAATAATGGAGTTAAATTCAACCTTGGAGCAAGAAATTCGAGAAGCACAAACCACGGATGAAGAGATCAAGGAAATCAAGGAAAGGACTGAGGAAGGGAGAGAATTCAGATTTGATGAAGACAAACATGGTACCTTATGGCTTGGAAAGAGAATTGTTGTGCCTAATGTAAAGCATATTCGGGAGACAATATTAAAGGAGGCACATGACTCGCCGTACTCAATTCATCCCGGCTGTACAAAGATGTACAAGGACTTAAAGACATGCTATTGGTGGGCCAGCATGAAAAAGGACATAGCCGAATATGTTACACTTTGTGATGTGTGCCGACGAGTTAAAGCTAAACATCAAAGGCCAGCCGGATTGTTACAACCATTAAAGATCCCGGAGTGGAAGTGGGAAGAGATTGGTATGGACTTTATAGTGGGATTACCACGAACTCAGTCTGGCTATGATTCAATATGGGTTATTGTGGATCGGTTGACAAAATCAGCTCATTTCATCCCTGTCAAGACCACATATACCACCGCGAAGCTAGCAGAATTGTATATGGAGCATATTGTGTGTCGACACGGAGTACCGAAGAAGATAGTCTCGAATAGAGGTTCTCAGTTTACCTCCAGATTTTGGTAGAAATTGCATGAAGCAATGAGAACAAGGTTGAACTTCAGTTCGGCGTATCACCCTCAAACAGATGGACAAACCGAGAGGACCAACCAAATTTTGGAAGACATGTTAAGAGCTTGTGCTTTAAAGCATGGGAAAAGTTGGGATAAAAGTTTGCCGTATGCTTAATTCTCGTACAACAATAGCTACCAAGCAAGTCTGAAAATGTCACCCTACGAAGCATTGTACGGAAGGAAGTGTAGGACTCCCTTGTTTTGGAATGAAACCGGAGAGAATCAAGTGTTTGGTCCCGACGTGTTACAAGATGCCGAAAGGCAAGTCCAAATAATATGGGAAAACTTAAAGGTTGCCCAGTCTCGACAGAAAGGTTATGCTGATAATAGGCGAAGGAGTCTGACTTTTGAAGTTGGAGATTTTGTATACCTCAAAGTGTCACCTATGAGAGGTCAGCGACGGTTTAACGTCAAAAGAAAACTGGCACCTCGCTATATCGGGCCATTTAAGATTCTGGACAAGCGAGGAGAGGTACTTATCGACTTGAGCTGCCGGCGTATCTCTCCGATGTACACGACGTGTTTCACATGTCTCAACTCAAGAAGTGTCTCAGGGTGCCGGAAGAACAAGTGCTGATGGACGAGTTAGAACTTCAAGAGGATTTGTCTTATGTCGAGCAACCTATCAAGATCCTGGACGTGAAGGAAAGGGTCACGAGAAATAAGAGGATTCGTTGGTGCAAAGTGCAATGGAAACACCATACAGAAGCCGAAGCTACATGGGAACGTGAAGAAGACCTGAAGGCAGAATTCCTGCATCTTTTCTCCACGCTGTCGAATCTCGAGGGCGAGATTCACTTTAAGGGGGTAGGTTTGTAACACCCTCAATTTTCGCATCATGCATTGCATACATGTTCATGCATTAAATATTAATAGAATAAAAGAAAAATAATAAAGCTTAAAATATACATATACAAATATGAGTAGCAAAAGAAGAAAAGGAAAATAATAGCGTAAAACTTGTATTTAGGGAATAAGTATAAAAAATAATAGTAATAATATATATAATATAAATAAATAAATAATATATATAATAATCTTATATATAAAAAATAGTATAAATAATAAAATATGTAATAATAATAAAAAATATAAATATATATATAATAATTATATATAAAAAATAAATAATATAAAGAATAAATAAATAATAATATATTTATAAAAAAGAAAAAGAAAAAAAAAAGAAAAAAGAAAAACAACCGCCGGCCAGGCCAAACGGCCCAGCCAGCAAGCGCCTCCCGCGCGCGCCCCCGCGCACTGGCCGCCTGGGCCCCGCACCGCGGCCCCGCGCCTGCCCCGCGCCCTGTCGCGAACCGCCCGCCCGCGCGACACCCCGGGCCCCACCCCGCACCGCGCGCTAGCGCCCGCGCCCCGGCCTCCCGCGTTGCGCCACGCGCCCGCCTGGCCCCACGTTGCAGCGCGCTCGCGCCCACGCCGCGCCCGGCTCCCGCGCGACCCCACCCTGCGCAAGCCCCCGCGCGCATCGCGCGCTCGCCCGCGCGCCGTGTCCCGCTCGCCCACGTCCGGCCTCACGCGCCGACCGCGCGTTCCGCGCCCCGCCGCCTGCGTCGGCTATAAAAAGCCCCGGGGGCTTCATAATCATCCGCACCCAGAAAACCTAGCCGCCGGATAGAAAAAAAGAGGAGCACCAGAGGCGCCGCCAGAGGAAGAATAGGAGAGAAAAAGAGGAGGAAGAGGAAGAAAAAGAGGAGGGTGTCGTTGTCCGTCGGAGGTCGTCGTCGTCGCGTTGCCGTCCTCGTGCCGCCGAAGGATTGCTGCGCCGTCTACTCCACTTTGTCTACGCGTCGCCATCATCCCGTGATCTTCGAAGCCATCGCATCTACGGTAGGATTCGTTTTTCCGATGCGAATTTTAGCGACGTATTAGATCTAATAGACGTAAATTGATTTTATTTGCATCATCTTTTTATTTTCAGCCGCATTAATTCTCGCTAAAACCCCCGTAAACTCATATGAACACGTATGAAATAGTTGCATCTAATCAATAAACAACTATAGTTAATTAATAATTGAACTTTGCATGCATGCATGTTATCACATGTTGATTAATATGTGTGCATCATGTTGATTTGTATGTATTTTCTTGTATGTGTGATCACGAGTAGAGGGAAGTGCTCAAGAGGTCGTGTACGAGGATTTCGAGAACCAAGACTTCGAAGCGCCTGAGCGACCCTATCCGCGGGAGCAAGACAAGTGTCCTTGAAGCATATTGATCCTGTTTTTAAAATAAATGTTTTATTTGCAAACTGTATGCTTGTGTCAATTTGATGGGAATCCTATGGTAGGAAGTTTACTAGATTTGTTTAACCACCCTTGTCACCTGGAATATATGGTAGAGAGTCGGGAAGGGCTTTTACCTTTTTGCTTCGCTTAATTAATTAGGATGGCAAACAACACTACACATTTAATTATGCATCAATGATATTTTGGTTAATGTGAACTGGTCAATACGATGGGTGATTTAAGCAAGCCTGGTATGTGGATGAGTTGGATGTTATGGTGGTTTGCTTGCTTTAGATCTAAGGACCGGTTCATGCGAGAATAGGCCAGGACTACAGTGCCACCACGAGGTCAAGTATGGGTGCGGCGTAGCTGATTAATTAGGGTTTTGCTAGTGCTGTTTGAACCATTGTGGATGCTCGGGGAAGGGATAGTCGGATTGAGTTTGTTGAGGATTGGTGGGACTACCCTGGGATCCGAATGGCTCAAGAGGGGCCCCTTGGTTGAAGATGTGCTCAGTGGGAGACATCGCCACCAGTGAAACCTCAGTGGGGTCTAAATAGGCTAGTAATCCCTTTGCAAAGGCTATTTTGTGATCTCTTGGCCATACACCAAAGGAAGTGTAATTGGCATAAGGGAGGTTCTTTAGTCGCCGACGGGTGATAAAATCATAAACACATGGGTAAAGTGGTACAAACTCTGCAGAGTCTATTAAAACTATCATGATAGTCGTGCTCCCGGTTATGAGCGTCTGGATGACCTACATGATTAGAGGGAAATTGGGATTTGGGATGGTTATGATTTGGTAATGGTTATGGTTGATATTATGGTTATGGTTATGGTTATGGGATGGAATCATGGTTATGGTTATTGGCAATGGTAAATTATGGACTGGTATTATGATGGTTACATGGTTTATGATGGATTTACTTCACATAAATATGATACATTGCTTTTCCAAATGGTTTTACTGTACTTTTCAGCACTTAGCCATTATTATTGTCGTCATTCGAATCAACCACATGTCATACTTTCCACACTTGCTGAGTACGACACGTACTCACTCTTGCAATCCTCCCCCAACAGTTGCAGGTCAGAATTGTGAGTTTAATGGCGATAATGTGGAGATCTAGGCCGTGTCTACCGTCAGCTTTGCCTGTGGTGTTGCATGGAGTTGCGCTATCCCTTTTGCTTAGTTTGCTTAGTTGCTTAATTAGTTTATTTCCGCTGCATTAGTTGAACTTGTCATTAATATTCATTAGAGCTTGTATTTGAGGATAATATGGGTTGTGTAATAAAATTTGATAATTAATCTTTTCCTGTGGTAATTTTCTATATACTCTTTTGTGATTGCACTCGTGTATGTGTGTTGAACATCCTGGGCACACATATGCGTTAGCTTGGTTCAGTTTTCGGAACCGGGCATCACATGTATGAACTCCCGAAATTGGCGGTGAACTGTTGGCACAATTCTGTCCAACTATTGATGGAGTCGGGCGGAAGGCTCATGAACCAAGACCTGGCGGTCCCAGTCAAAGCCGCGGGGAAGTAGTTGGCCATTACGGCCTCGTTGCCTCCGGCTGCAAGAATTGCAGTGGAGTAAATCTGGAGAAACTCAGCGGGATTGACAGACCCGTCAAATTTCTCCGGCAGGTGAGGCTGAAACTTGTGTGGCCATCTGACCATGCATAGGTGCATAGCCAGAGCAGAACAGCCTCCTCCTACTCCCTCGGGAGCAGGACTGTCTCGAGCCTCTCGCCTTTCACGAGCACGCTCGATGTGGACGCGGTCGTCCTGTTGGCAGTAACGGCGATCAAGCTCCGCCCGGAGGTCGTGAGTTGAAAGTCTGGTTACCGTATGAGTGCGTCGCACCCCGGAAGGCAGCGACATCACTTTTTGAGATGCAACACGCCTCCTATGTTGGGAAGTGTGCGGACCAAGTCTACCCGACACAGTCCGATGCTGCGATGGGGCCCGCCTCGAGGGGGGAGGACCTTGGTTGCTGATGCGATCGGTTGCTGCTGCAACCAAATGTTCTACATCAGCCCTCCACTGCTCCATTGCACCCTGGGATGCATCTAGAGGTGGTGGGCATTGGAGAAGAGCACGCGCGGCTTGGAGCGTGTGTTCAGGGTTGTTATTCGCCTATGCTGTGACCGACGCAGATGCTCCATCCCGCTGTCCATCTTGACTTGCCGGTGCGGATGGCGGCGGTGGAGGCATGACTCCTGCTGGAGCCACAGCACCTGCTGGCTATTGCACATTGGAGGGATTGCCTCCAACAGGTTGCACTGTAGGGTTGCCATTGGACGATCAACCAGCAGAGTTCACCATCTTCAAATCTCGGGCCCTCCCCCTACCTGGCGCGCCAGCTGTCGGAGTGTTGATCCGGCAGTTCTCCCGGTACTACCGTTGGTAGTCTGTGGAGTTTGTAGTTCGGTATTGGGTGCACAGAGATTCAAAAGACAATGTCAAATGGACACCAGGATTTACTTGGTTCGGACCGCCTGAGCGTAATACCCTACTCCACGGGGTGTGTAGTTGTTGTATTGGGTATCAAAGATGTGTATGGGAGAGGTCTCAAAGTTCCAGAGAGTCGCCCCTTGTGTATTGTCGACCGATCCTTTTATAGTACAAGGACCGGTCGTTACACCGTTAGCCTAGCCCGACATGTGGCCCTGGCGGTTACTAATGCTTAATACACAATTAATGAGGTTAATTACCATTAATAGCATGGTAACGGGCTTGATAATGCCGTTACCAGTATTAAGGGCCTCCCGATTATGTGTCATTAATATGGTATTAATGACACTTAATAGGGTCTTGAAGTCTTTGATTGCCCCTTGAAGGTCCGAGCCGTTGGGGGTCCACCAGTCTGATTGTTAAGGCTGAAGGTCCGGCGGTTGGACACGTGGCAGCATTGGAGCTGTCCGTCTTGGGACGAGTAGGTCCGGTGTAGATGTACACGTGTCAGTACCGGAGCTTCCCTCTTCGCAGGTTAGGTCCGGGGGTGCCGCTCAAGTGTTTAGCCCGGAGCTATCCCATGTGTGGGATGTAGGTCCGGTTGCAGTATACACGTGGCAGCACCAGGACTAACCATAAATGGGAGGCAGGTCCAGTCCCGTATAACACGTGGGGCCTTCGCAGGTCTTCAACTCAGACAGGTGAAGTTCCTTCGGCCATTTTGTATTCCCAAGGGGTGTACGGTACGCAGGGTACCGACATTCACCCTATTGAGCCCAAATCCGAAGTTTTTGGGGAAGAGTGAAGGAGTGATTGTGAGACTTGGCAAGATAAGTCCATAGGGGGTTGAGCAGCGTTTGATTTGCTGAGTTTCTTTGTGATTGTGTATTTGTTACTCTTGGGGTTCTCCCTTAGACTGTTAGGCACCGCCCCTCGAGTTCTTGTATGATCTCTTGATTCGAGGAAGTTTGTAATTCCTTGTGATAGTGGAAGATCCAATACTTAACATTTGAGGCGTCTTGGTGAGGATAGGGCTGTTAGGCCCGACCTTTGTGGGTTCCTCAATGGGGACGTAGGTTTCTTTGTGGAACCGAATCTCGGGAGGAAATCTTGTGTCCATTGTCTCCATTTACATTTTCGCAAAGTTCTTACTTTCTAGTGATCATCTAAGTTTACTTTGTTTCTAGCACTTAATCTTGTTTCCATCAACTACTAGAACTGCTAGGACGTATTTTCATTCACTAGATTGCAGAAAAACTTCATTTTTAGCTCTGTCCTATAGATTTAGTCGGACTTATCCGAGCTGAATTAGACTTGTCTGACTTCAGTCAAGTAAGTCCGATTCTCAGTCAGACAAGTCTGACTTATATTGATAGGACAATTTTTAATTAAGTCTAGATTTTCGATTATTGCCTATTCACCCCCCTCTAGGCTACTTTCAACCTTGCTAGACCTAGTGCCCGCCGTTGGCGCTGGGACTGAAGATGATGATTTCCCAGACCCGGAGCTTATCTTGGGCGCCAGGACCAAAGATGCGGTTGCTGGAGGTACAACAAACACGGACCTCAGGGTCGGGCGCGGCACCGATGATGACACCACTTCCGTTGGAGCTGCCCTGATGGAGCTACCATCAACTCGCGTCAACTTCCTCTCCCAACTCGAGGAACCCGTGGGCTCTTTCCCCTTGCTCTGACTTGAGTCGAATTTCTTCTTCTCGCTCGACTCTGCAACAACCTTGCCTTTGCAGTCAACAGAGGCGGGTTCGGACCTCCCATACTGACACAGGGCCGAAGCCCCGGGGGTGACAATCCCTCCGGGCAGGTTACTCCTCTGTTGCACCACAAAATCAGTGTCGTCGAGGACTGACATCTCCTTCTGCAGCTCCCTTTTCATCTTCTGGACTACATACAGCGACAGGAATTCTGACGGTGGCACCAGGTCATCTCTTGAGACAGAACCGTTGTACAACTTCTGTAGTTAAAGTCGTAGAGCCTCCTCACCTAAGTCGATTGCGAGGCCAACTTCAATTCGGTAGAAGTCCATCTCTCCGCTGTAATTCCAAGTTGAAAATTCTCGCTGCTTAAGTGGAGTCCAACGACTGGTCAAGAAGTTGCCAAGCACCATCAGGGACATCAAGCCTCCTTCAACCTGGTGCCAGATCCTGGTGACCACTGGGTTATACTCTTCTGATAGCTCCATGAGCAGTTCTCAGAAGTCATTGTCTGTCGTCGGAAGTCCGATTGGCAACTCCAATCGGTCGTGTTGGTCTGTATGCACAATCACCTAGTCGCTCTTCCAGGTTTCCCACTTCCCCAAGGCAAAGGACCTGATGTACTTGAACGGAGGATTTCTACATCTTACAAAGTAGTAGAATCCAATCAGACTATTACCTTTCCCAGTCGTCAAGATGGTAAAGAAGGTCTTGAATAGCAGCACGCAGGGCTGCACGCCCATCCACATCTCGCAGAAGTGGACGAAGATCGACACCAGCAAGATTGAGTGGGGGCTGAGCTGCTGAAGTTGAAGCCCGTATACTTCCAACAGCATCAGCAGGAAGTTGGAGACCGGTAGAACTAGCCCAACCATGGCATACGCCGTGAAGAAGACGATACTGCGGAGCTCTCCTTCTTGAAAGGGAGCTTCCCGTGGTGAATCGCGTTGTCGAAGGAGGGGCTCTGCCACCCCATCAACTTTTGAACCCTCTCAATGTCCTTCTCACTCACAATCTTGATGGGGGGAAGTCTGAGTGCCATCATCGCAAAGCAGGGCAAAAGCAGAGAACGCGATGCAGGGGATGAAGCAGAGAGCTCTATGCACAAGCAAATAGATCGAGGCGTAAGAGTTCTTTTACCCTGCAAAGCCTCTTCCTTTATTAGCCTCTGCAAAGCTTGGATGGCAACTTCACGCAGAGCACAGTTACGCAACGCGAAGTTACCTCGTCAATAACAAGGGGACCCGAGTCCACTTTGCCAAAAAAGTCTTATAAGGTGAACCATTGTCATGATGAGAAGTTGGAAGCCCGAGCGCGACATCCTCACAGGACTAAAAATATTGCGTTGAGAACCAATACAAAAATTGTATTGGGAACCGGTGTCCTTCAATTACGTGAGATCCGCACGTCATATATCTCACTGCCAAACCAAGAAGAGCCACGCAGCGATGGCATAGGAGTGTGCCATCGTTTCAACCACTCAAGTGAAAAGTTGAAGCAGCAACGCGGGAAGTGATGGTGGCCCCACCTCTGGGATCAAAGTCTCACCGCGAGGTGGGCCCGGGGGCCATAGTCGGTACTTTGCGGACTAGGTACCCCTTCGTACCAGAAAGAGAAGCGTCGAGTCCCACTTTCTAGGAAAGTGGACCTTTGGAGGCCAATACGTATCCCACAGCGTCGGACCTGCCTCCCTTCTAAGGGTGGCTCAGGCACTGCCACGTGTCTCGCAGTGCCGGACCTGCCTCTCTCTTAAGGGCGGCTCTAGTGTTGCACGTGTCCCGCAGTGCCGGACCTGCCTCCCTTCTAAGGGTGGCTCCAGTGCTGCCACATGTTCTGTGGTGCTGAACCTACCTCTCTCCTTAGGGTAGCTCTGGCGCTGCCACGTGTCCTGTAGCATCGGACCTGCCTCCCTGCTATGGGAAGCTCTGGTGCTGCCACGTGTCACGTGTTCGGATCTACATCTCCAACAGGAAGAACTATGGGATCACCAACGACGTAGACATTCAATGGCAATCAATCAATCAATACAAGACCTGATTAACGCGTCATTAATTTTGCATTAATGATGCACGATCAGAGAACCATCAAGCCTGGTAACGCTGCCATCAAGGCATGTTAAAACTGCCATTATACACTTAGATCGTGTACGACACAATGAATATCGTTGGGGCCACCTATCGGGTAGCGACACACTGTAAGAGCCAGTCCTTGGCGTATAAAAGGACTGTGCTGCACGGTAGAAGGCAATCCAATCCAATTCCATATAAGGCTACTCACTCAAAGCAATCCAATATACAAACAGCTCCGTGGAGTAGGGTATTATGCTCAGGCAATCTGAACTACGTAAAAACCACTGTGTCACCTATGTTCCTGAGTTCTTGACATTACGCCCCGCCTAAATACGAACCTCCGCGGACTACTTCTTAGTAGTACCGGGGGAAGTGTCGATCGCACACTTCGACAGACAAAGCCATGCAGGATCAGCTCTGGTGCGATGACCTGAACCTCATTGACGAGGCAAGGTGCCAAGCAGCTGCCCAAAATGCGCAATACCTTCTGGCGCTTCGGCGCTATCATCGAAGGCTTGTACGCAATCAGCAGCGTGAAGAAGGCGATCTGGTGCTGCGGCGAATACTCTCTCGAGAAGGAGCGAACAAGCTCTCCCCAGCTGGGAGGGTCCCTTCCGAGTCATCAAAGTTTCCTACTCTGGATGTGTTCGCTTGACAACAGAGGATGGAACACAACTTTCCAACCTTTGGAATATAGAACACATCTGTAAGTTCTACACTTAGCATGGAGGTGAGTCTGTTTTTGTATATTATTTCATAGTGTCTATGAATAGAGTCGGGTTGGTACAAGATGTATAGCACGCTTAACATGGTCCTGTACTTTAAGTGTGTCCTTGCTTCCCCTGTTATTCGAACTTATTATGAAATACAATTACATGAAAACAGACTCGACATGCATTTACTTTGCGCATGCTCTTATTTAATTTCCTCTTTACCTTCTTGCAAATAGTGAAGTTGTGCAATTCTCTTGAAAATTGGTTTTTGAGAATTTAAGTGATAATATTCAAGTATTATCGGTAGTGTTTTTTTGGGATCTAGTGTTCGTTGAATGGCCTACTCGCCTAAAAACCAATGCCAATGACAGGTTCGGAGTCGGCTATAGACTTAGCCTGGTCCAGCATCCTAAGTATGCCACTCTACCTATTTTGGTGTTGCGTCAAAGTAAGGCGGATCCAGGAAGCACGCGGACCTATGAAAGTACAACCGATATACTAAGTATTATCATCTTGAATTGATTAGGACCCAGAATTCAAGAAAGGATAGTAAGCCACAACTAAACTATAGGCAAGAAGAAGCACTTTGACTACTTTTCTTGTCTCTAATGTGCAAGACAAATGATTTACACGCTCGTTTTGGAAGTTCCGGCACCACCCAAGGGGCCCAATGTCGACGTTTCACACATTGATGATGGGAGCCACCGGAGCATCTAGCTCTGGCACCACCCAGGGAGCCCGACATCGATGTTTCGCGCGTTGATAATAGGTGCCACCGAAGCATCTAGCTCTGAAACCACCCAGGGGGCCTGGCATCGACGTTTCTCACGTTGATGATGGGCGCCACCAGAGCATCTAGCTCCAGCACCACCCAGAGGCCATGACATCGACGTTTCGCACGTTGATGATGGGCGCCACCGGAGCATCTAGCTCCAGCACCACCCAGGGAGCCTGACGTCGATGTTTCACATGTTGATGATGGGTGCCACCGGAGCATATAACTCCAGCACCACCCAGGGAGCCCGACATCGATGTTTCGCGTGTTGATAATGGGTGCCACCAGAGCATCTAGCTCCGACACCACCCAGGAGGCCCGACATCGACGTTTCAAACGTTGATGATGGGCACCGCCAAAGCATCCAACTCCGACATCTCCCAAGTGGGCACCCGACGACATTTTACATGTTGGCAAGGTGCTCTCGGAGGACAAAGTTGAAGCTTGGAGCTATCCTGAAAACTTCAATACATTGCCAAGTTCCTAATTGTAGATGTTCTCAATCTATTGAGTACATCTGCCAGGGGGCCAACCAAGCTACGATAATAATAACAATGAAGACAAAAAATGAAGTTCAGGAGAATTTCATTCATTCAAAAGTCTTTACAAGCATGAAGATAAAATAGGATGAAGAGGTCCTAACTACTCGCTGGAGTTGCGTTGGAACCATGTGGCGACCTTCTGGGCAGCCTACTCCGTCTCTTCAACAAGCCCTTCAAGCACTGGATCCAGTGAGATTGAGGGGTTCCAGCTGCGAAAACAAGTCAGCACATACTCTGCAACTGACTTGGCCAGATTCTTCCCCTCTGTCTCAAGCTGGTCGCTGATGACATATTCCAACACACCTAGCTTGGTTCTAGCACATCAATCGGCGCCTCGACCGACCTAGTCTCTTCGGCCATGATGCTGGCCTGTCTAGTTGGTGGCGCCAAATCAACATCTCGCCTTGACAATCTGGAAACAGAGGATATACAAAACCAACAAGATGCAGAGAATGAAAAAAAGTCAAGTTTCTAGTGCTGATTCTTACTTGGGGTCACGATAGCTCCAATCGGCGCAGAACTTCTTCTTCGGGCGACTGGAGTTATCTGTACCCACCGTTGCCGGTGAGGTAGATGGTCCGAACTTCACCCCGGTAGTCTCCGAAGAATCCATCGACTTCATAATAGCTGGGACCTCCGAAGCAGATGATGTGCTCCTTGCACCGGGAGCTATCGTCGAGGGACTCTCTCTAGATCCGGTGACCTCCGTAGGCACCGGGACCGATGCTGAAGGTTTCCCAAACCCGGTGTACGTCTTGGGTGCTGGGGCCGGAGATGCAGTCGTCGGAGGTACGACTACCACAGACCTCAGAGTTGGGCACAGAGTTGCCCTAACGGAGCTTGCATCAACTTGCTCCAGCTTTCGCTTCCTGCTGGGAGAGTCAGCAACCTCGTTTCCCTTGCTTCGGCTTGAGTTGGACCTCTTACTCGGGCTCAACTCTGCAACAACTTTACCTTTGCCACCAGGGGAAGTAGGTTCGGACCTCTCTTGTGCGTTGCGAGCCGAAGACCCATAAATAAATATCCCTCCGGGAGCATTACTCCTCTGCCGCACTACAAGACCAGTGTCGTCAGAGAATTGACATCTCCTTATGTAGCTGCCTCCTGATCTCCGGCACCGTAGACAATGTCAAGAACTCTGATGGAGGCACAAGGTCGTCTCTTGAGACAGAATTGTTGTACAGCTTCTGCAGTTGAAATCGCAGAGCCTCCTCATCCAAGTCGGTTTCGAGGCCAACTTCGATTCGGCAGAAGTCCATCTCTCCGTTGTAATTCCAAGTTGGAAATTCCCGGTGCTTAAGTGGAGCCCAGCGCCTGGACAATAAGTTGTTAAGCACCATCAAAGACGCCAGCCCTCCATCGACTAGGTGCTGGATCCTGGTGAGCACAGGGTTGTACTCCTCTGATAACTCCAGGAGCAGTTCCAAAAAGTCGTTGTCCATCGTCGGAAGTCCGATTGGCGACTCCAATCAGTCGTGCTGGTCCGTCCAGACAACCATCCAGTCACTCTTCCAGGTGTCCCACACTCAGAGGCAAAGTATCTGATGTACTTGAATGGAGTATTTTTATGTCTCACGAAGTAGTAAAATTCGATGAGACTGGTACCTTTCCCAGTCGTTCGGAGGGTGAAGAAAGTATTGAACAGTGGCATGCAGGGCCGCACGCCCACCCACATATCGTAGAGTTGGGCGAATATCACCACCAACAAGATTGAGTGAGGATTGAGGTGCTAAAGTTGAAGGTCGTACACTTCCAGCAGCATCATCAGGAAGTTGGAGACCGACAGAACTATCCCAACCATGGCATACGCCGTGAAGAAGACGATATCACCGGAGCTTCCCGCAACAAATCGCATTGTCGAAGGATGGGATCTGCGAGCCCATCAACTTCTGGACCCTTACGAGATCACTCTTGCTCACAAGTTTACTAGGGGGAAGTCCGAGTTCCATCGTCGCAAAGTGGAGAAAAAGCGAAGAACACGATGCAGAGGATGAAACGGAGAGCTCTATGCTCGAGCAAACAGATCAAGGCGTAACAATTCTCTCTCCTACTGCAAAGCCTCTTCCTTTATTAGCCTCTGCAATGCTTGGATGACAACTGCACGCGAAACCTGATTACACACTGCATAGTTACCTCGTCTATGACAAGGGGGCACAAGTCCACTTTACCAAAAAAGTCACACAGAGTGAACCGTTGTAATGATGGAAAGTTGGAAGCCCGAGGGCGGCGACCTAACAGGATTACCAAGATTGCACTGGGAACCGATACAAAAATCATACTGGGAATTGGCGCCCTTCAATTGTGTGAGATCCGTACGTCATGTATCTCACCTGCCAAAGCAAGAAGAGCCACGTAGCGATAACACAGGAGCGTGTTGTCGTTTCAACCGCTCAAGTGAAAAAGTCGAAGCAGCAACGCGGGAATAGATGCTTGCCCCACCTCCAGGATCGAAACCTCACCTCGAGGTAGGCCCGAAGGCCACTGTCGGTACCCTGCACACCAGATTTCCTCTCGTACCACAAAAAAAAATGTTTTGAGTCCCACATCCTAGGAAAGTGGACCTTCTGAGGCCAACACGTGTCCCGTAGTAGTGGACCTCCTCCCTGCTAAGAGTAGCTCCGACGCTACCACATGTTCCGCAGTGCCGGTCATGTCTCCCCACTAAGGATGGCTCCGGTGCTGCTACGTGTATCGTAGCGTCGGACCTGCCTCCCTGCAAAGGGAGGCTCCAGCGCTGCCAAGTGTCCCGTGGCATCGAACCTGTCTCCCCGCTGAGGCAAGTTCCGGTGTTGTCACGTGTCCCACAACGCTGGACATGCCTCCCTGCTAAGGGGAAGCTCCGACGCTACCACATGTCACATGTGCGGACCTACCTCTCCAACGGGAAGAACTTTGAGATCTCCAACGACGCGAACATTCAAAAGGCTATAAATCAACAGTTACAAGATTTGATTAACGCGTCATTAATTCCGTGTTAATGACGCACGATCAGAGGACTATCAATCTTGGTAACGCTGCCATCAAAGCACGTTATCACAGTAATAAACCGTTGTTAAGCACCGAAATCGTGTACACGATGTTAATTACTGTCGGGGCTACCTATCGGGCCTCGGAATACTATAACAGTCGGTCCTTGTCATATAAAAGGATTGCGCTGCATGGTAGAAGCTAATCCAATGTGAGATAAGCTCACTCACATACTAGATCATACATACAAAACACCCCGTGGAGTAGGGTATTACGCTCAAGCGGTCCGAACTACGTAAAACCACTGTTTCTGAGTTTTTTAGTCGTCTCCTCCTAAAAAGAAACTCCGCAGACTACTTCTTAATATTACTATGAAAAGTGCCGGCACACTTCGACAGGGAAATTGACTGGTGCATCTCAGTAAGTGCTGTTTTACTTGACACGAGACCAAAAAGCTATTTAAGAATACAGTCGTGACAATATTTATCCATGTTGTACAATATTATTCACAACTCGTACAATAATACGAGTATTGTAGGACTACTCAGGAGCGGACCAGCGGTCTTGATGTTGCTGCGCCGAAGACGTCGCCGGCCGAACCTGCCTGCTGCCGATGCCATACTCGCGACGACATTTACCGTGCACCGGAAGTGTGCCCATGCCCCGACCGGCCGGACCGCGACGTACGCAGGCCACTGGAAACCGGGCGATGCAACATCCAACGGCCCATACCCTTGGGGATCCTTAGCATCCTAGAATAGGGCATCCGAACCCCCGAGCAACCCGCCCCCCCGCGTCGCCGCCGCGCAGCCAAACCCAAACCCTTCCTCCCTCCATCCCCAGACCCGAACGGTGATGGCCGCCGCGACGGAGAAGACGGCCGAGGACATCCGCCGCGAGCTGCAGGAGCTCCAACGTCAGCACCGCGAGGTACCTCTGTCTTATCTCTCCCCGACCCCTCCCGCCAGTCCCTGGAGCGTCTGCCCTGATCTGTTTCCCGTGTTCTCCTTTCTCCCTCGCAGATCACCGAGCGCCTGCGCGACCCCCGCGGCCTTCGCCGTGGCGCTGCCGGCCCTGGTCCCGGAGGGTCCCGCCCGCTCCGAGGCTTCGCGAGACCTGTACGCTTCTTGCCCACATCTCCTTCCGTTGGCCTTCTCTATTCTTGGCCGTAACGTTTCCCCCCAATGTTTCTGATTCAGGCAGCGGAATCAGGGGACCAGCCACCGCAGAAACGGCGGCTGCTATCAGCCGTGGTCAAGGTATCGCACTCTGATTTTGATCTCCGTTCCGTTCGTGTTACCCTAACTATGCCTCGTTGTTTGGCGTGATGACTGCAGGTGGGTGGCGCTGAAGATAAGGAGGAAGTTGCAAAGGATGCGGAGGCCGAGGGGCACGCGGAGGGTTCAGGTGCCGCTGAAGGCGATGATAGGAGAGGTGCCAGCAATGGTGGGTTTAGGAGGGATGGAAGCCAGCGGATGCTGAGAAGGGTGGTGAGTGGCGGAACTTAGTATGGGTTTGCTTTTCTTGAGATATATGTGCTTTTGTAGAGCTAAGATAGTATATTTGGTCTCAGGATTATAATTCGCTGCCAGAGCCTGCCCCAAGGGAGCTTCCTAAGAGCGAGGACGAAAAATTGGTAATGAGGAACAGGAGGATGCTGGGTCAGCTTCTTGTCGGTACATTAGAGGTAAAACAATCTGTCATGTTTGAGCGACTGGTAATTCCTTTTCATCTCTATCTTTCTTATCCCAGAAAAGGTCTTTATTTTATAGTTTTGGCTTGCCAATGTGACCTCACACAATAATAAGCTTGCAAGTCAGGCATCAACTTAATGTAGTGGAAGTGATAGAGGCAGTAGAGACCTTGTATGTGGCATTTCTTTCATGCAAGTTTGTCCAGAAAAGGACAAGGGAATATATTCCGTTTGTAAAACCCAGATGAAATCTCTCTAGTCTTATCAATCGATATAGATAGAGGTAGTGTATCTTGGCATCAACATTGACATCTATTTATACACCATTCTCTATTGTGAGCCAAGCAAATTCATAGTCGTAGTATGTGCTTCTGATCTTGATTTTGAGCCTCCGTGATGGCTTCTGATCTTTCAATGTTAGAATGTGCCACACTTTGTAGAATTGTCTGAGTACATATTCTTGCTTGCCAAGATTTTAGTTATCTGATTTTTTATTCTATTTGTGCTTGAAATGCAGAAATTTCAGCAAGAGAACAAAAAAATCTCAAACTCCGAGGCTTTTATACGCAGATCAGAGACACAGCGAAAGGTTTTACTCATTTCTTCCGTGTCCATCTCATTTCCATGTTAAAGTGACTATTCCTCTGTAGGAGCTACTGCTCTTGTAGAAAGTGCTATTTTGCCTTGCACTTTTTTATATGAATTAAAATTTATGAGCGCAGAACTCCATATATATTTATTTATGAGCACTTCCTTGTGTGTGTGTATTCTGAAATATGTGTGGTGCATTGTTCCAGGTTCTAAAATCTAAAAAGCAATGATAGGTTTGAGCATAGTAAGATAATAATATCCTATAAATGCCAATTTTCAGGCTTAAATCCGTAGATACATCAAATAGCAACTATGATATTTATTTTGTTGACCCCACATTGAAGAGCTGGTCCTCTATATTTTGTGTGCGTATTGTGGTACTTTTCTTCTAAAAAATGCAGTGTGCTCATTTCAACCATATGAATCTGATTGCACCTACAGTGAACCCATAAACCAGTTTTATGTAGTTTCAGAGAATCCACTGTCTTTTGTAATTTCAAAGCATCTCCAAGTTGTCATTATATATTTTGGAAATCAATATTGTATATGATAGAATAATATTCACTACTTTTGTCCTGTGCCCAACCTACATATACTGAAAGATTGATTGAATATAGGCTGAGCAAAAGGTTCGTGAGGAAAGCGAAAGGTTGCGGCAGATGGAGCGAGAACAAATTGTTGAGAAGCGCAAACGTGACGTGGTAAAATTCTATGCAATATTATGGCTCGGTTAATCTGTCACAACATGTTTTCCATGCAGTTAGTAATCATGGGATGCCTTTGTTTAGATGCTTCGCGCTCGTGTGGCTGCTAAGGCAGAAGAGAAGAGGCTGGAGCTGTTGTACATTCAGTGGACTGAGCATCATAAAAAACTATCCAATTTCTTAAGGTGACTTCACTTCTTTGCAGCATTCTTCAATTTTGACTTAGATCCACAATCATTAAGTAGCTATTCTACTTTCTCATTTGATGGGTCTATTATTTCTGCATGCTGCAGGTTATTTTTATTTCTGGCCCAAAAGTGTCCATATTGACAATTAAATTGAGGGAAGATTTATTCTAATTGTATGCAGACTTAATGTTCGATGACCATAAGTGTTTCTATTCACATAATGTTGACCATGCATTTGTGCCATATTTAACTCCGTCGTTTTATCCCCTTTATGTTTGTCAGGACAAAAGCTGAACCACCTATTTACTACATGCCAACTAAACCACTCATTGATGATCCAACTATTGTTGAGCAAAACAAGGAAAAGGTACATCCTACTCAGAGTAAAAATCTCGGTACTTTGCTTATGTACTCGAAAGGATAAAATAAACAACTTGGGATGGTGTACAATTTGCCTCTCTTGTAGTTTCCTACTCCCCTTCCTCCCTATACCACTAACTTGGAATGCGGATGAGTTTTAAAATAAGTGATAATGCCAACAATACATGCAAAGTTGTCCATTTTTTATGGCAGTATTTATGTACACTGATCTGACTTGCCCGTATAAAGGAAACCACCATGACGTACCTGCAACCTTATATGAGTTTTAGGCCTGGTAAATGTAGTCAGTGAAGAGGTCACCTAGACTGCCTAGGTGCTAGGCGGAGCTCTACCACCTTGCTTTCTGCTGACCATTGTTATTAAGGCGTCGCTAAAGCGGCACTTGAGCGGTAAAGCGCCAGTCGAGGTTACGGCGTCCCATCACCTTGGAAATCTTGGCTAAGGCGACGTGACAACGGCGGGAAATGGGGAGTGCGGCGGCGGCGGGAGCAGGGGAAGGCGGCGGAGGAACCTACCTCGACGAAGATCGACGCAGATCTGTCGAGGACGCACGGCAGTGGAAGCAGGGGAAGCCGCCGGCGGCGGCGGAAGCAGGTGGCGCCGGCGGCGGCGGTTGGAGCAGGGGGAAGGCGGCGTCAGGCCGTCGGCTCTCTGGGGGCGGCGCCAATAGAACCTGCAGATGCGGGGGAATCTGGCGGCTGGCTAGGGTTTTTTGCTGGTAGTGTTTCTTGCTGCAGGGTGAGGTGGGCTAGGCTGCCTCTGGGCTGGTAAACTTAAACTGGCTGCTGGGTGAAGGCTGGACTGGGCTGGGCTGGTTCCAACTTAAACTAAAATACATCTATATTGCTGTATTTTAAATTTATACAGCTAATAACTATTTCTATTTCCTATTTTTACATTATATTAAGGCGTCACCTCGCCTTACGTCTTACCGCTTAAAAGGTAAAAAGTAGGTCCGTCGCCTTAAGTCACCTTACCGCCTTAATAACTATGCTGCTGACATTAGATCAAAGAATTTTCCCTATTTTCCCAAAAAATATTTGGTAATAGTAATACAATGTTTTCACTATTTTCTCTATTTTTTTTTTGTGTTCAGTTGCCAGTACAAACATATAGGGCTGCCTAGATGCTAGGCGTAACCAACTGTGCCTGCCTAGGGCTTCCGCTTTTCTAAACATGGCTGGTGATGTTATAAGATTACATGAGTTCTAGGACTGGTTCACAACTTGGTTTCGGGTGAAAATAGAACATGTGGATGAGCTATGAAATACTCCTTTAATGAAATCTATTGTGGAAACACTCCTAAAAAATTGTTTCAAAACAGCTGAAAAAACATACCACTTTCCAGAACCTTACATATCTGGGTTACAAATTATAATTGGTGCCTATTCTACAGGTTTTAGTTTCTTATCATAATTATTGCTGCCAAGTGTCGTTGACTCGTAAAATACAGTGTACAGTACTTTGTTTTAGCTTCGTTGTCACCATGAACTTCAAAATTGACCGTGGAATTTATGTTTTCTTCATATATGTCAATTGCATGCAAAGGAGTCAGAATCACTTGAGAGTAGGATTTTTCATTGAAAGCCGTTAGAGGTGTAGATAGATAATCTTTCCTGAAATGTGTATTGGGCGGTTCTTTTAAAGTTTTGGCATGCAAGCATGGATTGGCTGTATAGGGGCTGATACGTACCTTTCACCAAGCCATTTGTTTGGTCAAGTGCGATCTATGTTGATATGATTTTTTGTACTCTAGTCATCTTTTACAAACCATCCAGTGAGTTGTGATGTTGTATTGGTACTATGGTAATGCATTGATAGTATTTCTTTTATGTATGTGTAGACAACCTACAGCATACTGAGTGTGATGCTTGATGCTTAATTTTCACATATCAACAGATCAGACTCACATCTCCCCGCAAAAAAAAAAGAAAAAGAAAAAAGATCAGTCTCAAATATCTCTCGTGATGTCGACCCCCTTTTATATACGGAGAGGATATTCATAATATTTATTTGTTTCT
Organism: Tuctoria greenei; assembly: GCA_036927565.1. Taxonomy (NCBI): domain Eukaryota; kingdom Viridiplantae; phylum Streptophyta; class Magnoliopsida; order Poales; family Poaceae; genus Tuctoria; species Tuctoria greenei. Next base: position 17,937,104 of record JAYESD010000003.1, read on the forward strand.
GTTATCTGGTCTTCCTCGGATCCTTATTCAGGATGTCCCTAACTTAATGTAAAACATCGCAGGTGTTTGAGGAATGGAAGTCTATGCGCAGGGCTGAGCTAACCCAATTTCAGAAGCAAGTTGAGGAGCAGTATCTTTCTAACGCGGAGAGGCAGTTGGAGAGGATCCAGAATGCCCGGAATGCTCGGAGAGGGAATGTGCCGGCAAATATGCAAGAAATGGACAAGGACCTTGATACGCTCAGGGCAGAGCATGGTCCAAAGACTCGCCGAGTTCCTGAGGAGGGTGGCAATGATGATGACGAGGATCTGGAGGACATGGCTGCGGAAGACGAGCTGATGGATGAGGTCCTGGGTGTTAACGATGCGATCAATGAGGATCCAACCAAGCCGGCTGAAGAAGCTGCTACTAATGGTGGCGAACCTGCACCTGAGGAGGCACAATAGTCTGCTTGTTTTGAAATTAGGAACTCAGGCATCCCCATTTGGGATCTGCTTAGATGCTGTCTTGTTGAGACTGCTTGTACGCGTATGGCTGCTTCATTTTCATCCTGTTACCTTAGGTATGTGTTTCCAAATTTTATAATTTGGGCTGTATACTGACGGTTATCGTATCACAATTTCTAAACCGATCATTTTTTTCTCATCTTAACCGTACTTACAGTTATTCCTTAGTTTGAAGATGGCGTCAGACCTTTTTACCATTAACCTGTGATTTGTCAGTTGCACGTTATCGCAGCATCTGCAGCGGCCGGGGTCCGTTGGTAGTGAATTACTTGCCTCTCGAGACAACGCCAGCCCAGCGGTAGCTATGGGTTTTGAATTTGCAATATCAGGACAATTGCGAGAACTTGTTTTAAGAAAACTGTAACGTGAATGTGAAATTAATGTTAGTCGGCAATGTTTTGCCGCGCGAAAGTTGATTGTGTGTCAGTCTGCAATGTTTTGCCGTGCAAAAGCAGAGAATCTGACAAGCCTGTAAAGCAAAGATACCCCCGGTGTTATTAACAAAAATGATCCAAGCTACTCTCATTCTAACTCTATTTTTAGAAATGGTCAAAGTCAAACTCTTTTAAATTTGACCAAGTTTATATAAAAAAGTAAAGTATTTATAAAACAAAATAAATATTATATGAATCATGGTGAATTTAATGGTACTAATATGATGTTATAAAAGTTAATATTTCTCTCTATAACATTAGTCAAAGTTAAAGTAACTTGATTTTGACCAATTCTAGAAATAGAGATAGAATGAGACGGAGGGAGTACATATGAACCATGTCAAGTAATTGCACTGGAGACATGTTAATATTTTACAGGAAAAAATTGAACGCAATACAACTATTTACTATTTATTAGGTCTCTATATAGTCTTGTTCAGGGAAAACCTTCTCCAGGAAGTTTATGAATCGTTTTGAATATGTACTCGGATCAACAGCTGATATGGAAAGGGGATCAAACTTGAGTGATTTAACTGCATGCTCGACTCTTTTTGACACATTATACTCCTGTAGTATGTCTATAATACCAAGGTAAAGGACAACATCGTAGTCCTCAATGGTACCCGGGTTTTCTAGCTCCTTATACGTGGCCTCGCGCACTTTCTGGGCTCGAGCAGGCATATTAACTCCCAGCTGCACCCGGTACCTGTAAGCAGATTCCACAGTGCGCATGAAGCAGAAATATAATACAGCATCTTAACAAGGACTAAGAAGCTATGTAAAAGTGATAACATCATTAGAATGCGTCGGATCGATGTTTGGGAGGCTGAGAGCTACTAATTATAGCTGACCTATCCGTTTTTACGTTAGCACTCAGGGTAGTTGCCGTTTCATACAGATAAAGACTCAGCTGATAACTTTCCCACATCAATTTAGAAGTTATATCGAAGGCTTAAATTCAGTTCCCGAAATGGTATATTACCTCTAACATACATGTTTGAGTTCTGCAGAAATACATATTAATTTTCATCCTAGATCATCAATCAAATGTGTTAGTCAAATTCAAGAAAGTCTACCTTCCGTTGCCAGTTAAAACAAGATCAACTTCTTCGTAACCAGCTTCCGATGCTCTAACCACGCTTCCTCGAATGTGTGAACCACCGACTGTAGTACCTGGCTCATGAGCAACAAGCAGAAACCCCTTCCAAGAACTTTTATCCTCATAATGCAACCGATCACCGTCTGGTTAAGGCAAGAAAAGAAGTTCATTACTCCCAGGTAACAAAGTCACAAGGAAATAGCAGAGTGTACAAGCATGTTAGCTCGAGGTTCTATTTGAATTTAATAAAATGTCAAACTTGAAATGAACATAAAAGAACTAAAAGGGAAACTTTCATTACTGCAACTCAGGGTGAACCTGATTCTTCATTATATCCCCAGGACAGTCAGCTAAGGCTGTGAAACTATGCCTAACCACTCAAGTTCAAGTACTCTTCTATGCTAATTTGGGTGCCTATTCCTTGTTATTCTCATTACAACATTGTTCCTCCTAGGTTGGCCGAGATTTTCCTCCCTTCATCATGTCCTGAAATTCTCTATCCCTGTTTTGGCATTTCCTTAACCTTATTTTAGTTTCCAACTTATTTCCCCTTCCAGCCCAACTGCATAATTCAGGGAGCATGAAAAAAACATGTTCATATTACCGAGAGTTTGGTGACCGTTAATAACAATATACTTAGGATGGTAATTATGTCACCTATGAAAGAAAAACCTTTGTTTTAATGACCAAATTGTGACATGTTTTTTGTTTACCAGCTGAACACAGGTAATTTGGTGATAATGGATATAACTAAAATAGGACAAGTACGTACTTGAGGTTGGGTACAGACCTTGGATTCCACATCTTTCAAGGGTGCCCTGCTGTGATGAGGCCGGTTTTAGGTGATTGGGAGCTCTAAAATGGATTCCCAACAGCATGCTGTAATCAATTATAGATTGAGATTCCAGGAACATACAATCAAGTGAGATTTGCCTGAAAAGGTCAACGAAAATATTTAACAAGTAACCCACATCATCAACCTTTCCATTTATTGGACCATGTAATTGTCAAAATTCAAAGTTGCATCATCAATTATTCCATTAAGAACTAATTATAAGTACTGAAGTCACAACTGATTCAGAACAAAATAAAATTTAACTAGAGACATGCTGTTGTATTCCAACATCAATACACATGAACAAACAATGTTTACGCCTTTAGTGCCCTCTTTAATTTATTTTCCCAAAAACAGTAAGATAATAAGTCTTGAATATATGCATTTTTCAGATCTCATAGAACAAAATATATCAGTGTCATATCGGAGAATAGTACAGCAGTCACGTAGGGTTATTTTGGGACTTAAGTAATCTAGCATTAATCTTTTAACTTTTTGTGATTTGTATTTCCATCTTTTAAATCTCTGTTTTCGATGTGGGGGGTATCAATAACTTCACAAATGATTAGGTCATAACCAGGGATTTAATGAAGTTATATATGAAAAGGGAGATTAATAAGATGTTTAGAAAATAATGGGGCAAGAAATTACCAGCTTACCTGAACAGTGCATCCCGCCATGGTTTATCCACATGGAAAACATATGACAGATCAAGGTCCTTTAGTGTTGTGTTTTCATTTATATTTTCTTTTTTCGTTGATCGGCCTTGTGTAGAACCCTTCAAGTCATACTTTCGGTGAATTCGCAGATCAGTGCAAAACATATTTCCCATTACAACAAAGCGAACCTGCAATGATACCATAAATAACTACGACATATGTACACAGGCTAAACAATAATAAGGCAACAAGAATATGACCGTGCACCTTTTTCCCAGCTTTTAGAGTAATCCTGTGCACGCCAAAAAATTTCGTAATGAGCGTATTATCATAAGCTCTGACATGAATGTAATATTTTGGAAGCATCTTCAACAGTATCTGCAGCACGTATTACATCAAACCAATCTGCAGTAGGCATATCACTCAACAATGATATAATTTTTCCTAGAAAGGTTTCTATTTACTAATACTCCCTATGTACACTGATATTTGACGTTAGGACAAAGCATCTAGTTTAATTTTGAGCTGTGTGCTTTGTCCTAACATCAAATATTAGTGTCTGGAGGGAGCACCATATTTGTTGTACAACTAAAGCTATAAATATATGAACTGCTCATCTACATATTAAGGGAAGGTAAAAATACATTCACAAAAGGAAAGTAAAGGGGCATACCTTCAGCTCACTTTTTCTCAATGTTTTTATGACAAAGCGTTCATCCTGTGAAAGATAGAAAATGCTGCCACTTTTCCCAGGTGAAGAAAGCTCTTTTAAACTATCATCACCACATATAGACATCATGTAATCTGCAGCATCAATATGAAACATTTCTCGGAGATTCCTGTGAAGTTAGGAATGAATCAGCTATGATGGAAAGGGATGAATTAATCAGCATCAATAAAACAGTGGAAATGGGGGACAAATTAATCTGTATCATCCTGCACTGTTTTCTACTCTTGTTGATCTTTTACAACTTATATACTTATAAAATTTAAAAACACTTTAATAATTACATATTACATACTTACAAAATTTAAAAACACTTTAATAATTACATATTACAAACAGTGGAAAATACACTCATTACTCTTTTCAGTCTGAACAGTACTCTTATGAGATGAGTCATGCTTTAACTCAGGCCAGCTACTACTGATGTAACCACAAGATTTTTGTTAGTTTCTTGTTTGTTTTGAGATGATAGTATTCTGCAATTAAAAACAGAGGCTATGTAACGATCACATGCTGCTATTTTTGGACATAAACCATTTCAAAATTCCGTTTTTTGTTGCGTACGATAGTCAAAGCCTTAAAGGCACGGATGAAAAACAACACGGAGCACACTACCGTAGTTAATGATGGGTGGATGAACCGACAGTTGTAATATCAGTTAGATTTAACAATAGCATACTAGTATTAAATGGTAAACCCTTAAACAACGAGCAAAGTACAAAGAGACGCACCGGAAAACCATAGGACAATAATCCTTCCAAGAGAAATCAACAGAGCAGTGTGGAGGGGTATACTGCGAGCCCTCACAAGGAAAGTACATCCTTATCCGCGCTCGAGGTCCAAAATCATTTGAACGAACTTCACGCAAGGGTACAGGGGTAATTTTACCCACAGTATACCTGAAAAGCAATATATTTGTGGTCAAGTGATAGAACTGATACCTGGTAGCACCTGGACGAAATTTACTGAACAACGAGATTTGGATACAATATTTCTAAAGTACCCTCAATTAAATGTCACTAGCACAAACAAACAATTAATTAGTACTAAGGAGATAAAATAACTGGGGTACAATTAGTAAGTGCAGTGTGAATATGCCATGGAAAATGTGAAAGTGGTCATTACTTCTGAATGTCGGAAGTATCACACAATATCCAACTGCAGTACATTTTCTTCCACGGAACAAAATCATTCAGCAGGTACCTTTTTCTTACAATGATATTCTTTGTATTGCCATTCAGTAAGGGTGGGCCTGGCGCATGGTAGAGTCTCTCCACTTGTGTCCTAGAGTTTCCGAGTTAGAATCAGTCTCCTTGCAAAATAAGCAAGGAGAGGGCTACCTAGAAATTCCCTTCCCTAGGCCCCACAATGTGTGGGAGTTTTCAGCACTGGGTATGCCCTTTGCCATTCAAATATTGTGAACTCTCAGATAAACAGTGCTATGCTTGAAAACTTGAGCATGAGTTCTGTATCCAAAAGCAAAAGAGAGCCAATCCTACTGGCTACTTTCACATATATAAATAGCATATTTCAGTAAATTCTCAGCAGTCCTCAACACATTTATATGGAATAAACTGGAAAAGTTATTTCTTATTTATAAGAAATTAATTCATACCATGCACAATGCTGCAGGAATATCAGTGCACTTACCTGATGCCGAGTTGCAAGTTAAGCATTAGGTAATAGCTCCTATGGCCCCTGTAAATAGTCTCCATGGGCCCAGCTTGTTTTTGCCAGGTATTGTCCTGCGTTCTATTGATATGCAGCATTTCTGAATCATGGTCCTTCGGCATTTCAGAGATAAGTACCCCTTGTACATATTCACGTTCATAGACCAATACTTTATCACCTCCGCTGTCTTGGAGACTCGCATCAGTTGACAAGGGTTCAGTTGAAGAGTCTTGTGACAAAAAGTTTCCAGAATTATCATCCAAAACTGGTGTAGTGCCATTGGAAATACGCCTGGGCCAGTGAAAAAGACTATGTAGTCTCCACATGTTGCAAAGTCTTTGCAGCAGAAATGATAGTCCATTATTGGTATTCTCATTGCCAGAACCTGAAGCACTTACAACATTCTGATCTGTTATGCTCTCAGACACTTCCAGATTATAAGGTGTTTTACTTCCTGGTGGATAAAATATACCTTGGCCATCCTTGAGTCCCCTATCCCATGTACCAATGTAACATGCTCCTGACACATATTTGCAAAAACCTTTTCCATGAGCCAGTCCATTATGCCAATTACAGTCAATGGTATCACCATTTGTCCATCGCATCACCCCTCTCCCATTCATTTTACCTGATTTCCAGCTACCAATGTAGATGTTGCCACCAGCCCATGTATACTTACCAAATCCATCTGGTAAACCCTCATTCCAGAAACCTTCATAAGTGTCAGAGTTAGCATAGAACATTGTGCCCATTCCATGTTTTTTGTTAATCATCCAAGACCCTTTATATACAGAGCCATCAACTCCTTTGAAAGTTCCCATTCCATCAATGAAACCTCCACGGAGATCTCCATCATAAGAAGCGCCTGAAGGCCACTGGATTACTCCTCTACCAGTCATCTTGCTTCTATCCCACTCTCCATCATAAAGAGTTCCATCTGTCCACATATACTTTCCAAATCCATGAGGAACTAATCCAGCGAAGTTGCCAACATAGATGTCGCCGTTTGGAAGGGTGTTCCCCCTAGTCACAAAACAAAATAAGGCAACCAACTACATAATATTTAAATCTACGTAGAAGTGTTTCCCAGCAACTAAATGGAAAAGTAAAATAAAATATTTAAGTGACTCATTTATTAATGTTGTTCTAGATGAAAACCAATCCAGTTGTCACCCTATTGTGATTTTTCCATTTCTTTCCTCGAGGGGTGGGGTGTGTGTGTGTGTGTGGGGGGGGGGGGGGGGGGGATCAAGCGCCTTCCATTAAAACCAAAAAAAAGTACTGATGGTGAAATGGGAATTAGCACACCTCTGGTTCTGGATGTCCCCCTTGCTTGTCTCTGCGCTGGCCATCAAAAGATTTACCAGAATACCTCAATGGCAACAAAGTTTATTCATCAAGATCTGGAACAAGATGGAAGATGTTGCACTTCATTATGCATAATGAACACCGACTGAAATGGGAAAATATTTAATTCGAACTGGATTCGACTCTCGTATTAGTTCATATCCCCACTGATTTTTGCCACGAATATGAACACCTAATGACTGTGCTTCATGACAAAAAAATATGGTGCCTTGAACAATCGTTTTCGTGAGTAGGGCACGTGGACTGCCGACTGCAGAATCTCACTTGATGGAAGCTTCATGCCGCGCAACTGAATTTGCATACCCGCCATTCGATAAAGATTCTTTTGAGTTTTGACATGCCGGCTTTATTACATGGTTTTGGGCCTTTTGGCATTGGCATAGCAATAACAGTTGCAGGTAAGTACTGAGCTTATATATATATATATAAGAAGGTTAGACCATCCGCACTCGTTACTCTATACATTACTCTATACACTATTCTCCTTCTATTTTTACAGCATTTACTCTAAATTTACACTATCCAGTAACGTATCCAGTATAACCGGTGTGGACAGTCTAAGTACTGAGCTAGCAAGAACTCTAGACACAGTTACCTAAAAAAAGTTCCTTCTCACTCCAGCAATAAGTATATTGTGAATCAAAGATTCGCAGCAGAACAGAGAACACCGCCAAAAAAGCTGCTCCAAGGCGCCACCCGACCTAAGGACCGGATGAAAGCAGAAACTCCCACTGCTCGAATTCCACCCCTGCTATAGGCTGGACCAAAGCAAAACTCCCGAACAGCATGAATTCCAGCGCAACTGGCCACCCCAGATTACAGGCACAAAGCATCTCTTAAGGAAAACGAAACAGGCAAGCTGAACGAGCCGAGGGCACCGTACCTCACAAGCAGCAGCCGGAGCTCACCGCCACCGACGGGATCGCGCGGAACCAACAAGCCCACGGCACATCCGACCCACCCCACCTCGGCGAGAAGGTCACGGTTGCAGCATCCGGGTTGCGAAGAGAACAGCCGAGAGGAGGAGAGAGGGGTAGAAATGCGGGGAGAGGGAGGGGAAAGGGGACAGGCAGGCCGCAGGGGATCGAAGCGGGCAGGAGGAAGGCGACTGGGGCCGTGTGGGGGCCGGAGGGAACAACCACCACGTTGCGCGCGCGAGTGGCCGAGCTGGCGCCGACCAATCCCCGCGCGCGCCCACGAGATATTTGCCCCCGCCGTCGTCGTCGCCCGAAACTCCCCTAGACCGCGGGGTAATTACCTCGGCGGCGTCAATCCAGCGCGCCCACATGCGCGCTGTGGTGAGCAGTGCCCTGCCCGCGCTGGGCGGGTACAGTATCCGCGCGCATGTGGGCGGGTGAGTGGATGCTCTTTTACTGCAAGTGCGCAGCGCAGGCATTGCTTTCGGCTCGCCTGCGTGGGGCGGGTGGGCGGGATCAGTTTGGCTGCGTTACTTTTGGAGTATTTTTGGGGGTCGGGTCGGCGTGGGGTGGGGGCGTGGTGCGGGCGCGCCGAGTGAGTTCGCTACGGGCGGCGCGTCGGTGACGGGGAATCTAATCCGGAACGTGATCTCGGCGAGATACCGCCGGACACGGCACTTGGAGATTTTGGCTTTGGAATCTAATCCGGCAGCCTGGTTGTCCATTCCTGATTTTTTTATTAATGTAGAATTAAATAACAAATTAATATTAATAACCCTATGGTTCAAAAATTTACAAAAATAATTCAACCGTCGTCCATCTCCAGAACAACATTCGACGTGACAACGTCGGCACAATGTCGTCAACGGTCAATGTGGCAAAAATGCCTATGTGGCGCGTTGCCAGCATCTCATCAATGCTCTGACAAGGTTCACCCGACGTGTGGACCCACGAGCTACCTTCGTTCGTGTCTTGAACGATTTCTCTGCATCGTGGGAATGATGTGTCTTGGATGACTTCCCTTCGTCCCTGTCATGAACAAGATTCCCGGTTCATGGCCGACGGGTGCATGTACGAGGGGGAGTGGCCATGGGGGAAGGCGTCCGGGAAAGGGCCGGTTCTCGTGGCCATCGGAGGCGACGTTCAAGGGCGAATTCCGCAGCAGCCGGATCGAGGGGCAGGGCGCGTTCGTAGGTCCTACTACCATCTACCGCGGCGCGTGGGTGGCGGACCGTCGCCACGGAGTCGGCGCCAAGAGCTACGCCAACGGGGAGACGCAACCTGTAAGGGACTGTTTGGAATGCACGTAAGAACGGAAAAAAAACACAGGAATTATCAAAACACGGGAATGATAAAAATAAGAAAACTACAGAAATGGCGAAAACATGGGAATGATAAAAGTAAGAAAACTACAGGAATGAAGAATAAAGAAATTTCAAACTCTTGTTGTTTGGATTGCATGAATTTATAACGTAGGAATTTAAGATCACCTCAAATAAACATAGAAATTAGAAAATAGGAAAAAATATTAGAGCTCAATTATATATTAGATAAAATCTAAATTATAAATAAGTATATTTTATTGATCAATCAAGGTTGTGGTTATAAAACCATTGGACCGAACCCAACAGTGGGAGGTGTCAACAATATACCCCTGTATAATGTAGATTAAGTGTCCAAAATAAATTACGCATTGTATTTATTAGAAGCTTTAAGAAATATACAAATGTAACTGTAGCTTAATTATGTGTCTTTGTACTTCTTTCGCCATATCTTTGTGCTCCCCTCAAATTGGTTAATCAATACCAAAATCTTATGCTAACTAACAATGCATAGCTGGTAGAGGTGGAGCATACGTTGAGCAAAGTTTTCCCTTGGTTTTGACTGGATGCTTTTATTTCCTGTGTTTTGCACATTATAGGAATCCTTTCATCTGGAATGGAAACAACAATTCTCTTGTTCCAAACACATCTATACGGTTCCTATCCTCCGACACGATTTCCTACGTATTTTTATTGAAAATCCTTCATTCCAAACGAGCCACAACCGCTACGTTTGTGCTAGCGGTAACTATACGTCAGGGAGTGGGGCGCTGGGGTGATTTTCGACGATGTGTGCTCATTTGGTCCTATGACAGTTGTTGACGTTTCTTACGTCACAGATAAAAATTCGCAAGAGCACGGAAACTATCGTTTAACATTTTATCCAAGAATATTTCTAAGAGTATCGTATTTATCTCAAAGAAAGACAATAGAGTAAAGTAGACACTACTATTATGATCAAGATATAGGATACTAATCAATTATCAAGACAGAGGTAAGTTGATAATATGGGAAGTGTGACACATACCTAAGCAATCTATTCTAAAGGATAAATGGGTTGTAATGGAGATTATACTAAGAGTTAAGGAGTTGCTCCTACAATGCTTCTAATATACATATACATAGCCTAAGTTAGGTACTAATGAGCATGTCAATGGTGAATCCTTATGCTAAGTTGTTCAACACATCGAGCACGGGTTTACCCCTAACAATACTAGGACGACTTCCGCAAAGAGTTTGCGACATAGCAGAACGTGAAGGATTACAAGAACAGATAGAGCTGTCACCACCTACTGGCTACCATTCAATCTGTGGGTCTACGAGACATCTAAATTACTTAGCATCATGCTATCATATTAAGTAAATACCTTAAGAGTCATGACACAAGCCATCTTAAGACAATGACTAACCTAAATGTTGTTGAACCAATGTTGAGAAATAGCATGAGTTATTCAGATCAACATGATCATATCATAACTAATTACTATAGTGGGTGTCAGTACCCTACGTACCGGGTACCCTAAGATACCGCAAGAAAAGCTAAGGAGTTCCACCCGTACAAGTTGAAGACCTATGAAGGCCGCACGTGTCACATAGTACTGGACTTGCCTCCCTCGTTTGAGTAGCTCCAGCACCGACACGTGTAACACAAGCGGAACCTGAATCCCCTCATAGGGATGCTCCGGCCTTGCCATGTGTCCAGTGACCCTGGACCTAACCCCCAGCAGAGGGAAGCTCTGGTGCTGCCACATATATAGTGGCTCCGGACCTGCCTCCCCATGATGGGAAGCCCCAAAACCGCCACGTGTCGAACCTCCAGAGCTAGGACTTCGACGAAAGACAGAGAGATCTCTAACGACTCAAACTTTAATGGGACAGTTAAAGTGACAGTTACAAGACCTAATTAAGTATCATTAATGTTATATTAGTGACACACGATCAGTGGGTTGTTAATAGAGGTAACATTGTTATTAAGGCACGTTATCACTCGATTAATTACGCTTAATACCCGTATATCGTGTATTAGGCTATTAACTACGTCAGGGCCACATGTCGGGCCAGGTACGTGATGTAACAGCCAGTCCTTAGACTATAAAAGGGCTGAGCCACACGATTCATAGACAGGCAAGCTCACACACTCACAAGCGCCAAACAAATTCATACATACAACACACAACCCGTGGAGTAGGGTGTTATGCTCAGACAGCCCGAACCACGTAAATCTCTCGTGTCATCATCTTGTTCATAATCTCACTCGCGCCCCAACCAATCAAGAACCTCCGCGGGCTACAATCTAGTAGTACCGGTGGAAGTGTCAATTGCACACTTTGACATTTGGCGCGCCAGGTAGGGGCAATATTTGAGATATCAAGACATTGAACTACGCCGCAGGATCATCTAACGGCAATGCTGCGCAACTTGCTGGGGGAAATCATTCTCATGTGCAACAACCAGTAGTTGTTGTTGTCCTGGCGGACGTCGTACCACCTCCACCTGCTCAAGCTAACAATACTGGGCAACAAGATGGAGCCCTGGTGTCGGTCACTGCATCGACACACAATAACCCCGAGAACGCGTTAATCGCTGCGCGAACTCTTCTAGAGCGCCCACCTGCGTCCGGAGCACCTCGGGGTTCTATGGAGCAGTGGCGCGCTGATGTGCAGCATTTAGTTGCAGCCGCCGCTGATGCCATCAGCAACCAAGGTCCCCCCCTTGGGGGCAGGCACCGACTCAGCGCAGGACTTTGTCTGAAAGACTTGGTCCTCATGCATCACAGCACCGAAGGCGTGCTGTATTTCACCAGGTGACGTCGCTACCCCCCGGGGCACGTCACATTCACACCACGTCGAGACTCTCGATGCATGATTTGCGTTCAGAACTCGACCACCGCTACAGACAGTAGGACGCCCGCGTCTACATCGAGTGTGCTCGTGAAAGGCGGGAGGCTCGGGAAAACCCTCTTCCTTCGGGAGTGAAGGGCGACTGTTCGGCTTTGTCCATGCACTTGCGCATGGTCCACTGGCCTCAGAAGTTCCGGCCTCATCTGCCGGAGAAATTTGACGGGACTGTCAATCCCGCCGAATTTCTCCAAATATACTCCACCGCCATTCTAGCGGCAGGCAGCAATGAGGCTGTGATGGCCAACTACTTCCTGGTGGCTCTAACTGGGACCACCAGGTCCTGGTTCACGAGTCTGCCGCCCGACTCTATCAACAGTTGGGCGGAACTATGCTAACAGTTCACTACCAACTTTGGGAGTTCTTGCACCCGGCCCGACACCGAACTAGATCTTTTTGGTGTGAAGCATACATCGGGAGAATCGCTGCGGTCCTTCATACAGCGATTTTCTCAGGTACGAAATACTATCCCCTCTATCTTCAATGCATCTGTCACCGTGGCATTCGGTCAGGGTGTTAGAGATAAGAAGATGTTGGAGAAGCTGGCGACAAAGGAGGTCACCAGTGTCACGAAGCTATTCAGTCTGGCTGACAAGTGCGCTTGAGCTACTGAGGGCTGGGAAATGCACTCTAAGCCAGCCCCGGAGGCTAATAAAAAGTCCTCCAAACCTGAAGCCACTACCTCTGGTAGTGGCAAGAAGAAGAAGAAGTCCAACGACAAGAAGAAGTCATCGGCCGGCACACCTACTGCTGCGGCAGCTGCAACTCCGGGTGGCCGGGGGCCACGCCCCGAAAAGCGACCTCGACCCTCGTCAGAAGACGACAGCGGTCCAAAGGTGTGGTGTCTGATCCACAAAATGGACAAACACAACCTGGAAGACTGTCGGGAGGTTCAAAACCTTGTCGAGCGCTACAACAAGCGCCGAGAAGAAGTTCCTTTTCGTCAACGGGAAGGAAAACAAAAAGTCGACGAAGCTCCGGCTGACACGGAGCTAGGCTTTCAGGACCCCAAGAAGGTCCTGAAGGTTGTCTACAACACAGTCGACGATGATTCTGATGTCTTTCACAACGAGCATCGTAAGACCCTCAACACCATCTATGGAGGGTCCTCGGACATCACCTCTCGCCGCGTCCTTAAGACTATGCGGCGGGAAATGGCTTCTGTAGCTCCTACCGCCAAGGCAGAACCACATCGGAAGTGGATGGACACTTCTATCACTTTTGATGCAACAGACTGCCCTCAGAACATGGTCGGAGCTAGCCAGTTGCTGCTGATGGTGTCTCCAACCATCAACAACGTCCAACTCTATCATGTCCTGGTAGATGGAGGTGCAACACTCAACCTCTTGAGCTTTCAAGCGTTCGTGAAGATCCATCTTCAACTCTCGGACCTTCACCCCTCAAGACCTTTCTCTGGGGTAGGTCCAGGGGCCATAAGCCCTCTAGGATACATTACACTCCCAATAACCTTCGGTACTCAGGAGAAGTATAAGACCGAGAAGTTGGTCTTCGACGTTGCCCACATCAGTTTGCCCTTCAACGCCAACCTGGGGCAGGCCTGCCTTGTACAGGTTCATGGCCACAGCTCATTACGGCTACCTGGTGTTGAAGATGCTGACACCTTTGGGCATTCTCCGGGTCCGTGGAGATCGCATTGCAGGAGTCACCGTGCTGGAGGAACTCTGTGCACTTGCCACGGTGCAGGAAAGAACCCCCGGCAATGATCTAGCTGCTCAACCTCCGAGCACTCGTCATCAAGGCTCGACCTCTGCACCACGTGTGCATCCAAGCGGCGACACCGACGTTCCCATCAAAGTCGTCCAAATCGGGTCTGATGCTGCCCAAGCCACCCATATATCGGGAGGTTTGGACAACAAATAGGAACTCACACTCATCACTTTTCTTCGGACGATGTTGACGTGTTTGCCTGGTTACCGTCACAAATGCCTGGGATCCCTAGGGAGGTGATTGAGCACAACCTAAAGATTTATCCCGACGCACGACCAGTACACCAAAAGCTTCGGAAGCAATCAGTCGAGCGACAAAACTTCATCCGATAAGAGATCAAGAAGCTGCTCGAAGCTGGCTTGATCCGGGAGGTTCATCATCCAAAATGGCTGGCAAACCCAGTCGTTGTACCCAAGGCTGACGGGAAGCTTCAGATGTGTATCGACTACACCACCTTGAATAAGGCATGTCCAAAAGATCCATTTCCAATACCTAGAATAGATCAGATAGTGGACTCCACCCCCGGGTGTGAGCTATTGTGTTTTCTAGATGCCTACTCCGGATATCATCAAATCCATATGTCTAGGGAAGATGAAGAGCATACTGCCTTTATAACAGTAGATGGATTGTATTGTTATACTGCCATGCCCTTTGGTCTCAAAAATGTTGCTTCGACCTTTGTGCGAGCTATGCACAAAACCTTTGGAGAGCTTATCAGGGACCTGTTGGAGGTGTACGTCTATGACACCGTCGTGAAGGTCAAGAACAAGGAGTCACTCCTTGACAACTTGCAAGCCGTCTTCGACAAGCTGCACATCACACGCACCAAGCTGAACCCGGACAAATGTGTTTTCGGGATTAGCTCGGGGAAGCTCCTCAGTTTCTTGGTGACTCACCGAGGAATTGAGGCGAACCCGGCGAAGATTAAGGATATTGAAGATATGTGGCCCCCAGCCCGCATCAAGGACGTCCAGAAACTAACTGGGTGTCTAGCTGCGCTCAGCCGGTTCATCTCGAGACTAACGGAGCGAGCGCTTCCCTTCTTCAAGCTTTTGAGGATGTCCGGGCCATTCCAATGGTCCAAAGAAGCTGAAAAGGCGTTCTAGGAGCTCAAGCGGCTCCTCACCACACTACCCATCTTGGTAGCTCCGAACCCTGGTGAGCCTCTACTGCTTTACATTTCTGCAACTACGTAAGTTGTCAGCATGGTCCTGGTCACGGAAAGACCGGAGCCACTTCCAGTTCATGAGACCAGACCCCTACGGGAGGGTCCGGAGCTACCTGAAGGCGAGTCTGGGTCCCAGCCCCCCAGGCACGAATCTTCAAGGCAAAGTGCTAGAAGATCAACCTCTCTCATCTGAGAGAGTTCACACAATTGTTCAAGAAGATCCGGACCCCTTCGGGAGGGTTCAGATTGAACACGAAGAAGTTACGAACCCCTCCGAGAGGGTCAAGGAAGGTTTACAAGAAGGTTCGGACCTCTCCGGGAGGGTCCGTATCGATGGAGAAGAAGCTTCGGGCCCCTCCGAGAGGGTTCGGACCGTCTAGTGACCAGTGTACTTCATCACTGAAGTACTCCATGACGCCAAGACTCAATACATTGAGGTGCATAAGCTGTTTACGCAGTTCTTATTGCCTCAAGGAAGCTTCGACATTACTTCCAAGCCCACAAGATATCAGTGGTAACCTCCTATCCACTATGTGCTATATTGCATTAACCCTAATTCTATTGGGAACATTGCCAAGTGGGCAGCAGAGCTGGCGGAATTCAATCTTGAATTCCTACCTCGACAAGCTATCAAGAGTCAAGCATTGGCTGATTTCATGGTGGAGTGGACTCCTCCTCCATCAAATCCTGGGGACCCCAGTGAGCAGAAGCCGGAGCTCAAGGTCTTGGTCTTCACCGAGCCTCATTGGTCCCTCCACTTCGACGGCTTCGTGTAGAAGCAGAGGGCCAGAGCTGGAATACTTCTGAATGTAGCCTAGAGGGGGGTGAATAGGCCTTTTTGAATTCTAGTCGGAACCTGCAACACTTAGCAACTTGATCAAATACTAAGAAATCGAACTAGTCCGGTAGAGTGCGTACTAGTCTGGTGCGTGCAGACTAGATTGATCTAGTTAGATCAATGATATCAATACCATCACAGTACACATCGAAATATAGTATGTAACTTGAATGTATCGAGTTAATGAAATTAAATGCAGCACAAACTAACTTTGGTTTCAATGTTTTAACGTAAGATATGCAAGATCAAGTAAACCCTAGAATGTGATATGAAAGACTAAGAACAAGATTGACAAAAGAGTTTATCCCGTGGTTCGGTTCCCATAGAGGCAACCTAGATCCACGTTGAGGAGCCCACGGAAGGACCGAGTCTTCTCCAACCCTACCCTTGTTGAATCGCCACGGAGGTCGATTCTCTTCCACTAATCACAAAGGATAAATCACCAAGTTCAAGGGGCTTGTCACACGTTGAGGGCTCCCCAAGATTACAAATCGAACACCACTAAGAACACACTCGTAAGATCTACAATAAAATGACAGGAGTGTGTTAGAGAGTCAAACCCAAGAGCTCAAACGTGAAGAATCATGTCTCTCCTTTGATCTAGAGTTGATCCACATAAATTTGATTTTTCTTTGGTTGGATTGTGTGGAGAGACGAGTTTTCTAGGCTCTTGGAAGGTGTGATGGCGCAGTGAGTCGAGAGAATTGAAAGTAGGGTCGTGCACATCTATTTATATGGAGGTTTCCAAAGGTTACCATTAGGGTTTCGAGAGTCCGGACTAGTCCGTGGTGGAGTCCGAACTAGTCCGGTGTGCGGCGTGTAGGAAACCCTAAGTTCTCAGTAATATCAGACTTGTCCGGCCTTGGGCGGACTAGTCCGAATTAGGCTCTGGAGATCTTCGGACTAATCCATCACATGTCAGACAAGTCCGACTAGGTGACTTCCTTAGTGAATTTGGGGACAAGTCCGCACTTGGAGGATTTGTCTGATTTTATTCAGAAAGGTTATCGGACTAGTCCGGATATTATCAGACTTGTCCAGTTTCGTGCAAAGCTGTGAAGTGTTGAGGACTAGTCCGCATTGGGGAGGACTAGTCTAATCTTAGTCAGAAAGATATCGGACTAGTCCGTGGTGATATAGGACTAGTCCGGTTTGTGTGAACCTAGACTGTGCAGACAAGTCCGCACTGGGAGGACTTGTCCGATTTCGAACAGAGGGATTATCGGACTAGTCCGGGGTATATCGGACTAGTCTGGACCTGTATAAATTTGTGCAATGAACGAGTTTTCTTGTGCTTGAGCTATTGGGGTGTGTTTCTCCAACGCACTCCATACACAATGATCTAATCTATTCAGCTCTTGAGCTCTTTTCCATATTGATCCTCATTCTCCTTTCTTTTTGCACTTTCTTCATGATTTCATTAAAACCTGCGCTCATCTCAACGATTTGGTTAGGATCTCATTTGTTTGTCATAAATCAACCAAAACCACAAGGGATGCCTAGATGCACTTTCAACTTCTGTTCGTTCTGACCGGGGAGAAGGTCAAATACATGGTGCACCTTGATGTCAAGGCGAGCAACAACATGGCGGAGTATGAAGCTCTCATATATGGGCTCAAGGTGGTGCTATCTTATGGCGTCAAGCAGATGCTAGTGAAGGGTGACTCGCAGATCATCATCAAGCAAGTCAAAGGTGAATATAGCTGCAACAACCCTCAACTCTCTACTTATCTCCTTGAAATTCACAAGCTCCAGAAGGACTTCCATGTCTTGGAACTCTGCCATTTCCAATGTCTCAACAACGTAGAAGCTGACGAGCTCTCGATGAAGGCTTCAACCGAAGCTTCGGCTCCTAACGGAGTCTTTGTCCGGAGATTGTCAAGACCAACCGCTCAGCCCGCCGAACTGAGTGAAGGGGGCGAGACCAGCACCTCGAAGATGGCGGTCCCGGTGGCCCTATTATCATGGCGTCCACCAAGGGTCGTAGGTGTTGCAGGAAGCCCCGAACCCAGCACGCAAGACTCAGAAGCTCAAGTTAGCTCCTATGCATGGATCTCAGAGATCCGAAGCTACTTAAAAGACAACCACCTTCCTAAATATGGTGTATCCTCTGACCGGGTCATCAGATTGGCTAAAAGGTACACACCGATAGAAGGGGATCTCTGCCGACGCGGTGCCAACGGCGTCCTAATGCGGTGCATTGCAAGGGAAGAAGGTCGTGAGCTCCTCGTGGAAATCCATGGAGGCGAGTGTGAGAACCATGCGTCTTCTCGCACGCTGGTCGGTAAAGCCTTCCGACATGGCTTCTACTAGCCTACAACACTCCAGGATGCAGTAGAGTTGGTGAAAAAGTGTGAAGTGTGCCAGTTCCGTGCAAGACAAATTCACACACCGGCTCAGACACTGTAAATGATACCTCCTACATGGCCATTTGCCATGTGGGGCATGGACATCTTGGGACCTTTCACAAAAGCTGTCGGAGGTTACAGGTTCCTGTATGTCGCCATCGACAAGTTCACCAAGTGGGCGAAAGCTACTCCAATTGTGACTATCAACAAACAATCATCTATTAAGTTCTTGAAGTCCATAGTCTGCAGATTTGGAGTTCTAAACAGAGTCATCACTGACAACGGAACCCAATTTACATGTGCAACATTTCAAGAGTATTGCAAAGACCTCGACATTCAAGTCAGCTATGCATCAGTAGCTCACCTGACAAGTAATGGCCAAGCCGAGAGAGCAAATGCAGAAATATTATAAGGACTCAAGACGCGCACATATGAGTGTCTGAAGAAACATGAAGCCAACTGGATTGAAGAGCTTCCGTACGCATCGTGGGCAAGCAGGACTACACCTAATTGGTCTACTGGAGAGACACCTTTTTTCCTGGTGTACGGAGCTGAAACAGTCCTTCCTCCGGAGATCACCATGGGGTCACTCCGGGTCCGTACCTTCGATGAAGCCACGCAGGATTAGCTCCGGCGTGAAGACCTTGACCTCGTCGATGAGGGAAGGTGCCAAGCAGCTGTTCAGTACGCACGTTATTGTTAGGCGCTCCGGCGCTATCATCAAAGGCATGTGCATAACCGGCAGCTCAAGGAAGGCGATCTGGTGCTACGGAGAATATTAACTCGTGAAGGGATGAACAAACTTCCCCCAGCTGGGAAGGTCCTTTCTGAGTGATCAAAATATCCCGTCCCAGATGCGTTTGCTTTGCAACTGAGGATGGAACCCCGCTTCCTAATCCTTGGAACATTGAGCACCTCCATAAGTTTTATGCTTAATATCACAGAGGTGAGTCTGTAATTACATGCAATGTAAATTATATAGTTTATACACACAGTCGGGTAGGTCCTCCGGGAGAACATCCGGACCCCTCCGGGAGGGTCCGGAGAGTTCATGCAACACTTGACACAGTCACAACACTAAAAAGTGTAGCTACCTGCCCTGGATTAGTACAAGATGTATAACACGCTTAAATTGGTTCCACACCCCAAGTGTGTCCTTGTCTCCCCTGTAATTCAGACCTATAATAAAAGACATTGCTATGTGAAAGCAGACTCCACGTGCAGTAATTTTGTACAGGCTCATTCTATTTTATTTACCATTCCCCTCCTTGTCTATAACGAAGTTGTGCAATTCTTTTTGAGTTTTAGTCCAAGTTATTCATGTGTTGTACAAGTTATATCGTTGGTCTATTTTGGATCTTAGCATTGTTGCATAGTCTACTCGCCTGAATGCCAAGCCAACATAGGTCCAGAGTGTGCTATCGACTTAGCCTGGTCCTGCACCCTAAGTACGCCACTCTACCTACATTCCGGCAGGCCTTAGTAAGGCGGGTCCAGAAAGCATTCGAATCTGGAGAGATTAATCCAATGAGCTTGTTATGATATTGAATTTCTCTGGAGATTTAAACTTCAAATAAGAACAGTAAGTCACAAATGAGTTATAGACGAGAGGATGGATTCTACTATTTTCCTTGTCTTGATGCGCAGGAAAAATGAAAACTGATGACGATGGTGGACTATGCCGGAGCTACCAAGTTTCAACATCCCCCAAGGGGGCCCGCCGTCGACGTTTTAAATGTTGAAAGTGGGCGTCGTCGGAGCTAACAAGCTCCGACAACTCTCATGGGGGCCAGCCATCGACGTTGATGATTCAAGCGACGATGGTGAAGAAATCATCCTGAGGGGATCCGCCATCGATGTTCTATGCGTTGACAGTGAATGTCGTCGAAGCTACCAAGCTATGACAACCCCAGAGGGCCCGCCGTCGATGTTCTACGCGTTGACAGTGGGTGCCATCAACGCTACCAAGCTCCGACAACCCCAGGGGGGCCGCCGTCGATGTTTTGTGCATTGATAGTGGGCGCCATTGGATCTATCAAGCTCCGACGACTCCCAGGGGGCCCACTGTTGACGCAACAAAAGCTCCCTGGAGAATTCAAAAATAAACTTTGGACCTAAAAGCTACAAGTTTGAAGTTTTCAAGTCATCAATACATCGTCAAATCCTTTTGGTAAATGTTCGCAATCAAATTGTGCACATCTACCAGGGGGCCAACAAGATAAAGGACAGTGCATTGAAGATAAACAAAAATGGGATTCATTCATTTCATAAAGATGGAATTTCATTCATTCGAGGATTGGAGATTACAAAATTGGAGAGTTACAAGTGGGAGCAAAAGAGAAAAGTCCTAGGTTCTGCGGAAGTATGAGGCAACTTTATGGGCAACCTCTTGAACATTGGCCTTGGCGGCGTCTTCCTCTTCATCAATGGGCCCTTCAAGCACCGGATCCAGAGAGAATTGGGGGTCTTGGCTCTTGTAACACGTCAACACATATTCTACGACGTTCTTGGCCAGAGATTTCCCCTCTGCCTCCAGCTGGTCCATGATGATGTCACCCATCGCATTAAGTTTGCTGCCAGCAGAGCTGAGTGCCACTAGTGCTTGGTCCAGCTCTGGCTCCGGATTTTCGGGACGTACTGGACTGAAGCCCATCGGCATTAAAGCGTCATTGGCTCAACCCAAGAAGTCCCACACCTGCTGGGACTCAATCACCCTCAAACTACACAGCTCCTCCAATGACCTCCTAGCGGCCGCAAGCTCCTAACCTTCCTGGGCGAGGCACTCCAGTTCTTTGGCGTGCTGTTGAATGCTTTCAGCAACTTGCTTTTCGTGTTCAGTGAGCTCTGACTCCCGGAGGTGGATGCGGTTCCGCCGGTTGGCCAGGTCTTTCTCCCTTCCCCGCACCTTCTCCTCTCTGGTAGAGACTTCGACCTCTCTCTTGTTGAGGTCTTGTCCCCTCTGCCAGAGTTTCTCCTCCTCGTGCTTGTACCGCTCATCAAGCTTTTTGGTGCGGTCTACCAAGCTTTGTTCACCCAGAGATAGTTTCTAGGTGAGCTACCCCTCTCTCTTCAAAATGTCCTCCTGCATCTCCAGGAGTTTTTTTCCTCTCATCGAGGTCCGCTCGACGCTTCAGGAGAATCTCATTTAAGGGGTGAGGTCGTCGTGACGTTCGTCCGCATCCTCACTGCTTTTCCTAGCATGCTCAAGAATCTCCCGAGACTTCACATCAAGGGCCCTATTGGAGGCCTCCCTGTCTTCCAGCAGCTGGCCCCAATACTCCATCCGGGCCTTTTCCTTCTCGACCCACTCCTTTTGGTCCGTAAGCCTCGTCTGCGCCAGCTTAGTCTCGAAGTGAAGTCTGTTATGCCAACGCCTCAAGGTCTGGCGCTCTTCCACGAGGACCTTGCTGTCGTGGTCGGAGGCGAGTTGGACTTGACAGAGGCTTGAGCATGCGTTGTCAATCGACAATGCCAAAGGAATAGGTTCCGTACCTGCCGGGGTCATCTCTGCTGGCTCCAAGGGGTCTTCCAAGACAAAAAATGGGTCCCACGCCACAAGTTTGGTCCCTTGCGGTCCCGCGATACTAGGGCCGCCCTCTGGGAGCTCTTCCGCCTTCACCGTCCCCGAGGAAGGTCCCGCTGTGGGAACTTCAACCTCTGGAGTTGATGTAGAAGGTTCCCCTACCGGAACTTCCACCGTCAGCTCAGCAGGGGGAGGGCCTGCCGCAGATTCCTCGGGGTGCTCTAGCTCGGACATAGACGCCTCCGGAATAGTCGCCTCCGGGGCGGACATAGGAGCTTCGTCTGGAGCCCCCACCACGTCCGTCTCAGGCGCGAGTACGTCCTCTTCAACCACCTCCGGCACAAAGGCTGGAACTTCGACCACCTCCGGCATGGAGGTCGAAACTTCAGTCACTACCGGCTTGACAACCGGATATTCAACAACTTTCGACACAAGGATCGGAACATCAGTTGCCTCCGACTCAAGTGTTGAAGCTTCTGTCATTTCCGCATCTTGCACCGGAGCACAAGCCGCCAACTCTGCTGTTGCTGGTGCATCTTCACGAGCTTCTCCCCCGTGGTCCGACGCTACCACGGGATCCTCTGGTGTCACTTCTAGATCCAGGACCACGACAGCTGGCGCCGGAGCTGCTGTGACCTCAGCCACCACTTGGGGAGGCGCAGGGCTCTGAACTGAAGCCTCCGCCTACACCGCTTCAATCGTTGTAGCAGGAGCCGGAGCTTCAGAACCTTTTTTCGATGCCCTAAAAACAAAGAATCAAAGGATTCAAGACTTGACCAAAACAAAAAATAGCAACTCAAGGTGAGAACACAATGTTTACCTTGGGAGGCTACTGCTCCAACTGGTGCGGAATTTCTTCACTGGGCGTTCAGAGCCAGAACCCATCGTGGCTGGTGTGGTGGCAGCTCCGGACTACCACCCGGGACCTGTCACCGTCGTCAGCATCTTCTCAGTCGGGCTTCCTTTGGCTGTGAAGGACCTCCGGACGTGTATCCCCCGCCCGGTGTTGGGACTGGAGTTGATTTGCCAGAGCTAGCGCCCTTCAAGGATGCCTACACCGGAGGAGGTGTGGCCGCCAAAGATCTTCCTCACCGGGGAGAAGGGGCAGTTGTAGTCGGAGCAGGCCTGACGTGGCTCCCGTCATCATGCCTCAACTTCCTCTTCCGGCTGGAGGATTCGACCGGCTCTTTGCCCTTGCCTTTGCCCTTGCCAGCATATTTCGCCTTCTGGCTTGGGGCAGCGGGGGCCACCCTTTCAGAAGCCCTAGGGATTGCTACCCTAGAGGTTGATCGTCTCTCCACCGCGTCGAGATCGTCCAACACTGGCATTCTTCTCCGGAGCTCCCTATTGATATCTAGAATCATGTTTAGAGGCAGGAGAGCAGCCGACGGAGCCAAGGCGTCGCGGGAGATAACACCATTCTGGAACTTCTTCAGATGGAGCTTCAAGGCTTCATCATCCTGATTGGAGTTCAAACCTATTTCAATCCGATGTGATCCATCACACTATTGAAAGCCCATGCAGGCCACTCCCTTGTCTTCAGCGGAGCCCACCTGTTCACCAAGAAGTTACCGAAGACCATCTGAGGGGTCACTCCACCCTTGACGCATTCTTGGATCCTTGCTAGGATGGGCTTGTACGCATCTGACAGCTCCGGAACTGTGTTCCACGCGTCATTGTCGACAATGGGAAGACCCTGGGGCAGCTCCAGCCTCTCATGCTCCTCCATAGCGATGATCACCCAATCCTTCTTCCAATCATCCCACTTGCCGGAGGGGAAGGACCTCAAGTACTTGAAGGGATAGTTTTTCCGCTTCACGAAGCAGTAGAAGCCGATCAGCTCTGTCTCCTTTCCGATGGTGTGGACCATGAAGAAGGTCAGAAATAGCTCAACCCAGGGAGGCACACCCACCCACATCTCGCAGAAGTGGACGAAAGTCGCCACTAGCAAGAGAGAGTGGGGGCCGAGGTGATGCAGCTGGAGACCATAGAAGTCCAGAAGCATCAAGAAAAAAATTTGAAAAAGGTGGGATTAGACGCACCATGGCGTACGCGGAGAAGTACACTATCTCGCCTCGGCGCTCCTTCTTGAATGGGAGCTTGCCGAAGCAGATGTCCCTGCTGCAGGAGTCGCTGGACCATCCCATGAAGGTCCATACTCTCTTCAGCTCATCGTCGGTCTTGATCTTGCTGCAGGGAAGTCCCAACTCCATCACGGCAAAGTGGATCGAGAGAAGGAAAAGCTATGCGAAAGTTTGGGAGCTCTGAGCGCAAGTTCGAATGAAGGCATAAAGAGTCCTCAATCTGGGCAAACTTTCTTTCTTAAGTAAGCCTCCGCAAAGCTGGGATGGAAACTACGGCGAGACTGAGATCACGTTTCAAAAATCTACCCAATGATGAATGGGACCGGGTCCACTTTGGCGGAAAAGTCAAAGTTATTACCCCAGGTGAACCTTGTCATGATGGTACTTTGGAAGCTCGAGGGCGGCGGCCTGACAAGGCGCGCGGAACCGATACGGTTTTCACATTGGGAACCGGTGACCTTCAATTGTGTGAGATCCGCACGCGAAGATCTGACCCACCGCATTCAAAAGAAGCCACGCGACGATGGTTTAACAGTCAACCACTGCCCCAACGGCACAACGGAAGACCTTTGAAGCCACAATGCGGGAATCGAAGGTCGCCCCACCTCCGGTAGAATAACTTAACCCAAAGGGTTTCTCCCGGAGGTGAGCCCGGGGGCCACTGTCGGTACCCTACGTACCAGGTACCCAAGATACCGCAATAAAAGCTAAGGAGTTTCACATGTGCAAGTTGAAGACCTCTGAAGGCCGCACATGTCACACAATACTGGACCCGCCTCCCTTGTTTGGGTAGCTCCGGCACCGATACGTGTATCACAAGGCCAGACCTGACTCTCCTCATAGGGAAGCTCCGGCCTTGCCATGTGTCCAGTGGCCCCGGTAACCCCAAGCAGAGGGAAGCTTCGGTGCTGCCACATATATATTGGCTCTGGACCTGCCTTTCCATGATGGGAAGCTCTAGAGCCGCCATGTGTCGAACCTCCAGAGCTAGGACTTCGACAGAAGACAGAGAGATCTCCAACGGCTCGAACTTTCAAGGGACAATTAAAATGACAGTTACAAGACCTGATTAAGTGTCATTAATGTTATATTAGTGAGACACGATCAGTGGGCTGTTAATAGAGGTGACGCCATCATTAAGGCACATTATCACTTGATTAATTATGCTTAATACCTGTAGATCATGTATTAGGCTATTAACTATGCCAGGGCCACATGTCGGGCCAGGTAAGTGATGTAACAGCCAGTCCTTAGACTACAAAAGGGCTGAGCTGCACGATTCATGGACAGGCAAGCTCACATGCTCACAAGCACCAAACAAGTTCATACATACAACAAGCAACCCGTGGAGTAGGGTGTTACGCTCAGGCAGCCCGAACCACACAAATCTCTCGTGTCATCATCTTGTTCATAATCTCACTCGCGCCCCAACCAATCAAGAACCTCCACGGGCTACAATCTAGTAGTACCAGGGGAAGTGTCGATCGCACACTGCGACAATGGGGGTTTGTAGTGTTTACGATGGTAGAATAATATTGTTATGGCATAATTATAAAGACTACTCCTACCACATACATGTAATCCACAGTCAAACAAGAAATGTTTCATCCAAGTATATGAATAAAAGAAGACTAAAGATAACATATTTATTATGCATAAATTCACAGATACAAGAAAAGATACATGAGTCATACTTTTTCTAATTTGGACTTGGGACTAGAGGCTCCTCTCTACAGCCTAACATCCACTAAGGAACTAGGAGAACTAGTGTATACAATAGAATGATGCTCAAGTGGTGTGTGTTGAAGTGAGGGGTCCTATTTATAGCTAGAGAAGGGTCAGTTCCCGCCACCAAAAGTGTGTGAATCAGTCTTCATCGTGATCAGGACACCACAGGGATTCGACACGTGTAAGCTGACCGAGTTTGGTGCCAGGAAGGTGTCGGCTGAACCACCTAGTCGGCCGAACAGAAAGTTGGACCAATTCCAGTGTGCTTCCTTGGGGTGACTTCCAGGTGGGTCCCATTGGCCGACATGGGTGATACACCATTGGATGGCTTCGAATACTTCTGTTTGTGGGTCATTTGATCCATGTGATGCCACACGACGCTTGATTGGTAGGGATGATATTTTATAGGATTGCTCCCTCTCTTTTACCTTATTTCTGTATAAAATACCTGCATGCACTATTTTCTCCAAGTACAAGTAGAACTAGGTTATTTCTAACTATGTTGTGTGTAAGAAACAATCATTCCCTCACATAATTGAGTTATGTTGACGGTCAAAATTGGTATATAACGACCGTCAACAAATTCCCCCAAGCTTACCTTTTGCTCGTCCCGAGATAAAGGCTTAGGTTGTTGATCAGGATGGGGCTAATGCCCCATCCTTAATCTTTATAGGGCTAATGCCTCATCCTTTTCTTGGATGGTTGAAGGACAGAACAACAAAATGAGCATGCATCCCCTAATGTATGAGTTCCACTCAAATTTACGGAGAATTTCAAATGGTGTTTGGATTAAGTTCCTCAAATGGTGCACTCAATAACTCTTATGTGGGAAGTGGTATTTGTATCCTTACCAAGGCAATACCTTTCTTGTTATACATCTACATAAGGCTTGTATGTGGAGTTTAGTAGGGATCAAGAGTAGGCATATTTGCAACACATATATGGCTAAGTCAAAAGATTAAGCCTTAGGAGAAAACAAATAATACTTTTGATCAAGATTTGTGCAAGTGTGATGGAATATTTGTGGAGTGGGAATATGAAGATGACTCCTTTGTATGCACTCTCTTTTTGTGAGGATGAAACATGGCTACTTATTCTTCGTTTTTTTCTCTTTTTTTTTCTCACGCTCATGTACATGAGCATGTATTTTTTTAGCCATGTCTTCTACTCCTCTTTTTAAATAATTTTGAGAGAGTATTATACATGAAAATCATGGAGTATCTTCTGGTGGTGGAATGGTATGATAGAATTTTGCTAACTTTTAGTGTAGAAGTTTAGCATGTGCCCGTGTAATTTTGATCTTAAAAGCATGAACAGATTCTCATATAGGTCTATACTAGTTTGACCAAGCTCAACGTGAAGGCAAATAACATATGCATAAGGTTTAGCTAACTAAAATCATCATATGGCTTTGGTAGGAATTTCTATCAAATGAGGAAATCTCAT
Organism: Tuctoria greenei; assembly: GCA_036927565.1. NCBI lineage: Eukaryota > Viridiplantae > Streptophyta > Magnoliopsida > Poales > Poaceae > Tuctoria > Tuctoria greenei. Next base: position 17,964,402 of record JAYESD010000003.1, read on the forward strand.
TTTAATTTTTTTCCGTGAAATCAAGTTTCACTTTCAACTAAGATATTAGCAGCTCTTATCACTATATCATATCCCATAACAACCTAGAAGTGGATTTAGCTTTTGCTACCCACAATTTCCAAGTTTCAGGCAAGAATATTCTAGGCCAATAAACTCAATACTTGGAGAATACTAAGTTGCATGCAAGGGACTAGAGAAAATAAAACAGAGCAACTATTCATCATTTCAACTTATACAAAGTAAAAATATTCTTACCGCTCATCCTTTATTTTATTAACCTAACCTATACTACATTATTTTTTTTAAAGATGCAGATGTAGTGGAAAGAAAGAAATAAAATAAAGGAATGCAAATGTGGTGTGATACAAGTTACCTCAAGTGGGGGTCCTCCTCTAAGCTTGTTCTTGGTCAAGGTCCACGATAAGGGTTGAAACCCTAACGACGGATGTAGGCCATGAGGTTGGCCTAACCTTGTTGCAACATGACTTTGACATTGGAGGGATTGAGTTTCGATGCTCTCACATATCCGTAGCAGCCCATTGGTTGCTCATGGAGGATTTCCATATCAAATCTTCGGCCTCGTATAGTTATGGTTGACCTTCGGGCTTAATTTCTGATAGGTAGCAACCATCCTAATTTACTCTTGGCCAAGAGATGTTGAAATGGAATCCTCTTAGGGTTTCCAACAATCGGATCTTTGAATGCCTGCATAGTAATATTACTCCTGCAAACTCCCCCTCTATGATAGAGAAGGGATGGTTAGCTCCAAGCTCCCAATACTTGTACAAATGAATTTTCGGGTTAGATAACTGAATTTTCATTTGTACATACGGGGAAGATAAAAATCAAAGATGCATTGGGTCCAAATTCAAATGTATCCATGAAAAATGTATTATTCATTGATAAGAGTGGGTCTTATAGATAAATCAATTTGCACATTTTCTAAAGCTCCTACTTATAACAATGTCAGTGATATAAATACACTATGTGGATCCCTTCATCTTTTAAAATTTCTAACCACCATAGATTTTTACAAGAGCAAATATTTATTATTTGGATCATGACAAACAAGATTCTCAATTTTATTCTCCTGAACATTTTTAATTTCTTGCTTAGGAATTTCAAATTTAGTGATCCATGCATGAATGAGTTTCAAATCAAAGTTATGGATATCACTAGTCCTAGGTTGCTATATACCAATTCAACCATTAAATAATTCCATAAGCATTACCTAGGCAGAAAATGTCTAAGTCAATTTTAGCAATGCTTATGAAATTCAGGTACTTGTTTAAATTTATTCCTAAGTAAGGTGACATTCCTTTTTGAAGAATCAAAAAGAGCAATGCCAACACTTACTCTCGTGAGGATGCACAAAAATTGAATGATAAGAAGGTGTAAACCTTCCTTACCAATGTAAGCAAAAATCATTTAATCCTAATATAATTCCAATGAAGGAAAATTTTAAACTTGTACCTCAATTGAACAACCGTTCGGGTTGAAGGTCGTTGTGTGAGAAAATCACGACCATGAATTTTGGTGTAGCCTTCATGTTCAATGTCTCCTGCCAAGTTGAGGTTGGAGTAGAATGAGCTTCTCCACTGAATCACCATCTTGAGCATTCCTCCACCATGAACTCAAAATGAAATCGATAGGGGATATGCGCTTGATGTGGCCTTCCAACCTCTTTACAAGTTTTGTCCTGGCTGCACTAAAATCAAGAACAAATAAAACAACTCAAAAACGAGTTACGTTAGCTCAAAAGCATGTTGTATCCTTTGTCAAATTGTTTTGCCCAACTTGAAACAACTTTCAAATGCATTGAATATTAGGGGAAATATTTTTGGTTTGAATTAGGAAGATAAATTCAAGTGGTTACGCCAAAGGTTCACATCCAAATAAATTTATTTCCTAATTTAAAATTTTAGTTTTATGATAGTTGGAAATTTTATTTTCCAACATGCAAGTATGGAAATTCAAACATGCTAAATGCAAATGCAAAGAACAAAGGGAAATTCAAATATGCGATTGAGAAGGCAAATTTGAGATAACTACCAATTAACCTATTGGTCAGGACTCACCAAATTTTTGAGGTCCGATGAGCGGGACTTACTTTCGTCTTGTTTAGTGTGATGATTTGTTGTCCAATCCCGAAGTTGAAGATGCAGACAACTTCTCTTGATCGACATGCCAAATCTCCTTTGGCATGTTAGTTGGACATGTGGACCATATGATGACCCTAGCCTCTCCGCCATCTTGATGAAGACTTGTTGATGTAGTCATGGCTTTTCCCTCTTGAAGATATTCTCCCATGAGCATGGTGAGGCTTGTTCTTCTTTAGGGGTGTTACTTCGACCTTCTTGATATTCCTTTGAGTTAACCCACACTTTGATCATGGATCAAAGACTTCTTTTGGCATGATGACATGTGGACTCCACGATCAAACAAGAAACACTTCATCCACAATGTCACTTGCCTTAGGTTGCACAAGATTGGTCGAAGGGTAGGTGTATACCCTGCATACCAGGTATCCCTTCGTACCAGAAGAAGACGCGTTGAGTTCCACCATCCAATGTTGTGGACTTTTAGAGGCAACACGTGTCCTGCAGTGCCAGACCTGCCTCCCTCCTTAAGGGAGCTCCAATGCTGCCACGTGTCTCACAGTGCTGGATCTGCCTCCCTCCTTACGGTGGATCCGGCACTGCCACGTGTCCCTCAGTGTCGGACCTGCCTCCCTCCTCAGGGTGGCTTTAGTGTTGCCACGTGCACTTTGGTGTCGAGCCTGCCTCCACTATAAGGGAGACTCCAGTGCTACCACGTATCCAGTAGCTTCAGATCTACCTTCCTGCAGAGGGAAGCTCCGATGCTGCCATGTGGCACACGTCCAGATCTATGTCTACAATGGGAAGACACCAGGAACTCCAACGGCACAAACATTCAAAGCTATCAATTGATCGTTACAAGACTTGGTTAATGCATAATTAATGCCATATTAATGATGCATGATCAGAGGACTATCAAGACTGGTAACACTGCCATTAAGGCACGTTATCGCACTATTAACCCCCCTTTAACACCCGTATATTGTGTATAAGGTGGTTATTATGGCCGGGGCCACCTGTCGGGCCACGGGACATACTGTAACAACCAGTACTTGGCATATAAAAGGACTCTGCTACACGATAGAAAGGAACATTCTGACTCATCCACACTCAAGCTTACACAATCTCTTACAATACACAAACACCCCGTGGAGTAGGGTACTATGCTCAGGTGGCCCGAACCACGTAAAACTCCTTGTGTCACCTAGATGTTGGATCTTGATTTTGCTCCCTGCCTAAATACGAACCTCCACGAGCTACTTCTTAGTAGTATCAGGGGAAGTGTCGTGGGAACATTTCTACATTTGGTGCGCTAAGTAGGGGCACAACATTTCAAGAACTTCAAGATGGTGAACTCTGCTGCCACTTCGAACGGAATGGCAACACAAGCAGTTGGTGGAAATCCTGCCATTGTTCAGCAACCGACCAATGTCGTTCGAGCAAATGTTATCTCTCCACCAGCACCGCCTGCTGCAGCAGCAAACGCTGCACATCAGGATGGTTACGGACTTTGCGTCGATCACAGAATCGACCAACAACCCAGAGAACATGCTGAACGCAGCGCGAACTCTCCCCCAGCGTCCTCCTACACTGGGAGCTCCTCCAGTCATGCTGGAACAATGGCGTGCTGATGTTGAGCATCTAGTTGTAGCCGCAGCCACAATGCTCAACAACTAGGGTCTGCCCAATGCAGGGCAGACACCTTCTCGTAACAGTACCTTGTCTGGAAGACTTGGTCCTATGGCATCGTAGCTCAGGAGACGTACATCCTATCAGCACACGACGTCTCTACCCTCAGGGGCTTATTGTACTCATACGGCGTCGAGGCTCGCAACTCAAGATCTCCGGTTAGAGCTCGACCGCTGGTACATAAGGCAGGATGGCCATGTCAACATTGAGAGAAGTCACGAGAGGCAACTTGCTCGTGAAAACCCTTTTCCTCTGGGAGTTGGAGGCAGCTGTTCAGCCCTTGCCTTACATCTCTGCATGGTGGAGTGGCCACCCAAGTTCCGGCCTCATTTGCCGAAGAAGTATGAGAGGACAGTCAGCCCCGTCGAATTTCTTCAAATCTACTCCACCGCTATCCTCGCGGAAGGAGGGAATGATGACGTCATGGCCAATTACTTCCTAGTGTCTTTGACCGAGACTGCTAAGTCCTGGTTTATAAGTCTACCTCTTGACTCCATCTACAGTTGGGGAGAATTTTGCCGCCAGTTCACCGCTGACTTCAGGAGCTCTTACACCCCACCGGGCATTGAACTCTCCGCCGTACAACATAAGTCGGGAGAGTCACTGTGATCCTTCATCCAACAACTCTCTCAAGTATGGAATACAATACAATACCTTCTATCTCCAACACTTATGTCATTGTTGCATTTCGACAGGGAGTTCGAGACAAGAAGATGCTGGAGAAGCCGGCAACCAAGGATGTCAGCATTGTCACAGAAATCTTCAGCCTGACTGACAAATGTGCTAGCGCTGCAGAGGGCTATGAGATGAACTCCAAACCAGCTATGGAGGCTGGTCAGTTTGCCTCCAGAGCTGGAGCTACTTCCAGTGGCAGTGGCAAAAAGAAAAGAAGTCAAGTGGCAAGAAGAAGTCACTTGCCAGCACACCTATAGCTGTCGTTGCCGCAACACCTGGTGGCCGGGAGCCACACCTCGACAAGCGACCTCGATCATCGTTTGAAGATGGTGACAAGATGTAGTGTACAATCCACAAGTCTACGACCCACAAGCTTGAAGACTGTCGTGAGGTCAAGAAGCTTGCTGAACGCAACAACAAGCGTCAAGATGACACACCTTTCCGCCAGTGGGAAGGAAAACAAAAAGTCAATGAAGCTCCGCCTAATTAGGAGTTAGGCTTCTAAGACGCCAAGAAGGCGTTAAAGACGGTCTACAACATCGTCACGACTTCGACACCAACTCCGACAATGAACGTCAAAAGATTATCCATATGATGTATGGAGGGTCCTAGGACATTACCTCTCGTCGCATTGTGAAAACTTTGTGTCGGGAGATGGCTGCTACAACTCCCACCGCCAAGGCGGAGCCCCATCGAAAGTGGATGGACACTACCACCACCTTTGATTCTTTGGATTGTCTGAAGAACATGGAAGGAGCTAGACAATTGCCCCTGATGGTCTCCCCTACTATCAACAATATCCAGATCTTCCATGTCTTAGTGGATGGTGGCGCGGCTCTAAATCTGATCAACTTCACATCCTTTGTGAAGCTCCAGCTCAGCCTCTCAGATCTGAAGCCCTCGCGCCCATTCTCCGTAGTGGGTCCTAGAGCTATAACACCTCTCGGTTCAGTTACTCTCCCGGTGACCTTCAGGACACCGGAGAACTACTGGTCTGAGAAGTTGGTATTTGATGTGGCACACATCAACTTACCCTTCAATGCCATCCTAGACAGGTGTCGACGGCTATTATACACCAAATTACCTGTCAATATATCTCAATCATGTGAAGGAAATATCATTTCTTGGACACATGACCTTTATATTTAACCTATTTCCACTTGTACTTGGAGAAATTGATGCATGTAGGTATTTTATAAAGAATTGAAGTGAAACAAGAGGATGGATCCTATAAAATATCATCCCAACCAACCAAGGGCCGACATGTGGCACCACATTGATCAAATGGCCCACAAACAGAAGTATCCGAGGCCATCCAACAGTGTAGCACCCATATCAAGGGATGGGACCCACCTAGCAGTGACCTAGAGAAAGCACACGCGAAATGGTGCAAAGAACAGGTCAGTGGACCCCCCTAGTCGGTCGACTTGGTCCTGGCGCCAAACTCGATCAATCGCCATGTGTTGGCTCCTCCTGGCTTGAAGAAGTCAGTGGTGACTGATTCGCGCGCTTTTGGTGGCGGAAACCGACCCTTCTCCAAGCTATAAATAGGACACCTCACACCTCACTTCAACACACACCACTTGAGCATCATTCTATTGTATACACTAGTTCTCTTAGTCCTTAGCGGAGTTAGGATATAGAGAGGAGAGCCTCTAGTCCCAAGTCCAAGTTGGGAAAGGTATGGCTCATGTATCTTTTCTTATATTTGTGACTTTATGCATAATAAAGATATTATCTTTAGTCTTCTTTTATTCATATACTTGGATGAAGTGTTTCTTGTTTGATTGTGGATTCCATGTATGTGGTAGGAGTAGTCTTTATGATTATGCCATATCACTCTTAATCTATCATATAAACACTATAAAACCCCACTATAGTCTAAGTAGTTATGATATGATCATGTTAATATGAATAACTTATGCTATGTCTCAACATTGGTTCAACGATGTTTGGGTTAGTCATTGCCTTAGGATGGCTTGTGCCATGGCTCCTAAGGTATTTACTTAATATGATAGCATGGTGCTAGGGTAGTTAAGTAACGTTGGATGTCTCGTAGACCCACTGATTGAAGAGGTAGGCAGTAGGTGGTGACAACCCTATCCGTCCTTTGTAATCCTCCACATTCAGCTATGCCACAGGCTCTTGGCGGAAGTCATCCTATTGCTAGGTGTAAACCCGTATCCGATGTGTTGAACAACTTAGCATAAGTATTCACAATTGACATGCTCATTAGTATCTAACCTAGGCTATGTATATATTTATTAGAAGAATTGTAGGAGTAACTCCCCAACTCTTAGTCTAATCTCCAATAGGACCCATCTACCCTTTAGAATAGATTGCTTAGGTGTGTGTCACACTACCCATGTACTATCAAATTACCCCTGTCTTGATAACTGATTAGTATCCCATAGCTTAATCATAAGAGTAGTGTTTACTTTACTCCATTGCCTTCCTTTGGGATAAATACGATACCCTTGAGAATACTCTTTGGTGAAATGCTACACAACATTTTCCGTGTGCTTGCGGACCTCATCCCTTACTAGAGATGATCTGTGACGTTAAGAAATGTCAACAAGCATTTCTGGCGCCATTACCGGGGATGATTTGTTAGTGTTTCTTAGTAGCTATCAACAGCAAGCCAAACTTGTATAGGTTTATGGTGGTAGCCCACTACGGCTACCTAGTGTTGAAGATGCCAACTCCATCGGGCATCCTCCGTATTTGAGGGGATCACACTACTGGGGTCACTGCGCCGGAAAAGCTTCATGCACTCGCAGTAGCGCAGGAAGCTGAATCCGGTAAGGAGCAATCTGCTTAGCAACCTCCGAGCTCGCACCAATGTGGATCAATGGAAGTGCATCTAGGAATCCCTTGTGGGTTTTGGATGATTTATGACAAGAAAATGAGATCCTAACCTATTTGTTGAGATGAGCACAAATTTTAATAGCAAAATAAGCAAAGTGCCAAAAAGAAAGGAGAATGAGGAGCAAAGTGGAAATGAGCTTAAGGAAGAAGAATAGTAGATCATTGTGTATGGAGTGTGTTAAGGAAACACACCCCAAGAGCTCAATCATGATTAAACACACACATTGCACAAAGTTATACAGGACCGGACTAGTCCGAATGTCATCGGACTAGTCCGATATCCTCTCTGCACAAACTCGGACAAGTCTGATATCCATCGGACTAGTCCGATATCTCTCTGACTAGAATCGGACTAGTCCTCCCCAGTGCGGACTAGTCCTCTAAACACTTCACAAGTCACACAAAATCGGACAAGTCCGATATTAGAACGGACTAGTCCGAAAACCCTCTGACCTAAATCGGACATGTCCTCCAAGTGCGGACCTGTCACCCAATTCACTTAGGGTTTCACATGTCCGGACAAGTCCGATAACTATCGGGCTAGTCCGAAGATTTCGAGAAGCGAAATAGGACAAGTCCGCTCCTAGCCGGACTAGTTCGATATTTCGGGACACTTAGGGTTTGCTACACACAGCACCCCGGACTAGTCCGATCTTTCTAAACCTTAACGGTCACTTTTAGAAACCCCATATAAATAGAGGTGCACGACCCAACTTTAAGCTCTCGAACCCTAGCGCCGTGACACCTCCCAAGAGCCTCAAAAACCACATCTCTCCACGAAATTAAGTGCAACAAAGATCAATCATTCGAGGATTCACTCTAGATCATTGGAGAGACACGTTCAACACTCATTGAGCTCTTGGTTTGATTCTCTAACACACTCCTGTGATTTCATTGTAATCTTTTGAGTGTGTTCTTGGTGGTATTTCGTATTGTAATCTAAGGGAGCTCTCAACGTGTGAGAAGGCCCCTTTGAATTCGGTTATTCACCCCTTTGTTATAAGTGGAAGAGGATTGGCCTTCGTGGCGATCCAACGAGGGTAGGGTTGGAGAAAACCCGGTCCTTTTGTGGACTCCTCAATGTGGATGTAGGTTGCCTCTGTGGGAATCGAACCACGAGATAAATCTCTTGTGTTTTTGTTTTGTGTTCATCGTCCTTTACATTATATCAATCTAGGGTTTCAATTAATCTTGCTCACTTTACGTTGAAATATCAAATTTAAGATTGAATTCTGACACACCCTAGTACATAATCTTGCAACACATAAATTACAAGTATATTTCCGTTGCTACACCCTAGAATCAAACTTAATCAATCAAACTTGATCAACCTAGTCCGTACACACCGGACCAGTCCGCACTTTACCGGACTAGTCCGATATCTCTGGTTTTGAACTGGTTGTTAAGTGTTGCAGGTTCCGACAAATTTCAAAAAGGCCTATTCACCCCCTCTAGGCCACATTCAATTGGTATTAGAGCCCGATTCTTCAAGAAAGAGACTAATCCCTCGAAGAAGATCATGTCGGACATGAAGGACATCCACAAGAGCAACAACCAAGAAAAGGTTGATGATGAAAAGAACCTCAAGGTGGAGAAGCTCCTCGAAGCCATTCAAGACTTCGAGGACGACGATGAGGAGACGCTAGAACTAAAGGCGCTCCTAACAAAGAAGACACTTTCCAAAGGGAAAGTGAAGATTGAAGAAAAGAAGAAGGGGAGTAGTCACATCGACTACTCCCGATATCCTTTTAATTATGATCGTCTAAATTCTAATAATAATCATTATTTGTCTATCCCACTTGGAAAAGCCCCACATTTCGATGGAAGTGATTACTCAATGTGGAGGCAAAATATGAAAATGCATCTAATTTCCCTCAATCCAAGTTTATGGCATATTGTGTGCACATGGATAGATATCCCGGACGACGATGAAGAGCTCACACCAAGCCAAGAGCAGGCTATTCATCGAAATGCTCAAGCCTCGACAGTAGTTACCTCTTTGCTCAGTCGGGACGAGTTCACCAAGGTGGATGGACTCGAGATTGCTAAGGAGATTTGGGACACACTACAAACTGCACATGAAGGTGACCATCATGTGCGTGAAGCAAAGATTGAAATGATCGAAGGCGAATTGGGAAGATTCACAATTGAAGAAGACGAGTCACCCCAGGACATGTACAACCGATTGAAGACACTCATCAACAAGGTCAGATCATACGGAAGTAAGAAGTGGAATGACCACGAGGTGGTAAAGCTCATCCTTAGAGCTTTCATGCCTCGCAACGTGACCCTATGCTCCATGATCAGAGAAAGCCCCAGATACAAAAGGATGACTCCGGATGAATTGCTTGGAAAGATCATCAACTTCGAGATGATGGAAAAACAAGCAAAGCATGTCAAGGAGATTGCCGACCTCACCTCGGCAAAGAAGAAAGGGGTTGCTTTGAAGTCCACCCTCAAGCACCTATCTAAAGAAGCTAGAGAAGCACAACTAGAAGAACACAGTGACGACGAGAGCAGTGAATTAGATGAAGAAGACATGATATTGTTCATGAAGAAATTCAAGAGAATAATGAAGAAAAGACAAGGCGCCAAATCAAGCGAAGGAAAGTACAAGGAAAGAACAAAGCCAAAGTTGAGGCGGGCATGCTATAATTGTGGTGAGTATAGCCACTTTATAGTTGATTGCCCATATGAAGAGAACAAGAAAAAGACTAAAGAATCCAAGCCTCAACCCAAGAAATTCTTCAAGAAGAAGAAACAAGCTGAACAAGCTCACATAGGGAAAGAGTGGGACTCAAATGATGAGTCCTCATCATCCGAAGAAGAAGAGATGGCTAGCGTAGCCATCGAGAAGACATCCAAGAAGTCTACTCTCTTCCCTAAACTCGGCACAAGGAAGGGAGATGGCACTTGCCTTATGGCAAAGGAAGGTAAACGCAAGGTAACCATTAAACCCCCTTCTGTGCATTTCTATTCTAGTGATGATGAAATCAATAGTGATAATGAGGATATGCTTGTTGGACTAGATAGGAAAATTGTCATAAAAATGAAATTTTTACTTGATCAACTTGTTGAGAAGGAGAGGTTGATACATCGTCAAGAGGACATGATCATCTCCCAAAAGGAGGAATATGTCGAACTTGACAAGCTTCTAGAACTTGAAAAGGAACGAAGCAATTCACTAGAGCTTGAGTTAGCTTCAAGCAAGGAAACTTGCTTGGAGCTAACTGACTCAAATGCTACAATCAAGGACCAACTTGCTGACCTGATCAAGGTTAACAAGATCCTTGAAGTGCAAGTTGAGTCACTCAAGCAAGGTGAACCTTCTTCCTTTTCAAGTTAACCTTCTCAACCCACTAAAACTGAGTTTGCTCATGATTGTACATGTAAGAAAGTTGACACCAGTTTGAAGGACAAGCCAACCTCTACAAAGGATAAACATCATGTCCAAAGTGGCATATTTGACAAGGAGAAGATCAAATATGCACGTAGTGCATACTTGGTCAAAAGACCTCCAAATGTCAAATATGGCATTGGTTACTCTTATGGTGAAAAGCAACATGCTAGAAGCCATAAGAATAACAAGGAGAGGATTACCTTTGTAAAGGGAAGACCCTCTCAAACTGGAAAGTCAAAGATTAAGACAGTAATCACACATGAACACCAGACTAGTCCGGTTGGTGTCCGGACAAGCCCGGTCCTCCGGACAAGTCCGGCCTCCCAGAATAGTCCTGTACATAAACAACAACAGTTATTGTTTAGAACTTTTGATGCCTCGTATGTCTTAATGAAAAATAATTTTGGCAAAGTTTATGCTCATTATGTTGGGCCACACCATGAGAACACCAAGTCTCATGTGTGGGTGCCCAAATGTCTTGTAACTAACCTCCAAGGACCCAAGCAAGCTTGGGTACCTAAAACCAAAGCATTATTTGTTTTTGTAGGCCTATTCCTCCAGTGGATCTAAATGGGTGCTAGACAGTGGCTGCACCAACCATATGTCCGGAGAAATAAGAATGTTCGTTGAATATGAAGAGAATGAGGATCCAAATGAGGGCATATATTTTGGAGATAATAGTCAAGGAAAGGTGCTCGGTACCGGTAAAATTGCAATATCTTCTAAACACACACTTTCTCATATATTACATGTTGAATCCTTAGATTATAACCTGCTGTCCATATCACAATTATGTGACAAAGGTTATAATTGCTTGTTCACTAACAAGGGTGTGACCATTTCGAGGAGGAGTGATGGTTCCATTGCATTCAAGGGTATGTTAAAGCGAAAGCTCTATCTTGTTGACTTCAACAAGGATAAAGCTGAACTTGACACATGCTTGATTGCAAAAACCAACATGGGTTGGCTGTGGCATAGACGGCAAGCGCATGTTGGCATGAGGAACCTTCAAAAACTCCTCAAGGGCGATCACATCCGAGGTTTAAAGGATGTTGTGTTTGAGAAAGACAGGCCTTGTAGCGCGTGCCAAGCTGGGAAGCGAGTTGGAGCACCTCACCCCGCCAAGAACGTCATGACTACAACAAGACCGCTCGAGCTACTTCACATGGACTTGTTTGGTCCAATTGCCTACATAAGCATCGGCGGTAACAAATATGGTTTAGTAGTTGTTGATGTTTTTTCTCGCTTCACTTGGGTTTTCTTTTTGCATGATAAGTCCAAAACACAAGGAATACTCAAGAAGTTCTTCAAGCGAGCTCAAAACAAATTCTCATTGACAATCAAGAACATTCGAAGTGACAACGACACGGAGTTCAAGAACACACAAGTGGAGGAGTACCTTGATGAAGAAGGCATAAAGCACAAATTTTCAGCTTCGTACTCCCCACAAAAAAACGGAGTTGCCGAAAGAAAGAACCGAACTCTCATAGAGATGGCAAGAACAATGCTCGATGAGTACAAGACCTCGGATCAATTTTGGGCGGAAGCGATTAACACCATTTGCCACGCCGTAAATCGACTTTATCTTCATCGACTACTCAAGAAGACATCCTATGAGCTACTCATCGGTAACAAACCCAATATTTCATATTTTCGAGTTTTCGGTTCTCCATGTTATATTTTAAACAAGAAGCCCAGGACTTCAAAGTTTGCTTCGAAGTCCGATGAAGGTTTCTTGCTTGGTTATGATTCGAACACTTACGCCTATCGTGTTTTCAACAAGACCTCCAGACTTGTTGAAGTAGCACGTGACGTAGTGTTCGATGAGACTAATGGCTCCCAAAAGGAGCAAGTTGATCTATGTGTACTAGGTAAAGAAGAAGCTCCCTGTCAAGCTTTGAAAAGAATGGCCTTAGGTGAAGTTCGACCACAAGAGTCACCTCTACACGTGTATGAGGAAGATGAGCCACAAGAGGAGGTCAACGATCAAGGGGGAGATCCCACACAAGATCAACCACAAGAATACGAAGATAATCAACAAGTCAACGAAGGCAAGCATTTAGGGGGAGAAGAAGATGATCATGAAGATACAACGCCACAAGTGCCACACCCAAGAGTACACCAATGCGTCCAAAGGGATCACCCAATCGACAATATCATCGGTGACATCCAAAAGGGAGTAACCACTAGATCTCGTATAGCTAACTTTTATGAGCACTATTCATTTGTATCCTTTTTGGAACCGTGCAGGGTTGAGGATGCATTGAAAGATCTGGACTGGGTGGTGGCAATGCAAGAAGAATTGAACAACTTCAAGCGGAACGAGGTGTGGGAACTCGTGGCAAGACCCAATACGAACATTGTAGGCACCAAGTGGGTCTTCCGCAACAAACAAGACGAACACGGGGTGGTGACAAGGAACAAGGCACGACTTGTGGCCAAAGGGTATTCACAAGTCGAAGGTTTGGATTTCGATGAGACCTTTGCTCCAGTAGCTAGACTTGAATCTATTAGAATATTACTTGCATATGCTACTCACCATGATTTCAAGTTGTATCAAATGGATGTGAAAACCGCCTTCCTCAACGTACCAATCAAGGAGGAGGTGTATGTGGAGCAACTCCCCGGGTTTGAAGACCAAGAGTTTCCCGACCACGTATTCAAATTGCGTAAGGCTCTCTACGGCCTCAAACAAGCTCCTAGAGCTTGGTATGAGTGTCTTAGAGATTTCTTAATTGAAAATGGCTAAAAGATTGGCAAAGTAGATTATACACTATTTACAAAGAATTTTGACAATGATCTTTTTATTTGTCAAATTTATGTTGATGATATAATCTTTGGGTCAACTAATCAATCTTTTTGTGAGGAATTTAGTAAAATCATGAGAGATAGGTTTGAAATGTCAATTATGGGAGAAATAAAGTACTTCTTGGGATTCCAAGTGCGGCAACAAAAGGAAGGGACATTCATAAGCCAAACCAAGTACACGCAAGACATACTCAAGAAGTTAGGTATGGACAAGGCGAAGCCTATAATGACTTCCATGGCAACAATTGGCCACTTGGATATCAATGAAGATGGACCTAGCGTCGACCAAAAGGTATATTGCTCCATGATTGGATCTCTACTCTATTTATGTGCATCTAGGCCAGACATTATGTTGAGTGTATGTTTGTGTGCAAGGTTTCAAGCCAATCCTAAGGAGTGTCACTTGACAGTCGTAAAAAGGATCTTGAGATATTTAGTTCATACACCCAACCTTGGTCTTTGGTACCCAAAAAGCTCAAAATTCAATCTCATTGGTTACTCCGATGAAGATTATGCCGGGTGCAAAGTAGATAGAAAAAGCACCTCCGGTACATGCCAATTCCTAGGGAGATCCTTAGTTTCTTGGTCCTCCAAGAAACAAAATTCCATTGCCTTATCCACAGCCGAAGCTGAGTATGTTGCAGCTGGGAGTTGTTGTGCACAACTCCTTTGGATGCGACAAACTCTAAGGGATTACGGTTACAATATGAACCGTATTCCACTCCTTTGTGACAATGAGAGTGCCATCAAAATTGACCACAACCCAGTTGAGCACTCTAGAACTAAACACATAGATATAAGATATCACTTTTTGAGAGATCATTTCATGAAAGGAGATATAGCCATTTCCCATGTCAACACCCAAAAGCAATTGGCCGACATTTTCACCAAGCCACTTGATGAAAAACGCTTTTGCGAACTTTGAAATGAACTAAATATCCTTGATGCTCGGAGTGTGGCTTGAAATGTTGCATACCTGTATGAATTCTTCAAAATATGTTGATTGGATTGTGAAAATCATCTCTCTCAATTTTTCTTCCGAAAACTATGTTAATTAGTAGATCTTGGTGAATTATGATCATTGCTTGATTGTTGTATGCTTACTGATCATATTCATCAAGATTATTTGATTTGATTTGACTCCCTATTTTCTAAATATGTACCTTCAAATGTATATGAATGGGCTAAGAAATTCTTGCCTGGTGACCACGGACTAGTCCGTGGTTACCCGGACTAGTCTGCCCACGCAGACTAGTCCGCAGAGTGCCGGTTAGGCCGGACTGGTCCGATGGACCATGGACTTGTCAATTTTTTCGTGTCCTTAACCCTAGCCGCCGCAAAAACCCTAATCCCTTCATCCTCACTCTTGCCTCACGCATTCTCTCTCTTCCACTCGAGCTCCCAAGGCGATTCCTTGATTTCTCCACCGGAACTTCGCAAGTTTGGGTGGAATTTGATCGTCATCGCATCGGGATTGAAGTTCTCGGACAAGTCCGTCCTTCAACACCCTCATATCCAAGTTCCAATCGATTTCTTCGGTAAATTTCACTCAAACCCTAGAAATCCAAAATTTCTTCATTGTTGATCAAATAGCCTAGCATATTTCACTATATACATGCCTTCTTGATGTATTACGTTTATGCTATGCTTGTTGTGCATTAGGAATCAACTTTTGTCAAATCTCTTAGGTTTTTGAGGATGAACACTGGACTAGTTTGGTCCATGCACGGACAAGTCTGGTCCCCCGAACTAGTCCGTGCCTGTACACCGGACAAATCCAATTTTTCTGAACTCAAAACCCAACTTCTCATTCCTCAATGCAATTCCTTGCTATCTTTTCACACCTATGCCTTGTAACATTCATCCTCATTCATACCACTCATTCTCAGGTCATGTCGAGATCGAACAATGAAGTCTCCAATTTTGAGGCCGAGATGGACCACGAGGTGGCACCTCGGACCTCGACGGGTCTTGGCAAGAAGCGCCAAGAGAGACCTTCCGAGCCAGCTCCGTCTCCTCCACAGGCTCGGAGGAAAGTGCTAGCGAAGAAGCCGGCCTCCAAGGTGCAAGCTTCTAGGGCTACCACCGGTGGTGTCCCTAGCTCGGCAAGTGCCCGCCTAGCCAAGGGCAAGGGCAAAGGGATAGCAACGGGTCCAGTTGGCCCGTTGAAGCTCCATGCTCCGAGGGAAGGGGTCCGGGACCCCACTGAAGAGAAATTCAATGGGAAGGGCAGTGACTCGGCGGCAAAGTTCAGAAGCATTGATTGGTATGGCCAACCGAAGCAAGCTGCCGACGGAAGATTTTGGTGCAACTTCCATGCAGATTTCTACAGATCTGTGTGTCTCCCAATGAAGACACCCGTTGTGCACAGTCAATGGATTGATTGGGCACATTTTGAGAAGAAGGGATGCTCCCCGTTCACTGAAGTGGTGGAAGCCATTGAGAGGCATGGCCTGAAGGATATCTTTTCCTTCAGGAACAACTGGAATGATGAGGTCATTGCGCAATTCTTTGCGACATGCCACTTCTCAGGTGAATATGAGGAAAGTGTTACTTGGATGACTCATGGATCCAAGTACAGTATCACTCAAGAAGACTTTGCAAGCCTGCTTCACCTTAACACCTCAAGATCTGACTGCTTGATCATACACAACATAGGTGTCATTGAGAAGGATAAGATGAAGTTCTTATATGAGCCAAACTCCAAGTTCAACCCCCATCCACAAAGAACATGAAGCCGTTCTTTGTGGTGCTCAACAAAGTCTTGAGGAAGACCATCGCTCCCAAGGATTGAGATGCCGGGAGTGTGCAGGGTTATCTCCGGACATTGATGAGGGTGATAAGCAAGGGCCGCCAGTTTGATGTGGCGTACTACATCTGGAATGACATGGTTAACATATCCTGCACACCCAACAGATCTTGTGGGTATGCTCCATCTCTGATGTTTGTGATCGAGAAGGTCACCGGGATTGAATTCGTCAAGGATGTGGAGCATCTACCCTTGAGGCCTCAGATGCCTCAGAAGACAAGTGTCCCGGCTGCTCCCTCGCTGGCCTCCAGTCCTGAGGCACCGACAAGAAGATCAGAAGATGCAAGAGCTGCCTCTGCCAGTAGGGCAGCCCCTCAAAGGGGATCAGCCAGTGGGATCTTCAAATATCTGGCTGCCATCTTCGCTTCCTACAAAAAGGACGAAGTGAAGGCCCATAAGCTCAACAAGAGAAGAAAGGAAGATATGAAGTATGTGAAGGCAAATGTGAAGCAAATTTGCCAGAAACTGGAGATCGAACCCATTGGGTCTCCAGTAATCTCTGAAGATTCAGACTTAGACTTCACCGAGCTCGGGCCCTTGACCCCCTCCGAGCTTGCCTACTTTGGCATTGGGGGCTCGAGTGACTCTGCACCTCCTCCTCCTCCTCCTCCTCCTCCTCATCAGGCTGAAGATGAAGATGCCGAAGACGACGATGAGAGGACTGACAGCGAAGAGTGAAGACTATAGGACCCTCCTCTCCTTATTTTTGGTGTCTTGATGCCAAAGGGGGAGAGATTGAGGGGGAGACTTAGAATTAGTTGTAGGATGCGAGGAGAGAGGTCTCTTGTATGCTTTTTGACTATTTTGGGGGTTGTAAAGCTTTGACTATGTTCTTAAGTTAACTATGGTTCTGTGATGCAATGTTATGATCTTTTGAGAAGTAAATGTTGAGTTATGTGATTTTTCTCCTAGAGTGACATATATGCTTGCTTTTGATTGATTAATGTCATTTATGTCATTCTCATTGTTTCAACATACTTAGTTATGCATCCCACCATAAAGAATGCACATATGTATTATATTTTCACTGCTTGATGTATTTTAGACCCATATGTGCATGCTTTATGAAAATCTCAATTTTTATCACATTTTGTGAAATCTCAATTGGTTGTCATCAATCACCAAAAAGGGGGAGATTGAAAGTGCATATAGGAATCCCTTGTGGGTTTTGGATGACTTGTGACAAGCAGATGAGATCCTAACCTATTTGTTGAGATGAGCACAAGTTTTAATAGAAAAATAAGCAAAGTGCCAAAAAGAAGGGATAATGAGGAGCAAAGTGGAAATGAGCTCAAGGAAGAAGAATAGTAGATAATTGTGTATGGAGTGTGTTAAGGAAACACACCCCAAGAGCTCAATCACGATTAAACACACACATTACACAAAGTTATACAGGACCGGACTAGTCCGAATGTCACCGGACTAGTCTGATATCCTCTCTGCACAAACTCGGACAAGTCCGATATCCATCGGACTAGACCGATATCTCTCTGACTAGAATCGGACTAGTCCTCCCCAGTGCTGACTAGTAGTCTAAACACTTCACAAGTCACACAAAATCGGACAAGTCCGATCACCACCGAACTAGTCCGATATTCGTTCTGTTCTAAATCGGACAAGTCTGATATTAGAACGGACTAGTCTGAAAACCCTCTGACCTAAATCAGACAAGTACTCCAAGTGCGGACCTGTCACCCAATTCACTTAGGGTTTCACATGTACGGACAAGTCCGATAACTATCGGACTAGTCCGAAGATTTCCAAAAGCAAAATCGGACAAGTCCGCTCCTAGCCGGACTAGTCCGATATTTCGGGACACTTAGGGTTTGCCACACACATCACACCAGACTAGTCCGGTGTCCACCACGGACTAGTCCGAAGATTCTAAACTCTAACAGTCACTTTTAGAAACCCCATATAAATAGAGGTGCACGTCCCAACTTTAAGCTCTCGAACCCTAGCGCTGTCGCACCTCCCAAGAGCCTCAAAAACCACATCTCTCCACGAAATTAAGTGCAACAAAGATAAATCCTTTGAGGATTCACTCTAGATCATTGGAGAGACACGTTCAACACTCATTGAGCTCTTGGTTTGATTCTCTAACACACTCCTGTGATTTCATTGTAATCTTTTGAGTGTGTTCTTGGTGGTATTTGGTATTGTAATCTAAGGGAGCTCTCAACGTGTGAGAAGGCCCCTTTGAATTCGGTTATTCACCCCTTTGTGATAAGTGGAAGAGGATTGGCCTTCGTGGCAATCCGATCAGGGTAGGGTTGGAGAAAACCCGATCCTTTTGTGGACTCCTCAACGTGGATGTAAGTTGCCTCTGTGGGAATCGAACCACGGGATAATTCTCTTGTGTTTTTGTTTTGTGTTCATCGTCCTTTACATTATATCAATCTAGGGTTTCAATTAATCTTGCTCACTTTACGTTGAAATATCAAATTTAAGATTGAATTCTGATACACCCCAGTACATAATCTTGCAACACATAAATTACAAGTATATTTCCGCTGCTACACCCTAGAGTCAAACTTAATCAATCAAACTTGATCAACCTAGTCCGTACACACCAGACTAGTATGCACTTTACCGAACTAGTCCGATATCTCTGGTTTTGAACTGGTTGTTAAGTGTTGCAGGTTCCAACAAATTTAAAAAAGGCCTATTCACCCCCTCTAGGCCACATTCACTCAACCTCTGCACCTTGTGTGCAGCCAAGCGGTGACATCGACATTCCCGTCAAAGTCGTCCAAATCGGATAGGATGCCACTCAGACCACTCGTATATCGGGCGGTCTGGGTGACAAATAAGAACTCACACTCGTCATTTTCCTCCGGGCAAATGTCGACGTGTTTGCATGGCAACCGTCACAAATGCCTAGGATCCCCAAGGAGGTGATCGAGCACCATATGAAGATCTACCCCGATGCACGACCTATACAACAGAAGCCCCGGAAGCAATCTGTTGAGCGACAGAACTTCATTCGTGAAGAAGTCAAGAAGCTGCTTGATGTTGGATTCATCTGGGAGGTACAACATCCGCGATGGCTGGCAAACCCGATCATCGTGCCAAAGGCCGATGGGAAGCTTCAGATGTGCATTGACTACACCACTTTGAATAAGGCATGTCCAAAAGACCCCTTTCCACTACCAAGAATAGATCAAATAGTGAATTCTATCTCTGGCTGAGAGCTTTTATGTTTCTTAGACGCATACTCTTGTTTCCACCAAATTCCAATGTCTAAGGAAGATGAAGAGCATACTGCTTTTATTATGGTAGATAGTCTCTGTTGTTACACAGCAAAGCCTTATGGTCTCAAAAATGCACTCTCCACCTTTGTGCGAGTTATGCACAAAACCTTTGGGGAACTGATACGAGACCTAGTGGAAGTCTACTTTGAGGACATCATTGTCAAAGTGAATAACAAAGACTCACTGCTAGTCAACCTTTAATCCATCTTTGACGAGTTGTGCCTTACGCACATGAAGCTCGACCCTGACAAGTGTGTCTTGGAGGTTTCCTCCGGAAAGCTTCTTGGTTTCTTGGTCACCCACCGAGGAATTGAAACAAGTCCGGCCAAAATTAAAGCCATTGAAGCGATGCGGCCTCCTGCCCGTGTCAAGGATGTCCAGAAGCTTACTGGATGTTTAGCCTCACTCAGCTGGTTCATCTCAAGGCTGGTAGGACGAGCACTTCCCTTCTTCAAGCTATTGAGGAAGTCCGGGCCATTCCATTGGTCAGAAGAAGCAGAGAAGGCATTCCAAGAACTCAAGTAGCTCCTCATCACACTACCAATCATGGTAGCTCCAGAGCCTAGTGAGCCTCTTTTGCTTTACATCGCTGCAAGTACGAAGGTTCTCAGCATGGTCGTGGTGGCGGAAAGACTAGAGACATCTTCAACTCGGGAGCTCAGACCCCTCCGGGAAGGTCTAGAGCTACCTGAGGGCGAGTCTGGGTCCCAGCCCCCAGACACGGATCCTAAAGGCAAGATGCCCGTGGATCATCCTCTCTCATCCGAGAGAGTATCTAGCGCTCAAGAAGAAGATCCGGACCTCTTCAGGAGGGCCCGGATTGATGAAGAATAAACTTCAGACCCCTCTGAAAGGGTTCGAACTATCCAGAGGCCAATATACTTCATCAGTGAAGTACTTCATGACACAAAGACTCGATATATTGAGGTGCATAAGCTGTTGTATGCAGTTCTTATTGCCTCAAGGAAGCTACATCATTACTTCCAAGCCCACAAGATATATGTGGTAACATCTTATCTACTGCGTGCTATTTTGCATAACCCCAATTCAACGAGAAATGTTACCAAGTGGGATGTAGAGCTGGCGGAGTTTGATCTCGGATTCCTACCCCGACATACAATCAAGAGTCAGGTGCTAGCGGACTTCCTGGCAGAGTGGACACCTTCCCCATCAGGTTCGAAGGGCCTTAGCGAACAGAAGCCGAAACTTAAGGCCCCAGTCTTCATTGAGTCTCACTAGACTCTCTACTTTGATGGCTCCATGCAGAAGTAGGGGGCCGGAGCTGGAATCCTTCTCCTCGCTCCTACCGGGGAGAATGTGAAGTACATGGTGCGTCTCGACTTTAAGGCCACCAACAATATGGCAGAATACGAAGATCTCATCTTCGGGCTCAAGACGATGCTATCATTTTGCGTCCAACAGATGCTAGTGAAGGGAGATTTGCAGCTCATCATCAAACAAGTCAAAGGTGAATGTAGTTGCAATAACCCTCAACTAGCAGTGTATCTTTTTGAAGTCAAGAAGTTGCAAAAAGACTACGATGTCCTGGACCTCTGCCATGTCCAACATCTCAACAATGATGAAGCTGATGACCTCTCGACGAAGGCCTCTACCGGGGCTCCGGCACCTAAAGGATCTTTTGTCAGGAGATTACCAGCACCTGCCGCTTAGCCTGCCGAGCTGGGTGATGGGGGCGAGACCATCACCCCGAAGTTGGCGGTCCTGGTGGCACTGTTACCATGGCGTCCACCAAGGATCATAGGCGCTATAGAAAGCTTCGAGCAACCTAGCTTGCAAGATCTAGAAGCTCAAGTCAGTCCCGATGCATGGATCTCGAAGGTCTGGGACTACTTGAAAGACAACATCCTTCCTGAAGATGGTGTGTACGCGGAGCGAATTATAAGATTGGCTAGAAGATACACGTTGTTAGAAGGCGATCTCTATTAGTGCCAATGACATTCTAATGCGGTGCATTTCCCGAGAAGAGGGTTGCGAACTTCTCGCAGAGATCCATGTCGACGAATGTGGAAATCACGCGTCATCCCACACGCTGGTCAGTAAGTCCTTCCAGCATGGTTTTTACTGGCCAACTTGTGACACCTGGTTCCAAAAATGAACCAAGCGTAATGCGTATGTGTGCCCAAGATGTTTAACACACATACACAAGCGATTCATAAATGATAAACAAATAAAACCGTCTCGAATAATAACATTAATAATAGTACCTTATTACCAACCAAATAGTCTTGAATACAAGCTCTAATAAGACTACAGCGGAAAACACTAAACACTAATGACTCCAACTCCACAGGCAAGCCTGACAGTAACACACGCGCCTAGTACTCCTCAAGACCCCCTGATACTACACATTGACGTCTGCATCTGAATTTGTTGGGGGAATAGCAAGGGTGAGCACATGTCGTACTCAACAAGTGTGGGAAAGTATGACATGTAGCTTAAACAAGGAATTATAATTTAAAAATGGCTAATTGCACAAAAGTACATTCAAAACAGTTGAAAATGCAATATTATGATCATTAAGTGAAGTCCTTCCCAAGATATCCTATGTAACATCAATTTCAACTTAGATAACTAATACCAGCATTTATAAACCATAATGGACTCATAACTGCTCATATGTCTCATTTTCATCAATTTCATATACCAAAGCCAATTAATAAACCCATACCAATTCCCAATTCAATTCCATCCATTAAACCATGTTCAAGCTCCATAACTTTAATCATGTGAGGGTCTTGGTTGCTCATGTCTGGGAGCACGGCTATCATGATAGTTTTAAACACACTCTACAGAGGTTGTACCACTTTACCCACAAGTTCGTGATTTCATCACCTTTCGATGACTATGGAATCTCAATTATGCCATCTCACACTTCCTTAGGTGTGTGGCCAAGAGATTACAAACGAGCCTTTACAAAGTGATTACTAGCATATTTAGACCCCACTAAGGTTTCACCGGTGGTGATGTCTCCAACTGAGCACATCCAACCAAGGGCCCCCTCTTGAGCCATTCGGATCCCAGGATAGTCCCACCAATCTCTACAAACCCATCTGACTACCCCTTCCCCGTGCGCTCTTAATGGTCCAAATAGTACTAGCAACACACTAGTTAGTCATCTAAGCCGCACCCATACTTGGCCCTGTGGTGGCACTGTAAATCCTGGATGGTCGCTCCACGAATCAATCCTTAGATATGAAGCAAGCAAAACCACCAAAATAGTCCAAACCATTCCACATAACCGGCTTGCTTAGATCCCTAGGCACCATGTTTCTAAAAAGTCATTATTATCAATTTTCATCATTATAGTGTTCAATAGTTCATAATTAAGTAATATGAGTGTTTCCAAACCTAATTGAGTATAGCGAAGTCAAAGTGTAAAATACCCTTCCTGACTCTCAACATTGTGTTCAAGTGACAAGGGCGGTCATACAAAACTAGTAAACTCCTATCATTAAGTTTTCCAATCAATTGACACAAGCATGCAATTTTGCAAACAAAATATTAAAAAACCCAAATCAAAATGATCAAGGGCACTTGCCTTGATCTTGAGCTTGTTTGGATCAAAAGCTTTGAAGTTCTTGTCCTGCAGGTCCTCGAAAGCACTCTCTATAGCGAGACCTTCTATTCCGCGCGACAAACATGCAAAACAAACATTACAATCAATAAATGCTCATATATTACTCAATATGCCATGATATGCATGATTAATGCAATTGTGAGGTAAAATTTGTTAATGAGTTACTATTAATGTTTACTAACTAGTTACAATAGTTTATAACAAGTTTGAACAAGTTTCGAATTGATTTGAGTTGATTTGGATCCAATTCAGCATTAACAGATTCAGACACCGGACTAGTCCGCCCTGATCGGAACTGTGAGCTAGGGTTTTCTGATCAGCGAGGATTTGGGATTAATTTCACGTGGAAAAGTGGATGTAAAGGTGTACCACATATTTAGAGATCCAAGGATCAAGAATTGGGTGCAACACTTGATTCTTGACGATTAGGGCTTGATGAAAATGAGTTGATGAAAGTTTGATGATGAAGAACGTCAATTGTCGTAAAGTTGACGAAGATCGATCTTGATTGAGCCTTCTCCCTCTTCTCCTCCTTGTCCTTGCTCCTGGGTTCCTTCTTGATAGCGGCACACGATCAAGGAACAACAGCGAGGGTTTTTCTCAAAGGTTGGAGAGGTGAGGGTATTGGGTTGTTTATATAGGGGTGGAGAGGTAGGGTTTTGAGGTGAATTCCAAGTAGAATTCGGTCGGGGACGTGTAGGGGCTGAGGTGGGTCAACTTGGGCTCCTCTGAGGTTGGGCACGAAGTTCTTGGGCCTAATGAAGGCAATTACCCAATAACAAATCGTGGAAGAATAATAGAATCCGAGTGGAATTCAGCAGACCGGACTAGTCCGTAATAGGGACCGGACAAGTCCGTTTTGGAATAGAAACTATTTCGTACAAGTCTGGTATGGGTGGCCGGACAAGTCCGTTTGGCAACAAAAGGGTTTTCGGACAAGTTCGGTATGTGTGGCCGAACAAGTCCAGGGTTAGCAAAATAGAAGGCTTCTGGATTGAAAACTGGACCAGATCAGACTAGTCCGCTTGGAATTGGACAAGTCCATAGAAACATCAGAACCTTAAACGGACTAGTCTGTGCATTGCGTCGGACAAGTTCGAGCTCTGAAGAAGACTGAATTTTGTGAATAGAAGGGGAATACCGAACAAGTCCGGGTTTGAGGCCGGACAATTCCCTACCCTGTCAGACTTAAATTTCTGACTAGACCTAAATTCATTTTAATCTTGTTTCTTTTAAGGTTTCTTTATGTTTAACATGTATGAGGATGTATGCAATACATTATGCATGAAAATGAGGGTGTTATAAACCTACCCCCCTTAAAATGAATCTCGCCCTCGAGATTCGACGTGAAAAGAAAGAGATAGGGAAATTCCTTCTTGAGATCATCTTCTCGCTCCCAAGTTGCTTCTGATTCTATATGGTGCTTCAATTGCACTTTGCACCATCTAATCACCTTGTTCCTTGTAACCCTTTCCTTGGTGTCCAAAATTTTGACTGGT
Source organism: Tuctoria greenei (assembly GCA_036927565.1). Lineage (NCBI taxonomy): Eukaryota > Viridiplantae > Streptophyta > Magnoliopsida > Poales > Poaceae > Tuctoria > Tuctoria greenei. Next base: position 17,989,101 of record JAYESD010000003.1, read on the forward strand.
TGTTCAGCATAAGTCAAATCTTACTCAAGCTCTAATTCTTCCATTGGTACCTGCTCTTCTGGAACCCTCAAGCACTTCTTGAGCTGTGAAACAAGAAACACATTATGGACATCAGAAAGATGTACAGGCATCTCTAGTTTATATGCTACTTCTTCCCGTTTGTCCAAAATCTTGAATGGTCCAATATTGTGCGGTGCCAACTTGCCTTTGACATTAAATCACCTGTGACCTCACATAGGTGACACCTTGAGGTATACGAAGTCTCCCACCTCAAAATACAGGCTTCTTCGTCTATTATCTGCGTAACCCTTTTGTCTTGACTGGGCAGCTCTCAAATTCTCGCGAATCGTCTGAACTTGCTTTTCGGATTCCTGTATTACATAAAGTCCAAACACTTGAGTCTTCCATGTGTCATTCCAAAACAAGGGTGTTCTACACCTTCTACCATACAATGCATCATATGGCGACATCTTCAAACTTGCTTGATAACTGTTGTTGTAGGAAGATTCACCATATGGCAGACTTTTTTCCCAGCTTCCTCCATACTTTAGCGCACAAGCTCTTAGCATATCTTCCAATATTTGATTTTTTTCTCTCGGTCGGTCCATCTGTTTGAGGGTTATAGGCAGAACTGAATTCAACTGAGTTCCCATCGACTCGTGCAGCTTTTGCCAGAACCTTGAGATAAATTGAGAATCTCTATCGGACACTATCTTCTTGGGCACTCAGTGTAAACACACTATTCTTCCCATGTACAATTCTGCCAACTTTGCTCCACTATAGGTAGTCTTGACAGGAATGAAATGCGCTGATTTCGTCAATCGATCCACAATAACCCTTATTGAATCATAACCTGCTGAAGTGCGAGGCAAACTAACTATGAAATCTATACCAACCTCTTCCCACTTCTATTCCGGAATCTTTAACGGCTGCAACAAACCAGCTGGTCTTTGATGTTCAGCTTTGACTCATTGGCATACATCGCACAATGTGACATATTTAGCTATGTCCCTTTTCATACCATCCCACCAATAGCGTGTCTTCAGATCCTTGTACATCTACGTACAACCGGGATGGATAGAGTAAAGTGAGTCATGTGCCTCCTTTAATATCAACTGTCGGAGACACTTCTCATTGGGCACAACAACCCGTTTTCCAAGCCATAGAGTACCATGGTCATCCTCATCAAATCTGAATTCTCTCCCTTCCTGGGTCCTTTCCTTGATTTCCTGGATTTCCTTATCCCTAGTCTGACCTTCTCTTATTTCTTGCTCCAAGGTTGGATTCACTTCCATTGCTCCAATCTCATTTATGGATCCAAGATTCAACTGTTCAAACTCCTTGCATAGCTTGGATGGTAGCTCCCTGACGGTGAGTTGGTGGCTTGCTCCCTTTTGGCTCAAAGCATCACCCACTACGTTAGCCTTTCCTGGATGACAATTGATTCCCACATCATAATCCTTAATGAGTTCCAACCATCGTTGTTGCCTCAAATTCAGGTCCATTTGTGTGAATATGTACTTGAGACTCTCATGATCCGTATAAATATCACATATATGACCAAGAACATAATGTCTCCAAATCTTCATCGCATGCACTATGGCTGCAAGTTCGAGATCATGCATAGGATAATTCTGTTTATGCTTCTTCAATTGCCTGAATGCGTAAGCTACTACTCGACATTCTTGCATCAATACACAACCAAGTCCTTGCCTCGAAGCATGGCAATAGATATCAAAACTCTTGCTCATATCTGGCAATACCAACACAGGTGTTGTTGTTAACCTCTTCTTTAGCTCCTCAAAACTGTCCTGACAAGCTTGAGTCCACTTAAAAGGCTTCTCCTTCATCAACAGTTAAGTCATGAGCTATCTTGGAAAAGTCCTTGATGAACCAACGGTAGTATCCATCCATTCCAAGAAAACTCCTTATCTCCTTCACATTCTGCGGCGGTTCCCACTTTAGCACATCTCTAATCTTTCCTGGGTCGACTGACACTCCTCCATAGATGACATGGCCTAGAAATGATATCTCTCTCAACCAGAATTGACACTTGTTGAACTTGGCATACAACTGGTGCTCTCGCAATTTTTGCAACCTCAACCTTAAATGCTCTTCGTGCTCCTCTTCACTTTTCGAGTATATCATGATGTCATCAATGAACACTACCATGTACTTATCCAAATACTCCATGAAGACCTTGTTCATAAGATACATGAAGTATGCAGGTGCATTAGTCAATCCAAATGACATGATCGTATACTCATAGGATCCATACTGTGTCCTGAAAGTTGTTTTAGGAATATCTGATGGTCTAATCTTCATTTGGAGATATCCCGACCGAAGATCAATCTTAGAGAATATTCTAGCTCCCTTCATTTGGTCGAACACATCCTCTGTGCGGGGCAGCGTGTACTTGTTCTTGATTGTCACCTTGTTGAGAGACCAGTAATCCACACACATGTTTTGGGATACATCTTTCTTATCTACGAAAAGCACTGGGGATCCCCATGGCGATGAGCTTGGGCGTATGAAACCCTTTTCTAACAGCTCTTGAATCTACTTCTTGAGCTCCGCTAATTCCTTAGGAGGCATCCTATATGACCTCTTTGCCATAGGTGCAGTTCCAGGTATTAAATCAATGACAAACTCGATGTCAAGATCAGGTGGCATACCTGGCAATTCCTCAGGGTACCATCTGGGTACTCGCGAACAACTAGAATTTCCTCCAAAGTTACTCCTTCTACATGATTTACCATTGTCTTCTCAGTTGTCGGCTGAACTGCCTTGAATTATATACTGACTCCTTCTTCATTCGTCAATTGCACTGTCTGAGTGGCACACTGAATCACTCCGTCATGCTTCCTTAGCCAATCCATTCCAAGTATGATGTCCAAGCCTTGAGAATTCAGGACTATAATGTTGGCGAGGAAATCTACCCCCCTTATGGAAATACTTACTTTTGGACATACTATATTCGTCCTCATCTCTCCCCCAGGAGATTTAACCAACAAAGTAAACTTCAGGTATGATATGGGCATGCTATGCTTTGCAACGTACTTTGATGAGATGAATGAATGAGATGCTCCAGAATCAAATAATATAGCAACAGGGTTCACTACCAGGATTCCGGTTTATTGCAATGAAAAAATTGTTGCAATAGGTCGAAATTCGTCGTGATAGGTTGTTGTCGCAATGAAATAGACCGTCGCGATAATTTTTCCGACTCGTGGCAATAACAGCTGTGACAATAGGTTATTGCGACGACATGACATCCGTGGCAAATAGTATGGTATTGCGACGACTCCACGTTGGTGGCAAATAGTATGGTATTGCAACGGTTTAACGTATTGCAACGAAAATATCGGTGTTGCAACGATGTCACATTCGTGGCAAAAAGTATGGTACTGCAACGACTCCATGTTCGTTGCAAATAGTATGGTATTGCAACGGTTTAACGTATTGCGACGATTTAACGTATTGCAACGAAAATAACGGTGTTGCAACGATGCCACATTCGTGGCAAAAAGTATGGTATTGCAACGACTCCACGTTCGTGGCAAATAGTATGGTATTGCAACGGTTTAACGTATTGCGACGATTTAACGTATTGCAACGAAAATAACGGTGTTGCAACGATGCCACATTCGTGGCAAAAAGTATGGTATTGCGACGACTCCACGTTCGTGGAAAATAGTATGGTATTGCAACGGTTTAACGTATTGCGACGATTTAACGTATTGTAACGAAAATAATGGTGTTGCAACGATGCCACATTCGTGGCAAAAAGTATGGTATTGCAACGACTCTACGTTCGTGGCAAATAGTATGGTATTGCAACGGTTTAACGTAATGCGATGATTTAACGTATTGCAACGAAAATAACAGTGTTGCAACGATGCCACATTCGTGGCAAAAAGTATGGTATTGCAACGACTCCACATTCGTGGCAAATAGTATGGTATTGCAACGGTTTAATGTATTGCGACGATTTAACGTATTGCAACGCATAGTACATTATTTGTGACGATTTCACATTTGTGGCGATAAGTACGGTATCGCGATGATTTCATACTCGTGGCGAATAGTATGGTATCGCGACGTTTTCACATTCGCAGCGAATAGTACGGTGTTGCAATGATTTCACATCCGTAGAGAATAGTACGGTGTGGCAACGTTTTTACATTCGTGGCGAATAGTATGGTGTTGCAACGATTTCACATCCGTGGCGAATAGTACGGTATCGTGATGATTTCACACTCGTGGCGAATAATATGGTATCGCGGCGTTTTCACATCCGCGGCAAATAGTACAGTATCGCGACGATTTCACACTCGTGGCGAATAATATCGTATCGCGACGTTTTCACATTCGTGGCTAATACTACGGTGTTGCAACGATTTCCCTTACGTGGCGAATAGTACGGTATCACGACGATTTCACACTCGTGACGAATAATATGGTATCACGACGATTTCACAGCCGTGGCCAATAATACGGTAATGCAACGATTTCACGTTCATGGCGAATAGTACAGTATTGCAACGATTTCAAAACCGTGACAACAGTATTGTATTGCAACGATTTCTGATGTGTGGCAATAGGTTCGTAATGCAACATATTCAAATATGTTGCAGCAGGGTCGTAATGCGACGTTCTCTGGGTGGTGGCAATAGCAGTCTAGTGCAACACTTTTTTGGTTGTAGCCAAATGTTTGTAGTGCAACGTTTTATAATTTGTGGCAATAGCTAGCTTCCTATTGCAACAGTTTATTTCCGTCGCAATAATATGTTAATGCCACGTTTTATAATTAGCAGCACTAGAATCCTAATGCACCAGGTTTGAAAATTAGTGGCAACATAATCAATTTATTTGCACACGATACGTTTGTCGACTTAACAACAAACATCCAGCAATTGATGCAACGCTCAAGGACCCTTGCATCATTGCGAGACGATGTTATTTATAGTTTTTTCATGTTGCAACATTGTACCAATTAAAATAGCACCGCGACGAGTTGTAGTATTAGGAATAGTTTCTTGAACATCCAGCTTCGACTTGGTGCGAGCAGAAGCCTTTTGTGGAGTTGCTGCTAGCCGTTGTTGATTTTGCAAGCTCTCCATCATTCTGTGCATGTATGCTAGCTCCTTTTCTTGCCATGCAGAATTGGCTGCCATCTGATCATGTAAAGGCTGGACTTCCTAGTTGAGCTATTCATTTGCCTGAACGAAGCCATCCATTTGGGAGGTCATATAATCATTTATTCCTTCCAACTCTTGCACCTGAGAGCTGAGGTCTTCATTTCTATTTTGCAAGGATCGAACTTGCTGGCCGAGCTGGTCAGACATCTGGATACGCAGTCTTTCAGAAACATTAGGTTTAGCCATATAACCACGCCCCCGAAACTGTGATCCTCCAGAACCGGTTGCGGATATATAAGTAAGCTGGAAGATGTTGTTTCTTTCCTCATCTGGGATTGGGACTCCCAGCTCAGCTTCCTTGACGTTGATTTGGGCACGTGCCTGGGTCTATATACAAAAAGAAAAGTCACATGTACATTGCAAATATTTATTTAAATGGGGACTGTTTGAAGTGTTTCTCACATGTACAGCTTGTGCCTGCTCGTTTGCCCATCGACTGTTCTTCACATGGCTTGCCTCCCACAGTTCTATGTCATCGGGTTCTTTTCCGGTCTCTGGGTCTCGCTACATCAAATACAAGTAAAATTTGATTGACAGTGCAAAGTAAAAGCATGATTTAGTTTTCATACCTTCTCGTAACTAAGTTGGGCGTAGGATTTCGAGCCAAGCAAGTGTTTTGTCTTTTGAGTACTTCAATTTCGTGAATTGGTTCTGCTTATTGACTGCAGTTTTAAGAATTAATTTCACGAATGGGTGTTATCAAATAGTTTTTGTAGGATATGAAGGTATTAGAAAGCTAGCTTACCTTGAATCGCTCGATCTCAAAATGGTCCATAAGCGCCAACCAATCGAAATCTGCTACGTCAACAGGCTTGTTTTGTATACGTTCCTCATCGGCCGAATACTTCTTATAGGTGGCATGCAATGTTGATCGCCACCCCTTGTAGCGCTCACCAGCAATCTTCAATATTTTTCTTCTAGTATCATCTGCGTACTCCAAGTCCCAGGCATTCTGTGCATTGTATATCACACTGTTATAAACGTACAAGATGGAGGTCGCTAGAAAAAAAATACTTATGTGGGGTGTCACAACACTAACCAGAATGTCTCTCACTATATCGCTCTTCGAAGTATCGCCAACCTCTGCCCACTTCCTTACACCAGCGAGGGGTGCATTTTTTTGTTGTAATAACCACATCATCGACAAAGTGCCGCTGATTAGGACCAACCGCAGCACCCAACCTATCGGACCACTGAATTTGTAGCTTCCGATTCTGATCATTCGTTCTATTTGCAGATGCTAGATAGCGCAATTTAGCAACCTTAAGTCCTTTAGCCACCCCTCTTCCAAACTTCTTTCCTTCTGTTAGTGTCATTTAAACGGTAAACGTTTAAAGCAAATTAGCAACTGACCAGGCCTAGTATCATGTACAAATAGTGTGAAAGAAGAAGAAGTCTGATGTTTTACCATCTTTAGGACGAGTGTGGCAAATACGAGCGTGGGAACACCGCGTCGCAACAACATTTTGCTCCATATTGGGCGATGCATCGACTTGTTGACTTCTTTGTTGCTGTTCATACCCTATAATCAGGCATAGGCAGTAGTCAGTGGCGCTACAGCACCCGTAGTACTGCAGGGGATTTTCAGTCCAACTGCGAAGCAGGCAAGACAATAGCTGGTGATGCTAGAGAAAGAGAGGGTTCGCAGGGTGCTCATCCTCTGCAGTACTGCCGGTTCGGTCTGACTGACATCAGCAAGAGCGTGTCTCGAGGCGAATTGGTGGCAGGGCGAGTCATGGACGTCAGCGGTATTAGTAGGTAGTGGATGCAAGACAGATGAGGCGGGCAGCTTGCAACGTTTAACAAAGCTAGGGTTCGGTCTGTCAGTGCAGTGACCACATTTAAGTCAAAGGATCGACGTCCAGATCACACCGGTGATCTCACGTGACTTATGTTTTTACTGCAGGCGATGCAGTAAAGATCCAACGGTGTGATTCCATTGGATCTTTATTGCATTGCGTGCAGTAAAAATGTATAAGTCAGGTGATCTGCGTCCATTTATATCACCCCGGAGCAAGTCTCGAGGCTAGGAGGACAGTGTGGCGGATCTAGGAATTAAATTTAGGTGGATTGCATACTGATATTTTGCTCTGCATGTTAGCATCTCGCCCTAAAGTGCTACTAGAACGGATACATGAATATAATCTTGCGTTAATTACCAGACATCAGCAACGCATTTGGCAGTGTAAAAAACAGAATTGAGATCATATAAGCAATAATGAACCCTCATGTACATGCATCTCTAAACTATATGATACTAACATTTCTTAGTGGACAGGGGTTAATGATATTGGACTATTTTTTCCAGGGTATGCCATGTCATATGGGGCATAGCATGTAGGTACGCCGTAATGGCCAGGGGTTTGCGGGCGGCGGGGTCATCATGGCACGCGAACGATGGGACGCGGAGATGGAGGGAGACGCGTTGGGGAGGATAGTGAAGTGACCACCAGCAGGGCATGGGCGCCGACCGGTGCCGGAGTGACCGGCGGCGACATGGGTTCGCGGGCGGCGGGGTCATCATGACACGCGAAGGATGGGACGTGGCGATGGTCAAGGGAGACGCGTTTCTAAGGACACTGAAGTGAGCAGTAGCAGGGCGTGGTCGCCGGTGCCGGAGTGGCAGCAGCGAGAGAGCCCAACGTGCGCGTGTAGGCATCAATAAATCACGCCATCACATATACTCACCAGCAGGGCGTGGGCGCCGGCCGGTGCCAGAGTGACCGGCGGCGACAGGGGTTTGCGGGCGGCGGGGTCATCATGACACGCGAAGGATGGGACGTGGCCATGGTGGAGGGAGATGCGTCGGGGAGGACACTGAAGTGAGCAGCAGCAGGGTGTGGTCGCCGGTGCCGGAGTGGCCAGCGGCGAGAGAGCCCATCGTGCGTGTGTAGGCATCAATAAATCACGCCATAACATATACTGATTAACTGTTAACTGGGACTAGGAAACTACAATCGCAATGCTAAAATATTTAGTAGAGCCCGATACATATTTATACTTGTAGTACCAGCATGGGATGACGAATCTCGGGGTTCCTGAGCATCAGGTGCTGCAATATTCTTTGCATACGATGCAAAGGAATTAAGGTGTTATAAATATGTGTATTTTGATAGTAAACACATTTATAGTTACACTAGGTGCTTGTTGCCCATCACGATTACTTGTAGACGACATGACGGTTTGGTGTCTTGTTCCTAAAGTAAAGAGTATATATAGTAAGTAACAGTGATAACGTCAGATTACATGAGGATGTGTATTTTAGATCGGGCGGTGTGGTTGCTATGAATTGAAAATGTTTGTTTTGAACTGAGGAATTAGAAATGAAGGAGTAGGAAAAAAACCGTACAATCCGAGAAAGAAAAACAAGAAAAACGTGTATAAACCGTGGGAACTAAAAATCTTAGGAATACAAGTTTGGAACACAGGAATGAGAGTACAACATTGGGAGTGGTTGATAAGATAACCCTGGTGTCATTTACTTCTAAATCAAGAAATTACATTGTACATGCGGTTTTTAATAGTTATCTTTCCTGACATGGAAATGTACTAGAAATACACTACCATAAACTGTCGGAGCGACATTTATTTCAGGGCAGAGGTGTATTGTATTTTATATATGGAAAAAAGTAGAATGCAATCAGATGCTAGGGTAAAATAAAAAGATGAATCGACTATAGGATGCAGATCTAACGATTGAGGATAGTTGATTGCACAATTGCACCATTAATCAGATTTTATACTAGACATTCATGAAACATAAGAGCATATAAAGAGTTGGGACGACAACTAGGAATGAACTGGCTGCAGCTGTTGGGATGACAACTAAAGCAATAAGGAGGGAGTAGCTCTATAAAAAGACGGCATGGATCATGTAGAACTTACGTAGCACAAAACTGGAGTCCGGGATGTCGCAGGGCGGGGTCGGCGACGAAGAGGTTCGGTAGTGCCCGTCAAACTTGGTCGCTCGACGTTGTACCCATAGTCACCACCACCACTCACACAGAAATTTCTTAGGAATGCAAGTTTGGAACACAGCACTAAGAGGAGAACATGTGTGCCGGGAACGGAAGCCACTGCGGGATTAGAGGGAGATGCACATTTATATTCATCGTGGCTAGCTACAAATGGGCGGGACTGGAATTTTGGGCGCACGAAGTGAAGTTTCAATTGTGAAATCTCAATTGTGCGCGCCAAGAAGAACGAAAATTTTTTCGAGGGACCGCTACCTGCCGTTCATCTTTGTTTTCATAGAGATGTAAAAGCAGCCATGTGGTAGTGGGACGTTCCAAAAAAAATACGAACAAAAATATGAATCGCCAAATGTATCATGGTGCTAATGCAAACGACATGCAAATACAGAACACCCAAGTCCACGAAAGGAGGACGGCAAATCCATGGTCTAATAAAAGGTAAACAATCAGCATTTTATATATAACATTCGTCGCAATGAAATAATAACATATACAGAGTATATACTACTACTACAAAAAAACATTTTCCCCTTTGATGTCTAATCTTCAGGCCGTCGATCCAAAGCCGCCTGTGATACGAGTATCACAGGTACATACGATATATATATCAACAATGTCATCGGATATTAGTTACAACAGATAAAGTACTTTTCATGCACCTGTTGCATCAGGCGATGGACTAGTTAGCAATTTAGATGACGTAATTTCCTAATCAAGTTAATTATGCATCATGTCTGTTGTTAGTTCTATTACTTGTAAGGATAATGTTTACCGGATTTCATTCATTCAGCCACAAGAAATATAGACGGTCCCAAGTTACAAACATATAGGAGATGTTTTCGATAAAAGAAGTTTTTCGATACTGCATATATAGAACACATTGTTCATGAACATAAAGACATATTTCATTAACAAACAAGTAATAGGAAAACACGTAGTAGACAACAAGAACAAGATAAACTACACCTAATACTACTCTACTCAGAGATCACGAAATAGATAAACTACTCCTAATACTACTCTACTAGGAGAAAACCACGTTCTCCTCCTCCGCCGCTGCCGCCTCCGCCGCCGGTGCCGCCTCCTCCTTCTCCTCCTCCGCCACTGCCGCCGCTGCTGCCGCATCCGCATCCGCCTCCGCTACCGCTGCCTCCTCCTCCTGCTCCTCCCCTGCCGCTGCCGCCACCTCCATAGCTGCGTCCACCTCCGCCTCAAGAGACGCCTCCTGCTCCGCCTCCTCCGCTGCCGCCGCTGCCCAAGCCGCCTCATACTCCTCAACCTCCATCACAGTCCGAAGCTTCCCGGCGACGCGGTGCTTAATCTTCAGGAAGCCCTCTACCCCAGCAACCTCCGCGATCGTCTCGTGGAGGGCGTCGAGATGACCGGCCACAGTCATCAACCGGTAGCAGTAGTGTGCCGCGTGTCCATGCTCGTGTGGAGGGGAAGGGTCCCAAGACCCAGATGGCGACACGAGCGATCTGTGTCAGAAAAGACCTTCCGCGCCACTGGGTTGAGCGCTAGTGCGCTATGAGCGGCGGCGGACTTGGCATCGGTGTCCACCTTAAGGCGCCGATCGAGTTTGTCGATGCGGTCGGTGAGGAGTTTGAGAGTCTGCTGAACCCAACCGGGATGAGGAAGTGTAGGCGCCGCGGGCGGAGATGCGGGCGCTGCCATCAGTTCCACCGGCATTGCCGGCGGTGATGGAAACGGGGAAGGAGGTTCGGAGGACGTCGATGGCCTAGAGCGCTTTGGCGCGGGGCTACCCATTTGTGTGGCGACAGAGGTGCAGAGAAAGAGCGAGAGGTGGCCGACGGTGGCGGGGGGAGAAGTTTAGAGGCTAGGATCTAAGGATTGGTGCGGCGGAGAAGCAAGAGGACGGTGATCCTTTATAGCGGGTCGTCGTCTAAGCGGGCGTGTCGAGATGATCGGACGCTAGAGGAAACCGTGCTTAATTATGAACCGGTCGGTGGCCCCGGTTTCCTCAAAACCGCGGTTTGCATCCTCTCGGTCCCAACGGCTCGACGCGTCCCATTAGGAGTAAATTTACACGCGCGGACCCAAGGTGCATGTTAGTTGAAAGATCGTCATGTTTCAACCTTGGGTCCGTGCATGTTAGTGTTGTTAAACATGACGAGGACCCAAGGTGTTTTAATTCTAGCTATGTCTAACATGCACGGACCGCAAACATGATCAACCAATTACACTACGTAAGAAACCCAAATAGGAGACAACGATGGGCGACAGATCGGATGTCCATCGATCACAAAGCGATGCGAGACGCGCTTAAAGTCATTGTTTGTCTCCTTTAGCTTTGCAATCACAAATCGAGACGAGCTTCAAACCCTAAGATCTTTTGTTTTTGTCCAATTTGCTCGGTTCACTTGTGACAGATTAACACATCACTAAACTTAGAGCACATTCACTTGATTGAAATCCGGAAATTCTAACACACCAGTATTCATTGACACGAATGAACACATATATATTACAAAACACAATAAATATGTACAAGAACAGAATTGAAGCTAAACATATACAAGAACTCCTAAAACTACAAAAGAAATATGTACAAGAACTCCTAAAAACTAATCTGCCGGCTTCGCCTCCTCCGCCCTCTCCCCCAACTTCTCAAACCATGACAAGCGGTCCTCCTCCTCGTCGTCGTCGTCGTGGTGGTGGTTGCCGTCGTCGTCGCCGTCTTCATCGTCCTCCTCCTCCTCCTCCGGCGATGATGTAGCAGGAGAGTGGGCTGGCTGCTCCGGCTGAGCCGTTTGCTCCGGCTGCACCGGTGGCTCCGGATGCACCGATGGCTCCGGCTGCACCGGTGGTGGAACACCGCCGCGACGGAAGTTCCTCTCCGTCGCCGCCACCAGGGCACTACGGCCCTCGGCGCCGAGCTCCTGGGCCATCGTCCCGGACAAGATGTCCAGGCGATCGGCCACACCCGTGAGGGCGTAGAGGTAGCGGCCGGTGGTATCCATTCCAGGAAACTTGGGAAGGGTACCAAGACCCAAGGCGTCCAAGGCTCGAGACGTACTGTTGTACGCCTCTCGCGCCATAATGAGGCGCTGGTCGTCGTTCACCCTTTCGGGGGAGCTGCAGCATATCCGCTTGCAAGGTGGCTGCCTCGGCGGGCTAGGAGGCGGAAGGTTGGCCATGGCTGTGGTGGTTCGTCGGCGCCGAGCTAGGAGGTGGAACGATGGAAGAAGAAGAAAGGAGTGCAAAAGTTTTGTGCTTGTACATAACTGACGATGCACCTTATATATGGTCTGTGCGGAGTAGACAAGGGAGCGATTCGTTTCCCGCGTGCATTGAACTCTTTGTATCCATGTGGAACGTCGCGCACGCGTCCCTGCACCACGGCTTCTTAACTTCTCCACAGGCCTCGTGTGGCATACACGTGTTAATTTTCTCTTATGCCGATGGGACGCGTCGACCGTTGGGACCGTGCAGCATATATATCCGCCTGTGATAATTGTCTTATCAAGGTCGGGTCTTGCAGCATAACTAACCGCCTGTGATAATGGCGTTATCACAGACAGATGTTTACCTACATCAAGCCATCTGTGAAGAACTTTTACCGCAGCCGGTTTCTACAATAACATTAACCGCCTGAGATAATTAGGTTATCACAGATGGTTCTTTACTTGTACCTAACCGTCTGTGATAATTGTTTTTCATAGACATGCCTAGTCGTTGGTTAATAACCGCCTGTGATAAGGTATAACCTATGCAGTACTACTGCTGTTATTTCTAATTTCCAGGTCAATTCAATAAAATCACAGAACAAAAATCAATAATATCATCACAGAACAAAAGTCAACAATATTATCATCACAGAAGTCAATTTCACTAAAAAAATATACATATGTACAAGTTACAGATACAATTCATCTCAAAGTTTACAAGTTTTCACTGAAAACTGTTTCTATTGGCATAGTCGCAAAGTTCTGGCACATCAGCTACTGCACCATCCTCATCAAAGAACTCCCCTCTTTTGTGCAAAATTTCGTGACGAATGAATTGACAGAGTTCAGCAGCAATCCTGTCGGCTCCTCCACTAGGAATACTTCTACAAACCGGCCATTCTTCGTTCAGATTCTTCATGTGCTGCAATATAACACATAACAAGGTTTAGAATGTATTGGTTTGGACAATCTCAAAGTATAGATCAAAGTGAGAGTATACATGAATTTATTTGGTATTTTTGGATCAGTTGTACTATGAGCAATTGAACTTTGTAGTTGGAATCAAAATATGAAAATAATGTTTCTGGTAATATTGAACAGCAGAGAATATAAGTATTAAACTATGCTAGTTACAATGAAAATGAAATACAAAAGTAAGAAAATAAGGTATCGACATTAAGGATAACGTACATCCTCACGATTCACTCTATATACGCCAGCGGTCCGAAGATGCTCGCATACATAATACCCGCATAAGACACTCCCAGCAGGCTGCTTCGGACAAGCATAATACGTTTTAATATCCAATGCATTCGTATTGGAAGGTCTCTCACCGCCAATTCCGCGTAAAACCGCCAAGCGCTGTAATACAAGAAATGTCATATAAAACTTGTCAACACATTCTAAATATGCGTAAATTAAAATTATTGAATAAACGTACAGTTTCAAAATGGAAAGGAAATCTTTGTAACGATCTGGTGAGAAATCGACCGAGTCCAAGACTGTTGCCACTCCCTGCGTTGGCTTGATGAAGATCATTATGTAGTGATTACTGCAAACGTACAAACACATGTGTTAACAATTACCAATAATTGCTATTTCAATGTCATGTGTCGAACTTACTCGAAGTGGTACGGAGCTTTTACGAGGTCCTCGCTGTCTCTGACAAAGTTAAACATCGCATGTCCTATGTAAGCTGCAACTTCTGTCCTTTTATCCTTCTTAAGTTTTGCGATTGCTTTTTCAAAATCTTTTTAATTCATGTGTTTGAATTGTGCTGAGTCTCGATATGCCTGGATGTCGAATAGCACCTTTGCAATCCTAGTAGGGTCAAGGATACCTGTCTTGCGCTCCAACTTTTCATTATCCATGTATTGCATCCTATTGAAGAAGTCCAGAATTGTTATAATCTCAAGAAATGTGTATGCGTGTAGTAAGAAAAGCAAATACAAAATATTAGAGAACTTACAAGCACCAGACGAGCGGTAGGTTGATTTCGAGCGTGCCCCGATGGAAAAGGGCACGCAACTCTTCAAATAAAATGACTTGTCTATCCACTCCAGTGCTCCAGAATGCTTCTTTTGGAATACGAAATGTGACACAATTAAGACCATATTTTGTGCTGGCAAGGATGTACCACTCATGCATTCTTCTGAGCTGGACGAGTTGTTTTCTAAGTTGTACAGATGTCATGAACAGCTTCCCATCCTTAAATTCAGGAGGAACATCCTCAAGCTTCTATATTGGAACTCCTGGTTTAACTAAAGCCGTCCGTCGTTTATACATGACACCGTCTTCTTCCCACTCCTCGATATCTCCTAATGATGGCTCATGAGAAGAACGAGATGCACTCGATTTTATAATATTTTCCTTCATAGTTCCCAAATATTTTGACACTTCTGATGAAAGTTTCTTATTTTTGTATGAGGTAACTTTGATAGGCACTGATGATCGAGGAGTAGTCATCGGAAGTTGGACACTGGCTTGTTGTTGAACCTGTTGTTCAACTGATTGCTCTTTACTCCCAGCAGTTGGCTTTAGTACTACTTCAAGCTGTTGCTCAACTGGTTGCTCTTTACTAGCAACAGCTTGCTCTGGTACTGCTTGAAGTTGTTGTCCAACTTGTTGCTCTTGGATATCATCCTTGCTAAGACATATGGGGAGTGGATCTTCCTGGACTGGGAGTGGATCTTCATGCACTTTCGCCTTAGAAGATGGGGTTGCAGTATTTGGAGATGCGACGGGGCTATAAATTAGCTCATCGTCCAACACGATATCGCGTCGGTGCCAAAGGATTAATTGGTTGACAGCCTGCCCCAGAGTCGCGATCCCCTCAGGTGTGACGTGGTCTATTTCATAATCTTCATCATCATTATCAATGATCTGAAGAACTTGCACCACAGCATAATACAACGGAAGTGGATTCCCGTTGAAGTCACGATCAGGCTTTGCCATAGTAGTGGCAACCTGTTTGGTTTTGTTCCCTGCTCTGCCTATCGGGACAAGAAGACGACAAGATTTGCCGTTAGCAATATCATCGACAGGGAACTTATGGGTTGACCCTGAGCCTGGCACGGAACCAATGCTGCTAGGGTAGGCAGTTGGAGATACTAATTGCTCCTTTTGCACCGGAACCATCACTGTACTCGGTGCCACTAATTGTCCTGATTGTCTAAGTTGTTCCATTATTTCTTGCATATTTTCTTTGACCTTTTGAGCAATCGTTTCATCAAGTGTTTTCTTAAACTTCACACGTCTTCTATATGTGTCTTTATCTTTAGGGAAACCATCTAGCCAAGACATTTGAGAAGAGACCGCTCAAACCCGTCCGCTGTGTTCAGGGTTTCCTAAGATAGCGGTAAGTTGGTCATTCTCCCTCTTCGGCTTGAGGAGACCCTTGTGTTGCTTTTCAATTACTTCTTTCATTTTATCCTCTACTTCATTCAAAGATTCGGGCTTTTCAAGTTTGCCCTCACTGGTCAAACCTGACCGAGCAAAGACCCATCGTTGAGTTCGCTCATCGCACCCTTCTAATGGGTGAGGATTGCCCTTACTGGTAATTTTGTCTAATATCTTATTCCATTTCTGGACTTTGGGGGCATATCCGGCAGACCCCAAGCGATGATGGTATTTGTTCTTTTTTGCAAGCTCTGACCTAGTTGCACTTAGAGCTTTAGCATCAGGTGTGCTCTTTTGACGAACAAACTCTTGCCACTGAGCTTGTGTGATTTTCCCATCTTCCTTGGGCTAGGGACCTTATCGGCCTTAACGTAAGCATTCATTTCACTCTTCCAGACCAATGTTGCTTTCTTTACAACTTCTTTTGTGCCTTTCGGGAACTTGAATTGTTTCTTTATCCTTTCCCACAACTCATTCTTGGTCTGCTCGGGTAATTTCCTCCAATTCTCGGTTGTGATTGGCACAACCTCCCTAACAAGAAAACCGCATGCATTACGGTACTTGGTAACTGAATCCAGTGGTTCTTGGGGAAGCCCACCTGGACCGACCCTTGTTATGTACATGATGCGGTCCAATGGACCCTTATTGGGACCTCGTTGCCCTCGTTTTCGCTTGAGTGAAGTTGAGGATTCATCCATTGGAGAACCTTCTGCGATTTTAGGAGCCGATGTCACCTCATTATCTTCGCGATTAATCTAGGTAGAAAAAAATTATAAGACTTCGTATACTTGACAACCAACATTAACTTGAACTATTGAAGTTAAGATTCGTGATCCATACCTCGTCAGCAGGATCATATTCTGGGTCTAGATCCACTGAAGTCTTTTTAATTTTTATATTCGGAAAAGGATCCGATGGACTGTGATAGGAGCCTGAACTGCTGGAGTCAGTAAACTCCATATTGTCTTCTTTATTGTTACTACCAGGATCAATCTTGTTAGGGCTTTCCATGCTAGAACTAATAAGACAAAAAATATAATAAATGGCATATTAACTCTACATGAAGTGTTGCATGAAGAAAAAGATGGAAGCATTCTAGGATTTGATAAGGCATTCTAGGGTTTAAGGCGACTGACCAAAAGGTTCCTATACATTGCGAGGGTGACAAGCATGTTAAAGTTGCTCACCAGCAATGGCAATTTTATCTTCTTATTCTAAATAGGCTAGCTTCGTTCAGAGTGGCAACCACGTTCTTGAGGTTTACTAGGCGGTGCCTAGCTCTGGACCTATAACTGATCAAGCAAGGGACAAAAATCAAATCCTCCAGCCTTTTTCTAGTATCAAGAATCGCAAAGTGTGGCACTTGGATTTGGATGGTGAGGTGAGGTGAGGCGAGGTATCTGCAGGCAAGAAGAGACACTCTTTTTCAGCGATGAGGGTGTACCTGGAAGTGACGAGGGCGAAGCTCGGCGGCAACGGCGAAGCTCGGCGGCAACGGCGAAGCTCGGCGGCGTACCTGGAAGTGACGAGGGCGAACACTTGGCGGCAAACGAAATTTTGGCAGCCTAACGGCGTCTAAGTGTTTCGCCCGGGTTAGGTTTTTCCTACGCTGCCGAGGGGTATACATAAACTCCAATTTTCTCAGGCGGATTTTAAGTACCGACCGTCTAAGAAGATGTTTACCCCAGATGAGTTTTACTTACCAACCTCCTGAGAAGATATTTACTTCTTCTTAATTAATATTCTTGATTAAATATGGGTCTTTTAAAAAGGCAAAATTCCACTTTCTTGTAATATTATTGATGTGTAAAGGTTACCATTAAATTTCACTTCATAAATCATTTGAAATTGGTCAGAACATAAAAAACATACAACAAATGCTATTTTTCATTTTTCTATCTTGATGAATATAATGCTTTTTTCATTTATTTTTTCAGTGGACATTTTTACTCATCATACCAACCTCTATGAATTTTTTCAGTTTTTTTTTTTAAATTTTTTGAATCAATGTGTGTTCATAATTTGATGAATGCCTACATAAAGACCCTCACCAACCGCCTATAAAGGTGTGTCGAAGACCGTGCGCGACCTTTCTTTTCCCCGAGGCACGACCTTTCAATGCGCGGTAAACCAACTGCTCCATCTTCCACTCCGCGCGGCCTTAAAGATGCGCCATCACCCATTAGTTCTTTACAAGCGCGTCGCTCACTTTGAATCCTCATCTTTTCTTCGTCTTCCTCCGCTCCGACGACCCAACACCACTATGGCCAACCTTCCGCTGCCAAGCCCTCTGAGGGAGCCACCTTGCAAGAAACCATGTTGCAGCTCCCCCGAGAGGATCAACACCCAGCAGCGCCTCCTCATGGCGCGAGAGGCGTACAACAATATGTCTCGCAACATGAGTGCCTTGGGGCTGGGTACCCTTCCAGAGTATCCTGGAATGGGTACCATCGTCCACTACCTCTACGCCCTTACGGGGGTGGCTGATCGTCTCGACATTCTGTTTGCGACGATGGCCCAGGTTCTTGGCCCCGAGGGCCACAGAACGCTGGTGGAGGCGACGGCTAGCAACCTCGGGGTTGCACCGCCGGTGCAGCCGGTGCAACCGGCCATGTCTCCTATTGCACTGACACCAGAGTCGCCGCCGGAGGACGAGGAGGAGGAGGAGGAGGAGTAGGAGTAGGATTTAATTAGTTTTTCTTTGTTGTTTTTAGTTGCTTCTGTTTTATAAATATTGTTAATAAATGAAATCTATCTTTGTTCATCTATGTGATTGAATATTACTTGTGTATCTTGTGTGTTCTTGTGTAAATATTGTGTATCTTGTGTGTTCTTTTGTGAGATGTGTGATTGAATATTGTTCATGAATGAGTATCTTGTGTGTTCTTCAACTGTGTGAATGAATGAATGTGTAGTGTGTTCATCGTGTTCCTCAGACTCGGGTATCATAAGGTAATTATCTCAGGCGGTTGGTAATTCAAACTCGTCTGAGAAGAAGATTATCTCAGGCGGTTGGTAAGTAATACCCGTCTGAGATAAAAATCTTCTGAGAGGTTATTAAGTACCAATCGTCTGTGAAGATATTTACTTCTTAATTAATATTCTTGATTAAATGTGGGTCCTTTAAAAAGGAAAAATTCCACTTTCTTGTAATATTATTGATAAGTAAAGGTTACCATTAAATTTCACTTCATAAATATTTTGAAATTTGTCAGAACATAAAAAACATACAACGAATGCTATTTTTCATTTTTTCTATCTTGATGAATATAATGACTTTTTCATTTATTTTTTCAGTGGACATTTTTACTCATCATACCAACCTCTATGAATTTTTTCAGATTTTTTTAAATTTTTTGAATCAATGTGTGTTCATAATTTGATGAATGCCTCATATGTATAGGAGCATTTAGTTAGAATGATGGATAATTTGAAGTTTGACATGTTGGAATGCTTTTAAAAAATTAACGAAATTCATACATGTATAAATGATACAAATATGTTCATACAAACAAATTTGAGTGAAGGATCTTTTTTTTATGAGATACACAAATGTCAATAATATGTGAGTAGAAATTCATTTGATATTTACCAAAACATTACAATGTCAGCTATACCAATTTTAAAATATTTTGTTCGGGAGGTAGATGTTAATTTTATACAAATGTAGAAGAAAGAATCATCGAATTTGGACACAATTTGCAGAATCTAAACATGTTTGAGTATTTATATTGGAATCTAAATAAAAAAAGCAAGGGATAAGGAAACTGAAGAACAATATCGGACATTATCTCAGCGGTTGGTAAGTAATATCCGCCTAAGATAAACATCTTCTCAGACGGTTATTAAGTACCAACCGCCTGTGAAGATATTTATTTATTCTTAATTAATATTCTTGATTAAATGTGGGTCCTTTAAAAAGGCGAAATTCCACTTTCTTGTAATATTATTGATAAGTAAAGGTTACCATTAAATTTCACTTCATAAATCTTTTGAAATTGGTCAGAACATAAAAACATACAACAAATGCTATTTTTCATTTTTCAATCTTGATGAATATAATGCCTTTATCATTTATTTTTTCAGTGGACATTTTTACTCATCATACCAACCTCTATGAATATTTTCAGATTTTTTTAAATTTTTTTGAATCAATGTGTGTTCATAATTTGATGAATGCCTCATATGTATATGAGTATTTAGTTAGAATGATGGATAATTTGAAGTTTGACATGTTGGAATGCTTTTAAAAAAATTAACAAAATTCATACATGTATAAATGATACAAATATGTTCATACAAACAAATTTGAGTGAAGGATCTTTTTTTTATGAGATACACAAATGCGAATAATATGTGAGTAGAAATTAATTTGATATTTACCAAAACATTACAATGTCAGCTATACAAGTTTTAAAATATTTTGTTCATGTGGTAGATGTTGATTTTATACAAATTTAGAAGAAAGAATCATCGAATTTGGACACAATTTGCAGAATCTAAACATATTTGAGTATTTATATTGGAATCTAAATAAAAAAGAAGCAAGGGATAAGGAAACTGAAGAACAGTATCGGGCATTATCTTAGACGGTTGGTAAGTAATACCCGTATGAGATAAAAATCTTCCTTGACAGTTATTAAGTACCAACCGCCTGTGAAGATATTTACTTCTTCTTAATTAATATTCTTGATTAAATATCTTATCAGGCGGTTGGTAAGTAAAACCCGCCTGAGATAAACTGAAAAACCGCTTGTGAAAAACCGACGGCGAGACGGGGACCCCTCACCACACGCCCGCTATTAGACGACGACCCGCTATAAAGGCTCACCGTTCTCTTGCTTCTCCGCCGCACCGCTCCTTAGATCCTAGCCTCCAAACTTCTCCCCCTGCCACCGTCGACCACCTCTCGCTCTTTCTCTGCACCTCCGTCGCCACACAAATGGGTAGCCCCCCGCCGAAGCACTCTAGGCCATCGACGTCTTCCGAACCTCCTTCTCCGTTTCCATCGCCGCCGGCAATGTCGGTGGAACTGATGGTGGTGCCCGCATCTCCTTAGCCCGACTGGTTACAGGAGACTGTCCGCCTCTTTACCGCCAGCATCGACGAATTAACGCGCCGAATTAAAGATTTCAAAGACGACGTGTCCTCCACCGTCGAACTTGCAAGAGCGTTGGACACATCTCTCATCTGTCGCCGTCTGGGTCTTGGGAGGCTTCCCCAGCTCCCCAGCATGGACTCCGCCGGCTACTACTTGTTCGGGTTAAGCTTTGTGGCCGCTCGTCTCGACGCCCTCCACGAGACGATCGCGGAGGTTGCTGGGGTACAGGGCCGCTGGAAGATTCTGCACGGCGTCGCCTGTAAGCTCGGTGTGGAGACGGAAGAGGAGTCACCGCCGCCGTCGGAGGCGGAGGCGGAGCGCCGGAGGATGCGTCGGCTGCGGCGCGCGTGGTGGCGGAGGTGGACGAGGCCTCCGAGTAGAATAGGATTAGGAGTAGTTTTGTTCTTGTTTCTACGTGTTTTTCGTCCATGTTTTCTTTACTCTTGTTTGTAATATATGTGTTGGTAGTATGTTAATGTAATATGTTTTTTATGTTCATGAACAATGTGTCTGATGTATTATCGAAAAATTTTCCTTTTATCGAAAAACATCTCCTTTAACGACGCCAAGTTTTAACCTTTAACCCACTTCGTGCGTGAATCGAAAAACATATCCAGTCGTGATGTTGTGTTTCTCTTGTTTTTTTTTGATATTTTTTCTTTTCACGTTTTGTCATGTTGTTTTCCTGCAAAAATCTGAACAGTCGCGAGATTCGTGATGTTATTATTGCACGGACTGGATAATCCACTTGACATCCCTCGAAGCCTTGTTCTCAGGAGAGGCAACGAAGTCGGCGGGGAAGGACGTTCATGGACTGTACCAGTTTACGTCCTAGGTCTTGATTTTGTGGACCACCTTCCGGGTGATGAGGAGGACCCTCCACCTTTCAATGGCAACCCCCACCCTTACCACGGACCAGTCTTGCCTCGTCCTTATCCTGATGATCAAGGTTCTCCGCCTGCTGCCCCAGATGACTTGGGGTAGAATGATCCTGGCGACCTGAATAATGAAGCGTCGGATATGTTGTCCACGGCGCAAGTAGCATATAATATCCTAATCTTTCTCCTCATATATAGCGTGTTAACTATTTTTTCGGCCCCAAATGATCTAGAAAAATTACTCCAGATTTGATGATGCCATAAACTAATCGCTGCTGAAAACAATGACGGTGGTCCAAGCAAGGTTGTCGTGATGCAGGATGCATGGAGGTAGACCCAAGCAAGGTGGTGGTGCAGGACGATGCATGGAGCTAGCTAACGGACTGAAGGTGCTGCTTGAAGAGATGTGGTGCGGACTGGATGTGCCGATTAGTTTATTTTGTGTTTTTTGATTACGTAAGAGCCAGTACTGTCAAATTAATTAGTTTGTTGCCTGGAATGGTACGTTGAACACTATTGTTTGGTTCCATCGATGTTTATATCTAGTATTTAATCCTTGTTTATATCACTGTGTTGCTGGTTGAAGAGATTTTATCCGTATGCTTTATTTTAATCCTTGTTTATATCACAATGTTTATATCTAGTAGTACTTAATTACGAACCTGTATAGAAGTAGCAATTTATACAATTTTATTATTAGTGAAGCCAAAATTTATAGAACCTAGATTTTTTAAAGCACATGTGTCACTTTCGGAGGAATTCATTCCTTTAAACTGCCACGTGAGTTTCCTTTGATGCAAACGGGGCTAAACAAAAGACGAGCGCGCATAGGGGAAACACAACAAGTGCAACATTCATCAGAGACGAGCATGCATATATAGGAGAAACACATCAACATGCCTTATACAAGTCTATTTTATATACAGTACTCCCTTTGTTCACTTTTCATTGGCGTTGGGAGAACTAGGGGTAGCGCATTCAAAAGGGAATGGAGGGAATATAACCCATAGAGTACAACACGTTATGGCGGAACAGGTCATACTCGCGCTCAATCCTACAGTTCTCAGTACAGAAGACGGTCCACTCGTACCACCCTCGCCGGCCGCAGTGGGCAAGCCCCTGGTTCCCCCCCTGTTGGGCAGCGGCAAAAGTAATCGTCAATTTCGGGCAGCGCCACCGGCGGCGGTCCCGGAGGAGGCCTACGCAGTAACCTCCAACTCACAAAAATGTCGATCCTCTGCATGGCTTGATTCCGACACCGGCAGCACTCCGTGTTGGTCCTCTTCATCGCGAAGGACCCGGCTGCGTTGTCACCGACGTGGGCCTTGCCTTCGACCTGTCGGATATACTCGAGGGCGTCGCGGTCCCCGCGGTCGGCGTCGTAGCGAAGCATGGCGAGGACGTAGGCCGCCACCTTGTGGCCGTTCGCGGCCGCCCGGGCAAGGA
Organism: Tuctoria greenei; assembly: GCA_036927565.1. Taxonomy (NCBI): domain Eukaryota; kingdom Viridiplantae; phylum Streptophyta; class Magnoliopsida; order Poales; family Poaceae; genus Tuctoria; species Tuctoria greenei. The sequence goes on from JAYESD010000003.1 coordinate 18,012,288, forward strand.
ACTGGGTGCACCGTTACGCCTGCGCGCGGCCGTAGTTGAAGACGAGGTCAAACCCGGTGACGTAGCACGCATGGGGATTGCCCACGTTGGCCAGGCGCTCCACGAGGGCGTCATAGCTCCCGTTCCCGTGCCGTTGGAACTACTCCCAGCTGCTCTCCCGCTCCAGCGCCACGCGCCTGCCCACAGCGGGATCACGGCGCGCCGCGTGCATGGCCTTGCAGGTGCGCAGACTGGAGAGGTCGTCCATGGGCTGGGTGGAGGTTGCGGCGACCCACCCCGCGATCAGGACCGCAATATCGTGCGGCAAGGGGAACTCCATGGGCTTTGAAGGGAACCAATGAGGGCGCGCGCGACGGAGAGGAAGAGTACGCGCGGAGAAGAGGATGGTGTGTGTGGCGTAGTAGAGGATGGTGTGTCGTCTTACTACTCTTTATTAGTACGCGCGGAGAAGACGATGAGACGCCCGGTGATTTTTAGTACGCGCGGAGAAGAGGGATGGTGGTGTGTGGGCAGTTATTTCCAGCCAATTTTTTTTTGTCCCAGCTCAACTTTACTTTCACTGTATGGTCATGTTAGTTGTGTGCTCTGCACATTTTCAGCTACTGTCCTTTGTTGCTGTAGCAACTTGTTGGCATTGAATGGAAAGTGGGAGGATATGTATTGATGAAGGGTGTTAGGGTAATCTATGTGTTGACTAATGTGCGGTTTGAATCCTAAAAATAGAGTTCACTTGGGATGGAGGGAGTATAAGATGGTCACCCGCGCCATCATCTTTTTCGCACAACCGTTCCAACATCCTCTCTTCTCTCCACAAAACCTAGCCGCAGCTAGTATACAGCAAATGCTTTCGAGCTCGAGCAACCCTCCGCCACTGAGCCCACCGAGGGACCCGACCGCCGGTAAGCGGACGTGGTTGGACCCCCCCTCGCCGCCGCGCGTGAAGGATACCCTCCTGTTCAACATGGCCCGAGATGTATTTATGGATACATCTCACTCCATGGAACGCCTTGGGCTCGGTACCCTTCCACAAAGTACTGGAATGGACACCACGGGCCACTACGTCTTCGGCCTCTCGCACGTGGCCTCTCGTCTCGACTCCCTCTGGGAGACGATGGCAGCCGAGCTCGGCGTCGCGGGTCGTCGCAACCTCGTCGTGGCGGCGGCCTTGAGACTTGGTCACCTTCCGCCGCCGGAGCCCGAGGCGCTAGAGGAGGGTCAGGAGCCCGAGGACCCACCCGAGGAGGAGGAGGTGGAGGCTGAGTAGAGTAGTATTTAGGTGTTTTATTTTCATGCTTTTAGTTGTAGTTTTTCGTTTCATGTTTTTAGTTGTAGTTTTTCGTTTCATGGTTTTAGTTGTAGTTTATCTTTTCTTGTGTTTCTAATATACTCCCTCCATCCAAAGCGATAAGTATTTTGGGACGGAGATACTCCCTCCATCGAAAGGGACAAGTATTTTGGGACGGAGGGAGTAATGTTTTTAAGTTAAATGTACTTGGTGTTCTTGTTCATGGATGTACTATCTGTGCAAAATTAGTTCGAATTTTCCGATCGCCAAACCCTCCTTGTCCCCAAACCGGTGGAGATGCCAGGAGATCACCCGCAGTGGGGCCCGCAAAGCGGTCTATAAAGTAGTAGTAACAGGAAAATGCAACAGGTCGGTAGCTAGGACTGGAAAGAAAAAAGTGAAGACAATACTAGGAAGAAAATGTTTGAAAAAAGGAAGGACAATGGAAATATTAAACAGGAAATCTTTTCACAGAAATTAATCCAGTTGTAATCCTCTCAAACATAGGCTCTCTTTGAAGGATAGGATTTGTAAAGGATTTTTAGTTTCCATAGGAAACGTAACACATGAGCTAGGACACTTTGGTAGCCATACTAAAAGAGGTGCTTATCCGCCTCATCCACTTCCCCACGCCGCCAGTAGAATCTCTTTGGCCGCGGGAAGGTGTCCCCCAAAGAGTTCGAGGACACCGAGGAGTGTCCGTCAGAAGAGTCGCCTGATGACGAGGAGGCCGGGGAGTTGGGGTGGACCGGCGGTGTATAGTCGAGGTAGTGATCCAGGTGGATGATGAGCTCCGTCGTCAGGCCGCCAGGCCGGACCACTGCGGCATGGTTGAAAGGTTCCGCCGGCGGCCCACCGTCACTCCCAGTCCGACCATCACTTCCTGCGAAGAAGGTGGCCATTTTGGCCTGAGGCAGGAGGCTTGGGTCTTTCATCCACCCAACGACCGTGCACAGGTCAGCACGCTCCTGTTGGTAAGTGGAAGCATCGAAGTGATCAAAGAGGAAGATGTCACCCAGAACCTGTCTGATGCCCTCCGCAGACCAGACATGCAGAGGGAGGTTCTCGATGACAACCTGCACGCGGAAGAACCACCCGACGATTGGCACACCGATGCCAAAGATCCACTGTCGGAAGTAGTGGTTATCATCCGACATAGAGATGATTGCCGTCTCGATGGCGAGCTCCCGATAGTCATCACGGGTGAACCGCACCAGGAACTCACCATCCCCAAACGTGGACACGGTGAAAGCCCAATGCGGGATTTCAAGTTGGTGATGGATGGCAAGGGTGATCTCCATGGGCGTCGCCTCGCTGCGACCTCCTCTGGGTCCCAGAACAGCTGCTTGGCGGCGCAAACGGATAAACTCCATCGTCATGAGGCGATTGTTGACCATCGTGCATTGCCCCTCACGAGGGCGCAAGGATGGTGAGCTTGCAGGTACCTGCTCGCGTCTAACATGGTTGCGAGGCATGGCGCTGCGACAACGGAGGCAAAGGACTTCTCAGGCAACACACGGGAGCATGGATGGGAATCAGTCGGGAACTTGAGCCTGGAAGCAATAGGGGGGGGGGGTGGTTTAAGAAGGCGAGGATGAAGAGGCCAAACATCGGAAGCAGCGTACCTTGAGGATCTCACGAAAATCCGGTGATAGGACTGGACCTTTCGAGGCCTTCGGCTATGTGCAAGCGTCATGAATGCGCGAAGGCCCATCTTGAATATAAAGTGAATCAGCGCAGTTTCAGCCCACAAATAACAAGCGGCCCAGCTTTTTCGTCCTACCTGCTTGCCTGCCCGCGGCGGGAATTTTTTGTCACGCCGAATGAAGAAGGAAAATAAGAAACGAAAATAATATTTTATTACGGTACCCTTCGACCCGCAATGCTGGCCCCCTCTCCGCAACGCGCTTGTAGGATCATCCGCCGGCCGCCACAATTGTAGGACCATCCGCTGGCCACCACGCTTGTAGGAGCATCCGTGGGCCGCCACGCTTGGAGGAGCATTCGCCAGCCGCCACGCTTGGAGGAGCATCCGCCGGCCACCACGCTTGGAGGAGCATCCGCCGGCCGCTACGCTTGGAGGAGCATCCGCCGGCCGCCACACTTGTAGGAGCATTCGTCGGCCGCCACTCTTGTAGGAGCATCCGCCGGCTGCCAAGCTTGGAGGACCAACCGCTGGCCGCCACGCTTGGAGGAGCATCCGCCGGACGCCACGCTTGTAGGAGAATCCGTCGGCCACAACGCGTGGAGTAACAACAGCTAGGTACAATTGCTCACATAATGTGTTCTTGTACCTCTATCCTCTTATGGATAGGCTGATGGCTGATTGAATTGTAGGAAGTGATGTCAGAAGATAAGACATGGATGGGAAAAGACAGGCATACGAGGGAGTGGCAGGATGGAATGAAGTCATTTTTAAATTTTGCATTTCAGGGCACTCGTGAAGGAGGAACTATGCTTTGTCCTTGCACGAGATGTCGTAATATTTCCCACAAGACACGCAAGGGAGTTCATTTACACCTGCTCAGAAATGGGATGTTATTGGATTATACTTGTTGGATACACCATGGAGAAATACGAGTTTAGGAAAATATTGTTGCGGAATCAGCAAATAATGAGGAGATAATTTCTGATGATGGTACTATGCAAAATATATTGTCCAGTCTACTTAGAGGCACTGATCATGGTGGTACTTCAACATATGTTAATGATCAATAAAATGCTATAAACCAGCAGGAGCCAATTGGGGATGCAAATAAATTCTATGACTTATTAACTGATGCCAAAAAGGAGTTGTATCTAGGTTGTTCGCAGCTGACCCAATTATCCTACATTGTCAGGTTCTGCCAGATAAAGTGTTTAACTGGTATGAGCAAAGTAGCTTGTGAGATGTTACTTGAAATATTCTCATTTGCGCTTCCAAAGGGCCACTGCATTCCTAATACACTTGATAAACTTCAGAAGGTTATTTGTGACCTCGGGCTGGACTACCAAAAGATCGATGCATGTGTCAATGACTGTGTGTTATTCCGGAAGGACTATTCTCTGCTGAATAGTTGCCCAAAATGTGGTGAATTAAGATGGAAAAATAGTACTGCTGGGGATGCAAGAGAGGCTTTACCTTGTGGAAAATCCAAGAAGCTTGTAGCACGCAAGGTTCTACGTTACTTCCCTCTTATTCCCTGTCTACAAAGGTTTTATATGGGAGAATCAATGGCATCAAACATGCGCTGGCACAAAGAAGGTCGTGCCGATGATGGAATATTACGCCATCCCGCCGATTCGAAAGCATGGAAGCATTTTGATAGCATTCACCCAAATTTCTCATCTGATCCTCGCAACATAAGACTTGGGCTAGCATCTGATGGTTTCAATCCTTTTGGAGTAATGAATGTTTCTTACAGTATATGGCCTGTGATTCTAATCCCTTATAATCTACCACCTTGGTTGTGTATGAAGCAGTCTTATTGGGTGATTTCAATGATAATTCCTGGGCCAAAGTCACCTGGAAACAACATTGATGTGTATCAGCAGCCTTTGATTGATGAGCTACTGAAATTATGGTCTTATGGTGTTGAAACATATGACAGTTTAAAGAAAGAGACATTTGTCATGTGAGCTTCTTTATTGTGGACAATAAATGATTTTCCAGCATATGCAATGCTATGTGGATGGAGCACAAAAGGGAAGCTAGCATGTCCATACTGCCATATAAACACTGACGCCTTCTAGTTGAAATATGGACGAAAGCATTGTTACATGGGTCATCGTCGTTTCCTACCTCAGGATCACAGATGGCGTCGAAACAAAGGTTCTTTCAACAACAAGGCAGAGAATAGAGAGGCTCCAACATCACTCTCTGGTGACGAGGTACTCCAACAATACAAGTGTTTTGATCAAGTGAGTTTTGGACCGACGAATAATAAGAGAAAGCACACCGAGGAAAATAGATGGCATAATTGGAAGAAGAAAAGTATATTTTTCGACCTCCCTTATTGGAAGACATTGCTAATAAGGCATAACTTGGATGTCATGCACATTGAGAAAAAACATTTGTGATAGCATATTGGGGACATTGCTTGCTATGGATGGTAAAACAAAAGATAGTCTACAAGCTCGTCTTGATATGAAGGATATGGGTATACGGCCAGATCAACATCCAAAGTTCATAAAGAGCAAGTACACATTCCCACCAGCATTATATACTTTGGGCAAAGATGAGAAGACCACCTTGTGCAAGTTTTTGGGGAATGTGAAGGTGCCCGATGGTTATGCCTCAAACATCAAGAGATGTGTGGACATAAAATCATGTAAGGTATCGGGTCTAAAAACTCATGACTGCCATATTATATTTCAGAAGCTCCTTCCTATTGCAATACGTAACATATTGCCTGAAAAGGTTGTTGCACCTTTAATTGAGTTTAGCACATTCTTTTCTGGAATTTGTTCCAAAGAATTGGCGGAACCAGATTTAGACAAGATGAGCAAATAAATTCCTGAAACAATTTGTAAGCTTGAGATGTTGTTTCCTCCCTCTTTCTTTGATATCATGGTACATCTTACAACCCATCTTGCCGAAGAAGCACGGTCGGGTGGACCTGTTTCTTACAGATGGATGTATCAATTGAGAGGTACCTTGGTACATTGAAGAGGTATGTACGTAACAAAGCTCACCCGGAGGGTTCTATAGCTGAGGGATATATTGTCGAAGAGTGTATGACTTTTTGTAGTCAGTTTTTGGATAACATCAGCACCAAGCGTAATAGGCCAGAATGTCATGAAGCTGCAGCTACAAATGAACCTTCTGTTGATAATTCTAACATATTTACAGAAGTTGATAATTCTAAAAAAGGGTATAAATGGGACCAAATTACTATGGTGGAACTACATAACATCAGGCATTATCTTATTACTAACGTTGAAGAGGCCGCTCCATGGATCAAATAATAACGTATAACTTAGATGTTGTATACTATATATATGGCTTATTGTAGATGGCTAATTTAATTTTGTACCCTTTTCAGTGAGCATATTGAAGAGCTGAAAAAGATTCATTCTCGTGATGTTGATAAACGCCATAGAGATGAGTTTGTTGATTGGTTTCAGAAACGAGTAAGTACATGCAAGTTTGCACTTTGATGAAATATTGAACAAATATGTGTTCTGAAATTGGTTTGTCGTCGATAACCCCTGTTATACTAATGTGTACAGATTACGACATTACACAAAGAAGGCAAAGCAACCGATTATCTGTATGCATTATCTAGAGGACCTGATCGTCTGGCATGTTTTTTTAGTCGGTTATTCATCAATGGATTCTTCTTTCAAACTGTAGATGTGGAAAAAGATTTACGGACCCAAAACAGTGGTATTGTTGTTTGAGGCACTGATCATGATTGGTTTGGAGTAATCAAGAAAATCATTGCTGTTGATTTTGAAAAAAAATCAAGAGGTTCTGTTATTTTAGTGTGGATGGTTTGATCGGCCTTTTGGAAGCAGTCAGAACCAAAGCAGAGGCTACAAAAAGGATCAATACGGAATGATAGATGTTGACACTACTCTGTTTCGATTCCAGTATGAGCCTTACATTCTAGCCACCCAAGCAGAACAAATTTTTTATGTTCCAAGTGTGAAGCATCCTAAATGGGCTACAGTTGTTAAAATGAAGCCACGGAACCTTTTTTCCATGCCCCCCTGGAGACAGTGAAAAAAAATGTGACTGAGATGATGGAGGCTGAGACATTTCATGATGATCTGCTTACTGATGATATCAATAATGAGGATACGACCGCATGGGCTAGGAATGACATTGAGGGAGCCAACGGCGATGCTTCCACTCTTATAATGACAACGTCAGGTGATCGGTTTGAGGTAGATGGAGTTGCATCAGAAAATGAAGACGACGACGACGATACATATACCAATGATGGTCATGTAGCTCCATTGTGGGGGGACGCCAGTGAAGATGATGATTTTTAGTATAATTAAGTACGTGACATGTAGCTCCACAATGAATTCATCCGTCCAAACCCGACATTTATTTTTCAGTTATTTATATTTTCTACCCGAAAAGTACCCGATGCCCGATATTTCGGTCTTTTCAGTTCCGGTCTCGGTTTTATCGGTTTCGGTTTTTCGGTCTCGGTTTATTTGCCCACCCCTAATTTACGTAGTAGTAGCATATATATGGGATATACATATTCCTCCTCCATGTTTTTTTTTTCAAAACTATTTAGTGATATATCCTATGTGCATATTACATATGTAAAACTAATGTAAAGTATAAAACTTTTTCAAAGGGAAGTCTTAGGTTTCGTCAAATCTATCTTTCAGATTTACGCAATTTTGATCTGTTTTAACAATACAAGAATTGTACTTTTAGATTCACCATGAAAATATTTCCGTAATATACAATCTAAGTACTACATGTTATTGAAGTTAATAAATTCCATATAAATCATTTGTCAAAGGTAATTAGTTCGACCAAAATGGAAATAGAGTTGAGTTGGGGCGGAGGAAGTATTATATGTTGTTGTTTGCCGCATAAGGTTTTGTCCTTCGTTCAAGCCGTAGCCATTTGTACAGGCAGCTGATGCGACCGGGCGCACCGAGCTTACGTGCGCGCTAGTCACCGAGGCGCCTTAGACGCGCGCAGCGTATGCGTTGAAATCACCTGCGGTACTGCAGGTGCAATAACAGTCACTGATATGTGGGTCCGGCTAGCCATGGGGCCCACATGTCAGTGACTTTTACTGCACCTACAGTACTGCAGGGGTTATGCATCCCGCATGCGCATATTTGAATTCAATTGGAACCGCTCCGCGTCCCATCACCGCTTTACCGTGAACCACTGCGGATGGTCTTAAAGGCAGGCCCGGCTCTGGGCCTAGGCGGGCGGAAATAAATTTTCTGCGATCCTCGAGAACGGATCGAGGGGAAGGCTCATCGCCCATAGCGGTCGTGTAGCTTCCGTCCCCTCGATCCGTTGGCGATGAGCCTTCTCCTCATCCGTTCTCGAGTTCGCGGCGGCCACGGCGCCGCTTCTACCCTGCTTCTGGACTGAGGACGCTGATGATCCACAACATACTTTTAAATCTGCGCGTTGGTATTCTCCCCCTCATATTTGTTGATGCGTTAATACCTGATGTTTTACATCGTTGAGTATGTTACGGATCATCAGCATCGTTAGTCCAACACTAAGTCATCAGGAAGCAAAAAGTAATGAACATCATTGATCAGCACTGCGCCGAGGAGAACGCAAAAATTGCAGTTGGCCGCGTCAAGTCAGTTTTACGATTTTATTCACGTTCCATTTGACTTCAAGTACCATGCCTATGCTTTGAAATATATGATTATACTAATCAAGCTCCGGTCTTTTACTGATTGATACTTAACCTCATTTGTTGCATTTGCCAAGGTCCAGGCCAACAAGGGCTACTGCTTTGTCAACGTCACATCGCCAGATGCGGCGTTCTGGCTGTGGACGAAGCACCTGCATGGCTTCCGTTGGAAGGTGAACGAATCGCGGAAGATGTGCGAGGTCGACTACGCCAACATCCAGGTACGTCGCCGTCCGCTGCCACCGTTTTCCATTGCGTCGCCGCTGCATGGTGTTCACCTGCCGCTGCTCGTCATCCTTTCGCAGGGTCAGGATGCGTTGGTGGCCCATTTCTCCAAGTCGTAAAACCGACTTGACGCGGCCAAGTGCAATTTTTGCGTTCTCCTCGGCACAGTAATGATCAATGATGTTCATTACTTTTTGCCTCCTGACGACTCATTGCTGGACTAACGACGCTGATGATCCGTAACATACTCAACGATGTAAAACATCAGGTATTAACGCATCAACAAATATGAGGGGGAGAATACCAACGCGCAGATTTAAAACTATGTTGCGGATCATCAGCATCCTCAGTCCAGAAGCAGGGTAGAAGCGGTGTTGTGGCCACCTCGAACTCGAGAACGGATGAGGAGAAGGCTACGACTGCGAAACCGAGGAGTTCCTGCCAGTGTGGTTCAGCTAGCCGCGGAAGGTGAACGACTCGCGGAAGATGTGCGAGGTCAACTACGCCAACATCCAGGTACGTCACCGTCTGCTGCCACCATTTTCCATTGCGCCGCCGCTGCAACGTGTTCACCTAACGCTGCTCGTCATCCTTTCGCAGGGTCGGGATGCGTTGGTGGATGCGGCCAGATGGTTGCTCTTGCAGGTGTATGGTAATTACGTGAGTGTTTGTTTGGGTCATGTGGTTAGTCCACGATGCACCCTAAACCTGGTGTTGAGGCTGTGTATTTGTCATTTGTGCGTGCACTCTAGTGACATGTGACAAAGTGCTCAGTCATCAATTGCGTTTGGTTTGACGTTGAAGTTCGATTGAAGATAGATCATCCATTTCTTTATGTCTTGGATCATCCAAATTAACGTTTGGTTGGATGGACTGGACGATCCAATTTTTCGTTGGTAGGTTGGATGAAACTTGATTGAGATTATTGAATCATCAACGTTGATAATTTCATAATATTATTCGTGTGTATGATGATCGATCGTGCACGCCGAGCGCCGAGTTATTCGGATCGCTGAGCAAAGTTCGGACATGGAGTTCGTGTGTGACCATGCGCCCTGCAAGATTCGGTGCCCTCGCGTTCGTGGCAATCATCAGGGCAGGGTGGTAAAGTCACGGGAACCGTGCAGTGCGCCCTTGGCTATAAGATTTGGAGCGTGAACGTACGTCAACTTTGGTGCTCCCGTTTGTGCTTCCATGCGTACTCCGCGCTTATGTGTCATCATCTAATTGGTTGAAGTTAAATCATACATTATGTTTGGTAAATGAAAGGGCCAATAAAATTATGACACTTAAGTAGGAGCACACATGGAAGCACTGAATGGGAGTATACAAGCCGTGTCCTCGCTTGAAACTTCATGTAGCTCCATCCTAATGCAACGATTGTGGTCCCGTGGCGGTAGATCCTAACGCCACGAACCAGTGAATCGTGGCATGACATCCTAATGCAATGATTGTGTTTCGTTGCATTAGCATACTGATGCCACGAAAAAGTGAATCGTGGCCACACCTAATTGCTACGATTGGGGTCCGTGGACATTGATACTAACGCCACGGACCAGAGTATCATGGCAACACATCCTAATGCAACGATTTTGTTTCGTTGCATTACGGTCCAAATGCAACTGTTTTCTAATTCGTGGCAACAGATCCTAATGCAACGACTGTGTTCCGTGATAATAAAGTTGTAACGCCACGAACCAGTATTTCGTGGCAACATATCCTAATGCAACAACTGTGTTCCGTGGCAATAAAGATGTAACGCCACGCACCAGTATTTCGTGGCAATAGATCCTAATACAACGACTGTGTTCCGTTCGCCTTCCTTGGCAAGGTGGAGCTCAAGCCTTGTACAACTTCGACCTTCCGGGCTTCCACACACGCCTTGGCAAGCTCCAGAAGTCTTCTCACAGTTACAAATACCAAGGGCACTCCCTTGAGGCTCTCACACTATCCTAGAGAGTCCACTCACCCAGAATGGAGGCACACAAGCTCTCTCTCTAGCTAGTCCTAGCCTCAATCTTGGTGTATAGATGATCAAAATGGTGTGGAAGTGATTGCTCTTGGTCTTGAACGCTTGTGGATGTGTTGATGTTGTCTGGTGATCAAGACTTGATGAAATGACAGGATTAGGGGGTATTTATAGCCAGTCTCCCTGAAATAGCCGTTGGAAAAGTAGGCTGACAGAACTTTACTGTGAACACTGGATGATCCGATGTCACCCCTTTAGTTATCATCGGTCAAGTTACTTTAGCTGACGTCATTGTGTCAGATATGACCGTTGTTAGACCGATGTTGATCCTGTCTTCTCATATGATGATCTGGTGGCTCTTCCTCCAGAATTTACTCAAACTTGATGCTTACTGGAGTAATCGACCGATGTGTGCTTCTGTGTCCATCGGATGATCCGGTGAGTTGATTCTGAGAATTGGTCCAGAAATAATTGCTTCTGTTGAATTAGACCGATGTGCACTTTGCTTCATCATCGGATGATCTGGTGTGTACTTCTCCAGAATAGTTGAGAAATTTATCCTTTTGTTGGATTGGACCGATGTACCACTTCCTACACATCGGATAATCTGGTGTGTACTTCAGTTTTGAGGTCTTCTTCTTCTGTTGACACAACTCGACCGATGTAGTCATTTCACAAAACATCGGATGATCCGGTGTGTTGATCTTGTTTGCTTTGAGTTGTTTTAAGTTGATCTTTTGGAATTTGCTTGAGTGACCTCTTTGACATTTGTTGGGAATGTTCTTTTGATGAATATTGAGTTCCTTGTGTTGTCAATTTTGATGGAATTGCGTTGACGTATGAGTTCTTCTTTTAGTCTTCATGAAAATCGATTAACCCCTTAGAATAGTTCATTGAGGGGTCTCCATTTGTATCCAATGAGCAGTAGATGATATGAATAGATAGTTCATTACGTTTGATGTGTTATACGTGGGACCTCGCATCCACAAACTCATAGTAATATCTAACGGTTGTCATTAATCACCGAAACCATACCTCATGGGGGCCTAGATGCTTTCAATCTCCCCCTTTTTGGTGATTGATGACAACACAACAAGTAGAGCATAGAGGTAATGAAATTAAGAACGCAATGCTCATAAAAGAATGTAACAAGTACAAAATTCAACACAAGAAGCTCGAAGGCTCAAACAAAGATCAATAAATCATAAGAGCATAAAGTAGCACACACGGATACACAATAATAGCAAATGATAGTAAATATAACAATAAGTCCAAAATAGATAGAACTCCCCCTGCAACTAAGACTCCCACTACGACTGAGCTAACCTCCCCCTGACTCTAACTCTTCTCCCCCTTTGGCATCAAGACACCAAAAAGGGAGGTCGAGTGCCTAAGACTCCGGAGCGCTCGGGGCGATGGTGAAGCGGTCGCCGTCGGGGGTGCTATCGTCGGAGCTGGAGTCGGCGGTCGCTGCTGCTGGAGCTGAGGAAGCTGGGGGATCCGCTGACGGTGCTGGGGGCGCCGGTAGAGGTGGAGCAGCTGGAAGAGGTGTACTGGCCACCGAAGTCGGAGTCTGCAGGAAGGTAGTCGGTGCCAGCACTGGAGAGTGAATCGGTGCGCTCTGAGCAAGCAGCGGGGACATGCTGATACTCGGTATCGGCAAAGTCGGCACTGGAGCCGCGACGGGTGCCAAAGAAGGTGCACCTGGAGCCTGACCAAGTCCCGTCTGCTGAAGGGGAAGGGTGATCCCAGTCTGAGTGTAGAGGTTGGTGATCAACCCCAGGATGCCCATCATCGCCTGCTGAGTCTGCTGCTGCTGGTCGAGAGTTCGCCGGTGCATCTGATCAACTAGGTTGGTGAGCCTGTCAGTGTCCTCTCACCTCTGACGGGATATCTCTAGCTGCAACTCCTGCTGCTGCCGCTGAAGCTCTGCAAGTCGTGCAGCCTGCTCTGCTCTGGCCTGCTCAGCTGCAAGCCTGTCCTGGCGCTGCTGCTCAATCATCTGCTGAAGTAATGAAGTGATCTCAGACGGCTGAGATACCTGCGCCTCAGACACGGGCGGTGGTGTAGGTGGTGGAGCAGCTGAACCTCCCGCCTCCACGTCGTGCTACCTCGGTGAGGGAGGAGGAGGTGGGAAGTACTCCTCGACGCTGTCACTCGTGTCGCTGTCCGACCAGGCGTGCTGAAGGTCTCCTCCTTGAGCCTCTGCCTGTGTAAGCGCCTCGTCCTCCTGAGCCAACTCTGTCCAGTCCTCCTCGGAAAGTCGTGCTCGGACCTGACGCTCAACTAGATGACCAAGGTGGCAGTCTCCAGGAGCGGGAACTCGGTAGTGGCTGAACCGAGTAACGTGCAGCTCAGTCAGGGGAGCAGTAGCTGGAGAACCCTCTGGAGCTAGCAGGTAGAGCAGACGGCTGATCCAGTGTCCAAACACTAACTGCCTCAGCATCCCGACTCTGTCAGTGATCACATCCTCCATCTCACAGATAAGGATATCCACAATATCGAACTCCATCTTGTTCATGACGTAGAACAGGAGAGTCTGCTGCAGGCTAGTGAATCCCTCCAAGTATCCTGATCTGGGCAGAAGGGTACGCCGAAGGATGTGGTGAACGGTGCGAGCAGCTGGAGTGAGCAAGGCAGGGACCCTCGGCTGGTCAAGTGTGAACGGTGGAGCAAACAGTCCCCTGATCTCCTCAAAAGGCGGTGCCACTCCTCCAGTCAGTGGTCTCCTCGGTGGGTCAGCCCCTCCATAGACAACCTCGTGTAGACAGGTGGTGTGAAGGTCCACACCTAGCAGCTGAGCCAGTCTCGCTCGCGTCAAGTCGTGACGCTACCCCAAGAACATGAAGTGAATCGACCTGCGGCCCTCTAAGACGTAGAGTGTGGCGTAGAACACTCTGACCCACTCCTCCACGTAAGCACTCCTCTGGTGAGACAACAGCTCCACGAGTCCTCTGTATCTCTTGAAGTAAGGTCTGATCTCGTGGCCGACTGCTGCTGCTAACTGATTCCAGTCGATATAAGTGTGCTAAAATAGCTTATGGCTCCGACGTCTGTAAGTCTCGTACAACGACGCCTATGTCGGGGTCCAAAAGCGAGGGTCCACTCGAGTGTCCCTGGGCTGCGGGAACCACTACTCAGGCAAGGCTGTCCATCTGAGCTTCCGAAGCTGCTTTGCCTTCAGTTTTCTATAATCTATCAATCGGATGTCCTCGGTAACTCGGACTGCTGTGTCCATCTTGTACACGGCTCTCTCGGCCGCTCTGTCCCCCTCGCGGTCAGATGCAGTGGGGCGCTGACTCGCGGCTGGGGTCTGACCTCCTCCACGGGTCCTGATGGTGCGCCGGCGAACGAGTGGCAGCACCTCAGGCTCCTCCTCGTCTGAGTCCTCGGGCGGCACAGGCTGAACCTGTGGCTGTTGCTGCCTCTACCGAGACTCGCGAATCCGAAGGGATCCGCGATGGCCGTGCTCACGCTCCTCAGCGGCGCGAGCGGCCAACTCTGCACGTCGAGCCTCCTTCGACAATTTATGCTTCTTCGCGGCGGGCTCCTCAATAGCCTTGCCTTTGCCCTTCCTGTCGCGGCCCATCGCGATGAGATTGCCGGCTAGGGTTGACAACGACAACAAATCCGCAAGGGCGATGAAACCCTAACGGCGACGGTGGCGATCGACGCGAGAAGAGGTGATGCGGCGATGGTGAGACGGCGGTGCGGCGAGGGAGGCGGCGGCTGAGACTGCGGTGGAGAGGAGAGGTGGCGGCGCGGCGAGGGAGAGGGCGGCACGGCCTTGGGATGGCGGCGACGGCCAAGCGATGGCGGTGGCGGCCGAAGGACGACAGTGGCGGTCCGGAAGACGGCGGCGGCGACCGGCGGTGGTGGGTGGAAGGCTCGGAGCGGCAGCGGAGAAGAGGTGAGGGCATCGGGGAGAGAGGAAAAGAAAACTGGAAGGCGGCTGACACCTTTTAAATAGGTACGGGCAAACCCTAGTCGCGACAAGAACATCGGATGCTCCGATGCACACCTGGGTGGAGCATCGGTCGAGTTCAACAGAGAGGTTGTTCCAAAAAAACCTCTTAAGCACCGGATGATCCGACGTTGAAGGGTCGATCATCGGTCGAATTCTGCAGGACTTCAGAAAATTGAACACCGGATGCTCCGATGTTTCTCAGAATGAACTCATTGGTTGATTTATGATTCTGATTGATTTGATCCTTGAACTGAAGCACAAACTGATCCGATGTTGCTGCTGCCCTAGCATCGGATAATCCGATGACTACATAAATTCTAAAACTGCCCATATATGTCCTTTGACTTAAACACACAAAGAGAAGCACGAGTCTTAGGACTTTTTGGGCAACACTTACCCCTCAAAAATGCTAATATGCCAATAACTTGGCTAATCCTTAAAGAAAATAGAACACCGAAGGAAGAAAGTGGGAAGGAAATTATCCAAATAAAATGTAAGGCCCATGCTTTGTGAGCTAGAGTATGAAGACTTCTATCTCTTTAAAGCATGTTCCTCTAGGCATTAATGCACCTAACATTTTGTTCTTTCCACCTTATATGAGTTGAGATATTGCATTTCAAACAAGTCTCTTTCTCATGAGGTGGGTTCCCCTTTGTGACAATCTACTGTATGCAATGCCAAACATTTTATAATGCAAGAAATTATAAGTCTATATGGCAGGCATCATGCAAGGCATAAAATAAATCTATCTTGCCAAATTTGAACCTTTCAAAGGCTTCTTCAGGGAGAGCTACTCTCCAAACCTTGGGACAACCCAAAGGGACCTCCATCCCAAGCTAACCCTTGCTCACCCCTATCCTTTGAGAGTTAGGCAAGACCTATATGAAGTGCATTCTTACATGACGTTCGTTGCATCTAGCACATTTAATTCACTTCTTAGCCTAGAAAAAGTTTTCTCATCAGGTGGTTTAGTGAAGATATCCGCCAATTGTTCTTCGGACCTAACACCTCTCAAGGAGATGTCTCCCTTAGCTTCATGGTCCCTTAGGAAATGATGGCGAATATCAATGTGCTTAGTGCGGGAGTGTTGAACAGGGTTTTTAGCTATCTTAACCGCACTTTCATTGTCACAAAGGAGAGGCACACAACCAAGTTTAATACCAAAGTCCAAAAGGGTTTGTTTCATATAAAGAATTTGAGCACAACATGCACCGGCCGCAATATACTCCGCTTCCGCCGTGGACAAGGCGACGGAGTTTTGCTTCTTGCTTGACCAAGATACTAGGGAATGCCCAAGCAAGTGGCACCCACCGGAGGTACTCTTGCGATCCACGCGGTATCCGGCAAAGTCCGAATCCGAGTATCCCACAAGATGGAATTTTGCACCTTTAGGGTACCACAAGCCCACACTAGGGGTATGCTTAAGATACCTAAGTATCCTAAAGACCGCCTTCCTATGCGATTCTTTAGGTGCCGCTTGAAAGCGAGCACACAAGCATACACTAAACATGATATCGGGCCTAGATGCGGTAAGGTAAAGCAATGAACCAATCATAGAACGGTAGTTAGATTGATCAATAGGTTTACCGTCCTTATCCGTGTCGAGATGACAATTGGTTGCCATTGGAGTGCTTCTTGAGCTACAATCTCCCATCTCAAATTTCTTCAAGAGGTCCTTGGTGTACTTCTCTTGATAGACGAAGGTCCCCTCTTGAAGTTGCTTGATTTGAAATCCAAGGAAGAAGTTGAGCTCTCCAATCATTGACATCTTGAATTCCCTAGACATCATTTTGCCAAACTCATGGCTAAGAGCTTCGTTAGTTGAACCAAAAATAATACCATCAACATAAATTTCACAAATGAACAAATCTCCGTTGATGTCCTTGGTGAAGAGTATGGTGTCCACCCTCCCGATCTTGAATCCTTGCATGACGAGGAAGTCCCGTAGTCGTTCGTACCATGCCCTAGGTGCTTGCTTGAGCCCGTAGAGCGCCTTGTGCAACCTATACACATGATTAGGATTCCTCGGATCTTCAAACCCGGGAGGTTGTTCAACATAAACAAGCTTGTTAATGTAATCATTAAGAAAGGCACTTTTCACATCCATTTGATAAAGCCTAATGCTATGATGTGATGCAAAGGCAAGAAGTATACGGATGGCTTCTAGCCGGGCGACCGGAGCAAATGTCTCCCCAAAGTCTAGTCCTTCAACTTGCGAGAACCCTTTGGCCACAAGTCTTGTCTTGTTGCGGACCACAACGCCATTCTCGTCTTGTTTGTTGCGGTACACCCACTTTGTTCCGATGACGTTCTTGTCCTTGGGTCGCTCCTCCAACACCCAAACTTCATTGCGGATGAAGTTGTTGAGTTCTTCTTGCATGGCCATCACCCAATTTGGGTCTTGGAGTGCTTCTTCAATGTGAGTGGGTTCTACACACGAAACAAACGAGTAGTGCTCACAAAATGAAGCAAAGTGGCGAGAACGTGTGCTTACACCCCTTGACGGACTTCCAATGATTTGGTCCATTGGATGCGCCTTGGAGATGCGTCCATGCCTCATAAGTGGTTGTGAAGCACTTGGCGAAGGTGATGCGTGTTGCTCCTCTTGTGGTTGGACTTGATCATGGACTTCTTCTTCTTGATGTTGTTGTGCTTGTGAGTCTTGAGTCGGCAATGGATCATCCTTCTCTTCTTCGTCAACTTGAGGTGCCATGGAGGTGTTGTTGTTGGAACTTGAAGCTCCCCCTTGATCATGGCTCTCCTCAACTTCCGGCTTGATGTCTCCAATGGTCATGTTCTTCATGGCTTCTCGTAGAGGCTCATCATCTATTTCATCATGACCAAAACTCTCCTCTTGGGAGCCATTAGATTCATCAAACTCAACATCACAACTTTCCTCAACTAAACCGGAGGTTTGGTTGAATACTCGATATGCTTTTGAGTTTGATGCATAACCAAGAAATATACCAACATCACATCTTCTTTCAAACTTACCGAGCCTTTTCTTGCGGTAGATGTAGCACTTGCATCCAAAGACTCAAAAGTAGGAGATGTTGGGCTTTCTCCCAATGAGGAGCTCGTACGGGGTCTTTTGAAGTAGTCGATGTAGATAGACCCTATTTGCGGCATGGCACGCCGTGTTGATCGCTTTGGCCCAAAACTTCTCCGATGTGCTGTAGTCATCAAGCATTGCTCTTGCAAGAGTGATGAGTGTCTTGTTCTTCCTTTCAACGACACCGTTTTGTTGAGGCGTGTATGTGGCCGAAAACTCATGTTTCACGCCTTCGCGGTCACACCACTCCCCAATGTTGTAGTTCTTGAATTCGGTGCCGTTGTCACTCCGGACCTTGATGATGGGAAGTTGAAATTCCCTTTGAGCGCAGTTGGCGAAGGTCTTGAACACTTCCGGAGTTTCACTCTTGTCTCCTAAAAATAGAGTCCAAGCATAGCGAGAATAGTCATCAACAATAACGAGACAATAGAGGTTACCGCCAAGGCTTTGATATGTGGACGGTCCGAAGAGGTCCATGTGGAGTAGTTCAAGTGGCTTGGAGGTTGACACCATTGTCTTCATTGGGTGGTGTGAAGCAACTTGCTTCCCAGCTTGACAAGCGCTACAAAGCTTGTTCTTCTCAAATGTGACATCCTTCATGCCGGTCACCATCCCAAGCTTGAATGACTTCTTGAGTTTGCTCATCCCTATGTGCGCTATGCATCGGTGCCATAGCCAACCCAAGCTTGTCTTAGTGAAAAGACAAGTGGTCAAGCTAGCATTCTTGTTGGCGAAGTCCACTAGGTAGAGATGTCCATGTCGGAATCCTTTGAAGACTATGTCTTGGCTAGTTTCACTACTCACAACAACATCATTTTTGCTAAATGTGCACGTTAGTCCAAGATCACATAGTTGTGCAATAGAAAGTAAATTAAAACTAAGTGACTTAACGTACAAAACATTAGAAATGGACAAATCATTTGAAATAGCAATTTTACCTAACCCAATTACCTTTCCCTTAGAGTTATCACCAAAGGTGACTTGTTCATGATTGCTGGGGTTTTCTATGGTGGTGAACATACCATCATTGCCGGTCATATGTTGGGTGCACCCGCTATCGAGTACCCAATGCTTTCCTCCGGCTTTGTAGTTCACCTACACACATGAATTCAATTTTTAACTTTAGGCACCCAAGCCAACTTAGGTCCTTGTATGTGTGATACAAGTGTCTTTGGGACCCAAAGTTGCTTGGGGAGCTTCCCCTTCATGTCCTTCATGTCCTTGCCAATGAACCTAGCCTTCACCTTGCCATCTACTTTACCTAAGAGATAATAATGATCATTGAAAGTAGATTTGTAATTAGTAGGAAGCTTGGGAGAGGGTCGGTTAGGAAGAGGACACTCCCTTGTGTGGTGACCGGTGACCTCACAATGTTGGCAATAAGAACCAACTTCTTTGATGAAGCTTGTTCTTAGCTCCGGTGAGGGCACCTTTCCTTTGTTGGGCACCGGGAAGGATCCAAGTCCTCTTTTGTTGAAGGCCTTTGCTTGTTGGAAGAGGATTTCCTTGTGTTTGACCTCCCCTTTTGAAAGTCTAGCCACACTAGTGCGGAGACTCTCAATTTCTTCCAACAAGTCCTTCTCCCTAGCATTAGCTTTCAAAGGCAAAGACTTGTGCAAAGCATTAGTGGCATGAGAAGTAATGGATATCTTATCATTAAGAGTTTGCTTCTTCATATTTTTCAACTCTTGATCAAGCATGTCATGAGCAAGGTCAAGTGTTTGATGTTCTTGTATTAACTTGTTGTGCTCTTCCAAGAGTGTTTGGTGTGCTAAGTTAAGTTCATGATTATCTATCTTGATTTTAGCCTTTTCTTCCTCAATTTGCTTGACATGGGATTTGAGCGTGTCATGCTCTTTGAGTATGCTTTCATACTTGTCAAGCAAATCAAGGTTAGCACTCTCAAGTCTAGCACGAGTTTCTTCAAGCACTTTAACCTTACTCTTTTCCCTCTTAATGATAGCATGATATTCATTTATCAAAGAATTTATATCATCGGGGGAAAGCTCATCATCGCTAGAGTCATCACATACCTTGGTGTTACCTTTCGCTATGAGGCACATGGGCGGTGGATGAAGAGGTGCATCATCATTGTTGGCGATGGCGAGGCCGGCCAAGCTTTCTTCTTCCTCTTCACTCTCTTCATCACTTGTTTCTTCATCGGTGACCCATTCATTTGCCTCACACATGAACACCTTTTGTGGGCCGTTTCTCTTCTTTGGGAAGAGCCTTGCCTTCTTGCCCTTGTCATGTTTCTTCTTCCCAAAGGATCTTGGCTTTGGTTTGGCTTCTTCTTCATCATCATCACTTCCTTCAAGCTTGTGATGCTTGCTCTTGTGGTTCTCTCTTCGTTTGTCCGGTCTTGGACAATCATAGGAGATGTGGCCTTGATCACCACAATTGTAGCAAGTCTTGTGATCATCTCTCCTTGGTAGAAATGCTCTCTTCTTGTGGCTTGTTTTCTTGGTGGAGGCCTTTAGAGCAATTGTCTTTGAAGATGATTGCTCCATCATCCCAAGTACACTCATCTCATGAGCGTGTATTTCTCCAATGAGCTCCGAAACTTCAATGTGGTCAAGTGACTCTTTTTGGAGCATGGAGTTGATGATGTTGTACTTTGGCTTGGGAAGGAGCATGAGGATCTTGCGGTTGATGAGTCCCTTGCCAAGAGAAGCAATGTCAAGAGCATTTATTTCTTCAATAAGCACATTTAAGCGAGATAACATCTCATTAACATTTTCATGAGGTAGCATCTTAAATTCATCATATTTTGCTTTAAGCATGTGATAGTTAAGTTCCTTGACCCTAGAAGAACCCTCATGAATCTCTATTAAGCAAGCCCAAATTTCACAAGCCCTTTCCTTGCTAGCAATCCTAGAAAACACATCTTGACTAATGCATTCATAAATAGCATTCCTAGCTTTATCATCCCACTTAATTTGATCACCAATATAATTATGTTCTCCAAACCCCACGTGGGTCGCTTCCCATACTTCGGGAGCAATAGCCTCAAGATAAGCGCGCATGCGTGCTTTCCAATAGGCAAAGTTCTTGCCCTCGAAGATAGGAACCGAACCCCCAACCTTGGCCATTTTAGCTCTCTAGCGGTGAAGCTAGAATGATCCTATGAGCAACCTTGCTCTGATAACAATTGTAAGGACCGAATGCCCAAGAGGGGGGGTGAATTGGGCTTTCTTCGAAAAATTCTAAGCAATGAAACTTAATTTCTAAAGCCCGATTCCCTACGCAAACTATCTATGCATTCTAGTAGATAGAAACTTCACAGAATATAAAATGCATAAAAGTAAGGGAAAGGAGAAGGATGCAAACTCCCGAGGAGACAAGGATTTATCCCGTGGTTCGGCAAGATCGTCAAGATCTTCCTACATCCACGTTGTGGCACCCACCAAGGGGTTTTGCCACACCCAAGTCACCGAGACAAGGGATCTTCACTAATCCTCTCCGTTCGCCTTCCTTGGCAAGGTGGAGCTCAAGCCTTGTACAACTTCGACCTTCCGGGCTTCCACACACGCCTTGGCAAGCTCCAGAAGTCTTCTCACAGTTACAAATACCAAGGGCACTCTCTTGAGGCTCTCACACTATCCTAGAGAGTCCACTCACCCAGAATGAGGCACACAAGCTCTCTCTCTAGCTAGTTCTAGCCTAAATCTTGGTGTATAGATGATCGAAATGGTGTGGAAGTGATTGCTCTTGGTCTTGAACACTTGTGGATGTGTTTATGGTGTCTGGTGGTCAAGACTTGACGAAATGACAGGATTAGGGGGTATTTATAGCCAGCCTCCCCGAAATAGCCGTTGGAAAAGTAGGCTGACAGAACTTTACTGTGAACACCGGATGATTCGATGTCTCCCCTTTAGTTATCATCGGTCAAGTTACTTTAGCTGACGTCATTGTGTCAGATATGACCGTTGTTAGACCGATGTTGATCCTGTCTTCTCATCGGATGATCCGGTGGCTCTTCCTCCAGAATTTACTCAAACTTGATGCTTACTGGAGTAATCGACCGATGTGTGCTTCTGTGTCCATCAGATGATCCGGTGAGTTGATTCTGAGAATTGGTCCAGAAATAATTGCTTTTGTTGAATTAGACCGATGTGCACTTTGCTTCATCATCGGGTGATCTGGTGTGTACTTCTCCAGAATAGTTGAGAAATTTATCCTTCTGTTGGATTGGACCGATGTACCACTTCCTACACATCGGATGATCCAGTGTGTACTTCAGTTTTGAGGTCTTCTTCTTCTGTTGACACAACTTGACCGATGTAGTCATTTCACAGAACATCGGATGATCCGGTGTGTTGATCTTGTTTGCTTCGAGTTGTTTTAAGTTGATCTTTTGGAATTTGCTTGAGTGACCTCTTTGACATTTGTTGGGAATGTTCTTCTGATGAATATTGAGTTCCTTGTGTTGTCAATTTTGATGGAATTGTGTTGACGTATGAGTTCTTATTTTAGTCTTCATGAAAATCGATTAACCCTTTAGAATAGTTCGTTGAGGGGTCTCCATTTGTATCCAATGAGAACTAGATGATATGAATAGATAGTTCATTACGTTTGATGTGTTATACGTGAGACCTCGCATCCACAAACTCATTAGTAATATCTAACGGTTGTCATTAATCACCGAAACCACCTCATGGGGGCCTAGATGCTTTCAGCAATAAAGCTGTAACACCACGAACCAGTAATTCGTGGCAACAGATCCTAATGCAACGACTGTGTTCCGTGACAATAAAGTTGTAACGCCACGAACCAGTATTTCGTGGCAACAGATCCTAATGCAACGATTGTGTTCCGTGGCAATAAAGCTGTAACGCCACGAACCAGTAATTTGTGGCAACAGATCCTAATGCAACGATTGTGTTCCGTGGCAATAAAGTTGTAACGCCACGAACCAATAATTCGTGGCAACAGATCCTAATACAATGACTGTGTTCCGTGGCAATAAAGCTGTAACGCCACGAACCAGTATTTCGTGGAAACAGATCCTAATTGAAAGTGCATCTAGGTTCCCCGTGGGTTTTGGATGATTGATGACGACAATTAAGTCGCTAATGATCTCATGTGATCTTAGCACAGGTGTGGACTCGATTGGAGACGCAAACCCTCAAAAAGGAAAAGGAAGGAAACGGAGTCGACTCGAAGCGTAGAAACTAGGGTTTCTAGCGTGTTGAGTTAGACTAGCCATAGAAATAGGAGGGTGTGTGCGTAAAGTGCAAAGAGATCAAAGTAGGAGCTCAAAAGTGGTGGTTGAGGTAGAAACCCTATTTGAAGTTGAAGTTAGTGTAGTCTGGCAGGAGTGGCAGACTAGTTACATGTGTAGTCCGCTCCTGGCCAGACTAGTTCGTTTTCACACGGACCAGAAGGTCCTGTGTGACTTCGGACTAGTCCGTAGTGGACCGGACTAGTCCGTGGTACCCCTTGGAGTGGAGTTTCAGGACTAAGTCCTAGAGAGCAGACTTGTCCGTTTTGGGGCGGACCAAAAGGTCCTGTGTGAGATCGGACTAGTCCGTCCGTGGGTTGGACTAGTCCATGGTCCCGAGTGCAGAGTGGTTTTGCGACTAAGTCTGGGTAGGCCGGACTAGTCCGCCCTTGGGGCCGGACTAGTCCGTGGCCTCCAGACTAGTCCGTTTTCACACGGAACAAAAGGTTCTGTGTGAGATCGGACTAGTCCGGTGAGGGCCGGACTAGTTCGTTGTCGAAGTTACCGTTTGAATTTGAAGTTTGGCGGGTAGCGTGACGATTGCCGCGCAGTGCGACAGTTGTCAGAGGGGTCAGTGGTCCCTTAGGCCGGACTAGTCCGGGCCTGAGGCCGGACTAGTCCGCCCTTTTGCTGAGGTCAGCAGTTTGGGCTCGGGACCCCTATAAAAAGGGGACCCCCGGCCTCATTTCAAATACTCTCGAACCCTAGCGCCGCCACAGCCAACTTGGAGCACTCTTGAAGCATCCCGACCCGATGATCGGAACTAAACATGTAATATAATACCAGAAACTATGTTCGGTACAATATATTACAATCCAAGTGGAACCAAATCATACAGAGCTTTATTACAGCGGAATAGTCTTATGGATAATAACGATAACAGCTAACAGGAACGCGATAGTAGTCAACATCATGGAGGCGATTAGCTCTTCCTCGCACATGGTTCCACCTTCGCCACTTGAGTGCGGACGCGACCCTACTCGAAGTCCTCCGGAAGAAAGTCAGGATCCTCTGAAGATATTAGCAACGTTTGAGTACGAAGGTACTCAGCAAGATATTAATGTGATGCACAAATAATAATGCAACCCAATGCAACCAAACGTCTCACCCAAAGACATCCATCATCTCAAACTCACAGTAGGTAGCTTGCTAGTTGTCAGGACCACACCATAACCCGTCCCTTACCGAGGACACGGCCAGTTCGAACATATTTACACTCTGAAGAGGTTGTACACAACACACACGCACAGAACTATCTAAAGATAGTTCGTCATAACCGACACCTAGTCGGAGCATCACCCTATACAGTCGCCCTCAAACCCCGGGTCATGACTAGTATCAGTCCACACCCAAGAACCATCCACCGTGGACAACTGTCAAGGCTAGCCACTAGGATTAGGCTACGCCCTGCCCATACAGGATCATGTGGATATACTGAAGAAGTTAAGTGAGATGTCAAAACAACTCAGTCCTTAAGTTTCACCAGGGCAGCCACCATACACCAAGCCAGAACTGTAAGTCTACCACCACGGTAGCCTTACCCAACACCAACCCGTCTGCCCTAGTCTCAATATCCAGTCTGCCCTCACCCAATGTACCATCAACACCATCATCAACATCATGGCATCATATCAATATGCAATCATAAAAATCAGCATGGCTTCTCTCTGTCACTCGAGTCACTAGTACTCGCAAATGCAATAATATAGTATATTTGATAACAACGGATAATCCTCACATAGGTGCAACATGACAAAGAAAGGGGCAATGCAACTTGCCTTCACTACCGTCTTGCGCGGAGTAGTTCTCCTGGTCTTGTTGCGGCTCCGGGTTCTCCTCCAGCAAAGGTTCTGAACCGGCATGCGCACAAACGGAAATACAAGCCAAACAAACATATATTCAATACATCACATCAAAATAGTCGTATTCCCTAGATTATAAGTTAATATGATTTTTAAAGAAAGAATCGTGTTAATCGGGGTTTGTATGAGTGAGTTAAGAATTTTATAGTGCCGGTCAAGTATTAAATCCGAAAATAAATAAATAAAGGTTTGGGTTCTGGAAAGATGTTTTCATTTAGCTTGTTCTAAGATTACTGCAGTGCTGGTTCTAAGCATGTGCTAATAGACTGAGCTTGTGATGTGCGTTGGTTCACTAGCTGCTACTAGTATATGGGTCAAGGATTTAATTAATTAACTAGACTAATTACTGCAGCTCAATTCCTTGGATACGTGAGTCAGAGGCCTGGCTGCCACATGGTTCTAACGTGGACCACAAGGACTAAAGAATATTTAGTTAAATCCACTTAATTTATTACCATTGATTTAGTTAATGAGAGGAAGTAACAGCCAGCCCATACAGGACAGCTAACCGAGAGGCAACGGAGCCTTCTCCTTACCCTGCTATTCTCTCTCTCCCTGCAATCATCTACCGACTGCCAGCTCGAATCCATCAGGGAAACAGGGGAGATGCGGTCTGGGAGGGGGAATCGCACCCTGCCGCCCTGGCTAGCTCAGATGCGGCCGGGATTTAGACAGTAGAGAGGAAAAATGAACGGCAGTGGCCGACGATGGTCGGGGACAGGTATGGGAACAGGGAGAGCGGCTCAAGGATGAGTTACGGACGCAGGATCGACGGGGAAGGCGCTTACCTAGGTCGCTGCTTGGACGGAAAAACTCCACACCGGAGATCGACGCAGCCACAGCGCCTTCGCAGCACGGGAGCACGGCAGGGAAGAGAGCCGAGGTGTTTTGCCTGGTCTGAGTGAGAAAGGATAAGGACTAGAAAGCTGAGCAGTAGATTTTTATAGAGGATGAACACTGCAAGTAGGTAACCGGGTAGATGAAGAGAGTAACTCCATTGCGTAAAGAATCAAGCTCCGGTCGCTTCTTTGCGTGCGCATGCAGTGGCGTGGGTCGTAGATCAATGGAATCACCGCCGGCGTGCACGGCGAGTCTGCCGGACGGTGCGTCGGCTAGCGCGTGGCGCGGCTCAGTCGATGGGACGCTATGGTCGCGGTTCGCGGCGCACAGACCAAGAGGCTAATAAAGAAAGCGCGTCAAGAGCGTACGGCATGCTGGTCACATATTTAAATTATTTGACTAACAGATTTTTATTATTTTATTTAAATATATTTACTTATTTACGTACTAGGTTAATGTATAAACATGATTTATTTATTTATAAAATACGGGATGTTACAGACCTACCCCACTTGGATTGAATCTCGTCCTCGAGATTCGGCTAATCTTCAAAGAGATGAGGAAACTCCGATCGCAACGCATCTTCTCTCTCCCAAGTAGCTTCAGTTTCTGAATGTCTGCTCCACTGAACACGACAGAGGGTGACAGAACTTGTTCGTGTTCCTCGAGTAACGATATCCAAGATCTTCATTGGCACCTCCTGGTAGCGCAGGTCATCCTGCAGGTCTAAAGTGTCTTGGACCACTTGTTCTTCAGGTAACCGCAGACATTTCCTTAGTTGAGATACATGGAAGACATTGTGTACACCTGACATCTCTTCAGGTAGTTGAATCTTATACGCTACTGCTCCAATCCTTCCCAAAACCGGAAACGGTCCAATGTATCGCGGTGCTAACTTCCCGCGCACTTGAAACCTGCGCGTGCCGCGGATCGGTGATACTTTAAGATACACGTGATCCCCAATATCAAAAGTAAGTTCACGTCGTCTCTTGTCTGCATAGCTTTTCTGGCGTGACTGAGCTGCTTTCATATTGGCTCGGATCTCCGCTACCTTGTCTTCAGCTGCCACGATGAAATCCGGACGCTCCACCATACGGTCTCCCACTTCAGACCACATGAGCGGAGTCCTACACTTCCTTCCGTATAGAGCTTCAAATGGGGACATCTTAATGCTGGTCTGAAAACTGTTGTTGTAGGAGAACTCAGCATATGGTAAACTATCTTCCCAATCTTTACCATAAGTGAGCACAGCGGCTCTCAACATATCTTCTAAGATTTGATTGATCCTTTCGGTCTGACCATCTGTTTGAGGGTGGTATGCTGTGCTAAAGTCCAACTTAGTGCCAAGTGCTTTCTGAAGACTTTTCCAAAATCTCGAGGTAAACTGGGTACCTCGGTCTGAAACTATCCTTGAAGGTATACCATGGAGCTTCACGATACGATCTATGTATAACTTGGCCAGTTTGTCTCCACCATAGGTAGTGCGCACAGGAATAAAGTGTGCGACCTTTGTAAGGCGGTCAACCACTACCCATACGGAATCATTACTATTCTTGGTTCTTGGTAAGCCAGTGATGAAGTCCATTCCTATCTCATCCCATTTCCACACTGGAATTGGTAACGGCTGAAGTAGGCCACTCGGCTTCTGATGTTCAGCTTTGATTCTCTTACATACATCACAACAGGCCACAAATCGAGCTACATCGCCTTTCATGCCAACCCACCAATACTTCTCTTTGAGATCCAAGTACATCTTGGTAGCTCCAGGATGTATAGAGTATGCGGAGTTATGAGCTTCATCCATGATGGTGTTTCGGTAGTGACCTTGTGAAGGCACACACAACCGTTTCTTGAACCACAATATTCCATTCCTATCAACTCTAAAATCTGGAGCTTTGTTTTCACCGGTCTGTCCCTTGATCTCCATCAACTTTTCATCCTCATGTTGCGCTTTCTTGATCTGCTCTTCGAGCATAGGCTGAACACTAAGGTTGTAACTGCAAGAGTGGAGTATGACTCTTAGGTTCAACTTACACATCTCATCACATAGCTGTGGTATTTGTGTTACCAAGTGGTGGCAATAGGCTTTCCTGCTGAGGGCATCCGCTACCACATTGGCTTTACCCGGATGATAATGGATTTCCAAATCATAGTCCTTGATTAACTCCAACCATCTTCGTTGCCTCAGATTGAGATCTGACTGGGTAAAAATATACTTGAGACTCTTGTGATCTGTGTAAATCTCGCACTTGTTTCCAATTAGATAGTGTCTCCAAATCTTCAAGGCATGTACTACTGCACCTAACTCCAAGTCATGTGTTGGGTAGTTCTGCTCGTGTGGCTTTAGCTGACGAGATGCATATGCTACTACTCGTCCTTCTTGCATTAGCACACATCCGAGTCCCCGTTTTGAAGCATCACAATAGATGACGAAGTTCTTATGAATATCTGGTAGGATCAACACAGGTGCAGTGGTTAGTCTTTGCTTTAACTCGCAAAAACTCTGTTCGCAAGCTTCAGTCCAAATGAACTTCTTGTCCTTCTTGAGCAATTCTGTCATTGGTCGAGCAAGCTTAGAGAATCCTTCAATGAATCTGCGGTAGTATCCGGCTAAACCGAGAAAACTACGAATCTGCTTAACTGATGTCGGTTGCTCCCAAGATGACACATCTTCAACTTTCTTTGGATCCACTGCAACTCCTTCAGCTGTGAGAACATGTCCAAGGAAACTAACCTTCCTTAACCAAAACTCACATTTGCTAAACTTGGCATACAAATGGTGACTTCGGAGTCGTTCCAAGACAACACGCAGGTGTTGTGCATGTTCTTCTTCACTGCATGAATAGACCAGAATGTCATCAATGAAGACAACAACAAACCTGTCTAGTTCTTGCATGAACACTCGGTTCATCAAGGTCATAAAGTAAGCTGAAGCATTGGTTAGTCCAAAGGACATCACTGTGTACTCAAACTGTCCATAGCGAGTCACAAATGCAGTCTTGGGTATATCCTCAGGCCTGATCCTCACTTGATTGTATCCAGACCTCAAGTCAATCTTTGATAAGAACTTAGCTCCCTTCAACTGGTCAAACAAATCATCTATCCGAGGTAGAGGATACTTGTTTTTGATGGTCATCGCATTAAGAGCTCGATAGTCCGTACATAGCCTCTTGCTTTTATCCTTCTTTTCTACAAAGAGGACTGGTGCAGCCCATGGTGATGCACTACGTCTAATATATCCCTTTTCTTGCAGCTCATCTAACTGCTTCTTTAACTCTGCTAGTTCTGGGGCAGCCATCCTATAAGGTCTCTTAGCAATTGGGGCAGTTCCGGGAACTAGTTCAATGGAGAACTCAATTTCTCTTTCTAGTGGCATGCCTGGTAATTCTTCTGGAAACACATCAGCATACTCTCTGATTACTGGTATTCCTTGAAGTGTTGTAACCTTCATGTGATTTATCATTGGTTCTGATATACTAGGTTGGACATGACATGTGATAGTCTTTCCTTCATGGTTGGTCACCGTCAACAACCTTTCTGCACAAGTTATGGTTCCTTTGCACTTGACCAACCAATCCATGCCAAGGATCACATCAATTCCATGGGAGTCAAGCACTACTAGGTTGACAAAGAATACTACCCCACTTAGATTCAAAGGGATATGGTTAACTCCTAGATGGCAGGGTATATAACCTCCCGGTGATTTGGTTATTAAAGGCCTCCTAAGGGCCACTGCTGATATATCATTCGACTCAATGAAGTGTGATGATATGAACGAGTGTGATGCACCAGAATCAAATAGCACTGAAGCTAAGACTGATTGAACCAAAAACTCACCGAGTAACACTCCTGGTGCTGCATCTGCCTCCTTGGTGTAGACGTGGTTCACCGTGGCTTTTCCGAAGGTCGGTGGCGTCCTAGAGGGTGGTCCACGACTTCCTCCAGCTGGTTGCCTTGGTCCATTAACTGAGTTGGAGAACGTTGAGGCTGCTGGTTTATTTTTGTAGGGACAATAAGGAGAAATATGACCAGGTTCACGACAATTGTAACAAATCCTCTGGTCACCCATCCGACTCACTCCAGATTGTTGGGGTTTGAAGGAACCTTGAGGTTTGGCAGAGTGCATTGGCTGTCTGAATGTGGTGGATGGTGCCCTGTTGGAAACTCCACTCTGGGTCATCTGACCTGAGTAAGCTGGTTGTTGCTGCCTCGGCATAGAGTAAGCAAACTGTTGGGTCCGCTGTCCAGAATAAGCCGGTTGATAAGTCTTCTGAGACTTTGCTTGTTGGGACAGTTTGTGACTCTCAAACTTCCTCTTCCTCTCCTGCATCTCATCCTTCTTATTCTTCTCTGTGATGATAGCTCTATTCACCATGGTGTTGAAATTTGGGTAGACAGATGCTCCAACCAAGGTCTTAATCTCTGGATTAATGCCACGCAGAAAGGCATCCCGCTTCTTCTCATCAGTGTCCACGGTACTAGGGTCGTAGCGTGACAAGCTTGTGAAACTATGTAGGTATTCCATCATGGTCATACCTCCCTGGTGCAGATTCCTGAATTCCTCCTGCTTCATCTTCACCACACTGCTAGGAATGTGATGATCTCTGAACAGCCTTACAAACTCCTCCCATATCATGGTCTTAGCATCTGCATTCATATCTCTATAGCTCTGCCACCAAGCTAAAGCAGGTCCTCTCAGTTGTTGCACTGCTAGTAGAACCTTATCCATCTCATTTGCATGTACAACCTCGAGCTTCATCTCGATCTCTCTCAACCAATCATCTGCTTCAATGGGATCATCAGATCCAGCAAATTTAGGTGGGTTCATCCTACTGAAGTCTGCGATCTGGTGGTTGCCCTGAGGTGCTGGCTGATGGTGGTTCATGCCCAGATTGCCTTGAGCACCAAGTGTGTTTGTCAGCATCTCCAGAAGTCGAGTCTGACGGTCCAAGATAGCAGTCAAGTCATAAACGGGCGCTTGTGTTGGTGGTGGCGGTGGTGGTAGTGGTGCTGCGGGTGTACTGTTCGCCGACTCTTCTGGTTGTGCTCCGCCCGGAAGGATTGGGGCATTTTGATAAGGGAGATTTTGGTTCACTTCCTGCCCTATCCTACCTCGGTTCGTACGGCAAGACATCTGTGACAAGGAGGGTGAGTATTAGCCAACAGTTGATTTTAATAACATTGCTTTACTTAAGGATAATATTCATTATTTATCGATGTGCTTTTATATATACACATAACAATATATATATTATTATATATACCATGCAAAGCACACAAATATCAAGCATTGCAAGCACACACCAAAAATTCATTCATTAAAAAAAAAACGGATACATGATACATTAGGACATGTCGTCCCTAGGTCTGTCCTCTTAAGGATCAGCCGGGACCTCTGCCTGACTACTGGGTCCTGCGGTGTGATCTTCAGGATCTTCCTCTTCACCTCCACGAGGCGATGTTGGAGGGGTGAGTGGCACAGGCTCACGAATCCTCCTACGAGGGCTAGACAGGTGATACATTGGAACTCCTTCCAGGATAAGCGGTTCAGCAGTTGCGATGGCTTGGCGGTCTTTGCGCTTGGCTCGCTCCACGAGGTAGACACCCCTAAGTAGCTGGCTGTGGCGGTCTTCCTGCTCCCTGAGATCCTCCTCGACCAGGGCAACACGGCTTTCGGCGCTAGCAGTACGGGTGTCAGCCTTTGCTAATGCTAGTTTAGCTTTCCGCCAACGAGTTTCCAATGCCTCCGCGCGCTTGATGAGGGTCTTCACACGCTGGTTCTGCAGGTCGCACAAGTCGTCCAAGCTCAACAAGTAGCCGGACATAGCAACAATGGTGGGATCATCTTCAGTAGACCCAAGGCCTTCCAGGTTGCGGATCCTTGCTGTCCAGGCAGGACGAGTACGATCCAGTGGTGGGAAATACTTCATGGGTGTGGAACCCAGATGCCAGTCAAACATGTCGCACAGGTACTTCAGAGCTTTGCGGGCAACAAGCTGACAAGTGTCTTTCATGCGGCATCCTGTAGCGGTGACGTTCCATGGCTTCATCTCCAGGAATTTGTCACTGGCACCAATGTGCACCGTGACCTCACAACTTTCAGTTCCATGCTCCATAAACTCATGACCCACGTACTCCGGGCGATCCATAATACCAAGTCGGAAGGTTGCACCATAGAGCACCTTGGGGAAGCCATCTTCATTGATGCAGAAGGTAGTGATGCGATCGTCGGCCATCTGGCTCAGAACATGGCACAAGGATTAGTTAAGAGCAAAAACTACCACCAAGGCTCTAAAGTCCAATGGTTCCTATAGTAAAGTCAGTATACGGTCTCCTACGGTCACTTACGTACTAGGGTCTGCATCCTACAGCCAAGTATGGCTCTGATACCACTTGAAGCGTCCCGACCCGATGATCGGAACTAAACATGTAATATAATACCAGAAACTATGTTCGGTACAATATATTACAATCCAAGTGGAACCAAATCATACAGAGCTTTATTACAGCGGAATAGTCTTATGGATAATAACGATAATAGCTAACAGGAACGCGATAGTAGTCAACATCATGGAGGCGATTAGCTCTTCCTCGCACATGGTTCCACCTTCGCCACTTGAGTGCGGACGCGATCCTACTCGAAGTCCTCCGGAAGAAAGTCAGGATCCTCTGAAGATATTAGCAACGTTTGAGTACGAAGGTACTCAGCAAGATATTAATGTGATGCACAAATAATAATGCAACCCAATGCAACCAAACGTCTCACCCAGAGACATCCATCATCTCAAACTCACAGTAGGTAGCTTGCTAGTTGTCAGGACCACACCATAACCCGTCCCTTACCGAGGACACGGTCAGTTCGAACATATTTACACTCTGCAGAGGTTGTACACAACACACACGCACAGAACTATCTAAAGATAGTTCGTCATAACCGACACCTAGTCGGAGCATCACCCTATACAGTCGCCCTCAAACCCCGGGTCATGACTAGTATCAGTCCACACCCAAGAACCATCCACCGTGGACAACTGTCAAGGCTAGCCACTAGGATTAGGCTACGCCCTGCCCATACAGGATCATGTGGATATACTAAAGAAGTTAAGTGAGATGTCAAAACAACTCAGTCCTTAAGTTTCACCAGGGCAGCCACCATACACCAAGCCAGAACTGTAAGTCTACCACCACGGTAGCCTTACCCAACACCAACCCGTCTGCCCTAGTCTCAATATCCAGTCTGCCCTCACCCAATGTACCATCAACACCATCATCAACATCATGGCATCATATCAATATGCAATCATAAAAATCAGCATGGCTTCTCTCTGTCACTCGAGTCACTAGTACTCGCAAATGCAATAATATAGTATATTTGATAACAACGGATAATCCTCACATAGGTGCAACATGACAAAGAAAGGGGCAATGCAACTTGCCTTCACTACCGTCTTGCGCGGAGTAGTTCTCCTGGTCTTGTTGCGGCTCCGGGTTCTCCTCCAGCAAAGGTTCTGAACCGGCACGCGCACAAACGGAAATACAAGCCAAACAAACATATATTCAATACATCACATCAAAATAGTCGTATTCCCTAGATTATAAGTTAATATGATTTTTAAAGAAAGAATCGTGTTAATCGGGGTTTGTATGAGTGAGTTAAGAATTTTATAGTGCCGGTCAAGTATTAAATCCGAAAATAAATAAATAAAGGTTTGGGTTCTGGAAAGATGTTTTCATTTAGCTTGTTCTAAGATTACTGCAGTGCTGGTTCTAAGCATGTGCTAATAGACTGAGCTTGTGATGTGCGTTGGTTCACTAGCTGCTACTAGTATATGGGTCAAGGATTTAATTAATTAACTAGACTAATTACTGCAGCTCAATTCCTTGGATACGTGAGTCAGAGGCCTGGCTGCCACATGGTTCTAACGTGGACCACAAGGACTAAAGAATATTTAGTTAAATCCACTTAATTTATTACCATTGATTTAGTTAATGAGAAGAAGTAACAGCCAGCCCATACAGGACAGCTAACCGAGAGGCAACGGAGCCTTCTCCTTACCCTGCTATTCTCTCTCTCCCTGCAATCATCTACCGACGGCCAGCTCGAATCTATCAGGGAAACAGGGGAGATGCGGTCTGGGAGGGGGAATCGCACCCTGCCGCCCTGGCTAGCTCAGATGCGGCCGGGATTTAGACAGTAGAGAGGAAAAATGAACGGCAGTGGCCGACGATGGTCGGGGCCAGGTATGGGAACAGAGAGAGCGGCTCAAGGATGAGTTACGGACGCAGGATCGACGGGGAAGGCGCTTACCTAGGTCGCTGCTTGGACGGGAAAACTCCACACCGGAGATCGACGCAGCCACAGCGCCTTCGCAGCACGGGAGCACGGCAGGGAAGAGAGCCGAGGTGTTTTGCCTGGTCTGAGTGAGAAAGGATAAGGACTAGAAAGCTGAGCAGTAGATTTTTATAGAGGATGAACACTGCAAGTAGGTAACCGGGTAGATGAAGAGAGTAACTTCATTGCGTAAAGAATCAAGCTCCGGTCGCTTCTTTGCGTGCGCATGCAGTGGCGTGGGTCGTACATAATTGGAATCATCGCCGGCGTGCACGGCGAGTCTACCGGACGGTGCGTCGGCTAGCGCGTGGCGCGGCTCAGTCGATGGGACGCTACGGTCGCGGTTCGCGGCGCACAGACTAAGAGGCTAATAAAGAAAGCGCGTCAAGAGCGTACGGCATGCTGGTCACATATTTAAATTATTTGACTAACAGACTTTTATTA
The DNA here is from genome assembly GCA_036927565.1 of Tuctoria greenei. Taxonomy (NCBI): domain Eukaryota; kingdom Viridiplantae; phylum Streptophyta; class Magnoliopsida; order Poales; family Poaceae; genus Tuctoria; species Tuctoria greenei. The sequence continues at coordinate 18,046,828 of JAYESD010000003.1, forward strand.
TTTTATTTAAATATATTTACTTATTTACGTACTAGGTTAATGTATAAACATGATTTATTTATTTATAAAATACGGGATGTTACAACTCTTAAGCCTCTTTCTTGCCAACTTTCCCTCTAAAACTAATTCTTGAGTGGATTAGGGTTTAGTGAGGTGGAGAAGAGGAAGAACATCGCGCTTGTGCTCCCGGTTTGATCTCTTGCACTCATTGAGTCTTTGTGAGCTGTGTGTTGAGTGTGTTTTGTGTTGTTGATCATCTTTGTGGTGTGGGAGCCTCAGATTGTGAGAAGCCCCAACGAATCTTGTATTCACACTTTGAGATAGTGGAGAACCAAGTTAGGCCCGTGCGGTAAACTTGGTGAGGGAAGGGTTGTTGAACCCGGTCCTTTGTGGACTCCTCAACGGGGACGTAGATTCTTGTGTGGAATCAAACCTCGGGATAAAATCCTTGTGTCTCCGTGTTCTTCGCATTTTGTTTATCGCATACTTCGTTCTAGGGTTGCTAGTCTTGTCTTGTGCTTCACATTGCTATAATCTAGTTGAAACTTGACTTACTCTTGTGTTGGTAGTTTCTAAACTTGTCATAAACATATCCTCACTTGTAGCCTCGAGAAAATCCCCTTAAAACTTGCTAGAAACACTTTTTAGGGTTCTTCACGCAGGCTGACCGGACTAGTCCGCCCCCAGACCGGACTAGTCCGCCCCCTGTGATTTAACCTCGTTTTATTAAGTCATTTGCAGGTCGATTAGCCTATTCACCCCCCCCCCCCTCTAGGCAACTTTCAATTGGTATCAGAGCGGGACTCTCCACAAAGAGTCTAACAACTCGGAGAGATGGCCGGAGTGGTGTTTGAAGAGGTGTCGACCAATGATTCTCAACCGACACGTGAGGAGACAATGGCTTATCAAGACAAGCCAACGGATGATGAGGAGACTCGCCAGCTCAAGGCGAAGCTCCGGGAGAAGTTGAATATTGCTGTAGTTGAGCCGTCAAGCTCATCAAGTGGTGGCGGCGGGGTCAACTACAACCGACAAGGGTTCAACTATGAACGCCTTGCCGCCAACAACCACTACCTCTCCATCCCATTGGGGAAACCTCCTCAATTCGATGGAACCGACTACAGGATGTGGAAGCACAACATGAAGATCCACCTCGTGTCACTCAATCCGGCATTGTGGAAAATTGTCATGACCGGGGTGGAGATCCAGAAGGATGAGGACAACATCACACAAGAACAAGCCATCCTCATCCACCGCAACGCTCAAGCTGCGGGTGTGATCATCTCATCCCTCTCAAGGGATGAGTTCAACCGCGTCGATGGTCTTGAGGTGGCCAAAGATATATGGGACACCCTCAAGACGGCGCGTGAGGGAAATCGGGTGGTCAAGGAGGCTAAGATCGAGCTCATCGAAGGAGAGCTTGGGAGGTTCGCCATCTTGGATGGTGAATCCCCCCAAGACATGTACAACCGATTGAAGATTCTCATCAACAAAAGCCGATCATATGGCTGCACCAAGTGGACCGACCACGAGGTTGTGAAGAGGATGATCCAGGCATTCATGCCTAGGAACGTCGCTCTTTGCTCCATGATTCGAGAAAGCCCGGGGTTCACTAAAATGACCCCGGAGGAGGTCCTTGGTAGGATCATCAACCACGAGATCATGGAGAAGGAGGCGCTCTTCTACAACGACCTTCAAAAGTTCACCGCCTCCAAGATGAAGAATGTTGCACTTAAGGCAACACCCTCTTCAAAGGAGCAAGAGGAAAGCGATGAGGAGAGCCTCGACACCGATGAGGAAGAGGCCTTCTTCATCAACAAATTCAAGAGGATGAGGAGGAGGAAGAAAGGTGGATACAACCATGAGGGCAAAGGGAAGGAAAGAGCAAGGCCCAAATCAAAAAGGGCTTGCTACAATTGTGGCGAGTACGGCCACTTCATCGCTGACTGCCCCCATGAAGAAGTGAAGAAGAAGAAGGAGGGCAAACCTCAAGAGAAGAAATTCTTCAGAAAGAAGAGGCCCTCCGGACAAGCACACTTGGGCAAGGAGTGGGACTCTAACGATGAGTCCTCCTCCGAAGAAGAAGAGGAGAAGATGGCTACCATAGCCATCGGGAAGAGCTCCAAGGGAAGCAAGCTCTTCCCCAACCTCAACAACGACTACAAACCAACTTGCCTTATGGCAAAGGAGGGAAGGAGAAAGGTAACATCTCACTCCTCCTCCTCCATTTCCTCTCATGATGAATTTGATAGCGCTAGTGAGAATGAGCATATGTTTAAGGACATAAGCAAAAGCACCATGTGTAGGATGAAGTTGCTTATGGATGAGATCTTTGAGAAGGAGGATCTCATTAACAGACAAGAGGACATGCTCATCCTTGAAAAGGAGAGATGTCAAGAGCTCAACGAGCTCCTTGAGCTTGAAAGAGAGAAGAGCAAGGCATTGGAACACGAACTTGCTCTAAGTAAGAAAATGTGTTCAAGTCTTGAGGAGAAAACAATTGAGCTCAAGGATGAATTTGGGAACTTGTCAAAAGTTAACAATATCCTTGAGACTCAAGTTGAGTCTCTCAAGAACAATGTAGCCTCTTCCTCTAAGAGCTCAACCTCCTCAAAGGCCTCATCCAATGCAACCCCGCCTTGCAAGTGCTCTAACTTAATCCTTAAGCTTAAGGATGAACTCAACTTAGCACAAGGCAAGCAAGCACCAAAGGGTTCCATCTTTGACAAGGAGAAGGTGGCGTATGCACGAAGTGCATACACCAACACAAGACCTCCCCATGTCAAGGATGGTCTTGGCTATACTAGAGGTGGAAGGCACAACGCCAAAACCTCTAAGTATGGCAAAGACATGATTGTCTTTGTTAAGGGGAGTTCATCCACAACTAAAATTGAAAAGAACTCACCCTCTAGCAACACAATGCCCAAATCTGAACCACATCCTCTATTCCATGATTTTGATGCATCTTATGTGCTTATGAGGAACAAATATGGCAAAGTGTTTGCTAGATATGTTGGGCCACTCCGCAAGAGCCCCAAGCCTTGCGTGTGGGTGCCCAAATGCCTAAGCACTAACGTAAAAGGACCCAACTCCGCTTGGGTACCTAAAAGGAAGGCATAAATTTGTTTTGTAGGCTTACTCCTCCGGCGGATCGAAATGGGTGTTGGATAGTGGATGTACCAACCACATGACCGGAGAGAGGAGCATGTTCATAGAGTATGAGGAGAACGAGGACCCAAGTGAAGGAATCTTCTTTGGGGATAATAGCCAAAGGAAAATCCTTGGCTCCGGTAAAATTGCTATCTCCTCTTCGCATACTTTATCTAATGTTTTGCATGTTGATTCCCTAGACTATAATCTCCTATCCATATCACAGCTGTGTGATAGAGGATATAAATGTGTTTTTTCTAATGAGGGTGTGAATGTTCTGAGAGAGGGTAATGACTCAATAGCCTTTAAGGGAGTGCTCAAGGGAAAGCTCTATCTTGTGGACTTTACCACGGATAAGGCTCAACTTGACACATGCTTAATGGCGAAAGCCAACATGGGATGGCTTTGGCATAGAAGGCTAGCCCATGTTGGAATGAGGAACCTTCAAAAGCTCCTTAAAGGAGAGCACTTTCGTGGCCTAAAGGATGTGGTATTTGAAAAGGATAGGCCATGTAGTGCATGTCAAGCGGGAAGGCAAGTAGGAGCTCAACACCCCTCTAAGAATGTCATGACGACAACTAGACCTTTGGAGTTACTACATATGGATCTTTTTGGCCCCATTGCTTACATTAGCATCGGTGGCAGCAAGTATGGTCTAGTCATCGTTGATGACTTCTCTAGATATACTTGGGTGTTCTTCTTGCATGATAAGAGTGAAACCCCCGGTGTCCTCAAGAAATTCCTAAGGAGAGCTCAAAATGAGTTCAACTTAAGGATAAAGGCTATATGGAGTGACACTGGCACCGAATTCAAGAACATGCAAGTAGAAGAGTTCCTAGATGAGGAGGGCATCAAGCATGAGTTTTCCGCTCCCTATTCTCCTCAACAAAATGGAATTGCCGAAAGAAAGAATAGGACGCTTATTGAGATGTCAAGGACGATGCTAGATGAGTACAAAACATCGGACCGGTTTTGGGCAGAAGTGGTTAACACCGCTTGCCACGTCGTAAACCGATTGTACCTTCATCGCCTCCTCAAGAAAACTCCTTATGAGCTTATCGTTGGTAAGAAGCCCAATGTTTCTTACATTCGTGTCTTTGGTAGCAAGTGTTATATCCTCAACAAGAAGCCTAGGACTTCGAAGTTTGCTTCAAAGTCCGATGAGGGTTTCTTGCTTGGATATGACTCAAACACACAAGCGTACCGTGTGTTCAACAAATCCTCCGGAATTGTTGAAATAGCACATGACATGGTGTTTGATGAAACCAATGGCTCTCAAGTGGAGCAAGTTGATCAACATGCCATTGATAAAGAGGAACCTCCACTAGAAGCTCTAAAGAGAATGGCACTTGGAGATTTTCGCCCACAAGAACCATCTCAAAGCCCAAGTGACCATCATCACTATGAAGTAGGTCAAACCCCCATTGGACAAGTTGGAGATCCACTAGATGCTCCCCAAAGTGATAATGGGAATGAATATCAAGGGGGAGGCATGGATCAAGGGGGAGACCAAAGTGAAGAAGATGAAGCAAGTGGTTCAAAAGGTCAACCTCCGCATCCTCGTGTTCATCAAAGTGTTCAACGGGATCATCCCGTTGACAACATTCTAGGAGATATCACAAAAGGAGTAACAACACGTTCACGTGTTGCAAACTTTTGTGAGCATTTCTCCTTTGTCTCATCCTTGGAACCCCATAAGGTTGAAGATGCCTTAAGAGATCCGGATTGGGTAGTTGCCATGCAAGAGGAGCTCAATAACTTTGAAAGGAACAAGGTTTGGGAGCTTGTCAAGCGCCCACAAGCTAATGTTGTTGGAACCAAGTGGGTGTTCTGCAACAAACAAGATGAGCATGGCGTGGTAACGAGGAACAAGGCACGACTTGTGGCAAAAGGGTACTCACAAGTAGAAGGATTGGATTTTGATGAGACATTTGCCCCCGTAGCTAGGCTTGAGTCAATTCGGATATTACTAGCCTTTGCTACTCATCATGACTTCAAGCTCTACCAAATGGATGTTAAAAGTGCATTCCTTAATGGCCCAATCAAGGAAGAAGTTTATGTAGAGCAACCTCCGGGGTTTGAAGACCAAGACTATCCTAACCATGTTTATAAGTTGCGAAAGGCTCTTTATGGCCTCAAGCAAGCTCCTAGAGCTTGGTATGAGTGCCTAAGAGACTTTCTAGTTGAAAATGGTTTTAGGATAGGCAAAGCGGATTATACCCTTTTCACAAAGCACTTCAACGAGGATCTTTTTGTGTGCCAAATATATGTGGATGACATCATATTTGGTTCCACAAATAAGGTGTTTTGTGATGAGTTCTCCAAGATAATGACGGAGAGGTTTGAAATGTCCATGATGGGTGAGTTGAAGTTCTTTCTAGGATTTCAAGTAAAACAACTCAAAGAAGGGACGTTCATAAGTCAAACTAAGTATACACAAGATATTCTAAGGAAGTTTGACATGGATAAGGCAAAACCCATCAAAACCCCTATGGGGACAAATGGACACCTAGACCTAAATGAGGATGGTCCAAGTGTGGATCAAAAGTTATATAGGTCTATGATTGGTTCACTTCTCTATCTTTGTGCATCTAGGCCCGACATCATGCTAAGTGTGTGTATGTGTGCGCGTTTTCAAGCGGCACCTAAGGCTTGTCATTTGACCGCCGTTAAAAGGATCTTGAGATATCTAGTACACACACCTTCCTTAGGACTTTGGTACCCCAAAGGATCTAAGTTTAACCTCATTGGATCTTCCGATGCGGACTATGCGGGGTGCAAAGTTGATAGGAAGAGCACATCGGGTACATGCCAATTTTTGGGTCGATCTCTAGTGACTTGGTCCTCCAAGAAGCAAAACTCTATTGCTCTCTCCACCGCCGAAGCGGAATATGTTGCAGCCGGAAGTTGTTGTGCACAACTTCTTTGGATGCGACAAACCCTTAGGGATTATGGGATTAACTTGCGCAACATTCCACTCTTGTGTGACAACGAGAGTGCCATAAAGATAGCCCATAATCCGGTGGAGCACTCTAGGACCAAGCACATAGACATACGACATCACTTCTTGAGAGATCACTCAATGAAGGGAGATATTGTGATTTCTCATGTGAGGACGGAACATCAACTCGCGGATATTTTCACCAAGCCTCTTGATGAGAAGCGTTTCTGTGAGCTAAGAAGTGAGCTCAACGTTTTGGATTCTAGGAATGTAGCTTAAACCACATTCCCCACATTTTTTGAGCTATATTTCGAAAAACTCTTCTCTATCGTGATTTCTCTTCAAAATCTGTTTGAGAAAACTTTTTCTTGGAAATTGATCATGAATTTATCATATTTTTCTTCAATAATCATGTTTGTGTTGCTTGTTGTCCAAAAGGACCAATAGTGTGTGTGCAACTCAAAAATACTGTCTTTCAGCCCAATCGGACCGGACTAGTCCGCCCCTGTGGACGGACAAGTCCGGGTCCAGACTAGTCCGCGGCTGGTCCGCAGACCGGACTAGTCCGCCCCGACACCGGACTAGTCCGGCCCTTGGGGACTTAAACCGCAGGGGCGGCCAAAACCCTTCCTCTCCTCTCTCACTCCCGCCTCTCACCCACACGCGCGCTAGAAACCGCCCTCTTCGGGATTTTTCGCTCCAACCACCAAATCTCAATTCCAATCCGTGCATTGGAGTCTTTGGGAGTGAGGGATCGTTTCCCCGCGCTTCACCTTCGCAATCCATCGTCGATTTCGTCGATTCTCGCGGATTTGAGAAGGTATTCCCTCTTTTTCAAAAACTTTCCCCATTCTTGATTCTTGAGGTTTTTGATAGGAACACCTTCATTGATGTTGCTCCATATACCCTTGTGATCATAGCCTAGGAGTTTTGCGCGCTGATTTGAAGATTTTTCGACGAATCGATTAGGGTTAGGGTTTATTCTGCACAACCCGGACTAGTTCGGCACCCTGGTGGACAAGTCTGGTTTGCACAGAGCAAACCCTAGTCCCAGTCTTCTCTCGAGACTTCTTCTGCAACACTCCCTCTCCTTGGACTCATACCTTCCTTTCTATGTATTTTCCGCGGCATGTCGAACTCGGAGCGTTCCCCTTCTCGTCTCAACCCCGCGGGCGAGGAAGAACGCCCTGAGACCTATCGGGGCCGCACCGAGGAGAGAGGTGCGGAAGTGCCCCAGGAGGGCCGCACCAAGGCCCAGATTGTCGAAGCAAGGACAAAGGCTGCACTCATTAAAGTGCAGAAAGAAAAGGAATAAAGGCGGCTGAAGGCACTCGAAGCCTCCAAAGTAGCTGCCACCATCTACAATGAGGAAGAAGCCATGGCCCGAGCAACTGCAGAATCCCTCAATGAGCTAAGGAGGAAGAAGAGGCAAGATAGGGAGGCTCACAACTCCAGGGCCGCTGAGGCCAATGCCCCCAAAAGGAAGAAGCTCGTCACTGTTGGCGAGAAGGCAAAGGGCAAGGAGCAAGCCCAGAGGGAAGAAGAGCCAAGGGTCGAGCGTGACCCTAAGAAAGGAAAGGCTCCGGCTCCAGTCGAGCCGAAGAAGAAGAAGCCCTCCGTCAAGGTGCCAGCCAAGAAGGAACCCGGAGGTGTAGCTATCCGTGAAAAGGGGAAGGCCCAGGCTGTTGGCCCTCTTGTGATGCACAGTCCAGCACGCAACCCCAACCGTCAGCCCAACCTCTTAGCTAACACATTCAAAGGAAAAGGAGCTGAGAAGGCCAGGAGGCTCAGAGACGAGAATGTCTATAGGTATGAGAGGTCCACCGCTGACCCTCGGTTCTGGTGTGACTTCCATTACGATTACTATCGCACAGTCTACCAGGCCATGAAGAAGCCAGTGATCCAGGCTCAATGGGTGGACTGGACCTATATAGCCAAGAAGAAACACGAGGCATTTGATGCAGTGATTGAGGCAGCTGAGCGCCACGGAATCAAGGATATTCTTGGATTCAAGTATGACTAGAATGAGGAGGTCATAGTACAGTTCTATACCACAGTTCACTTCCACTCTCGTGGTGACCGAGCCATCACTTGGATGACCAACGGTGAGCAGTACTATGCCACCTTTGAGGTTTTTGCTCAGGCTCTTAGTCTGGAGAGTCACCTGGACCATGAGATCATTATCTCCAATCTCAAGGCCATGGACAGGGATGACATGAGCTATATGTACCCTCCTCACGTCCGGTGTGAAGCTGGACTGGCCAGGAACATCCTCCCGTTCTACAGCATCCTTAACAGGATTCTCAGGAGGACAGTGGCTCCCAAAGAAGGGGATGCAGGGATCATCCAGGGTCACCTCGGGCACCTGTTGCTCTCATTGATGGACATAAGATGTTCAACCTTGTGGATTACATCTTCGATGATATCTACAACATCTCACACACACCCAACCGTGCCTGTGGCTATGCCCCTTACATAATGTGTCTGATCGAGAAGGTGTCCGGGCTTGTGTTTGTGAAGGACACCACTCACCAGCCTCTCCGACCCCAGATGCCACCTGCCGTTCCGATTCCTCCGCGCCGGAAGAACGTGGATCCTCCCTCTTAGCCGGAGGAACCTCGTGATGGAGCCTCTCGTCGTGCCTCTCACTCCCCCGGTGGCTCCTCTAGCAGCGGAGTCCTCAAGTTTCTTCGGTCCACCTCGTGCCGCAAAGCCGAGGTGCGAGCTCAACGGACAGAGCGATACGTGAGGAAGCTCTGCGACAAGATGGAGATTCCGATGAGTCCTAAGGCCTCCGATGATGATCTCACTCCTTACCCCCTTCTCACCCCCGATGAGTTGGCACTCTTGGGTGAGACGGAGGGTACCTCCGTACCGGGCTCCGACGACGACGACGACGACGATCATGAGGAAGACGTCGAGGACCCGGAGGCCACGGAGAGCGACTCCCGCGACGGCGATAGTGATGAGGACGAGGACTAGATTTTGGGTCCTTGTCCCCCTCTTCTTTTCCTTTTTGGTGCCTTGATGCCAAAGGGGGAGAGTTAGGGGGAGTTAGTCCTTTGTGTGTGTTTGGGGGAGGTAGTATCTTTTGTGTGGTGTGTTCTTGGCATTTGGACTTAATTTGTAACTTATTCATGCTACTTGGTTGTTTACACTTGTGTAAGACTTGTTAGTGTTGTTTAATATCAATACAATGTTCTTATTGTCTATCTTATGATTATATTGATGTACTTTATGTCTTGTCACAACTGTTGAGCACATCACGTAGGCACCCCACCATAACGTGTGTGGGTATGAAAGATCTCCTCCACCTCTTTTACATGCTGCATACATTGAGGGGGAGTCATTCATACACACACAAGTTATGAAAACCAAAATTTATACTCTTATTTGTGAAGGACTTGATGTGTTGTCATCAATCACCAAAAAGGGGGAGATTGAAAGTGCATCTAGGTTCCCCGTGGGTTTTGGATGATTGATGACGACAATTAAGTCGCTAATGAGCTCATGTGATCTTAGCACAGGTGTGGACGCGATTGGAGACGCAAACCCTCAAAAAGGAAAAGGAAGGAAACGGAGTCGACTCGAAGCGTAGAAACTAGGGTTTCTTGCGTGTTGAGTTAGACTAGTCGTAGAAATAGGAGGGTGTGTGCGTAAAGTGCAAAGAGATCAAAGTAGGAGCTCAAAAGTGGTGGTTGAGGTAGAAACCCTATTTGAAGTTGAAGTTAGTGTAGTCTGGCAGGAGTGGCCGGACTAGTCCGCCTTAGGGCCGGACTAATCCGCTCCTGGCCAGACTAGTCCGTTTTCACACGGACCAGAAGGTCCTGTGTGACTTCGGACTAGTCCGTATTGGACCGGACTAGTCCGTGGTACCCCTTGGAGTGGAGTTTCGGGACTAAGTCCTAGAGAGCGGACTTGTCCGTTTTGGGGCGGACCAAAAGGTCCTGTGTGAGATCGGACTAGTCCGTCCGTGGGTCGGACTAGTCCGTGGTGCCGAGTGCAGAGTGGTTTTGCGACTAAGTCTGGGTAGGCCGGACTAGTCCGCCCTTGGGGTCGGACTAGTCCGTGGCCTCCAGACTAGTCCGTTTTCACACGGAACAAAAGGTTCTGTGTGAGATCGGACTAGTCCGGTGAGGGCCGGACTAGTCCGTTGTCGAAGTTACCGTTTGAATTTGAAGTTTGGCGGGTAGCGTGACGATTGCCACGCAGTGCGACAGTTGTCAGAGGGGTCAGTGGTCCCTAGGCCAGACTAGTCCGGGCCTGAGGTCGGACTAGTCCGCCCTTTTGCTGAGGTCAGCAGTTTGGGCTCGGGACCCCTATAAAAAGGGGACCCCCGGCCTCATTTCAAATACTCTCGAACCCTAGCGCCGCCACAGCCAACTTGGAGCACTCTTAAGCCTTTTTCTTGCCAACTTTCCCTCTAAAACTAATTCTTGAGTGGATTAGGGTTTAGTGAGGTGGAGAAGAGGAAGAACATCGCGCTTGTGCTCCCGGTTTGATCTCTTGCACTCATTGAGTCTTTGTGAGCTGTGTGTTGAGTGTGTTTTGTGTTGTTGATCATCTTTGTGGTGTGGGAGCCTCAGATTGTGAGAAGCCCCAATGAATCTTGTATTCGTACTTTGAGATAGTGGATAACCAAGTTAGGCCCGTGCGGTAAACTTGGTGAGGAAAGGGTTGTTGAACCCGGTCCTTTGTGGACTCCTCAACGGGGACGTAGATTCTTGTGTGGAATCGAACCTCGCGATAAAATCCTTGTGTCTCCGTGTTCTTCGCATTTTGTTTATCGCATACTTCGTTCTAGGGTTGCTAGTCTTGTCTTGTGCTTCACATTGCTATAATCTAGTTGAAACTTGACTTACTCTTGTGTTGGTAGTTTCTAAACTTGTTATAAACATATCCTCACTTGTAGCCTCGAGAAAATCCCCTTAAAACTTGCTAGAAACACTTTTTAGGGTTCTTCACGCAGGCTGACCGGACTAGTCCGCCCCCAGACCGGACTAGTCCGCCCTTGTGATTTAACCTCGTTTTATTAAGTCATTTGCAGGTCGATTAGGCTATTCACCCCCCCCCCCCCCCCCTCTAGGCAAATTTCACTAATGCAACGATTGTGGTCCGTGGCAATAAAGCTGTAACGCCATGAACCAGTAATTCGTGGCAACAGATCCTAATGCAACGATTGTGTTCCGTGGCAATAAAGCTGTAACGCCACGAACCAGTAATTTGTGGCAACAAATCCTAATGCAACGATTGTGTTCCGTGGCAATAAAGCTGTAACGCCACGAACCAGAGTATCATGGCAACACATCCTAATGCAACGATTCCGTTTTGTTGCATTACGGTCCAAATGCAACTGTTTGCTGATTCGTGGCAACAGATCCTAATGCAACGACTGTGTTCCGTGGCAATAAAGCTGTAACGCCACGAACCAGTAATTCGTGGCAACAGATCCTAATGCAACGACTATGTTCCGTGGAAATAAAGCTGTAACGCCACGAACCAGTATTTCATGGCAACAGATCCTAATGCAACGACTGTGTTCTGTGGCAATAAAGTTGTAACACCACGAACCAGTAATTTGTGGCAACAGATCCTAATGCAACGATTGTGTTCCGTGGCAATAAAGTTGTAACGCCACAAACAGTATTTCATGGCAACAGATCCTAATGCAACGATTGTGTTCCGTGGCAATAAAGTTGTAATGCCACGAACCAGTAATTCGTGGCAACAGATCCTAATGCAACGATTGTGTTCCGTGGCAATAAAGTTGTAACGCCACGAACCAGAGTATCGTGGCAACACATCCTAATGCAACGATTCTGTTTCGTTGCATTACGGTCCAAATGCAACTTTTTGTTGATTCGTGGCAATAGATCCTAATGCAACGACTGTGTTCCATGGCAATAAAGCTGTAACGCCACTAACCAGTAATTCGTGGCAACAGATCCTAATGCAACGACTGTGTTCCGTGGCAATAAAGTTGTAACACCACGAACCAGTATTTCGTGGCAACAAATCCAAATGCAACGACTGTGTTCCGTGGCAATAAAGTTGTAACGCCACGAACCAGTAATTCCTGGCAACAGATCCTAATGCAACGACTGTTTTTCGTGTCAATAAAGTTGTAATGCCACGAACCAGTATTTCGTGGCAACAGATCCTAATGCAACGATTGTGGTCTGTTGCATTAGCATCCTGACGCCACGAACTAGTGATTCGTAGCAACAGATCCTAATGCAATGATTGTGTTCCATGGCGATAGATCCTAGTGCCAAGAACTAGTGAATCGTGGCAAAAAGCCAAGCTTACTGCAATGATTTAGTATTTGTTGCAGTACAATCGTTGCAACAGGTCGGAATCCTTGTAGTGGTTGGAGTTTGCGAGAAACATACCAGTCACAACATCTTCAACTTGTTGAGGCTCTTTTGCAGATACATGGTTCACCTTGCCACAAGCGAAATTTTGCGGTCCTTGGTTGCCTTGAGTTGCTTCTCCATTTGGTCTAGAATTCTACCTTGGAACATTGTTTATCTGACCTTGACCTAATCTTGGGCATTGATTTGCAAAATGTCCCGCTTGACTACAAGCATAACAAGTATTTCCACTAGTGGCGCTAGCAAAGTTAGGGTGAGGCTGGTTTTGAGCATAGGCAGGCATATTTGGGCGTGGCCCAGGCTGCATAGGTAAGTGAGATGCTTGCAACGGTGGGCATTGTTGCATTGGCTATTGCGATTGTGGTGGATAAGCAGGGCGGTATGCAACAGCAGACAAATTGTAATATGGTGCAACAGGCGGTGCATAGCGAGGACGGGCGTTGCTTCCTTGCAGTTGTCCCTGATATGACATCTTCCTCTTGTGATCTAACTCCATCTCACGAATCTTGTTCTCAACCACAATGGCTTTGTCAACCAACTTCTAGAAATTAGCATAGTCAGCATTGAGCAACTGAACTCGAATTTTATTGTTGAGACACCTCACGAACAGATACTGCTTTCAGCTATCAGTGTTGATGTCCTCTGGAGCATATCGAGATAGTTGAGTGAATTTATTGAGATACTCACGCTCATCCTTCCTTGCCTGAGGTTTTCAAACTCTTGTCTTCTCAGTATCATGACTCCCTTAGGTACATAGTGAGAACAGAACTTCTTGAATTCAGTCCAGGTGATTCTCTCTTGATTTTCATGGGCGTTGCAAAGTAACTTCCATCAATCTGCAGTAGCTTCAATTAACTGGTGTGAGTCAAAAAGAACCTTCTCTCTATCACTGCACTGGACTATGGCAAGTTTCTTCTCTACAGACTTCAGCCAATCATCAGCTTCGATGGGATCATTGGCTTGAGCAAAGGTAGGTGGTCTGATCCTCATGAACTCTCCCAAACTGTTGTGGGGTGGAGGGGGTGGTGGTGGTGGCGCCATGTGGTGATGGTTGTTGTTGCCAGCTTGCAGCTGTCCTATGGTCTGTATCATAGTCTGCATGAGCTGGTTCTATATAACCAACAGTTGCTCAAGGTTGATAGCTCCCTGTGCAGGTCCCTGGTTGTTCTGAGGTGCTTCATTTTTCTCCTCCTCAACATTGGCATTCCTTTGGTTGCGAGTCCTCGACATTTTTTGGTGAAAGAATAGTAGAGACAGAAGAATTTAGAATTTGAAAAGAAATGTGAGACCTATGTGTGCTGAATACATTGGTTATGGCGATAAAAGTTTTGAATACTACCAAAACACCTTTATCATCAAGGTCCGACTCTAGGTCCGACTAGCTTTGATTAGCTCCGGTGCTAGGTCCTGCTAGCTTTAGTAAGCTTCGGTTATAGGTCCGGTAAGCTTTGGCAAGGACCGATGCTTGATCGCAGTGTTTCTGCTTTTATCTTGCAATGTTTCGAACTTGCTTTACACTTATGGAAAGGTTGGTTAGTATTATTTTACTAAGTTTTTTGTGTGTTTTGGTGGCTAAGGCTGATATCATTTTGCTATGGTTTGCAACATGCTTATGTGAGGTGCTCACGTAAGATGTTGTAGTTTCAGAACTAACGTGAGCCAAATCGAGGACTTGTGCTCGAAAGTATTGGTTGTTTATTCATGTGCAGGTGTTGCTTGATTTTAAGACATCGCCGGCGATGGGATCCATTGAACTAGTCTTAGGGAGAAGATGAGGTTCAACAACCAAGTTCGGGAGGAATTGTGGTTGAGTTGATCGGGAGGTTGCGCAGCATGTTTGAATCAAGAACAATGCATATGAAGGTATCGTGGACGTCACCGGAAGATGTTTGCACGTATGCAAGGAGTGCATGGACGTGGCTACATGGTTTTGAGGCGTGATTAAGAGATGTGGACATAAATAATTGGTCAGAAAGGTCCAACCGACTAAGTTATGGACTCAAGCTGCGGTTGAGTCATGTTTGACTCAAATATGGAAAGATTTGAGTTGGTTATGATAGGATTTCGTGTGGGTCACAAATTTGAGTTGTTTTAGGAATGTTGGATACGTTCATAAGGTGTTTGGAAGTCTTAAGATTGCTTCTATCTGCGTATAGAAGAGTCTTGAGCAGTTATGGAAAGTTACGATTCGTGATTTGAGTAGGATTAGAGTCCTAGTTGAGATTGGGTTAGCCTAAGGGCTGGTTATATAAGCAAGGGAGGCCAGAGCTCGTGGGAGACGACTTTGGGGCTGTTCCTCTTGTGTTCTATTTAATAAAGATCATATTTTAAAGGAACTTTTGTGCCTTGTTCGTCCGACTTGTTCCAGACAAGTTTTTCTCGTCGAGTTCTCTGCACAGCACTATCCTTCTTCGGTAGTTTTATCATAACTCAAGTTTTATAGATCCAATTGATGGATTATTTTTGGGTTGTCTTCACAACTTGATTATATATCATCTGTCAAAATTTCACGGTCATTGGATTTGTGGTTTTTTATCTACACGAGTTTCTTTGCAATATTACAGATCTGTTTTTTCTCGGGTAGGACAGATTGACCTTTGTTTGATCTTTTGATCGTAACTTGAGTTTCTCTCGACGGATTTGAGTGATTCTTGTTGTGTCGTCTTTGTGACTTGATTTTCTCTGATATGTATCAATTTTGTCATGGTGAAACACGTTTAGATTAGTCTCACGCACGATTTCTTTAACATATCCTTTTTCTGCCGAAGGGGTTGGGATTTAATTGTTTCCGCTGCGTAAGATTTTTTAATCTACCATTCACCCCCCCCCTCTGGTATCTTTTCACTTACTCTTCGATCCTACAAGAAATGCCCGAACTATATGCATCAAGGTAAAACAACTCTTTTACTAATACTATAAACCCTATGAGAGGATGTGGACAAGCATCCCACAACTCTCTACTACGTGCGGATGTGGAAAAAATGCTAAGCGTTCCACAACTCGCACGAAGCACACAAGCACAAGCACACACCACGAAAATTCAGAACACCACACTAAATTTGACTAAGATGATCTAAACGCTTTTCTAACTTCTAGACAGGAGATCTAGACTTAATTATGTAAGTCGTGGCTATCCTGGCCATGAGGCGGCGAAGGCGAAAGCAACGGTGAGGTATACATGGGCGCACGCCAGGGTGAGTTGGCCGTACATGCAGGTGCTGGAGAGGTTGCTACACCGATGTCCTCCACGGTAGCATGAACTTCCTTTTACTTCTCCATGATGAACAACTTCTTACGGAGGTAACGGATCTCTTCCATGGCATCAACATAGAGATTTCCCAAATTCACCAATACTTCTTGAGATCTGTCAATAGAACGAGAATTGATTTGAGCTCCATCTTGCGGTCTTGAGACTTCCCTTGTTCCCTTCTTGCGTTGCGGGTGCAGCGCAAAACTAGTACCTCCAACTTGCTCTCGGTAGATGTGGCACAATCTAGTAAGTGCATCCCAAGCGACATCATCAATAGCTTGCTCCCTGGTGGATCTCCATGTGGATGCAAAGTGTTGGGTGACCACCTCATCTTTGGCAAGTACAGTAACTTGAGCCCTCCATTCTTCACGTCCATGGCGAAGAATCCTCTTGACATAATACTCTGAGTGCATCTCACATAAATCAAGGAAATCCTTCAATTGCTTGGCTGCAAATCCTCCATCAGTGCCGTTGGAATGGAATTCTTGGGCATCACGGTAAACTAGGCATTTTTCCTCCTTCCTAGCTTCACTAGGCTGTGATGCATGCCTTTGAGCTTCAGGTGCTTCCTCTGGCGCAGCAGGTTCATCCTCTTCCAGCGGTTCCTCCTCTTCTTGGGCTTCATCTTCATTCTCCTCATGTGCTTCACTCTCCTCTTCCTCACTATCATAGATTTCCACCATCTTTGGATCTTCCTCCACCTCATCATCTTCATAGGATTCCACTATCTCAGGGTCTTCCTCCGTCGGGTTGGAGTGTTCATACTCAACTTCCTTTGTAGGAGAATTCACTTCTTCCTCCTCTTGGGCTGATTCTATTTGCAGCTCCTTGCGAGGCCTATGCTTGCTTCTAAGGGGTGGCAACCGAGCTCTCTTGCGGACGGTCATTTTGGTGTGAGCCTTCTACAAGAAAACATGAGAAAAATAGAGGAAAAATATAAATATCAGTTCTGAAATTGCAGCAGCCATAAATCAAGATGAGAAGATGTGCATTTGCTCAAAAAGATAGAAAAATAGCAAAAATTGCAGCGGCAACAAAAAGCACAAAAATCCCCACATTATATAGCTAGTGGAAGGCAAAGTGCAAAACAGGATAATTTGCAATAGAAAAGAAGTCCTAAGTAATTTGTGGGGTCCATTCTACCTAAGCATGCATCCTACAGTCAACCACGGCTCTGATACCAACTTGTGACACCTGGTTCCGAAAATGAACCAAGCGTAATGTGTATGTGTGCTCAGGATGTTTAACACACATACACAAGTGATTCACAAATAATAAATAGATAAAACCATGTCTCGAATAATAACACTAATAATAGTACCTTTACAAACCAAATAGTCTTGAATACAAGCTCTAACAAGACTGTAGCAGAAAACACTAAACACTAATAACTCCAGCTCCACAGGCAAGCTTGACGGTAACACGCGCGCCTTGTACTCCTCAAAGACCTCCTGCTACTCCACGTTGACGCCTGCGTCTGAATTTATTGGAGGAATAGCAAGGGTGAGCACATGTCGTACTCAGCAAGTGTGGAGAAGTATGACATGTAGCTTAAACAAGGAATGATAATTGAATAATGGCTAATTGCACAAAAGTACATTCAAAACAGTTGAAAATGTAATATTATGATCATTAAGTGAGGTCCTTCCCAAGATATCCCATATAACATCAATTTCAACTTAGATAACCAATACCAGCATTTATAAATCATAATTGACTCATAACTGCTCATATGTCTCATTTTCATCAATTTCATATACCAAAACCAATTAATAAACCCATATCAATTCCCAGTTCAATTCCAGCCATTAAACCATGTTCAAGGTCCATAACTCTAATCATGTGAGGATCTAGGTTGCTCATGTCCGGGAGAACGGCTATCATGATAGTTTTAAACACACTCTGCAGAGGTTGTACCAATTTACCCACAAGTTCGTGATTTCATCATCTTTCGATGACTATGGAATCTCAATTGTATTGTCTCACACTTCCTTAGGTGTGTGGCTAAGAGATCACAAAATAATCTTTACAAAGTTATTACTAGCATATTTAGACCCCAATGAGGTTTCACCGGTGGTGATGCCTCCAACTAAGAACATCCAACAAAGGGCCCCCTCTTGAGCCATTTGGATCCCAAGGTAGTCCCACCAATCTCTACAAACCCATCCGACTACCCCTTCCCCGAGTGTTCTTAATGGTCCAAATAGTACTAGCAACACACTAGTTAGTCAGTTAAGCCGCACCCATACTAGGCCTTATGGTGGCACTATAAATCTTGGATGGTCACTCCACGAACTGGTCCTTAGATCTAAAGCAAGCAAAACCACCAAAAACAGTCCAAGCCATTCTACATAACCGACTTGCTTAGATCCCTAGGCACCATGCTGCTAAAGGGTCATTATTATCAATTCTCATCATTATAGTGTTCGATAGTTCATAATTAAGTAATATGAGTGTTTCCCAAACCTAATTGAGTATAGCGAAGCAAAAGTGTAAAATACCCTTCCTGACTCTCTACATTGTGTTCAAGCAACAAGGGTGGTCATACAAAGCTAGTAAGCTCCTATAATTTGGTTTTTCCATCAATTGACACAAGCATGCAATTTTACAAACAAAACATTTAAAAAACCTGAATCAAAATGATCAAGGGCACTTGCCTTGCTCTTGAGCTTGGTTTGGATCGAAAGCTTCGAAGTTCTAGTTCTACAGGTCCTCAAAAGCACTCTCTACAGTAAGACCTTCCATTCCGTGCGACAAACATGCAAAACAAACATTATAATCAACAAATGCTCATATATTACTCAATATGCCATGATATGCATGATTAATGCAATTGTGAGGTAAAACTTGTTAATGAGTTGCTATTAATGTTTACTAACTAGTTACAATAGTTTATAACAAGATTAAACAAGTTTCAAATTGATTTGAGTTGATTTGGATCCAATTCAGCATTAACAGATTCAAACACCGGACTAGTCCGCTGTCAGGGCCAGACTAGTTCGCCCTGATCAGAACTGTGAGTTAGGGTTTTCTGATCAGCGAGGATTTGGAATTGATTTCACGTGGAAAAGTGGATGTAAAGGGTGTACCACGTATTTAGAGATCCAAGGATCAATAATTGGGTGCAACACTTGATTCTTGACGATTAGGACTTGATAAAAATGAGTTGATGAATGTTTGATGATGAAGAACGTCAATTGTTGAAAAGTTGCATAGATCGATATTGATTGAGCCTTCTCCCTCTTCTCCTCCTTGTCCTTGCTCCTGGGCTCTATGAGACCTATGTGTGTTGAATACATTGGCTTGTGTTGAATACATTGGCTTTGATGATAAAAGTTTTGAATACCACCAAAACATCTTTCTACCAAGATTCGACGATAGGTCTGGCATGTTTTGGTTAGATTTGGCAAGGTTCGGAGCTTGATTGCAATTGTTCTGCTAATATATGTTGCAATGTTTGAAACTTGCTTTAACTTATGGAAAGGTTGCTTAGTATTCTTTTACTAAGTTTTTGGTGTGTTTTGGTGGTTATGGTTGATATCATTTTGCTATGGTTTGCAACATGCTTATGTGAAGTGCTCACATGAGATGTTGTGGTTTTGAAACTAACGAGAGTCAAGTCATGGACTTGTGCTCGGAAGTATTGGTTGTTTATTCATGTGCAGGTGTTGCTTGAGTTCAAGACATGGCCGGTGACAGGATCCATTGAACTAGTCTTAAGGAGAAGATGAGGTTCAACAACCAAGTTCGGGAGGAATTGTGGTTGAGTTGGTCAGGAGGTCACGCAACATGTATGAATCAAGAACAATGCATATGAAGGTATTGTGGATGTCGTTGAAAGATGTTTGCACGTATGCAAGGAGTGCATGGACGTGGCTACATGGTTCCAAGGCGTGATGAAGAGATGTGGACGTAAAGAATTGGTCGGAAAGGTCCAACCGACTAGGTTATGGACTCAGGCTGCGACTGAGTCGTTTATGGCTCAAATATGGAAAGATTTGAGTTGGTTGTGATAGGATTTCGTGTGGGTCACGAATTTGAGTTGTTTTAGGAATGTGGGATACATTATTAAGGTGTTTGGAAGTCTTAAGATTGCTTCTATCTGCGTATAGAAGAGTCTTGAGAAGTTATGGAAAGTTTCGATTCATGAATTGAGTAGGATTAGAGTCCTAGTTAGGTTTTGGTTGGCCTAAGGGCTGGTTATATAAGAAAGGGAGGCCAGAGCTCGTGGGAGACGACTTTTGGGCTGTTCCTCTTGTGTTCTATTGAATAAGGATCGTAGTTTAAAGGAACTTTTGTGCCTTGTTCGTCTGACTTGTTCCAGACGAGTTTTTCTCGTCGAGTTTCTGCACAGGACTACCTTTCTTCGGTGGTTTTATCATAACTCGAGTTTTACAGATCCAATTGATGTGATTATTTTTGGGTTGTCTTCACAACTTACCTTTGTTCGATCTTTCAATCGTAACTTGAGTTTCTCTCGACGAATTTGTGTGATTCTTGTTGTGTCGTCTTCGTGACTTGTTTATCTCTGATATCTATCACTTTTGTCACGGTGAACCACGTTTATATTAGTCTCACACACGATTTAACAGATCGTTTTTCTGTCGAGGGGTTTCCATTGCTTCCGCTGAAAAAAGGTTTAATTCTACCATTCACCCCCCTCTGGTAGCTTTTCACGTGCTCTTCGATCCTACATGCTCCTTCTTGATGGTGGAACACGATCAAGGAAGGGAAGCGATGTTTTTTTCTCAAAGGTTGGAGAGGTGAGGGTATTGGGTTGTTTATATAGGGGTGGAGAGGTAGGGTTTTGGGGTGAATTCCAAGTAGAATTTGGTAGGGGATGTGTAGGGGCTGAGGTGGGTCAACTTGGGCTCCTCTGAGGTTGGGCACGAAGTTTGGGCGCAATTAAGGCAATTATCCAATAATCAATCGTGGAAGAATAATAGAATCCGAGTGGAATTCAGCAGATCGGACTAGTCCACAATAGGGACTGGACAAGTCCGTTTTGGAACAGAAACTATTTCGGAGAAGTCTGGTATGGGTGGCCGGACAAGTCCGTTTGGCAACAGAAGGGTTTTCGGACAAGTTCGATATGTGTGGCCGGACAAGTCTGGGGTTAGCAAAATAGAAGGCTTCCATATTGAAAATTGGACCAGATCGGACTAGTCCGCTTAGAATCAGACGGGTCTAGAGAAACATTAGAACCTCAAACGGACTAGTCCATGCATTGTGCCGGACAAGTCTGGACTCTGAAAAATATTGAATTTTCTGAATAGAAGGGGGATACCGAACAAGTCCGGGTTCGAGGCCGGACAAGTTCGTACCCTGTCAGACTTAAATTCCTGATTAGATCTAAATTCATTTTAATCTTGTTCATTTTAAGGTTGATTTATGTTAAACATGTATGAGGATGTGTGAAATGCATTATGCATGAAAATGAGGGTGTTACACAACAGCACTCCAGGATGCAGTCGAGCTTGTCAAAAAGTGTGAGGCGTGCCAGTTTCACGTGAAGCAACTTCATACACCAGCGCAATCACTGCAAATGATTCCTCCCTAATGGCCATTCATTGTGTGGGAGATGGATATTTTGGGACTTAATGTGGCCTAGAGGGGGTGCATAGGCTTTAAAACTTTTCCTGCAACACTTAACAAATATGTTAAATACCAAGGGACCGTACTTGTCCGATGGGAGGTACGGACTAGTCCAGTTATCCAATAACTACGAAAGGATTAAGTGTTTAGGCAGGAATTTCAAATGAAATGGCAGCGGAATGTAATTACTATTCTTACAACTTGAACAAGAGATAAGGTTGCTTAATTTTCACGTGGAACACAAATTACTTGATTGATCAATTTTGATGCCCTAGATGATGAAACTTGCAAAAGTAAAAGAATGGAACATGCAAGACACATATTTTTACCGAGGTTCGATCTCACCAAAGAGATCTACTCCTCGTTGAGGAAGACCACACAGAGCCGGGTCTCTTCAAACCCTTTTCCCTCGTCAAGTCACCACACAAGGCCGACTGAGTTCCACTATCACGGGGTAATCACCAAGTTGGTGGGGCAACCTCACACGTTGAGGGCAACCACAAAATTACAGAGAGAAAGGTGATCCAATACACTCAAAAAGATTACAAGTAATGCACGAGTGTATAAGAGATCAAACCCCAAGAGCTCAAAAATGCATAGACGACGATCTCCCTACCCAAATCTGGATACCAAAAAGATTTAACTCTTTAGGCCTTTAGATGTGTGGGGAGATGTGTTTTTGTGCCCCTGGGATGAGTGGCGGCGCTAGGGTCTAAGCATCACACATTCATTATAATAAAACAGGCACATCCAAAAGAGATTACAATAATTTGAAATTTAAGATACATGTCCTTGATCACTAGTCCTTAAGGCTTACAAGTAAATAATATTAGTCCCAATATCTCCTCCTTTGGCATCAAGGCACCAAAAAAGGGAAAATTGAGGGGAATCACTCATCGCCACTCCCTCCCTCACTCTCAGTTCTATCTTCATCTTCATGTGCATTCTAAGGAGGAGGAGCGGAGACACTTGCTAGTCCAAAGGATGCCAGTTCTTGCTCTGTGAGAGGTGCCATCTCTATGAAGTTCTCTTCTGAATCCTATGATATTTGAGGTGATCGCACTGGCTCAATATCTAGCTTCTCACATATTGCTTTGATGTTTGCCTTCATGTACCTTTGATGTATGTTTCTAGCTAGACTTTCCTTATGCTGTTTAATTTCCACTTTGTGGCAGGATGCGATGGAGGAGAGCATTTTAAGCACACCACTGGACGACTCATTGGATGATGGAGGAGCAGAGGTAGCAACTGGTGTCCTTGTGCCTTCATGAGCTTCCTTAGATATCTGTTCCACTGCAAGTGAGGCAGGAGCAGAGGGAACAGTGTAGACTGTTGGCTTCTGGGGCTTGAGGCCGGTATGCTCAACATCCTTAAAAAAACTCAAGGCCAGTGACCTTTTGAATCATGAACATGATGTAAGGTGCATAGCCACATGACCTATTGGGAGTGATTGAGATTTTCACAATGTCATTGTAGATATATTGAAAGACATTGAAGGTCTTTTTCTTGCTTATTACTTTCATCAAGGTCCTTAGAGGTCCTTGAATTGTCCTTGCATCTCCATCCTTTGGAGCAATAGTCTTCTTCAAAATTTTGTTAAGCAGGGCAAAGAATGGCTTCAAGTACTTGCTGGTAGGAGGCTTGTATGGCATTCTTGTATCATAGAGGAATTCTAGCTCATCATTCTCCAAAGGCTTCAAGTTAGGAATAATGAGCTCATTTTCCAAGGTATCTTCAAGGTGAAGTATCCTGGCAAATTCCTCATAAGTTACACTATACTTGGATCCATGTGTCATCCAAATCATCTAATCCTCATCATAACGGGCAAAGTAGAGAGTAGAGTAGAATTGGGTGATGACTTCATTGTTCCAATTATATCAAAAGGATAGACGATCCTTCAAGCGATGCCTCTCCAATGCCTCCAAGACTTCATGATATGCCTGACAGTTCTTGGATTCTAAATAAGTCATGTACACCCATTGACTAGCAACCACTGGATTTCGCATCTTCATATACACATGCTCATAGTAGTCAGCATGGAAGTGGCTCCAAAATCTTGGATCAGCATATTGCTTTGGCTGCTCATAAGCTTCAATCTTTCTGAACTTGTCAGCCAACTCATTTACTGTCCCCATGAAGTCATTTTCTAACAGCTCCCTGTTGCGCTGCATAGGGGACTTCATCTTAAGCAGACCAATGGGACCACTTGCAAGTCCTTTTTCCTTGTTGACGCTCCTTCTAGGTACGGTTGAGCTGGCACCAAAACCATCCTTGCTCAATGCTTTCTTTGCTACCACTTTCCTTTTTTTCGGAAGAGCATCATCGGGAGGAGAGGAGTGGGCATTGAAGTCATGACTCTTCTTGCATACCCTTTCTTTTGCCCTTACAATTCTTGCACGCTCATGCTCGACTTCATAGTCAAACATGTTGTCATCTGAAGCGGACGACATCGTGCCTGACACGGGGAATGCAAGGAGCAGTAAGAATGATATGTAGACTTTGTGCAGATAAGAATTTAGTGGTTCAAACTATCAGGAGACCGTACTTGTCCGCTTTCAGAGTGCGGACTTGTCCGGCACACCGGAGTTGTCCGCACCGAGAACCGAACTAGTGTGGTCTCACGTATGAACCCTAACTTCCTATTCCAGCAAATCTAACAAAGATTGATGCAACAAGGATAGGAATGCAGTAGGAATATATTCAGCAATGTAATGTATGCCCTAGGAATCAAGAAAAATAAGCAAGATTTAAGGAAAGATGAGAACTAGGGTTAAGTGAGATTTTTACTAAAGAATCAAAGATTTGAGGTTGGAGGAGCGGAGCAGAGTCCGGATTAGTCTGGATATGGATGCTTCGTGCCGAGGAAAAGAGTTCCCATGGAGGAACCTTCGATTTTGGTGGTCAAAAGTGAAAATCTCCTTGGGAGCTAGGGCTTGAGGAGAGAGAGTGTCAGGACGATTGTGAGAGGAAGAGGAGGGTGTCCTAGAGGCTGGCTAGGGTTTAAACCTGATAACTATAGACTATTACGCAGGGGGCCAGACTTGTCCAGTATGCCGGACCAGAGCCAAACTAGTCGATAGCAACGGACTAGTTCGGTGCTGACCACGGACTAGTCCGGGTCAGCTGGACAGATCAGAATTAGAAACAAGGTGATTTTTGGGAGTATGATCTAATAGTGATCTAAAGGACATCAATTCACAAATAATCTTGATGAACATGACCAGTAAGCAATCAACAATCATACTATGGCCATAATTCACCAAGATTCTATAATTGAAATAGTTTTCGAGAGAAAATTGAGATAAGGGTTAATTTTTTGCAAAAATGAGTAAACTTTGAAGAATCAATCATGTATGCACCGTTTCAAGACATATTTCGAGAGTCAAGTATATTTAATTCATTCCTGAGCTCACAAAATCTCTTTTCATCTAGTGGCTTTGTGAATATGTCTGCTAGTTGTTTTTCAGTTCTAGCATGTGAAACTTCTATGTCACCTTTTACTGAATGGTCTTATAGAAAATGATGATGAATGTCTATGTGCTTAGTTCTTGAGTGCTCTACTGGATTGTGTGCAATTTTTATAGCAGTTTCATTATCACATAGGAGTGGAATATGGCTCAGATTGTAACCATAATCCCTTAGAGTCTGTCGCATCCAAAGTAGCTGTGCGCAACAACTATCGGCTGCAACATACTCCGCTTCGGCTGTGGAAAGAGCAATGGAATTTTGTTTCTTAGATGACCATGAAACTAAGGATCTGACAAGAAATTGGCAAGTTTTTTATTTGCTCTTTCTATCGACTTTGCAGCGTGCATAGTCGGCAACAGAATATCCTATAAGGTTAAACTTGGATTCTTTAGGATACCAAAAGCCCAAGTTAGGTGTGTGCACAAGGTATCTTAAAATTCTGTTTACAGCTGTTAAATGACACTCTTTAGGTGCAGCTTGAAATCTTGCACACATACAAACACTAAGCATAATATCTGGCCTAGATGCACATAAATAGAGCAGTGAACCAATCATAGATCGATATACCTTTTGATCCACATCTGGATCATCTTCGTTGAGATGGATATGTCCATTAGTTGCCATGAGAGTCTTCATGGTCTTGGCTTTGTCCATGTTGAACTTTTTGAGGATGTTATGTGTGTACTTGGTTTGGCAGATGAACGTGCCTTCTCTCAATTGCTTCACTTGGAATCCCAAAAAGAACTTCAATTCACCCATCATGACATCTCGAATATGTCTATCACAATTTTACTAAATTCTTCACAAAAGGGTTTATTAGTAGCACAAAAAATGATGTCATCAACATAAATTTGACATACAAATAGATGACCATCAAAATATTTTGTAAATAAGGTATAATTAGCTTTTCCTATTTTAAAACCATTTTGAGTGAGAAAATCCCTAAGGCACTCATACCAAGCTCGGGGAGCTTGTTTGAGGCCATAGAGAGCCTTACGCAGTTTGTACACATGGTTGAGGTACTCTTGATTTCAAATTCTGGTGGCTACTCCACGTAAACTTCCTCCTTGATGGGACCGTTGAGGAATGCACTTTTGACGTCTATTTGATACAACTTAAAATTGTGGTGAGTAGCATAGGCTAATAAAATACGAATGGACTCAAGTCTATCTATGGGAGCAAAAGTTTCATCGAAATCCAAACCTTCTACTTGTAAGTAACCTTTTGCCACAAGTCGTGCCTTATTTCTTGTTACAACTCCATTTTCATCTTGTTTGTTCTGGAAGACCCATTTGGTGGCTACGATGTTTGCCTTTGGTCTTTCCACTAGCTCCCATACCTCATTTCCCTTGAAGTTGTTCAACTCCTCTTGCATTGCAATCACCCAATTTGTATCTTTTAGTGCTTCATCAACCCTGTATGGTTACAGAAACGAGACAAAAGAGTAATGTTCACAGAAACTAGCAATACGAGATCTAGTGGTTACTCCCTTTGCAATATCTCCAATGATGTTTTCGACGGGATGATTCTTTGTATACTCTGATGTACTCTTGGGTGAGGCACTTGTGAGGTCTTTTGTTCTTCATTATCTTCATTGTCAGTGTCTCTGCCTAGATCATTGCTTCCATGATTAAATTGACCTTCTTAATCCCGCTGTTGTTGATCCTGTGTAGAGGCTCCCCCTTGATCATTGCTATCCCATTGAGGTATATATTAAGCACTTGGGTCTTGTGATTGCTATTGCGGTCGAATATCACCAAGTGCCATCCTTCTCAACGCTTGACATGGAGCTTCTTCTTGATCTAGCACGCACTTATCAACTCGCTCCACTTGGGAGCCATTAGTTTCATCGAACACTACGTCACATGCTACTTCAACAATGTCAGAGACTTTGTTGAAGACACGATAGGCGTAGGCGTTCGAATCATAACCAAGCAAGAACCCTCAGATTTCGAAGCGAACTTCGAAGTCCTCCGTTTCTTGTTCAAGATAAAATATTTGCTTCCAAATACTCTGAAATATGAAATATTGGGTTTATTACCAGTGAGGAGCTCATATGGCATTTTCTTGAGAAGTCGGTCAAGATATAGCCGGTTTGTTGCGTGACAAGCGGTGTTTACCGCTTCAGCCTAAAACCGGTCCGACGTCTTGTATTCATCCAGAATTGTTCTCGCCATCTCGATGAGTGTCCTATTCTTCCTTTCGGCCACCCCATTTTGTTGAGAGGAGTAGGGTGCTGAAAACTCATGTTTTATTCCTTCTTCATCTAGGTAGTCCTCAACTTGAGTATTCTTGAACTCCGTTACGTTGTCACTTCTACTGTTCTGACAGTTGAGGAGAATTCATTTTGTGCACTTTACAAAAATTTCTTGAGGATCCCCTGGGTTTCTGATTTATCATACAAGAAAAACACCGAGGTGAATCTAGAAAAATCATCAACAATTATTAATCCATATTTATTATCGTTGATGCTTAAATAAGCAATTGGACCGAAGAGGTCCATGTGAATAAGTTCTAGCGGTCTTGATGTGGTCATCACGTTCTTGGCAGGGTGTGGTGCTCCAACTTGTTTTCCCGTCTGGTACACGCTGCACGGCATGTCCTTCTCAAACACAACATCTTTTAAGCCTCGGATGTGACCACCTTTTAGAAGTTTCTGCAAATTTCTCATCCCAACATGGGCTAGCCGTCTATGCCACAGCCATCCCATGTTAGTTTTTGCAACCAAGCAAGTGTTGAGTTCAGTTTTATCTTTGTTGAAGTGAACAAGATAAAGTTTTCCCTTCAACATTCTCTTGAATGCAATTGAGTTATTATTTGTTTTAAAAACTGTCACACCCTCATTAGTGAATAAGCAATTGCATCTTTTGTCACATAGTTGAGATATGGACAAAATATTGTAATCTAAAGAATCAACATGCAAAATGTTTGAAGGAGTGTGTTGGGAAGAAATTTCAATTTTACCGCTGCCAAGAACTTTTCCTTGGCTGTTGTCTCCAAAATAGATTCCTTCACTTGCATCCACGTTTCGCTCATACTCTACGAACATACTCCTCTCTCCGGTCATGTGATTGGTGCATCCACTGTCTAACACCCATTTGAATCCTCCGGGGGAGTAGGCCTACAAGACAAAGATTATTTCTTAGTTTTAGGTACCCAAGCTTGCTTGGGTCCTCGGAGGTTAGTCACAACAGTCTTAGGCACCCACACACAAGTCTTTGAGTTCTTGTGGCGTGACCCTGCATATTTAGCAAAAACATGTCCAAACTTATCTCTCATAAGAATGTAAGAGGCCTCAAAAGTATGAAACAATGTTTGCATTTCAGATTCATGCGATTTTTCTTTAACAAACACAATATGATTCTTATTATGAACATTAGCAAGCATCATTTTATTTTTTGTGCCCAATACCATCTTTGACGTTAGGAGGTCTTGAGACCATATATGCACTACATGCATATTTAATCTTTTCCTTGTCAAAGATGCCACTTTGGGATGGATGTTTAGCATGTGAAACAAATGAATCATCTTCAACAATCTTCTTCTTACTAGAGCATGTGCAAGTTTTAGTTGTTGTCAAATTTACACCTTGGGAAGGTGAGCTCTTGGAGGAGGAAGTGCCACTTTGCTTGAGTGACTCAACTTGCACTTCAAGGATTTTGTTAACTTTTGACAAGTTAGCAAGTTCATACTTGATTGCAATGTGTGAGTCTTCTAGTTTTGAGTAAGTTTCCTTACTCAAAGCTAGCTCATGCTCAAGTTCCTTGCTCTTCTCCTTCTCAAGCTCAAGGAGTTTCTCAACCTCTTTATATCTCTTACTTTCACGGACGAGCATATCTTCTTGGCGATTGACAAGCTCCTCCTTCTCAAAAATTTCATTCGACAATATTTTCATTTTGCATAATGCAGTTTTACTCAGACCTGTAGGATCGAAGAGCACGTGAAAAGCTACCAGAGGGGGGTGAATTGTAGATTTAAAAATCTTACGCAGCAGAAACAATTAAATCCCAACCCCTTCGGCAGAAAAATGATCTGTTAAAGAAATCGTGTGTGAGACTAATCTAAACATGTTTCACCGTGAAAAAAGTGATAGATATCAGAGAGAATCAAGTCACGAAGACGATACAACAAGAATCACTCAAAACCGTCGAGAGAAACTCAAGTTATGATTGAAAGATCGAACAAAGGTCAATCTGTCCTACCCGAGAAAAACAGTTCTGGAACGCTGCAAAAAAACTCGTGTAGATCAGAAACTACAAATCCAATGACCGTACAATTTTTAAAGATGATAGATAATCAAGTTGTGAAGACAACCCAAAAATAATCACGTCAATTGGATCTGTAAAACTTGAGTTATGATAAAACCACCAAAGAAAGGTAGTGTTATGCAGAAAACTCGACGAGAAAAACTTGTCTGGAACAAGTCAGACGAACAAGGCACAAAAGTTCCTTTCAACTACGAAATTTATTCAATAGAACACAAGAGGAACAGCCCCAAAGTCGTCTACCACGAGCTCTGGCCTCCCTTGCTTATATAACCAGCACTTAGGCCAACCCAATCTCAACTAGGACTCTAGTCCTACTCAAATCACGAATCGAAACTTTCCATAACTGCTCAAGACTCTTCTATACGCAAATAGAAGCAATCTTAAGACTTCCAAACACCTTAGGAACGTATCTCACATTCCTAAAACAACTCAAATTCGTGACCCGCACAAAATCCTATAATAGCCAACTCAAATCTTTCCATATTTGAGTCAAACACGACTCAACCGCAGCTTGAGTCCATAACCTAGTCGGTTGGACCTTTCCAACCAATTTTTTATGTCCACATCTCTTTATCATGCCTCGGAACCATGTAGCCACGTTCATGCACTCCTTGCATACATGCAAACATCTTCGGACGACGTCCATGATACCTTCATATGCATTGTTCTTGATTCATACATGTTGTGCGACCTCCCGATCAACTCAACCACAATTCCTCCCGAACTTGGTTGTTGAACCTCATCTTCTCCCTAAGACTAGTTCAATGGATCCCATCACCAGCCATGTCTTGAACTCAAGCAACACCTGCACATGAACAAACAACCAATACTTCCGAGCACAAGTCCTCGATTTGACTCACATTAGTTCCGAAACCACAACATCTTACGTGAGCACCTCACATAAGCATGTTGCAAACCATAGCAAAATGATATCAGCCTTAACCACCAAAACACACCAAAAACTTAGTAAAAGAATACTAAGAAATATTTTCAACAATGTAAAGCAAGTTTGAGACAATTCACAGTAAAAGAAGTAACATTGCGATCAAGCTCCGAATCTTGCCAAAGCTAACCGGAGCTTGAGCCGGAGCTTACCAAAGCTAGTACAACCTAGCGCCGGAGCTTATCAAAGCTAGTACAACCTAGCGCTGGAGCTAACAAAGACATACCGGAGCTAAAGTCGGACCTTGCTAAAAAGATGTTATGGCGGCATTCAAAACTTTTAGTGTCAAAGCAATGTATTCAGCTCACATAGGTCTCACAATCTCCCCCTTGATGAATGCATTGGCAACACCATTTAAAATCCGAACATTGGCATGGAAAGTTTTGAGAAAAATTTCACCCCCTTTATGAAAATCAAATGAGACAGAAATAAATTTCTCCCCCTACATATTTCTCCCCCTTGCATACTTATCTTTAAAAATTCACCATATTATCTATTATCTCTCCCCCTTTGACAATGTATTCAGCAAGGTTCAAAAGAGAAATTTCAAATTCTATAAGCATATTATAACATTTACATATAAACAAAGCTCATCCAAGTCATACTATCAAGTAACTTACACTATAACATCAATGAGATACAAAAAGTAGTGTAATCCATGCTAGAGATCAAATGTAATTTTCAATTTAAGAAAGTCATGATCTCACAAACTTAACTATTTCAAAACCTGAAAGCATGACACTTGTTGCTCCATTTTATTATTTTTCAAAACACAAATTTTGATCATATGACATTTGCAAGAGATTATATGTGCATCTACCTTATTCTAACCAACAAAGCCAAGCCTATGTCATTTGACAATCAGAAGCTTAAGGACATGGTTTTAGTCATACACAAGTTCTTCCAAGTTCATATCTAAGTGCAATGATAAGCCATCTCAAAAGAAGAAGTGTGATGCATGCATATTCTCTTGATATTTTCTCATTTTTATTTGTTCACAAAAACTCAATATGTGAGTTGATTACTTGAATAATTCTTTATGATTAAAAGCACTTGTGAGCATGCAACAAGTTCAAAACAGCAAGAAAGTTCGACCATGACCATATTTAGTGTAAGTAATTATTCCAATTACTAGACACGGCAAAAACTACAAAATGTATAACACGAGTAATGTAGTAAGAACTTTCAGCATGAAAAAGGAATCACAAATTCATATATGTATGAAATACTATGCTCAAATTATTTTAAGTTCAGATTCATACATAGACTTCCCAAGTTTCAAAACTCTCCCTCAATGTAAGCCATGAGGATGCATAACCCCTATTTCACTACGAATAAAACAAAAACGAGTGAAATCCAAAGGTTTTGTAAAAATGTCAGCCAATTATTGTTCGGTATCTACATGGTGAAGCACAATGTTTCCTTTTACAACATTATCACGAAGAAAGTGATATCTAATATCAATGTGCTTAGTTCTAGAATGTTGCACAGGGTTTTTAGCAATGCAAATGGCACTGGTGTTATCACAAAACAGTGGAACACTATCTAGATCAACCTCATAGTCCTTAAGTGTTTGAACAATCCAAAGAATTTGTGAGCAAGCACTAGCGGTAGCTACATATTCAGATTCAGCTGTGGATTGTGCAACTGAGTTTTGTTTTCTAGAGGACCAAGCAACAAGTGAATTACCAAGAAAATGACAAGCACCAGAAGTACTTTTCCTATCAATCCTACAACCTCCAAAATTAGCATCGGAAAAAGCTTTCAAAGTAACAGTTGAGGAAGAAGAAAGAAAAATGTCAAATTCTTGAGTTCCATGTATGTACATGAGAATCCTTTTGATGACTTGACGATCCGAAGCACGCGGGGAGGCTTGAAACCGTGCACAAAAACATACGGCGAATTGTATGTCCGGTCTTGATGTCGTGAGGTACAAAAGTGATCCGGTCATGCTTCTATTTTCTTTTTGATCCACGGGTTCACCATCTTCATCAAGTTCAAGTGTTGTTGTTGTTCCCATTGGTGTCCGAAGAGGCTTGCTTTTGTCCATGTTGAAGCGCCTTAGGAGGTCTTTTGTATACTTCATTTGATGCACAAAGGTACCCTACTTGGTTTGCTTGATTTGCAGCCCCAAAAAGTATGTGAGTTCTCCCATCATACTCATCTCAAATTCTGGACTCATCATAGCTGAAAACTTGGACACTAGATCATGAGAAGCACAACCAAAGATAATATCATCCACATACACTTGAACGAATAATGAGTCATTTCCATGCTTAAGCACAAAAAGAGTTTTATCAACCTTGCCCATAGTAAATCCCTTTTAGAGTAAGAATGTTTTTAACCTATCATACCATGCTCTAGGGGCTTGTTTGAGACCGTACAAGGCTTTGGACAGTTTGTAAACATGATTAGGAAAATCTGAATTTACAAAACCCGGCGGTTGTTTGATATAAACCTCCTCATCTATGTAGCCATTAAGAAAAGCACTTTTAACATCCATTTGATAAAGCTTAAAACCTTTAGATGCAGCAAAAGCTAACAAAATTCTTATGGCTTCTAATCTAGCAAAAGTTTCATCAAAATCTAGACCTTCAACTTGAGTGAAACCTTGAGCAACCAATCTTGCCTTATTCCTAACCACAACCCCATTCTCACTTTGTTTATTTTTAAACACCCATTTAGTTCCAATTAAAGTGTGACCTTGAGGTGGAGGTACAAGTTTCCAAACATTATTTCTTTCAAAATTTTCTAACTCTTCTTGCAAGGCAATAATACAAGATTCATTAGTGAGTGTGTGTTATATATCTTTGGGTTCAAAAGAGGCAACAAAAGTAGAATGAGCATGAGAGTTTGGATCGCAAAACCTGGACCGTGTGACTCGTTCATGCAAGCTTCCAATAATTTGTTGTGGAGGATGAATTTTGAGAACCCGGAGGGGAGTGGACACTTCACAAGCTTCTTCTTCTTCATGTTCATCACAAATCGATGAGCTTGTAACTTGAGGAGGATCTGGACCAGCAATGGTGGTCGTCGGTGCTGGCTGTGAATCAAAATCAGGAGCTGGAACAATGTCATTAGCTGCTGAATTTTCGGGCAGCAACTCCACCTCTTCCTCATCTTCAACGAAAATACTCTCCCCCTGCGGATATAGATCTGGACCTGCAATGTTTGAGCTAGTACCTGGGCTAGCTTCATCAAAAGACACCTCACAAGTCTCCACAATTTTGTTATTATCAAGTAAAAGCACACGGTAGCCTCTAGTATGAGATGGATAACCAAGAAACATGCCATCAACAGATCTAGATTCAAATTTATTAGGATTACCATGTTTCTTAATAAAGCATTTGCAATCAAAGACCTGAAAGTGTGTAACACTAGGCCTATGTCCAAACCGTAGCTCATATGGCGTTTTACCTAGCTTAGCACGCAATAAAACACGATTTGAGACATAACAGGCGGTTGCAATCGCATCAGCCCAAAAAGTTCCTAGGAGTTTGTGTTCATGTCTAGACGAGCAAGCAACATTTTTATTTGAAACCGAATGAGACAACACTCCTGCAGATTTGAAAACCACTTCTTTTTGTTTAGGAACTGTTTGAATCAAACCACTTCCTAATGACTTCACAATTTTAGGTGGATGTGCCTTAGCATGAGCATGAGAATCAAAACCTAAACCAGTTTTATCATTGCAAGACTTGGAAGAATTCAACAGCAAGTTTAGGTTCTTATTCCCATTACAAAACCGATCTAATGTCCTATGCATGTTATCAAGTTTATTGGACAGATTAAGGCAATTTTCACATGAAGTTTTTCCTTTTAATTTGCAATTAGAACAAAATTTAACTTCATGAGAACGTAAAACATTGTTCAATATAGAAATTTCATTCATAGAATCTTGTAGTTTCTTATGAAGATCATGACAAGTAGAACAATGCAAATCAAATATAGACCAGCTAGCATCTTTCAAGTTTTTATCACTAAGTGCAGCAAGCTCTCTATTCTTTTCGATTCCTAACTCAAGTTTATCAAGTGTGGAGGTGTGCGCACTTCTTAATGTGTACAATTGTTCATATATTAAATCACATGAGGGACATGCATCATCACTAGGAATCAAAGTTTTTAAACGGTTGATTTCAAATTCTAGTGATTCAATTTTAGCAGCACTATCCCTAAGCTTTTTGTCCTTTTTCTTAACTATAACAGTGGCACGAGAAATAGCATCACACATTTCTTCACAAGTAGGACATACCTCTTCATTGTCGCTGTTGTGTTTAGCCTCCTCCATACTTGATTTTGACTTGCCCGCCATGAAGCACAAGTTTACCAAATCATCTTCATCTTCGTCACTTCCAATGTCCACATCGCTTGAGCCAAGTTCTTGAAGTGCGGAGATAAAACTGCTCACCAATTGACATCGTGTAAAACCCTTCTTTTTCTTCTTATCGTTTGTAGGGGACTGTTTCGTCCTTGTTTGCTTTTCATCCCGGGAAGTAGGACCTAGAAGGTTAGGACAATCTGAACGAAAATTTCCTATCTTACCACATTTGAAACATCGTTGAGGTCCGGAGCTTCCTCTCCTTCTAGTTCTCACATTTTGCAATGCTTTCGAGAACCTAGTAGAGAGAAGTACTAGCTCCTCCTTTGGAAACTCCTCAATCTGTTCAAGGGTTAGAGAGGACAACAAAGCAAGTGTACCACAAGATGAAGATTGGCCGGAGCTAGGCATATCACGTTGAGAAACAAATGCAAGAGACTTGTTGGGGTTCTTACGTGATATTATGTCAATTTCATGAGTTTTTAACTTGGAATATAGCACATATAAAGTAAGTGTACTCATGACAGTAGATTCATGAATAGATGTGACTTTCATCTCCCAAATTGACATATCTAATGCACTTAACAATTGCCCAGCATTTTCAGCATCTGAAAAATTAACATTGACACTACGCAAGTTGCTCAGAATTTTATTAAAGCGAGCAAAAAGGTCATCAATAGACTCACCGGGTTGCATCTCGAAGTGCATGTATTCTTTCTTGAACATGTCTTGATTTACCTCCTTTATCGTGTTGGATCCTACGTGGTAGTCACAAAGTGCTTTCCACACATTGTATGCAGATCGGAGGTGTGCAACACGGTCAAAGTCACTTTGAGTTAATCCTTGTATGATCAAGTTCCGAGCCTTGTTGTTGTGGTCGACATCTCTCAGATTTCTAGCTGTAACTTGATCATTTGACGGCACTTCGTAAGGCTTGTATACCTTCTCCCATATTGCGAAACCTTGAGCCTGGATGAAGGCTTCCATACATGTCTTCCAAACTTGAAAATCAATACCACTAAAGACATAAGGTTTGGCGGAGTATTTCTCCATGATGATTAATCAAAAACACGTGCAAATCACAAAGATTAGAGCATCGTGGCTCTGATACCAATTGTAGGATCGAAGAGCACGTGAAAAGCTACTAGAGGGGGTGAATGGTAGATTTAAAAATCTTACGCAGCGGAAACAATTAAATCCCAACCCCTTCAGCAGAAAAATGATCTGTTAAAGAAATCGTGTGTGAGACTAATATAAACGTGTTTCACCGTGAAAAAAGTGATAGATATCAGAGAGAATCAAGTCACAAAGAATATACGACAAGAATCACTCAAATCCGTCGAGAGAAACTCAAGTTACAATTGAAAGATCGAACAAAGGTCAATATGTCCTACCCGAGAAAAACAGTTCTGGAACACTGCAAAGAAACTCGTGTAGATCAGAAACCACAAATCCAATGACCGTACAATTTTGACAGATGATAGATAATTAAGTTGTGAAGACAAGCCAAAAAGAATCACGTCAATTGGATCTGTAAAACTCGAGTTATGATAAAACCACTGAAGAAAGATAGTGTTGTGCAGAAAACTCGACGAGAAAAACTTGTCTGGAACAAGTCGGCTGAACAAGGCACAAAAGTTCCTTTCAACTACGAATTTTATTCAATAGAAAATAAGAGGAACAGCCCCGAAGTCGTCCACCACGAGCTCTGGCCTCCCTTGCTTATATAACCAGCCCTTAGGCCAACCCAAACTCAACTAGGACCCTAACCCTACTCAAATCACGAATCGAAACTTTCCATAACTGCTCAAGACTCTTCTATGTGCAGATAGAAGTAATCTTAAGACTTCTGAACACCTTAGGAATGTATCCCACATTCCTAAAACAATTCAAATTCGTGACCCACACAAAATCCTATCATAACCAACTCAAATATTTCCATATTTGAGTCAAACACGACTCAGCCGCAGCTTGAGTCCATAACCTAGTCGGTTGGACCTTTCTGACCAATTCTTTACATCCACATCTCTTTATTATGCCTCGGAACCATGTATCCACGTCCATGCACTCCTTGCATACGTGCAAACATCTTCCGACGACGTCCACGATACCTTCATATGCATTGTTCTTGATTCATACATGATGTGCGACCTCCCGATCAACTCAACCACAATTCCTCCCAAACTTGGTTGTTGAACCTCATATTCTCCCTAAGACTAGTTCAATGGATCCCGTCACCAGCTATGTCTTGAACTCAAGCAACACCTGCACATGAACAAACAACTAATACTTTTGAGCACAAGTCCTCGACTTGACTCACGTTAGTTCCGAAGCCACAACATCTTACGTGAGCACCTCACGTAAGCATGTTGCAAACCATAGCAAAATGATATCAGCCTTAACCACCAAAACACACCAAAAACTTAGTAAAAGAATACTAAGCAATCTTTTCAACAATGTAAAGCAAGTTTGAGACAATTCACAGTAAAAGTAGGAACATTGCGATCAAGCTCTGAATCTTGCCAAAGCTAGTACAACCTAGCGCCAGAGCTTACCAAAGCTAGTACAACCTAGCGCCGGAGCTAACAAAGACATACCGGAGCTAAAGTTGGACCTTGCTAAAAAGATGTTATGACAGCATTCAAAACTTTTATTGTCAAATACAATGTATTCAGCAAACATAGGTCTCACAAGACCTTTAAGCATTTCCTCATTTTCACTAGAGCTATCAAAATCATCAATGGAGGAATTAAGCGAGGGAGGTGTAAGTCGAACCTTTTTCTTGCCTTCCTTAGCCATGAGGCAAGTATGATTATGAGTCTCCCGTCCTCTATGTTTGGGAAGAGTGTAGACTTCTTGGTCGGCTTCTTGATGGCAATGGTAGCCATCTCCTCTTCTTCATCGAAGGAGGACTCTTCGTTTGAGTCCCACTCCTTGCCAATGTGCGCTTGGTGAGCTTGCCTACTTTTCTTGAAGGTCTTCTTTTCTTATGATTTCACTTCCTTCTTCTTCTTAGTTTCTTCATATGTGCAGTCAACCATAAAGTGATCATACTCACCACAGTTGTAGAAGGTACGTCATCTTTGGATTTTCCTTTCTCTTTCCTCTTCCCATCACTTGAGTTGCTACCCTTCCTTCTTCTCATCATGCGCTTGAATTTCTTGATGAAGAGCACCATCTCTTCATCATTCATATTAGTTCTCACATCACTTGTATATTCTTCATCTTGTGCTTCACGAACATCCTTTCCTTTAGGCTTGCAAGTTGCTTTGAGTGCAACTTCCTTCTTCTTGGAGGAGGTAAGTTCAGATAAGTCTTTGACATATTGGGCCTCCTTCTCCATTATCTCATGGTTAATAATCTTGCCCAACAGTTCATTCGGAGTCATTTGGTGAAACCCTGGGCTTTCTCAGATCATAGAGCACAAGGTGATATTCCTTGGCCTAAATGCTCTAATCATCCTTTTGACCACCTCATGGTCAGTCCACTTCTTGTGTTCATAGGCACAAATCTTGTTGATGAGCGCCTTCATTTGGTTGTACATCTCTTGAGGTGATTCACCCTCCTCAATGGCAAACCTACCCAATTATCCTTCAAGCATTTCAATTTTTGCTTCACGAACTGGGCAATTTTCTTCATGTGTGGTCTTGAGTGTATCCCATATTTCTAGTACATCAATCTTGGTAAACTCTTCTCGGCTCAAGGATGAAGTGATTACTGCAATGACTTGTGCGTTGTAGTGAATTTCTTGCTCTTGCTCCGGAGTGAGTTCATCGTTAGTATCCGGGATATCTATACCTGTACACACAACATACCAAATACTGAGGTTTAAGAAGATAAGATGCATTTTCATATCAAACTTCCACATTGTGTAATCATTTCCGTCGAAATGAGGAGGTTTCCCATAGGAATTGAAAGATAATTATTGTTAGAATTAAGACGATCGTAATTATAAGGATATTGGGAGTAGTCATGATGATCACTCCCCGTCGTCTTCTCGTCTTCTTCCTTGTCCTTCTTACTTAGCAGTTTCCATCTTAGAGTGCCTTGAGTTTACGCACTTCTTCGTCATCATGTTTGTTTTCTTTGAGTATATTGAATGCCTTGGTGTAATGTTCATTTCTGGTGTTGGGCACCTTCGGTATCTCGCTGTTCTTGTCAGAGACCATTGATCAATCCGAGCGGTGAGTCTCGTAAATGGAGAACCTGCTCTGATACCAATTGAATGTGGCCTAGAGGGGGTGAATAGGCTTTAAAACTTTTCCTGCAACACTTAACAAATATGTGAAATACCGAGGGACCGGACTTGTCCGGTGGGAGGTACAGACTAGTCCGGTTATCCAGTTACTACGAAAGGATTAAGTGTTCAGGTAGGAATTTCCAATGAAATGGCAGCAGAATGTGATTACTATTCTTACAACTTGAACAAGAGATAAGGTTGCTTAATTTTCACGTGGAACACATATTACTTGAATGATCAATTCTAATGCCCTAGATGATGAAACTTGCAAAAGTAAAAGAATGTAACATGCGAGACACGAATTTTTATCGAGATTCGATCACACCAAAGAGATCTACTATCACACAAAGTCGGGTCTCTTCAAACCCTTTTCCCTCGTCAAGTCACCACACAAGACCGACTTGAGTTCCACTATCACGGGGTAATCACGAAGTTGGTGGGGCAACCTCACACGTTGAGGGCTCCCACAAAATTACAGCGAGAAAGATGATCGAATACACTCAAAAAGATTACAAGTAATGCACGAGTGTATAAGAGATCAAACCCCAAGAGCTCAACGATGCATAGATGATGATCTCCCTATCCCAATTCTGGATACCTAAAAGATTTAACTCTTTAGGCCTTTAGATGTGTGGGGAGATGTGTTTTTGTGCTCTTGGGACGAGTGTCGGCGCTATTGTTTATGTTTTTGACAATTGTGTACAGTGCTTGTGTTTGTGGGGGTCGTGGATCACCTATTTATAGTATTTCCAAAAATATTACTGTTAGGGATCTCGATGGCCGGACTAGTGCGCTCTGGTGACCGGACTTGTCTGGTGTGCTGTGTAAAATTCATGTAGAATGTGCAGCACACTAAAAACTCTAATTTGTGTGAGGTATACCGGACTTGTCCGTATTAGAATAAAGAGTTCATCGTACTAGTCCATTGTGATTACAGAAAGTTGATCGGACTAGTCCGCAATGAGACGGACTTGTCTGGTCCAATGTGAAATGTGTTTTCAACTTGTCTGGGTGAAACATCAGAAAGTTGAATGGACTTGTCCGATCTTTGTCCGGACTTGTCCGGTGCAAAGTGAATTGAAACATCAAAGAGTTTAACGGACTTGTCCGGTGTGTGTCCAGACTTGTTCGGTGCTCAGTGAATTGTGACATCTGAAAGTTAAACGGACTAGTCTGTTTGTGAACGGACTTGTTCGATGCTCAGTGAATTACTTAGATTTATTTTAGCCCTTACCCTCTACGTAAAGACATGAGCTCTTGGGATGTGTCTCTCACACACATCCTAAACAATTATGTCTACTTTGCGCTTCCATTGATTATTTGAGCTTCTTCCTTCCTCACTTCTCATTTTTCACCTTTTTAGTTGCACCATAATATCTAATCTTTGTTGACCTGCATTCATCTCAATAAATTCATTAGGATCTCATTTGTTTGTCATCAATCGTCCAAAACCCACAAGGAAATGCCTAGATGTACTTTCAATCTCCCCCTTTTTGGTGATTAATGACAATCAATTGAGATTTCACAATTAAGAGTAAAAATTGATTTTCATAAAGTGGGCATATGAGAGTGACAAATGAGCAATAAAATTTCTCACATATATGCACTCTTTATGGTGGGGTGCCTATAACGTGTGTGTGATCAATTAATGTGATGAGCAAAATTAAGAGCATAACAATTATAGCAGCAACCATCACAGTAATATTAAACTAAGCATCACACATTCATAACAAATAAAATAAGCACATCCAAAAGAAATTACAATAATTTGAAATTTAAGATACATGTCCTTGATCACTAGTCCTTAAGGCTTAGAAGTAAATAATACTAGTCTCAATCTCTCCTCCTTTGGCATCAAGGCACCAAAAAAGGGAAAATTTAGGGGAATCACTCATCGCCACTCCCTCTCTCACTCTTAGTTCTATCTTCATCTTCATCTTCATCTTCATGTGCATGTTGAGGAGGAGGAGCGAAGACACGAGCTAGTCTAATGGATGACAGTTCTTGCTCAGTGAGGGGTGCCATCTCTGTAATGTTCTCTTCTAAATCCTCCGAGATTTGAGGTGATCCCACTAGATCAATATCTAGCTTCTCACATATTGCTTTGATGTTTGCCTTCATGTACCTTTGATGTCTCTTTCTAGCTAGACTTTCCTTTGATGTCTCTTTCTAGCTAGACTTTCCTTGTGTGATGCATCTAGGCATTCCTTTGTGGGTCTTGTACGATTGATGACAAACAAATGAGATCCTAATGAATTCATTGAGATGAATGAAGGTCAACAAAGATTAGATATTATGGTGCAAACAAAAAGGTGAAAATGAAAGTGAGAAAGGAAGAAGCCCAAAATGATCAATGGAAGCGCAAAGTAGACATAATTGTATAGGATGTGTGTGAGAGACACATCCCAAGAGCTCATATCTTTGCGTAGAGGGCAAGGGATAAAATCAATCTAAGTAATTCACTAAGCACCGGACAAGTCCATTCACTGAGCGGACTAGTCCGATTAACTTTCTGATGTCTCAGTTCACTGAGCACCGGACAAGTCCGAACACACATCGGACAAGTCCGTTAAACTCTCTGATGTTTCAATTCACCTTGCACCGGACAAGTACGGACGCAGACCAGACAAGTCCGATCAACTTTCTGATGTTTCACTCAGACAAGTTGAAAAACACATTTCACATTGGACCGGACAAGTCCGTCTCATTGCGGACTAGTCCGATCAACTTTTTGTAATCGCAACGGACTAGTCCAATGAACTCTTTGTTCCAATACATACAAGTCCGGTATACCTCACACAAATTAGGGTTTTAGTGTGCTGCACATTTCACACGATTTTTACACAGCACACCGGACAAGTCCGATTACCAGAGCGGACTAGTCCGGCCGTAGGGATCCCTAATGTAATATTTTGGAAACACTATAAATAGGTCATCCACGAACCCACAAACATAAGCACCGTACACAACTGTCAAAAACATAAACCCTAGCACCGCCATTTGTCCCAAGAGCACAAAAATACATCTCCCCACACATCTAAAGGCCTAAAGAGTTAAATCTTTTGGGTATTCAGATTTGGGATAGGGAGATCGTCGTCTACGCATCGTTGAGCTCTTGGGGTATGATCTCTTATACACTTGTGCATTCTTTGTAATCTTTTGAGTGTATTAGATCATCTTTTTCTCGCTGTAATTTTGTGGGAGCTCTCAACGTGTGAGGTTGTCCCACCAACTTGGTGATTACCCCATGATAGTGTAACTCAGTCGGCCTTGTGTGGTGACTTGACGAGGGAAAAGGGTTTGAAGAGACCCGGCTCTGTGTGGGCTTCCTCAACGAGGAGTAGATCTCTTTGGTGAGATCAAACCTCAGTAAAAATTTGTGTCTTGCATGTTCCATTCTTTTAGTTTTGCAAGTTTCATCATCTAGGCATTAGAACTAATCAATCATGTAATTTGTGTTCCACGTGAAAATTAGGCAATCTTAACTCTTGTTCAAGTTGTAAGAGTAGTAATTACATTATGCTGCCATTTCATTTGAAATTCCTTCCTAAACACTTAATCATCTCGTAGTAATTGAATAACCAGCTAGTTCGTACCTCAAACCGGACAAGTCCGGTCCCTCGATATTTAACGTATTTGTTAAGTGTTGCAGGAAAAGTTTTAAAGCCTATTCACCCCCCTTGAGGCCACATTCAATTGGTATCAGAGCAGGTTCTCCATTTACGAGCCTCACCGCTCGGAGAGATCAATGTCCTCAGACAAGAACAACGAGATCTCGACGGTGTCCAACACCGAAGATGAAGAAGACACCAAGGCATTCAATATACTCAAAGAAAACAAACATGATGATGAAGAAGTGCGTCAACTCAAGGCGCTTCTAAGAAAGAAACTTCTAAGCAAAAAGGACAAGGAAGAAGATGAGAAGACAACGGGGAGTGGTCATCATGACTACTCCTGATTTCCTTATAATTGTGATCGTCTTAATTCTAAAAAATCATTATCTTTTGATTCC
Source organism: Tuctoria greenei (assembly GCA_036927565.1). NCBI lineage: Eukaryota > Viridiplantae > Streptophyta > Magnoliopsida > Poales > Poaceae > Tuctoria > Tuctoria greenei. The sequence continues at coordinate 18,089,387 of JAYESD010000003.1, forward strand.
TATGGGAAAACCTCCTCATTTCGACGGAAATGATTATACAATGTGGAAGTATAATATGAAAATGCATCTTATCTCCTTAAACCCCAGTCTTTGGCATGTTGTGTGTACATGTATAGATTTCCCGCATACTGACGATGAACTCACTCCAGAGCAAGAGCAAGAAATTCACCGCAACGCACAAGCCGTTGCAGTGATCAGTTCTTCCTTAAGTCGAGAAGAGTTTACCAAGATTGATGGACTAGAAAATGCCAAGTAAATATGGGATACACTTAAGACCGTACATGAGGGAAATCGCTCAGTTCGTGAAGCAAAAATTGAAATGCTTGAAGGAGAATTGGGGAGGTTTACCGTTGAGGAGGGCGAATCACCTCAAGAGATGTACAACCGAATGAAGGCGCTCATCAACAATATTCGTGCCTATGGAAGCAAGAAGTGGACTAACCATGAGGTGGTCAAAAGGATGGTTAGAGCATTTATGCCAAGGAATATCACCTTGTGCTCTATGATCCGAAAAGGCTCGGGGTTTCACAAAATGACTCCTGATGAACTATTGGGCAAGATTATCAATCATGAGATGATGGAGAAGGAGGCCCGATATGTCAAGGACTTAGCTGAACTTACCTCCTCGAAGAAGAAGGAAGTTTCCCACAAAGCAACTTGCAAGCCTAAAGGAAAGGGGGTTTGTGAAGCACGAGATGAAGAAGACACAAGTGATGTGAGCACCGATATGGATGATGAAGAGATGGTGCTCTTCATCAAGAAATTCAAGCGCATGATGAGAAGAAGGAAGGGCAGCAATTCAAGTGATGGGAAGAGCGAAGAGAAAGGAAAATGCAAGGCTCTACGTACTTCCTACGACTGTGGGGAGTACGGTCACTTTATGGTTGACTTCACATATGAAGAAACCAAAAAGAAGAAAGAAGTGAAGCCACAAGAGAAGAATACCTTTAAGAAAAGGAGGCAAGCTCACCAAGCGCACATTGGCAAGGAGTGGGACTCAAACGACAAGTCCTCCTCTGATGAAGAAGAGGAGATGGCAACAATTGCCATCAAGAAGCCAACCAAGAAGTCTACGCTCTTCCCAAACATGGGAGGACGGGAGACTTACAACCATGCTTGCCTCATGACTAAGGAAGACAAGAAAAAGGTTTGACTTACACCCCCCCCCCCCTCCTTGCATTCCTCTAATGGTGATTTGATAGATCTAGTGAAAATGAGGAAATTCTTAGAGGATTGAGCAAAACTGCACTAAGAAAAATGAAAATGTTGTCGGAGGAAATCTTTGAGGAGGAGGAGCTTGTCAACCGCCAAGAAGATATGCTCGTCCGTGAAAGGAAAATATATCAAGAGGTTGAGAAGCTACTTGAGCTTAAGAAGGAGAAGAGCGAGGCACTTGAGCATGAGATAGCTTTGAGTAAGAAAACTTACTCAAAACTAGAAGACTCACACATTGCAATTAAGGATGAACTTGCTAACTTGTCAAAAGATAACAAAATCCAGTGCAAGTTGAGTCACTCAAGCAAAGTGGCACTTCCTCCTCCAAGAGCTCACCTTCCCAAGGTGTAAATTCGACAACAACTAAAACTTGCACATGCTCTAGTAAGAAGAAGATTATTAAAGATGATTCCTCTATTTCACATGATAAACATCAATCCCAAAATGACATCTTTGACAAGGAAAATATTAAATTTGCATGTAGTGCATATATGGTCACAAGACCTCCTAACGTCAACGATGGTCTTGGGTACACAAAAATAAAAAGTTGATTGCTAATGTTCATAACAAGAATCATATTGTGTTTGTTAAAGAAAACTCGCATGAATCTGAATTGCAAAAATTGTTTCATACTTTTGATGCCTCTTACGTTCTTGTGACAGATAAATTTGGACATGTTTTTGCTAAATATGAAGGTTCACTCCACAAGAACTCAAAGACTTGTGTGTGGGTGCCTAAGACTACTGTGACTAACCTCCGAGGACCTAAGCAAGCTTGGATACCTAAAACAAAGAAATAATATTTATTTTGCAGGCCTACTCCTCCGAATGATCCAAATGGGTGTTAGAAAGTGTAGGATCGAAGAGCACGTGAAAATCTACCAGAGGGGGGTGAATGGTAGATTAAAACTTTTTCAGTGAAAGCAACAAAAACCCCTCGACAGAAAATCAATCTGTTAAGAAATCGTGTGCACAACTAATCTAAACGTGTTCAAACGTGACAAAAGTGGTATATATTATAGAGAATCAATTCACAAATACACGACATCAAGAATCACGAAAAGCCGTCGAGAAAAACTCAAGTTATGTTCGAAAGATCGAACGAGGGTTAATTTGTTCTACCCGAGTAAAAACAGATTTGCAACACTGTAAAGAAACTCGTGTAGATCAGAAAACACAAATCCAATGACCTTGAAATTTTCATATATGATATATAATAAAGTTATGAAGACAACCCAAAATGAATCATGTCAATTGTATCTGTAAAACTCGAGTTATGATGAAAACACCGAAGCAATGTAGTGTTGTGCAGAAACTCGACGAGAAAAACTTGTATGAAACAAGTCGAACGAACAAGGCACAAAATCTCCTCTAAACTACGAATTTTATTGATCAAAGAACAAGAGGAACAGCTCCAAAGTCGTCTTCCCCCGAGCTCTGGCCTCCCTTGCTTATATAACCAGCCCTAAGGCCAACCCAATCCAAACTAGGACTCTAATCCTACTTAGTTTCAACCAAAACTTCCATAACTGCTCAAGTCTCTTCTATACGCAGATAGAAGCAATCTTAAGACTTCCAAACACGTGAGGAACATATCCCACATTTCTAAAACAACTCAACTTCATGACCCACACTAAATCTAACGAAAACAAACTCGAAACTTTTCATAAACGAACCATAACCACCTCAGCCGCAGCCTGAGGCATAATCCAGCTGGTTGGACCTTTCCGACCAATTCTTTACGTCCACTTCTCTTCATCACACCTTGAAACCATTTTGCCATGTCCATGCACTCCTTGCACATGTGCAAACACCTTCCAACAATGTCCACAATACCTTCATATGCATTATTCTTGACCCAAACATGTTGCGTGACCTCCCGATCAACTCAACCACAATTCCTCCCGAACTTGGTTGTTGAACCTCATCTTCTCCCTAAGACTAGTTCAATAGATACTGTCACCAACCATGTATTGACCTCAAGCAACACTTGCACATGAATAAGCAACCATCTTTTGCAAGCCCAAGTCCTCAACTTGACCCTCGTTAGTTCAAAAAACACAACACCTTAAGTGAGCACCTCACATAAGCATGTTGCAAACATAGCAAGATAATGTCCACCATGATCAGCCAAAATACATAAAAAACTTAGTAAAAGAATATTAAGCAAAACTTACCATAAGCATAAAGCAAGTTTGAAATATTGCAAATTAAAAGCAGAACCACTGTGATCTTGCACCGGACCTTGCCAAAGCTAATCGGACATTGCGTCACACCTTACCTAAGCTAACCGGACCTTGCGCTGGACCTTGATGAAAAGGGTGTTTTGGCAATATTCAAAACTTTTGTTGTAATAGCTAATATATTCATCACACATAGGTCTCACAGACAGTGGATGCACCAATCACATGACCGGAGAAACGAGTATGTTCGTAGAGTATGAGCGAAATGCAGATCCAAGTGAAGGAATCTATTTTGGAGACAACAGCTAAAGAAAAGTCCTTGGCGGCGGCCGCACTCTGAAAACGGACAAGTCTGGTCCCCTGATAGTTGAATCACTAAATTCTTATCTCCACAAACTTTGCATATCATTCTTACCTCTCCTTGTATTCTCCGTGTCAGGCACGATGTCATTCGCTTCAGATAACAGCATGTTTGACTATGAAGCTGAGTGTGAACGTGCAAGGGTTGTAAGGGCAAAAGAAAGGGTAAGCAAGAAGAGTCATGACTTCAATGCCCACTCCTCTCCTCCCGATGGTGCTCTTCCGAAAAAGAGGAAAGTGGTAGTAAAGAAAGCATTGAGCAAGGATGGTGTTGGTGCCAGCTCAACCGTACCTAGAAGGAGCGCCAACAAAGGAAAAGGACTTGCAAGTGGTCCCATTGGTCCGCTTAAGATGAAGTCACCTATGCAGTGCAACAGGCAGCCATCAGAAAATGACTTCATGGAGGAAGGGAACGAGTTGGCTGACAAGTTCAGAAAGATTGAAGCTTATGAGCAGCCGAAGCAATCTGTTGACCCAAGATTTTGGAGCCACTTCCATGCTGCCTACTATGAGCATGTGTACATGAAGATGATAAATCCAGTGTGTCGAAGGGTCAATGCGACACTTCCCCCGGATCTGCTAAGGAGCAGCCCGCTGAGGTTCTTGTTTGGCGAGGCTTAGGCCTCAAACTAGTGTTCTAGCGGAAGAGTATGAGACAGTTGTTTTTACATGGTTCGGGCCGCAAGGAGCGTAACACCCTACTCCACGGTGGATTGTATTGCTTGGTGAGTGTGTATGCGTATGTATGTGTATTGGGGATTCTGAGTCTGGTCCTATATCGTTGGTCGTCCAGGCCTTTTATAGTCAAGGTTGTACGCCTTACAAGTGGGGTCTCGGGGCTCAACAAGTGGTCCCGGGGCGATCTTATCCTAAAGATCTAAGGCTTCTTTTGTAAGCTTGCTCTGACTGCAAACTTGAGGACTCGCCGTCTTGCCGCTCGGGTCGTCAGTAGCCCACGCATTGTTGCTAAAATTGGTAGGGAATGTCCCATCCACCTGTATCTGGCACCATAAGCTACCCACTTGGCGGAGTTGGATAGGCCTGCGGCGCCTTCACTGTGATGTGATTAGTCGCAGCGGTACCTGACATTAGGCGTGCGCCGCACCATGCGTCTGGAGAAGCCGCGTATCTTCAAGGCTTGACGGGGCAAGGCGTACCGCCCTCTTAACTTCCTCACTATCCGCTCAGGGCAAGTGGACTGACCATGCGGCCGTTGGGGAGCTCTCCGCCATGGTGGAGGTTACGCACGTCTCGCAGGCCACGTGGCAGCTCGGGAGATCACCTCCGCTGGGGAAGCCAGATCTCCCCCCATCTTGGGTGCTTGCCCCCGTGGGGGAGGTCAGGTCTTGACTTCATGAGCCATGCGGTAGCTTGGGAGCTCACCTCCGTGGAGGAGGTCGGGTCCCGTCCCGCTGGATACGTGGCTGCTTGGGAGCTTGTCGTCAAGGTGGAGCTAAGTGCCACCTTCGGGGTGTCTTGTGGGCACCCCGGACCACCCAACTGAGGTTGGCGGGTCTGGGTCTCTTGGACACGTGGCGCCCTTGGACCCTACCTCTACTGGAAGGCGAGGTACCTAGGCAGCTCTAGCTTGTGCGCGAGGGTACCCGGTATGCTGGGTACCGACGGTGGCCCCTGGGTCCACCTTGGGGTGAGGTGACGAGCTCGAGGGTGGGGCCTTATCCTGCTTTCCTGTGCGGTCTTTTAATTTTGTCTTGATCAGTCGAAGCGGTACGCTCTTCTTCTGCTGCGACCACGCGTCCCCCTCTGGTTGAGGGGTCGTGGCGACGGGATCTTTGCTTGCTTCGACATAATCGCGACGGTTCTCGAGGCGCCTGCTGCACTGCTGCCTTCACTTCCGTCTTTATGGGAACCGCCAGGTTGCCTTTTCTGGCGAGGAACTGCCTGAGCTGGCTTTTCTGCCGGGGATTTGGGCCTGCTCGTCATGGTCGTCGTGTTACGAGCCATTGATTTGGAGCCTGCTCAAATTTGCACGGTGCGTCCAAACACCACTATTGTGCTTTAAAAGGGGCACCTTTGTGGGTAATGGAATTTGCTTTCTTCAGCACGCCCCAAGCATTCGATCCTTCGACTCCCTCCTTGTGTGTCTGCCCATTCTTGAGGTTCCCAACCCCCTGCTCCAATGGACTCAGCTCGGCCTCCTTCCCGGATGGAGGATGTCTCACCCGTGAGGCGACTTTTTGGCTGGGAGGACAAGGAACGATGGGATCTGATCCATCCTGGCTCCTTGCCACTGGAGTTGGGGGAGAAGGAGATCGTCTTCTTCCAGGTGTATGCATACTCCGGGTTCGTTCCTCATGTCTCCTCCTTCCTGGTGACACTTCTGGAAGTCCTTGGGATCCAGCTCCACCATCTGTCGCCGAATTCTCTGGTGGTGGTGGCGGTGTTCTCGCATTTCTGCGAGATGTTTGTCAGGGTGCGGCCATGTGTGCCAGTGTTCCGGCAGTTCTTTGTGCTGAGGCGGACTGGGAAGAAGAGCAAAGCCAAATTCCTCGGCGGCCTCTGCTTCAAGCATCGCGCTAACAGCCCCTTTAAGTACATTACTCCACTCTCCGCGGCGAAGTGGCCCGGCTGAAGGAGCGACTGGGTGATCATACATGCTGATGCCCATGATCGGATGGTCTTGCCCTCCGGGTGGCCAGCGATTAGGAAGGCGGCCTGGGAGGAACGTTCGGAGCTCGAGGCGGCATACAAGCCGGTGATGGAGAGGATCCAATTCCTGGCGGACCACGGCCTGCCAGAGTTGTCGGTGATGTCCGACTTCATTCACTGCCATCTGGCTCCTCTCCAACATCGTTGTCGCCCAGCATGGCCCTACTTCAGGCTCCAAGATGGTACCAGGTTGCTGAGGGGTCGCGACATGGAGACGACACCACAGGAGGTGTTCGAAGCAATGTCCAAGGCGTGCAATGACCTGCTGTCGAGCGATGTATTTAACCTGCCGCAGGCTTGCCCACCGCTTTGCACGGATCGAGACCTTCAGTCGAAGGTTCTGAAGGAGATGCCCAACTTGGACGCAATTGGTCTTGCGCCGCGGCAGGTTGGCGATGAGAGCAGGGCCTGGCCATCGTCGACTCCTCGAAGGAGTCCACACCTTCTTCAGGATCCGAGGCCTCCGGGGCGGAGGAGGCGCTCGCTGCTGGGGGAAAGGCAAGGTGTTGGTCCCTGACGTAGGTAAGGGGAAGGCGTCGGTCCCCAACGTAGGTAAGGGGAAGGCGTCGGTCCCCGACGTAGGCAAAGGGAAGGCCCTGGCGGTTGAGGTCGTGAAGGAGAAACGCCCTCGGTCGCCACCGAGGGCGCCCCCACAGGTGGCCTTTGCTCCAAGTCAGCGTCCACCAGCACACCCCTCTCCAGTGCCTAGCGTCGGCGGTTCTTCGGGGGAAAGTTTGGTCTGCCAGGCGTAAGCTCCTCCGTCGTTGGCGGTCGACATGTAATCCAGCGTCCTCACACCTGCACGGTCCACGGTGCCATAGGGGACTCCGGCAGCATCACACCTTCGGAGCCTCAGGCAAAAAGGCCTCGAGCCGATGTCGTCGATAGCTCAAGAGGTGGCTCAAACGAGTTTGGAGGGAGTACACCGGCACAGTGTGGTGGCGCTGCTGGTGGCCTTGGAGGAGGCCATGCAGGGATGGCATCGCCTGCTACGCCATCGCCAGGGCCCGCGGCTTCAGGGGTCGCCGAAGGTGGAGGCTCGCTGGAGCTTCCGGGGACGTCGGTAAGGCATTCTTGTCTACGCTTGCTCTATTATCTCGCCTGCCTATGTTGATTGGTCAGGGCTTGGTCTTGATTTGCATGGTTACGCCAGCTGTTATGACGCCCCTACCGCCGGGGGTAGTGCCCGGGAGTGCTTTGGAGGCAGCCAAGGATGCTACGGCTGGGCTGGCGGGGCAGCCTACCAAGCTTGTTCAGTGGAGTGCTGCTCCGGTGTCGGTGCCCGGCGTGGGTATTGAAGCATCTCTGGTTGCATCTCCAGTTGTCACACCAGAGGCACCTCCGGCTGTCGTGGCAGAGGCCATGTCAGAGCCGACTTCGGGGGCTGGGGGTCTGGCTCCTAGTGCTGCTGATTCGACGGTCAGCCCTTTGAGCGGTGGTGACCCTATTGTGTCAGGTGGCACCGCAACTCCTGCTTAGGCTCTGGGGGCAAGATCCCCAATGTTGGTGGCCTCGCCTTCACCGCTACAGGAGGAAGGGATCCTCGAGATGATCACCAGACGACCTTCCCTGACTTCAGCGCAGTCGGAGCGTCTTTCCGACGTCATGGAACTGACGCAATCCAGTATCCTTCACGTGCAATCCAACCTCCGCCGGACGCAATAGGCTCTTGCCACAGAGTGGGAGAAGCTGCGTGTCGAGGGAGAGTGCCTCCGAGGCTGGGAGGGTCTCCTGAGCTCTACGATCGTCGAGGCTAAGGCGAAGTACCCGAAGGATAACAAGGAACTGGAGGTGAGGCACCACTTCATGAGGGCCTCAAGCGCCTTGACCCAGAAGATCCTGGTCGACGCCAAGGCGGCCAACGACGCTGCTGACGCCTGCCTGTGTGCTCTTGCTACTGGTCAAGAGGCCCTGGGTCTTCAAGAAGACCTCGTTGCCAAGAGGGAGGCTGAGGTTGGCGAACAAGAGGCGGCGACGCAGGCGATGATGGCCTGGGCCAAAGCCGATCAGGGCATGCTGTAGTCCCGCCTCGAAGACCTTGAGCTCCGACACAGCAATCTGGCGCAGGACCGGGCAAAGCACCTAGCTGAGCGTCAGGAACTCCTTCTGCACGATCTTGACGTCCAAGCCCGGGAGCACACGACATAGCGCCACAGTCGGGAGCTCGACCTGCGGGAGCGTCAGCTGACTCAGCGCCTGGAAGCCGAGGGTAGGGCGGCGGCAGAGACGGTGGCATCCCATGTCTTGGTGTGTTACCGGAGCTGATACCCTGATCTGCCACTGGAGCCAGTTTTTGAAGGCCCTATCGCAGAACGTGAGGCGGCAGCATCAGCGGAGGTTAAGGAAGCTGCCAAACATGTCGTAGCGCAGTTCAGTCGGGGCTGAGGCTGATGGCTTGTTTTTGTATCCGGGGTTCACAGTCCTTATTAAAAATTCTTTAATGGATTTGAATTTGTGTTTGGCTTCTTGCATTGTCTCTGTGACTCTCAACTGTTGTTCCAAATTGTAAGGATCTGCAGAACCTTTGTTGAGCTCGTTGGCTTCTCAGGACCAGCAATTTGCACAACTGACATGGCCATAGTGTTGTCCGTTGATTTTCTGCATGTGAACCCCGTTAGAGTCCCCTTGGTAGATGTGGTTAGTTGGATACCCACATCTACCACTTGATCGCAGAATGTCTTGCACTGGCCCCCAATGGAGTGGGGGAGTTTGGGGTGTCGTAGCGCCACCATCTGCCAGAGATGGATGATCCGGCGTCGTCCACCATCTCCATGTAGACGTCGACGGCAGGCCCCTTGGGAGGTGTTAGAGTTGTATGCTCTGGTGTCATCCATAATCGTCGTAGAGTCGTCGACTGCAGGCCCCTTGGGAGGTGCCGGATCTAGATGCTCCAGCGTCGTCCACCATCTCTGTGTAGACGTCGACAACAGACCCCTTGGGAGGTGCCGGAGTTGGATGCTTCGGCGTCATCCACCATCTTCGTGTAGACGTCGACGGCAGGCCCCTTGGGAGGTGCCGGAGCTGGATGCTCCGGCATCATCCACCATCTCCGTGTAGATGTCGATGGCAGGCCCCTTGGGGGGTGCCGGAGCTGGATGCTTCGGTGTCGTCCATAATCTCCATGTAGACGTCGACGGTAGGCCCCTTGGGAGGTGCCAGAGCTGGATGCTCTGGCGTCGTCCACCATCTCCGTGTAGACATCGACGGCAGGTCCCTTGGGAGGTGTCGGAGATGGAAGCTCCGACGTCGTCCACCATCTCCGTGTATACATCAACGACAGGCCCTTGGTTTACATGTTATCGCAAGGGAACCTTATTAGCAACAAGAGTGGGGCATTAGAGTTTACTCATTTATCCGCGCTTGGTGTTGTCGTTGACGTTCTGGTACGTCGACGACATGCCCCTTGGGAGGTGCCTGAGTTGGATGCTCCGGCATCGTCCACCATCTCCGTGTAGACGTCAACGGCAGGTCCCTTGGGAGGTGCCAGAGCTGGATGTTCTGGCGTTTGTCCTGCATATAGGAAGAGGGGGGGTTAGCCTTGTTCGTCGGTTATAATTGTTCCTCTCCCTAGCTCTGCCATGCCTTACAGTCCTGGCCTGACATACGGGGCTTGGGCAATTCGATGCATTGGTGCTCCGGGGCCCGGCTCCTATTGTCCTTAGGGTGTGAGCTTTCTTGTTCCAGTACTCAGCTGTAGCGCTGGGAGGCAGGGTGTGTTTGCTTAGGGTGTAGGACCAAGCTAAGCAACTTGCACCCCCTGGACCTCCTGCTCGGCACAGACCTTTCCTGGGGGAACCTTTTGGTGCCACGGGTCCTAATGATGAGAGCAGTTGGGTGGACCTTTCACACTCTGCAGGTACCTCAAGTTGGACCGCCTGTAGCTGGATTGCATGACATTAGCTAGGATGAGTTACAGAGTATGCGATGGTGAATATGAAGGCAACACATGGTAAGCAAGGTTATCATGGCATGATCATAAAATTAATGTGTAATTAAATGAACAAAGTTTTTTAAGAAGCCTTCAAGTAAAACAGTGAATTTCTAATATGAGTTTGTAGGAGGAGACAGGCTTTTACAAAAGAGGGCAACGGCTTGCCCCCAGGTGACGATGGAGGCAGGGTGCACAGGCCTAGGGTTTGGAACCAAGATTAAGCTGACTAGTCACTCTGGTGCTGACACTCTCGGCGCTCAGTTGCACTGTTGCTCCTAAGTCCTACTACTTTTTCACACTGTTCTACTAAGCCTAGTATTTACAACAGAGGCGTCCAAAGTTCCCTGGGTAGCTGTGATGGTTGGTGGGCAACCTTGCTGTCAGCAGCTACTCAGAGGGGTGATGAGCGAGTGATCCATATTTTTTGTAGTGACCGCTCGTCTTGCGAGTGGTCCTAGCAGTGCCTGCGCTGGGCTTGGCAGGTTTGATGGAGGTGTTGGTGCTGCCGGGGGGGGGGGGGGGGGGGGGAGCTGCGGCTGAGGCGTGGCGGGTGCTCTGCGCTGACGCGGGCTTGGCGGAGGTCGACTTGATCCAGCTCCTTCCGGGATAGGTGATGGGTCTGTTGTGTGTGCTTGGAGCTGCTCCAAGGCTAACACTGCAGCGGTGCGATCTCCGCGGATCCTGAGGACGCCGGAGGGGGTTGGCATCTTCAGGATGAGGTAGCTGTAGTGGGCTACAACCGTGAACTGGTAGAGAGCAGGCCTACCGATAATGGCGTTGAAGGGGAGGCTGACATCAGTGACGTCGAAGAGGATGCTCTCCGTCCTGTAGTTGTCAGGTGTCCCAAAGGTCACTCGCAGGTGGATGTTGCCGTATGGGATGATGCTCCCAGGTCCCACCCCCGAAAATGGGCTCGATGGGGCTAGCTTGGACACCAGGATCTACAGCTGCTCAAATGCGGCCTGGATGAGGAGGTTGAGGCTGGCCCTGCCATCTATCAAGACGTAGTGTAGCTTGACGTTGGCTATGGTGGGGCGACTAGGAGAGGTAGTATCCCTGCCCCAGCCATGTTCATGGGGCAGTCAGAGGCGTCGAAACTGATCGACATGTCCTTCCACCAGTGGTGCTGCGCCAGAGTGGGTACGGGGGCTATTGAAGCCACCGCACAACGAAGGGTCTTAACCGCGTTCTGGGACGCGGGATCCAAGACCCTCCGAAGATTACATGGAGGGTCTTGCGACGCTCGTTATCGCTGCTCGCGTCGGAGTCCTCATCTTGGTGGACCACTTTGACGGCCCTCTCTTGCTTCTGGTACTCCAGCTCTTCGTCATTGTCGACCTTGGGTTCAACCTTCTGCTTGCCCTCCCGCTAGCGGGTGGGGGTTCCGTATGGGCGTTGCTGAGCCCTCTCTTGATAGCGTTCGGCACACCTTTTTATCTCCAGGCACTCGCTCGCGGTGTGTTCACGAGTCTTGTGCACCGGGCAGGGCTCGACGTCTTTGTCAGCGGCTGGTGGCTATCAAGGACGCTTCTCCGAGCGTGGCGGCTTGCCTCCTCCGATTGCGACTGCTGCCGCGACAGGGGATCCGTGCAGCAGCTTGTTCTCGCCACCACCCCGGTTCTTGTTCTTCTTTTTGCCGCTACCAGGGGTAGCAGCTCCTTCTTCAGTCTGGCCAGCCCCGCCCGCTCCGGGGGCAGACTGAGCGTGCTAGTCACGACCTTCTGCCGCTCTGGCACACCGATCGGTGATGGAGAAGAGCTCGGAGACGTCTTGCACATTGTGCGTGGCTATTTTCTCGAGCATCTTGCGGTCTTGCACTCCCTGGCAAAATGCCACTATGACAGAGGCATTTGGGATTTTAAGAATGGACTGTTGTACCTGGGAGAAACGCTGGATGAATGACCGCAGCGTCTCCTTGGGTTGCTGTCGCACGGCGTGGAGGTCGATCTCGGTGTCGGGGCGCGTGTAAGAGCTGTCGAAGTTCGTTGTGAATTGCCGGCATAGCTCATCCCAAGAGGTTATAGACCCCTCGAGAAGGTTCATCAGCGATGAGCGGGCTGACCCAGTCAGGGCGAGTGGGAAGTAGTTCGCCAGGACGGTGTCATCTGCTCCCGCAGCAAGGAGCGTCATGGTGTAGATCTGCAGGAACTTTGCCGGATTGATGCTTCCGTCGAACATCTCCGCGATATGTGGCCAGAACTTGCGCGACCACATCGCGAAGCAGAGGTGCGGAGCCAACGCCGCGCAGCATCCGACGAGCTTCATCAGAGAGGCACATCGGACAGCATACCCCGTGGGGATCTGCTGCCCGACATGCATCACTTGCTGGACCTACTGTTGTGGCATCGGTTGTGCCATGCGCTGTTGCAACAGTACTGGTTGTGCCAAGTACTATTGTTGTACTCCCTGCTGCACCGAGTACTGCAGGGGGGATGTCGAGCTGACATGCTCCTGATCAGGTGGTGGAGGGTTTACCTACGGCGCACCTTGGACGGAAGATGCCTCGTGAACAGGGCATTGATTGCCATATTCTGCGTCGAGGTTGCGCCGCCTCTCTCGCTGCCGCTCGATGGTGATGTGGCCATCCATGTGAGCTTTACGACGGTCAAGCTCGGCCCTGAGGTCCTCCGTGGGGAGCCGGCCAACGCTCGTAGGCTTGGAGAAGCGTGAGTTGGCGTTTTGATGGTCGATGGATGGTGTGCGCGACAGTGACACGAGGTGCCTTCCCCTGTTGGGGGAGTTGATGGCTGTGACGATGAGGTGGTCGATGTCTTGGACCCACTGCTGAGCCACCCCCTGAGAGGCGTTCAGCGACGGTGGGTGGTGGAGGAGAGCTCTGGCCGCCGCCAAAGCGTTCTTCGGGCTCGCTGTTGGGGGAGCCGATTGAGCCGGGGCGTGTCCCGGCGTGCTACCTTGGCCAGTCGTACCTGCACGGGGGCGAGACAGACCAAAGAGTGTTGCTCGAGCGACAGATCTGGTCACCGGGCGACGGCCCCGAAAACTGACTTCCACGGGCCTGATGAACACCATGGTGGTGAAAGCGCCACCACTTTTTTGAGGGAAAAAGCCCATTCCTGGCGCGCCAAATGTAGAAGGGTCAATGCGACACTTCCCCCGGATCTGCTAAGGAGCAGCCCACGGAGGTTCTTGTTCGGCGGGGCTTAGGCCTCAAACTAGTGTTCTAGCGCAAGAGTATGAGACACTTGTTTTTACGTGGTTCGGGCCGCAAGGAGCGTAACACCCTACTCCACGGTGGATTGTATTGTTTGGTGAGTGTGTATGCGTATGTGTGTATATCGGGGATTCTGAGTCTGGTCCTGTATCGGTGGTTGTCTAGGCCTTTTATAGTCAAGGTTGGACGCCGTACAACTGGAGTCCCGAGGCCCGACAAGTGGTCCCGGGGCGATCTTATCCTAAAGATCTAAGGCTTCTTCTATAAGCTTGCTCTGACCACGGACTTGAGGACTCAACGTCTTGCCGCCCGGGTCGTTAGTAGCCCACGCATCGTTGCTGACATTGGCAGGGAATGTCCCATCCACCTGTCTCTAGAGCCGTAAGCTACCCACTTGGCGGAGTTGGATAGGCCTGCGGCGCCTTCACTGTGATGTGATTAGTCGCAGTGGTATCTAACATTAGGCGTGCGCTGCACCATGCGTCTGGGGAAGTCGCGTATCTTCAAGGCTTGACGGGGACAAGGCGTACCGCCCTCTTAACTTCCTCACTATCCGCTCAGGACAAGTGGACTGACCATGCGGTCGCTGGGGAGCTCTCTGCCATGGTGGAGGCCACGCCCGTCCCGCGGGCCACGTGGTAGCTCGGGAGCTCACCCCCGCGGGGGAAGCCAAATCTCCCCCCAACTTGGGTACCTGCCCCTATGGGGGAGGTCGGGTATTGACTTCGAGAGCCACGTGGTAGCTTGGGATCTCACCTCCGCGGAGGAGGTCGGGTCCCGTCCCGCTGGATACGTGGCTGCCTGGGAGATTGTCGTCAAGGTGGAGCTGAGTTCCACCATCGGGATGTCTTGTGGGCACAACGGACCTCCCATTTGAGGCTGGCGGCTCCGGGTCTCTTGGACACGTGGCGCACTCGAACCCTGTCCCTGCTGGGATGCGAGGTACCTAGGCGGCTCTAGCCTGTGCGCAAGGGTACCCGGTATGCTGGATACTGACACAGTGGTTGCTAGTCAATGGGTGGACGTGACTTATCTACAACCAAGAACTGTCAAGCATATCATGAGGTCTTGGAGGCATTGGAGAGGCATGGATTGAAGGATCTTCTCCTTCCGATATAATTGGAACAATAAAGTCATCACTTACTTTACTCTCTACTTCCCCCGTGTTGATGGGGATAAGATGATTTGGATGATACATGGATCCAAGTATAGTGTCACTTATGAGGAATTTGCTAGGATACTTCATCTTGAAGAACAATGAGCTCATTATTCATAACTTGAAGCCGTTGGAGAAGGATGAGCTAGAATTCCTCTATGATACAAGAATTTCATACAAGTCCCCTACCACCAAGTACTTGAAGCCATTCTTTATCGTGCTTAATAGAATTTTAAGGAAGACTATTGCTTCAAAGGATGGAGATGCAGGGTCAATTCAAGGAACTCTAAGGACCCGATGAAAGTAATAAGCAAGAAAAGGACCTTCAATGTCTTTGAATATATCTACAATGACATTGTGAACATCTCAATCACTCCCAATAGGTCATGTGGCTATGCACCTTACATCATGTTCATGATTGAGAAGGTCACTGACCTTGAGTTTGTTAAGGATGTTGAGCACACCGGCCTCAAACCCTAGAAGCCTACAGTCTACACGGTTCCCTTTGCACCTGCCTCACTTGTAGTGGAACAGAGATCTAAGCAAGCTCATGAAGGCACAAGGACTCTAGCTGCTAACTCTGCTCCTCCATCATCCAAAGAGTCCTCCAGTAGTATGCTAAAAATGCTCTCCTCCATCTTTGCATCCTGCCACAAAGTTGAAATTAAGCAGCATAAGAAAATCTGGCTAGAAAGATACATCAAAGGTATATGAAAGCAAAAATCAAAGCAATATGTGAGAAGCTAGATATTGAGCTAGTGGGATCACCTCAAATCTCAGAGGATTCAGAAGAGAACATAACAGAGATAACACCCCTCACAGAGCAAGAATTGACATCCTTTGGACTAGCAGGTGTCTCCGCTCCTCCTCCTCAACATGCACATGAAGATGAAGATAGAACTGAGAGTGAGGGAGGGAGTGGCGATGAGTGATTCCCCTTAATTTTTCCCTTTTTGGTGTCTTGATGCCAAAGGAGGATAGATTGAGACTAGTAGTATTTACTTGTAAGCTTTAAGGACTAGTGATCATGGACATGTATCTTAAATTTCAAATTATTGTAATCTCTTTTGGATGTGCCTATTTTATTTAATATGAATGTGTGATGCTTAGTTTAATATTAATGTGATGGTTGCTGCTATAATTGCTATGCTCTTAATTTTGCTCATCACATTAATTGATCACACACACGTTATATGCACCCCATCATAAAGAGTGCATATATGTGAGAAGTTTTTATTGCTCAATTGTCATTCTCATATATGCCCACTTTATGAAAACCAATTTTTTACTCTTAATTGTGAAATCTCAATTGGTTGTCATCAATCACCAAAAAAGGGGGAGATTGAAAGTGCATCTAGGCATTCCCTTGTGGGTTTTGGACACTGATGACAAACAAATGAGATCCTAATGAATTCATTGAGATGAATGCAGGTCAACAAAGATTAGATAATATGGTGCAACCAAAAAGGTAAAAAATGAGAAGTGAGAAAGGAAGAAGCCCAAAATGATCAATGGAAGCGCAAAGTAGGCATAATTGTATAGGATGTGTGTGAGAGACACATCCCAAGAGCTCATGTCTTTGCATAGAGGGTAAGGGCTAAATCAATCTAAGTAATTCACTGAGCACCGGACAAGTCCGTTCACTAAGCGGACTAGTCCGATTAACTTCTGATGTCTAAGTACTCTAAGCACTGGACAAGTCCGAACACAGACCGAACAAGTCTGTTAAACTCTCTGGTGTTTCAATTCACCTTGCATCGGACAAGTCCGGACACAGACCGGACAAGTCCGTTCAACTTTCTGATGTTTCACTCAGACAAGTTTAAAAACACATTTCACATTGGACCGGACAAGTCCATCTCATTGTGGACTAGTCCATCTCATTGTGGACTAGTCCAATCAGCTTTTTCTAATTGCAATGGACTAGTCTGATGAACTCTCTATTCGAATATGAATGAGTCTGGTATACCTCACACAAATAGGGTTTTAGTGTGCTGCACATTCCACGCGATTTTTACACAGCACACCGGACAAGTCCGGTCACCAGAGCGGACTAGTCCGGCAATCGGGATCCCTAACGGTAATATTTTTGGAAACACTATAAATAGGTTATCCACGACCCACAAACATAAGAACCGTACACAACCATCAAAAACATAAACCCTAGCGCCGCCACTTGTCCCAAGAGCACAAAAACACATCTCCCCACACATTTAAAGGCCTAAAGAGTTAAATCTTTTGGGTATTCAGATTTGGGGTAGGGAGATCGTCATCTACACATCATTGAGCTCTTGGGGTTTGATCTCTTATACACTCGTGCATTCTTTGTAATCTTTTGAGTGAATTAGATCATCTTTTTCTCGCTGTAATTTTGTGGGAGCCCTCAACGTGTGAGGTTGCACCACCAACTTGGTGATTACCCCGTGATAGTGGAACTCAAGTCGGCCTTGTGTGGTGACTTGAAGAGTGAAAAGGATTTGAAGAGACCCGACTCTGTGTGGGCTTCCTCAACGAGGAGTATATCTCTTTGGTGAGATCGAATCTCGGTAAAAATTCATGTCTCGCGTGTTCCATCCTTTTACTTTTGCAAGTTTCATCATATAGGGCATTACAATTGATCAATCAATTAATTTGTGTTCCACGTGAAAATTAAGCAAACTTATCTCTTGTTCAAGTTGTAAGAATAGTAATTACATTCTGTGACTATTTCATTTGAAATTCCTGCCTAAACACTTAATCCTTTCGTAGTAATTGAATAACCGGACTGGTCCATACCTCACACCGGACAAGTCTGGTCCCTCGGTATTTAACGTATTTGTTAAGTGTTGCAGGAAAAGTTCTAAAGCCTATTCACCCCTCTCTAGGCCACATTCATTGTGTCACCTAGCTTTTGGATCTTGATTTTGCTCCCTACCTAAATACAAACCTTCACAGGCTACTTCTTAGTAGTACCAGAGGAAGTGTCGTGGAAACACTTCGACAGTAGGAATACCAACAAGTGATTGGAGACATCTTGGATCTTGAATGCTCTTTAAGTTGTCCTTGGCCAAGAGCTTCATATAAATGTTGTCCTGATTTCTTGTTTGGCCATGGACACGATACTCCAAGTTAGGCTAGTTGAACTTAAATCACTTGAAATCACCATAACCTCCTTGATTACAAAAGTGATGTTGATTCACTCGTGGCCTCCTTGTAGGTGATAGCCATTGGAGTTATTGTTTGGAAGGAAGAATCCTCATGGGTCTTAAGGAAATGATTCCCCAACTGGCCCATGTTGACATGGATTTTCACAAATCATGTGAATATCCATGGCTTGGATCATCCAAACACTTCTCCATTGACTTGATCTTCATGTTACTTCAATGGGAGGTGTAGTTCCATAACTAGCATGTCCACCTTGTTAAGTGGTGTGTATGCCAAGCTAAAGGAACTAGAGCATTACTCAATCCACCCCTTGAATGGAGACCATATTCTCATTAGGACTCGTTCATCTCCAGCACAAATGTGGTCATGGATTGGTGGAGCCAACTCATGACATGAGTGTTGGATGAAGAGCCAACTATCCACCCTATAATGAAGGCAAACCAAGAAAAATTCTTGGAGCCTCCCCCAAGCTTGATGATGGATGACTTTGGCTTCTACTGGAAGCTGAAATTCTTTCACAAAGGGCAATGGTGTTGCCTAGTGGACATTTAATGAGGTACGCCTTAAATCATCTTGTAGTTGAGAACTTGCGTCCTCGTTGGCCATCCCATGGAATGGGTTAGCCAACACTACCCTGTTTTCACACAAAAGGAGAAAACAAACAAGAGTAATCCCGTCTAATAACTATTAGTACCTATAACTTAATCACAAGTGATAGCTATCCTTTACTTCCTTTGCCTTCCCTGGCAACGACGCCAGAAATGCTTGTTGATGTTTCTTACGTCATAGATAAAAATTTGCAAACGCACGGAAATTGTCGTGTAGTATTTCACCCAAGAGTATTCCCAAGGGTATCATATTTATCCCAAAGGAAGACAATGGAGTAGAGTAGACACTACTCTTATGACTATGGGATACTAATCAATTATCAACACAGGGGTAAGTTGATAATATGGGTAATGTGACACACACCTAAGAAATCTATTCTAAAGGGTAAATGAGTCCTAATGGAGATTAGACTAAGAGTTGTGGAGTTGCTCCTACAATGCTTCTAATATATATATATATACCTAGCCTAGGTTAGGTACTAATGAGCATGTCAATGGTGAATCCTTTACTAAGTTGTTCAATACATCGAGCACGGGTTTACCCCTAGCAATACTAGGACGACTCTCGCAAAGAGTCCGTGGCATAGCCGAACGTGGAGGATTACAAGGACAGATAGGATTGTCACCACCTATTGCCTACCTCTTCAATCCGTGGGTCTACGAGACATCTAACGTTACTTAACTATCCTAACATCACGCTAGTATATTAAGTAAATACCTTAAGAGTCATGCCACAAGCCATCTTAAGGCAATGACCAACCTAAACATTATTGAATCAATGTTGAGACATAGCATAAGTTATTCATATCAACATGATCATATCATAATAATTAGACTATAGTGGAGATTTGTAGTGTTTATGATGATAGAATAATATTGTTATGGTATAATCATAAAGAGTACTCCTACCACATACATGGAATCCACAATAAAAAAGAAACGCTTCATCCAAGTATATGAATAAAAGAAGACTAAAGACACCATCTTTATTATGCATAAAGTCACAAATACAAGAAAAGATACATGTGCCATATCTTTTCCAATTTGGACTTGGGACTAGAGGCTCCTCTCTACAGCCTAACCTCTACTAAGGAACTAGGAGAACTAGTGTATACAATAGAATGATGCTCAAGTGGTGTGTGTTGAAGTGAGGGGTGATGAGTCCTATTTATAGCTAGAGAAGGGTCAGTTCCCGTCACTGAAAGCACGCGAATCAGTCTTCATCGTGATCAAGGCATCCCAGGGAGTCGACACGTGGAAGCTGATCGAGTTTGGCGTCAGGAAGGCGTCGACCGAACCACCTAGTTGGCCGAACAGAAAATTGGACCAATTCCAGTGTGCTTCCTCGGGGTGAATTTCAGGTGGGTCCTATTGACCGATATGGGTGATACACCGTTAGATGGAATCAAATACTTCTATTTGTAGGCCATTTGATCTATATGATGCCACATGTCGGTGCTTGATTGGTTGGGATGATATTTTATAGGATTGCTCCCCTCTTTTACCTCATCTCCGTATAAAATACCTGCATGCACTATTTTCTCAAAGTACTAGTGGAACTAGGTTATTTCTAACTATGATGTGTGTAAGAAATAATCATTCCCTCACATAATTGAGTTATATTGACAGTCAAAATTGGTATATAACGACCGTCAATAGCAGACACTATGATGATCTGGGAGAACGACGTCTCCAGGGGCACGAGTCTTCACATGGCCCAACGGTTGTGCGCCTCCCCCACCTAGTTTCGATTCCCAGAATCAATTGGGTGTTCCACCGGGATTTATTCTCAAAGAATTTCAGGTACCTCTCAAGCGTGGAGACACAATAGTAGTGCAACGTTCCTGTTGCGCATCGAATCCCGGTAGATTCCGTTGATCTTTCTAAGGACGCTCGTAAAAGTCGTGTGTAGTTATAGGACTGATTGTGTGTGGGAGGTGTGTGTGGTGGTGTGAGTGAGTGTGTTCACACAAAAATAGATACTAAAGTTGTACTCGTTATAGAGGTTTAAAAAACGGTGGTTGATACGTCGGTTCTTGGCCACGGAGCTGCGTCGACCTACCGACCATCAGCGACACGTTCTTCCCGCCGGTGGCCGCGGGAGGCGTCGGTGTGGTGAGAAAGAGATCCTCCGTTGAGGGGTGGGTGAGAAGGCGGCACCGTGGATCCGCATATGGGAGTCGGAGGGCGAGGCTGGGGACATAACCTGCGACATCATTGACATGCTTCGGGCGTCCATGCTCTACATGGAGGCGACGACCGTAAGAGGAGCAGTGACGACGTACATGCGGCCACCGTGGAGTGCTCGACGAGTCGTCCAAGAAACTGGGAATCTCATCCATGACAAGCACAAAGGGGAGTCGTCCATCCTTCCCCACCATGCAGAGAAATCGTCCAATACACGGACGAAGGGAGCGAGAGAGGTCCACATATAAGCGAATCTCGTCCAGGACGTGGACGAGTTGCTGACAACTCGCGCCACGTCGGTTTTTTAACACAGTGGCCACTTGTCGTCAATGGCGTGGACGACATTGCGCCGACGTGGCTTGCCACGTCGAATGTTGTCCCGGAAATAGACGACGGGTGAGTTATTTTTGCATTTTTTGGATCACAAGGTTATTAATATTATTTTATTATTTAAATCATATATTAATAAACCAATACGTCCATTCCTTGCATTTTTTTATCTGGTGTGGCGTGCTGGGGTGCTGGCCCACTGGAGAGTGGAGGATATGTCTTACGGTGCATGTGCAAGTTACTCCCCTCGTCTCAATTTCAGTGTGCGTTTGGGTTGAAATAAAGTGAGTTGGGACAGAGTTATCCCTAACTTTTTGAACAGTACTCTTGTTGGACTGAAGGGGTGGGCGAGAACCATTTTTTATTTGGTACGACGTACAAGAGGTGAATTGTGGATAGAGCGGTTCTATTTTTTGTTTGGATTGATGAGCTGAGATGGACGTGACGGACCTCCATGTTCCCGGTGCAGCCCCCGTGGACTCTCTCTCTCTCTCTGAAATGGAAAGAGACTTCCATTACCTTTTTAGATGGAACCAAATCGGCCGCCACAAGTTCAGAGATAAGCACGCAGAAAGTTCAAAATAGGATCGATTTCGACCTGAGCTACGCACCCAACTCTGCCATTGCATCTGCTACTTGATTTTGATTACACTCACGCGGTCTAAAACCTACCATAAAACTATTGAAGTCATGACACAAAATATCCTTGAGCTACGTCACTATAAATTATCGCATACGGCGAGATCATATTCTACGAGAAGGGGATGTCTTGCTTCACCATGAATGATGGCATATGTTTCAAGAACGATGTGACCCATCCCGCACACTGGCTAGCTGTTTGGGGGCCTTGTAAACACGCAATCAGCTCCCGCGGACACGTCATCGTGGCAACCTTGCTGTCTCCATTCATCACCTCGTGAAACCCCACCCACCGAGCCACTAACGAACCACTCATCACCCATTCACCCTCACATCTGCAGGTTCGCTGCACCTGCATCCCTCGTGAAAACCTCACCCGCCGGACCCGGGCCCGCACTCCCTGCTGCGGCACATCGCCCCAGCCCCAACACCCTCCAACCCTACCGCCGCCCTGTCACTCCGCTACTCAATTTCACTACCTCAATGTTGGATTTCACATAATAATATTAAATACTAAGCCCACGTTAAACTCGCTACAGTACTACTCCTTCTGTACTAAAAAGTTTGTCGCTTTGTAGTTCATTTTTGAACTACAAAGCGACAAACTTTTTGAGACGGTGGGAGTACTATAATAGAGTTCGACTCGCTCGTTTATCACCAGAACTATAACATAATTGATGATTTTGGACGCAGAAAAAAACTGAGAAGCCTTTAATCTTGATAGGAGGTTTAGGCCCGATCTTCCGAAAGGTAATGGGTAAGTCGATTGATGGAGATCTCGACGTTGATGATCCGAGGCTCTCGAGTAGAACACGAACAGCCCCTGCTTGGTTATCAACCGTGCTTCACACGATTGACCTCGCCAAGAAGGCTAATCCGTGCAAGTGCAACCGAGAACACAAGCAAGAACGTAGAAGACACGATCTGAAAATCGCGAAGTTGGGGTTTCACAAACTGTAGAACAGCGATATTATTAATCTATGCAAAACTCAATTGTTCATGGCGGCTACTATGGAGTATATATAGGTGGGAGGATGTCCAAGGGGGTGTTGGGGTCGTGACCTAACCCTAGCATACGAAAATAATGGACTTAGACTTGATACAAGGTCCAGTGGCCCAATATGGTGGCGCAGCACCCTGACAGATTCTGTATTTGATTTTGTTTCGACGATTCCCGACGACTCCGAAGGAATTTTGACATGGGACTGGTGCCATTGGAAAGGCTATCCTCTCCCCTTTCCGTGCATATGTAGAACGTCCAAAACGGAGTTCGTATGCGTCCTGGGCGTTCGTTTTAGTGCGTACTTCTCCTGGACTCCGAGTTGGATACGATTTGGAGTTTGGTTCGGTTTCCATCTTCTTTGAACGAATTCTCTGGTCTTCCACGTCCCTAATACTCCCTCCAAGTACTCTTTGAACCTCTCCATGGATCCTAATCACAAATAAATCATTAAGTAGCAATTTATGTTCAAAAACATATAAGGAAATATATAAGAACAAGTTCACCTCTGAAATTAATTGTTGTGTATGAACTCTATTGATTGCATCTTGTATGTTCAATGGAGTGTTGTTTGTATCCATAGAAGTGATGTCCTCATCATCCTCCCCTTCTTGAATTGGAGTCGTCCTCGACTCAAGTTCATCTTCTATCATGTGTGGGTCCATATGTGCAACGCCATCAAATCTTCTTGTAAGCATGAAAGGAGGAGGCCAAGGTGGTGGACGGCATAGTGCACCATCTTGATCTTGTCCATCAAATAAGAGTGCACATTCACTTGAGCCAAGATTCCAAACAAATAAACATTGTGTCATGTTTGTAAGTGCAATAATAATATGCATGATCTCATCAAATCTCTCCTTTACATCTCTCATCTTTTAGTTCAAATAATTCACAGAAAAAAGACACAACATAGGCGACATCGCGCGGCACAAAGAGCGACGGAGGAGGAGGCGTCGTCATCGCGTGGCACAAGGGGTGGTGGGATTGGCGACGTAGGGCTGGCAGCCGCAGTCGACCCAAGAGTGGTAGAGAAGGAACATACGAATATAGAAAGGCGGAAACGACTATAGTGCAAACAATCATTTGGTACCATTGTGCAAAACTCTCTTTTAGACCACATGATCTACATCTTATGGTAACTTTATTTTTGCATTTAAATTCTCATACCTAGCAGCATAAATGCAAGATAAATACTATTGTTAGTTGAGAGGGTTTAAGTAAAAAATGCAGCGGTCATACGATGCAGATCGTATCATACTGGAGAGATTTTTGCGCAATTGCACCAAGTAACTATTTTCCTAGTCTTTCATGTAAGAAGGCAGCAGAATAATTAACAAGTCATTTGAACACCTCGATAATAAACGAGCGAGTCAGACTTCATTATAATGTCATTTGAAACATTCCTATGATATACGAGCGAGTCAGAGTTTTATTAAAATCATATTTTAACGAGTTCAACTTTAAAAGTAATATTCTGACAAAGTCAAACAATACAACGTAAAATTGCAAAATTCTCTCTCGTCGGCTGAGCGTCGGAGGCAGCTCCGCGGCTCCGCGTCGCGCGAGAGAGAAACACGCCCGGAGAAAAAGAAGCCACAAGAGGTTGGATTGGATTGGACTTTGTTTGCCCCTTCTCCTCCGGGGGTGGTAGACTTGACGACTCCACTGGGCTGGCTGGCTGGCTTGCCTGTCTGCGCATCTGGCTGCCTTCCCTCATCCCCTTCCTTTTCCCTCCTCGCCTCCCCTCCCGCCGCTACCGTTCGGCGGCCGTTCGGACCCGCGTCGCCGCCGCTACGGATCGAGGTACGGCCCTTCCCAAGCACTCTCTTCCCCGCCTGTCGTCGTGTTAGATCTGGAGTTTCGCTTCTTTTGCTGCGTTGATGAAGAGGGCGGGGCTTGACTGGTGTGGGCCGGTGGCAGTAGATGATTCCTTAGGGTAAGGCCGCGGTAGCATCGGGAGGCGCGACAGCTTTTCGCCGTCACGCTGCTCGGACAGCGTTTTGCGTTCCGTTGCTGTGCCAGAGGGCTCGATGTGGGTAGCGATGGGCTACTGTGCGTTGTTGGAGTGGGGAAAGGGGACTGGTTTTCGGATGAGGTGCTATTGCGATGCGGGTAGCATGGGGTGGGGCTTGGGACGGAGTGCTAAATGTCCGAAATGGTGTCTGCGGGCTACTTGGGAATGGGAGCTGGACAGGCGATTGGTTTATCTTGTGCGATTTTGCTCTCTACTGTATTAACAAGAGTTATTTTTCGGTTGCAACTTGTTTCTAGTTCAAGGTCACAAACTCATTCAT
Source organism: Tuctoria greenei (assembly GCA_036927565.1). Taxonomy (NCBI): domain Eukaryota; kingdom Viridiplantae; phylum Streptophyta; class Magnoliopsida; order Poales; family Poaceae; genus Tuctoria; species Tuctoria greenei. The sequence goes on from JAYESD010000003.1 coordinate 18,114,275, forward strand.
GTATCTGTTCTTCTGAAGGAGATGTCGTGACAACTGATGCTACGCTGAAGCGTTGTGGATGGACGGATGCGACTGCATCGAGCCGCTATGGCCGACCGATGATCTCCTCGTCAAGTATCAGTACATCTCGGACTTCTTTATCGCGCTTGCGTACTTCTCGATCCCGTTAGAGCTCATATACTTCGTGAAGAAGTCGTCCTTCTTCCCATACAGATGGGTATTGATCCAGTTTGGTGCGTTTATAGTTCTCTGTGGAGCGACTCATCTCATAAACCTTTGGACTTTCACCACACACACCAAGACTGTTGCTATCGTCATGACGCTAGCAAAGGTTTCAACGGCAGTTGTGTCGTGTGCAACAGCCTTGATGCTTGTTCATATCATCCCCGATTTGCTCAGCGTGAAGACGAGGGAGCTGTTCCTGAAGAATAAAGCTGAAGAGCTTGATAGGGAGATGGGACTGATAAGGACGCAGGAGGAGACCGGTAGACATGTTAGGATGCTAACTCACGAAATAAGAAGCACACTTGATAGGCACACCATTTTGAAGACTACTCTTGTTGAGCTAGGAAGGACCTTGGGTCTGGAAGAATGTGCCTTGTGGATGCCATCACGAAGTGGTTCAAGTCTTCAGCTTTCTCATACCCTGCGCCACCAGATTACCATTGGGTCATCTGTATCAATTAATCTTCCTGTCGTCAATCAAGTGTTCAGCAGCAACCGAGCAATTATAATCCCCCACACATCTCCATTGGCACGGATTCGACCTCTTGCAGGGCGATATGTTCCACCAGAAGTAGCTGCAGTTCGAGTACCTCTGTTGCATCTTTCAAATTTCCAAATAAATGATTGGCCAGAGCTTTCAGCAAAAAGTTTTGCAATTATGGTTTTGATGCTTCCATCTGATAGTGCAAGGAAATGGCATGTGCATGAACTAGAGCTTGTTGAGGTCGTTGCTGATCAGGTTAGTGCTATATCCCTTACTATGCCTATGGTTATTTTAACTGGTCTGTTTGTTGAAGGAAAACTATTTTTTATATATTCCCAAAGTCATACACTCTAACACTCATTAATCATTATCTTTCAGTTACACACAGACGCGCACGCGTATAGCATAGTGAATAGTGATTACTGGAATACCATCAATTACAGTGTAGTCAAATTATCCCTAGGATTATGAAGCAAACTAGTAAGCTAAAAAATGTTTGCCTGCTTGTTTATTAATATCAATGTCTTCCTGAAACAAATAAAATAAACAATCAAACTATTTTTCAAGCAGATCTGTTATTTCATCTTTTTTTCTTGCTTTGTTCTCCAGGTTGCAGTTGCACTATCTCATGCAGCTATTCTAGAAGAGTCCATGAGAGCACGCGATTTACTAATGGAGCAGAATGTTGCCTTGGATTTAGCTCGAAGAGATGCTGAGATGGCCATCCGTGCTCGCAATGATTTCCTAGCTGTCATGAATCACGAAATGAGAACACCGATGAATGCAATAATTGCCCTTTCGTCCTTGCTTTTGGAAACTGAGCTTACTCCGGAGCAGCGTCTGATGATGGAAACAATACTAAAAAGCAGCAATCTTTTAGCAACACTCATTAATGATGTGTTGGATCTTTCTAAACTCGAGGATGGAAGCCTTGAAATGGAGATTAAAGCATTCAATCTTCATGCTGTTTTCAAAGAGGTATGCAGCATCAGCCTTTTGGTTGTCTATTATCTGCATCTATGTTCAATCGTGCATATGATTGAAATTCCCTCATGCTCTTACAGGTGATGAGTTTCATCAAACCAATAGCAGCTATCAAGAGACTGTCTGTATCGGTCATGTTGTCACCGGATTTGCCATTGTGTGCCATTGGTGACGAAAAGAGACTCATGCAAACTATTCTAAATATTTCTGGCAATGCTGTTAAGTTTACCAAGGAGGGACACATCACACTTTTAGCTTCTATTGTAAAAGCTGACTCTCTCAGAGAGTTCAGAACCCCAGAATTTCATCCAGCTGCAAGTGATGACCATTTCTATTTGAAAGTTCAGGTAAATATTCTAGGCAGGCATGTGCGAATGATTAGTTTAGGGTTAGGGTATAAGATCTGGTCTTACCATTAGATTCAGAAATCAAGATTCAAGATGATTTCCTTTCAAACACTCATGAATTGTGTACAAAACTGGCCATTCACCACCAGTTCATGATTTCAAAATTTCAATCAAGAAAATTGAGCCAACTATATTTTGGTTGCCCCCCTCAATTTTTCTGTGAAACCTTATTATGCTTCTTTTCAACCATATCAAAAAATATTATTCTTGATAACATTAATAGAATCTATTCGCCCCTCCATAGATATGGCTGAATTTCTCTTGAACTTGGGGTTTGGACCCACTATCACAACGAAGTACTTCATAATTATTTAGTAGGATATTAGGGATTTTTTGAAGAAACCTCAAAGTAGCATGCAGATTCAAGTATGAAAATCACCTACTGCAAATTACCTATCTTGTCCATTCATTGCATTGCATCACCAAACAGGACCTGTTTAGTTGCTTTATAGTCAAAACTTGTCTTTTTACTTCGAATTCTGTATGAATACATAATTACATACACAACTGTTCTATTCTTATTAAGATACAAGTACTTGTGGTAACTGATCGCTTATCAACTTTGCCGGTGGATATGGATAGCACCGTAGTTGCCATAGAGAGATCTCTGTTGTGAACATGTTTTGCTGACCTATTATTGTATGTTATATGGTAGTGACTGATTGCATCCAAAAACTTAAGCTGATAGGAAAGGGTAGGCAATTCACTTATACATCCAACACCCCTCCCCCCTCACATGAGGCTTCCTCAGGCCTCAGACGTGCAAATATGAGTGGGCTTGCGCCTCACAAGATTCGAACTCGAGACCTCTGACTCTGATATCATGTTAAGCTATTGTGCGTTGACCGGTTGCACCCAAAAGCTTAAGCTGATGAGGAAGGGTAGGCAATTCACTAATACACTCCAACAGGTACAAAAGACTTAATAGTTTCAAAGTTGATAGATGAATTGTAAGTTGTAACTGACATGTAAAACAAAATATGGGCTAGTAATTTTGTGCTTCCTGATTGTGAAGACGACACATCAAACAATTTTGTTTTACTTAAATATGTGCTTAGTTAATTTATCAGTTTTCATTGCTCGACATGTTAGAATGTATTGTCTGTGTGTGTGTGGCCTAGCCCATGTAGGGCTGTCTATACATGTGAATCTTGTCATTTGCAATAGTAATCCAATCATTATTCTCCAAGAGTACAGTCTCTGTTACTTTGCTATTGCAGGTAAAAGATACAGGCTGTGGTATTAGTCCTCAGGATCTACCTCATGTATTTATAAAGTTTGCTCATACTCAAAGTGGAGGAGACCCAGGGTTCACTGGTAGTGGTCTTGGCCTTGCCATTTGCAAGAGGTAGCTCAATGTTACTCTCTATATGTAGTTATTTCTTCATGTTCTTGTTTTTAGTAAGTCAAGCGTCAATCAATTTTTTTCACATCATAGTTCAGGAATCAGGATTTATTAGTGATGTAACTCATTCATTCAAGCCACAACTTGATGATTTGTCTTATAAAAAAACTTTCAGGTTTGTTAATCTCATGGGAGGGCACATCTGGCTTGACAGTGAAGGAACTGGAAGAGGCTGCACAGCTACGTTCGTAGTCAAGCTCGGTGTGTCCGACAATACCAACGCCTATCAGCAGCAATTGATCCCTCTAGTCTGGCCAGGCAGTGCAGATTCCGATTCCTCTGGCCCCAAAGCGCATAAGGACCGGAAAGGATCCGCTTCCATGAAATCACGGTACCAAAGAAGCATTTGAGCCATACTGTAAATGATTGATGGCACTAGTGCCGAGTAGTGACCCGTTATTCTCCCCCCTCTAATGTTGCTCATGGTCCTGTCATAGCTGCATATAATGGACAAGTAATGTAAAACAAATGGAGTGCGACCCTAACATGCTTCACTGAATAGCATCCTACCAGGGAATTGCTTGTTCCGGGGTGTTTGCTCATGCGACGACCCCTTGTCCCCTAGCACATTGCTTCTGTTGTAATCCCATTTTATTAATCGTGCAAGACAAATGTCATACCATTGTTGTATCTACAACGTCCCAAACTTTTACGGGTTTTGTTAATGGCATGAGCAGCTTGGCCTACTTGTCATTGTAACGTTCAGAGGTTTGTCAGCGCCACCAGGAGCTTCAGGACACAGTGCAGACCACAGCGTAAATCACGTCTAGGGCTGTGAAAGAAAAATGAAAAATGCTATGGCTCTGACAAGATCTAGATCCAGAATTTTTTTATTACTATACGTTTTGAAGAAGAATTTAATATAAATAACTAATGATTTTGAAATCTAACCCACCTTGGTGAATGGCTCATATGAAATGACACATGGACAACGTATTTCGCAACTGTCGAAATTCGACGTGGCCCTGGAGCAGGGAATATCGTATATGCCCTATATGAGATTCACCGCTCTTACAATTTGGTATGTGCTCTATGCGAAATGCGCGAAATCTTTGGGGCTCACTCATTCGTTCGTATGTGTCACGGACAAAAAACGACATCGTTAAAGCTGGCCTTCTTCCTTCCTTCGACGCCGCGCTCATTCGACCTCCCACTCACCCACTCGCTCTTGGGAGCGCTCCCGCTCACCGCGCTCCCGCTCGCCGCGCTCTCGCTCGCCGTCACGCCCGCTTGGCTCTGGTGCAGCGGCCGCTCGCTTCCTCTGGTGCCGCCTTCCTTCCTCCGGCCGCACGCTTCCTCTTGGAAGGTATTTTTTTCATATTTTTCGATTTGATTTTAGGCGCTATGAATTTTTAAGGTGATTTTAGGTGCTATGATTTTTTAATGTGATTTTAGGTGGGTGGTATGATTTATTATGATTTTATGTTAATCGTTAATCGATTTTAGATTACTTGATATGTTTTTGTCAAAGCGTATGATACGACACTTCCCCCGAACCCGCTAAGAAGCAGCCCGCGGAGGTTCTTTTGTAGTTGGGACACACGGAGATCAAGATCAAGATGGTGACCTCAGAAATTTACGTGGTTCGTGCCGCTTGAGCGTAACACCCTACTCCACAGGGTTTGTGTTTTTGTATTGTGCGATTATGTTCGTTCGAATTAGTCTCTATCCGATGTCCCCGATATTCGTGCGGTTCAGCCCTTTTATAGTTCTAGGGATTGATCGTTACAAAGCTTGTCTGGCCCGACATGTGGCCCTAGCGTATTTAATGTCCTAATACACTGTCTAAAGAGTATTAAGCATAATTAATTGTGTGATAATGTGCTTAATAGCAGCGTTATCACTATTAACAATGCACTGATCGCGTGTCATTAATACGACATTAATGACACGTTATCAAACCTTGTAACTGCCGCTTTAACCGTCCTTGAATGTTTGTAATGGACATGATCTGCTTGTATTTCTGTTGGCGAGGAAGGTCCGGAGGCTCCACACGTGGCAGATCCGGAGCTTTCCCTTGCGGAAGGGTAGGTCCGGGGTCGCTGTATACGTGTCGGCACTGGAGCTCCTCTCTGACGGGGGCTAGGTCCGGGGCTGTTGTACACGTGTAGTCGCCGGAGCTTCCCTTGGTTGGAAGTTTAGTTCCGGTCTTATTTTACACATGTTAACCCGGGAGCCAGCCATGTGAGGGGAGCAGGTCCGGTGCAGCGTGACATGTGGGACCTGCAAGGGCCTTCGACTCTGATGGGTGGAACTTTCTTGCACTTGTTGCGGTATCACAGGGTACTCGGTACGTAGGGTACTGACAGTGGCCCCCGGGCCCACCTCTGGGAGAAACCCTTTGGGTTAAGTTATTATGCCGGAGGTGGGGCCATTCTTGATTCCCGCGCTTCGATTTTCAAAAGTCCTCTGATGCGCCGATAGAGTGACGGTCCGGAAGGGAACCTTCGATGCGTGGCTTGTTATGAATACGACAGATGAGATCTTTGAGTGCGAATCTCACGCAATTGAAGGTCGCCGGTTCCTAATACGAAAACCGTATCGGTTCCGCGCGCCCTGTCAGAGCACCGACTTTGGGTTTCCCGCCGCTCATCATGACAACGGTTCGCCTTGGGTACGAACCTCGATCTCTTCGTCCAGGTGGCCCCAGTCCCACTCGTCATTGACGGGGTAGATTTTTGAAGAGTGCCTTCGATCTCACCGCGGTTTCCATCCAAGCATCGCGGAGGCTTACTTAAGAAGGAAAGTGTGCACGGTTTGAGGACTCTTTACGCCTTCGCTCATCTTTGCGCTCAGAACCTCCCAAACTCCGCCTAACTTCCCTTCCTTTGCTCCACTTTGCTACGATGGAGTTGGGTCTCTCCAAGAGCCACCTCAAGAGTGATAATGATCTGAAGAAGGTCCGGACCTACATGGGGTGGTCCATCCTTCAACCATTTTGTCCGCGCCGGCAAACTCCCGTTCAACAAGGAGTGCAATGGCGATATGGTGTACTTCACAGCGTACGCCATGGTGGTGTTCATTCCCCCTTTCTCTTCTTTCCTCCGCGAGCATAGTAATTCATACATATATGACTTTGTGATTCCTTTTACATGCTGAAAGTTCTTACTACATTACTCGTGTTATACATTTTGTAGTTTTTGCCATGTCTAGTAATTGGAATAATTACTTACACTAAAACTGGTCATGGTCGAACTTTCTTGCTGTTTTGAACTTGTTACATGTTCACAAATGCTTTTAATCATAAATAATTAATCAAGTAATCAACTCACATGTTGAGTTTTTATGAACAAATATAAATTAAGAAAAGATCAAGAGAATATGCATGCATCACACTTCTTCTTTTGAGATGGCTTATCATTGCACTTAGATATGAACTTGGAAGAAGTTGTGTATGATTAAAACCATGTCCTTAAGCTTCTGATTGTCAAATGACATAGGCTTGGCTTGATTGGTTAGAATAAGGTAGATGCGCATATAATCTCTTGCAAATATCATATGATCTAAATTTATGCTTTGAAAAATAATAAAATGCAGCAACTAGTGTCATGCTTCCAGGTTTTGAAATAGTTAAGTTTGTGAGATCATGACTTATAGGTCAGTAGTCAAGAATAAAAAATCTCAAACTTTGACTCATAAACCTGCTGTTTTGTCTCAGCTGTCGCGTGTTTTTCCTACTGCACGTCGCGTGACTCAGTACTGGATTCCTAAATGCCTTATGACTAACCCCAGTATTGAGTCATCGACGTATTGTGCTTTTATGTAGGTTACACGTTTGAGGAAGGAGAACATTTGGATTGTGGATTCAGGTTGCTCACGCCACATGACCGGTAACAAAGATTGGTTCTCCTCCCTCTCTTTTGTGTCACGTGTAGAAAATGTTACTTTTGCCGACAATTCTTCAACTCCTATAATTGCTAAGGGTTTGGTTAGAGTAAATGATCACTACACTTTGAAGGATGTGGCACTTGTCAAAAATTTGAAATACAACTTGCTTTCTGTTTCACAATTGCTAGATGAAAATCTGGAAATTATTTTCAATAAAAACTGCTGCAAAGTTGTAAGTTCAAATAGTGAGCTTATTTTTAACATGTCTCGGTTTGGAAGAGTTTTTAAAGCTGATTTTGATATGTCTTCCTCTAAGCATAGGTGTCTAGTTGCTAATGATTCAAAGGATTTATATTTTTGGCATCGTAGACTTGGTCACGTAGGCTTTGATCACCTAACATGTGTTAGTGCTCTTGATCGCATACGTGGGCTGCCTAAGCTTAAAGGGGACAAAGAAATTGTCAGCTCTTCTTGTAGACATGCTAAGATGGTTGCATGTTCACATACTCCTCTCACAATGATCATGACAACTGAACCCTGTCAACTTTTGCATCTTGACACCGTAGGACCTTCACGTGTTCAATCCTTCAGAGGTAAATGGTATGTTCTTGTTATTGTTGATGATTATTCTAGATACTCTTGGGTTTACTTTATGGCGTCTAAGAATGAAGTTTTTAGTCACTTTAGAACTGTATTTCTTAGATTATCAATTGATCACCCAGGATCATTAAAAGCAATTAGAAGTGATAATGGAACTGAATTTAAAAATCAATCTTTTGATCACTTTTGTGCTGAAAATAGAATAGATCATCAATTCTCTTCACCATATGTACCTCAACAAAACGGTGTTGTAGAAAGAAAGAACAGAACCTTAGTTGAGATGGCTAGGACTTTGATGAATATCAAACTCCTAGGAAATTTTGGGCTGATGCATTAGCAACCGCTTGTTATGTCTCAAATCGTGTTTTCTTGCGTGCTAAGCTAGGTAAAACACCATATGAGCTTCGGTTCGGACATAGGCCTAGTGTTACACACTTTCGGGTCTTTGGTTGCAAATGCTTTGTTAAGAAACATGGTAATCTTGATAAATTTGAATCTAAATCCATTGATGGCATGTTTCTTGGTTATCCATCTCATACTAGAGGCTACCGTGTGCTTTTACTTGACACTAACAAAATTGTGGAGAATTGTGAAGTGTCTTTTGATGAAGCTAGCCCAGGTACTAGCTCCGTTGTTGCAGGACCAGATCCGTATCCTCAGGGGGAGGGTATTTTCGAAGATGAAGAAGAGCCGGTGATACTGCCTGGTAGTTCCGAAGTTGACACGTGTCCAGCTCCAGACATTGAACAAGCTCTGGCTATCACCTATGCTGGTCCTGATCGTCCACAAGTCACAAGCTCATCAATCTACGATGAACCTAATGAAGAAGGAGCTTGTGAGACATTTGTTCCCCTACGTTTTTATAAAGATCATCCCCCACAACAGATGATTGGAAGCTTGCACAAACGAGTCACACGGTCCAGGTTTTGCGATCCAAACTCTTATGCTCATTCTGCTTTTGTTGCTTCTTTTGAACTCAAAGATATATCACACGCACTCACTAATGAATCTTGGATTATTGCCATGCAAGAAGAGTTAGAAAATTTTGAAAGAAATAATGTTTAGAAACTTGTATCTCCACCTCAAGGTCACACTTTAATTGGAACTAAATGGGTATATAAAAATAAACAAAGTGAGGATGGGGTTGTAGTTAGGAATAAGGCTAGGTTGGTTGCTCAAGGTTTCACTCAAGTTGAAGGTCTAGATTTTGATGAAACTTTTGCTCCTATCGCTAGATTAGAAGCCATAAGAATTATGTTAGCTTTTGCAGCATCTAAAGGTTTTAAGCTATATCAAATGGATGTTAAAAGTGCCTTTCTTAATGGCTACATAGATGAGGAGGTTTATGTCAAACAACCACCGAGTTTTGAAAATCTAGATTTTCCTAATCATGTTTACAAACTGTCCAAAGCCTTATACGGTCTCAAACAAGCCCCTAGAGCATGGTATGATAGGTTAAAAACATTTTTACTTGAAAAGGGGTTTACCATGGGCAAGGTTGATAAAACTCTTTTTGTGCTTAAGCATGGCAATGACTCATTATTCGTTCAAGTGTATGTGGATGATATTATCTTTGGTTGTGCTTCTCATGATCTTGTGTCCAAGTTTTCAGCAATGATGAGTTCCGAATTTGAAATGAGTATGATGGGTGAACTCACTTACTTTTTGGGGCTGCAAATCAAGCAAACCAAGGAGGGTACCTTTGAGCATCAAACGAAGTATACCAAAGACCTCCTAAGGCGCTTCAACATGGAAAAAAGCAAGCCTCTTCGGACACCAATGGGAACAACAACAACACTTGAACTTGATGAAGATGGTGAATCTGTGAATAAAAAGGAATACAGAAGCATGATCGGATCACTTTTGTACCTCACGACATCAAGACCGGACATACAATTCAGCGTATGTCTTTGTGCATGGTTTCAAGCTTCCCCACGTGCTTCACATCGTCAAGCCGTCAAAAGGATTCTCAGGTACTTACATGGAACTCAAGAATTTGGCATTTTTCTTCCTTCTTCCTCAACCGTTACTTTGAAAGCTTTTTTGGATGCTGATTTTGGAGGTTGTAGGATTGATAGGAAAAGTACTTCCGGTGCTTGTCATTTTCTTGGTAATTCTCTTATTGCTTGGTCCTCTAGAAAACAAAATTCAGTTGCACAATCCACAGCTGAATCTGAATATGTAGCTGCTGCTAGTGCTTGCTCACAAATTCTTTGGATTGTTCAAACACCTAAGGACTATGGGGTTGATCTAGATAGTGTTCCACTATTCTGTGATAACACTAGTGCCATTTGCATTGCTAAAAACCCCGTGCAACATTCTAAAACTAAGCACATTGACATTAGGTATCACTTTCTTCGAGATAATGTTGAAAAAGGAAACATTGTGCTTCACCATGTAGATACCGAACAACAATTGGCTGACATTTTTACAAAACCTTTGGATTTCACTCGTTTTTGTTACATTCGTAGTGAAATAGGGTTTATGCATCCTCATGGCTTAAATTGAGGGGGAGTTTTGAAACTTGGGAAGTCTATGTGTGAATCTGAAATTAAAATAATATGAGCATAATAATTCATACATATATGACTTTGTGATTCCTTTTACATTCTGAAAGTTCTTACTACATTACTCGTGTTATACATTTTGTTGTTTTTGCCATGTCTAGTAATTGGAATAGTTACTTACACTAAAACTGGTCATGGTCGAACTTTCTTGCTGTTTTGAACTTGTTACATGTTCACAAGTGCTTTTAATCATAAAGAATTAATCAAGTAATCAACTCACATGTTGAGTTTTTATGAACAAATATAAATTGAGAAAAGATCAAGAGAATATGCATGCATCACACTTCTTCTTTTGAGATGGCTTATCATTGCACTTAGATATGAACTTGGAAGAAGTTGTGTATGACTAAAACCATGTCCTTAAGCTTCTGATTGTCAAATGACATAGGCTTGACTTGGTTGGTTAGAATAAGGCAGATGCGCATATAATCTCTTGCAAATATCATATGATCTAAATTTATGCTTTGAAAAATAATAAAATGCAGCAACTAGTGTCATGCTTTCAGGTTTTGAAATAGTTAAGTTTGTGAGATCATGACTCGCTTAAATTGAAAATTACATTTGATCTCTAGCATGGCTTACACTACTTTATGTATTTCATTGATGTGATAATGTAAGGTACTTGATAGTATGACTTGGATGAGCTTTGTTTATATGTATATGTTATAATATGCTCATAACAATTAAAGAGGGAGAGATAATTTGTTTATATGCTCATGACTTGCTGAATACATTGTCAAAGGGGGAGAGATAAGCATGAAGAGAAAAAGAATATGTGCATAAGGAGAGATAATAAAGGGGGAGAGATTAAATGGGGAGAGATTTTCTTCTCATTTTACTTTTGATTTACAAAGGGGGAGAAATTGCCTTCAAAACTTTTATGTGAATAAGCCAATGTTCGGATTTTAAGTGGTGTTGCCAATGCATTCATCAAGGGGGAGATTGTAAGACCTATATGTGCTGAATACATTGGCCTGTAGTGAATACACTTGGATTTGATGATAAAAGTTTTAAATATCACCAAAACACCTTTTTATCAAGGACCGACTCTAGCTCTGAGCTACGGCAAGGTCTGACGGTTGGTCCGACTTGGTTTGGGTAGCTTCGGTTACGTTCGATGCTAGGTCCGACTAGCTTTGGTCAGCTCCGGTGAAGTTTTGTCTTTAGCTCCGGCATGTCTTTGATAGCTTCGACATGTTTTTGATAGCTCCGACATGTTTTTTCTAAGCTCCGAGTTGATTTTTCTAGCTCCGGCTTCTGGGATTACTAGTTCCGACTAGTTCTGGTAGGTCCTGCTAGTTTTGTAAGCTCCGGCGGGAGCTTGGTTGTACTAGCTTTGGTAAGCTCCAGCGCTAGGTTCTACTATCTTTTGTTAGCTCCGGCTCAAGATCCGGGATGCTCTGGCAAGGTCCGGAACTTGACCGCAGTGCTTCTGCTTTTCAATTGCAATGTTTCATACTTGATTTACATTGTTGGAAAGATTGCTTAGTATTCATTTGCTAAGTTTTTGGTGCGTTTTGGTTGATATGGATAATATCGTGTTACTGTGTTTTTGCAACATGCTTATGTGAGGTGCTCACATAAGGTGTTGTGTTTGGAACTAACTTGAGTCAAGTCGAGGACTTGGGCTCGTATGGATTGGTTGTTTATTCATGTGCAGGTGTTGCTTGAGTTCAAGACATGGCTGGTGACGGGATCCATTGGACTAGTCTCAGGGAGGAGATGAGGTTCCAACAACTAAATTCAGGAGGAATTGTGGTTGAGTTGATCAGGAGGTTGCGCAGTATGATTGAATCAAGAACAATGCATATGAAGGTATCGTGGACGTCATTGGAAGATGTTTGCACGTATGCAAGGAGTGCATGGACGTGTCTAAATGGTTCCGAGACGTGATGAAGATATGTGGACGTAAAGAGTTGGTCGGAAAGGTCCAACCAACTAGGTTATGGACTCACGCTGCGGCTGAGTCGGGTTTGACTCAAATATGGAAAGATTTGAGTTGGTTATGATAAGATTTAGTGTGGGTCACGAATTTGAGTTGTTTAGGAATGTGGGATGCGTTCCTAAGGTGTTTGGAAATCTTAAGATTGCTTCTATCTGCGTATAGAAGAATCTTGAGCAGTTATGGAAAGTTACGATTCGTGATCTGAGTAGGATTGGAGTCCTAGTTGATATTGGGTTGGACTAAGGGCTGGTTATATAAGCAAGGGAGCCCAGAGCTCGTGGTGGACGACTTTGGGGCTGTTCCTCTTGTGTTTTATTGAATAAAATTCGTAGTTTGAAGGAACTATTGTGCCTTGTTCGTCCGACTTGTTCCAGACAAGTTTTACTTGTCGAGTTTCTGGACAGCACTACCTTTCGTCGGTGGTTTTATCATAACTTGAGTTTTATAGATCCAATTGACGTGATTCTTTTTGTGTTGTCTTCACAACTTGATTGTCTATCATCTGTAAAAATTTCACGGTCATTGGATTTGTGGTATATGATCTACACGAGTTTCTTTGCAGTTCCAAAACTGTTTTTTTCTCGGGTAGGGCAGATTGACCTTGTTTGATCTTTCGATCATAGCTTGAGTTTTTCTCGACGGATTTGAGTGATTCCTTTTGTGTTGTCTTTGTGACTTGGTTCTCTCTTATATCCATCACTTTTGTCACGGTGAAACACATTTAGATTAGTCTCACACACGATTTCTTTAAGACATCGTTTTTCTGCCGAAGGGGTTGGGGTTTAATTGTTTCCGCCGCGTAAGATTTTTAAATCTACCATTCACCCCCCCCTCTGATAGCATTTCACGTGCTCTTCGATCCTACACTTTTATTCCCTTTATTTCTAAGGTGTCAAAGAAGGGGCTGTGAGCTTTAGCACCTGTTGTAGCGGCCAAGGCTGCGCCTGCCGAAGCTCCGGTTTCAAGTGCTGAGCCTCCTCGTCAAGCGGAGGCGGAAGTCGCGACAGCTCCGGCGCCAGCTGTCATGAGCTTGGACTCAGAGTCCTCACCCGAAGCTCCTGTGGTAGCTCCGTACCATAGAAGAGAACTTGAATATGTACCCCTGGCGGCGGAGGCTGATGCTCCATCACCGGCGATGCTAGAAGTTCCAACTTTCGAGCCGGAAGTTGTCGAAGCCCTGGCTGCTGAGCCAGAAGTAATTGAAGCCCCGACTATCGAGCCGGAAATTACCCAAGCTCCGGCCCTTGTGCTGCAAACGGTTGAAGATTCGGCAGCTGAGCAAGAAGTGGTAGAAGGTTCAGCGGCTGAGCCAGAAGTAGTAGCTGTGCCGGAGTCTGAGCCAGCGGTGGTTGAGACCCCAGTCGAAGCCCCGACTGATGCTCCGGAGGTGGTGGTCCTGGAGGTACTTGGGCTAGAGCCAAAGCAGCATGAAGAACTGGTGACAAGTCCTCTGACTTCGGAGCCGTCAACTGAAGACCCTGAAGTGGCGCCTTCAACTGCTCCGGAGGTGGAAGTTCCCCAGTGGGTGCTTCTGCTGCCGCTGAAGGGTTCTAGGAGAGTGGCCCTAGCGCTGCAGGAGTCCAGGGGTCCACTATTGTAGAGTGGAACCCAATTTTTGTGATGGAAAATCCTTTGGAGCCTGCAGAAATGGTCCCAGCAGGACTGGAACCTATCCCTCTGGCATTGTCTATAGACAACGCATGTTCAAGTCTCCAACAGGTACATCTTGCCTTTGATCATGAGAGCAAAGCCTTGGAGGAGGAGCACCACACCTTGAGACGGTGGCGGAATAGACTCCATTTTGAGACCAGGCTTGCCCAAACGAGGTTGGCTAACCAGAAGGAGTGGATTAAGAGGGTGAAAGCCCGGATAGAATATTGGGATAAGTTTATGGAAGAGAAGGAAGCCGCCATCCGGGCGCTTGATGCTAACTCAAGGGAAAACCTAGAGCAAGCCAAGGAGAGACGTGACGCTACTGACGAGCGTCACGAAAAGCTCAAAGAATTTAATGAAATTCTCCTGAAGCGTCGAGCGGACCTGGGACGAGGGAGGAAAAACTCCTAGAGCAGCAGGATGTGTTGAGGAGAGAGGCAGAGGTCACCCAAAAGTTGACTCTGGGCGAGAAAATTTGGCGGATCGCAACAAAAAGCTGAATCTATGGAAGGAGGAAGAGAGGAAGAAGAACTGGAAGGTGGGGCAAGAGCTCTCGAAAAGAGAGTCTAACGTTGCCGCTAGGGAGGAGAGAGTTAAAGTCAAAGAGAAAGACCTTGCTGAAAGGTGGAACCGCATCCACCTCCAGGAGACGGAGCAGGCCGACCGCGAAAAGCAAGTTGCTGAGAGCATGCAACAGCATGCTAAGTTGGCTGAGCGCCTTGCCCGTGAAGGTTCGGAGCTTGCGGCTGCCCAGAAGTCGCTGGAGGAGCTGCGAAGCCTGAAGGCGACTAAAGCCATTCAAGTGTGGGACTTCTTAGGGCGGGTGAATGACGCGTTGACACTGTTGGGCTCCAGTCCTGTACGTCTGGACAACCCGGAACTGGACTTGGACCGAGCGCTAGTGGCCCTCAACGGTGTTGGCGGCAAACTTGACGCAATGGGCGACGTTATCGCGGATCAGCTGGAGACAGAGGGGAAGTCTTTGTGAGACCTATATGTGCTGAATACATTAGCTTTTAGTGAATATACTTCGCATTGATGATAAAAGTTTCGAATATCACCAAAACACCTTTTTATCAAGGTCCGACTCTAGCTCCGAGCTACAGCAAGGTCCGACGGTAGGTCCGGCTTGTTTTGGGTAGCTCTGGCTATGTTCGAAGCTAGGTCCGACTTCTTGGTAAGGTCTGACTAGCTTTGGTTAGCTCCGGTGAGCTTTATCTTTAGCTCTGGCATGTCTTTGATAGTTCCGGCATATATTTGATAGCTCCGGAATGCTTTTGCTAAGCTCCGACGTACTTTGTCTAGCTCCGGTTTTGGGTTGACTAGTTTTGACTAGTTTATGGTAAGCTCCGGTGCTAGGATCTACTAGTTTTAGTAAGCTCCGGCGGGAGCTTGGTTGTACTAGTTTTGGTAAGCTACGGCGCTAGGTTCTACTAGCTTTTGTTAGCTCCAACTCAAGGTCCGGGTTGCTCTGGCAAGGTCCAGAACTTGACCGTAGTGCTTCTGCTTTTCATTTGCAATGTTTCGTACTTGCTTTACATGATTGGAAAGATTGCTTAGTATTCATTTGCTAAGTTTTTGGTGCGTTTTGGTTGATATGGATGATATCGTGTTGCTGTGGTTTTGCAACATGCTTATGTGAGGTTCTCACGTAGGGTGTTGTGTTCGGAACTAACTTGAGTCAAGTCGAGGACTTGGGCTCGTATGGATTGGTTGTTTATTCATGTGCAGGTGTTGCTTGAATTCAAGACATGGCTGGTGACGGGATCCATTGGACTAGTCTCAGGGAGGAGATGAGGTTCCAACAACCAAATTCAGGAGGAATTGTGGTTGAGCTGATCAGGAGGTTGCGCAGCATGATTGAATCAAGAACAATGCATATGAAGGTATTGTGGACGCCATTGGAAGATGTTTGCACGTGTGCAAGGAGTGCATGGACGTGGCTACATGGTTCCGAGACGTGATGAAGAGATGTGGACGTAAAGAATTGGTCGGAAAGGTCCAACCGACTAGGTTATGGACTCAGGCTGCGACTGAGTCGGGTTTGACTCAAATATGGAAAGATTTGAGTTGGTTATGATAGGATTTCGTGTGGGTCACGAATTTGAGTTGTTTAGGAATGTGGGATACGTTCCTAAGGTGTTTATAAGTCTTAAGATTGCTTCTATCTGCGTATAGAAGAATCCTAAGCAGTTATGGAAAGTTACGATTCCTGAACAGAGTAGGATTAGGTTCCTCATTTGAGTTGAGTTGGCTTTTGAGCTGGTTATATAAGCAAGGGAGCCCAGAGCTCGTGGTGCACGACTTTGGGGCTGTTCCTCTTGTGTTCTATTTAATAAAATTCATAGTTTGAAGGAACTTTTGTGCCTTGTTCGTCCGACTTGTTCCAGACAAGTTTTACTCGTCGAGTTTCTGGACAACACTACCTTTCGTCGGTGGTTTTATCATAACTCGAGTTTTACCGAGCCAATTGACGTGATTCTTTTTGGGTTGTCTTCACAACTTGATTATCTATCATCTGTCAAAATTTGACGGTCATTGGATTTGTGGTCTATGATCTACACGAGTTTCTTTACAGCATTCCAGAACTGTTTTTTCTCGGGTAGGGCAGATTGACCATTGTTTGATCTTTCGATCATAACTTGAGTTTTTCTCAACGGATTTGAGTGATTCTTTTTGTGTTGTCTTCGTGACTTGATTATCTCCGATATCTATCACTTTTGTCACGGTGAAACACGTTGATATTGGTCTCACACACGATTTCTTTAACAGATCATTTTTCTACCGAAAGGGTTTGGGGTTTAATTGTTTTCGTTGCGTAAGATTTTTAAATCTACCATTCACCCCTCCTCTGGTAGCTTTTCACGTGCTCTTTGATCCTACAGTCTTTGGCTACAAACTTCGTTGAATACATGCTGACGTGTTATGTGAGCCGAGATCCCTAATTCCCACTTGACCCGGTGCTCGAAGGTCCCATCGCTGAAGAGGAAGACGCCGCCAAAGCCAGCGTCCAAGAAGTTGCCCAAAAAGTAGCTTCATTATTCCGCGGGTCTTAGGTTTTCCAGTAGATTAGGACTTGCTTTCTTTTGCCTTCTGCTGTACTCTCTCCATTTTGTAATCCAGTATCTCAAATTAATGAAATTCTCCTTTCCGCCTTCAATTTCACTTTGTCTTCAATATATCGTGCCGTATCTTGTTGGCCCCGTGGTACATGTGTACAATTGAAGTGTGTGCATGTGCCAAAGGTTGTGGCAGTATGTTGACGACTTGAATGCTTCACACTTGTAGATTTTAGGTCCGAAGTCTTAAATTTTGAGGCGTCGAAGACAGCCCCCCTGAGATGGTCGGAGCTTGGTAGCTCCTATGTCTTCCACTGTCAACATTTTAGACGTTGACGGCGGACCCCTCTCGGAGGATGTCGGAGCTTAGTAGCTCCGGTGTCATCCACCATCTCTATGAATTTTTCCTTTTCCTGCACATTAAAGGCAAGAGAAAAAGTAAAATTCGTCCTTCTTCTCTATAAATTGGTTGTGACTTATCATTCTTATTTGAACTTTAGATCCAAAGAAACTCAACATGATAATGAGCATTTTGATATAATCTTTCTAGATCTGCATGGTTTTTTAGTACTCACCCTATTGAGGCCTGTCGGGTTGTAGGTAGAGCGGCGTACTTAGGGTGCAGGACCAAGCTAAGCCGATAGCACACTCCGGACCTATGTTGGCTTAGCGTTCAGACAAGTAGACTATGTAGCAATGTTAAGATCCAAAAAGACTATCAATAAGGCTTGTAATGCATGTGAATTACTTGGAACAAAGCTCAAAAAGATTTGCACAACTTCATTATAGACAAGTGGGGTAAAAATAATTTGATATATTGAGCCATGCACAAAAGGTAAATGTAGGTGGAGTTTGTTTTCACACAACAATGCCTTTCATTATAGGTCCGGATTCCATGGGAGACAAGGACACACTTAGGGTGCTGGACCATGCTAAATGTGCTATACATCTTGTACTAACCTAGAGCAAGTAGTTACACTTTTAGTGTTGTGACTGTGTCAAGTGTTACTTGAACTTCCCGGACCCTCCCGTAGGGATCCGGATGTTCTCCCAGAGGACTTGCTCGTCTCTGTATAATGACTATACAACATGCATTGTGTGTAATTATAGACCCACCTCCGTGATTCTAAGCATAAAACTTATGGAGGTGCTCGATGTTCCAAGGATTTGGGAGCGGAATCCCATCCTCAGTTGCCAAGCGAACGCATCCTGGTCGGGATACTTTAATTACTCGGAAGGGACCCTCCCAGCTGGGGAAAATTTGTTCATTCCTTCACGGCTCAGTATCTTTCGAAGCACTAGGTCGCCTTCTTCAAGATGTCGATCACGCACATGCCATTGATGATAACACCGGGGTGCTTGGCGATAACGTGCATTCCGAACAGCTGCTTGGCCGCTTCCCTCGTCGACGAGGTCAAGGTCTTCACGCCGGAGCTGGTCTTGCATGGCTTCGTTGAAGGTTCGGACCCGTAAGGACCCCAATGTGATCTCCGGAGGAAGGACTGCTTCAGCTCCGTACACCAGGAAGAATAGAGTATCCCCAGTTGAACGGTTGGGTGTTGTCCTGTTCGCCCATAATGTGGATGGAAGCTCCTCAATCTAGTTAGATCCGTGCTTCTTCAAGCGCTCATATGTGTGCGTCTTGAGTCCTTTTAAGATTTCTGCATTTGCTCTCTCGGCTTGGCTATTGCTTGCTGGATGAGCTACTGAGGCGTAGCTGTAAGGATCGAATGCCCAAGAGGGGGGGGGGGTGAATTGGGCTTCTTTTCAAAAAATTAAAGCAATAAAAACTTGACTACTAAAAGCCCAATTCCCTATGCAAACAACATATGCATTCAAGTGAATAGTAATTTTGCGGTATATGAAATGCATAAGTGTAACGGGAAAGAAAGAGTGTGCAAACTCCCGAGGAGACACGAAGACACGAAGATTTATCCCGTGGTTCGACAAGATCGTCAAAACCTTCCTACATCCACGTTGTGGCACCCACCAAAGGGTATAGCCACTCTCAAATCACCGAGCCAGGGATCTTCACTAAAAATCTCTGTTCGCCAACCCCGGCAAGGTGGAGCTCAAGCCTTGTACAAGTTTGATCCTCCGGGCTTCCACAATCATCTTGGCAAGATCCGGAAGGCTCTCTCCAATCACCGACCGTTACACGGTGAGTGTAATCACCAAGAGACACTCTGTTACAGCTCTCACTAGACTAGAGACTCCAATCACCAAGAATGGAAGCACACAAGCATCATCTCTAGCAAGTTCTAGCCTATCTCTTGGTGTACAAGTGGTGTAAATGATATGGAAGTGGTTGCTCAATGTCTTGAATTCTTGGTAATGTGTAGAGTAGCTCAAGGCTTCAATACTTATCAAAATGACTGGTTGAAGGGGTATAAATAGCCAGCTTCCACGAAATAGCCATTGGAAAAGTAGGCTGACATCACTATTATGCAAACATCGGATGATCCAATGTTCTCCCTTCAGTTGTCATCGGCCGAATACAAATTAGCTGATGTCACAATGTCAGATATGACTATTGATCGACCGATGTAACACTTGCCTCATCATCGGATGATCTGGTGGGTCCGGTGTTACACTTGGTCCAGGTAAATTGCTTACTGGAATGATCGACCGATGTAACACTTGCTTCATCATCGGATGATCCGGTGTGTACTCAAGTCTGAGGTCTTCTTCTGTTCAGAGCCAACTCGACCGATGTAGTGTTTTCTGAATACATCGGTTGATCCGGTGAGTTGATTTTGTCTGCTTTGAGTTGTTCTAAGTGATTCTTTTGGAATTTGTTCGAGTGACCTCTTAGACATTGGTTTGAATGTTCTTCTGATGATGACCAAGTCTTGAGTGCTGTCGATTTCGATGGAATAATTTTGACATATGTGCCTTTTCTTTTAGTCTTCACAAAAATCGATTGACCTCGTAAAATAATTTGTTGAGGGGTCTCCAATTGTATCCAATGAGAAGTAGATGATATACATATAGAGTTCATTAAGTGTGATGAGAGATATGAGAGATCTTGCATCCACAAACTCATTAGTAATAACCAATGGTTGTCATTAATCACCGAAACCATACCTCATGGGGGCCTAGATGCTTTCAATCTCCCCCTTTTGGTGATTGATGACAACACAACGAGTAAAGCATAACAGTAATGAATTTCAGAATACGATACTCAAAAGAATATGCAACAAGCACAAGATACAACACACAAAACTCGAAGGCTCAAACATGATCAATAAAACATGAGAGAATTAAGTGGCAGACGGATAACTCAAGAATAGTAAAAGAGTAGCAAATCTCCCAAATTACAAAAGCTCCCAAAAATATATACTCCCCCTACAACTAGGACTCCCCCTAGGACAAAGCTATCCCTCCCCCTGACTCGTCTCCCCCTTTGGCATCAAGACACCAAAAAGGGAAGTCGAGTGCCTAAGGATCCTAAACGCTCAGGCGATGACGAACTGGTCGCCGTCGGGCGTGCTGTCGTTGGAGCTGCTGCATGCTGCTGCTGAGGCTGGAGTGGAGGTGACGGGTGCTGCGGGAGCTGCTGTTGGTGCCTGTTGAGCCTGGACTGCCGGTAGCGGGGCACTGACAACCGAAGTCGGAGTCTGCTGGAAGAGTGTCGAAGCAAGCAGGGGAGAGTGAATGGGTGCGCCTGGAGCAAGCAGTGGGGACATGCTGATTGTCGGTATTGGCGTGGTCGGCACTGGAGCTGAAACTGGTGCCAGGACAGGCGGACCTGGAGCTAGACCCAGAAGCTGTGAGGGCAGGGCAATCTCGGTCTGAGTGTAGAGGTTGGTGATCAACCCCAGGATGCCCATCATGGCCTACCGCGTTTGCTGCTGCTGGTCAAGAGAACGCCGATGCATCTGATCAATCAGTCCAGTGAGCCTGTCAGTGTCCTCTCGCCTCTCGCAGGCTATCTGACGCTACATCTCTTGTTGCTGCTGCTGGAGCTCCAAAAGACGTGCAGCCTGCTCAGCTCTGGCCTGCTCAGCTGCAAGTCGATCCAGTCACTGCTGCTCAACAATCTGCTGAAGTAGAGAGGTAAGCTCAGATGGTTGAGAGACCTGAGCCTCGGACACCGGAGGTGGAGTAGGAGGTGGTACAGTCGAGCCTCCAGCCTCCGCGTCGTGCTGCCTAGGTGAGGGAGGAGGTGGGAAGTACTCCTCGACACTGTCACTAGTGTCACTCTCTGACCAGATGTGCTGCAGATCTCCTCCCTGAGCCTTAGCCTGTGCTAGGATCTCATCTTCCTTCTCGAGGTCTGACCAGTCTTCCTCTGAGAGTCGAGCTCGGACCTGACGATCAATTGGGCGGCCAAGACGGCGGTATCCAGGAGCTGGAGCACGGTAGTGTCCGAACCTGGTGACGCTCTCGTCGATGAAACTTTCACGCACGGCTGACCCCTCTGGAGCCAACAGGTAGAGGAGGTGACTGATCCAGTGGCCGAACACAAGGTGCCTCATCATCCCAACTCCATCGGTTATAATATCCTCCATCTCACAGATGAGAATATCCACGATGTCGAACTTCATCCCATTCATAACATAGAACAAGAGGGTCTACTACAGACTGGTAAAGCCCTCAAGGTATCCGGACCTGGGTAGAAGTGTGCGGCGCAAGGCAAGGTGCACAGTGCGCGCAGCTGGAGTGAGTAGAGCAGGTACCCTCGGCTGGTCAGGAGAGAAGGGCTGAGCAAACAGTGACCGTATCTCCTCAAAAGGTGGTGCCACACCTCCAGTGAGCGGCCTCCTCGATGGGTCAGCCTGTCCATATACTCTCTCGTACAGGCAGGTGTCATGGAGATCCACTCCTAGCAGCTGTCCCAAGGTCTGTCGGGTCATATGATGATGCTGGCCCATGAACATGAAGTCAATGGATCTGCGGCCCTCTGAAACGTAGAGTGTGGCATAGAACACTCAGACCCAGTCCTCCACGAAGGCACCCCGCTGGTAAGACATCAGCTCCACTAGCCCTCTGTACCTCTGAAAGTAAGGGCGAATCTCAGTGCCGGCTGCAAGTGCAAGCTGATCCCAAACAAGGAAGTTGTGATGAAAGAGCTTATGGCCCCGATGTCTATAAGTCCCATACAATGACGTCTATGTCAGGGTCCAGAAGCGGCTGTCCACAAGTGGCTCTCTGGGCTGCGGAAACCACTCCTCAAGTAGAATGCTCCATTGAAGCTTCCTGAGCTGCTTTGCCTTCAACTTCCTGTAATCCGTCAGGCGGACACCCTCACCAACTCGGACATTGGTGTCCATCTCATAGATGGCTCCCTGGGCCGCCCTGTCCTCCCGAAGCTCAGCTGCAGAAGGTCTCTGTCTTGGGGCTACAGCTGGATGACCCCCACGGGTCCTGACTGAGCGCCGGCGAACAAGCGACACTTCAGGCTCCTCAGTCTCCTCTGGCTCCTCAAGCACCTGTGACTGCCTCTATCGGGCCTCCCGGATCCTCAGCGATCCTCCTCGGCCATGCTCTCGCTCCTCAGCGGCGCAAGCGGCCATCAGAGCTTTCTTCTCCTCTTTCGAAAACTTCTGCTTCTTAGCTGCTGGCTCCTAAATAGCCTTGCCCTTTCCTTTCTTGTCACGGCCCATCTCGAGTGGCGATGGCGAAGATGGGAGTGCAGGACAACGATGCCGGGCGCACGAGATGGCGATGCAAACAACGACGCGGCTGGGTGAACCCTAGCGGCGAAGAGGAATGCGGCGGCTGGGCGCGTGGAGTGGCGGGCGATGAGCGGTGGCGCAGGGTGGCGGCGGCGCTTAGGGCGGCGGAGGTGGTGCCGCGGCGGTGAAGAGCGGCGGCAGTGAAGGGTGGCGGGAGAGCTTGGGGCGCAGGGTGGTGGCGGCGCTTAGGGTGGTGGCGGCCGGAGGGCGGCGGCAGCCGGAGGGCAAGGAGCGGCGACGGCGGAGAGGAAAGAACAGAGCGGCGTCGGGGAGAGAGAAAGGAAACAAAGAGGCGCTAAATAGGTGGGGCCCGAACCCTAGCTCAAATTTTAACATCGGATGATCTGACGTCATATGAGAGGTGCATCGATCGAATGGTACAGTAAGGGTATTCCAGAGGCACCTTCGGCATCGGATGATCCGACGTGGAAAGGATTATCATCGGTTGAACTTGGCACAACTCCAGAAATGTGCATGATGCGCTGATGTTTCTCGGAATGAACGCATCGGTTGAATTGACTTTCTGACTGAGCTGACCCTTGTACTTAAGCACAAACTGATCCGATGATGCTTCTGCCCTAAGCATCGGACAATCCGATGACTACAAAACAACAGCAACATCCCATATGTGTCCTTTGACTTAAACACACAAAGAGAAACACAAGTCTTAGGACTTTTTGGGCAACCCCTTACCCCTCAACAAGATTATAACACTAGTTGCCAATAACTTGGCTAAGACCTAAATCAAATAGAACATCGGAGAAATTAAGGAAGAAATCCAAATAAAATGTAAGGCCCATGCTTTGTGAGCTAGAGGATGAAGACTTATATCTCTTTAAAGCATGTTCCTTTAGGCATTAACACACCTAACACTTTGTTCTTTCCACATCATATGAGTTGAGATATTGCATTTCAAACAAGTCTCTTTCTCATGAAGTGGGTTCCCCTTTGTGACAATCTACTGTATGCAATGCCAAACAATTTTTAATGCAGAAAATTAAACGTGAGTGCAAGTCTATATGGCAAGCATTATGCAAGACATAAATTAAAGCTATATTGCCAAATTTGAACCTTTCAAAGGCTTCTTCAGGGAGATCCACTCTCCAAGTCTTGGGGAATCCCAAAAGAACCTCCAACCCAAGCTAACCCTTGCTCGCCCCTATCCTTTGAAAGTTAGACAAGACCTATATTGATGCATTCTTACATGACCATGGCAACTTACATGACGTTTGATGCATCTAGCACATTCAATTCACTCCTTAGTCTAGAAAAGGTTTTCTCATCAAGTGGTTTAGTGAAGATATCCTCCAATTGTTCTTCGGACCTAACACCTTGCAAGGAGATGTCTCCCTTAGCTTCATGGTCCCGCAAGAAATGATGGCGAATATCAATGTGCTTAGTGCGGGGGTGTTGAACGGGGTTTTTAGCAATCTTAACCGCACTTTCATTGTCACAAAGGAGAGGCACAAAACCAAGTTTAACACTAAAGTCCAAAAAGGGTTTGCTTCATATAAAGGATTTGGGCACAACATGCACCGACCGGTATATATTCCGCTTCTGCAGTGGACAAAGCAACGACATTTTGCTTCTTGCTAGACCAAGATACTAGGGAACGCCCAAGCAAGTGGCACCATCTGGAGGTACTCTTGCGATCTACACGGCGTCCGGCAAAGTCCGAACCCGAGTAACCCAAGATATGGAATTTAGCACCTTTGGGGTACCACAGGCCTACACTTGGGGGATGTTTGAGATACCGAAGTATCCTAAAGACCGCCTTCCGATGCAATTCTTTAGGTGCCGCTTGAAAGCGAGCACACAAGCATACACTAAACATGATATCGGGCCTAGATGCGGTAAGATAAAGCAATGAACCAATCATGGAACGGTAATTAGATTGGTCAATAGGTTTACCGTCCTTATCCGCGTCGAGATGACAATTTGTTGCCATTGGAGTACTTCTTGAGCTACAATCTCCCATCTCAAATTTCTTCAAGAGGTCCTTGGTATACTTTTCTTGATAGATGAAGGTCCTGTAACACCCTCAATTTTCGCATCATGCATTACATACATGTTCATGCATTAAGTATTAATAGAATAAAAGAAAAATGATAAAACATACATATATGGTGTAGCAAAAAGAAGAAATAGAAAATAATAGCGTAAAACATGTATTAGGGAATAAATATAAAAAGAAATATATAAAAATAAATTATATAATATATATATATAATAATAAATAAATAAAATGAATAAGATAAATAAAATAAATAAAATATAAATAATAATATAATAAAAAAAAAGAAAAGAAAAAAACAAACAGCCGCCGGCCAGGCCAAACCGCCCAGCCGGCCACACACCCCACAGCCCCTCCACGCGCGCACGCGCCCCGATCCGACGCGCCTCACGCCCGCCCGCCGCGCGCCACCTCCCGCTCGGCCCAGCGCGCAGCGCGCCGCCACCTGTCCCCCGCGCCTGCCTCGCCCGTACCGCCCCAATCCGGCCGCACCGCTCCCGCGCGACCCCGCCTCCACCCACCCCGCGAAACGCCCGATGCGGGATTCCCGCGCGCGCCTGGCGCGAACCGCGCCTGACTCCGACGCGCCCACGCGCGATCGAGTCCCGACCGACTCGGTCCCAGCCAGTACCGCCGGCTAGAAATACGTAAGTTCCGTAGGGTTTTTCCCCAATCCCAAGAAACGCCGCCATGCACGATAAAAGCCACGCTGCCGGTACAGAAAAGAAAAAGGGCACCAGAGAGCTGCGTCGCCAGGGAAAAAGAGGGGAAGGAGAGGAAGAAAAAGAGGAGAGCGCCGCCGTCCGCCGGAGATCGTCGTCGCCATCGCGTCACCGTCGTCGTGCCGCTGGAGGACCTTGCGCATCTACTTCGTCAACGCATCATCCCCATCCTGCGATCATCGAAGCCATCGCATCTACGGTAGGCTATGTTTCCGATGCGAATTTTAGCGACCATATTGAATCTAATAGACGCAAATTGATCGTAGTTGCGTCGTCTTTTTATTTTCAGCAGCATTAATCCACCCTAAAACCCCCGTAAACTCATATGAACACGTATGAACTAGTTGTATCTAATTAATAAACAACCATAGTTAATTAATTATTGAATTGTGCATGCATGCATGTCATTGCATGTTGATTATTTTGTGTGCATCGTATTGAATTGTATGAATTTTCTTGTATGTATGATCACGCGTAGAGGAACGTGCTCAAGAGGCCGCATACGAGGATTTCCAGAACCAAGACTTCGAAGCGCTTGAGCAACCCCATCCGTCGGAGCAAGGCAAGTGTCCTTGAAGCATATTGATCCTGTTTCTAAAATAAATGTTTTGTTTGCAAACTGCATGCTTGTGTCAAATTGATGGGAATCCTATGGTAGGAAGTTTACTAGTTTTGTTTAACAACCCTTGTCACCTGGAATTTATGGTAGAGAGTCGGGAAGGGTTTTTACTTTTTTGCTCTGCTTAATTAATTGGGATGGCAAACAACACTACACATTTAATTATGCATCAATGATATTATAGTTAATGTGAACTGGTCAATACGATGGGTGATCTAAGCAAGCCTGGTATGTGGATGGGTTGGATGTTATGGTGGGTTGCTTGCCTTAGATCTAAGGACCGGTTCATGCGAGAATATGCCAGGTCAACAGTGCCACCACAAGGCCAAGTATGGGTGCGGCGTAGCTGAATAATTAGGAGCGCTGCTAGTATTGTATGGACCATTGGATGGCGCGGGGAATGGGAGTCGAGGAGGACTGCCCTGGGATCCGCATGGCACACGAGGGGGCCCGTGGGTGGGAGAATGGAGATTCAAGCCTGCCGGTGAAACCTTAGTGGGCCCGTACATACTAGTAGTCCCTTTTGAAAGGCTATTTTGTGATCTCTTGGCCACACACCTACGGAAGTGTGAGATGGCATAATGGAGGTTTCTTAGTCATCGAAAGGTGATGAAATCACGAACGTGTGGGTAAAGTGGTACAACCTCTGCAGAGTGTTAAAAACTATCATAATAGCCGTGCTCCCGGTTATGAGCGTCTGGATGACCTACATGATTAGAGTGAAATTGGGATTTGGGATGGTTATGGTTGGATTATGGTTATGGGTTGGTAATGGTTATGGATGGTTTATGGATTATGGTCATGGATATGAATTTGAGTTCTGGTAACTGGACATGGATAATGATGATGTTGGCAATAATTGTATATGGTTTATATTTTGTTAATATGATGATTATGATGGGATTGTTTCACATAGACATAGTATAATGCTTTTCAAATGTTTTACTGTACTTTTCAGCACTTAGCCATTATTACATTCGTCATTTGAATAAGCCACATGTCATACTTTCCACACTTGCTGAGTACGACATGTACTCACCCTTGCAACCCCCCCCCCCCCCCCAACAGCTACTGGAGACAATTGGGAGTACCCTGAGGATCACGTAGAGTACTAGGTTGCATACCGCCGTCAATTGCCTGTGGATTGGAGTCGTGCTGCTTAGTTTATTTTCCGCTGCATTATTTAGAGCTTTATCATTCGTGAACTATTGGATTATTATAATAAAGTACTTATTTAATAGTTAAGACGTGGTTAAATTCTGTATATCGTTTGTGATGCAATCGTATATGTGTGATGAACTTCCTGGGCACACATATGCGTTACGCTTGGTTCATATTCGGAACCGGGTGTCACAAATTGGTATCAGAGCCGCGTTGACTGTAGGACGCAAGCCTAGGTAGAATGTACACTCTAGAACACTTAGGAACACTCTTCTAATCTGCTATTTTCGAAAATTCTTGCTGCTGTTCTGTTCCCTTATTTTCAGCCGCAAAAAGTATTGATCGCTGCTGCGTTTTTGATAAAAAATTTTAGAAGTGAGCAATATTAAGTGCTGCTATTTTTCTGCTTAAATTTTCGCAAAAAAAGTGTGTTTTGCTACTGTTATGTGTGGGTAAAATTATTGTGTTGGCTGCTGCATTTTTTCTCTCTATTTTTTCGTTCTTTTGGAACCGCTACACCGCTCTTTTTCCGCCATTTTAGCTGCTGCAATTTTCAGATTTGTATTCTGTTATTTTTTTCCCTCTAATGTATTCTTGTTTTCTGTAGATGGCCCACACCAAGACAACCCCCCGTAAGTCGACCGGTGGACTTGTGCCCCCGCGTAGGTTGGCCAGTCGCTCTCCGGCCATCGACCTCCGTCACCCCGTGGTGATCCGTTCTGACGGCAGGGCCGCGGGACAACTGCGACATCGTCTCCGTGCCCTACTCCGTGAGGCTGGCTACCGTCACCACAGCCTCTCGCTCTCCTACCACACCACTGGAGTGCAGCGCCCCGGCAGGAAGGAGTGGAGCTGCAAGATCTACATCTTTTATGGTGATGAGTTGGTGAAGACCCACAACAGTCTTGCGTGGAGGAGCTCCCGCCGATCTGCGGAGCAGGATGCTAGCTGGGAAGCAGCCACCTTTTGGAGTCACGCCCGCCATTTCCGTCTGGAGGACACGGTGCACGCCTTCGTTCCGCAGCAGCGTCCCAGTGGCACTGCGAGCTTCGTCTCCAGGCACGTGGAGGGACCCCTGGACCTCCCGCAGTCTCATCAGACTGTTGACGACGTGGCCCAGCTCAGTGCCCGACTTCAGAGGGCGCAACAGGAGATTCAGGATGGACGTGACCTCGCCCAGCGCCACGAGGCGATAATCAGGAGGTATCGTCGGATCACCGACGAGGACCCGGACGACTACGCGTCTGACACCCCGACGTGGACCCCAGACTCTCCAGACCGTCGCAACGGTCAGCATGAGTCGTCTTCTGAGGAGTCCTCTGACGAGGAGCCTTCCAGTGTGGCGTCTGCCGCACCACCGCCGCCTGCTGCCTCACCACCACAGGACCCTGAGGACCCTGAGGACCCCGACGACGACGACGACGACGAGGACCCGGAGGAGTTCCCGCTTGACGACGAGTAGTCCTCGACCTATGCCACGACTCAAGGATAGGCACACCCCCATTAGTTAAATAAGAGCGACGTAGACATACTTGTGTGACCTTGAGTTGTGTTACTTCTTTTAGGATTTTTGTCAATTTTATTTGGTGCTTGTTTGAGTGCTTGTGTGCTTAGTAGAGAGTTGTGGGATGCTTCGGCACTTGTCCACATCCTCATATAGGTCTATATTAATAAAGGATTATTTAGTGTCACATACCTTGATGCATATAGTCGGGACGTTTCTTTCCAAATTCTAAATCCTTCTGTCCCCACCTTTCTTTCGCCAACAGATGGTGAGAACTCGCAATCAGAGGGATGGCAATGATGAGGAGGAGCGCAATGAAGTACCTCAGAACAACCAGGGACATGCTCATGGAGCTATCAATATTGAACAACTATTAGCTATGCAGAACCAGCTCATGCAGACCATGATACAGACAATGGGATAGCTGCAAGCTGGCAACAACAATCAGCCTCATATACCTGCACCGCCACCCCCGCCTCCTCATAACCGATTGGGAGAGTTCATGAGGACTAGACCGCCTACCTTTGCACAAGCCACAAACCCAATGGAAGCTGATGATTGGCTGAAGTCCGTTGAGAAGAAACTTGTTATTGTCCAGTGCACTGATAGGGAGAAGGTTCTCTTTGCATCACATCAACTAGTTGGAGCAGCCGATGACTGGTGGGAAGCTCTTTGCAACGCTCATGATAATCAGGAGGAAATCACTTGGGCTGAGTTTAAGCAGAGTTTCGGTTCCCACTATGTACCTGAAGGAGTTATGATACTGAGAAGACAAGATTTTGAAAATCTCAGGCAAGGAAGGATGAGCGTGAGTGAGTATCTCAACAAATTCACTCAATTATCAAGATATGCTCCAGAAGACATCAAAATTGATAGTAGGAAGCAGTATCTGTTTATGAGGGGTCTCAACAATGAAATTCAAGTCCAGTTGCTCAATACTGATTATCCAAACTTCCAAAAGCTGGATGACAAGGCTATTGTGGTTGAGAACAAGATTCGTGAGATGGAGCAGGACAACAAGAGGAAGATGCCACATCATGGACCGCAACAAGGAAGCAATGTTCGCCCCCGCTATGCACCACCTACTGCACCACACTACAACCCATCTGCTCCTGCATACCGTGCTGCTTATCCGCCCCGCCCAAATCAACCACCACGGCAACGCCCCGCCATGCAAGCGCCTCGCTATCCTGTGCCACCTGCGCCGCGTCCTAACATGGCAGCAAATGCTCAAAACCAGCTGCGCCCAAACTTCCCTAATGCTACGGGCGGTAAGACATGCTATGTGTGTGGAGAACCCGGGCACTTTGCAAGTCAATGCCCCAGAAGAAACTATGGACCTATGAACAATGCACCAAGGCCAAATCACCCGCGACCAAATGGAGGAGCACCACAAGGCAACCATGGACAGCGGAATTTTGCTCGTGGCAATGTGAATCATGTCTCTACTGAGGAAGCCCAGCAAGCTGATGACGTCGTGATTGGTATGTTTCTTGCCAACTCCAACCCCGCGACTGTTTTATTTGATTTGAGAGCATCTCATTCATTCATCTCGTCAAAGTATGTTGCCAAGTACAATTTGCCTATATCTCATATGAAGCAAACTATGCTAGTAAGTTCTCCTGGCGGAGAGATGAGGACAAATATAATATGTCTGAAAGTAAGCATTAAAATAAGGGGGGTAGACTTTCTCGCAAACCTCATAGTATTGGACTCCCAAGGAATAGACATAATATTTGGAATGGACTGGCTGAGCAAGTATAATGGAGTCATTCAATGTGCCGAGAGGATTGTGCAGTTGACAAGTGAACATGGTACACGCATCGAAGTTGAGGCAGCCCAACCTACAAGAGAGAAGGCAATGCTCAATCAAGTAGAAGGAGTGACATTGGAAAGAATTCCGATCGTTCGCAAGTACCCGGATGTGTTTCCAGATGAGTTGCCAGGTATGCCACCTCACCGTGACATAGAATTCGCCATTGAGTTGATACTCGGAACTGCACCTATAGCTAAGAGGCCGTATAGGATGCCTCCTAAGGAATTAGCAGAGCTCAAGAAGCAAATTCAAGAGCAGCTAGAGAAGGGTTTTATACGCCCAAGCTCATCCTCGTGGGGAGCCCCAGTGCTCTTCGTAGATAAGAAGGATGGAACCCAGAGGATGTGTGTGGACTATAGGTCTCTCAACGAAGTGACAATTAAGAACAAGTACTCACTGCCCCGTATAGAGGATTTGTTCGACCAAATGAAGGGTGCCTGTATCTTCTCCAAGATCGACTTGCGGTCAGGATACTTCCAAATAAAGATTAGACCATCAGATATACCCAAGACAGCATTTCGGACATGATATGGATCTTATGAGTACACCGTCATGTCATTTGGATTGACAAACGTGCCTGCGTACTTTATGTATCTCATGAATAAGGTCTTCATGGAATATCTGGATAAGTTCGTTGTAGTGTTCATCGATGACATTATGATATACTCGAGAAGTGAGGAAGAACATGAAGAACACTTGAAGCTTACATTGCAGAAGCTACAGGAACACCAATTGTATGCCAAGTTCAGTAAATGTCAATTCTGGTTACGGGAAGTTTCTTTCTTAGGCCATATTATTTCCGGAGGAGGAGTATCAGTTGACCTAGGGAAGGTGAGAGATGTGCTTAAGTGGGAACCGCCACAGAATGTCAAGGAAATTTGGAGTTTCCTTGGAATGGCTGGATATTACCGCCGATTCATCAAGAATTTCTCTAAAATCGCCAAGCCTATGACCGAATTACTCATGAAAGGGAAGGCATTCCGATGGACTCAAGCTTGTCAGGATAGCTTTGAGGAGTTAAAGAAAAGGTTGAAAACCGCGCTGGTGTTAGTATTACCGGACGTGAGCAAGAGTTTTGATATATATTGTGATGCATCAAGACAAGGATTAGGATGTGTGCTCATGCAAGAAGGCCAAGTGGTAGCTTATGCATCGAGGCAACTAAAGAAACATGAGTTGAATTATCCTACACACGACCTTGAACTCGCAGCCGTGGTACACGCCTTGAAGATATGGAGACACTATGTTTTTGGTCACCGATGTGAGATTTATACGGATCACAAGAGCCTCAAGTACATATTTACGCAAACGGACCTGAATCTGAGGCAACGCTGATGGTTGGAGCTCATCAAGGATTATGACATGGGAATCAACTATCACCCAGGGAAGGCCAATGTAGTGGCCGATGCTTTGAGCCGAAAAGGAGTAAGTCATCAACTCACAGTTCGAGAGATGCCATCCGAGTTATGCAAGGAGTTCGAACGGTTAAACCTTGGATTCATAAATGAGATGGGAACGATGGAAGTCAACCCAACATTAGAGCAGGAAATACGGGAAGGACAGACAAAGGACAAGGAAATACAGGAAATCAAGGAAAGGACCCAAGAAGGAAGAGAATTCAGATTTGATGAGGATGAACAGAGTACCTTATGGCTTGGAAAGAGGATTGTGGTACCTAATGTTAGGCATATTCGGGAAACAATATTGAAGAAGGCACATGACTCGCCTTAATCAATTCATCCTGGCTGTACAAAGATGTACAAGGACTTAAAGACATGCTATTGGTGGGCCAACATGAAAAAGGACATAGCCGAATATGTTGCACTTTGCGATGTGTGCCGACGAGTGAAAGTTGAACATCAAAGGCCAGCCGGACTGCTACAACCATTGAAGATCCCGGAGTGGAAGTGGGAAGAGATTGGTATGGACTTTATAGTTGGATTACCGCGAACTCAGTCTGGCTATGATTCAATATGGGTTATTGTGGATCGATTGACAAAATCAGCTCACTTCATCCCTGTCAAGACCACATATACCACCGCGAAGCTAGCAGAATTGTATATGGAGCATATTGTGTGTCGACACGGAGTACCGAAGAAGATAGTCTCGGATAGAGGTTCTCAGTTTACCTCCTGATTTTGGCAGAAATTGCATGAAGCAATGGGAACAAGGTTGAAATTCAGTTCGGCGTATCACCCTCAAACAGATGGACAAACCGAGAGGACCAACTAAATTTTGGAAGACATGTTAAGAGCTTGTGCATTAAAGCATGGGAAAAGTTGGGATAAAAGTTTGACGTACGCTGAATTCTCGTACAACAATAGCTATCAAGCAAGTCTGAAAATGTCACCCTACGAAGCATTGTACGGAAGGAAGTGTAGGACTCCCTTGTTTTGGAATGAAACCGGAGAGAATCAAGTGTTTGGTCCCGACGTGTTACAAGATGCTGAAAGGCAAGTCCAAATAATACGGGAAAACTTAAAGGTTGCCCAGTCTCGACAGAAAGGTTATGCTGATAATAGGCGAAGGAGTTTGACTTTTGAAGTTGGAGATTTTGTATACCTCAAAGTGTCACCTATCAGAGGTCAGCGACGGTTTAACGTCAAAGGAAAATTGGCACCACGGTACATCGGACCATTTAAGATTCTGGACAAACGAGGAGAAGTGGCATATCGACTTGAGCTACCGACGTATCTCTCCGATGTACACGACGTATTTCACGTCTCTCAACTCAAGAAGTGTCTCAGGGTACCGGAAGAACAAGTGCCGATGGACGAGTTAGAACTTCAGGAGGATTTGTCCTATGTAGAGCAACCTATCAAAATTTTGGACATGAAGGAAAGGGTCACGAGAAATAAGAGGATCTGTTGGTGCAAAGTGCAATGGAAACACCATACGGAAGCCGAAGCTACATGGAAACGTGAAGAAGACTTGAAGGCAGAATTCCCTCACCTTTTCTCCACGCTATCGAATCTCGAGGGCGAGATTCACTTTAAGGGGGGTAGGTTTGTAACACCCTCAATTTTCGCATCATGCATTACATACATGTTCATGCATTAAGTATTAATAGAATAAAAGAAAAATGATAAAACATACATATATGGTGTAGCAAAAAGAAGAAATAGAAAATAATAGCGTAAAACATGTATTAGGGAATAAATATAAAATAATAATAATAATATATAAAAAGAAATATATATAAATAAATTATATAATAATATATATATAATAATAAATAAATAAATAAAATGAATAAGATAAATAAAATAAATAAAATATAAATAATAATATAATAAAAAAAAGAAAAGAAAAAAAACAAACAGCCGCCGGCCAGGCCAAACGGCCCAGCCGGCCACGCACCCCGCAGCCCCTCAGCGCGCGCACGCGCCCTGATCCGACGCGCCTCACGCCCGCCCGCCGCCTGCCACGCGGCCCCGCACCGCGCGCCGACCCGCGCGCCACCTCCCGCTCGGCCCAGCGCGCAGCGCGCCGCCACCTGGCCCCCGCGCCTGCCTCGCCCGTACCGCCCCGATCCGGCGGCACCGCTCCCGCGCGACCCCGCCTGGCGCGAACCGCGCCCGACTCCGACGCGACCACGCACGATCGACTCCCGGCCGACTTGGTCCCGGCCAGTACCGCCGGCTATAAATACGTAAGTTCCGTAGGGTTTTTCCCCAATCCCAGGAAACGCCGCCATCCACGATAAAAGCCACGCCGCCGGTACAGAAAAGAAAAAGGGCACCAGAGAGCTGCGCCGCCAGGGAAAAAGAGGGGAAGGAGAGGAAGAAAAAGAGGAGAGCGCCGCCGTCCGTTGGAGATCGTCGTCGCCATCGCGTCGCCGTCGTCATGCTGCCGGAGGGCCTTGCGCATCTACTTCGTCTACGCATCGTCCCCATCCCCCGATCATCGAAGCCATCGCATCTACGGTAGGTTATGTTTCCGATGCGAATTTTAGCGACCATATTGAATCTAATAGACGCAAATTGATCGTAGTTGCGTCATCTTTTTATTTTCAGCAGCATTAATCCACCCTAAAACCCCCGTAAACTCATATGAACACGTATGAACTAGTTGTATCTAATTAATAAACAACCATAGTTAATTAATTATTGAATTGTGCATGCATGCATATCATTGCATGTTGATTATTTTGTGTGCATCGTATTGAATTGTATGAATTTTCTTGTATGTATGATCACGCGTAGAGGAACGTGCTCAAGAGGCCACATACGAGGATTTCCAGAACCAAGACTTCGAAGCGCTTGAGCAACCCCATCCGTCAGAGCAAGGCAAGTGTCCTTGAAGCATATTGATCCTGTTTCTAAAATAAATATTTTGTTTGCAAACTGCATGCTTGTGTCAAATTGATGGGAATCCTATGGTAGGAAGTTTACTAGTTTTGTTTAATCACCCTTGTCACCTGGAATTTATGGTAGAGAGTCAGGCAGGGTTTTTACCTTTTTGCTCCGCTTAATTAATTGGGATGGCAAACAACACTACACATTTAATTATGCATCAATGATATTATGGTTAATGTGAACTGGTCAATACGATCGGTGATCTAAGAAAGCCTGGTATGTGGATGGGTTGGATGTTATGGTGGGTTGCTTGCCTTAGATCTAAGGACCGGTTCATGCGAGAATATGCCAGGTCAACAGTGCCACCACAAGGCCAAGTCTGGGTGCGGCGTAGCTGAATAATTAGAGTGCTGCTAGTATTGTATGGACCATTGGATGGCGCGGGGAATGGGAGTCGAGGAGGACTGCCCTGGGATCCGCATGGCACACGAGGGGGCCCGTGGGTGGGAGAATGGAGATTCAAGCCTGCCGGTGAAACCTTAGTGGGCATGTACATACTAGTAGTCCCTTTTGAAAGGCTATTTTGTGATCTCTTGGCCACACACCTACGAAAGTGTGAGATGGCATAATGGAGGTTTCTTAGTCATCGAAAGGTGATGAAATCACGAACGTGTGGGTAAAGTGGTACAACCTCTGCAGAGTGTTAAAAACTATCATGATAGCCGTGCTCCCGGTTATGAGCGCCTGGATGACCTACATGATTAGAGTGAAATTGGGATTTGGGATGGTTATGGTTGGATTATGGTTATGGGTTGGTAATGGTTATGGGTGGTTTATGGATTATGGTCATGGATATGAATTTGAGTTCTGGTAACTGGACATGGATAATGATGATGTTGGCAATAATTGGATATGGTTTATATTTTGTTAATATGATGATTATGATGGGATTGTTTCACATAGACATAGTATAATGCTTTTCAAATGTTTTACTGTACTTTTCAGCACTTAGCCATTATTACATTCATCATTTGAATAAGCCACATGTCATACTTTCCACACTTGCTGAGTACGACATGTACTCACCCTTGCAACCCCCCCCCCCCCAACAGCTACTGGAGACAATTGGGAGTACCCTGAGGATCACATGGAGTACTAGGTTGCGTACCGCCATCAATTGCCTGTGGATTGGAGTCGTGCTGCTTAGTTTATTTTCCGCTGCATTATTTAGAGATTTATCATTCGTGAACTATTGGATTATTGTAATAAAGTACTTATTTAATAGTTAAGACGTGGTTAAATTCTGTATATTGTTTGTGATGCAATCGTATATGTGTGATGAACTTCCTGGGCACACATATGCGTTACGCTTGGCTCATATTCGGAACCGGGTGTCACAGGTCCCCTCTCGAAGTTGCTTGATTTGAAATCCAAGGAAGAAGTTGAGCTCTCCAATCATCGACATCTCGAATTCCCTAGACATCATTTTGCCAAACTCATGGCTAAGAGCTTCATTAGTTGAACCAAAAATAATATCATCGACATAAATTTGACAAACAAATAGTTCTCCATCGATGTCTTTGGTGAAGAGTGTAGTGTCCACCCTCCCGATCTTGAATCATTGCATGATCAAGAAATCCCGTAGTCGTTCGTACCACGCCCTAGGTGCTTGCTTGAGCCTGTAGAGCGCCTTGTGCAACCTAAACACATGATTAGGATTCCTCGGATCTTCGAACCCGGGAGGTTGTTCAACATAAACAAGCTCGTTAATGTAACCATTAAGGAAGGCACTTTTCACATCCATTTGATAAAGCTTAATATTATGATGTGATGCAAAAGCAAGAAGTATACGGATGGCTTCTAGTCGAGCGACCAGAGCAAATGTTTCTCCAAAGTCTAGTCCTTCAACTTGCGAGAAACCCTTGGCCACAAGTCTTGCCTTGTTGCGGATCACAAAACCGTTCTCGTCTTGTTTGTTGCAGTACACCCACTTTGTGCCGATGAAGTTCTTGTCCTTGGGTCGCTCCTCCAACACCCAAACTTCATTGCGGATGAAGTTGTTGAGTTCTTCTTGCATGGCCATTACCCAATTTGGATCTTGGAGTGCTTCTTCAATGTGAGTGGGTTCTACACATGAAACAAACGAGTAGTGCTCACAAAACATAGCTAAATGGCGAGAACGTGTACTTACTCCCCTTGACGGACTTCCGATAATTTGATCAATCGGATGCGCCTTAGAGATGCGTCTATGCCTCATAAGTGGTTGTGAAGCACTTGGCGGTGGTGATGCGTGTTGCTCTTCTTGTGGTTGGACTTGATCTTGGACTTGTTCTTCTTCTTGATGTTGTGTGGCTTGTGAATCTTGTGTCGGCAATGGATCATCCTTTTCTTCTTCATCAACTTGAGGTGCCATAGATGTGTTGATGTTGGAACTTGAGGCTCCCCCTTGATCATGGCTCTCCTCAACTTTAGGCTTGATGTATCCAATGGTCATGTTCTTCATAGCTTCTCGTAGAGGCTCATCATCTATTTCATCATGACCAAAACTCTCCTCTTGGGAGCCATTAGTTTCATCAAACTCAACATCACAACTTTCCTCAACTAGACCGGAGGTTTGGTTGAATACTCGATATGCTTTTGAGTTTGATGCATAACCAAGAAAGATACCAACATCACATCTTCTTTCAAACTTACCGAGCCTTTTCTTGTGGTAGATGTAGCACTTGCACCCGAAGACTCGGAAATAGGAGATGTTGGGCTTTCTCCCAATGAGGAGTTCATACAGGGTCTTTTGAAGCAGTCGATGTAGGTAGACCCGATTTGCGGCATGGCACGCCGTGTTGATTGCTTCGGCCCAAAACTTCTCGGACGTGCCATAGTCATCAAGCATTGCTCGTGCAAGAGTGATCAGAGTCTTGTTCTTCCTTTCAACGACACCATTTTGTTGAGGAGTGTATGTGGCTGAAAATTCATGCTTCACGCCTTCACGATCACACCACTCCCCAATGTTGTAGTTCTTGAATTCGGTGACGTTGTCACTCCGGACCTTGATGATGGGAAGTTGAAATTCCCTTTGGGCACGGTTAGCGAAGGTCTTGAACACTTCCAGAGTTTCACTCTTTTCACCTAGAAACAAAGTCCAAGCATAGCGAGAGAAGTCACCAACTATAACAAGAAAATAGAGATTACCACCAAGACTTTGATATGTGGACAGTCTGAAGAGGTCCATGTGGAGCAACTCAAGTGGCTTGGAGGTTGACACCATTGTCTTCATCGGGTGGTGAGAAGCAACTTGTTTCCTGGCTTGACAAGCGCTACAAAGCTTGTTCTTATCAAATGTGACATCCTTCACGCCGGTCACCATCCCGAGCTTGAATGACTTCTTGAGCTTGCTCATTCCAATGTGAGCTATGCGTCGATGCCATAGCCAATCCAAACTTGTCTTGGTGAAAAGACAAGTGGTCAAGATAGCATCCTTGTTGGAGAAGTCTACTAGGTAGAGATGTCCATGCTGAAACCCTTTGAAGATTAGTTCTTGGCTTGTTTCACTAGTCACAACAACATCATTCTTGCCAAAGGTGCACGTTAGTCCAAGAACACATAATTGTGCAATAGAAAGCAAATTGAAACTAAGTGACTTAACATACAACACATTGGAAATAGATAAATCATGTGAAATTACAATCTTACCCAACCCAATTACCTTCCCCTTAGAGTTGTCACCAAATGTGACTTGTTCATGATTGTCGGGGTTCTCTATGGAGGTGAACATACCATCGTTGCCGGTCATGTGTTGATTGCACCCGCTATTGAGTACCCAATGCTTTCCTCCGGCTTTGTAGTTCACCTAGACACATGAATTCAATTTTTTGATTTTAGGCACCTAAGCCAACTTAGGTCCTTGTATGTGTGATACAAATGTTTTTGGGACCCAAAGTTGCTTGGGAAGCTTTCCCTTCATGCCCTTCATGTCCTTGCCAATGAACCTTGCCTTCACCTTGCCATCTACTTTACTCAAAAGATAATAGTGATCATCAAAGGTAGACTTGTAGTTAGTAGGCAATTTTGGAGAAGACCGGTTAGGAAGAGGACACTCCCTTGTATGGTGACTGGTGACCTCACAATGTTGGCAATAAGAACCAACTTCCTTGATGAAGCTTGTTTTAAGCTCTGGTGAGGGCACCTTTCCTTTGTTAGGCACCGAGAAGGATCCAAGTACTCTCTTGTTGAAGGCCCTTGCTTGTTGGAAGAGGATTTCTTTGTGCTTGACTTCTCCCTTAGATAGTCTTGCCACACTAGTGCGGAGACATTCAATTTCGTCCATCAAATCCTTCTCCCTAGCATTCTCTTTCAAGGGCAAAGACTTATGTAAGACATTAGTGGCATGATAAACAACAGATACCTTATCATTAAGGGTTTCTTTCTTTATGGTTTTCAATTCTTGATCAATGACTTCATAAGCAAGGTTAAGTACTTGATGCTCTTGGATTAACTCGTTGTGCTTTCCCAAGAGTGCTTGGTGTGCTACGTCAAGCTCATGATGGTCTAGCTTGATTTGAGCCTTATCCTCCTCAACTTGCTTGACATGAGATTTGAGCGTGTCACGCTCCTTAAGTATGCTTTCATACTTTTCAAGCAAATCGAGGTTAGCACTCTCGAGCTTAGCACGAGCTTCTTCAAGAGCCTTGACCTTACTCTTTTCCCTTTTAATGATAGTGTGGTATTCATTTATCAATGAAGCTAAGTCATCGGGGGAAAGCTCATCATCGCTAGAGTCATCACATACCTTGGTGTTACCTTTTGCCATGAGGCACATGGGAGGTGGACGAAGAGATGAATCATAATTGTTGGCAATGGCAAGTCCGGCCAAGCTTTCTTCTTTCGCTTCACTCTCTTCATCAATAGATTCTTCGTCGGTGATCCATTCATTTGCCTCACACATGAACACCTTTTGTGGACCTTTTCTTTTCCTTGGAAAGAGTTTTGCCTTTTTGCCTTTGTCATGCTTCTTCTTCCCAAAGAATCTTGGTTTGGGCTTGTCCTCTTCACCATCCTCACTATCCTCAAGCTTGCGATGCTTGCCCTTGTGGTTCTCTCTTCTTTTGTCCGGTTTTGGACAATCATAGGAGATGTGGCCTTGATCACCACAATTATAGCAAGTGTTGTTGTCATCTTTTCTTGGTAGAAATGCTTTATTTTTGGGATCAAAGGTGTATCCCTTCTTGGCAGTTTTGGAGTTCAAGCAAGAGAATTTTCTCATCATCAATGCAAGCTCATCATCGTCATCTTCAGTTGGTGCTTGCTCTTCTTCACTTGAGCTAGGCTTGACCACTTTCTTTTTCTTGAGATTTGTTTTCTTGGTGGAAGCCTTTAGAGCAATTGTCTTTGAATATGATTCCTCCATCATCCCAAGCACACTCATCTCATGAGCGTGAATCTCTCCAATAAGTTCCGAAACTTCAATGTGGTTGAGAGATTCCTTTTGAAACATGGAGTTGATGATGTTGTACGTTGGCTTAGGAAGGAGCATAAGAATGTTGCGGTTGATGAGTCCCTTGCCAAGAGAAGCAATATCGAGAGCATTAATTTCCTCAATAAGCACATTCAAGCGAGAAAACATTTCATTGATATTTTCATGAGGTAGCATTTTGAACTCATCATATTTGGCCTTAAGCATATGATACTTTAGTTCTTTAACACGAGAAGAACCCTCATGAATTTCAATCAAGCAAGCCCAAATTTCACAAGCCTTTTCTTTGCTAGCAATCCTAGCAAACACATCTTGACTAATGCATTCATAAATAGCATTTCTAGCTTTTGCATCCCACTTGATTTGATCACCTATATAGTTATGCTCACCAAACCCCGCATGGGTCGCTTCCCATACCTCGGGAGCAATAGCCTCTAGATAAGCACGCATGCGTGCTTTCCAATAGGCAAAGTTATTGCCCTTGAAGATGGGAACTGAACCCCCAATCTTTGCCATTTTAGCTCTCTAGCGGTGAAGCTAGAATGATCCAATGAGCAACCTTGCTCTGATACCAATTGTAAGGATCGAATGCCCAAGAGGGGGGTGAATTGGGCTTCTTTTAAAAAAATTAAAGCAATAAAAACTTGACTACTAAAAGCCCAATTACCTATGCAAACAACCTATGCATTCAAGTGAATAGTAATTTTGCGGTATATGAAATGCATAAGTGTAACGGGAAAGAAAGAGTGTGCAAACTCCCGAGGAGACACGAAGACACGGAGATTTATCCCGTGGTTCGGCAAGATCGTCAAGACCTTCCTACATCCACGTTGTGGCACCCACTAAAGGGTATAGCCACTCTCAAATCACCGAGCCAGGGATCTTCACAAAAAATCTCCGTTCGCCAACCCCGACAAGGTGGAGCTCAAGCCTTGTACAAGTTTGATCCTCCAGGCTTCCACAATCGTCTTGGCAAGCTCCGGAAGGCTCTCTCCAATCACCGACCGTTACACAGTGAGTGTAATCACCAAGAGACACTCCCTTACAGCTCTCACTAGACTAGAGACTCCAATCACCAAGAATGGAAGCACACAAGCATCATCTCTAGCAAGTTCTAGCCTATCTCTTGGTGTACAAGTGGTGTAAATGATATGGAA
Source organism: Tuctoria greenei (assembly GCA_036927565.1). NCBI lineage: Eukaryota > Viridiplantae > Streptophyta > Magnoliopsida > Poales > Poaceae > Tuctoria > Tuctoria greenei. The sequence continues at coordinate 18,155,874 of JAYESD010000003.1, forward strand.
GTGGTTGCTCAATGTCTTGAATGCTTGGTAATGTGTAGAGTAGCTCAGGGCTTCAAGACTCATCGAAATGACTGGTTGAAGGGGTATAAATAGCCAGCTTCCACGAAATAGTCGTTGGAAAAGTAGGCTTACATCACTGTTCTGCAAACATCGGATGATCCGTTGTTCTCCCTTCAGTTGTCATCGGTCGAATACAAATTAGCTGATGTCACTGTGTCAGATATGACCGTCTATCGACCGATGTAACACTTGCCTCATCATCGGATGATCCGGTGGGTCCGGTGTTACACTTGGTCCAGGGAAATTGCTTACTAGAATGATCGACCGATGTAACACTTGCTTCATCATCGGATGATCTGGTGTGTACTTAAGTCTGAGGTCTTCTTCTGTTCAGAGACAACTCGACCGATGTAGTGTTTTCTGAATACATCGGTTGATCCGGTGAGTTGATTTTGTCTGCTTCGAGTTGTTTTAAGTGATTCTTTTGGAATTTGTTCGAGTGACCTCTTAGACATTGGTTTGAAATGTTCTTCTGATGATGACCAAGTCTTGAGTGCTGTCAATTTCGATGGAATAATTTTGACATATGTGTCTTTTCTTTTAGTCTTCACAAAAATCGATTGACCTCGTAAAATAATTTGTTGAGAGGTCTTCAATTGTATGCAATGAGCAGTAGATGATATACATATAGAGTTCGTTAAGTGTGATGAGAGATATGAGAGATCTTGTATCCACAAACTCATTAGTAATAACCAACGGTTGTCATTAATCACCGAAACCATACCTCATGGGGGCCTAGATGCTTTTAGTAGCTAAGTTGAATGTCGAGGTCTTTGCAATATTCTTGGAATGCAACACTTGTAAATTGAGTTCCGTTGTCAGTTATGACTTTGTTTGGAACTCCAAATCTGCATACAATGGACTTCAAGAACTTGATTGCTGATTGTTACTACTGGAGTTGCTTCCGGCCACTTGGTGAACTTGTTGATGGCGACATACAGGAACCTTTAACCTCCGACGGCTTTTGGGAAAGGTCCCAAGATGTACATGCCCCACACAGCGAATGGCCATGTAGGAGGTATCATTTGTAGCGATTGAGTCGGTGTGTGAATCTGTTTGGCATGGAACTGACACGCTTCACATTTTTTCACTAGCTCAACCGCATCCTGAAGTGTTGTAAGCCAGTAAAAGCCATGTTGGAAGGCTTTACCGACCATCGTGCGAGAAGAAGCATGGTTCCACACTCGCCTCCATGGATGTCCGCGAGGAGCTCGCGGTCTTCTTCCCTTGCAATGCACCGCATTAGGATGCCATTGGCACCACGTCAGTAGATATCCCCTTCTACCAACGTGTATCTTTTAGCCAATCTGACAATCCGATCAGCGGATACACTGTCTTCAAGAAGGATATTGTCTTTCAAGTAGCTCCGGATCTCCGAGATCCATGCATCGAAGCTAACTTGAGCTTCTGAGTCTTGCATGCTGGGTTGCTCGGAGCTTTCGACAGCACCTATGACCCTTGGTGGACGCCATGGTAGCAGGGCCACCGGGACCGCCAGCTTCGAGGTGCTGGTCTTGCCCCCGTCGCTCAGTTTGGCAAGCTAAGTTGTTGGTTTTGACAACCACCGGACGAAGATTCTGTCCAGAGCTGGAGCTCCGGCTGAGGCTTTCATCGAGAGTTTGTCGGCTTTAGAGTTGTGAAGATGCTAAACATGATGGAGATCCAGGACTTCGAAGTCCTTCTAAAGCCTCTAGACTTCAAGGAGATAAGCAGCTAATTGAGAATTGTTGCAGGAACATTCACCTTTCACCTGTTTGATGATAATTGGTGAATCTCCCTTTACCAACAGCTGTTTGAAACCATAAGATAGTGTCATCTTGAGTCCATATATGAGGGCTTCATACTCCTCTATTGTTTGTTGCCTTGAAATAAAGGTGTACTATGTACTTGACCTTCTCCCCGGTTGGAGTCCGGAGAAGGATTCCCGCTCCGGCCTCCTGCTTCTGCATGGAGCCGTCAAAGTAGAGGGTCCAGTGAGGCTCTGTGAATACCGAAACTTTGAGTTCTGGTTTCTGCTCACTGTGGCCCCCGGGATTTCATGGAGAGGGGGTCCATTCCGCCACAAAGTCAGCCAAGACTTGACTTTTAATTGCTTGTCTTGACACGAATTCCAGATTGAATTCTGCCAGCTCCGCTGCCCACTTTGCAATGTTCCCAGTAGAATTAGGATTATGCAAAATTGCACGTAGTGGAAAAGAAGTTACCACTGATATTTTGTAGGCTTGGAAGTAGTGACAAAGCTTTCTTGAGGCAATAAGAACTGCGTAAAGCAGTTTATGCACCTCAATGTATCTTGTCTTGGCGTCGTGGAGTACTTCACTAATGAAGTACACAGGGCGTTGGATGGTCCGGACCCTTTCAGAAGGACCCGAAGCTTCCTCTCCTTCGACCCGGACCCTGCTGGAAGGTCTCGGACCTTCAAGTTGTGCTTCTTGGACCCTTCCGGAGGAGTCCAAAACTTCTCCTTGTTCAACCCGGATCTCACTAGGAGGATCCAGATTATCTTGCTTAGCCTGGTGAACCTCTTCTTACGAAAGAGATTGATTTCCTAGCACTTCGTTTTGAGGTTCCGTGTCTGGGAGCTGGGACCCAGTCACGTCTTGAGGTGATTTCGAACCCTCCTGGAGGGGTCCAGACGTTTTAATCAGATGTGGCTCTAGTCTTTCCGCAACCAGTACCATACTGACAACTTTGATGGTTGCCGCAATGTAAAGCAGTAAAGGCTCACCAGGATTAGGAGCTACCAATATTGGTAGTGTGGTGAGGAGTTGTTTCAGCTCTTGAAACGCCTTTTATGCTTCTTCGGACCAAAGAAATGGTCCGGACATCCTCAAGAGTTTGAAGAAGGGTAGCGCTCGTTCTGCCAGTCTTGATATAAACCGGCTGAGCGCAGCTAGACATCCAGTCAACTTTTGGACATCTTTAATATGGGATGGTGGCCGCATTTCTTCTATAGCCTTGATCTTCGCTGGATTTGCTTCGATTCCTCGGTGAGTCACCAAGAACCCCAGAAGCTTTCCGGAGCTAACCCCGTAGACACACTTGTCTGGGTTCAGCTTGGTGCGCGTAGTGCGCAGCTTGTCGAAGACGGCTTGAAAGTTGTCAAGGAGTGATTCCTTGTTTTTTATCTTCACGACGATGTCATCAACATACACCTCCACCAATTCTCTAATTAGCTCTCCAAATGTTTTGTACATAGCTCGCACAAATGTTGAAGCAGCATTTTTAAGACCGAGTAGCATGGTAGTATAACAATACAATCCATCTATTGTTATGAAGGCAGTATGCTCTTCATCTTCCTTAGACATTTGGATTTGATGATATCCAAAATATGCATCTAAGAAACACAGTAGCTCACACCCTGAGGTGGAGTCCACTATTTGATCTATTCAAGGTAGTGGAAATGGATCCTTTGGACATGCCTTATTTAAGGTGGTGTAGTCGATACACATCCGAAGCTTCCCGCCGGCCTTGGGTACAACAACTGGGTTTGCCAGCCATTTTGGATGGAAGACTTCCTGGATGAATCCAGCTTCAAGCAACTTCTTGATTTCCTGTCGGATAAAGTTTTGTCGCTCGATTGATTGCTTTTGGGGCTTCTGGTGTACAGGTCGAGTGTCTGGGTAAATTTTCAGATTGTGCTCAATCACCTCCGTAGGGATCCCAAGCATTTGTGACGGTTGCTAGGCAAACACGTCGACATTAGCCCGAAGGAAAGTGATTAGTGCGAGTTCCTATTTGTTGTTCAGACCCCTCGATATACGGGTAGTGTGAGCATCATCGGAACCAATTTGGACGACTTTGACAGGAATGTTTGTGTCGCCGCTTGGTTGCACACGAGGTGCGGAGGTGGAACCTTTGTGACGAATGCTTGGATGATTCGAAGGTGGCTCCTTACCATATGCTTCCTCTTGCATTGTTGTAAGCGCATATAGTTCTTCCAGTGCAGTAACTCCTGCGGTACGGTCTCTGCAGATCCGGAGAACGCCCATGGGTGTTGGCATCTTCAGTACCAAGTAACCATAATGGGCAGCAACCATAAACTTGTATAAAGTGGGTCTACCCAAAATGGCAATGAAAGGCAGATTGATCTGCGCGACGTCAAAAACCAATTTCTCGGTTCTGTAGTTCTCCCGGGACTCGAAGGTCACTGGGAGTGTAATAGAACCAAGATGAGTAATGGTTCTCGGACCTACTCTGGAGAAAGGTCGAGATGGGCGAAGGTCCGAAGGTCGGAGCTAAAGCTTAACGAAAGCTTTGAAGCTTATGAGGTTTAGCCCGGAACCTCCGTCCACCATTACATGGTGGATTTGGATATTGTTAATGGTGGGTGACACCATCAGCGGGAGTTGACCAGCCCCGATCATATTTTGGGGGCAGTCCAAAGCATCAAAAATAATGGGTGTATCCATCCACTTCCGATGTGGTTCCGCCTTAGCAGCGGGAGCTACCATGGCCATGTCCCGCCGCATTGTCATAAGGATGCGGCGAGAGGTGATGTCCCAAGAACCACCATAGATGGTGTTCAAGGTCTTCCGACGTTCGTTGTCAGAGACGTCAGAGTCATCGTCGACAGTGTTGTAAACGGCTTTCAAGACCTTTTTAGGGTCCTAGAAACCTAGCTCCTCTTCAGCTGGAGCTTCGTCGACTTTTTGTTTTCCTTCCCTTTGACAGAAAGGAGATTCTTCCCAGCGCTTGTTATAGCGCTCGGCAAGGTTCTGGACCTCCCGGCACTCTTCCAAACTGTGTCGGTTCGTCTTGTGAATCGGACACCGTGCTTTGGAACTGTTGTTGTCCTCTGATGAAGGATGAGGTCGCTTCTCGGGGCGTGGCCCCCAGCTTCCAGGAGCTGCAGCAGCAACAGTTGGGGTGCCGGCCGACGACTTCTTTTTGCCGTTGGGCTTCTTTTTCTTCTTGCCACTACCGGAGGCAGCGACTTTAGTTTTGGAGGACTTTTGGTTAGCCTCTGGAGCTGGCTTAGAGTGCATTTCACGGCCCTCCGCAGCTCTAGCACATTTGTCGGCTAGGCTAAAGAGTTCTGTGACGCTGGTAACTTCTTTAATGACTAGCTTCTCTAGCATCTTCTTATCTCGAGCACCCTGTCTGAATGCAATAATAACAGAGGAGCTCGAGATTGAAGGAATGGTATTTCATACATGGGAGAACCGCTGGATGATGGACCATAGTGATTCCCCCGATGTTTGCTTTACGGCAAACAGGTCCAATCAGTGTCGGGCCGGGTATAGGAGCTCCCGAAGTTGGCTTTGAATTGCTGGTATAGCTCCGCCCAACTATTAATAGAGTCGGGTGGAAGACTCATGAACCAGGACCTTGCAGTCCCAGTTAAAGCCACCGAGAAGTAGTTGGCCATTACAGGCTCATCACCGCCTGCTGCCAGTATGGTAGTAGAGTAGATTTGAAGAAATTTAGCGGGGTTGATAGTCCCGTCGAATTTCTCTGGTAAGTTTGGCCATAACTTCTGAGGCCACCTGACCATACGTAAGTGCATGGCCAGGGCAGAACAGCCTCCTCCTACTCCTTGAGGAGCAGGGTTGTCCTGAGCCTCTCGTCTCTCACGAGCACGCTCGATGTGAACACGGCCATCCTGTTGCCGGTAACGGTGATCCAGTTCCGACCGTAGGTCATGAGTCGGAATCCTGGTAATTGTGTGGGTGTGTCGTGCCCCGGGAGGCAACGAAGTCACCTGCTGAGATGCAGCAAGTCTCCTCTATTGTGAGACTTTCGGACCAAGTCGGCCGGACAAGGTCCGTCGTTGTGAAGGTGCTCGCCCCGAAGGGGGAGGACCTTGGTTGCTGATGTCTGCAGCTGCAGCTACGACTAGATGGTCGACATCAGCCCTCCACTGCTCCATAGCACTCTGGGGTGCACCTGGAGGCGGTGGGCATTGTAGAAGAGCTCGCGCAACAATGAGCGTGTGCTCGGGGTTGTTGGGCATTGGAGGGATTGCCTCTGGCAGGTTGTCCAGCGTGGTTTCCATTGGAGGATCCAACAGCTGAATTTGCCATCTTGTGATCTCGGGATTTAGCCTTCCCCTACCTGGCGCGACAAATGTCGAAGCGTATGATATGACACTTCCCCCGGATCTGCTGAGAAGCAGCCCGCAAAGGTTCTTTGATGGTTGGGGAACGCAGAAATCAAGATCAAGATGGTGACCTCAGAGATTTACGTGGTTCGGGCCGCTTGAGCGTAACACCCTACTCCACGGGGTTTGTGTTTTTGTATTGTGCGAGTATGTTCGCTCGAATCAGTCTCTATCCGATGTCCCCGATATTCGTGCGGTTCAACCCTTTTATAGTTCTAAGGACTGACTGTTACAAAGCTTGCCTGGCCCGACATGTGGCCCTGGCGTATTTAATGTCCTAATACACTGCCTAAAGAGTATTAAGCATAATTAATTGTGTGATAACATGCTTTAATATCCGCGTTACCACTATTAACAATGCACTGATCGTGTCTCATTAATACGGCATTAATGACACGTTATCAGGCCTTGTAACTGTCGCTTTAACCGTCCTTGAATGTTTGTAATGGACGTGATCTGCTTGTATTTCTGTTGGCGAGGAAGATCCAGAGGCTCCACACGTGGCAGATCTGGAGCATTACCTTGCGGGAGGGTAGGTCCGAGGTTGTTGTATACGTGTCGGCACCGAAGCTCCTCTCTGACGGGGGCTAGGTCCAGGGATGTTGTACACATGTAGTCGCCAGAGCTTCCCTTGGTTGGGAGTTTAGTTCCGGTCTTATTTTACACGTGTTAACCCGGGAGTCAGCCATGTGAGGGGAGCGGGTCCGTTGCAGCGCGACATGTGGGACTTGCAATGGCCTTCGACTCTAACGGGTGAAACTTTCTTGCACTTTTTGTGGTATCGCGGGGTACCCGGTACGTAGGGTACCGACAATTTTGATATTATATTAATGTTAATAATAATATTTGGTTAAATGTTAATATTTAATTGTTATCTGGGTTAGTTGTTACATTTTGTATTAGCTGTAGAATGTTACATTTTACATTAGTTGTAGCATGTGAAATATGAATTGTTAATTGTTATGTAGGTTATTTGTTACATTTTGACTACTTTACTTTTGGTAGTAATAGCATGTTATAAATTTGTTTATCTTAATTCCAATAGGAATGTCAGAGAAGTTAGTGTTTTAGATATTTTAAATAGAAGGCACAATTGTTTATGGTTCAAATGGAGTTGATTTGTTTGGGTTCACATTGTGTGAGAGGGGAATAACAAGAGCAAATGAGGGGATATTTAATGGTATTGAGAACTGGTTGATGAAAATCTTTAACCTTAATGCACAACAACATCACTTGAAATTGAAAGGAATGATTAATTGCGCAAGAGATGAATTTTACAGGAATTTGATTGTTATTAACAGAATAAGAAATTGGAGAAAGTTTGTAGATACGGTTGTGGAGCGAGGGTGGCTTCTAGTGCTTCTTGCACAAGTAGAAATGAAAGAAGTAGATAATGCATCGGAAGCAGATGGAGAAGAAGATATAAAGGAAAATGATGTAGGAATTAAGAAAACTGGAGAGAACTCGATACATATAGAAGCACGTGGTGTGGCGGATGAAGGGGAGCACATCGAGAATATAGTTGAAGAAATAAGGATGGAAGATATGAAACATGAAAATCTTCCAGAAGTCGACTCTTGTGATGACATGAATGATACTACTGTTACTGCAGAGTGGAATAATCTGATCCCAATGAAATTATAAGTAAACTTGGCATATTTGCACATAACTAATTATTTTTTGTTCTTATATATTGTGCAGGGACATCTACGCATGGACCTAGGCTGCCTGTTCGTAGGGAGTGTGCAGAGCACTCCACGCACGTACCTGCTTGGGCCCCCTTACTTCGGACTTACCAGGCCCATCCACACATGTACCTACTTGGGCCTCCCTTACTTCGGACTTCCCAGGCCCGTCCACACAGGTACCTGCTTTGGTTCCTTCTTCTAACTTAGTTGTCATGTCCATGCTTGCGCCACGTATGGACGCAAGTATGACGTACAATGATCTTGCTACTTAAAACCATAATAGACACAATGATCTTGCTAATTAAACAAGTTATGATATTGCATGTATATACACAGTAGACTATGATACGCCGTCTAGCTCGTAGACGTACCACCACGACAGTCGTTCACCTACACCTTTCGAGATCAATGACTACCTGGTGGACATGCTGCAACAGGATACAATTCATGCATCACAGTTGGATGGTGCTCCCATTCCGACTCAACTTTCACAGCAGTTTGACACACCAGCGGTTGTTCAGCAGCGACGGAGGAGGACAACTCCTTCGCGATTGTTGTATGATCGTGCTAATGTGAATGTTGTGCATAGGTACGACGCCAAGCGTGGTAGACGTTAGTTACGTGTACCCATGTACGTGTGTTATGTTGTAGAAAACTTGTGTTACGTCATGTCTATGCACTATCTTTTTTCTGACTTGTCTCATATTTGTTATATTAAAACACCGTAGTGTTGTCTAATTCATTTGACACTTTTGCTTCTATGTCCAACGAATCTTGTCCAAGACATAAACGACAATGCACTTTACCATGTTAGATGAATCGTATCCACGACATCAATAGATCCATGTCGGGCGAATCTCATCCATGAAAAGAATGACATTGCACTCATCGCCCTATATAAATATGACTGCTCGTGCGTAGTTGTGTTCTTCACCCAAGTGATAAAAAAACAATGGCGAGTAGAGGTCATGGTAGGCGTGAAGGTGAAACAATGGCGAGTACAAGTCGTGGTAGGCGAGGAGGTACAAACTTTAGAGCAGTGCTTGAAAATTACTTGATGGGAGGTCCAACTTGATACGAACCAACATTAGATGAGTTTCCGCTTTTTACTAAGAGTGATTTTGGCCCGTTTCATCCTCTACGACCATGTGATGACAGCAACAAAGAGTGTCCTAAGTGTCGTTGTGACCTAAATTATGTTGTCCAAATGATGGATGGAGTAGACGACAACAATCGTCATTTCTTTTGTTGTTTTGTTGGTGGAGTAAGTATTAAATATCATTTCTAGACATCTTTCATATATGCAGTTTTAATAACAATACTTTTAGTTTTAGTGTTACTATAATGATAAAAACTATGGATATATACTCTAGATTGATCCACTACTTATTAAGGCAACTCAAGAGTACACCAAACATATACAACGTCGCAATCAAGATTCGATGGGTGAACTAGCTGAAATGGAACTTCAACAAATAAAGTTTTATCATGATACAAGTCAGACGAATGGTGAGAATGATAACGTCGTTTGCAACAACATGTCTTGCAACTGTCGGCATCACAAGTAGTAACCAAGTAGTGAAATATGTTTTGCATGTATCAGAAGTATGTTTCGTATGTATCATTTGCATTTATCACAAGTATGTTTCGCATGACAAGTATGTTGTGCACTCTACTTTATGTTTCGCCTATTATATTACCGTAACTTTTTAACCTTTAAAAAAATAATAAAATAATTTTGTCGTATTCCTACTTGGCGACTCGCCATACTACTTTCCTACTTGTGAGACGAATCTTATCCACATAAAATATGACAAAAGTCCATGTGAAATGTCAGTTCACAATGTACTTTTTCATGTCAAACAAATCTTATCCACGACATCAACAGGTCCATGTTAGGCGAATCTCGTCCACGAAAAGAATGACATTGCACTGCTCCATGTCAGGTGGATCTCGTGCACGAAAAGAACGACATTGCACTGCTCCATATCAGGTGAATCTCGTCCAAGATAAGAACGAAATTGCACTTCTCCTTGTCAGACCACGTCAAATGTCAGTTCACACTTATCCATCTCGAGGATGAAAATTTTCCTACACTAAGTCCATACACCATCATTTGTTCTTCTATATAACACTCAGTTTGCTACCAGCTTCAACACACACTCACTACAATTATTCGATATACCTTGTTACCATGGACGAGCATTTCTCACCACCCACAAATAAAGAAAAGGTTCGAATCCTCGAAGGATTACATCCTCCAATGTGTTTTCGTGGCACTGATTATAGGTTTGCTAGAGATCTTCAACTTGGTGACTCTTATGGTTGCCGACTTTGGATGTGCGACAACTACGAGTACGATCCCCCTCACAAGATGTGATTGTTTCCAGGTGGTAGAAAATAGGTGTCGGTACCGTGCAGATGGGTTACCCTCGCACACAAGGTAAAAACACCTAGGCACGTCCGGTGGCACCATGTGTCTCGAAGGTGCCAGACCACGACCTTCCTCAAGGATGAGCTACAGCACTGCCACGTGAGCTTTAAAGATGGGACTCGGCTCCTCTGGTTAGGTGGGCTCCCGAGACGCCACGTGTAGGGACAGGACCTCACCCAACCTTGAGGGAGAGCTACGGTGCAGCCACGTGGCTCGGAGCACCAGGTCCAGCACCCCCCCCCCCCCCCCCCCCCCCCGCGCGGTAATGGGCCCGGAGCTGCCACACATCATGAAGAACCGGGACAGGCCTCCCCAGCAGGGGCCAGCCCCGACGGTGCCACGTGTTCCGCAACTTGTCCTAGACGGTAAGATACAAGAGTTAAGGGATCGTGCGCCCTGCCCAAGTCAAGCATTGAAGACGTGCACCCACCTCCGGTGCACAACGCGGAGCACACCAACAGTCAGAGACCGCTATGACCAATCGCATCACAGTGAAGACGCTGCAGGCCTATCCCACTCAGCCAAGTGGGTAGCTTGCGGCAACAAGACAGGCTGACGGGACACCTTCCGCCAGCAACAGCGCATGGGCTACTGACGAGAGAGGCAGCAAGACAACGAGTCTTCACTGCCACGGGTAGAGGAAGATTATGCGAGAAGCCTAAGATATTTAGGATAAGATCACCCTGAGACCATCTGTCGGGCCCCAGGCCCCACTTGTAAGGCGTCTGACCTTGTCTATAAAAGGATCGGACTACCACCGTTACAAAGGACCAGCATCTAATCCCTGATACACACACACATTCACACACACTAGCAATACAATCTACCATGGAGTAGGGTGTTACGCTCCTTGTGACCCGAACCACGTAAAAACCACCGTCTCATAAGCGTGATCACTTGATTGAGGCCTAAGCCCCACCAAACAAGAACCTCCACGGGCTGCTCCTTAGCAGATTCGGGGGAAGTGTCACATTAACACTTTGACATTTGGCGCGCCAGTTAGGGGCTTTTTTCCTCGAAAAAGTGGTAGTGCTTTTACCGCCATGGTGTTCATCAAGCCTGTGAGTAGCGGCAAGATCAAGCCGCAAGACCAGCGGGTCGATGAAGACGTGGAGATGGAGTTCCAAAGGCCGGAACACGCTATGGAAATGGTTCACCAGGCTGTGAACTTCGACCTCAATAGCGACCACAAGCTTCGCAAAGCACTCCACGTCATCTGTGGAGGATCTTGGGAACTCACATACAGGAATGTGCTCAAGACCCCAACACCTGCCCCGGGCGATGCTGGATCGATTCAGCCCTCGCCAGACTCACGCGCATGCAGTCACGCCGATGCACCACGGGTGTAGCCCTCCTACAGCGACGTGCCCATCAAGACAATCCAGATTGGCTCTGATGCTGCTCAGACCACGTGTATCATGGGGAATCTGGACAGCGAGCAGGAATCGGTGTTCACCACTTTCCTACAAGCTAACATTGAGGTCTTCGCCTGGCAACCATCGCAGATGTCAGACATCCCCAGGGAAGTGATCAAGCACCGTCTGAAGATCTACCCCGACATCCGACCAGCACAGTAGAGGCCTCGTAAGCAATCCATCAAGCGGCAGAACTTCATTCACGAGGAGATCAAGAAGCTACTCGATGTTGGCTTCATACGGGAGGTCCACCATCCCAGATGGTTGGCCAATCCTGTTGTGATCCCAAGGCTGGCGGTAAGCTTTGGATGTGCATCAACTAAACCAACCTCAACAAGGCATGTCCTAAAGATCCTTTCCCCATCCCTAGAATAGATCAAATCATATATTCAACATCGGGATGCGATATGCTATGCTTCCTAGATGCATATTCAGGGTTTCACCAAATTCCAAAGTCTAGAGAGGACGAAGAACATATCACATTTGTAACCGTAGATGACCTTTACTGCTATGTCTCCATGTCTTACGGTGTTAAGAATGCCCTCTCCACCTTTGTACGTGCCATGCATAAAACATTTGGGGACCTCATACAGGACCTAGTAGAGGTATATGTTGATGATATTGTAGTTAAAATCCAGACACATACATCATTGCTAGAGAACCTCGCCCTAGTCTTTGACAAACTGCGGACCACACGCACAAAGCTCAATCCTAACAAGTGCGTGTTTGGAGTCAAAGCTGGGAAGCTCCTCAGTTTCTTGGTCTCACATCGATGGATTGAGGCGAACCCAAAGAAGATCAAGGCGATGGAGCTGATGCGGCCTCCAGCCCGCATCAAGGATGTGCAGAAGCTTACAGGTTACTTGGCAGTGCTCAACTGATTTATCTCTAGGCTGGCTGAGTAGGCCCTCCCGTTCTCAAGCTCCTGCGTTAGTCCAGACCATTCATCTGGACCGAGGAGGCAGAGACGGCGTTCCGCGAGCTGAAGTAGCAGTTGGCGTCACTGCCCATAATGGTGGCACCAGAGCCTAGGGAGCCCATGTACCTCTACATCGTCGCCACAATAGATGTAGTAAGTATAGTTTTGGCTGGAGAGAGGGTCAGTCTCCAGCAGCCCCGACGGATGGAAGGGGCCCCTGCTACTGATTTTGAGCCTTAGGGCTTGGAGCTTGACGGGTGCCCTGACAATAAGGTTGCCCCTGGGTCTCGACCCCCGGAGGATGCTCGGGTCCCCCTAGGGGGCCTCGGAGAGCAAGGAGCCTCTGGGTCCCAGCCCCAGAGGATGTCCGGGGTCCCCCTAGGGGGCCCCAGAGAACAAGAAGCCTCTGGGTCCCAACCCCCAGAGGATGCCCTGGTCCCCCTAGGGGGCCTTGGAGAACAAGGAGCCTCTAGGTCCAAACCCCTAGAGGATGACCGGGTCCCTCTAGGGGGCCTTGAAGAACAAGAAGCCTTTGGATCCCAGTCCCTAGAGGATCATCGGGTCCCCCTAGGGGGCCCCGAAGATCAAGGAGCCTTTGGGTCCCATCCCCCAAAGGATGCACCAGGCCCTGGGGACATGGAGTCTTTAGGCCCGGAGCAGATGGAAGAGGATGCGCCAGATTCCCCAAGGAGATCCCGGACCATCCAACGCCCGGTATACTTTATCAGCGAAGTCCTACAAGAAGCAAAAACAAGGTACCTTGAAGTGCACAAGCTACTTTATGCGGTACTAATCGCGTCGAGGAACCTCCGCCATTACTTTCATGCAAATAGAGTTTCAGTGGTGACTTCATTCCCACTTGGGGCGGTGCTGCGCAGCCCTAACGCAACAGGAAATATCGCCAAATGGGCAGCCGAACTGGCGGAGTTCAAGCTCGACTTCCTACCGTGGCATGCAATCAAGAGCCAAGCGCTAGCAGATTTCGTCGTTGAGTGGACTCCTTCACCAAGCAACCCAGGGGGCTGAGAAATCAGCGAGCTAGAGCCCAGGGCACCGGTGCTTACCGGACCTCACTAGACACTCTTCATCGATGAATCCTTGCGGAAACAAGGGACCGGAGCCAGTGTACTGCTCACCTCGCCAATAGGAGAGCACTCCAAGTATGCGGTTGTTGACGTTTCTTACGTCACAGATCATCTCTCGAAAGAGATGAGGTCCGCAAGCGCACGGAAACTGTTGTGTAGCATTTCACCCAAGAGTATTCCCAAGGGTATCATATTTATCCCAAAAGAAGGCAATGGAGTAAAGTAAACACTACTCTTATGATCAAGCTATGGGATACTAATCAATTATCAAGATAGGGGTAAGTTGATAATATATGGGTAGTGTGACACACTGAAAGTGCATCTAGGTTCCCCGTGGGTTTTGGATGATTGATGACGACAATTAAGTCGCTAATGAGCTCAAGTGATCTTAGAACAGGTGAAGACTCAATCGGAGACGCAAACCCTCAAAAAGGAAAAGGAAGGAAATGGAGTCAACTCGAAGCGTAGAAACTAGGGTTTCTAGCGTGATTGAGTTAGACTAGCCGTAGTAATAGGAGGGTGTGTGTGTAAAGTGCATTGAGATCAAGTTTGGGAGCTCAAAGTGGTTTAGAGGTCAAACCTATGAAAGAAATGAGTGAATGAGTGGTCTGGCCGTAGGGCCGGACTAGTCCGTGCAGGAGGTCGGACTAGTCCGCCCCTGGCCGGCCAAGTCCGTTATCGGCCGGACCAGAAGGGTCTGACCGAGATAGGACTAGTCCATTCGTGACCGTACTAGTCCGGGTAGCTGTGAGTGGGTTTTGGGGATGAAGTCCCAAAATCACGGACTTGTCCGTTTTGGACCGGACCAAGAGGTCCTGAGTGAGAACGGACTAGTCCGCCCGTGGGGCCGGACTAGTCCGGGTTGGCTAGGAAAAGGTGCTTCTGTGGCTAAGTCTGGGAGGACCGGACTAGTCCGCCCTAGGGGCTGGACTAGTCCGTGGTCCTCAGACTAGTCCGTTTTCACACGGAGCAGAAGGCTCTGTGTGAGATCGGACTAGTCCGGTGTTGACCGGACTAGTCCGTTCTGGAAGTGACCGTTTGAATTTGAAGTTTGGCGGGTAGCGTGACGATAGTGTGTCAGCTGTCGGGACCTGACAAAGGGGTCAGTGGTCCCCTAGGCCGGACTAGTCCGGGCCAGTGGCCGGACTAGTCCGCCCTTTTGCTGAAGTCAGCAGATTGGGCTTGGGACCCCTATAAAAAGGGGACCCCCGGCCTCATTTCGAATACCTTTGGAAAAACTCAAACCCTAGCGCCGCCACAGCCAACTTGGAGCACTCCTAAGCCTCCTTCTTGCCTACTTTCCCTCTAAAACTAATTCTTGAGTGGATTAGGGTTTAGTGAGGTGGGGAAGAGGAAGAACATCGCGCTTGTGCTCCTGGTTTGATCTCTTGCACTCGTTGAGTCTTTGTGGGCTGTGTATTGAGTTTGTTTTATTGTGTTGATCACCTTTGTGGTGTGGGAGCCTCAGTTTGTGAGAAGCCCCAACGAACTTTGTAATCACCGTTGTGATTAGTGGAGAATCAAGTTAGGCCCGTGCGGTAAACTTGGTGAGGGAAGGGTTGTTGGACCCGGTCCTTTGTGGACTCCTCAACGGGGACGTAGATTCCTTGTGTGGAATCGAACCTCGGGATAAAATCCTTGCCCCCTTGTGTTCTTCGCATTCATTCTATTGATTACTTTGTTCTAGGGTTGGTAGTCTCGTTTCATACTCCGCATTGCTACAAACTTGTGGAAACTTGACTTGCTCTTGTGTAGGTTGTTGCTCAACTTGACTTAAACATATACTCACTTGTAGCAACGAGAAAATTCCCTAAAACTTGCTAGAAACATTTTTTTAGGGTTATTCACGCAGGCTGGCCGGACTAGTCCGCCCCCTGTAATTTAATCTCGTTTTATTGAGTCATTTGCAGGTCAATTAGCCTATTCACCCCCCCCCCCCCCCTCTAGGCAACTTTCAATTGGTATCAGAGCCGGACTCTCCACAAAGAGTCTAACAACTCGGAGAGATGGCCGGAGTGGTGAATGACGATGCATCGAGCAGCAACTACGAGGCGACCCGTGAGGAGACGTTGGCTTATCAAGATAAGCCAACGGACGATGAGGAGACTCGCCAACTCAAGGCGAAGCTCCGGGAGAAGTTGAACATCTCCAAGATTGATCCGTCAAACCAATCAAGTGGTGGTGGCGGAGCCAACTACAACCGGCAAGGGTTCAACTATGAACGCCTTGCCGCCAACAACCACTACCTGTCCATCCCATTGGGGAAACCTCCCCAATTCGATGGAACGGACTACGGTATGTGGAAACACAACATGAAGATCCACCTCGTGTCACTCAACCCGGCGTTGTGGCAAATTGTCATGACCGGGGTGGAGATTCCAAAGGATGAGGACAACATAACTCAAGAACAAGCCATCCTCATCCACCGCAACGCTCAAGCTGCGGGTGTGATCATCTCATCTCTCTCTAGAGATGAGTTCAACCGTGTCGATGGCCTTGAAGTGGCCAAAGACATATGGAACACCCTCAAGACGGCGCATGAGGGAAACCGAGTGGTCAAGGAGGCCAAGATCGAGCTCATCGAAGGAGAGCTTGGGAGATTCGCCATCTTGGATGGTGAATCCCCCCAAGACATGTACAACCGGCTGAAGGTGCTGATCAACAAGAGCCGATCATATGGCTGCACCAAGTGGACCGACCACGAGGTGGTGAAGAGGATGATCCGAGCATTCATGCCTAGGAACGTCTCTCTGTGCTCCATGATTCGGGAAAGCCCGGGGTTCACTCAAATGACCCCGGAGGAGGTCCTTGGGAGGATCATCAACCATGAAATCATGGAGAAGGAGGCGCTCTTCTACAACGACCTCCAAAAGATCACCGCCTCCAAGATGAAGAACGTTGCACTCAAGGCAACGCCCTCTTCAAAGGAGCAAGAAGAAAGTGATGAGGAGAGCCTCGACACCGATGAGGAAGAGGCCTTCTTCATCAACAAATTCAAGAGAATGATGAGGAGGAAGAAAGGGGGGCACAACTATGAGGGCAAGGGAAAGGAAAGAGCAAGGCCCAAATCAAAAAGGTCTTGCTACAACTGTGGCGAGTATGGGCACTTCATCGCTGATTGCCCACACGAAGAAACGAAGAAGAAGAAGGAAGGGAAGCCTCAAGAAAGGAGATTCTTCAAGAAGAAGAGGCCCTCCGGACAAGCCCATTTGAGGAAGGAGTGGGACTCTAACGATGAGTCCTCCTCCGAAGAAGAAGAGGAGAAGATGGCCACCATAGCCATCGGGAGGAACTCCAAGGGAGGCAAGCTCTTCCCCAACCTCAACAACGACCACAAGCCTACTTGCCTTATGGCAAGGGAAGGAAAGAGAAAGGTAACATCTCATCCTTCCTCCCCAACTTCCTCACATGATGATTTTGATAGCGCTAGTGAAAATGAAAGTATGTTTAAGGACATAAGTAAAAGCACCCTACGAAGGATGAAATTGCTTATGGATGAGATCTTTGAGAAGGAGGATCTCATCAATAGACAAGAGGACATGCTCATCCTTGAGAAGGAGAGATGTCAAGAGCTTGATGAGCTCCTTGAGCTCGAAAGAGAGAAGAGCAAGGCATTGGAACACGAACTTGCTCTTTGCAAGAAAACGTGTTCAAGTCTTGAGGAGAAGTCGATTGAGCTCAAGGATGAACTTGGAAGCTTGTCAAAAGCTAACAAGATCCTTGAGACTCAAGTTGAGTCACTCAAGAACAATGTAGCCTCTTCCTTCAAGAGCTCAACCCCCTCAAAGGCCTCATCCAAGGCAACATCACCTTGCAAGTGCTCCAACTTGATCCTTAAACTTAAGGATGAACTCAACCTAGCACAAGGCAAACAAGCACCTAAGGGTGCCATCTTTGACAAGGAAAAGGTGGCATATGCACGAAGTGCATTCACCAACACAAGACCACCCCATGTCAAGGATGGTCTTGGCTATACTAGAGGTGCAAGGCATATCGCCAAAACCTCCAAGTATGGCAAAGACATGATTGTCTTTGTTAAGGGGAGTTCATCCCAAACTAAAAATGAAAAGAACTCACCCTCTAGCAAAAACTTGCCTAAATCTGAACCGCATCATTTATTTCATGATTTTGATGCATCTTATGTGTTGAAGAAGAACAAACACGGCAAGGTGTTTGCTAGATATGTTGGGCCACTCCGCAAGAGCCCCAAGCCTTGCGTGTGGGTGCCAAAATGCCTAACCACTAACGTCAAAGGACCCAACTCCGCTTGGGTACCTAAAAGAAAGGCATAAAACTTGTTTTGTAGGCTTACTCCTCCGGTGGATCGAAATGGGTATTGGATAGCGGATGCACCAACCACATGACCGGAGAGAGAAGCATGTTCATAGAGTATGAGGAGAATAAGGACCCAAGTGAAGGAATCTTCTTTGGGGACAATAGCCAAGGGAAAATCCTTGGCTCCGGTAAAATTTCTATCTCCTCATTACATACTTTATCAAATGTCTTGCATGTTGATTCTCTAGACTATAATCTCCTATCCATATCACAACTATGTGATAGAGGATATAAATGTGTGTTTACTAGTGAGGGAGTGAGTGTCATTAGAGAAGGTAATGACTCGATAGCCTTTAAGGGAGTGCTCAAGGGAAAGCTCTATCTTGTGGACTTCACCGCGGATAAAGCTCAACTTGACACATGCTTAATGGCAAAAGCCAACATGGGATGGCTTTGGCACAGAAGGCTAGCCCATGTTGGAATGAGAAACCTTCAAAAGCTCCTTAAGGGTGAGCATGTTCGTGGCCTAAAGGATGTAGTATTTGAAAAGGATAGGCCATGTAGTGCTTGCCAAGCGGGAAAGCAAGTAGGAGCTCAACACCCCTCTAAGAATGTCATGACGACAACTAGACCTTTGGAGTTACTCCATATGGACCTTTTCGGCCCCATTGCCTATATTAGCATTGGTGGCAGCAAGTATGGTCTAGTTATCGTTGATGATTTTTCAAGGTATACTTGGGTGTTCTTCTTGCATGATAAAAGTGAAACTCCTGGTGTCCTCAAGAAATTTCTAAGGAGAGCTCAAAATGAGTTCACCTTGAGGATAAAGGCTATAAGAAGTGACAATAGCACCGAATTCAAAAACATGCAAGTAGAAGAGTTCCTAGATGAGGAGGGCATCAAGCATGAGTTTTCCGCTCCCTATTCTCCACAACAAAATGGCATAGCCGAAAGAAAGAATAGGACGCTTATTGAGATGTCAAGGACGATGCTAGATGAGTACAAAACATCGGATCGGTTTTGGGCGGAAGCGGTTAACACCGCTTGCCATGCCGTGAACCGATTGTACCTTCATCGCCTCCTCAAGAAGACTCCTTATGAGCTTCTCATTGGTAAGAAACCCAATGTTTCTTACTTTCGGGTCTTTGGTAGCAAGTGCTATATCCTCAACAAGAAGCCTAGGACTTCGAAGTTTGCTTCAAAGTCCGATGAGGGTTTCTTGCTTGGATATGGCTCAAACACTCATGCGTACCGTGTGTTCAACAAATCCTCCGGAATTGTTGAAGTAGCACGTGACGTAGTGTTTGACGAGACCAATGGCTCTCAAGTGGAGCAGGTTGATCAACATGCCCTTGATCAAGAGGAACCTCCACTAGAAGCTCTAAGGAAAATGGCACTTGGAGATGTTCGCCCACAAGAACCATCTCAAAATTCAAGTGACCATCCTCTCTATGAAGTAGATCAAAACCCCATTGGACAAGTTGAAGATCCTCTAGATGCTCCCCAAAGTGATAATGAGAATGAAGATCAAGGGGGAGGCATGAATCAAGGGGGAGACCAAAGTGAAGAAGATGAACCAAGTAATTCAAGAGGTCAACCCCCGCATCCTCGTGTTCATCAAAGTGTTCAACGGGACCATCCCGTTGACAACATTCTAGGAGATATCACAAAAGGAGTAACAACACGCTCACGTGTTGCAAACTTTTGTGAGCATTTATCTTTTGTCTCATCCTTGGAACCACATAAGGTTGAAGATGCCTTAAGGGATCCGGATTGGGTAGTTGCCATGCAAGAGGAGCTCAACAACTTTGAAAGGAACAAGGTTTGGGAGCTTGTCAAGCGCCCTCAAGCTAATGTTGTTGGAACCAAGTGGGTGTTTCGCAACAAACAAGATGAGCATGGCGTGGTAACTAGGAACAAGGCACGACTTGTGGCAAAAGGATACTCACAAGTTGAAGGATTGGATTTTGATGAGACATTTGCCCCCGTAGCTAGGCTTGAGTCAATTCGGATACTATTAGCCTTTGCTACTCATCATGATTTCAAGCTCTACCAAATGGATGTTAAGAGCGCATTCCTAAATGGTCTAATCAAGGAAGAAGTTTTTGTAGAGCAACCTCCGGGATTTGAAGACCAAGACTATCATAACCATGTGTACAAATTGCAAAAGGCCCTTTATGGCCTCAAGCAAGCTCCTAGAGCTTGGTATGAGTGCCTAAGAGACTTTCTAGTTGAGAATGGTTTTAGGATAGGAAAAGCGGATTATACCCTTTTCACAAAGCACTTCAACGAGGATCTTTTTGTGTGCCAAATATATGTGGATGACATCATATTTGGTTCCACAAATAAGGTGTTTTGTGACGAGTTCTCCAAGATAATGACGGAGAGGTTTGAAATGTCCATGATGGGTGAGTTGAAGTTCTTTCTAGGATTTCAAGTGAAACAACTCAAAGAAGGGACGTTCATAAGTCAAACTAAGTATACTCAAGATATTCTAAGAAAGTTTGACATGGACAAAGCAAAACCCATCAAAATCCCTATGGGGACAAATGGACACCTAGACTTAAATGAGGACGGTCCAAGTGTGGATCAAAAGCTATATAGGTCTATGATCGGATCACTTCTCTATCTTTGTGCATCTAGGCCCGATATCATGCTAAGTGTGTGTATGTGTGCACGCTTTCAAGCAGCACCCAAGGCTTGTCATTTGACCGCCGTTAAAAGAATCTTGAGATATCTTGTACACACACCTACCCTAGGACTTTGGTACCCCAAAGGATCCAAGTTTAACCTCATCAGATATTCCGATGCGGACTATGCGGGGTGCAAAGTTGATAGGAAGAGCACATCGGGTACGTGCCAATTCTTAGGTCGATCTCTTGTGTCTTGGTCCTCTAAGAAGCAAAACTCTATTGCTCTCTCCACCGCCGAAGCTGAATACGTTGCAGCTGGAAGTTGTTGTGCACAACTTCTCTGGATGCGACAAACGCTTGGGGATTATGGGATTAACCTGCGTAAAATTCCACTCTTGTGTGACAACGAGAGTGCAATCAAGATAGCCCATAATCCGGTGGAACACTCTAGGACCAAACATATAGACATTCGACACCATTTCTTGCGAGATCACTCAATGAAGGGAGACATTGAGATTTCGCATGTGAGGACGGAACATCAACTTGCGGACATCTTCACCAAGCCTCTTGACGAGAAGCATTTCTGTGAGCTAAGAAGTGAGCTCAACGTGTTGGATTCTCGGAACGTGGCTTAAACCACATTCCTCATATATTTTGAGCCACATTTCGAAAAACTCCTCTCTATGTCGATTTCTCCTCAAATTTGTTTGAGAAATCTATTTTCTTCATGAAAATGTTCATAAGTTGTTCTTTATTGACTCATAATCATGTTTGTCATGTTTTCCTTGCTATATCTGTCCAAAAGGACTTATCTTTATGGGCAAAACCAAAATATATTGTTTTTCAGCCCAGCTGGACCGGACTAGTCCGCCCCTATGGCCGGACAAGTCCGGGTCAGACTAGTCCGCGGCTAGTCCGCACACCGGACTAGTCCGGCCTTCCACCGGACAAGTCCGGACCCGGACTAGTCTGGGTCTGGTCCGCAGACCGGACTAGTCCGGCCCCTCAACCGGACTAGTCCGGCCCTTGGTGACTTAAACCCCCAGGCGGCCCGGACCCCCTCTCTCTCTCTCTCACTTGACTCTCAAGCTTCCACGCGCGCACAACCGCCCCCAAATCGGCGATTTTGCGCTCCAACCACCAAAACTCAACTCCAATCCGCGCATCGAAGTCCTTGGGAGTGAGGGATCACTTCCCCGCGCTCCACCTTCGAGATCCACGCCGATTTCGACGACTCAAGCGGATTTTTGAAGGTATTTCACCGTTCCTCAAAAACTAGCCCCATTCTTGATTCTTCAAGTTTTTGATAGGAACACCTTCATTAATGTTGTTCTATACACCCTTGCAATCATAGCCTAGGAGTATTGCGCATTGGTTCACAAATTTTTCGATGAATCGATTAGGGTTAGGGTTCTTCCTGTGTAACCCGGACTAGTCCGGCCACCAGGAGGACAAGTCCGGCCGGCGGACTAGTCCGCCCCTGGGGCGGACAAGTCCGGTTTGCACAGGGAAAACCCTACTTCTAGTTGGTTCTCGAGATCTTTTCGGCAATACTTCTTCTTCCTAGGCTCATATCTTCCTCTCTCCATCCTTTGCACAGAATGTCGAACTCCGAGCGCTCTCCTCCGCGTGTCAACCTCGAGGGGCGTACCAAGGCCCAAATTGCCGAGGCTCGGACTAAGGCTGCGCTAATGGAGGCGCAGAAGGCCAAGGAGGAAAGAAAGCTCAAGGCACTCGAAGCATCCAAGGTGGCTGCGAGCATCTACAATGAGGATGAAGCCATTGCCCGTGCCACCGCAGAATCACTGAATGAGCTGCGAAAGAAGAAAAGAGAGGATAGGGAGGCCCATAACTCCAAGGCCGCTGAGGCCAATGCCCCAAAGAGGAAGAAGCTCGTCACTCTTGGCGAGAAGGCTAAGGGCAAGGAGCCAGCCCAAGAAGAGGCTGTCCCTAGGGTCGAGCGTGACCCGAAGAAGGGAAAAGCTCCGGCTCCTATCGAGCCAAAGAAGAAGAACCCCGCAGTCAAGATATCAGCTAAGAGGGCTGCTGGTGGGGTTGTGATCAAGGAAAAGGGGAAGGCCACCTCTATTGGCCCCCTTGAAGTCCACACACCGGAAAGGAATCCCAACCGGCAAAAGGAACTGTCGGCAAATGTGTTCCATGGCAAAGGGGCTGAAAAGGCCCGAAGGCTAAGGACCGAGAAGGTCTATAAATTTGAAAGGAGCACAGCTGATCCCAGGTTTTGGTGTGACTTCCACTGTGACTATTACAGGCTAGTCTACCAACAAATGAAGAAGCCAGTGATAGAGGCTCAGTGGGTGGACTGGGACTATATGGCGAAGAAGGAGCACTCGGCCTTTGATGCCGTGATTGAAGCTGCCGAGCGCCATGATCTCAAGAAGATCATGGGCTTCAAATATGATGGGAATGTGGAAGTTATTCTCCAATTCTACTCCACAATCTATTTCACAAGCTCAGGTGACAGGAGGATAATTTGGATGACTCATGGTGAACAATACTCTGTCACCTATGCTGAGTTTGCAAGGATCCTTGGTCTTGAGGCTCACATGGACCACGAGATCATTATCTCGAACCTCAAGGCAGTGGATCGTGAGGAGCTGGCTTACATGTATCCAAGCCATCTCCCGTTTGATGCCGGACTAGCTCGGAACATCAAGCCATTCTACAGCATCATGAACCGGATACTTAGGAGGACCATTGCACCCAAGGACGGTGATGCAGGGGTCATTCAAGGAAACCTAAGGCACCTGCTCATTCTAATTGATGGGGAAGAGAAGTTCAATCTCGTCGACTACATCTTCGACGACATCTTCAACATCTTGCATACCCCCAACAGGGCGTGCGGGTATGCCCCTTACATTATGTGCCTTATTGAGAAGGTGTCGGGCGTGCCCTTTGTCAAGGATGTATCGCACCGACCTCTGCGTCCCCAGAAGCCACCAAACGTGCCGGTGCCTCCAAGACGCAAGAATGCTGATCCTCCGTCTCGCCCAGTGGCGCCTCCGTCTCCGCCTCCGCCTCAGTCCATGAGTGCGTTCTTCAAATGCTTCAAGGCCATCTTCACCTCGTGCCGGAAGCAAGAGATTCGCGCTCAGAGGGCACACAAGCGCCAAGAGAAGTATCTCAAGGCGGTGTGTGAGAAGCTTGAAGTTCCGATGTCATCTCCTGAGGAGAGTGATGGGGAGATCACTCCTTTCCCCGTCTTCACTGCCGATGAGCTTGCTCAGCTCCAGGAGGATGGAAGCTCCTCTCGGGCAGCTCCCTCGGCAAGGGAATCCTCCGACAACGACGACAACGACGAAGAGCCAGAGGCAAACATTGAAGACTCCGAAGCCACTGAGAGCGAAAGTGGAGAAGATGAGGACTAGGTTTAGTTAGTTGTTCCCCCTTCTTTTCCTTTTTGGTGCCTTGATGCCAAAGGGGGAGAGTTAAGGGAGTTTAGTGAGTTTAGTCCTTTTGTGGGTGTGTTTTGTGATGTATGACTGTCATGTAAGTGTGTTTTGTGATGTATGACTGTCATGTAACATATTTATGCTCTTGGATGTTTACATTTGTGCAAGACTCGTTAATGTTGCTTACTATCAATATATTGCTCTTATTGTCAATCTTATGAATGTATTGATGTTATTCATGTCTTGTCACAAACTGTTGAGCACATCACGTAGGCACCCCACCATAACGTGTGTGGGTATGAAAGAACTTCTCCATCTCTTTTACATGTTGCATACATTGAGGGGGAGTCATTCATACGCACACATGTTATGAAAACCAAAACTTTATACTCTTATTTGTGAAGGACTTAATGTGTTGTCATGAATCACCAAAAAGGGGGAGATTGAAAGTGCATCTAGGTTCCCCGTGGGTTTTGGATGATTGATGACGACAATTAAGTCGCTAATGAGCTCAAGTGATCTTAGCACAGGTGAAGACTCAATCGGAGACGCAAACCCTCAAAAAGGAAAAGGAAGGAAACGGAGTCAACTCGAAGCGTAGAAACTAGGGTTTCTAGCGTGATTGAGTTAGACTAGCCGTAGTAATAGGAGGGTGTGTGTGTAAAGTGCATTGAGATCAAGTTTGGGAGCTCAAAGTGGTTTAGAGGTCAAACCTATGAAAGAAATGAGTGAATGAGTGGTCTGGCCGTAGGGCCGGACTAGTCCGTGCAGGAGGCCGGACTAGTCCGCCCCTGGCCGGCCAAGTCCGTTATCGGCCGGACCAGAAGGGTCTGACCGAGATAGGACTAGTACATTTGTGACCGGACTAGTTCGGGTAGCTGTGAGTGGGTTTTGGGGATGAAGTCCCAAAATCACGGACTTGTCCGTTTTGGACCGGACCAAGAGGTCCTGAGTGAGAACGGACTAGTCCGCCCGTGGGGCCGGACTAGTCCGGGTTGGCTAGGAAAAGGTGCTTCTGTGGCTAAGTCTGGGAGGACCGGACTAGTCCGCCCTAGGGGCCGGACTAGTCCGTGGTCCTCAGACTAGTCCGTTTTCACACGGAGCAGAAGGCTCTGTGTGAGATCGGACTAGTCCGGTGTTGACCGGACTAGTCCGTTCTGGAAGTGACCGTTTGAATTTGAAGTTTGGCGGGTAGCGTGACGATAGTGTGTCAGCTGTCGGGACCTGACAAAGGGGTCAGTGGTCCCCTAGGCCGGACTAGTCCGGTCCAGTGGCCGGACTAGTCCGCCCTTTTGCTGAAGTCAGCAGATTGGGCTTGGGACCCCTATAAAAAGGGGACCCCCGGCCTCATTTCGAATACCTTTGGAAAAACTCAAACCCTAGTGCCGCCACAGCCAACTTGGAGCACTCATAAGCCTCCTTCTTGCCTACTTTCCCTCTAAAACTAATTCTTGAGTGGATTAGGGTTTAGTGAGGTGGAGAAGAGGAAGAACATCGCGCTTGTGCTCCCGGTTTGATCTCTTGCACTCGTTGAGTCTTTGTGGGCTGTGTATTGAGTTTGTTTTATTGTGTTGATCACCTTTGTGGTGTGAGAGCCTCAGTTTGTGAGAAGCCCCAACGAACTTTGTAATCACCGTTGTGATTAGTGGAGAACCAAGTTAGGCCCGTGCGGTAAACTTGGTGAGGGAAGGGTTGTTGGACCCGGTCCTTTGTGGACTCCTCAACGGGGACGTAGATTCCTTGTGTGGAATCGAACCTCGGGATAAAATCCTTGCCCCCTTGTGTTCTTCGCATTCATTCTATTGATTACTTTGTTCTAGGGTTGGTAGTCTCGTTTCATACTCCGCATTGCTACAAACTTGTGGAAACTTGACTTGCTCTTGTGTAGGTTGTTGCTCAACTTGACTTAAACATATACTCACTTGTAGCAACGAGAAAATTCCCTAAAACTTTCTAGAAACATTTTTTTAGGGTTATTCACGCAGGCTGACCGGACTAGTCCGCCCCCTGACCGGACTAGTCCGCCCCCTGTAATTTAATCTCGTTTTATTGAGTCATTTGCAGATCAATTAGCCTATTCACCCCCCCTCTAGGCAACTTTCACACACACCTAAGCAATCTATTCTAAGGGGTAAAAGGGTCCTAGTGGAGGTTAGACCTAGAGTTGGGGAGTTGCTCCTACAATGCTTCTAATATACATATACATAGCCTAGGTTAGATACTGTGAGCATGTCAATGGTGAACACTTATGCTAAGTTGTTCAACACATCAGGCACGGGTTTACCCCTAGCAACACTAGGCAACTCCCGCCAAGAGCCTAAGGCATAGCCAAACATGGAGGGTTACAAAGGACAGATAGGGTTGTCACCACCTACTACCTACCTCTTCAATCCGTGGGTCTACGAGACATTCAACGCTACCTCCTATCCTAGCACCATGCTAGCATATTAAGTAGTTACCTTAAGAGCCCGGACACAAGCCATCCGAAGGCAATAAACTAAATCATCGTTGAACCAATGTTGATACATAGCACAAGTGATTCATATTAACATGATCATATCATAACTAATTAGACTATAGTGGGGGTTTGTAGTGTTTATGATGATAGATTAAGAGTGATATGGCATAATTATAAAGACTACTCCTACCACATACATGGAATCCACAATCAAACAAGAAATTCTTCATCCAAGTATATGAATAAAAGAAGACTAAAGATAATATCTTACTTACGCATAAAGTCACAAATATAAGAAAAGATACATGAGCCATACCTTTCCCAACTTGGACTTGGGACTAGATGCTCTCCTCTCTATAGACTAACTCCACTAAGGACTAAGAGAACTAGTTTATACAATAGAATGATGCTCAAGTAGTGTGTGTTGAAGTGAGGGGTGATGTTTCCTATTTATAGCTTGGAGAAGGGTTGGTTCCCGCCACCAAAAGTGCGCAAATTAGTCACCCATGACCTCTTCAAGCGGGGAGGAGCCAACATGTGGAATTTGACCGCGTTTGGTGCCAGGAACTAGTCGGCCGACTATGGGGGGTCGGCCGACCTAGTCCTGGCTCCAAACGGCTTGTTCTTCCTCCAAGTGACTGATAGGTGGGTCCCATTCCATGATATGGGTGCTACACCATTGGATGGCCTCGAATACTTCTGTTCGTGGGCCATTTGATCCATGTGGTTCCACTTGTCGACGTTTGATTGGTTGGGATGATATTTTATAGGATTCATCCCCTTGTTTCACTTCCATTCTGTGTAAAATTCATGCATGCACCAATTTCTCCAAGTACAAGTGAAAATAGGTTAAATAGAAAGGTGATGTGTGCAAGAAATGATATTTCCTTCACATAATTGAGTTATATTGATGGGTGAAATTGGTATATAACAGCCGTTAACAGCGGTGCGCATGGACTTCAAGGTGACCAACAACATGGTGGAATATGAAGCCCTCATCTTTGGACTCACAACTGCGTAGGGTCTTGGTGTCCAGCAGATGTTGGTCAAGGGAGACTCCGAGCTGATCATCAAGCAGGTCCGAAAGCATGCTGCTGCAACGACCCCCAGCTCGCGGCGTACATATTGCACGTAAAGAAGGTGGAAGCTAGATTCGAGGTCTTGGACCTCTGTCATGGGTCGTGCGTCGACAACTCCATGATCGACGCCCTGTCAACCATGGCATCCACGGGAGCCTTGGTTCCTGAAGGGGTCTTCGGCAAGAGGTTGGTGCGGTTGACCGCTAGGCCTGCGGGGCTAACGAAGAAGGTGAGCCCAACACCACAGAGCTGGTGACCACGGCAACCCTGCAACTATGGGGCCCGCCGAGGTTCTTGTGCATCACCAAGGACCCTAAATCACCCGACGTCCAAGATCCAGAAGCTTAGGAGAGTCCCGATGTGTGGATCACAGAAATTCGGGACTATCTGAAGAACAACATCCTCCCGGATGATCCGGTATTCGCTGAGAGGATCGTGAGGATGGTGAAACGCTACATGCTGGTAGAAGGTGACCTCTGTCGGCGTGGCACCAACGGCGTACTGCTACGGTGCATAACTCGGGAGGAAGGCTGCGACTTGCTCACATAGATCCACGAAGGAGAGTGCGGGAATCACGCAGCTTCCCACACGCTGGTTGGCAAAGCCTTTTGGCATGGCTTCTACTGGCCAACAACACTACAAGACGTCGTTAAGCTGGTCAAGAGATGCAAGGCGTGCAAGTTCCACGTCAAGCAAATTCACACTCCAACGCAGACACTTCAGATGATCCCGCCCTCCTGGCTTTTCACATTCTGGGGGCTGGATATCATGGGACCCTTCCCCAAGGCAGTCAGAGGGTATTGGTTCCTCTACGTCATTGTAGACAAGTGCACCAACTGGCCGGAGGTAGCCCCAGTGATCAACATCAACAAGGAGTCCGCAGTCAAGTTCATCAAGTTGATTATCTGCAGGTTTGGGGTCCCGAACACGATCATCCCGACAACGGGACCCAGTTCACCAGTGCAGCGTTCTAGGACTACTGCGAAGACGTCAGCGTCCATGTTTGTTATGCATTCGTGGCTCATCCAAAGAGCAAAGGTCAAGTTGAAAGGACCAACACTGAGATCCCCAGAGGCCTCAAGACACGCACGCATAACAGCTTGGATAACCATGGTACCAAGTGGGTTGACGAACTCCCCTGTGCGCTATGGGCAAGCCGGACAACACCCAACCGCGCCACTGGAGAAACACCTTTCTTCCTGGTGTATGGGCCGAGGTCGTCCTCCCCCTAGAGATCGTAGTGGGCTCATTTCGAGTTCGAGCGTTCGATGAAGCCTCACAGGACCAGCTCTGACGAGAAGATGTCGATCTCGTCGATGAAGCAAGGTGGCACACCACCATCCGAAACGCGCGTTACCGACAGGCACTCAAGCGCTACCAGGAGCAGTTCGTGCGGATTAGAGAACTCTGGACGGGTAACCTGGTGTTGCGGCATACTTTCTCGAGAAGGGTCGCACAAACTCTCCCCCAGCTGGGAGGGCCCCTTCCGAGTGATGCAAGTATCCCGCCCCGGGTGTATCTGCCTGGCCATAGAAGAAGGAGAGTTCCTCCCCAACCCTTGGAACATAGAGCACCTCCATAAGTTCTATCCCTAAGCATAATAGTAGGATAGTGTAGGGTGTCATGGTGCCAAGGAACGGCACTTAGGACAACCAAGCTCTGGGGGGGGGATAGGTCCAGAGTGTTCAGCCGTTTAGCTTGGTCTCGTACCCAAAGCATGAATACTTTGCCTCCCTTGCCAACCAGAGTGGGTCGTTGCCTTATTGTAAAGCTAGTCCCCTCCTATGAACGCCAATTTGAAAAAATCACTGTCTTACCATATGCTTTCTCTTATGTTCACTTAATTACCTATTAATTTTGTGATCAATCAGGCTAGTCTCGTTCTTTCGTATATTATCTTCATATGTCTAGTGAAGTTTTTTTCTATATCACCCCTAGTAGAGTTATGCAACCCTGTTGAAGGCAGACTTGTTTGAGGTACCTACAAGGTGTTTCGGGACCTCGCAGCTGCCCTCTTACTTGGGGTTCTGTGGTGCCAAATGGTCCTCCATGAAAGGCCTAAGCCGAGCTGGAGGTCCATAGCGTGCAACCTGCTTAGCCTGGTCCTGTACCCTAAGCGTGCATGCTTTGCCTCCCAGTGCTATGGCTAAGTACTGAGGGTCAGGACGCTCACACCGTGAGTAAGGTGGGAGCCAGATCTCGGGCGCTAACACACTGAATTACCCAAACCCCGCATACCATCCCAGGACTATAAGACATGGCAATGCTAAAGAATAGGAAAAGATCACCAACGAGCAAAAAATATGCACTCCTGTTATGTGTGCAGGACATACAAAACAGGTTACGATGGTGGGCAACGCCAGAGCACCCAACTCCGACAACTCTCAGGGGGCCTGCCGTCGACGCCTTAATGATGATGGAGGGCGACGCCAGAGCTGCTAGCTCTGGTACCTCCCAGGGGGCCGGCCGTCGACGAATCTACGATGATGGTGGGCGACGACGGGGCATCCAGCTCCGGCATCACCCAAGGGGCCTGCTGTCGACGTCCAAGCATGTTGACGACAGCAACAAGTGCTGATAAGTGAGTACACTCTCCTGTCCCGCTCTTGTTGCTAACAAGTTTCTCTTGTGGTATCCTATACACCAAGGGCTTGCCATCGACGCATCTGGGCAATGCTAGAGCATCCAGCTCCAACACCTGTCAAGGGGCCTGCAGTCGACTTATCTACAATGATGGTGAGCGGCGCTGGGGCAGCCAGCTCCGACACCTTCCAAGGGGTCTGCCGTTGACGGATCTACGACGATGATGGGCGATGCTGGAGCATCCAGCTCCGGCATCACCCAAGGGGATTGCTGTCGACATATCTACAACGATGGTGGGCGACGCCGGAGCAGCGAGCTCCGGCACCCCCCAAGGGACCTGTCGTCGACGCTTCTGCGAAGATGGTGGATGACGCCAGAGCATGCAGCTCTGGCACCACCCAAGGGGGCCGTCATTGATGCCTCAGCATAAGAACGATAGCAACAAGCACGGATAAGTGAGTAAACTCTCCTGCCTTGCTCTTGTAGCTAACAGGATTCTCTTGTGATAACCTGTACACCAGGAGCCTACCGTTGACGCTTCTGTGAAGGTGGTTTATGATGTTGAAGCATCCAACTCCGGCACCTCCCAAGGGCCTGCCGTCGACGTCTCTACGAGGATGGTGGGCGACGTTGGAGCAGCCAGCTCCAGCACCTCCCAAGGGGCCTGCCGCCAACATTTCTACGATGATGGTGGGCGACGCCGGAGCAGTCAGCTTTGGCACCTCCCAAGGAGCCTATCGTTGACGTATCTACAAACGATTGTGGGCGATGCCAGAGCAGCCAGCTCCAGCACCACCTAGGGGGTTCGCCGTCAAATTTTCTAATACGATGGTGGTCATCGCTGAAGCGCCCAGCTCTGGCACCGCCCAGGGGGCCCGCCGTCGAAGTTTCTACAATGATGGTCGCCATTGTCGGAGCGCCCAACTCTGGCACCACCCAAGGGGCCTGTCGTTGACATTCCTACTCAAACGAAAATGTGCGTCATCAGCCTTACTAAAGCCATCCACTCAGACTCCCCCACTCCATTGGGGGTTTGTCAAAGACATCCTACGATCAAGTGGTAGGTGTACCCAGCCACGTGGCCACATCTACCAAGGGGCCTCTAAGGGGGCTCCATAGGCAGGACGTCAACTGCTGACAACTCGGCTATGGCAAATTTGCGATCGTTGGTTCCTCAAAAGCTAATGACATCATCAAGAGCTCTTCAAAACCTTACGCAGAGAAGGACTTGGGGCAATAATTTGAGAAGAACAAGACAATCCAACAAGCAAAACAACATGGATTCAAATTCATTAACAGTTATTTATACAAAGGGGTCATCCCTGGTTACAAAAGCACTCCGCCTGGGTGTCCCCGACCTCAACTCCGCTGGAACGAAGAGGCCACCTGCTTGGCAAGGTCCTGGACTTCGGCTCTCGCCTCCTCCTCCCGCCCATCAAGGGGGCCTTTCTCCACTGACTCCGGCGGGATCGTCGGGTACCAGCTTCAGAAGCATACCAAGACATGGGAGGCCACCAGCTCAGCTAGCTCCCTTCCCTCAACCTCGAGCTGCCTTGCGAGGACAATATTCATTAACCCCAACGACGAGCAAAGGGAGTCCAAGGCAGGGAGCAGCTGGGCCACCCCCTGAGATGGCTCCTCGTGCAGCACAGTACCAATGCCGAGGGGTTCCAATACTGCCCCGGCATGGGCCAGGAAGTCTTGCATCCCTTGGGCCTCGGTCGCGTGGGAGGCCTGGAGGCCTTCCACCTCTCTCTATACAGATTCCTCCCCGTCGGCGAGCTCCCGAGCACGATGCTCTAGATCGTACTCCCGACGCTTGATGGAGAGCTCCGAGTCCTGCATAGCCCGGCGCTTCTCCTACAGCACACCGAGGCTCCGGGAGACCTCCTCCTCCCCTACCGCCAAGTCCCGTTCCACATCAGCAACAGCAACTTTGCGGCGGACCAACTCGTGTCGCTGATCCTTACACAGCTTCAGACGGGCATCGACAACGGCATGGGCCTTCAAGGCCTTCACCTCGAGCTCCTTGTTCTTGGCGTCAACCAGCTTCACCAAGCGCTGATTATCCGCAAGTTGATCCCACTCTCGGGTGAAAGTATCCCGCGTCTAGCGCAAGACGGACTGGGTCGCGGAAACAACATCGACTACGGGGATCGGCATGACCGTCGCCACAGACAGCTGTCCCTCCACCCCTTCTGCTGACTCTGCGGCAGACACCAATGCCTGGGGACCATATGGCTCCCTGGCTGGAGCTTCAGGAACCACCGCGTCACTGCCCAACGCTGAAGTCCCCTCCTCCGCTGCAAGGGAATCGCCGACCGCCGGTGGCGAGTCACCATCTTGCGCGCTAATGACATCAGGTGTTGGTGCCACATCAACGATGTGCGGGTCAGCTCCGCTAAGGGACTCCGCCATGAACAAGGTAGCCACCTCCTCGCCTAGCACCTCCTCGCCTGGCACCACCTCTGCCCCACCTGCCTCGACGAACGGGGGTGCAGATACATCGACATCACCGAAGGCCGGCGCACCTCTGGGCGCAGGATGCGGCGCGGTAGACCCTGTTCTAGCTCCGGGAAAAGTAGGGGCTACTAAGCCGACCCCTGGAAGCATCAAGGGCACAAAGTTGGCTGACGACGCCCTGAAAAGCCAAGATGAAACTCTGTCAGAGCAAAGAAGAAAAGAAGAGAAATAGCAGAGGAAGAAGTTGCGGCTAACTGGTGGGTCTGATCGCTCAAGTGACCCTGGCCTCCCACCCCATGCGATAGGTCGAGGTCACCAGGACCTGACGACAAGGCCGGCACCGCTGTCTCTAGCACCAGCCCTTGGTCGACCCACATCAGCGCGGTCGCCTACGCAGATCCCTCTGCGCCTCCTCTGGAGCCTGAACCACCGCTGGAACCGGAAACCAAGTCGACGACAGGAGTTTTGTCCGCTCCGGCTCCATCAGATGAGAGATTGGGGTACCCCCCCCCCCCCCCCGCGTCATTTTTCGCTTCTTCGGCGCAGTGGCGGCGGAACCCGTGAGTAGAGGGTGGGAACACTTTTCTGGCGTTAGAACTGGTGTTGGCTGGCTGTCCTCCACCCTGACGGAGGATGTTGGGGGGTCCAACCTCCGCCCTTTCCGAAGAATGGGAGGAAGACCCCGACCTTGTTTGTGTCATGGCGCGACACCGCGCCAGGACTGCAGAAGCCCAACTCTCCTCAGGGTGCATTCTGGTAACGCTGAACGCGTTGACTGCCAGCATCAAGCTCATCAGTTCGTCCCTCAAGTCGGGGGTCATGAAGAGCGGTTGGCAGTCGTCCGGGATGGAGACATGCTCATCGTCGACTGTGTCACACGTCACCACCTTCAACAACCCCTCCAACATCTCAGGGGTGGGGTCATCCAGAGCTAGCTGGCACCGATCATAGGTACCAGTGTAGTGCCAGGCCCCGTACTGAAGCTTCTGGAGAGGGGCGGTACGGCAGCGCAAGAAGTTGGCCAGCACCATCAGGGAGGTCAAGCCTTTGCCTGCCAGGAACAGAATCCTCTTCAATATCGATGTGTACTCCTTCGTCAACCCTTAGAAAGTCTCCCAGGTGGTGGGATCAGAAGTCGGACCTTCAGAGGGCATCTTCAGTGCAGGATGGGCCTCGACCCACACGATCGTCCAATCTTCCCTCTAGGTGCTCCAATTGCCCCCTTTGAGCAAAGGGATGTAGGACCGGAGATCTTTTCTCGGTGCCAAAAGTAGTAGGCACCCACCTGGGTCGTCGCGCTCTTCCGGTTGTCTTTATCACGAAGAAGAACCAGAACATCTCCATTGTTGGCAAGCAACCCATGAACGCCTCACAGAAGTGGACGAACACAGCGATCACAGCGATGGAGTTTGGCGACAGGTGGTGAAGTTGCAGCTCGTACTCCTCCAGCACTAGGAGGAAGAACCTCGACAGCGGGAGCCCAAGCCCCATAGACACATAGGCGGCGAAGAGGACAGTCTCGTCTTCCTGTAGATCTTCAAGAGTGGGAGATCCGCAGCGGATCATCCACGCATACTCCGTGGCCAACCAGCCAAGCAGTAGCCTCATCGACAATAGGTCATCGACCGACTGAAAGCGAGAAGGAGGCAATGGGGAGGCCATTGGGGCAAGTGAAGGTGAGAGCTTTGGTTGAGGGGTGAAGGCTTGGGTGCTCGAGGAAGAAGGCGAAAACTCGGGCTGCGGGGTGTGAGTAAGGAAGGGATCGTCCCCTCTAACAAACGTTTCCTTTTTTATCACCCGATTTACGCCTGAGTACTTCATGCGTATCAAAAAGGTTCGACCCGCACCACTCAACGCACAACACCCATGACAATGGGCCCTATGCTACTTGTCAGAACCACTGGCCCAGGTGGACAGCCACCTGAGAAAACAGCTGAAGCAGCTCCCATAAAGGCAGAGCGAACAAAAGTGCTATAGTCGCATTGGGAACCATCGCGGTTAAAGGCACCACAAAAGACAAAGATACTACAGCAAGCAAAGATCTCGTCGCCATAGTCTCTCAACAAGAGGAGGACGCGTGGCAACGTTGGCAGAAGCGCCCACCGCTTCGACTGTCCAAGACAAAACTCAAAGTGCAGTGCGGGAAACATGGAAAGGGCTCCACCTTCGGGCTCGTCACCTCCGCCCAAGGTGGACCTAGAGGCCAATGTCGGTACCCTGCAGACGGGTACCCTCGCACACAAGGTGAAAACACCTAGGCACGTCCGGTGGCGCCACGTGTCCGGAAGGTGCCAGACCATGACCTTCATCAAGGACGAGCTCTAGCACTGCCACATGAGCCTTAAAGATGGGACTCATCTCCTCCGGTGAGGTAGGCTCCCGAGACGCCACGTGTAGGGACAGGACTTCACCCAACCTTGGGGGGGAGCTCCGGTGCAGCCACGTGGCTCGGAGCACCAGGTCTGGCACCCCCCGTGGGAAAGGGCCTGAAGCTGTCACGTTCCTTGAAGAGCCCCAGAGATGCCACGCGTTACGAAGAACCAGGACGAGCATATCAAGCAGGGGCCAGCCCCGACGCTGCCACGTGTCCTGCAACTTCCCCTGGACGGTAAGATATGGGAGTTAAGGGATGGTGCGCCCTGCGCAAGTCAAGCATTGAAGACGTGCACCCACCTCCGACGCACAACGCGGAGCACGCCAACAGTCAGTGACCGCTATGACAAATCGCATCACAGTGAAGGCACTGCAGGACTATCCCACTCAGCCAAGTGGGTAGCTTGCGGCAACAAGACAGGCTGACGGGACACCTTCTGCCATCGTCAGCAACAACTCATGAGCTATTGACGAGAGAGGCGACAAGACGGCGAGTTTTAACTGTCATGGCCAGAGGAAGCTTATGCGAGAAGCCTAAGATATTTATGATAAGATTGCCTCGAGACCACCTGTCAGGCCCCGAGCTCCACTTGTAAGGCGTCCGACCATGTCTATAAAAGGATCGGACCGCCACCGTTACAAAGGACCAGAATCCAATCCCCGATACACACACGCATTCATACACACTAGTAATATAATCCACTGTGAAGTAGGGTGTTATGCTCCCTGCAACCCGTATCACGTAAAAATCACCGTCTCATACACTCTCATACGTGCAAACACTTGATTGAGGCCTAAACTCCGCCGAACAAGAACCTTCACGGGCTGCTCCTTAGCAGATCCGAGGGATGTGTCGCAATAACACTTCGACAACAGATAATATGCAACATTATTTCTGTTTTTTATGAATGATATACATTCTAACCTTTTGTACAAAAACTTGTGCAGTCATCACCACTTCTTTGTGAGTTTAGAAACTACATCGACCAGGAACAATTGGCAGGAGTTTAGAAACTACATCGACCAGGAACAATTGGCAGAAGATGCCGAGTATGTTCAGAGAAAATCTCAACTTGCAACATGGAAGTTCTTTGAAGAACGCGGGTGGGATGAAAGAATACATCAAGAGAGGAGGAATATAGCTGAACACAAGGAGTGTCGTCTCAAGAATCAGGAAGAAATTTGACAATAGTTCGTAGAGTGTGATCACAAGAATCAAGAGGAGGGACGCATTGCAACATAGGCACG
Organism: Tuctoria greenei; assembly: GCA_036927565.1. Taxonomy (NCBI): domain Eukaryota; kingdom Viridiplantae; phylum Streptophyta; class Magnoliopsida; order Poales; family Poaceae; genus Tuctoria; species Tuctoria greenei. The sequence goes on from JAYESD010000003.1 coordinate 18,192,103, forward strand.
AGAGGTTGAGCGAGAACGCATGAGCGAGAGAGCTCGTCGCGCAAGAGAAGTCGAACCAGATGCTTTGCGTAAGGGAAAATACCTTGTTGCACTCAGTAGCAACTTGGTTAAACCATGCTCGGCATTTAATTCAACTAAATCTTGTTAGGATTAGATCGACGCAAGTTAAGTGCATCGTACGCACGCTATTTGTATTAGCAATTTTATGTTTTCATCGAAAAATATGTGCACATATGTTTTGTCTTATATACCGTAGTAGTAAAGTGACAAACAACATCCACATATTTTCGGAACTATGTAATTTCATTTTATGTAACGGTCACCGAGATTTTTAATTTTAGTACAATTATTTCTATAACTATGCGATTGTTATCGCTATATAATTTTAAAGAATCCGTATCTCCCAATACCTCGCATGAAATGTATTGATAACTTATTTTCTAGACTCAAAGAAACTTATATTACAATAAGATTTATGAATGTTTCTACCAATTATAACTCTAAGTATTTTTAAACAAATAACCGAAACTGAATACATTTTATAAAACTTGCACAAATATGATCGTATTGCCTAATAAAACATTCAATTACTCTTGTTTTCACATACTAAACATATAGAAACGTCATTGAATTCAAAACTTTATAATGTATCTCCATTTTATACTTTGCAAATTTCTAGCAAATCGATCTCTAGATTTTGATAAACCAACGTGTGAAACTGATCAAGCGCAGCACGAAAAATGGACAAATTTGAATTTGGTACGTGCCATCCACGAAGGTTCTGTGCACTTGATACATGGCACTCACGAAATGACACAACCGACATTTTTTTACACCGTGGCATGCAACATCTGATGTGGCGTCGATGAAATGTATATTTCGTATATGTAATAGACGAAATTCGAATTTCGTCTGCTACCCATATGAAGGTGGATCATTTTTGCCAATTTTTCATTCTGTAAGTTATTTATATTAAATTATTTTCCAAAACGTATAATAATAATATATAATAAGAATTCTCTAGATCCAACCCAAACGGCAAACCAGTTTGCTCATGACTTTTGTGGCGTGCATCTCTCATTGCATTTGCATTTTCAGGCGCTCAAGTTTGCCGGTTCTTCACGCCATCATGCGAGTTGAAGCTGTTGTAAACTGGTCGGACAAAACAAAAGCAGTTGATTAGCGAGATTCTTGTTACTACACGCGAGCAGATGCTTGCTCCGTTATGAAATTAGGACCAATCGGTATCGTGGGTTGACGAGTTCGTAATCCGCAAAGCAAAATCCATGTGGGGCCCACGGGAGCGACTGAAAATCGAAATCCCCCTATCAATCTCGTCGGCCACGGCGAGGTTGCGTATCGCGGCCTAGGGTTCGTCCTGTCCTGTCCTCCCCTTCCCCGACCCCCCAATTCCGATTGCTTCTTCCCTCCACTAATCAGACCCGACGACCGATCGATAGGCCAAGTCGGCGATGGCGCTGGCCGCGGCGCACAAGATCCCGCTGGAGGTGGCGCACACTCTCGTCGAAATCGCGGAGGTCGCGCGCTACGCCTACGAGCACCGCCCCGGCCACCAGCCGGCCCACAACGACGCCCCGCCCACGCCCCCCGCGGGCGTCGACGGAAGGTGCGCCGGCGAAGAGGCTGTGCGGCTGCGGGAGGAGAACGCCATGCTCCGCGCCCGCCTCGCCGATGACCTCGCCCTCCTCCGCGAGCTCCACGGCGCGCCCTGCGTCTCCCAGGATTGCCCTCCCGATGTGAGCTTACTTGGTTGCAACTCTGTTTTGTAGTACGCTGTCTGTCGCATAGTGTTACCTTTATGCCCATGGATCCACAATTTGAAGTATATGTGAATTATCGTGCTCCTTCATTTTTTTGAAGGCTGTTACCAGTGGATTTAACTTCCAAGAATTACTAATATAATGGTTTATTATGCGTGCTTTAGGATGCTGGCTAATCTATTGCAATAGACAATCACCACATACTTAGAAATTCTATCAAAGTTTGGAATCCAGAATATGCTTGCATCTTATAAAATTTGACAGAGGGATATTCATTTTGTTTGTGATTTTGTGATGCAGCTGTATAATCGGCTTCTAACCGCAGTCAACAATGCTAGCTTCCTTACTCATCTTGAGAAATTACAGGATGAGTCTGCAGGTCAATATACTGAACTATCTTCTGGCAACATGAAAGGTTTTCTTGCTAAACATTCCAAAAGTCTTACCATTATTAGTTTATCCAATACAGTCTGAAGTATTAGGAACTTGACTCCCTCCTATTTTCTTCTTAATGTAAACCAGAGGTGGAAATTGGAGACATTACCGACATAATGGGTAATGGGAAGAAAGGATCATGGGTTTTCATTTCTTGTAATCCTGATGGGGCTAATTTGGAGGAGATTAGTGGAATTGATGATGAAAATTATGTTATGGTCAATGAAGATGATATAGTCGATGGTCTTGCCACCTTTGTTGCTATGTGCATTCTTGAAGACCCAGAATCCAAGGTATTTGCTTCTTTATGAGTTCTTTCTGGTGTAGCTAACATGTATCAGTAAACATGATCTCTTGCACTGAGGCATTGTTCTAACTGTCTTTCTTCCTTATTTGCTTCAGTCTTTATCGCCAGCAGAGCTCCAAAAGGGTATGCCTATTCCCCATGCTGTCTCTCAAGTTAATATTGCGCTGAAAGTAGTTGTCCAGGTTGCAGGAATTCATATTTTCAACCTTTTTTTGCCTTTTTTTCCTATTTCACCTGAATTTCTGGTCAAAAAAATCCCTCCTCTATTTTCTTGTTTTGCAATGGATGATCTTCACACTATATTTTTGTAATGTGTTAATGTGTATGGGATATAGAGCATAGTAAAAGATGTACGTCTGGCAAACCTAATCTCTCAGATACTTGAGAGTGTAAAAATCTTAACTATAGGGCATGATGCACATTACTAAGTTTAAACAAAAAATATCTTTGTAAAGAGCTTAAGCAATCAAATATCTTTGTAAAGAAAACACTGTTGCTTAACTAAACTCTAGACACCAATTTAAGGAGGCATTGTCGCTTTGACTGAGTTCTCTTGCTGTTCTGAAGACTACTTTTTTCGGATTGCTATATTTGAGGAGGTAGTACATGGTCAAGGCCAGGTTGAAACATTAACTAGGTTCAGATCTAGTCTATGCTATATTATGTGTCTCCACATTCGGATAAATCCTTATAGAAGGACTGGATGGTAAACAAACAAACACCGATATTAGACAGCCGTTCAAATTTCGCTTTAGTCTGTACATGTCAAGTCAGGATTAAGTTTTATCAGTTGTTTCTCGGCCTAATTTATTGTATCTTGTGGTTTCACTTGTAAGCAGCTGTTGCAAAAGCATTATATAGCATGAAAGCTCGTTGGGGATGGTCAACTCTTTGGGAGGCTGGAAAAGTCATTTATATCTTGGCCACTTGGGGAGTCACATTAGCAGGGTAAAGTTCTCATATACCTATTCCGCACATCTAATTTTGCATGCTGAACCAGTAAACTGTTTCCACTTTACACATCGAACAATATGCTACAGTTTGCCTCTGTTTCGGCGTGTCATTGCTTTCAAGTTCTGTTTTTCTTTATTAATCTACTAAAGTATTTATACAAACTTGCAAATGATACGGATCATTTTTTCTACTTCTGAGAGAATCTAAGTAATAAATTCGAAACATTCTGGCTATATTGACCTTTTATTTTCTTATTGCCATACTTTTCCCTTCAATTTTTAACATGATAAGTGAGAATATTGCCAATGTGGCTGTCGCTAAAAGGAGAAGACTAGTTATCAGCACATGCAAACAATATGTATGGGCTACATCTGATGGCTCTTCTTTTTGCTGTTATTTATTGATTGGATGCAGGTTGTACAAGAGTCGTTATGTCATCAAAGTGGCAGCAAAAGGTGCTGCAGTGTCCGCCAGATTTATTATGAAGGTACTGTGAGTGAAAACGCCTGGCATGATGATCCGGGTGTGATGATCAGCAAGTTGAAAAATTGTAAATACAAAACGCATGAACCGTACATATGTTGTTGCAGCTTGTTTCCACATAATGATAAATCCTTCATAAGCCACGGTTTGCTTCATTTATTCTTTATGAACGATGGGACAAATCTGCTTGCAAGGTTTATTGAACGAGGAAAGTTATCATGATCATGTGTGATGTCTGACAAGTTGCAAATTAAAACTCGTTTCATGAGATGTAAATATGTGATGATAACATGTTCTACTGTGAACTGTCAATTGTTCAGAAGCTCTGAATCGTTTCATGTTGTTTTCTTTGGATGACGGGACATATACGAGCTGTGTGGAACATTTCCGGCACATTTGAATCTCCCACTGTTGAACTGTTATCTGCGCCAAGACCCGATTCATACTGGCTTTCAAAAGGAAGTACAACCTGTGGGCCGGCCCATCGTAAGGTGGAGTAAGGAGGCCCAACCAAACGAATGTAACAACTCCAACAGCCCGGTCTTATTATGCTCCCTTCTCCCCGCAAACCCTTCTTGTCGCCGCCCTCGCGTGCTAGCCTTCCCCAGCTTCTCCTCCGGCGGCGGCGGCGCTATATTCCCCAATGGCCACCAAGTCGAAGAATAAGAAGAAAGCTTCTGGCTCCAACCCCTCTATAGCCCCCAAGGCACCCTCTGACAAGAAACCCAAGCCCTCGAAGCCCGCCGAGGAGCAGCCGGACCAGGCGGCGGCGGACAAGAAGCAGAAGGCCAAGGACGAGATCGGCGAGATATTCAGCGCCGCAAAGGCCAGCAAGAAGCGTGAGGAGGAGGACGCTGCCCAAGGGGGAAAGAGAAAGAAGTTCAATAAGGAAAGGGCCGAGGAGGGCGGTAGCAAGAAGAAGAGGAACAAGAATACGCCGGGGAGTAAGGGCAAGACCAGGGACCTGGACGACGACGAGCTCGAGAAACGACCACGGCGGCGCACAGCCGACGGCCTCGTCATTTACTCCGCTGATGAGCTCGGGTTCGGCAAAGCCAGTGCCGGTGGCACGCCGCTCTGCCCCTTTGACTGCGACTGCTGCTTCTGAGCTTCTTGTTGGCTGCCTCTTCTATGCCAAAGGTGATGTCCCGGGCCTATATCACTGCAGTTGTATCGTTTGCTGAATTCGGTTGACGAATGCAGTCGCATTCGTTCTCTGTTGAAATGAAATTTTGGTTCCCGTGTTATCACTATGCTTCCGGATGAAAAGAGTATTCCAGAGGCTAGCTCGACGATAATATCGTGCGGGTGGTATTAAAACCGAGCTGAAATTCGGAGCAAGAATTTTGACATAAACATGCGTAATGTTCTAGTGCCGGAAATTCAAAGAATTTCACTGTATGTTTTGATGGTTCATTAAATGGGAATTACAAAGTGTTTTCCAGATGTTCGTTGGTATGGTATCTCATGAACCAAATCATTTTTTTCTAGTAAAAATGAGTCTAGTAAAAAATTCAGGCTTGTATTAACTTCGAAATGTATCTCAGTTTACTAGGTTGCACAATTAAACTGGATGGTCTAATTCACCTCAAAGATATCCAGCCATCCAGTTGTGTCTTCCATAGTGTTGTGTCTTCGGCCCCTTCCTGCTTAGTAGCAACTTGTTCTTTCAATATGACTAATACATTTTGTCAGAAAGATATCCAGCTATCCAGGCCAGTTTGTGCTAGGTCATTGACCAACTAATCAGCTATTTCCTAGGTACTTCTGTGTTTGATACAAACATCGGTATCCCTGTTTTGTTGATTCGCAATTTATGTTGGGTATTTTGCTTAGTGGAATTTGGTTATCAAGAAATTGCCGGCGAACACTGAACACTGAATGTTACAGAGGCCTGTTATCTGGAAGGGAACTAATTTGTTACTTGTTGGGTTGATAATAATTTTTTTGTATGAAAATAGTCAATGAGGATTTGTTGCTGAGATGCTTGACCCGACAGTTTGGTGTTAAGTTATCAAAATGAGGGTTCGCCTCTGCAGGCAGTGGATGGCATGCAATGCAAACAATCTTGTCGTAATCGAACATTCTGGTGACCAGTAGTCTGTAATCAACGTCATATTGCCTAAAAACTTGCTTAATCTCGATTATCTAGCATCTACAAATAGCCCAGATATGCTATTCTTGTTCGGCAAAGTAATGCAATTAGTGAAGATAAAGCGACGACCGACCGGTTGGCTGTCATCAGGCTGCTCTCAGCCGGTCGTGCGCTCAGGCAAGTCTCGCAAGCGCAGTATGTCGAACATCTCAGTCACTGAGAGTGGAGCTTGCCAACAGTGGTGTCTCACGGATTGCGTCGAACACCTAAAGGACACTGCCTTTTACAATTCCTCAAGTCAAGTAAATACGACCCGATTTGGATTTTATGCGCGCGCCGAAAATACATCACCAGCAGTCGTCCTAAGAGAGTCAGGACCCCGATTCGTATAAAACATATAAACCCTGGAAAGTTTCAGTACCAATCAAACCAACAACGGGGACATACCTTTACTTTCCTTAGGTCAGGCACACGGGCTAAACTCAGCATCGTCACAAAAACAGTCCATTCCTTTTTTTTACTTGACGATGTTTATTTGCAACTAATTTGCAAGATTACGCAACATAACCCATCTGGTGGCAAATTTGTCAACATAGAAGTTCAGAAATGGTATGCATGGATTTATAAAGAAGCTTAACCAACGTATCCTAAACTCTTTTGATTATTGGTGCCGCAGATTAACTACCTTGGTGTGCAGAGTGACGGAGCATACAAAATTGGCCGCCTGAGAGCATCATACTCTTGTTATTGGACCGCCTAAAAGATAAACGATTTCTGTGGTTCATGTTCAATTATTAATAATGAAAATGAAAACAGCAGCATTTGTCAAAAGCTTCAAGCAGTCTTGTTCTTGCAGTAGTTCTCCAGCCACTCCATGGTGACACTCTTCGGCCTTTCAAGTGGCAGGCCAAGGGCGCGGTCCCAGATGAGCTGTGTCATATACAGATATTATCAGTGTTTGAAGACTTTTTTTTTAAAAAAAAAAGACAAATGCATCTGCATGTGCAGGAGAATAGACAGACCTGAGAGCCTATCCCGATGCTCCTTGAAACACCGAACAAAACGGTGTAATACCTACAGATTCAAACAAGGTGTCCCGGCCATAAGTACTACCCATTCTGAACTAGATTCGTTGTAACATCATAAATTTGGATTTAAAGAAAATATATGTAAGACATACCGTGCTTCAGATAATCCAAAGTGGTTCAGCAAAACTCCACTGTGAGCATCAACATTTGGCCATGGGTTTTTGACCTGAGAATACATTGGCAAAGAATGGTGTTCGTAACAAGTAAGCTGAAAACAATGGAGTAGAAATCATGACCGGCCCGGTGGTACATTATACCTTGCCCAGCTCAGTGAGGATCGGAGGCACAACTTCATACAACTTGGATACCTGTAAGGGGATATCACATTTAAAATTACCGAGCTGAAGAAAGGCCAATCAATTAGACAGAGGTTCTAGACTCACCAATTTGAATAGCGGATCTTCAGGTAAATGCTTCAAGGCAAACTCCCTTTGACATGTGTAGCGTGGATCTGTCTGACGTAGAACTCCATGACCATAGCCAGGAACAACCTAACATCAAATGAGACAAACCAATGGTAGTTTCATTTTCTATCAATCTCATGTTTAACACATATAAGAAAGTGTGTGTGCATTTGACAGGTCCAACAGAAAGGTCCAAACACGGGGAACTATCTTAGACCTACTGCTTCAAATTGCAGATTTCATCCATGGATTTACTTGACAGAGATAAGCTACCTTTCCACTCTTTAGTGTCTTCCAGACAAATTCTTTGAGCTGATCTGTTGTAACATCACTCCCAGTTTCCTCAACTACAGATTTGATCCATAGCAGCACTTCCTGCATATGGCCAGTTAATACACATCACCACAGCAATACATCAATATAAAAATGACAGAAACATGTCTTCCTTCTTTTAGCAAACATGTGCATCATGAAGCAAACTATCTAGTTATTAGTACAGCAAGAGGAGGAGGGGGGCAGGAGGTCGGTACTTAATTCTGGGATACCGTTCTGCCAATCAGTAAAACACATCACAAGGCAAGCTGAACAGTGTGTCGGCAAGAGGAGGGAGGCTGGTGATTCATTATGGGATACCATTCTACCAATCAGTAAAACACATCACAAGGCAAGCTGAACAGTGTGTCAAACTGCATACCTGATTAGCCAGGCCATGAAGCGGTCCAGCCAAACCGTTCAGGGCCGCTGCGAAAGAAAGATAAGGGTCTGACAGGGCACTTCCAACCTGCAATAGGAGCATTATGAGTGGAAGATGAACCCACAGCCTATGAAACAGGGAAAATGTTTCTCCCCTTAAATATAATGTGAAGTTTATCCATTCAAGCTAGGCTACCAAATTGCTGAACTACAATTAGGACCCTAACATCAACTGTTCTTCACGGTGATCTCTAATAGGCCACGTTGATACACATAGAATCTATCAATTAAAAACGGCTCATCCAGAAGAAATAAACACATATGTTCTAAAGACTAGCTGCTGTTGGAACCATTAGCTGTAATCAGCACTATGCATTTCAATGCAGAAGGGGGAAAAAACTACAAGAGGATGTCCTTCAAAGGATGGTTCCATTAACAAAGGACCCAGCTAAAACTAGTCCTCTTGTCGTGTTCTTTGTTCCCAGTTACTACTACATGTAACATGTACAATTATGTTTACCCAGCACTATTTAAAGAGATTTTTCTCTATTACTAATTCTGACAATGATTCTTAATAATCACATTGCATAAACCAAAAACAAAGGGCATGCCTTCTACAAAATGAAGATCACTACAGCAGACAGTTGTTATCCTTTTGCCATAACACTAATAAGAAAATAAAGATCATAACAAAGGAAATAAATATTACCAGATGACCTGTGTGAGCACTGACATTCCCACCTTCATGATCACTAGAGGAAGCCAGGTGGACGGTATGAGAGGGAAAATCAACACAAGTCCTCCAGAAACACATACAGAATCAATACAAGGGTGAATTTTCATTACGTGTGAATTGTTACATATAGCCGCATCAGCTCCAGCATTTTGGGGTCATCAAAACCAAGCATGTGTGAGAAATTTGCCGCATAGTCCAAAGAATTATCAGCTGCTATACTTTTCCCATCCTTGAAAATCCTTTAGTAACAATGGAAAGAAGATGATTGTTATAAATTCTAAAAATCATCATCTACGGATGCACGCTCAAGTAAATTTATCAACAGATGAAACGAATAATGGAACAAAAGCTACCTCCGGTAAACATAAGAAGCGACTGGTGGAAGCCTAGCAATCAAATTTAAGCAATCTTCGTAAGTAGGCTCCCAGAACCTACACAAATCAGTTGTCCGCACTCAGCACCTTGAAAAGCAACATGAAACACATAACATTATAGGTTGCAGTATAGAAATCACAGGCATACTTTGATTTTGGCATTCCTTTGTCGTAAGCTTTTTGAAATTCACTCTCAACCTGTATCGGAGTACAAATACAGGAGTTTCAACAGACTTCACTTTCAAGGCTCTAAAAGAATCGAAGCTTTATTTTTACATCTTCTATTTGTTTTGATTATATATCAATCTCTTCCTTGAAATAAGAAATGAATTTCAACTTCACATAGTACAATGATTGACAATGAAATCTGATTTTGTATTTGAAGACTGATATTCTGATACATCAATGAATGTGCTACTGGAATGGCTAACCTGAAGGGCCATTACTCCAGTGGTAAATTGTGTCATGGGATGTGCAGATGAAGGGAGAGCATCTATCGCCTGATAGACATGACCTGTATTGACACCAATTATCAGCTGCTAGAGAATTAATTGGCAACATGGAGCGTATAGAACATCACAGGACCGTGTTAAAAGGAGCATAAAGATCTATCTATTAATCTGTGTTTACCTTTGAATTCGAACAGTGGAAATTAGCATCAATTAATTCAGATAGATTGTGGATTAGTTGAGCAAACAATAACACAGGTACCTAGCAGAGACAGTAAGGTACCTGGGACTTTCGAACGGCTAAGCAGTTCCTTTGATAGAGCATCAACTTGCTCTTTGGTTGGAACCTGAAACAAGGAAAATTCCGAACATTAAGAGGTCTTAAAAGAAAAATAAAAAATTGGATACATTACAGACATCAACAACAGTGATTCCACCTATTTTTGGATGAACATCTTTGGCACATTTTAAGACTAAAAACTGATAAGTTATATAAGCAGGCATACCTTTCCCGTCAATAGAAGCCAGAGGAGACCCTCAGGCAAAGGTTCACCATCCTTAACTGCTGTTGGCAGTACTTTCTGGCACTCTGGAATGGAGAGACCCCTAAAACGAATACCCTGTATAGAGAACAGAGTGGTTAATGAACAACAGGATTCATTTCTCCACTGTAGATTTTAATTATGTTAAAGTAGTTACAGAGTGATGTGCAAAAACATTTCAATTGAAATTAATACTGATACTATCGTATAAATCTCTCAAAGTGGGTCGGACCCTTCCCCGGACCCTGCACAAGCGAGAGCTAAGTGCACCGGGCTGCCCTTTTACTATAATATAAATCTCCCACAAAGGCCTAGTGCTAAAGATAATATCATAAAATGATGTTATGTTTTACTCAACAAGTTAGCATGCTGTAGCTGGTCGTAAAGAATTTAGTACATGTGCATCTTCTATAAATCGCCAAAAAAATCTTCATATTTCAGCAAAAAAATGAATAGAAACTCATATTATAATATGCTAACATAGGATCATTAAGTGGAACTGTGGAAGAATACAACACCTCCTCTGGGTCAAGTAGTGATGTTTCCCAAAGCATTCCAACCATCCCTCTCATTCCACCAAGGACCTGCAGGACATCATTCAGGAATTTGTTCCGTTAAGTTAGTCCAAGTATGCCCTACAAAAGAAACAGAGGTATCCACAAATTTGGTCCTGATAAATGCATACCATATCCACAGAAATGTTTCCGAGCTGGACCTTTCCGTGCTCTGACTTAAGCTTCTTTAAGCGATCCTGCAAGAAAACAACAGAGTAATTTGAGCTTTGCAGTCCTGTACTGACATGTCAGACAAGCAAGACGAGATGAACAGGAGTTCATAAAGACATGCGGCTAGACAAATCAGTTGCCAATTTGGTTTCTAAAATACAATTGCCTCAGACAGGATGGGGGGTAAAATCGATGTATAATAGAAGCAACTGAGTATTGATTGCTACATATTTCACGCATATTTGAGAGGAAAATATCCTGGAAGCAGGAATTAAGCAATTTCTCATATAGAAGTACATGAAGCAACAGAAAAGAGGTTAACACTTTTGGCTAAAAGAACATAACATAAGGGATCAGATACCATAATGACTTTTCGACTTTACAGGGTTTATAGATGGTGTATTGAGTAACAAACCTGCTGTTCAGGAATCATTTCCTGCAACTGGGACTTAAGATCCTGCATTTACAGAAACACGGTCAGCATCATGTCCATAGCAATTAACAGTATCCTGGAGAGGAAATCTAGCGGCCACAAAATTTGTAACAACTAGCATCTTCCATTTCCACAAATGTGAAATGAAATTCTATGTCAAGAAGCAGCAAGAAGAAAAGTCATCTTACGAGATCGGAAGCGCTCTGCATCTGCAGCCATCTCACACCACCTAGCGTGGTGGTCTCCTGCGTCTGGCAGTAGCAACAACACCGACAAACAAAAATCTCAGCACCGGGAAACGTTGTTACAGCGAACACATACGTATAAACACGGCAAGCCACCGCTGAACTGGTCACTCACCAGGCGGGATCGCATCCTCGAGACCGCGGTGAGGCCCCGGAAGAACGCCATGGCCGGAGCGCGCCGCTACCGCACCTGGATCGAAACAAACAAACACACAGATGAAGCCATCAAGCTACCGCGGTTGAATTAAACCTGACCCCATAGTGAATTCGGGATCTCCTCAACGAACCGGGCGGATTGGAGAGGAAGAAAAGAGGTTTGGACTCGCAGCGAAGGACAGATTCCACGCAAAAACGAAAGGAGGAAAGCTAGGGGGTTCGTTCCTTACCTTGATCAATCAATATGAGTCGAGTGACGAATCGAGGGAGGCGGCGAGAGCGGTGGGGAGCCGGACAAGTTGGGGAAGGAATGGTGGTGGTCGTCGAGCTCGGTTGGTGAGGAGCCGAGCCGAATATATACGGTGGCTCGAGGCTAATAATTCGGATGCCACCTCCCTGAAATAAAGGAGACATACCATATGCATCGATTTTTCTTTCGAATCAATGACATTTAAAACAGCTAATTTAGTCCAATTTATTTTATAACAGATGGATTATTATATTTACATTTTAAAATAGCTCATCATCTAAAATGGCCCTTGGCTCTCGGAGGAAGAAAAAGACAAGCGTGTTCAGTTCTTTGGGTGAAGCAGACATGTGTAACGCACGTTGTCGTTTGAATAAGATGCGGGTTGATGGTTCAAACTTTGATCAAACCCTGCCAGCTAACAGAAGAGAGGCTGACACTTTCGACAAAGAAGACGAGAGGAAATGCAGCTTGTACGTACTATTCATGCCTTTGGCTGGATAGTCTTTTCTCCACGTTTATTTTACATTTGTCATGTTACTAAAAGCAAATTGCAAAGTGAAATCGAATCTGCATTTGTGTGGGCTCCTATAGTACTCCTTCGTATCAAATTATTTCACTCCTTAATTTAAAAATAATTTAGAGAGCGACAGAAGTATTTCGAAAGAAGTACTCCCTCGTTATCTTTTTAATTGTCGTTCAGACAACAATTTGTAGTTCATATCTAGTTCAAAGTTTTGTCCAAAATGTCAAATAAAAAGATAAGGAGGGAGTAGCATGGAACCGAACGCCGTTCTGCCGTTGGAAGGCGTCACCGTCCTCCGCGTGTCGTTAGGATCCGGGACGGAACATCGAGTCCTCGGCTTGCTCCGCAAGAAGACGACGGGCTCACGCAGAATCATCTTCGTGTTCGTGACCTGTCGCGCGCATCTCGGAGGAGAAATGAGGCGGGCCGGCACGTTCGGCTCAGCCCGCTGCCGCTGCTGCTGCTGTTGCTGGAGGATCGCACCGTGGAGGCCCAGGGAGCAACATCCAAGACCAAGCCGTGTCATAACTTCACGAGAGGAGCATGCACTTTTGGTGAGAGATGCCACTTCTGTTAGCTGGGTCATCAACGGCATCTTCAATGCATCGCTGCTCGCGCTCTTCCTCGACTTCCACGGTGCCAACTACGCCGACGCCAAGGGCGAGAAGGCCAGACAAGAGGAAGGCAGATCGATGAAGCGATCGAATATATCACTAGATCATATCGAAAGGAATTAGGAATTATGCTATTTTTCATGAAACGCATTTACTACCTCATCACATAAAACTGACCGTGTTCATATCACTTCGTATTGAGGGAAATCCTAGTAGGAGTGACTGTATTTTCTCTTAGCATCTCTTTGCAAACTTTAGGCATATATCCACTACAAGTCTAGAACAACTCAGCTTCGTCCCTGGTTCTGAGTACGAAGATTAAAAACATCAGCATTCGCTGTCATCATGATCAGAATGTCCGTGCATATATAAAAAGCGCAACAGAATTGTATAAAGGCTTGTGATGCTTCCTTTTCTATTTCTATTGACAAATGTGTGTTGCGTGACGTCTACAAAGACTGCCATTTCGGCGTTCCCGGGAGCCGCTCTAATTATTGAGGCCACATGGCGAGATTTAGGGTTCTAGGATATGTTGATGTTGGAGCCGTTTTGGTCAAAGGCGATGTAACCACAACGTTCCGGAAAAATAAGAAGCAATGTAACCACTATCTACAACTTCGGTATCGTTAACTCGTAATATGGCAAGTTTCCTTAGAAGAAAGGTGGAGATCACACAAGCAACACTGTAACTGATTTTTTTCCCGCCACCGTCACGATCCAGGAAACCACAAATGAAGTAACATGGCAAAAGGACAGCATGAATCTACTTAGAAAGTTTTAGTATGGAAGGGAACCTCTTAATTGACTAGAAATTCACGGGATCTGCGCCTTGGGCTCTGGTGTTTCTTCAAGAGAACGCAATTTGTGCCTTGGATCATGCATACCACTTTTTTAGAACAAAAATGAAGTCGGGAACCAAAACAACGAGATTACAGGGCTTTCCAGAAGATGAAGCACTGCACAACTCCACCGATCGAGTCTCTAAAAGGAAAGAGAGAAGAAAGATTTCCACCTGCTACGAGCTACTAGAAGCTACTGGGCGCCCGGCCGGAGAAGGCCATGGCGAAGAGGAGGATGACGAGGTAGAACAGGATGACCACGAGCTTCATCTGGAACATGGCGAAGAAGAGCTTCACCATGAACACCAGCAGCAGCGCGTCGAAGATGATCGTTATAGCCACCTCCAGGGGCTCCATCGCCGCCGCGCGCGGCAGCTGACGCAGGCCTTGTACCGGCAACCTGCAGGCTGCGATCAACACTCTCTGGAATGACAAAAAGAAGAGGGATCGATAAAGCTGGATTTGGTGTGGTGCAAGCTCCAGTGGTTGAGTGGAGAGGGGAGGCGAGAGGAGCTAGCAGACGCACCTGACCTGACAGCGACGCGTTTTCCTTGGCCGACACCGATTGCGCGTGGGCGTGGAGTGCGGAGAGTGGCGAAGGTTCGGAAGAAAGTGCGGGCCCTGGACGTGTACCGCCGAACTGCTGGCTGAGGTGTCTGGCCTGATTAGCTGGGCCGGTGCGTTGAGTCAGGCCGGGCGAGTATGCACCACAGTCCACAGCATGGCAGATTGATTACCTGCCACCGACCACGAAATAACATGCGGCGAGTGTCTGTGTTATGACTTATGAGGCAGGGAACAATGAGGACAAAAGGTGCACAGGGTATGTGACAAAAGAATCCGTGAGACTTGCTCCAGGCATCCCAAAGTCGGTTGGTTTTACCATAATTTTATACTCATATCCCTTGATGATAACCATGTCCTTCGAATTATAATTACCATTCCAGGACCGATCATTCTTGTGATTCAATTAAATTTCTGTCAAGAATCCACTCAACAACGCAATTGTCAAATCACTTAATATTCTCAAATTCTGCATACCCAGGACCCTTTTCATGATAACAAGCCGTGTTTTGTCTGTAAAATGATCTTTCAACGTAACAATTGACACTGAAAATCGATGCAAATCAATTTTGATCTTCATTGCCACAACTTCTAGATAACCCAACTCAACAACAAAACTTTGGATACATTTGAAACATAAATCTTTACTGCAATATATATAATCAGAGTCAATCTTTTGAAGCTAATGTCACCAAATGGAGAAATCAAAAGTACGTAATACTTCTATCATGAAATAAACAATACTTTTAAGGGATGAAAGTGGGCTAACTCGCTAGCCCAAATCTAGTATAAATTTTGCACTTTTCATATAGTACCCATAAACCTTGAACTACATATGGGTAAGCCCATTTGCATCCCCAACTTTTCCTTACACTCATTTTATTTGTTTATGCACAAGACGAGTAAAATGCAAATTTTACCTTGTGCAAAGCTTTATCGCTAATTCCAAGTTATTGATGACAACGTGCTCAAAATGGACTCGAAATTTAGCATTTTGACCCTTCGTTACAGTAAGCTTTAGCTCCAGCGGATAGTACTGCCCTTCTTCGCCGGGGCCAATGAAACTGTATGAAAGCAATAAAAACTGATCAGTTAAAATTCATATAACTATTAATGAGATCAGATATTATTTGACTAGATCACTGGAATTCAATGCACATTTATGAAAATGCTCACCTTTTTAGAAACTGCAGAAACGCATCATTCACATACTCCCGTCTCAAGAACCGGAACTGCAGTACCACCAGAATATCCAGTTACCAGCCCCATACTGCCGAAACTTTCCCAAACTTGAGTGGTGGGATGGGCATGAGTACCCTCGGCAGGTGGAACTGAATCTGATGCATCTTGGAGCTCCTGTTGGGCCGCTGCTGGCTCAGGATTCAGGTGCTGAGATTTTTCCAGGAAACTACAACTTGTCAGAATCACTCTTGTACTTTACACTCCTGTCGTCATTGTCAACCTCGTCCCCACGCTTTCGGCGGCTTGTTGAACCAGTGTTGTCAAACTCGCTCTCTGGCCCAGCAGAACGGCTACCACCCTTTGCCTAGGAACCTTTTCGGCTTCCTCCTTGATCAGAACTGCTTCCACCCTTCGCACGAGAACCACTTCTTTCTCCCTGAGCAAGAACTGCTCCCAGTCCCACCATGTGAAGGGGAACTCCCACCCTCCCCGTTTCCACTCCTCCGTGGAGCACATTTGCTTTCACTTTGTGACGAAGAACTGTGGTGCCCTCTAACTGCCGGATGAGGAGGTCTGTTCTTCTTCTTCCTCGTCATGTCCTCAATGTGTGTTATTAATCTGAGTTTGACTGGATCAAATAAGAAAAGAAAAATTAAAAGAATAAAAAGGAAAGCCCGTTTACTCACGTTATCCTAACAACCCACACTCATTCTAAAAAAAAAAAACACTCTAAGGGTTGCGGTCAACCAAAGTGGCTCCGTTCCAGGCTGTTGCAGTTGCAGCGCAAATGAAAGGCGAGTCTCGAGAGAAACTGTAACCTACATACATGTTCTCTTGAAAATCCCCGGAAATTAACAATGTCTACCGATTGAGAGAAAAGTGATGAAAACAACACTACAGCAGGAAGATCGAGCCTAGATCAATACGTTCCAGGGTAGTGCCGCTTGAGGCTAGAAGATTTGAGGATCACAAGCAAAAAGAGGGAAATCACCTAGGGCAGACTCGGTTTCAAGTAAGATTTTCCTAATCCATTATATTATATGTTTTAGGTTCATGATTATTAGACCAGTTGATGTTTATGAAGAAACATAAGACAATGGCATCAAAACCTTGGAACTGATATTGAGTGTGTCCTAAACAAATTAAAATTTTGATCTAATTGTTATAGGTTAGTCACAGTAAGACTACCAATTAGCAAAATAATTGATCGGAATCCCAAGGAAAAAACCCAAAATCCCGAAACCCTAACAAAATTCCCAAAATCAAGTCTATGCTCAAATCAAAGGAAAGATTCTCGAGACTTACGTGGACCTGTGGCCCGAACGAGAGGCAATCGACGAGGGCGACTGCGGCCGGCGCGAGCAGCGGTCGACAGGGGATCGACGACGCAGGTCTGCGGAGCGAAGGCGGTCGGCGACGCCATGGAAGGAGGGCGCCGCCACGGCCGGCAGCACCAACGCGCCTGCCGCGAGGAGACGAGCGTCTACTTCTCTCTCAGGTGAGGGTTTTTGCCCGCCGGTAAGCATACCGATTAATTGGTGAACTATAAAACTTTTCCCCAAAGTTGCTTACTGCAGAATAGGTAGAAAGTCTGCTCCCAGTTGCAGTTTCAGTATCCATTTGCATTCAAGGCTGCTGAGACTGAGATGGTTTATATAATTTTCTAATCGTCCGAAGTAGTGATTTTAAACTGGATGCGCTGAATCAAACAAGAATGTATTAATAACCTAGCATGATTGGTTATACCAGAAGCAAAGAGTAAGGAAAAGCAGATAATAGTGCTTGCATAAGAACAAATGCATTGATTCACGAGCAGACAGCAAAATGTAAATCAGCATAATGAGGACGGTATACACCTTATTTTTCGAGGCAAATAATTGTTCGATGTTGAAGATGTGCAAGCTTCATTAGAAATCCTTCATGTCCAACTGGAATGCTGGAACTCATCTCAGATACTCTATTGACCTCAAAAGTGAACCCATTGCACAAAGGCAGTCTATTGCAGCAAGTTATGCGTAGGATAAAGCAAGAAAACCAATGTATATACATATCCTCTGGAGCATCACCACTGTAATCTTCACTTGAGCGTGTAGCAAAGGTCACCAGAGAAAACTCAGATTTGTTGTTTTTCTGAAGCCGGTTGCACCAGATCATGTGAACCATCATGCACCGCCAAATGCTTCGTGAACTGAATAAAGTACAACATCATGAGTTACGGTTCAAAATCAATGAATTCATCTGCAATACCTGCAGAATATCATTACTCTCCATGAAAGCATTCATGACCCACCCATAGAATTTTCTCATCACTCTTAATCCTCATGAAGCTGGGGAAGACACAGGAATTAGTTTGCTCAGAACTGTTCCTGTTGGTGAGTTGGTGACCAATCATCAGAACAAATTCGAGTGGTTGACTCCCACATCAGCAAATCCAAGATCTCATAGATTTCAAACGACAATGGATGGTTCGCTTCCCAAGAAAAGAATGCATAGTATTGTCCCCTTACTTGCAACCAGCTGCATCCACCATCTTTCTTAAGGCTGGCCCCTTTCAGAAGTATCCTCATCTCAGCAGCATCCTTCCATTTTCCACATGATGCATACATGTTTGAGAGCAGAACATAGCCTGCTGTATTATCCTTCTCCAGCTCGTGAAGTTTCTTTGCTGCTCTCTCACCAATCTCCTTGTTCCTGTATGTGTTGCATGCACTCAGAAGAGCGAACCATGAACTTGCCTCTGATTTACTAGGGGCCCTCATTAGAAGTTCTTCTGCCTCCGTCAGACGACCAGCTCGAGCTAGGACATCAACCATGCAAGTGTAGTGCTTCCCTGTAGGCAGGATACTGTGTGCCTTCATTGTTTCAAAATAATGTATGGCTTGTTCCACCAAACCACTGTGGGAGCAAGCAAAGAGAACAGCTAAAAACGTATATTCATTTGGTGCTATTCCAGTTGCCATCATGTTCTCAAACAATAAAATGGAGTCTTCAGCAAAACCATTTTCTGCAAGGCCCTGAACCATGGCAGTCCAAGTGACATCATTCTTCACAGGCATTTGATAAAATAGCCGCTTGGAGCTCTCCATATCACCTGACTTTGCATACATGTCACTAAGTGCAGTCCCCATAAAGACATCATCCTCGATTCCAAGCTTTACAATCCTAGCATGAGCCATCTTGCCCGTTTCTAAAGAGCACAAGTTTGCACACGCAAGAAGAACACTTGATAACGTAATTTTCCCTGGAACCTGTCCTGAAGCCAACATTACACTGAACAATTTTAGCGCATCAACAAAAAGGCCGTTATCTGCATGACCAGAAATGGTAGCATTCCATGAAGCTACATTCCTTGCAGGCATCTTCTTGAAAAGCTCCTCAGCTTCGACCATATTTCCATTCAAGCTATAACCTGAAATGAGAGAGTTCCAGCATACTATGTTCTTTTCTGGGAGGGAAGAAAAAACCTTCCTTGCATCTGTGCACTGCTTGCATTTGCAGTACATGTCAATCAGAGAGCTGGACACGAACACATTGGTGCTGGAACCCATTTTCAGAGAATTGGCATGGATCCTTGCTCCTTCTCTAAGGTCCCGAAGGGTAGCACAAGCACTTAGCACACTAGAAAAGCATGAAATGTTTGGCCTACATCCATCAGCGATCATTTGATCATATAGCCTCACTGCTTCTACAGCGTCTCCTTTCTGCTCATGCCTGGCAATCATAGTACCCCAGGAAACCTCGTTCCTCTCAGGCATTCCATCAAGAACCCGTCGAGCTCCCTTAAGGTCGCCCAATTCAGCATACACATCCAGTAATGCAGTCCATGAGACAACATCCCTCACCTCCATCTCATCAAACACCCTGTGTGCTGCAGCTGCGTCTCCCATTCTCAGATACAGTGTGATCAAAGAATTGTGTACCTCTATACTCTTTTCAAACAAGTTCCATTTGATTGCCAATCCCACCACACACATGGCAAGATTGAATTCCCTTGCACCCGCACATGCCTTGATCACACAAATCAGTGTAATAACGTTGGGTCTCACACTACAGTTAAGCATCTCTCGAAACACAGGGAGTGCATCCTTGTGAAGATCATTGCGGACAAACCCAGCAATAGTTGCTGTGAAGAAGGTGACGGAGCGAAGTGTGCACCGCTCATACAGCTCAACGGCGTCCCTCACAGATCCGCCCTTCATGAGCGCGTCGACCATGGTGGTGAACGACACAGCACTCCTCTCGGGCATTCCATCGAACAGTCTGCGAGCAGAGGCAATGTCCCCGGCCTTTATGTGCTCAGACACCATGAAGTCGTACGTGAAGGAGGAAGCTGCACCGGCGGCGATGCAGTCACCGAAGGCACGGTCGCGATCCGCGGCCCGGGCTAAAGCGGCATAAGCTGTGAGGAGGTTCGACGCGACGGAGCGGTCCGCAGCGAGGCCGGAGCGGAGGGCGTGCGCGTGTAGCGCGGTGACGAGCGGCAGCGCGGAGGAGGCTGGAGAAGCCGGCGCATTGCTGACGACAGCGGTGGTTGCGCGGCAGAGGCGGAGGAGGGCGGCGCAGGTCTCGGCGTAGGACTTGAAGGCCTTCGCCGTGGGCGCGAGCGGCGTGCCGTTCTGCAGGCGGAGCTTGAACGCCCTTAGCGGGAGAACTAGGAGACCCGAGGGCTCCTCCGGCTTACCCTTCGTCGCCGGCGACGGTTGCGGCCGTCTCGCGCGGACTGCGGCTCTCATGCTCCCATTGACCAGAGAGTCAATTGCTATTATGGACCTCTTAACAAGTGGCTTCGGCTAAACGACACTTACACCGTGAGCTTCGTTAAAATAGCCTTTTCAACATGTGTACTTCATTATAATAACATTATCATACATTTTAAGTCTTATTTCATTTTGTTTTCAATTTTTCTATTTTCTCTATTTCTATAATGACTGATTTGCCCTTGTATTTTTATCAGATGCCTTTCTCCTCACGATCCATCCAGAACCTCACGATACATCCAGAACGAACCTAGAGGCAGGTAGGGGCAGCGCCCTCTTCTGGCCGTTATAATCTCCTGTAAGACGAGAATCCTGAACTACTTTTTCTATCATTCTGAGTATGCAGTTTATTAGTTTGTAAACCAAGTTTTTGTTGCCGGTTTTTGTTTTTGGATGTCAAACAAGCACTTCAAGTGTTTGTCCTGCACCTGGAAAGGAAAGCAGCGTACAATTTTTTTTGTCTGGTACTGAAGTTGTCACAACATGTACAGAGATGAACAGTTTGATTGAAAGGCAATAGGAACGATAGTCATCCCCGCACTGCTTATGCTGATGCACTCCATCTATCAGCACGTCCACAGAGCGCCTGGCATTGGGGCTCGACTGCGGCCACGCACAGGCAGACGGAGACGGGTATCTGAGAAAAGACACAAGGGCAAGTCAGTCATTATAGAAATAGAGAAAATAGAAAAACTAAAAAGAAAATAAAATAAGACTTAAATTGTATGATAATGCTATTATAACGAAGTACACATGTTGAAAAGGCTATTTTAACGAAGTAAGCCCACAGTGTAAGTGCCGTTTCGCCGAAGCCACTTGTTAAGAGGTCCATAATAGCAATTGACTCTTGACCCGAAGCTCCTCCACCTTTGAGTGAATTGGGCTGCAGCCTGGTAGAGCATTTGGCTGGGCTGGGCAAATTTGGCCCGGATCTGTAAACTCGACGCCGAACCATGGGTTCCGAAACGGGCAAATCGCTGAAGATTAAACCAGCATCATTGCATGATATTTTTACACTTTCTGGAGGATGCACTCTACAGATCGTTGGCGGTGGCGCCATGCGCCACAGCCTTAGCTGCACAATCATTTTCTAACTACCATTATCAGCAAACATTTCTAGAAACAAGAAAGGTCTTCAGCAGCGACCAGGAATTCCTCACTGGATTTTCTCCAGCCCGTAGGTATCTTCGGACCCACTAGCTACCTTTCTTCTTCTCTCTGCTATCATCTCCGTGTAGGCCTGCGAGAAGCCACAAAATAATGTTAACATTCTTTCATGAAGAGGCAGCAATAACAGCAAGTTAAATTGAGTTCAGATCTGTTTAGCAAATAGGAAATGCTTGACGTGGAACATGTATTCTAACGTCCTAGCTGTTTGATATCCACCACAACTATAAAGGTAAGTTAGTTGGTATATTGATATTCTGTGCAGATTTTTAGTTCACATACCAGTTGCAAGGAACATCAACATAAGTTAATTAGCGAGAGCGAGAATTGTGTCTGACAAGGGCTAGTCTTATATTTCATAACTCTGAAGAAATCAGATTGAGACAATAGAGTTGTGCTGAATGCAACACACGTCGTATTTGGTGGATACTAGAAAATGCAGGGATATACAATGAGGATACTAAGGCGTAGCATTTGCTATTTGAAAAATACCCTATGCTGAAGCTAACACCTACCATAGTAGCATGTCATTTCTAACAACTGAAGCCATGCTAAATAAATTTCTACGTTAAAAAAATGTACTAAGTCTTCCTTGATCAACACACAGAACGATTTTTTTCATGATTGTGACCAAAGTCACAAGGTAAAGTTGAACCTGTATTAAACATATTACGATAACAGAACATAGACAATCATCTAAACCAGGTAAAACCGTAAGGAAAAGGTTAGAAAAATGGTGTGCAAACCTTTGGATAGGAGTAGAGGAATATGAACCACCATGCACATATTACAAAAGAAACTGCTGCAGTAATAAAAACCGATTGGACAATCACCCAACTACAGGCAACCACAGTAGTCCCAGAAAGTAAAATTGTCCAAGGCTGACACCTGAAAAGGGCAAACTATGGTCATGAAGAGCGATTTTTTTTAGATTGCAAATGTTGAAAACACCGTAACTCCATTTTTTAAGTACTTCATACCACCTTCCTAGCTCCATTATCGCATACAACAGCTTGCATGTTAAGTGTTCATTTACCACCAAGGCAGCAAGGAAATGGGAAGGACAAGCTAGAAAATTGATCGGTCGGCACTCATAAATTATTGCTATGACTTGTTGACAGCACTCATCAGGCACACAGAATCAACATTTGAACGGATTGAAGCAGACTCCAACTTGAAAATTCAGTGCACCACTTCAAATATCTTTGACGTCAACAAAAAAAGCATGTACTGATTATTGTGTGTTATATCATTCGTAACAACTAATTCATAATAAGAGAAACATTTCTAGGGTGAATCCAGTTCACTTCGACGAGTCTTAATCCGGAGCTCTACCAAACGCACCCTTCTGTAATTCACTGTAACAATGATGACAAATTTGAGACATCTTTTTGGTACGCCTTAGCAAACAAAGCGTGCTATAAGGTTCGTCAGCCTCTGATGCCACAATTTTCCACAACCCCAATTGCTCAATGCAACGAAACGATAACAAAGAAAAGGAGCAGCGAAACAGACCAGGCGGGCTTGGTGTCCCAGACGGAATCGTACTCGAGCGACAGGTAGTCCATGTACCCGTCCATGTCTTCCACCGCCCCGTCCTCCCCAACGAACGCCGCTGCGCCGCTATTTTCCCCCTCCCCACCTTCCCCGCCGCCGCCGCCGGCCCGCACCACGCCGACGACGCGCCTCTGGAGCCTGCACGAGGGACGTGGCAGCAGCAGGTGCAGCCTGGAAGCGACAGGTGACGGAGACGAAGGCGTGGCCGCGAGCCGGCGCGGTCCAGCAGCGCAGGAGCAGCAGGCCGGGGCGGACGGGGACGGGAGCAGCAGCGGCGGCGGCGCTGCCATAGCGGCTTGGCTTATCTGCCGTCTGTACGGTCTCCGATTGATGCTTCTTCCCCGCGGCTGCCGATGTCGCGGCTCTGGCCAGTGTTTTTCTTAGCAAAATTCGGTACCGCAACGTGAAGATTAAACCGTTTGGTTCTCTACTAACCCGGCCCAAATGCGCAACTCTTGGAGGCGCTACTATGATTTCGGCCCAATAGAGTACTCCTAATTTGCAAACCAGGATAGGCCAATCCCAGCTCGTCTGGTCGAATTTTTTTATTAATATAACTTAAAATCATTTAATATAAATAACATACGGAATGACGATTTGGCCAAAATGATTCAGAGTCGTTTGGCACATATGAAATACGAATTTTGTATGAGACTCATACGAAATGTACATTTCATCTGTGTCACGTCAGTTGATGCATGTTACGGTGAAGAAGATGTTGCCACGGTGTAACAAATGGACACACACGCATTTCGTGCGTGTCTCATACAAAGTGAACAATACTTCATATGAGGCACGTACGAAATGCGTGTGTTGCCCATTTTTGACTCTGTGCTTAATGAATTTTACTCTTAACTTTATAAAAATTTATAGATCGAATTGGTAGAAATTTCGAAAGTATAAAATAGAGAGTACATTATGAAGTTTTGAATTCAATAAACTTCGTATATGTTTAGTATGTAGAAACAAGAGTAATTGTATATGTTATTAGGCAATACAATCACATTTCTGCACATTTGTAAAATTTATTCAGTTTTGGTTCTTTTAGAAATGTTTGGAGTTAGAATTTGTAGAAACTTCTATAGAAGTTATTGTAATGTAAGTTTTGTTGAGTATAAAAAAATAAGTTAGCAATATATTTTATGGTAGTTTAATGGGAGCTACAAATTTTTTAAAACTATATAGTGATAACAATTGCATAATTTCGAAAATTATAGAATTAATTGTACTAAAATTTAAAAGCTCGGGGGTGGTTACATCAAATGAAATTACATAGTTCCGAAAATATGTGTGTCGAAGGTCGTAAACGACACTTCCCCCGGACCTGCTTAGAGAGCAGCCCGCGGAGGTTCTTTGGATTCACGAGGGCTAGTCCCAGGAGATCGAGCACAGCAGGATGATGAACACAGGTGATTTACGTGGTTCGGGCCGCCGGAGCGTAATACCCTACGTCCACGGGAATGTTTGTGTATTGCGTTGCTTGAGTGTGTATGAGCCTTGGTCTAATTTTTCGTCCTCTGTGAAGGCCGTCTGCAGAGCCCTTTTATAGTTCAAGGACTCTGCAGTCACAAGGTGGGTCCCAGTACTCGACAGGTGGTCCTGGGGAGTGCCAAATCCTATACAAGATCTAGGATTAATTGCTATCTACTTCCCTTTGTCAGGGATGTCAATGCGCCGTCCCGCCCCGTCGTGCGCCAGGGCTACACATAGTTGGTGATGATGGTGGTGCACGTCTTGTCCGTCTTGTCCTTGCGGCCCATTCGTCCGTCTTGTGGCGCGAGTCTGTACCGGCTACTTGGACAAGACAGGACACTGGAGTCTTGACTTTCGCAAGCGCGACTCAGCTTGCCTGGGGAAGGCGCGCGTACTTGATGCTTGTCTAAGCAGCGCACGCGTTCCTTTACTGCAGCTTCCTACCGCACTGAGTTAGCCGTCCGCCACGTGGTTGCGCTGGAGCCTGTCTCTGCGGGAAGCATAGCACTCGACAGAACAGGCCACGTGGTGCATTCGGAGCCCACCCCTATGGAGGGGTGGGGGCTCGGCCCTGCAGGCCACGTTGTAGCTCCAGTGCCTTTCCCTGCGAGGGTGTGGGCTTGGCCCTGAGACTCCGATTGGCCACGTGGTGGCTCCAGAGCCCGCCTCTGCGGGAAGCATAGCACTCAACAGAACAGGCCAAGTGGTGCATTCGGAGCCCACCCCTATGGAGGGGTGGGGGGCTCGGCCCTGCAGGCCACGTGGTAGCTCCGGTGCCTTTCCCTGCGAGGGTGCGGGCTTGGCCCTGAGACTCCGATTGGCCACGTGGTGGCTCCCGAGCCCGCCTCTGCGGGGAGGCGTTGGTCCGGTCCTGCCGTCCACGTGGTAGCTTGGGAGCCTCCCTCGACGGGGAGCTAGAAGCTGGTCCTTCCCTCCTCAATGTGGCTGCCTCGGAGTCGGCCTCTCAGGCAGAGGCGGAGTCCTTAGCGGTTTTCTCCTGTGCGCGGGGGTACCCGGTCTGCAGGGTACCGACAGTGGCCCCCGAGCCCACCTCAGAAGAATTGTCGATATTGCAGGTGGGATCCTTCCCCTTCTCTTCCCGCGCAACTCTTCCGATTCCACTTCGAGGCAGTTTCCCAGGCGACACGCCCCTGCCGTTGAGGTGACGTGTCTCCTTCCGGTAAGTGAAGGCGCTGAACAGGCGCCGCGCGACGTGACTCCTGCCTTCAATTGTGCTTTAACTGCGGTGGTTCCCAAGGTGGCTCCTGCACTTCTGCTGCTTTTGCCCTTTCGGAAACCGTCGAGTTACCTCCCGCATAGCTAGCTGCCTGACTCACCTTCTTTGTGGAGCGACCCGGGCCCTCATGTAATTGTCCATACGGGTTTATTATTCTTCTACTGAGGCTGCGGCGATCCGCACTTTTGCGCCTGTTGGCCTGCAGGGGTGCATAAAAAGAGAACTTTCCCCCTGAGGGTCCTTTCTTCCGCCTCTGCATCCCTGCGCTCGTGCTTTTGTCTCAAGCCCAGTTCTTGCGCTCTAGTTCCCAGTCTCCCCGTCCAGAGCTTCCACCCTCAACCCTCATGGCGAGCATCTTGCCCAAGTCTAGGCTGTCCAGGCCCGCCGACCTGGCCCCCATGCGCCGGCTTCTCGGCTGGCATACTCCTAAGCGGGAGTCGTGGCTCCGTCCTGGGAGGCTCCCGCTGAGCCTCTCCGCCGGGGAGATGGTCCTCTTCTCGTCGTACGTGCTGGCCAGCTTTGTCCCGCCAGCATCCGCCTTCCTAGTCATGCTCCTAGAGACCTTCGGCCTCCAACTCCACCACCTCGCGCCGAACTCGATCGCCATGCTAGCGGTCTTCGCTCACCTCTGCGAGATGTTCGTGGGGGTGATGCCGTCGATAAAGCTCTTCTGGTACTTTTTTGTACTGAGGGCCACCGGTAGGAGTTCGAAGGAGCACCTCGGCGCATACTACTTCCAGCGCCGGACAAAGGTCCCCACGAGGTACATTGCTTCCTTCAACTCCGCAAGGTGGGAGCTGTGGCGCGAAGATTGGATGATCGCCAAGGTCGAGGCCCACGACCGGATGTGCCTCTCCACCGGGATCCCCTACTCCGAGCGATCATTCTGAGAGGAGCGCCCAGAGCTGGAGGAGGCGTTCAACCCGGTGCTAGAGAGGATCCAGATGTTGGCGCACCACGGGCTGACGTCTGCCATGGTGCTGAGGGACTTCATGTCCCGCCGCATAGCTCCGCTTCAGCATCGCGCCCGCCCTGCATCGATGTTCACTGGCGTGTCGGACCGCACCCGGCTCGAGACCGGCCCTGGCTCCAACCTGGGCGAGCAGCAGCTGCTTGACATGCTGACCTGGGTCTGCCCCGATGACATCTCTGCTGAGGCACTTGCTCTTCCGTCGGCCTGCCGCCCCTTGTGCTCGGATTCCGAGTTGAGGAGGCAACTGCTGAAGACGATGCCGGCCCTTGACGAGTCCGGGCTAGCGCGGCGCCAGATCGGGGATCCGTTCCGGGTGGTTAACATTGCTGACGACGCTGAGGGGGGCGAGGCCCCCTTAAGCGACGTTGGTTCTTCAAGCGACGACTCCTCGAGCGGCCCCACCACCATCCATGGGGTGGCATCGTCGCCCCCGGCGACAAGGGGAAGGGGAAGGTGCCGGTTCCGGAGCTGGACCCGTCCCCCAAGAAGCGCGCCCGGTCGCCGCCGCCAGCCCCTTCTGCCCATCGTCAGGACTCCGGGGCCCTGCCGCGCTCGTCGCCAGGGGGCAC
This sequence comes from Tuctoria greenei, assembly GCA_036927565.1. Taxonomy (NCBI): domain Eukaryota; kingdom Viridiplantae; phylum Streptophyta; class Magnoliopsida; order Poales; family Poaceae; genus Tuctoria; species Tuctoria greenei. The sequence continues at coordinate 18,219,708 of JAYESD010000003.1, forward strand.
CGGTGGCGCCACCTTGCCGCCCGAGTCCTCCACACGCAAGAGGGGGAGGCTCCTTAACGCCGACGGGACCCCAGCGTTCCCTCTCCGTTTGGAGGGGCGCCAGACCTCGGGGGTGTCGCCGACACCACCACCACAGGGGGCCCCAGCACACTCAGGGGCCCCCGTCACGGGTTCGGGGGGCCCGAACCCCCCCCCCCCCCAACCCTTTCGGGAAGCGGTGGAACTTCAGCGTCCCCTGGTAAGCCTGCTCAGATTTTACCTTGGGTGTTCTTTGCTGTGCGCCTACCCTGTCAACCTCTTATGGTCTGAGTTTGCTTGGTTTCAGCGCCACCACAGCTACTCCACCACCCGCGGGCACTTCTGCTGGGGGGTCTGCCGCTCCAGCTGGCCCGCGGGGATCGTCTGCTGCCTCAGGCCCTGCTCCGGTGCACCAGGCTGCTGCCGCTGGGGTACCTCGGGCCCCCGTGCCCGAGACCCCCGCAGCGGCTGCCGGAGCCCAGCCGCGCGCGCCGATGACCGCCGCCGCGCCTACCAACGACACCGCGTCCACCGGCTACTCCGTGCCAGCTGATGCCGCCGCGCCCTCTGACACTACTGCGTCGGCTGGCGCCACCGCCCCGGGTGCTGCCATCTAGGAGGGGGCCCTGGTCCCCACCTCTCCAGTGGTCCTCCAAATGGAGGACAATATTGAGGAAGTGGGGAGGCAGAGGCCCGCTGCTACGGTGGAGCCCCTCCCCTTGTCCGAGGCTATGGCCGTGGCCTACTCCGGCTTCCGGCAGGCGCAGGCGGCCCTTGCCCGGGAGAAAGGACGGCTCGAGGACGAGGACGACCGGCTCAGGGAGTGGGCGAGGGCCCTGGAGGCCCGAACCCGGCTGGCAAAGAGTCGAGCGGCCCAGCGGGAGGCAGTCGTTCAGGAGGAGATGAAGATCCTCGAGCAGGAGCGCGACCTCATCGCCCAGCTGGACGCTGTCACCCAAAAGCTGAAGGCAGACGCCAAGGCCATCCACGCTGAGGCCAGCTCCCGCCTCCAGGCCTGCGAGGACCTTTAGCACCTGTTGTCCCTCCGGGAGGCTGCTCTAGCCGAACGGGAGCAGGAGCTGGCGGCGAAGCAGGCCGAAGTGGAGACGACCTGCCGCAGTCTCATCCTCAGCAGGAAGGGGCGAGAGTCCGCGCCGCCGAGCTGGACCGCCGGGAAGCCGCCGTGGCTGAGGCACAGCAGGCCCAGTCTGTTGAGCGCCAGGCCCTCCTGGACCGCGAGTTCAACGTCGCCCTCAAGGAGGGTGACTTGAACCGCCATGAGAAGGGGGTCGGCGAGCGCGAGAGGGCCCTGGCGGCCAAGGAGAAGCGGTTCCTGGACAGCGGCCCCCACGCACTGGCGGTGGCCCAGCAGGAGGTGGCGGAGCTCCGGGCGGCGCACTCCGCCGAGGCCCAGAAGGTCTGGGAGTTCCTCGGCGGTGCCGACTCGGCTCTGGTGCCGCTCGGCTTCAGCCCGACGTGCGTGGGGGAGCCGGCGCATGAGGTGAGTCAGGTGTTCCTGGCGCTCAACTCCACCAGCTCGAGGATGCGCTCGCTAGGAGCCATCCTTGACAACCAGCTGGAGGCCGAGGGACGGATGCTGGTGAAGGAGGTGGTGACGCACATCCTGTCCTGCTACCGGAGCTGGTACCCCGACGTCTCCCTACAGCCGGTCCTCGAGGGGCCCATCGCCGAGAGGGAAGAGGCCGCCAAGTCTGAAGTTTCGGATGCGGTGGCACTCATCGCCTCAAGGTTCCAGCGGAGCGGCTGAGGGCTCCCCGGGCGTCTGTTTAAGTTTTTGTCTTTCTGTTTCTGTCTTGTGGCTGGCTGTGATGACAAACTCTTTATTTGTGTGATAAAAAATCTGTCTGTGGTGCCCTTTTATACTCAGCTTGCTTTTATTTCCAGCAATGTCTTCCAGCTGCTTGTTGTTCCTTAACTTCCAGGACCTGCCGTCCCCCAAAGTATGGCCCCCTGACAGGCGTGGCCAGTTGTTATGGGCACACCTGTCATACACTTAGGGTTTAGGGCGGACCGGTGCAGGAGGAGCCTAGGATTCGTAGGTAGCATTGCCGTAGCTGAGTATGCAGGTATGTCAACAGCGGCCCCCTGGGGGTGCCGCCGGAGCTTCAGTTCCGCAGTGGCCACCATCTTTATGGAGAGGTCAACAGCGGGCCCCTTGGGGGTGCCGCCGGAGCTTCAGGCCGACAGTGCCCGCCATCTCCAGCGAAAGGTCGACAGCGGGCCCCCTGGGGGTGCCACCGGAGCTTCAGGCCGGCGGTGCCCGCCATCTTCAGCGAAAGGTCGACAGCGGGCCCCCTGGGGGTGCCGCCGGAGCTTCAGGTCGGCGGTGCCCACTGTCTTCACGGGTACTCTGACGGTGGTTGCTGGAATAACTTCCTCAAAGACCTGTACATAGATCAAAAAAGAGAAGTAATTCTGTCCGCTAGTCACTTTACCCCTGCTCTTTTTGTAGTGTCGCTTGACTTACGATCCTGGGTTGACTCGTGGGGCTTGGGTAATTCAGTGCTTCTGCACCTAGGACTCGTCGTCCATACTACCCAAGGGTGGTCCATCTGGCCCCCAGTACTCGGCTGTAGCACTGGGGAGGCAAAGCGCACAGGCTTAGGGTACGGGGCCAGGCTAAGCAGGCTGTGGCCCTGGACCTCCCGCTCGGCGTAAGCCTTTTCCGGGGGAGACCATCTGGAGACACAGGCCCCCGAGTATTGGAACATCCGAGGCCCCAGTCGCATTGCAGGTACCTCAAGCAACCCCACCTGCAGTCCAGACAGCAAGGCTCCCACTATTGCTAAAGCAGGGGAAAAACGACAGCGCTCATGATAGATCACGAGCTATGGCGGGCTTACAGCAACATCATAAAAATTAAAGATAATTTTTGAATTGACAAACCCTAGACCAGGCAGGACAACATTCTTTCATTGTAGTTTCTCATAAGGTGGAGCAGAATTTACAAGGGGAATAACCTGACCTGGGTGTCAGATGAAGTCGAGTGCACCTACTTAGGGTTCTGGACCAGGCTAAGCGGAATGTGCACTCGGAGCCCCATCGCCTTATGCTAAGTGTTGTCCTGAGGCAGTATGTAACTTTTACAATGAAATAGCGTTGCCCCAACCCTGGTCTAGGGGTAGAACTTACGGAGGTGCTCGATGTTCCATGGGTTGGGTAATCGTTGTCCATCCTCCGTAGCCAGGCGGACGCATCCTGGGCAGCAAACTTCTGTTACCCGGAAGGGACCCTCCCAGCTGGGGGAGAGTTTGTTAGACCCATCCCAAGGAGTATGCGGCGCAACACCAGGTCATCTACCTTTAGCTCCCTACTTCGCACGGTCCTCTGATGGTAGCGCCGGAGCGCCTGCCTGTACCGTGCATTTCGGAGAGCCACTCGCACTCGTCCCTCGTCGACGAGGTCCAGGTCTTCACACCGGAGCTGGTCCTGTGCGGCTTCGTCGTACCTCCGGGCACGGGGGGGGGGGGGGCATGGTAATTTCTGGGGGAGGACGGCCTCTGCCCCATACACCAAGAAGAATGGCGTTTCCCCTGTGGCCCGGCTGGTTGATGTCCGCCTAGCCCACAGCGCACACGGAAGCTCATCCACCCAATTTGCACCATGTTTCTCAAGGTGTGAGAATGTGTGAGTCTTGAGGCCCTTGAGGATCTCTGCATTGGCTCTCTCGACCTGCCCATTGCTCTCTGGATGAGCAACTGATGCATAGCAGACTTGGATCCCCAGGTCCTCGCAGTATTCCTGGAACGCTGCACTTGTGAACTGGGTCCCGTTATCAGTTATGATTCTGTTCAGGACCCCGAACTGGAAGACGATCGACTTGATGAATTTTACTGTCGACTGCTTGTTGATGGTGACAACTGGGCCAGCTTTCGGCCACTTGATGAACTTATCTACAGCGACGTAGAGATGCCGGAATCCTCCGACGGCTCTGGGAAAGGGTCCCAGGATGTCCAACCCCCATACATCGAATGGCCATGAGGGAGGGATCATCTGCAACGCCTGAGCTGGTGTGTGGATCCGCTTGGCATGGAACTGGCACGCCTTGCATCTCTTTACCATCTCGGCGGCATCCTGGAGTGCTGTCGGCCAGTAAAAGCCATGCCGAAAGGCTTTACCAACCAGCGTGCGGGAGGACGTGTGGTTCTCGCACTCGCCTCCATGGATCTCTGCGAGCAGGTCGCAACCCTCCTCCCGGGTAATGCATCGCAGTAGGATGTCGTTGGTGCCACACCGGTAGAGATCCCTTCCACCAGCGTGTACCTTTTAGCCATACGAACAATCCTTTCTGCCAGGGCATGTTCTTCGGGAAGGATATTGTCCTTCAAGTAGTCCCGGACCTCCGAGATCCATGCATCGGGACTTGCTTGAGCTTCTGGATCTTGGGCGCCCGGTAGCTCCGAGCCCTCGGTGGTGCATACGATCCTTGGCGGACTCCATGGTAGCAGGGTCGTGGGGACTACCAGCTTCGAGGTGCTAGGCTCGCCCCCTTCGCCCGGCTCGGCTGCCCGGGCGGTTGGTCGCGGTAATGTCCTTGCAAAGACTCCTTGGGGCACTGGGGCCCCTGTGGAGGCCTTCGTTGACAGGTCGTCTGTGATTGAGTTGTCGGCTCGGTGTACATGGCACAAGTCCAAGACTTCAAAGTCCTTTTCCAGCTTCCGGGCGTGCAGCAGGTATGCTGCTAATTGAGGGTCGTTGCAGCTGCACTCTCCTCTGGCTTGCTTGATGATCAGTTGAGAATCACCTTTAGCCAGAAGCTGTCGGACACTGAGGGTCAGGGCAATCTTCAGCCCAAAGATTAGGGCTTCATACTCCGCCATGTTGTTTGTCGCCTTGAAGTCGAGGCGCACCATGTACTTGAACTGCTCCCCAGTCGGGGTGAGAAGCAGGACCCCAGCGCCAGCCCCCTGCTTCCGCGAGGAACCGTCGAAGTAGAGCGTCCAGGGGGTCTCGATGAAAATTGGAGCCTTCGGCACCGTTTCACCGTTGTCCGGGCCCCCCGGGTTGCTTGGTGATGGGGTCCATTCGGCCAAGAAGTGCGCCAGTGCTTGGCTTTTGACTGCATGTCGAGGTAAGAACTCGAGCTCGAACTCAGCCAGCTCCGCTGCCCACTTGGCAATGTTTACAGTCGAATTGGGGCTGTGGAGTATGGTTTTCAGTGGGAAGGAGGTGACCACTGAAACCCGGTGAGCCTGGAAGTAATGCCGGAGCTTCCTCGACGCTATGAGCACTGCATACAGCAGCTTGTGTACCTCCAAGTATCTTGTTTTTGCTTCATGTAGGACCTCACTGACGTAGTAGACTGGCCGTTGGGAGGTCCGAACCCTCCCTGGGGGGTCCTGGGCTCCTTGCAATGCGTCTGCCTCCTGGGGAATGTGGCTTCCAGGGTCTAGCTGGGCCTCCGGGGGCTGGGACCCGTAAGGCACTTGGTCACTGAAACTCACAGCGGGGGGGGGGGGGGGGGGGGGGGGGGGGGCTCTTCTGTGTTCGGGCCTTGAGGCTCGGCCTCCCCCTCTGGGGCTCCTTCTGGTGCTTGTTGCGGTACTAGCTCCGGCCGCTCTGCAACCAAGACCATGCTGACCACTTCCGTTGTTGCGGTGATATACAACAGGAGCGGTTCGTCGGGTTCTGGCGCCACCATAATGGGTAGCGTCGTCAGGTGTTTCTTGAGCTCCTGGAAGGCCGCTTCAGCTTCCTCAGTCCACTCAAAGGGTCCTGACTTCCACAGAATCTTGAAGAAGGGCAGGGCTCGCTCAGCCAGTCTTGAGATGAACCGACTGAGGGCTGCCAAACATCCTGCAAGCTTCTGCACGTCCTTGATGCGGGCCGGCGGCCGCATCAGTTCTATCGCCTTGATCTTCTCTGGGTTAGATTCGATCCCTCGGTGTGATACCAAGAAACCAAGGAGCTTCCTTGCAGAAACCCCAAAGACACACTTGTCGGGGTTCAACATTGTGCGTGTCGTGCGCAACTTGCTGAAGACTCTGGCTAGGTTGTCTAATAGGGATGTGTTGTCCCTGACCTCCACCAGATCTCTAATGAGGTCCCCGAATGTCTTATACATTGCACGCACAAAGGTGGGGAGAGCATTCTTGAGACCATAAGGCATGGAGACATAACAATACAGGCCGTCTACTGTTATGAAAGCAGTGTGTTCCTCATCTTCCCTAGACATGGGTATTTGGTGAAAACCGGAATACGCATCTAGGAAACACAGAAGGTCACAGCCTGATGTTGAGTCTACTATTTGATCTATCCTAGGAAGAGGGAATGGATCCTTGGGACATGCCTTATTGAGATTGGTGTAGTCGATGCACATCCGGAGCTTCCCGCCAGCCTTGGGAACGACAACAGGGTTGGCCAACCACCGTGGGTGGTGAACCTCCCGGATGAAACCAGCATTGATTAGCTTCTTGATTTCTTCACGGATGAAGTTCTGCCGCTCGATGGACTGTTTCCTGGGCTTCTGCTGTACCGGTCGGGCGTCGGGGTAAATCTTCAGATGGTGCTCAATCACCTCCCTGGGAATCCCGGGCATTTGTGATGGTTGCCATGCAAACACATCGAAGTTGCCCCGGAGGAAGGTGATGAGCGTGCATTCCTATTTGCTGTCCAGGTTCCCCACGATACGGGTTGTCTGGGTAGCCTAGGAGCCAATCCTGACGACCTTCACAGGGACGTCATCGTCGTTGGCAGGTTACACACGAGGTGCAACAGCGGAGGCTCGCTGCATCGGGCCTTGCTCTGGCCGACTCTCCTTCGAGCCTCCTGGGGCCGGAGCCCTCCCCGCTGCAAGTGCTTGGAGCTGCTCCAAGGCTGACACTGCGACTGAGCGGTCCCCTCTGATCCTGAGGACACCGGAAGGCGTCGGCATCTTCAGGACGAGGTAGCCTTAGTGGGCTACAGCCATGAACCTGTAGAGGGCTGGCCTCCCGATGATTGCGTTGAAGGGGAGGTCAACGTCTGCCACGTCGAATAAAAGCTCTCCGTACGGTAGTTCTCCGGGGTCTCGAAGGTCACCGGGAGGTGTATGTTACCATACGGGAGGATTTGCCCAGGTCCGACACCCGAGAACGGGCTCGAGGGTGTGAGCTGGGACATCGACAGCTGCAGCTTCCCGAAAGCCGCCGTGGAGATGAGGTTGAGGCCCGCCCCTCCATTTATCAACACGTGAAAGACCTTCACGTTGGCGATGGTCGGGGACACCAGCAGCGGGAGCACTCCTGCCCCTGCCATGTTCTTCGGGCAGTCAGAAGCGTCGAAGCTGATCGCCGTGCTCATCCACTTGTGGTGGGGAGCCGGACTTGGGGTGGGGGCCACTGTAGCCACTGCCCGTCGCAGGGTTTTCACCGCGTTTCGGGACGTGGGGTCGGTGGCTCCCCCGTAGATGACATGGAGGGTCTTGCGGCGCTCCTTATCACTGCTGGAGTCGGAGTCGCCACCCTCGAAGACGGCCTTGACCGCCCACTGGGGTTCCTGGAACCCCATCTTGCTGTCATCCTCCTTCTCAGGATCATCCTTCTGCTTGCCCTCCCTCTGGCGGGGGGGGGGTGGTGCACCCTCCTGGCGCTGCTGCCTCTGTTTCTGTTCGCGGAATCGTTTCATGAATCTCTTCACTTCCTGGCACTCGCTAGCACTGTGGCTATTTGTACGGTGAACCGGGCACTTGAAGTCAGGCTCCTCGAGATCAGGCGACTGCCTAGGGCGCTTGTCTCGGCGCGACGCTCGGGCTCCGCCGGGCGCCGCAGCCGCCATTGCCTGGGCTCCGGGCTTTGGCCTGTTTTTGCCACTGCCCTTCTTCTTCTTCTTGCCGCTGCTCCTCGCAGAGGCTCCTTCCTCAGTCGAGGTGGCTTCCCTTGCTTCTAAGGATGGCTGGGAGTGCCAGTTGCGCCCCTCAGCTGCCCTAGCACATCTGTCTGCCAGGGAGAACAGCTCGGAGACATCACGCACCTCGTGCATGGCTAGCTTCTCGAGCATCTTCTTGTCCCTCACACCTTGTCTGAACGCGACGATAACCGATGCGCTAGCAACATGAGGGATGGTGTTCCGTACCTGGGAGAACCGCTGGATGAACGATCGTAGCGACTCTCCAGCGCGCTGTCTAATGGCATGAAGGTCAAGCTCGGTGCCGGGGCACTTGTAGGAACTGCCGAAGTTAGCCACAAACTGTCGGCACAACTCATCCCAGGAGGTTATGGACCCCTGGGGCAGGTTCATAAGCCATGACCGAGCTGGGCCGGTCAGGACGACGGGGAAGTAGTTAGTCATAATGGCCTCGTCACCTCCTGCAGCCAGTATCGCAGTGGTGTAGATCTGCAGGAACTCGCTCGGGTTGACGCTCCCGTCGTACTTCTCTGGCATGTGGGGCCGGAACTTTCGTGGCCAGACCACGAAACGGAGGTGAGGCGCTAGCGCTGCACACCCTTGGCTAGGGCTGACTGGTGCCGGTGGCGGCAGTGCATACCCTGGGTGAGCAGGCGGGCCTGCGCACACCTGGTGCTGGAGTGGTGTTGCATACGCCTGTGCAGGAGGCGCGACGTACGTCTGGTGTGGTGCAGGCACAGCATGAGCCTGGGGCACGGGGCCCGGCACGTTGTAATCTGCCTCGAGGTTGCGCTGACGTTTCCTCTGGCGCTCGATGGTGTCTCGGCAGTCCTCTCCGGCCCTGCGGCGCTGCAGGCCGGCTCTCAGATCTGTTGTTGAGATCCTGGTTGAGCGTGAGTCTGCCGTCCACCGGTCAACTGTCGGCATTCGCGACAATAACACAAGCATCGGTTGGGCATGTGTTTCCCTCGGCGGAGGCGCGTTGAGTGCAGCGGTGACAAGGTGGTCGACATTGTTGATCCACTGCTGAGCTGCTCCCTAAGGGGCATCCCCAACAGGAGGGTTGTGGAGTAGTGCGCGCGCTGCCGCGAGCTCACCCTCCGGGCTTGCAACCGGTGGCACCGTGATTGCTGTCATGGCCGGAGTACGCCGTGGAGTGGTGTGTCGGCCTGCAGCCGGTGAAGTGACTACGGGGCGACGCGAAGGTCCTGACCTTCCTACCCTAGAGCAGTAGCCTACCTTAGAGCGGGATGACGCCTGATCCTCTGCCACTGTCTATCACCGAGACTGCGCCCTGGATGATCCGGCGTTGGATTGGTCGTTCACCATTGCTGCTGCTGGAGATCTTGATGGGGAAAAAGCCCCCTACCTGGCGCGCCAAATGTCGAAGGTCGTAAACGACAATTCCCCCGGACCTGCTTAGAGTGCAGCCCATAGAGGTTCTTCGGATTCACGAGGGCTAGTCCCAGGAGATCGAGCACAGCAGGATGATGAACACAGGGGATTTACGTGGTTCGGGCCGCCGGAGCGTAATACCCTACGTCCACGGGAGTGTTTGTGTATTGCCTTGCTTGAGTGTGTATGAGCCTTGGTCTAATTTTTCGTCCTCTGTGAAGGCCGTCTGCAGAGCCCTTTTATAGTTCAAGGACTCTGCAGTCACAAGGTGGGTCCCAGTACCCGACAGGTGGTCCTGGGGAGTGCCAAATCCTATACAAGATCTAGGATTAATTGCTATCTACTTCCCTTTGTCAGGGATGTCAATGCGCCGTCCCGCCGCGTCGTGCGCCAGGGCTACACATAGTTGGTGATGATGGTGGTGCACGTCTTGTCCTTGTGGCCCATTCGTCCGTCTTGCGACGCGGGTCTGTACTGGCTACTTGGACAAGATAGGACACTGGAGCTTTGACTTTCGCAAGCGCGACTCAGCTTGCCTGGGGAAGGCGCGCGTACTTAATGCTTGTCTAAGCAGCGCACACATTCCTTTATTGCGGCTTTCTACCGCACTGAGTTGGCTGTCCGCCACGTGGTTGCGCCGGAGCCTGTCTCTACGGGAAGCATAGCACTCGACAGAACAGGCCACGTGGTGCATTCGGAGCCCACCCCTATGGAGGGGTGGGGGCTCGGCCCAGCAGGCCACGTGGTAGCTCTGGTGCCTTTCCCTGCGAGGGTGCGGGCTTGGCCCTGAGACTCCGATTGGCCATGTGGCGGCTCCGGAGCCCACCTCTGCGGGAAGCATAGCACTCGACAGAACAGGCCAAGTGGTGCATTCGGAGCCCACCCCTATGGAGGGGTGGGGGCTCGGCCCTGCAGGCCACGTGGTAGCTCCGGTGCCTTTCCCTGCGAGGGTGCGGGCTTGGCCCTGAGACTCCGATTGGCCACGTGGCGGCTCTGGAGCCCGCCTCTGCGGGGAGGCGTTGGTCCGGTCCTGCCGTCCACGTGGCAGCTTGGGAGCCTCCCCCGACGGGGAGGTAGGAGCTGGTCCTTCCCTCCTCAATGTGGATGCCTCGGAGTCGGCCTCTTAGGAAGAGGCGGAGTCCTTAGCGGTTTTTTCCTGTGCGCGGGGGTACCCGGTCTGCAGGGTACCGACAATGTGCATGTTGTTTGCCACTCTACTACTACAATACATGAGGCAAAACATACGTACACATATTTTCGGAGGAAAATATAAAATAGGTAATACAAATGGCGTGTGTACACATCTGATCCTAACACTCCTTAGTTGAATTAAACGCCGAACATAGTTTACCTAAGTTGATACTGAGTGCAACGGGGGTATTTTCTCTTACACAAAGCATCCAAACCGACTTCTTTTGCACGACGAGCTCTCTCACGCATGCAATCTCGCTCAGCCTCTCGTCCTTGTGCTGCGATGCATTCCTCCTCTGCAGCTTTGCGATCACACTCTGCGAACCATTGTCGAATTTCTTCTTGCCTCTTACGACGACGCTCCTCCTGTGCAGCTCTATTCCTCCTCGCTTGCTATATTCTTTTATCTCACTCCATTTCTTCTTTGAACTTCCAATATGCATGTCGAGCCATTCTCTAAACCTCCTCGATGTCTTCTGTCGATTGTTCCTGGTCGATATAGTTCTTGAAGTCGCAAAGAGGTGGTGGTGACTGCACAAATTTTGGCACAAAAGATTAGATTGTATAGCTTTCATAAAAACGGAAATAATATTGCATATTACCTATTTTCTACCACCTAAAAGAAATGGGCACGTTCTGTGAGAAAGATCATACTCGTAGTTGTCGCACATCCAAAGTCGGCAACCATACGAGTAACCAGGTCGAAGATCTCTTACAAACTACAATCAGTGCCACAAAAACACATTGAATGTTGTAATTCTTCGGGGATTAGAAACTTTTCTCTATTCGTGGGTGGTGAGTTATCGTCCATGGTACTAAAGTATATGGAATGATTGTAGTGAGTGTGTGCTGCAGCTGTTAGCGAAGTGAGTGTTATATAGACGAACGGATGATGGTGTATGGACCTAGTGTAGGAGAAATTTCATCTCTGAGATGGATAATTGTGAACAGACATTTCACGTGGTCTGACATGGAGCAGTGCAATTTTGTTTTTCTCTTATACGAGATTCGCCTGATATGGAGCAGTGCAACTTCGTTTTTCTCTTGTACGAGATTCGCCTGCCATGGATCTGGTCATGTCGTGGATAAGTTTCACGTGAGTTTTTGTCGTATTTTATGTAGATAAGATTTGTCTTACAACATTCGTCTCACAAGTTAGAAAGTAGTATGGCAAGTCGCAAAGTAGGAAGACGATAAAGTAATTTTAACAATCTTTTCATTCAAAACATACTTGTTATACATGGGAACCATACTTCTGATACATATGAAACATACTTCTGATACATGTGAAACATATTTTGCTACTTGGCTACTACTTGTGATGCGGACAGTTGCAAGACATGTTATTGCAAACGCCATTTTCATCCTCATCATTCGTCTGACTTGTACCAGGATAAAATTCCATTTGTTAAAGTTCCATTTCATCTAGTTCACCCACCAAATATTGATTGCGAAGTTGTACATGTTTAATGTACTCTCGAGTAGCCTTAATAGGTGGTGGATCAACCCAGAGTGTATATCCACAGTTTTCATCATCATAGTAAGCCTAAAACCAAAAGTATTGTCAGTAAAACTGCATATATGAAAGATGTTTTGAAAATGATATTTAGTACTTACTCCACCAACAGGACAACGAAAGAAACAACGACCGTTGTCGTCTCCTTCGTCCATCATTTGCACAATACAATCTAGGCCACAACGACACTTATGCCACTCTTGTTTGCTGCCATCGTATGGTCATAGTGGATTAAACAGGCTAAAATCACTCTTAGTAAAAAACAGGAACTCGTCTAATGGTGGTTCATACCAAGTTGGACCTCCCATCAAGTAATTTTCAGGCACTGCTATAAATTTTTCACCTCCTCGCGTACCACGACTTGTACTCGCCATTGTTTCACCTCTACGCCTACCTCGACCTCTACTCGTCATTGTTAGCGTGAAGAACACAAGGACGCACGAGTAGTCATATTTATATAGGGCGATGAGTGCACAGTCGTTCTTCTCTTGTACGAGATTCGTCTAACATGTATCTATTGATGTCGTGGATAAGATTCGTCTGACACAATAAAGTGCAATGTCGTTCTTTTCTTGTACGAGATTCGTCTGACATGTATCTTTTGATGTCGTGGATAAAATTTGTCTAACACAATAAAGTGCATTGTCATTTTTATAAAAGAATGATAGAAATATGAAAGATATAGTCCATAAAGAAAACATAACATAGTTCTTCTCTTCTACAATATAACACACACATACATGGGTACACATTACTAACGTCTACCACGCTTGTTGTCAAACCTACGCGCAACATTCACATGAACCCAATAGTAAGACATGCGCGAAGGAGCTGCCCTCCTCCGCCACTGCTGAACAGGCGCTAGTGTCTCAAACTGCTATGAAGGTTGAGTCAGAATGGGAGCACCATCCAACGGCGATGCAGGAACTGTATCCTGCTGCGACATGTCCACCAGGTAGTGTCGATCTGGAAAGGTGAAGCTGGAGGACTGTCGTGGTGCGTCTATGACCCGGACAACGTAGTATCATAATCTGTTATGCCCTCTCCTGCATTGGCATAACATATATAGTTAGCAAGTTCATTGTGTCCATTATGTATTTAAGTAGGAAAATTTGTTGCACGTCATACCTGCGCCCATATGTGGCACATGTGTGGACGGGTCTGCCAAGTCTGAAGAAGGAACCCAAGAATGTATCTGTGCCAACGGGTCTAGAAAATCCCAACCAGGTACCTGTGTGGACGGGCCTAGGGGCCAAGCAGGAGGTACCTGTGTGGACGGGTCTAGGGCCCAAGCAGGAGGTACCTGTGTGGACGGGCCCAGAGCCCAAGCAGGCACTTGTGTGGATGGGCATAGGACTGTAACATCCTAATTTTCGCAACAAATAAGTTGCGCTCATATATATTTAATTATCTACAGTATTCTTGCACACTAATGAAATTACACTGTCAAAAGAGAAGTAGTAATAAATAAAATAAAAGAAATTAAAAGAGAAAAAATCAATTAATAAATATATACACATATCTATGTCACCAACATATATATAACCATTAATTTAATCAAAGGTGAATAATGATTCTGGTTATAAAACAAATAAAATGAATAGGTGAAATGGAGTAACAAACATGTTATGAAACAAAACTAACGCCAGAGCAGCCATAAAGTTCAGTTACGAACAAATAAAAAAAAAGGATATAAAGGATAGGGACCACGCTGCAATCCCTACAACAAGGACAGCTCACGCCACTTTTGTCACGCTACCTTGTTCCATTTGCAAGCTGGCCCTTCTCTTTATCCCTAATAGCAGGAAACACCCTTCTTCTTCCTTCAGCCAAAACGGGTAGCACGTTTTCTTCTCTGGCCAAAACTATGACCCGGGAGCACACAATGGCAGGGAGCTGAGCTCGCTCTCCTTCCTTCTCTGTTTCCCCAGAAGTCTCCAGAACCCCTGTATAGCATGCTAATCTGGCAGTCGCTGCTCCGGCGACACGACCCTTAGTGCACCACCCTGAGCATCTCATGCCAAGCAAGAAAAAAAGGGAGCCGCATACTGCCAGCCATGTAAACTAAGCCGTGGGTCCCTGGATCAAACCACCCCCCGTGTGGGCTGAGAAGCTTTGACCCAAACTATAAGACAAATCCCTTAGTTAAATATTAATCCAGCCACCAAACTATAAATTCCATATCTTACTCATAAAAACCCTGATTAATCTAATTATTCCTCTAAAAGTCATATAAAATCATATTTTATATAATACAACCAAATTTGTACGATGTGTTGACATATGTTTGTCTTGCTTTGTATGCTTGTTTGTGTGTGCGTTACGGAGCAGACCCAGTACCGGAAGAGAATCCGGAGGAGCTAGCTGAGCAGGAGAACGACACAACCGACGGTAGCGAAAGGAAGTTCCACTGACCCCTTTTGATCATATTGTTCCTATGTGAGGTTCATCCATTGTATCCAGTAGATTAAGTCATTGCATTTGTTGCACGTGAGATGGTTGAGGGACAGAGAGAAGCCATATTACCTTTTATTTATTGCATATTGTTATGATGAGATTATGCATGATGATATTGCTCCTTGTTTGTTGTATGGGTGGTGAGAGTATGAGTTGTGACCGGGGCAGACGGGTTAGTGCTAGTGTAAGTGCTACCGTGGTGGTAGACTTACGACGAGTTCTATCATGGGGGTAGACTCGTGTGTTTGAGTATGGAGGTTGTCCTGGTGAGCCTTAAGGACCGAGTTGTTTTGACATCCTACCTAGCTTCTTTCAGTACGACCACATGTCCCTGTATGGGTGGGGTTTAGCCTAATCGCAGTGGCTAGCTCGACAGTCGTCCACGGTGGAGAGAGAGAGAGTTATGTTGAGAGATTATTGAGCTCATTGACGATACTGATATTGGGTTGGGGACGACTGGTCTGGGTGATGTTTCGACTGGGTGTCGGTTATGTCGGGCTATCTTTGATGGTCCGTGCATGTGGGTAAAGCGTACAACCTCTGCAGAGTGTAGAACCCGTTCGGACGACTGTGTCCTCGACATAGGACAGGTTCTGGTGTGGTCCTAACAACTAGAAAGCCACTTACCGAGAGTTGAGTTGAGAGGAGTTTGGGGTTGAGATATTCAGTTGCATTAGTTTGCATTAGGTTGCATTGTTCTTTATTTTATGCATTGCATTTATATTTGATTTGATCCCCTCCCGTAGGGCGAGGTGGAGCTTGTGGAGTACTTTTGTACTCAAATGTTGTTGATATGTTTTTTCAGAGGATCCCGACTTCGTGCCGGAGGATTTCGAGTAGGGTCACGTCCGCACCTAAGTTCGTGTGTAGTGGAACCATGGATGACGAGGATGTACTAGTCGTGTTGGCTACTATTATAGCTATGTTGTTAGCCGTTATTGTGTTTATCCATAAGGCTATGTCGTTGAAATAAAGCTATGTATGGTTGTGGTTCCACTTGTAATGTAATATTATGTACCAAACTCTATTCTTGGTAATAATATTATATGTTTAGTTCCGATCTTATGGGTCGGGACGCTTCAAGTGGTATCAGAGCCATACTTGGCTGTAGGATGCGAACCCTAGGGCGTAGGTGACTGTAGGAGACCCTAGAGTGGTTTTTCTATAGGACCCTTGAACGTAGGACCTTAGTGATAGGTTTTGCTCTCATCTAACCCTCATGCATTGTTTTAAGCCAGATGTGTGACGACCGTATCACCACCTGCTGCATCAACGAAGATGGCTTCCCCAAGGTGGTCTATGCCGCCATGGTACTTGGTTTTTCGGACCGTCCGGAGTACGTGGGTCATGAGTTCATGGAGCATGGCACTGAAAGCTGTGAGGTCACTGTGCACATCGGCGCCAGTGAGAGGTTCCTGGAGATGAAGCCATGGAACGTCACCGCCACTGGATGCCGCATGAAAGACACTTGCCAACTTGTGGCCCGCAAAGCTCTGAAGTACCTGTGCCACATGTTTGATTGGCATCTGGGTTCTACACCCATGAAGTGCTTCCCGTCGTTGGATCGTAGTCATCCTGCATGGATGGCTCGAATCCGCAACCTTGAAAGCCTTAGGTCCATCGAAGATGACCCCACAGTTGTCGCCATGTCAGGCTATTTATTGAGCCTAGACGATATGTGCGACTAGATGAACCAGCGTGTGAAGACCCTCGTCAAGCGTGCAGAGACCTTGGAGACGCGTTGGCGAAAGGCTAAGCTAGCCTTAGCGCAGGCTGAGGCCCGTGTTGCGAGCGCCGAAAGTCGTGGCGCCTTGGCAGAGGAGAACCTTAGGGAGCAAGCCGACCGCCATAGCCAGCTCCTCAGAGGTGTGTACCTCGTAGACCGAGCCAAGCGCAAAGATCGCTAGGCCTGTGAAACAGCCGAACCGCCCCGAAGACCAGGATGTAGGACCTAGTACTCAGGCAGAGGTCCGGGCTGACCCTTAAGGGGACGCACTTAGGGACGACATGCCAAATGTACCATGTACCCGTTTGCTTGAATGAATGAATGTTTGGTGTGTTGTTTGCAGTGTTTGATGTGTGTGTGGTTTGTATGGTATAAAAGTATATACTTATATATTACTAAATTAATATGTGTATATATATACATACACATACATAAATTAATAATAATAATAATTAAATAAAAAATAAAAAATAGCAAGATAATAATAATACTAATTATAAACTAAGTAATATTTACATCAACATACCCTAGTAAATATAATCTAAACCCCATGCTTTCCACGTCGCAGATGTCTCGCGCTCGAGCCGAGTCAGGAACGGACACGAGGCGGAACAAGGACTGTGTGAGATACCGTCTGCACTGCACGATCATGAGACAACGGAGAGTGCACCTGTCCTACTAGCCCCACATGCACCAGCCTATGACCTGACTGCCATTTTGGACTGCCAGACTGGACTCCTCGAGATGCTGGCGAACACACTTGCTGCTCAGGGCAACAATGGCATCAGCAACCGCCAGCCAGCGCCTCAGAACAATCACCAGATCGCGGACTTCAACAGGATGAACCCACCCAAGTTTGCTGGATCTGAGGACCCCATTGAAGCAGATGACTGGTTAAGAGAGATTGAGATGAAACTTGAGGTGGTCCATGCTAATGAGCAGGATAAGGTTCTACTTGCAGTCCAACAGCTGAGAGGACCTGCTTTAGCATGGTGGCACAGCTACAGAGAAATGCATGCAGATGCCAAGACCATGATTTGGGATGACTTTGTGAAGTTATTTAGGGAGCACCACATCCCTAGTAGCATTGTGAAGCTGAAGAAGGAAGAGTTCATAAACCTTAAGCAGAAGGGCTTGACTGTAACAGAGTATCTTCGTAAGTTCACTGGATTATCCCGTTATGACCCTCATGCGGTTGATACGGAAGAGAAGAAATAGGAAGCCTTCCTTCGCGGTATAAACACAGAGATTAAGAAGTTTCTGGAAGCATCTGTGTATCCAGATTTTAGTACCATGGTCAACAAGGCTATCACCACGGAAAAGAACATAGAGGATGAGCTTCAGGAAAAGAAAAGGAAATTTGAGGGGAAGAATGTGTTCCAACAGTCGAAGTTTCAAAGGACTATTCAACCTACTTATTCAGGACAGAGGACCCAGTAGCCAGCTTACTTTATGCAGAAGACCCACCAACCTACTCATTCTGGACAGATAAGTCAAAGTGGTTTATCCTACAAGGCACCAACTACTACCTTCAAGCAACCAGTGCAGCCTGCTAAACCCCAGGGCTCCTTCCGCCCTCAGCAGTCTGGATTCATTCACACACGTGACCAGAGGATTTGCTTCAGCTGTTGTGGGCCTGGCCACATTGTCGTTAACTGCCCTTACAAGAACAAGCCAGCACCATCCGTTGTCTCCAACTCTGTTAATGGACCGAGGCAACCAGTTGGAGGTAACTGTGGAGCAACATCAAGGACCCAACAATCATTTGGAAAGGCCACGGTGAACCATGTCTACGCCGAGGAGGCAGATGTAGCACCAGGAGTTCTGCTTGGTGAGTTCTTGGTTCAGTCAGTTTTGGCTTCAGTATTGATTCTGGTGCATCACATTCCTTTATATCATCACACTTTGTAGAGACACCAGATATATCTGTGGTAGCCCTTAAGAGGCCCTTAATAACCCGGTCACCGAGAGGTTATATACCCTGCCACTTAGGAGTTAACAACATCCCTTTAATCCTAAGTGGGGTAGTATTCTTGGTTAACCTAATAGTGCTTGACTCCCATGGGATAGATGTGATCCTTGGTATGGATTGGTTAGCCAAGTGCAACAGGAGCATAGCTTGTGCACAGAGGGTAGTGACAGTGACAAACCATGAAGGAAAGACTGTCACATGTCACATGAAGCCTAGCCTAGCTGAGCCGGTAATAAATCACATAAAGGCATAAACACCCCAAGAAGTGCCAGTAATTAAAGAGTATGTTGATGTGTTCCCTGAGGAATTATCGGGCATGCCACCAGAAAGGGAAGTGGAGTTTTCCATTGACCTAGTCCCCAGAACTGCCCCAATAGCTAAGAGACCTTACAGGATGGCAGCCCCAGAACTACCGGAGTTAAAGAAACAGTTGGATGAGCTGCAAGAGAATGGATATATAAGGCCTAGTGCATCACCATGGGGCGCACCAGTCCTCTTCGTAGAAAAAAGGATGGAAGTAAGAGGCTCTGTGTGGATTACCAAGCTCTTAATGCAGTAACCATCAAGAACAAGTATCCTCTACCTCGGATTGATGACCTATTTGACCAGTTAAAGGGGGCCAAGTTCTTTTCGTAGATTGATTTAAGGTCTAGGTATCATCAAGTGAGGATTAAACCTGAAGATATACCCAAGACAACATTCCTGACTCGCTATGGACAATACGAGTTCACAGTGATGTATTTTGGATTAACCAATGTCCCTGCCTACTTCATGAACCTGATGGACTGAGTGTTCATGCAAGAGCTGGATAAGTTTGTCGTTGTCTTCATCGACGACATCTTGGTATATTCACGAAGTGAGGAAGAGCATGCGCAACACTTGCGTGATGTTTTGGACCGACTCAGGAGCCATCAACTTTATTCCAAGTTTAGTAAATGTGAATTTTGGTTGCAAAAAGTAAGCTTCCTTGGGCATGTGCTCACAGCCGAAGGAGTGGCAGTTGATCCAGAAAAGGTCAAAGCAGTATCATCTTGGAAGCAATCAACATCGGTCTCAGAGATCCGTAGTTTTCTTGGTATGGCGGGCTATTATAGAAGGTTCATAGAAGGATTCTCCAAGCTATCCCGACCCATGACTGAGCTTATTAGGAAGGACAAGAAGTTTGTGTGGACTGAAGCATGTGAGCGGAGTTTTCGTGAGTTGAAGGAGAGACTCACAACAGCTCCAGTCTTAGTCCTACCAGATATTCACAAGAGCTTTGTCATTTATTGTGATGCTTCTAGACATGGCCTAGGATGTGTGCTAATGCAAGAACGACGAGTGGTGTCCTATGCCTCTCGTCAGCTAAGGCCACATGAGCAAAACTACCCGACTCATGACTTGGAATTGGCAGCAGTAGTGCATACTCTTAAGATTTGGAGGCACTACTTGATCGGTAACAAGTGTGAGATCTATACAAACCATAAGAGTCTTAAGTACATCTTTACCCAGCCTGACCTCAACCTAAGGCAACGGAGATGGCTGGAGCTAATAAATGATTATGATTTGGAAATCCACTACCATCCAGGTAAAGAAAACATGGTAGCCGAAGCTCTTAGTAGGAAGGCATATTGCCATCACTTGGTGACGCAAGTACCGTAGTTGTGCGAAGAGATGATGAGGTTGAACCTAAGTGTGGTACCTCACTCATACAACTACCACCTTAGTGTTCATCCTGTTCTGGACGACCAAATAAAGAAGTCTCAACATGAGGATGAAAAGTTGATGGAGATTAAGGGACAAACCGGTGAAGGCAAAGCTCCAGACTTTAGAGTTGATAGAGATGGAGTATTGTGGTTCAAGAAACGGTTGTGTGTGCCTTCACAAGGTCACCATCGAGACACCATCTTGGATGAAGCCCACAACTCTGCGTACTCTATCCATCCCGGAGCCACCAAGATGTATCTGGATCTTAAGCAAAAGTATTGGTGGATTGGAATGAAGGGTGACATAGCTAAATTTGTGGCCCGTTGTGATGTTTGCCAGAGAGTAAATGCCAAACATCAGAAGCCAATCGGCCTACTACAACCTTTATTGATTCCCGTTTGGAAATGGGATGAAGTGGGGATGGACTTCATCACTGGGTTGCCAAGAACCAAGAATGGCAATGAATCAGTGTGGGTAGTGGTTGACCGTATGACTAAAGTCACACACTTTATTCCCGTGCGCACTACCTAGGATGGAGAAAAGCTGACCAAGTTGTACATAGACCGTATAGTGAAGCTACACGGAGTACCCTCAAGGATAGTCTCAGATAGAGGTACCCAGTTCACATTGAGGTTTTGGAAGAGTCTACAGAAAACACTTGGAACTAAGTTGGATTTCAGCTCAGCCTATCACCCTCAGACTGATGGCTAGACAGAAAGGATCAACCAAATCTTAGAGGACATGTTGAGAGCATCCGTTCTTACCTACGGTAAAGACTGGGAAGACAATTTACCATATGCCGAGTTTTCTTATAACAACATCTATTAGACTAGTATTAAGATGTCACCATTTGAAGCTCTTTATGGAAGAAAGTGTCGGACTCCGCTTATGTGGTCAGAGGAGACCGTATTATAGAGCGACCAAACTTCATTGTCGCAACAGAAGACAAAGTAGCGGGGATCTGGGCAAATTTGAAGGCAGCTCAGTCACGCCAGAAAAGCTACACGGACAAAAGAAGGCTTGAACTTAGCTTTGAAGTCGGGTACCACGTGTATCTGAAAGTGTCTCCAATCCGTGGCACGCGCAAATTCCAAGTACGCGGAAAGTTGGCACCGCGATACATTGGTCCTTTTCCAGTCCTAAAAAGAGTAGGATCAGTCGCCTATGAGATCCAGCTACCCGAAGAGATGTCAGGTGTACACAACGTATTTCACGTGTCACAACTGAGGAAGTGTCTACGAGTTCTGCAAGAACAAGTGGTACGGGATACCCTAGACCTGCAAGATGATCTACGCTATCAAGAGGTGCCAGTTAAAATTTTGGACACTGTCACCCGAAGAACAAGGACAAACTCCGTCAAGCTTTGTCGGGTTTTGTGGAGCAGACATTCAGAGGCCGAAGCTACATGGGAAAGAGAAGACGCACTTCGTGCTGAATTTCCCTATCTTTTCGAAGGCCAAACGAATCTCGAGGACGAGATTCCACCTAAGTGGGGTAGGTCTCTAACATCCTAATTTTCACAACTAATAAGTCGCGCTTTGTCGGTACCCTGAGTACTGTATACCCCTTGAGATTGCAAAGATCTCAAGGAAGTGTCATCTACTTGATTTGAAGACCTTCGGAGGCCCACGTGTCAGACATAACCGGACCCGCTTCCCCAACATAGTTAGTCCCAGGGTCGCCACGTGTACCATCAAACCGGAGCTACCGCCCACAAGGGGCAAGCTCCGGGCTATGTACCATAACGGCACCCCCGGACCTAACCCCAGACCGAGGGAAGCTCCGGAACTGACACGTGTCTGGTGGCACCGGACCTATCCGTTTCCCACAGTATGCTCCGAAGCTGCCACGTGTCCAACCGTCGGATCTTCAGCCTCAAACCTCCGGTAGAATCCACAACGGCTCTGGATCTTCAAAGGGGAATCAAGGACTTCAAGACCCGATTAAGTGTCATTAATACTATGTTAATGACACACGATCGGACGACCCTTATTACCAGTAACGACGCTGTCAAAGCCTGTAACTCGGTCATTAAGGGTAATTAAGCGCATCAAATGTGTATCGATATTAGTAGCCACCGGGGCCACCTGTCGGGCCAGGCCAACTTGTAACGACATGTCCTTGTACTATAAAAGGACAGGCTGACGATACATAGATCGGGTCTGATCTGATAACATCTGATCTGATCTGGTCTGGTCGACTCGCACGCGCTCTCAACTCACGTCACCTGAGTTGAGTTCATACATCCAATACAACACCAACACACCCCGTGGAGTAGGGTATTACGCTCAGGCGGCCCGAACCACGTAAATCTTTGTGTCTCATGTGTCATTTTACATTTCACCTTCTTGAATCTCCGCGCGCCCACACCGAACTTCAAACTCTGCAAACACTTTTAGTAGTGTCGGGAGATCTGCCGGATCAAAACCACCGACAATTGGCGCGCCAGGTAGGGGGGCTTGAGATTTCAAGAATGGTGAACTCAGCTGCTGAATCATCCAATGGTCATCCCGTTGTTCAAGCTGCTGGGGGCAATCCCTCCAATATGCAGCCACCAGCAGGAACCTCAGTTCCAGCAGGAGTCACACTTCCACCATCGCCGCCTTCACCAGCAAATCAAGTTGGGCAGCGCGATGGTGCACCTGTGTCAATCAATGCGTCGGCGAATCATGACAACCCGAAACACGCGCTCCATGCAGCACGTGCTCTCCTTCAGCGCCCACCACCTCCGGATGCATCCCGGGATGCAACGGAGCAGTGGAGGGCCAATGTGGAACACTTGGTTGCAGCAGCAGCCGACCGCATCAGTAACTAGGGTCCTCCTCCTTCAGGACGGGTCCCGTCGCAGCGATGGACCTTGTCTGGCAGACTTGGTCCGCACGTTTCCAACAACAGGAGATGTGCTACAACACAGCAAGTGACACCGTTGCCCTCCGGGGCGCGACGCACTCACACGGTATCAAGACTTTCAACTCATGCCCTCTGGGTAGAGCTTGATCGCCGATACCGTCAACAAGATGACAGAGTCCATATCGAGCCGAGAAGCTCAGGACATTCCTGCTCCTGAAGGAGTAGGAGGAGGCTGTTCAGCCCTGGCCATGCATCTGCGTATGGTCAGATGGCCACAGAAATTCTGGCCTCACCTGCCGGAGAAGTTTGACGGGACCGTTAATCCCGTCGAATTTCTTCAGATTTACTCCACTGCTATCCTAGCAGCTGGAGGACATGAGGCCGTAATGGCCAACTATTTTCCAGTGGCTTTAACTGGGACCGCCCGGTCTTGGTTTATGAGCCTTCCACCCAACTCCATCAACAGTTGGGAGGAGTTGTACCGACAGGACAACTCCAAACCGGTCAACTGGAGAGACACCCCTCTTCCTGGTGTACGGAGCTGAAGCAATCCTTCCTTCAGAAATCACCTTGGGGTCACTCCGGGTCTGGACCTTTGACGAAGCCACGCAGGACCAGCTCCGGCGTGAAGACCTAGACCTCCTTTAGGAGGGAAGGTGCCAAGCAGCTATTCGGAATGCCCGATACTGCCAAGCCCTTCGGCGCTATCATCAGCGGCATGTACACAACCGACAGCTCGAGGAAGGCGATCTGGTGCTACGGAGAATATAATCCAGAGAAGGGTTAAACAAACTCTCCCCCAGCTGGGAGGGACCCTTCTGAGTGATTAAAGTATCCCGTCCCGGAAGCGTTCACTTGGCTACCGAGGATGGGACACCTCTCCCAAATCCTTGGAATATCGAGCACCTCCGTAAGTTCTACACTTAATATCATGGAGGTGAGTCTGTAGTAACTTGAGGTGTATGTTATAGAGTCATTGTACAGAGTCGGGTAGTTCCTCCGGGAGAACAGCCGGACCTTTCCCGGAAGGTCAGCAAAGTTTATGCAACACTTGTCACAGTCTCAGAACTAAAAATGTGGCTAGCTACCCTGGGTCAAACGAGAAATGAAACACGCTTAGCTTGGTTCCGTACCCTAAGAGTGTACTTGTTTCCCCTGTACCCCGGACCTATAATGAAAGACATCTTCATGTGAAATAGACTCCACGTGCATTTATTTTGTACAGGCTCAACATTTTTTATTTTTCTCTTTCTTGTCTATAACAAAGTTGTGCAATTCTTAAGAAATTTTAGTTCGACCAATTCATGTACAATTCGAGCTGTATTGTCAATTCTTTTGGATTCAAATATTGTTCATGGCCCACTCGCCTGAATGCCGCCAAGCCAATCTAGGGCCGGAGTGTGCTATCGACTTAGCCTGGTCAAGCACCCTAAGTACGCCACTCTACCTACACCCCGGCAGGCTGAAGTAAGGCGGGTCCAAGTACAATTGGATCTGGAAGAAAGAAGGCAACACATTCGGTTGTATTCAGAATTGTGTTTGACCTAAAACTTTCTTGGGAATCGTAAGCCGCGACGAAGTTATAGGCAAGGAGCGAATTTTACTATTTTTCTTGGCTTCAGTGTGCAAGAAAAATAAAGAATCCACGTTGATGGAGAAAAGCCGGAGCTAACAAAGCTCCGACTCCCCCTAGGTGGCTTGTGATCGATGTTAAACATTGAAAACAAGCATTACCGGAGCAACCAAGCTTCGGCAAAGCTAGGAGGGCCAGCCGTCGACGCAGAATTAAAGATGGTGAGAAGACCCCACAAGCGGAGTCTGCTGTCGACAAGCTACGCGTTGGCAAAGGTCACTGCCGGAGCTACTAAGCTCCGACACCCCGGAGGGCTAACTATCGATGCTCTACGCGTTGATAGGGACTATTGCCGGAGCTACTAAGCTCCGACACCCCGGAGGGCTAACTATCGATGCTCTACGCATTGATAGGGACTATTGCCGGAGCTACTAAGCTCCGACGATAGTTATTGTCGGAGCTTCTAAGCTCCGACAACCTCAGGAGGCCTTCACTATCAAAGACTTCGGACCGACCCCGACGATCAAGTCAAGGTTCTTACCCAGGCGAACGGTTGTCATCATGAAAGGCGGGAAGCCCGAAGGCAGCGACCTGACAAGGCGTGCATACCGATACGATTTTTGTATTGGGAACCAGCGACCTTCAATTGTGTGAGATCCGCACGCCAAAGATCTCATTTGGCGCACCCGGGATATGCCACGCGGCGAGGATTTAACTCCAAAACTATCGCCAACGGCACATCTAAAGACCTTTGAAGACTCGGCTCAAAAGTCGAAGGATGGACCCACCTCCGGCGGAATGACTTCACCCAAGGGGTCTTCCCCAGAGGTGGGCCCAGGGGGCCACTGTCGGTACCCTGAGTACTGTATACCCCTTGGGATTGCAAAGATCTCAAGGAAATGTCATCTACTTGATTTGAAGACCTTCAGAGGCCCACGTGTCAGACATAACCGGACCCGCTTCCTCAACATAGTTAGTCCCAGGGTCACCACGTGTACCATCAAACCGGAGCTACCGCCCACAAGGGGGAAGCTCCGGGCTATGTACCATAACGGCACCCCCGGACCTAACCCCAGACCGAGGGAAGCTCCGGAACTGACACGTGTCTAGTGGCACCGGACCTATCTGTTCCCCACAGTATGCTCCGGAGCTGCCACATGTCCAACCGTCGGATCTTGAGCCTCAAACCTCCGGTAGAATCCACAACGGCTCTGGATCTTCAAAGGGGAATCAAGGACTTCAAGACCCGATTAAGTATCATTAATACTATATTAATGACACACGATCGGACGACCCTTATTACCAGTAACGGCGCTGTCAAAGCCCGTAACTCGGTCATTAAGGGTAATTAAGCGCATAAAATGTGTATCAATATTAGTAGCCGCCGGGGCCACATGTTGGGCCAGGCCAACTTGTAACGGCTTGTCCTTGTACTATAAAAGGACAGACCGATGATACATCGATCGGGTCTGATCTGATAACATCTGATCTGATCTGGTCTGATCGGCTCGCACGTGCTCTCAACTCACGTCACCTGAGTTGAGTTCATACATCCAATACAACACCAACACACCCCGTGGAGTAGGGTGTTACGCTCAGGCGGCCCGAACCACGTAAATCTTTGTGTCTCATGTGTCATTTTACATTTCACCTTCTTGAATCTCCGCGCGCCCACACCTAACTTCAAACTCCGCAAACAGTTTTAGTAGTGTCGGGAGATCCGCCGGATCAAAACCACCGACACGCTTATATATATTTAATTATCTACGGTATTCTTGCACACTAATGAAATTACACTGTCAAAAGAGAAGTAGTAATAAATAAAATGAGAGAAACTGAAAGAGAAAAAAATCAATTAATAAATATATACACATATCTATGTCACCAACATATATATAACCATTAATTTAATCAAAGGTGAATAATGATTCTGGTTATAAAACAAATAAAATTGTAGGATCGAAGAGCACGTGAAAAGCTACCATAGGGGGGGGTGAATGGTAGATTTAAAAATCTTATGCAGCGGAAACAATTAAACCCCAAACCCTTTCGGCAGAAAAATGATCTGTTAAAGAAATCGTGTGTGAGACTAATCTAAACGTGTTTCACCATGACAAAAGTGATGGATATCAGAGAGAATCAAGTCACGAAGACAACACAAAAAGAATCACTCAAATCCGTCGAGAAAAACTCAAGTTATGATCGAAAGATCAAACAATGGTCAATCTGTCCTACCTGAGAAAAAAAACAGTTCTGGAACGCTGCAAAGAAACTCGTGTAGATGATAGACCACAAATCCAATGACCGTGAAATTTTGACAGATGATATATAATCAAGTTTTGAAGACAATCCAAAAAGAATCACGTCAATTGGATCTGTAAAACTCGAGTTATGATAAAACCACCAACGAAAGGTAGTGCTGTCCAGAAACTCGATGGGTAAAACTTGTCTGGAACAAGTCGGACGAACAAGGCACAAAAGTTCCTTCAAACTACGAATTTTATTCAATAGAACACAAGAGGAACAGCCCCAAAGTCGTCTATCACGAGCTCTGGGGTCCCTTGCTTATATAACCAGCCCTTAGGCCAACACAATATCAATTAGGACTCCAATCCTACTCAGATCACGAATCGTAACTTTCCATAACTGCTCAAGATTCTTCTATACGCATATAGAAGCAATCTTAAGACTTCCAAACCCCTTAGGAACGTATCCCACATTCCTAAACAACTCAAATTCGTGACCCACACGAAATCCTATCATAACCAACTCAAATCTTTCCATATTTGAGTCAAACCCAACTCAGCCGCAGCCTGAGTCCATAACCTAGTCGGTTGGACCTTTCCGACCAATTCTTTACGTCCACATCTCTTCATCACGTCTCGGAACCATGTAGACACGTCCATGAACTCCTTGAACACGTGCAAACATCTTCCTTCGACGTCCAGTAGCCTTCATATGCACCGCCCTTGATTCAATCATCATGTGTGACCTCCTGATCACCTCAACCACAGTTCCTCCCGAACTTGGTTGTTGGAACCTCATCTCCTCCCTAAGACTAGTCCAATGGATCCCGTCACCAGCCATGACTTGAACTCAAGCAACACCTGCACATGAATAAACAACCAATCCATACGAGCCCAAGTCCTCGACTTGACTCACGTTAGTTCCGAACACAACACCTTACGTGAGAACCTCACATAAGCATGTTGCAAAACCACAGTAACACGATATTATCCATATCAAGCAAAATGCACCAAAAACTTAGCAAATGAATACTAAGCAATCTTTCCAACAATGTAAAGCAAGTACAAAACATTGCAAATGAAAAGCAGAAGCACTGCGGTCAAGTTCCAGACCTTGCCAGAGCATCCCGGAGCTTGAGCTGGAGCTAACAAAAGCTAATAGAACCTAGCGCCGGAGCTTACCAAAACTACTACAATGAAGCACCTGCCGGAGTTTACCAAAACTAGTAGATCCTAGCACCAGAGCTTACCAAAAACTACTCAAAACTAGTCAACTCAAAACCGGAGCTAGAAAAATCAACTCGGAGCTTAGCAAAAACATGCCGGAGCTATCAAATATATGTCAGAGCTATCAAAGACATGCCGGAGCTAACAAAGACATGCCGGAGCTAAAGATAAAGCTCACCGGAGCTGACCAAAGCTAGTCGGACCTAGCATCAAACGTAACCGGAGCTACCCAAACCAAGTCGGACCTATGGTCGGACCTAGCTATAGCTCGAAGCTAGAGTCAGACCTTGATAATAAGGTGTTTTGGTGATATTTAAAACTTTTATCATCAAAGCCAGGTGTATTCTCTACAAGCCAATGTATTCAGCACACATCGTCTTACAATCTCCCCCCTTGATGAATGCATTGGCAACACCATTTAAAATCCGAACATTGGCTTATTCACATAAAAGTTTTGAAGTTAATTTCTCCTCTTTTGTAAATCAAAAGTAAAATGAGAACAAAAACAAAAATTCCCATATTATCTCTCCCCCTTTTTATTATCTCTCCTTATGCACATATTCTCTTTTTCTTCATGCTTATCTCTCCCCCTTTGACAATGTATTCAGCAAGTCATGAACATATAAACAAATTATCTCTCCAACTTTAGTTGTTATGAGCATATTATAACATATACATATAAACAAAGCTCATCCAAGTCATACTATCAAGTACCTTACATTATCACATCAATGAAATACAAAAAGTAGTGTAAGCCATGCTAGAGATTAAATGTAATTTTCAATTTAAGCAAGTTATGATCTCACAAACTTAACTATCTCAAAACCTGATAGCATGACACTAGTTGCTGCATTTTATTATTTTTCAAAGCACAAATTTATATCATATGATATTTGCAAGAGATTATATGTGCATCTGCCTTATTCTAACCAAACAAGCCAAGCATATGTCATTTGACAATCAGAAGCTTAAGGACATGGTTTTAGTCATACACAACTTCTTCCAAGTTCATATCTAAGTGCAATGACAAGCCATCTCAAAAGAAGAAGTGTGATGCATGCATATTATCTTGATCTTTTCTCAATTTATATTTGTTCATAAAAACTCAACATGTGAGTTGATTACTTGATGAATTCTTAATGATTAAAAGCACTTGTGAACATGTAACAAGTTCAAAACAGCAAGAAGGTTCGACCATGACCAGTTTTAGTGTAAGTAATTATTCCAATTACTAGACATGGCAAAAACTACAAAATGTATAACACGAGTAATGTAGTAAGAACTTTCAGCATGTAAAAGGAATCACAGAGTCATATATGTATGAAATACTATGCTCATATTATTTTAATTTCAGATTCACACATAGACTTCCCATGTTTCAAAAACTCCCCCTCAATTTAAGCCATGAGGATGCATAACCCCTATTTCACTACGAATGTAACAAAAACGAGTGAAATCCAAAGGTTTTGTAAAAATGTCAGCCAATTGTTGTTCGGTATCTACATGGTGAAGCACAATGTTTCCTTTTTCAACGTTATCTCGGAGAAAGTGATACCTAATGTCAATGTGCTTAGTTCTAGAATGTTGCACGTGGTTTTTGGCAATGCAAATAGCACTAGTGTTATCACAAAATAGTGGAACACTATCTAGATCAACCCCATAGTCCTTAAGTGTTTGAACAATCCAAAGAGTTTGTGAGCAAGCACTAGCAGCAGCTACATATTCAGATTCGGCTGTGGATTGTGCAACTGAATTTTGTTTTCTAGAGTACCAAGCAACAAGAGAATTACCAAGAAAATGACAAGCACCGGAAGTACTTTTCCTATCAATCCTACAACCCCCAAAATCAGCATCCGAAAAAGCTTTCAAAGTAACGGTTGAGGAAGAAGGAAGAAAAATGCCAAATTCTTGGGTTCCATGTAAGTACCTGAGAATCCTTTTGACGGCTTGACGATGTGAAGAACGTGGGGAAGCTTGAAACCGTGCACAAAGACATACACTGAATTGTATGTCCGGTCTTGATGCCGTGAGGTACAAAAGTGATCCGATCATGCTTCTATATTCTTTTTGATCCACGGATTCACCATCTTCATCAAGTTCAAGTGCTGTTGCTGTTCCCATTGGTGTCCGAAGAGGCTTGCTTTTGTCCATGTTGAAGCGCCTTAGGAGGTCTTTGGTATAATTCGTTTGATGCACAAAGGTACCCTCCTTGGTTTGCTTGATTTGCAGCCCCAAAAAGTAAGTGAGTTCACCCATCATATTCATTTCAAATTCGGAACTCATCATTGCTGAAAACTTGGACACAAGATCATGAGAAGCACAACCAAAGATAATATCATCCACATACACTTGAACAAATAATGAGTCATTGTCATGCTTAAGCACAAAAAGAGTTTTATCAACCTTGCCCATGGTAAACCCCTGTTCAAGTAAGAATGTTTTTAACCTATCATACCATGCTCTAGGGGCTTGTTTGAGACCGTATAAGGCTTTGGACAGTTTGTAAACATGATTAGGAAAATCTGGATTTTCAAAACCCGGTGGTTGTTTGACATAAACCTCTTCATCTGTGTAGCCATTAAGAAAAGCACTTTTAACATCCATTTGATATAGCTTAAAACCTTTAGATGCTGCAAAAGCTAACAAAATTCTTATGGCTTCTAATCTAGCGACAGTAGCAAAAGTTTCATCAAAATCTAGACCTTCAACTTGAGTGAAACCTTGAGCAACCAACCTAGCCTTATTCCTAACCACAACCCCATCCTCACTTTGTTTATTTTTGAATACCCATTTAGTTCCAATTAAAGTGTGACCTTGAGGTGGAGGTACAAGTTTCTAAACATTATTTCTTTCAAAATTTTCTAACTCTTCTTGCATGGCAATAATCCAAGATTCATTAGTGAGTGCGTGTGATATATCTTTGGGTTCAAAAGAAGCAACAAACGCAGAATGAGCATGAGAGTTTGGATCGCAAAATCTGGACCGTGTGACTCGTTCGTGCAAGCTTCCAATCATCTGTTGTGGGGGATGATCTTTGTAAAAATGTCGGGGAACAGATGTCTCACAAGCTTCTTCTTCATTAGGTTCATCATAGATTGATGAGCTTGTGACTTGTGGACAATCAAGACCAGCATAGGTGATAGACGGAGCTTGTTCAATGTCCGGAGCTGGACACGTGTCAACTTCGGAACTACCAGGCAATATCACCGGCTCTTCTTCATCTTCAAAAATACCCTCCCCTTGAGGATACGGATCTGGTCCTGAACACCGGAGCTAGTACCTGGGCTAGCTTCATCAAAAGACACTTCACAAGTCTCCACAATTTTGTTCGTGTCAAGTAAAAGCACACGGTAGCCTCTAGTATGAGATGGATAACCAAGAAACATGCCATCAATGGATCTAGGTTCAAATTTATCAAGATTACCATGTTTCTTAACAAAGCATTTGCAACCAAAGACCCGAAAAAAGTGTGTAACACTAGGCCTATGTCCAAACCGAAGCTCATATGGTGTTTTACCTAGCTTAGCATGCAAGAAAACACGATTTGAGACATAACAAGCGGTTGCTAACGCATCAGCCCAAAATTTCCTAGGAGTTTGATATTCATCAAGCATAGTCCTAGCCATCTCAACTAAGGTACTGTTCTTTCTTTCTACAACACCATTTTGTTGAGGTACATATGGGGAAGACAATTGATGATCTATTCTATTTTCAGCACAAAAGTGATCAAAAGATTGATTTTTAAATTCAGTTCCATTATCACTTCTAATTGCTTTTAATGATCCTGGGTGATCAATTGATAATCTAAGAAATAAAGTTCTAAAGTGACTAAAAACTTCATTCTTAGACGCCATAAAGTAAACCCAAGAGTATCTAGAATAATCATCAACAATAACAAGAACATACCATTTACCTCCGAAGGATTGAACACGTGAAGGTCCTACAGTGTCAATATGCAAAAGTTGACATGGTTCAGTTGTCATGATCATTGTGAGAGGAGTATGTGAACCTGCAACCATCTTAGCATGTCTACAAGAAGAGCACACAATTTCTTTGTCCCCTTTAAGCTTAGGCAGCCCACGTATGCGATCAAGAGCACTAACTCGCGTTAGGTGATCAAAGCCTACGTGACCAAGTCTACGATGCCAAAAATATAAGTCCTTTGAATCATTAGCAACTAGACACCTATGCTTAGAGGAAGACATATCAAAATCAGCTTCAAAAACTCTTCCAAACCGAGACATGTTAAAAATAAGCTCACTATTTGAACCTACAACTTTGCAGCAGTTTTTATTGAAAATAATTTCTAGATTTTTATCTAGCAATTGTGAAACAGAAAGCAAGTTGTATTTCAAATTTTTGACAAGTGCCACATCCTTCAAAGTGTAGTGATCATTTACTCTAGCCGAACCCTTAGCAATTATAGGAGTTGAAGAATTATCGACAAAAGTAACATTTTCTACACGTGACACAAAAGAGAGGGAGGAGAACCAATCTTTGTTACCGGTCATGTGGCGTGAGCAACCTGAATCCACAATCCAAATGTTCTCCTTCCTCAAACGTGTAACCTACATAGAAGCACAATACGTTGATGATTCAATACTGGGGTTAGTCAAAAGGCATTTAGGTATCCAGTACTGAGTCACACGACGTGCAGTAGGAAAAACACGCGAAAGATGAGATAAAACAGCAGGTTTATGAGTCGAAGTTTGAGGTTTTCTATTCTTAATTCTTTTAGCACAAAAACCAGTAGCTCCGGAGGTAAAAGCAGCAGTTCCAAAAGACAAGGTTGAAGCTCCGGAAACAAAAGCTGAAGTTCCGAAGGAAACAACAGAAGGTCCGGGAGCTCTCGGAGCTATCGGAACTATCGGAGCTGCTTTTGCGGATTTCTTACCAGAAGGTCTGGAAGCTACCTTTTCAAATTTCTGACTCACTAAAGCAGGTTGTGTTTTTCTAATTGCACGAAAGTTATGAGATCTAGCAACCATTCTTTCCCTTTTTTGTTGTTTAGCTAGTCTATAACAAAAATCTATGACATGACCATCTCTACCACAGAAGGTACAATGAAATTTAACTTTGTGTTCATGTCTAGATGAGCAAGCAATATTTTTATTTGAAACCGAATGAGACAACACTCCTGCAAATTTGAAAACCACTCCTTTTTGTTTAGGAACTGTTTGAATCAAACCACTTCCTAATTACTTCACAATTTTAGGAGGATGTACCTTAGCATGAGCATGAGAATCAAAACCCAAACCAGTTTTATCATTGCATGACTTGGAAGAATTCAGCAGTAAGTTTAGGTTCTTATTCCCATTAAAAAATCGATCTAATGTCCTATGCATGTCATCAAGTTTATTGGACAGATCAAGGCAATTGTCACATGAAGTTTTTCCTTTTAGTTTGCAATTGGAACAAAATTTAACTTCATGAGAACGTAAAGCATTGTTCAATATAGAAATTTCATTCATAGCATCTTGCAGTTTTTTATCAAGATCATCACAACTAGAACAATGCAAATCAATTGTAGAACAAGAAGCATCTTTTAAGTTTCCAATATTAAGTGCAACAAGCTTTTTGTTCATTTCAATTTCAAGTTCGAGTTTATCAAGTGTGGAGGAATGTGCACTTCTTAGGGAGGACAATTGTTCATAGATCAAGTCACAAGAGGGACATGCATCATCACTAGGAATTAGAGATTTTAACCGACTGATTTCAGATTCTAGTGATTCAATTTTAGTAGCATTATCCCTAAGTTTTTTGTCCTTTTTCTTGACAATAACAGTTGCACGAGAAATAGCATCACACATTTCATTACATGTAGAACATACCTCATCATCATCACTGTTGTGTTCTGCATCCTCCTGACTTGATCTTGATTTTGTTTTGCCCGCCATGAAGCATATGGTGGCCAGGTCAACATCATCTTCATCACTTTCAAAGTCTATGTCACTTGAACTGAACTCTTGAAGCGCGGTGATGAAACTGTTGATCATCTTGCGTCCTATGGTACCTTTCTTCTTCTTGTTGGAATTTCCAGAGGAGGTCCGGATCTTGCTTTGTTTTTCTTCCCAGGTGGTCGGACCTGAAAGGTTAGGGCATTCTGTACGAAAGTGTCCTGTTTTACCACATTCAAAACAGCGTTGAGGTCCGGAGCTTCCTCTCCTTCTAGTTCTCACATTTTGCAATGCTTTTGAGAATCTAGTAGAGATGAGTGCCAACTCCTCTTCTGGAAATTCTTCGATCTGTTCCAGGGTTAGTGAGGACAACAAAGCAAGAGTATTGCAAGATGATGATTGGCCGGAGCTAGACATATCACGTCGTGAAACAAATGCAATAGACTTATTTGGGTTCTTACGTGCTAGAATGTCAATTTCATGAGTTTTTAGTTTAGAATAAAGTACATCTAATGTAAGAGAACTCATGACAGTTGATTCACGAATAGATGTTACTTTCATCTCACAAATTGACATGTCTAATGCACTAAGAAGTTGCCTAGCATTCTCAAAATCAGAAAAATTTACATTGACACTACATAAGTTGCTGAGAATTTTATTGAAACGAGCAAAGAGGTCATCGATAGACTCACATGGTTGCATCTCAAAACGCATATATTCCTTTTTGAACATATCTTGTTTTACCTCCTTGATTGTGTTGGAGCCTTCATGATAATCACAGAGTGCTCTCCAAACATCGTATGCTGATCGGAGGTGCGTGACACGATCAAAGTCGCTTTGAGTGAGTCCTTGGATGATCAAGTTTCGGGCTTTGTTGTTGTTGTCGACATCTCGTAGGTTTGTGGCCGTGACTTGATCATTGGGTGGCACTTCATAAGGCTTATAGACCTTCTCCCATATTGCAAAGCCTTGTGCCTGGATGAAAGCCTCCATGCGTGCCTTCCAAACCTGGAAATCAATACCAGCAAACACACAAGGTTTGGCGGAGTACTTCTCCATGATGATTAGTCAAAAAACACGTGCAAATCTCAAAGATTAGAGCACCGTGGCTCTGATACCAATTGTAGGATCGAAGAGCACGTGAAAAGCTACCAGAGGGGGGTGAATGGTAGATTAAAAATCTTATGCAGCGGAAACAATTAAACCCCAAACCCTTTCGGCAGAAAAACAATTTGTTAAAGAAATCGTGTGTGAGACTAATCTAAACGTGTTTCACTGTGACAAAAGTGATGGATATTAGAGAGAATCAAGTCGCAAAGACAACACAAAAAGAATCACTCAAATCCGTCGAGAAAAACTCAAGTTATGATCGAAAGATCAAACAATGGTCAATCTGTCCTACACGAGAAAAAAAAAATAGTTCTGGAACGCTGCAAAGAAACTCGTATATATG
Source organism: Tuctoria greenei (assembly GCA_036927565.1). NCBI lineage: Eukaryota > Viridiplantae > Streptophyta > Magnoliopsida > Poales > Poaceae > Tuctoria > Tuctoria greenei. The sequence goes on from JAYESD010000003.1 coordinate 18,254,760, forward strand.
ATAGAACACAAATCCAATGACCGTGCAATTTTGACAGATGATAGATAATCAAGTTTTTAAGACAACCCAAAAATAATCACGTCAATTGTATCTGTAAAACTCGAGTTATGATAAAACCACCGACGAAAGGTAGTGCTGTCCAGAAACTCGACGGGTAAAACTTGTCTGGAACAAGTCGGACGAACAAGGCACAAAAGTTCCTTCAAACTACGAATTTTATTCAATAGAACACAAGAGGAACAGCCCCAAAGTCGTCTACCACGAGCTCTGGGCTCTCTTGCTTATATAACCAGCCCTTAGGACAACACAATATCAACTAGGACTCCAATCCTACTCAGATCACGAATCGTAACTTTCCATAACTGCTCAAGATTCTTCTATACACAGATAGAAGCAATCTTAAGACTTCCAAACACCTTAGGAACGTATCCCACATTCCTAAACAACTCAAATTCGTGACCTACACGAAATCCTATCATAACCAACTCAAATCTTTCCATATTTGAGTCAAACCCGACTCAGCCGCGGCCTGAGTCCATAACCTAGTCGGTTGGACCTTTCCGACCAATTCTTTATGTCCACATCTCTTCATCACGTCTCGGAACCATGTAGCTACGTACATGAACTCCTTGCACACGTGCAAACATCTTCCTTCGACGTCCAGTAGCCTTCATATGCACCGCCCTTGATTCAATCATCCTAAATGACCTCCTGATCACCTCAACCACAGTTCCTCCCGAACTTGGTTGTTGGAACCTCATCTCCTCCCTAAGACTAGTCCAATGGATCCCGTCACCAGCCATGACTTGAACTCAACCAACACCTGCACATGAATAAACAACCAATCCATACGAGCCCAAGTCCTCGACTTGACTCACGTTAGTTCCGAACACAACACCTTACGTGAGAACCTCACATAAGCATGTTGCAAAACCACAGTAACACGATATTATCCATATCAACCAAAACGCACAAAAAACTTAGCAAATGAATACTAAGCAATCTTTCCAACAATGTAAAGCAAGTACAAAACATTGCAAATGAAAAGCAAAAGCACTGCGGCCAAGTTCTGGACCTTGCCAGAGCATCCCGGAGCTTGAGCCGGAGCTAACAAAGCTAATAGAACCTAGCGTCGGAGCTTACCAAAACTAGTACAATGAAGCACCCGCTGGAGCTTACCAAAATTAGTAGATCCTAGCACTGGAGCTTACCAAAAACTACTCAAAACTAGTCAACCCAAAACCGGAGCTAGAAAAATCAACTCGGAGCTTAGCAAAAACATGCCGGAGCTATCAAATATATGTCGGAGCTATCAAAGACATACCGGAGCTAACAAAGACATGCCGGAGTTAAAGATAAAGCTCACCGGAGCTGATCAAACCTAGTCGGACCTAGCATCGAACGTAACCGGAGCTACCCAAACCAAGTCGGACCTATGGTTGGACCTCGATATAGCTCGGAGCTAGAGTCGGACCTTGATAATAAGGTGTTTTGGTGATATTTAAAACTTTTATCATCAAAGCCAGGTGTATTCTCTACAAGCCAATGTATTCAACACACATAGGTCTTACAAAAATAAATAGGTGAAATGCAGTAACAAACATGTTATGAAACAAAACTAACGCTAGAGCAGCCATAAAGTTCAGTTAAGAACAAATAATAAAAAAAGGGAGATAAAGGATAGGGACCACGCAGCAATCCCTGCAGCAAGCACAGCTCACGCCACTTTTGTCAGGCTACCTTGTTCCATTTGCAAGCTGCCCCTTCTCTTTATCCCTAATAGCAGGAAACACCCTTCTTCTTCCTTCAGCCAAAACGGGTAGCGCGTTTTCTTCTCTGACCAAAACTCTGAGCCAGGAGCACGCAATGGCAGGGAGCTGAGCTCGCTCTCCTTCCTTCTCCGTTCCCCCAGAAGTCTCCGGAACCCCTATATAGAATGCTAATCTGTCAGCCGCTGCTCCGACGACACGACTGCTATCTACCTCCTTCACTCACGAAGCGACAACAATGGCGTCCGGCTCGGCAGCCACGCAGATTCTCGACGACCAACGGACACGACAACTTGCGCAGACATGGCGAGGACCCCTCACTACGCGACGCACCGCCCGACCGAGTTCGGCACGCACGTACGGCGAATTAATTGTGCCCACTGATTTTTCTTCAACAAAGCCGGCCTCCCACCGCCTTTCCTGCCTATAAATTGACCTCGCCGAGCTCAGTTTTGCCGTAGCCACGCCTCACACTCACCGGCTGAATTTCAGTGCCCATTTTGACCTCCCCGCACGACGACGACTAGACCGACGCGTCGATCCTCGGCGAGAAGCTCTTCCCGGCTGGACCGCGACCAAGGTGAGCACCTCCAGCGCCTACTCCATCTCCCAAAATTGTCCCCAAGACGAATCCCCACTTCCTCCGAGTTGGCGGCGACCACCGGCCGCCATGGCCGCCTCCTCCCAACCCACCGTCGATTCCCACAATCCATGCCGAAATTGATGCCTCCAGTGAAGTCGTCGTGGCCTGAGCAGCCGTTTCCCCTCCTCCAGGCCGCCTCCTCCTCATTTTCCCTCCTGGAATTGAGCCGACGAGGCAACCCAGGCCTCCTGGACGAAGGTAGAAGAAGAGCTCGTATGCGGTATGCTTCTGTTGGGACATCCAATGAGCTAATCAAATATGATAATTAAGCCTTGGCCCACATGCATGAGTGTAGGTTCAAAAGTTGACCAGCCTTAGTGCACCACCCTGAGCATCTCACGCCAAGCAAGAAAAAAAGGGAGCCGCATACTGCCAGCCATGTAAACTAAGTCGTGGGTCCCTGGATCAAATCACCCCCCGTGTGGGCTGAGAAGCTTTGACCCAAACTATAAGCCAAATCCCTTAGTTAAATATTAATCCAGCCACCAAACTATAAAATCCATAACTTACTCATAAAAACTCTGATTAATCTGATTCTTCCTCTAAAAGTTATATAAATCATATTCTATTTAATACAACCAAATTTGTACGATGTGTTGACATATGTTTGTCTTGCTTTATATGCTTGTTTGTGTGTGTGTTACGGAGCAGACCCAGTATCGGAAGAGAACCCGGAGGAGCCAGCTGAGCAGGAGAACGACGCAGCCGACGGTAACGAAGGAAAGTTCCACTCACCCCTTTTGATCATATTGTTCCTATGTGAGGTTCATCCATTGTAGCCAGTAGATTAAGTCATTGCATTTGTTGCACGTGAGATGGTTGAGGGACAGAGAGAAGCCATATTACCTTTTATTTATTGCATATTGTTATGATGAGATTATGCATGATGATATTGCTCCTTGTTTGTTGTATGGGTGGTGAGAGTATGAGTTGTGACCGGGGCAGACGGGTTAGTGCTAGTGTAAGTGCCACTGTGGTGGTAGACTTACGACGAGTTCTATCATGAGGGTAGACTCGTGTGTTTGAGTATGGAGGCTGTCCTAGTGAGCCTTAAGGACCGAGTTGTTTTGACATCCCACCTAGCTTCTTTCAGTATGACCACATGTCCCTGTATGGGCGGGGTTTAGCCTAATCCCGGTGGCTAGCCCGACAGTCGTCCACGGTGGAGAGAGAGAGAGTTATGTTGAGAGATTATTGAGCTCATTGACGATACTGGTATTGGGTTGGGGACGACTGGTTTGGGTGATGTTTCAACTGGGTGTCAGTCATGTCGGGCTATCTTTGATGGTTCGTGCATGTGGGTAAAGCGTACAACCTCTGCAGAGTGTAGCACCCTTTCGGACGACCGTGTCCTCGGAATAGGACATGTTCTGGTGTGGTCCTAACAACTAGAAAGCCACCTACTGAGAGTTGAGTTGAGAGGAGTTTGGGTTTGAGATATTTAGTTGCATTAGTTTGCATTAGGTTGCATTATTCTTTATTTTATGCATTGCATTTATATCTGATTTGATCCCCTCCCGTAGGGCGAGGTGGAGCTTGCGGAGTAATTTTGTACTCAAATGTTGTTGATATGTTTTTTTCAGAGGATCCCGACTTCGTGCCGGAGGATTTCGAGTAGGGTCGCGTTCGCACCCAAGTTCGTGTGTGGTGGAACCATGGATGACAAGGATGTACTAGTCGTGTTGGCTACTATTTTAGCTATGTTGTTAGCCGTTATTGTGTTTATCCATAAGTCTATGTTGTTGAAATAAAGCTATGTATAGTTGTGGTTCCACTTGTAATGTAATATTATGTACCGAACTCTGTTCTTGGTAATAATATTACATGTTTAGTTCTGATCTTATGGGTCGGGACGCTTCAGGGACCCAAGCAGGTACCTGCGTCGACGGGCATAGGACCCAAGCAGGTACCTGTGTGGAGGTCCCTGCAGAAGATATATGAACAGAAATATTAGTTTTGTGCAAATATTTGAAGTTTACTAATAATTATGTACCTATTGTACTGGGATGCCTAACATTCTGTGCGGTTAGAACTGTAGTGTCTTGTGCACATGATTGTGCCCAAGAAGCCAACTTCAGACCTTCTTTCGCCTGGCTGTATATCCTCTGCAGCATGTGCACCATCTCCGACGAACTCATCGATATCCCCTGCCTTAGTCGTTGAAGTCCAGCTGAAGACTCTGCAAGAACCTGACGGAACCGATTCATCTTCACAAGTGCAAAGTGACCGGTCGTACAACAATTCATTAGTAATCTTTAATGAAAAGAACATATTAAATCATTGCAAATGTACTTCAAAGAATTCGATCTTACCACCATTGAAGAAGTTTCATCTCTATGACGCGGATACGTATCTGTCACCGAGGGTACGTGCGTCTATCGCTCGACTGGTGTATGTGTGAGAACAACTCGTGTCCGAAGAAGGTACCACTGTAAGTACTTCTCGTAAACGGTCTGTGAGAATAGTCGTGTCTCCTGAACAACCTTGTGTAATGCAACCGTCCACTGTAGGAGCCACGGATGCATGCGCTGCAACCAAAGTCCCGGCGCGGAGGTACTCTTACAACAGTACCTACAGAACAAATAAATACATTAATATTTCAGAATTATTGTTTTCAAGAGATATGAGGGAATTACTTACGTATGCACTGCATAAGGCATAGTAGAATGTGGAAGTATTGGAAATGCCTGGTGTAGGCCAAACTGACGCAACACTCAGTGTGGTGCGTACTCCTCCACGTAGATATCGTACACCAGCGGTTTCCTTGTAAGCCAATAATCCGAGTATCTGTAGCACAGATACGAAAGTCCCCTCGATGCTCGGCGATCGTGCTCCTCCATATCATACGGTGTCCAACGCACGTCCTCGTCCGCATGTAACCGATCAAACTCCTTGACAAACCCTTGATACACCTTGTGCATCTGCTTGTTACTCCACTCACACTGTGTAAAGAACAAATGATGTGACATTACTATATTATTATAATCGTGAACAATATGAATGCACTTAAAGTATAATCGTACCTGTCGGCGCACCCAAAAAGTACCCATCACAGGGCCGTCATCCGGTGTCTCACCGTACTCGTCATCATCGTATGGTGCCTGGTGCACTTGCGGCTGACCTATCATGAACCACTCGTATACCCATAGTTGCAGAAGTAGAGGACAAACAGCTAGTACTGCGTTAGCACGAGCCTTCGTGCAAGTGTAACAAAGTCCTCTGTACGTGGCCGCCAACATAGCCGAATCCCAACTGTACTGATGCATCTCCTGGAGTTTGGACTCCATTATCTGTCGAGCAAATAGAATCAGGTGTCTGTCCACGGAGTCACCGTACGTGTTGGTGAACACTATCGCACCAAACAGCCACAACAAGTATGCCTCCAAGTATCTAGTAACAGTGGCATCATCGACGTGTGGATGCATAGTATCTAGCTAGAATTTGAAAACAAAAAATGTAAGTTTCATATAAATTACATATTAACACTAGAAGGTTAATTTGCATAAAAAATAACACTTAAATAGTATGTAACAATACCTCGTATTACGTCAACCACTTCTTTGTTGGACCATGGTGTTGGTTGTTGTGAAGTGGAGAAATAGGGTCAGCCGCGGAGTGTCGTGCCACATCCTGAAACCACGCGGACATCTGTACATGCCAGGAGGGTGAGTCCTCAGGGGCGCAAACAGGAGCACCTGCGATAGGAAGACCCAACAAGAAAGACATGTCCTCCAGCGTGACGGTCATCTCCCCACACGGAAAGTGAAACGTGTGGGTCTCTGGCCTTCAACGATCTGTCAAAGTTGACAGCAGTGCTCTATCAAGGCTAAAATGGTACTTTCGCTCATCACGATCAAACGGCCTCTCCTCAGGCAGCCTACATATTGGAAGCAGCCCAACTGCACTCAACCTGTTTCATACCAAACAATAAATTAATATCTACAGAATGATAAAATAATTTTTATTATTATATTCACAGAAGCACGTACCTGAGAATCCATCTATCGTCTAACTTCCAAAACTTGGAAGGCAGCAGAGGACGGAGAACGGGCAGATCCTCACCTCGCCAAAGTCGGAAACCTCGGTGCGTTATATCAATCTGAAACTGAAGTAACTCAGGACACTGTCCTTGTTCCGCAGCCATATCTACATATGACAAGGAAAACATTAATAGGACAAAAAACATGAAAACATATTCAAATGAACGACGTGGACAACATATTCAAATAAGAAACATGAACAACATATTTATAACAGTACATATGTTAATGTTCGATACAACACACTTCACTTAACGTACACGTACAAATTTATAGTTCATAATAATAAGATATTACATAACATAGCACATCTAAATATAACGATGCACATCAAATAGAATTGTCATCCCTAAACATAGTTGTGCGGTGTGCATGAGGACACTGGCCGTCCTTAGGATTCCCAGAAGGTCTAACTTCAGCCACATTTGCCTCATTGTTTGAAATGCAATTTTTGTAAGTATGACCAGTTTGGTTGCACTTTCCGCATGTTCCTTGAAATCTGCCAATTTCGGACTCATCCATATCGTTTCTAATACGTCGAGTCTTGCGACGACCTCTTTTCTGTTTCAACCGCATGGTGTCAGGTCCTCACAAAGCGGCTGGTCTTGGATCCGTGGTAAATGTGCCTTTAGTAGCAAACCCATATATCATTGCATTTCAAGTACTCACAAGAACCTCTTTCTGGAAGTAGTAGGATACATAATTACTTGGTGTTAACTTGGTAAATGAGAAAGCTACAATAACATGAGAACAAGACATATGAAAGAGTTGTGGCTTCATACATGTGCACGTGCAATCGTGCTGATGAAGAATGCACTATTGAACAACTCTCTCACGGTTATCACCACGGCGATTCTTGTCCCTTCACAGAATTTCAAATATGTGCTCTGCAGTTCCCATAGGTCGCACACAATGAAATGTGGCCTTTTGGATCTTCTTCTCTATGAACTTGCACATGTAGGGTGAATAAGCCAAATTGACATCATTCCTTACTGAAATTGCAGTTGCGTAGCACCCACGAAAGTACTTGCATGTCCCATATAAAATTCCCTCGACAATAACAACCAAAGGTAATCCTCTTAAACCGCGTATCACCTAGATGTATATCTGTATTCAGTACCACTGCATTAGCATGTGTAAAATATAAAAGACTAAATAAAATTAATAGAAGTAATGTCAAAGAAGGACCTCACCTCAGCTAAATTAGTTGTTATGATGACATACCTAGCACCATTAGTGTCGTATAACAAAGACCACTTCTCTTTCGGTTCGCGCCGAATCCAACTAGAGAAGTTTCGTCTTGATGAGCCTACAGTTGGAACAGATATTTCGTTAGGGTTGTCTCTACTTGTAGATGTCTCTGCTTATGTTGTAGTCAATTCGTCTAGACGTTGTCATAGATCAATAAACTTCATCTCTTGATTTTGACTACACAATATCTTGAACAAATTCATAAGTTGTTTGTTCTTGAAGTGAATGAAAAAGTTAGCGCCTAAATGCCTCATGCAATATCTTGATTGAATGTCTGTCCAAAAAAGTTCTTGTCCACGCTCGGATGAACCAAGTTTCAAATCAGATATTGCTTTAAGCAATCCAGCATATGACGATCGTGTATTAGACAAACATCAGGACGTTCTTGCACTACAACCATCTTTACCCAACTAAGAAACCAATACCAGATGTCAGTGTTCTCGCTTTTGACAAAAGCAAAAGCCACAGACAACACCTGTTGATTCCCATCAACTGCAATAGCTGTTATAATTTGACATTTGTACTTTCCAGTTAAAAAGTACTATCAATGCAGAGGATAGGCCTGCAATGTCTAAATGGAGCAATACATTGACCTAATGCAAAGAATGTACGATAGAGAAACAACTTCACAGACATATCTCTATTTGGCACATCCATAATGTCATAAAAAGTACCAACATTCCTCTCCTGAATGGTCTGCAATAACTTTGGAAGATTTTCATAAGAAGCTTCAAATGAATCAAATCTTTGCTCAATCACCTTCTGTTTTGCCTTCCACGTTTTAAAGAAATTTATGGTGTACTTGAACTCCTCCTCAATAGTGTTTATTGATTTCAGTTCAAACCGAATGTTATCCACAATTCAGACGTGCATGTGATTCGTAATAAACTGTGATGTATGTGCACTATTGCACTTCTCCAATTCATGCAACTCGCATCTGTGATCAATCATTTTTTATACTCTCCATAGTTTTGTACACTTCTCCTCAAAACCATGGACCCGAAAAGGACAACTTGAGAACACATATTTCACATCATAATATTTTTTACTTGACTTGTAACTGTAAATGATCTCTGCACAGACAGAGACCAATATTTCACTGCATTCTTCAAACTATCTTTGTCTTTAAAAATATCTCTTTGTGTTAACTGATTCTCATGGTATCCCGATAAGCCACAATATTTTTCTGTAGCCAATAAATTACTCGGGATCGGATTGTTCGACTCTGCAGGAACAATAGTATCATTCTCATTCTCGTCATTAGAAGAGTCAGCTTCTAGAACATTTTCGTGTTCCATATCTTCGATCCTAATTTGTTCAACTATGTTCTCGATGTGCTCTTCTTCATCTGCTACACCACGTGCTTGTATATGTATAGAGTTCTCTCCAGCTTCTACTATTCTTACATCATTTTCCACACTATTTGCTTCATCAAATTCTACTACAATCTCCACTTTTTTCATTTCCCTTTGCACAAGAAGCACTAAAGACCAACCCCGCTCCACAACCAAATCTACAAATTTTCTCTAATTTAGTGTTTTTTTAATAACAATCAAATCCCAATAAAATTCATTTCTTGCGTGATTAATCATTCTTTTCAATATCAACTGATGTTGTTGTGGATCAATGTTAAATGTTTTCATCAACTAGTTTAAGACACCACTAAATATCCTCTCATTTGCTCTTGTTATCCCTCCATCACACGACGTGAACCCAGACAAATCAATCCTATTAGAGCCATAAGCAATTGTGCATTCTCCATAAAATATCCGAAACACTAACTTCTCTGACATTATTATTGGAATTTATAAAAACAAATCTATCATATACTATTACTTCTAAAATAAAAGTAATCACATGTTAAGAATTAATAAAACTACAAATTTCTAAACCTAACATACGGATTTACAACTCCATTACTTTTAAAACTAGAAATTTAGTTTTACTTTTAAAATTAACATTTTCAAAACTTCTACATACTAAAAACTTGACAAACAAATTTACATTACTTCTAAAACTTAAAATGTATCACATGCTATTACTTCTAAATACTAAAAATAACATTAACTATAAATAACATACGAATAAAAATCTATAAACTAAAAATAAATAACATTACCTAAAATAACTATCACATTACACTATTATCGTATTGCTAATTACTAATTAGATAACTTAGATAATAATCCAAAGCTCTATCATTTACTATCACATGAAAATATCACATAATTAAAATAACTATCAGATAAAACTATCACATAACATTAAAATAACATTAGTCTACAACTAATATCATTTACTAATTACTATTAAAATACGTATTGAATCATTAGATAATAGTACAAAGATGAATAGAAAATACAACTAACTTGAAATATTTAATCACAAATGAGGAGAAGGGAATAGAAAATACCGGCTGGATGGAGCGGCGGGCTGAGCGAGAGGCGGAGGTGGCGGCAGGTGCCGAGCAGCGGCGCAGTGCCGAGCGGCGGCGCTGGCGCGGCGGTCTGGAGAGGCGGGCGCGAGCGGAGTGCCGCGAGAAAGGAGGGTGTCTCGCGTTATAACGACGACGAAAGTCGTCCGTGACACATACGACGGTTCTGGCGAGCCCCACAGCGCGGTGAATTTCGTATGTGGCTCATACGAAATTCTCACCGGGGCCGAATGTCGTATGAGCCACATACGAGATTCGCTCGACCTCGAGAACAGGTCAGCCGCCTCGGAAACCCCACGACAGTGTGGCACGTCACGTCAATTTTGTATGTGCGTTATACGAAATTTGTGGCCCACGTGTCATTTCATATGAGAGACATACGACTCTGAGTTAGTTTTCAAATTTTCAAATTCGAAGGTTATTTATATTAAATGATTTTTAAAAGGTATATTAATAAAAAAAAATCTCGTCTCGTCACTCCTCAGTCCTCACTGGTCGCCAGACGTCAGGTGAGAAGAAATCGAAATTAAAAAGAAAAAGTCTACAGAAATGGAAGTGAAAAGTATATGAGCGAGTAATATCTCCTTTTGACCGAGTTAGCGCACATCGTATACAATCCTATTCTCACCAGCATATGCTGAGATGCATCAATGCACAGTCAGCTCCATGATCCTCGAGATAAAGCCCCGAGACACACGGCACGTCTCTCTTGGTCTCAGGGATTACAGTCCAAACGTCCGGCACTGCACCATCCACGATCGGGCAAGGGCAACGCACTGGTCTCCACCACGCGCTGGCACCTCTATGCCATGCACATCCAAATGCGACCAGCAGGCGGAGTTAACGGAACCCCTGCAGAGGTCCTGGGCACGCCGCCGGACCCACACTATATGAAACGCGATTATATGCGACGGTTAGTTTTATTTGCAACACGAGTCGTCGCAAATAACTTAAATTACGACAACATGTCCGTAGCCGTCGCAAATAAGACCTAATTTATAACGGCTTCATCGACAGCCGTCACAAATAAGTTTTTATTTGCGACAACTAACTTTAGGGCCATCGCAAATCAAATAGCCGTCGTAATAAAACCTTATTTGCGACGGCTGCAAGAAGTATTGTCGCAACTAAGTTAAATTGCGACAGTCATAAGATAAGACCGTTGCAATTAATAGAGCCGTCGCAAATAAGGGCTAATATCGGCCTCATCGGACACCGACACCTCATTCTCCTCCACCGCCCCCGAATACGCCGCCGCCGCCCTGCCGCACCCCCGCCGCCCCCGCTCCCGCTGCGGCCCCTGCGCCCCTAGCCCCACCGCGCCTCACGCCGCCGCGGCCCCGCCGCCCCCGCTCCAGCCGCCCTCGCCGCCCCCTGGCCCCGCCCCCGCCCTTGCCCCCGCTGTCCCTACCCCGAACAGCAGCGCGCCGCGCCCCCACCACAGCCCCTGGCCCCAGACAGCAGCGCCGCCGGCCTCCTCCAACGCCTCCGCCGTCCGTCCGACGCCGTCAGCACGCTGCTCCACGCCGCACAAGTAATTGTTACTTACTAGTTAATGTAGTTAGATTCATAGTTCATGAATTGTTAATTTCTAGATAATTAGTTGTTAATTGTTAATTGATGATTAATTGTTATGCTATTTAGTTGTTAATTATTCTTGATGATTAGTTGTTATGCGAATTAATTGTTAGGTTGTTGTTAATTAGTTGTTAATTCTCATTAATTGTTAGTAGTTGCTAATTATGTTTGAATTGCAATTATTTGTTAGTTAGTTGTTAATTAGTTGGCCATTCTAATTAATTATAAGTTAGTTATTAATTAGTTGTTAATTGGATCTTAATGTTACTATACATATGCTTAGGTTTTATTTAATAATGTTTAATATTTGTATTATTTCTCTCGTTTATTGTTTTATGTTTAAAATACAATTACTTATGTTTTCTTTAATATTTTTAATGCTTATGTATTATATATAGAAACGGCTAATCAAAAGGGCCGTTGTACGTAAAGTAGGTATTGTATATGTAGCGTGTATACGGCCCATCAGGCCCAATCCTAACTTTCATTCGAGGTCGGGCAAAGAGAGAACGACGTCGCTGCAGTGTGGTTCATGATCGTGACCCGTGACTGGTGACAGGAGGTGAATCGTTAGGGTTAAGTGTATATGGGTCGGGTCAGTGTTGGTAAGGACGTCAATGACCCGCGATTGCGTGGACCGTAGAAATGGATGTGGAATTGTCATATAAGATCAACTTTCCTCTCATTTTTTTCTAGTTCTTTCCTCTCTCTTAAATGACTTCAAAATGAAAATGAGCAACGTAACCTATAGCAATGTATTACCCGTTCCGGATCGGCACGTCTCACATGACATTGGCATGTGAGGCATGCAGGTTCGGAATTGTCTCTTTTTGGACAGCTTGGGAGTGACCGAGGGGGCGTGGCTTGTGACGAGACGCGGGTCCGGATTTGGATGAGATTTTGATGGCATAACCCTGTTGTTCTCTGTTGCACTATTTTTAGGCGTGCAGTGGAGAACAGCGGGGTTATGTTGCCGAAATTTCGTTCGAATCCGGATCACGCGTCTCGTCATGACCACGCTCTGCTCGGTCACTCTTTGGTGGGTTTAGGATCTATCTTCCTAGGTTGTAGGGTCGTGACATAACATAACAATGAAACTAATAATGATTTGTATGCCTTAAAGGTATACTCTGACGCGTCTCATCATGCTGTTAAAATTTTAGGACCTATCCTGTATACATTAACGACAATTTCTTTCGCGTTAAACTGCAGAGCCAAATATGGGTGAAGACCGCAGTTGGATGTATACTGGCTGGAAGAGCAGAACTGGTGGTCACTCGGATGAGTGGTACATCAAGTTAGATAAATTTTTGGATCGAGCATTTTCATTGTAAACGGAAGATATGGTGCGGTTCTCATGTACAAAATGTCGGAACACCAAGTTTTTGAGAAGATGAGAGCTTTCGTTTCACTTATGTCAAAATGTATTCACTCCACATTATGATGTGTGGACCTTTCACGGCGAGACTAATTCGCGTGTCATAGCAGAAGTGGACGAGGATGATGATATAACAGAGGTTGATATGATGGATGAGATGCTAGAAGCTCTGAAAGCGGAGGATCCTCTTACAAATGAGGCAGATGATTTCTTCGAGGAGCTGAATAAATCATAAGAGCCGTTACATGAACGCACGCTCGTGACCGTACTTGCTTTCTTGACCAGATTTATGGCAATTAGGTCCAAGTACTTTTTGTCCATCAACTGGTACAATGATCTCATGAAATTGATCTGTGATATCCTTCCACAACCTCACAAAGCGCCACCAGATATGTATCAGTCAAAGATCAAGATATCTGGTCTCGTTATAAAGTATGAGAAAATTGATGTGTGCCCAGACAATTGCATGCTATTTTGGAAAGAGCACGCCAATGAGAAGATGTGCTTGAAATGTGGTAAACCGAAGTATGTCGAAGTTGTTAATGACGATGGCGATAATGTAATGACAGATGTCGCACATAAGCAATTTTGTTACTTGCCTGTGACACCTCGATTGAAGCGGTTGTTTCTTTCAAAAAGAACCGCAAGACATATGAGATGGCACAAAGAAGGTAAACGTGAGAACAAAGAATTCTTGACGCATCCGTCCGACGGTGATGCATGGAAGGCGCTAGACCGTTTCGATCCAGACTTTTCTCGTGATGCGAGGAATATTCGCATTGGATTAGCGACTGATGGATTCTCACCGTTCAGTACGAACGTCACACCATACTCCTGTTGGCCCATCTTTGTCATTCCGTACAACCTGCCACCTGCTCTTTTTACGAAGAACGAGTTCATGTTTCTCAGCCTCATTGTACCTGGACCTGATCATCCCGGGTCACGTCTCAACGTGATGTTGAAACCGCTGATCGAAGAATTGAAAGTCTTGTGGACAGGAGTCGAAGCGTACGACAATTACAAGAAGCAGAAATTCAACCTTCGAGCTGCTTATTTGTGGCCCGTCTATGATTTGCCGGCATACGACATGTTTTCCGGATGGAGCACTCACAGTCGTCTGACGTGTCCGATATGTGCTTCAGACACGGATTGCTTTCGACTAACTCATGGAGGAAAAATATCTTACTTCGATTGTCACAGACTGAAAGTGCATATAGGATCCTCGTGGGTTTTGGATGATTGATGATGACAATTAAGTGGCTAATGAGCTCAGTGATCTTAAGTACAGGTGTGGACTAAGTGGAAGCACAATCCCTCAAAAAGGAAAAAATGGAAATGGCGATGTCAACTCGAAAAGGAGAAACTAGGGTTTCTAGTGTGTCGAGTTTAGACTAGTCAAATTTGTGTGAGGATGTGTGTGTAAAGTGCATTGAGATCAAGTTGGGAGCTCAAAGCGGTTTAGAGGTCAAACCTATTGAGAGAAAAGAGTTGGAAGTAGTCTGGCAGTAGGGTCGGACTAGTCCGTGCAGGTGGCCGGACTAGTCTGCCCCTGGCCGGCCAAGTCCGTTTTCGGCTGGACCAGAAGGGTCCGACTGAGATCGGACTAGTCCGTATTGGGACGGACTAGTCCAGGTAGTCGTGAAGTGGGTTTTGGGGACTAAGTCCCAAAACCACGAACTTGTCCGTTTTAGTCCGGACCAAGAGGTCCTGACTGAGATCGGACTAGTCCGCCCTGGGGGCCGGACTAGTCCGGGTTTGAGAGGAGTCGGTGTTTCAGAGACTAAGTCTGGGAAGGCCGGACTAGTCCGCCCATGGGATCGGACTAGTCTGTGGTCTTCAGACTAGTCCGTTTTCACACGAACAAAAGGTTCTGTGTGAGATCGGACTAGTCCGGTAAGGGCCGGACTAGTCCATTGTTGAAGTGGCCGTTTGAATTTGAAGTTTGGCGGGTAGTGTGACGATTGCCACGCAGTGTGACAGTTGTCAGGGACGTCAGTGGTCCCCTAGGCCGGACTAGTCCGCGCATCTGCTGAAGTCAGCAGTATGGGCTTGGGACCTCTATAAATAGAGGACCCCTGGGTTCATTTGAACCAACTCTTGAGCAAATTGAAACCCTAGCGCCGCCACAGCAACCTTGAGCCTCCAAAAGCCTCCTTCTTGCCTACATTCTCACTAAAACTAATTCTTGTGTGGATTAGGGTTTAGTGAGGTGAAGAAGAGGAAGAACACTGCTCTTTGGCTCTCGGTTTTATCTCTTGCACTTTGTGAATATTTATGATATGTGGCTTGAGTCAATCTTTGTGATTTGCGATTGTATTTGTGGTGGGAACCTCAGATTGTGAGAAGCCCCAACGAATCTTGTATTCATTATTTGTGATAGTGGAGAACCAAGTTAGGCCCGTGCGGTAAACTTGGTGAGGGAAGGGTTGTTGAACCTGGTCCTTTGTGGACTCCTCAACTGGGACGTAGATTCCTTGTGTGGGATCGAACCTCGGGATAAATCCTCGTGTCACTTGTGTTCTTAGCTTTCATTCATCACATATTGCTTCTAGGGTTAGCATTACCGGTTTTGCTCATCACCTTTGTTTCATTGTGATCTTTAGCTTCATACTTGCCATATACCTTATTAAGGCTCACTAAGTTGTTCTAACAAACTTTGCATCACAAGAATTGGACTAAAACCTGTTAGAAACCCTTTTTAGGTTTTTCCCTGTAGGTGGACCGTACTAGTCCGCCCCTGGACCGGACTAGTCCACCCCCTGTGTATTAATCTCGTTTTATTAAGTCATATCAGGTCGATTAGCCTATTCACCCCCCCTCTAGGCAACTTTCACAGACGTTGGCTGCCCTCGAATCATATATTTAGGCAGCAGAGGCATGTCTTTCGAAAGAACATTGTTGTCACTAAAGGACCACTGAAGCGTCTCAACGGGTAAGAAATTTCTGATATGTTGGACAAACTGGTGCCTGATGAAGGTCGTCCTGGATATTTTATAGGTTATGGAGAGGAACACAATTGGACTCACATATATGGACTTTGGGAGCTACCCTATGTGAAGTTGTTGATTCTAATGCACAACATTGATGTCATGCATCAGGAGCGTAATATGAGTGAAAGTATCATAAGCACTTGCATGGATATGTCTGACAAAACGAAAGACAATTACAAAGCTAGACTAGATTTGGCAGACATTTGTCACCGTCCAACTCTTGAAATCCCTGAAAGTGGTGGGAAGCCGCATGCTTCTTTCTGTCTTCGATTGAAATAAAAGAAAGAAGTTATGAAATGGATGACAACTTTGAAATTCCCAAATGGTTACGTAGCTTGCCTGAAACGAGTCATAAATGTGAACAAAGGAAACCTCACTGGGTTGAAGAGTCATGATTATCACATTATAATGAAAAGACTCTTACCTGTTATGTTTCGAGGCTATCTAGATGATGTGGTGTGGAAGGTTTTAGTCGAGATCAGCTATTTCTACAGACAGCTTTGTGCTAAAGAAATCAAGATAGGGATGATGGATAAGTTAGAGAAGGAGATACCCATACTTTTATGTAAGATGGAAAAAAATTTCACCGGGTTTCTTCAATCCAATGCAACATCTGCTTATCCATCTTCCATTCGAAGCTAAAGTTGGTGGTCCTGTGCAATACAGGTGGATGTATCACATTGAAAGAGCGCTACGATATCTGAAACCAATGGTTGGCAACAGGGCAAGGGTGGAAGGGTGCATCACTGAAGCATATGCTCTTAAGGAAGTAGGATACTTTTCAAGTGTCTACTTTGTGGAAGAAAAAAATATCAATACTTCGGCGATGTGGTACAATGTGGACGAAACACCCCCTTTAAGCAACCTTTCCATTTTTCAAACAAGAGGCACCACCGTTGGCAGCTACACGACCTACGTGCTATCCGAACATGACATGATTGTTGCTTTACTCTATATGTACGCAAATATAGAAGGCATGCAGGAATACTTCGAGTAAGTGTTGTCCTACATGTATGCTAATCGACATATTTTGCTACACATGTATTCTAAAAGATGTTTTTTCACGTTCAGCGAGTTCCACAGACAATATTGGCCATATAGGCATTAACCTACGACCAAACAAGTAGAAGGGATGCGAAAAGAAGGAATAAATAGAGGGCCAAGTTTCCTATCCTGGTTTCGAGATTATGTAATACTCTCTCCTCTTCTATGTATTATAAGTTACTATTATTAAATAAGTATTATTTTAACTTATGATCATTTTTTACAGTGTCGGATTCACAATGTCCATGAAGATTTGCGACATCTATCTTATGGATTGGTGAATGTTAAAAGCTATGGTCGATATGACATAAATGGCTTTCAATTCCGTACAACTCATTTTGAAGCTCTTCGTCCTCTCGCGGCAACATCAAATTCCGGTGTTATGACGAGAGCAATTGACACTCAGGGGAATTTAACCGATTATTATGGGATCATTCACAAAATTCTTGAATTTACTTTTATCGGAAATAAGACCCTTCGAGTTGTCTTCTTTGACTGTGACTGGTTTGATCGCACTCATGGAACTCGAGAAAACCATTTTGGAATGGTGGAAGTGAAACACAAGGACCGACTACGAAGTTACGATACATTTGTTCTTGCACATCAAGTGGAACAAGTGTATTATCTATCTTATCTATGCACAAAGCTCAGTGCTTGGTGGGTGGTATATAAGGTGAATCCTCGTGAGCGGTTATATACTTCTGGGGATGATGGTTACCATGATAGCAAAGACGTTGAAGAAGTGTACCAAGAAGAAGAGTTGTCAGACACTTTTATTGTCGAGCTTGGTGCAGGACTTGATCAATTAGTTGGAGATGTTGAAGATGTAGAACTAGATGATATGCGAAAACGGAAATTAGAACAGGCCACGATGGAAGATCGTTGGGCTGGTTTAAGGAGTAGGGCATATGATAATGCTGTTGATGAATTTTGAAAGTGATTACAAGTAATGTTTTCTTGAAGATAGTAACATGAATTTTGTATATCTTATTTGCATTTTTACTGATTATCTATTAAAATGGGATGGCGTCAAAGAAGGGTAAGAAGGTGCCGCTAATGAGGGGGTTCTACCCCTCTAGACCTGAGGACGCTTTCGCTGGTGCCTCGTCGACTGGGAGCAGACGCTCTCAGCTGCTGGGGCACGTTCTGAGCAGCTCTAGAGCTTCATCATAGGTAAATTTCACTTGTTTTTGACAAATTCTTTAAATTTAATTTTACATTAAACTTACTTATGAATCATTTGAATGTTGTAGTCCTCATCGACTGACTCAGAGGCTACGACGCCAGTTGACCTTGGCTACCCTTCGGTGAGCCAGCCCTCGGCCAGCCAGCCCTCGGCCAGTGAGCCTTCTGTTCCTCAGCCCTTTGACTCAGCTGGTGATAAGCTATCTGGGTCACCTTACGTGGTGCCCCAGCAGACGCGGAGGACGAGGAGGACTCACTTTGTCAGTCCTCCTACGGTCCCTTCACAGAGGGTCGTGATTCTTCCAGTTGAGGACAGTATTAAAAATTATAGTATTCAATTCTAGTTTCTTTTGGTTACTTAAGTAATGAATCAATAAATATCTTGCAGGGTTTGGGATGACACGTCTTTCTCCGGTGAGAGACACCAAAGACCCGTGAATGGTGTTCTCGGGTCCTTAGTGTGTTTGCACTATCGCGGGATCATCGACGGGGTGCCTGCTCTTTCGTGGGAGGACTATGCACGCGTCCATCACCAGGAGCACGACAACCTTCAGGAGGCCGTATGGGCCGATTTTATGGTAAGTATGTTAAAAATAGCTTCTAAGTTTTAACTCTTAAACTTTTTTAATGAACATCTCTTTAATATATTCTTTATCACAGGCAAGGTATACTTTAGAGGATCCGAACGGTGAAAGCATCTAGGCCCCCACGAGGTACGGTTTCGGTGATTAATGACAACCGTTATTTACTACTAATGAGTTTGTGGATGCGAGGTTTCATGTACAATGAATCAAACGTCTATCAATCAATCATAAATGTCATCTACTGCTCATTGGATGCAAAAGGAGACCCCTCAACGAACTAACCTAAGGGGTTAATCGGAAACAAATGAAGAACTCGTACAACGACGCAACCTTATCAAAATTGGCAACACAAGAAGCTTCATATCCATCAGAAGAGCCATACAAACAAGTGTTCAAGAGGTCACAAGTCCAAAATCCAAAAGATCAGTCCAACTCAACTCGAAGGAAACAAATTGTACACACCGGATCATCCGGTGATCTGAAGAATGACTGCATCGGTCGATTTGGACTCAACGGAAGAAGAAGACCTCAGAATGAAGTACACACCGGATCATCCGATGTGTATCAAGTGAACATCGGATGAATACAACAGTAAGCAAATTTTCTGAAGTGTTCTGAAGGACTGAACACCGGATCATCCGATGTTGAAGGCAGATGCACATCGGTCGATTACAACAGAAGCAAATTATCAACTCAACCAGACTGAAGATCTATTCATCGGATCCTCCGATGATGAAGAAGGTGAAGCATCGGTCTAATAACGGTCATTTCTGACAGAATGACGTCAGCTAATCAAATTAGACCGATGCTCATAAAAGGGGGTCATCGGATCATCCGATGTACGCAGAAAAAGTAATCAGCCCACTTTTCCAACGGCTAATTCGGTTGGGCTGAGTATTTAACCCCCTCCCACCAGTCATTTCGAAGAGGCTGAACAACAAGAGCACCACTACACATTCCCCAAGTGTCCAAGACTTAGAATACTCATTTTCACACTCTTGTAATCCTTTCACACCTCAAGATATAGGCTAGTTCCTCTTAGAGTTAAGCTTGTGTGCGTCCTCTCTGGGTGAGTGGAGACTTTAGAGTAGGGAGAGCCGTGAGAAAGTGCATTCTTGGTGATTGCACTCACCTTGTATCAAGAGGAGAGTGAAGAGATCGCTCCGGAGCTTGCCGAGACCATTGTGGAAGCCCGGAGGATCGAAGTTGTACAAGGCTTGAGCTCCACCTTGCCAAGAATGGCGAACGGAGGAAGTTAGTGGATTCCCTCGTCTCGGTGATTTGGGAGTGGCGATACCCTTAAGTGGGTGCCACAACGTGGACGTAGGTGGATCCTAGTGATCTCACCGAACCACGGGAAAAATCGACGTGTCCCCGTGTCTTCGAGCGTTTGCATTCCTCCTCCCT
The DNA here is from genome assembly GCA_036927565.1 of Tuctoria greenei. Classification (NCBI taxonomy): domain Eukaryota; kingdom Viridiplantae; phylum Streptophyta; class Magnoliopsida; order Poales; family Poaceae; genus Tuctoria; species Tuctoria greenei. The sequence continues at coordinate 18,275,063 of JAYESD010000003.1, forward strand.
ACTCCCTTTACGATTACGCAATTCTCATTTCCGCACTTAATTCTCTTAATTGCACTATTGGCTTGCTTAGAGAATTAGATTTTACTTAAGCTTTAAATTGACTTAAAATTTGAAGTAGCCCAATTCACCCCCCCCCCTCTTGGGCATTCGATCCCTACAATTGGTATCAGAGCAAGGTTGCTCATTGGATCATTCTAGCTTCACCGCTAGAGAGCAAAAATGGCCAAGAATGGGGGTTCGGTTCCTACCTTCGAGGGCAAGAATTTTGCTTATTGGAAAGCACGCATGCGCGCTTACCTTGAGGCAATTTCTCCCGAAGTGTGGGAAGCGACCCATGCGGGGTTTGGCAACCATGAATATATTGGTGATCAACTAAAATGGGATGCTAAGGCTAGGAATGCTATTTATGAGTGCATTAGTCAAGATGTATTTGCTAGAATTGCTAGTAAGGAGAAAGCTTGTGAAATTTGGGCTTGCTTGATTGAGATCCATGAGGGTTCCTCTCGTGTCAAAGAGCTCAAATATCACTTGCTTAAATCCAAGTATGATGATTTTAAAATGCTTCCTCATGAGAATGTTAATCAAATGTTTTCTCGCTTAAATGTACTCATTGAGGAAATTAATGCTCTTGACATTGCTTCTCTTGGCAAGGGACTCATCAACCGCAAGATCCTCATGCTACTTCCCAAGCCCAAGTACAACATCATCAACTCAATGCTCCAAAAGGAGTCACTTGACAACATTGAGGTTTCGGAGCTCATTGGAGAGATACATGCTCATGAGATGAGTGTGCTTGGAATGATGGAGGAGTCATCATCATCAAAGACCATTGCTCTCAAGGCCTCAACCAAGAAGACACATACCAAGAAGAAGAAAGTGGTTGAGCCTAGCTCAAGTGAGGAAGAACAAGCTACAAGTGAAGATGATGATGATGATGAGCTTGCATTGATGATGAGGAAGTTTTCACGTCTCAACTCAAAGATTGCCAAGAAGGGATACTCGTTTGATCCCAAGAAGAAAGCCTTCTTGCCAAGGAAAGATGAAAACAAGACGTGCTACAATTGTGGCAATCAAGGCCACATATCATATGATTGTCCAAGACCGGACAAGAGGAAGGACAAGGGCAAGCATCGCAAGCTAGAAGAGAGTGACGATGATGAAGATGCAAAGCCCAAGCGCACCTTTGGAAAGAAGAAACTTGACAAAGGCAAGAAGACCAAGCTCTTTCCAAAGAAGAGAAGGGGACCTCAAAAGGTCTTCATGTGCGAAGCAAATGAGTGGGTCACCGATGAAGAAACAAGTGATGATAGTGAAGATGAGGAAGAAAACTTGGCAAGCCTCGCTATCGTCAACAAGGATGACTCACCCCTTCCTCCACCGCCTATGTGCCTCATGGCGAAAGGTAACACAAAGGTATGTGATGACTCAAGTGATGATGAACTTTCTCCCGATGAACTAGCATCTATGATTAATGAATATCATGTCATTATCAAAAGGGAAAAGGCTAAGGTTAAGGCACTTGAGCTAACTCGCGCTAAGCTAGAGGGTGCCAACCTCGATTTGCAAGACAAGTATGTCACCACACTTAATGAGCATGAAACGCTCAAGTCACATGTCAAGCAAATCGAGGAGGAGAAGGCTCAAATTAAGCTTGAGCTCCATGAGCTTGACTTAGCTAACTCGGCACTATTGGCTAAGCATAACGAGTTAGTTCAAGAGCATGAGACACTTAGTCTTTCCTATGAAGCAATGGAACTAAAATTGAATAACTTGAAGAAAGAAACTCTTGATGGCAAAACACCCGCTAGTTCACATGCCACTAACAATTTGCATGAGTCTTTGCCATTGAAAGCTAATAGGGAGAAGGAGCTAATGGACGAGATCGAAAGTCTCCACACTAGTGTGGCTAGACTTTCCAAGGGAGAGGACAAGCACAAGGAGATCCTCTTCCAACAAGCTAAAGGCTTCAACAAGAGGGGACTTGGGACCTTCCCTACGCCCAACAAATGGAAGGTGCCCTCACCGGAGCTTAGGACAAGCTTCATCAAGGAAGTGGGATCCTATTGCCAACATTGTGAGGTCACCGGACATCACACTAGGGAGTGCCCTCTTCCCACTCGTCCTTCTCCAAAATTACCTCCTAACTATTCATCTACTTTCAATGATTGTCACTATCTATTGAGCAAAGTAGGTGGAAAGGTGAAGGCGAAGTTCATTGGCAAAAACATCAAGGGCATGAAGGGGAAGCTCCCCAAGCAACTTTGGGTCCCAAAATCACTTGTATCACACATACAAGGACCTAAGTTGGCTTGGGTTCCTAAACTCAAAAACTAACTTCATGTGTGTAGGTGAACTACAAAGCCGGAGGAAAACATTGGGTACTCGATAGTGGGTGCACTCAACACATGACCGGCAATGATGGTATGTTCACCTCCATAGAAGACCCCGGCAATCATGAACAAGTCACCTTTGGTGATAACTCAAAGGGGAAGGTAATTGGTTTAGGTAAAATTGCAATTTCTAATGACTTGTCCATTTCGAATGTGCTTTACGTTAAGTCTCTTAGCTTTAACTTGCTCTTTATTGCTCAACTTTGTGATCTTGGACTAACGTGCACATTTGACAAAGATGGTGTTGTGGTGTCTAGTGTAGCTAGCAAAGAGCTAATATTCAAGGGCTTTAGGCATGGTCATCTATATTTGGTGGACTTCTCCAACAAGAGCGCAAGCCTAACCACTTGTCTTTTCACCAAGACAAGTTTGGGGTGGCTATGGCATCGGAGGATTGCTCACATAGGAATGAGCAAGCTCAAGAAGTCCTTCAAGCTAGGGATGGTGACCGGCGTAAAGGACGTGACATTTGAAAAGAACAAGCTATGTAGCGCATGTCAAGCCGGGAAGCAAGTGGCTTCGCACCATCCGATGAAGACAATGGTGTCTACCTCCAAGCCGCTCGAACTACTTCACATGGACCTCTTCGGACCGTCCACCTACCAAAGCCTTGGCGGTAATCTCTATTGTCTCGTTATTGTTGATGATTACTCTCGCTATGCTTGGACTTTGTTTTTAGGTGACAAGGGTGAAACCCCGGAAGTCTTCAAGACCTTTGCAAAACGAGCTCAACGGGAATTCCAACTTCCCATCATCAAGGTCCGAAGTGACAACGGCACCGAGTTCAAGAACTACAATATTGGGGAGTGGTGTGACCGTGAAGGAGTCAAGCATGAATTTTCGGCTACATACACCCCTCAACAAAACGGTGTTGTTGAGAGAAAGAACAAGACACTAATCACCCTCGCGAGAGCCATGCTTGATGATTATGGGACGTCGGAGAAGTTTTGGGCGGAAGCGATCAACACGGCATGCCATGCCGCAAATAGAGTCTACCTTCATCGACTTCTCCAAAAGACTCCCTACGAGCTCCTCATTGGGAGAAAGCCCAACATCTCCTACTTCCGGGTCTTCGGATGCAAGTGCTACATCTACCGCAAGAAAAGACTTGGTAAGTTTGAAAGAAGGTGCGATGTTGGTATTTTCCTTGGTTATGCGTCAAACTCAAAGGCATATCGAGTATTCAACCAAACCTCCGGGTTAGTTGAAGAAAGTTGTGACGTTGAGTTTGATGAGACTAATGGCTCCCAAGAGGAGAGTTTTGGTCATGATGATATAGATGATGAGCCTCTACGAGAAGCTATGAAGAACATGACCATAGGAGACATCAAGCCCGAAGTTGAGGAGAGCCATGATCAAGGGGGAGCTTCAAGTCCGAACATCAACACCTCCATGGCGCCTCAAGTGGATGAAGAAGAAGACAAAGATGATCCATTGCCTATGCAAGACCAACAAGCCACACAACACCAAGAAGAAGATGAAGTCCAAGATGAAGTCCAACCACAAGACGAGCAAGATGCTTCACCACCACCAAGTGACTCACAACCGTTGATGAGACATGGGCGCATCTCCAAGGCACATCCAATGGATCAAATCATTGGAAGTCCTTCACGGGGAGTAAGTACTCGTTCACGTCATGTTGCATCTTTTTGTGAGCACTACTCTTTTGTGTCGTGTGTAGAACCCAAAAGCATTGAGGAAGCTCTCCAAGACTCCAATTGGGTGATGGCTATGCAAGAGGAACTCAACAACTTCACCCGCAATGAAGTTTGGGTGTTGGAGGAGCGACCCAAGGACAAGAATGTGATTGGAACGAAGTGGGTCTACCGCAACAAGCAAGATGAGAATGGCATGGTGGTCCGCAACAAAGCTAGGCTTGTGGCAAAGGGATTTGCTCAAGTTGAAGGTTTGGATTTTGGGGAGACATTCGCCCCGGTAGCACGGTTAGAAGCTATCCGCATACTCCTTGCTTTTGCTTCTCATCATAATATCATGCTTTATCAAATGGATGTTAAGAGTGCATTTCTCAATGGCTACATTAATGAACTTGTGTTTGTTGAGCAACCTCCCGGGTTTGTGGACCCAAGAAACCCTAACCATGTCTATAGGCTAAACAAAGCACTCTATGGACTCAAGCAAGCTCCAAGGGCATGGTACGAGCGCTTAAGGGACTTCCTCGTCATGCAAGGTTTCAAGATTGGGAGGGTGGACACTACACTCTTCACCAAGGACATCGACGGAGACTTATTTCTTTGTCAAATTTATGTCGATGATATTATTTTTGGCTCAACTAACAAAGCTCTTAGCCATGAGTTTGGCAAAATGATGTCTAGGGAATTCGAGATGTCAATGATTGGAGAGCTCAACTTCTTCCTAGGATTTCAAATCAAGCAACTTCAAGAGGGGACCTTCATCCATCAAGAGAAGTACACTAAGGACCTCTTGAAAAAATTTGAGATGGGAGATTGTAGCTCAAGAAGCACTCCAATGGCGACAAATTGTCATCTCGACGCGGACATGGACGGTAAATCTATTGATCAATCTCATTACCGTTCCATGATTGGTTCATTGCTATATCTTACCGCATCTAGGCCCGATATTATGTTTAGTGTGTGCTTGTGTGCTCGCTTTCAAGCGGCACCTAAAGAATCGCACAAGAAGGCGGTCTTTAGGATACTTCGGTATCTCAAGCATACCCCAAGTGTAGGTTTGTGGTACCCCAAGAACGCTAGTTTTCATCTCTTAGGTTACTCGGATTCGGACTTTGCCGGATGCCGTGTAGACCGCAAGAGTACCTCCGGGGGTTGCCACTTACTTGGGCGTTCCCTAGTTTCTTGGTCGAGCAAGAAGCAAAATTCCGTGGCTTTGTCCACCGCGGAGGCGGAGTATATAGCGGCCGGTGCATGTTGTGCCCAAATCCTATATATGAAGCAAACCCTCTTGGACTTTGGAATTAAGTTTGGTTGTGTGCCTCTCCTTTGTGACAATGAAAGTGCGGTTAAGATAGCTAGAAACCCCGTTCAACACTCCCGCACTAAGCACATTGATATTCGCCATCACTTCTTGCGGGACCATGAGGCTAAGGGAGAAATCTCTTTGCAAGGTGTTAGGTCCGAAGAACAATTGGCGGATATCTTCACCAAACCACTTGATGAGAAAACTTTTTCTAGGCTTAGAAGTGAGTTAAATGTGCTAGATGCATCTAACGTCATGTAAATTGCCATGTTCATGTAAGGTTGCATGTCATATAGGTCTTGCCTAACTCCCAAAGGATAGGGGCGAGCTAGAAATAGTTTTCCCTGAGTAAGCTTTTGGCAGGTTTAAACTTGGCAAGATAGATTTATTTTATGCCTTGCATGATTCCTGTCATATAGACTTGCATTCATCTAATATTTTGCATTATCTTGTTTGACATTGCATACGGTAGATTGTCACAAAGGGGAACCCACATCATGAGAAGGAGACTTGTTTGAAATGCAATATCTCAACTCATATGATGTGGAAAGAGCAAAATTCTAAAGGAACATGCTTTAATGAGATAGAAGTTCTCATACTCTACCTCTCAAAGCATGGGCCTTACATTTTATTTGGATATTTTTTCCTCTATTTTTTTCTCGGTGTTCCATTTGCATTAAGGTCTAGCCAAGCTATTGGCATATTAGCTTCTTGAGGGGTAAGGGGTTGCCCAAAAAGTCCTAAGACATGTGTTTCTCTTTGATTGCGTGTTTGGTCAAAGGACATATATGGGCATTCTTAGTTTTTCTGTAGTCATCGGATTATCCGATGCTAGGGTCAGCAGCTACATCGGATCAATTGGTGCTTCAGTTCAACGAGCAGATCAGTCAGAACCAAGAAACCGGCCGATGAGTTCATTTCAGGAAACATCGGAGCATCCGATGTTCAATCCTCTGTTACCCTGCAGAATTCGACCGATGATCGACGTAGCAACGTCGGATCATCCGGTGTGCAAAGAGAGTTTTTGGACCAACTCTCTGTTGAACTCGACCGATGACCACCTCCCTTGCGCATCGGTCGATCCGGTGTTCGCGTAACGGCTAGGTCATCGGGTTCCTATTAAAAATCGTACGGCCGCCGCTTCGACTTCCTCACTCCGCGCCGCCACTCCTTCATCGCCGCGCCTCCTCCGCCGCCTCGTCTCCCGCACCGCCGACGCGCCTCCAGCCGCCGCCGTGCCTCCAGCCGCCGCCGCGCCTCCAGCCGCTGCCGCGCCTCCAGCCGCCGCCGCGCCTCCACCGCCGCCGCGCCTCCCGCGCCGCCACCTCGGGCCGCGCCGCCGCCGTCGCCCCTGCCGGCTGCCGGCATCGCTGCCGCCGTCGCCCCGAGCGCTCCGGAGTCCTAGGTACTCCTCTTCCCTTTTTGGTGTCTTGATGCCAAAGGGGGAGAAGGGTTAGAGTTAGGGGGAGTGTCTTGGGCTTAGGGGGAGTGCTAGTTATCTATTTGCTTTCAGTCTTGTTATTTGCTTCTATTTGAGACTTGATTGTTATCATTTGCTACTATTTGTAATTCAGTATGCTACTTCACTCTTATGATTTATATTTGATCACTGTTTGAGCCTTCGAGCTCCTTGTGTTGCATGTTGTTCCGATTACATTTCTTTATGAGCATTGCGTTTGCGTTTCAAATTCCATTACTTTTATGCTCTACTCGTTGTGTTGTCATCAATCACCAAAAAGGGGGAGATTGAAAGCATCTAGGCCCCCACGAGGTACGGTTTCGGTGATTAATGACAACCGTTATTTACTACTAATGAGTTTGTGGATGCGAGGTTTCATGTACAATGAATCAAACGTCTATCAATCAATCATAAATGTCATCTACTGCTCATTGGATGCAAAAGGAGACCCCTCAACGAACTAACCTAAGGGGTTAATCGGAAACAAATGAAGAACTCGTACAACGACGCAACCTTATCAAAATTGGCAACACAAGAAGCTTCATATCCATCAGAAGAGCCATACAAACAAGTGTTCAAGAGGTCACAAGTCCAAAATCCAAAAGATCAGTCCAACTCAACTCGAAGGAAACAAATTGTACACACCGGATCATCCGGTGATCTGAAGAATGACTGCATCGGTCGATTTGGACTCAACGGAAGAAGAAGACCTCAGAATGAAGTACACACCGGATCATCCGATGTGTATCAAGTGAACATCGGATGAATACAACAGTAAGCAAATTTTCTGAAGTGTTCTGAAGGACTGAACACCGGATCATCCGATGTTGAAGGCAGATGCACATCGGTCGATTACAACAGAAGCAAATTATCAACTCAACCAGACTGAAGATCTATTCATCGGATCCTCCGATGATGAAGAAGGTGAAGCATCGGTCTAATAATGGTCATTTCTGACAGAATGACGTCAGCTAATCAAATTAGACCGATGCTCATAAAAGGGGGTCATCGGATCATCCGATGTACGCAGAAAAAGTAATCAGCCCACTTTTCCAACGGCTAATTCGGTTGGGCTGAGTATTTAACCCCCTCCCACCAGTCATTTCGAAGAGGCTGAACAACAAGAGCACCACTACACATTCCCCAAGTGTCCAAGACTTAGAATACTCATTTTCACACTCTTGTAATCCTTTCACACCTCAAGATATAGGCTAGTTCCTCTTAGAGTTAAGCTTGTGTGCGTCCTCTCTGGGTGAGTGGAGACTTTAGAGTAGGGAGAGCCGTGAGAAAGTGCATTCTTGGTGATTGCACTCACCTTGTATCAAGAGGAGAGTGAAGAGATCGCTCCGGAGCTTGCCGAGACCATTGTGGAAGCCCGGAGGATCGAAGTTGTACAAGGCTTGAGCTCCACCTTGCCAAGAATGGCGAACGGAGGAAGTTAGTGGATTCCCTCGTCTCGGTGATTTGGGAGTGGCGATACCCTTAAGTGGGTGCCACAACGTGGACGTAGGTGGATCCTAGTGATCTCACCGAACCACGGGAAAAATCGACGTGTCCCCGTGTCTTCGAGCGTTTGCATTCCTCCTCCCTACTCCCTTTACGATTACGCAATTCTCATTTCCGCACTTAATTCTCTTAATTGCACTATTGGCTTGCTTAGAGAATTAGATTTTACTTAAGCTTTAAATTGACTTAAAATTTGAAGTAGCCCAATTCACCCCCCCCCCTCTTGGGCATTCGATCCCTACAAACGGCCCTCGCATGGTTGAGGATGTGAGGAGAGTGTTTCACTACAACGCTGGCAAGGCACTTCGACAATCTTTGTCGAATGCTCGTGTTCAAATTATTAATGAGCACTTGAAGGCGAACCAACATCACGTGCTACACTTCCGTCAAGAGAGTGAGCGACACCTGATAAGGAAGGAGTACGCGCAGGTACGTGGGGTGTAGTAAGTATTTTTTCTGATAATTTCTTTGATGGTATTTTTAACGATCTACAACTATGCGCAGGGCCACGTGAGCTGGTTGCAGGTCAGACCGATGCATTTTGGGCCCTTTGTCGGTACTGGGTAATGATGAGTTTAAGGCTAACTCCAGGAAGGCTTGAGAGTGGAGAGGGGTTGAGGGGAAGAGCAGGCACGACCAAGATAACCACTTGCGTTTAGCTAAACGCATGGTAAGTATATGTAACTTATGTTTATATATTTATAATATATTATTCGTACTAACATGTATTGACAGGAGCGCGAGACGGGGGTGCTGCCGACCCCTGCTGAGATCTGGAAGAGAGGTCACAGGGACTCTTCTCAGCCTTAGGGGTGCAATCAGGCTGCAGCCGAGCGTTGGTAAGTTTAGAAATCATTCATATTAAATATAACTATATGGATTGTTGAACTTACACAGTTTCCTTATTTTGCAGGCTAAGTACGGGGAGGAGGCTAGGAAGATACACGGCGAAGATTTCGATTGGGAACGTGAACTGATCGATCCTCAAGCCGCGTATACAAGCGTAGGTAGAAAAGCACACGAAAGGTGAGTTTATAAGTCATTTTATCATTTTCAATTCAAAGTATTCAAGATATTTCAATTTTATATTACTGACTCTTTTTTTATAGGCTCGCCATATTTGACAGAGTTGTCGACTCGAAGGCAGAGAGACCTGCGAGAGGCAGCTCCACGTAGGCTTCAACGGTGGGCACGGCAGGTCGCCGCATCTCGTAGAGGGACATTGAGATGCAGTCCCTCCAACAAACTGTAGAAGAGAACCTCAAGCGAAAGGAGGAGGCAAAACGCCAAAGGATCGCGACGGAGGCCACGATCTCTTCCCAGACAACAGTGTTGTTGCAGATGCGGGAAGCAATAGAGGTAACAAAATGAAAATTAAAGTTCTCATTAATTCAGCGTAAATGACTTACTAATAGGTAACATTTAGTGTTTGCAATGACAGGTCATGGCTCGAGTGCAAGGTCTGGGGATCCAGCTATCGTCACTACCGGTCCTTCCAGGCGATCCTTCTTCTGCGGGTCACATAATTTTCTATATCAACTTAACAATTCTAGTTTACCTCAACCAAAATAAAGCGAGGAAATAGGGTAAAAGTGAAAGATAGTTAGATAGCGTGAGAGATGGAGTTAGAGGAGGGAGGAAGATAGAGAAAAAAAGGATTGAGATAGAAGAGAGAGGGAGATAGTTAGATAGAAGAAAAGGATTAAGACAGAAGAAAGAGAGAGATAGAAGAAAGAGTGAGATATAGTTAGATAGAGTGGAAGATGAATGAAGAGAGAAAGGGAGATGTAGATGGAGATAGAAGGAGAGAAAGAGAGAGGGAAATGATAGCAATAGAGAGATAGAATGAGAGAGAGATAGATGAGATAGAGAGAGGAATGAAAAAAAAAAGAGGAAGAGAGAGGATCTAGATGGAGATAGAGGGAGAGGGAGGGAGAGAGATGTTGATGTATTTATATTCTAACTCTAAGTCTCATTAATTGCAGGGATCTGCGACGGCTGCTCAAACTCCATCGCCGTCGTTACCGCCACCTGGAATGAGGCGCGACGACGACTTCGACTTCGAAGGTGGCTTTGGAGGTGGCTTCGGAGGTTAGACGAACGAGTGAGCTCTTGTTTGCTTTTTGATGGTGATGTGCGATGTATCGACGATATTGTGATGTTGTTTATGATTGCGATGCTGTTTGTAATTGTCATATGTTATCTTGTATGTTTTGTGATTCTGCCCATTGAGCCGGGTAGTATTTTCAGTTTTTTTTAAAAAAACATTATTTGCGACGACTTTTTATATAGTACTGTCGCAAATAAGGATGCAGACGTCGCAAACTAGCCTCTGTTATTTGCAACGGCTGAGCCGTCGCAATTAAGTCTCTATTTGCGACGGTCAGGCCTTCGCAAATGGCCGCGTGGGCCCCGTGGGTTCACCGTATGGGACCCATCGACTGATCTTATTTGCGACGGTCAGACCGTCACAAATAGGAACTTAATTGTGACGGCCTGACCGTCGCAAATCGACCTGTGGAGCCTATCGGCCCCCTGACAATAATTTGTGACGGCTACTGCGGGCCGTCGCAAACAAGCCTATATACGACGGTGGTCGTCACAAATAAACTTATTTGCGATGAATTATTTGCAACGGCCAAAAGCCGTCGCAAATAAGTAAAGCCGTCGCAAATCGTCTGGATTCGTGTTCTGGGACGGCCGGAGCCGGACGCGACCGTTCGAGTATGCATGGAACTCCGTGCGTTTTGTCAGAGCTGGTGATCAGATCGGTTCGCCGCGTCTCTCGGGATAACTACGACGGCGCGCGAGTACGTGTCGAGGTCTGGAGGACGAGGACGCGACCAGAAGAGAGAAGACGACGAAACAAGTAATGCATGGGAGACCACCACCCGCGCCCGCTCGCCGCATCTGGCTGGCGACCTCCGTCCCGATTCGGTGAACCTGCAGTGCATGGGCGACCAAGCAGGGTAACTACTAGGAACATCTGTTCCTGTTTACTTATCACTCCTTAATTAGTTACTGTACCGATTTTGATCGGCTATCTTAAAATTTTATAGATACTAGCAAACGATCGGGAAAAGCCTGGCTCGGTACTCGAGTACACTCAGCTCCCAAACAAACCCGATAGATACATACCCGCACATATATACACGTCTCTTCCATTTCACGGGCACACTACCGTCCAAACGTCCGATTCACAGTCCACCGGGCAGCTCAGACCTCAATCTGAGCTCTATCCAAACTGGCTAGACATCTTATCAGGGCCTGATAAGTTCACTTCGTCGTTTTATTTGGGCTTGCGACCACGACCTCGCTCGACGGTGACGGCCACGAGATGATGTGAACGCCACGACAGCAGCAGGAGGAGGAAGGAGACAGGCCGGCGGGTGTGGATAGCGACGACAGCGCGACATGACAAGGATCCAGGACGGTGACGGCGGTCCAAGGAATAAACTAACATGCCAGTGCCGGTGCGAGAGGCGAAGGACGATTCTAGAACGCGCCTACGCGCGCCGCACACGCAGCGCCCGTCCTGTCGTCCGTCGTCCGTCGTCCGCGTCACGCTCCACCAAGCACACGCCAATCACGTCGCCGCTAATGAGCGTCACTGGTGTGGACGCGAGGTACGCGTGGGAACGGAATGGAAGACACGCAATGACGCACATATGCAACTACTCTGTCACCACATAGGGCTCGTTTGATAGAAATGGATCTGATTGGAGAGGATTGAAATAAAAATTAGTTTATTTTTCATTTCAATCCACTCCAAAACAAATGGATTCAATTTATCTAACGAGCCTGCAATGTTGTTTTTACCGTTACGGAACACGATTATATATTCATCCTGCACTTACAACAGATCGACTTGCTTTTTACAAGAGATTACGAATTAAGAACCCCGGTGCTGATGATGATGGCCACAAACGTACACGCCTATCAGCACACGGCAACGACACGCATGCGTAGCGTCGTTGCATACACACGCACGGACGCACGCAACAGGGACATATCAGGATAATTTATACATGGTGATTAGGTGAGAGATTTATTAGTGCCAACCGTGGTGATTAATTATTGAAGAAGGATGCATGTGCAGATCATGATCATTTGCGACGGCCGATTATTAGGCCTGGATCGTTGGTGGCTGAATGACGGGCGCCCGGTCCGACCGCATGCCCTTCTTCTCGATGCCGAGGTGCGGCAGCTGGTCGCCGTCGACGGCAGTGCCCCATATCTCCGGGATGGCTCGACGGAGGCTGCCGATGCTCTCCATGGCGTAATCCGCTTCCTTGCTCCTCAGCCTCTTGCCAACCTGATAGACTCGGAGAATGTTAGCCAACTATGAATTCATCGGCGCTGGATTCCTGATCAATACCAAAGGCATCTACTAGCCACCGACCTAACCGTTGCCAGCCACACAAATGCTACTAGAGCGCAAAATAATTACGAGGATTAATTAGCTGTCCTATAATGCACGCGAGACAGGCAAGTTCCATGGCATCACAACGGTGCAGATGACGGGATATGCTTTCCTAAATCCTAATCCGACACGAGCACCACGCCGCCCATCATCGACCGTATCATGGTGGGCAGTGCCTGCGCGCAACCGGCCACCTGATCGGCCGCCTAATCGACATGTCGTCAGTGATCATTATCGTCCATCAATGGGCACATGACAGTTGACACTGACCTGGCGTAGTCTGGCCAGTGATTGGTTCTCTTGCTAATACTACCATGCAACAGGTTGATGCATGCGTCAGGGCACTCTCTAACCGTAATTCGAGCAGGCGTTTGGGGTTGGTTGGTTTGATCACGTACCAGGGCGGTGCGGAGGCCGAGCGCTTTCCCCGCCGCGATGTTCCTCTCGCTGTCGTCTAGGAAGAGCTGATCCACAACAACAAAGAAATTTTTTTAATCACATGGGTACAAATGGGACACGTAATATTGTACTACTAATAACCTTTGCTTTCAGCTAATGCTAACTTTAAACAACGGTGGATCCGTGGATGTAGATATTTTATACCCAGAATGTCACTTTCCAGGATAGTCCATTTCCATCTCGTCTTGAAAAAAACGAGAAAGGGATGGGAAACTTGGCCTGAAAGGGAAGGGGAGTGTGTTGCTGGTAGTTACGTACCGTCCGGCGCGGGTTAGTGCCGGCCGCGCGCAGGCCGGCCACAATGGCGTCGACCGACGGTTTCAGCACCACCGCCGGTCGCTGGTCGCCGCCGTCCTCCTCCTCCCTCGCCTGCGCCTCCCCGAAGAGGTGCGGGTTCATGGTCTCGAAGCACACGACGGCGTCGAAGACGGCCAAGTCGACGCCCAGCCGCTCCAGCGCGCGCTCCATGTGCGCGCGGTCCGAGTTGGTGAATAGCTGCAAACACGCGACGCGAACGCGTGGTTCATTCAGAGATTTGAACAACGGCATCCTCACGTTCTGGCGGTCTGATTAAAAACGCACGGCGTGCATGGATTTGGAGCAGGGGATAGGAAGGAATGTCGAGGATGGTATGTGCTGTGCCTTACGTACCACTTTGCGCTGCGGGATGCTCTGCAGCAGCCGCGCGAGCTGCGGGTCGCCGGCGATCCTGTCGTACGGCAGCCTGCCGTGCACGTAGCTGCAGTTGGAAGCGAAATTGGCTAGGTTCGTTGAGAGCAAGGAAATGCAGTGGTCGATTGTTTGCAACAGTTTAATATAAGTATCTTTAATTAAAAATATAGAAGATCTGGGTACTGTCAGGTGCTGACCTGTGGTACTCGTCCGGGTGCACGTCGTAGCCGAGCGCCTGCGAATCGGAGACGAATCCACGTAACCAATTAGAAACACACAGACGTGCGAGAGAAGACAAGTTTGCCGGGCTGTGCTTAGGCGAGAGAAGAAGGCCAGGCCAGAAAGAAAAGACGACGTACGATGAGGCCGGCGAGAGAGCTGCCGTACGTGCGGAAGAGCTCGACGCGCATGGCGGCGGCCCTGTCGGCCGCGACGCCGAGCTTGGCCTGGAGGAACTCGTCGATGTTGCGCTTCAGGGCGAGGCCGATGCCGGTGTCGCCCGGGTACAGCGTGTCGTCGAGGTCTGATCAATCAAGGAGCAGCGTGATCAGAGGATGGAGGGAGCTCGTGAGTGGATGAATTCGTTATTGCTTGCTTACTTACCTACGAGGACGCAGTCAAAGGGGGAGTTCACGGCCATGGCCGGAGAGCTTTTGAGACGGAGGTAAGAGCAGGGGGTCGGGACGAAGCGAGCTGCGTGTGATCGTTTCGGTGTTTGGGACGAACGGGCCAGCAGCGGAGAGGGAAGGGGGCGAGAGCCTGGCGGGTCGCTTAAATAGAGGTTTGTTCGTTGGGCAAATGGCTGACGCGGATCCACGACCACGAGGAAGTGGTGCGTGCGGTCGTAACAATGAAAACGCCAGTTTGAGCAGTTGCGATCGTCGTGTTCCTCGCGGAGCCGAGCGGGGCGAGTGCCACGCGTTTCCGTGTCCGGGGACGCGCCTGCCTTTTTCGGCGTGAAAGTCACACCCGGCACATCTTTTTTATGGGCCACGTATCTGTCCCGCGTTATTTGGATGGGCTAGAAGCCCAAAGCCACCCAACAAAATGAATCAAACCGTTCCGCATCTCCCCGAATTCTCTCAGACTCCAGAACGTTCGCGCGAGAACTCGAACGCCCTCGTCGTTGTTCGTTCCGGGCTTCCGGCTTTAGGGAACCGGCGAATAAAACATCTTCCGTGTTCCGATCCAACAAAGCGACGACAAGTCTTCTCGATCTCGCAACAACGCACCCGAAGCCGACGAGCCCCCCGTCTAGCCAGCCAGCCACCATGGACGTGCTGAAGCGCGAGGTGCAGCGGAAGCGCCAGCTCCTCGACGCTGACTTCGGCGGCCGCAAGGTCCTCCGCCGCGCCGAGATCGAGGCCCGCGAGATCCAACGCATCCGCGAGGCCGAGCGCCAGCTCCTCCTCCGGAAGCAGCTCCGGCGCTCGGCCCAGGCCTCCTCGCCGTCCGGTTCCACCTCGCCCGCCTCCGCCGCGGGACCCGACGCGTCGCGGGCGAAGGACGGTCCGGACGAACCGAAGGGGTCTCTCCCGCGGGAGGAGGTCGTCCGGCGCCTGCGGCTGCTGCGGCAGCCGGCCACGCTCTTCGGCGAGGACGACGCCGCGCGCCTCCGGCGCCTCCAGGAGGTGCTCGAGGACCCCGCCGCGCTGGCCGGCGTCGACGCGGCGGAGATAGGGGAGGGGCAGACCAACGACTTCCTCCGGGACATCCAGGCGCTGCGGGCCAGGGCGGCGGCGGCGGCGAAGCCCAAGGCTGGCGCGGAGGGCCAGCGCAAGGAGGGCGAGGGCGAACAGAGAGAGGTGGCGTTCGAGGAGCTCTGCGACGAGGATAAGATCGCCGCGTTCTTCAGGAGGCTCATGGGCGAGTGGACCCAGGAGGTGGACGGTATGCCCGAGGTGGAGCGGCGGACGGCCAAGGGAAAGGCCGCGGTAGCCACCTGCAAGCAGTGCGCGCGCTACCTCGAGCCGCTATTCAAGCAGTGCAAGAATAAGGTAAACATTTGGTACTACGTTTTTTTATAACCAAAACTGCAAGGAAAACTCCAGCAGTGAATATATTAAGTATTAAAAGGTGGTGTTAAAACCACAATACAGACAACAAAGACAAGATTGGTATAGTTTGGAAAGGTAAAGCGTGTCCCTCTTGAGGTAAGAGGGAACAAGATTTATGCCAACAACCCAAACCAATTGCTCGACACGACCGATACAAACTGAAACGACCAATACAAATAGACGTGATCGATGCAAACTGACACGACTATACAGAAAACAGACGTGATCGATGCAAACTGACACGACTATACAGAAATTACAGGCGACCAATAGCCTCGACCACCTAACCAGGCTGCATAGAGATCCAACTAACTAGAGGGTAAGATGGCAGCTTCATGAAGCATTGGATCCCGACCATCGGACCAGCGCTCAACGATCACTGGATGAACCAAAAGCGCATCGATGACCAAACAGCGGGACCACAAAGACTTGTCATCCTTAGTAGAAGATCTCATAGCCGACTTGAGATCCGGCTCCTTGTCAAGGTAGATGACTACTCGACAAATTTTGACTTGGTGTAGTGAGGCTTGAGAGGAAGCATCCAGAGCAGCTGCACTCTGCGATAGATAAAGAACAGCTACGGCAGTCACACTCTAGCTTCCCAGTGGTGATGCAAATTTCATCTTGGGCTGTTGATGTATCCACAAGAGAAGTTGGGGGAGGCGGTGTCGCAGTCGTCAAGGTTGAAGACAAGCGACGATGGGCAAGCCCGCAATTGCGTGATTTGTGGCCTTTTCCCTTGCAGCGAAAGCAATGCGTGGCCTCCTTATAGGTGGCAGCAAAGTGTCGGCGAGAGAAGCAATTGAAACATTTACCTATCAGATCAATAGGGACTGATCGAGCAGCATGCTGACGAAGGCTGTGAATAGATTGTTTGTTGCAATCGCCAGAAGAGTGAGGCAGTTGACCTAACGGTCTCAGAGGGGAGGGTAAGAGAGGAGGGAGAGACGACTTTGGGGGAGGCGATCTTGAAGAAGATAGAGGTGGAGATGGTGGAGGCAGCGACGCACTGGAGATAGTAGGCAGTGAAAGAGGGGCAAGGATTGGGGCCAAGCAACCCATTGAGCGCAAAAGACGGGGTGAGGAGCGGAGCAGAAATTGGAGAAGCAATAGAGGCTGATGGAGTCGAAGAGGTGACTAGTGCAGTAGCCAAGGAGGGGGATTGCAGCGATGGAGCAATCTTTGGCTTGGATGTGGACAACCGATCCTTTCTCATCCAAGAGAAGCTAGCGGTGGCAGTGGAAGGAGCAGTGGGTAGTGATTGAAGCGACGACGTGGAAGATGAAGTTACAGCAGCCGAGGAAGTGGTGAAGGGTAGTGAAGAAACCGACGGAGAACGCTGCGCCAGTTGTGTCCCTGATCACTCAGAGGGTGTAACAGGGGGCGACCAAGGCAGGGAGGAGGGTGGTGCGGGGGACGAGGGGGGTGGTGGGGAGCTCGATCGCTAAGGGTGGGGCGACGTCCGGTGAGAGGTGGCCACCAGCGGCGCTGGATCGGGAGGTGCTGGATCTGGCGGAGTGGGGAGGGAGGTGGGGGGGAGGTGGCACAGTGTCGAGCGGCACAGGCAGGGAGGAGGGGGGTGCGGAGGACGAGGGGGGTGGTGGGGAGACCAATGGATGAGGATGGGGTGACGTCCAGCGAGAGGTGGCCACCAATGGCGCCGAATCTGGAAGTGCTGAATTTGGCGGAGGGGTGGAAGGTTGGGGCGAAGGCGGAAGAACTGCAGCGGCCACCGGTGATGCCCGATCGAACGGAGAGGCGACCAGATCTGGTCGGCCCGAGGCAGAAGTACGGGGGGAAGAGGGTGGCGGAGAGGCTAACCTAGCGGAGAGGCGGGGGAAGGCGAGGAGAAGAGGGGCGACGATACCAGGGGGAAGTCCGGCGAAGGTGGGCGCACCGGCTGAAGGGTAGCCGCCTGCAACATCCGAGCGGGGCCTACAGTCGGAGCCGAGGGAGATGACGCAGGCGGGCGACTCGATCAGGGCGACGGCCGTGGCGGGCGTCGCGGTCGCCCTCCGCGTCGCCCTCCGCAGGGGGGAGCGACCCGATAGGCCATCACCGTCTACACCGTCCGTACCGGCCGGTGGGGTTGAGAGCGGGGGGGGGGGGGGGGGGGGGGGTGTTTAGTTGTTACTGCCAGTGTTGTCTGAATACCTTACTCTGACTCTTTTTAAAACCGTGCTCTAATAAATTGAAATTACGCCTCTTAGCCCTTCACAAGAGTAGTCCCTAGTCTTGTTTGTAACGTTGCTGCTTCATTATATAGGTAATTATGTTCGTGACCTGAGTTGCATTTCTAGTGTGTCTGTTGGCGTGTGGCGTGTGCTAAGTTGTTTTGACAGGAGATCCTGTGGAGTTGCCCTGAGAATTTGCAGAAATATTATGACTACTTGCTACTTCTAATTTATTTATTTGATATTTTTCCTTGATGTATTCTGTAGAATGAAGATTTTAACAGCAAGTGGCAATCAATTTAAGGAATGCCATATGACGAGGAAGACAACAGATAGTACATGTACTGTTCTTAATCGTATTGGTTTTCATATTAGTAATGTGCCTTCTTAGTTGTTCAGAGTATACCTCTGTAACATGAGGGATTTGTCTTAAATGATTCACTTTTGCCCTTGAATAGGAGGGCGGCAAAATGAACCCACAGAACCAAATCCGTGATCAAGTTCCAAGTTATGCTTTGAGTAAGCTTGCTAATTCATTTGATATTTTCCTTGTTTCCCTGGTATCAGCTGCTGTCAGCCCTCCAGATGATAATGCGAGCAAAGTTTCTGACAAGAGATCTGTGTCACAACCATTTGTTGTCGTTGTACCCTTTGAGGAATGTTTAACTGGGACTATTCTTTAATAGTATTATAGATATTTCTCTTAAATGAAAGCTTTGTTTATAGTAGGTAATGCAAACCTAACCCACCAGTTAAATAGGACTTATGTTGCAATTATAACTAGTAAATCAGTTCAGCTCTATGATTTATGTTTGAATTCCCATTGATTGGGTGAGGGCTTGCTCTAATGCATATCAAAGATGCTCAAATGTAGGGAAGAAGTTTTGCTATATCTTGTTTCCTCAGATATACAATGTTCTTTCTCAACTTTACCTGATGGTTGAATGAGGTTAACTACTGAAGCTTTTCTACAGCGCCATTGTATTTTTCATTTTTATTTCTGTAGGAGGCATGCAATTAAGACTACGAATTATATTGATGAATTATTTTCTGTTCATGCTTTGATTCAAATATTCTGATGTGTCAAACTGCAGGCTCTTTCTCCTGACGTGCGGCAAGCGTTGCTGGAGGTGGTCAAATGTTGCATGAGGCGGGACTATCTAGCTGCCGTCGATAACTATATCAAGCTGGCGATCGGCAACTCTCCATGGCCTATTGGTGTGACCATGGTTGGTATACATGAGCGATCTGCTCGCGAAAAGATCTACACGAACAGCGTAGCTCACATCATGAACGATGAAACCACGAGAAAGTACTTGCAATCTGTGGAGAGGCTCATAACATTCTGGCAGAGGAAGTACCCCACTGATCCATCAAGATCGGTTGAGTTCAACAGCCTGGCCAACGGCAGCGACCTGCAGTCGCTCCTGTTAGAGCAGAACGCAAGGAACTCGGAAGAAACCCTTCGTTTGGTGGCTGCATCGTGACAATCTTACTTATGGTGAAGATTTTTGACATGAGCCTGATTCTTGTGTAATTTATTTGTGATTTGAAAGCAAAGAACTTGTATGAAGGACTTGAGTTACCAGTTATCACTCCATGATAGATGTTTTTGGTGCTCATAACGTGTTGAGATCGATTTGCAAGAGAGAAAAAATAAATTGTGATTTAATTACTTTTTATTCATTCTTTTTATTTCTTTTTATACATGTTGAATGGGCGGACGCGACCGGTGACGAGCGGACGCGAGGAGGAGGCGTCGGCGACAACCGTCGGCCGGCAACCGTCCTGAGGATCAAGCGTTTACATTGTATATTTTGTAACAATCGGTTAATATCCAAAGCACCGTACATCATGAATTTGGTCAAAACTGATTTAAGGAGCATGCACAAAATTAAAGATTATTCATTTCACATTTGGTAAGTTGTTACGGCGTCTGCAGCGGGCTCCTTTTCGTGATTTTCCCATGCTTGCCTTTTATTTTATTCGGTGGAAAAACATTGGGAGTTGCATGAACCTTTCTGGTGTTATGCAAACATCGAATGTGCTCTATTTGAAAATTGAAAGTATATAACTGTATTAATTTGTATTAAGACGTACAATCCCGAGTCTGTCGCCCTACGAATTAATATAATACATTAGGGCCAATTGTGTTTTAATTTAAAGTCTAATTGTGATTGAGATCTAATTTTTCGAATTTTGTGATTTAGCCACAAATTTTTACAGTTGAAGCTCAACATTACCTAAGTCTGTTAAGTGTCTCTAACAGTATTAACTTTATCATGGTGGACAAATATAATATTTATTATTTTACTATTGTTTTCATATCGCTATTGTGTTTTTACCGTAATTTTGACTTAAAGGATTATCATGTAACTCTTTTTTGGCTGTTTTGGATGTGCCTGATTGTAATATGGGTGTAACTCTCTCATCAGTGGGTGTTCTATTTTTCACTGTAGGGTGGAACTTATGTTTTGTGGGTGAAAACTGCAATGGACCATCAAAATCATTTATCTTAGCATTAATACACACCGCTCCCTTCTCTGTATTAAGCTGGAGCCACCCTTTTAAGTGTTCCTCAGTTTTTATCTCAATGCAATTGTCATCACAACTATTTTCACGCTACAAAGTCAAACCTACATATAGAATTCAGTTACGAAGTCAACTAGTTGTAGCAACTCATAATTCATATCAACATTTTTTGTGCTCTGCAAATATTTTTTTGTTCCCCCATCCAGCAAACTCCAATATGAACAAACTTTAACAATGAGTTTAATTGACTTACAATATTAAAGGTCTGAAATCAGCTAAATGCTCCTACGTACTAAACTGATTTTGTTCTCTTAATTGATCATTTGTCAATGAATTGGAACGCAAATTTTGTAAAAAAAATACTAGTTACTTGTGAAGTTCGGCTGTTGCATCTGAATTCCAAGCAGCAATTGCTCTCTCCATCAAAGCTGCCTGCAAAACGAAAATTTCATCTAGAATGACACGTAAACAGTGAGGATGGAGAAAGTGTCCCTGGACAATGCAACAAAGAAGGGGCCGCGCTGCGCACCTGGGGCAGCGCGCGTCCTCGCTTTCCTGTGCCGCATGCTAGCCGCCCTGCCGCCTCAGGCCTTTCTGGGGCCACGCACGCCCTCGCGCCGCTCTGCGCCGCCGCACGCTATGCTCCGTGCCGCGCCGGGTGGGAAGGAAGGAGGCTGGAGGGAGCACCGCCGTGCCGCAGCCATCTCGACACCAGATCGCCGGCTAAGGTTTGTCGCCCCTGTGGTCGCAAGTGGTGAATATCGGGCACTGTTTTGCAATCGGGTAGGGAGAAAATAGGGAGGGATATTTCGGCAACAACTTGTGTGCAATTTAGACTTCTGTGCAACCGTGCAATCTACAAATCTCAACTTTTTTATGAATGCACCTTTTACATATGAATGTGTAAAAAGTGTGTAAGCAGGTAGAGGAATTTATGTGTAAAAAGTACGGCACCCTTGGATGTACATCATACGGCTGAGATTCGCGGATTGCACGCTTGTACGGGAGTCCAAATTGCACATCAGTTGTTGCCGGATATTTTCGTCAAGTTTAATTATTTTTTTTGTCTGTTTAATTGATAGCCTCTAACGGAGTTACAATTTTACGGTAAACAGTGACTTGGGAGTGAAAAAGTTGTGACTAAATCACAAAATTAAAAAAACGAGATCTGAATCACAATTAGATTTTGAATCTGTGGTTGAAACACAATTGTCCCAATATATTTATATATACAATCTCAGACTAGCCAGGGGCTATACATTGGCTGATTCGAAGTAGTTGCTCATGCAAATCACTAACCGTCTTTTCAGCTGCTGTGTGATTGTCAAAGGGTTATCATCGTTAAACCTCTTGGAAAATAAGCAATTAAGTTACCGATAATAAGCAATACAACAAAAATTCAAAGAGAAGACGTGGATATTACTCGAGCATTAACCTTCTGTTGCAAAGCATGTAACTTAAGCAGTCGAGCTGGCAAACTATCTTCTCAAATAGCTCTTCATGAGAGCACTTCAAACTGGAACCACGGGAGAAAATTGGAATTTTACTACTCCCAATAGTAGGTTTCGCCAAAACGCTATCTTCAACATGCAACATACCCAAATACTATTATAATGATGTGAGACTTGCTATTTTACCATTGTAACAGGATTACACCCTTAATTAATCATTTTCACAGCTAAACAATTCAAAAATGACTAAAATATCTTTATTTTTCTCTAAAAATATAAAATAACAGAAAACACAAAAAAATCAAAAATAAGTAACAAAAATTTTAAAATCCGAAAAATTAACAAAAAAGGAAAATATATTTCAAAAAATAAAAAAATGATTTTTGCCATAAAATTAAGGAAAACTACATATAAATCACGAATAAATAAGAAAATAATTTACTTTATTAAAAATACGAAAACACTTTAGAAATAAGAAAAAATGTAAAGAACAAACGATTTTTTTGCAAAAAAATTTTCAAAAAAAAAGAGAAAATTACAAAAAATAGAAATTTATAAAAAATAGGTTTAAACTTTTTTAATAAAAATGAAAACATTTCTAAAAATGAGAAAAATAGTACATATTTAGTAAAAAATGTCAAAAATATGGAAAAATACAAAAAAATTGAGGAGATTAATAAAATATAAGAATAAATTGTACATATACACAATAATTTTTACATACACAAGTCATACATGTTTACATATCATACGTGTTCACATGTCATACATAAAAAGAGTTCACATATCACAAAATAAATTGCACATGTCATACATATTCACATGTCACAACATAAACTTCACATATAACATCTCTGACACCGATGACTTCAATCCTCTGTACATAGTCCATGAATGATTGACCAGACGCTAGAGAGACATCATTATTATTTTACGAGCTAGCTGCATCATCTTCCATCTCGTCCCCAGTGACGCTTGAAGCAACACCAGAGCCGTTGTTGAGCTCTGTTAGAGGGAAGGTACAATAGCATAAAAATATATGTTAACACGACATTTTTATCAGAAGCAAAATATAAGAATTTGTAAAGTATGCACAAAAATGATGAGTAACAAGATACAACAGCTATCTGTAAAAGATTTCACAGTCAGATGGCATCTTGCATAGGCATAACCCACATCCATTTTTGTGCTACTTAAACAACCATGGGTTCTACAAATTCATGTACAGTGCAATAAATTTTTTAAATCAAGGAAAATGTTTCTAGACTTTTGCAGTACAGCAAAAAAGCTTCATTGTAATTTATTTGTGGAAAACAAAAAATAACTGAGACCATATAGAAGCAAAAAATAAAATCCAAATACTCAATCGTCATATGATGACTGAAATGAGGCAGGCAAACAAGAAGCAAGGCAAGCGAAAAAACAAAATAAGCTATCAATCACCTGACTTCATTGCCATCCTCCTGGAACGTATCAGGGTTCGATCCAAGCTTCATAAACTTCATCCTGAAACAAGCAAAAATAAGGGAATGCTGCAGGTTATCTCTCCTCTTGTCCAAGGCACACAATGACCAGCAGCACAACGACTAAAACACCCCAACACTGCACTACTATTCCATACTTGTCCACAATAGCAGAAGCAAGAACTGCACACGCTCAAACTGCACGCTGCTCGAACGATCGGCTAGCGGTGGACATTCAGGCGGGGATCCGGAGTGGGGCATGGCTTCGAGCGAAGGGGCCGGCGTCGCCGAGTGGCATCGGGCGGTGGCGGTGTTCGTGCGGTGAGGGCTGGGGATCCCGGGAGGCGGCCTGGAGGCGTGTGGGCGGCGACGTCCATGGAGGCGTGCGGGCGGCGACGGCCGCGGCCATGAAAGAGATATCTATGTAAACATAAGGGTATTTTCGTCCGTTTACATGTCTGTCACTAAGTAAAAGAGCAAACTCAACTCTATTATAATGGTATTTGAGCGTGTTGCATGTTGAAAATAGCATTTTGGCAAAACCCACTATTGAAAATAGCAAAATTGCAATTGTCTCGAACCCCGGAGGGCAAGGCTCCGTGACATTCAATTGCACAAGTATGCACGGATATAAACAAAGCATGACAGCAAAAATCAACTATCAAAATTGTAATAATTTACAATTCTCATTCCTTCTACACTAGTGAAAAAAAAAAACATATAACTTTACAACTTCACCGGAGACATGGAGCCCCCTACGCGTCTTTTCAGTTCTGCAACAATATACACACTTGATGCAAAGCTTGCCCTTGATACAAAACCTCAGCATTTTCATGCGGCCCAAACCGCAGGAACCCAAGCACAAATGAACATAAAAAGAGCACAATAAAACAAGCTGTGCAGGTCATAGTTTCTGCACAGCCGAGGTTAATCTAGTCAGCTATGACGAGAGTACAGATTGTAGTGCAAGCTGTTGCTGTGGTTGCAAAGAAGACCATGTTGAGGCCAATACTGAAGGCGGCAATGTCGTTTGAAGCTGTTTTAGTAGATTAATCATTTTGCCCGCAGTCTGCTCTGTTGCCAGATCATTGCCCGCACATAAAATCTGCATTAACAGAAAGAGGGAACGTGTTAAATAAATGAACAATGTGGTGAAGGCATCAAAACCTACTTTGGGGGCTTAGCTTCCTCCAAAATCTGGTTCTCCAAGAAGTTAGCAGACATGCTTCAAACCCTTGGCAAATGGGCTCAATGTTCTCTAGAAGTACAAGAAGCTAATGCTGTTTGGACTGGCGTGCACTATTACACCAGGGTGGCAGCATCCACTAAAACTAGAAAGACTCACAAACGCTTCAGTATTTGTTTATGAATTTTCAAGGGATAACATTGATGAGTGAAAAAAATGACAGTCCATATCAGTCGTGTATTCATGGTTAGCAGATCCAGCAGACTAGTGATAAACGCAGAACCCTCGAAGTAGATATGATCTCTGACTGATTATCTAGCACAGTAGCACCCTCATCTAGATTTAAAGAACATAACTCCTGATAGGAATTTAATGCATAGGTTGAGTGATGTAATCATATATTCATTAGTTCTTAGTGGAGTGAAATTGGCCAGTCAAAATTAGGCAACACATTGCTCAGGAGAAGGCTCGAGTACTGTTGAGCTTAAACACAGGGAAAGCAAAAAAATAAGTAAAAAAACATGCAAAAAGTACCTCGGCAAAAACAGACACAATCTTTGGAAGGTGCTGATTATTTTGGCCCAAAAGCTCCTTCTCAGACCTGATGGTTACACAAAAAGCTTTCCATGAAACAAATATAAAAGTTTTAAGTGATAAAAGAAATATATTTCTATATCATCTTATCAGCAAGGAATAAAATTCTGCATAGAAGTTGTGACTATCACTTACTTCTCGAGTATCACACACAGCTGTTCATGGACAAGCTTGGCCTCGATCAAGTCATTTTTTATTGGCAGACAACTTAACCAAGCAGGAATGACCTATCACAAGTCATATTAATCACACTGATGCATGACCCCAAACTATTATATGATTCAGGAATTACTAATGCAGCAACAAAACTGTTAACAGTTCATATGAAACACATCATTGTTTTAACTGTTACATTAAAACATAAAAAAAATAAGAGCGACTAGAATGCAATCAAGGGTTTGGTGCAATCGTGCAATCAAGCATACTCAACCGTTGGATCAGCATCCTACCATTGATGCATCTTTTTTATTTAACCCCCTCCACACTCAATCACAGGTGGAGGGGTTTTAATAAAAAACATGCATTAATCGTACAATGCAAATCCAATAGTTGAGGATGGTTGATTCACGATTGCACCAAAATCCTGATTGCATTCTAGTCGCTGCCATAAAACATATAGTGCATAAAAGCATTAGATACCTGAGAAGCATCAATGCTATCACGATGAAAATGACAAATTTTTCCAAGAGCAGAAACAGCATTGTCATATGCCATCGCATTGTCCAGATCTAAGGCATTAGGGTGCTTGATTACACTATATAATCTGGATAGGGACTCTGCAGAAATAAGCTAAGTCATTGATAATTGAAAGTGGCAGACTAATCTAAACCAGAGCCATATGTCTCTGTACAAATACAACACATACCACCGATGTGAGACCTAAATGCAGAGCCACCATACTCTGCACAAATGCCGATTCCATAAACTGCAGCCTGGAAACAGCAACAATGAACACAAGTTCCTTGAAAAGACCACTCTTGAGAGATAAAAGAACGATGTTAAACATAATTTTGGTGCTCTGGGGAGTAGAACATAAAAAATGCAAACCTGCCTAACATCTGGATTTTCACTTGTGCAGGCTTCTAACAGAGAAGGAAGATATGCATCATAATACCTGAGAATTAGATATCACAAAACAATGACACATGTAAGACCATCGCAAATAAATCCCTCTTTATGGGAATGTAAGACTGTTACCTGACTGCTGCTTCACGACAGTGCTCAGCAACATCATCAAAAATGCAAATGGCAATCCTTCTTTCTTCTGCTGTTTTTTCCTTGCCCTAAATACATGAAATGTTAATAAGAAATTGGTTGCATTATTTAGGCTTGTCGATCATCAAACAATCCATTTCCATATCATCAAGCATGATCTCTCGAGTAAAATGTATAATGATGTCGTGCTCCATGCACTGCCCTAATGCTAGTAGCACATAACCTCCAAAACCTAGAATTTATCATTCCGCTTACCAACATAGGTGTCAAATACATGGAGAACTCATCAAAGAATGGAAGGAAATGAGTCTTGAAGGTTTTGACAAGAGTTCCCAGACAATCACCAACCTGCACATTCACGTCATCATATTATTTCCAAGAAAAAGGTACATATATAAGGTAGCAAAGTATGCATCTATATAAATCTCTTAATGCCCGTGACATGGCTTGAAATTGGGCTGGTAAGCATGATAAACCAATCTCACCCTCCATGGAGGTTCTGAGTAATTAATTTTAATCATGTTCGCTTTATTCCTTCAGTCGTCCGACATTATAAAACCTGGGCCCTAGACAACTCCTACAGGATTAACTGAATAGAGTTTTAAATAACTTATCTAATCAGCAAGCAATCCTAATTGTATTCAAATGCAAACTCAGCCACATTGTGTGCCTGATTTCTTCTTCCTACTCCCATACGGTTTTCGATAGAAAGTGTCCACAACAGTCCGTGCACATATTCTGATGTCTAAGATATATCTATAAGAAACATGAGTGAATACAACATGCTGATTTGTGCAGGAATCAGAAAAGGTGTTTTAATAGCTTACTTGGTCAAATATTTCATCCTCCTGTTCATTTTCTTCTCTAACTAGTTCCTCTTCCTCAGAATCGTAATCTTCAGCCTTTGCCCTCCCTGTTCGTTCTATCCTCCTATTAGTGCTTGCCATTATTACTTCTTTGATTCCATCCACAATTGATCTTACTTGACCTTCTTCAAGAAGTACTCCTGATAGCTGAACAAGTAAATCATAAACAGATTATTTAAGTGGTCAGCACACAGTACAAAATAGAATACAAAGCTAGAAAGGAAAGATGCCCTAGTATGATTACAAGCATCACAAATATGCTTTCTGGTACATGCAAGACAAGTTCCTCAGTCGCAAAAATGACATTTTGGCTTGTATGCAGTCAACCTATGCACTTTGATCATGATTTGCTTTGAGAAATTGAGATTCAATATTTGAAGTGATACAGTAAGTTTGCCACCAATTCATTCTTTGAGACTGTGTGGATGTCCAAACTCCAAAATGGCATTTAGTTATTACTAGTGGGATTATTATATTTGGGCCTTTTATGGACCTTGGTCGGTAACGAAATTATAACTGGGTGATACCAATTTTTGGCACCTGCGGTACCATTTTCTGGTACCAAGAACAGAAATATTAAACAAGATAGTCTGTACAAGAGCCAATTAGCGTTTTACTAGGGGGTAAGATTAATCTAGTGGAGAAACCTAGGGGTAATGATATATGGCTTAAACATATTGATAGAATTGATTGCTTGATTAATCATAGGGTCTCGGTACATATTTATAGATACATAGATGGGCCATACAGGCTAGGCCCAAACACAGTCCAACACCCCCCCGCAGTCCCAACATCTAGCCACAACAGATGTTGAGACTGGACCGAAACTCAGAAAATAAAGTCGACGGGAGTCCCTTCGTGAAGATATCGGCAAACTGTGACGTCGTCGGCACGTGGAGAACTCGAACCTCGCCGCGTGCAACCCGCTCACGAACAAAGTGAAGATCAATCTCCACATGTTTCGTGCGCTGGTGCTGAACGGGATTGGTGGAGAGGTAAACGGCGCTGACATTATCACAGTAGACCAACGTGCTCCGGGCGACAGGGGAGTGGAGCTCCTGAAGTAACTGCTGGAGCCAAGACGCCTCTGCTACGCCGTTAGCCACGGCGCGGTACTCCGCCTCAGCGCTGGAGCGAGAAACCACGGGCTGCCGCTTCGAGGACCAGGAGACAAGATTCCCCCCCAGGAAGACGGCGTAGCCAGAGGTGGAACGGCGGGTATCAGGGCACCCCGCCCAGTCAGCGTCGGTGTAGACCACCAACTATGAAGGCGAGTCACGTCGAAGGAGAAGGCCGTAGTCGAGGGAGCCGCGCAGGTACCGAAGAATCCGCTTCATCGCCGTGAGGTGCGTCTCCCGCGGATCATGCATGTGGAGACACACCTGCTGAACCGCGTATGAGATATCCGGCCTGGTGAAGGTGAGGTACTGCAGGGCACCTGCAAGACTCCTGTAAGAGGTGGGGTCGGCGACCGAGGCGCCGTCAGCCGAAGCCAGCTTCGCCTGAGTGTCCACGGGAGTGGAGCACGGCTTACAATCAGCCATGCCCGCTCGCTCGAGGATATCCAGGCAGTACTGGCGCTGGTGGAGGAACAGAGCGTCCGGACGGTGCTCGACCGTAACGCCCAGGAAGTGGTGGAGCTGGCCGAGGTCCTTCATCGCGAACTCGCGCTGCAGTGCGGAGATCGTGCGCTGAAGAAGAGCCGAGCTGGACGCCGTGAGGACAATATCGTCCACGTACAGGAGGAGGTAGACAGTGTCACCCTCATGCCTGTAAACGAAGAGCGAGGTGTCCGACTTGGCCTCGACGAAGCCAAGCGAGGCCAGGAAGGAGGCGAACCGGCTGTACCAAGCCCGAGGCGCCTGCTTCAGCCCGTACAGAGACTTGTTCAGCCGGCAGACCAAGTCTGGACGGGCTGAATCGACGAACCCTGTCGGCTGACTGCAGTACACCGTCTCTGTCAGCGTCCCGTGAAGGAAGGCGTTCTTGACGTCCAGCTGGTGGACAGGCCAAGAACGCGAGAGAGCCAACGACAGAACAGTCCGTACTGTCGCTGGCTTAACCACCGGACTGAAGGTCTCGTCGTAGTCCACTCCAGGGCGCTGAGTGAAGCCCCGAAGTACCCAACGAGCCTTATATCTCTCCAGGGAGCCATCCGCCTTCCTCTTATGCGTGAAAACCCACTTGCCTGTGACAACGTTGCCACGGGAAGGACGGGGAACCAGGTCCCATGTCCGGTTGGCAAGTAGGGCCGCATACTCCTCCTCCATAGCGCGGCGCCAGTGAGGGTCAGCGAGTGCGCTACGGACGGAGGTCGGTATAGGTGAAACCGAAGAGGAAGTGGATCCAGCTGGTGTCGTCGAAGAGAGTACCACTCCGGAGAACCTCTCAAGAGGCCGGAGAACCCCAGCGGCACGTCTAGTCACCATCGGGTGAACGTGTCCTGGGTCCCGGTGAAGTAACGGTGGGTGGTACACCGAGGGCTCCGGACGCGCAGGCGTAGAGGCACCAACCCGCTCTCGTCGCTGGTAGACAAGAGCAGGATCGGCGAAACGTGGAACAGGGGCCGCGCGTGGCGCAGCGGGGGACGCGGGAGCCGGAGTAGTCGTCGGGTCCCCGCACAGCGCAGGAGTCGAGGTCGGAGACGCCGAGGCCGCGCGTGGCGCAGCTGTGGGGGTCGCCGGGGCCGCGCGTGGCGCGGGAGTCGAGGCCGGAGACGCTGGGGCCGCGCGTGGCGCAGCCGTAGGGGACGCAGGGACCTCGTGTGCCGCAGGAGTCGAGGTCGGAGACACCGTTGCCGCGCGTGGCGCAGCTGTAGAAGGCGCCAGGACCTCATGTGGTGCAGGAGACGAGGTCGGTGACGGCGGGGCCGCGCGTGGCGCAGCAGGAGACGTCGGTGCCACACGTGGTGCGGCACTCGTCCCCAGGGTCGACGGAGCCTGGGCACCAACCCGCACTCGTCGCTGGTAGACGAGAGCAGGGTCAGTGAACCGCCGAGTCGTGGCCGTAGGAGGCACAGCCGGAGTCACCACAGGTGTCGGTGCTGCATAAGGTGCAGCTGGCGACGTCGTGGGAGCCACCTGGGGGCTGGTGGGTGATGTACCTGCAAAAAAAGGCCAAGGCAGCTGTGGTGGGGCAGCCTCGGTGTCAGTAGAAAAAAGCGAGTCCAGCTCTGCAGCTGAACTAGAGGTGGAGGAAGAAAAGGGGAAGGATGACTCGTCGAAGACGACGTGCCGAGAGATCAAAATGCGGTGGGTAGAGAGGTCGAGGCACCGGTATCCCTTATGCTCAAGGGAGTACCCAAGGAAGACACACCTAGTAGAGCGGGGCGCAAGCTTATGTGGAGCAGTGGCGGAAAGATTAGGGTAGCAGGCGCACCCGAAGACACGGAGGTGGTCGTAGAGAGGGGTAGTGCCATACAGGGCAAAGAAAGGAGTCGGTGCCCGAATCGCCTTGGTGGGAAGGCGGTTAAGGAGGAAGGTGGCAGTGTGAAGTGCCTCTACCCAGTAGCGAGCGGGGATGGATGCCTGAAACATCAAGGAACGCATGACATCATTAGTGGTGCGAAGCATGCGCTCAGCCTTGCCATTCTGAGGAGATGTGTATGGGCAAGACATGCGTAGCTGTGTGCCATGTGTAAGGAGAAAGTCACGGAGTCGCGAGTTGTCAAACTCTCGTCCGTTGTCACACTGGAGAGCACGAACAGTACGCCCAAACTGTGTGGAAACCCAAGTGAAGAAGTGAGAGAGAGTATCAAAAGTCTCAGATTTCAGACGTAATGGAAAAGTCCAAGAGAAATGTGAGAAATCATCGAGTACCACCAAATAATATTTAAACCCCGAGACACTGGTAACAGGAGATGTCCACAAATCGCAATGGATAAGATCAAAAATATGTTGCACATGAGACACAGAAGTGGAAAAGGGAAGCCTAACATGACGACCAAGCTGACAAGCGTGACACAATGACTCATGTGTGCCCCTAGTACACGAGATAACTGAACTACTAGACAACTTCGACATAGCATCAGCGCCAGGGTGACCAAGCCGACGGTGCCAAGTAGCGGACGAAGCTGTCGTAGCCAGAGCAAAAGACGAAGACGCAGCGGAAGAAGGAAGTCGAAGAGTGTACAGGGGCCCCGGACTATCACATCGAAGAAGAAGACGCCGGGTGGAAAGATCCTTCACAGACAAACCAAAAGGATCAAACTCAACAGAAATATTATTATCAGTGGTGAAACGACGAATGGAAAGTAAATTTTGAATAATGTCTGGAGCAACAAGAACATTATTAAGATGGAATGAACCCGGAGAAACTGAGTCACCTACTGAGGTGACTGGAAGAACGGATCCATTTCCAACAACGATCGATGAAGGAAAAGACGGATGAGGTGTGTGTGTAGAGGAGAGAATACCAGCATCTGGGGTGGTGTGGTAGGAGGCGCCAGAATCAGCCACCCAATCAGTAGTCGGTGGTGTAAGGTGCATGGTGCTGAAGGAAGACGCCAAGTCCTGACGGTCCCACCACATGGGCGGCTCCTGGAGAGGTGCTGGTGGCTCCGAGTGCCCAGCGGGGTAGGAAACACCGCCGTAGGCTGGAGTGGGCGATCCAGCCACAGGGCGACCAGGTCCACCATAGCCCGGATGGGCTACGTACGCAGCCGGAGGACGAGGCTGGCGCGGAGTGGAGGAAGTCGGTGGCGCCCCAAGAAGACCCGGAGACGGTCCAGGCCACATAGAGATCTGGCCAGTCCACGGGTTATACGGTGTGGGCCAGGGCGCACCTCCCTGGCCAGTGCCACCAGTACCACCACCAGTAGGAGCAGTGGACGTAGGAGTGCTGCCAGCACCTCGTCCTGTGCGCCTTCCGCCGCGACGTCGACGAGTACCACCCCCAGAGCCAGCAGAGGCACCCGGGGCGGTAGGTGGAGTAGGCGGTCGCGGTAGTGGTCCCCCAGAAGACGGTGGGCGGGGGGGCTGCCCGGAGCCATAGAAGGCTGTGGCAGACCCAGAGGTAGCAGGCCCACCCGTCGTGATCTCCTCAAGCTCAAGATCAGACCAGACCTTCTCGAAGGTCGGTGGAGGCTCCATCCGGAGAAGCCAGAAGCGAAGATGGCTGAAGCGCTCGTTCAGGCCGTGAAGGACCCGAAGAACTAGAGTGCTGTCAGCGACCGGCTCGCCAAGGTCGCGCAGGGAGTCAGCCATGCCCTTCATCTCTCCACAGTAGGCTGAGATGGAGCGGTCACCCTGCACTGTAGTCTGGAACCGTGCGTTAATGTGAAGAGCCCGAGTCGCACGGTTCCCCAAGAAGTGGTGCTCCAGGATCTGCCAAGCCTGGCGCGCGGTCCCCCCACCGCGCTGTCCGACAAGCTTGTACAGATCATCGGCGAGAGTGCCAAGGATCCAAGCAAGGACCAGACTGTCCATGCTGATCCAAGAGTCATCCCACGGGGCGTCGTCCTGCTGGACGTGGTCCGCAAGCTGGTACCGCCGTAACGTGAGGAGGAACTCGTTACGCCAGCGGGCGTAGGTGGTAGAGGTACAACTCAGAACAGTCGGCACTAGGGTCCGAATGTTCTGAACTCCAGCCGCCTGGGCGTGTAGGGCGGCGGTGAGTGACGCCGAATATGCGGAGTGCACACCGGTGTCCAAGGCGGGCTCGTACGTCGCAAGGACCAGACTGTCCATGCTGATCCAAGAGTCATCCCACGGGGCGTCGTCCTGCTGGACGTGGTCCGCAAGCTGGTACCGCCGTAACGTGAGGAGGAACTCGTTACGCCAGCGGGCGTAGGTGGTAGAGGTACAACTCAGAACAGTCGGCACTAGGGTCCGAATGTTCTGAACTCCAGCCGCCTGGGCGTGTAGGGCGGCGGTGAGTGACGCCGAATATGCGGAGTGCACACCGGTGTCCAAGGCGGGCTCGTACGTCGCGCCCGACGGTCGGTGAGCGCTCTCCTGGATCTGGTGCGAGAGAGCAGCCGCCGAGGCGCGCTCCTGCTCTAAGGCAAGAGCGAGTGCCCGCTCGCGATCGCGAGAGGCAGCCAGAGCCGCGAAGACACTGGAGGTGTCCGCGGCCGGAGCAGTAGCAGGTCCGGAGCCTGTCACGAAGGCGACGGCAGTGGGGCCGGCAAGTGGTCCGCCGGCGGAGGGACCAGTCGCATCGCCGTACGAAGGCCGGGTCATGGCGATGAGGGGAGCGCCCGCTGCAGGACCGGTGGCAGGCACACCGGCGCAGGGGAGGGAGCCGGCCAGGGAGGGGACGGCGCCGGCGATGGGCGCGCCGGCCCAGGGAGGGGAGGCGGCCGACAGCGGCTGGGTCAGGGCCGCGCCGGCGGTCAGGGGAGGTGCGGCCCCTGCAGCGGCGGCGGGGGCGCGGGCGTCGGCGGCCAGGGGACTGGCGGCGTGGGGGGTGCCGGCCAGGAAGGGGCCGCCGGCGGCGGCGTTGGCGGCGGCCAGGGAGGGGGGGGGGCCCGCCTGCGGCGGCCCTGGCGGCGGCGGCTGCGCAGGGGAGGGAGGCGGCGGCCAGGGAGGGGGGGAGCCCGCCTGCGGCGGCCCTGGCGGCGGCGGCGGCTGCGCAGGGGAGGGAGGTGGCCGGGAGGGGGGCGGCCAGAGAGTGGCCGCCGGCGGCCAGGGAGGGGGAGGCCTCGCCGGCGGCGGCGGCGGCTGCGCAGGGGAGGGCGCCGGCCATGGGGGGGGGGGGGGGGCGGCTAGGGTTAGGGTTAGGGTGGGATTAGGGTTTGGCTAATGATACCATGATAGAATTGATTGCTTGATTAATCATAGGGTCTCGGTACATATTTATAGATACATAGATGGGCCATACAGGCTAGGCCCAAACACAGTCCAACACATATGATTGCTGTTATTTTTTATAATTAATGATTACATAAGAACAGGAATGTCCTTTAGGAAAGGTGAAACAAAAAAAGAACAAGCTACACAGGGGTTTGTTCACAAGAAAACAAGGATCTTTTCTTCAGTGCAAACATCAAATAAACTCCAAAATTACCAACCTGTATGGACTCATTGAGTGACTCTAATATGCTTGTGCAAATTTGTGGCTCAGGTTCCTGCATAGAGTTACAATACCATGCTTGAATCAGATAAAATTAACTAGCATTACAAGTATAAAGGGTGTAGCCAGTGCCAAAGGCTCCCACACATGGGGTCTAGGGAAGGGTTATTTTAGCATTACAAGTATCAAGGTTCAAGGAAAGAAGATAGGGTCTGATTAACTTGCTGGACTTACTTTATGCATGACCTCTACAAGAGCTGGAACTATGTAATCAGACAGCTGCTTAAGATAAGATGCATCCCGACCTTGAGCTTGACCCTTTTCTATAGCCAGCTTTGTTGATCGTAGAAGCTCGGGCATTGCTGAGAAGATCGTATGATTTATCAAATATTAGAGCATGCTAGGTAGAAGGAAAATACATTAAAAATGTGTCAGATACCTGAAACAGCTGCCTTCCTGACTTCCTCATGAAAATAGAACTTGAGGAGAGGTACGAGTGTAGTTGCAACCTATAAAAATACAGATTCAGTTGTAGATCTTCATGA
This sequence comes from Tuctoria greenei, assembly GCA_036927565.1. Classification (NCBI taxonomy): domain Eukaryota; kingdom Viridiplantae; phylum Streptophyta; class Magnoliopsida; order Poales; family Poaceae; genus Tuctoria; species Tuctoria greenei. The sequence continues at coordinate 18,310,024 of JAYESD010000003.1, forward strand.
AAATAGAACCCGAAGAAGGAGAAGAAAAGGAGGAAGGGGGCAGTGTTGACAAGGTCTATGACCTGATCAATCCAAGGAAAAAATCCTTCTCTGAGCTCTTCAGCATAACAACATAGCATATTACATGCTGTAGCTTTCTCCTCTAGTATACTAGTCCGGATGCCAATCCTCTTATCTCCCAGTGTAATAGTCTCAACACTGCATTAGTGCAGGTAGTAAGTAGAACCCACCATTTTATAGAGTTACACTCTGGTAAAGTCAGATAAACAAGAGCCTAAGGCCTAGGAAACTTTTTCTGGAAGGCTTGGAGACAGTTGAGCCACTATGATGATCAGATAGATTTGGTGACTAAAACATACTAATTCAAAAAAAAAAACAATGAGACTAACTCCTTAAGACATACAAACCAGAACATAAACGACAAATAATTCATCTCCAAAAGAAAATATAAAATGCACATATAGAGAACATGAAGGAAAAAAATTTAAATCATACCCCTCGTCATCAGATTCATCATTTTCATCTTCTGGCCCAGCAGAAGTGACACTCACATCTGGTTTAAGCTGGGCAGACTGGAGCAGAGGGGGCATAACAACACTCATGTATGGTAAGAAATCCTGACCAAGGCATTTACAGAGTCTTGCCCATGCCTACGGAGACAATTACATTAAGCAAGTGAGAATACGTAAGCTGGCACAAAATGGGAATACAGCATCAGATCCTGACATACTTGCAGCATGTAACTTGTTATAGGATCATCTGCGTCCATCTGAGATCCTTGCAGAGTCATGAGAACTTCCATCACCTGACAAGAAAAATGTCTGATCAAATGAACTTGGCGGAGGTAACATTAATAGAACCTGAACAGATTGCAAATAACATCCCTACAATCTAATTGGATTTCTTACTTCAATACAAAAGAGAAAATATACAGCATATTCGCAACCGTGATATTTAATTTCAGATGCTTTTATAAAGGGAAAGAATTATGGACAATGGAATATGAGACTGAGAGCAACTACCTGCTTAGCGTCGTCCTTAAACTTTTGTTTCCCAACCGCCATGCCAACTAAACTTATGCATTCCATGGATTTGGCACGCAGCATTCTGTTGGATTTATCGGTTGCATTCATTAGAATGGCCTTGAGGTAAGGCATTACAGCATCATAATATTTTTGGAAATGTTCCTGAATTGACAAGGTGCAAAACTTGTTAGAAAGAATGCCAGCAGTAAGCCAGAAAGCTTGAACAGTAACTACTTACATACCTGAGAAGAATCCGCTGCCGACGCTAAAGCAGTTAAAGCAGCCTCTTGCACCATTTGGTTTCCAGTCTACATGGTAAAAATACATGTTTCATATATCAGAATAGGAGCCATGCTCATGACTCATGTCAACTATATACGGTCCAGGTGCAAATGTTGGATGCCAAAGTTTACCTGAAGCAGTGATAGAAGTTTCCCAACTATTCCATCCAGGTATGGTGTCAAAATATCAGGTCTGCAGTTTTCACTGAAGTTTAGAATTGCAGAAGCAGCATGTGCCTGAACTCACACGAAAATAAAATAAGGATTAGATCATGCCTCGTTGATCAGGTGATGAGGATTGAGGGATATGGCAACCCAATAAAGCAATACAAAAGCATGCAGCACAAGAAATTGATGTGTGCAAAGGTCTTCCAAGTCTGGTACAGGTACGTGTCCAGTGAACCAATCTCGACCTCAATCCCTCACCTCCATCATAAATTAATACAATGAATATATATCAGCCAGTGCCAATAAACACGATGCACCTACTGATTCACGGGTCAACTGGAGCAAAATACCCAGATGATATCTGGTGAATGAAAACTGATACAAACGGCACTGCCAGCACTAGTATGAGCCAAGCAAGTACTCCCTCCGTCCCCAAATACTTGTCACTTGTTAGTTCATTTTTGAACTGACAAGTAACAAGCCCCATCGGGGTGGAGGGAGTAATAATAAAAGGGCATAAAAAGCCGAGTTATGATGGTATTATTATTACATAAATATTTATCTGTGATGTTGAAGATTTTGTAAACCAAGGAGGGTTAGAAACAGATTCATCTAGTAGAAATGTAAAACTGCTATGGAATTGCTACAAAATTTGAGCTATTTTAAGTGTAAAATTAATGTAGAAAGAGTTCTAGTGAAACATATAAGCAACAAAAAATAGGCCTTCTAGGACAGGAGATATGCGTGCACTGTGTAGGGCAGAGGCCACTAAGACTACTCTACCATGAAACATCTTTTAAAATAAAAATAGATGCATGATCAACAAAAGAGGCAATATTTAACTTCTACTTATTCTGATATTGAACTTGGATAACTTGCAGCACAGTTGAACTTTTAACATGAAGACAGGATATTGAGCTACTATGTGCCAACCAGTTGCACCCAAAAGCAAAGTGTTTTCATCGATTCTGGCATAGACGTGTAGTCCCTTTTCACCCTTCACGCACATCTTAATTTTGTAACTAATACATGATTATATAAGTAGCAGCAAGGAATATAAAAGCAAGTCATATGTAGATAATAAATTATACAAATAGGCCTCAAGCAGCACAAGATTGTGGCACCCCGTGGGAGGGCTATGCATATAACTCGGTAATACAATTCATCAAGAACACATTTTGGTGGTCTATTTTGTGGATCAAACACTTGCAATGGCTAAGGGTATCAAGCATACAACCCGCTTCTAAAGCTCAGAACTTTCTTCAAATTTACAGCTAATTCAGGCATGTGGACTCCCTCTCTCTCCCTCTTTGCACAGTGCACGGTGCACCTTAGGCAATTTATGAAACAAATAAATGTGTCTTTAACCTATTGAATGCCTTCCAGTCAATCAGGTAGCAACAAGGTAGTAGAAATATCTCTGAATGCAAAGCATGCATGGCATGCGCAATATCAGAACACTCAGCAAGGAATTTGCATAAATCTCTAAGCAACAGACTGCATTGTCCCAACTCCCAAGGTTTACAAATTTAACTGAACAGTAAAATGGCACAAAATATACCAACAGTTCATCATAAACACAGAAAGGGTGGGTCCAGACTATATGTTTTAGCCCTAAAACATTATGATTCAAGGCAGTCACATAGCACATGCAAACTAGTAAAAGGGATAATGATATGTTAACACAGTAACTATAGTCTAAAACAGTGATAAACAATCGACTTTATCAATACCCATAATCGCTCATCATATACCATGTGCCACTTATTCAGTCACAATATCAGTAAACTTGACAAACTACCACCTTGCAAACTAGATTAGCAAACTAATTAAATGAACCACAGGCTAATTTTTCAGAGTTCCATTGGTTATAGGATCATCAGTGCTTTAACAAATAAAAAATATGCAGTGCAATTTTAAATGGGGGGCCATGCACGAGCAGGTGCCAGGTGGAATCAAAAAGTTGCAAGTACTCTCAAATCACTTGCCTGTACTCGTGGGTTATCAAAATCATCCATGGCTGAAGCCAGTGCAGGTAGAACGACATGGTGCAACTGATTCTGCACCTCAGGCCCCAGGTCTGTTGAGAGCTGCCCTACTGCATTTATTGCTGCCCACCTCACCCGAGGATGAGGATCCTGGAAGGAATTCAGCACCATCCCAACCACCTGCTCAAGATTCTTAATCATCACCTTAGCAGAGCCCTCTGCAATCTGAGCTATCGTCACCAGTGCCGCGTGCCGTCTTTTCCACTCTTGAGAAGAGAAAAACGACGGGAGCAACTCAGCAGCCACAGGTAGAATGGTATTCCCACCAACAGCAATAGCCAGGCGGTCCAGACACTCCTGGGCGAAGACGTAGCTTCCAGTGTCCCCAGCGTCTTCCTCCTCCGGCAAAGCAGCATGCCATGCTGGTACATCATGGACATCAAGCAGCATTGTCATGAGCACGGCAAAGAGCCGCCCAACATACCGGGGCAGTTTCCGCATCATTCCAGGCGCACGGTCCCTTGCTTCCGCGAGTGTTACAACAAACTCAACGGCAAGGTGGTGGGTGCCGTCCTCTAGTCCAGGCGCCTCGGCGATTTGCAGCATGGAGGCGACCACTTCAGGCAGCTGGCGGCGCAGGAATCGCGGCTCTGCGCCGGCGAGCTCAATCATCATCTCCAGGGCCTGCTGCGCAGAGCCTTCATTCCCGCAATTGAGGGACTCGGCGAGAGCGCGCATCATGGCTGGAAGGAGGTCCTGGAACTGGTCACGGTCGGCGGCAGAGGGGATGGACTGGATGATACTGATGGCTGCGTTGAGCCCCGCAACTCGGACGTCGGCGGAGGACGGATGGGAGAGCGCGGATAGGAGGAGCGCGTGGAGGTTGGGGAAGCCGGCGGCGAGATGGGAGGCCAGACGGGCCAGGATATTAAGCGCCGACTCCAGCAGCGCCGGATCGGATGAAGGGGAGGCGATGGACTTGTAAAGGAACGTGAGGAGGTCAGGCCAGGCGTTGCTGGGCAGGAGGAAGGAGGCGAGCTCGGCGACGGCGTCGGAGAGCTTCTTCGATACGGACCTGGGGAGCGCTGGCGCGGAGGCTGCGGAGAGGAGCAGCGCGCGGAGCGAGGACTGCGAGGCGGGCGACAGCGCGGGGTAGACGAATGACTGGGACGAGGGGGCGATGAGGCGGCGCAGCAGCACGGCGGCGATGGGCGCAGAGGGGTGCGCGGGGGAGAGCAGCAGCTGCGCGAGGCTGAGCGCGAGCGCGTCCGGGTGGGAGCCCCGGAGCGCGTGGAACTGCCGCTCCGCCCGCGACCGCGCCTCGTTGGCCGGCGAGGTCAGGTCCGCGAGCAGCGCCGTCAACGCCGCCGGGTCCGCGCCCAGCACCGCCGCCGCCTGCGCCTGCGGATCCATGGGCTCCTCTCGGTGGCCGGGGTAGATTCGTGCAGCCGCGCGGGACTTTTTTGGTTTTGGGGTGGTTTCGCGAGGGAAGGCGGGGGAATTTTAGGAGCGCGGAAGTTGGGGGCGCGGCGAGGGCGGGGGGAGAGCGGAGGAAGGAGGCGATGGAGTCGAGTCGGGTGGGCCGCGGACGCTGGAGGGTGGTGCCCTGCTGGGAGACGGGGCCCAGTGGCCAGGGTCTAGGAAGGGGGGCATTTCTGGTATTATTGTCGATGAGGAGCGGGCCCGTGATAATCATCAAAATCGGAGCGGCGCATGCCACAGCTCACCGGCTAATTATGACGCATATATTTTGACATTTAGTAGTGATTTATCTTTTCTGGTTGCTTTCAGTCTAGCATTCGTGGGCACGAGCCTTTGCAAAGTTGGCTTCACCAAAATCTCGACCTCTAGACATTCGTGAATAATATAGTCACTTTCTCCCAAAACAAGTTAGTATTTTTCTGAAGTTGATTAAAACCAGATTACCTTAACTTTGATGACACTTGTACAAAAAGTATCAACATTAATAACATCAAATTAGTATTGTCTATTATCCGAGTTTTCATGTTAGAAAATAGGAGAATTTACTGAACAATTCCAGAAAAAACACGCGAAAAAACACCGGCAGACAGATGGGACGAGTAATATCGCGTACCGATTTGTAGCCGGAAGAACCGTTGTAGATCTGACGGCCAACAGTTGCTGCAGACGTTGATGACGATGTTGGGCCGCAGCGCCCGATCTCCTTGGTAGACAATCTCTGGTGAAGAACGCGAGCAGTCGCGCGGAGCGCTTCCCAAAAATCTTATTCGCCCTCTCTCGGTGCAGTATCGCAAGGGGCGAGTGGTTTCGGAGACCTGCTCTCCCAATCGTCGGTGCACGCCGACGCTTGGGATGGAGTAGACTAGAAGGCGGCGCAAGGAACGCGAACGTGAAAAACGATCTGATCGTGGGATAAACTGCCATATCGCGCACGCCCATATTTTATAGAGACCCACGGAGGCTGCTCGTATGCGATCTCGAGAATCTGGATCCGAACTGACACTGCAGTCGTAGACGCGTCCATCTCCAACGACTTGGACTCTGTCTCAGAAACCACAAAAATTCAGAAGCCCGAACGCCCAAAGCCCAATTTAATTTTTTGCAAAAATATAAAATGTGTGCTCAGCTCGAGGCTCGAATTCACACGAACACGCGCGCGTGCGTGCGGTGCAGGGCGGGGCGAGGCGAGCGAGCGAGCGAGAAGGAGGAGGAGGAACGTGCGTGGGTCACTCCTCTCTTCCTCTCTTCTCTCTCACTCAAACAGTGAAAGAGCAACCTCCCTTATATGTAGGGTTTACTCCACTTCCACTTTGATTGTAGGACGAAACATTTAGCACCACTCCCTCTTGCCCTATAGGCATTTGAGATTATTGGGAATTAATTCTTAATATTAGATGGGACTAGCCCATTTATCCCAACAATCCTCCGCCAGATCTCAAAGCCATTAGGAGAGAGGTCATTCACGTTCCTTGTTTGATATACTAGTGTTTCGACATAGACTAGTTGAACTTCTGCCTAGATCATCAAGTTTCATCAGGTCGCAACTTGAAAAATGGACTACGTCTTGAATTGCAAGTTTTGTGTAAAGTGACTTCACTCAAAGACCATTAACCGTACTTGACTATCAGTAGTCTACCCCGCAGATGGAGTATATGCGTCGTACTCTCTGATCTCTTCATGAGCTTTCTAGAGATCACTCAAATCTCACAGACTGCGACGTTAGACAGTCGGAGTAGGTGTGTTTCCTTCAAGACTGCCCTGTAGGACGACATCTTTGCTACACATAGCCAACAGAAATACATTAAGGCAAATCGCCAACCTGCCTTACAGTTTGAGAGTACAAGTGTGCATCTTCACATAGAGAGGGTCTAAAGAAATTACTCTCCTCGGTGAACCATTAGCTTGTTTTCTTATGTCCTAATTCATCGGATCTTCGATCACATAGGCTGAATTACTACTATGGTGTCACATCAATGGTGTAAGGATCGAATGACCAAGAGGGGGTGAATTGGGCTTCTTTTTATAAATTAAAGCAATAAAACTCAACTACTAAAAGCCCAATTCTCTATGCAAACAACCTATGCATTCAAGTCAATAATAAGTTTGCGGTATATGAAATGCATAAGTATAACGGGAAAGGAAGACTATGCAAACTTCAGAGAAGACACGAAGACACGGTGATTTATCCCGTGATTCGGCAAGATCATCAAGACCTTCCTACATCCACGTTGTGGCACCCACCAAAGGGTGTAGCCACTCCCAAGTCACCAAGACCAGAGATCTTCACTAAGAGTCTCCGTTTACCATCTCCGACAAGGTGGAGCTCAAGCCTTATACAAGTTTGATCTTCCGGGCTTCCACAATCGACTTGACAAGCTCCGGAAGGATCTCTCCAATCACCGACTGATACACGGTGAATGCAATCACAAAGAGACACCCCCTTACAGCTCTCAGTAGACTAAAGACTCCAATGACCAAGAATGGAAGCACACAAACATCATCTCTAGTAAGTTATAGCCTATCTTTTGGTGTACAAGTGGTGTAAATGATGTAGAAGTGGTTGCTCAACGTCTTGAATGCTTGGTAATGTGTAGAGTAGCTCTAGGCATCAAGACTTATCCAAATGACTGGTTGAAGGGGTATAAATAGCCAGCTTCCACGAGATAGCCGTTGGAAAAGTAGGCTGACATCACTGTTCTGCAAACACCGGATGATCCGATGTTCTCCCTTCAGCTGTCATCGGTCGAATACAAATTAGCTGATGTCACTGTGTCAGATATGACCGTTGATCGACCGATGTTGTATACACCTGTACATCGAATAATCCGGTGACACTTGGTCCAGGATGGTCCAAAAATAATGCTTACTGGAGTGATCGACCGATGTTGCATATTTGTACGTCGGATGGTCCGGTGTTACTTGGTCCAAGGAAATTGCTTACTGGAATGATCGACCGATGTAACACACACTTCCACATCGAATGATTCGGTGTATACCCAAGACTGAGGTCTTTTTCTGCTGCAGAGCCAACTCGACTAATGTAGTGCTTTCTAGATACATCGGATGATCCGGTGAGTTGATCTTGTCTGCTTCAAGTTGTTATAAGTGATTCTTTTGGAATTTGCATGAGTGACCTCTTAGACATTGGTTTGAAATGTTCTTCTGATGACGACTAAGTCTCGTGTGCCGTCAATTTTGATGGAATAATTTTGACATATATGTTTTTTCTTTCAGTCTTCACGAAAATCGATTGACCTCGTAAAATAGTTTGTTGAGGGGTCTCCAATTGTATCCAATGAGCAGTAGATGATATAAATATAGAGTCCATTAAGTGTGATGAATTATATGAGAGACCTTGCATCCACAAACTTATTAGTGATATCCAACGATTGTCATTAATCACCGAAACCATACCTTATGGGGGCCTAGATGCTTTCAATCTCCCCCTTTTTGGTGATTAATAACAACACAATGAGTAAAGTATAACAGTAATGAAATTAAGAATACGATACTCAAAAAGATATGTAACAAGTACAAGATTCAGCACACGAAGCTCGAAGGTTCAAAAATGATCAATAAAACATAAGAGAATTAAGTAGCACACGAATACTCAAGGATATCAAAAGAATAGCAAAGCTCCCAAATTACAAAAGTTCCCAAAAATACTCCCCCTGCAACTAGGACCCCCCCTAAGACTATGCAAACCCTCCCCCTGACTATGACTCTTCTCCCCCTTTGGCATCAAGACACCAAAAAGGGAAGTCGAGTGCCTAAGGATCCTGAGCGCTCGGGGCGATGACGAACTGGTCGCCGTCGGGGGTGCTATCGTCGGAGCTGCTGCCTGCTACTGCTGAGGCTGGAGTGGAGGAGACCGGCTCTGTGGGAGCTGCTGTCGGTGCTGAGGGCGCCTGCTGAGTCTGGACTGCCGGTAGCGGGGCACTGACAACCGAAGTCGGAGTCTGCTGAAAGAGTGTCGAAGCCGGCAGGGAAGAGTGAATTGGTGCACATGGAGCAAGCAGTGGTGACATGCTGATAGTCGGTATCGGCATGGTCGGCACTGGAGCTGAGACTGGTGCTAGAACAGGCGGACCTGGAGCTAGACCAGGAAGTTGTGAGGGCAGGGCAATCCCAATCTGAGTGTAGAGGTTGGTGATCAACCCCAGGATGCCCATCATGGCCTGTTGCGTATGCTGCTGCTGGTCAAGAGAACGCTGATGCATCTGGTCAATCAGTCCAGAAAGTCTGTCAGTGTCCTCTCGCCTCTCGCGGGCTATATGACGCTGCATCTCCTGCTGCTGCTGGAGCTCTATAAGACGGGCAGCCTGCTCAACTCTGGCCTGCTCAACTGCAAGCCGATCCTGTCGCTGCTGCTCAACCATCTGTTGTAGTAGAGAAGTATGCTCGGATGGCTGAGAGACCTGTGCCTTGGACACCGGAGGTGGGGTAGGTGGTGGTGGTACAGTCGAGCCTCCAGCCTCCGCGGCGTGCTGCCTGGGTGAGGGAGGAGGTGGGAAGTACTCCTTGACACTGTCACTAGTGTCACTCTCTGACCAGATATGCTGTAGATTCCCTCCCTGAGTCTCAGCCTGTGCTAGGATCTCGTCTTCCTTTTCTAGGTCTGACCAGTCTTCTTCTAAAAGTCGAGCTCAGACCTGACGCTCAACTGGGCAGCCAAGACGGCGGTCTCTAGGAGCTGGAGCACGGTAGTGTCCGAACCTAGTGACGCTCTCGTTGGTGAGACTGTCACGCACAGCGGATCTCTTTGGAGCCAACAGGTAGAGCAGGTGACTGATCCAGTGGCCAAACACAAGTTGTCTCATCATCCCAACTCCATCTGTGATACATCCTCCATCTCACAAATGAGGATATCCACGATGTCAAACTGCATTCCATTCATGACATAGAACAGGAGGGTCCACTGCAAACCGGTAAAGCTCTCAAGGTATCCTGACCTGGGTAGTAGCGTGCGGTGCAAGGCAAGGTGAACAGTACGCGCAGCCGGAGTGAGTAGAGTAGGTACCCTAGGCTGGTCAGGTGAGAAGGGTTGAGCAAATAGCGATCGAATCTCCTCAAAAGGTGGTGCCACACCTCCTGTGAGCGGCCTCCTCGGTGGGTCAGCCTGTCCATAGACTAACTCGTGTAGGCAGGTGTCATGGAGATCCACGCCTAGCAGCTGTCCCAAGGTTTGTCTAGTCATATGGTGATGTTGGCCCATGAACATGATGTCAATGGATCTGCGGCCCTCTGAAACGTAGAGTGTGGCATAGAAAACTCGAACCCAGTCCTCCATGTAGGCACTCCGCTGGAAAGACATCAACTCCACTAGTCCTCTGTACCTCTCAAAGAAAGGGCGAATCTCAGTGTCGGCTGCAAGTGCGAGCTGATCCCAGTCAAGTAAGTTTTGCTGGAAAAGCTTATGGTTCCGACGTCTGTAAGTCTCATACAGCGACACCTGTGTCAGGGTCCAGAAGCGGCTGTCCACAAGTGGCTCTCTGGGCCGCGGGAACCACTCCTCAAGCAGAATGCTCCATCTAAGCTTCCTGAGCTGCCTTGCCTTCAATTTCCTGTAGTTAGTCAAGCGGACACCCTCACCAACCCGGACATTGGTGTACATCTCATAGACGGCTCTCGCGGCCGCTCTGTCCTCCCGAAGCTCAGCTGCAGATGGTCTCTGACTAAGGGCTGCAGCTGTACGACCTCCATGGGTCCTGACTGTGCACCGGCGAACAAGCGGCTCCTCCTCAGACTCCTCTGTGTCCTCCGTCTGTTGTGGCTACCTCTATCGGGACTCCGGATCCTCAAGGATCCTCTTCGGCCACGCTCACGCTCCTCAGCGGCCATCTCAGCTTGGCGAGCTTGCTTCATTTCTTTCGACGGCTTTTGCTTCTTAGCTGTCGGCTCCTCAATGGCCTTTCCCTTTCCTTTCTATTCACGACCCATCTTGAGGAGAAGAGTGACGGCGAAGATGAGATCGCGGGACAAAGATGTCGGGCGCACGAGATGGTGACGCAAAGTACGACGCGGCCGGGCGAACCCTAGCGGCGAAGAGGAGTGGCGCGACGAGCAGTGGGCAGCGGCGCGACGGGGAGCGCGGCAGTCGGGCGCGAGGTGTGTCGAGCGGCGATGTTTAGGGCGGCGGCAGCGCTGAGGGTGGCGGCAGCGCTGAGTGTGGCGACGGTGGCAGCGCTGAGGGCGATGGGGAGAGAGAAAAAGAAAAAGAAAGGAAAGACGAAGAGGCGCGCTAAATAGGTGCGGCCCGAACCCTAGCTTGATTTTTAACATCGGATGATCTGACGTTAGTTGAGATGGTGCATCGGTCGAGTGGCACAGTAAGGTTACTCCAGAGACACCTTCAACATCGGATGATCTGACGTGGAACCGTTTATCATCGGTTGAATTTGGCACAACTCTAGAAATATGAACATCGGATGCTTCGATGTTTCTCAAAGTGAACACATCGGTTGATTTGACTTTCTGTCTTAGCTGACCCTTGTACTTAAGCATAAACTGATCCGATGATGCTTCTGCCCTAAGCATCGGATGATCCGATGACTACAAAAGATCAACAACAACCCATATATGTCCTTTGACTTAAACAAACAAAGAGAAACACAAGTCTTAGGACTTTTTGGGCAACCCCTAACCCCTCAAAAAGACTTTAACGCTAGTTGTCAATAACTTGGCTAAGCCCTAAAGCAAATGGAACACCAGAAAAACCAAGGAAAAAATCCAAATAAAATGTAAGGCTCATGCTTTGTGAGGTAGAGGATGGAGACTTCTATCTCTTTAAAGCATGTTCCTTTAGGCATTAACGCTCCTAACACTTTGTTCTTTCCACATCATATGAGTTGAGATATTGCATTTCAAACAAGTCTCTTTCTCATGAAGTGGGTTCCTGTCGGTACCCTACGTACCGAATACCCCTTGGGATTGCAAAGATCACAAGGAAACTCCATTTACCAGATTTGAAGACCTCCGAAGGCCCCACATGTGAGGCATAACCGAACCTGCTTCCCCGACATGGTTAGTCCCAGAGCCGCCACATGTATCATAAGACCGGAGCTATCACCCACACATGGGAAAGCTCCGGACGGAATACCAGTATGGCACCCCCGGACCTAACCCCCGACAGAGGGAAGCTCCGGTACTGACACGTGTCCAACAGCACCAGACCTACCCGTCCACGACGGTAAGCCCCAGAGCTGCACGTGGCGACCGCCGAACCTTCAACTTCAACAATCAGGCTGGTGGACCCCCCAACGGCTCCGGACCTTCAAGGAGCAATCAAAGAATTCAAGACCTGATTAAATGTCATTAATGCCATATTAATGGCACACGATCGGATGGCCCTTAATACTGGTAACGACACTGTTGAGGCCCGTTACCAGGCTATTAAGGGTAATTAACCTCATTAATTGTGTATCAAGCATGTGTAACCGCCGGGGCCACATGTCGGGCCAGGCTAACGGTGTAACGACCAGTCCTTGTACTATAAAGGACTGGTCGACGATACACAAGGGACGGTTCCAGACCACTACTGAACTCCCTGAGCTAGACGAGCTTCTTCTAGACTCACACGCTCAATACAACACTAACACGCCCCGTGGAGTAGGTTATTACGCTCAGGCGGCCCGAACCGCTTAAATCTCTGTGTCCACTTGTCTTTCACCTTCTTGAATCTCTGTGCGCCCATTACCGAACTACAACTCCTCGATCTATCGATCTGCTATTCAACCCGCTCGGGGCAATCCCTCCAACATGCAGCAACCAGCAGGTGCCGTGGCTCCAGTAGGAGTCATGCCTCCACCGCCACCGCCTGCACGAGCACGTCAAGATGGGCAGCGTGACGGTGCATCGGCGTCGGTCACTGCATCGGCGAATAACAACAACCCTGAACACGCGCTTCATGCAGCGCGTGCTCTCCTCAACCGTCCACCACCTCCAGGTGCATCCCAGGGTGCAATGGAGCAGTGGAGGGCTGGCGTGGAACATCTGGTTGCAGCAGCAACTGACCGCATCAGCAACCAAGGTCCTCCCCCTTTGGGGCGGGCCCCATCGCAGCGCCAGACCGTGTCGGGCAGACTTGGTCCGCACGCTTCCCAAAATAGGAGGCGTGCTGCATCACAGCAAGTTACGTCGCTACCTTCTGGGGCGCGACGTACTCATACGGTAATCAGGCTTTCAACTCATGACCTTCGGGCAGAGCTTGATCACTGTTACCGTCAACAGGACGGTCGCGTCCATATCGAGTGTGCTCGTGAAAGGCGAGAGGCTCAAGACAGTCCTGCTCCTGAGGGAGTAGGAGGAGGCTGTTCTGCTCTGGCCATGCACCTACGCATGGTCAGATGGCCATAAAAGTCCCGGCCTCATCCGCGGGAGAAATTCGACGGGACTGTTAATCCCGCTGACTTTCTCCAAATTTACACCACCGCAATCCTTGCGGCCGGAGGTAACGAGGCCGTAATGGCCAACTACTTCCCAATGGCCTTGACTAGGACTGCCAGGTCCTGGTTCATGGGCCTTCCTCACAACTCCATCAATAGTTGGGAGGAATTGTGCCAACAGTTCACTGCCAATTTCGGAAGTTCATACACCCGACTAGGCACTGAACTGGAACTTTTTGCAGTCGTGTAGAAGGGGGAGAATCCCTGCGCTCATTCATCCAGAGGTTCTCCTAGGTACGAAACACTATTCCTTCTATCTCCAGCGCCTCTGTTATCGTGGCATTTATACAGGGCGTACGAGATAAGAAGATGCTGGAGAAGGTGGCGATCAAGGACATCACCAGCGTCACAGAGCTCTTTAGCTTGGCAAACAAGTGTGCCAAAGCTGCGTAGGGCCGTGAAATGCACTCCAAACCACCTCTGTAGGATGGTAAAAAATCCTCCAAAGGCGAAGCCACTACCTCCGGGAGTGGCAAAAAGAAGAAAAAGTCCAACGGCAAGAAGAAGTCGTCGACCGGCACATCTACCGCTCCAGCTGTTGCAGCTCCGCGTGGCCGGGGGCCACGCCCCGAGAAATGACCTCGGTCGTCCTCTGAAGACGGTGGCAACTCCAAAAGTGTAGTGTCCCATCCACAAGTCGAACAACCACAACTTAGAGGACTGTCGGGAGGTCCAAAACCTTGCCGAGCGCTACAACAAGAGTCGGGAAGAAGTTCCTTTCCGTCAGAGGGATGGAAAACAGAAGGTTGATGAAGCTCTGGCTGAAGAGGAGTTAGGCTTCCAGGACCCTAAAAAGGTCCTGAAGGCTGTTTACACCTCCGTCGACGACAACTCCGACGTCTACGACAATGAGCGTCCGAAGACCATGAACACCATATTTGGTGGTTCGTGGGACATCACCTCCCGCCGTGTCCTCAAGACCATGCGGCAGGACATGGCCTCAGTAGCTCCTACAGCCAGGGCGGAGCCTCATCGAAAGTGGATGGACATCACCATCACTTTTTATGCTTTGGACTGCCCTCGGAACATGATCGGAGCTGGTCAGCTACCTTTGATGGTATCACCTACCATCAATAACATTCAACTCCACCATGTAATGGTGGACGGAGGTTCGGGGCTGAACCTCATAAGATTCGAAGCTTTCGTCAAGCTTCAGCTCCGACCTTCGGACCTTCGCCCCTCCCGACCTTTCTCCGGAGTAGGTCCGGGGGCCATAACCCCACTCGGTGCCATTACTCTCCCCGTGACCTTCGAGACCCAAGAGAATTATCGCACTAAGAAGTTGATATTTGACGATGCTCAAATCAACTTACCTTTCAACGCCATTCTAGACAGGCCCGCCTTGTACAAGTTCATGGCTGCTGCTCATTATGGCTACGTGGTGTTGAAGATGCCAACACCAACTGGTGTTCTCCGGATCCGCAGAGACTGCACTGCCGGAGTGACTGCTCTAGAAGAACTTCATGCGCTTGCTACAGTGTAGGAGGAAGAATCCAGGCAGGAACAAGATCCGAAACCCCCGAGCATTCGTCAACGAGGCTCAACCTCTGCACCTCATGTGCAACCAAGCAGCGACACCGACATCCCCGTCAAAGTCATCCAAATCAGTTCCGATGCCGCTTAAACCACCCGTATATCAGGATGTCTGAATGACAAATAGGAACTCGCGCTCATCACTTCCTCCAGGCTAATGTCGCGTATTTGCCTGGCAACCGTCACAAATGCCTGGGATACCTAGGGAAGTGATCGAGCATAATCTGAAGATCTATCCTGACGCTCGTCCTATACACCAGAAGCCTCGGAAGCAATCAGTAGAGTGACAGAACTTCATACGACAAGAAGTGAGGAAGTTGCTCGAAGCTGGGTTCATCCGAGAAGTCTTCCACCCAAAATGGCTGGCAAACCCAGTCGTTGTACCCAAGGCTGGCGGGAAGCTTCGAATGTGTATCGACTACACAACACTCAATGAGGCATGCCCAAAAGATCAATTCCCACTACCAAGAATAGATCAGATAGTGGATTCCACCTCCGGGTGTGAATTACTGTGTTTCCTAGACGCATATTCTGGGTACCATCAAATCAGAATGTCTAGTGAAGATGAAGAACATACTTATTTTATCACAGTAGATGGATTGTACTACTATACTGCCATGCCATTTGGTCCCAAGAATGCAGCTTCAATATTTGTGCGAGCTATGTACAAAACCATTGGAGAGCTCATCAGAGACGTAGTGGAAGTGTATGTTGATGACATCGTCGTCAAGATCAAAGACAAGGAGTCACTCCTTGACACCTTGCAAGCTGTCTTCGACAAGGTGCGGGTCACCCGCATGAAGCTGAACCCAGACAAGTGCGTCTTCGGGGTTAGCTCCGGAAAGCTTCTTGGTTTCCTGGTAAACCACCGGGGCATAGAGGCAAATCCGGCGAAGATTAAAGCCATTAAAGATATGCGGCCACCAGCCCACATCAAGGACGTCCAGAAACTTATTGGATGTCTAGCCGCCCTCAGCTGGTTCATCTCAAGACTGGCGAAACGGGCACTACCCTTCTTCCAGCTATTGAAGAAGTCCGAACCATTCCAATGGTCTGAAGAAGCAGAAAAGGCGTTCCGGGAGCTAAAGCAGCTCCTCACCACTCTACCAACCTTGATAGCTCCGAACCCTGGTGAGCCCTTACTACTTTACATTTCAGCAACCGACGAGGTTGTCAGCATGGTCTTGGTTGTGGAGAGACCAGAACCATCCCAAGCTCAGGAATGCATACCCCTCCGGGAGGGTCTGGAGGTTCTTGAAGGTGAGTCTGGGTCCCAGCCCCCAGACTTGGATCTACAGGGAGTTATTCCAGAAGATTTGGACCCCTCCGGGAGGGTCCGGGTCACTCCAGTAGAAGCTCTGGGTTCCTCCAGCAAGGACCCGGAGGTCCCCAAAGCAGGTCCAAACCCCTCCGGGAGGGTCCGGGTCGATGTGGAGGAAGCTCCGGGCCCCTCCGGGAGGGTCCAGACAGTCCAGCGCCTAGTGTACTTCATCAGCGAAGTACTACATGATGCCAAGACTCGATATCTAGAGGTACACAAGCTGCTCTATGCAATCCTCATCGCCTCCAGGAAGCTTCGTCATTACTTCCAAGCTCACAAGATCTTAGTGGTGACCTCTTACCCACTGCGTGCGATCTTGCATAATCCCAACTCTACTGGGAACATTGCAAAGTTGGTAGCAGAATTGGCCGAATTCGATCTTGAATTCATCCCAAGACAAGCGATCAAGAATCAAGCATTGGCAGACTTCGTGGCGGAATGGACCCCCTCTCCATCAAACCTTGGGCCCTAGTGAGCAGAAGCCGGAACTCAAGGCTCCGGTCTTCACCGAGCCTCACTGGACCCTCTACTTCGACGGCTCCATGCAAAAGCAGGGGGCCGGAGCTGGAGTCCTTCTCCTCGCTCCAACCGGGGAGAAGGTAAGATACATGGTCCACCTTGACTTCAAGGCGACCAACAACATGGCAGAGTATGAAGCACTCATTTATGGACTAAAGGTAGCACTATCATATGGTGTCAAGCAGCTGTTGGTCAAGGGAGATTCACAGCTCATCATTAAACAGGTGAAGGGTGAATGCTCTTGTAACAAT
The DNA here is from genome assembly GCA_036927565.1 of Tuctoria greenei. Taxonomy (NCBI): domain Eukaryota; kingdom Viridiplantae; phylum Streptophyta; class Magnoliopsida; order Poales; family Poaceae; genus Tuctoria; species Tuctoria greenei. Next base: position 18,327,036 of record JAYESD010000003.1, read on the forward strand.
ACTCAACTAGTTGCTTATCTCCTTAAAGTCCAGAGGCTTCAGAAGGACTTCGAAGTCCTGGATCTCCACCATGTCCAGCGTGTCCATAACGCTAAAGCTAACGAAATCTCGACGAAAGCGTCAACCGGAGCTCCGGCTCCTGACGGAACCTTCGTCCGGAGGTTGTCAAAACCCACAGCTCAGCCTGCCGAACTGAGCGAAGGGGGCGAGACCAGCATCCTGAAGCTGGCGGTCCCGATGGCCATGTTACCATGGCAGCCATCAAGGGTCGTAGGTGCTGCCGGAAGCTCCGAGCAACCCAGCACGCAAGACTCAAATGCTCAAGCAAGCTCCGATGCATGGATCTCGGAGATCCGGAGCTACTTGAAAGACAATATCCTTCCTGACGATGATGTATCCACTGACCAGATAGTCAGACTTGCTAAAAGATACACGCTAGTAGAAGAGGATCTCTACCGGTGTGGTGCCAACGGCGTCCTAATGCGGTGCATCACAAGGGAAGAAGGCTACGAGATCCTCGTAGAAATCCATGGAGGCGAGTGTGGGAACCACGCGTCTTCCCTCACGCTGGTCAGTAAAGCCTTCCGACATGGCTTTTACTGGCCTACAGCGCTCCATGATGCAATCGAGCTGGTGAAGAAATGCGAAGCATGCCAGTTCCATGCAAAGCAAATTCATACACCGGCTCAACCTCTACGAATGATACCTCCTACATGGCCTTTCGCTGTGTGGGGGATGGACATCTTGGGACCTTTCCCAAGAGTCGTCGGAGGTTACAAGTTCCTGTATGTTGCCATTGACAAGTTCACCAAATGGCCGGAAGCAACTCCAGTTGTGACAATAAACAAGCAATCAGCTATCAACTTCTTGCAGTACATCGTATGCAGATTTGAAGTTCCGAACAAAATCATAACAGATAATGGGATCCAATTCATAAGCTCTGCTTTCCAAGGATACTGCGAAGATCTCAGCATCTAAGTCAGCTACACCTCCGTAGCTCACCTGGCAAGCAATGGCCAAGCCGAGAGAGCAAATGCAGAAATCCTGAAAGGACTCAAGACGCGCACATATGAGCGCCTGAAAAAACATGGAGCCAACTGGATCGAAGAGCTTCTGCGCACTCTATGGGCCAACAGGACAACTCCAAACTGGTCAACTGGAGAGACACCCTTCTTCCTGGTGTACGGAGCTGAAGCAGTCCTTCCTCCGGAAATCACCTTGGGGTCGCTCCGGGTCCGGACCTCCGACGAAGCCATGTAGGACCAGCTCTGGCCTGAAGACCTTGACCACCTTGAAGAGGGAAGGTGCCAAGCAACTGTTCGGAATGCCCAATACCGCCAAGCTTTTCAGCGCTATCACCAATGGCATGTACAAAGCCGACAGCTCGAGGAAGGCGATATGGTACTACGGAGAATACAATCTAGAGAAGGGTTAAACAAACTCTCCCCCAGCTGGGAGGGACCCTTCCGAGTGATCAAAGTATCCCGTCCCAGATGCGTTCGCTTGGCAACCGAGGATGGAACACCTCTCCCAAATCCTTGGAACATTGAGCACCTCCGTAAGTTCTACGCTTAATATCACGGAGGTGAGTCTGTAATTACATGTGATGTATGTTATAGAGTCATTGTACAGACTCGGGTAGCTCCTCCGAGAGGGCAGTCGGACCTACCCCGTTAGGTCTGCAACGTCCATGCAACACTTGTCACAGTCTCAGAACTAAAAGTGTAGCTAGCTACCTTGGGTTGAACGAGAAACGAAACACACTTAGCCTGGTTCCGTACCCTAAGAGTGTACTTGTTTCCCCTGTACCCTGGACCTATAATGAAAGACATCATCATGTGAAAACAGAATCCACGTGCATTTACTTTGTACAGGCTCAATATTTTTTATTTTTCTCTTTCTTGTCTATAACAAAGTTGTGCAGTTCTTAAGAAACTTTGGCTCGACCAGTTCATGTACAATTCAAGTTGCATTGTCTATCCTTCCGGGTTCAAACATTGTTGATGGTCTACCCGTCTTAATGCCTCCAAGCCAATCTAGGGCCGGAGTGTGCTATCGACTTAGCCTTGTCATGCACCCTAAGTACGCCACTCTACCTACACCCCGGCAGGCCGAAGTAAGGCGAGTCCAGAAATGATCGGACCTGAAGGAAACAAGACGGTGCTCTTGATTGTATTTAGAATTGTGTTCGACCTAAAACTTTCTAGGTAATAGTAAGCTGCAATGACGTTATAGATAGGAAACGGATTTTACTATTTTTCTTGACTTCAGTGTGCAGGAAAAATAAATATTTCATGATGATGGTGAATGAAGCCGGAGCTACCAAAGCTCTGACATCCTCTAGGCGGCTTGTGGTCGATGTTCAAACATTGACATCGAGCATCACTGGAGCTACTCAGCTCCGGTAAAGCTAGGGGGCACGCCGTCAACGTGAAGATGGTGGAAAGACTCTAAAGAGGAGTCTACTGTCGATACACCACGTGTTGACAAAGGTCACTACCGGAGCTACTAAGCTCCGACACCCCAGAGGACTAACCATCGATACTTTACGTGTTGATGGAGACTACTGCCGGAGCTACTAAGCTCCGACGATGGTCAATGCCGGAGCCCCTAAGCTCCGACAGCCTCAGGGGGCCTACACTATTGAAGACTTCAGACCTACATTCTACAAGTTCGAAGCACGCAAGTCTTCAACAACTGTTACATCCACTTGATACATGTTCACAATAAAATTGTGTACATCTACCAGGGGGCCGAGTGAGACAAAGGTGTTGAAGACAAAAAATGAAATTCATAAAAAATTTTGGATTTCATTCATCTGGAGACAAGAGATTACAAAATTGGAGAAGAAGAAGAGAGAATACAAGTGGGAGCTATAGAGAGATGGTCCTAGACCCTATGGAAGAACTGGGCGACCTTCTGTGTCACCTCCGACACGCTGGCTCGGGCGGCTTCACCTTCTCCTTCGATGGGGCCTTCAAGCACCGGGTCCAGAGGGAATCGAGGGTCCCGGCTGGTGTAGCACGTTAGCACAAACTCTACGACATTCTTCGCCAGGGACTGTGTCGGTGGTTTGGAACCGGCAGATCTCCCGACACTACTAAAGTGCTAGAGGAGTTTGATGTTCGGTGTGGGCGCGCGGAGATTCAAGAAGGTGAATTGTAAATGACACAGGAGACACAAGAGTTTACGTGGTTCGGGCCGCCTGAGCGTAATACCCTACTCCACGGGATGTGTTGATGTTGTATTGGATGTAGCAAGTGTGTCAGTGTGTCTGAACGTCTCTCGAGCGTGTCTCAACGTCTATCTCGTGTGTGTGTAAACATCGTTGGCCTGTCCTTTTATAGTATAAGGGCAGGCCGTTACAAATTAGCCTGGCCTGACATGTGGCCCCGACGTTTACTAGTGTTGATACCTCTTCAACACATTTAATTGCCCTTAATGACCGTGTAATGGGCTTTGACAACACCGTTACTGGTATTAAGGTCGTCCGATTAAGTGTCATTAATATGGTATTAATGACACTTAATCGGGTCTTGAAGTCCTCGATTCCCCTTTGAAGATCCGGAGGCGTTGCGGGGTCTTCTGGAGGTTAGAGGGTGAAGATCTGACGGTTGGACATGTGGCAGCACAGGAGCACGCTGTGGAGAGCAGATAGTTCCGGGGTTAGCTGACACGTGTCAGCATCGGAGCTTCCCTCGATCTGGGGTTAGGTCCGGGGATGCCACTTCGGTACATAGTTTGGAGCTTCCTCCCTTGCGGGCGGTAGCTCCGGTTTGATAGTACACGTGGCAACCCTGGGGCTAACCATGTTGGAGAAGCTGGTCCGGACATGTCTGACATGTGTGCCTCCGAAGGTCTTCAAATCAAGTGGGTGACTTTTCCTTGATATCTTTGCAATCCCAAAGGGTGTATGGTACCCAGGGTACTGACAGTGGCCCCCTGGGCCCACCTCCGGGGAAGACCCCTTGGATGAAGTTGTTCCGCCGGAGGTGGGTCCATCCTTCGACTTTTGAACTGAGTCTTCAAAGGTCTTCGGATGTGCCGTTGGCGATGGTCCGGAGTTAAATCTTCGCCGCGTGGCATATCCCGTGTCGGCAGGTGAGATCTTGGCGTGCGCATCTCACACAATTGAAGGTCACCGGATCCCAATAAGAAAATCGTATCAGTTTCGCGCGCCTTGTCAGGCTGCCGCCTTCGGGATTCCCGCCTCATGATGGCAACCATTCGCCTGGGTAAGAACCTCGACTTGATCGTCGGTGTAGTCTCGGGCCCTCTTGTCATCGGCTGGGTGGAATTTTTGAGTGGTATCTCCGACTTCTCTACGGTTTCCATCCAAGCGTCGCGAGGGTTTACTTAAGAAGGAAAGCGCGCACCGTTTGGGGCACTTTACGCCTCCCATCTGATCTTGCGCTCAAACTCCCAACTTGTGCTTCACTTTTCTTCTCTTGCCTAGCCGTGCCGCGATGGAGTTGGGTCTCCGCGAGAGTCGCTTGAAGACCGACGGCGACCTGAAGAAGGCCCGGGACCTCATGGTATGGTTCTCGGACTTCTTCAACCGCTCGGTCCGCGCTAGTGGAGAGCTCCCGTTTGAGAAGGAGCATGCCGGCGAAATGGTGTACTTCTCCTCGTACGCCATGGTGGGGTTGATCCCACCTTTTTCTTCCTTTTTCTTAATGCTGCTAGACTTCTATGGTCTACAGTTGTATCATCTCGATCCCCACTCCATTCTTCTTTTGTCCATTTTCGTCCACTTCTGTGAGATGTGGGTGGGCATCCCCCCTGCATTGAACTCTTCCGGACCTTCTTCACCGTCCATACCACCGGCAGGAGCAATGAGTACCTTGGCTTCTACTACTTCGTGAAGCGCAAGAAGTGCCCATTCAAGTACCTCCGGTCATTTCCCTCTGGGAAGTGGGATGACTGGAAGAAGGACTGGATAGTCGTCCGGGTGGAGGAGCACGAGAGGCTGGAGCTGCCCGAAGGCCTTCCTAGCATCGACACGACAATCTGGAGTGAAGCTCCGGTGCTGGTGGAAGCCTTCAACCCTGCTTTGACCAGGATCTGCCAATGCTGGAGGGAGGATTGACTCCTCAGGCGGTGTTTTGCAACTTTTTGGTCAACAGGTGGGCGCCGCTGAAGAGGAGAGAGAAACTCGCATGGGCCCTCAACAGCGTGATGGACGACGACCGGGTCGAGATCGGGCTGAAGTCCAACATGGTGGGGAAAACCTTGGAGTTCCACCTCAAGAAGTTCCAGCACGGTATCGACGTCGATGGTGACGACTTGACTCCGCCATCAGCTTTTCTTCCTCTGAACGTGGAAGTGGAGTTCAGCAGGGAGCTCTGGCGGAAGATGCCCGTGCTTGACGACCATAGTGTCGTCGAGAGAAGATAAACCACCAGGGTAGCGATCCCCGGAATGCCCGAGGATGGCTCCAACCCTGCTCCGAAGCCGAGGGAAGAGGTCGTCGGCAAGGGTAAGGAGCTGGCGGATGAACCCGTGAGCCGGAAGAGGAAGCTGCAGTACGCTGACGGAAGGTCCGTCAGGCCCGCTACTTTTGCGTCGGCTCCTTCTCCCCGGAGGGGAAGGTCTTCTACAACTGCAGCGACTGTTCCCGTAGTGGGGTCCTCCCGGGGCGCGACTGTTCCCGCAGTGGGGTCCTCCCGAGGTGTTAGCTCCGGGCATGCGACTTCAGCACCTGGGCCGGTGGAGGCCTCTAGGTCCGGGGGTTCTTCCCGATCGAGGGGGGCCTCGACTCGGGAAACATCCGTGGCTGCGACGAGTTCCGGGGGGCCTTCCGGAGCTTCCACGCCGGCTATGACCAGCCCAGAACGCCCGAGAAAAAGATTCCACGCAAGCTGGTGCGGAAGCCTCCCGAGGTAATTTTTAATCTTTACCTTGGATAGTTGTTTTAATTGTAGTAACTATTTTTTAAGTTTCTTCGTTCATCATCTGCAGCGTCCCCAAGAAGGGGAGTGAGGCTTCACCCTCAGCCACAGCGGCTGAAGCCGTGAGGGTGGAAGCTTCTGCTCCTGTCCCGGTGCCGCCCCAAGTGGTGGCTGAAGTTGCGACAGCTCCGGCGCCGGCTGTCGTGGTCATGGACCTCGACTCATCCCCAAAGGCTCCCGTGGTAGCGCCGGACCGCGGGAGTGAAGATGCGCCAGCGGCACCTGTCCCGGAGGTTGAAGCTCCGGGTCCTGGTGCTGAGATGATGGAAGCTCCGGCCGTTGAGCCGGAAGAAGCTGTGATTCCGGCCCTAGAGCCGGAAAGTGTCGAAGCTCCAGCGGTCGAGCCGGAGGTGATTGAAGTCCCGGCGTGCGCGCCGGATGTTGAGGAAGCCCCGGCGGTTGGGCCGGCTACCTCAGAAGCACCGCCCGCAGAGCCGGTAGTTGTTGGAGCTCCGACTGCAGGGCCGATTGAAGATGAAGATCTTCTGGCTCCCGAGCCGGTTGATACAGAAGTGTTGGAGCTCGAGCCCCCATCGGAGGAGGTGCCAAGGCCGGAGCCAGAAGCGGCCCCTGCTCCGGAAGTGATGACGTCGGAGGTACCCACGGCTGAGCCAGAGTGCCCTGGTGAAGTCGCTGGCCCCCTGTCTGAGGGGGGGAATGAAGACCTGGCGGCGGGGCCCTCCTCGATGGCGACTGAGGCCATCCCGGAGGACGGCCCTAGTACCATGGAGACACAGGGGACAAATCTTGTGGAGTGGGACCCGATTTTTGTATCTGAAAACCCGCTGGAACCAGCGGAGGAGACCCCAGCAGGTCCAGAACCTATCCCGTTGTCACTGTCCATTGACAACGCATGTTCCAGTCTGCGTCAAGTTCAACTGGCCTTCTTCCACGACAGCAAGGCTCTTGAAGAGGAGCGCCAAACCCTTAGGAGGTGGTGTAACCGGCTCTACTTCGAGACCAAGCTGGCACAATCAAGGCTAGCGGATGACAAAGAGTGGATCAAACGGGAGAAAGTCCGCCTGGAGTATTGGGGTAAATTATTGGATGACAGGGAGAGTATGACTCGCGCCCTCGACGCTCAATCCCGGGAGATCTACGATCAGGCCAAAGCAGCCAATAGTGCGGCCGATGAACGCCACGAAAGGCTTGAGGCCATTAACACTACACTCATCAAGCGCCGAGAGGCACTTGAAGAAAGGGAGAAATGACTCGAAGATGAAGAGCAGAAACTCCTAGAGCTGCGGGATGACGTCCTGAGGAGGGAGGAGGAGCTCTCCGAGAAGGTGGCTCTGGCTGACAAGGGCCTTGAGGAGCGCGCCAAGAAATTGGAAGAGCGCTGCGTAGAGGAGGAGAAGAAGGCCTGGGTGCGAGGGCAGGAGCTCCATGAACGGGAGTGTGCCCTCGTTGCCAGGGAAAAGAAAGTGAGGGGCAGGGAGAAGGACCTGGTCGACCGCCGAAACAAGATCCACCTCCAGGAGGAGGAGCTCGGAAAACTCGAGAAGCGGGTTGCTGATAAGATTCAGCAAAACGCCAAAGAAGTTGAGCGCCTCGCCCGTGAGAATTCCGAACTGGTGGCGGCCAAAATATCTTTGTTAGAATTGAAAGGCTTGAGGACTGCGGACTCCCTACAAATTTGGGAATTCCTGGGCAAGGCCAACGACGCGCTGACACCAATGGGCTTCAGTCCCGTGCGCCCGGATGATCCGGAGCCGCACCTAGCACTGCAGGCATTGAGCTCGGCAGGTAGCAAGCTCTCCAAGGTGGGCGATGTCATTGCGGACCAATTGGAGGTTGAGGGGCAATCCCTGGCGAAGAACGTCGCAGAGTACGTGCTGACGTGCTACACCAGCCAGAACTCCCAATTTCCTCTGGACCCGGTGCTTGAAGGTCCCGTCGAAGGAGAAGGGGAAGCTGCTCGAGCCAACGTGTCGGAGGTTGCCCAGAAAGTCGCTCAATTCTTCCATAGGGTCTAGGACCATCTCCGTAGTTCCCACTTGTATCCTCTCTTCTTCTTCCTCAATTTTGTAATCCCTTGTCTCCAGATGAATGAAATCCCCAAATTTTTGTGAATTTCACTTTTTGTCTTCAACACTTTTGTCTTCACTTGGACCCCTGGTAGATGTACACAATTTGATTGTGAACATGTACCAAGAGGATATTATGTTTTGTTGAAGACTCATTTTCTTCGAACTTGTAGAGCGTAGGTCCGAAGTCTTTGATGGTGAAGGCCCCCTGAGGTCAAACCGACTACGGTCGGAGCTTAGTAGCTCCGGTAATAGTCCCTATCAACGCATAGAGCATCGACAGTTAGTCCTCCGGGGTGTCGAAGCTTAGCAGCTCCGGCACTGACCTTTGCCAACACGTAACTTGTCGACAACAGACTCCACTTGTGGGGTCTTCTCACCATCTTTTACGTCGACGGCTGACCCCCCTAGCTTTACCGGGGCTTGGTTGCTCCGGTGATGCTTGTTAACATCGATTACAAGCCATCTAGAGGAGTCAGAGCTTTGTTAGCTCTAGCTTTTCTCCATCAACGTGTATTTTATTTTTCTTGCACACTGAAGTCAAGAAAAATAGTAAAATTTGTTTCTTGCCTATAACTTCGTCGCGGCTTACGATTCTCGAGAAAGTTTTAGGTCAAACGCGATTCTAAACACAATCGAATGCGTTGCCTTTTCTTCCGGATTCAATTGTATTTGGATTCGCCTTACTTAGGCCTGTCGGGGTGTAGGTAGAGTGGCGTACTTAGGGTGCTTGACCAGGCTAAGTCGATAGCACACTCTGGCCCTAGATTAGCTTGGCGGCATTCAGGCGAGTGAGCCATGAACAATATTTGAATTCAAAAGAATAGACAATACAACTCGAATCGTATATGAACCGGTCGAACTAATTTTTTTTTAAGAATTGCACGTCTTTGTTATAGACAAGAAAGAGAAAAATAGAAAATAAAAATGTTGAGCTTGTACAAAATGAATGCACGTGGAGTCTGTTTCACCTGAAGATGTCTTTCATTATAGATCCGGGGTACAAGGGAAACAAGTACACTCTTAGGGTACGGAACCAAGCTAAGCGTGTTTAATTTCTTGTTTGTCCCAGGGTAGCTAGCCACACTTTTAGTTCTGAGACTGTGACAAGTGTTGCATGAACTTTGTGGACCTTCCGGGGAAGGTCCAGCTGTTCTCCCAGAGGAACTACCCGACTTTGCACAATGACTCTATAACATACACCTCATGTTACTCAAGACTCACCTCCGTGGTATTAAGTGTAGAACTTACAGAGGTGCTCGATGTTCCAAGGATTTGGGAGAGGTGTCCCATCACCGGTAGCCAAGCGAACGCTTCCGGGACGGGATACTTTAATCACTCGGAAGGGTCCCTCCCAGCCGGGCGAGAGTTTGTTTAACCCTTCTCTGGATTGTATTCTCCGTAGCACCAGATCGCCTTCCTCGAGCTGTCGGTTGTGTACATGCTGCTGATGATAACACCGTAGGGCTTGGCGATATCAGGCATTCCGAACAGCTACTTGGCACCTTCCCTCCTCAAGGAGGTCTAGGTCTTCACACTGGAGCTGATCTCGCGCGGCTTCGTCGAAGGTCCGGACCCGAAGTGAACCCAAGGTGATTTCCGGAGGAAGGATTGCTTGAGCTCCGTACACCAGAAAGAAGGGTGTCTCTCCAGTTGACCGGTTTGGAGATGTCCTGTTGGCCCATAAAGTGGGCGGAAGCTCTTCAATCAAGTTAGCTCCATGTTTTTTTAAGCGCTCATATGTGCGCGTCTTGAGTCCTTTAAGGATTTCAGCATTTGCTCTCTCAGCTTGGCCATTGCTTGCTGGGTGAGCTACGGAGGCGTAGCAAACTTGTATGCCGAGGTCTTCGCAATATCCTTGGAATGCAGAGCTTGTGAATTGGGTCCCATTATCAGTGATGATTTTGTTTGGGACTCCATATCTGCATACAATGGACTGCAAAAGTTGATAGCAGATTGCTTGTTGATTTTCACAACTGGAGTTTCTTCCGGCCACTTGGTGAACTTATCAATGGCGATGTACAGGAACTTGTAACCTCTGACGGCTCTTGGGAAAGGTCCCAAGATGTCCATCCCCCACACAACAAAGGGCCATGTAGGAGGTATCATTTGTAGGGGCTGAGCTGGTGTGTGAATTTGCTTTGCATGAAATTGACATGCTTCACATTTCTTCACCAGCTCAGTTGCATCCTGGAGTGCTGTAGGCCAGTAGAAACCATGCCGTAAGGCTTTACCAACCAGCGTGCGGGAAGACGCGTGGTTCCCACACTCGCCTCCATGGATTTCTGCGAGGTGTTTGCAGCCTTCTTCCCTTGTGATGCACCACATTAGGATGCCATTGGCACCATGCCGGTAGAGATCCCCTTCTACCAGCGTGTATCTTTTAGCCAATCTGACTACCCGGTCAGCGGATACATCATCGTCAGGAAGGATGTTGTCTTTCAAGTAGCCCCGAATCTCCGAGATCCATGCATCAGAACTAGCTTGAGCTTTTGTCTTGCGTGCTGGGTTGCTCGGAGCTCCCGGCAACACCTACGACCCTTGATGGCTGCCATGGTAACAGGGCCATCGGGACCGTCAGCTTCGGGATGCTGATCTCGCCCCCTTCGCTCAGTTCGGCAGGCTGAGCTGTTGGCTTTGACAACCTCCGGACAAAAATTCCGTCAGGAACCGGAGCTCCGGTTGACGCTTTCGTCGAGAGTTCGTCAGCTTCAGCGTTATGGGCACGCTGAACATGGTGGAGATCTAGGACTTCGAAATCCTTCTGAAGCCTCTGGACTTCAAGTAGGTAAGCAGCTAGCTGGAGATTATTGCAGGAACATTCACCCCTCACTTGCTTAATGATGAGCTGCGAATCTCCCTTGACCAGCAGTTGCTTGACACCATATGACAGTGCCACCTTTAGTCCGTAGATGAGCGCTTCGTACTCTGCCATGTTGTTGGTCGCCTTGAAGTCAAGGTGTACCATGTATTTCACCTTCGCCCCAGTCGGTGCAAGGAGAAGGATTCCAGCTCTGGCCCCCTACTTCTGCATGGAGCCGTCGAAGTAGATGGTCCAGTGAGGCTCGGTGAAGGCTGGAGCTTGATGCTCCATCTTCTGCTCACTGGGGCCCCCAGGGTTTGATGGAGAGGGAGTCCATTTTGCCACAAAATCTGCCAATGCTTGACTCTTGACTGCTTGCCTTGAAATAAATTCAAGATCAAATTCAGCCAATTCCGCTGCCCACTTTGCAATATTCCCAGTTGAATTGGGATTATGCAAGATTGCTCGAAGTGGGTAAGAGGTCACCACTAAGACTTTGTGAGCTTGGAAGTAATGGCGAAGCTTCCTGGAGGCAATAAGAACTGCATAGAGCAGCTTATGCACCTCTAGGTATCGAGTCTTGGCATCATGTAGTACTTAACTAATGAAGTACACTGGGCGCTGAATGGTCCAGACCCTCCCGGAGGGGGTCCTTAGCTTCCTCTTTACTGACCCGTATCCTCTCGGAGGAATCCAGATTTTCCACGGGGACCTCCGGGTCCTGGCTGGAGGAACCTGGGGCTTCTTCAGAAGCGACCTGGACCCTCCCGGAGGTGTCTGGGTCTCCTGAAGTGACTTCTTGTGGATTCGAGTCTGGGAGCTGGGACCCAAACTCGCTTTCAGGTACCTCCAGACCCTCCCGTAGGGGTCTGGATTCCTGAGTATGAGGTAGCTCTGGTCTCTCCGCAACCAGAACTATACTGACGACTTCATCAGTTGCTGAAATGTAAAGCAACAAAGGCTCACCAGGGTTCGGAGCTACCAAAATTGGTAGGGTGGTGAGGAACTGTTTCAGCTCCTGGAATGCCTTCTCTGCTTCTTCGGACCATTGGAATGGTCCGGACTTCCTCAATAACTTGAAGAAGGGGAGTGCCTGTTCCGCCAGTCTTGAAATGAACCGGCTGAGGGCTGCTAGACATCCAGTTAACTTTTGGACATCTTTGATGCAGGTTGGTGGCCGCATGTCTTCAATGGCCTTAATCTTCGCCGGATTAGCTTCTATGCCCCGGTGACTTACCAGGAAACCGAGAAGTTTTCCGGAGCTAACCCCGAAGACACACTTGTCTGGGTTTAGCTTTGTGCGGGTGGCCGCAGCTTGTCGAAGACAGCCTGCAAGGTGTCAAGGAGTGACTCCTTGTCCTTGACCTTGACCACAATGTCATCGACGTACACTTCCACTATGTCTCTAATGAGTTCTTCAAAAGTTTTGTACATAGCTCATACAAAAGTTGAAGCTGCATTCTTGAGACCAAAGGGCATGGCTGTATAACAGTACAATCCATCTACTGTGATGAATGAGGTATGCTCTTCATCTTCCCTAGACATACTGATTTGATGATACCCGGAATATGCGTCTAGGAAACACAGTAATTCACACCCGGAGGTGGAATCCACTATCTGATCTATTCTAGGTAGTGGGAATGGATCTTTTGGACATGCCTTATTTAGTGTGGTGTAGTCGATGCACATCCGAAGCTTCCCGCCGGCCTTGGGCACAACGACTGGGTTTGCCAGCCATTTTGGATGGAAGACTTCTCGGATGAATCCAGCTTCGAGTAACTTCTTCACTTCTTGTCGGATGAAGTTCTGTCGCTCTACGGATTGCTTCCGAGGCTTCTGATGCACAGGCCGGGCGTCGAGGTGGATCTTCAGATTGTGCTCAATCACTTCCCTTGGGATCCCAGGCATTTGTGATGGTTGCCAGGCAAACACGTCGACGTTAGCCCGGAGGAAAGTGATGAACGCGAGTTCCTATTTGTCGGTCAGTCCCCCCGATATACGGGTGGTCTGAGCGGCATCGGAACCAATTTGGACGACTTTGACGGGAATGTCGGTGTCGTCGCTTGGCTGCACACGAGGTGCAGAAGTCGAGCCTCGTTGACGAATGCTCGGGGGGTTTTGGAGCTTGATCCTGCCTGGAGTCCTCCTCTTGCGCCGTGGTGAGTGCATGGAGTTCTTCCAGAGCAGTTACTCCGGTAGTACGATCTCCGCGGATCCGGAGAACGCCTACTAGCATTGGCATCTTGAACACCAGATAACCATAATGAGCAGCTGCCATGAATTTGTACAGGGCAGGCCTACCCAAGATGGCATTGAAGGGTAAGTTGATCTGAGCGACGTCGAAGACCAACTTCTCGGTGCGGTACTTCTCCCATGTCCCGAAGGTAATGGGGAGAGTAATAGCTCCGAGTGGGGTAATGGCCCCCGGACCTACTCTGGAGAAAGGTCGAGAGGGGTGGAGATCCGAAGGTCGGAGTTGAAGCTTAGTAAAAGCTTCGAAGCTTATGAGGTTAAGCCCCGAACCTCCGTCTACCATGACGTGGTGGAGCTGGATGTTGTTGATGGTAGGAGATACCATCAAAGGTAACTGACCTGCTCCAACCATGCTCCGAGGGCAATCCGAAGCATCAAAAGTGATGGCTGTGTCCATCCACTTCCGATAAGGTTCCGGCCTGACTGTAGGAGCTACAGCAGCCATATCCCGATGCATAGTCTTGATGACGCGGCGGGAGGTGATGTCCCATGATCCACCAAAAATGATGTTCATGGTCTTCCGACGCTCGTTGTCAGAGACGTCAGAATCATCGTCGACAGAGGTGTAAACGGCCTTTAGGACCTTTTTGGGATCCTGAAAAGCTAACTCCTCTTCAGCTGGAGCTTTGTCGACTTTTTGCTTTCCTTCCCTCTGTCGGAAAGGAGATTCTTCCCAGCGCTTGTTGTAGCGCTCGGCAAGGTTTTGGACCTCCCGGCAGTCTTCCAAACTGTGGCTGCCCGTTTTGTGAATTGGGCACCACACCTTGGGCTTGCTACCGTCTTTAGAAGACGGTCGAGGTTGCTTTTCGGGGCGTGGCCCCCGGCCACCCGGAGCTGCAGCAGCTGCAACATTGGATGTACCGGTCGACGGCTTCTTCTTGCCGTTGGTCTTTTTCTTCTTCTTGCCGTTCCCGGAGGTAGCGGCTTCTTCTTTGGAGGATTTCTTGTGACCCTCCGGGGTTGGTTTGGAGTGCATCTCACGGCCCTCCGCAGCTCTGGCACATTTGTCAGCCAAGCTGAAGAGTTCCGTGACGCTGGTGATCTCCTTGATCGCCAGTTTCTCCAGCATCTTCTTGTCCCGTACACCCTGTCTGAATGCCACAATGACAGGCGCTAGAGATAGAAGGGATAGTGTTTCGTACCTGAGAGAACCTCTGGATGAATGATCGCAGGGATTCTCCCCCTTTTTGCACGACTGCAAAAAGGTCCAGTTCAGTGCCTGGTCGGGTGTATGAACTCCCGAAGTTGGCGGTGAACTGCCGGCACAACTCCTCCCAACTGTTGATAGAGTTGGGTGGAAGGCTCATAAGCCAGGACCCGGCGGTCCCATTTAAGGCCACTGGAAAATAATTGGCCATCACGACCTCGTTTCCTCCAGCTGCCAAGATTGCAGTGGAGTAGATCTGAAGAAATTCGGCGGGATTGACAGTCCCGTCGAATTTTTCCGACAGGTGAGGCGGGAACTTCTGTGGCCACCTGACCATACGCAGATGTATGGCCAGAGCTGAACAGCATCCTCCTACTCCTTCAGGAGCAGAAAGGTCCTGAGCTTCCCGTCTTTCACGAGCACGCTCAATATGGACTCGGCCGTCTTGTTGGCGGTATCGGCGATCAAGCTCCGCCCGGAGGTCATGAGTTGAGAGCCTAGATACCGTGTGAGTGCGTCGTGCCCCGGAGGGCAATGACGTCACTTGTTGTGATGCAACACGTCTCCTACTATTGGAAACGTGCAGACCAAGTCTACCAGACAAAGTCCGCCGCCGCGTCGGGGCTCGTCCTGAAGGAGGAGGACCCTGGTTGCTGAGGCGTTCGGCTGCTGCTGCAACCAAATGTTCCACATCGGCCCTCCACTGTTCCAGTGCATCCCGGGATGCATCCGGAGGTGGTGGGTGTTGGAGAAGAGCACGCGCTGCATGGAGCGCGTGTTCCGGGTTGTCATGATTTGCCGACGCAGTGATTGACGCCGACGCACCATCGCGTTGCCCAGCTTGATTTGCTGGTGGAGGCGGTGGTGGTGGGAGTGTGACTCCTGCTGGTGCTGAGGCTCCTGCTGGTGGCTGCATATTGGAGGGATTGCCCCCAACATCCTGAGCAGCAGGTTGACCGTTGGATGATCCAGCAGCTGAGTTCACCATTCTCAAAATCTCAGGCGCCCCTTCCTGGTGCGCCAACTGTCGGTGGTTTGGAACCGGCAGATCTCCCGACACTACTAAAGTGTTAGAGGAGTTTGATGTTCGGTGTGGGCGCGCGGAGATTCAAGAAGGTGAATTGTAAATGACACCCGAGACACAAGAGTTTACGTGGTTCGGGCCGCCTGAGCGTAATACCCTACTCCACGGGATGTGTTGATGTTGTATTGGATGTAGCAAGTGTGTCAGTGTGTCTGAACGTCTCTTGAGCGTGTCTCAACGTCTATCTCGTGTGTGTGTAAACGTCGTTGGCCTGTCCTTTTATAGTATAAGGGCAGGCCGTTACAAATTAGCCTGGCCCGACATGTGGCCCCGACGTTTACTAGTGTTGATACCTCTTCAACACGTTTAATTGCCCTTAATGACCGTGTAATGGGATTTGACAGCACCGTTACTGGTATTAAGGTCATCCGATTAAGTGTCATTAATATGGTATTAATGACACTTAATCGGGTCTTGAAGTCCTCGATTCCCCTTTGAAGATCCGGAGCCGTTGCGGGGTCTTCTGGAGGTTAGAGGGTGAAGATCTGACGGTTGGACACGTGGCAGCACAGGAGCACGCTGTGGAGAGCAGATAGTTCCAGGGTTAGCTGACACGTGTCAGCACCAGAGCTTCCCTCGGTCTGGGGTTAGGTCCGGGGATGCCACTTCGGTACATAGTTCGGAGCTTCCTCCCTTGCGGGCGGTAGCTCCGGTTTGATAGTACACGTGGCGACCCTGGGGCTAACCATGTTGGAGAAGCGGGTCCGGACATGTCTGACATGTGTGCCTCCAAAGGTCTTCAAATCAAGTGGGTGACTTTTCCTTGATATCTTTGCAATCCCAAAGGGTATATGGTACCCAGGGTACCGACAGACTGTCCTTTAGTTTCCAACTGGTCCGCGATGACATCGCCCATCTTGGTGAGCTTGTTGCCTACCGAACCCAGCGCCTCCAACGTCTGGTCCAGCTCCGGCTCCAGATCACCAGATGCACGGGACTAAAGCCCATTGGTGTCAGCGTGTCGTTGGCCTTGCCCAGGAAGTCCCAAACTTGTTGGGACTCCGCAACCCTTGTGCTACGCATCTCCGCCAAGGATCTTTTGTCCACTGCAAGCTTCGAGCTCTCCCGAGCAAGATGCTCGACCTCTTTGGCATTCTGCTGAATATTTTTAGCAACCTGCCTTTCGAGTTTGCTGAGCTCTTCCTACCGGAGGTGGATCTCATTCCGGCGGTTGACCAGATCCTTCTCTTGGCCCCGCACTTTCTTCTCCCTGGCGGCGATGGCATTCTCCTGCTTGTAGAGATCTTGCCCTCGCTCCCAGGCCTTCTTCTCCTCCTCCTCGCAATGCTCCTCCAATTTCTTGGTGCGTTCTTCGAGGCTCTTGTCAGCCAGAGCTGTCTTTTGGACAAGCTCTTCTTCCCTCTTCATGAGGTCATCCCGCAGCTCCAAGAATTTCTGCTCTTCATCTTCTAGCCGGCTCTCCCACGCTTCAAGAGCCCCCCAGCGCTTGACGAGACTATCGTGGATGGCAGCGAGCCTTTCCTGGCGATCATCCACTGCACTATTTGCAGCCTTGGCCTGCTCATAGATGGCCCGAGACTGGTTGTCGAGGGATCACGTCATGCTTTCCCTCTCATCCAACAGCTTACCCCAGTACTCCAGGCGGACCTTTTCCCTCTACACCCACTCCTTGTCGTTAGCCAGCCTCGACTGTGCCAGCTTGGTCTCAAAATGGAGTCAGTTGCACCACCTCCTAAGGGTTTGACACTTCTCCTCGAGGGCCTTGATGTCGTGGTAGAAAGCGAGCTGGACCTGGCGAAGACTTGAGCAGGCGTTGTCAATAGACAACGATATGGGGATCAGGTCCAGACTTGCCGGGGTCCTCTCCGTTGGCTCCAGCGGGTCTTCAGTGATGAAAATTGGGTCCCACTCTACAAGAGCAGTCCCCTGAGATTCCACGACACTAGGGCCGTCCTCCGGGATAGCCTCGGCCGCCGCCGAGGAAGTACTTGCAACAGAAGTTCCGACCTTCGGAATTGACTCCGAAGGCCCAACCGCCAGGTCATCAACAACTGGCCCCTCAGGCGGGGAGCCAGCAACTTCATCTTGGCACCCTGGCTCAGCAGCGGGCGCCTCCGGGATCACCACTTCCGGAATAGGTATTGAAGGTTCAATCGGAGTAGGAGCTACTTCCAGCTCCAGCGCAGGCACCTCCTCCGCCACTGGCTCAGATGCCAGAACCTCTTCAATGACCGGCTCCACAACCGGAACTTCTGCAGCAACCGGCTCTACCGCCGGAGCTTCCTCGACAACCGGCTCAAGTGCCGGAGCTTCATCAACACCCGACTCTACCGCCGTGACTTCATCAACCACATGCTCGACTGCCGGGGCTTCAACAACATCCGGCTCTAGGGTCGGAATCGCAGCTACCTCCGGCTCTGTGGCCGGAGCGTCCAACATCTCAGCATCCAAGCCTGAAGCTTCAACCTCCGGGGCTGGTGCTACTGGTACATCTTCATTCCCGTGGTCCGGCGCTACCACGGGAGCTTCTGGGGATGAGTCGAGGTCCAAGACCACGACAGCCAGCGCTGGAGCTGCCGTAGCCTCAACCACCTCTTGGGGCGGCACTGGAAGCAGAGCTGGAGCTTCAGCCTGCACAACCTCAACCGCTGCTGCAGGGACTAGAGCTTCAGCCCTTTTCTTAGGCACGCTGTGGATGAAGGACGAAGAAACTCAAAATACAGTTAACAATAAAACAATTGACTGAGGTAAAAAAATCAAAAATTACCTCGGAAGGCTTCCGCACCAGTTAGCACGGAACCTCTTCTCCGGACGCTCCGGACTGGCCCCAGCCACCACTGGCATGCTAGTCCTGGAGGGTCCCCCGGAGCTTGCTACTGCTATCGGCGTTGCCCTGGTCGAGGCCCCCCTCGATCGGGAAGGACCTCCAGACCCAGAGCCCTCAGCTGGCCCTGGTACTGGAGTCACATGGCCGAAGCTAGCACCCCGGGAAGATGCCGCTACTGGAGTAGATGCCGCCATTGTAGACCTCCCCCTCCGGGAAGAAGGAGCTGCTGCGGAAGAAGTAGGCCTGACAGACCTTCTGTCGGCATGCTTCCTCTTACGGCTCGAGGGCTCGGCGAATTCCTTGCCCTTGTCGACGACTTTGGTTCTTGCCTTAGGGGCGGGAACGGAGCCACCTTCAGGAGCTTCGGAGATCGCCAACCCGGTGGTCGAACGCCTCTCAACGACACCAAGGTCATCAAGCACCGACATTTTCTGCCAGAGCTCCCTACTGAACTCTACTTCCATGTTCAGAGGGAGGAAAGCTGCCGGTGGATCCAAGTCATCACCCTCGACGTCGATGTCGTGCTGGAACTTCTTGAGGTGGAACTCCAAAGTTGCACCCTCCATGTTGGACTTCAAACCGGTCTCCATCCGGTCGTCGTCCAACATACTGTTGAGGGCCCAAGCAAGCTTCTTCCTCCTCTTCAGTGGAGCCCACCTGTTGGTCAGGAAGTTGCGAAACACCACCTGAGGAGTCAACCCTCCTTCCATGCACAGGCGGATCCTGGTCAGAGCAGGGTTGAAGGCGTTCGACAACACCGGAGCTTCACTCCAAACTGCAGTGTCGATGTTGGGGAGGCCTTCTAGCAGCTACAGCTTTTCGTGCTCCTCCACCCTGATGACAATCCAATCCTTCTTCCAGTCGTCCCACTTCCTAGAAGGGAATGACTGCAAGTACTTGTACGGGCACTTCTTGCGCTTCACAAAATAGTAGAAGCCAAGGTACTCGTCACTCCTGCCCATGGTTTGGACAGTGAAGAAGGTGTGGAAGAGCTCAATGCAGGGGGGAATGCCCACCCACATCTCGTAGAAGTGGACAAAGATTGACACTAGGAGAATGGAGTGGGGGCCAAGGTGGTACAGCTGCAGACCATAGAAGTCTAGCAGCATCAAGAAGAAAGAGGAGAAAGGTGGGATCAGCCCCACCATGGCGTACGCGAAGAAGTACACCATGTCACCGGCGTGTTCCTTCTCGAACGAAAGCTTGCCGGCGCGGACCAAGTGGTTGAAGAAGTCACGGGACCATTCCATGAGGGCCCGGACCTTCTTCAAATCATCATCGGTCTTCAGTCGGCTCTGGCGGAGACCCAACTCCATCGCGGCACAGCGAGGCAAGAGAGGAAAGGCAAGCGAAAGTTTGGAAGGTTTGAGCGCAAGTTCGAATGAAAGGCGTAAAGAACCCCAAACGGTGCGTGCTTTCCTTCTTAAGTAAGCCCCAGCAACGCTTGGATGGAAAACGCAGAGGAGCTGATGATACCAGTCAAAAACTTCGCCCTGCCAATGACAAGGGGGCCCAGGGCCACCCCGACGATCAAGTAGAGGTTCTTACCCCAAGCGAACGGTTGTCACCATGAAAGGCGGGAAACTCCAAGGCGACGACCTGACAGGGCGCGCGGAACCGATACGATTTTCGTATCGGTAACCGGCGACCTTCAATTGCGTGAGACCTGCACGCTGAGATCTCACCTGCCGCCTCCTGGATATGCCACGCAGCGGAGGTTTAACTGCGAAGTATCGCCAACGGCACGTCCAAAGATCCTTGAAGACACTGCTCAAAAACCGAAGAATGGACCCACCTCTGGCGGAATGACTTCATCTAAAAGGTCTCTCCCGAAGGTGGGCCGAGGGGGCCACTGTCGGTACCCTACGTACCGAATACCCCTTGGTATTGCAAAGATCACAAGGAAACTCCATTTACCAGATTTGAAGACCTCCAAAGTCCCCACATGTCAGGCGTAAGCGGACCTGCTTCCCCGACATGGTTAGTCCCAGGGCCGCCACGTGTATCATAAGACCGAAGCTATCACACACACATGGGAAAGCTCCGGACGGAATACCAGTATGGCACCCTCGGAGCTAACCCCAGACAGAGGGAAGCTCCGGTACCGACACGTGTCCAACAGCACCGGACCTACCCGTCCACGACGGTAAGCTCCAGAGCTGCCACATGGCGACCGCCGGACCTTCAACTTCAACAATCAGGCTGGTGGACCCCCCAACGGCTCCGGACCTTCAAGAAGCAATCAAAGACTTCAAGACCCGATTAAGTGTCATTAATGTCATATTAATGACACACGATCGGATGACCCTTAATACTGGTAACAACACTGTTAAGGCCCGTTACCAGGCTATTAAGGGTAATTAACCTCATTAATTGTGTATAAAGCATGTGTAACTGTCGGGGCCACATGTCGGGCCAGGCTAACGGTGTAACGACCAGTCCTTGTACTATAAAAGGACTGGTCGATGATACACATGGGACGGTTCCAGACCACTACTGAACTCCCTGAGCTAGACAAGCTTCTTCTTCTGGAGCTTCTTCTAGACTCACACGCTCAATACAACACCAACACACCCCGTGGAGTAGGGTATTACACTCAGGCGACCCGAACCATGTAAATCTCTGTGTCCACTTGTCTTTCACCTTCTTGAATCTCTGCGCGCCCATTACTGAACTACAACTCCTCGATCTACCAACGGTAGTGTTGGGAGATCTGCCGGATCCAAACATCGACAGTTTCCCTTTGTGACAATCTACCGTATGCAATGCCAAACAATTTTTAATGCAGGATATTAAACGTGAGTGCAAGTCTATATGGAAGGCATCATGCAAGACATAAATTAAATCTATCTTGCCAAATTTGAACCTTTCAAAGGATTCTTCAGGGAGAGCCATTCTCCAAGTCTTGGGGATACCCAAAAGAACCGCCATCCCAAGCTAACCCTTGCTCGCCCCTATCCTTTGAAGTTAGACAAGACCTATATGTGATGCATTCTTACATGACCATGGCAACTTACATGACGTTCGATGCATCTAGCACATTTAATTCACTCCTTAGTCTAGAAAAGGTTTTCTCATCAAGAGGTTTAGTGAAGATATCTGCCAATTGTTCTTCGAACCTAACACCTTGCAAGGAGATGTCTCCCTTAGCTTCATGGCCCCGCAAGAAATGATGGCGAATATCAATGTGCTTAGTGCGGGAGTGTTGAACGGGGTTTTTAGCAATCTTAACCACACTTTCATTATCACAAAGGAGAGGCACACAACCAAATTTAACACCAAAGTCCAAAAGGCTTTGCTTCATATAAAGGATTTGGGCACAGCATGCACCAGCCGCTATGTATTCTGCTTCCACAATGGACAAGGCAACAGAGTTTTGCTTCTTGCTAGACCAAGATACTAGGGAACGCCCAAGCAAGTGGCACCCTCCGGAGGTACTCTTGCGATCCACACAGCATCCGGCAAAGTCCGAATCCGAGTAACCTAAGAGATGGAATTTAGCACCTTTAGGGTACCACAGGCCTATACTTGGGGTATGCTTGAGATACCGAAGTATCCTAAAGACCGCCTTCCGATGCGATTCTTTAGGTGCCGCTTGAAAGCGAGCACACAAGCATACACTAAACATGATATCGGTCCTAGATGCGGTAAGATAAAGCAATGAACCAATCATGGAACGATAATTAGATTGGTCAACAGGTTTACAGGCCTTATCTGCGTCGAGATGACAATTTGTTGCCATTAGAGTACTTCTTGAGCTACAATCTCCCATCTCAAATTTATTCAAGAGGTCATTGGTATATTTTTCTTGATAGATGAAGGTCCCCTCTCAAAGTTGCTTGATTTGAAATCCAAGGAAGAAGTTGAGCTCTCCAATCATCGACATCTCGAATTCCCTAGACATCATTTTGCCAAACTCATGGATAAGAGCTTCATTAGTTGAACCAAAAATAATATCATCGACATAAATTTGACAAACAAATAGTTCTCCATCGATGTCTTTGGTGAAGAGTGTAGTGTCCACCCTCCCGATCTTGAATCCTTGCATGATCAAGAAATCCCGTAGTCGTTCATACCACGCTCTAGGTGCTTGCTTGAGCCCGTAGAGCGCCTTGTATAACCTATACACATGATTAGGATTCCTCGGATCTTTGAACCCAGAAGGTTGTTCAACATAAACAAGCTCGTTAATGTAACCATTAAGAAAGGCACTTTTCACATCCATTTGATAAAGCTTTATATTATGATGTGATGCAAAAGCAAGAAGTATACGGATGGCTTCTAGTTGAGCGACCGGAGCAAATGTTTCTCCAAAGTCTAGTCCTTCAACTTGCGAGAAACCCTTGGCCACAAGTCTTGCCTTGTTGCAGATCACAACACCCTTCTCGTCTTGTTTGTTGCGGTACACCCACTTTGTACCGATGACGTTCTTGTCCTTGGGTCGCTCCTCCAACACCCAAACTTCATTGCGGATAAAGTTGTTGAGTGCTTCTTGCATGACCATTACCCAATTTGGATCTTGGAGTGCTTCCTCAATGTGAGTGGATTCTACACATGAAACAAACGAGTAGTGCTCACAAAACGTAGCGAAATGGCGAGAACATGTACTTACTCCCCTTGACGGACTACCGATAATTTGATCAATCGGATGCGCCTTGGAGATGCGTCCATGCCTCATAAGTGGTTGTGAAGCACTTGGCAGTGGTGATGCGTGTTGCTCTTCTTGTGGTTGGACTTGATCATGGACTTATTCTTCTTCTTGATGTTGTGTGGCTTGTGAATCTTGTGTCGGCAATGGATCATCTTTTTCTTCTTCGTCAACTTGAGGTGCCATAGATGTGTTGATATTGGAACTTGAAGCCCCCCCTTGATCATGGCTCTCCTCAACTTTAGGCTTGATGTCTCCAATGGTCATGTTCTTCATAGCTTCTCGTAGAGGCTCATCATCTATTTCATCATGACCAAAACTCTCCTCTTGGGAGCCATTAGTTTCATCAAACTCAACATCACAACTTTCCTCAACTAAATCGGAGGTTTGGTTGAATACTCGATATGCTTTTGAGTTTGATGCATAACCAAGAAAAATACCAACATCACATCTTCTTTCAAACTTACCGAGCCTTTTCTTGCGGTAGATATAGCACTTGCACCCGAAGACTCGGAAATAGGAGATGTTGGGCTTTCTCCCAATGAGGAGTTCGTACGGGGTCTTTTGAAGTAGTCGATGTAGATAGACCCAATTTGCGGCATGGCACGCCGTGTTGATTGCTTCGGCCCAAAACTTCTCGGATGTGCCATAGTCATCAAGCATTGCTCGTGCAAGAGTGATGAGAGTCTTGTTCTTCCTTTCAATGACACCATTTTGTTGAGGGGTGTATGTGGCTGAAAATTCATGTTTCACACCTTCACAATCACACCACTTCACAATGTTGTAGTTCTTGAATTTGGTGTCGTTGTCACTCCGGACCTTGATGATGGGAAGTTGAAATTCCCTTTGAGCACATTTAGCGAAGGTCTTGAACCCTTCCAGAGTTTCACTCTTGTCACCTAGAAACAATGTCCAAGCATATTGAGAGTAGTCATCAACTATAACAAGACAATAGAGATTACCACCAAGACTTTGATATGTGGACGGTCCGAAGAGGTCCATGTGGAGCAACTCAAGTGGCTTGGAGGTTGACACCATTGTCTTCATCGGGTGGTGTGAAGCAACTTGTTTCCTGGCTTGACAAGCGCTCCAGAGCTTGTTCTTCTGAAATGTGACATCCTTCATGCTGGTCACCATCCCGAGCTTGAATGACTTCTTGAGCTTGCTCATTTCAATGTGAGCGATGCGTCGATGCCATTGCCAACCCAAACTCGTCTTGGTGAAAAGACAAGTGGTCAAGCTAGCATCCTTTTCGGAGAAGTCTACTAAGTAGAGGTGTCCATGCCGAAACCATTTGAAGATTAGTTCTTTGCTTGTTTCACTAGTCACAACAATATCATTCTTGCCAAAGGTGCACGTTAGTCCAAGATCACATAATTGTGCAATAGAAAGCAAATTGAAACTAAGTGACTTAACGTACAACACATTGGAAATATATAAATCATGTGAAATTGCAATCTTACCCAACCCAATTACCTTCCCCTTAGAGTTGTCACCGAAGGTGACTTGTTCATGATTGTCGGGGTTCTCTATGGAGGTGAACATACCATCGTTGCCGGTCATGTGTTGAGTGCACCTGCTATCGAGTACCCAATGCTTTCCTCCGGCCTTGTAGTTCACCTTGGTGTTACCTTTTGCCATGAGGCACATGGGAGGTGGACGAAGAGATGAATCATCATTGTTGGCAATGGCAAGGCCGGCCAAGCTCTCTTCATCAGCTTCACTCTCTTCATCACTAGATTCTTCGTTGGTGATCCATTCATTTGCGTCACACATATACACCTTTTGTGGACCTTTCCTCTTCTTTGGAAAGAGTTTTGCCTTTTTGCCTTTGTCATACTTTTTCTTCCCAAAGAATCTTGGCTTGGTCTTGACCTCTTCTTCATCATCCTCACTATCCTCAAGCTTGCGATGCTTGCCCTTGTGGTTCTCTCTTCTTTTGTCCGGTTTTGGACAATCATAGGAGATGTGGCCTTGATCACCACAGTTATAGCAGGTCTTGTTGTCATCTTTTCTTGGTAGAAATGCTTTCTTTTTGGGATCAAAGGTGTATCCCTTCTTGGCAATCTTGGAGTTCAAGTGAGAGAATTTTCTCATCATCAATGCAAGCTCATCATCGTCATCTTCACTTGATGATTGCTCTTCTTCACTTGAGCTAGGCCCGACCACTTTCTTTTTCTTGAGATTTGTTCTCTTGGTGGAAGCCTTTAGAGCAATTGTCTTTGAACATGATTCCTTCATCATCCCAAGCACACTCATCTCATGAGCGTGAATCTCTCCAATAAGTTCAAAAACTTCAATGTGATCAAGAGATTCCTTTTGAAGCATGGAGTTGATGATGTTGTACTTTGGCTTAGTAAGAAGCAAAGAATCTTGCGGTTGATGAGTCCCTTGCCAAGAGAAGCAATATCAAGAGCATTAATTTCCTCAATAAGAACATTCAAGCGAGAAAACATTTCATTGACATTTTCATGAGGTAGCATTTTGAACTCATCATATTTGGCCTTAAGCATGTGATACTTTAGTTCTTTAACACGAGAAGAACCCTCACGAATTTCAATCAAGCAAGCCCAAATTTCACAAGCCTTTTCTTTGCTAGCAATCCCAGCAAACACATCTTGACTAATGCATTCGTAAATAGCGTTTCTAGCCTTGGCATCCCATTTGATTTGATCACCTATGTAGTTATGCTCACCAAACCCTGCATGGGTCGCTTCCCATACCTCGGGAGCAATAGCCTCTAGATAAGCACGCATACGTGCTTTCCAATAGGCAAAGTTCTTGCACTCGAAGATGGTAACCGAACCCCCAATCTTGGCCATTTTGGCTCTCTAGCGGTGAAGCTAGAATGATCCAATGAGCAACCTAGCTCTGATACCAATTGTAAGGATCGAATGCCCAAGAGGGGGGGTGAATTGGGCTTCTTTTTAAAAATTAAAGCAATAAAAACTCAACTACTAAAAGCCCAATTCCCTATGCAAACAACCTATGCATTCAAGTCAATAATAAGTTTGCGGTATATGAAATGCATAAGTATAACGGAAAAGGAAGAGTATGCAAACTCCCGAGAAGACACGAAGACACGGTGATTTATCCCGTGGTTCGGCAAGATCATCAAGACCTTCCTACATCCATGTTGTGGCCCCCACCAAAGGGTGTAGCCACTCCCAAGTCACCAAGACCAGGGATCTTCACTAAGAGTCTCCGTTCACCATCTCCGGCAAGGTGGAGCTCAAGCCTTGTACAAGTTTGATCTTCCAGGCTTCCACAACCGACTTGGCAAGCTCCGAAAGTATCTCTCCAATCACCAACTGATACACAGTGAATGCAATCACCAAGAGACACTCCCTTACAGCTCTCACTAGACTAGAGACTCCAATCACCAAGAATGGAAGCACACAAGCATCATCTCTAGTAAGTTCTAGCCTATCTCTTGGTGTACAAGTGGTGTAAATGATGTGGAAGTGGTTGCTCAATGTCTTGAATGCTTGGTAATGTGTAGAGTAGCTCTGGGCATCAAGACTTATCCAAATGACTGGTTGAAGGGGTATAAATAGCCAACTTCCACGAGATCGCCGTTGGAAAAGCAGGTTGACATCAGTGTTCTGCAAACACCGGATGATCCGATGTTCTCCCTTCAGCTGTCATCGATCGAATACAAATTAGCTAATGTCATTGTGTCAGATATGACCGCTGATCGAACGATGTTGTATACACCTGTACATCGGATAATCCGGTGACACTTGGTACAGGATGGTCCAGAAATAATGCTTATTGGAGTGATCGACCGATGTTGCATATTTGTACGTTGGATGGTCCTGTGTTACTTGGTCCAAGGAAATTGCTTACTGGAATGATCGACCGATGTAACACACACTTCCACATCGGATGATCCGGTGTATACCCAAGACTGAGGTCTTTTTCTGCTGTAGAGCCAACTCGACCGATGTAGTATTTTCTGGATACATCGAATGACCCGGTGAGTTGATCTTGTCTGCTTCGAGTTGTTCTAAGTGATTCTTTTGGAATTTGCATGAGTGATCTCTTAGACATTGGTTTGAAATGTTCTTCTGATGACGACTAAGTCTCGTGTGCTGTCAATTTTGATGGAATAATTTTGACATATATGTTTTTTCTTTCAGTCTTCATGAAAATCGATTAACCTCGTAAAATAGTTTGTTGAGGGGTCTCCAATTGTATCCAATGAGCAGTAGATGATATAAATATAGAGTCCGTTAAGTGTGATAAATTATATGAGAGACCTTGCATCCACAAACTTATTAGTGATATCCAACGGTTGTCATTAATCACTGAAACCATACCTTATGGGGGCCTAGATGCTTTCAAATGGGTCTCAAACCCATCTCTCTGATGCACGTTATATCACATTACGTGATAGACCATACGTAAAGGGATCTGTCAGGTTTTTATCTGTTTGTATGTACGAAATAGTAATAACTCCAGAGTTTCTCATTTTCCTGACAAATTTAAACGTGTCTTGACGTGCCTTGATGATTTTGCATTATCCTTAGAACTGGTCACTTTGGCAATTACCGTCTGATTGTCACAGTTCATAGGGATTGTCGGCAATGGTTTCTCAACTATAGAAAATCCATCAAGAGCTGTCGCATCCATTCTGCCTCTGCAGTTGCTGTCTCTAAATCAGTGAGTTCTGCTTCCATGGTTGACCTCATCAAAATGGTCTGTTTGCAAGACCTCCATGATATAGCGCCACCAGCTAGAGTGAACACATATCCACCCATGGCATAGAGTTCATCAACATCAGAGATCCAGTTTGAATCACTATAACCCTCAAAAACAGTCGGATGCCCAGTATAGTAAATTTCATAACTCATTGTACCTCTTAAATAGCGCACAATCCTTTCAAGTGCATGCCAATGATCTATACCCGGGTTTGACATGAGTCAGCTCAGTTTGCTCACAACAAACGAGATATCAGAACAGGTTGCACTCGCTAAGTACATGAGTGAACCAATCATCTGAGAATATTTAAGTTGATCTATCGACTCTTTCTTGTTCTTTCTGAGTATCACGCTGGGATCATAAGGCGTTGGAGAAATCTTGCTATCCATAAAACTGAATCGACTCAAGATTTTCTCAACATAGTGGGATTGACTTAAGGTAATCTCACTCTCATCCTTATTCAACTTAACGTTCAGATAACATTAGCTTCTCCCACATCTATCATATCAAAACACTTTGATAGAAAAGACTTGACCTCATAAATTATATTAATACTTGTACCAAAAATGAGTATATCATACACATACAAGCATAATATAACGCTATCGCCTCCACCATGGCGATAGTACACACACCGATCAACCTCATTGATGACAAAGCCCGCAGACGTCAAAGTACTGTCGAACTTCGCATGCCATTGCTTAGGTGCTTGTTTCAGGACACACAAGGATTTCAACAATTTGCACACCTTTGTCTCTTCACCTTTTACTACGAACCCATTAGGTTGTTTCGTATAAATCTCCTCTTCTAAATCTCTGTTCAGGAAAGCTGTCTTCACATCCATTTGATAGATGATTAGACCATAAGAGGCAGCCAAAGAAAGTAGTACACGAATTGTCGTCATTATGGCAACAGGTGAATATGTGTCAAAATAGTCTGCACCTTCCTTTTGAGTATAGCCCTTTGCAACTAGTCTTGCCTTGTACTTTTCAATAGTACCATTAGGCCTGAGCTTCTTCTTGAACACTCACTTGCAGCCTACTGGTTTGCACTCGTATGGCTGTTCAGTTAACTCTCAGGTTCCATTGGAAAGAATTGAGTCCATCTCACTATGAAATGCTTCTTTCTAGTCATCTGCATCAGGTGATGCATATGCCTCTACTATGGATCTAGGAGTATCGTCCACAAGGTACACAATGAAATCGTCACTGAAGGATTTTGCAATCCGTGATCTCTTACTCGACTGAGTTATTTTACCGTGTTCCTCCTCTGGGACACTCTCAAATGGTGTATCAAGAAACTCGCTAGTTGTGTTGGATTCAGGACAAATTTTTGAAGAGATCCTAGCAGTGCTATACATATCTTTCATAGGAAAAATATTCTCAAAAAATATTGCATCACGAGATTCCATATTAGTATCAACATGCATATCAGGTACATCAGATTTAACTACTAAAAATCTATATGTGATGCTCCGATGAGCATAGCCTAGAAAGACACAATCCACTGTCTTTGGTCCCAGGTTGCGTTTCTTGGTAATTAGAACATTGACCTTTGCCGAACATCCCCAAGTACGCAAATATGAAAGTGATGGTTTTCCCCCAACTCACTCCTCATAAGGGGTTTTCTCTTTATTCTTGTTTGGAATGCGGTTTTGGACATGACATAAAGTCAATAGAGCCTCCCCCACCATGCCTTAGATAAACCAGTTGCGTCTAACATGACATTCACCAAGTCACACAATGTACGATTTTTTCTCTCGGCTACCCCGTTTGATTGGGGTTAATAGGGAGGCATCCTCTCATGTATAATACTGTGTTCCGCACAGAAATCATCAAATATTTTGGGAAAATACTCAACACCACGATCTGACCTAAGACGTTTGATCTTTCTCTCTAATTGAGTTTCTACTTCAGATTTATAGATTTTAAAGTAGTCTAAAACTTCATCTTTAGTTTGTAACAAGTAAACATAATAGAATCTAGTAGAATCATCTATTAGTGTCATAAAGTATTTCTTTCTACTTTTTGTCAACACACCATTCATCTCGCATGGATCAGAATGTATGAGTTCTAATGGTGCCAAGTTTCTCTCCTCGGCTGCCTTGTGAGTCTTTCGAGGTTGTTTTGATTGCACACAACTATGACACTTAGAGCATTTGACAATGGTGAATTTCGGAACTAATTTGAGACTAAATAGCTGATTCATTAAACCAAAATTAACGTGACATAAATGAGAATGACAAACACTTG
Source organism: Tuctoria greenei (assembly GCA_036927565.1). Classification (NCBI taxonomy): domain Eukaryota; kingdom Viridiplantae; phylum Streptophyta; class Magnoliopsida; order Poales; family Poaceae; genus Tuctoria; species Tuctoria greenei. The sequence goes on from JAYESD010000003.1 coordinate 18,356,693, forward strand.
CATCATCATTAATACTGCCACAAATATGATTTACTGACTTATTATTAAACTCTAAAAGAGAAAAGCGGAATAGGCCTCCGCATTCATAGCCTTTACCAATAAATTGTCCATACTTGGACACAACTATTTTATTAGACTCTAAAACTACTTTAAACCCATCTCTGCATAGAAGGGTACCACTAACAAGATTCTTGTTCATAGTAGGGACATACTGCACGTTCTTCAGCTGGACAATCTTTCCCGAAGTGAACTTCAGATGGACCGTTCCAACACCACGAACGGAAGCATGTGACCCATTCCCCATTAGGACGGCGGAATCCCGGACGAACTGGTAAGAAGTAAACATGGACATGTCAGAAGATACATGAACATTAGCACCCGTATCAAACCACCAAGAAGGTGTTTGAGAAACAGAAAGAACAATAAAAGAATAACCGTACCCATCTGCATTGCTGGATGTTACAATGTTGACATTCTTTTTCCCTCTGCGATCTGCCCTCTCAGGACAGTCCTTGGAAAAATGTCCCTGCTCCCCACAGGTGTAGCAGCAACCATCATTGGCTTTGTTTGACTTTTTCTTTTTCTTCTTGAAAGCAATAATTTTGTTTGGCTTGAATTGATATTTGTTCCCTTTGTTCTTGACATTGGGTTTCTGCACCATATTAGCATTGGCGCTAGATTGACCCTCACCTCATTTCTCAATAGCATCCTTCGCCCGAGCCTTCTCCTCAACATCAAGAGATGCTATCAAGTTTTTAACTGATATTTCCTCTGTCTTGTGTTTGAGAGCTGCGGCGAAGTTCCTCTACGAAGGAGGTAACTTTGCAATAATGCACTTAGCCACAAACTTGTCGGGTAAAGGTCACTTAAGGAGATTGAGCTCTCTCGCAAGGCACTGTATTTCATGAGTTTGTTCAACTACGGGACAGTTGTTAACCATCTTGTAGTCATGAAAATTCTCCATGATATACAGTTCACCGCCTGCATCGGCTGCACCATACTTAGCGTTAAGTGCATCCCAGAGCTCCTTCCTATCCGTGACTGTTAGATAGACATCACAGAGTTTGTTGTCAATAATACTTAAGATACATCCTCTCATGGCAGAATTGGCTTCCTCGAACTTTGTCTGTTCTTCAACAGACAAAGGACCTTGAGGTCTGCCCTCGGTTACCCAAAAGATCTTAAGTGACTGGAGCCAGAGCGTGGCCTTAACCTGCCACCTCTTGAAGTGCACGCAATAGAATCTCTCCGACCTCACTGCGATGGCTAAAGTCATCATGTTCAACTTGGTAAATTGCCTAATAAGGTTTTTGGATTGTTAGAAAATAGGAGGCAATATACTGAACAATTCCGGAAAAACACACGAAAAACCAGTAGCGATTAACACCGGCAGACAGACGGAACGAGTAATATCGCATACCGATTTGTAGCTGAAGGAACCGCTGTAAATCTGACGGCGAAGAGTCGCTGCAGACGTTGATGAAGACGCTGGGCCGCAGCGCCCGATCTCCTCAGTAGATGACCTGTGGTGAAGAACGCGAGCAATCGCACGAAGAACTTCTCAAAAACCTTATTCGCCCTCTCTCGATGCAGGATCGCAAGGGCAAGTGGTTCCGGAGACCCGCTCTCCAGATCGTTGGTGCACGCCGCGACTAGAAGGCGGCACAAGGAATGCAAACATGGAAAACGATCTGATCGTGGGATGAACTGTCGTACTGTGCACGCCCGTATTTATAGAGTCACACGGAGGAGGTTCATATGCGATCCCGAGGATCTGGATCTGAAATGACTCTGCAGTCATAGATGCGTCCGTCTCCAACGACTTGGACTCTCTCGGAAGCCCCAAAAATTCCGAAGCTCAAAATCCCAAAGCCCAATTTAATTTTCTGCAAAAATATAAAATTTGGGCTCGGCTCGAATTAACACCAACACAAGCGCACGTGTGCGGGGCGGGGCGTGGCGTGGCGAGGCGAGCAAGGAGGAGGAGGAGCGCATGTGGGCCACTCCTCTCTTCCTCTCTTGTCTCTCACTCAAGTAGTGGAAGAGCAACCTCCCTTATATGTAGGGGTTGCTCCACTTTCACTTCCCATGTGGGACTAAACATTTAGCACCACTCTCTCTTACCCTAATAGGCCTTTGAGATTTATTGGGAATTAATTCTGAATATTAGATGGGCCTAGCCCATTTATTCCAACATTTCATGAATTGCGTTCTCATACTCCTATCCAAATGTTGTTGTATATGTTGATAATTTTCTCAATAGAATTAGACAAATACCCTCTTCATCTTCAAATAAATAACGTTTTTGAACCGAATAAAAAAACATCATTTTATCTAAGGATAGCGGAAGCATAAGTTTTTCATCAATACCAGAAATAAACTTATTATGGGATATAGGTAGTAGCGGTAAATATATTAGCCGTTTGTAACTTGTAAGCCTAAGGTTTTCATACGGAAATAAACTTAGGCCTTAAGCAAAATCTATATAAATGTGCAATTGCCAATATCTTATTCCATTTCATATACGATGTGCCCTTAGACTCGAAAGATACTTTGGCAAAAGATTGCTCATCACATTCTTCCTGTAGAGAGTTGATTGTTATGCCCACACATAATCAATACATGAGTTGAGGTACATATAGAGGCCAGGGGCCATGCGGATCTAACAGCTGATCCTAGAAAGAGGGAGCATGAGAGCTATAGGAAGGCCTTTAGTCATTATGTCTGCAAACTGCTTGTCAGAGGGAACGTGGTGTACTCGCAGCGCTCCAATGACCACATGTTTGTGCACAAAATGCACATCGATCTCGATGTGTTTGGTGCGACTGTGGTGTACAAGATTCTTGGACATGTAGACTGCAGAGATGTTGTCACAATGAACCATGGTTGCTTTGTTGGCATCGACGTGCATTTCACGGAGTAGGCGACATAACCAGATGCATTTAGCTGTTGCGTTGGCTATTGCACGGTATTCTGCCTCGGCACTGGAGCGAGATACCATCGGCTGCCTCTTGCTGGACCAAGAAACCAATTTGTCGCCAAAGAAAATACAATACCCGGATGTAGAACGTCGGGTATTTGGACAACACGCCCAATCGGCGTCCATGTATGCGACAAGGTCAGTAGAGGCAAAACTGGAGATGTGGAGTCCGTAGTCTGAAGAGCTGTGGATGTATCACAAGATTCTTTTCAGTAGGGTGAGATGAGAATCCTATATGCAAGCAAATCTGTTGTACAGCGTAGGATATGTCAGGCCGTTTGATGGTAAGGCACTGCAAAGCACCTGCGAGTTGGTGGTACTTAGAAGCGTTAGGAATGGTTGTACCTTGCGAGGCAGACAATTTTGAGCTGGTGTCGATTAGGGTCTTGGTGGGTTTACAGTCAAGCATCCCGACACGATCAAGGATATCATCAACATATGATTCTTGGTGGAGAAAGAATCCGTTGGCGGTGCAACGGATATCAATGCCTAGGAAAAATTTTAGCGTGCCCATATCCTTGATCGCAAACTCCTATCTGAGAGAGGCAACGATGGACTGCAAGATATGTCTAGAGGACGCTGTGAGAATTATCTCATCTACGTAGAGTAGGAGGTATGCAGTTTGTCCATTGGTATGGATAATAGAGAGGGAGGAGGCGGAATGTGATTGGAAGAACCTGAGCGATTTTGTAAATGTGGTGAATCGTTGGAACCAAGCTCTGGGTGCTTGGCGTAGGCCATAGAGCGATCTGTTAAGTAGACAGACGGCTGAAGGGTTGGAGGCGTCAACAAACCCTGTGGGTTGAGTGCAGTATACCTTCTCACGAAGGTGACCATGCAAGAAAGCATTGAAAACATCTAATTGTGTGACTGGCCAGCGACAATGAGCGATGATGGCTAAGACCGTGCGGATGGTCGGTGGCTTGATGACTGGGGCGAAGGTCTCCCCAAAATCAATGCCTGGATGCAAGTGAAAGCCCGTGACAGCCCACCATGCCTTGTATTTATTGAACGTGCCATTCGAAAGATATTCGTGTTTGAAGACCCACTTCCCGGAGACAACATTGGTGCCAACTGGTCGTGGAACCAAGGACCTGGTGTTGTTGGAGAGTAGGGCTTGGAATTCTATTTGCATGGCGTGGAACCAATTGGGGTCGCGGATGGCCGAATGAACATATTTTGGTACAGGTGAGAGAGGGAGTGATGCGGTGTCAGAGCAAGCGTATTTGGGGATGGGTCAAAAAATGCGGGACTTGGATTGTGTAGTCATGATGTGCGTGGAAGTCGTGTTGCTGTTTATTTGTTCCGATTGTGGAGGCAAAGATGTAACAGACACATTGGGAGAAGGATGCGGGTGCATGGGGGGATCACATCGATTGGAAGTGTCGGGATGCATGGAAGATCTGGAGAGGTCCAGATCGATGGATGTGGTGGCGTTGATATCGGCATTTAATGCCAGTGGTGGGTTTGGTTGCGGGGATCCGGGTATCACGCGCAGAGAGGCGGTGGGGTGCGGAAAACTAGGTGGGCAGGTGGCAGGTGTAGGTGGGCGCATGTCTCAAGTGGGATCCAGTGTACGTGGGTGTCGGTTGCGATGCGGACTCCTAGGCTGATTCGGTCAGCGCATGATCCCATAAGGATTCGGGTCAGGTGGAGCAGATCCCGGAATAACGGACGAATGACCGATCTGGAGTGGAATTTGTGTCTTTGACGGTTTGACCTGCGTGTGGAATGGGAATTTTGTCTCGTCAAATGTCGCGTGGCATGAGATTACTATTTTTTGGTGGTTAGATGGAAACAACGATGACCTTTGTGGTTTGTGGGTTAACCCAGGAAGACACACGCAACAGATATAGGGGCGAGCTTGTGTGGTGTTGTAGTGGCTAGGTTGGGGTAACAAAGACAGCCAAAAACTCTGACGTGTTGATAGCTCGACGACTGATGGAAGAGGGCTTCGTATGGGGTGACAGGGGAGGTGGTGTGGCAAATTCTTCGATTAAGAAGATAGGTGGCCGTATTGAGCGCTTCTGCCCAGAAGGCATGAGGTGCATGGGAGTAAAACAACATGGTACGAACACACTCATTTAGTGTGCGCAAAGTCCGTTCTGCCATACCATTCTGTGGTGATGTGTAAGGTCAAGAAAGGCGCGCATGAATTCCATTCGTGGAGAAGAACGAGCGAACGGAAAGATTGTCAAATTCCTTCCCATTATTAGACTGAAAAGACATGATAGGGAGGCGGAATTGAGTCTGAACGTATGAGTGAAAGGAGCGTAATATAGTGGGGACTTCAGATTTATTATGAAGGGGAAATGTCCAAGTGTAATGTTGAATGTAGCCTAGAGGGGGGTGAATAGGCTTTTTGAATTTTTCGTCGGAACCTAAAACACTCAGCAACCTGATCAAACACAAAGAAATCGGACTAGTCCAGTAGGATGCGGACTAGTCCGGTGTATGCAGACTCGATTAATCAAGTTTGATCAATGATTTCAGTCAAAGCACTCTATGTAGCAGAAATTGAGTTACAAATAGAGTGTATTACATCAATGAAACTAGATGTGGCACAAGTTAACTTTAGTTTCAAAGTTTTAACGTAAGTTGAACAAGATTGAGAAAACCCTAGATTACAATGAATAGTAAGAACAAAAGCAAGGACACCATGATTTTTATCCCACTGTTCGATTCCACAGAGGAAATCTACATCCACGTTGAGGAGCCCACGGAGGACCGGGTCTTCACCAATCCTACCCTCGTCAAATCGCCACGGAGGCCGATTCTCTTCCACTAATGAGAAAGGGGTAAAATAACTATGTTCAAGGGGCCTTCTCACAAGTTGAGGGCTCCCCAAGATTTACAAATCGAAACACCACCAAACACACTCAAAAAGTATGCAATCAAACAGCGAGAGTGTGTGAGAGAATCAAACCCAAGAGCTCAAGTTGTGAAGAACATGTCTCTCCTTTGATCTAAGGTTAATCATCAAGGATTTGATCCTTCTTGCATTGGATTGTGTGGAGAGACGTGTTTTTTGGGCTCTTGGAAAGTGTCACAACGCAGGGGGTCGAGAGAGTTTGATTAGGGGCCGTACACCTCTATTTATACTAGGGTTTCCAAATGTTACCGTTAGGGTTTGCGAAGTCCAGACTAGTCTGTGGTGGACTCCGGACTAGTCCGATGTGCGGCGTGTGGGAAACCCTAAGTGTCTTGAATTATCGGACTTGTCCAGCAACTGGCGGACTAGTCCGATTTTGTATCTGGAGATGTTCGGACTAGTTCGGCACATATCGGACTAGTCCGGTCGTGGTGAATCCCTTAGTGAATTGAGGACAAGTCCGCACTTGGAGGACTTGTCCGAATTTAATGAGAGAGGTTATCAGACTAGTCCGGTGTCGTTAATTTTGAGGGACTAAGGACAAGTCTGAAATTGGGGGACTTGTCCGATGTTGGTCAGTGGTGATTTTGGACTAGTCTGTGGAATATCAGACTTGTCCGATATTGATCAGAAGGATTATCGGACTAGTCTAGACTTTATCGGACTAGTCCGGTATGGACAAGTCCGTACTGAGAGGACTTGTCCGATCCTAGACACAGAGGCTATCGGACTAGTCCAGTGAATATCGAACTAGTCCGGACCTGTGTAAACTTGTGCAGTGAGTGTGATTTCTTTTACTTGAGCTCTTGGGGTGTGTTTCTCCAACACACTCCATACACAAAAAGTATTCTATTCATCTTCTTGAGCTCTCTTCAACTTGATTCTTCACTCTCCTTTCTTTTTGCGCTTTCTTCATAATTTCATTGAAACCTGCGCTCATCTCAACAATTTGGTTAGGATCTCATTTGTTTGTCATAAATCAACCAAAACCCACAAGGGATGCCTAGATGCACTTTTAATCTCCCCCTTTTTGGTGATTGATGACAACCAATTGAGATTTCACAAATAAGATTGAAAATCTAGATTTTCATAAAGTGTGCACATATGAGCTTGGAACAAATTAAGCAATGAAAACATAATACATATGTGCACTCCTTATGATGGGGTGCAAAACTAAGTGTGTGTAAGCAATATTCGTGATGAGTATGAGATACTTGACATAAACATATCAATATAAAGCATATATGTCAGTTTGGAAGCAAAGACATAGATTATAACAAAGCACAATCACACACTTCATAACCATGACTGGAAACTTAATAAAAGCATAATAGCAGTTTTACAACCCAAAAGTAGCATAATTTCAAAAGAAACACAATTTGAGCCCTCATCTCTCAACCTACTGCTAGACCTAGTGACCCCCCTCAATCTCTCTCCCTTTGGCATCAAGGCACCAAAAAGAAGAAGAAGAGAGATCTAGCAATCGCCGTCGACTCACTCCTTGCTGTCGGTCCGCTCATCATCTTCATTGTCGTCAGCTTGAGGAGGAGGAGGATGAGAGCCACTTGCATCGCCCCCAACACCAAAATAGGCAAGTTCAGAAGGTGAGAGGGGTGGAAGCTCCGAGAAGTCAGAAGGAGAGTCCTCGGAGATGACAGGAGACCCAATAGGCTCAATCTCTAAATTCTGGCATATGGCTTTCACATTTTGCTTTATGTATCTCATATCCTCCTTCCTTGCCTTGTTCAACTTGCGGACTTCCACATCAGCCTTCTTGCAGGAGCCAAAGATAGCGGCCAAGTACTTCAGTATGCCACTAGGAGACCCTTTTTGAGGAGGGGCCCTAGTAGTGGGAGCAGTCCTTGCATCTCCCTGAGATCTCCTTGGAGCCTCTTCACTTGAGATAGGAGATGGAGCAGTTGGGAGAGAGGCTTGGGGAGGCTTCTGGGGCCTCAGGGGAGTGTGCTCTACATCTTTCACGAACTCAATTCATGTGACCTTTTCTATCATAAACATGATATAAGGCGCATAGCCACAGGAATGATTCGGTGTGCAGGAGATGTTTACCATATCATTCCAAATGTAGTCAAAGACATCAAACTTCCTGCTTTTGCTGATCACCTTCATCAATGTCCTCAGGTAACCTTGAACACTTCCTGCATCTCCATCTTTTGGAGTTATTGTCTTCCTCAGCACTCTATTTAGATCCATGAAGAATGGATTCATGTTATTGGTGGAAGGGGGATAGAATTGCAGGCGAGTGTCATAGAGAAACTCCATCTTGTCCTTCTCTAGGAGGCCAATGTTGTGTATGATTAGCTCATTGCTGCCAGTGTCTTCTAGGTGAAGCAGTCTTGCAAACTCATCATAAGTAATGGTGTACTTGGATTCGTGATTCATCGAAGTCACCCTTTCCTATTCATCACTAGCAAAATAGCAGGTAGCATAGAACTGAGCAATAAATTCATCATTCCAGTTGTATCTGAAGGCAAACAAATCCTTTAGACCATGCCTCACCACAACTGCAATCACATCATCAAAGACTGGGCATCTCTTCCTCTCAAAATGGGTCCAGTCGATCCATTGGCTTCGGACCACCGGAGTCTTCATCGTGAGATACACGGAACTGTAGTAGTCCGTGTGGAAGTTGCTCCAGAATCTTGCATCAGCTGCCTTTCTAGACCTCTTGTAACAATCAAGTCCTGAGCTTTGAAGCGACATCGCTTCCTTTGCCATTGAACCTTTCTTCAGTGGGGTCTCTGTTCCCCTGTCTCGGTGCACTCATCTGGAGAGGGCCAATTGGATCGGTGGCGATCCCTTTCCCTTTGCCCTTAGCTTGGCGAGAAGCTGCCAAGCTAGGGCCAGTGGCATCCTTTCCTTTGGATGCGGGCTTCTTGGGCCACGACCTTTCGTCGCACTTGAGGTGGAGTGGGCGATGGGTCAGTGGCACGATTTTGCCGCTTTTTGCTTTGGCCCGTCGAGGATAAAAACAATGACTCTTGGTCCAACTCGGCCTCAAAGTCGGAGATCTCATCATTGGAGCTCAACATTGTCCTGACAAGAGGATTATACAATGCATTGATGAGAATTGATGGCAAGGAAATGCATTGAGTAGTTGGAATTTAGGGTTGAGTTCAGTTAAAAATCGGACTTGTCCGGTTCTCAAGTGCAGACTAGTCTGGAGAACCGGACTTGTCCGTACCGAGACCGGACTAGTCCGGTATTGAACTGCTAAAACCCTAACTAGCCAACCAATGGAGTTTCTCAATGCAAAGATAGCTCAATGTAGACATAATACAACAAGGAACCATGTATTAACAAGTAGAACTAAGCTATTTGGTCCACAACACAAGAAATCGAAGGTTCTAGGGTTTTGGAGAAAGTTTACCAAAATCATTTGATTCTTGAGGTTGGAGGCGTTGTTGGTGCGGACAAGTCCGTGGTCCTCGATCCCCTTGCAATGAAGATCGTTTTCCATGGAGAGTTGAAGAAATTCGGTGGAGAAATCGCCAAATGACCTTGGGGGCTCTCGAGTGAAGAGAGAGAGAGAGAGAGTATGAGGGAAGTTGTGAGGATGAAGGAGATTAGGGTTTGGCGGCCCTAGGGTTATGGAGTCAAAAAATCGGACTAGTCTGTGGTCAACCAGACTAGTCCGAATTACCGAATCACTACGGACTAGTCTGCAGTGTGCGGACTAGTCCGGGCAACCACAAACTAGTCCGTGGTCACCAGAACAAAAGCATTTAGCCCATTCGTGTATATACGAAGGTGCTTACAAAGAAAATAGGGGGGGCAAACCACACAAATAATATTGATGAATATGATCAGTAAACATTCAACAATCAAGCTATGACCATAATTCATCAAGATCAAGTAATTGACGTAGTTTTTCGGAGAAAATAAAGAGAGATGATTTTCATAACACAATCAATCGATTTTGAAGATGGCATACAGGTATACAAGTTTTCAAGCCAGTTCTGAGCATCAAGGATATTTAGTTCATTTCAGAGCTCGCAAAAACGTTTTTCATCAAGTGGCTTGGTAAAGATATCAGCTAGTTGTTTTTCAATGTTAACATGTGAAATGGTTATGTCACCTTTCATTGAGTGGTCTCTCAAAAATTGATGCCGGATGTCTATATGTTTGATCCTAGAGTGCTCAACGGGGTTATGTGAAATTTTAATAGCACTCTCATTATCACAAAGGAGTGGAATACGGCTCATATTGTAACCGTAATCCCTTAGAGTTTGTCGCATCCAAAGGAGTTGTGCACAACAACTCCTGGCTGTAACATACTCCGCTTCGACCGTGGATAAGACAATGAAGTTTTGTTTCTTGGAGGACCAGGAAACTAGGGATCTACCTAGGAATTGACATGTACTGGAGGTACTTTTCCTATCTACTTTGCATCCCGCATAATCTGCATCGGAGTATCCAATCAGATTGAATTTGGAACCTTTAGGATACCAAATACCTAGGTTGGGTGTATGAACTAAATATCGCAAGATTCTTTTTATGGCTGTCAAATGACACTCCTTAGGATTGGCTTGAAATATTGCACACAAACATACACTCAACATAATGTCAGGCCTAGATGCACATAAGTAAAGTAGGGATCTAATCATGGAGTGATATACCTTTTGATCCACGTTTGGTCCGTCTTCATTGAGATCCAAGTGTCCATTTGTTGCCATGGGAGTCTTTATAGGCTTCGCCTTGTCCATTCCAAACTTCTTGAGTATGTCTTGAGTGTACTTGGTTTGGCTTATGAACGTCCCTTCCTTTTGTTGTCTCACTTGGAATCCCAAGAAGTACCTCAATTCTCCCATCATGGACATCTCGAATCTATCTGTCATAATCTTACTAAATTCTTCAAAAAAGGATTTGTTAGTTGAACCAAATATAATATCATCAACATAAATTTGACAGATAAATAGATCATTTTCAAAGTGCTTGGTAAACAATGTGTAATCAGCTTTGCCAATCTCAAATCCATTTTCAATTAAAGAATCTCTAAGGCACTCATACCAAGCTCTAGGAGCTTGTTTGAGACCATAGAAAGCCTTATGCAGTTTGAACACGTGGTCTGGGAAATCTTGATCTTTGAATCCGGGGGGTTGATCCACATACACCTCCTCCTTGATTGGTCTGTTGAGGAAGGCGCTTTTCACATCCATTTGATAGAGCTTGAAATCATGGTGAGTAGCATATGCAAGTAATATTCTAATCGATTCAAACCTAGTGACGAGAGCAAAAGTTTCGTCAAAATCCAAACCTTTGACTTGTGAATACCCTTTGGCCACAAGTCGTGCCTTGTTTCTTGTCACCACCCCGTGTTCGTCTTGCTTGTTGCGGAAGATCCATTTTATGCCGACGATATTGAACTTGGGCCTTTCGACAAGTTCCCACACCTCATTCCGTTTGAAGTTGTTCAATTCTTCTTGCATTGACACCACCCAATCCGGATCTTTCAATGCATCTTCAACCCTGTGAGGTTCCAAAGAGGATACAAATGAGTAATGTTCACAAAAGTTAGCAATTCGAGACCTAGTTGTTACTCCCTTTTGGATGTCACCGATTATGTTGTCGACGGGGTGATCACTTTGGATGCATTGGTGTACTCTTGGATGTGGCACTTGTGGTCTTGAATCTTCATGGTCATCTTCTTCTCCCCCTAGATGGTTGCCCTCATTGTTTTGTTGGTCACCTTGATCTTCATGAGGTTGATCCTGTGTAGAAGCTCCCCCTTGATCAATTACCTCCACTTGTGGTTCATATTCTTCATTTGCATTTGGAGGTGGCGCTCGTGGTCGAACATCGCCCAATGCCATTCTTCTCAACACTTGACATGGAGCTTCTTCTCTATCTAGCACACATTGATCAACCTGCTCTTCTTGAGAGCCATTAGTTTCATCGAACACTACATCACGTGCTACTTCAACAAGTCCAAAGACCTTGTTGAAGACACAATAGGTGTAAGAGTTCGAATCATAGCCAAGCAAGAAACCTTCATCGGACTTTGAAGATAACTTTTAAGTCCTAAGCTTCTTGTTCAAAATATAACATTTAGAACCGAAAACTCGAAAATAGGAAATATTAGGCTTGTTACCGGTGAGTAGTTCATATGATGTTATCTGGAGTAGGCGATGAAGATAGAGTCAATTTATGGCGTGACAAGCGGTGTTGACCGCTTCAGCCCAAAAATCGATCTGAAGTCTTGTAATCATCAAGCATTGTCCTCGCCATCTCTATGAGGGTTTGGTTCTTCCTTTCAGCTACTCCGTTTTGTTGAGGGGAGTACGGTGCTGAAAATTCATGTTTTATGCCTTCTCCGTCTAGGTACTCCTCAACTTGGGTATTCTTGAGCTCCATGCCATTGTCACTTCGTATGTTCTTGATCTTCAATAAAAATTCATTTTGGACACGCTTGAGAAACTTCTTGAGGGTTCCTTGAGTTTTTGTCTTATCATGCAAAAAGAAAACCCACGTGAAGCGCGAAAAATCATCAACAATTACTAAACCGTATTTGTTACCGCTGATGCTTATGTAAGCAATTAGACCAAATAGATCCATGTAAAGTAGCTTGAGCGATCTTGTCGTTGTCATGACGTTCTTCGCGGGATGGGGTGCTCCTAGTTGCTTCCCGGCTTGGCACGCTACAAGGCCTGTCTTTCTCAAAAACAACATCCTCTAAACCTCGGATGTGACTGCCCTTAAGGAGTTTTTGAATATTCCTCATACCAACATGTGCTAGCCGTCTATGCCACAGCCAACCCATGTTGGTCTTTGCAATCAAGCATGTGTCAAGTTCGGCTTTATCTTTGTTGAAGTCAACAAGATAAAGTTTTCCCTTTAACACACCCTTGAATGCAATCGAGTCATCACTCCTTCTAGAGACGGTCACACCCTCATTAGTGAACAAACAATTATAACACTTGTCACATAATTGAGATATGGACAATAGGTTATAATATAAGGAATCGACATGTAAAATGTGAGAAAGAGTATGTTGAGATGAAATTGCAATTTTTCCGGTACCAAGCACCCTTTCTTGACTGTTGTCTCCAAAATAGATGCCTCCGCTTGGATCTTCATTTACTTCATATTCAACGAACATCCTTCTTTCTCCGGTCATGTGGTTGGTGCGTCCACTATCTAGCACCCATTTTGCTCCACCGGAGGAGTAGGTCCGCAAAAACAAATTACGCCTTTGTTTTAGGTACCCAAGATTGCTTGGGTCCTTTGAGGCTAACAAGTGATTTGGGCACCCACACATGAGACTTGGTGTTCCCATGGCGTGGCCCAACATGTTTAGGATAAACTCTACCGAAATTATTTTTCATGAGAACATATGATGCGTCAAAGGTTCTAAACAATAGTTGTTGCTCATATGTGTTAACATTTTTGTACTTGTCAACATTATTAGAATTTCTAGCTTGAGAGGAGTTTCCCTTGACAAAAGCAATGCACTCCTTGTTATTCTTGTGGCTTCTAGCATTTTGCCTTTCACCATAAGAATACCCAATGCCATATTTGACATTAGGAGGTCTTGTGGCCAAGTATGCACTTCGTGCATACTTGATGTTCTCCTTGTCAAATATGCCACTACGGGAAGGATGCTTGTCCTTTGTCAAGTTCGACTTATCCTTCAAGTTGGTGTCAATTTTAGCACATGCTCAAGTAATAGTAGTTTTAGATTTTAAGTGTTGAGAAGGTGAGCTTGAAGAGGATGAAGGGTCACTTTGCTTGAGTGACTCAACTTGTACCTCAAGGATCTTGTTAACTTTGGTTAAGTTAGCAAGTTCATACTTGATGATTACATTTGAGTCGCTTAACTTCAAGCAAGCTTCCTTGCTTGAAGCTAACTAAAGCTCTAGTGACTTGCTTCGCTCCTTTTCAAGTTCAAGCAGCTTTTTGATCTTAAGATAATCCTACTTTTGAAGGATGATCATATCTTCTCAGCGATCAACAAGATCCTCCTTATAAATAAGTTTATCCATCAAGAATTTCATTTTTGCAGCAGTTTTCTTATCTAAGCCAGCAAGCATATCTTCATTATCACTATAAGCATCACCATCGCTAGAGTAAGAATGCGAGGAGGAAGATTTAGTTGTTACCTTTCTTTTACCTTCCTTTGCTATTAGACATGTGTCGTTGTCCTTCCTTGCGCCAATAGTTGGGAAGATGGTGGATTTCTTGGTTGTCTTCTTGATGGATATGCTAGCCATCTCCTCTTCCTCTTCGGATGAGGACTCATCATTAGAGTCCCACTCCTTTCCTAGGTGCGCCTGTCCAATTTGACTTTTCTTGTTGAACATCTTCTTGGGTTGAGGTTTTGTATCCTTGATCTTCTTCTTGTTTTCTTCATAAGGACAATCAACTATAAAGTGGTCGTATTCACCACAGTTATAGCAAGCGCGCCTCAACTTAGGTCTTGATTTGTCTTTGTGTCTTCCTTCATTTGATTTACCACCTTGTCTTATTTTCATCATCTTTTTGAATTTCTTCATAAATAGGATCATATCCTCTGCTTTCGTCATCGCTATCCTCTTCTTGTTGAACTTCTTTTGACATGGGCTTGCAAGTTGACTTCAACGCGACTCCTTTTATCTTTGCCGAGGTGAGGTTGGCAATCTCTTTGACATGTTTTGCTTGCGTTTTCATCATCTCAAAATTGATAATCTTTCCAAGCAATTCATTCGGGGTCATTTTCTTGTACCCGAGGCTTTCTCTAATCATCGAACATAGAGTCACATTGCGAGGCATGAAGGCTCTGAGAATTAGCTTCACCACCTCGTGATCATTCCACTTCTTGCTTCCATATGATCAAACTTTATTAACGATAGTCTTCAACCGATTGTACATGTCTTGTGGTGACTCATCTTCTTCTATGGTGAATCTTCCCAATTCACCTTCGATTATTTCAATCTTGGCCTCTCGCACATGACGATCGCCTTCATGTGCAGTTTGTAATGTGTCCCATATCTCTTTTGCAATTTCGAGTCCATCCACTTTGGTGAACTTGTCTCAACTCAATGATGAAGTTATGACAGCCATAGCTTGAGCGTTCCGATGAATAGCTTGCTCTTGACTTGGTGTGAGCTCTTCATTGTCATCCGAGATATCTATACCTGTACACACTATATGCCACAAGCTGGGGTTAAGTGATATTAAGTGCATCTTCATATTTTGCCTCCACATTGAGTAATCATTGCCATCAAAGTATGGGGCTTTTCCTAGAGGAATAGACAAGTAATGATTGTTGTTGGAATTCAAACGATCATAGTTAAAAGGATATCGGGAGTAGTCGGTGTGACTACTCCCCTTCTTCTCCTTCTCATCCTCGATCTTTATCTTTCCTTTAGAGAGGGACTTCTTCCTTAGGAGTGCCTTGAGTTCAAGCGTCTCCTAATCATCATCCTCGAAGTCTTGGATGGCGTCGAGGGGCTTCTCCAACCTTTGAGTCTTTTCATCTTCAACCTTCTCCTGGTTGAAGTTCTTGTGCGCATCCTTGATGTCTGACATCTTCTCTTTGAGCGATTAGTCTCTTTTTGAAGAGTCCAGCTTTGATACCAATTGAATGTGGCCTATAGAGGGGGTGAATAGACTTTTTGAATTTTTCATCAGAACCTGAAACACTCAGCAACCCAATCAAACACACAGAAATCGGACTAGTCCGGTAGGGTGCGGACTAGTCCGGTGTATGCGAACTCGACTGATCAAGTTTGATCATTGATTTTGATCAAAGCAATCTATGCAACAGAAATTGAGTTACAAATAGAGTGTATTACTTCAATGAAACTAGATGTGACACAAGTTAACTTTAGTTTCAAAGTTTTAACGTAAGTAGAACAAGTTGAGCAAACCCTAGATTACAATGAATAGTAAGAACAAAAGCAAGGACACAATGATTTTTGTCCCGTGGTTTGATTCCACAGAGAAAATCTACATCCACGTTGAGGAGCCCACGGAGGACTGGGTATTCACCAACCCTACCCTCGTTGAATTGCCATGGAGGCTGATTCTCTTCCACTAATCACAAAGGGGTAAAATAATCGTGTTCAAGGGGCCTTCTCACAAGTTGAGGGCTCCCCAAGATTTACAAATTGAAACACCACCCAACACACTCGAAAAGTATGCAATCAAACAGCGAGAGTGTGTGAGAGAATCAAACTCAAGAGCTCAAGTCGTGAAGAACATGTCTCTCCTTTGATCTAAAGTTAGTCCTCAAGGATTTGATCTTTCTTGCGTTGTATTGTGTGGAGAGACGTGTTTTCTGGGCTCTTGGAAGGTGTGACGGCGCAGGGGTCGCGAGAGTTTGATTAGGGGTCGTACACCTCTATTTATACTAGGGTTTCCAAAGGTTATCGTTAGGGTTTGCGAAGTCCGGACTAGTCCGTGGTGGACTCCGAACTAGTCCGGTGTGTGGCGTGTGGAAAACCCTAAGTGTCCTGAATTATCGGACTTGTCCGACAACTGGCGGACTAGTCCGATTTTGTATCTAGAGATGTTCGGACTAGTCCGTCACATATCGGACTAGCCTGGTTGCGGTGAATCCTATAGTGAATTGAGGACAAGTCCGCACTTGGAGGACTTGTCCGATTTTAATGAGAGACGTTATCAGACTAGTCTGGATAGGATCGGACTAGTCCGGTGTTGTGGAATTTTGAGGGACTAAGGACAAGTCTAAAATTAGGGGACTTGTCCGATGTTGGTCATTGGGGATTTTAGACTAGTTTGTGTAATATTGAACTTGTCCGATATTGATCAGAAGGATTATCGGACTAGTCTGGTGCGGACAAGTCCGCACTGGGAGGACTTGTCTGATTCTGGACAGAGAGCCTATCGGACTAGTCCGGTGAACATCGGACTAGTCCGTACCTGTGTAAACTTGTGCAGTGAGAGTGATTTCTTTTGCTTGAGCTCTTGGGGTGTGTTTCTCCAACACACTCCATACACAAAAAGTATTCTATTCATCTTCTTGAGCTCTTTTCAACTTGATTCTTCACTCTCCTTTCTTTTTGCTCTTTCTTCATAATTTCATTGAAACCTGCGCTCATCTCAACAATTTGGTTAGGATCTCATTTGTTTGTCATAAATCAACCAAAACCACAAGAGATGCCTAGATGCACTTTCAAATATGTATAATCATCGAGAATAGATAATAATGATATCCATAAACACTTGGTACCGGTGACGTCCAAACATCTGCATGTAACACTTGAAATGAAAAATAGGTGATAGAGTTTGAATCGGAAAACGGAAGTCACACGCGTTTGCCTAGGTGACAGGCATGACACATGGATGCAGGTGCTTTATTACATGTTGTCAGTACCCTGCATATCGGATACCCCATGATACCGCAAGAAGTGCAAGAGAATTCCACGTGTCACACGGCATTGGACCCACCTACCTCATATGGGTACCTCCGGGACTGCCACATGTAATATAAGACCGGAGCTGAACTCCCGACATAGGGAGGCTCCGGCGTTGACATGTGGATAATGACCCCGGACCTTACCCCCCGTAGTGGGAAGCTCCGGTGCCGCCACATATATGTCAGTTCTGGACCTATCTCCCCATGAGGGGAAGCTCCAGAATTGCCACGTGTGGAGCTTCCGGACCTACAACACCAATAGAGACATTGGCTGATCTCCAACAGCATGAACATTCAGGGGACAGTTAAAGCAGCAGTTACAAGACCTGATTACGTGTCATTAATGCTATATTAATGACACACAATCAATGGACTGTTAATAGGGGTAACGCAACCATTAAGGCATGTTATCATCCAATTAATCACACTTAATACTCATAGACTGTGTATTAGGTTATTGAATATGCCAGGGTCACATGTCGGGCCAGACATATGTAGTAACAGCCTGTCCTTAGACTATAAAAAGACTGTATTGCACGGTACATGGGGCACTCAATACAGGCTCACATGCATACTAGTGCTACAGACTTACTCAATACAACAACACACACCCTGTGGAGTAGGGTATTACGCTCAGGCGAGCCGAACCACGTAAATCACCTGTGTCACCATCTTGTGCTTGATCTCCGCGCGCCCAAACCGACAAAGAACCTCCGTGGGCTACAATTTAGTAGTACCAGGGGAAGTGTCGTTTAATCACTTTGACATTTAGAAACCCTTTGGATCATTATTCTACTGGAGGTGGGGCCATCCTCGATTCCTGCCCTGTAACTTCAAAGGTCTTCTGATATGCTGTTGGGGTGATGGTTTGGGGTTAAACCATCACCACGTGGCTTGCTTTGAATGCGACGGATGAGATCTTTGAGTGCGGATATCACGTAATTGAAGGTCACTAGTTCCCAATACGAAAACCGTATCGATTCTGAGCGCCTTGTCAGACTTCCGCATTTGGGTTTCCCACCGCCCTTGTCGGAGGGTGATTCCGGCAATTCTCCCAGTACTACCGTTGGCAGCCCGCGGAGTTCTTAGTTCGGTTGTGGGCGTGCGGAGATTCAGAAGAAGGTGGCGATTTGACACAGGTATTTACGTGGTTCAGGCCGCCTGAGCGTAATACCCTACTCCACGGGTGTGTTGCTGTTGTATTAAGCGTTCGAGTGCTAGAGTGTCAGAGACTAGAGTGTCTTGAGCATGTATGGAAGAGTCTCCCCCGTGTATCGCTCAGCCAGTCCTTTTATAGTATAAGGACTGGCCGTTACACCATCAACCTGACCCGACATGCGGCTCTGGCGGTTACTGATGTCTAATACACGATTAATGTACTTAATTCCTCTTAATAGCGTAGTAACGTCCCTTAATGGTGGTGTTACTGGTATTAAGAGTCATCCGATCGGGTTTCATTAAGATAGCATTAATGAAACTTAATCAGGTCTTGAAGTCTTTAATTGTTCCTTGAAGGTCCGAGCCGTTGGAGGTCCACCAATCTGCCTGTTGAGGTTGAAGGTCTGACGGTTGGACGCGTGGCAGCTCCAGAACTTACTGTCTTGGACGAGTAGGTCTGGTGCTGTTGTACACGTGTCGGTACCGGAGCTTCCCTCTGTCGAGGGTTAGGTCCGGGGGTGCCACACATGTATCTAGTCCGGAGCCTTCCCATGTGTGGAATGTAGCTCCGGTTTAACGATACACGTGGCGGCACTGGGACTAACCATAGAAGGGAGGCAGGTCCGGTTCCGTATGACACGTGGGGCCTTCGGAGGTCTTCAACTCAGATAGGTGGAGTTCCTCTGCACTCTTCGCGGTTCTAAGGTGTATCCGGTACGCAGGGTACCGACAGTGGCCCCCTGGGCCCACCTCTGGGAGAGACCTTTTGGATTAAGTCGTTTTGCCAGAGGTGGGTTGTGACGCCCGGTTCCGAAAAATGAACCAAGCTAACGCATATGTGTGCCCAGGATGTTCAACACACATACACGAGTGCAATCACAAACGATATACATATAATTACCATAGAACAAGATTAATTAACCAAATTTTATTACACAAACCAGATTATCCTCGAATACAACCTCTACTAAACATTAATGACAAGTTCAACTAATGCAGCGGAAATAAACTAATTAAGCAACTAAGCAAACTAAGCATAAGGGATAGCGCAACTCAAATAACACCACAGACAAAGCTGACGGTAGACACAGCCTAGAACTCCGCATTATCACCATTAAACTCCCAATCCTGACCTGCAAGTGTTGGGGGGGATTGCAAGAGTGAGTACATGTCGTACTCAGTAAGTGTGGAAAGTATGACATGTGGCTTATTCAAATGACGACAATAATAATGGCAAAGTGCTAAAAAGTACATTAAAACATTTGGAAAGCAATATATTACATGTATGTGAAGTAAACCCATCATAATCATAAGTAATATCATAATACCAGTCCATAATTCACCATCCTCATCCATAATTCCAGATTTCATCATTCGCCAATAACCATATTCAATGCCAGAAATAAATCCATAACCATCCATAACCATTACCAAACTATAACCATCCCAAATACCATCCCAATACCGAGTTCCCTCTAATCATGGAAGTTGTCCAGGTTCTCATAACCGGGAGCACGACTATCATGATAGTTTTATTTAACTCTGCAGAGTTTGTACCTCTTTACCCACGTGTTTGTGATTTCATCACCTTTCGATGACTAGAACCTTTATTATGCCGTCTCACACTTCCATCGGTGTTTGGCCAAGAGATCACAAAATAGCCTTTAGAAAGGGATTACTAGCCTATTTAGACCCCACTGAGCTTTCACCGGTGGTGATGTCTCCTACAGAGCACATCTTCAACCAAGGGCCCCCTCTTGAGCCATTCGGATCCCAAGGTAGTCCCACCAATCATCAACAAACCCAATCCGACTACCCCTTCCCCGAGCATCCATAATGGTCCAAATAGCACTGGCAAAGCCCTAATTACTCAGCTATGCCGCACCCATACTTGGCCTCATGGTGACACTGTAGTCCTGGCTTATTCTCGCATGAACCGGTCCTTAGATCTAAAGCAAGCAAAATCACCATAACATCCAACCCATCCACATACCAGGCTTGCTTAGATCACCCATTACCATATCATGTTATCCAGTTCATGTTGATCATAATATCATCCATGCATAATTAAATGGAGTGGTATAGTTGGTTTCCCATCCCAGTTGATTAAGCGAAGCAAAAAGGTAAAAAGCCCTTCTCGACTCTCTACCATAAATTCCAGGTGACAAGGGTGGTTAAACAATTCTAGTAAACTTCCTATCATAGGGTTCCCATCAAATTGACACAAGCATGTAATTTTGCAAACAAAACATTTATTTAAAAATAGGATCAATATGCTTCAAGGACACTTGCCTTGCTCTTGCTGTTGATTAGGGTCAAAGCCTTCAAACTCTTGGTGCTGTAGATCCTCCGCGGCACTCTCTAGCGCAAATCCGTCTAATCCGCACAATAAACATACAAACAATAAACACAATCAAAGAGTGCACAAATATTACTCAATATGACATGACATGCATGATTGATGCAAATACAAGGTAGAACTTGTTACTAAATTGCTTTTAATGATCACTAACTAGTTCTAATAGCTTTTAACAAGTTTATACAAGTTTGGAGTCGATTAGATCAAATTTTAGAATTAATTCAACACAATTTAACCAGAAAGATCGAACTAGTCCGCTAGGGACCGGACAAGTCCGCACTTCGCGAGATCAGCAGATTAGGGTTTTCTAGATCGACGTGAATTTGGAGATTAGGGGTTGAATTCTCGTAAGGAAAAGATATTAGAAGGTATACCAGGTGTTTAGGACTCCAATGAATCAAGAAACTTGGAGGTAGCACTTGGATCTTGGTGATCTAGGGTTGGTGATGAACTTGGGGATGAATTGGTGGTGAAGAACGAAACTTGGTGGAGATCTTGATCCTCTTTCGTTTCCTCCTCTTCTTCTTCTTGCTTGGGACCTTCTCCTCCCTCCTTGATGGTGGCTGCCCACGAACTAGGGTTTGGGGGGGGTGGAAAAGTGGCAAATAGATGTCAATCCAAGTGGTGGGCTGTTTATATAGAGGTGGAGGCTAGGGTTAGATGGATTTCGAGTTTGGAATGAGTAGAGGCCGGTTTAGAGTCCCACATGGGCTCTAAAAGAGTTAGGCACGACGTCCCTAGGGCCACTTAATGTGAAACCCAAGAAACAAGTCATAAAACAAAAGATCAACTCAGAGTCACGAAATATCGGACAAGTCCGGAAAGGACCGGACTAGTCCGAAGTTGTCCAGAGAGAAAATCGGACAAGTCTGGCCAAAAATCGGACAAGTCTGACTTTAAACAGAGAGGAAAACAGACAAGTCCGCTGGAACACCGGACTAGTCCGGAAAAGTACAAGGACTTAGCAATTTTTCAAGGATTCTTGGAATATCGGACTAGTCCGCACAAAATCGGACAAGTACGAAAGTTTCTAGGGGCAAAATAGGACTAGTCCGCAACAAAAACGGACAAGTCCGTTTTTAGTCAGAGAGAAATCGGACTGGTCCTCAGCAAAATTGGACTAGTCCGCACTTTCCTGCGTTTTAAGTGCGGTTTTGTTCCAAATCAATTTTAAACTCGTTCCTCTTTATGTGAGTTAATGTTAAACATGTATATGAGTGTACGTAGGGCATGATGCATGAAAATGAGGGTGTTACAAACCTACCCCCCTTAAAATGAATCTCGCCCTCGAGATTCGACGCGAAAGAGAAGAGATAGGGAAATTCCTTCTTAAGATCATCCTCCAATTCCCACGTCACTTCTTTTTCTGTGTGGTGTTTCCATTGAACTTTACACCATCTAATAACCTTGTTCCTTGTGACTCTCTCCTTAGTTTCCAAGATTTTGACCGGTTGTTCGGCATAAGTCAAATCTTCCTCTAGTTCCAATTCTTCCATTGGCACTTGTTCTTCCGGTACTCTCAAACACTTCTTGAGCTGGGAAACATGAAAGACATCATGTACGTCTGAAAGATGAGTTGACATCTCCAACTTATATGCTACTTCTCCTCTTTTGTACAAAATCTTGAATGGTCCAATATAACAAGGTGCTAGCTTTCCTCTTATGTTAAACCTCTTATGACCCCTCATTGGTGACACCTTGAGGTAAACAAAATCTCCCACTTCAAAGGCTAGTTTCCTTCTCATCCTTCGAGTAGATCATAATATCATCAATAAACACCACAACGAATCTATCCATGTACTCTATGATGACCTTATTCATGAGGTACATAAAGTAGGCAGGTGCATTTGTCAATCCGAAAGACATCACAGTGTACTCATAAGATCCATATTGTGTCCTAAAAGCTGTCTTGGGTATGTCCGATGGTCTAATCTTCATTTGAAAATATCCCAACCTCAAGTCAATCTTAGAGAAGACACAAGCATCCTTCATCTGATCAAACAAGTCTTCTATGCGTGGCAAGGTGTACTTGTTCTTGATTGTTACCTCATTGAGAGCTCGGTAATCCACACACATCCTTTGGGATCCATCCTTCTTGTCCACAAATAGAACGGGCGCCCCCAAGGCGAAGAGCTAGGGCGAATAAAACCCTTCTCTAATTGTTCTTGAATCTGCTTCTTGAGCTCCGCTAATTCCATAGGAGGCATCCTATATGGCCTCTTAGCTATAGGTGCAGTTCCAGGTATTAAATCAATAACAAACTCAATGTCTCGATTGGGTGGCATACCTGGCAACTCGTCCGGAAAAACATCCCAAAATTCACACACAACCGGAATCTCCTCAATTGCGGCACCGTCCATATGATTCAACTCCAATTGCTTCGGTGCGGTTTGAGATGCTTCAAATTCTACGGTGATCCCTTCTTTGTTGGTCAACTTCACCATCTTCGTGGCACACTCAATAACTCCATTGTGCTTCCTCAACCAGTCCATACCAAGTATAATGTCCAACCCTTGAGAATCCAAAACAATGAGGTTGGCAGAGAAGTCTACCCGCCTTATTCTAAGGCTTACTTTTGGACATACTATATTTGTCCTCATCTCTCCTCCAGGAGACTTAACCAATAGAGTAAACTTCATATGAGAGATAGGCAAACTATACTTGGCAACATACTTTGATGCAATGAATGAATGCGATGCTCCAGAATCAAATAACATAGTCGCGGGGTTGGAGTTGGCGAGAAACATACCAATGACCACGTCATCTGCTTGTTGAGCATCCTCCGTAGAGACATGGTTCACGTTGCCACGAGCAAAATTTTGCTGTCCGCGGTTCCCTTGTGGCGCTCCTCCATTGGGTCTTGGGTTTTGCCTCGGTGCATTTCTTCCTTGACCAAGACCTGATTTAGGACATTGATGCGCAAAGTGTCCAGCTTCTCCACAAGTATAGCACTTCTTAACTCCACCAGAGTTATTGGGACGAGCTTGGTTTTGAACATTTACACCAGGAAAATTAGCACGAGACGCATAAGGCATTGGAGGCCTAGGTGCTTGCATAACAGGGCGCTGCTGCACAAACTGAGTTGGGCGTGGTGCATAACCAGGGCGCTGAGCAGGAATAGAGGAGCTGTAATAGGGCGCATTGGGTGGTGCAAGGCGAGGGCGCACATTACTTCCTTGTTGCTGTCCTTGATATGGCACCTTCCTCTTGATTTCTTGTGATGAGATCATGCATATTATTATTGCACCTACAAACATGACACAATGTTTATTTGTTTGGTATCCTGGCTCAAGTTAATGTGCACTCTTATTTGATGGACAAGATCAAGATGGCGCACTATGTCGTCCACCACCTTGGCCTCCTCCATTCATGCATACAAGAAGATTTGATGGCGTTGCACATTTGGACCAACACATGAGAGGAGACGAACTTGAGTCGAGGACGACTCCAATTCAAGAAGGGGAGGATGATGAGGACATCACTTATATGGATACAAACAACACTCCATTGAATATACAAGATGCAATCAATAGAGTTCATACACAACAATTAATTTCAGAGGTGAGCTCGTTCTTATATGTTTCCTTATATGTTTTTGAGCATAGATTGCTACCTAATGATTTAATAGTGATTAGGATCCATGGAGAGGTTCAAAGAGTACCTGGAGGAAGTATTAGGGACATGGAAGACCAGAGAATTCATTCAGAGAAGATGGAAACCGACCCCAACTCAAAATTGTGTCCAACTCGGAGTCCAGGAGCAGTACGCACTAAAACGGCGCCCAAGACGCATACCAACTCCGTTTGGGACGTTCTACATATGCACGGAAAGGGGAGAGGATAACCTTTCCAATGGCACTGGTTCCATGTCAAAATTACTTTGGAGTCGATGGGAATAGTCGAAACAAAATCGAGTTCAGAATCTGTCAGGGTGCTGCGCCACCGTATTGGGCCATTGGGCCTTGTATCAAGTCTAAGTCCATTATTTTCGTGTGTTAGGGTTAGGTCACGACCCCAACACCACCTTGGACGTCCTCCCACCTATATATACTCTATGGTCGCCGCCATAGACAATTGGGTTTTGCTTAGATCAATAATATCCCCGTTCTACGGTTTGTGAGACCCCAACTTCGCGATTTCAGATTGTGTCTACGTTGTTCTTGCTTGTGTTCTCAGTTGCACTTGCAGGGATTATCCTTCTTGGTGAGGTCAATCGTGTGATAACCAACGGAGCGGTGGTGTAGTGATTGCAGAGGTTGTTCGTGTTCTACTCGAGAGCCTCGGATCATCAACGTCGAGATCTCCATCAATCGACTTATCATTACCTTTCAGAAGATCGGGCCTAAACTCTTACTATCATCTTGCTCCATCTCACGGATCTTGTTCTCAACCACAATCGCTTTGTCCACAAGCTTCTGAAAATTGGCATAATCACAGTTGAGCAATTGCACTTGGATCTTATTGTTCAAGCCCCTCATGAACACGTATTGTTTCCGGCTGTCCCGACTAACATCCTCAGGCGCGTATCTTGAGAGTTGAGTGAACTTGTTGAGATATTCACTCACGCTTGATCTTCCTTGCCTTAAATTCTCAAATTCTTGCCTCTTCAAGATCATAACTCCTTCCGGCACATAATGAGAACGAAAATTCTCCTTGAATTCCGCCCACGTGATTCTCTCTTGGTTCTCATGAGCATTGCAATAATAATCCCACCAATCCGCATCTGCTCCAACTAGTTGATGAGAAGCAAACAGACCTTCTCCCGGTCACCGCATTGGACAACAGCTAGCTTCTTCTCCACGGACTTGAGCCAATCATCCGCATCCATAGGGTCGGCAGCTTGAGCAAAGGTCGGCGGCCTAGTCCTCATAAACTCTCTCAATCGGTTATGAGGAGGCGGGGGTGGCGGTGGAGGCATGTGGGGCTGATTGTTGATGTTGCCAGCCTGCAGCTGTCCCATTGTTTGTATCATGGTCTACATGAGCTGGTTTTGCATAGCCAAAAACTGCTCAATGTTGATAGCTCCCTGAGTAGATCCTTGTTCGATGTTGTTCTGAGGCACTCCATTGTTCTCCTCCTCATCATTGCCATCCCTCTGGTTGCGAGTCCTCACCATCTGAAGAATAGCAATAGGTAAGAATTAGAAAACATCCCCAACTATATGCATGAAGGGATATGAACTAAACAGCTAGCTACACTAGCCTAGGTGAACATGGCAATGCTAGAGCACCCCAAAATCCTCTATTAAGCACACAAGCAAGCAATATATATAGCAAACAACACTCCAAGCAAAAACACATCAATTCCTGAGTGCTCCTATGTGCTCTAAGGTGTCCATTCTATCTAGGCTGCATCCTACAGTCAACCTGTGGCTCTGATACCAATCTGTGATGCCCGGTTCCGAAAAATGAACCAAGCTAACGCATATGTGTGCCCATGATGTTCAACAAACATACACGAGTGCAATCACAAACGATATATAGATAATTACCACAGAACAAGATTAATTAACCAAATTTTATTACACAAACTAGATTATCCTCGAATGCAACCTCTACTAAACATTAATGACAAGTTCAACTAATGCAGCGGAAATAAACTAATTAAGCAACTAAGCAAACTAAGCATAAGGGATAGCAAAACTCCAATAACACCACCGGCAAAGCTGATGGTAGACACGGCCTAGAACTCCGCATTATCACCATTAAACTCCCAATCCTGACCTGCAACTGTTTGGGGGGATTGCAAGAGTGAGTACATGTCGTACTCAGCAAGTGTAGAAAGTATGACATATGGCATATTCAAATGACGACAATAATAATGGCAAAGTGTTGAAAAGTACATTAAAACATTTGGAAAGCAATATATTACGTGTATGTGAAGTAAACCTATCATAATCATAAGTAATATCATAATACCAGTCCATAATTCACCATCCTCATCCATAATTCTAGATTTCACCATTCGCCAATAACCATATTCAATACCAGAAATAAATCCATAACCATCCATAACCATTACCAAACCATAACCATCCCAAATACCATCCCAATACCGAGTTTCCCTCTAATCATGGAAGTTGTCCAGGTGCTCATAACCGGGAGCACGGCTATCATGATAGTTTTATGTAACTCTGCAGAGTTTGTACCTCTTTATCCACGTGTTTGTGATTTCATCACCTTTCGATGACTAGAACCTCTATTATGCTGTCTCACACTTCCATCGGTGTGTGGCCAAGAGATCACAAAATAGCCTTTACGAAGGGATTACTAGCCTATTTAGACCCCACTGAGGTTTCACTGGTGGCGATGTCTCCTACAAAGCACATCTTCAACCAAGGGCCCCCTCTTGAGCCATTCGGATCCCAGGGTAGTCCCACCAATCATCAACAAACCCAATCCGACTACCCCTTCCCCGAGCATCCATAATGGTCCAAATAGCACTGGCAAAGCCCTAATTACTCAGCTACGCCGCACCCATACTTGGCCTCGTGGTGGCACTGTAGTCCTGGCTTATTCTCGCATGAACCGGTCCTTAGATCTAAAGCAAGCAACACCACCATAACATCCAACCCATCCACATACCAGGCTTGCTTAGATCACCCATTACCATATCATGTTATCCAGTTCATGTTGATCATAATCTCATCCATGCATAATTAAATGGAGTGGTATAGTTGGTTTCCCATCCCAGTTGATTAAGCGAAGCAAAAAGGTAAAAAGCCCTTCCCGACTCTCTACCATAAATTCCAGGTGACAAGGGTGGTTAAACTAGTAAACTTCCTATCATAGGGTTCCCATCAAATTGACACAAGCATGCAATTTTGCAAACAAAACATTTATTTAAAAATAGGATCAATATGCTTCAAGGACACTTGCCTTGCTCTTGCTGTTGATTAGGGTCAAAGCCTTCAAACTCTTGGTGCTGTAGATACTCCGCGACACTCTCTAGCACAAATCCGTCTAATCCGCACAATAAACATACAAACAAGAAACACAATCAAAGAGTGCACAAATATTACTCAATATGACATGACATGCATGATTGATGCAAATGCAAGGTAGAACTTGGTACTAAATTGCTTTTAATGATCACTAACTAGTTCTAATAGCTTTTAATAAGTTTATACAGGTTTGGAGTCGATTAGATCAAATTTTAGAATTAATTCAACACAATTTAACTAGAAAGATCGGACTAGTCCGCTAGGGACCACACAAGTCCGCACTTCGCGAGATCAGCAGATTAGGGTTTTCTAGATCGACGTGAATTTGGAGATTAGGGGTTGAATTCTCGTAAGGAAAAGATATTAGAAGGTAAACCAGGTGTTTAGGACTCCAATGAATCAAGATACTTGGAGGTAGCACTTGGATCTTGGTGATCTAGGGTTGGTGATGAACTTGGGGATGAATTGGTGGTGAAGAACGAAACTTGGTGGAGATCTTGATCCTCTTTCGTTTCCTCCTCTTCTTCTTTTTGCTTGGGACCTTCTCCTCCCTCCTTGATGGTGGCTGCCCACGAACTAGGGTTTGGGTGGGTGGAAAAGTGGCAAATAGATGTCAATCCAAGGGGTGGGCTGTTTATATAGAGGTGGAGGATAGGGTTAGATGGATTTCGAGTTTGGGATGAGTAGAGGCCGGTTTAGAGTCCCACATGGGCTCTAAAAGAGTTAGGCACAACGTCCCTAGGCCCACTTAACGTGAAACCCAAGAAACAAGTCATAAAACAAAAGATCAACTCGGAGTCGCGAAATATCGGACAAGTCCGGAAAGGACCGAACTAGTCCGAAGTTGTCCAGAGAGAAAATCAGACAAGTCTGGCCAAAAATCGGACAAGTCCGACTTTAAACAGAGAGGAAAACGGACAAGTCCGCTAGAACACCGGACTAGTCCATAAAAGTACAAGGACTTAGCAATTTTTTGAGGATTCTTGGAATATCGGACTAGTCCGCACAAAAATCGGACAAGTCCAAAAGTTTCCATGGGCAAAATCGGACTAGTCCGCAGCAAAAACGGACAAGTCCATTTTAGTCAGAGAGAAATCGGACTAGTCCTCAGCAAAATCGGACTAGTCCGCACTTTCCTGCGTTTTAAGTGCAATTTTGTTCCAAATCAATTTTAAACTCGTTCCTCTTTATGTGGGTTAATGTTAAACATGTATATGAGTGTATGTAGGACATGATGCATGAAAATGAGGGTGTTACATGGGTCCATCCTTCGATTTATGCGCCGTGTCTTCAAAGGTTTTTGGATGTGCCGTTGTGGTGGTGGTTCGCAGTTAAACCACCGCCTCGTGGCATCTTCAGGATGCGGCAAGTGAGATCTGCGCGTGCGGATCTCACGCAATTGAAGGTCGCCGGTTCCCGATACGAGAACCGTATCGGTTCCGCGCGCCCTGTCAGGCCGCTGCCCTCGGGTTTCCCACCTCTAATGATGACAACTGTTTGCCTGGGGTAAGGACCTCGACTTGATCGCGAGGGTGGCCTCAGGCCCCCTTGTCATCAGCAGGGTGAAGTTTTTGAACTGTATCATTGGCCTCTCTGCGGTTTCCATCCAAGCATTGCGGGGGCTTACTTAAGAAGGAACGCGCGCACCGTTTTGGGATTCCTTACGCCTTCATTTGAACTTGCACTCGAATCCTCCAAACTTTTGTTTGCTTTTCCTCTCTCGCCCTGCCGTGTTGCGATGGAGTTGGGTCTCCGCAAGAGCCGTCTGACGGCCGACGGCAATTTGAAGAAGGTTCGGACCTACATGGGGTGGTCCAGCGACTCCTTCAACCACCTGGTCCGCGCCGGCAAGCTCCCGTTCAAGGAGCGCGCCGACGACATGGTGTACTTCTCCGCGTACGCCATGGTGGGACTGATCCCACCTTTCTCCACTTTTCTCTTGATGCTGTTAGACTTTTATGGTGTGCAACTGTACCACCTTGGCCCCCACTCCATTCTTTTGGTGTCAACCTTCGTCCACTTCTACGAGATGTGGGTGGGTATTCCCCCTTGCGTCGAGCTCTTCCGCACCTTCTTCACCATCCACACCACCGGCAAGAGTGATGAGTATCTCAGCTTCTACTATTTTATGAAGCACAAGAAATGCCCGTACAAGTACTTGAGGCCGTTCCCTTCCGGCAAGTGGGACGATTGGAAGAAGGATTGGATTGTCGTCACGGCAGAGGAGCACGAGAAGCTGGAACTGCCCGGAGGCCTTCCCAACATCGACAGTGAAGCCTAGAGCAAAGTTCCGATGCTGTCGGACGCCTTCAACCCTGCCCTGACCAGGATCCGCCAATGTGTGGAAGGAGGGGTGACTCCCCAGTCGGTCTTCTGCAACTTCCTGGTCAACAGGTGGGCTCTGCTGAAGAAGAGTGAAAAGCTCGCCCAGGCCCTCAATAGTGTGATGGACGATGACCGGATTGAGACCAGTTTGAAGTACAATCTGGAAGGCGCAGGTTTGGACCTTCATATCAAGAAGTTCCAGCATGGCATCGACGTCGAGGGCGATGACTTGACTCCGCCGCCGGCTTTTCTCCCTCTGAACATGGAGGCGGAGTTCAGCAGGGAGCTTCGGCAGAAGATGCCGGTGCTTGACGACCTCAGTGAAGTTGAGAGTCATCCGACTACCAAGCTGACAATCCCTGGAGCTTCTGAGGGTGGCCCTGCTCCTACCTCAAGACAGAGAGTTGAAGTTGTAGGCAAGGGCAAAGAGTTGGCCGAGCCCTCGAGCCGAAAGAGGAAGTTGAAGCACTCTGACGGGAGGTCCGTCACACCTGCTCCTTCCACGACAGCTCCTTCTCCCCGGCGGGGGAGGTATTCAATGGCGACAACCACTCCAGCATCGGCATCTCCCCGGGACGCCAGCTCCGCCCAGGTGACTCCAGCGCCGGAGCCAGCTAAGGGCTCTAGGTCCGAGGGTCCTTCTCAGTCGAGGGGGGCCTCAACCAAGACGTCACTGGCGGCAGCAGCAAGCTCCGGAGGGCCTTCCGGAGCTACTACCCCAGTTGCGACTGGGTCAGGCTCCGAGCGTCCGACGAAGAAGTTCCGCGCTAGCTGGAGCGGAAGTCTCCCAAGGTAAATTTACTTTTTTACCTCAGTTGATTGTTTTTGTTGTAATCATATTTTGAGTTTCTTCGTCCTTCATCCACAGGGTATCCAAGAAAGGGGCTGAATCTCCGGCTCCTGCTATAGCAGCTGATGCTGCACAGGCGGAGGCTTCGACTCTAGTTTCAGCGCCGCCCCAGGTGGTGGCTGAGGTCGTGGAAGCTCCGATGCCAGCTGTCGTGGTCCTTGACCTTGAGTCATCCCCTGAAGCTCCTGTGGTAGCGCCGGACCACGGGAATGAAGATGTACCAGCGGCACCAGCTCTGGAGGTTGAAGCTCCGGTTTTGGATGCTGTGATGATGGACACTCCGGCCTCAGAGCCAGAGATAGCTGCAGTTCTAGCCCTAGAGCCAGATGTTGTTGAAGCCCCGACGGTGGAGCCGGTGGTTGATGAAGTTTCAGCACCTGAGCCAGTTGTCGCGGAGGTGCCGGCCTCCGAACCGACAGAGGTCGAAGCGCCGACGCCTGAACTGGCGGCGGCGGAGGCACTAGCACTGGAGCCAGAAGTGGCCTCAGCTCCAGCCAAATCTTCAACGCCAGCCCCTGAGGTGGTGGTTCCAGAGGTACCCGTGCCCGAGCCAGGGTGCCCAGACGTAGCGACCGGTCCTTTGCCGGAGCGACCAGTTGCTGATGACCTGGCGGCGGGACCTTCGGAGCCGACTACGGAGGGAGGAACTTCTGTTGCAGGACCTTCCTCAGCGGCAACCGAGGCTATCCCGGAGGGCGGCCCTATTGCCACGGAAGCTCAAGGGACTGCTCTTGTAGAGTGGGACCTGATTTTTGTTATGGAGAACCCGCTGGAGCCAACGGAGAGGACCCCGACAGGTCCGGAGCCAATCCCCTTGTCGTTATCCATCGACAACGCCTGCTCTAGCCTTCGTTAGGTTCAACTGGCCTTTTACCACGACAGCAAGGCCCTCGAGGAGGAGCGCCAAACCGTTAGGAGGTGGCGCAACCAGCTCCAATTCGAGACCAAGTTGGCGCAAACATGGCTGGCTGACGACAAGGAGTGGGTCAAAAGGGAGATGGCCCGGATGGAGTACTGGGGCCATCTGCTGGACGAGAGGGAAAGCATGTTGCGATCCCTTGACAACCAGTCCTGTGCCATCCACGAACAGGCCAATGATCGCCAGGAGAAGCTCAGCGCGATCCACGACAGCCTCGTCAAGCGCCGGGAGGCTCTTGAAGAGCGGGAGAAAAAGCTCGAGGATTAAGAGAAAAAACTCCTGGAGCTACGGGATGACGTCGTGAAGAGGGAGGAGGAGCTTGCTCATAGGCTGGATCTAGGTGACAAGAGCCTCGCCGAGCGCACCAAGAAGTTGGAGGAGCTCTGCGAGAGTGAGGAGAAGAAAGCCTGGCAGCAGGGACAAGACCTCACCAAGAGGGAGAATGAAGTTGCTGCCAGGGAGAAGAAAGTGCGAGGACAGGAGAGAGACCTAGTCGACCGTAAGAACAAGATCCACGTCCAGGAAGAGGATCTTGCCAAACTCAAAAGGCAAGTTGCTTAAAAGATTCAGTAGCACGCCAAATAGATGGAGCGCCTTGCCCGGGAGGGTTTGGAGCTTGCGGCGACCAAGAGGTCCTTGGAGGAGGTGCGAGGCTCAAGGGCTGAGGAGTCCCAACAAGTATGGGACTTCTTGGGCAAAGCCAATGATGCGCTGACACCGCTGGGTTTTAGTCCCATGCGTCCGGACGATCCAGAGCCGGAGCTGGACCAGGCGTTGAAGGCGTTGAGCTCGGCGGGCAGCAAACTCAACAAGATGGGCAATGTCATCGCGGATCAATTGGAGACTAAAGGGAAATCCCCTGCGCAGAACGTCACAGAGTACATGCTAACGTGCTACACAAGTCGGGATCCTCACTTACCATTAGATCCGGTGCTTGAAGGTCCCATCGAAGGAGAGGGAGATGCCGCCAAGGCCAGCGTGTCAGAGGTTGCCCAGAAGGTTGCATTGTTCTTTCGTAGGATCTAGGACTTTCTCCTTGTAGCTCCCACTTGTATCTTCTCTTCTTTTCTCCAATTTTGTAATCTCTTGTCCTCAAATGAATGAAATCCAAATTTATGAATTTCATTTTTCGTTTTCAACCTTTGTCTCACTTGGCCCCCTAGTAGATGTACACAATTTGATTGCGGACATGTACCCAGAGGATGTAACATTTTGTTGAAGACTTGAGTGCTTCGAACTTGTAGAGTATAGGTCTGAATTCGTCGATAGCAGGGCCCCCTGAGGTTGTTGGAGCTTAGTAGCTCCGGCATCGACCTTTATCAACGTGTAGAACATCGACAGCTAGTCGTCTAGGGTTGTCGGAGCTTAGTAGCTCCGACAACGTCCACTGTCAACACGTAGAGCGTCGACAGCAGACCCCATTAGGGTGTCCTTCTATCATCTTTCCTTCACATTGACGGCTGGCCCCTGGATTTGTCAGAACTTGGTAGCTTCGGCGACGCCTACTATCAATGTTTAAATCATCGACAGCGGGCCACCTTAGGGGATGTCGAAGCTTTGATAGCTCCGACATCATCCACCATCATCATGAGATCGTTATTTTTCCTGCACACTAATGTCAAGAAAAATAGTAAAATCCATTTCTTATCTATAACTCTCTTGCGGCTTACTATTCCCGAAAGAAATCTTTAGGTCGACCGTAATTCTATATACAATCAAGTGCATTTGCTTATCTTCTCTAGGTCCAATCGTTTTTTGGACCCACCTTACTCAGGCCTGCCGGGGTGTAGGTAGAGTGGCGTACTTAGGGTGCAGGACCAGGCTAAGTCGATAGCACACTTCGTACCTAGATTGGCTTGGTGTTCAGGCGAGTAGGCCATTCAACAATGTTAAGACACGAAAGAATTAACAAAGTGACTTGAATTATACATGAATTGTTCGAGCTAAAGTTTCTTGAGAATTGCACAACTTTGTTATAGACAAGAAAGAGAAAAATAAAAAGTATTGAGCCTGTACAAAATAAATGCACGCGGAGTCTATTTTCACATAATGATGTCTTTCATTATAGGTCCGGAGTACAGGGGAAACAAGTACACTCTTAGGGTATGAAACCAGGCTAAGTGTGTTACATTTCTTGTTTGACCCAGGGTAACTAGCTACAGTTTTAGTTCTGAGACTGTGTCAAGTGTTGCCTGAACCTTGCGGACCTTCCGGGAAAGGTCCGACTGTTCTCCCGAAGGAGCTACTCGACTCTGTACAATGGCGCTATAACATACATCATATGTAACTGCAAACTCACCCCCGTGATATTAAGCGTAGAACTTACGGAGGTGCTCAATGTTCCAAGGATTAGGGAGAGGTGTCCCATCCTCGGTTGCCAAGTGAACGCATCCGGGACGGGATACTTTGATCACTCGGAAGGGTCCTTCCCAACTGGGGGAAAGTTTGTTTAACCCTTCTCGAGTTTGTATTCTCCGTAGCACCAGATCGCCTTCTTCGAGCTGTCAGTTATGCACATGCCTTTGGTGATAACGCCGGAGCGCTTGGCGGTATCATGCATTTTGAACAGCTGCTCGACACTTTCCCTCTTCAACGAGGTCAAGGTCTTCACGCCGGAGCTGGTCCTGCGTGGCTTCGTCGAAGGTCCAGACCTGGAGTGACCCCAAGGTGATTTCCGGAGGAAGGACTGCTTCTGCTCCGTACACCAAGAAGAAGGGTGTCTCTCCAGTTGACCGGTTTGGAGTTGTCCTGTTTGCCCACAAGGTGGGTAGAAGCTCTTCAATCCAGTTGGCTCCATGTTTTTTCAGGCGCTCATATGTGCGCGTCTTGAGTCCTTTTAGGATTTTTGCATTTGCTCTCATAGCTTGTCCATTGCTCGCCGGGTGAGCTACGGAAGCGTAGCTGACTTGAATGCCGAGGCCTTCGCAATATCCTTGGAATGCAGAGCTTGTGAATTGGGTCCCATTGTCAGTTATGATCTTGTTTGGGACTCCAAATCTGCATACTATGGACTGCAAGAAATTGATAGCTGATTGCTTGTTTATTCTCACAACTGGAGTTACTTCCGGCCACTTGGTGAACTTGTTGATGGCAACGTACAGGAACTTGTAACCTCCGACGGCTCTAGGGAAAGGTCCCAAGATATCCATCCCCCACACAACGAATGGCCATGTAGGAGGTATCATTTGTAGGGGTTGAGCTTGTGTGTGAATTTGTTTCGCATGAAATTGGCATGCTTCGTATTTCTTCACTAGCTCGGTTGCATCTTGGAGTGCTGTAGGCTAGTTAAAACCATGCTGGAAGGCTTTACCGACCAACGTGCAGAAAGACGCGTGGTTCCCACACTCGCCTCCATGGATTTCCGTGAGGAGCTCGCGGCCTTCTTCCCTTGTAATGCTCCGCATTAGGACGTCGTTGGCACCACGCCGGTAGAGATCCCCTTCTACCAGTGTGTATCTTTTAGCCAATCTGACTATCCGATCCAGCAAATATATTATATTCAGGAAGGATGTTGTCTTTCAAGTAGCTCCGGATCTCCGAGATCCATGCATCGGAGCTAACTTGATCATTTGAGTCTTGCGTGCTGGGTTGCTCGGAGCTTCCTGCAGCACCTACGACCCTTGATGGATGCCATGGTAACAGGGCCATCAGGACCGCCAACTTCGAGGTGATGGTCTCGCCCCCTTCGCTCAGTTCGGCAGGCTGAGCTGTTGGTCTTGACAATCTCCGAACGAAGGTTCCGTCGGGAGCCGGAGCTCCGGTTGAAGCTTTCGTCGAGAGTTCGTCAGCTTCAACGTTGTTGAGACGCTAGACATGGCAAAGATCCAGGACTTCAAAGTCCTTCTGAAGCTTCTAGACTTCAAGTAGATATGCAGCTAGTTGAGGGTTGTTGCAGCAGCATTCACCTTTGACTTGTTTTATAATGAGCTGCAAATCACCCTTTACCAATAGCTGCTTGACACCATATGATAGTGCCACCTTGAGCCCATATATTAGTGCTTCATACTCCGCCATGTTGTTGGTCGCCTTGAAGGCAAGGTGAACCATGTATTTGACCTTCTCTCCGGTCGGAGCGAGGAGAAGTATTCCAGCTCCGGCCCCCTATTTCTGCACGGAGCCGTCGAAGTAGAGAGTCCAGTGAGGCTCGGTGAAGACCAAAACCTTAGGTTCCAGCTTCTGCTCACTGGAGCCCCTAGGATTTGATGGAGAGGGGGTCCATTCCGCCACGAAGTCTGCCAATGTTTGACTCTTGATCGCTTGTCTTGGGACGAATTCAAGATCGAACTCGGCCTATTCCGCTGCCCACTTTGCAATGTTCCCAGTAGAGTTGGGGTTATGCAAGATTGCACGCAGTGGATAAGAGGTTACCACTAAAATTTTGTGAGCTTGGAAGTAGTGACAGAGCTTCCTAGAGGCAATAAGGACTCCGTAGAGCAGCTTATGCACCTCTAAGTACCGAGTCTTGGCGTCATGAAGTACTTCGTTGATGAAGTACACTGGGCACTGGACTGTCCGGACCCTCCTGGAGGGGCCCGGAGCTTCCTCTTCATCAAACTGGATCCTCCCGGAGGGGTCCGAACCTTCTTCGGGGACCTCCAGGTTCTTGCTAGAAGAACCTGAAGCTTCTTCTGAATTGACCCGAACCTTCCCGAAGGGGTCCAGATCTTCTTGTTCAGCAACAATAACTCCTTCATTTGAAGGAGGTCGATCCTCTGGCGTTTCACCTCGAGGATCCGGGTCTGGGGGCTGGGACCCAGACTCGCCTTCAGGCAGCTCCGGACCCTCCCGGAGGGGTCTGGATTCCTGAACTGGGGATGGTTCTAGTCTTTCCGCAACCAGGACCATGCTGACAACTTCGTCAGTTGCCGAAATGTAAAGCAGAAGTGGCTCACCAGGATTCGGAGCTACCAAAGTTGGTAGAGTGGTGAGGAGCTGCTTTAGCTCTTGGAAAGCCTTTTTTGCTTCTTCAGACCATTGGAATGGTCCGTACTTCCTCAATAATTTGAAGAAGGGTAGCGCCCGTTCCGCCAGTCTTGAGATGAACCAGCTGAGGGTAGCTAGACATCCAGTCAGCTTCTGGACATCCTTGATGTGAGCTGGTAGCCGCATGTCTTCAATAGCTGTAATCTTTGCTGGATTCGCCTCTATTCCTCGGTGGTTCACCAAGAATACAAGAAGCTTTCCGGAGCTAACCCCGAAGACACACTTGTCTGGGTTCAGCTTCGTGCGAGTGATTCGCAACTTGTCGAAGACAGCTTGCAAGGTGTCAAGTAATGACTCCTTGTTCTTGATCTTGACGACAATGTCATCGACGTACACTTCCACTAGATCTCTGATGAGCTCTCCAAAAGTTTTGTACGTAGCTCGCACAAATGTTGAAGTAGTGTTTTTGAGACCGAATGGCATGGCAATGTAACAATATAATCCATCTACTGTGATGAAGGAAGTATGCTCTTCATCTTCCCTAGACATTCTAATTTGGTGATACCCAGAATATGCGTCTAGGAAACACAGTAATTCACACCCAGAGGTGGAATCCACTATCTGATCTATTCTTGGTAGTGGAAATGGATCCTTTGGACATGCCTTATTCAGTGTAGTGTAGTCAATACACATCCGAAGCTCCCCACTGGCCTTAGGTACAACGACTGGGTTTGCCAGCCATTTTGGGTGGAAGACTTCCTGGATGAATCCAACTTCGAGCAACTTCTTCACTTCTTTATTTATGAAGTTTTGTCGCTTTACTGATTGCTTCCGAGGCTTTTGATGTACAAGCCGAGCGTCGGGATAAATCTTCAGATTGTGCTCAATCACTTCCCTAGGGATCCCAGGCATTTGTGACGGTTGCCAGGCAAACATGTCGACATTAGCCCGGACGAAAGTGATGAGCGCGAGTTCCTATTTGTCGTTCAGACCTCCCGATATACGAGTGGTCTGAGTGGCATCGGAACCAATTTGGACAACTTTGACGGGAATGTCGGTGTCGCCGCTTGGTTGCACACGAGGTGCGGAGGTTGAGACTCGATGGCGAATGCTCAAAGGATTTGGAGCTTGCTCCTTTTCAGATTCTTCCTCCTGCGTTGTAGCAAGCGCGTGAAGTTCTTCTAGAGTAGTAACTCCAGCGGTGCGATCTCCGTGGATCTGGAGAACGCTTGAGGGTGTTGGAATATTCAACACCAAGTAGCCATAATGAGCAGAAGCCATGAATTTGTACAAGGATGGCCTGCCCAAGATGGCGTTGAATGGTAAGTTGATCTACGCCACATCGAAGACCAACTTCTCGGTCCTGTAATTCTCTCGAGTCCCGAAGGTCATCGGGAGAGTAATGGCCCCGAGTGGAGTGATGGCCCCCGGACCTACTGCGGAGAAAGGTCGGGAGGGGCGAAGATCCGAAGGTCGAAGCTGAAGCTTAATGGAGGCTTGAAGCTTATGAGGTTCAGCCCCGAACCTCCGTCCACCATCACGTGGTGGAGCTGGATGTTGTTGATGGTCAGAGATACCATCAGAGGAAGTTGACCACCTCCGATCATGTTCCGAGGGCAGTCTGAAGCATAGAAGGTGATGTCAGTATCCATCCACTTCCGATGAGGCTCCGCCCTGGCAGTGGGAGCTACAGAGGCCATGTCCCGCCGCATGGTCTTGAGGACACGTCGGGAGGTGATGTCCCACGAACCACCAAAGATGGTGTTCATGGTCTTTCAACGCTCGTTGTTAGAGACGTCGGAGTCGTCGTCGACGGAGGTGTAAACAACCTTCAAGACCCTTTTGGGGTCTTGAAAGCCTAACTCCTCTTCAGCCGGAGCTTCGTCGATTTTTTGTTTTCCTTCCATTTGATGGAAAGGAGCTTCTTCCCGACGCTTGTTGTAGCACTCAGCGAGGTTCTGGACCTCTCGACAACCTTCCAGGTTGTGCCTGTTCGTCTTGTGTATGGGACACCACATCTTGGAGCTGCCACCGTCTTTAGACGACGGTCGAGGTCGTTTCTCGGGGCGTGGCCCCCGACCACCCAGAGCTGCAGCAGCTGCAGCAGTAGGTGTGCCGACCGACAGCTTCTTCTTGCAGTTAGACTTTTTCTTCTTCTTACCACTCTCGGAGGTAGTGGCTTCACCCTTGGAGGGCTTTTTGTTAGCCTCCGGAGGTGGTTGAGAGTGCATTTCACGGCCCTCTGCAGCCTTGGCACATTTGTCTACCAAGCTGAAGAGTTCCGTGACGCTGGTGACTTCCTTAGTTGCCAGCTTCTCCATCATCTTCTTATCTCGAACGCCCTATCTGAATGCTACAATAACAGAAGCGCTTGAGATAGAAGGAATGGTATTTTGTATCTAGGAGAACCTCTGGATGAAAGATCGCAAGGACTCTCCCCCCTTCTGCTTTACAGCAAAAAGGTCCAGTTCCGTGCCTGGTCGGGTGTATGAGCTCCCGAAGTTGGCGGTGAACTGTTGGAACAGCTCCGCCCAACTGTTGATGGAGTCAGGCGGTAGGCTCATGAACCAAGAACTGGCGGTCCCAGTCAAAGCCACAGGGAAGTAATTGGCCATCACGACCTCATTTCCCCCAGCCGCAAGGATATCGGTAGTGTATATTTGGAGAAATTCAGCAGGATTGACTGTCCCGTCAAATTTCTCCAACAGGTGAGGCCGAAACTTCTGCGGCCATCTGACCATGCGTAGGTGCATGGCCAAGGCAGAACAACCTCCTCCTACTCCCTCAGGAGCAGGACTGTCCCGAGCCTCTCGCCTCTCGCGAGCACGCTCGATGTGGATGCGGCCATCCTGTTGTTGATAACGACGATCGAGCTCAGCCCGGAGGTCGTGAGTCGAAAGCCTCATTATCGTGTGAGTACATCGCACCCTGGAAGGCAGCGATGTTGCTTGTTGGGATGCAGCACGCATATTGTGCTATGAGGCGTGCAGACCGAGTCTGCCCGACAAGGTCCGATGCTGTGATTGGGCCCGCCCCGAGGGGGAAGGACCCTGATGGATGATGCGATCGGCTGCTGCTGCAACCAAATGATCCACATCAGCTCTCTGCTGCTCCATTGCACCCTGGGATGCTCCTGGAGGAGGTGGACGTTGGAGAAGAGCACGCGCAGTATGAAGTGCATGTTCAGGGTTGTTGTTTGCTGATGTAGTGATCGACACGAACGCCTCATCTCGCTGTCCAGCTTGATTCGCCGGTGCAGATGGTGGCGGTGGTGGCATGACTCCTGCTGGAGCCACAACACCTGTTGGCTGCTTCATGTTGGAGGGATTGCCTCCAGCAGGTTGCGCAACAGGGTTGCTGTTGGACAATCCAGTAGCAGAATTCACCATCCTTGAATCTCAGGCCCCCCTTCCTGGCGTGCCAACTGTCGGAGGGTGATTCTGGCAATTCTCCCGGTACTACCGTTGACAGCTCGTGGAGTTCTTAGTTCTGTTGTGGGCGCGCAGATATTCAGAAGAAGGTGACGATTTGACACAGGTATTTACGTGGTTTGGGCCACCTGAGCGTAATACCCTACTCCACGGGTGTGTTGCTGTTGTATTAAGCATCCAAGTGCTAGAGTGTCAGAGACTAGAGTGTCTTGAGCATGTATGGAAGAGTCTCCCCCGTGTATCGCTCAGCTAGTCCTTTTATAGTATAAGGACTGACCGTTACACCATCAGCCTGGCCCGACATATGGCCCTGGCGATTACTGATGTCTAATACACGATTAATGTACTTAATTACTCTTAATAGTGCAGTAATGTCCCTTAATGGTGGCGTTACTGGTACTAAGGGTCATCCGATCAGGTGTCATCAAGGTAGCATTAATGACACTTAATCGGGTCTTGAAGTCTTTAATTGTTCCTTGAAGGTCCGAGCCGTTGGAGGTCCACCAATCTGCCTGTTGAGGTTGAAGGTCCGACGGTTGGATGCGTGGCAGCTCCGGAGCTTACTGTCTTGGACGAGTAGGTCCGGTGCTGTTGTACACGTGTCGGTACTGGAGCTTCCCTATGTCGGGGGTTAGGTCTGGGGGTGCCACACAAGTATCTAGTCCGGAGCCTTCCCATATATGGAATGTAGCTCTGGTTTAATGATACACGTGGCGGCACTGGGACTAACCATAGAAGGGAGGAAGGTCCAGTTCTGTGTGACACGTGGGGCCTTTGGAGGTCTTCAACTCAGATAGGTGGAGTTCCTCTACACTCTTCGCGGTTCCAAGGGGTATTTGGTACGCAGGGTACCGACGCCCATCATGACCACGGTTCGCCTGGGGTAACAACCTCGACCTCTTCATCGGGGTGGACTCGGGCCCATTCGTCATTGACGGAGTATATTTTTGAAATGTGACCCTACTCTCGTTGCGGTTTCCATCCAAGCATCGCGGAGGCTTACTTAAGAAGGAAAGTATGCACAGTTTGGGGACTCTTTACGCTTTCGATCAAACTTGCATTCAAAGCCTCCCAAACTTCACCTAGCTTTCCTTTCCATTGCTCCACTTTGTCGTGATGGAGTTAGGTCTTCCCAAGAGCCGCATCCAGAGCAAGGACAATCTAATGAAGGTCCGGACCTTCATGGGATGGTCCAGCGACTCCTTCAACCACTTGGTCCATGCTGGCAAGCTCCCCTTCAAGAAGGAGCGCCACGGGGAGATGGTGTAATTTTAGGCGTACGCCATGGTGGGACTGATCCCAACATTCTCGACCTTCATCTTGATGTTGCTGTACTCCTACAACCTCCAACTGCATCACCTCGGCCCACACTCCCTTCTGCTCGTGGCCACTTTCGTCCACTTCTGCGAGATGTGGGTGGGCGTGCCTCCTTGCATCGAATTGTTCCGGACCTTCTTCACAGCTCATACCACCGGCAAGGGGACAGAGTTGCTTGGCTTCTATTACTTCGTGAAGCACAAGAACTGCCCCTTCAAGTACTTGAAGTCGTTCCTTTCTCGCAAATGGGACGACTGGAAGAAGGATTGAATTGTCATTGCAGTGGAGGAGCACGACTGGTTGGAGCTGTCCTGAGGACTCCCCGACATCGACACCGAGGCCTGGAACGTAGTTCTGAAGTTGTCAGATGCCTTTAACCCTGTCCTGACCAGGATCCGAGAATGCGTGGAGGGTGGAGTGACCCCCCAGATTGTCTTCGGAAATTTCTTGGTGAACAGATGGGCTCCGCTGAGGAAGAGGGAGAAGCTCACCTGGATGATGAGATGAGATTGAAACTATTTTGAAATACAACTTGGATGATGAAGCTTTAAAGCTCCATCTCAAGAAATTTCAGCATGGGCTTGTCAACGGCAACGCCTTAGCTCCGCCGGCTGCTTTCCTGCCCTTAAACATGATTCCAGAGATTAGCAGGGAGCTCCGGAGGAAGATGCCGGTGATAGACGTCCTTGGCGAGGTAGAAAAACTCTGTACCTCCAGGGTTATAATCCCCGGAGCTTCCGAGGAGGTGGTCGCCCCTGCTTCGAGCCAGAGGGTTGAAGACATTGGCAAGAGCAAGGGCAAGGAGCTAGCCGAATCTTTCAGCCGCAAAAGGAAACTGAAGCATGCTGATGGGAGGTCCGTTAGGTCTACTCCATCTACAACATCCCCTTCTCCCCGGTGAGGGAGATCTTCTGCGGCTACACCTTCTCCGGTGCAAGCATCCTCGAGAGGCACCAGTTCTGGACAGTCGACTCCGGTCCCGATGCCATCGAGGGGCTCTAGGTTCGGAGGTCCTTCCCGACCAAGGGAGACCTTGACTGGGGTAACACCAATGACGACGGCAGGATCCGGGCAACATTTCGGGGCTCCCTCCGTGAAACTCACCTAGAGGGGGGTGAATAGGTAATAATACCTGAAATGACTTAATCAAACGAGATTAAATTCCTGAGGTCGGACTTGTCTGGACAGTGTCGGGCTAGTCCGCTCAGCACAGGGTGAAAACCTAAAAACTTGGTTTCCACAAGTTATTTGCGGAATTTAAGTTCACCAAAGAGATAAGCAATATGTGGTAAACTAGTACAATTTAGATTGTGAAGTTACGAAACTTAGATCACAAGTTTTCAACAATGATTAATGTGAAGAGCAATATGAGCAATAAGAACCCTAATAGCAATACTAGTGATCACTAAAAGTAAAAGACAAGTGAGACAAGATTTATCCCGTGGTTCAGCTCCACGAAGAAGCCTACATCCATGTTGAGAAGTCCACACAAGGACCGGGTCTCACTTGACCCTTCTCTCACCAAGCGACCACGATGGCCGGCTTGGTTTCCACTATATCAATGGGTAATCACCAAGTTTGATGGGGTTGCTCACAAGTTGAGGCTCCCACAAATCAATACAATGAGGAGCACACGAAGCTCAACTCACACAAGCCACAAAACACAACACAATGTGCAAGATATCAAACCGAGAGCCAAAGCGCGATGATCTTCCTGTACTCTCCTCCCCAAACTCTAATCTCTTCAAGATTTGCTCTTAAGGGGTTAGTAGGACGATTAGAAGGCTTTGGAATGCTCTAGGAAGCTTGTGGCGGCGCTAGGGTTCAAGACTTGTTCAAATGAGGTCGGGGTCCCCTTTTTATAAGGGTCCCGAGCCCCTTCTGCTGACCTCAGCAGAAGGGCGGACTAGTCCGGCCTCTGGACCCGAACTAGTCCGGCCTTACGGGACCACTGACCTCTGGTCAGTTCCCGATAATTGCCACACTGCGCGGTGATCGTCACGCTATCCATCAAACTTCCAAATTCAAACGGTCACTAAACAACGGACTAGTCCGGTCCAAAACAAACGAGTCTGAAGTAGGACAGAAAGGTTTAGTCCATACCAAAACGGACTCAACTGGACTGGTACGGACTAGTCCGGCCACAGGGGGTGGACTAGTCTGGCCTACTAGGGTTTCTCTCGGATGATCTCACTAAGTCTCAAATGGACTGGTCCGTACCGAAAAAGCAAGTCCGAACTTTTTTAGAGAGCTTTGGTCCGTCCAAAAACGGATAAGTCTGGACTTCTCGGACTTAGCTCCAAATTCACTCAAATTCACTCCAAAGACGTTTGGTCCATCTCAAAACGGACTTGTCTGCCTGGCTGGACTAGTCCGGCCTTGAGGCCCGGACTAGTCCAGCCTCCTAGGGTTTCTCTCATTTTTGGCTTCTCACTTAGGTGTTTCACTAAACCACCACTTTGAGCCCTCTAGAATCATCTCATTGCACATGGTACATCCACCCTCTCGCATGACACGTCTCATATAAGCTCAACACCATAGAAACCCTAATTTCTACGCTTGAGTCTTTGATGCCTGTTTTATCCTTTTCCTTTTTGAGGGTTTTCATCACATTTCAATCCTTGTACATGTGCTTAAGATCACTTTAGCTCATTAGCCTCTTAATTGTCGTCATCAATCATCTAAAACCCACGGGGATGCCTCTTTTTGGTGATTGATGACAACACATTAAGACTTCAAAAACAAGGATAATAACTTGTTTTCATAACATGTATTTGTATGAGTGACTCCCCCTCAATGTATGCATCATGAGTAAGAAAGATTGAGAGAGTTCTCATACATATACACGTTACGGTGGGGTGCCTAAGTGATGTGTTCATAAAGTGTGATAAGGCAACGATTATGCAAGATGAATACATGTAAACGAGACAACACATCACAATTTTTGGCAGGTTATATGAATACATAGATTAAGTCTTACAATACAACTTGAAATGAGAGTTTAAAACATAAGTCCTTAATAGATTAAATACTCTCTTACTAATAACTAGATAGAGACTCTCAAACTCTCCCACTCAATCTCTCCCCCTATCTAAGTGCCCCATCCACTAATCTCTCCCCCTTTGGCATCAAGCCACCACAAAGGAAAAGAAGAGAGGAAGAGCCCTCAGGTCTACTCATCATCGGAGTCGTCATCGTCATCGCCTCCTTGGCGCCCGCTGTCGCTCTTCGTGGCCTCCGGGTCAACATTGGCATCATCATCGTCGGTCGGGG
Organism: Tuctoria greenei; assembly: GCA_036927565.1. Lineage (NCBI taxonomy): Eukaryota > Viridiplantae > Streptophyta > Magnoliopsida > Poales > Poaceae > Tuctoria > Tuctoria greenei. The sequence continues at coordinate 18,401,419 of JAYESD010000003.1, forward strand.
ACGCGGTGGAAGTCCCATCTTCACCAAACTGAGCGAGCTCCTCGGTAGTGAACTCCGATAAAGAAGTGAGCTCACCATCACTCTCCTCGACGGGAGACATAGGAATGTCCAGCTTGTCGCACATCGCCTTGAGATACTTCTCGTTGCGATGCTCCATGCGACGTTGCCGAATTTCCGTCTTTCGGCAAGAGGAGAAAAGAGCTTTAAAGCATTTTAAGAATCCACTCCCGCATTGTGACGAAGGCGGAGGTGGTGGAGGAGATGGCACAAAGCGAGAGGAAGAAGTGGGAGGATTCACATTCTTTCTCCTAGGAGCAGCTGGCTCTAGAGGAGGGAGTTGAGGTCAAAGCCTCTAGTGAATTATGTCTTTCTTGAGAGTGAATTCAGAGATCTTCTCAATCATGTACATAATGTACGGAGCGTATCCACATGATCGGTTGGGAGTATGGTAGATGTTAAAGATGTCGTCGAAGATGTAGTCAACCACGTTGAAGCGGACATCTCCATCAATGAGGACCATCAAGTGCCTCAGATTCCCTTGAATTATCCCCGCATCTCCATCCTTGGGGGCAATGGTCTTCTTGAGCACCCTATTGAGGACACTGTAGAAGGGCTTGATGTTCCTTATGTGCCCCGCCTCAAAGGGTACATGGCTAGGATACATGTCTCTAGGGTATCGCGATCAATTGGCCTCAAGTTGGAGATGATGACTTCATTGTCCACTTGATCCTCTAGGTCAAGCAGCTGAGCAAACTTCCAGTAGGTGGACATGCAGGAGAAGACATCCTCAAGGGGCCTATGGGTTGAGAGGCACCCTTCTTGACCTTGCTAGCAGCCTTCTTGGCCACTATCACCCTCTTCTTAGGTGCATCATCGACCGGGGCCTTTCCCTTATCCTTGGAGGACCTCGCCTCTTGGGCTCTAGCATGATCCCCCAATGTCACAAGCCTCTTTTTCCTTGGGGCTGCCTCGGCTGCTGCAGAGTTGTGTGCTTCTTGCTGTGTCTGCTTTGCTCTCTTTGATGCAAAGTAAGCAACAACCATTTCTTGATCCTCTCGTTGCCTCCGGCGATAAAGAGCTTGTTTCTCCGCTTCGTTCTTGGAGTCGGAAGGTGGCACATACTCATTATCCGACATGGTTGCTGATAAAAGAAGCAAGGGAATGTGTATGAGTCCAAGGAGTCAAGATAAAGTGGTAGAATTCACATAATCGATCAAGGTTAGGGTTTTCACTGTGTAATCTGGACTTGTCCGCCAAGGGGCCGGACTAGTCTGTATCAAACCGGACTTGTCCGCCCTGAAGCCGGACTAGTCCGATTCACACAGCAAGAACCCTAATCTAGAGAAATTTTGTGAAAACTACGGATCCTACCACAGAAATGGAGGTACATGATCACAATGATGTGCACAACAACATTTGTGAAGAGGTTTCTATCAATAGACCTAAAAGAATTGAATTTTGGAGATTTTGGGTTAGGTCAAGAATACCTCTTCAAATCTTCGATTCGAGGAAATGTGGGTGAGGAATCGGCCTCCGATGCTTGGGGAAAGGTTCCTAAGCACCTTAGGGCTTCAATCCACCGATTGGAGTCAAGATTTTGTGGTTGGAATCGAAAATCGCCGAAGAGGGGGCAGTTTTCGAGCGTTTTTGGAGAGAGAGAGTTTGAATGGAAGTGGAGAGGTCGAGGGCTCCCTGGAGAGGTTGAGTCCCCAAGGGACGGACTGGTCCGGTCAGGGACCCGAACTTGTCCGGCTATCAGACTGGGTCTGGACTGTTCTGAGCCATCGGACTAGTCCAGTCAGGGGCGGACTAGTCCGGTTCTAAGGCTGAAAACTCATATATATTGAGTTTTCAGTGGAGATTTGATCCTTTTGGACCATATTTCACAAAAGATCTTTGTAAACATGGTCAGTAATCAATCAACAATCAAACTATGACCATGATTCACAAGGATTCAATAATTTCAAAATAATTTGTAGAAAAATCGAGGAGGATGAGTTTTTCGCAAGCATGTGTGAATTTTGAATGTGAAAATCAGATGTGCAAGATTCAAGCCACATTTATAGAATCCAAGATATTAAGCTCACTCCTAAGTTCACAAAATCTTTTCTCATCTAAGGGTTTGGAAAATATATCGGCCAATTGTTTATCGGTTGTCACATGGGAAATTGCAATGTCTCCTTTGATGGAGTGATCTCTCAAGAAATGGTGGAAAATATCAATGTGCTTCGTCCTTGAGTGTTCAACTGGATTGTGGGCTATTTTGATGGCACTCTCATTGTCACATAGGAGAGGGATATGGCGCAAGTTTATGCTATAGTCTCTAAGAGTTTATTGCATCCAAAGAAGTTGTGCGCCACAACTTTCGGCGACAACATACTCCGCTTCGGCTATGGAAAGAGCAATGGAGTTTTGTTTCTTTGAGGACCAATACACTAGAGATCTACCAAGGAATTGACAAGTTCCTGATGTACTCTTCCTATCAACTTTGCACCCCGCATAGTCCGCATCAGAATAACCAATGAGGTTAAACTTAGAGCCCTTGGGGTACCAAAGTCCTAGGCTTGGTATGTGAACCAAATATCTAAGAATTCTCTTAACGGCAGTCAAATGACACACCTTTGGAGCGGCTTGAAATCTAGCACACATACACACACTAAGCATGATATCGGGCCTAGATGCACATAAGTAAAGCAATGATCCTATCATGGAACGATATAACTTTTGGTCCACACTTGGACCATCTTCATTGAGATCGAGATGCCCATTGGTTTCCATAGGAGTCTTGATGGGTTTGGCCTTGTCCACGTCAAACTTCTTGAGTATATCTTGTGTGTACTTGGTTTGACTAATGAACGTGCCTTCCTTGAGTTGCTTTACTTGAAAACCTAGAAAGAACTTCAACTCCCCCATCATGGACATCTCAAATCTTTCCGTCATTATCTTAGAAAACTCATCACAAAAAGCTTTGTTAGCAGAACCAAATATAATGTCATTGACATATATTTGGCAAACAAACAAATCATCATTGAAATGCTTAGCGAATAAAGTATAGTCCGCCTTCCCAATTTTGAAACCATTTTGAGTTAGAAAATCTCTAAGGCACTCATACCAAACTCTAGGAGCTTGTTTGAGTCCATAAAGAGCCTTACGCAATTTGTACACATGATTTGGGAATTCTTCATCTTCAAATCCGGGGTGGTTGCTCCACATAAACCTCTTCCTTGATTGGACCATTGAGGAATGCGCTCTTGATGTCCATTTGATATAGCTTAAAATCCTGGTGAGTAGCAAAGGCAAGTAATATATGAATTGATTCAAGCCTAGCTACGGGAGCAAAGGTTTCTTCGAAATCCAAAACTTCGACTTGTGAATACCCTTTGGCCACAAGTCATGCCTTGTTCCTTGTAACCACCCCGTGTTCATCTTGTTTGTTGCGGAACACCCATTTGGTGCCTACAACATTCGCATTAGGTCCCTTCACAAGCTCCCATACTTGATTTCTTTCGAAGTTGTTGAGCTCTTCTTGCATGGCCATCACCTAATCCGGATCTTGTAGTGCTTCTTCAACCTTGTGGGGCTCCAAGGAAGAAACAAAAAAATAATGTTTGCAAAAGTTTGCAACACGATATCGAGTAGTTACCCCTTGGAGATGTCTCCAAGTATATTGTCAACGGGATGGTCCCGTTGGACACTTTGGTGCACTCTTGGGTGTGGCGCTTGAGGTCTTGAGTCATCATCTTGGTTTTCCTCATCCTCATTATCTCCCTCTTGATTGATGCCTCCATTTTCATCTTCTTGGAGCGCATCTTGGGGAACTTGATCTTGATCACTTGAGGAAGAGTTTGCTTGATGTGTAGGATGGTCACTTGCATCTTGAGGTTGTTCTTGTGGTTGTATATCTCTAAGTGCCATCCTTCCTATCACCACTTGTGGAGCTTCTTCTTGATCTAGCACATGATGATAAACTTGCTCCACTTGGGAGACATTAGTCTCATCAAACACTACGTCATGTGCTACTTCAACAATTCCGGAGGATTTGTTAAAGACACGATAGGCGTAAGTGTTTGAGTCATAACCGACTAAGAAACCTTCATCGAACTTAGAAGCAAACTTCGAAGTCCTAGGCTTCTTGTTAAGAATGTAGCATTTGCTCCCAAAAAACACGAAAGTAAGAGATGTTGGGCTTGTTACCAGTTAGGAGCTCATACGACGTCTTCTTAAGTATGCGGTGAAGATACAACCGATTTATGGCATGGCAAGCGGTGTTGACTGCTTCCGCCCAAAACCGGTCCGACGTCTTGTACTCATCGAGCATGGTTCTTGACATCTCAATTAAGTTCCTATTCTTCCTCTCGTCCACTCCATTTTGTTGAGGGGAGTAGGGGGCCGAGAACTCATGCTTGATGCCTTCTTCATCAAAAAAATTCTTCAACTTGAGTATTCTTGAATTCGATGTTGTTGTCACTCCTTATGGTCTTGATACTCAAGGAGAACTCATTTTGAGCTCTCTTCAAGTATCTCTTGAGAACACCTTGAGTCTCGCTCCTGTCATGCAAAAAGAATACCCAAGTGAAACGTGAAAAGTCATCAACAATAACAAGACCATATTTGTTACCACCAATACTAATGTAGGCAATTGGACCGAAGAGATCCATGTGTAGAAGATCCAATGGTCTTGATGTTGTCATAATGTTCTTGTATGGATGTGGTGCTCCAACTTGCTTTCCGGCTTGACATGTGCTACATGGCCTATCCTTTTCAAACACAACATTCTTTAAACCATGCATTTGTTCGCCCTTAAGGAGTTTTTGCAAATTTCTCATCCCAACATGGGCTAGCCTCCTATGCCACAGCCATCTCATGTTAGTTTTTTCCATTAAGAATGTATCAAGTTGGGCTTTATCCGTGGAGAAATCCACAAGATAGAGCTTTCCCTTGAGTACACCCTTAAAGGCAATTGAGCCATTGCTTCTCCTTGTGACGGTCACACCCTCATTAGTGAATAAACAATTATAACCTTTGTCATATAGTTGTGAAATGGACAAGAGGTTATAATCAAGTGAATCAACATGTAAAACATTTGAAAGAGTGTGATTAGGGGATATAGCAATTTTATTGGTGCCAAGGATTTTTCCTTGGCTATTGTCCCCAAAATAGATTTCTTCACTTGGATCTTCATTTAGCTCATACTCCACAAATATCTTCCTCTCTCCGGTCATATGACTTGTGCATCCACTATCAAGAACCCACTTGGTTCCACGGGAGGAGTATGCCTACAAGAAAGATTTAAGCCTTGGCTTTAGGTACCCAAGCGATGTTGGGTCCTTTGATGTTAGTCAAGAGGCACTTGGGCACCCACACACAAGGTTTGGGACTCTTGCGGTGTGGCCCAACATACCAAGCATATGCCTTCCAAACTTGTTCCTTAATAAAACATATGATGCATCGAAGTCATGGAACAATGGATGAGGTTCTTTCTTAGACATTTTGGGTGAAGTAGCAATGTTCTTCCCATTGTTGTTGTATGAGCCTCCTTTGACAAAAACAATCAAGTCTTTGCCATTCTTGGGAGTTTTGGCATTTTGCCTCATCTCCCTAGAATAACCAAGACCATCCTTGACAAGGGGATGTCTTGTGTTGGTATATGCACTACGTGCATATGCCACCTTCTCCTTATCAAAGATGCCACCCTTTGGTGCTTGATTGGTTTGTGCCAACTTAAGCTCATCTTTAAGCTTTATGATTAAGTTTGAGCATTTACAAGGTTGAGATGCTTCGGATTTAATATTTGTGGATGGTGAGCTTGTAGAGGAAGAAGGTGCACTGACCTTGAGAGACTTCACTTGCGTCCCAAGGATCTTGTTAGCTTGTGTCAAACTAACAAGTTCATCCTTGAGCAAAATTGTAGTGTTCTCAAGGTTTGAGCAAGTTTCCTTGCTCAAAGCGAGTTCACGCTCAAGTGCCTTGCTTCTTTCTCTTTCAATCTCCAAGAGCTCCTCAACCTCTTGACATCTCTACTTTTGTTGGATGAGCATGTCCTCTTGACGGTTGATGAGTTCTTCCTTCTCAAATATTTCTTCCGTTAACAATCTCAATCTTTTCAAAGTGCTTTTACTCATGTCTTTAAGCATATGCTCATTTTCACTACTACTATCAAAATCATCAAGAGAAGAAGTTGAAGAAGAGGATTTAGATTTAACCTTCTTTCTTCCCTCCTTGTGTAACACCCTCATTTTCATGCATCGTGCCCTACATACACTCATATACATGTTTAACATTAACCCACAACAAGATGAACGAGTTTAAAATTGATTTGGAGCATTTAAAATCGATTTGGAGCAAAACCGCACTTAAAACGCAGGAAAGTGCGGACTAGTCCGATTTTTGCTACGGACTAGTCCGATTTTGCCTCTGGAAACCTTCGGACTTGTCCGATTTTGTGCGGACTAGTCCGTTATTCCATGAATCCTTGAAAAATTTGCTAAGTCCCTGGACTTTTCTGGACTAGTCCAGTGTTCCAGCGGACTTGTCCGTTTTTCTCTCTGTTCAAAGTCGGACTTGTCCGATCTTTGGCCACACTTGTCCGATTTTCTCTCTGGACGACTTCGGACTAGTCCGGTCCTTTCCGGACTTGTCCGATATTTCGTGACTCCAAGATGATCTTTTGTTTTACAACTTGTTTCTTGGGTTTCACATTAAGTGGGCCTAGGGATGTCGTGCCTAGCTCTTTTAGAGCCCATGTGGGACTCTAAACCGGCCTCTACTCATCCCAAAACTCAAAATCCATCTAACCCTAGCCTCCACCTCTATATAAACAACCCCACCCCTTGGATTGACATATATTTGCTACTTTTCCACCCATACAAACCCTAGTTCGTGGGGAGCCACCATCAAGGAGGGAGGAGAAGATCCCAAGCAAGAAGAAGAAGAGGAGGAAACGAAAGAGAATCAAGATCTCCACCAAGTTTTGTCCTTCACCACCAATTCGTCTCCAAGTTCATCACCAACCCTAGATCATTAAGATCCAAGTGTTACCTCCAAGTTTCTTGATTCATTGGAGTTCTAAACACCTGGTATACCTTCTATTCTCTTTTCCTTACATGAATCCAACCCCTAATCTCCAAATTCACGTCGATCTAGAAAACCCTAATCTGCTGATCTCGCGGAGTGCGGACTTGTCCGGTCCCTAGCGGACTAGTCCGATCTTCCTGGTTAAATTGGGTTGAATTAATTCTAAAATTTTATCTAATCAAATCCAAACCTGTATAAACTTGTTAAAATCTATTAGAACTAGTTAGTGATCATTAAAAGCAATCTAGTAACAAGTTCTACCTTGCATTTGCATCAATCATGCATGTCATGTCATATTGAGTAATATTGTGCACTTTTTGATTGTGTTCCTTGTCTTGTATGTTTATTGTGTGGATTAGACGGATTTGCGCTAGAAAGTGCCGCGGAGGATCTCCAACACCAAGAGTTTGAAGGCTTTGATCCTAATCAACAGCAAGAGCAAGGCAAGTGTCCTTGAAGCATATTGATCTTGTTTTAAAATAAATGTTTTGTTTGCAAAATTGCATGCTTGTGTCAATTTGATGGGAACCCTATGATAGGAAGTTTACTAGGATTGTTTAACCACCCTTGTCACCTGGAATTATGGTAGAGAGTCGGGATGGACTTTTTACTTTTTGCTTCGCTTAATCAATTGGGATGGGAAACAATTATACCACTCAATTTAATTATGCATTGATGAGATTATGATTAACATGAACCGGTTTAATATGATATGGTAATGGGTGATCTAAGCAAGCCTGGTATGTGGACGGGTTGGATGTTATGGTGGTTTTGCTTGCTTTAGATCTAAGGACCGGTTCATGCGAGAATAAGCCAGGACTACAGTGCCACCACGAGGCCAAGTATGGGTGCGGCGTAGCTGATTAATTAGGGCTTTGCTAGTGCTGTTTGGACCATTGTGGATGCTCGGGGAAGGGGTAGTCGGATTGGGTTTGTTGATGATTGGTGGGACTACCCTGGGATCCAAATGGCTCAAGAGGGGGCCCTTGGTTGAAGATGTGCTCTGCGGGAGACATCGCCACCGGTGAAACCTCAGTGGGGTCTAAATAGGCTAGTAATCCCTTTGTAAAGGCTATTTTGTGATCTCTTGACCACACACCAATGGAAGTGTGTAATATGACCGACGGGTCATGGGCATAATGGAGATTCTTAGTCATCGAAAGATGATGAAATCACAAACACGTGGGTAATGAGGTACAAACTCTGCAGAGTTAAATAAAACTATCATGATAGCCGTGCTCCCAGTTATGAGCACCTGGACAACTTCCATGACTAGAAGGTACTTGGTATTGGGATGGTATTTGGGATGGTTATGGTTGGTATTATGGTTACAGATTTATTTCTGGTATTGAATATAGTTATTGGAAAATGGTGAAATCTGGAATTATTGATGATGGTAATGAATTCAGATTTGGTATTATGGTATTACTTATGATTATGATGGGTTTATTTCACATACATATAATATATTGCTTTTCAAATGTTTTTAATGTACTTTTCAGCACTTAACCATTATTATTGTCGACATTTGAATAAGCCACATGTCATACTTTCCACACTTGCTGAGTACGATATGTACTCACTCTTGCAATCCCCCACCCAATAGTTGCAGGTCAGGATTGGGAGTTTAATGGTGATAATGCGGAGTTCTAGGCCGCGTCTACCGTCAATTTTGCCTGTGGTGTTATTGGAGCTGCGCTATACCCTATTGCTTATGCTGCCTAGCTGTTTAGTTTGCTTAATTAGTTTATTTCCGCTGCATTAGTTGAACTTGTCATGAATATTCATTAGAGGTTGTATTCGAGGATAATATGGTTTGTGTAATAAAATTTGATAATTAATCTTGTTCTGTGTTAATTTTCTGTATACTCCCTTGTGATTGCACTCGCATATGTGTGATGAACATCCTGGGCACACATATGCGTTAGCTTGGTTCATTTTTCGGAACCGGGCGTCACACCTTGGCCATGAGACAAGTTGCCTTTGAAGTCTCCAAGTTTGGGAAGATCTTGTTCTCCGTTGTTGTCTTCTTCATAGCAATGGTTGCTATCTTCTCATCTTCATCGGAGGAGGATTCCTCATTTTAATCCCACTCCTTTCCAAGGTGGGAATGTCCGGATTGCTTCTTCTTCTTGAAGTACTTCTTCTCTTTGGACTTGCCCTCCTTCTTATTCTTGTTTTCTTCATGTGGACAATCCACAATGAAATGGTCATACTCTCCACAATTGTAGCAAGCCCTCTTTGATCTTGTTTTGGGCCTGTCTTTGCTCTTTCTTTCATTTTTGTAGCTCCCCTTCCTTCTTCTAAACATCCTCTAGTTGTTGATGAAGAGAGCTTCTTCCTCATCAGTGTCGGGACTCTCCTCATCACTCTCTTCCTTTTCTTGTGATCTTGAGGACGTTGCCTTGAATGCAACATCCCTTTTCTTGGAGGAGGAGGAAAGTTTTTGTAGATCATTGTAGAACATTGCTTCTTGCTCCATCATCTCATGGTTGATGATCCTCCCTAGCACTTCTTCGGGAGTCATCTTGTGGAAGCCCGAACTTTCACGAATTAGTGAGCAAAGAGTGACGTTTTGAGGCACGAATGCTCGAATCATCCTCTTTACCACCTCGTGGTCGGTCCACCGGGTGCTTCCATATGACCGACTCTTGTTGATGAGAGTCTTGAGGCGGTCATACATATCTTGGGGAGACTCACCCTCCATGATGGTGAATCTCCCAAGCTCTCCTTCGATCATCTTGATCTTTGCCTCCCTAATGATGCGGTTGCCTTCGTGCGCCGTCTTGAGGGTATCCCATATATCCTTGGCAACCTCCAACCCTTCAATGCGGTTGAACTCCTCTCAAGTCAATGAGGAGGTAATCACTCCAATGGCTTGAGCATTGCGATGGAGGAGAACAGCTTGTTCCGGAGTGATGTCTTCCTCATTCTTCGGAAGATGAACACCTGTCATAACAATTTGCCACAAGCTAGGGTGTAAGGAAATGAGGTGCATCTTCATATTATGCTTCCACATGGAGTAATTGTTTCCATCAAACTGAGGAGGTTTGCCAATGGGAATTGATAAATAATGATTGCTCATGGTTAGTTGCTCATAATTATAAGGATACCGAGAGTAGTCTTGTGAACTACTCCCATTGTCGACGTTGGTCGCGACAATTGGCATGACCTCCTTCTTGGGCACGTTGATCTTCTCATGTAGCCGTGCCTTGAGCTTCCAAACTTCTTCGTCGTCGTTTGGATCATCTTGAAGAACATCGACGTTCTTCATCTTGGTGTCATCGACGACCACCGGAACTTCGTTGTCACCCCTACCGGTCATTTCTTCTCCGAGTTGTTATACTCTTTTGGAGAAGCCTGCTCTAATACCAATTGAAAGTCGCCTAGAGGGGGGTGAATAGGAAATAATACCTGAAATGACTTAATCAAACAAGATTAAATTACTGAGGCCGGACTTGTCTGGACAGGGCCGAACTAGTCCACTCAGCACAGGGTGAAAACCTAAAAACTTGGTTTCCACAAGTTATTTGCAGAATTTAAGTTCACCAAAGAGATAAGCAATATGTGGTAAACTAGTACAATTGAGATTGTGAAGTTAAGACACTTAGATCACAAGTTTTCAACAATTATTAATGTGAAGAGCAATATGAGCAATAAGAACCCTAATAGCAATACTAATGATCACGAAAAGTAAAAGACAAGTGAGACAAGATTTATGCCGTGGTTCAGCTCCACAAAGAAGCCTACATCCACGTTGAGAAGTCCACACAAGGAACGGGTCTCACTTGACCCTTCTCTCACCAAGCCACCACGATGGCCGGCTTGGTTTCCACTATATCAATGGGTAATCAACAAGTTTGATGGGGCTGCTCACAAGTTGAGGCTCCCACAAATCAATACAATGAGGAGCACACGAAGCTCAACCCACACAAGCCCTAAAACACAACACAATGTGCAAGAGATCAAACCGAGAGCCAAAACGCGATGATCTTCCTTTACTCTCCTCCCCAAACCCTAATCTCTTCAAGATTTGCTCTTAAGGGGTTAGTAGGACGAGTAGAAGGCTTTGGAAGGCTCTAGGAAGCTTGTGGCGGTGCTAGGGTTCAAGACTTGTTCAAATGAGGCTGGGGGTCCCCTTTTTATAGGGGTCCCGAGCCCCTTCTGCTAACCTCAACAGAAGGGCGGGCTAGTGTGGCCTCGGGACCCAGACTAGATCGGCCTTACGAGACCACTGACCCCTGGTCAGTTCCCGACAAATACCACACTGCGCGGCGCTCGTCACGCTACCCGCTAAATTTCCAAATTCAAATGGTCACTAAACAACGGACTAATCCGGTCCAAAACAGACGAGTCGGAACTAGGACAGAAAGGTTTAGTCCGTACCAAAACAGACTCAACTGGACTAGTACGGACTGGTCCAGCCACAGGGGGCGACTAGTCTGGCCCAATAGGGTTTCTCTCGTATGATCTCACTAAGTCTCAAACGGACTGATCCGTACCGAAACGGACAAGTCCGAACTTTTCCAGAGAGCTTTGGTCTGTCCAAAAACGGACAAGTCCGAACTTCTCGAACTTAGCTCCAAATTCACTTAGATTCACTCCAGAGACGTTTGGTCTGTCTCAAAATGGACTTGTCTGCCTAGTGGGACTAGTCCGACCTCCTATGATTTCTCTCATTTTTGGCTTCTCACTTAGGTGTTTCACTAAACCACCACTTTGAGCCCTCTAGAATGATCTCATTGCACATGATACAACCACCCTCTCGCATGACACGGCTCATATAGGCTCAACACCATAGAAACCCTAATTTCTACGCTTGAGTCTTTGACGCCCATTTTATCCTTTTCCTTTTTGAGGGTTTTCATCACATTTCATTTCTTGTACCTATGCTTAAGATTACTTTAGCTCATTAGCCTCTTAATTGTCGTCATCAATCATCCAAAACCCATGGGGATGCCCCTAATGCCGGACCACAGGGGAGAAGTTGAAGATGCACCGCTAGCAACAGCGTCGTAGGCTGAGGCACCAGTGCGGGAGGTGGAGATGTCGGAAGCTCTGGCGTTTGAGCCAGAGGTTACCGAGGCTCCAGTTCCTGCACCAGAAGTTGTTGCGGGGCCGGTGCTGCCAGAAGCCCTGGCACTTGAGTCGGAGGTTGTTGAAGCTCCAGCGGCTGAACCAGAGGCGATTGAACCCCCGACCACTAAATTGGAGAGGGTCGAAGCTCTGATCTCAAAGCCAGTAGTTGTTGAAGGTCCGGCGGCTGAGCTGGAAATGCTTGAAGCTCCGGTTGCTGAACCGGAAGTGGCTGATGTACCAGCGCCTGAGCCGGCGGTAGTAGAGGCACCGGGTGAAGCTCCAACTGTCACCCCGGAGGTAGCTGCTCCGGAGGTGTCCGGTCCAGAGCCGGAGCACCATAAAGAATTGGCGGCAGGCTTTCCACCCATAGAGCCAGCAACTGAAGACCCGGAAGCAGTACCTTCGACTTCTGCTCTGAAGGTGGAAGTTCCCGCAGTGGGATCTTCCTCAATAGTAGCTAAGGAGCTCCCGGTGGGCAGCCCTAGTGCCGCAGAAGCTCAGGGAACCATGCTTGTAGAGTGAGACCCTATTTTTGTTATGGAGGATCCCCTGGAGCCAGCGAAGTTGACCGCAGCAGGCCTGGAGCCTATCCCCTTGGCGTTGTCCATAGACAATGCCTGCTCAAGCCTCAGACAAGTTCAGCTTGCCTTTGATCATGAGAACAAGGTCCTTGAAGAGGAGTGCCACACCTTGAGGCGTTGGCGCAACAAGCTCCATTTTGAGACCAGACTTGCTTAGACGAGGCTTGCTGATTAGAAGGAGTGGATCAAGAGGGAGACGACCCAAATGGAATATTAGGGCATGTTGCTGGAGGAGAAGGAAGCCACCATCAGGGCCCTCAATGCTAATTCTCGGGATATTCTCGAGCGTGCTAAGGAGAGGAGTGATGCTGCTGATGAGCGTCACGAAAACCTCACTGCACTGAATGAGATTCTCCAGAAGCGTCGGGCGGACCTTGATGCGAGAGAAGAAAAACTCCTGGAGCAACAGGAGGATGTTTTGAAGAGGGAGTAGGTGGTCACCTAGAAATTGACATTGGATGAGCAAAATTTGGCAGATCGCACTAAGAAGTTGGATTTGTGGAGTGAGGAAGAAAAGGAGAAGTACTGGAGGCTAGGGCAGGAGCTCTCGAAAAGAGAGGCTGATATTGCCGCCAAAGAAGGGAAAGTGAGGGGCAGGGAGAAGGACCTAGCCAAATGGCGGAACCACATGCACCTCCGAGAGGCTGAGCCAACCAACTGCGAAAAGCAGGTTGCTGAGAATATGCAGCAACATGCCAAAGTGGTGGGATGCCTCGCTCGTGAGAGTTCGGAGCTAGCGGACGCCCGGAGGTCACTGGAGGAGCTACGGAGCTCAAAGGCAACTGAATCCTTGATGGTATGGGACTTTCTGGGACATGCATACAGGGCCCTTGTGCCTCTTGGTTTCAGTCCAGTACGTCCGGAGGACCCAGCGCAGGAGTTGGACCAGACACTGATGGCGCTTGGCTCTGCCAGAAGTAAACTTGACGCAATGGGTAATGTCATCACTGATCAACTAGAGACAGAGGGGAAATCTCTGGCTAAAAACGTCACCGAGTATATCTTGGCATGTTACAAAAGTCTAGACCCCCAGTTCTCTCTCGATCCAGTCTTTAAAGGACTCATTGCCGAATAGGAGGATGTCGCCAAAGCTAGTGTCCAAGAGGCTGCTGAGAAGGTTGCTTCGTTTTTCCACAGGACTTAGATCCTCCAGTAGCTAGGACCTTTTCCTTTTGCCCTTTGCTATAATCCCAATTTTGTAATCCAGTACTTTAAATTAATGAAATTCACTCTTTTTGCCATGAATTTCACTTTGTCTTCAATATACTATGCTCTATCTTGCTGGCCCCATGCTGGCCCCCTGGTATACGTGCACAATTTGAGTGTGTACATGTACCAAAAGTATTTGACAGTATGGTGATGACTTGAACGCTTTGAACTTGTATATTTTAGGTCCGAAGTCTTTATCTCCGATACGTCGACGGCTGGCCCCCTAGGGCTGTCGGAGCTTGATAGCTCCGACGGTACCCACTATCAACATATAACACGTTGATGGTGGCCCCCCTAGGATTTATTGGAGCTTGATAGGTCCGGTAGCTCCGAATGTCAACGCACAAATCATCGACGGCAGACCCCCTGGGGTTGTCGGAGCTTTGTAGCTCCGACAGCACTCACTGTCAACATATAAAACGTCAATAGCGGGCCCCCTTAGAGGATGTCGGAGATTAGTAGATCTGGCATCGTCTACCATCACTATGAGTTTCTTTTTCTCCTGCACATTAGAGACAAGAAAAGAATAAAATTCGCCCTCTTGTCTATAAATTGTTTATGACTTATCGTTCTTATTTGAGTTTTAAATCCAAAGAAACTCGATATGTTAACAAGCATATTGATGTAATCTCCCCAGATCTGTATGCTTTTTTAGTACTCACTCTACTGAGGCATGCCGTGGTGTAGGTAGAGTGGCGTGCTTACGGTGCAGGACCAGACTAAGTCGATAGCACACTCCGAAACTATGTTGGCTTGGCGTTTGGGCAAGTAGACTATACAACATGTTAAGATCCAAAAAGATCAACAATATAACTTGTAACACATACGAATAGCTTGGAAAAAACTGAAAAAAGAATTGCACAACTTCATTATAGACAAGAAGGATAAAAAATAATTTGATATATCGAGCCGTACAAAAATAAATGCACGTGGAGTCTGTTTTCACACAACAATGTCTTTTATTATAGGTCCAGATTACAGGAGAGACAAGGACAAACTTAGGATGAAGGACCAATCTAAGTACTAGCCCTGGGCAGGTAGTTACACTTTTAGTGTTGTGAATGTATCAAGTGTTACTTGAACTTCCCGGACCTTCCCGGAGGGGTCCGGATGTTCTCCCGGAGGACCTACCCTTCTCTGTGTATTGACTCTATAACATACATTGTGCGTAATTACAGACTCACCTCTGTGATTCTAAGTATAAAACTTACGGAGGTGCTCGATGTTCCAAGGATTAGGAAGCGGAGTCCCATCCTCAGTTGCCAAGCGAACGCATCCGGGCCGGGATGCTTTGATCACTCGGAAGGGACCTTCCCAGCTAGGGGAAAGTTTATTCATCCCTTCACGAGTTAGTGTTTTCCGCAGCACGTCACCTTCCTCGAGTTGTCGGTTGCGCACGTGCCTTTGATGATAGCGCCGGAGCGCTTGGAGATAGCGTGCATTCCAAACAGTTGCTTGTCACCTTCCCTCGTCGACGAGGTCAAGGTATTCACGCTAGAGCTGGTCCTGCGCGGCTTCTTCGAAGGTCCGGACCTGGAGGGACCACATGGTGATCTCTAGAGGAAGAACTGCTTCAGCTCTGTACACCAGGAAGAAGGGTGTCTCTCCAGTTGACCAGTTAGGTGTCGTCCTTTTTCCCACAATGTGGGCGGAAGCTCTTCAATCTAGTTGGCTCCATGCTTTTTTAGGCGCTCATATGTGCGCGTCTTGAGTCCTTTTAGGATTTCTGCATTTGCTCTCTTGGCTTGGCCATTACTTGTTTGGTGAGCTACTGAGGCGTAGCTAAGTTGAATATTGAGGTCTTCGCAATATTCTTGAAATGCAACACTTGTAAATTGAGTTCCGTTGTCAGTTATGACTTTGCTTGGAACTCCAAATCTGCATATAATGGACTTCAAGAATTTGATAGTTGATTGCTTGTTAATTGTCATAACTGGAGTTGCTTCTGGTCACTTGGTGAACTTGTTGATGGCGACATACAGGAACCTGTAACATCTAACGGCTTTTGGGAATGGTCCCAAGATGTCCATGCCCCACACAGCGAATGGCCATGTATGAGGTATCATTTATAGTGATTGAGCCGGTGTGTGAATCTCTTTTGCGTGGAACTGACACGCTTCACATTTTTTCACTAGCTCAACTACATCCTTGAGTGTTGTAGGCTAGTAAAAGCCATGCCGGAAGGCTTTACCAACCAACGTACGGGAAGATGCGTGGTTCCCACACTCGCTTCCATGGATTTCCGCAAGAAGCTCACGGCCTTCTTCCCTTTTAATGCAATGCATTAGGACGCCGTTGGCTCCACACTGGTAGAGATCCTCTTCTACCAGTGTGTATCTTTTGGCCAACCTAAAAATATGGCCAGCAGACGCACCGTCTTCAAGAAGGACGTTGTCTTTCAAGTAGCTCCAGATCTCCGAGATCCATGCATCGGAGCTAACTTGAGCTTCTGAGTCTTGCGTGCTGGGTTGCTTGGAGCTTCCGACAACACCTACAACCCATGGTGGACTCCATGGTAACAGGGCCACCGGGACTACCAACTTTGAGGTGCTGGTCTTGCCCCCTTCGCTCAGTTCGGCAGACTGAGCTATTGGTCTTGATAATCTCTGGACGAAGATTCCGTTGGGAGCTAGAGCTCCAGTTGAAGCCTTCGTCGAGAGTTCGTGGGCTTCAGCATTGTGAAGACGCTGAACATGGTGGAGATCCAGGACTTCAAAGTCCTTCTGGAGCCTCTGGACTTCAAGGAGATAAATAGCTAGTTGGGGATTGTTACAGCAGCATTCACCTTTGACTTGTTTGATGATGAGCTGTGAATCACCCTTCACCAACAGTTGTTTGCACCATAGGATAGTGCCACCTTGAGTCCGTATATGAGAGCTTCATACTCTGCCATGTTGTTGGTCGCTTTGAAATCAAGGTGAACCATGTACTTGACCTTCTCCCCGGTCGGAGCAAGGAGAAGGATTCCAGCTCCGGCCCTCTGCTTCTACATGGAGCTATCGAAGTAGAGAGTCAAGTGAGGTTCGGTAAAGACCGGGACCTTGGATTCCGGCTTCTGCTCACAGGGGACCCTAGGATTTGATGGAGAGGGAGTCCACTCCGCCACGAAGTCAGCCAAAGCCTGACTCTTGATTGCTTGTCGTGACACAAATTCAAGATCAAACTCGGCCCGCTCCGTTTCCCACTTTGCGATGTTCCTAGTAGAGTTAGGGTTATGCAAAATAGCGCGCAGTGGATAAGAAGTTACCACTGATATCTTGTGGGCTTGGAAGTAGTGATGAAGCCTCCTTGAGGCAATAAGAACTACATAAAGCAGCTTATGCACCTCAATGTATCTGGTCTTGGCATCATGGAGTACTTCGCTAATGAAGTACACTGGATGCTGGACGGTTTGGGCCCTCTCGGAGGGGCCCGAAGCTTCCTCTCCTTCGACCCGGACCCTCCCGGAGGGGTCTGAGCCTTCTTGTTGAGATTCTTGGACCCTCCCTGAGAGGTCCTGAACTTCTTCTTGTTTCGACCCAGACCTTGTTGGAAGGGTCCGAATTATCTTGGTGAGCCAGGTGAACCCCCTCGGGCGAGAGAGGTTGATCTTCTAGCACTCTGTCTTGAAGATCCGTGTTTGGGGGATGGGACCCAGACTTGCCTTCAGGAACGGACCTTCCCAGAGGGGTCTAGGCTCCTGAACTGGATGTGGCTCTGGCCTTTCCGTGACCAGGACCATGCTGACAACTTCTGTAGTTGTAGAAATATAAAGCAGTAAAGGCTCACCAGGATTTGAAGATACCAAGTTCGGTAGGGTGGTGAGGAGGTGCTTCAGCTCTTGAAATGCCTTTTCTGCTTGTTCAGACCAATGAAATGGTATGAACTTCCTCAAGAGTTTTAAGAAGGGTAGTGCCCGCTCTGCTAGTCTTGAGATGAACCGGCTGAGCGCAGCTAGACATCCAGTTAACTTTTGGACGTTTTTTATACGGGCTGGGGGCTGCATGTCTTCTATAGCCTTAATATTCACCGGGTTTGCTTCTATTCCTCGGTGAGTCACCAAGAAACCAAGGAGTTTCCCGAAGCTAACCCCGAAGACACACTTGTCCGGGTTCAGCTTGGTGCGCGTGATGCGCAGCTTGTCGAAGACAGCTTGTAAATTGTCAAGGAGTGACTCCTTGTTCTTGATCTTCACAACGATGTCATCAACGTACACCTCCACTAAGTCTCTAATTAACTCTCCAAATGTTGTGTACATAGCTCACACAAAGGTTGAAGCAGCATTTTTGAGACTAAAGGGCATGGCAATATAACAATATAATCCATCTACTATTATGAAGGCATTATGCTCTTCATATTCCTTAGACATTTGGATTTGATGATATCTAGAATATGCATCTAAGAAACACAATATCTCACACCCGGAGGTGGAGTCCACTATCTGATCTATTCTAGGTAGCGGAAATGGATCTCTTGGGCATGTCTTATTTAAAGTGGTGTAGTCGATACACATCCGAAGCTTCCTCACCGGCTTTGGGTACAACGACTGGGTTTGCCAACCATTTTGGATGAAAAACCTACCGGATGAAACAAGCTTCGAGAAACTTCTTGATCTCCTGTCGTATGAAGTTTTGCTGCTCAACTGATTGCTTTCGGGGCTTTTGGTGTACAGGTCGTGCATCAGGATAAATCTTCAGATTGTACTCAATCACCTCCCTAGGGATCCCAAGCATTTGTGACGGTTGCCAGACAAACACATCAACATTCGCCCTGAGGAAAGTGATGAGCGCGAATTCCTATTTGTTGTTCATAACTCCCGTTATACGGGTGGTCTGAGCAGCATCAGAACCAATTTGGACCACTTTGACGGGAACGTCGGTGTAGCCGCTTGGGTGCTCATGAGGTGCAGAGGTTGAGCCTCGATGACGAGAGCTCGAAGGTTTCTGAATGTGGCCTAGGGGGGTGAATAGGCCTTTTGAATTTCCTGCACACTTAATAGAATCGTCAAAACTTGGTTGGCCGGACTAGTCCAGTTGTGTGGGCGGACTAGTCAGGTGTGCAAAAATTATGTGTGTTGATCAGGTGTTAATTGGGAAAATAAATTTCTTTAGCAGCGGAATTGAGAACAACTGATATTTGTACTTGAGATTAATATAAGAATGCAGGTGTAACTTCTAATTGCCTTATGTTGAAGGTTAGCACTCAAATGATCTAATGAACAAAATTTACAGTAAATGAGACACAAGACACACGAATTTTTCCCGAGGTTTGATCTCACCAAGAGATCTACGTCCTCGTTGAGGAAGCTCACACAGAGCCGGGTCTCCAACCCTTTCCCTCCTCAAGTCACCACGAAGGCCGACTTGATTCCACTATCACGGGTAATCACCAAGTTCGTGTGGCAACCTCACACGTTGAGGGCTCCCATGAGAATTACAATGAAAATGTGATCAAATACACCCAAAAGTATTACAATGCAGAGTATGAGTGTAGAAAGATCAAACCCCAAGAGCTCGCAATGAAAGAATGACGATCTCCCAATCCCGAATCCAAGTGTTCAATTGATTTCACTCTTTTTGAACTTTAGATGTGTGGGGAGATGTGTTTTGGTCTCTTGGGACGAAGTGGCGGCGCTAGGGTTTGCTCTTTGATCAATATTCGACGTGTGTGTTGATAGGAAAGTCGTGGACTCTCTATTTATAGGGTTTCCAAAAGCTAGCCGTTGAAAAACCCTAACACCGGACTAGTCCGGTGCAAGTTCGGACTTGTCCAGTCCCAATGTGTTTTGAGGTCCAGAAAGTTTGCCGGACTAGTCCGGTCCAACTTTAGACTAGTCCGGTGCTGTGTGAAAGTGACTCCAGAAAGTTCATCGGACTAGTCCGCGGACTAGTCCGATCTCCACGAATGGGTGATTACAAAAAGTTCAACGGACTAGTCCGGTCCATTATCGGACTAGTCCGGTCCCTCAGTATGAGAGACTCCAGAAACATCAACGGACTAGTCCGGTGGATGCACGGACTAGTCCGGTCTCCTTGTGAGTGGGATTCCAGAAAGGTGAATGGACTAGTCCGGTCCATGATCGGACTAGTCTGGTGCTTTGTGAAAGTTAGATTAACTTTAGTCCCTTACCCTCGTGCAAAGTTGTGAGCTCTTGGAGTGTGTCTTTCATACACTCCCTATACATTCAAAATCTATTTTGGTCTTCCAAGCTTCATCAAAATATTTCTCTTTGAACACCACTTCATTTTTCACCTTTTTGTGTGCACCGAAATGTTTCACTTGTTTGTCCTGCAATCATCTCAGTAGTTTCATTAGGACCTCATATGTTTGCCATCAATTAGCCAAAACCCACAAGGGATATCCTAGATGCACTTACAATCTCCCCCTTTTTGGTGATTGATGACAACCATTTGATATATCACAATTGAGAATAAAATCATGATTTTCATAAGGTGTGCACATATGAGAATAATGATAAGTCCACAAAAAGCTTCTCACATATGCACACACCTTATGGTGGGGTGCCTAACAAGTGTGTGATCAACAAGGTGTGATGAAGTAAAGGTAATCAACAATGAGTATAAAGATAATCATCCAAGCAACAATAAGCATCACACATAAGAGAAGAAATAGTGCATTACAAGGTTTTAAAATTAAGTACACATGTCCTTGATCACAAAAACATAAAGACACCAACTACTCTCAAACTATTAGTCTTAATCTCTCCTAGTCTCAATCTCTCCCCCTTTGGCATCAAGGCACCAAAAAGGGAAAAATTTAGGGGAATCACTCATCGCCACTCTCTTCCTCCGTCTCGGTCTAGTCCTCATCTTCACCACCATCATCATCATTCGCCGGAGCGGACTCTTCCTCGGAGTCCTCGAAGGCGGGCGGGGATCCCACCGGCTCAATCTCCAGCTTGTCGCAGATTGCTTTAATGTTGGCATTGACATATTGTTGATGCTTCTTCTGCCTGACTTCAATCTTGCGGCAGCAGGCAAAGATAGAGGTGAGCATTTTGAGCACACCACCAGAGGGCTCATGAGAAGGTGTAGAACCAGGAGGAGCAGCTGAAGATCTTGTTGCATTCACATCACAAGCCTGTTTAGTCCTCCTCTCAGTTTCAGGGGAGGGAGGTGCATCGGGAGCCGAAGGTAGAGTGTACTCGGTGGGCTTTTGCGGTTTCATCCCCGTATGGTGAACATCCTTGACGAACTCAAGTCCAGTCAACTTCTCAATCATGTACATGATGTACAGGGCATACCCGCAAGATCTGTTTGGAGTGATTGAGATGTTCACGATGTCATTGTAGATGTATTCAAAGACATTAAACGGCCTTCTCCCACCAATGACCTTCATTAGGGTCCTCAAAAGTTCCTTGAATAGTCCCCGCACCTCCATCTTTTGGGGCTATTGTCTTCCTTAAAATTCTGTTGAGGACCACATAGAAGGGCTTCAAATATTTGATAGTGGGAGCAACATACGGCATCCTTGTGTCATAGAGAAATGTGAGCTCATCCTTCTTCAGGGGTTGCAGATTGTGGATGACTAGATCATGATCCAAGGACAAGTTTTGCAAATAATCTTGGTGATTATGACCAGAAAGCAATCAACACAAAAACATGGTCATAAATTCCAAGATTTCTTTATTAAAAATAGTTTTCTTAGGAGAAAAAGGAGGTGAGGGGCAGTTTTAGCAATAAAATGTAACATTTGAAGTATCAACCAAATGTGCAACGTTTCAAGCCACATTTCGAGAGTCAAGAATGTTAAGTTCATTCCTAAGTTCACAAAACCGTTTCTCATCCAATGGTTTGGTAAAAATATCCGCAAGTTGTTTTTTAGTTCTAACATGTGAAATAGCAATGTCACCTTTTAATGAATGATCTCTAAGGAAATGATGACGGATATCTATGTGCTTAGTTCTTGAGTGCTCTACTGGGTTGTGTGCAATTTTTATAGCACTTTCATTGTCACATAGAACTGGGATATGGTTAAGGTTATAGCTGTAGTCCCTAAGGGTTTGTCGCATCCAAAGTAATTCTGCGCAATAGCTACCGGCTGCAATATATTCTACTTCTGCTGTGGAAAGGGCAATGGAGTTTTGCTTTTTAGATGACCAAGATACCAGGGACCTACCAAGAAACTGACAAGTCCCTGACGTGCTCTTTCTATCGACTTTGCATCCTGCATAGTCAGCATCGGAATATCTGAATGTAGGCCTAGAGGGGGGGTGAATAGGCCTTTTTGAATTTTCTCGGTTCCTGTAACACTCAACAACAAGGTCAATACCAGAGATATCGGACTAGTCCGGTAAAGTGCGGACTAGTCCGGTTTTCACGGCTAAGTTGATCAAATTCAGTCAATTTGATTGATTCGTTAATGTTTGCAGCGGAAATATAAACTTGAATGATAGTTTAATAATTGTATGTCAAATTCTATCACAATTAAGGCTCTTGTTCAACAATTTAACTCAAATTGAACAAAGTGAATCAAACCCTAGATTAAGTTGATCAATTAAGATGAAGAACGCAAAAGGACAAGACACACGATTTATCCCGTGGTTCGGCTACCACGAAGGCAACCTACATCCACGTTGAGGAGCCCACAAAAGGACCGGGTCTTCTCCAACCCTTCCCTCGTCGGATCGCCACGAAGGCCAATCCTCTTCCACTAATCACAAAGGGTAAATCACCAAGTTGAAGGGGCGTTCTCACACGTTGAGAGCTCCCTTGATTACAACTTACAAAGCCACCAATAACACACTCGAAAATTACAAATTGAAACGCAAGAGTGTGTTAGAGAATCAAACCAAGAGCTCAATGATGTGTGCCAAGTGTCTCTCCAATGATCTAGAAGTGATCTTCAATAGATTGATCGATTTTGCACTTAATATCGTGGAGAGAGGTGGTTTTTGAGTCTCTTGGGAGGTGTGACGGCGCTAGGGTTCGAGAGATTGTAAAAGTGGGCCGTGCACCTCTATTTATATGGGGTTTCTAAAAGTGACTGTTAGGGTTCAGAAAGATCGGACTAGTCTGTGGTGGTCACCGGACTAGTCCGGTGTGCTGTGTGTAGCAAACCCTAAGTGTCCAGGAATATCGGACTAGTCCGGTTGAAAATGGACTTGTCCGATTTCACTACTGGAAATCTTCGGACTAGTCTGATTGCCATCGGACTGGTCCGGACATATGAAACCCTAAGTGTTTAGGATGACAAGTCCGCACTTGGAGGACTTGTCCGATTTAGATCAGTGTGTATATCGGACTAGTCCGTGTAGACACCGGACTTGTATGAAGTGGATCAGAAAGAATATCGGACTAGTCCGGATCACAACGGACTTGTCCGATTTTGTGTGACTTGTGCATTGTGTTGAGGACTAGTCCGCATTGGGGAGGACTAGTCTGAAGTGGATCAGAAAGATATCGGACTAGTCCGGTGAATGCCGAACTTGTCCGATCTAGTGCAGAATGTGATATCGGACTAGTCCGACTGATATCGGACTAGTCCGGTCCTGTATAATTTTGTGCATTGTGTGTGTGTGCTTGAAAGTGATTCAGCTCTTGGGTGTGTTTCCTTAACACACTCCATACATAATAATCTACTATTTTCTTCTCCTTGAGCTCAAATTCACTTTGCTTCTCATTTCCCTTCTTTTTGGCATTTTGCTCATTTTTCATTATTTGCCTGCATTCATCTCAACAAAAGGATTAGGATCCCAATTGCTTGTCATAAATCATCCAAAACCCACAAGGGAGTCCTAGATGCACTTTCAATCTCCCCCCTTTTGGTGATTGATGACAACCAATTGAGATTTCACAAAATAAGGCAAAAAATGAGATTTTCATAAAGTATGCACATATGACTCAAAAATACATCAAGCAGCAAGAGAATTATCCATATGTGCATTCTTTATGGTGGGATGCATACTAAGTGCATGAATACATTGAGAATGACAGAATTTACATTAATCAACCGATACCAAGTGCATATGACATTCCAGGAGCAAAAATGCAGTTTTCATCACACACTTGCAAATAAATTGAGCAATTCATCACAAGACCAAACTTAATATGAAAACAGCATTAAACTATTACAATCAAGCTCTCTCCTCGCATCCTATTACAGCTAAAGCTAAGACTGGACTCCCCCTCAATCTCTCCCCCTTTGGCATCAAGACACCAAAAAGAGAGAGAGGAAGGTCCTAGGTTCTTCACTCTTCGTTGTCTGTCCTCTCGTCATCTTCTTCGTCTTCTTCGCTCTCCGCTTGACGAGGAGGAGAGGGAGGAGGAGGAGCGGAGCTGCTCGAGCCCCCAATGCCAAAATAGGCAAGCTCGGAGGGGGACAAGGGCCCGAGCTCAGACATGTCAAGATCAGAATCTTCAGAAATTACTGGAGATCCAATAGGGTTGATCTCCAACTTTTCACTCAGTTGCTTCACATTGGCTTTGATATATCTCATATCCTCCTTCCTCTTCTGATTGAGTTTATGAAGCTTTACTTCAGTCTTCTTGCAGGAGGAGAATATCACGGACAAGTATTTGAGGATCCCACTGGCGGATCCTCTCTGAGGAGCTTCCCTGGAGGGGGGAGGAGCCCTAGCAGCATCTCTTTCTCTTGCCGGTGCCTCAGGACTTGAGGCCGGCGAGGGAGCAGCTTGGACACTCACAAACTGAGGCTTCTGAGGCCTCAGGGGAGTGTGCTCTACATCCTTCATGAATTCTATTCCTGTGACCTTCTCAATCATGAACATAAAGTAGGGAGCATAGCCACAGGACCGGTTGGGGGTGCTTGAGATGTTGACCATGTCATTCCAAATGTAATCTGCAACATCAAACTGCCTCTTCTTGCTTATGACCCTCATTAGAGTCCGGAGGTAGCCCTGTACACTCCCTGCATCCCCATCCTTGGGGGCAATGGTGTTCCGGAGAACTCTGTTCAGAACCACAAAGAAGGGCTTCATGTTCTTTGTGGAGGGAGGAACATATTTAGAGTTGGGCTCATACATGAACTTCATTCCGTCTCTCTCAATGACCCCTATGTTGTGGATGATCAGGTGGTCATTTCCAGCAGAGTCTAAATGGAGTAAGCTTGCAAAATCCTCCTGAGTGATGGAGTACTTGGATCCATGGGTCATCCAAGTCACACTCTCTTCATCTTCACTCGAGAAGTGGCACGTTGCATAGAATTGTGCAATCACTTCATCATTCCAATTGTGTCTGAAGGCAAACAGATCCTTCAGACCATGCCTTTCTGCTGTAGCAATGACCTCATCAAAAGCTGAGCACTTCTTCTTCTCTAGGTGGGCCCAGTCAATCCACTGACTGCGCACCACCGGAGTCTTCATCGGCAGGTAAACCAGCCTGTAGAAATCTGCATGGAAGTTTGACCAAAACCTTCCATCAGCTGCCTGCTTTGGCCTTCCATAGCAATCAATGCTTCTTAGCTTGACTGCCACATCGCTGCCTTTCCCATTGAATTTCTCTTCATTGGGGTCCCGGACCCCTTCTCTGGGAGCATGAAGCTTCAAGGGCCCAACTGGCCCCGTTGCGACTCCCTTGCCCTTTCCCTTTGCTTGACGAAGGCCGCTTGTAGACGTAGCAGCCTTCGAGGCGGGCTTCTTGGCATAGACCTTCCTCCGAACCTGGGGAGGGGAGGTAGCAGGCTCGGAAGGTCTTTCTTGGCATTTCTTGCCAAGACCCGCCGAGGACCGAGGTGCCACCTCGTGGTCCAACTCGGCCTCAAAGTCGGAGATCTCGTTGTCGGAGCTCGACATGATCTGAGAATGATTGAGCAAGAATAATGACAAGTTATAGAAGGCATAGGTAAGACAAGATAACAATGGATGGCATTAAGGAATTAAGAAATTAGGTTTCAGGTTCAGAAACATCGGACTTGTCCGGTGCTCAGGCACGGACTAGTCCGGGGTACCGGACTTGTCCGTGCATGGACCGGACTAGTTCGGTGTTCATCCTCAAAAACCTAACGGATTGGACAGGATACAATCCCTAATACAAATCTAGTCTAGCATACACGTAGTACATCAACTAAACATGTAACTAGTGAAGGGTGCTAGACCAAACGATCAACAATTGAGAAAAACACGATTTCTAGGGTTTTGAAGATTTTTACCGAAGAAATCGATGGAGGCTCGAAGTTTTGGGGGTTGGAGGCCGGACTAGTCCGCTAGCTTCAATCCCCAAGTCTTCAAGCATGATCTCTGCCCAAATGAGTGGCTTTTCGACGGAGGATGCAAAAGATCGCCTTGGGAGCTCGAGCGCAAGAGAGAGGAAGCCTAGAGCGAATGTGGGGGTGAGGAGATTAGGGTCTGGTGGCGGCTAGGGTTATGGACACGAAAAATCGGACAAGTCCGGACATGACCGGACTAGTCCAAAGTCATCCAGAGACCTATATCGGACTAGTCCGTGGTCTATCGGACTAGTCCAGCCTAACCGGCACTCTACGGACTAGTCTGCATGGGCGGACTAGTCCGGGTAACCACGGACTAGTCCGTGGTCACCAGGAAAGAATTGCATAGCCCATTCATATATACTTGAAGGTTCAATAATAGAGAATAGAGAGGCAAAACAATTCAAGTAATCTTGATAATTTTGACCAGTAAGCATACAACAATCATACAATGATCAAAATTCATCAAGATCTAATAATTGACATAGTTTTTCGAGAGAAAAATGGAGAGGGATGATTTTCACAATTCAATCAACATTTTTGAAGCAATCATTTAGGTATGCAACTTTTCAAGCCACACTCCGAGAATCAAGAATATTTAGCTCATTTCGGAGTTCGAAAAAACGCTTTTCATCAAGTGGCTTGGTGAATATGTCGGCCAATTGTTTTTGGGTGTTGACATGTGAGATGGTTATGTCTCCTTTCATAGAATGGTCTCTCAAGAAATGATGTCTTATGTCTATGTGTTTAGTCCTAGAGTGCTCAACTGGATTGTGGGCTATTTTAATGGCACTTTCATTATCACAAAGGAGAGGAATACGATTCATATTGTAACCGTAATCCCATAGAGTTTGTCGCATCCAAAGGAGTTGTGCACAACAACTCCCGGCTGCAACATACTCCGCTTCGGTTGTGGATAATGCAATGGAATTTTGTTTCTTAGATGACCAAGAAACCAAAGATCTTCCTAGGAATTGGCATGTGCCAGAGGTGCTTTTTCTATCAACTTTTCACCCGGCATAATCTGCATCGGAGTAACCAATGAGATTGAATTTGGAGCCTTTTGGGTACCAAAGACCAAGGTTGGGTGTATGAACTAAATATCTCAAGATTCTTTTTACGGCTGTCAAGTGACATTCCTTAGGGTTGGCTTGAAATCTTGCACACAAACATACACTCAACATAATATCTGGCCTAGATGCACATAAGTAGAGTAAAGATCCAATCATGGAGCAATATACCTTTTGGTCGAAGCTCGGTCCATCTTCATTGAGATCCAAGTGGCCATTCGTAGCCATGGGAGTCTTTATGGGCTTTGCCTTGTCCATGCCAAACTTCTTGAGTATGTCCTGCGTGTACTTGGTTTGGCTTATGAATGTTCCTTCCCTTTGTTGCCGCACTTGGAATCCCAAGAAGTACTTCAATTCTCCCATCATTGACATTTAAAACCTGTCTGTCATAATTCTACTAAATTCTTCACAGAAGGAATGGTTAGTTGACCCAAAAATTATATCATCAACATAGATTTGGCAAATAAAAAGATCATTATCTAGATTCTTTGTGAATAATGTATAATCTACTTTGCCAATTTGAAAACCATTATCAACTAAGAAATCTCTAAGACACTCATACCAAGCTCTAGGAGCTTGTTTGAGGCCATAGAGAGCCTTACGCAGTTTATATACGTGGTCGGGGAACTCTTCGTCTTCAAACCCGGGTGGTTGCTCCACGTACACCTCTTCCTTGATCGGTCCGTTGAGGAAGGCACTTTTCACGTCCATTTGATACAGCTTGAAATCATGGTGAGTAGCATATGCAAGTAATATTCTAATTGATTCAAGCCTAGCTACTGGAGCAAAAGTCTCATCGAAATCCAAACCTTCGACTTGTGAGTAACCTTTGGCCACAAGTCGTGCCTTGTTTCTTGTCACCACTCCGTGTTCGTCTTGCTTGTTGCGGAAGACCCACATGGTGCCCACTATATTTGCATTGGGTGTTGCCACAAGTTCCCAAACCTCGTTTCTCTTGAAGTTGTTCAACTCTTCTTGCATTGCCACCACCCAGTCCGGATCCTTCAATGCTTCCTCAGTCTTGCATGGTTCCAAAAAGGAGACAAACGAGTAATGCTCACAAAAATTAGCTATACGAGATCTAGTGGTTACTCCCTTTTGGATGTCACCGATGATGTTGTCGATTGGGTGATCCCTTTGAATGCATTGGTGTACTCTTGGATGTGGCACTTGGAGAGTTGTGTGTTGGTGATCATTTTATTCCCCCCCCTGAGTGGTTGCCCTCGTTGATTTGTTGATCGTCTTCATATTCTTGTGATTGATCTTGTATCGAAGCTCCCCCTTGATTGTTGATCTCCTCTTGTGGTTCACTTTCCTCTTGTATTTGTGACGATGACTCTTGTGGTCGAACTTCGCCTAGAGCCATTCTCTTCAATGCTTGATAAGGAGCTTCTTCTTTACCTAATTCACATTGATCAACTTGCTCCTTTTGGGAGCCATCAGTTTCATCGAACACTACGTCACGTGCCACTTCAACAAGTCCGGAGGCGTTGTTGAAAACACGATAGGCGTAAGTGTTCGAATCATAACCAAGCAAGAAACCTTCATCGGACTTCGAAGCGAACTTTGAAGTCCTGGGCTTCTTGTTCAAGATATAACATGGAGAGCCGAAAACTCGAAAATATGAAATGTTTGGTTTGTTACCGGTGAGTAGCTCATAAGGAGTCTTCTTGAGTAGTCGATGAAGGTAGAGTCGATTTGCGACGTGGCAAGCGGTGTTAATTGCTTCCGCCCAAAATCGATCCGAAGTCTTGTATTCATCGAGCATTATTCTTGCCATCTCTATGAGCGTTTGGTTCTTCCTTTCGGCAACTCCGTTTTGTTGTGGAGAGTATGGTGCTGAAAATTCGTGCTTGATTCCCTCCTCATCAAGGTACTCCTCCACTTGTATGTTCTTGAACTCCGTGCCGTTGTTGCTCCGAATACTCTTGATCGATAGTGAGAACTCGTTTTGCGCTCGCTTGAAGAATTTCTTGAGTGTCCCTTGTGCTTCTGACTTGTCATGCAAAAAGAACACCCAAGTGAAGCGGGAAAAATCATCAATAATGACTAAACTGTATTTATTACCGTCGATGCTTATGTAATCAATTGGACCAAACAAGTCCATATGAAGTAGTTCGAGCAGTCTTGTCGTAGTCATGATGTTCTTTGCAGGATGATGTGCTCCAACTTGCTTCCCGGCTTGGCACGCGCTACAAGGCCTGTCTTTCTCAAAAACAACATCTTTCAAACCTCGGATGTGATCGCCCTTGAGGAGTTTTTGAAAGTTCCTCATACCAACATGTGCTAGCCGTCTATGCCACAGCCAACCCATGTTGGTTTTTGCAATCAAGCATGTGTCGAGTTTGGCTTTATCCTTGTTGAAGTCAACAAGGTAAAGCTTTCCCTTCAACATACCCTTGAATGCAACTTAACCATCACTCCTCCTTGAGACGGTCACACCCTCGTTAGTGAACAAGCAATTATAACCTTTGTCACATAATTGAGATATGGACAGCAGGTTATAATCTAAAGATTCAACATGTAAAACATGAGAAAGAGTGTGTTCAGAGGATACTGCTATTTTATCGGTACCGAGCACCCTTCCTTGACTATTATCTCCGAAGTAGATGCCTTCGTTTGGGTCC
The DNA here is from genome assembly GCA_036927565.1 of Tuctoria greenei. Taxonomy (NCBI): domain Eukaryota; kingdom Viridiplantae; phylum Streptophyta; class Magnoliopsida; order Poales; family Poaceae; genus Tuctoria; species Tuctoria greenei. The sequence continues at coordinate 18,431,224 of JAYESD010000003.1, forward strand.
TCGTTTTCTTCATATTCCACGAACATCCTCCTTTCTCCGATCATGTGGTTGGTGCATCCACTGTCTAGCACCCATTTGGATCCACCGGAGGAATAGGCCTGCAGAAACAAATTATGCCTTGGTTTTAGGTACCCAAGCTTGCTTGGGTCCTTGGAGGTTAGTTACAATACATTTGGGAACCCACACATGGGATTTTGTGTTCCCATGGCATGGCCCAGCATAATAAGCATAAACTTTACCAAGATTGTTTCTCATTAATACATAAGAGGCATCAAAGGTTTTGAACAAAAGTTGTTGTTGTTTATGGATCGGACTAGTCTGGGTGACCGGACTTGTCCGGATGACCGGACTTGTCCGGACCGCAACCGGACTAGTCCGGTGTTCATGAGAGTTCAGGTTCTTAATTTTCGAGTTACCAGGTTGTGAGGGTCCTCCTTTCACAAAGGTAATCCTTCCCTTGTTATTCTTATGACTTCCAGCATTTTGCTTTCCATCATAAGAGTAACCAATGCCATACTTGACATTTGGAGGTCTTTGGACCAAGTATGCACTACGTGCATAGTTGATCCTCTCCTTGTCAAATATTCCGCATTGGGTAGGATTCTTATCTTTTGTGGAGGCAGACTTTTCCTTCAAACTGGTGTTGATTTTACCACATTTGCACATATGAACAAGATTAGTTGAAGTGGGTTGAGAAGGTAGACTTGAAGAGGAGGAAGATTCACTTAGCTTGAGTGACTCAACTTGCACTTCAAGGATCTTGTTAACCTTGATCAGGTCATCAAGTTGATCCTTGATTGCAACGTTTGAGTTGGTTAACTCCGAGCAAGTTTTCTTGCTTGAAGCTAGCTCAAGCTCTAGTGAGCTGTTTTTATCCTTTTCAAGAACTATAAGATTGTCAAGTTCGACATACTTCTCCTTTTGGGAGATAATCATGTCCTCTTGACGATCAATTAGCCGTTCCTTCTCAACAAGTTGGTCAAGTAAAAATTTCATTTTAGCAGCAGTTTTTCTATCTAATCCAATTAACATATCCTCATCATCACTATCTAGTTCATCATTACTTGAGTAGGAATTCATGGAAGGAGTTTTGATGTTTACCTAGCGTTTACCTTCTTTTGCCATGAGGCAAGTGCCATTTCCCTTCTTTGCACCGAGCGTGGGGAAGAGTGTGGGTTTCTTGGACGTGCTTTCAATGGCTATGCTAGCCATCTCTTCTTCATCGGATGATGAGGACTCATCGTTTGAGTCCCACTCCTTTCCAATGTGTGCTTGTTCAACTTGTTTCTTCTTCTTGAAGAATTTCTTCGGTTGAGGCTTGGCTTCTTTATTCTTCTTCTTGTTGTCCTCATATGGGCAATCGACTATAAAGTGGTTATACTCACCACAATTATAGCATGCCCGCCTCATCTTCGGCTTTGTCCTCTCCTTGTACTTGCCTTCACTTGATTTTGTTCCTTGTCTTTTCTTCAGTATTCTTTTGAACTTTTTCATGAACAAAATCATATCCTCTTCGTCCAGCTCACTGCTTTCATCATCGCTGTCCTCCTCAAGCTGTGCTTCTCTTGCTTCTTTGGATAGAGGCTTGAGTGTGGACTTTAAGGCAACTCCCTTCTTCTTGGCCGATGTGAGGTCGGCTATTTCTTTGACGTGCTTGGCTTGTTTCTCCATCATTTCAAAGTTGATGATTTTGCCAAGCAATTTATCTGGAGTCATCCTCTTGTACCCGGGACTTTCTCTGATCATAGAGCATAGTGTGACATTGCGAGGCATAAAGGCTCTAAGGATGAGCTTTACAACCTCGTGGTCATTCCACTTCTTGCTCCCATATGATCGAACTTTGTTTACAAGTGTCTTCAATCTGTTGTACATGTCCCGGGGAGACTCGTCTTCCTCAATTGCGAACCTTCCTAGTTCGCCTTCGATCATTTCAATCTTTGCCTCCCGCACATGCCGGTCACCTTCATGGGCTGTTTGTAGTGTGTCCCATATTTCCTTGGCAATCTCCAGTCCATCCACCTTTGTGAATTCATCTCGACTTAGAGAGGAGGTGATTACGGCTGCGGCTTGAGCGTTTCTGTGGATGGCTTGCTCTTGACTTGGGGTGAGCTCTTCGACGTCATCTGGGATGTCTATTCCTGTGCACACAATATGCCATAAACTTGGGTTAAGGGAAATCAAGTGCATCTTCATATTTTGCCTCCACATGGAGTAATCACTCCCATCGAAGTGTGGGGCTTTTCCAAGAGGAATAGATAGGTAATGGCTGTTGTTTGAATTTAAACGATCATAGTTAAAAGGATATCGGGAGTAGTCGGTGTGACTACTCCCCTTCTTCTTTTCTTCAACTTTAGCTTTCCCTTTGGAAAGTGCTTTCTTTCTGAGGAATGCTTTCAGCTCCAGCGTCTCCTCGTCATCATCATCGAAGTCTTGAATTGCTTCGAGATACTTTTCCAGCTTTTGGTTCTTGTCGTTGTTCATTTCTTCCTGGTTGTTGACTTTCTGAACTTCCTTCATGTCCGACATGATCTCTTCGAGTGGTTGCACTCTTTCTTGAAGAACCTGCTCTGATACCAATTGAATGTAGGCCTAGAGGGGGGGTGAATAGGCCTTTTTGAATTTTCTCGATTCCTATAACACTCAACAACAAGGTCAATACCAGAGATATCGGACTAGTCCAGTAAAGTGCGGACTAGTCCGGTTTTCACAGCTAAGTTGATCAAATTCAGTCAATTTGATTGATTCGTTAATGTTTGCAGCGGAAATATAAACTTGAATGACAGTTTAATAATTGTATGTCAAATTCTATCACAATTAAGGCTCTTGTTCAACAATTTAACTCAAATTGAACAAAGTGAATCAAACCCTTGATTAAGTTGATCAATTAAGATGAAGAACGCAAAAGGACAAGACACACGATTTATCCCGTGGTTCGGCTACCACGAAGGCAACCTACATCCACGTTGAGGAGCCCACAAAAGGACCGGGTCTTCTCCAACCCTTCCCTCGTCGGATCGCCACGAAGGCCAATCCTCTTCCACTAATCACAAAGGGTAAATCACCAAGTTGAAGGGGCGTTCTCACACGTTGAGAGCTCCCTTGATTACAACTTACAAAGCCACCAATAACACACTCGAAAATTACAAATTGAAACACAAGAGTGTGTTAGAGAATCAAACCAAGAGCTCAATGATGTGTGCCAAGTGTCTCTCCAATGATCTAGAAGTGATCTTCAATAGATTGATCGATTTTGCACTTAATATCATGGAGAGAGGTGGTTTTTGAGTCTCTTGGGAGGTGTGACGGCGCTAGGGTTCGAGAGATTGTAAAAGTGGGCCGTGCACCTCTATTTATATGGGGTTTCTAAAAGTGACCGTTAGGGTTCAGAAAGATCGGACTAGTCCGTGGTGGTCACCGGACTAGTCTGGTGTACTGTGTGTAGCAAACCCTAAGTGTCCAGGAATATCGGACTAGTCCGGTTGAAAACGGACTTGTTCGATTTCACTACTGGAAATCTTCGGACTAGTCCGATTGCCATCAGACTGGTCCGGACATATGAAACCCTAAGTGTTTAGGATGACAAGTCCGCACTTGGAGGACTTGTCCGATTTAGATCAGTGTGTATATCGGACTAGTCCGTGTAGACACCGGACTTGTCCGAAGTGGATCAGAAAGAATATCGGACTAGTCCGGATCACAACGGACTTGTCCGATTTTGTGTGACTTGTGCATTGTGTTGAGGACTAGTCCGCATTGGGGAGGACTAGTCCGAAGTGGATCAGAAAGATATCGGACTAGTCCGGTGAATGTCGGACTTGTCCGATCTAGTGCAGAATGTGATATCGGACTAGTCCGGCTGATATCGGACTAGTCTGGTCCTGTATAATTTTGTGCATTGTGTGTGTGTGCTTGAAAGTGATTGAGCTCTTGGGTGTGTTTTCTTAACACACTCCATACATAATAATCTACTATTTTCTTCTCCTTGAGCTCAAATTCACTTTGCTTCTCATTTCCCTTCTTTTTGGCATTTTGCTCATTTTTCATTATTTGCCTGCATTCATCTCAACAAAAGGATTAGGATCCCAATTGCTTGTCATAAATCATCCAAAACCCACAAGGGAGTCCTAGATGCACTTTCAATATCCTATCAAGTTAAATTTGGATCCTTTGGGATACCAAAGGCCCAAGTTGGATGTGTGCACAAGATACCTTAGGATTCTTTTTACAGCAACTAAATGACACTCTTTAGGTGCAGCTCGAAACCTTGCACACAAGCAAACACTAAGCATAATATCTGGCCTAGATGCACATAAATAAAGTAAAGAGCCAATCATGGACCGATATACCTTTTGATCTACATTTGGACCGTCTTCATTGAGGTCGAGATGTCCATTAGTGGCCATGGGTGTCTTGATGGGCTTGGCTTTGTCCATATTGAATTTCTTGAGAATGTCTTGTGTATATTTGGTTTGGCTTATAAATGTACCTTCTCTTAGTTGCTTCACTTGGAATCCCAAGAAGAACTTTAATTCGCCCATCATTGACATCTCGAACCTATCTGTCATAATTTTGCTAAACTCAATTTTGAATCCATTCTGAATTAGAAAATCTCTAAGACACTCATACCAAGCTCGAGGAGCTTGTTTGAGGCCATAGAGAGCCTTACACAGTTTGTAGACATGGTTGGGATACTTCGGGTCTTCGAATCCTGGTGGCTGCTCCACATAAACTTCATCCTTGATTGGGCCGTTTAAGAAAATGCTTCGACCTGAGAATAACCTTTGGCCACCAGTCTTGCCTTGTTTCTTGTTACTACTCCATGTTCATCTTGCTTGTTCCGAAAGACCCATTTAGTTCCGACTATGTTCGCCTTTGGTCTCTCCACTAGCTCCCATACTTCATTTCTCTTGAAGTTGTTCAGCTCCTCTTGCATTGCAATCACCCAGTCTGGATCCCCTAAGGCTTCTTCTACCCTGTATGGTTCCAGAAAAGACACAAAAGAGTAGGATTCACAAAAAATTGCAACTCGAGATCTAGTAGTTACTCCCTTTGCAATATCTCCAATGATGTTGTTGACAGGGTGGTCTCTTTGCACGCTCTGGTGTACTCTTGGGTGTGGAGCTTGTGTAGTTGCTTGTTCTTGATTATCTTCATGTACATTGTCTCCCCCTAGATCATTGCTTCCATGATGGTCCTGATCTTCTTGACCTTCCTCCTCTTGATCTTGTGCAAGGGCTCCCCCTTGATCATTGCCTCCGCGTTGAGGTTCAACTTGTGCATTTGAGTCGAATGTTTTCTCTTGTGGTAAGATATTGCAAAGTCCCATTTTCTTCAGTGCTTCATATGGAGCTTCCTCTTCATCTAGCACACACTTATCAACTTGCTCCACTTGTGAGCCGTTAGATTCATCGAACACTACGTAACGTGCTACTTCAACAAGGTCGGACACCTTGTTGAAGACACGGTAGGCATAGGCATTCGATTCATAACCGAGCAAGAATCGTTCATCGGACTTTGAAGCGAACTTCGAGGCCCTCCGTTTCTTGTTCAGAATTAAACATTTGCAACCAAAATCTTTAAAATGGCAAGCGGTGTTCACCGCTTCTGCCCAAAACCGATCTGACGTCTTGTATTCATCCAACATAGTTCTCGCCATTTTGATTAATGTTCGGTTCTTCCTTTCGGCCACTCCATTTTGTTGAGGGGAGTAGGGTGCTGAGAATTCATGCTTTATCCCTTCTTCATCGAGAAACTCTTCAACTTGGAGATTCTTGAATTCTGTCCCGTTGTCACTTCTGATGTTCTTTATGGTTGATGAGAATTCGTTCTGAGCTCTTTTTAAGAACTTCTTGAGGATCCCCTGAGTTTCTGATTTATCATACAAGAAAAATACCCAGGTAAATCTTGAAAAATCATCAACAATTACTAAACCGTATTTGTTACCGCCGATGCTGATGTATGAGACTGGACCAAAAAGATCCATGTGGAGAAGTTCCAGCGGTCTTGCAGTAGTCATCACATTCTTGGCGGGGTGTGGTGCTCCGACTTGTTTTCCTGTTTGACAAGCGCTGCACGGCCTGTCCTTTTCAAAAACCACATCCTTAAGACCACGGATGTGACCACCTTTTAGAAGTTTCTACGGATTTCTCATCCCAACATGGGCTAGCCGTCTATGCCACAGCCATCCATGTTGGTCTTAGCAACCAAGCAAGTGTTGAGTTCGGCTTTATCTTTGTTGAAGTCAACTAGATAAAGCTTGCCCTTCAACATTCCCTTGAATGCAATCGAGCCATCGCTTCTTCTAAAAACAGTCACACCCTCATTAGTGAATAAGCAGTTGTAACCTTTTTCGCATAGTTGGGATATTGACAAAAGGTTATAATCTAGAGAATCTACATGTAAAAGATTTGATAAGGTATGTTGAGAGGATATTTCAATGTTACCACTACCAAGGACCTTTCCTTGGCTGTTGTCTCCGAAGTATATGCCTTCACCTGGATCCTTGTTGTACTCGTACTCCACAAACATACCTCTCTCTCCGGTCATGTGATTTGTGCATCCGCTATCAAGTACCCATTTTGTTCCGCCGGAGGAGTAAGCCTGCAAAAAAGAATTATTCCTTGGTTTTAGGTACCCAAGCTTGCTTGGGTCCTCTCAGGTTAGTCACAAGAGTCTTGGGCACCCACACACAAGTTTTCAAGTTCTTGTGGCATGGCCCTGTATATTTGGCAATGACTCTTCCATTTTTGGCTTTCATAAGAACATAAGAAGCATTAAATGTATGAAACAATGTTTGTGGTTCAGATTCATGAGATTTTTCCTTGACAAAGACAATTCTATTCTTAGCATGATTAGAAGTAGGCATGTGTTTGTTCTTATCAAAACCAAGGCCATCTTTGACATTAGGAGGTCTAGTGACCATATATGCACTGCGTGCATATTTGATCTTCTCCTTATCAAAGATGCCGCTTGGAGGGGCATGCATATTACGAGAAGTTGATGTATTAGAAATAATATTCTTCTTACTAGAGCAAGTGCAAGTTCCGATTGTTGTCGAACTCATATCTTTGGAGGAAGAGCTCTTGGAGGAAGAAGAGTCACTTTGCTTGAGCGACTCAACTTGCACCTCAAGGATCTTGTTAACTTTTGACAAGTTAGCAAGTTCTTCCTTGATTGCAATATGCGAGTCTTTTAGCTTTGAGTAAGTTTCCTTACTCAAGACTAGCTCAACTTCAAGCGACTTGTTATTCTCTCTTTCAAGCTTGAGAAGCTTTTCAACTTCTTGATACCTCTTCCTTTCACGGATGAGCATATCTTCTTGTCGATCAAGAAGTTCTTCCTTCTCAAAAATTTCGTTCGACAACATTTCCATTTTCTTTAGAGCAATTTTACTTAGTCCTCTAAACATTTCTTCGTTATCGCTAGAGTTGTCAAAGTCATCAATAGAGGAATTTAGCGTAGGAGGAGTGAGCCGTACCTTTTTCTTGCCTTCCTTAGCCATAAGGCAAGTGTGGTTGTTCATGTCCCGTCCTCCCATGTTTGGAAAGAGTGTGGCCTTCATAGCAGGTTTCTTGATTGCAGTAGTGGCCATCTCTTCTTCTTCATCGGAGGAGGACTCGTCGTTTGAGTCCCACTCCTTGCCAATGTGAGCTTGATGGTTTTGTCTTCTTTTTCTAAAATTTTTCTTTTCTTGAGATCTTGTTTCCTTCTTCTTTTTTTTTTCTTCATAGGGGCAGTCCATCATGAAGTGACCATACTCTCCGCAGTTGTAGCAAGTGCGTCGAGCCTTGGATTTTCCTTTGTCCTTGCTTTTGCCTTCATTTGAGTTGTTGTCGTGTCTTCTTTTCATCATTCGCTTGAACTTCTTGATAAAGAGTACCATTTCCTCATCATCAAGATCGGTGCTCTCGTCACTTGTGTGCCCATCGTATTGATCTTCACGAGCTTCTTTGAGTTTGGGTCGGCATGTAGCTTTGAGGGCGACCTCTTTCCTTTTGGAGGAAGTGAGTTCGGCCAAGTCTTTGACGTATTTTGCCTCTTTCTCCATCATCTCATGATTTATGATCTTCCCCAACAACTCATCGGGGGTCAATTTGTGAAAACCGGGGCTTTCTCTAATCATTGAGCAAAGTGTGACATTTCTTGGCATGAAGGCTCTAATCATTCTCTTGACTACCTCGTGATCTGTCCATTTCTTACTTCCGTAGGCACGTAACTTGTTGATGATTGCCTTCATCCGGTTGTACATGTCTTGAGGTGATTCGCCTTCTTCAATAGCGAATCTCCCCAACTCTCCTTCAAGCATTTCGATTTTTGCTTCACAAACCGATATATTTCCTTCGTGAGCCATCTTAAGTGTATCCCAGATTTCCTTTGCACTTTCTAAGCCATCAATCATGGTGAATTCCTCTCTGCTTAATGATGATGTGATCACGGCGACGGCTTGTGCATTTCTGTGAATCTCTTGTTCTTGTTCTGGGGTGAGTTCTTCATCCGTGTCCGGGATATCTATGCCAGTGCAAACGATGTGCCATAGACTAGGATTTAGGGATATTAGATGCATCTTCATGTTGTACTTCCACATTGTATAGTCGCTTCCATCAAACTGTGGAGGTTTTCCCATAGGAATGAAAAGATAATGGTTGTTGGAGTTGAGACGGTTGTAGTTGTAAGGCTGTCGGGAGTAGTCGTGATGACCACTCCCCGTCGTCTTCTCTTCTTCCTTTCCTTTTTGTCCTAGCAGTTTCTTTCTCAGAAGTGCCTTCAATTGTCGCACTTCTTCATCATCGTGTGGGCTCTCTTTCAACACATCAAGAGCTTTAGTTTCTTGTTCCTCCTCATTAATGTTCATCTTCGAGATATCGTTGTTCTTCTCAGAGGCCATTGATCTCTCCGAGATGTGAGTCTCGTTGGTGGAGAACCTTGCTCTGATACCAATTGAATGTGGTCTCGGGGGGGGGGGGGGGGGGGGGTGAATAGGCCCTTTGAATTTCCTGCACACTTAATAGAATCGTCAAAACTTGGTTGGCCGGACTAGTTCGGTTGTGTGGGTAGACTAGTCCGGTGTGCAAAAATTATGTGTGTTGATCAGGTGTTAATTGGGAAAATAAATTTCTTTAGCAGCGGAATTGAGAACAACTGATATTTGTACTTGAGATTAATATAAGAATGCAGGTGTAACTTCTAATTGCCTTATGTTGAAGTTTAGCACTCAAATGATCTAATGAACAAAATTTAAAGTAAATGAGACACAAGACACACGAATTTTTCCCGAGGTTCAATCTCACCACGAGATCTACGTCCTCGTTGAGGAAGCTCACACAGAGCCGGGTCTCCAACCCTTTCCCTCCTCAAGTCACCATGAAGGCTGACTTGATTCCACTATCACGGGTAATCACCAAGTTTGTGGGGCAACCTCACACGTTGAGGGCTCCCACGAGAATTACAATGAAAAAGTGATCAAATACACCCAAAAGTATTACAATTCAGAGTATGAGTGTAGAAAGATCAAACCCCAAGAGCTCGTAATGAAAGAATGACAATCTCCCAATCCTGAATCCAAGTGTTCAATTGATTTCACTCTTTTTGAACTTTAGATGTGTGGGGAGATGTGTTTTGGGCTCTTGGGACGAAGTGGCGGCGCTAGAGACTCCAGAAACATCAATGGACTAGTCCGGTGGATGCACGGACTAGTCCGGTCTCCTTGTGAGTGGGATTCCAGAAAGGTGAACGGACTAGTCCGATCCATGATCGGACTAGTCCGGTGCTTTGTGAAAGTTAGGTTAATTTTAATCCCTTACCCTCACGCAAAGTTGTGAGCTCTTGGAGTGTGTCTTTCATACACTCCCTATACATTCAAAATCTATTTTGGTCTTCCAAGCTTCATCAAAGTATTTCTCTTTGAACACCACTTCATTTTTCACCTTTTTGTGTGCACCGAAATGTTTCACTTGTTTGTCCTGCAATCATCTCAGTAGTTTCATTAGGATCTCATATGTTTGTCATCAATTAGCCAAAACCCACAAGGGATATCCTAGATGCACTTACAATTTCAGAACTAGCTCCTTACCGGATGCTTCCTCTTGTGCTGTAGCAAGCGCGTGGAGTTCTTCCAATGTAGTGGTTCCTGTAGTGCGATCCCCGTGGATCTGGAGAACGCACGAAGGTGTTGGCATCTTCAACACCAAGTAGCCATAGTGGGCAACGGCCATGAACCTGTATAAAGCGGGCCTGCCCAATATGGCGTTGAATGGTAAACTGATCTACGCCACATCGAAGACCAGCTTCTCGGTTTTGTAGTTGTCCCGAGCCTCGAAGGTCATCAGGAGTGTGATGGAGCCGAGAGGGGTAATGGCCCCCAGACCTACCCGAGAAAAAGGTTGAGAGGGGCGATGGTCCGAAGGTCGGAGCTGGAGATTTATGAAGGCTTCAAAGCTTATGAGGTTCAATCGTGCACCTCCATCCACCAGAATATGGTGGAGTTGAACATTGTTAATGGTCGGAGACACCATCAATGGGAGTTGGCCAGCTCCAATCATGTTATGAGGGCAGTCCGAAGCATCAAAAGTTATGGGAGTGTCCATCCACTTCCGTTGAGGTTCTGCCCTAGCGGTGGGAGCTGCAGCAGCCATGTCTCACCGCATTGTCTTGAGGATGCGGCGAGAGGTGATGCCCCAAGAACCACCATAAAATGTGTTTAGGGTCTTCTGACGCTCGTTGTCGGAGTTGTCATCGACGGTGTTGTAGACAGCCTTCAGAACCTTCTTGGGGTTCTGAAAGGCTAGCTCCTCTTCAGCCGGAGCTTCGTCGACATTTTGTTTTCCTTCCCGTTGGCGGAAAGGAGCTTCTTCTCGGCGCTTGTTGTAGCGCTCAACAAGGTTTCAGACCTATTGGCATTCTTCCAGACTGTGTTTGTCCGTCTTGTTGATCGAACAACACACCTTGGAGCTATTTTGTCTTCTAAAGAAGGACAAGGTCCTTTTTCAGGGTGTGGCCCTCGACCACCCGGAGCTGCAGCATCCGCAGCAGTAGGTGCGCCGGCCGACAACTTCTTCTTGCCGTTGGACTTCTTTTTATTTTTGCCACCCTCAGAAGTAGTGGATTCAGCCTTGTAGGATTTCTTGTTAGCCTACGGAGGTGGTTTGGAGTGCATCTCACGTCCTTCCGTAGCTTTGGCACATTTATCTGCCAAGCTGAAGAGTTTTGTGACACTGGTGACTTCTTTGGTCGCCAGCTTCTCTGGCATCTTTTTGTCTCAAACGCCCTGTGTGAATGCAATAATAACAGAAGCGCTTGAGATTGAGGGGATGGTATTGTGTACCTGAGAAAACTGTTGGACAAAGGATCTCAATGATTCCCCAGTTGTTTGCTTTACAGCAAACAAGTCTAGTTCAGTATCGGGTCGGGTGTATGAACTCCTGAAATTGGCAGTGAACCGCTGGCATAGTTCCGCCCAACTATTGATGGAGTCGTGTGGAAGAATCATGAACTAGGACCTTGCAGTCCCAGTCAGAGGCACTGAGAAGTAGTTGGCCATCACGACCTCATTGCCCCCCGCCGCTAGTATAGCAGTGAAGTAGATTTGAAGAAACTCGGCGGGGTTGACAGTCCCATCGTATTTCTGCGGCAAATGAGGCCAGAACTTTTGTGGCCATCTGACCATGCGTAAGTGCATGGACAAGGCAGAACAGCCTCCCCCTACTCCCTAAGGAGCAAGGTTGTCCCGATCCTCTTTTCTCTCGTGAGCACACTCGATATGGACACGTATGTCCTGTTACCGGTAACGGTGATCAAGTTCTGACTGCAGGTCATGAGTCAAAATTCTAGTGATGGTGTGGGTGCGTCGTGCCCCGAAAGGCAGCGAAATCATCTGCTGGGATGTAGCACGTCGTTGGTGCTGTGACACGTGAGGACCAAGTCTTCCAGACAAAGTCCTATATTGAGCTATTGCCTGCCCTAAAGGGGGAGGACCATGGTTGTTGATGGCATCGGCTGCGGCTGCAACCAGATGCTGCACATTAGCAAGCCACTGCTCCATCGCACCCTGAGGTGCTGCACGTGCTGGTGGGCGTTCCAATAGAGTTTCCGCAAAAATTAGCGCGTTCTCTGGGTTGTTGTTTGCCGATGCTGTGAACGACACGAGTACCCCATCCTGCTGTCCAGCATTATTTGCTGGGGCGGATGGTGGTGGTGGTGGCATGACACCCACCGGGACAATGGCGCTTGCTGGCTGCTGCATGTTGGAGGGATTGCCTCTAGGAGGATGTTCAGCATGGTTGCCGTTGGAGGATCCTATGGCAGAGTTCACCATCTTGCGATCTCAGGCGCCCCTACCTGGCGCACCAAATGTCGAAGTGGTTGAACAACACTTGCCCCGGTACTACTAAATTGTAGCCCGCGAAGGTTCTTTATCAGTTTGGGCGCGCAGATATCAGGCACAAGATGGTGACACAGGTGATTTACGTGGTTCGAGCCGCCTGAGCATAATACCCTAATCCACGAGGTGTGTGTTGTTGTATTGAGTAAGTCTGTAGCACTAGTATGCGTGTGAGCCTAGATTGAGTGCCCCATGTGCCGTGCGGCACAGTCCTTTTATAGTCTAAGGACAGGTTTTTATAACAAATTCCTAGCCCGACATGTGACACTGGCGTATTCAATAACCTAATACACAGTCTATGAGTATTAAGCATGATTAATTGGGTGATAATGTGCCTTAATGGTTGCGTTACCCCTATTAACAGTCCACTGATCGTGTGTTATTAATATAGCATTAACTATCGCTTTAACTGTCCCTTGAATGTCTGTGTTGTTGGAGATCAGCCAATGTCTCTGTTGGTGTTGCAGGTCTGGAAGCTCCACACGTGGCAGTTCCGGAGCTTCCCCTCGTGGGGAGATAGGTCCGGAACTGACATATACGTGGCGGCACCGGAGCTTCCCTCTACGGGGGGTAAGGTCCGGGGTCATTATCCACGTCTCAACTCTGTAGCTTCCCTATGTTGGGAGTTCAGCTCCGGTCTTATATTACACGTGGTAGTTCCGGAGCTACCCATATGAAGGAGGCGGGTCCAATGTCGTGTGACATGTGGGGCCTGAGGAAGCCTTCAACTCAGACAGATGGAATTCTCTTGCACTTCTTGCGGTATCATGGGGTGTCCGGTATGCAGGGTACCGACATATGTAAATGTGAATGTTTGAAGTGCCTGAAGGAGATCTCGTCGCCCAGGATGGCCAAGACGCTGATGCCAGAGGTCAATGGATGTCGTTGTGGCATGGTGTGCTATTGAAGGTGGCAGTCGCAGTGAATATAAGTCGCTCGAGCTCTCACAATGGAGAATCAACATCTTAGTTCGAAGATACTTAATGGAAAAGCCAGAGGGGTCAAATTCCATAGAAACATGATTATCTCTTGCTAATTGTCTAACAGAGATTAAATTATGAACAAGGGCAGGCGACAGAAGAATGTTCTGCATAGATAAAATTTTCTGGTGTGTGGGAATAGATGAAGAAGTTGTGTGTGTGATAGGAAGTTGAGCACCATTGCCAACAGTGGCATAGGCTTTGTATGGAAAATATTGAAGAGAGGGGAGTGGAGTTTGTATAACGGCCATGTGGGAGGATGCTCCTGAATCCACGAACCAGTCCGAGGTGGATTGGGGTTAAACCACCGATGTGTTCAATGCAGTGAGCAAGGCTTGCATGTCCCATGGTTGATTATGCATTGTCGTAGTGTTCGTGGGGCCAGGCTGAGCGAGCATGGCTTGCTGGGGATGCATGCCTGGTCGGGGTCCCAGAACGCCCGTGATGGAGGGACAAAAAGGCATAGGCCATGCCCGGACGAGGCCAGTCCACAGGTTGTACTGTGGCCGCCAGTTTGGTGTCGCCAAAGTAGGAGCTGCTGGAGGAGAGGGTTGGCTATTATTGCCACGACCACGACCAGAGGCACCGCTAGAGTTGTTGGCGCTTGATGTCGAGGAGTTGTCAGCATTGGCCACCATGGCCTAAGCAGCCACAGTGGATGTTCGTTGTGTATCAAACAACTCCTCCATGAGGAGATGTGAACGCGCACTAAGGAATGTATGAGGAGGCCACCTGTAAGTGATCGCAGAGATGGCATGTTGATACTTGGGATTAAGACCACACAACATGTTGAGGACTTGTGATTGTTCAGAGATCGGTTGGCCGACATCGCGTAGATTGTCGGTGAGGGTCTTCAACTTGGCACAATAATCCATGACTAACATGTCTCCTTGACATAGATTCCAGAACTCGGCTTCAAAGATCACAGCTTGTTGTAGTAGTTGGTTGTCGAAGAAGAGCTTGTCGATGGCTTGTCATAGAGTATGAGCATTGGTCTTGCGTTGGCAGATTAGACGCAAAACCTCAGGAGCACACATGGTGTAGATCCTGTTAGTTGTGATCCCGGGGTGATCACGTGCGGGTAACAACCGCACCGGGTCCCACGGTCTCCCCACGTGCCCTGATCGGGGGTGCAACCGACTTGCGTAAGATTGAGACTCCCTCTAGCCCGCGCTATAAAAACTTACGGGAGGCAGCCGGGGCATGCAGCAAGTTTAGCGCCCACGCCCGACGCCTCCCACAATTCTGCAACATCTGATCCTCAGACGCACGGCAGCTAGGGGAAGGCCCTTGGCCATCTACGGTGATCTACGGTTGCATGGGGAAGTAATCTCCCCCCGGCCATCTTCACTGAGCGCGTCTGCACAGAGACAAGCTCTATGCATCGTCATGTCATCGTCCACAACTCCATCCGAAGGTATGTGTTCCCAATCCCATCCTTAATCATGTTTTAATTAATGTTATTTAGGATCTAAAGCTACTGTTAGGTATGTGATTGTTTGATTTATCCCTAAGAACCTTGATTATCAGTCCCTAAGTCAAGCATTAAGTTAATCCTAAGTCTATCAATGGCATCAGAGCCTCCTTAGGGTTTTGCTAATTGGGTAATTAAGTGTTAATTACGTTTTAAGACTATGTTTGCAACAATTAGAAGGAGGGGAGTACGTGTTTCGGTTATGGCCTAAGCAAACTCAAATCAGATAAAAACTTGAAGCAAAGTAAGATTAAAACTAAGAATAGAGGTGTGAATTGCTTTCCTTAGATGGCTCGCCATCTCCTGGTCTCTCGGGACCTCCCACCGACGTTGAGCGTGGGGTGAGGGAGGCGACGTTGCCCTAATCACCGGAAAACCCCTCGGTATGAGGGGATCTGAGAAGGGTGGCCTTCACCACAAGATCTGCGCCACATTGCACGTCAGTCTCATCGACAGTGGCGCACTCAACTCGGTATGATCGCGCGCATCAGCAGAGAAACCGACAGGGACATCACCTAAGTGTCGCTGTGTAGGGTTTGGGGGTGAAACCCTAACCCTAACGGTCAGCTCTCCCTCATCGACGACCACCTGATGAGCCTCCCACCGACGACACGACTTGTGCGCCATGGTGGAGGTCGCGACAATGCTGAAGCCTCACCGCCGATGGGGCTTGCGCCTCCCTACGGCTCGGAACTCTATCGCTCTCACTAAGTGTCGGTCGAAGAGAGAGAAGAGGAAGTGAAGAAATGAGGATTAGGGTTTTGAGGCTGCGTCTGCCTATTTTTATATGCCCCGAAATTGACTCTCAATCGTCTGAGTGGTTATCAACGGTCGAGATCCGCTCATGTTGTAAGGCAACAACCCTCCTAAGCCGTCGGATCAAAATCCGACGGACCTTAGCTGCGCTAAGCGCACCGCCTGCGCTGAATGAGCTCGGAGTCCATGCATGCGCCGATTTGGGCCAGCATGGGCTGCCCTTTCGATTTTTTCGGCCACGGGCCTAATCAGCCATGGACTGGTGCTGGTGGGCCGCGCGCATGGAAATTCATTTCCATTTTTTTAGATAATTTACAACTGGCCTTGGGCCAGTTTTTGGTGTGGACCCTATTTTTCTAAGTAACTTTTTTGGCATTTTAGTATGTGCTGAAATAATATATGGGACACACAGAAAATTATTAAATGAGTTGAGAATAATTAAGTTATTTTGTGTGCATTTTTGTGTGATGATTGTTTAATTATTTGCTGCAATATTTATTATTGTTGATGTTAAGACATTTTGTCAGCTTATTTAATTAGTTTATATTATGATGTTGTGAACTTTAATAAATTAAGTTTGCTTCTGCTGTTATAATATTATATATAGCCAACGTGAAATTTAAATTTATAGTATTTTTGAGTTTATATTAATTTTAATTTTGGTAAATTCATAAAGTAGCCAACGTGAAATTGAATTTGCCATATTTGATGTTGCATAGAATTTAAATGAGTAGCCAACGTGTAATTTAAATTTTCCATGCTTTATGTTAAGTTTTTGAATGATGTGTTTCGCAGAGTAACCAACACGAAAAATAAACCAAGCCATTTCTGTTTGTTTTAAGTGACTGTTGTATTTTGCGAAGTAGCCATCGAGAAAAGCAAAATACAACACTCTTCTTGTATTAAGTTGTATATTTTATTTATTTATGTTTTGAAAGTTTCTCCACTTTGTCTTATGCACTGAGTTTTATCTCTTCCATTGAGCCACTTACGGATCACAATTTTGGCTCATGGAGAGAGACTTGAGATCGCCCTCGCGGTCTATGAGTTGGACTACGCACTGACGAGTCCTTGCCCTAGTGAGCCTGCAGTTCCTCCCTATTGATGAGACGAGAGAGAGACTGATATGGCTTTCTCACTCAGAAAAAGATTGTACCTAAATGCTAAGAGTAAGTAATAGAAGGATCTCACTAAGTGGCAGGCCTCAAACAGAAAGTGTTTGATGGTCATTAGGGTGACTATCAATGAGGTCATTCGGGGAGCGATTCCCGAATGTGAGACGGCTTCTAAGTACCTCCGTAAGGTGGAGAGTCAGTTTACTGGCTCTTCCAAGGCTTTGGCAAGCACTCTCACAAGGAGGCTCGTTAGTAAGAAATATGCGAGGGTGGTATGCGTGAGCACATACTTAAGATGACAAACTTAGCCACAATGCTCAAGCCGCTAGACTTAGGGGTGAGTGATGAGATGCTCATGCACTTAATCTTCACCTCCCCTTCTAATGAGTTTGAGGCCTTTGTGATCAATTACAACTCGTGGCCTGATAACTGGTCTATTGAGAAGTTGATTGTGAAAGTGCATCTAGGCATTCCCGTGGGTTATGGATGATTGATGATGACAATTAAGAGACTAATGAGCTAAGTTGATCCTAAGCACAGGTGTGATGGTTCAAATGAGACAAAATCCCTCAAAAGTAAAAGGTCGAAACGGGCGTCAAAGACTCAAGTGTAGAAATTAGGGTTTCTATGGTGTTGAAAATAATGAGCCGTATCTTGTGTGACGGTGGTTGTATCATGTGCATTGAGATCATTCTAGAAGGCTCAAAGTGGTGGTTGAGAGAAAAACCTAAGTGAGAAGCCAAAATGAGGAAAAACCATAGGAGGTTGGACTAGTCCGACCAGTCAGAGTAGTCCGCTTTGGGATGGACTAAAGGTCTCCAGATGAATCCAGACTTGTTCGTATGGGTACGGACTAGTCCGTACATCCCTTAGTGGAGTTGGAGCTAAGTCCCCAAAAATCGGACTTTTCTGTTTTGGAATGGACCAAAGCTCTCTAGCGAAGTTCGGACTTGTCCGTGGTGGTACGGACTAGTCTGTTTGAGACTTAGTGCGAGAGAAACCGAGCAAACCCTAGAGGGTCGGACTTGTCCGCCCCTGTTGACAGCTCCTAAGATATACTAGCAAATCATCCCTGGCAACGGCACCAGAAATGCTTGTTGGTATTTCTTATGCACCATTAACTAAACATCTCCAACTGATGTGTCAGAAATGCTCATTAATTGTTCTATTGGATCACAGAGTGAATTCCGCAAGCGCACACAGATATCATTGTAGCATTTCCCCTTAAGAATATTCCCAAGGGTGTCATTTATTTGATCCCAAAGGAAGGCAGGGAAGAGATATAACAATCATCAAGTGGAAAGGGTAGAAAGGTCTAGGTAAGAATCTATTAAGGATGGATAAAATAATAGTGGAGGTAGTGTGACACACACAAAAGCTTTCAAGTCTAAGGGGGGTAAGAGGATCCTAGAGGTTAGTTAAAGTTGAGAGTTATGGAGGTACTCCTACTATGCTCTATTGTACATATACATAGTCTAAACTAATTATCCATAAGCTAGATTAATAGTGAATACTCATGCTATGTGGTTCAACACATCGGGCACGGGCTTACCCCTAGCAACACTAGGGCGACTACCGCCAAGAGCATGTGGCATAGCTGAACATGGAGGATTACAAAGGACACATAGGGTTGTCACAACCTACTGCCTACCTCTTCAATCCATGGGTCTACGAGACATCCAATGCTACTTAGCTATCCTAGCACCATGCTAGCATATTAAGTAATTACCTTAAGAGCCTAGGCACAATCCATCCTAAGGCAATGAATTGAATCATCATTGAACCAATGTTGATACACAACATAATTATCCATACTAACCTAGTTATGTTATAATTAATAGACTATAGTGGGGTTCTATAGGTTCTATGATAATGAGATATGTTCATGATGAAACAGTCATAGAAGTTATACCTTCCACATACATGGACTCCACAATCAAACAAGAAACGCTTTGCCCAAGTATGTATAAGTAGAGACTAAAGATACTATCTTTATTATGCATAAAGTCACAAATACAAGAAAGAATACATGAGCCATACCTTTCCTAATGTAGGATTGGGAAGAGAGAGACTCCTTACTCCTTTCCCAATTTGGACTTGGGACTAGAGACTCTCCTCTCTACAACCTAACTCCTCTAAGACTATGGATGATAGTGTATACAATAGAGATGAAGCTCAAGTGGTGTGTGTTGAAGTGAGGGGTAGGTGGTCCTATTTATACTAGTGTTGAGGTCGGTTCCCGCCACCAAAAGCACGCGAATCAGTCACTGTTGACTCCAGGAAGCCGGGAGGAGCCAACACGTGGAGGCTGACCGAGTTTGGTGCAGAGACCAGGTCGACCGACCCCCTGGTTCGGCCGACCTGGTCATTGCACCAATTCTCGTGTGCTTTCTCCAGGTGGCTGCCAGGTGGGTCCCACTGATGTATATGGGTGATACTCCGTTGGATCTCCTCGGTTACTTCTGTTTGTAGGCCATTTGATCCATGGGATGCCACATGTCATCGCCTGATTGGCTGGGATGATATTTCATAGGATTGGTCCCTCTACATTTCCTCATTTCCTGCATAAAATGCTTCATACACATATTCCTCCAAGTCCAAGTGGAATTGGGTTAGATAGAAAGGTGATGTGTGCAAGAAATGACAAATCTTTCACATAATTGAGTTAAATTGACAGATGAAATTAGTATATAATAGCCGTCAACAAACTCTCCCAAGCTTGTCCTTTGCTCGTCCCGAGCAAAGTCAAGACTTTAGGTTGATAATCAGGAGTTGCTACAGTGTCTTATTTTTAAAAGTATCTAATGCACAAAAAAATACTCTACCTAGTATTGCAGAAATTGGCTATGATACTCTACCTTTCTTAAGTTATCATGGGGCTTATGCTTTCTCATATTCATGAGTAGTTGAAAGGTAGAATAGAAAATGGGGCAAACATAGCCAAGAAATCAAGTTCCACTTAAACCCCAGAAAATTCAATTTAGATATTAAGTACCTCAATTTGATTCTCTCAGTCACTCCTTTGTGGATAGTGGAAGTATTTCCTCACTAAAGCATTGTGCCTCTACTATTCCTACTCATTGGATATGGCTTGTATGTGGAGCTTGGTAAGGAAAGTAAGTAGGCATATTTGCATCACATACATTGCTAAGTCAAAAGAGTAAGCCTTAGGAGAATTCAAATCAAAACTTTTTGATTCAAGACTAGTGCATGTGTGATGGAGTGGAAGTGGATGTGGATACTTGAGATAACTCCTTTTTGGTATAATCTCTCTTTCTTTTGCAGGGATGAAACATGACTACTCTTTTTTTCTCATGCTTATGATGTAAGCATGCCTCTTTTTTTTCATTTTGTAGCCATGTCTTCTACTCCCTTTCTTTGCAATGAATTTTGAAGAGAGCGCTAAACATGAATAACATGGAGTTTCTCTTTTTATTGTGGTATGGTGGATATGATGGATGTTTTGCTTACTTCTAGTGTAGGAGTATGGCATGTGCAAGTGAAGTCTTGAATTCAAAAAGAGTTGAATGATTTCTCACATAGGTATGTACTAGTTTGACTAGGCTCAATATGAAAGCAAATAGCATATGCATAAGGTTTTGTCTATGTATGAACATCATATGGCTTTGGTAGGTATTTCCAATCAATTGAGGGAAACTTAAATCTTTTTAGAATTTCTCTGGAAATCTAAGTTTTACTTTCAAACTAGGACTAGCAGCCCTATCACCAATTCTAATCTCACAACAACCTAGAATTAGATCAAGATTTTGCTACCCACAACTTCCAAATTAAGGTAAAAGTATTTTAAACCAATAAAAGCAATATTCGGAGAGTAGCAAGTTGTAAACTAGAGACTTAGGAAAATAAAACAGAGCAACTATTCATCATTTCATCTATGTGAATTCTAAATCTTACAGCACATCTTTATTTGATGAAAGCAAATCTAACCTATATATATATATATATATATATATATATATATATATATATATTTAAATGCAAGGTGAATGATGGATGGATGGAAAATAAATATGCAAGGAATGTGATACGTGTTACCTCAAGTGGGGGTCCTCCCCCAAGCTTGTTCTTCAACTACCTCCGTGATAAGGGTTGAACCCTTGATGACAGAAGTATGCTGCAAGATCGGCTTGTTGTTGTTGTAGCGCCGTGTTGAAGTTGGTGAATTGAGCATCCATGTGTTTTTGCCAATCCTGGGTACCTTGAACATGCTCTTGGAGTGTGTTGTAGATGTCACTCGTTCTCACTTCAAGTTCTCCCATACGTCTAGTGAGGTCCGTCATTCCTTAGTTATAGTCATGATGACTTCTAGCCGAAAAGGAACGATGTCCTCTCATGGATGTTGGGGGCAAGCTGCTAGAGCTTGAAGTGGATAAGGGTGGATCCGTTTGCCATTCTTGCCAAGATGATCCCCCAGTATCATACGTCAGAGGTTGAGTCCATCCAAGTGCATAACCTGTTGGGTTCTCTTTCTCTTGGTATTCATGGACCGGAGAGATTATTGGTTGCATGCCTGTGGCTGCAGCCCTCGCACGATTCCTTGTTATCCTATTTTGGAGATCAAATGTGGATCGTAAGCCTTGGTGTGGCGGAACTCACGATCTTGGAGAAGCATGCGTGCTTGATCTTCAACTTTGCTTCGTATGTCGAGGTCGTTGTCATAAAGAAGTTGGTGTGGGCTGCTTCTCTCTTCCATGGGAGTGTCCTCACACACACTTCTCCTCCTTGGGCTTGTACCCATGGAAGAGAGGCGTGCACTAGAACCTCCACCATGGCTTGAGCTTGCAGCCTCCTTCCTCTTTCCAAACAACCTCTTCATGTCTTTTTGAGTTCAACAAGCAAGAACAAAACAAGGCGAGAAAAATCCGAAAAGAAGCGATGTTTGGAAAACCAATCTCTCGACGAATTTTCTCCTCTTGAAGGCTTGAGTGTAAAATGCAAATGCAAACAAAAGAAAATCTTTTTGGGGATGGATTTGAGCAAGAGTGTTGCAATGAAGAGCAAGAAAAACAAGGTGAGCTAGAGAGTGACTTGGGGAGGTGTAAAATGATGTGGTGTGTGAAGAGAGGTGCTCCTCACGGCCACAATTTATAGGGTGCACCCTCCAACAGTCACTTGGGGTTCAAAATGTAGCCGTTGGAGGAAGGGGAGCCAATTTGGCTCCACTCCCTGTTCGGCCGACCAGGGGGTTCGGCCGACCTGACAAGTGGCCCCCCTGGTTCCCCTTTTGGCAAGTGGCTCCCCAACGGCTATAAAGTTAGCACGTTGGTAAAATGCCACATGTGCAACTCAGAAAAAATTGTTTTTCAAATAAAAACCTTTTTTCAAATCCAATAAAATTTTCTTTTGAAAAGAAAGAAAGAAAAATGATAATTGAGAATATAAGATTCTCAACTTGCTAGAAAAAATCAAATATGCAATGGGAAAAATCCAAATGGGGTGGAAAAATAAAGAAAGAAAAATAAAGTGGGATAACTACCAATTTAACCTATTGGCGTAGGTATCACCACCGTCTGATGAGATGGACATTCCTCTGTCTTTATTTCACATCCGGGCCTGGAGGGATGGGCTCGGACGGCTTGTCTGGCTTCTTCCGCCATTCCTTCTTTGGCGGCTTGGTGGACTTGGGCCTTCGGGAAGGTCCAGACGATTCCGTCACCTTTGGATATCGGCGTGGTCAAAATGACGGATTCTCCTCGTAGATTAATCTTCTCATGAATGCAACGAGTGAGTCCACCTTTGGAGGTGTGACTTCGACCTGTCTGATGCGTTTATCATTCGGCCCATACTTGATTCGAATCATGGAGCATTGTTCTGATTTTGGCCGAAAGTTAAACCTTTCCTCCTTGCCATTGATATGGAAGTGGATTTCTCCAGCTCCCACATCTATGTGAGCTTTTGCAGTGTTGAGGAATGGATGCCCAAGAATGAGTGGTGTATCTTTCTCGGTGTCCATGTCTAGCAGCACAAAATCCACGTGTATGAAGCAGTTCTGGATCTTCACCGGGACGTATTCAGCAATACCCGTTGGATAACGGACTGAAGAGTCATCTAGTTGTAGCTGCATTGGTGTTAGAGTCAGCTCTGTGAAGTTCAGCTGGTCGAACACAACCTTGGGCATCAACTAACACTTGCTCCCAAATCACAAAGTGTCTTGTCAAAGTGGTGAGCCCCAATTGAGCATGAAATGGTAGGACATCCGGGGTCTTTCTATCAGTTGCTCTCTCGTACGGAAATCATGTTGACATTTTCCGTCGGAGGTTCTGGCTGGCCTGGCATCTTGCCATTCTCCATCGGAGGAATAGCAGCTGTCAGCTGAGCCAACTGAGTCTCGAGCATCTTGTTGAAGCTTAGTTGATTCTTGAAGGCTGAGGATAGTCCTTCCATCTTTGCATAGATATTCTCTAGGGTATTGTCATTAGCTGACAGCTTCTTGGATAGGACATCGTTGATCTTGAGCTGGCTAATGGCAAGTTCTCTCAAGTTGGGCTGGTTTCCAAGGTTGCCATTGTTGTTGTACCCTCCTTGAAAGAATGGGTGTTGTTGATCCCACCCTTAACCTTCTGGATGATAGCCATTGTTGTTGTTGAAAATTTCCATTGTTGGCGAGGTATAGGGCATCCTCACGAGTTTCTGGGCAATCATTGCCCATATGACCCGTGTTGCCACAGACTCCACACGTGATGTGAGAGTCTAGGGCATAGGCATTGCTAGACAATTCACCACCGGCTTGTCCATCTGTTTTCTTCATTAGGAGGTCCAATTTTGCAGCAATCATGTCCACCTCCTTCAAGGTGTGCATGCCTCGCTGTTGAGTATGGAGACGCTCATTGTTCCATCCCATGTTGGACACCATCTTCTCAATAAGATCTTTAGCTTTTGGCACCGTCAATGAGAAGAAGGCTCCTCCAGCAGTAGCATCCAAATGGTCACGAGCTGATGGGATCAACCCGTTATAGAAATTCTGAATAAGGAGCCATTCATCCATCCCATGGTGGGGACAGGCTAGGATGTACTCCTAAAGCCTTTCTCATGCCTCAGGAATAGATTCCTTGAGCTATTGCTGAAAGCTGGAAATCCTTCCACGTAGGGCATTGGTTTTGCCCAACGGGAAGAATTTGGTGAGGAATGCCGTAGAACACTTCTCCCAAGTGTCTACAGCACTTCGGTTCGCGTAGAACCATTGTTTCGCTCTCCCAAGGAGAGAGAATGGGAAAAGTCTTAGACGGACCGCATCCGGAGACACGTCCTTGATCTTAAAAGTGCTTCAGCTCGAGGACTTGTTGCAGGTGAGCACTTGCATCCTCGTTAGCCTTCCCACAGAATGGGTTGGCTTGCACCATAGTGATAAGGCCAGTTTTGATCTCGAAGTTCACATCTCCCGTGTTAACAGTGGTCCCAATAGGCACATTGTTAGCAGAGGGAGCTGAGAACTCACGAAGGGTCTTCTGAGCCATTGGCGTTTGGATTGTTGGTGCAAAAATGCTGGCTTGCTTTGCCGCTCGAATCTTCTGAGGAGTAACAACATGGGGTCAGTCTCTCAGAAGAGATTTGGGATCTTCAACAAAGTTTTCTAGCAGGCGGAAACAAGACATATAATACCCTGTTTTCACATTTAAAATAAATGCGAAAACAAAGAATGGTTATCCTACTACTGTCCTACCCAGGGTTCTATCCTATTCACTCAGTCATGTTATATATCTATTTGCCTTCCCCGGCAACGGCGCCAGAAATGCTTGTTGACGGCTCCTAAGATATACTAACAAATCATCCCGGACAATGGCACCAGAAATGCTTGTTGGTATTTCTTATGCACCATTAACTAAACATCTCCAACTGATGTGTCAGAAATGCTTGTTAATAGTTCTATTGGATCACAGAGTGAATTCCGCAAGCGCACGGAGATATCATTGTAGCATTTCCCCTTAAGAGTATTCCCAAGGGTGTCATTTATTTGATCCCAAAGGAAGGCAGGGAAGAGATATAACAATCATCAAGTGGAAAGGATAAAAAGGTCTAGGTAAGAATCTAGTAAGGATGGATAAAATAATAGTGGAGGTAGTGTGACACACACAAAAGCTTTCAAGTCTAAGGGGGGTAAGAGGATCCTAGAGGTTAGTTAAGGTTGAGAGTTATGGAGGTACTCCTACTATGATCTATTGTACATATACATAGTCTAAACAAATTATCCATAAGCTATATTAATAGTGAATACTTATGCTATGTAGTTCAACAAATCGAGCACGGGCTTACCCCTAGCAACACTATGGCGACTCCCGCCAAGAGCCTGTGGTATAGCCGAACATGGAGGATTACAAAGGACAGATAGGGTTGTCACCACCTACTGCCTACCTCTTCAATCCTTGGGTCTACGAGACATCCAATGCTACTTAGCTATCTGTAAGATCTATGTGTGCTGAATACATTGGCTTATAGTGAATACACTTGGCTTTGATGATAAAAGTTTTGAATATCACCAAAATACCTTTTTATCAAGGTCCGACTCTAGCTCTGAGCTACAGCAAGGTCCGACGGTAGGTCTGGCTTGGTTTGGGTAGCTCCGGTTACGTTCGATGCTAGGTCCGACTAGCTTTGGTCAGCTCCGGTGAAGTTTTGTCTTTAGCTCCGACATGTTTTTGATAGCTTCGACATGTTTTTGCTAAGCTCCAAAGTTGATTTTTCTAGCTCCGGCTTTTGGGATTACTAGTTCCGACTAGTTTTGGTTAGCTCCGGCGCTAGGTCCTGCTAGTTTTTTAAGCTCCGGCGGGAGCTTGGTTGTACTAGTTTTGGTAAGCTCCGGCGCTAGGTTCTACTAGCTTTTGTTAGCTCCGGCTCAAGGTCCGGGTTGCTCTGGCAAGGTCCGGAACTTGACCGTAGTGCTTCTGCTTTTCATTTGCAATGTTTCGTACTTTCTTTACATTGTTGGAAAGATTGCTTAGTATTCATTTGCTAAGTTTTTGGTGCATTTTGGTTGATATGGATAATATTGTGTTACTGTGGCTTTGCAACATGCTTATGTGAGGTTCTCACGTAGGGTGTTGTGTTCGGAACTAACTTGAGTCAAGTCGAGGACTTGGGCTCATATGGATTGGTTGTTTATTCATGTGCACGTGTTGCTTGAGTTCAAGACATGGCTGGTGATGGGATGCATTGGACTAGTCTCAGGGAGGAGATGAGGTTCCAACAACCAAATTCAGGAGGAATTGTGGTTGAGCTGATCAGGAGGTTGCGCAGCATGATTGAATCAAGAACAATGCATATGAAGGTATTGTGGACGTCATTGGAAGATGTTTGCACGTGTGCAAGGAGTGCATGGACGTGGGTACATGGTTCCGAGACATGATGAAGAGATATGGACGTAAAGAATTGGTCGGAAAGGTCCAACCGACTAGGTTATGGACTCAGGCTGCGGCTGAGTCGGGTTTGACTCAAATATGGAGAGATTTGAGTTGGTTATGATAGGATTTCATGTGGGTCACGAATTTGAGTTGTTTAGGAATGTGGGATACGTTCCTAAGGTGTTTGGAAGTCTTAATATTTCTTCTATCTGCGTATAGAAGAATCCTAAGTAGTTATGGAAAGTTACGATTCGTGAACAGAGTAGAATTAGGTTCCTGATCTGAGTTGAGTTGGCTTTCGAGCTGGTTATATAAGCAAGGGAGCCCAGAGCTCGTGGTGCACAACTTTGGGGGCTGTTACTCTTGTGTTCTATTGAATAAAATTCGTAGTTTGAAGGAACTTTTGTGCCTTATTCGTCCGACTTGTTCCAGACAAGTTTTACTCGTCGAGTTTCTGGACAGCGCTACCTTTTATTGGTGGTTTTATCATAACTCGAGTTTTACAGATCCAATTGACGTGATTCTTTTTGGGTTATCTTAACAACTTGATTATCTATCATATGTAAAAATTTAACGGTCATTGGTTTTGTGGTTTCTGATCTACACGAGTTTCTTTGCAGTGTTCCAGAACTGTTTTTTTTTCTCGGGTAGGTCAGATTGACCATTGTTTGATCTTTCGATCATAACTTGAGTTTTTCTCGACGGATGTTAGTGATTCTTTTTGTGTTGTCTTCGTGACTTGATTCTCTATGATATCTATCACTTTTGTCACGGTGAAACACGTTTAGATTAGTCTCACACACGATTTCTTTAACAAATCGTTTTTCTGTCGAAAGGGTTTGGGGTTTAATTGTTTCCGCTGTGTAAGATTTTTAAATCTACCATTCACCCCCCCTCTGGTAGCTTTTCACATGCTCTTCGATCCTACAGTTGGTATCAGAGCCATGTTGCTCTAATCTTTGTGATTTGCACGTGTTTTTGACTAATCATCATGGAGAAGTACTCCGCCAAACCTTGTGTGTTTGCTGGTATTGATTTTCAGGTTTGGAAGGCACGCATGGAGGCTTTCATCTAGGCACAAGGCTTTGCAATATGGGAGAAGGTATACAAGCCTTACGAAGTGCCATCAAATGATCAAACAGCTACAAATCTGAGAGATGTCGACAACAACAACAAGGCTCGGAACTTGATCATACAAGGATTAACACAAAGCGACTTCGACCGTGTTGCACACCTCCGATCTGCATACGATGTGTGGAAAGCACTTTGTGACTACAATGAAGGATCCAACACGATCAAAGAGGTAAGGCAAGACATGTTCAAGAAAGAATACATGCGCTTCGAGATGCAACCCGGTGAGTCTATTGATGACCTTTTTGCTCGCTTTAATAAGATTCTCAGCAACTTACGTAGTGTCAATGTTAATTTCTCAGATGCTGAAAATGCTAGGCAATTGCTAAGTGCATTAGATATGTCAATTTGGGAGATGAAAGTCACATCTATTCGTGAATCTACTGTCATAAGTTCACTTACTTTAGATGTGCTATATTCCTAGTTAAAAACTCATGAAATTGACATAATCTCACGTAAGAACCCCAATAAGTCTATTGCATTTGTTTCACAACGTGATATGTCTAGCTCCGGCCAATCATCATCCTGCAATACTCTTGCTTTGTTGTCCTCACTAACCCTGGAGCAGATCGAAGAAATTCCAGAAGAGGAGTTGGCACTCATCTCTACTAGATTCTCAAAAGCATTGCAAAATGTGAGAACTAGAAGGAGAGGAAGCTTCAGACCTCAACGCTGTTATGAATGTGGTAAAACAGGACACTTTTGTACAGAATGCCCTAACCTTTCAGGTCCGACCACCCGGGAAGAAAAACAAAGCAAGGTTCGAACCTCCTCTGGAAATTTCAACAAGAAGAAGAAAGGTACCATAGGACGCAAGATGATCAACAGTTTCATCACCGCGCTTCAAGAAATAAGTTCAAGCGACGTGGACATTGGGAGTGATGAAGATGAAGATGATTTGGCAAACTTGTGCTTCATGGCGGACAAGTCAAGATCAAGTATGGAGGAGGCAGAACACAACAGCGATAATGAAGAGGTTACACGTTTGAGGAAGGAGAACATTTGGATTGTGGATTCAGGTTGCTCACGCCACATGACAGGTAACAAAGATTGGTTCTCCTCCCTCTCTTTCGTGTCACGTGTAGAGAATGTTACTTTTGCCGATAATTCTTCAACTCCTATAATTGCTAAGGGTTCGGTTAGAGTAAATGATCACTACACTTTGAAGTATGTGGAACTTGTCAAAAATTTGAAATACAACTTGCTTTCTGTTGCACAATTGCTAGATGAAAATCTAGAAATTATTTTCAATAAAAATTGCTGCAAAGTTGTAGGTTTAAATAGTGAGCTTATTTTTAACATGTCTCGGTTTGGAAGAGTTTTTAAAGCTGATTTTGATATGTCTTCCTCTAAGCATAGGTGTCTAGTTGCTAATGATTCAAAGGACTTATATTTTTGGCATCGTAGACTTGGTCACGTAGGCTTTGATCACTTAACGCGTGTTAGTGCTCTTGATCGGATACGTGGGCTGCCTAAGCTTAAAGGGGACAAAGAAATTGTGTGCTCTTCTTGTAGACATGCTAAGATGGTTGCAGGTTCACATACTCCTCTCACAATGATCATGACAACTGAACCATGTCAACTTTTGCATCTTGACACCGTAGGACCTTCACGTGTTCAATCCTTCGGAGGTAAATGGTATGTTCTTGTTATTGTTGATGATTATTCTAGATACTCTTGGGTTTACTTTATGGCGTCTAAGAATGAAGTTTTTAGTCACTTTAGAACTTTATTTCTTAGATTATCAATTGATCACCCAGGATCATTAAAAGCAATTAGAAGTGATAATGGAACTGAATTTAAAAATCAATCTTTTGATCACTTTTGTGCTGAAAATAGAATAGATCGTCAATTCTCTTCGCCATATGTACCTCAACAAAATGGTGTTGTAGAAAGAAAAGAACAGAACCTTAGTTGAGATGGCTAGGACTATGCTTGATGAATATCGAACTCCTAGGAAATTTTGGGCTGATGCGTTAGCAACCGCTTGTGATGTCTCGAATCGTGTTTTATTGCGTGCTAAGCTAGGTAAAACACCATATGAGCTCCGGTTTGGACATAGGCCTAGTATTACACACTTTCGGGTCTTTGGTTGCAAATGCTTTGTTAAGAAACATGGTAATCTTGATAAATTTGAACCTAGATCATTTGATGGCATGTTTCTTGGTTATTCATCTCGTACTAGAGGCTACCGTGTGCTTTTACTTGACACTAACAAAATTGTGGAGACTTGTGAAGTGTCTTTTGATGAATCTAGCCCAGGTACTAGCTCAAACATTGCAGGTCCAGATCCGTATCCTCAGGGGGGGTATTTTGGAAGATGAAGAAGAGCCGGTGATACTGTCTGGTAGTTCTGAAGTTGACACGTGTCCAGCTCCGGACATTGAACAAGCTTCGGCTATCACTTATGCTGGTCCTGATCGTCCACAAGTCACAAGCTCATCAATCTACGATGAACCTAATGAAGAAGAAGCTTGTGAGACATCTGTTCCCCTATGGCTTTACAAAGATCACCCCCACAACAGATGATTGGAAGCTTGCACGAACAAGTCACATGGTCCAGGTTTTGCGATCCAAACTCTCATGCTCATTATGCTTTTGTTGCTTATTTTGAACCCAAAGATATATCACACGCACTCACTAATGAATCTTGGATTATTGCCATGCAAGAAGAGTTAGAAAATTTTGAAAGAAATAATGTTTGGAAACTTGTACCTCCACCTCAAGGTCACACTTTAATTAGAACTAAATGGGTATATAAAAATAAACAAAGTGAGGATGGGGTTGTGGTTAGGAATAAGGCTAGGTTGGTTGCTCAAGGTTTCACTCAAGTTGAAGATTTAGATTTTGATGAAACTTTTGCTCCTGTCGCTAGATTAGAAGCCATAAGAATTTTGTTAGCTTTTGCAGCATCTAAAGGTTTTAAGCTATATCAAATGGATGTTAAAAGTGCTTTTCTTAATGGCTACATAGATGAGGAGGTTTATGTCAAACAACCACCGGGTTTTGAAAATCCAGATTTTCCTAATCATGTTTACAAACTGTCCAAAGCCTTATACGGTCTCAAACAAGCCCCTAGAGCATGGTATGATAGGTTAAAAACATTCTTACTTGGAAAGGGGTTTACCATGGGCAAGGTTGATAAAACTCTTTTTGTGCTTAAGCATGGAAATGACTCATTATTGGTTCAAGTGTATGTGGATGATATTATCTTTGGTTGTGCTTCTCATGATCTTGTGTCCAAGTTTTCAGCAATGATGAGTTCCGAATTTGAAATGAGTATGATGGGTGAACTCACTTACTTTTTGGGACTGCAAATCAAGCAAACCAAGGAGGTTACCTTTGTGCATCAAACGAAGTATACCAAAGACCTCCTAAGGCGCTTCAACATGGACAAAAGCAATCCTCTTCGGACACCAATGGGAACAACAACAACACTTGAACTTGATGAAAATGGTGAACCCGTGGATCAAAAAGAATATAGAAGCATGATTGGATCACTTTTGTACCTCACGGCATCAAGACCGGACATACAATTCAGCGTATATCTTTGTGCACGGTTTCAAGCTTCCCCACGTGTTTCACATCGTCAAACCGTCAAAAGGATTCTCAGGTACTTACATGGAACCCAAGAATTTGGCATTTTTCTTCCTTCTTCCTCAAATGTTACTTTGAAAGCTTTTTCGGATGCTGATTTTGGAGGTTGTAGGATTGATAGGAAAAGTAATTCCGGTGCTTGCTATTTTCTTGGTAATTCTCTTGTTGCTTGGTCCTCTAGAAAACAAAATTCAGTTGCACAATCCACAATCGAATCTGAATATGTAGCTGCTGCTAGTGCTTGCTTACAAATTCTTTGGATTGTTCAAACACTTAAGGACTATGGGGTTGATCTAGATAGTGTTCCACTTTTCTGTGATAACACTAGTGCCATTTGCATTGCTAAAAACCCCGTGCAACATTCTAGAACTAAGCACATTGACATTAGGTATCACTTTATTCGAGATAATGTTGAAAAAGAAAACATTGTGCTTCACCATGTAGATACCGAACAACAATTGGCTGACATTTTTACAAAACCTTTGGATTTCACTCATTTTTGTTACATTCGTAGTGAAATAGGGGTGATACATCCTCATGGCTTAAATTGAGGGGGGGGGTTTGAAACTTGGGAAGTCTATGTGTGAATCTGAAATTAAAATAATATGAGCATAGTATTTCATACATATATGACTTTGTGATTCCTTTTACATGCTGAAAGTTCTTACTACATTACTCGTGTTATACATTTTGTAGTTTTTGCCATGTCTAGTAATTGGAATAATTACTTACACTAAAACTGGTCATGGTCGAACTTTCTTGCTGTTTTGAACTTGTTACATGTTCATAAGTGCTTTTAATCATAAAGAATTAATCAAGTAATCAACTCACATGTTGAGTTTTTATGAACAAATATAAATTGAGAAAAGATCAAGAGAATATGCATGCATCGCACTTCTTCTTTTGAGATAGCTTATCATTGCACTTAGATATCAACTTGGAAGAAGTTGTGTATGATAAAACCATGTCCTTAAGCTTCTGATTGTCAAATGACATAGGCTTGGCTTGGTTGGTTAGAATAAGGCAGATTCTCATATAATCTCTTGCAAATATCATATGATCTAAATTTGTGTTTTGAAAAATAATAAAATGCAGCAACTAGTGTCATGCTTTCAAGTTATGAAATAGTTAAGTTTGTGAGATCATGACTTGCTTAAATTGAAAATTACATATGATCTCTAGCATGGCTTACACTACTTTATGTATCTCATTGATGTGATAGTGTAAGTTACTTGATAGTATGACTTGGATGAGCTTTGTTTATATGTATATGTTATAATATGCTCATGAAGAGAAAGAGAATATGTGCATAAGGAGAGATAATAAAGGGGGAGAGATAATTTTTTACTTTTGATTTACAAAGGGGGAGAAATTGTTTTCAAAAACTTTTATGTGAATAAGCCAATGTTCGGATTTTAAATGGTGTTGCCAATGCATTCATCAAGGGGGAGATTGTAAGACCTATGTGTGCTGAATACAATTGGCTTGTAGTGAATACACTTGGCTTTGATGATAAAAGTTTTGAATATCACCAAAACACCTTTTTATCAAGGTCCGACTCTAGCTCTGAGCTACAGCAAGGTCCGACGGTAGGTCCGGCTTGGTTTGGGTAGCTCCGATTACGTTCGATGCTAGGTCCGACTAGCTTTGGTCAGCTCTCGTGAAGTTTTGTCTTTAGCTTCGACATGTTTTTGATAGCTTCAGCATGTTTTTTCTAAGCTCCGAAGTTGATTTTTCTAGCTCCAACTTTTGGGATTACTAGTTCCGACTAGTTCTGGTTAGCTCCGGCGCTAGGTCCTGCTAGTTTTGTAAGCTCCGGCGGGAGCTTGGTTGTACTAGTTTTGGTAAGCTCCGGCGCTAGGTTCTACTAGCTTTTGTTAGCTCTGGCTCAAGGTTCGGGTTGCTCTGGCAAGGTCCGGAACTTGACCGTAGTGCTTCTGCTTTTCATTTGCAATGTTTCGTACTTGCTTTACATTGTTGGAAAGATTGCTTAGTATTCATTTGCTAAGTTTTTGGTGCGTTTTGGTTGATATGGATAATATCGTGTTACTGTGGTTTTGCAACATGCTTATGTGAGGTTCTCACGTAGGGTGTTGTGTTCGGAACTAACTTGAGTCAAGTCGAGGACTTGGGCTCGTATGGATTGGTTGTTTATTCATGTGCAGGTGTTGCTTGAGTTCAAGACATGGCTGGTGACGGGATCCATTGGACTAGTCTCAGGGAGGAGATGAGGTTCCAACAACCAAATTCAGGAGGAATTGTGGTTGAGCTGATCAGGAGGTTGCGCAGCATGATTGAATCAAGAACAATGCATACGAAGGTATCGTTGACGTCATTGGAAGATGTTTGCACGTGTGAAAGGAGTGCATAGACGTGGGTACATGGTTCCGAGACGTGATGAAGAGATTTGGACGTAAAGAATTGGTCGGAAAGGTCGAACCGGCTAGGTTATGGACTCAGGCTGCGGCTGAGTCGGGTTTGACTCAAATATGGAGAGATTTGAGTTGGTTATGATAGGATTTCGTGTGGGTCACGAATTTGAGTTGTTTAGGAATGTGGGATACATTCCTAAGGTGTTTGGAAGTCTTAAGATTGCTTCTATCTGCGTATAGAAGAATCCTAAGTAGTTATGAAAAGTTACGATTCGTGAACAGAGTAGAATTAGGTTCCTGATCTGAGTTGAGTTGGCTTTCGAGCTGGTTATATAAGCAAGGGAGCCCAGAGCTCGTGGTGCACGACTTTGGGGGCTGTTCCTCTTGTGTTCTATTGAATAAAATTCGTAGTTTCAAGGAACTTTTGTGCCTTATTCGTCCGACTTGTTCCAGACAAGTTTTACTCGTCGAGTTTCTGGACAGCATTACCTTTCGTCGGTGGTTTTATCATAACTCGAGTTTTACAGATCCAATTGATGTGATTCTTTTTGGTTTGTCTTCACAACTTGATTATATATCATATGTCAAAATTTCACGGTCATTGGATTTGTAGTTTCTGATCTACACGTGTTTCTTTGCAGCGTTCCAGAACTGTTTTTTTTCTCGGGTAGGGCAGATTGACCATTGTTTGATCTTTCGATCATAACTTGAGTTTTTCTCGACGGATTTGAGTGATTCTTTTTGTGTTGTCTTCGTGACTTGATTCTATCTGATATCTATCACTTTTTTCACGGTGAAACACGTTTAGATTAGTCTCGCACACGATTTCTTTAACAAATCGTTTTTCTGCCGAAAGGGTTTGGGGTTTAATTGTTTCCGCTGTGTAAGATTTTTAAATCTACCATTCACCCCCCCTCTGGTAGCTTTTCACGTGCTCTTCGATCCTACACTATCCTAGCACAATGCTAGCATATTAAGTAATTACCTTAAGAGCCTAGGCACAATCCATCCTAAGACAATGAATTGAATCATCATTGAACCAATGTTGATACACAACATAATTATCCATACTAACCTAGTTATGTTATAATTAACTAGACTATAGTGGGGGTCTATAGGTTCTATGATAATGAGATATGTTCATGATGAAACAGTCATAGAAGCTATACCTTCCACATACGTGGACTCCACAATCAAACAAGAAATGCTTTGCCCAAGTATATGTATAAGTAGAGACTAAAGATACTATCTTTATTATGCATAAAGTCACAAATGAATACATGAGCCATACCTTTCCCAATGTAGGATTGGGAAGAGAGAGACTCCTTACTCCTTTCCCAATTTGGACATGAGACTAGAGACTCTCCTCTCTACAACCTAACTCCTCTAAGACTATGGATGATAGTGTATACAATAGAGATGAAGCTCAAGTGGTATTTGTTGAAGTGAGGGGTAGGGGTCCTATTTATACTAGTGTTGAGGTCAATTCCCGCCACCAAAAGTGTGCTAATCAGTCACCATTGACTCCAGAAAGCTGGGAGGAGCCAACACGTGGAGGCTAACCGAGTTTGGTGCAGAGACCAGGTCGGCCGACCCCCTGGTTCGGCCGACCTGGTCATTGCACCAATTCTCGTGTGCTTTCTCCAGGTGGCTGCCAGGTGGGTCCCATTAATGTATATAGGTGATACACCATTGGATCTCCTCAGATACTTCTATTTGTGGGCCATTTGATCCATGGGATGCCACATGTCGTTGCCTGATTGGCTGGGATTATATTTTATAGGATTGGTCCTTCTATATTTCCTCATTTTCTGCATAAAATGTTGCATACACATATTCCTCCAGGTCCAAGTGGAATTGGGTTAGATAGAAAGGTGATGTGTGCAAGAAATGACAAATCCTTCACATAATTGAGTTAAACTGACGGATGAAATTGGTATATAACAGCCGTCAACAGCCCCTGTGGCCAGACTAATCCGGGCCTACCCAGTTGAGTCCGTTTTGGGACAGACCAAACCTTTCTGTCCTACTTCGCACTAGTCTGTTGTGAACCGGACTAGTTCGTGTTGTCAGTGGCCGTTTGAAATTCAAATTTTGGTGCGCACATCATCTGTTTTTGTCGATCGATGACGTGAAATTGTCAGTGGTCCCAGAAGGTCGGACTAGTTTGTGGCAGAGGGCTGGAATAGTCCGGGGTTGTCCTGGTGGCAATGGTTAGTTGTCGGGACCCCTATAAAAAGAGGACCCTGACCCCTATTTGATAACTTTTGAACCCTAGCACCGCCACAAGTGACCTAGAGCCTTCTAAAGCCTTCCACTCGTCCTACTAGCCCTCTAAGACCAAATCTTGAAGAGATTAGGGTTTGGGGAGGAAAGAGAAGGAAGATCATCGCGCTTTGACTCTCGGTTTGATCTCTTGCACATTATGTTGTGTTTTGTGACTTGTGTGAGTTGAGCTTCTTGTGCTCCTCATTGTATTGATTTGTGGGAGCCATAACTTGTGAGAAGCCCCAATCAAACTTGGTGATTACCCTTTGATATAGTGGAAACCAAGCCGGCCATCGTGGTGGCTTGGTGAGAGAAGGGTCAAGTGAGACCTCATCCTTGTGTGGACTTCTCAACGTGGATGTAGGCTTCTTCGTGGAGCTGAACCACATGATAAATTGTGTCTCTCTTACTGCTTTACATTTGATAATCACTAGAATTGCTTTTAGGGTTCATATTTCTCTTCACTTTGATCTTGTTGGAATCTTGTCACCTATTTGCCTACAATTGTCAATCTAAGTTGTACTAGTTTCTACACATTACTTGCGTCTTGGTGAACTTAAATTCTGCAAATAACTTGTAGAAATCAAGTTTTTAGGTTTTCATCCTATGCTGAGCAGACTAGTCCAACCCTGTCTAGAGAAGTCCGGCCTCAGTAATTTAATCTCGTTTGATTAAGCCAT
The DNA here is from genome assembly GCA_036927565.1 of Tuctoria greenei. Classification (NCBI taxonomy): domain Eukaryota; kingdom Viridiplantae; phylum Streptophyta; class Magnoliopsida; order Poales; family Poaceae; genus Tuctoria; species Tuctoria greenei. The sequence goes on from JAYESD010000003.1 coordinate 18,467,329, forward strand.
TTCAGGTATTATTACCTATTCACCCCCCTCTATGAGACTTTCAATTGGTATCAGAGCAAGGCTTCTCCACCAAGAGTCTAACAACTCGGAGAAGAAATGGCCAGAAGGGGTGACAACGAGATTCTGGTGATTGTTGATGACACCAAGATGAAGAATGTTGATGTTCTCCAAGATGATCCAAATGACGACTAAGAAGTTCGTATGCTCAAGGCACGGCTTCGTGAGAAGCTCAATGTGCCTAAGAAAGAGATCAAGCCAATTGCCCCGATCAACATTGACAATGGGAGTAGTTCACAAGACTACTCCCAGTATCCTTACGACTATGAGCAACTAACCGCAAGCAACCATTGTTTATCTATCCCTATTGGCAAACCTCCTCAATTGGATGGAAATGATTACTCTATGTGGAAGCATAACATGAAGATGCACCTCATTTCCTTGAACCCTAGTTTGTGGTGAATTGTTATGACAGGTGTACATCTTCCCAAGAATGAGGAAGACATTATCCGGAGCGAGCCGTCCCCCTCCATCAAAATGCTCAAGTCGTTGGAGTGATTACCTCCTCATTGACTCGAGAGGAGTTCAACCGCATTGAAGGGTTGGAGGTTGCCAAGGAGATATGGGACACCCTCAAGACGGCACATGAGGACAATTGTGTCATTAGGAAGGCCAAGATCGAGATGATTGAAGGAGAACTTGGGAGGTCCACTATCATGGATGGTGAATCTCCCCAAGACATGTACGACCGCCACAAGACTCTCATCAACAAGAGTCGGTCTTATGGAAGCACCCGATGGACCGACCATGAGGTGGTAAAGAGGATGATTCAAGCATACATGCCTCGAAACGTCACTCTTTGCTCACTAATTCGTGAGAGTTCGGGTTTTCACAAGATGACTCCCGAAGAAGTGCTTGGGAGGATCATCAACCATGAGATGATGGAGCAAGAAGCTATGTTCTACAACGATCTACAAAAGATATCCTTCTCCAAGAAAAGGGATGTTTCATTCAAGGCAACATCCTCAAGATCACAAGAAAAGGAAGAGAGTGATGAAGAGAGCCCCGACACCGATGAGGAAGAGGCACTCTTCATCAACAACTTCAAGAGGATGTTTAGAAGAAGGAGGGGGGGCTATCATTATGAAAGCAAGAGCAAAGACAAGCCCAGGACAAGATCAAAGAGGGCTTGCTACAACTGTGGGGAGTATGGCCATTTCATTGTGGATTTACCACATGAGGAAAACAAGAAGAAGAAGGAGGTCAAGTCCAAGGAGAAGAAGTATTTCAAGAAGAAGCAATTGGGGCATGCCCACCTTGGAAAGAAGTGGGATTCAAATGAGGAATCCTCCTCTGATGAAGGGGAGAAGATAGCAACCATTGCTATGAAGAAGACAACCGTGAAGAACAAGCTCTTCCCCAACTTGGAGAAATCAAGGTCAACTTGCCTCATGGCCAAGGAGGGAAGAAAGAAGGTTAAATCTAAATCCTCCTCTTCAATTTCTTTGCATGATGATTTTGATAGTAGTAGTGAAAATGAACATATGCTTAAGGACATGAGTAAAAGTACCTTGAAAAGATTGAGGTTGTTGACGGATGAGATATTTGACAAGAGCTCATCAACCGTCAAGAGGACATGCTCATCCAACAAAAGGAGAGATGTCAAGAGGTTGAGGAGCTCTTGGAGCTTGAAAGAGAAAGAAGAAAGACACTTGAGTGTGAACTCGCTTTAAGCAAGGAAACTTGCTCAAACCTTGAGAACACTACAATTGTGCTCAAGGATGAACTTGTTAGTTTGACACAAGCTAACAAGATCCTTGAAACAAAATTGAAGTCTCTTAAGGTCAGTGCCCCTTCTTCCTCTACAAGCTCACCTTCCGCGAATGTCAAATCCAAAGCGTCTCAACCTTGCAAATGCTCAAACTTGATTATAACACTTAAAGATGAGCTTAAGTTGGTACAAACCAATCAAGCACCAAAGGGTGGCATCTTTGACAAGGAGAAGATGCCATATGCACGTAGTGCATACGCTATCACAAGACATCCCCTCGTCAAGGATGGTCTTAGTTACCCTAGGGAGATGAGGCAAAACGCCAAAACTCCCAAAAATGGCAAAGACTTGATTGTTTTTGTCAAAGGAGGCTCATACATTAATAAAGGAAAGAACATTGCTACATCACCTAAAATGCCTAAGAAGGAACCTCATCCCTTGTTACATGATTTTGACGCTTCATATGTGTTATTAAGGAACAAGTTTGGTAAAGCTTATGCTAGGTATGTTGGGCCACACCGCAAGAGTCCTAAAACTTGTGTGTGGGTGCCCAAATGCCTCTTGATTAACATCAAAGGACCCAACACCGCTTGGGTACCTAAAGCCAAGGCTTAAATCTTTCTTGTAGGCATACTCCTCCAGTGGAACCAAATGGGTTCTTGATAGCGGATGCACCAACCATATGAAGATCCAATTGAAGGAATCTATTTTGGGGACAATAGACAAGGAAAAATCCTTGACATCGGTAAAATTTTGATATCTCCTAATCATACACTTTCAAATGTTTTGCATGTTGACTCACTTGATTATAACCCCTTGTCCATATCACAACTATGTGACAAAAGTTATAATTGTTCTTTACTAATGAGAGTGTGGTCGTCACAAGGAGAAGCAATGGCTCAATTGCTTTTTAAGGTTGTACTCAAGGGAAAGCTTTATCTTGTGGATTTCTCCGCGGATAAATCCCAACATGATACATGCTTAATTGCAAAAACTAACATGAGATGGCTTTGAAATAGAAGGCTAGCCCATGTTGGGATGAGAAACTTGCAAAAACTCCTTAAGGGCGAGTACATCCGTGGTTTAAAGAATGTTATGTTTGTAAAGGATAGACCATGTGGCGCAGGCCAAGCCAGAAAGCAAGTTGGAGCTCCACATCCATCCAAGAACATTATGACAACAACAAAACCATTGGAACTTCTACACATGGATCTCTTCGGTCCAATCGCCTACATAAGTATTGGTGATAACAAATACGGTCTTGTTATTGTTGATGATTTTTCACGTTTCACTTGGGTATTATTTTTGCATGATAAGAGTGAGACTCAAGGTGTCCTCAAGAAATACTTGAAGAGAGCTCAAAATGAGTTCTCCTTAAGTATCAAGACCATAAGGAGTGACAATGGCACCGAATTCAAGAATACTCAAGTTGAAGAATTTTTGGATGAAGAAGGCATCAAGCATGAGTTCTCGGCGCCCTACTCCCCTCAACAAAATGGGGTGGCCGAAAGGAAGAATAGAACTCTAAAAGAGATGTCAAGAACCATGCTTGATGAGTACAAGATGTTGGACTGGTTTTGGGCGGAAGCGGTTAACACCGCTTGCCATGCCATAAACCGGTTGTATCTTCACCGCATACTCAAGAAGACGTCTTATGAGCTCCTAACCGGTAACAAGCCCAACATTTCTTACTTTCATGTTTTTGGGAGCAAATGCTACATTCTCAACAAAAAGCCTAGGACTTCGAAGTTCGCTTCTAAGTCCGATGAGGGTTTCTTGATTGGTTATGACTCAAACACCTACGCCTATAGTGTCTTCAACAAATCCTCCAGAATTGTTGAAGTAGCACGGGACGTAGTGTTTGATGAGACTAATGGATCCCAAGTGGAACAAGTTGATCGTCATGTGCTAGATCAAGAAGAAGCTCCACAAGTGGTGATAGAAAGGATGGCACAAGGAGATATACAACCACAAGAACAACCTCAAGATCCAATTGACCATCTCATACATCAAGCAAGCTCTTCCTCAAATGATTAGGATCAAGTCCCCCATGATGCGCTCCAAGAAGATGAAAATGGAGGCATCAATCAAGGGGGAGACAATAAAAATGAGGAAGACGAAGATGAAGATTCAAGACCTCAAGCACCTCACCCAAGAGTACACCAAAGCGTTCAACGGAACCATCCCGTTGACAATATACTTGGAGACATCTCCAAGGGGGTAACTACTTGATCTCGTGTTGCAAACTTTTGTGAACATTACTATTTTGTTTCTTCTTTGGAGCCTCACAAGGTTGAAGAAGCACTACGAGATCCGGATTGGTTGATGGCCATGCAAGAAGAGATCAACAACTTTGAAAGAAATCAAGTATGGAAGCTCATGAAGAGGCCTAATGCTAATGTTGTAGGCACCAAGTGGGTGTTCCGCAACAAACAAGATGAGCGGGTGGTTACAAGGAACAAGGCACGACTTGTGGCCAAGGGGTATTCACAAGTCAAAGGTTTGGATTTCAAAGAAACCTTTGCTCCTGTATCTAGGCTTGAATCAATTCGTATATTACTTGCTTTTGCTACTCACCATGATTTTAAGCTATATAAAATGGATGTCAACAGTGCATTACTCAATGGTCCAATCAAGGAAGAGGTGTATGTGGAGCAACCCCCCAGTTTTGAAGATGAAGAATTCCCAAACCATGTGTACAAATTGCGTAAGGCTCTCTATGGTCTCAAACAAGCTCCTAGAGCTTGGTATGAGTGCCTTAGAGACTTTCTCACTCAAAATGGTTTTAAAATTGGGAAGGTGGATTACACTCTGTTCACTAAGCACTCTAATGATGATTTGTTTGTTTGTCAAATATATGTCGATGACATTATATTTGGTTCTACTAACAAAGATTTTTGTGATGAGTTTTTCAAGATAATAATCGAAAGAATTGTGATGTCCATGATGGGGGAGTTGAAGTTCTTCCTAGGTTTTCAAGTGAAGCAACTCAAGGAAGGCACATTCATTAGTCAAACTAAGTATACACAAGGCATACTCAAGAAGTTTGACATGGACAAGGCGAAACCCATCAAGACTCCAATGGCAACCAATGGGCATCTCGATCTCAATGAAGATGGTCCAAGTGTGGATCAAAAGATATATCGTTCCATGATAGGTTCATTGCTTTACTTATGTGTATCTAGGCCCGATATCGTGCTTATTGTGTGTATGTGTGCTAGATTTCAAGTTGCTCCTAAGATGTGTCATTTGACCGCCGTTAAGAGAACTGTTAGATATTTAGTTCACACACCAAGCCTAGGACTTTGGTATCTCAAAGGATCTAAGTTTAACCTCATTGGATATTTTGATGCAAACTATGCGGGGTGCAAAGTTGATAGGAAGAGCATCTTCAGAACTTGCCAATTCCGTGGTAGATCTCTAGTGTCTTGGTCCTCAAAGAAACAAAACTCCATTGCTCTTTCCACAACCGAAGCGTAGTATGTCGCCGTCGAAAGTTGTTGTGCACAACTTCTTTGGATGCGACAAACTCTTATGGACTATGGCATAAACTTGCGCCATATCCCCCTCCTATGTGACAATGAGAGTGCCATCGAAATAGCCCACAATCCAGCTGAGCATTCGAGGACCAAACACATTGATATCCGCCACCACTTCTTGAGAAATCACTCCATCAAAGGAGACATTGCAATTTCCCATGTGAGAACGAAAAAACAATTGGCCGATATTTTTACCAAGCCCCTAGATGAGAAAAGATTTTGTGAACTTAGGAGTGAGCTCAACATCTTAGATTCTCGAAATGTGCTTGAGTCTTGCACATCTGATTGTTACATGTATTTGCTTCAAAATTCATACATGCTTGCGAAAAACTCATCCTCCTCAATTTTCTACGAATTATTTTGAAATTATTGAATCTTTGTGAATTATGGTCATAGTTTGATTATTGATTGCTTACTGACCATGTTTACAAATATCTTTTGTGAAAATATAGTCCAAGGATCAAATCTCCACTGAAAACTCAATATATAGGAGTTTTCAGCCTTAGGACCGGACTAGTCCGCCCATCAGACCAAACTAGTCTAGTGGTTCAGAACAGTCCGTACCTAGTCCGCTGGCCGGACAAGTCCGGGTCTCCAACCGGACTAGTCCGACCCTTGGGGACTTAACCTCCATAGAGAGCCCTCGACCTCTCCACTTCCATCCAAACACTTTCTCACTTCAAACGCTCGAAAACCGCCCCCAAATCGGTTATTTTTTATTCCAACCACCGAATCTCGATTCCAATCCATGGATTGAAGCCCTAGGGTGCTCGGGAACTCTACCCCAAGCATCGGAGGCCGATTCCTCACCCACATTTCTTCAAATCGAATATTTGAAGAGGTATTCTTGACCTAACCCCAAAACCTTCGAAATTCAATTCTTTTAGGTCTATTGATAGAAACCTCTTCACAAATGTTGTTGTTCACATCATTGTGATCATGTAACTCAATTTTGGTGGTAGGATCTGTAGATTTTGCAAAATTTCTCTAGATTAGGGTTCTTGTTGTGTGAACTGGACTAGTCCGGCCACAGGGTGGACAAGTCCGGCTTGGTACGGACTAGTCCGGCCCCTGGGCAGACAAGTCTAGGTTACACAGTGAAAACCCTAACCTTGATCGATTTTGTGAATTCTAGTGCCATGTCTCTACTTCCTTGGACTTATGCACTTTCCTTTGCATCTCTTATCAGCAATAATGTCAGATTCGGAGTATGTTCCACTTTCCGACTCTGAAGCCGAGGCGGGAAGGCAAGCACTATATTGTCAGAAGCGCGAGGAGGACGAGCTTGTCATGGCGTATCTCGAGTCTCACTCAGAGGCTAGAAGGGCAAAGAAGACTCAACGGGAAGCTCATAAATCAGCGGCAGCCGAGGCAGCTCCCAAGAAGAAGAGACTTGTGACTGTGGGGGAGAAGGCAAAATCCCAGGAGGTAAGGACCTCCAAGGACAAGGGCAAAGCACCAGTGGATGTTGGACCCAAGAAGAGGGTCCTCATGGCTAAGAAGCCTGCAAGTAAGGCTAAGAAGGGAACCTCTCAGCCCATTGGTCCCTTGAGGATGACTTCACCTGCACGGAATCCCAACCGTCCAGTTGCCTTTGATGGCAACATATTCAAAGGCAAAGAGGCTGAGAAGGCAAGGAAGCTCAGGAAGGTCAATGTCTATCAAAGGGAGAGGAGCACAATGGATCCCCACTTTTGGCGTGACTTCCACTATGACTACTACAGGACAATCTACATGTCCAAGCAAACTCCATTCACCGATGCTCAGTGGATTGATTGGGACTACATGGCCCAGAAGGATCACGTGGATTTCAATGCTGTGATTGAGGCCATAGAGCGCCATGGCTTGGAGAAGTTCATGGCATTTTAGTATGATTGGAATGTGGAGGTAATTGCCCAGTTCTACTCCACTGTCTACTTTCACAACGACGGGGATAGGAGGATCACTTGGATGACCCATGGAGAGCAATACTCCACCACCTACTGGGAGTTTGCTCAACTACTAGACTTGAGGATCAACTGGAGAATGAGATCATCATTTCCAACCTAAGGCCAGTTGATCGAGACACTTTGGTGTACATGTATCCAAGTCATGCACCTTTTGAGGCGGGTCACATAAGGAACATCAAGCCCTTCTACAGTGTCCTCAACCAGGTGCTCCGGAAGACTATTGCCCCTAAGGATGGAGATGCGGGGATTATTCAAGGAAACTTGAGGCACTTGATGGTGCTAATTGATTGAGATGTCCGTTTCAATGTGGTTGACTACATCTTTGACAACATCTTCAACATATCGCATACTCCAAACCAATCATGTGGATATGCTCCTTACATCATGTACATGATCTAGAAGGTGTCCGGGCTCACCTTCAAGAAGGACATAACTCACCGAAGGCTTCGTCCTCAAATCCCTCCTCTGGAGCCTGCTGCCCTTAGAAGGAAGAATGTGGATCCTCCCGCTTCTTCTTCTCACTTTGTGCCATCACCTCCTCCACTTCTTCCTTCATCACAATGCGGCAGTGGTTTCCTCAAATGCTTTAAATCCATCTTCTCCTCTTGTCGGAAAGTGGAAGTTCGACAACATCGCATGGAGCATCGCCAAGAGAAGTATCTCAAGGCGATGTGCGATAAGCTGGATATCCCCATGTCTCCTGCCGCGGAGAGTGATGGGGAGATGACTCCATTCCCGAAGTTCACCGCCGAGGAGCTTGCTCAATTCGGTGAAGTTGGCACCTCCACGGCCGCTCCGTCTGAAGATGATAATAATGATCTGAAGGCCACAAAGAGCGATAGCGGGCACCAAGGTGGAGAAGACGACGACAACGATGACGCCAATGATGATGAAGAGTAGATCTTAGGACTCTTCTTTCTCTCTTTTCCTTTTTGGTGTCTTGATGCCAAAGTGGGAGAGATTGGAAGGGGGGTACTCAGGTAATTTATGGGGGAGGGATTGATCCACTAAGGACTTATGTTTTTAAACTCTCATTTCAAGTTGTTGTAAGACTTAATTCATGAACTATGTCTAAATTGTGTTGTTATGCTTTAGTTACATGTTTATCTTGCATATTTGTTGCCTTATCAAAATTTATGAGCACATCACTTAGGCACGCCACTATAACATGTATATGCATGAGAACTCTCTCAATTTCTCTTACACATGATGCATACATTGAGGTGGAGTCACTCATACAAATACATGTTATTGAAACAAATTATTATCCTTTTTGTTGAAGTCTTAATGTGTTGTCATCAATCACCAAAAAGGGGGAGATTGAAAGTGCATCTAGGCATTCCCGTGGGTTTTGGATGATTGATGACGACAATTAAGAGACTAATAAGCTGAGTTGATCCTAAGCACAGGTGTGATGGTTGAAATGAGACAAAATCCCTCAAAAGGAAAAGGTTGAAACGGGCGTCAAAGACTCAAGCATAGAAATTAGTGTTTATATGGTGTTGATCTTAAATGAGTCGTATCTTGTGTGAGGGTGGCTGTATCATGTGCATTGAGATAATTCTAGAGGGCTCAAAGTGGTGGATGAGAGAAAAACCTAAGTGAGAAGCCAAAATGAGGAAAAACCATAGGAGGCCAAACTAATTCAGGCCTCAGGGCCAGACTAGTCTAGCTAGTCAGAGTAGTCTGCTTTGGGATGGACTAAAGGTCTCTAGATGAATTCGGGCTTGTCCGTATGAGTACGGACTAGTCCGTTTATCCCTTAGTGGAGTTGGAGCTAAGTCCCCGAAAATTGAACCTGACCGTTTTAGAACGGACCAAAGCTCTCTGGAGAAGTTCGGACTTGTTCGTGGTGGTACAAACTAGTCCGTTTGAGACTTAGTGCGAGAGAAACCGAGCAAACCCTAGAGGGCCGAACTAGTCTACCCCCTGTGGCTGGACTAGTCCAGGCCTACCTAGTTGAGTCCGTTTTGGGACGGACCAAACCTTTCTGTCCTACTTCGCACTAGTCCGTTGTGAACCAGACTAGTATGTGGTTTCAGTGGCCATTTGAAATTCAAACGTTGGTGCGCACGTCATCTGTTTTGTCGATCAATGACGTGAAATTGTCAGTGGTCCCAGAAGGTCGGACTAGTTCGTGGCAGAGGGCTAGAATAGTCCGGGGTTGTCCTGGTGGCAACGGTTAGTTGTCGGTACCCCTATAAAAAGAGGACCCCCGGCACCTATTTGATAACTTTTGAACCCTAGCACCGCCACAAGTGACCTAGAGCCTTCTAAAGCCTTCCACTCATCCTACTAGCCCTCTAAGACCAAATGTTGAAGAGATTAGGGTTTGGGGAGGAAAGTGAAGGAAGATCATCGCACTTTGGCTCTCGGTTTGATCTCTTGCACATTGTGTTCTATTTTGTGGCTTGGGTGAGTTGAGCTTCGTGTGCTCCTCATTGTATTGATTTGTGGGAGCCTCGACTTGTGAGCAGCCCCAATCAAACTTGGTGATTACTCATTGATATAGTGGAAACCCAGCCGACCATCGTGGTGGCTTGGTGAGAAAAGGGTCAAGTGAGACTCGGTCCTTGTGCGAACTTCTCAACGTGGATGTAGGCTTCTTCGTGGAGCTGAACCACAGGATAAATTGTGTCTCTCTTATCGCTTTACATTTGATAATCACTAGAATTGCTTTTAGGGTTCATATTGCTCTTCACTTTGATCTTGTTGGAATCTTGTCACCTTTTGCCTACAATTGTCAATCTAAGTTGTACTAGGTTTCTACACATTACCTACATCTTTGGTGAACTTAAATTCCGCAAATAACTTGTAGAAATCAAGTTTTTAGGTTTTCACCCTGTGCTGAGCGGACTAGTCCGACCCTATCCAAACAAGTCCGACCTCAGTAATTTAATCTCGTTTGACTAAGACTCCCCCTCAATCTCTCCCCCTTTGGCATCAAGACACCAAAAAGAAGGAGAGGAGGGTCTTAAAGTCTTCACTCCTCGCTGTCGGTCCTCTCATCGTCTTCATCGTCGTCTTCGGGCTGATGAGGAGGAGGAGGTGCGGAGCCACTCGAGCCCCCAATGCCAAAGTAGGCAAGATCGGAGGGGGTCAAGGGCCCGAGCTCGGTGATGTCAGGGTCGGACTCCTCAGAAATCACTGGAGATCCAATGGGGTCGATCTCGAGCTTCTAGCATATCTGCTTCACATTTGCCTTCACATACTTCATGTCTTCCTTTCTTCTCTGGTTAAGCTTATGGGCCTTCACTCCGGCCTTTCTGTAGGAGGCGAAGATAGCAGTCAAGTACTTGAAGATCCCACTAGCAGATCACCTTTGAGGAGCTTCCCTAGTGGCGGGGGCATCCCTTGCATCTTCATTTCTTCTCGCCGGAGCCTCAGGACTGGAGGCCGGAGAGGGAGCAGCCTGGACGCTTGGCTTCTGAGGCATCTGAGGCCTCAAAGGTAGGTGCTCCACATCTTCCACAAACTCTATGCCAGTGACTTTCTCAATCATAAACATAAGATAGGGAGCATAGACACATGACATGTTGGGCGTGCAAGATATGTTGACCATGTCATTCCAAATATAATTCGCCACATCAAACTGACGGTCCTTTCTTATGGCCCTCATCAGGGTCCGGAGATAACCCTGCACACTCCCAGCATCTCCATCCTTGGGAGCAATAGTCTTCCTCAAGACTCTGTTCAGAACCACAAAGAAAGTCTTCATGTTCTTTGTGGAGGGAGGATTGAACTTGGAGTTTGGCTCATATAGGAACTTCATCCTATCCTTCTCAATGACACCTATGTTGTGGATGATCAAGCAGTCAGGTCTTGAGGTGTCAAGGTGAAACAGGCTTGCAAAATCTTCTTGAGTTATATTGTACTTGGATCTGTGAGTCATCCAAGTAACATTATCTTCATCTTCACTCGAGAAGTGGCATGTCGCAAAGAATTGGGCAATGACCTCGTCATTCCAATTGTTTCTGAAGGCAAAGAGGTCCTTCAGTCCATGTCTCTCAATTGCTTCCACCACTTCAATGAACGGGGAGCAACCCTTTTTCTCAAAATGTGCACAATCAATCTATTGACTGCGCACTACCGGTATCTTCATTGGGAGATACACATGTTTGTAGAAATCTGCATGGAAATTGCTCCAAAATCTGCCATCGGCAGCTTGTTTCGGACGGCCATACCAATCAATGCTCCTAAACTTCGCCGCCGAGTCACTGCCCTTCCCATTAAACTTCTCTTCAGTGGGGTCCCGAACCCCTTCCCTCGGAGCATGCAGCTTCAACAGGCCAACTGGACCCGTTGCTATTCCTTGCCCTTGCCCTTGGCTAGGCGGGCACTTGCCAAGCTAGGGCCACCACCGGTGGTAGCCCTAGAAGCTGGCACCTTGGAGGCCGGCTTCTTCGCTAGCACTTTCCTCCAAACCTGTGGAGGAGACGGAGCTGGCTCAGAAGGACGCTCTTGGTGTTTCTTGCCAAGGCTCGTCGAGGGTCGAGGTGCCACCTCGTGGTCCATCTCAGCCTCGAAATCGGAAATCTCATTATCCGTGCTTGACATGTCCTGAGAATGAATTGTGTAAGGCATGAATGAGTATTGATGATTCAAGGCATGGGTGAGGAAGAGTAAAAGGGCATTGCATTGAGCAATTTACAGGCTAGGTTTTGAGTTCAGAAGAAATCGGACTTTTCCGGTGTACAGGCACAGACTAGTCTGGGGAGATCGGACTTGTTCGTGCATGCACCGGACTAGTCCGGTATTCATCCTCAAAAACCTAAGCAACTGGACAAATGTTGATTCCTAATGCAGAGCTAGCTTAGCATAGACGTAATACATCAAGGAGGCATGTATATTGTGAAAGATGCTAGGCTATTCGATCAACAATGAAGAAAATCGAGGTTTCTAGGGTTAGGGTGAAAATTACCGAAGAAATCGATTGATTCTCGAAGAAGGAGGTGTTGAAGTCCGGACTTGTCCGAGAACTTCAATCTTCGAGGGAGGAAGCTTGATTTCCACCCAAATGCGGAGATTTTTTGTGGAGGGGATGCAAAATCGCCTTGGGAGCTCGAGTTTGGGAGAGAGAATGCATGAGGCAACAGTGAGGATGAAGGGATTAGGGTTTGGCGGTGGCTAGGGTTAAGGACACGAAAAATCGAACAAGTCCAGAGATGACCGGACTAGTCCAAACTTTTCCAGAGGCTATATCGGACTAGTCCGTTGTCTACCGGACTAGTCCGGGCTAACCGGCACTCCGCGGACTAGTATGCATGGGCAGACTAGTTCGGGTAACCACGGGCTAGTCTGTGGTCACCAGGCAAGAATATCTTAGCCCATTCATATATATTTGAAGGTACATATTTAGTAAATAGGGAGGCAAATAAAATCAAATAATCTTGATGAATATGATCAGTAAGCATACAACAATCAAGCAATGATCATAATTCACCAAGATATAATAATTAACATAGTTTTCGGAGGAGAATTGAGAGAGATGATTTTCACAATCCAATCAACATATTTTGAAGAATTCATACATGTATGCAACATTTCAAGCCACACTCCGAGCATCAAGGATGTTTAGCTCATTTCGGAGTTCACAAAAGCGCTTTTCATCAAGTGGCTTGGTGAATATGTCGGACAATTGCTTTTGGGTGTTGACATGGGAAATGGCTATATCTCCTTTCATGGAGTGGTCTCTCAAGAAGTGATGTCTTATGTCTATGTGCTTGGTTCTAGAGTGCTCAACGGGATTATGGGCAATTTTAATGGCACTCTTATTGTCACAAAGGAGTGGAATATGGTTCATATTGTAACCGTAATCCCTTAGAGTTTGTCACATCCAAAGGAGTTGTGCACAACAACTCCCGGCTGCAACATACTCCGCTTCGGCTGTGGATAAGGCAATGGAATTTTGTTTCTTGGAGGACCAAGAAACTAAAGATCTCCCTAGGAATTGGCATGTATCGGAGGTACTCTTTCTATCTACTTTGCATCCGGCATAATCTGCATCGGAGTAACCAATGAGATTGAATTTTGAGCCTTTTGGGTACCAAAGACCAAGGTTGGGTGTATGAACTAAATATCTCAAGATCCTTTTTATGGCTGTCAAATGACACTCCTTAGGATTGTCTTGAAACCTTGCACACAAACATACATTTAACATAATGTCTGGCCTAGATGCACATAAATAGAGTAGAGATCCAATCATGGAGCGATATACCTTTTGGTCGACGCTAGGTCCATCTTCATTGAGATCCAAGTGGCCATTTGTTGCCATGGGAGTCTTTATGGGCTTCGCCTTGTCCATACCAAACTTCTTGAGTATTTCTTGTGTGTACTTGGTTTGGCTTATGAACGTCCCTTCCTTTTGTTGCCACACTTGGAATCCCAAGAAGTACTTTAGTTCTCCCATCATTGACATTTCAAACCTATCTGTCATGATTTTACTAAATTCCTCACAAAAAGATTGATTAGTTGACCCAAAGATTATATCATCAACGTAAATTTGACAAATAAAAAGATCATTGTCAAAATTCTTTGTAAATAGTGTGTAATCTACTTTGCCAATCTTAAAGCCATTTTCAATTAAGAAATCTCTAAGACACTCATACCAAGCTCTAGGAGCTTGTTTGAGGCCGTAGAGAGCCTTACACAATTTAAATACGTGGTCGGTAAACTCTTCATCTTCAAACCCGGGGGGTTGCTCCACGTACACCTCCTCCTTGATTGGTCCGTTGAGGAAGGCGCTTTTCACATCCATTTGATACAGCTTGAAATCATGGCGAGTAGCATATGCAAGTAATATTCTAATGGATTTAAGTCTAGCTACGGGAGCAAAGGTCTCATCGAAATCCAAACCTTCGACTTGTGAATACCCTTTGGCCACAAGTCGTGCCTTGTTCCTTGTCACCACCCCGTGTTCATCTTGTTTGTTGTGGAAGACCCACTTGGTGCCGACAATGTTCGCATTGGGTCTTGCCACGAGTTCCCACACCTCGTTCCGCTTGAAGTTGTTCAATTCTTCTTGCATTGCCACCACCCAGTCCGGATCATTCAATGCATCCTCAACCCTGCGTTGTTCCAAAAAGGATACAAACGAATAGTGCTCACAAAAGTTAGCTATGTGAGATCTAGTGATTACTCCCTTTTGGATGTCACTGATGATATTGTCGATTGGGTGATCCCTTTGGACGCATTGGTGTACTCTTGGGTGTGGCACATGAGGCGTTGTATCTTCATGATCATCTTCTTCTCCCCCTAAATGGTTGCCTTCGTTGACTTGTTGATTATCTTCGTATTCTTGTGGTTGATCTTGTGTGGAAGCTCCCCCTTGATCGTTGACCTCCTCTTATGGTTCATCTTCCTCATACACGTGTAGAGGTGACTTTTGTGGTCGAACTTCACCTAAGGCCATTCTTTTCAATGCTTGACAAGGAGCTTCTTCTTTACCTAGAACACATGGATCAACTTGCTCCTTTTGGAAGCCATTAGTTTCATCGAACACTATGTCACGTGCTACTTCGACAAGTCCGGAGGTCTTGTTGAAAACACGATAGGCGTAAGTGTTCGAATCATAACCAAGCAAGAAACCTTCATCGGACTTTGAAGCGAACTTTGAAGTCCTGGGCTTCTTGTTCAAGATATAACATGGAGAACTGAAAACTCAAAAATATGAAATATTAGGCTTGTTACCGGTAAGTAGCTCATAGGATGTCTTCTTGAGTAGTCGATGAAGATAAAGTCGATTTACGGCATGGCAAGCGGTGTTAATCGCTTCGGCCCAAAATCGATCTGAGGTTTTGTACTCATCGAGCATTGTTCTTGCCATCTCTATGAGAGTTCAGTTCTTTCTTTCGGCAACTCCGTTTTGTTGAGGGAAGTACGGAGCTGAAAACTTGTGCTTTATGCCTTCTTCATCAAGGTACTCTTCCACTTTTGTGTTCTTGAACTCCGTGCTGTTGTCGCTTTGAGTGTTCTTGATTGTTAGTGAGAATTCGTTTTGAGCTCGCTTGAAGAACTTCTTGAGTATTCCATGTGTTTCTGACTTATCATGCAAAAAAGAAAACCCAAGTGAAGCGAGAAAAATCATCAACCACTACTAAACCATATTTGTTACCACCGATGCTTATGTAGGCAATTGGACCAAATAAGTCCATGTGAAGTAGCTCGAGCGGTCTTGTTGTAGTCACGGAAAAGAATCAATAGAAGGAGAATCGGACGATATCTTTTTCGAAACAAACAAAAAGGAAAAGAAAGAGAAAACAGAAATCATGATCAACTTCTTGGTGGGGTGAGGTGCTCCAACTTGCTTCCCGGCTTGGCATGCGCTACAAGGCCTGTCTTTCTCAAACACGACATCCTTTAAACCTCGGATGTGATCGCCTTTGAGGAGTTTTTGAAGGTTCCTCATACCAACATGCGCTAGCCGTCTATGCCACAGCCAACCCATGTTGGTTTTTGCAATCAACATGTGTCAAGTTCAGCTTTATCCTTGTTGAAGTCAACAAGATAGAGCTTTCCCTTTAACATGCCCTTGAATGCAATGGAACCATCACTCCTCCTAGAAACGGTCACACCCTCGTTAGTGAACAAGCAATTATAACCTTTGTCACATAATTGAGATATGGACAGCAGGTTATAATCCAAGGAATCTACATGTAATACGTGAGAAATTGTGTGCTTAGATGATATGGCAACTTTACCGGTACCGAGCACCTTCCCTTGACTATTATCTCCAAAATAGATGCCCTCATTTGGATCCTCATTCTCTTCATATTCAACGAACATTCTTCCTTCTCCGGTCATATGGTTGGTGCAGCCACTGTCTAACACCCATTTAGATCCATCGGAGGAATAGGCCTGCAAAAACAAATTATGCTTTGGTTTTAGGTACCCAAGCTTTCTTGGGTCCTTGGAGGTTAGTTACAAGACATTTGGGCACCCACACATGAGACTTGGTGTTCTCATGGTGTGGCCCAACATAATGAGCATAAACTTTGCCAAAATTATTTCTCATTAAGACATACGAGGCATCGAAGGTTCTAAACAATATCTGTGTTGTTTATATACAGAACTAGTATGGGAGGTCAGACTTGTCCGGCGGACTGGACTTGTCCGGATCCCGACCGGACTAGTCCAGCGGTCATGCATTTTGTACTTATTAATTTTTGATTTTCCAGCTTGGAAGGCTCCTCCCTTTACAAAGACATTGCTATCCCTGTTATTCTTATGGATTCTAGCTTGTTTCTATGCACCATGAGAGTAACCAATGCCATATTCGACATTTGGAGGTCTTGTGACCAAGTATGCACTACGTGCATATTTGATCTTCTCCTTGTCAAATATGCCACTTTGGGCAGGATGCTTATCTTTTGTAGAGGTTGGCCTGTCTTTCAAACTAGTGTCAAGTTTATTACATGTACAAGTAGAAGCAACCTCAGTTTTAGTGGGTTGAGAAGGTGAACTTGAAGAGGATGAAGGTTCACCTCGCTTGAGTGACTCAACTTGCACTTCAAGTATCTTGTTAACCTTGATCAGGTCAGCAAGTTGGTTCTTGATTGCAGCAGTTGAGTCGGTTAACTCCAAGCAAGTTTCCTTGCTTGAAGCTAACTCAAGCTCTAGTGAATTGCTTCGTTCCTTTTCAAGTTCTAGTGAATTGCTTCGTTCCTTTTCAAGTTCGACATATTCCTCCTTTTGGGAGATGATCATGTCCTCTTGACAATGTATCAACCTATCCTTCTCAACAAGTTGATCAAGTAAAATTTTCATTTTTGTGGCAGTTTTCCTATCTAGTCCAACAAGCATATCCTCATTATCACTATTGATTTCATCATCACTAGAATAGGAGTGCACGGAAAGGGGTTTAATGGTTACCTTGCGTTTACCTTCCTTTGCCACAAGGCAAATGCCATCTCCCTTCCATGCGCCAAGTTGAGGGAAGAGAGTAGACTTCTTGGATGTATTCTCGATGGCTATGCTAGCCATCTCTTCTTCTTCGGATGATGAGGACTTATCATTTGAGTCCCACTCTTTCCCTATGTGCGCTTGTTCGGCTTGTTTCTTCTTCTTGAAGAATTTCTTGGGTTGAGGCTTCACTTCTTTGGTCTTCTTCTTGTTTTCTTCATATGGGCAATCAACTATAAAGTGGTTATACTCACCACAATTATAGCATGCCCGCCTCAACTTTGACTTTGTTCTTTCCTTGTACTTCCCTTCGCTTGATTTAGTGCCTTGTCTTTCTTCATTATTCTCTTGAATTTCATCATGAACAATATCATGTCTTCTTCATCTAATTCACTGCTCTTATCATCACTGTCTTCTTCTAGCTGAGCTTCTCGAGCTTCTTTAGATAGGGACTTGAGAGTGGACTTCAAAGCAACCCCTTTCTTCCTTGCCGAGGTAAGGTCGGCAATTTCCTTGACATGCTTTGCTTGTTTTTCCATCATCTCGAAATTAATGATTTTTCCAAGTAATTCATCCGGAGTCATTTTCTTGTATCTGGGCCTTTCCCTAATCATTGAGCATAGGGTGACGTTGCGAGGCATGAAAGCTCTAAGGATGAGCTTCACCACCTCGTGGTCATTCCACTTATTGCTTCCATATGATCGAACCTTGTTGACGAGCGTCTTTAACCGGTTGTACAAATCTTGAGGTGACTCGTCTTCTTCAATTGCAAATCTTCCTAATTCGCCTGCGATCATTTTGATCTTTGCTTCACGCACATGTCGGTCACCTTCATGTGCAGTTTGCAGTGTCTCCCATATCTCCTTAGCAATTTAGAGTCCATCCACCTTGGTGAACTCGTCCCGACTGAGCGAAGAGGTAATTATGGTGGCGGCTTGAGCATTTCGATGAATTGCCTGCTCTTGGCTTGGCGTGAGTTCTTCGTAGTCGTCCGGGAAATCTATTCATGTGCACACAATATGCCATAGACTTGGATTGAGAGAGATTAGATGCATTTTCATATCTTGCCTCCACATTGAGTAATCACTTCCGTCAAAATGTGGGGATTTTCCAAGTGGGATAGACAAATAATGATTATTGTTGGAATTGAGACGATCATAGTTGAAAGGATATTGGGAGTAGTCGGTGTGACTACTCCCCTTCTTCTTTTCTTTAATCTTCACTTTCCCTTTGGAAAATGTCTTCTTTCTTAGGAGCGCCTTTAGTTCTAACGTCTCCTCATCGTCGTCCTCGATGTCTTGAATGGCTTCGAGGAGCTTCTCGACCTTCAGGTTCTTGTCATTATCAACCTTTTCTTGGTTGTTGCTCTTGTGGATGTCCTTCATGTTCGACATGATCTTCTTCGAGCGATTAGTCTCTTTCTTGAATAACCTCGCTCTGATACCAATTGATTGTGGCCTAGAGGGGGGTGAATAGGCCTTTTTGAAATTTGTCGGAACCTGCAACACTTAACAACCAGTTCAAAACCAGAGATATCGGACTAGTCCGGTAAAGTGCAGACTAGTCCGGTGTGTACCGACTAGGTTGATTAAGTTTGATCAATTAATTTGATTCTTCGATGTATGCAGCGGAAATATACAGTCAAATGAAGTGTTGCAAGATTATGGACTAGGGTATATCACAACTCAATCTTATATTTAATGATTCAACGTAAAGTATGCAATAATGATTGAAACCCTAGATTGTTGTGATGAATAAGAACGATGAACACCAAGTAAGACACAAGGATTTATCTCGTGGTTCGGCTCCCACAGAGGCAACCTACGTCCACGTTGAGGAGTCCACAAAATGATCAGGTCTTCTCCAACCCTACCCTCGTCGGATCGCCACGAAGGCCAATCTCTTCCACTTATCACAAAGGGGTGAATAATCGAATTCAAAGGGGCCTTCTCACACGTTGAGGTCTCCCCTAGATTACAACACGAAATACCACCAAGAACACACTCAAAAGATTACAATGAAATCACAGGAGTGTGTTAGAAAATCAAACCAAGAGCTCAATGAGTTTTGAACGTGCCTCTCCAATGATCTAGAGTGTATCCTCAAAGGATTGATCTTTGTTGTACTTAATTTTGTGGAGAGATGTGTTTTTGAGGCTCTTGGGAGGTGTGACAGTGCTAGGGTTCGAGAGAGTTTTTAGTTGGGTCATGCACCTCTATTTATATGGGGTTTCTAAAAGTGACCGTTAGGGTTTAGAAAAATCGGACTAGTCTGTGGTGGACACTGGACTAGTCCGGTGTGCTGTATGTAGCAAACCCTAAGTGCCCCAAAATATCGGACTTGTCCGATTTCGCTTTTGGAAATCTTCGGACTAGTCTGATGGACATCGGACTTGTCCGGACAGTGAAACACTAAGTGGTTATGGGGACAAGTCTGCACTTGGATAGTCCGTGCTAATATCGGACTTGTCCGATTTAGATCATAATGAATATCGGACTATTCCGGTGGTGATCGGACTTGTCCGATTTTGTGTGACTTGTGAAGTGTTTTGTGGACTAGTCTGCACTGGGGAGGACTAGTCCGTCAGAGATATATCGGACTAGTTCGATGGATATCGTACTTGTCTGATTTTGTGCACAGAGGATATCGGACTTGTTCGGTGACATTCGGACTAGTCTGGTCCTGTATAAATTTGTGCAATGTGCGTGTTTAATTTTGATTGAGCTCTCGGGGTGTGTTTCCTTAACACACTCCAGACACAATGATCTAATATTCTTCTTCCTTGAGCTCATTTCCACTTTGCTCCTCATTCTCCCTTCTTTTTGGCACTTTGCTTATTTTGCCATTAAAATTTGTGTTCATCTCAACAAAGTGGTTAGGATCTCATTTGCTTGTCATAAATCATCCAAAACCCACAAGGGATTCCTAGATGCAGTTTCACTAAGAGCACGCTCAAAGGGACAATGAAGGGGCTGAAAGCCGCTCGGAGAGTCTCAAAGATGTGGGGGAACAACTCCTCAAACGTCGGGATGAATTGGACAATAAGGAGGATGAACTCCAAAAAAGGGAAGATGAGATCCAGAAGAGGGAGGATGAACTCTCTCAAAAGCTAGCATGTGGTGAGTAGGACTTGGCTGACCGCGTGGAAAAATTCAAGTCTTGGTACGATCAAGAGAAGCACCAAGTGTGGCTGGCAGGAGGAGTCAGCAAAAGAGAAAATGTTGTCTCTGCCAGGGAGGATAAGGTGAAGACAAAGGAGAAAGATCTTGCGGAAAGGCGGGACCGCATATACCTCCGAGAGAAGAAAGTTGCTAACCAGGAGAAGTTGTTGGCTGAACGGATCCAGTAGCACACCAAAGTATTCGAGCGTTTCTCGAAGGAGGGTTCTCCAGAGCTATCTTATGCAAGGAGGTCGTTGGAGGATCTCCGAAGCGCAAGAGCAATCGAGGTCCAGCAAGTTTGGGACTTCATCGGGTAAGCAAATGAACCTCTGGTATCTTTTGGATTTAGCCAGGTCCGACCGGCTGATCCGGAGCCGAAGATGGGCAAGCACTGGTGGCGCTTAATTATGCCGGCACTGAGCTGGATGCTCTAGGAGACGTGGTCGTCAACCAGATCGAGACTGAAGGGAAGTCTCTGGCTAGGAACGTCGCAGAGTACGTGCTGACGTGCTTACGAAGCCAAGACCCCTCGATGTCTCTAGCTCCGGCGGTCGAAGGACCCATCGCTGAGGAGGAGGAAGCTGTCAAGACCAGCGTCCAAGAAGCCACCCAGAAGGTTGCTTCATTCTTCATGAGGGACTCCAGTAGCTAGGACCTTTCTTTTTGTACCTTTACCTTGTAAATCTCCAACGTTGAATGAATGACATCCTTTCGAATTCCATTTTTGTCTTCAATACATTACCTTTTATCTTGTTGGCCCCCTGGTAGATGTGTTCAATTGATTGAGAACATCTACCATAAGGAATTTGACAATGTCTTGAAAACTTGATTGCTCCGAACGCGTAGCCAGCATGATAGCTCCGAGGTTTGAGTCTTGCTTCCGAAATCTCCAAGGACCCTTTCTTACGTCGACGACGGGCCCCCTGGTAGTTGTCGGAGCTTGTTCGCTTCGACAGCGCCCACTGTAAACGGGTAAAACATCGACGACGAGCCCCTTGGGGGTTGTCGGAGCTTGGTCGCTTCGACGACACCCACTATCCACGCGTAAAACATCGACGATGGGCCCCATGGGGGTTGTCATAGTTTGTTCGCTTTGACAGCACCCACTGTCAAGGTGTAAAACATCGATGTTGGGCCCCCTGGAGGTTGTCGGTGCTTGTTCGCTTTGACAACACCGACTATCAACGCGTAAAGTGTTGACGGCGGGCCCCCTGGGTTTGTCGGAGCTTGTTGCTTCGACAACATCTTCATCGCCCTTGCAAATTGCCATCAATTGTTCGTTTTTCCTGCACATGAGAGACAAGAAAAACACTAAAATTTGTCCTCTTGCCTATATCTTGTTTGCGGCTTATTATCCTCCTTTGAATTTTAGATCCTAACAAACTCATTGTGATAACATAAGTATGATGATTCAACTTTCTTAGATACGTATGCTTTTTGAACCTGCCTTACTAAGACCCACCATAATAGGTAGAGTGGCGTACTTAGGGTGCTGGACTAGGCTAAGTCGATAATGCACTCCAGACCTATCATTGGCTTTGGTTTTCAGGCGAGTAGTGCATCTAGCAATACTAAGATCCGATAGAAGATTACCAATAAAACTTATATGTCACATGAATCTCTAGGACTAAATTTCAAGTGGATTGCACAACATTGCTATTGATAAGAAGGTAAAAGATGATAAAAATAATAAGCATGCACAAAATTAATGCACGTAGAGTCTGCTTGCACATAAATGTATTTCATCATAGGTCTGAATAACAGAGGAGACAAGGACACACTTAAAGTAAGTGACCAAGGTAAGTGTGCTATTTATCTTGTACTAACCCAGGATAGGTAAAGACACACCTAAAGTACATAACCATGTTAAGTGTGCTTTTGATCTAAAACCAACCTGACTCTGTTCATAGACTCTATGAAATACATTTTATACAAATATAGACTCACCTTCGTGTAACTAAGTGTAGAACTTACGGAGGTGCTCTATGTTCCAGAGATTGGGAAGTGGTATCCCATCCCTTGTTGCCAAGCGGACGCATCTAGGATGAGAAACTTTGATAACTCGGAAGGGACCTACCCAGCTGGGGGAAAGTTTGTTCATCCCTTCACGAGTAAGTATTTGATGTAGATCATACTGCTTTCCTCAACCTGTCGGTTGCGAACATACCTTTGGTGATAGCATTGGAGCGCCTGGCGGTAGGTGCGTTTCGGACAGCTTCTTGGCACATTGCCTCATCGACGAGTTCTAGGTCTTCACACTGGAACTGGTCCTGCATGGCTTCGTCAAAGGTCCGGACCCGGAGAGAACCCATGGTGATCTCCGGAGAAAGGAATGCTTCAGCTCCGTACACCAATAAGAAGGGTGTCTCTCCTGTTGCCCGGCTGGGTGTTGTCCGGCTCGCCCACAATGCAGACAGAAGCTCTTCAATCCAGTTGGCGCCATGTTTCTTCAAGCGCTCATAAGTGTGTGTCTTGAGTCCCTTGAGTATTTCTACGTTTGCTCTCTCAGCTTGGCCATTGCTTGCGAACGAGCTACTGATGCGTAGCTGACTGCTATGTCGAGGTCTTCGCAGTACTCTTAGAAAGTTGCACTTGTGAATTGGGTTCCATTGTCACTGATGACTCTGCTCGGAACTGCAAATTTGCAGACAATGGACTTCAAGAACTTGATGGTTGATTGTTTGTTGATTGTAACAACTAGAGTTGCTTCCCTCCACTTCGTGAACTTGTCGATGGTGACATATAAAAACCGTGACCCTCTGACGGCTTTTGGGAAAGGTCCCAAAATGTCCATCCCCCACACAGCAAATGGCCGCGTGGGAGGAATCATCTGTAGTGACTGCGTCGGTGTGTGAATCTGCTTCGCATGGAACTGACACGCTTCACACTTCTTGATCATCTCAACTGCATCCTGGAGTGTTGTAGGCCAATAAAAACCATGTCGGGAAGCCTTACCGACCAACGTGCAGGATAGCGCATGGTTCCCGCACTCGCCTCCATGGATCTTTGCAAGGAGTTTGCAGCCTTCTTCCCAAGAAATGCACCGCATTAGAATGTTGTTGGCGCCATGTCGGTAGAGATCCCCTTTTACCAGCGTGTATCTTTTAGCCAATCTAAAAATTCGCTCAGCGGATACACCATCTTCAGGAAGGATGTTGTCTTCCAAGTAGTCCCAGACTCTCGAGATCCATGCATCGAGACTAAATTGAGCTTCTAGATCTTGCGCGCTTGGTTGCTCGGAGCTTATTGTAGCGCCTACAATCCTTGGTGGTCGCCATGGTAACAGGACCACCGAGACCGCCAGCTTTGGGGTCCTAAACTCGCCCCATCATTCTGTTCAGCGGGCTGAGTGACAGGTGCTTGTAATATCCTGACAAAAACCCCATAGGGTGCTTGAGCTCCGGTTGAAGCCTTCTTGGTCGTCAGCTTCAGCGTTGTTGAGATGTTTAACATGGCAGAGGTCCAGGACATGGAAGTCTTTATGCAACTTCTGGACTTCAAGTCGATAAGCATCAAGATGAGGGTTATTGCAACTACATTCACCTTTGACTTGTTTGATGATGAGTTGCGAGTCTTCCTTGACTAGAAGCTATCGGACACCATACGATAGCGCCACCTTGAGTCCGAAGATTAGAGCTTCATATTATGTCATGTTGTTGGTTGCCTTGAAGTCGAGGCGCACCATGTATTTGAACTTCTCCCCGGTTGGAGCGAGGAGAAGGATTATAGCCCCGACCCCCTGCTTATGCACGGAGCTGTTGAAGTAGAGAGTCCAGTGAGGCTCAGTGAAGACCGGTACCTTAGGTCCCGGGTTTTGCTCGTTGAGGCCCCCTGGAGTTGATGAAGAAGGTGTTCACTCTGCCATGAAATCAGTCAGCGTCTGACTCTTGATTGCATATCGAGGCAGGAATTGGGATTATGTAAAATAGCTCGCAGTGGACAAGAGGTTACCACTGATATCTTGTGGGCTTGGAAGTATTGACGAAGCTTCCTTGAGGCAATAAGAACTGTGTACAATATCTTATGCACCTCAATATACCAAGTTTTAGTGTCGTGAAGTACTTCATTGATGAAGTACATGTTGACGGTTGTTATATACCAATTTCATCCGTCAATTTAACTCAATTATGTGAAGGATTTGTCATTTATTGCACACATCACCTTTCTATCTGACCCGATTCCACTTGGACTTGGAGGAATATGTGTATGCAGCATTTTATGCAGGAAATGAGGAAATGTAGAGGGACCAATCTTATAAAATATCATCCCAGCCAATCAGGCGACGACATGTGGCATCCCATGGATCAAATGGCCCACAAACAGAAGCATCCGAGGAGATCCAACGGTGTATCACCCATATACATCAATGGGACCCACTTGGCAGCCACCTGGAGAAAGCACGCGAGAATTGGTGCAATGACCAGGTCGGCCGAACCAGAGGGTCGGCCGACCTGGTCTCTGCACCAAACTCGGTCAGCCTCCACGTGTTGGCTCCTCCCGGCTTCCTGGAGTCAATGGTGACTGATTCACGCGCTTTTTATGGCGGGAACCTACCTCAACACTAGTATAAATAGGACCCCCTACCCCTCACTTCAACACACACCACTTGAGCTTCATCTCTATTGTATACACTATCATCCATAGTCTTAGAGGAATTAGGTTGTAGAGAGGAGAGTCTCTAGTCCCAAGTCCAAATTGGGAAAGGAGTAAGGAGTCTCTCTCTTCTCAATCCTACATTGGTATAGGTATGGCTCATGTATTCTTTCTTGTATTTGTGACTTTATGCATAATAAAGATAGTATCTTTAGTCTCTACTTATACATATACTTGGGCAAAGCATTTCTTATTTGATTGTGGAGTCCATGTATGTGGAAGGTATAGCTTCTATGACTATTTTATCATGAACATATCACATTATCATAGAACCTATAGACCCCCACTATAGTCTAGTTAATTATAACATAACTAGGTTAGTATGGATAATTATGTTGTGTACCAATATTAGTTTAATGATGATTCAATGCATTGCCTTAGGATGGATTGTACTTAGGCTCTTAAGGTAATTACTTAATATGCTAGCATGGTACTAGAATAGCTAAGTAGCATTGGATGTCTCGTAGACCCACGGATTAAAGAGGTAGGCAGTAGGTGGTGACAGCCCTATCTGTCCTTTGTAATCCTCCACGTTCGGCTATGCCACAGGCTCTTGGTGGGAGTCGCCCTAGTATTGCTAGGGGTAAGCCCGTGCCCGATGTGTTGAACCACATAGCATAAGTATTCACTATTGACCTAGCTTATGAATAATTAGTTTAGACTATGTATATGTACAATAGAGCATAGTAGGAGTACCTCCATAACTCTCAACCTTAACTAACCTCTAGGATCCTCTTATTCCCATTAGACTTGAAAGCTCTTGTGTGTGTCACACTACCTCAACTATTATTTTATCCATCCTTACTAGATTCTTACCTAGACCTTTCTACCCTTTCCACTTGATGATTGTTATATCTATACCCCGCCTTCCTTTGGGATCAAATAAATGACACCCTTGGGAATACTCTTAAGGGGAAATGCTACAAGGATACCTTTGTGCGCTTGCAGAATTTACTCTGTGATCCAATAGAACCATTAGCAAGCATTTCTGACACACCAGTTGGATATGTTTAGTTAATGGTGCGTAAGTAATACCAAAAAGCATTTCTGGCACCTTTGCCAGGGATGATTTGTTAGTATACCTTAGGAGCTGTCAACAAGCATTTCTGGCGCCGTTGCCGGGGAAGGCAAATAGATATATAACATGACTAAGTGAATAGGATAGAACCCTAGGAAGGATTTTAGTAGGATAACCATTCTTTGTTTTCGCATCTTTAATGTGAAAACAGAGTAGTGTATGTCTGGTTTCCGCCTGTCGGAAAACTTTGTTGATGATCTCGAATCTCTTCTGAGAGACCGACCCCGTGTCGTTACTCCTCAGAAGATTCGAGCGGCAAAGCAAGCCAGCATTTTTCCACCAACAATCCAAACGCCAATGGCCCAGAATACCCTTCGTGAGTTCTCAGCTCCCTCTGCTAACAATGTGCCTATTGGGCCCACTATTAACACGGGAGATGTGAACTTCGAGATCAAAACTGGCCTTATCACTATGGTGCAAGCCAACCCATTCAGTGGGAAGCCTAACGAGTATGCAAGTGCTCACCTGCAACAATTACTCGAGATCTGCAGCACTTTTAAGATCAAGGATGTGTCTTCGGATGCGGTCCATCTGAGACTATTCCCGTTCTCTCTCCTTGGGAGAGCAAAACAGTGGTTCTACGCGAACCGAAGTGTTGTAGACACTTGGGAGAAGTGTTCTACGGTATTCCTCGCCAAATTCTTCCCGTTGGGTAAAACCAATGCCCTACGTGGAAGGATTTCCAGCTTTCAGCAAGGGCCCAAGGAATCTATTCCCAAGGCATGGGAAAGGCTTCAGGAGTACATCCTAGTCTGTCCCCACCATGGGATGGATGGCTGGCTTCTTATTCAAAACTTCTATAATGGGCTGATCCCATCAGCTCGTGACCATTTGGATGCTGCTGCTGGAGGAGCCTTCTTCTCATTGACGGTGCCAAAAGCTAAAGATCTTATTGAGAAGATGGTCTCCAACATGGGATGGAACGATGAGCGTATCCATACCCGACAGCGAGGCATGCACACCTTGAAGGAGGTGGACATGATCGCTGCAAAATTGGACCTCCTAATGAAGAAAAATGATGGACAATCTAGTGGTGAAGTGTCTGGCAATGCCTATGCCCTAGACTCTCACATCACTTGTGAAGTTTGTGGCGACACAGGTCATATGGGCAATGATTGCCCAGAAACTCGTGAGGATGCCTTATACCTCACCAACAACAGAAATTTCAACAACAACAATGGCTATCGTCCAGGAGGTCAAGGGTGGGGTCAACAATGCCCATTCTTTCAAGGAGGGTACAACAACAATGACAACCCTGGAAATCAGCCCAACTTGAGAGAACTTGCCATTAGCCAGCTCAAGATCAATGAGGTCCTATCCAAGAAGCTTTCAGCTAATGACAAGACCCTAGAGAATATTAATGTAAAGATTGAAGGACTATCCTCAGCATTAAAGAATCAACCGAGATTCAACAAGATGTTGGAGACTCAACTGCTGCTGCAGTTGTCCCTCCATTAGAAAACAACAAAATTCCGGGGCAACCAGAAGCCCAAGTGGAGAACGTCAGTGCAGTGGTTACGAGAGGAGGAAAGACCACTCGTGACCCACCATATCCCACACAAGAAAAGAGGACAAATGAGTCTGAGAAGGAGTATGTCCCAAGTGAATTACTTGGTGAGAGAATGGCCAAACACTTTGAAGACACCAACTTTTTGCCATTCCCTCACACACAAAGGAAGCCAACAGCGGATGAGCAATTCAACCGTTTTGTTGAGATCATCCAAAAGATCCACATCAATGTGCCTTTGATTGATGCGATGCAAGTACCCACTTATGCTCGCTATCTCAAGGACATATTGAACAACAAACGGCCATTGCCCACCACTGAGGTCGTCAAGCTTACGGAAGACTGCAGTGCAACCATCCTCAATAGGCTTCCTGAAAAGAAAAAGGACCCCGGATGTCCTACCATTTCATGCTCAATTGGGGCTCACCACTTTGACAAAGCACTTTGTGATTTGGGAGCAAGTGTCAGTGTGATGCCCAAGGTTGTGTTCAACCAGCTGAACTTCACAAAGCTGACTCCAACACCAATGCAGCTACAACTGGCTGACTCTTCAGCCCGTTATCCAGTGGGTATTGTTGAAGACGTCCCGGTGAAGGTCCGGAACTGCTTCATACCCGTGGATTTTGTGGTGCTAGACATGGACACTGAGAAAGATACACCACTCATTCTTGGGCGTCCATTCCTAAGCACTACAAAAGCTCGCATAGATGTGGGAGCTGGAGAAATCCACTTCCATATCAATGGCAAGGAGGAAAAGTTTAACTTTCGGCCTAGACCAGAACAATGCTCCATGATTTGAATCAAGTATGGGCTGAATGATAAACACATCAGAGAGGTCAAAGTCACACCTCCAAAGGTGGACTCACTCATTGCATTCATGAGAAGATTAATCTACGAGGAGAATCCGTCGTTTCGAACACGCCGATATCCAAAGGCGAAGGAATCATCTGGACCTTCCCGAAGGCCCAAGTCCACCAAGCTGCCAAAGAAGGAATGGCGGAAGAAGCAAGACAAGTCGTCCGAGCCCATCCCTCCGGGCCCGAATGTGAAATGAAGACGGGGGAATGTCCATCTCATCGGACGGTGGTGAGACCTACGCCAATAGGTCAAATTGGTAGTTATCCCACTTTATTTTTCTTTCTTTCTTTTTCCACCCATTCGGATTTTCCCATTGCATATTTGATTTTTCCTAGCAAGTTGAGAATCTTATATTCTCAACTATAATTTTTCTTTCTTTCTTTTCAAAAGTAAATTTTTATTGGATTTAAGAAAAGGTTTTTATTTGAAAAAACAATTTTTTTAGCTGCACATGTGGCATTTCACCAACGTGCTGACTTTATAGCCGTTGGGGAGCCACTTGCCAAAAGGGGAACCAGGGGGGCCACCTGTCAGGTCGGCCGAACCCCCTGGTCGGCCGAACAGGGAGTGGAGCCAAATTGGCTTCCCTTCCTCCAATGGCTACATTTTGAACCCCAAGTGACTGTTGGAAGGTGCACCCTATAAATTGTGGCCGTGAGGAGCACTTCTCTTCACACACCACATCATCTTACACCTCCCCAAGTCACTCTCTAGCTCACCTTGTTTTTCTTGCTCTTCATTGCAACACTCTTGCTCAAATCCATCACCAAAAAGATTTTCTTTTGTTTGCATTTGCATTTTACACTCAAGCTTTCAAGAGGAGAAAATTCATTGAGAGTTTTGTTTTCCAAACATCGCTTCTTTTCGGATTTTTCTCGCCTTGTTTTGTTCTTGCTTGTTGAACTCAAAAAGACATGAAGAGGTTGTTCGAAAAGAGGAAGGAGACTGCAAGCTCAAGCCATGGTGAAGGTTCTAGTGCACGCCTCTCTTCCATGGGTACAAGCCCAAGGAGGAGAAGTGTGTGTGAGGACACTCCCATGGAAGAGAGAAGCAACCCACACCAACTTCTTCATGACAACGACCTCGACATACGAAGCAAAGTTGAATATCAAGCACGCAGGCTTCTCCAAGATCGTGAGTTCCACCACACCACGGCTTACGATCCACATTTGATCTCCAAAATAGGTATAGACTCTAAATTCCTTTCCATTTGGCATGCAATTGGATTTGATGACTTTGCTCACATAGAGGAGAATGGTTTACGCCTTCTCACCATCCAATTCCTTTGCATGCTAAGAATAGGCTTTGATGGTATTGCTTTTAGATTATTTCAAAAAGAATACAACATCCTATGGAAAGAATTAGGTAGCATCCTAGGCTTCCATAAACGGTGTTTGCTAGATTTAGACAATTTGCCTAAGTTTAACAAACAAAGTTTTTGGCATGAGCTAACTAGTGAGGTCACATGTAGGGCTACTAGGAATAGTCACATCCAAAACCCTACCTTACGCTTCATGCATAGATGGGTGGCTATGACTATGTTCCCTAGGGGAGATGTTAGGGTTGTGCAAGATGATGAATTGAAAATTCTATTTGCCATGACTAAAAAGATAAAAGTTGCTCCAATCAGAGCCATGATGACACAATGGTTAGATTACATTTCAAAATCAGGACCAATTGAATGCACTTCATTGATTACTCATATTGCTGATAGGGTAGGAGCACTTAAATAATCTTCATTTGAATATATTGCAACTGAAAGAGATTGATGAAGACTATTTAGTACAAGGACATACCCTTAAGCATGATCAAGATGGGTCCTTGATATTTTTCTATCCCGGCTTTGTTAATGAAATTTGGTTACCTAACCCAGATTTTCATTTGTACAAATGTCGGAGGCTAACCATTAATCTTCTTCCCCTTGAGGAAGCAAGAAGAAGTAATGTCTCTGGCAGGATAACAAGAAATCGTGCGAGGGCTGCAGCCACAGGCATGCCACCAATAATCTCTCTGGTCCATGAATACCAACAGGAAGAGAACCCAATGGGTTATGCGCCCGGATGGACTCAACCTCCGACGTATGACACTGGGGGATCATCTTGGCAAGAATGGCAAAGAGATCAACCCTTATCCTCTTCAAGCTCTAGCAGCTTGCCCCCAACGTCCATGAGAGGACGTCGTTCCTTTTCGGCCAGAAGTCATCATGACTATAGCCAAGGAAAAACGGGCCTCACTAGATGTATGGGAGAACTTGAAGTGAGAACGGATGACATCTACAGCACGATCCAAGAGCATGTTCAAGGTACCCAGGATTGGCAACAACACATGGATGCTCAATTCACCAATTTCAACACGGCGCTACAACAACAATAATCCGATCTTGTAGCGTACTTCTGTCATCAAGGGTTCAACCCTTATCACGGAGGTAGTTGAAGAACAAGCTTGGGGGAGGACCCCCACTTGAGGTAACATGTATCACATTCCTTGCATATTTATTTTCCATCCATCCATCATTCACCTTGCATTTAATATATATATATATATATATATATATATATATATATATATATATATATATATATAGGTTAGATTTGCTTTCATCAAATAAATATGTGCGGTAAGAATGATTTAGAATTCACATAGATGAAATGATGAATAGTTGCTCTGTTTTATTTTCCTAAGTCTCTAGTTTACAACTAGCTACTCTCCAAATATTGCTTTCATTGGTTTGAAATACTTTTCCCTTAATTTGGAAGTTGTGGGTAGCAAAATCTTGATCTAATTATAGGTTGTTGCGAGATTAGAATTGGTAATAGGGCTGCTAGTCCTAGTTTGAAAGTAAAACTTAGATTTCCGGAGAAATTCTAAAAAGATTTAAGTTCCCCTCAATTGATTGGAAATACCTACCAAAACCATATGATGTTCATACATAGACAAAACCTTATGCATATGCTATTTGCTTTCATATTGAGCCTAGTCAAACTAGTACAGACCTATATGAGAAATCATTCAACTCTTTTAATTCAAGACTTCACTTGCACATGCCATACTTCTACACTAGAAGTAAGCAAAACGTCCATCATATCCACCATACCACAACAAAAAGAGAAACTCCATGTTATTCATGTTTAGCACTCTCTTCAAAATTCATTGCAAAGAAAGGGAGTAGAAGACATGGCTACAAAAAAAAGAAAATGAAAAAAAGGGGGCATGCTTACATCATAAGCATGAGAAAAAAAAAGAAAAAAAAGTAGCCATGTTTCATCCCTGCAAAAGAAAGAGAGGTTATACCAAAAAGGAGTTATCTCAAGTATCCACATCCACTTCCACTCCATCACACATGCACTAGTCTTGAATCAAAAAGTTTTGAATTGAATTCTCCTAAGGCTTACTCTTTTGACTTAGCAATATATGTGATGCAAATATGCCTACTTACTTTCCTTACCAAGCTCCACATACAAGCCATATCCAATGACTAGGAATAGTAGAGGCACAATGCTTTGGTGCGGAAATATTTCCACTATCCACAAAGGAGTGATTGAGAGAATCAAATTGAGGTACTTAAAATCTAAATTGAATTCTCCGGGGTTTAAGTGGAACTTGATTTCTAGGCTATGTTTGCTCCATTTGCTATTCTACCTTTCAACTACTCATGAATATGAGAAGGCATAAGCCCAATGATAACTTAAGAAAGGTAGGGTATCATAGCCAATTTCTGCAATACTAGGTAGAGTATCTTATTGTGCATTAGATACTTTTGAAAATAAGACATTGTAGCAACTCCTGATCATCAACCTAAAGTCTTGACTCAAAGGATAAGCTTGGGGGGGTTTGTTGACGGCTGTTATATACCAATTTCATCCGTCAATTTAGCTCAATTATGTGAAGGATTTGTCATTTCTTGCACACATCACCTTTCTATCTAACCCAATTCCACTTGGACTTGGAGGAATATGTGTATGCAGCATTTTATGTAGGAAATGAGGAAATGTAGAGGGACCAATCCTATAAAATATCATCCCAGCCAATCAGGCGATGACATGTGGCATCCCATGGATCAAATGGCCCACAAACAGAAGCATCCGAGGAGATCCAACGGTGTATCACCCATATACATCAATGGGACCCACCTGGCAGCCACCTGGAGAAAGCACACGAGAATTGGTGCAATTACCAGGTCGGCCGAACCAGGGGGTCGCCCGACCTGGTCTCTGCACCAAACTCAGTCAGCCTCCACGTGTTGGCTCCTCCCAGCTTCCTGGAGTCAATGGTGACTAATTCGCGCGCTTTTGGTGGCGGGAACCAACCTCAATACTAGTATAAATAGGACCCCCTACCCCTCACTTCAACACACACCACTTGAGCTTCATCTCTATTGTATACACTATCATCCATAGTCTTAGAGGAATTAGGTTGTAGAGAGGAGAGTCTCTAGTCCCAAGTCCAAATTGGGAAAGGAGTAAGGAGTCTCTCTCTTCCTAATCCTACATTGGGGATGGTATGGCTCATGTATTCTTTCTTGTATTTGTGACTTTATGCATAATAAAGATAGTATCTTTAGTCTCTACTTATACATATACTTGGGCAAAGCGTTTCTTGTTTGATTGTGAAGTCCATGTATGTGGAAGGTATAGCTTCTATGACTATTTTGTCATGAACATATCTCATTATCATAGAACCTATAGAC
Source organism: Tuctoria greenei (assembly GCA_036927565.1). Lineage (NCBI taxonomy): Eukaryota > Viridiplantae > Streptophyta > Magnoliopsida > Poales > Poaceae > Tuctoria > Tuctoria greenei. The sequence goes on from JAYESD010000003.1 coordinate 18,500,429, forward strand.
CCCCACTATAGTCTAGTTAATTATAATATAACTAGGTTAGTATGGATAATTATGTTGTGTATCAACATTGGTTCAATGATGATTCAATTCATTTCCTTAGGATGGATTGTGCCTAGGCTCTTAAGGTAATTACTTAATATGCTAGCATGGTGCTAGGATAGCTAAGTAGCATTGGATGTCTCGTAGACCCACGAATTGAATAGGTAGGCAGTAGGTGGTGACAGCCCTATTTGTCCTTTGTAATCCTCCACGTTCGGCTATGCCACAGGCTCTTGGCGGGAGTCGCCCTAGTATTGCTAGGGGTAAGCCCGTGCCCGATGTGTTGAACCACATAGCATAAGTATTCACTATTGATCTAGCTTATGAATAATTAGTTTAGACTATGTATATGTACAATAGAGCATAGTAGGAGTACCTCCATAACTCTCAACCTTAACAAACTTCTAGGATCCTCTTATTCCCCTTAGACTTGAAAGCTCTTGTGTGTGTCACACTACCTCCACTATTATTTATCCATCCTTACTAGATTCTTACCTAGATCTTTCTACCCTTTCCACTTGATGATTGTTATATCTATACCCCGCCTTCCTTTGGGATCAAATAAATGACACCCTTGGGAATACTCTTAAGGGGAAATGTCACAATGGTACCTCCGTGCGCTTGTGGTATTCACTCTGTGATCCAATAGAACCATTAACAAGCATTTCTGACACATCAGTTGGATATGTTTAGTTAATGGTGCGTAAGTAATACCAACAAGCATTTCTGGCACCTTTGCCAGGGATGATTTGTTAATATACCTTAGGAGCTGCCAACAGTACACTAGCCGTTGGACGGTTTGGATCCTCCCGAAGGGGTTCGAGGCTTCTTCTTCATCAACCCGGACCCTCTCGGAGGGGGTCCGGATCTCCTTCTTGGTCAGTAGGTACTCCCTCGGATGAGAGAGGTTGATCCACAGACATCTTGCCTTTAGGATCCGTGCCTGGGGGATGCAACCTAGACTTGCCTTCAGGTAGCTCTTGACCCTCCTGGATGGGTCTTGGCTCCTGAGTTGAAGATGTTCCTCGTATCTCCGCAACCAGAACCACACTGACAACCTCTGTAGTTGCAGCAATGAAAAGCAGAAGAGGCTCACCAGGCTTCGGAACTACCATGATTGGTAGTGTGGTGAGGAGCTGCTTGAGCTCTTGGAATGCCTTATCTGCTTCTTCAGACCAATGGAATGGTCCAAACTTCCTCAACAGCTTGAAGAAAGGAAGCGCTCGCTCTGCCAACCTTGAGATGAACCGGTTGAGCGAAGCTACAGTAAGCTTTTGGACGTCTTTGATACGGGCTGGAGGCCACATCACTTCAATGGCTTTGATCTTGACCGGATTTTCCTCAATTCCTCGGTGAGTCACCAAGAAACCAAAAAGCTTTCCAGAGCTAACCCCGAAGACACACTTGTCCGGGTTGAGCTTCGTGCAAGCCAGGCGCAGCTTGTCGAAGATGGATTGAAGATTGTCTAGGAGTGAGTCTTTGTTCTTCACCTTGACAACAATGTCATCGACGTAGACTTCCACCAGGTCCCTAATCAGCTCCCCAGTAGTTTTGTGCATGGCTCGCACAAAAGTAGAGGCAACATTTTTAAGACCAAAAGGCATGGCAGTATTACAATACAACCCATCTATTGTGATGAAGGCGGTATGCTCTTCATCTTCCTTAGACATTGGAATTTGATGATATCCAGAATAAGCATCTAGGAAACACATTAGTTCACACACAAAGGTAGAATCCACTATTTGATTTGTGGATGATGAACCAGCCTTAGCCTTGTTTCTTAAGCTTCCCGCTAGCCTTCGGCACGACGACTGGGTTTGCCAGCCACTATGGATGGTGAACCTCTCGGATGAATCCATCGTCAAGCAGGTTTTTGACTTCTTTTCTGATGAAGTTCTGCTGCTAAACAGATTGTTCTCGAGCTTCTGTTGTATAGGTCATACATCGGGGTATATCTTTAGATGGTGCTCGATCACCTCCCTAGGGTCCCAGGCATCTGTGACGGTTGCCAAGCAAACACATCGACATTTGCCCTGAGGAAAGTGACGAGTGTGAGTTCCTATTTGTCAGTCAGACCTCCCGATATACGGGTGTTCCGAGCTGCATTAGAACCAATTTGGACGACTTTGACGGGAATGTCAGTGTCGCCGCTTGGTTTCACACGAGGTGCAGAGGATGAGTCGTGTTGGCGTGATCTCGGTGGTTGTTGAGCAGGTTGCTACTTGCCCGAGTCATCTTCTTGCACTGTTGTAAGCGCATGAAGTTTCTTCAGCGCAATTACTCTAGCAGTGTGATCCCCTCGAATCCGGAGGACGCCTGACGGAGTTGGAATCTTCAATACGAGGTAACCGTAATGGACTACTGTCATAAACCTATACAAGGTTGGCCTGTCTAGGATCGTGTTGAAGGTGAGATGGATGTGTGTCGCTTCTTGGACCTATAGTTGTCCCGTGTCCCAAAGTCACCGGTAGAGTAACCGACCCGAGAGGTGTGATGGCTCCCGAACCTACTCTAGAGAATGGGTGTGAGGGCCTGAGGTCCGAGAGGTTGAGTTGGAGCTTCACAAAAGTTGTGATGCTAAGGAGGTTGAGCGCCACGTCTCCATCCACCAGGACATGGAAGAGGTGGATATTATTGATAGTTGAGGAGACCATTAGGGGTAATTGTCTAGCTCCTGCCATGTTTTTTGGACAATCCAAAGCATCAAAAGTAATGGGAGTATCCATCCACTTCTGACGGGGTTCTGCTTGGCGGTAAGAGCAGCAACAACCATCTCTCGACACATAGTCTTGAGAATGCGTCGAGAGGTGATGTCCCAGGACCCTCCATACATCATATGGAGATTCTTCCGATACTCCTTGTCGGAAATGTCGGAATCATCATTGATGGTATTGTAGACCGTGTTTAACACCTTCTTGGCATCTTGAAAGCCTAGCTCCTGATTAGACAGAGCTTCTTCGTCGACTTTCTACTTCCCTTCCCGCTTGCGTAAAGGGGTATCATCTTGACGCTTGTTGTTGCATTCAGCAACCCTCTTGACCTCACGACAGTCTTCAAGATTGTGTCTTGTCAATTTGTGAAACGGACACCACATCTTTTCATCGTCGCCATCTTCAGATGATGGTCAGGGTTTCTTGTTGGGGTGTGGCCCCAGACCACTAGGTGTTGCGGCAGCGGCAACAGTAGGTGTGCTGGCAAGTGACTTCTTCTTGCCAGTTGACTTTTTCTTCTTTTTACTACTACAAGAGGTAGTAGCTTCAGCTTTGGAGGCAGATTGATTGACCTCCGCAGTTGGTTTGGAGTGCAGCTCATGGCCCTCAGCAGCTCTGGCGCATTTATTAGCCAAGCTGAAGAGTTTCGTGACGCTGCTGACATTCTTGGTTGCCAACTTCTCCAACATCTTCTTGTCTCTAACTCCCTGTCGGAATGCAATGACAAAATAAGAGTTGTAGATAGAAGGGATGGGGTTTCGTACCTTAGAGAATCGTTGGATGAAAGATCGCAGTGACTCTCCCAACTTCTGTTGTACGTCGAACAGGTCCAGCTCGGTGCTAGGCCGGGTGTAGGAGCTCCCAAAGTTGGCGGTGAACTGACGACATAGTTCCCCTCAACTGTAGATGGAATATGGGGGTAGGCTCATAAACCAAGACCTTGTAGTACCGGTTAAAGCCACAGTGAAGTAGTTGGCCATAACGGCCTCATTGCCTCCAGCCGCGAGGATGGCGGTGGAGTAGATCTGAAGAAACTCGACGGGGTTGATTGTCCTGTCATATTTCTCTGGCATATGAGGCCAAAACTTGGGTGGCCACTCAACCATGTGGAGATGCATGGCAAGAGTCGAACAACCACCCCCAACTCCCATAGGAGAAGGGTTTTCTCGAGCAACTTACCTCTCGCGAGCACGCTCGATGTTGACGCGGTTGTCCTGCTTCATGTATTGGCAGTCGAGCTCTGACCGGAGATTCTGAGTCGGGAGCCTTAATGCCGTGTGAGTACGATGAGCCCCGGAGGGTAGTGTCGTCACTTACTGGGAGGACACACATCTCCTGAGCTGGGACGACGGAGGACCAAGTCTACCAGACAAGGTCCTGTTTCGAGAGGGTGTCTGCCCTGCATGGGGCAGGCCTTGGTTGTTGATCGCATTGGTTGCGGCCGCAACCAAATGATCAATGTTAGCACACCATTGTTTCAGCGCGGCCTGAGGAGCTCCAGTCATTGCAGGACGCTGCAGTAGAGTCTGCGCTGCATTTAGCGCATTCTCGAGGTTGTTCGTCGATGTTGTGACTGACGCAAATTCACCATCCTGGTGTCCAACACTGACTGCTGGAGCAGGTGGTGGTACAACGCTTGCCAGGACAATAATGTTGGCCGACAGCTGTACATTGGAGGGATTTCATCCAATAGGATGTACAGCCATACCGTTGGATGAAGCGGCAATGGTGTTCACCATCTTGGAGATCTTGAAATTGAGCACCCCTACCTAGCGCACCAAATGTCGAAGTGTGGACTAAGACATTTCCTCCGGTACTACTAAGAAGTAATCCGCGGAGGTATGTATTCGGATGGGGTCCTAATCAAGAACAAGGGTGAACACAGAGAGTTTTACGTGGTTCGGGTTGCCTTAGCGTAATACCCTACTCCATGGGGGTGTGTGTTGATTTTATGAGTATGTAATCAGTGTGTATCAGCATAGCTGAGCTTGGATGAGGCTGGGTCCTTTTCTTGTGCAGCGCGACCCTTTTATATGCCAAGGACTGGCTGTTACAGTGTGCGCCGTGGCCCGACATGTGGCCCTGGCTGTAATAAACAGCCCTATACACGATCTATGGTATTAAGGGTGGTTAATATTGTGATAATGTGTATTAACAACAACGTTAGTGGTCTTGCTAGTCCTCTGATCGTGCGTCATTAATATATCATTAATGACACCTTAACCTGGTCTTGTAACGACCAATTGATAGCCCTTGAATGTCCTCGACGTTGGAGATCCCACTGTCTTCCTGTGGCAGCGCCGGAGCTTCCCCAATCGGGAAGGCAGGTTCGGCGCCCCTGGACACGTGGCAGTGTCGGAGCCACCCTAAGGAGGGAGACAGGTTCGGCACTGAGGCAACACATGTTGCCTCCAGAAGTCCACGATACTGGAAGGTGGAACTCGACGCATCTTCTTCTGGTACGAGGGGATACCTGGTATACAGGTATTGACAGATACATGTCGTCTTTTTAGAAGATGTCATGATGAGGGTGAGCATGGTAAGAAGTGAGGTAGATCTTGAGGAGAAAAGGGTGTATGCGCCCATTCCTATGATTCAAGAACCCTATTTCTTGATACCTGCTGATGTTGGACCATCAGTGCCTGTCATTTGTGGTCCAACATCCGTTGTTGTTCCTTCATCAGCGACTGAAATTAGTGAGGCTCCTGCATTGCAAGAACCTGCTCAGCCTTCCGAGCATTCCGAGTCAGCTGTCGCTAATGATGAGGAACAACCACTGCCCCAACCTATAGAAGATGCGCGACTTAGAAGATCTCAAAGAGTGAGACGCTCGGCCATTCCGAGTGAATATGAGGTCTACATGAGTGGAGAAGTTCAAATGGAGGATGATCCCACCTCATTTTAAGATGCTATGAGGAGACCTCAGCCATCCGAGTGGCGTGAAGCCATGGAGGATGAAATGAGGTCCATGGATACCAACAACTTCTGTGAATTGGTCGAAATTCCTAATGGCACCAAAATAGTAGGTTATAAATGGGTCTACAAGATTAAACATGACTCCAAAGAAGATCGAGAAATATAAGGTCAAACTTGTGGCAAAATGATTCACTCAAAGAGAAGGCGTGGATTATAATGAGACGTTCTCACCCGTCTCTAGTAAAGATTCCTTTAGCATCATTATGACATTAGTAGCACATTTTGACTTAGAGTTACATCAAATGGATGTAAAACATCGTTCCTCAATGGGGATATATACGAAGATGTCTACATGACACAACTGAAAGGTTTTGTCGTTAAGAGTAAGGAACATATGAGATACCATCTTAAGAAGTCCATTTATGAACTTAAACAGGCCACAAGGCAATGGTATCTCAAATTCGATGAGACGTAGAAAGTTTGGTTTTAAGGAGAATGAGGAGTATAGCTGCATATATGCTAAGTTTAAGAATGGGAAATACATTTTTCTCGTTCTTTATGTAGATGACATACTACTTGCTAGTAGTGATGTTAACCTACTTTTAGAGACTAAGAAATTATTATCCTCTAACTTTGATATGAAGGATCTAGGTGAAGCTTCCTACGTGCTAGGAATCATGATATCGTCCACAATCTATACTAAGTTTGTTGCTTGTTATGAGTCCACTGGGCATGCATTACGGCTTAAGAAGTTTATACCCGATCTTAGAGTGGTCGACAACATTCATAAATCAGTTAAGTTATACTGTGACAACAAGCACGCAATACAATATGTTCACAACAAGAAGTTGAGTGGTGCTGCCAAACACATTGAAATTAAGTTCTATGTTGTGAAAGATAGAATCTAGGATCACATAATTAGCCTTGAGCATATAAGTACCAAGCACATGCTTGCAGATCCGCTAACAAAGAGCATTCACCCAATGTGTTCAGAGAACACATAGCCGACATGTGTTTAAGGGAGAAATTGTGAACTATCCTAGATACTAAGGGGTAAGGTTATTTCTAAGTGTGAGACGTGTCGTGGTCGTCGAGTCAAACAGTGCGTAAATGGTTGTTTTGATGCATCGTGCCCTTTATGTTGAGCGTAAGGAGATAGACACTAAGTTTAACAATTAAGAAAGTAAGTTGGTAAGTCTTATGTCGCGTGATCAAGGGGGAGAATGTTAGTTGTGATCCTGGGGTGATCGTGTGGGTAACAACCACACCGAGCCCCACGGTCTCCCCACGTGCCCTGATCAGGGGCGCAACCGACTGCCGTTTGGTTGAGGCCCACTCTTGCCCGCGCTATAAAACTTACGGGAGGTAGCTGGGGCGTGCAACAAGTTTAGCGCCCACGCCCGACGCCTTCCACAATTCCGCAACATTCGTTCCTCAGACGTGCGGTAGCGAGGGGAAGGCCATCGGCCATCTACGACAATCTACGACTGCGTGGGGAAGTTATCTTCCCCCGACCATCTTCACCGAGCGTGTGCACGGAGCCAAGCTATGTGGGTCGTGATGTTGTCGTCCACAGCTCCATCTGAAGGTATGTGTTCACAATCCCATCCTTAATCATGTTTTAGTTAATGTTAATTAGGATTTTAGGCTATTGTTAGGTATGTGATAGTTTGATTTATCCCTAAGTATCTTGATTAGCAGTCCCTAAGTCAAGCATTAAGTTAATCCTAAGTCTACCAGATCAAGTTCACCAGACACTGGTCTACACGATGCCACTCGTCGTCGCGGTGAAGCAATGGCGTAGAAGAGGAGATGTGCGCCTGGAGACTGAACTTCCCAATGGCGGAGTCGAAGAACATCGACCAATCTGAGTGCTTGGGGTTCTTCAACTCCAGGACGACTGGAACGTGTGACTTAAAATTCACGGACCGGAGCATATCTGCAATTGCAGTGGTGGTGGAGCGACGAGGATTTTCATGGCTGACGAGATCAGAAGAGGAATAATGGGTAGGAGAGAATGTTGGATTGAATTCCATGAGGCCGGATCAAGGAGAGAAGGCGCTGGAATCTGATACCATATAGAGAGTTAATTGTATTGCCCATACATAATCAGTACATGAGTTGCGGTACACATAGAGGCCAGGGGCCATGCGGATCTAACAGCCGATCCTAGAAAGAGGGAGCACGGGTGCATCGTGTTGTTTGATGACTCCAGGTCGCCACCTATAAATATCCTTTGTAAGCCATCGGTAGAGACATGAAAATATTGTAATCTCTCACATTTGTAAACCTTCAGATATAGTGAAGATTTGGTGATCAGCGCCCGTAGTTTTTTCCCCTTCGTCTTAGAGGGTTTTCCACGTTAAAATCAATGTCTCCTCTGTTTTGATCTACATTTTGTTCGTTGTTAGATTCTAATACATCGCGTGAGATGTGCATACATGAGGCGGTAAACCAACGGTATCGTGCTAACACTTCCTGTTCCAGCCTATGTTTTTCTTCTTCCTCAATTTTCTCTCATATTTCTCCCTTTTTCCATGCATGCCAGGGCTACAGGGCCATGTTCCATAGTTGTGGCTATGTTGCGTGAAAATATAATCACTTTCATCACTTGAGTTCATCTAATTGATCACTTTGAAAAGTGGCGTGCATGTTTTCAACGGCCTGGCTAGTGGCTACCATACACTTATTTTCTATACCAGCCTGAGTTTCTTGTATACTACTCCTACCTTTAGCTGCACATCATCAGCCAATCAGCCATGAACATAAAAATGCAGCGTTCACTGGGTACTCAGCCATTCAGGAGCCACCAGGAGGTACGACAACAGCCGACCCGGCTGGCGTGTCACTGATGTATACTCCCATCCAAAATCAACGCTCAGATGCTTCAGTGATTTCCGCTAGGCGTGCACGGGCGCCACGCCCGTCCCACACTGTCGTACCAGCCTAAACGTGTCCAGTTCAGAACTCAGATCAGATGAGTTCGACATGCATGAGGCGGCAACAGGCACGGGTCCCCGTTCCTCCGGTTCCACCACCGTGCACTCGGTCCCCGGCGGCGGGCGCAGCGATCTCTGGATCGGTCCGGCAGCCGCTAGTTAACAATCGAACGGAACCACGCTGCAGCCGCGAAAGCGATCGCGCGCCGGACCCCGAGGACGCCGTGCGACGTCACCGATCGCGGCGGGACCAGTTTCCAACTCGGCGCACGGACGGTGTCCGATTGATCTCTGTGCGGGCGGGCGCAATAGCGCAGCTAGATTCTCCTGCCAGTTTCTGCCGCGAGAGCACGCAGGGCGCGGTGGGGAAGGCAGCTAGCTGTAAACGGGGCACGCACTAAGGGCTGAGCCCCACAGCCCCGAGCGGTTTGGAATCGAAGCGGCCGTGCAGCGTGCACAATGTCCGGTCGGCCCTGTCCTCGCTTCATTTACTTCTTTTTTGAACTGGAAGGCATATGTTAACACCGCTCAGCCAGCCCCCTTGGCGCCTTCAGAGACCGCAGCCGAGCTTCCGTCCTCTTTTAAAGATTCATACGACAACGGGCCGCGCCGGGAGACCAGGCTAAGAAGAGGACCCCCCTGGCTCATAGTGGCTTAACTGAATCGTACGATGCTGAGAGAGAATGAACAGAACTTTATTAAAGAGTTGTAACAAACAATGAGGGGTTAACAGAAATGATGTTGTAGTTAAACATCTCGCTCTTCCTCTTGCTCGATCTTCCTCTGCTTCCTTCTTGCCCCTTCTCCACGTAGATAGCTAACAAGTGGTATCAGATTTGCCAGCGCTGGAGGAGCTCGATCATTTCACCCGTCGTCAGAAGGCGCTCGGTGCTATGGATCCGAACATCAAGTTGGTGCTCCAGGAGCTGGTGAAGTACATGTCCGAGGTACTTGACTTAGAAAAATTATTATCTGATATCAGATAGGGATATCCGATATTTGATCCGTATCCGAATAGAATCTGATCAAAATGGATATGGACTGGATATTTTTGGATCCGGCACTCGGACGGACCGGATATTATCCGATCCGTTTTCATCCCTACTTCGGGCATGTCTAAATACCAACAGAGAGATCTCGGACATACATATTCAGACATGTATGAAATACACCACAGAGGTTTCGTACTTGTCCGACTCAAGGCATCGGACAAGTCCGACTTTGACATAAAGGGGTTTTCTTAAGACCTACCCAAGAGCTTGAGCTCCTATTTGACTCACTAAGTTTCCGCACGTCGTGTCCCGCTTAATAGCACAAATTTTCCTATGACTTTAGGAGAAATAGAAAACCTATTTCTACTCCACTTTTCACGCATTTTCTACTTTTTCTTAAATTTTATTCCGTACTAAAATCTCTGCAAGAACTCAACCAAAATTATTAACCCTTTAATTTTTATCATTAATCAACCAAAACCCACAAGAGACCTAGATGGCTCGGTCAAATTCATTTGTTCCTCCACTCCGTGATTGGCGTCGGGTGATGTCGGGCACGGCGGCAAACGCGTCGAGCAGTTCCCGACCACGAGTCGAGGCGGTGTTCTGCTCATGCACACGTCTGTGCTGGACGAGCGAAGTATTTCTTGGTAGGATGACAAGTTGGGAAACTCGGTACCATTAGAGTTGAGGTCAAATCCAAGCATTCCAGGAAATCGTGGAGAAGGGATACCTCGACCCTGATCTAGACTCGAGTTCACATCGGAGAATAGGTCTTTGTTCACGCGATTGGAGGGCGGAGTTGGATTCTTGTTGTACTCCTCATCGTCTCCGAAGATTGATTAGGAGCGGCGGAGCGAGCGACCAGGTGGCGAGCGATCAGGGGCGGTGCAAGCACGAGCGGCCAGACCAGGGGGTAGCGCGACCGACCAGGCGACGAGCGGCAGGGGACGGCCCACGGCCTGCGGCGCGAGCGACAGGGGGTGGCGGCGCGAGCGGCAGGGGGGGGCCCACGGGCGGCGGCGCGTGCGGTTTCGTTTGACAGAGAAGACGGCGGGTACAGGAAGAGAGGGAGAGATGAAAGCAGGAATAATTTAGACTTTAACCAACAATTAGCTAGTATTAGCTGGGTTGGAGCAGCTAATAAGATAATATTAGCTGGAAAATTAGCTACTTATTAGTTGTGCTATTAGTTGAGAGGTTTGAAACCTGTATAGCTATTTTTTAACAGCTAATTATTAGTTTTAGGGGTTCTAAACAGGCCTTAGTCAGCCAAAATAAAAGGTTTGCGTAGCAAGTTGAAGATTGAATTGGTATTGAGTAGGTGCACATTAAAATAATCTACAAAGATCAAACATATGCTTAATCACAAGGATTTATGTGTCCGTATGAATCAAATTATATGCAAACAGCACGGGCCGGCCGGCGCTGCTGTAGTAAACTGAAAATAATGCAGAACCATGCGTTTTTTATTCACGAAGAAAAATGAATTCATACATGACAATCTTATTCAAGACTCACGGTTCACCTCTCAACACTACATACAGATCATGGTAGCCATCTCTGCCCACTACCTCCTCACTACAATTGCGAGCTTGCAACAGCCCAAAACGAATGTAAGAAACAGAATGCATGATGCGACTCGGACACAGACTGAAAATACCAAACGTGTAGCTACACCTAGCAAGCAGCAGCCGATCTTATACATCATCTTACACGATCAGATGGAGACGCTGTTGGGGATGCCCAAGGCGGTGAGCCCCCCTCCCTTCTTGCCGTCGACGTCCGACGTGTTGGGGTACAGAAGCATGTACGGCATGTTCACCGGGCCCGTCCGGTTCTTGAACGCCGAGTCTCCGTTCATCTTCACGATCCTGTCCTCTATCTCAATAAGGCGGCTGCCGAACCTCTTGAACGCCTCAAGCGCCCTGGCGTCGGACGTCCAGCGTTCCGGCTCCACACGCTGACCGAGGTACACCTCGTCGGAGGCGTGCGTGGACAGGATCTCAATGAGAGAGATGCCCAGGATTGTCTGGAACTGGCTGGTGATGGTGTGGATGAACACCTTGTCCGCCTCATCCTGCCCAGCTTCCAGCATGGCGTACTCCTTGCTGCCTGGCTCAGGCATCGGCCGCCGGCTCGCGGTAGGTCGGTTCGGGAGGTACCCCGCGTAAGGATACTGCCCAAAGTTGACGGCCGCGTGCAGCGCTGACGCCACCCAGATGATGGTTGTGCACGTTCTCGCCAGCTCCTGGACCGACTCCATTTTGGGCCACCATTCCCGGTCCTTGAGGTCGCCGTGAGCTTCCTCACGCACCTCCTTCCACCATGCCTGCAGCTCCACGTCACGCTGGAGCTCGCCGTTGTTAGGATAGTAGATGTCCAGGTACTCCCTGACCCACCACTCGATCGCCCACCAGATCACCAGCCCGTCGACGGCGTACGGGTAGTCCTTGATCAACAGCCGGACACCGTACGGGCTCGACGCATCCGGAACGGCCATACCCCTGCACACATCATACCACGGCGTAAATTCATCGAAACCACTAGGTTTTGGGGTCTGTTGTGGTCCAGTCTCGTGAGCGCTGCACGCCTGTGCTCCTTTACGTACCTCTTGACAAGATCGGCAGGGAGAGCCTGCTCAGTGAAATTCCAGCTCTTGTACACGTCGGAGGACATAGTCAGGGCGTACTTGGCCGGGAACACAGTCTTCTCAAAGATGCCGTCGGCGTTGATGAGGGTTTGGCGTGCTAGGGCATTGATGTTCAGCGTGTCACGATAGTGAGGGCTCAGCAGCTTGTGCACGGGGTGCACCACGCTGAGATGTCGGTTCGTCGCAATCGCAAACGGCTCTATGACAGCGTGTGTGTTCAGCCTGTAGAAACACACGAAAAAGATATTAGTGTTTCCCCACAAATGTCCATTATTTCACTAGCAAATGGAACAGAGCATGGGATTGCTGTACCAGTGGCTGATAAGCTGGTGCCAAGCAGAGTCGTTGACACAGGCATAAGCCTTGGCAAGCTGCCAGATATGGCCCTCAGCGCCGGCATGAGCCGGTGTGTACACCTTGCTGACTGCGCCATGCTGCTGTCCGTCCGGGTGAGGCAGGCTCAGCTCGATGGCCAGTGGCTTTAGGGTGCCATCATCGTTCAAGAACATCAGGGTCCTGCTGGCATAGATGAAATTGCCCTTCAACTTGTTGATCCGGTCCAGGTATGGCATGAAATTATCATGGTGGTCTAAGATAAAGAGCCGGTTGTTCTTCAGTGCCTACACAAGATTTGTTATCGCAGTCAGTTGACGGATTTTTCCAATTATCTGCATCAAATTATCCAATTTGCATGTATTCAGAGTCCAGCGTACATTCTGCACGGTCAGGCCTTCCAGGTTGTGCTGAATGTCAGCTTCGGTGATCTTACTAGTTTGGTTCCCATACTCACTTGGATCCAGAGTACTTTTAGCAGGGAACTCCTGAAATCACGAAAGAGAACATTCTAGGCTTTTTACTCTACAAATGGGGGAGGAAGTATTTGTCACTTCAAATAATGCAAGCTACTAACCGTCAGACGTCTGATGATCACTGGGTTCACGCCTGCAAGCATTTCTCGTGCAAACTCTTCATCAGTCCTCCAGCCAAACTTATACTCTGGAGCCTTCTTCAGCACATCTAATACATACCAAGATTTAGTCACAATCATGAAAACATTTTATTCATGGATAATCAGATCATGGAAATTAAAAAAAAAAACTCAATTACCTGATTTGATTATATTTGGAAGGGGCATCTTTAGGGGGTGGTCATGAGCACCATTTGGCAAAAGACTTCTAAGGAACTCACTGGGGATTTTCTCCCTGATTGCTGCCATTAATGGGTGATTTGGTGCTTCTGGACCAGTTTCATAGAGTCCTAGGATGTCTTCAAATGAGTCGAACTCAAGTGGCTTATCATCAACAAAAGTGTTTAGTGTAGGAAGAACAGCTTCAATGATCGTCTTCAAGGAGTACCCAATGAAGTCTGACATCTTGATATGCCCAAAACGTTCGTCACGTGGGACATAGATATTCAGGTTCAGAAGAAAAAGCCTGGTCTCCGAGTTTGGGTCTGGGTGAAAGACAAGTTATAAAAGATTTGAGCCAAATTTTGCACACTACCACAAATTTGTATGAACCAAATTGTTTTGATTTGAACTCACCAGCTTCTGTTTTGGGGCGGCCAGTTCTGCAGCGACGGGGATATGGGTGTTGGCTGCCACCAAGGACTGGTCGTACGAGGTCTTCCTTGTCTGGCTGACCAAGGTCATTGTAGTAGTCATAACGGTATACACGATCATGATCCTTGTACTGTCCATCATTGTCGTCACCTCGGAGAATGTTTAGTTCATCTTGACGATAAGGCACCAATGGTGCAGGCATTTTGCTAGGCAGATAGGTCTGTGTAGCAAGAGGGCAGGTGGTAAATACTCCTATATAGCTTCAAATAAAAATACCGCTGGAAGAAATAAGCAATGAGATCAATTGATTTGTACACTTATTCATCACAACATCTTGTTGTAATTGTAACATTAATTTTGGGACACCCAAGAGCAAAGGCAATGTTGGTTTGTGTTCTAGTTTCCCATTTTTGGCAGACCTAGCGGCAGTATATTGAAGAGAAACACGACAACCATGCAAAGGAATGTTGAGTTAAACTAAATAATCTTTTCCCTCATGTCTTATATCTATTTGTGCGTATCTTGGATCAACATGAGCTGATTTAGAGTGTTAAATCTACTTTGCTATTTTTAATAGTTCTGTCTTCATTTTTTGAATGGACAGTTATGGTTCTTTGAACGGATTTGCTAGTCTTGCTTTGGGAACTAACAACATTTCTGATCAACAAATGAACACAATGAATATGGCAGTAGCGATCCTTATCCAAACGCATAATTAAACATCGCAGCTTGCTGATGTTTCAGTCGTATATGAACTACTAGGAATCCAAGATGGGTTAGGTAGTAGGTAGCTGCTGACCATGAGCATGCAAACTGCGTTTGTAATCTAAGCAAAGTAGCTGACAAAAACTAGTTTAGTCATCTTGAATGGCTGAAGAAAAAATGTTTATCATCCGCAACTACCAACAGGAATACAATATTTACATGGAACCAGCTGCCTGTTTTCTATTGTTCTGATGTCACTAAGGAGTTAGTACACCCATTTTACTATGCTGCAATAACTTCCAGAATATAGTATCTTTAACAAGCCATATCAGCATGTTCAATTCCCTATTCTTCCCTTCAAAAATAAATGATATATCTTGCCATCATGAATGATACCAGAAGTGCCATCCGTGGGGGGATTGGGCTTCAGCCCGTGTACCCGGGTTCAATTCCCAGAATCGACCAGGGTGTCCTACCGGGATTTATTCTCAAATAATGTCAGGTACCTCTCAAGCGTGAAGACACAATGGTAGTGCAATGTCCCCGTCGCGCATCGGACTCCGATGGATTTTGGTGATCTTTCTAAGGACGCTCTTACAAGTCGTGTGTAGTTGTAGGGCTGATTGTGTATATGGGTGTATGTAGTGGTGTGAGTGAGTGTGTTTACACATGAACAGATACTACATATGTACTCGATAAAGAGGTCAAAAAAAAGTGCCATCTGTGGACTTGGCTGGAAGCTCACGAATTTGATTGGCTCAAATGGATCTATCCCTAAGCAGTGCGAACAATAAAGAGGGTTGACAGCTGGGGTTGATTCTATATCACGACTCCTAGTACTTCTACGATACAATGCATACCATTAGGATATTAGCAAAGCTAAAACGGTACCTACTCCATCCAAGACTTGAAAAGCAAAGGGTTGACTATAATCAGCACCCAATCTATGTTATATACTCCATAATCAAATTTTCATGGTGACATACTAGGATCAGTTTATAAGGTAGAGTTTCGTCATAAATTTAAACCTTGTGGTTTTCATAAGTGGCAGAGGAAATGTGTGATTTCTTTCGGAATATACCACATCCATTGCATGGTAGCGTCTGCATAAAGACATCAGGAATTATTGTACCAGCACTTGCAGTGATTTTTTTGTTTGCCAAGGCAGTTTGGACCATCCAATGCACATGTAATTGCTAAAACCATACTGTACTCTTGTACCACTCATTTTATTAAACCCCAAGAATTTAATGTTTCCAGTAAAAATAGACGGGTGTTTAGCTAATCCTACTGGTCCCAGCTACAGTTTTGTGTCAACAACCAATATTTACATGATGACAAAAACGCAGACAAGCAGGAAATTAAGCACGCGACAAGTGGAATTATCAGGGGGGGAAGAAGGTGGGAGAGGATGAACACCACTCACGTCATTCGCGAAGACGATGCGGTCGTGTGCGTACAGGTTGTGGGGGTAAATCCACGAATTGGCGATGAAGACGACGGTGCCCTTGCCAGGGACCCCCTCGAGCGTGAGCGACTTGAGGAGGACCTCCTCGCTCCAGTGGTTCTTGACGAGGACAGCGCCGGGGATGCCCTGCGACTCGTCCCACTCGAAGCTCACCCGGAACACCGTCTCGCCGTTCGTCTTGGACTTGAGCGTCACCACCGCCTCGTCCAGGTGCGCCTCCTTGCCCACCTTCCCCCGGCCTCCATTGCCTGCGATCCACCACCATCTTCATTAGTCATCTCAACGCATCCAAAGGGGAAAAGAAAAGTATCTGGAAAAGGCTCCAGGAAAACGCCCCGCCTCCATGACATTCAAATTTCTACAAATTTCATCTTAAGTCAAATCGACAGGACGTAAGCCAGTCGTCGGTTTCTTTGACCACGTGGCGGCCGCGGTTGTTGGTCTCGGTAGACAAGAGCCGCGGCAGGCGGAGAGAAACCGAGCCGAACGAAGCGCGCCGGCGAGCGGGGTCGTCGCGACCGAAACGAAAACGCGCGGCGCGGCGCGGCGTTTCGTTCCAGCAAGGCCGCCACCACGCGCGTTAACTAAATACGGAGTAACTAACTAAAAGGGGGGAGGGTTGAGGCGGGGCTCACTGGGGTCGGCGGCGGTGGCGCTGACGAGGCGGAACGCGAGTCCCTGCTCGTGGCCGAGGATCTGGTGGACGCCGTCGAGGACCGAGGCGTGGAAGTGGCTGAAGCCGAGGACTTCCTTCTTGACCAGCACGACGGTGCCGCGGATCCGGCCCTCGTTCCACGCCTCCTTGTTCTTACCCGTCAGCCGGTCGAAGATCCCGTGCAGCAGCATCCTCGCCGGACAGTGAGGAAGAGGTGGTCAGTCACCGGCGGCGCCCTGCTCGCTTGCCAACGCTATGTGACTGCGACCTCGGGAACCGGTGGGTGGCCTTTCTATCGGACCACCGGGATTTATAGCCTGCTATGCTATGCTATGCTATGCTTCGCTGCGGCCCGCGGCCGCGTTTATTATTGCAGGCTGCAGCCTCCTCCGTTCTGCCACTGCCCGCCAGCGATGAATGATGGACGATGGTGACGGCCAAGACAAGGGGGCGTGCTCCCGCGACGTTGCGCGCGCGCGCACATGGGCGGCGGGTTCGCTCTAACACGAAACCGCCGAACGCGACCGGTTTCGATTCGAAGAGTCGCGGCTGTTTCCACGGTCGAACATTACGATGATACTACTAACAAGCAGCAATTATCCGCGTGCTCGCGCGCAAAAATCTCGCCGTCGCCCTCCAAATCTCACCGCCCTTGTCAAATTCCCTTCGCGTCGAGACTCGAGACGTCCTATGCCCCGCACAGTCGTCGCTCGCGGACATGATTTGCCCATCAATAGCGGACGCGAGCAGCATCATTTTGTACCCATGTTGGTGACCGTTCTGCAGCTCAGGTCTCCGGACCCTCCTCCCAGTAACGGCTACTCCGTACAAAGCATCGTGAACGTACTACTATAGAATGATGCGTTCGCCTGTTGAGGCCATGCTCTTTTCTTTTTGGAAAAGCATTGAACAGGGGCAGGCTCTCTTATCCCGTGGATCTCGAACGACGAACAATGAGAACGTGCAGCCTCTGTCACGGCCCACGAGCTGTCCGATCTGAAGCTGGCCCCATACTCGCTCGTACGACGGATCCAGCACGTGAGTGAAGCTCGTTCTCCGGATCTCGGCGGATCAAACGGGATGCCCGAACGGGGTGCTTCGACTTGATGAGGTCGCTGGACCGGAGCGAGGACTATCGTGGCGATAATATCTCGCGTACCAGACCTGAACTCGTCGGTAACGTCGCGTTTTGGGAACCTCATGCTTATCTCCCCGCTGACCGTGGACCCGTCTTCATTCGTGACCGCAACGAGGACAGACGAGACCCAGGGTGCATGGCCGTACCGGGCGCGAATTGACTATTTAACGGTCAGCTGCTGTAACAATTTTTTATTTGGACACGGAGTGGTTGGCTTAACCACCACCAGTTTCTACCGTGGCTGTCAACAGCCGACGAATCCGCTCCTAGCCGGAAGCTGGGCGCCGTGGCCAGGATGCGCTGCACCATGTCCCCACTTGCGGGCCAACAACCACTGTCCTGTCAGCGGGTCACGGCGAGCATATATGGTTGCGGTCGCGATCTCCATCGCTGGCCATGGTCGCCATCTCAGTTTTCAAGGTGTTCATTCAAGAAAAAATAAATACTGCAATACACGAAGATCGTGGTAGTCGTCAGATCCGGATGCAGCTGCGGCCACCCGCCGGTTGGGCTGAAAATGAAGCAGGCACGCCGCGTGCTCATCGGGGAGGAGGAACGAATCTTCAACGCTTCTGTTGCTTCGCCTCGCAGGATCTCGTTACCTGCTGCTTGCTTCTGCAGCGACCCATTAATTCCAAAATGTGGGCGCGTTTTCGTTGACCCAGATGATGCTTCCTCACCCTGTACGCTGCTCGAAGTCTGCTCCGTAAAGGGACGAGGAGTTCATGACAGAACGAAACTAAACTTTGGCGTGCAGTAAAACCTGGCCCCCCTTGGCAAAAGCCAAAATGCGTATGAGCTTTCATTACAAAATGACAGCGAGATAGAACAAAATTAACGACGCCATCACACATCATCCTCTTAATGACTCGTGGCATCCATGTGCTAATTCATGTCTCCATCAGGCAACTTGACCACATGCATGCTCTCTGATCAGCGAATCGCTGCGCCCAACCGGATAATCTTTGCTTCGAGCAACTGGATCGGCAACTTGATCCCGGTTCAGACGACGGTCAGATTCATCAGAATGTGTTCACGTACGGGAATAGACTATTGTAGAATAGAAACAGCAGCGCAGGGGGTCAGATCATGCATGCAGCAACGATGATTCTTTTAATTAGCCTATTAGCTGTTCACGTCGAACACGATTAGTTCCAAAAGATTTTTCTATTCGATATGTGCGTTCCTCTTGTGGTAGGTACCCGCGCACACACGTTGCCACGTGAAACACTTGCTGCTTCGCCGGTCCACTGTAGTAGTACCGTGAAAGGCGTGAACGTGTCTGCAGCTGGGGAGACAGATTACGAATCACTTTGGTTGTGGCTCACATGGCATGGCCACGGATTTCTTATTATCGTTCATCCATGATCCAGGGCTAATAAAATAAAATGCATGCAGGATGAGGAACACATCATCTGCTGTGACAGACACGCCCGACAGGTCAGATCGACTGTTCTCGTGGCGGCGGGTGAAGCTCCCTCGCCGAAATGCGTTGTGCTGTTTTGAAGTGGTTGAGTTGAGGTGCCCGGATGAGTACAATTTTTTCGTCCAGTTACCAGCGCCCAGTCCCACGTCTAGAGTCTATTACGTACGCCGGGATGACAGCATCATGTTGGTTGCAGTGGCTCTATAAGATGTTCTCATCACAGATCACACCCGTGCGCCTCATCTGCTCAAGTCAAACTCAATTTTCTCCGTATGTCTAGATTGAACCGTACCCTCGTGATCTACGTGTGCGGTTTATAATATGGACATGATTGAGACGGACTATCCATTATCCACTCAATGTGCTACACGTCTGTCATCATAGCCAGCCAAACGATTGGGGGAAGGCGATCCACGCCAACCAAAAAGATCTGCACGATCGCATCATATACACGCTTGCGAATCCAGCAAATATATGGATCCGTTTGGATGAATGAAATGTTTCTGATTCTTGGTAGAATCACTTGAAACTGATCCAAACTGCAAAAAAGAAAAATGTTTCAGGGGGGAAACACTCTGAAGTGATTCACCTTTTGAACTGTGGAGGTGAAACAACTGAAAAGGTGTTCCACACCTTGGAACGCTTTGGTCAATCGTAACTCGGGTCTAAGTTCTAGAAAAATTACGAAGATTTGCCACCACCTTAGAATGTTTCAGATCAGTGGCCAAAAATTTTTATCTTCGTTTTTTTTCTGAACTCGTCAACATGATAATACAAACAAAATAAAAAATTACAGGAATCAAATAACATCCATGATATGTTACAACGTTCTTACTAGGGGTCAACATTACGATCGGAGTCTATTTTTTTGTATTGTCAACATCATTACATAATCACAAATATAAATGAAGAACAACCACAAACCAGCCAGTGTTAAATGGGTAAATTCAACATTTCTCACCTCTCTCCTAAAACTGAAACAGATATTCTAGCCAAACGGTTTCTAAAGTGATTCTATTCCAGAGTTTGAAACCGTTTCAGCATTAGAACTGAAACGTTTCTGATTCTTTGTGAATCTGGAACCGTACCAAACAGGGCCTAAATTTACGCCAACGACTTACAACTAATTAATTGATCCATCATTTTCTTAAACTAATATCGTTTGGATAGTAATTCTAGTTCAAATTAAACTTAAATTACTATCTTAACTATAACAAATTAACAACGGGAGCGGTATTAAATTCAATTCTTACAACGGTCAGATGGAAACATACAGCTTCCAACATTTTGCTATGGGTCATGTCATCCTAGTAGCTACTAAGAATAGAAAAGTCATATTTTTATATACTCTGGATGTTAGACCGACCGCAGCTGTGCCTCTAAAGGCACCGCTATAGGCGCATAGAGGTGGGAGGCCGGCGCAGTGGTGCCTGTAAAGGCACCCCTATTTTCCAAATTGCTACAGTATTGCACTAAACATAGGGGCATCTCTATGTGGAGAGAGAAGGAAAGGAGGAGAAATAAAAGAAGGGAAAAAAGAAAGAAAAGGGAAAGAAATGAATAAAATAGGTAGGAAATAGTATAGAGGTCTAATTTAGAGGTGAACGAGTGGGGGAAACAAAACTGTAAAGAGAGAATCTTTTTAGAGATGAGATATAAAGGTGAGATATAGAGGTGAACAAGTGCGAATAGTCTTATATCTGTTTCAATTTTATCTGTCGCTTTGACTTTCTCAGTCCAGCATGATGCACGGGCTTTTAATTTACCCAGATACTGTAACTCTTGATGATGATGGTACGTTGCTAGTAGGGTCAGTGCTCATCACCAACACTTCAGTTGGGGACCAGCGCTTAAGGAACAAAACCATCCGAATCACAAGATTCCACAAGCATATCGATTAGTGAAACCCTGGAAGCCGGATGCGACTTCTCTCCTCCTAACAATTCCTGCTCCCATGCATACTCCGGCCACATGTCATTTGTGTATTAGATGATGTTGTCATTTGGATTCACAACAGGGGAGCAGTTGGCGACCCACTTAAAATTAAGAGCGAATAGAAAAAAGACACCTTGCGTGAGCACGGATAGGAGCAGGAATCGGGAGGAGGGAAGCAGTGTCGCTGAAAGCCAGCTTGCATTGGAAAGGTTTATGGGTGAAAGGCACGGGCTGCCTAAACACGTGAGGAATAAAATCAAACAATGATAATATATAATACTCAGGTTTATTAAATCATCAATTGAGTTGTTGTTCCGTTCAATAATTATTCATCGTGTCGCTTAGGGCCTGTTTGGAACCCCTAAAACTAATAGTTAGCTGCTAAAAATTAGCTCTAGGGGTTCCAAACCCCCCAGCTAATACCATGACTAAAAATTAGCTGAATCCCCAACTAATGGTTATTTCATTAGCTGCTCCACCCTAGCTAATACCAGCTAAAACT
Organism: Tuctoria greenei; assembly: GCA_036927565.1. NCBI lineage: Eukaryota > Viridiplantae > Streptophyta > Magnoliopsida > Poales > Poaceae > Tuctoria > Tuctoria greenei. The sequence continues at coordinate 18,522,069 of JAYESD010000003.1, forward strand.
TGCCTAAAGTCGAAATTACCCCTCCCTTATCTCATCTATCTGTGTCTTCTCTCCCCTCTGCTCCTCTCTCTCTCTTTTCCCGTACCCGTGCAAATCCTCCCGGCCCGTGGAAATCCTCTCCCGTCGCCCCGCTCCGGCGGTCGCCGGCGACGCGGCTCCGCCCCCCGCTCGTCGCCTCGACCCGCCCACGGCGACGCCGCTCCGCCCCGCCCACGGCGACGCCCCGTCGACCCGTCGCCCCGACGCCGGTGAGCTCACTCTCCATGTCCGCTGCCGTCGACGACCACGCGGACGCCCCTCCTTGTCACGCACACAGGCCGCAGGAACAACAGTACGTAAACAGTACAAACAATTCCAAGCAAATGTTTAATTTAGGGGTACAATGGTCTTTTAGTTTCCAGAAACACAATTAGTTGTAGTGGTTTCAAACACCCACCAGCTAATAAATAGCTAGCTAATTATTAGTTGGACCCTTTCAGCTAACAAATTATTAGCTAGCTAATAATTAGTTTTAGAGGTTCCAAACAGACCCTTAGTTTCGTTGTCCCTAGCAACGTCATTCACACACCCCACCACCCGCCACGGCTACCTCTCACGGTTTTGCATCATCGTTGCGGAAATTCCGGCAAATATTTTCGTTTGGGTTTCTTTGTGCATGAAACATAGTTGTCGAAGTGCGCACTAGGACACTTCCTCCAGTACTACTAAGTCATAGTCCGCGAAGGTTTGTATTCGGTTGAGACGCAAAGCGAAATCAAGTACAAGATGGTGACACGAGAGATTTTATGTGGTTCAGACTGTCTGAGCGTAGTACCCTACTCCACGGGGTGTATGTTGAATGTATGAATGAGTATGAGCTAGTGTGCGTATGAGATTGCCTGCTTTCTACCGTGTAGCGCAACCCTTTCATATGCTAAGGATTGATCGTTATAGTTCTTGTCTAGCCTGACAGGTGGTCCCGACTGTAATAAACCATTTATACACAATCTACAGTGTTAAGGACGATTAATTGAGTAATAACGTACCTTAATGACAGTGTTATTGATCTTGATATCCTTCTCATCGTGCGTCATTAATATAACATTAATGACACGTTAACTAGGTCTTGTAACGGCTAATTGATAGTCCTTTGAATGTTCGCGCCATTAGAGATCACGTAGTCTTCCCGTTGCTGACATAGCTCCGAAGCATGACACGTGGCAGGTCTGGAGCTTCCCTCTACCGGGAGATAGGTCCGGTGCTAGTAACCACGTGGCAGTGGCGGAGCTTTCCTGAAGAGGAAGGCAGGTCCGGCCCTGCGGGACACGTGGTAGCACCGGAGCTACCCAAACGAGGGAGACATGTTCGGCTCTCTTGGACACGTGGCGATACTGGAGCAACTCTAAGGTATAGAGTAGATCCGATACAACGGGACGCGTCTTTCTTTCAGACGTCAGCCACTTAGACGTAGAAACTCTTCGACTTTTCTTACAACATCCAAGGTATCCGGTACGCAGGGTACCGATAATAATTCTCTACACGATGCAAGAGATTAAAGGCTGCGAATGAACGAATGAAGCAGATTGCAACCACCTGCAGTATGAATCACAATCAGTCGGGAAAAGTTCCAGGCTTGTCGTCGGCCACTTGCTACCGAACTGTCGGGAAAGTTTACTACTACTCCGTTGTAGCGACACTACAGGCTTAAAGAGAGAAAAATGTTAGCATCGGGTGCTTAAGATATTCATTAAGATGCTAGGAAATAGCTTTTATATACTTCCTCTGTTCTGAAATGATGATGTTTAGCACAGCTAGTTTAGTTTAAATTGGACTAGATTATTTGCGCTAAATGTCATATATTTCATAACTCATGGAGTATATGTTTATTTTTCTATTCTTTAAGCACTCTTCTAAACACCATGGTTACAAGCGAGTAGTACTAAAAAAAATGTCCGATGGTCTCTATTTTTTTTTTACTGGGATGCCAGTAAGGTTCCGAACTCTCAACTTCAGGTTCCTAAAATTGTCAAATGTATTAGGTTCAAAGTATCCAAGGGCTGATGATGTGACTGCTAATGAGGTACCTTTTGTCAAATGTCTCATCTTATATTTATATTATCATTATCTTTGCATCAGACGTTCGGTGATATTTTGCTCCCGTCGGATGGATGTTAATTGTTATGCAGACTTCGCAGAGCAGCAGCTAGTGCACGCCACCGCAGAGTCATGTTGTGTCATCTCTTGAAATCAGATTGATGGGCAGTGCAACGTTCACTTGATACGGAGTCGTTTGTCTATTTGTCAAGTCAGGTGGCTGAAATTTTGTTGTACCGGATAATTAACAGCTAATTGGTGTCATTGCCTACTAATTTTGTAATTAATCACTAACCCTTAATTCTAAAGATTAATCAATTTAAAAAATTATCTGATTAATTTACAATTAACATAACCTTTACAATTAACAGATTAACAATTAAAATTAACAAAAATAACACCTTCTTCCTCGTCTCCGGCAGGCACGCCCGCTCGCTGCCGCCGTCGATGGCACGATGCGCGGTCGCTGCCGCCGTCGCTTGCACCGCTCTGGTTGCGCTGTCGCCAAGGAGCTCAAGCGTGTCGGCGCCGCCGAGCTCGCCTGGGCCGCCGCCGCCAATCTCGTACGGGCTTCCGCCGCCAAGCTCGCACCAGCCGCCACCGTCGTCGAGATCGAGCGCACCGCTGCCCCCGAGCTCGCACGGACCACCTCCGCCAGGTCAGTCAATCTGGTAAGTTGTGCTCGGTAGGGTTGAGGGTAGGAGAAGATATTAGGGAAGCACGAATCTTGAAGCAAAATGTAGGGTTGCCTGAAAAATTCCTTATTTTCAGACATCTGACGTAAATGATCCCTCTTTTTCTTTCCATTAACCGGCTCGCACAAACACATCGATCAATCTTTACACAAGTCTTATTGATCCGCCGGCTCGTACGCAGCCCAGCCTCGTGATACAAACAAAGAACCTGACACGGCGGCAAACTGCTCGATCCTCATATGGAGATGCTGTTGGGGATGCCCTTGGCGGTGAGCCCCGCGGCGGCGCCCTTGTGGTCGGAGGCGTTGGGGTAGAGCAGCATGTACGGGAACTTGGCGGGCCCGTTCCGGTTCTTGAGCTCCGGGTCGCGGTTCTCGCTCACCACCTTCCCCTCGATCCCCTCCCTGAACCACTTGAACGCCGCGATCGCCTTGGCGTCCGACGTCCACTCCGGCGTGTCGTGCTGTCTCAGGTAAACCTCATCGGAGGAGTGCTTGGACAGCACCTCCAGCAGCGAGATGCCGATGATGGTCTGGATCTGCTTCGTGATGGTGTGGATGAAGGCGCGCCCAGGGTGTTAGTTTGAACTCTAAGTTAACATGTGCCTAATTCAAATAAATATAATTTACCGAACAGGTGCGTCCCAGATCGGAGAGACATATTTGTTCTAAAAGGTGTGAGGTCACCTCTTATGTCTTTTTGAAAAGGAACCAGTCTATTTTACTACCTTCAAGTATCAGTTTTGTTCACTTAATCTCCTAAAAAAAATTGGTTCATTTTACCCACTAAACTATTTAGATTGGTTCAATTCACCTCCTATTAAGATTTCTCTTTTTTGTTTCTCTTTGTATGAGTTATATTTGAAGTTCAGATTTTGTAGAAAAATAGATGATATCATAAACTATACAATAAAAATAATTTTGTAATTTTTATTAACTTTTTTCACGTATTATTTCATCTTCCAAACGAGATTTGTTTACCTAGTTTAAAAATACAAAAAGAATACCAAAAATTTTAAAAATATATATTTCTATGTATATTCTGTTATAACATATAATCTCATAAAGTTTTACCTTCAGAAATCATGTTTACAAAAGAAAAAAAATTATTAGGGGATGAATTGAAATAATGTAAATAGTTTGAGGGGTAAACTGAACTAAAATTTTCTTTAGGGGGTTAAATGAACAACTCTGATATTTGAAGGTAGTAAAATGGACTTTTTCCTTTTGAAAACTATAAGTATGTGATGTAAAAGGTTATTTATTGATGTGCACAAAAAGGTACAAGAACACAAAATACCACAGTTGCAAGCCCGATAAATTAGAAAAGAAAAACAAGATGAAGCACCTTTCACGCCTTCATTGCAGGTTCTTCATGTGGCCGTCACCCCATGATCACATGTTCAAGCAAAGGTAAGAAGATGGAGAAAGTGGGACGATGTTTATGTGCTAATCGAAGATTAGCATATGGTGTTTTGTGTTCGGATTTAGTTTTCCTCTCTGTATCCGAAATGATTTAGTAACTAAGTGTTTTATTTGATTTCTGATTTCTGACACCGGATCCTTCTCCAGCTCCCCGTACTGCTTCGTCCCCGGCCTCAACATCCGCCGCCGCACTACAGGAATTCCTACGACGACAGCCATAGCCGTCGCAAATAAAGAAAATGTCGTCGCAAATAAGCTATTTGCAACGATTTTCCTTATTTGAGACGGTTTCCGGTCGTCGCTCGAATTTTAACGCAATTTAACTTATTTGCGACATCCGCTGTTGCAATTTAACGACATCCATTGCAAATAAAGGTTGGGCTCGATTATTTGCGATGGCTAGCCAGAGTCAGCATAAATAAGACTTTATTTGCGATGGCTAGCCAGAGCCATCACAATAAGACCTTATTTGCGACGCCTGCTGCCAACCATCGCAAAGTATGTAGGTTTATTTGCAACGGTCACAACAGCCGTCACAAATAGTAGATGTCTTATTTGTGATGGTACTGTATAAAAGTCGTCGCAAATAAGGTTTTTTTTAAAAAAATATTGTCCGGCTCGATGGTCAGAAACACAACAAACATATAATATTCACATCACATATAACAGTAGCAAAAACATCAATGATACAATCAGATCACATAGCATCTTGCATATCACATCACAAGAACACAAAACAAAGAAGAGAGACTACCCGCTAGCCCTTCAACTACTTCTCGATTCGCCAACGTCCTCGTCGCGCCTCAGTCCAGACGCCAGTATAGACGGTGACGGAGTTTGAGCCTCCGTCACCGATCCCTGCAATACATAGAAGTTGTTTGACATATTGATTAGTTTGGAACTTCATTTTTGACTAGAATTGATTAAACAAGGTAGAATTGATCATAGTGAACTTACTTTAGATAATTTGAGTTAGTGTTGACTATGTTTGAGTATTTAAGACTAAGTAAGACTACAATAGCTAAGTTGAATTAGATTTGCCTATGTTTGATGAATTAAGATTAAGTAAGAATGTTTTTGATTATCTGAAAATTTGGAGAAGGGTGCACCGGTGGCGGTAGGTGCACTTGTGGCGGTGGAAGCGGTGGCAGTGGAGGTAGCTCGAGCTGCAACCCCTGGACTTCCTATCCTTGAAAAAAACTATGTCATTGCAAACGTTACAGGTTATTACATATTATTAAAAATGCGATGAATTTAGATTACTTTAACTTACCGCCATCGTCTGCCTTTGCACCTCTATTGCCTCCCTCATATACTCCATACAGGCTTGCTAGTAGAAGACGGTGGCCTGCATCGCCGCCTTCTGCGCCTCTATCTTCGCCTTGCCCTCCACGACCTAACGGGCGAGAGTCTCCACCTGCGAGACACAACGACTCGGGCCCACCGATGAAGCCTGCGTAGAGTTGCCTCTCACAGGTCGGGCCGCCTTCGAGTCGACAAATCCGTCGAACATGGCGAGCTTATAAAAAAGAATAATAATATGGAACTGAAATATCTTGAATTGAAAAGGATAAAATGAATTACGAACTCACCTTCCATGGGCTTTTCCGCCTCCACTTACATAGGCGGCTTGAGCATTGATTGGTTCATGTTCCCAATCGAAACTTTCACCGTGTATCATCCAAGCCTTCTCCCCGTACCTAGACTGGAAAACAAGAAAACCGTGTAAGTTCAACAATCCATATAGTTATAATTAATATGAATGATTTCTAAACTTACCAGCCGCTCGGCTGCGGCCTAACTGCACCCCTCAGGCTGAGAAGGGTCCATGTGACCTCGCTTCCAGACCTCAGCAGGGATCGACGACACCCCCGTCTCGCGCCCCTGTTAAGAGTGTTAGTACAAATAATATATTATGAACATATAAACATAAATTAAACACACTTACCATGCGTTTAGCTAAATGCAAGTGGTTATCTTGGTCGTGGTTGTGCTTCCCGTCGACCCCTCTACACCCCCGAGCCTTCTTAGACTTAGTCTTAAACTCATCGCTAGCCCAGTACCAACAAAATGTCTGGTTTGCATCGGACCTATCCTGCAACCAGCTCATGTGGCCCTGTACATAGTTGTAGGTCGTTAAAAATCCCGTTGAGAAAATTATCAGAAAAATATTTACTACACCTCACGTACCTGCGCGTATTCCTCCTTCGTCAGGTGCTTGTTGCTCTCCTACCGGAAGTGTCACACGTCGTGCTGGTTCGCTTTCAAGTACTCATTGATAACTTGAATACGAGCGTTTGACAATGCTTGTCGAACCGCCATCACAGTTGTTGGTACCTGGCGGACCGGGTACGCATAGATACAAGGAAGAGGACGTGCAGGGCCCCGTCTATCATGGAGGCAGGCCCCAGTGTAAGCCACGTGACGCGAAGCTCCTGGGTTAACCTCTCCGCTGAGGGTAGGCCTGACCCCACCACATGTTCAGTACCTCCGGACCAGCCTCCACAGTGAGAAGAGGCCCGGAGGTCCTGCGAGCATTGCAACTCCACTCCCCGCTGGGGGAAGGTCCGACGCTGCCACTTGTCCTGCAGCTCTGGATCCGCCTCCCTGACGGGGAAAGGTCTAGCGCTGCCGCAAGCCCCGCAGCTCCGGACCCGCCTCCTCGCTGAAGAGGGGTCCGGTGCTGCCGCGTGCCCCGCAGCTCCGGACCTGCCTCCTCGCTGAGAAAGGGTCATGCGCTGCCACGTGTCCTGCAAGCTCTGGACCAGCCTCCCCACTGAGGAGAGGTCCGACGCGGCTACGTGCCCTGCGGCATCTGGCATAGACCTTACAGTGGAGGTGGTCCCAGGCTCAACCACTTGGTTAACGACTACCGGGGAATGGAAAGAAGGAGGAGTAAAGCAAGGCATGTCCACCACGTCTAAAGAGTAAGCACGCGTGCCTTCCCTAGGTAAACAGGGGTGCGCACTCGTAAGTCAAGAGGTCTGTACCCAATCTTGTTATGACAGGCCGGAGCCGAACTACTACGTACGGCAGACGAATGAGAGGCCGCGACAAGACAGACAGGACGCGACCAACCATGATGAGGGGCTATCTGTAGCTCTGCAGCAGGGCATGGCTAGGCGGCAAATTGAAGCCATTGTCAGGAGATAGATTTACTCCCAGATATTAGAATGGATTTGGTTACTCTTGGGACCACCTGTCGGGCCCTGGGCCCCACTTGTAAGCTGTCTGGCCTTGGACTTTAAAAGGACCAGATAGCTATCGACTTAGACACGTTCACTCAAACCTAGACACACGCTTGAGCAATACACCACACAAACCACCATGGAGTAGGGTATTACGCCCAAGTGACCCGAACCACGTAAATCCCTTGCATTCATCATTCGCTGTGCTCAATCTTGCTAGGACTAGCCCCCGAAAATACATCGAACCTCCGCGGGCTGCTTCCGAGCAGGTCCGGGGGAGGTGTCAGTTAGACATCTCAACATTTGGCGCGACAGGTAGGGGGCTTTTCTCCTGCAAGGATCTTCACTAGTAGCATGGTGAATGCTCGTTCTAATGCTAGTTCCTCTAGGACACAGCCCCGCCAGTAGGCGGCAGGTGAGGACCAAGCTTCATTCCACCCCAGGGCTGGGTCCCGCTCCAGGGCGAGAAGATCTGGACCATCGCGTCGCCGCACAGTCACTCCACCGGATGCAGTCCCGCACAACATGACACGGCGAACTCCTGCCGTGACAGCTGCTACGGCACCACTGGCGGCAAGCCCGAAAACTGCACTCTTAGCCGCGCGTGCACTACTCCGCAATGCACCGACGGCAGGTGCCCCGCAGGGGGCAACCCAACAGTGGGTAAACGACGTCGACCATCTGGTCGTTGCTGCACTCCAAGCGACTCCGCAAGGCAGGAGGCGATCCGCACCAACATTTGTTTCACTATTGTGTACGCCTACTGTCGACTGGTGGACCGCTGATAGCCGCTCGACAAGGCTTTCAACGGCAGACCTATGGGCTGAGTTGTAGCGTCGTAGGGCTGGTGAAGACTGTCAAGTCGTCATCAAATCAAGGGGAGCGACGCCACAATCTTGAAGCTGACTACAACCTGTCAGGTCCTGGACCCCAGGTGCATGACACTCTCCCGCCACGTCAGGCGTATGTGGCGCCTCCTGCGCAGCACCAGGCGTACGTGGCGCCCCTCCACACCAGGAGTACGTTGCATCTCCCCCACTCCAGGAGTATGGTGTGCCTCCGCCGCACCAAGCGCTTGCCGCCGTGCCTCAACAGTAGGCGTACGTAGTGCCGCCTGGTCATCAAGGTCACGCAGCGCCAAACCTGGCGCCCGCAAGCACAGGTAGAGGGTGTGTAGCTTTAGCTCCACACCTACGGAGGGTGGTGTGGCCTCACAAGTTCCGGCCACACACGCCGGAGAAGTATGATGGAAGTGTCAACCCGAGTGAGTTCCTGCAGATCTACTCCACCTCAATCCTGGCTGCGGGGGGTGATGATGTCATCATGGCCAACTACTTCCCTGTAGTCCTAGCCGGCCCAGTCCGGTCATGGCTCATGAACCTCCCCCAAGGGTCCATCACCTTCTGGGAGGAGCTATGCCGACAGTTCGTGGCGAAATTCGGAAGCTCGTACGAGCGCCCTGGCACAGAGCTCGACCTCCATGCTGTTAGGCAGCGCACGGGGGAGCCGCTGCGAACGTTCATCCAACAATTCTCCCAGGTGCGGAACACCATCCCGCACATATCGAATGCATCCGTCATAGTTGCATTTAGACAAGGTGTAAGGGACAAGAAGATGCTTGAGAAGCTCACCACGTGACGTGCGCGATGTCTCCGAGTTGTTTGCCTTGGCAGACAGATGCGCCAAGGCTGCGGAAGGTCGTAACTGGCACGCTCGACCCTCCTGAGAGAGTGGGGAGCCCTCACAGTCCGAAGCGGAATCCAGTACTAGGAGTGATGGTAGGAAGAAAAAGAACAGGGGCCGCAGCAGGAGTAAGCCGAGGCCCAGGGCTCCCATGGTGGCAGCTGTGGCAACTGGAAGAGCCCGGGGCTCGCGCCAAGACAAGCGCCCACGCCAGTCACCTGAAGGTGACGACGTTGACTTCAAGTGCCCGGTGCACCAGACCAATGGTCATGGTGCAAGTGAGTGCCGGGAAGTCAAGAAGCTCGCGGAGCGTTACAGCAAGCAGAGGCAGAAGCAGCAGCGCCAAGAGAGCGAGCCTCCCCGCCACAGGGAGGGTAAGCAAAAGATTGTTATGCCTCTGTTGTTCACCCCGAGAGCAGTGGGTAGGTAGAGTGGGCAAAAACGGAGATTCTTAAGGGACCCAAGACTCTTACATACTCAAGCCTCGAGAGGCATGGTGCAAACTGGGAGGATGAGCCGCCATATGCGCTGTGGGCTAGTTGGACATCAAGCAGCCAGGCTATGGGAGGCCCTACATCTTGGTGTACGGGGCGGAGGCCATCCTTCCCCGAGAGATCACCATGGGATCCCCCCGTGTTCGGATGTACGACGAGGCCACGCAAGACCAGTTTAGGCGTGAAGACATGGACCTCGTCGACGAGGGACACATACGAGCAGCCCTCCAAAATGCACGGTACAGGCAGGCGCTCCGACGCTACCATCAGTGGACCGTGCGCAGTAGGGAGATGAAGGTAAATGACCTGGTCCTGCAGTGTCTGCTTTCCTGTGAAGGAGAAAACAAGCTCTCCCCTGGTTGGGAGGGCCCCTTCCAGGTAACAAAAGTTTGTCGCCCCGGGTGCATTCACCTAGCTACGGAGGATGGCAACGAGTGCCCAACCCATGTAATATCGAACACCTCCGTAAGTTTTATCCATAGCCCAGTGGTAGGACATTTTATTTTCTTTCATTATAAAGAGAGCATAATGTCTAGAGACAGCACTTGGGTTAACCAAGGCCAGGGAGATGAGCTCTGGGTGTACGCCTTGCTCGGCACGGTCCGGTACCCTGAGAAGGTACACTCAGCTCCCTGTCACCCAGGCCGGGTCGTTCTTCCTGTAAAGTCTGTTCTCTCCTATGAAGGTTATAATGAAAAGATGTTTGCCCTACCCTGAAGTGTTTTATTCATTTGAAATTACCTTTAGTTCTTATGAATGACGTCACATGTTTACCATTAGCCCATCACCTAACGTGGGTGCGGTCAGTTTTTCCCTCGTCTCTGCAATAGTGGTAGCTTTGTTGTCTGATTGCTGGTGGGTTACTTGAGGTACTTTCTAAGTATCCAAAGCCTTCAAACCCACTACCCACGTGCGGTGGGTACCGAGTTCCGGGTACGGACGCTCTGAGTTACTCAAGTCCCCCACGACAGTAAAGTATTGTAAGACAAACGACACTAATAGAGCGTGGGAAAAGAGTGACTACAGAGTGGAATTACCTTTTATCTGTCATGTGTGTAGGTTCTTAAGGTTGTAATGCCAGTAAAACCACTCGCGTGCCACCGATGATGAACGGTTTCCTCACCGGAAGTGGGCTCGGGGGCCCGACGTCAACATCCTCTACGTTGGCAATGGGCGTCGCCGTAGCTCCTGAGCTCCGACAACCCCAGGGGGCCCGGCGGTGACGTCTCCTATATGGACAATGGGTGTCGCCGGAGCTCCTAAGCTCCGACAACCCCAGGTGGCCTGACGTGGACGTCCTACGTTGACAATGGGTGTTACCGGAGCTCTTAAGCTCCGGCAACCCCAGGGGGCCCGTCTCCGACGTCTTCGAAACAACTGTTAGTTCTTCTTGGTACATGTACACAATCAAAATTACGTACATCTACCAGGGGGCAGGACACAAAATATCAAAGACAAAAATCAGGAGGACTTCATTCATTGAAAGATCATATTATAAAACCAGAAGCATACAATTGGGAGCAAAGAAGGAAAGGCCTAGGTCCTACGGATAGTTGAGGCTACGGCTTGAGCAACCTCCTGAATGCTCTCCCTGGCAGCATCCAGCCCTTCCCTGATCGGCCCTTCGATCGCCAGACTTAGGGAAAAGTGGGGGTCCCTGCTCTGATAGCACGTTAGCACGTACTCGACGACAGTCTTGGCCAATGACCTCCCCTCTGTCTCCAGCTGGTCCGCGATGACGTCACCCACTGCGTCGAGCTTGCCACCAGCGGAGCTAAGAGCCGCCAACGCTTCGCCTAGATCTGGCACTGGGTTGGCCGAACGTATGGGGCTGAAGCCAAGCGTCACCAGCGCTCCGTCGGCTCATCCCATGAACTCCCACACCCGCTGGGACTCAGCCGCTCTCGAGCTCTACAACTCCTCCAGCGCCCTCCTCGTGGCCGCCAGTTCCGCACCCTCCTTGGCAAGGCGCTCAGCTTCTTTGTCGTGCTGCTAAATGCTCTTGGCTAACTGCCGCTCGCGATCAGCGAGCTTTGGCTCCTTGAGGTGGATACGGTTCTGCCGCTCTGCGAGGTCTTCCTTCCAGCCCTGAACCTTATCCTCTCTGGCGGAGACGTTGACCTCTCGCTTGTTAAGGTCTTGTCCCCGTTGCCAGAGCATGTCCTCCTCGAGCTGACACTGCGCATCAAATTTCTTGCGGCGGTCCGCCAAGCTCTGCTCACCCGCTGACAGCTTCCGAGAGAGCTCCTCCTTCCTCCGGCCTAAGTCCTTCGCATCTCGGAGAGTTCGACCTCCCTCTTGTCGAGCTCCTGATGGTGCTTCTAGAGAGTCTCATGCCAGGCAGTCAGACCTCCTTGGCACTGGTCCGCAGCCCTGTGGCATTCCACAGCTTCCTCATATATCTCTTGCGTCTTCGCGTCAAGAGCTTTGAGGGTAGCCTCCCTCTCGCTGAGCAGCTCGCCCTGCTCAATCAGCTGGGCTTTCTCCCCCTCAATCCAGTTTCGCGTTGACGAAGCCTATCGTGCCAACGACCAAGGGCGATACGCTCTTCTTCCAAGGCCTTGTGGTTGTGGTCGAAGGACACTGCAACCTGCTGCAGACTAGAGCGGGCGTTGTCGATAGCCAGTACCAAGGGAATGGGGGTCAGACCTGATGGAGGTGCCTCCTCCCCCATCTCCTCCAGGATGTCCACCGTCATCTAGGAGGGGCTCCACCTTGCAGGCGGGGGCACCCGCGGGATTGAGGCGCCTGGGGTGTCCTCCAGAAGCCCCGCAGCCCTGGCGGCGCCTAGAGGAAGGTTGATTGGAGCAGCGTCGGTCTCCGCCGGGCCCTCCGATGCGGCCATGGATGCTCCTGGACCAGCCTCCACCGAGGGAGAGGCGGGATGCTCAACCGGAGACTTCACGTCTTGCGGCCCAGGCACAGGTGCACTGGACGACACTAGCTGAGGTATCAAAGCCTCAAACACCTCCGGCACGGGGGCAGACACTTCGACTACCATCAGGTCGGCCACCACAACCTCTGCAGTAGCTGGCGTGGGCGCCGACTCTTCATTTTCTTCTGGCTTATGGGCCGGAACCTCTACCGCATCTGGCGTGGGGGCCGACCCCTCAGCTACGTCCGACTGGGGTACCGGAACCTCTCCGGAAGACAACGTGGGGGCCGACCCTTTGGTGGCTCCCAGCGCCGGGGGTAGAACTTCTGTCGCCGCCGGCGCTTACGCCGTAGCTGCGCCGACACTCGGCATCCCCGCCGGAGCCTCAGAAGCTACTGGCTCTGGCGCTGGAACTCTGGCCATCCCTGCATCAACAACCAGGGTCCTGGGTGCTAGCGCAACCGCATATGCGGTTGATGCCATCCTTGTGTCGCCCGAAGCCTCCACGTTCGCCCGAGCAGGCGCAGGAGCCGGAGCTGAAGCGCCTGCTTGCTCAGCACCCCGCATTGCCATTGGAGTAGCATTTTCCCTCCCTTCTTGGAGGCCCTGCACACCAAAGATAGAAACGTTCAAAGAGTGACTTTAACCCAAAGATAAATCAAAGTAAAAGCTTAGTCGTTTACCTTGGGAAGCTCCAGGTGTCGCGGAAGCAAAGCCGCTTCGGAGCGGGGCCAGAGCTGGAGCCCGATGGGCCCGAGGTGGCTGGAGCCCCCGACCCCCTAGGGGCTTGGTCTATTGCCTCCCTTGCCAGAGCGCCCCTTGGATGGGAGGGGCCTCCAAAACTTGGCCCCGCGCTTGGCGCCGAGGTGTGAGGTGGCCCCCCGGAGCTGGCACCCGTTGGAGGTACCTGAGCCAAAGGAGGTGGCCCTCCGGAGGTCCCGACATGGCTTCCGTCACCCCACACCGGTTTCCTCTTTAGGCTGGAGGGCTCCGCCGGCCTCACCCTTGCCGGAGCTAGCAGCTTCACCCCCTGGCTCGAGGGAACAGGGGCTGGCTCCCCAGAGGCCCTAGGAACAGTGATCGCGGAGGGATCCCACCTCTTCACAACCCCAATCTCGTCTAGCGTTGGCATCAACTTCTGGAGCTCCCGACAGAACTCGGGAACTAGGTTCAAAGGCGGAATGGACTCGCGGGCATCAGGGAGTCAAGCGGGATGGGCTTGCACTAGAATTTCTTCAACAGGGTCCTCAGGGCTTCGTCCCTCAATTGGCAATCGGCCTCACGCAGCGTGAACGTCCACACAGGCTGTTCTCTGAACTTCAGTGGGGCCCACCTGTTCCTCAGCAAGTTCCCAAAAACCATCTGAGGGGTCACTCTGCCGGCGATGCAACCCTTAATCCTCGCCACAACCGGTTTATATGCCACTGACAGCTCCGAGAGCTCGTTCTAGACATCAGTGTCTACGTTGGGCAGGTTCTTTGGCAGCTCCAGCTTCTCGTACTCGTCTACAGTGATGATCACCCACTCCCTTTTCCAATCACCCCATTTGCTGGAGGGGAACGTTTCCAAGTACTTGAAGGGGGCCCTCTTCCGCTTCACAAAATAGTACAACCCGATCATGTCATTCCCTTTCCTGGTGGTCTGTAGCGAGAAGACAGACCAGAAAAGCTCTAGGCTGGGCCGCACCCCCACCCACATCTCGCATAAGTGAACAAAGGTAGCGACCAACAAAAAGGAATGGGGGCCAAGGAATTGTAGCTGGATGCCATAGAACTCCAGCAGTGTCATTAGGAAAGACGAGAAGGGGGAAGCAAGCTGACCATGGCGTATCCTTGGAAGTAAACCATATCACCAGCGCTCTTCTTCTTGAAGGGAAGCTCTCCTAGGTGGATCTTTTCGTTGAAGGAGTCATGGGACCACACTGTGTAGGCACGGACCTTCTTCAGCTCCTTCTCGTTCTTGATCTTGCTGGCGGGGAGATCCAACTCCATTGCGACAAAATGGAGCAAGGGAAGGATGGCTATGCAAGAGCTAAGGCTCAAGACTGGAGGATGCGAGAAAGCAGTAAATTCCTAAGCGCGGGTGCAGATGGAGGCGTAAAGGGCTCGCGACCTGTGCTAGTCCACTTCTTAAATATACTTCCGCGACGTTTGGATGGGAACCACGGACACTGCAATGCTGGAGCTACCCTCTCGATGACTGGTGGGCTAGAGTCCGATTCGGCAGAAAGGTCGAAGTAACCACGTTGAGGCAACCGCTCCCATAGGGGAGAGTTCAAAAATTAAGGGCGGCGACATAATGGGCGCGCAGAACCGAAACGAATTTCGTATCGGGAATCGACGCCAGTTGATGGCGTGATATCTGCAAACAAAGATTTTATCCACCCCATTGAAGGAAAGCCCTTAAAGTCGCGACACGAGGATTCACAATGTCCCTACCTCAGGTATAACCACTTAACCAAGGAAGTTCTTCCCCGAGATGGGCCAGGAGGCCACTATCGGTACCTGGCGGACCGGGTACCCATAGATACAAGGAAGAGGACGTGCAGGGCCCCGCTTATCATGGAGGCAGGCCCCGATATAAGCCACGTGGCGCGAAGCTCCTGGGCCAACCTCTCCGCTGAGGGTAGGCCTGACCCCGCCACGTGTTCGGTACCTCCGGACCAGCCTCCACACTCAGAGAAGGCCCAGAGGTCCTGTGCACATCGCAGCTCCAGGCCGGCCCACTCTATTGAGGATGCAGCCGGCGTTGCCATGTATCCCGTAGCTCCGGACCTGCAGGTATGGACCTGCCTCCCTGCTGGGTGAAGGTCCGACGCTGCCACGTGTCCTGCAGCTTCGGATCCGCCTCCATGATAAGGAAAGGTCCAGCGCTGCCGCGAGCCCCGCAGCTCCAGACCCGCCTCCTCGCTAAGGAAGGGTCCAACGCTTCCACGTGTTCTGCAAGCTTCGGACCAGCCTCCCCAGTGAGGAGAGGTCCGACGCGGCTAAGCACCCTGCGGTGTCTGGCATAGACCTTCCTGTGGAGGTGGTCCCAGGCTTAGCCACTTGGTTAACGACTACCGGGGAATGGAAAGAAGGAGGAGTAAAGCAAGGCATGTCCACCACGTCTAAGGAGTAAGCATGCACGCCTTCCTTTGGTAAACAGGGGTGCACACTGGTAAGTCAAGAGGCATGTACCCAATCTTGTTATGACAGGCCGGAGCCAAACTACTATGTACGATGGACGAATGAGAGGCCGCGACAAGACAGACAAGACGCGATCAACCATGATGAGGGGCTACCTGTAGCCCTGCAGCAGGGCATGGCCAGGCGGCACATTGAAGCCATTGTCAGGAGATAGCATTTACTTCCAGATCTTAGAATGGATTTGGTTACTCCTGGGGCCACCTGTCGGCCCTGGGCCCCCCTTGTAAGCTGTCTAGCCTTGGACTATAAAAGGACCAGATAGCTATCGACTTAGACACGTTCACTCAGACCCGGGCACACGCTTGAGCAATACAACACACAAACCACTGTGGAGTAGGGTATTACGCCCAAGCGGCCTGAACCACGTAAATCCCTTGCATTCATCGTTCGTTGCGCTCGATCTTGCTAGGACTAACCCCCAAAAATACATCGAACCTCCACGGACTGCTTTCGAGCAGGTCTGAGGAGGTGTCAGTTAGACATCTCGACAACAGCGTAGAAGTCAAACACTTTCCTCGCATCCTCAAACATGTGAGGGTCGTTCGGGTCCTCTAAAATATACCTTTCCTGTGATAAAAAATATATTGAAGAGATGTTCATTAAAAGAGTTTAAGAATTGAAACTTAGAAATTTTATTTAACGTACTTACCATAAAATCGACCCATATAGCTTCCTAAATGTTGCGGTGCTCCTCGTGAGGATCGTGTGTGTAGTCCTCACACAAAGTAGCACGGACCTCGTCGATGACCCCTGGATAGTGCATACGACTAAGAACCCGTTGACACTGTTCACCGGTCTGTGGTGTCTGTCACCGGTGAAAGACGCGTCGAACCAAATTCTGCAAGATATTTATTTATTAATTACTTAAGTAACAAAAAGAAACCAGAATTGAACACTACAATTTTATTACCTGTCTCGAACAAGATGAATCACGATCTTATGTGCAGTGACTGGAGGAGTACTAATAAAGTGAGTACTTCTCGTCTGCCCCCTCTACTCGGGCACCACGTCTAGTGACCACAAGACTCGTCACCAGCAGCGCCAATAGGCTGAGTAACAGAAGATTCGCCAGCCGAGGGCTGTCTCACTGAAGGGTTGCCAGGTTGAACTGGCATCCTAGCCTCTGAGTGAGTCGGTGAGGACTACAACATTCAAATGATTCATAAGTAAGTTTAATTGGAAATTGGATTTTAAGAATTTGTCAAAAACTTGTGAAATTTATCTGTGTGAGCTGCTCAGACAAAGCACTAGAGCTGGTCAGAACATGGTCCAACAGCTGAGAGCGTCTGCTCCCGATCGATGAGGCACCAACGAAAGCCTCCTCGGCACTAGAGGGGACGAACCCCCTCGTCGCCGGGAACGCCCAACTTCTCCACCTCCCAGGGGAAGGTGACACCGAAGTTGGACTCGCCAGTGGTCAGCGACGGCAGGCTCGTCGCCCACTGCTCCAGGCTCGCCTCCACGCCCACCCTGCCGCGGTTGCCGTTCTCTGCGCGTACAATGCGTAGAATTTAATATTCATTTGTTTATACTCTCTAAATTTTAAAATATTTATCATTCTTTAGTTTAAAAAAATTAGAGAGTGATAATTAATTTGAGATGAAAAGGAGTAGCACGGAGGTGATCAGGGGCGTGTCGAGCATGCACGCGTCGCACCGAGGTTACTTGCGCGTGTAACTAGAGAATCAGGTTCGATGTGAAAGCATAATGTTTCTATCTTGGTTTTTTCGAGTAGCTGCTGCTACTGTGTTGCTTTCACGTTGTCGCAAGCACCCGGTGCTCTGCACGCCGAGCTCGCTCGCTGTTCTTTTTCCCGTTGTTACTCTCGCACTCGGTGCTCGTCTTTCCATGTCCCGTGAAAGGACGATGACCGAGTGCCGAGGCAAAGCCGAGCCATAGCCGCCCACACAGCTATGTACGCACGGGGAAAACTTATGCACGGAACAATCAAATAAAAGGAAAATCGATGGCCGAGAGATAGCACACAAAGGGAAGGGAAGGTGGTGCTCACTTGGGTCGACGAGGGTGGAGCTGATGAGCTGGCACGTGACGCCCTTGCCGAGGAACTCGCCGATGCCGTCGATGACGGTGGCACCGAAGTCGTGAGGTCGAGCACGTTCTTGCGCATGAGCACCGCCGAGCCCTTGAGCCGCGCATTTTTAATTGTCCGCGCCCGTCAGCTCGCCGATGATCCCGCCTAGCATCTTCGCCCAAACTAATTAAGCTTGTGTTCTCGACTTCTCAGGGGATTGGTGTGGATGGTGTATGCTATGCGGGTGCCGGAGGGCGCAGGGATATAGCGCGAGCGCGAAGCCTCCGTGTCAGTCACTAGTTAGACCATCCACACTAGTACCTTCTAAAACATACTTTAAAAGTATAGATTCCACAGAATTTTTAGTATGCTTTCCAGCACCCTCCCCTACACTCATCGTACTCTATATCAACTACATTCTCAACATCAACTACCATCCTAATTGTAATAAAAATGTCATTTGTTTTCATAATAAAATACAAGAACACTTAGAAATAAATTATAAATACGGTTCGGCATAAAATATGAAGTGAAACATTATGTGAAAAAAATTAATTATGATCCTTAATACATTGGCAACATAAAAAACAATCATAAGAAATACGTTACACCAAATTACAACTGATACAAATATTTTATATTACAATACATCGGTGTTTGGATCCGGCAGATCTCCCGACACTACCGTTGGTAGATCGAGGAGTTGTAGCTCGGTAATGGGCGCACAAAGATTCAAGAAGGTGAAAGACAAGTGGACACAAAGATTTACGTGGTTCGGGCCGCCTGAGCATAATAACCTACTCCACTGGGTGTGTTGGTGATGTTTTAAGCGTATGAGTCTAGAAAAAGCTCCAGAAGAAGAAGCTCGTCTAGGTCTGGGAGTCCAGTAGTGGTCTGGAGCCGTCCGTTGTGTATCATCGACCAGTCCTTTTATAGTACAAAGACTGGTCGTTACACCATTAGCCTGGCCCGACATGTGGCCCAGGCGGTTGCACATGCTTGATACACAATTAAGGAGGTTAATTACCCTTAATAGCATGGTAACGAGCCTTAACAGTGTCGTTACCAGTATTAAGGGCCATCCGATCGTGTGTCATTAATATGACATTAATGACACTTAATCGGGTCTTGAAGTCTTTGATTGCTCCTTGAAGGTCTGGAGCCGTTGGGGGGTCCACCAGTCTGATTGTTGAAGTTGAAGGTTCGGCTGTTCAGCCACGTGGCAGCTCCGGAGCTTACCGTCGTGGACGGGTAGGTCCGGTGCTGTTAGACACGTGTCACTACCGGAGCTTCCCTCTGTCTGTGATTAGGTTCGGGGGTGCCATACTGGTATTCCGTCCGGAGCTTTCCCATGAGTGGGCGATAGCTCCGATCTTATGATACACGTGGCGGCCCTAAGACTAACCATGTCGGGGAAGCAGGTCCGATTACGCCTGACATGTGGGGCCTTCAGAGGTCTTCAAATTTGATAGATGGAGTTTCCTTGTGATCTTTACAATCCCAAGGGGTACCCGATACGTAGGGTACCGACAGTGGCCCCCTGGGCCCACCTCCGGGATAGACCGTTTGGATGAAGTCATTCCGCCGGAGGTGGGTCCATTCTTCGGTTTTTGAGCCGTGTCTTCAAGGGTATTCGGACGTGCTGTTGGCGATGGTTCGCAGTTAAACCACCGCCGCGTGGCATATCCTGGATGCGGCAGGTGAGATCTTAGTGTGCGGATCTCACGCAATTGAAGGTCGCCGGTTCCCGATACGAAAATCGTATCAGTTCCGCGCGCCCTATCAGGTCGCCGCCTTCGGGTTTCCCGCCTTTCATGATGACAACCGTTCACCGGGGGTAAGGACCTCAACTTGATCGTCGGGGTGGCCCCAGGCCCCCTTGTCATTGGCGGGGTGAAGTTTTTGACTGGTATCGTCGGCTCCTCTGCGGTTTCCATCCAAGCGTTGTGGGGGCTTACTTAAGAAGGAAAGCACACATCGTTTGGGGTTCTTTACGCCTTTCATTCAAACTTGTGCTCAAACCTTCCAAACTTTCACTTGCTTTTCCTCTCTTTCCTCGCTGTGCCGCGATGGAGTTGGGTCTCCGCCAGAGCCGACTGAAGACCGATGATGATTTGAAGAAGGTTCGGGCCCTCATGGGGTGGTACCCTGACTTCTTCAACCACTTGGTCCACGCCGGCAAGCTTCTGTTCGAGAAGGAACACGCCGGCGACATGGTGTACTTCTTCACGTACGCCATGGTGGGGCTGATCCCACCTTTCTCCTCTTTCTTCTTGATGCTGCTAGACTTCTATGGTCTGCAACTGTACCACCATGTCCCCCACTCCATTGTCCTGGTGTCAATCTTTGTCCACTTCTGCGAGATGTGGGTGGGCATTCCCCCCTGCATTGAGCTCTTCCGCACCTTCTTCACTGTCCAAACTACGGGCAAGAGTGACGAGTACCTTGGCTTCTATTATTTTGTGAAGCACAAGAAGTGCCCGTACAAGTACTTGCGGTCGTTCCCTTCTGGGAAGTGGGACGACTGGAAGAAGGATTGGATTGTCATCAGGGTGGAGGAGCACGAGAAGTTGGAGCTACCGGAAGGCCTCCCCTACATCGACACTGCGGTTTGGAGTGAAGCTCCGGTGTTGTCGGATGCCTTCAACCCTGCTCTGACCAGGATCCGCCTGTGCCTGGAAGGAGGGGTGACTCCTCAGGTAGTGTTTTGCAACTTCCTGACCAACAGGTGGGCTCCGCTGAAGAAGAGGGAGAAGCTTGCTTGGGCTCTCAATAGTATGTTGGACGATGACCGGATCGAGACCGGTTTGAAGTCCAACATGGAGGGTGCAACTTTGGAGTTCCACCTCAAGAAGTTCCAGCACGACATCGACGTCGAGGGTGACGACTTAGCTCCACCGGTAGATTTCCTCCCTCTGAACATAGAGGTAGAGTTCAGCAGGGAACTCCGACGGACGATGCCAATGCTTGACTACCTTGGTATCGTTGAGAGGCATTCGACCACCGGGTTAGCAATATCCAAAGCTCCTGATGGCGGCTCCGTTCCCACCCCAAAGCCAAGAAGCGAAGTCGTAGGCAAGGGCAAGGAGTTGGCCGAGCTCTCAAGCCGTAAGAGGAAGCATGCCGACAGAAGGTCCGTTAGGCCTGCTTCTTCCACGGCGGCTCCTTCTCCCCGGAGGGGGAGGTCTACAACGGCGACATCTACTCCAGCAGCGGCATCTTCCCGGGGTGCTAGCTCCGGCCATGTGACTCCAGTACGAGGGCCAGCTGAGGGCTCTTGGTCCGGAGGTCCTTCCCAGTCGAGGGGGGCCTCGACCAGGGCAACGCCGATAGCAGCAACAAGCTCAAGGGGACCCTCCGGGACTACCACGCCAGTGGCGGCTGGGGCCAGTCCGGAGCGTCCGGAGAAGAGGTTCCGTGCTAACTGGTGCAGAAGCCTTCCGAGGTAATTTTTGATTTTTTACCTCAGTCAGTTGTTTTATTGTTATAACTGCATTTTGAGTTTCTTCGTCCTTCATTCGTAGCGTGCCTGAGAAGAGGGCTGAAGCTCCGGTCTCTGCAGCAGCGGTTGAGGCTTTGCAAGCTGAAGCTCCGGCTCCAATTCCAGCGCTGCCCCAAGAGGTGGTTGAGGTTGCGGCAGCGCCGGCGCTGGCTGTCGTGGTCTTGGACCTCGAATCATCCCCAGAAGCTCCCATGGTAGCGCCGGACCAAGGGAATGAAGATGTACCAGTGGCACCAGCCCCGGAGGTTGAAGCTCTGGGCTTGGATGCTGAGATGTTGGACGCTCCGGCCATAGAGCCGGAGGTAGCTGCGATTCTGGCCCTAGAGCTGGATGTTGTTGAAGCCCCAGCAGTCGAGCCGGCAGTTGATGAGGTCCTGGCGGTTGATGAGGTCCCGGCGGTGGAGCCGGGTGTTGATGAAGCTCCGACATTTGAGCCGGTTGTCGAGGAAGCTCTGGTGGTATAGACGGTTGCTACAGAAGTTCTGGTTGTGGAGCCGGTCGTTGAAGAGGTTCTGGCGTCCGAGCCAGTTGCTACGGAGGTATCGGCGCCTGATCCTATGATGGTCAAAGCGCCAGTGCCTGAGCCCATGATGGTCGAAGCGCCAGCACCTGAGCCAGCGGCGGACGAGGCGCCTGCGCCGGAGCCAGAAGTAGCTCCTACTCTGACTGAACCTTCAACACCTGTTCCGGAAGTGGTGATCCCAGAGGCGCCCGCTGCTAAGCCAGGGTGCCAAGATGAAGCTGCTGGCCCCCCGCCTGAGGGGCCAGTTGTTGATGACTTAGCGGCGGGACCTTCGGAGTCAATTCTGGAGGTTAAAACTTCTGTTGCAGGACCTTCCTCGACGGCGGCCGAGGCTATCCCGGAGGACGGCCCTAGTGCCGTGGAAGCTCAGGGGACCACTCTTGTAGAGTGGGACCCAATTTTTGTCACTGAAGATCCGCTGGAGCCAGCGGAGAGGACCTCTGTGACGCCCAGTTCCAAAAATGAACCAAGCTAACGCATATGTGTGCCCAAGATGTTCAACACACATACACGAGTGATTCACAAATGATAAACAGATAATTACCACAGCTCAAATTATTAAATAAGTACTCTGATTACATAATTCATTATATCCTTGAATACAAGCTCTAATGAATATTAATGACAGGTTCAACTAATGCAGCGGAAATAAACTAATTAAACAACTAAGCAAACTAAGCAAAAGGGATAGCGCAGCCCCAATAACACCACAGGCAAAGCTGACGGTAGACACGACCTAGAACTCTGCATTATCGCCATTAAACTCACAATTCTGACCTGCAACTGTTGGGGGGGATTGCAAGAGTGGGTACATGTCGTACCCAGCAAGTGTGGAAAGTATGACATGTGGCTGATTCAAATGACGACAATAGTAATGGCTAAGTGCTTAAAAGTACAGTGAAACATTTGAAAAGCAATGTATCATATTTATGTGAAGTAAACCCATCATAAACCATGTAACCATAATAATACCAGTCCATAAATCACCATTACCAATAACCATAATCAATGTCATAAACCATAATTCCATCCCATAACCATAACCATAATCATAATATCAACCATAACCATTACCAAACCATAACCATCCCAAATTCCAATTTCCCTCTAATCATGGAAGTTGTCCAGGTGCTCATAACCGGGAGCACAGCTATCATGATAGTTTTAATTAACTCTGCAGAGTTTGTACCTCTTTACCCACGTGTTCGTGATTTCATCACCTTTCGGCGACTAAGAACCTCCCTTATGCCCATGACCCGTCGGTCATATTACACACTTCCGTTGGTGTGTGGCCAAGAGATCACAAAATAGCCTTTACAAAGGGATTACTAGTCTATTCAGACCCCACTGAGGTTTCACTGGTGGCGATGCCTCCAACTGAGCACATCTTCAACCAAGGGCCCCCTCTTGAGCCTTTCGGATCCCAGGGTAGTCCCACCAATCATCAACAAATCCAATCCGACTACCCCTTCCCCGAGCATCCACAATGGTCCAAACAGCACTAGCAAAACCCTAATTAATCAGCTACGCCGCACCCATACTTGGCCTCGTGGTGGCACTGTAGTCCTGGCTTATTCTCGCATGAACCGGTCCATAGATCTAAAGCAAGCAAACCACCGTACATCCAACCCATCCACATACCAGGCTTGCTTAGATCACCCATTACCATATCATATTTAACCAGTTCACATTAACCATAATCTCATTGATGCATAATTAAATGTGTAGTGTTGTTTTTTCCATCTCAATTAATTAAGCGAAGCAAAAGGTAAAAAGCCCTTCCCGATTCTCTACCATAAATTCCAGGTGACAAGGGTGGTTTAACAAGTTTAGTAAACTTCCTACCATAGGATTCCCATCAAATTGACACAAGCATGCAGTTTTGCAAACAAAAAATTTATTTTAAAATAGGATCAATATGCTTCAAGGACACTTGCCTTGCTCCGGCGGATGGGGTTGCTCAAGCGCTTCAAAGTCTTGATTTTGGAAATCCTCGTATGCGGCCTCTTGAGCACGTTCCTCTATGCGTGATCATACATACAAGAATATACATACAAATCAACATGATGCACACCCATTAATCAACATGCGATGATATGCATGCATGCAAAGTTTAATTATTAATTAACTACAGTTGTTTATTAATTAGATGCAACTAGTTCATATGTGTTCATATGAGTTTACGGGGGTTTTAGCGAGGATTACTGCTGCTGAAAATAAAATTATGGTGCAACTAAAATCAATTTTTGTCTATTAGATATAATGCGTCACTAAAATTCGCATCGGGAACATGGCCTACCGTAGATGCGATGGCTTCGATGATCGAGGGATGGGGACAATGCGTAGACGAAGTAGATGCGCAGGGTCCTCCAGCGGCACGACGACGGCGACGATCTCCGGTGGACGGTGGCACCCTCCTCTTTTTCTTCCTCTTCTTCCCCTCTTTTTTTCTTCCTTTTCTTCCCCTGGCGGCGGCTCTGTTCTCTGGATTTTTTTTCCTTCCTGTACCGGCGGCGGCGGTTTGCTGGATCGGGAAAAGTCCCTAGGGCTTTGGTCCTTTTTTTATAGGCGGGGGGGGGGGGGGGGGGGGGGGGCGTTGCGGGGTCGGACGCTGCGGAGTCGGCGCGCGTGCAGGCTTCGCGCGTGAGGGATCGGCAAGGTGGGGCCAGCAGCGGGGCGCGTTGCGCGCGGAAGGGCGAGCGGCACGGGGCGGCTCGGTGCGTCGGGCGAGCGGGGTGGGCGCGCGAGTGCGCGTCGGTCGGCGCGAGCGGCGGATCGGCGCGTGGGAGGCGGGGTCGGGCGCGTGAGCGCCGCATCGGGCAGGAGCGTGGCCGGGGCGCGGGAGCCAGTGGGCGTGGGGCCCAGGGGGCAGCGCGTACGGCGCGCTGCGCGGGAATCGCGCTGGTTCGGCGCGGAGCGGGAGTCCAGGCGGGGTGGGGCTGGCGGCTCGGCCGCTGGCCAGCAGCCCTTTTCCTTGTTTTTCTTTTTCTTTTTTTTCTTTTTCTTCTTTTCTTCTTTTTTCTTTATATTATTATTATTATATTTTATTATTTATATTTTATTTATCTTATTCATTTTATTTATTTATTATATATATATTATTATATAATTTATTTATTATTATAATTTTTATACTTATTCCCTATTACAAGTTTTACGCTATTATTTTATTTTTCTTCTTTTGCTACATACATTTGTATATATGCTCCATCTTTTATTTTTTATTATGTTACAACCTCAGCAGGTCCGGACCCGATCCTCCTATCGTTGTCTATTGACAACGCCTGCTCCAGTCTTTGCCAGGTCCAGCTGGCTTTCTACCATGACAGCAAGGCCCTCGAGGAGGAGCGCCAAATCCTTAGGAGGTGGCGCAACCGACTCCATTTCGTGACTAAGCTGGCGTAGTCGAGGCTGGCTGACGACAAGGAGTGGGTGCAGAGGGAGAAGGTCCGCCTGGAGTACTGGGGTAAGCTATTGGATGAGAGGGAAAGCATGACGCGATCCCTCGACAACCAGTCCCGGGCCATCTATGAGCAGGCCAAGGCTGCAAATAGCGCAGCGGATGATCTCCAGGAAAGGTTCGCCGCCATCCACGATAGTCTCGTCAAGCGCTGGGAGGCTCTTGAAGCGCGGGAGAGAAGGCTCAAAGATGAAGAGCAAAAATTCCTGGAGCTGCGGGACGACCTCGTGAAGAGGGAGGAAGAGCTTGTCCAAAAGAAAGCTCTAGCTGACAAGAGCCTCGAAGAACGCACCAAGAAATTGGAGGAGTGATGCGAGGAGGAGGAGAAGAAGGCCTCGGAGCGAGGGCAAGATCTCTACAAGCAAGAGAATGCCATCGCCGCCAGGGAGAAGAAAGTGCAGGGTCGAGAGAAAGATCTGGTCAACCACCGGAATGAGATCCACCTCGGGGAGGAATAGCTCAGCAAACTCGAAAGGCAGGTTGCTGAAAAGATTCAGCAGAATGCCAAAGAGGTGGAGCGTCTTGCTCGGGAGAGCTCGGAGCTTGCGGCGGCCAAAAGATCCTTGGCGGAGATGCGTAGCGCAAGGGTTGCAGAGTCCCAACAAGTTTGGGACTTCCTGGGCATGGCCAATGACGCGCTGACGCCAATGGGCTTCAGTCCTGTGCGTCCAAATGATCTCGAGCCGGAGCTGAACCAGGCGTTGGCGGCGCTGAGTTCAGCAGGCAACAAGCTCACCAAGATGGGCAATGTCATCGCGGACCAGCTGGAAACCGAGGGACAGTCCCTGGCGAAGAACGTCGCAGAGTTCATGCTGACGAGCTACACCAGCCAGGACCCTCGATTCCCTCTGGACCCGGTGCCTGAAGGCCCCATCGAAGGAGAGGGTGAAGCCGCCCGAGCCAACGTGTTGGAGGTGGACCAGAAGGTCACTCAGTTCTTCCATAGGGTCTAGGACCATCTCTCTGTAGCTCCTGCTTGTATTCTCTCTTCTTCTTCTCCAATTTTGTAATCTCTTGTCTCCAGATGAATGAAATCAAAATTTTTTATGAATTTCATTTTTTGTCTTCAACACCTTTGTCTCACTTGGCCCCCTGGTAGATGTACACAATTTGATTGTGAACATGTACCAAGAGGATGTAACAGTTGTTGAAGACTTGCGTGCTTCGAAATTGTAGAATGTAGGTCCGAAGTCTTCGATAGTGTAGGCCCCCTGAGGTTTTCGAAGCTTAGTGGCTCCGGCATTGTCCATTGTCGAAGCTTAGTAGCTCCGGCAATAGTCTCCATCAACGCGTAAAGCATCGATGGTTAGCCCTCTAGAGTGTCGGAGCTTGGTAGCTCCGGCAGTGACCTCTGTCAACACATGGTGTGTCAACGACAGACTCCCCTTTAGAGTCTTTGCACCATCTTCACGTTGATGGCATGCCCCCTAGCTTTACCGGAGCTGAGTAGCTCCAGCGATGCTCGATGTCAATGTTTGTACATCGACCACAAGCCGCCTAGAGGATGTCGGAGCTTTGGAAGCTCTGGCTTCATTCACCATCATCATGACATATTTATTTTTCCTGCACACTGAAGTCAAGAAAAACGGTAAAATCCGTTTCCTATCTATAACTTCATTGCGGCTTACTATTCCCAAGAAAATTTTAGGTCGAACACAATTCTAAATACAATCAAGAGCGCCGTCTTGTTTCCTTCAGGTCCGATCATTTCTTGACTCGCCTTACTTCGGCCTGCCGGGGTGTAGGTAGAGTGGCGTACTTAGGGTGCATGACCAGACTAAGTCGATAGCACACTCCGGCCCTAGATTGGCTTGGCGGCATTCAGACGAGTAGACCGTCAACAATGTTTGAACCCGGAAGGATATACAATGCAACTCGAATTGTACATGAACTGGTCGAGCTAAAGTTTCTTAAGAATTGCACAACTTTGTTATGGACAAGAAAGAGAAAAATAAAAAATACTGAGCCTGTACAAAGTAAATGCACGTGGAGTCTGTTTTCACACAATGATGTCTTTCATTATAGGTCCGGGGTACAAGGGAAACATGTACACTCTTAGGGTACGGAACCAGGCTAAGTGTGTTTTGTTTCTCGTTTGACCCAAGGTAGCTAGCTACACTTTTAGTTCTGAGACTGTGACAAGTGTTGCATGGACGTTGCGGACCTAACAGGGTAGGTCCGGCTGCCCTGCCGGAGGAGCTACCCGACTCTGTACAATGACTCTATAACATACATCACATGTAATTACAGACTCACCTCCGTGATATTAAGCGTAGAACGTACGGAGGTCCTCAATGTTCCAAGGATTTGGGAGAGGTGTCCCATCCTCGGTTGCCAAGCGAACGCATCTGGGACGGGATACTTTGATCACTCGGAAGGGTCCCTCCCAGCTGGGGGAGAGTTTGTTTAACCCTTCTCTGGATTGTATTCTCCGTAGCACCAGATCGCCTTCCTCGAGCTATCGGCTGTGAACATGCCGTTGGTGATAGCGCCGAAGAGCTTGGCGGTATCAGGCATTGCGAACAGCTGCTCGACACCTTCCCTCTTCAAGGAGGTCAAGGTCTTCACGCTGGAGCTGGTCCTGCGTGGCTTCGTCAAAGGTCCGGACCCGGAGCGACCCTAAGGTGATTTCCAGAGGAAG
This sequence comes from Tuctoria greenei, assembly GCA_036927565.1. Lineage (NCBI taxonomy): Eukaryota > Viridiplantae > Streptophyta > Magnoliopsida > Poales > Poaceae > Tuctoria > Tuctoria greenei. Next base: position 18,549,847 of record JAYESD010000003.1, read on the forward strand.
GATTGCTTCAGCTCCGTACACCAGGAAGAAGGGTGTCTCTCCAGTTGACTGGTTTGGAGTTGTCCTGTTGGCCCATAGAGTGGGCGAAATCTCTTCAATCCAATTGGCACCATGTTTTTTCACGCGCTCATATGTGCGCGTCTTGAGTCCTTTCACGATTTCTGCATTTGCTCTCTCGGCTTGGCCATTGCTTGCCGGGTGAGCTACGGAGGTGTAGCTGACTTGGATGCCGAGATCTTCGCAATATCCTTGAAAAGCAGAGCTTGTGAATTGGGTCCCATTATCTGTTATGATTTTGTTCGGGACTCCAAATCTGCATACGATGTACTGCAACAAGTTGATAGCTGATTGCTTGTTTATTGTCACAACTGGAGTTGCTTCTGGCCATTTGGTGAACTTGTCAATGGAAACATACAAGAACTTGTAACCTCCGACGGCTCTTGGGAAAGGTCCCAAGATGTCCATCCCCCACACAACGAAAGGCCATGTAGGAGGTATCATTTGTAGAGGCTGAGCCGGTGTGTGAATTTTCTTTGCATGGAACTGGCATGCTTCGCATTTCTTCACCAGCTCAGTTGCATCCTGTAGCGCTGTAGGCCAATAGAAACCATGCCGGAAGGCTTTAGCGACCAGCGTGCGGGAAGACGCGTGGTTCCCACACTCGCCTCCATGGATTTCCGCGAGGAGATCGCAACCTTCTTCCCTTGTGATGCACCGCATTAGGACGCCGTTGGCACCACGCCGGTAGAGATCCCCTTCTACTACCGTGTATCTTTTAGCCAATCTGACTATTCGGTCAACGAATACATCATCGTCAGGAAGGATATTGTCTTTCAAGTAGCTCCGGATCTCCGAGATCCATGCATTGGAGCTAGCTTGAGCATTTGAGTCTTGCGTGCTGGGTTGCTCGGAGCTTCCGCCAGCACCTACGACCCTTGATGGCTGACATGGTAACAGAGCCATCGGGACCGCCAGCTTCAGGATGCTAGTCTCGCCCCCTTTGCTCTGTTTGGCAGGCTGAGCTATGGGTTCCGTCAGGAGCCGAAGCTCTGGTTGACGCTTTCGTTGAGAGTTCAATAGCTTCAGCATTATGGACACGCTGGACATGGTGGAGATCCAGGACTTCGAAGTCCTTCTGAAGCCTCTGGACTTCAAGGAGGTAAACAGTTAGTTGAGGATTTTTACAGGAGCATTCATCCTTCACCCATTTAATGATGAGTTGCGAATCTCCCTTGACCAACAGCTGCTTGACACCATATGATAGTGCCACCTTTAGTCCGTAAATGAGTGCTTCATACTCCGCCATGTTGTTGGTCGCCTTGAAGTCAAGGTGGACCATGTATTTTACTTTCTCCCCGGTTGAAGCAAGGAGAAGGACTCCAGCTCCGGCCCCCTGCTTTTGCATGGAGCCGTCGAAGTAGAGGGTCCAGTGAGGTTCGTTGAAGACCGGAGCCTTGAGTTCTGGCTTCTGCTCACTAGGGCCCCCCAGAGTTTGATGGAGAGGGGGTCCATTCCGCCACGAAGTCTGCCAACGCTTGACTCTTGATCGCTTGTCTTGGGACGAATTCAAGATCGAATTCGCCAATTTCGCTGCCCACTTTGCAATATTCCCAGTAGAGTTGGGATTATGCAAGATCGCACGCAGTGGATAGGAGGTCACCACTGAGATCTTGTGAGCTTGGAAGTAATGGCGAAGCTTCCTGGAGGCTATGAGAACTGCGTAGAGCAGCTTGTGCACCTCTAGGTATCGAGTCTTGGCATCATGTAGTACTTCGCTGATGAAGTACACTGGGCGCTAGACTGTTCGGACCCTCCTAGAGGGGCCCAAAGCTTCCTCCACATCGACCCAGACCCTCCCGGAGGGGTCTGAACCTGCTTTGGGGACCTCCGGGTCCTTGCTGGAGGAACCCGGAGCTTCTACCGGAGCGACCCGGACCCTCTCGGAGGGGTCCAGATCTTCTGGAATAACTCCTTGTAGATCCAAGTCTGGGGGCTAGGACCCAGACTCACATTCAGGAACCTCCGGACCCTCCCAGAGGGGTCTGGATTCCTGAGCTTGGGATGGTTCTGGTCTCTCCGCAACCAAGACCATGCTGACAACCTCGTCGGTTGCTGAAATGTAAAGCAGTAAGGGCTCACCAGGGTTCGGAGCTACCAAGGTTGGTAGAGTGATGAGGAGCTGCTTTAGCTCCTGGAACGCCTTTTTTGCTTCTTCAGACCATTGGAATGGTCCGGACTTCCTCAATAGCTTGAAGAAGAGTAGCGCCCGTTCCGCTAGTCTTGAGATGAACCGGCTGAGGGCGGTTAGACATCCGGTCAGTTTCTGGACGTCCTGATGCGAGCCGGTGGCCGCATATCCTCAATGGATGTAATCTTTGCTGGATTTGCCTCTATGCCCCGGTGGTTTACCAGGAAACCAAGAAGCTTTCCGGAGCTAACCCTGAAGATGCACTTGTCTGGGTTCAGCTTCGTGCGAGTAACTCGCAGAGTAACTCGCAGCTTGTTGAAGACAGCTTGCAAGGTGTCAAGGAGTGACTCCTTGTCCTTGATCTTGACGACGATGTCATCAACATACACTTCCACTACGTCTCTGATGAGCTCTCCAAAGGTTTTGTACATAGCTCGTACAAATGTTGAAGTTGCATTCTTGAGACCAAATGGCATGGCAGTATAGCAGTACAATCCATCTACTGTGATAAAAGAAGTATGTTCTTCATCTTCCCTAGACATTCTGATTTGATGGTACCCAGAATATGCGTCTAGGAAACACAGTAATTCACACCCGGAGGTGGAATCCACTATTTGATCTATTCCAGGTAGTGGGTGGATCTTTTGGGCATGCTTATTCAGTGTTGTGTAGTCGATACACATCCGAAGCTTCCCGCCGGCCTTGGGTACAACGACTGGGTTCGCCAGCCATTTTGGATGGAAGACTTCTCGGATGAATCCAGCTTCGAGCAACTTATTCACTTCTTGTCGTATGAAGTCCTGTCGCTCTACTGATTGCTTCCGGGGCTTCTGATGTCGGGCCGAGCGTTAGGATAGATCTTCAGATTATGCTCGATCACTTCCCTAGGGATCCCAAGCATTTATGACGGTTGCTAGGCAAACACGTCGACATTAGCCCGGAGGAAAGTGATGAGCGCGAGTTCCTATTTGTCATTCAGACCTCCCGATATACGGGTGGTCTGAGCGGCATCAGAACCGATTTGGACGACTTTGACGGGAATGTCGGTGTCGCCACTTGGTTGCACGCGAGGTGCAGAGGTTGAGCCTCATTGACGAATGCTCAGGGGTTTTGGAGCTTGTTCCTGCCTGGATTCTTCCTCCTGCACTGTAGCAAGTGCATGAAGTTCTTCCAGAGCAGTCACTCCGGCAGTGCGGTCTCCGCGGATCTGGAGAACACCAGTTGGTGTTGGCATCTTCAACACCAGGTAGCCATAATGAGCAGCATCCAAGGCGGCCCTGCCCAGAATGGCTTTGAAAGGTAAGTTGATCTGAGCAACGTCAAAGACCAAGTTACCAGTACGGTAATTCTCTCGAGTCCCGAAGGTCACAGAGAGAGTTATGGCATCGAGTGGGGTTATGGCCCCCACACCTACTCCGGAGAAAGGTTGGGAGGGGCGAAGGTTTGAAGGTCGGAGCTGAAGCTTGACGAAAGCTTCGAAACTTATGAGGTTCAGCCCCGAACCTCCGTCCACCATTACATGGTGGAGTTGGATGTTATTGATGGTCGGAGATACCATCAAAGGTAATTGACCAGCTACGATCATGTTCCGAGGGTAGTCCAAAGCATCAAAAGTGATGGTAGTGTCCATCCACTTTTGATGGGGCTCCGCCCTGGCTGTAGGAGCTACTGAGGCCATGTCCCGCCGCATTTTTTTGAGGACAGGGCGGGAGGTGATGTCCCACGAACCACCAAATATGGTGTTCATGGTCTTCCGACGCTCATTGTCGGAGACGTCGGAGTCGTCGTCGACGGAGGTGTAAACAGCCTTCAAGACCTTTTTAGGGTCCTAAAAGCCTAACTCCTCTTCAGTCGGAGCTTCATCGAATTTTTGTTTTCCTTCCCTCTGAGAGAAAGGAACTTCTTCCTGACGCTTGTTGTAGCGCTCGGCAAGGTTTTGGACCTCCTAGCCGTCTTCCAAGTTGTGGCTATTCGACTTGTGAATAGGACACCACACTTTGGAGTTGCCACCGTCTTCAGAGGACGATCGAGGTCGTTTCTCGGGGCATGGTGATGAGGACATCACTTCTATGGATACAAACAACACTCCATTGAACATACAAGATGCAATCAATAGAGTTCATACACAACAATTAATTTCAGAGGTGAACTCGTTCTTATATATTTCCTTATATGTTTCTGAACATAAATTGCTACTTAATGATTTATTTGTGATTAGGATCCATGGAGAGGTTCAAGGAGTACTTGGAGGGAGTATTAGGGACGTGGAAGACCAGAGAATTCGTTCAAAGAAGATGGAAACCGAACCAAACTCCAAATCGTATCCAACTCGGAGTCTAGGAGCAGTACGCACTAAAACGGACGCCCAGGACGCATACGAACTCCGTTTTGGACGTTCTACATATGCACGGAAAGGGGAGAGGATAACCTTTCCAATGGCACCGGTACCATGTCAAAATTCCTTCGGAGTCGTCGGGAATCGTCGAAACAATATCAAATACAGAATCTGTCAGGGTGCTGCGCCGCCATATTGGGCCATTGGGCCTTGTATCAAGTCTAAGTCCATTATTTTCGTGTGTTAGGGTTAGGTCACGACCCCAACACCCCCTTGAACGTCCTCCCACCTATATATACTCCATAGTAGCCGCCATGAACAATTGGGTTTTGCTTAGATCAATAAAATCGCCGTTCTACGGTTTGTGAGACCCCAATTTCGCGATTTCCGATCGTGTCTTCTACGTTCTTGCTCGTGTTCTCGGTTGCACTTGCAGGGATTAGCCTTCTTGGCGAGGTCAATCGTGTGAAGCACGGTTGATAACCAACGGAGCGGTGGTGTAGTGATTGCAGGGGCTGTTCGTGTTCTACTCGAGAGCCTCGGATCATCAACGTCGAGATCTCCACATCAATCGACTTATCCATTACCTTTCGGAAGATCGGGACTCATCAAAATTCCTCTATCAATTGGTATCAGATTTCCAGGTTGCCCGTTAGGTAATTCATCTATCCATTACATTAGTTTTGTTTTTCATACCTAGAGTCCACAAGAAAGCCACAAAAAAACTTGCAGTTTAGTAGATCTGTTCATTACTTTGTCCAAACCACATTGAGCCTTTGCAACTTTGTTATTCAGTTTGGTTTTGTTGAGTTTGTGTCCGTTGTTGAGTCATATTGCTGGTTTAGAAAGTGTTTTTGGTCTTAGTTTGAGTTTTGCATTGTGTGATTCATCCTTTTGAATCACGTCATCACGTCCAGATTAGATTCACCTCTGTCCAGTTTGGTATTTTCATCATATCTTGCGCATACGAACTCGGATTTTGGTGTTCCTGTACTTTCTGGAAAGCTTAAGAAGTGCTCTATAACTTTCATATTCATCATGTTCCCAGAAAATATAGTTATCGATGTCTAAATTGCATTAGATCCGAATCTGTCATTGAGCTAAAAATTCTGAACAGTCTGTATTTCGGGGTCAGTATCTCCTATTGTTCTTTTTCAAAATAGGTCTTCCATATATTGAAATTAAAGAGGAGGGATATATCTACAATCTTGCTGTTCTAAGTTTTCCAATTTAGAGCCTATAAGTATGCCTATTTGTCCTTGGAATATTGAGCAGAAAATCTGCGACAGACACACGAGATATCTTGGGTTGATTTTCATTGTGTTCTTCCCTTGCAGCACATTCTGAAAAAAAAAGGAAGAAAAAAGAAAAAGGCAAGTGCAAAACAAGAAACAAAAGCCGCACAAAAAAAGAGGAAAAAAAAAACAACAAAAAAAACAGAAGTGCTTGCATTCTTTGTGTCATCTAGTTTTATCTCATGTCTTGCTAGCTTGAACTACTAGGAACATATTTAGACCAGCAACTTTGACAAATACTTTGGACACTTATTCAACTTTACTATCTGATTTCATTGTTACTAATCCTTGCTACATAGAAAGTGCCATCCAAGCTACACCTTACTGTTGAGCAGAATCGATACACCTTTGCAATCATCCCACGCTTCATTGGTTTTTTCATACCGTCCACCGTTTGCGACCTGCAGTGTCGGTAAGAACACTTGTAAGAGCGTGGTAAGACGCTTGAGAGTGTGTGATTCCACTTCCACTTTTTCATTATCCTTTGTAGTTGATAGGGATAACAAATTTTTTTGGGTTGTCTTCTGTTTGCTACTAACAATGTCAGGTAAAAGCAAGAATCATGCATTATATGCTGAGATGATGGATATGATGAAGACGGCGATAGAGTTGCTCACTAAAAATCAAACATCAACTAAGGATTCACATGACATTCAGACCACCTTTACAACACCTTCCACAAGAAGTAATTACATTCTCCCATCTCTTCCTTCTTATGATGGTCTTGGTTATGATGAATATATTGCTTGGGAAATAGAGTTAGATAAAATTTTTGGAAAATGTCATATGTGTGAGAGGAGGAAGATTAGAAATATTTCTAGTGCGTTAGTTGATTGTGCATTAACTTGGTGGGACAACTTAAGCGATATAGAAAAACCTCGAACATGGAAAGAAACAAAAATTCTTATGCGAGAAACTTTTGCTAATGTATCTATGTGCAAAGAAGAAATTCAGCAATTTGAGGAGAAATTTCTTGTTGCACCTCCTTTTGTGTCTAACGTTTTGCAGGAAAATATAGAAAATAATATAGATGATGCAAAAGAGAACGAGGCTTTTGACAACACTTGTGAAATTTTAGATAGATCAACTCATAATGCACTCGAAATCACTGCTGAACATGGTAAGGCAACACATTCTACAAATACAAAGTTTTTGGATGTTCTGAATTTTTTCACCAATCATGCTATTGTCGAGGAGCGACTAGTGGAATCTTTTATTGATACACCATTGCCACATGTTGATTTTCCTGCTGATCCTTCTGTTAAGAAAGAGTTGTGTGCTGATAACTCTATTATACCTATGCAAAAACAAGTTAATGTACAAGATGATTGTGTTTTGAATTCACCTACTTGTGCTGAAATTCATAATTTGATCACCGCTACTGCTGAAAATGATGAGCTGAAAATTTTGTCTTCTCTAAATACTTTGGGTTATATTGAATTTGACACTCTTTGTGATCTAAATATTGTAGAGAGGAGAATATTTTCACAATCTGAATTGCCTTTATTAAGTAGAAATATTTTTCATGCTATAGGCAACTATGAAGATAGTGGTGAATTTATGGTGCATAAAGTTTACATATGTTCAAATGTGCAAGCTCCTTTTGTGCTGCAACAACATGGTGAAATGAATGGATGCACTAACACTAATAATGTATTGTCAAGTTTTTCTAGCATTTTTTTATTGCAGCAAGGACAACAAATAAAAAAGAAGCATTGTTCATTGCGGTTGTGCAATATGGACAGTGTTCATTCTACCCCCAAAGCAATCCTTTTTCCTGGACATACGAGCAAGCCGAGGACGGCTTGTCATAAAGAAGGGGAGAATGACGAGATCATGCACATTATCATTGCACCTACAAATATGGTACAAAGTTTATTTGTTTGGGATCCTGGCTCAAGTGAATGTGCGCTCTTGTTTGGACAAGATCAAGATGGTGCGCTATGTCGTCCGCCACCTTGGCCTCCTCCTTTCATGCTTACAAGAAGATTTGCTGGTGTTGCACATATGGACCCACACATGATAGAAGATGAACTTGAGTCGAGGACGACTCCAATTCAAGAAGGGGAGGATGATGAGGACATCACTTCTATGGATACAAACAACACTCCATTGAACATACAAGATGCAATCAATAGAGTTCATACACAACAATTAATTTCAGAGGTGAACTCGTTCTTATATATTTCCTTATATGTTTCTGAACATAAATTGCTACTTAATGATTTATTTGTGATTAGGATCCATGGAGAGGTTCAAGGAGTACTTGGAGGGAGTATTAGGGACGTGGAAGACCAGAGAATTCGTTCAAAGAAGATGGAAACCGAACCAAACTCCAAATCGTATCCAACTCGGAGTCTAGGAGCAGTACGCACTAAAACGGACGCCCAGGACGCATACGAACTCCGTTTTGGACGTTCTACATATGCACGGAAAGGGGAGAGGATAACCTTTCCAATGGCACCGGTCCCATGTCAAAATTCCTTCGGAGTCGTCGGGAATCGTCGAAACAATATCAAATACAGAATCTGTCAGGGTGCTGCGCCACCATATTGGGCCATTGGGCCTTGTATCAAGTCTAAGTCCATTATTTTCGTGTGTTAGGGTTAGGTCACGACCCCAACACCCCCTTGAACGTCCTCCCACCTATATATACTCCATAGTAGCCGCCATGAACAATTGGGTTTTGCTTAGATCAATAAAATCGCCGTTCTACGGTTTGTGAGACCCCAATTTCGCGATTTCCGATCGTGTCTTCTACGTTCTTGCTCGTGTTCTCGGTTGCACTTGCAGGGATTAGCCTTCTTGGCGAGGTCAATCGTGTGAAGCACGGTTGATAACCAACGGAGCGGTGGTGTAGTGATTGCAGGGGCTGTTCGTGTTCTACTCGAGAGCCTCGGATCATCAACGTCGAGATCTCCACATCAATCGACTTATCCATTACCTTTCGGAAGATCGGGACAATTTGTCTATCACATGGCCCCCGACCACCCAGAGCTGCAGCAGCTGCAGCAGTAGATGTGCCGCCCGACGGCTTCTTCTTGCCGTTGGACTTTTTCTTCTTTTTGCCACTCCCGGAGGTAGTGGCTTCGCCTTTGGAGGATTTTTTACCATCCTCCGTAGGTGGTTTGGAGTGCATTTCACGGCCCTCCGCAGCTTTGGCACACTTGTCTGCCAAGCTGAAGAGCTCCGTGACGCTGGTGATCTCCTTGATCGCCAGCTTCTCCAAAATCTTCTTATCTCGTACGCCATGTCTAAATGCCACGACAACAGAGGTGCTGGAGATAGAAGGAATGGTGTTTCGTACCTGGGAGAACCTCTAGATGAATGAGCGTAGGGATTCTCCCCCCTTCTGCACGACTGCAAAAAGGTCCAGTTCGGTGCCTGGTCGGGTGTATAAACTCCCAAAATTGGCGGTGAACTGTTGGCACAATTCCTCCCAACTATTGATGGAGTTGTGAGGAAGGCTCATGAACCAGGATCTGGCGGTCCCAGTCAAGGCCGCTGGGAAGTAGTTGGCCATTACGGCCTCGTTACCTCCGGTCGCAAGGATTGCGGTGGAGTAAATCTGGAGAAACTCAGCGGGATTAAAAGTCCCGTCAAATTTCTCTGGCAGATGAGGCCGAAAACTTTGTGGCCATCTGACCATGCGTAGGTGCATGGCCAGGGCAGAACAGCCTCCTCCTACTCCCTTGGGAGCAGGACTGTCTCGAGCCTCTCGCCTTTCGCGAGCATGCTCGATATGGACACGACCGTCCTGTTGATGGTAACGGCGATCAAGCTCCGCCCGGAGGTCATGAGTTGAAAGCCTGGTTATCGTATGAGTGCATCGCGCCCCGGAAGGTAGCGACGTAACTTGCTGTGATGCAGCACGCCTCCTATTTTGGGAAGCATGCGGACCAAGTCTGCCCGACACAGTCCGACACTTCGATGGGGCCTGCCCCAAAGGGGGAGGACCTTGGTTGCTGATGTGGTCGGCTGCTGCTGCAACCAGATGTTCCACGTCAGCCCTCCACTGCTCCATTGCACCCTGGGATGCACCTGGAGGTGGTGGACGTTGAAGGAGAGCATGCGCTGCATGGAGCGTGTGTTCAGGGTTGTTGTTATTCGCCGATGCGGTGACCGACGCCGATGCACCGTCGCGCTGCCCATCTTGACGTGCTGGTGCAGGCGGTGGCGGTGGAGGCATGACTCCTACTAGAGCCACGACACCTGCTGGTTGCTGCACGTTGGAGGGATTGCCCCCAGCGGGTTGAACGGCAGGGTTGCTGTTGGATGATCCAGCAGCTGAGTTCACCATACTTGAAATCTCGGGTGCCCCCCTTCCTGGCGTGCCAACTGTCGGTGTTTGGATCCGGCAGATCTCCCGACACTACCGTTGGTAGATCGAGGAGATGTAGTTCGGTAATGGGTGTGCAAAGATTCAAGAAGGTGAAAGACAAGTGGACACAAAGATTTACGTGGTTCGGGCCGCCTGAGCGTAATACCCTACTCCGCGGGGTGTGTTGGTGATGTATTAAGCGTATGAGTCTAGAAGAAGCTCCAGAAGAAGAAGCTCGTCTAGGTCAGGGAGTCCAGTAGTGGTCTGGAGCCGTCCCTTGTGTATCGCCGATCAGTCCTTTTATAGTACAAGGACTGGTCGTTACACCGTTAGCCTGGCTTGACATGTGGCCCCGACGGTTACACATGCTTGATACACAATTAATGAGGTTAATTACCCTTAATAGCCTGGTAACGGGCCTTAACAGTGTTGTTACCAGTATTAAGGGCCATCCGATTGTGTGTCATTAATATGGAATTAATGACACTTAATAGGTTCTTGAAGTCTTTGATTGCTCCTTGAAGGTCCGGAGCCGTTGGGGGGTCCACTAGTCTGATTGTTGAAGTTGAAGGTCTGGCGGTTCAGCCATGTGGCAGCTCTGGAGCTTACCGTCGTGGACGGGTAGGTCCGGTGCTGTTGGACACGTGTCATTACTGGAGCTTACCTCTGTCTGGGGTTAGGTCCGGGGGTGCCATACTGGTATTCCGTTCGGAGCTTCCCCATGAGTGGGCTATAGCTCTGGTCTTATGATACACGTGGCGGCCCTGGGACTAATCATGTCGGGGAAGCAGGTCCGATTACGCCTGACATGTAGGGCCTTCGGAGGTCTTCAAATCTGGTAGATGGAGTTTCCTTGTGATCTTTGCAATCCCAAGGGCTACCCGGTACGTAGGGTACCGACACATAAAGATGCAAAAATATAGAAGCCTAAAAAATATATATTAAAATACGATAAAACACATACAAGGATGATAGTATTACAACTCATCGTGTTGTAAACATATTCCAGTTGTGTTCGATAAGATCACGTTTTAGCGTGAGAGGTGTTGCTTTGTCTTTGAGCTGATGGTGAGTTTTAATAAAGACCAACCGTTCTGTCACACTTCCCAACAATGGATTCGCAAGCTGTTCAGGTTGACCCGTTACAGATATAAATTTTACACCCATTGAAAGTCCCCTCACTTCGCGCTCATCCTCGATGATCATGTCATGTAATATTATACATGTTATCATAATATCATGGAGATTGTCGCGGTTCCAACCATATGCCGGGCCTCGCACCACCCCCCACCTCGCTTGTAACACTCCGAACGCTCTTTCAATATCCTTCCTCTCACCTTCTTGTACCTTGTGAAGTGTTGTGACTTTTGATCGTATGGATGGCTGACATTTTTTACAAAGGCTGACCAGTTGGGATATATGCCATCAGCAAGAAAGTACTCCATGTCGTAGGTGTTACCGTTAACGGTAAATGTCACCTCGGGTCGATCACCGTCCAAGTAGGATGTGAACACAAGTGATCAATTCAACACATTGATATCATTGCAGCTACCTTGCAATCCAAAGTAAGCATGCTGTATCCATAGATCTTGTGTTACAACAGCCTCAAGGATCATGGACGCATGCTTACCACGTCCAGTGAACATGCCCTTCCATGCAGTTGGACACTTAATCCAAGTCCAATGCATACAATCAATACTGCCTAACATGCCTGAAAACCTGCGTCTCGCATTAGTGTTTAAGATTCTAGCAATATCCTGTGTATTTGGCTCATGTAGGTATGTTCTGCTATAAATCCTAATTATAGTCTTGCAAAACTGAATTAGAGCCTCACTCGAAGTGGTCTCCGCTATTCCGACCGCATCATCCAAAAAATCACCTGGACCCCTGCTGCTAGCATTTTGACACAAGCAACAACCTTTTGGAGAGTAGATAAACCAGGTTTACCCATTGCATCACACCGTTGTTGGAAGTATGGATTATGAGCTTCTACGTCATGAAGAATACGTTCAAACACATGTCGGCGCGTGCGAAACCTATGAATCATATTGCAAACTTAGATATGACAATATGAGTACACGTAACACAACCTTGTTGAAATAATTAAAGCATACCTTCTACAAAACATTTGTCCATGTAGACTGGATTTGGACCAAAGTAATCTCGTCGAATCTTTGCATCATATTCGACATGATCCCTTTTGCAGATTGTTTTTGCATCTGCACAACTCCTACGCCGGGAGCTCTCCTCATCCATGTTAGACATGTGCCATTGAGCAACCATGTCAAACTCTACATCGATTTCTCTCATGTTGCCGTCGGCTTCTTCTTGAGCTTGTTGGTGCCTCTGCCTATTTTTTTCATTGCTTTAAAGATCGAAGAAGCAAAACCAAAGAAGTTCATTGTGAAGCTATGCACTTCTTGTCTGAATTGGTGTTTGTGTGGTGCATAACTTCGTTTTCATGGTTCAGCCATTTTATAGGCCTCGGGCACCATACATAACAATCAAAAGCAAGTCACATCAAGAATATAACTTTATGTCAAGAAAAGAAACTTTATGTCAAAAAAACATAGAATCAAACTTTATGTCAAACAAACATTGAATCAAACTTTATGTCTCACAAAGCATAGAATAAAACTTTATGCCTGACAAACAAACTTTATGCCTCCTCGCTGTGGAAAACAACAAATGTCGGTACCCTGCATACGGGATACCCTCACACACAGGCTGAAAGTACCTAGGTATGTCCAGAGGCGCCACGTGTCCAGATGGTGTTGAACCTCGACCTTCCTCAAGTGCGGAATCCAACACTGCCATGTGGACCTCAAAGATGGGACCCGGCTCCTCCGGTGAGACGGGCTCCAAAGATGCCACGTGTTTGGGAGGGACCTCACCATACAAAAGTGGTGAGCTCTGGTGCAACCACGTGGCTCGAAGCACCAGACCAGATGCTTCCCGCAGAGAAGGGCTCCAGAGCTGCCACATGCCCCGAAGGGCCCCGAAGCTGCCACGTGCCTTGAAGAACCAGGCTTGGCCTCCCCGGCAGTGGCCAGCCCCGAAGCTGCCATGTGTCCCGCAACTCACCCTGGATGGCGGGGTGCGGAAACTAAGAGATAGTACACCCTGCCTAAGTCAAGAATTGAAGACAGACGCCTACCTTCGGCGGATAATGCAGAGCATGCCAACGGTCATTGACCACTACGCCGAATCACATCACAGTGAAGATGCCGCAGGCCTACCCCGCTCCGCCAAGTGGGTAGCTTGCAGCGACAAGACAGACGAACGGGACATCTCCTGACGCCAACAGAGACTACGCATGGGACACTGGTGACTGAGGCGGAAAGATGTCGAGTCTTCAAGCCATGGGCAGATGAAGCTTATGTGGGAAGCCATGGATATTTAGGATAAGATCGCCCCGGGGCCACTTGTCGGGCCTTGAATCCCACTTGTAAGGCATCTGACCTTGTTTATAAAAGGACCAGACCGCCACCGTTGCAAAGGATACCAAAACTACGCATTCACACACTACACACTAGCAATACAACCTTACTTTGGAGTAGGGTATTACGCTCTTGCGGCTCAAACCACGTAAAAACCACAGTCTCACCAATCTCATACGAGCAATCCCTCAATAGAGGACTAAACCCTGCCGATCAAGAACCTCTGTGGGCTGCTCTCATAGCAAGTCTGGAGGAAGTGTCGCAAGAACACTTCGACAACAACAATAGAACAAATGACATCAATAATTGCAGTTACAGGGAACTTAATGTTCACTTGCGACTGAAGCGACTCAACATAATCGCTTCCTTGCACTCTTTGAAGTAGTCTTGACTGTACTGATCCAGGGCCAGTCCTGAGCCAGTGTGCGAGGGGCGATCGCCCCGGGCTCTCGAGAACCAAGGGCCCCCATTTGGCTATATATACACCACATATAATTTTACTTCATGTTATGATTTTATAAATATTCTCTTACTACAAAAAAGTTTATTTAGAAAAATAGTTTTGCTAGACAGTCTACAATCCACTTGCGGCTTGCAGTAATCAAGTTATGTATAAAAAGTTCACCACTTGATCTATTTACGTCGGCAGTGCAAGTTACCTACACAAACACTTTTCATCTGACTCGTCACTTCCACTTCTCTCATAATAAACACGGCTACGTCCCTACTATTGCCGCCAGATCGTTCTAGGTGATGACGTTACAATTTTTGTTTGCTTCCTCTACTCATATCCAAATGTTCAAAAATAAGACACAATTGGTAAGGTATAGTAAAATCAAATTGATTTTATTTTAGCACTTCATCGATATTTTTCTTGTTTTGAGAATTGCTCTCTTTCAATTTGTATAAAATATCTTTATAAGTGCATTCTATAGTAGTTTATGTGCTATATGTATATTATTATTTAAATTGTCTTTACAAGGTGTTTTTTGTTGTAGATTGTGTGGTATACATATCAGTATATCGCTGCTACCAATGATATTTTTTTGACATCAAGATTATTATATATAATTTAAAAAATCTTATTTCTTTATATATTTTTATAAAAAATAAGATTTTTATACTTTAGATATGTACATAATAATTTTTATTTTATGATAAAGGGGTCTCTGTTTTAGTTTCGCCACGGGATCCCAAAATCTTAGGACCGGCCCTGACTCATCAAGGTTACTCAAGTCCATGGACATAATACGATCGTCCTCCTCTATTTTCTTTGCATTAATTTGCTTCTTTTGCAGCTGCAGTTTTTCCCTCTCCAAATCACCATGTAGTATCCTCATCTGCTCTTCATTGTATGCACTTCTCTACTGCCATTTGTTCCTTGCCTCAGCATCCTTCTCCCAATGGTCCAGCCTCTTCAAATTCAGATAATGAAATTGTCCTGCAACAGATGAATTACAGAAATTGTGAATGACAATATTTTTATGTACTCATCTTTTGCCTGGTGAAACATTAGTTTAAACTACTCATCAAGCCCATACCAGTAGCCCAGTACTACAACAAATACATGACTTCCATATCACTTGAACCAGAAAATCTATTGCAAATCATCCTAGATTTACAATACTATGTCATAACACAGTACCAGCATTTCATGCAATTATTCTTTTGTGAAATCATCATTTAACAGAACAAAGGATACATATGGCAAAAAGACTCAGTATTTCACAGAATCTTAACTTCCCACCTATAAACTCATACCTGCAAATTCTGAAGATTCAGTATGTGTGCTGCCGCTTTTCTTTCGGGCTGCCTTCGAGGAATCCCTCCCAAGGGGCCTTTTCATCCCTTTTGAAGGTGACTGGGCTGAGTACCTTCATCAACCGTGTTGGAATCAATGTTCACCTACAAAAAAATGTAGTTACTCACTGCAGGAATCACGACAATAGACGACAACCAAAGTAATAGACGACGAGGCCGTCGTCTTTAAAATAATTGACGACAGTTAAATCTAACCGTCGTCAATTAGCCCTTAATTATAGACGATGTAACAGATACACTGTCATCTATAAGGTATATTATAGACAACGATCCAGCCCACCACCGTCGATAAGCTTCTCTCGGTGCCACGTGAACGGAGTCCCGTATTGATGACAGCTAAATTTTACCATCATCAAGTAAGTTATAGACGATGGTAACTGTCGTCAATAAAGTTATAGATGACAAAAAAATGTGGACGGCCGAAAACCGTCGTCTATAAGCGTGTACCGTCGTCTATAAGCTATAGACGACGGTTTTGGCCTTACAGACGACGGTTTATGTCCGTCGTCTATTATCGCGATTCTTGTAGTGACTTCAACAGAAATCACAGATAAATTGTAATGCATAAATAAAATACCCTAGATTATACAAAGTGTTACATGTTCTGATCCGTAGAGGGGTTCATCTAGGTCAATGTATTTCGGATCTGCCCATATTGGTTCATCTTTTATTATCATCCAACAATGCATGAGTTGGAAAGGCCCCGTCTCATACTTTGCATACTTAGATAGTGCACGCGTAGCCTACAGACATATATGCATAAACACTGTCACATAAATGTATAAAAGACTAGTTATAGTAGAACACAATTTCTTACCGTGTCGGCATCCGTGGTACCACTACGTTTCTTTCTCACCTCCGCGGAGTAATAGCCTACAAACATTCCAACCTCTTTCCTTATGTGGTCCCAACGGCTTCCAATGGAGCGGACGGTTCGATCCGGGTAGGTACCCTTATTAGCCGTGTATTGCTACCACACTCTTGTCTAGAAACTTTGGGACCTCTGTCCAGTGTTTATGACAGCATCACAACTAATTTGGATATAGGAGTTCACAAACAAAACATCCTCATTAGGGTGGAAGTTTGAGTTCTTCACCCTAATTGGCACAGCCTTGGCCTTGCCTTTGCCCTTTCTCACTGCAGCAAGGTTTGAAGGTCCGTTATCTTGATTTGCTGCATGATCATATTGGCCATACATAGGGACCTCTTCCATAGGGTGGGACTGATAAAAAGCCCCCATCAAATCATGCACAACAGGGTTGTTATTATAAGGGTCGGTAAGATCCATCCTATGGAAAATATGGAACATGAGTCTTACATTTGTTGGTGATATGCTCAAGAGTTAATCATAATAATTCGGGTTAAGGCCTGTTGGATATTTGATCCATAAGTAACTAGGGTACTAATGGTTCTGCAACCTAAAAGCCCATTAGTACGCCTATAAATACGAGAGGTAGTGTTAGGGGCTAATTACTCCACCATGTGATAGCCCTAGCCGCCACCCCTGGAAGGCCTCACGCCGAGACCTTTGCCGCTCACGCGGTGCTAGTACACCAGCGCACGATGTTCCTCTTTGTACATGTGGACTCCGTAGAGGTGTTGTTGCTACTGCTGTACCGATCAGCTACGACGAACGTGTTCGTCTACCTACTGTTGTGATGAGGGCGAAGAGGAGACGAACGAGATCGTCTACTTCTATTACAACGATGTGCGTCTACATTCCGTTGCGTTGCGCGTCTAGTGGTAACAATCTATGATCTTTGTACTCACATGTTTCCTGGGTGATGCGGTAGAATTGCTAGAGTAGCGTACCACTGATTTCCCAATAGTGGTATCAGAGCCGACTTGCGTAGTTTTTGGTCTGGATCTTGCTAGTAGATGGGATCTACTATAAACATGTTCATACGATGCATTTTTTTGCATGATTTTTGGGGTTTGGAATTGGTTAGAGTAGATTGCGATCGTATATGACAAAAGGGTCAGTTCGTGCTCCTTCTCTGTTGTGTGTGCAATATGTCCCTACCAGCTGAAATTACCATCGAGACTAATCGCGTACATAGCTAACAGATTGAGCCAACAAACCACGGTCATGAGTCGCGATCTACTCATGAATAGCTTGTCACATTAAAAATTGAGGCATTTTGAATGGCTCGGATTCAGGTTGATTTTATCTAAAAGGCTAATTGGATTAAGCCAAAGTACATATATTGACAAGATACTGAATTGGTTCAATATGAAAGATTCCAAGTAAGGTTTCTTGCCAATGTCACATGGCATTACTCTAAGCAAGAATCATTGTCCTTTGACACCTGATGAGCAAAAGAGGATGAGAGTGATTCCTTATGCTTCGACTATTGGATCCATCATGTAAGCCATGTTATCTACACGCCCAGATGTATCCTATGCTCTAAGCATTACGAGCCCATATCAATAAGATTATGGTGAGGCTCATTGGACCATTGTTAAAAACATCCTTAAGTACTTGAGAAGAACTAAGGATGCATTCTTAGTGTTTGGAGGTGAATAAGATCTCGTTGTAAAAGGTTACACCAATGCCAGCTTCCAAACTGATAAGGATGATTCTAGATCGCAATCCGATTTCGTATTATGCCTCAATGGAGGGGCAGTGAGCTGGAAAAGTTTCAAGCAAGATACAATAGAGGATTCAACGACGGAGGTAGAGTATATTACAACTTCTGAAGTTGCAAAGGAAACTGTTTCGATCAGAAAATTTGTTTCTGAGTTGGGTGTTGTTCCTAGCGCGTCCAGTTCTGTGGATCTCTATTGTGACAATAGTGGAGCCATCGCACATGCAAAGGAGACTAGATCACACAAATGGTCCAAACATATACTACGACGCTATCACCTCATTCGAGAGATCATCGAACGAGGTGATGTGAAGATATGCAAGGTGCGCATGGATTTGAATGTTGCATATCCATTAACAAAACCTCTTCCACAATCAAAGCATGAGGCACACATGAGATCTATGGGTATTAGATACTTACATCAGTGATCATAATGTGTAGTGGGAGACTTGTGTCATAGCTCTGTTTATGTACTATTAAATAAATTATTATATGAGTAATCATTATTCACATTGATCATCAAGTATGTGACATGTTCGTGAAATTCTTTGTTAATAGTAATGTTACTCTGAATGATCCCTAGTCTATATCATTATATAAGATAATGATGTCACACAGACTAGCACATGTATTAATTGATGATCACCTTTCATGGATCATAGATATGGAGATATCAAATTAATAATGTGAACACATGTTAGTGAACATGGTGTTGGATTGACCCACTCCGAAACACTACTGGGATTGTTATTTCCATATGTGCCATCAGTTGGTCTTGAGTGATACACCTGCTAGATCTTTAGACCTAAGATCGCCATTGTTTCTCACTGTGTGTAGTTGTGTACTTTGAGACTACCAAATGCTACTCCATAGCTGGGTAGTCATAAAAGTAGTCTTCAGGTCCATAATAAAACATAGAATGGGATGTGCGCGGATCAAGATGGAATTTGCCCCTCCTTAATAACAGGAGAGATATCTCTGGGCCCCTCGAGATAGTGGGATTCGAAAGTGCATGGTCATGCCAAGGTGATTAAAGGTCAATCGCAATGACTAAAAGTTAGTCATGGAATAAATCCACTATTTGATCGAGTGAATGGTCGATCTATCACAAGAATGGCATGCATGTCGCCATGAGCTTGACTGGTATCATGAGGCAAAGGGATTAGCATGCTGAATATATCTAGGTTCGGCCAATATGATCTTTATGTACATTCGGGAGTCAGTACGTCCTGCTAGGTACCTCTACTGACTTGTGGTTGGAAACGATTTCCATTCACAACCGGCTGCACATGAACCTAACGGGTCACACACTTAAGGGGTTGTAATATTGAAAATCTTCGCTAGATGACTGTCTCTAGTGCAAGTGGGAGATTGTTGGTGATATGCCCAAGAGGCAGTCATAACAATTTGGATTAAGGCCTGTTGGATATTTGATCCATAAGTAACTATGGTACTAATGGGTCTGCGACCTAAAAGCCCATTAGTACGCCTATAAATACGAGGGGTAGGGTTGGGGGCTAATTACTCCACCATGTGACAGCCCTAGCCGCCACCCCTCGAAGGCCTCACGCCGAGACCTTTGCAGCGCGTGCGGTGCTGGCACACTGGCGCACGACGTTCCTCTTCGTACGTGTGGACTCTGTGGAGGTGTTGTTGCTATTGCTGCACCGATCGGATACAACGAATGTGTTCGTCTACCTACTGCTGTGACGAGGACGAAGAGGAGATGAACGAGATCATCTACTTCTCCTACACCGACGCGCTTCTACGTTCCGCTGCGGTGCGCGTCTAGCGGTAATGATCTATGACCTCTGTACTCATATGTTTCCTGGGTGATGCGGTAGAATTGCTAGAGTAGCGTACCGCCGATTTCCAACAACATTAATACAAGGAACTGCAGTACTGCAGTTCATGAGGTTCCTACATAAGGAAGCAAAACATGCTTCAGAGTAGATAGAGCACAATGCCTACTGTAGTACATGACATGACACAATCTAATACATAACTTAATTAGGCCATACAACATGGACTTCCAAAACAAGACTTGAAACTCTAAGGGATGTCGGACTGTTCCGAAGATGCGTTGTAGTAAAACGAACTTTCTGAGAAAGTGAATGTGGCCTAGAGGGGGGTGAATAGGCCTTTTTGAATTTTGTTGCAACCTGCAACACTTAACAACCAGATCAAAACTCGAGATATCAGACTAGTACGGTAAAGTGCGGACTAGTCTGGTGTGCACCGACTAGGCTAATCAAGTTTAATCGATTAATTTGATTCTAGGATGTATGCAGCGGAAATATACATGTAATTGAAGTGTTACACGATTATGAACTAGGGTATACCACAAGTCAATCTTATATTTGATGTTTCAACGTAAAGTAAGTAAGATTGATTGAAACCCTAGATTTATATGATGAATAAGAACGATGAACACAAAGCAAGAACACAAGCAATTTATCCCGTGGTTCGGTTCCCACAGAGGCAACCTACATCCACGTTGAGGAGTCCACAAAAGGACCGGGTCTTCTCCAACCCTACCCTCGTCGGATCGCTACTAAGGCCAATCCTCTTCTCTTATCACAAAGGGTAAATAACCAAATTCAAGGGGTCTTCTCACACGTTGAGGGCTCCCCTAGATTACAATGAAAACTCCACCAAGAACACACTCAAAAGATTACAATGAAAATCATGGGAATGTGTTAGGGAATCAAACCAAGAGCTCAATGAGTGATGAATCGTGTCTCTCCAATGTTCCAAAGTGTATCCTCAAGGGATTGATCTTTGTGGCTTTTGATTTCGTGGAGAGATGTGTTTTTTAGGCTCTTGGGAGGTGTGACGGTGTAGGGGGTCGGGAGAGATTAAAGTTGGGCCGCGTATACCTATTTATATGGGGTTTCTAAAAGTGACCGTTAGGGTTTAGGAAGATCGGACTAATCCGTGGTGGACACCGGACTAGTTCAGTGTGCTGTGTGTAGCAAACCCTAAGTGTCCCGAAATGTCGGACTAGTCCGACTAGGAGCGGACTTGTCCGATTTTGCTTCTGGAAATCTTCGGACTAGTCCGATAATCATCGGACTTGTCTGGATCAGTGAAACCCTAGGTGAATTGGGTGACAAGTCCGCACTTGGAGGACTTGTCCGATTTAGGTCAGAGGGTTTTCGGACTAGTCCGTGCCAATATCGGACTTGTCCGATTTACATCAGAACGATATCGGACTAGTCCGTTGTGTGATCGGACTTGGCCGATTTTGTGCAGCTTGTGAAGTGTTTTGGGGACTAGTCCGCACTGGGGAGGACTAGTCCAATTCTAGTCAGAGAGATATCGAACTAGTCCGATGTCAATCGGACTAGTCTGATCCTGTATAAACTTGTGCAATGTGTGTGTTTATTTGTGTTTGAGCTCTTGGGGTGGTTTCCTTAACACACTCCACACACAATGATCTATACACTTGTTCCTTGAGATCTTCTCTACATTGCTTCTCATTGTCCCTTCTTTTTGGCACTTTGCTTATTTTCACATTCAAACCTGTGCTCATCTCAACAAAGTAGTTAGGATCTCATTTGCTTGTCAAAAATCATCCAAAATCCACAAGGGATTCCTAGATGCACTTTCAATCTCCCCCTTTTTGGTGATTGATGACAACCAATTGAGATTTCACAAAATATGATAAAAGTTGAGATTTTCATAAAGTGTGCATGATGAGGACATCACAACAGCAGAGACGCGCATTGAACTGCAAGGACCAATCACAAGAGCACGGGCACGGTTATTAAATCAGCAGGTGAATTCGTTCTTAACTTCTTTTGCATGTGAGTTTGAAAATAGATTGCTATGTGATGATTTAATTGTTATTAGGAATAATGGAAAAGATCAACAAGTGAAGGAAGGAGGCCTTGGGAGCGTGGAGAACCACCTGGGACGTCCACAAGTAGATGGAAACAGTTTACAACTCGGACTCGAGTTCAACTCGGAGTCCAGGAGCAGTCCACCTTAAAACAGACGCCCAGGAGGCATACGGACTCCGTTTTCGACGTTCTACATATGCACGGAAAGAGGAGAAGATAAGTTTTCCAATGGTTCTGGTCCCATCTCAAAATTCCTCCGGGGTCATTGGGAATCGTCAAAACAATTCGAGTCCAGATTTCTGTCCGGTGCTGCGCCACCGAATCGGGCCTTTGGGCCTTGTATCCTGTAAGAGTCCATTAGGGACGCGTCTAATCATGTTTTGGTCGAACCCTAGACTATAAATACTGCAGCCTCCGGTCATATTCGGTGGGTTTTGCTTAGATCAATAATATCGCCGTTCTACGGTTTGTGAGACCCCAATTTCGCGATTTCCGATCGTGTCTTCTACGTTCTTGCTCGTGTTCTCGATTGCACTTGCAGGGATTAGCCTTCTTGGCGAGGTCAAGCGTGTGCAGCACGGTTGATAACCAACGTAGCCGTGGTGTAGTGATTGCAGGGGTACTCGAACCGCTCGAGTGCCGCGGATCATCAACGTCGAGTTCTCCACCCCAATCGACATACCTTTCGGAAGATCGGGCCTAAACCTACTCATCAATTGGTATCAGATTTCCAGGTTGCCCGTGAGGTATCTTTGTTTTCCTTCCTTCCATTAGATCGATTTTGTTTCGTACCTAGAGTCCACAAAAAAGCCACAAAAAAAATTAGATCGTTTTTACCGCTTCCCAGACTATAGTGCCTGCAGTTTCGTTTTTCAGTTTGCATTGTTGAGTTTGCATTCGTGTGGTTGAGTCTTGTTGCTAGTTTAGCTTTGTGTTTTTTTATCCTAGTTATCGTGTTTCGTCCTTGTTTTCTTGCTATTCGACACCTATTCCACAATCCCTAAATAACAAACCGATCCGCCACGTTCATCGGTTTGCCCTAGCTAGCCGCCTTGCGTGAACTCCCGCATCGCCAGCCCTAGATTAGGTGACAAATCTTTGTGCCATTCATCCTTGAATCATCACACACCACCCCATTAGTTACTGTGCAAATTCCCGATCGTTTTCGTATCCGTTTGCGAGTTCTGTTCTCAAACCGAGTTGGAATCAACATCCAAAAAAAACGTAACTTGGACAGCCTACCTTAAAACGGCCATAACTTTCGCATACGAACTCGAAATCGGGCGAATTTTTTTTTCAAATTCATCTACGCGAAATTTCGCCTCTGATTTTCTGCAGCGTAGCCGCGTTCGGCGAAATTAGATTGCCCAAATTCCCCTCGGAAGATAGGCTATCCGGCCTCCAAAGTTTCAGCACGAATTTTAAAGAACCTTCTTGATTTTCTATAGGCCGCATATTACATCCAATTGAGCTGCAAATTTGTGTGCTTCCTATATTTGTGCTACTGAGTAAAGAAAAAATATCAAAAAAATATTACAAAAAAGAAAAAAATAGTGAAGAGCACGCATATTAAAGCAATTGGCCTATACCACTTGGTGCTGTTTGTTTGGTTATATCATTCTGTCTTTCTTTTGCCTTGATACTTCCTTGTGTTGTGCTAGGCTCTAGGGCACTCAGTTGACCAGCAACAGTTTCCTACATTGAATACTTATTCAACTTTGTTTAGCTGTTAACGATTTTCTGCTTATTAGCCACCATATTGTGCCATCCAAGCTCCACCTTTCTCTTGAGCATAACAGGTATCTTTGCAATCACCCCACGCTTCATTGGTTCATCTCACCGTCCACACCACCTGCTGTGTCGGTAAGAACACTTGTAAGAGCGTGGTAAGACGCTTTAGCGAGAGAGATTGTTTTCTTCCACCTTCCACATTGTCACTATAGTTGATAGGGATAACATTTTTTTTGTTGTCTTTTGTTTCCTACTAACAATGGCAGGAGAAGAAAATAATGATGAATGTGTTCAACATGTTGAGTTACGTGATATGTTCGCCAAATACAACGCATCAACGGAGGAGTCATTGGCGAACTTGACTCGCAAACTGGATGACCTTGCTCTTCGGATGAATACTTTTGAGGCTCGGTTGCCTCTCGCTGGAAGACAAGAAGACAATGCTTATGATGAACTGGAAGATCACAGTAATCAGCCAAGACTGCCACTTTATCGTCGAGGTATGGGAGGTAATAATCATAACAATTATAACCGCCCTCCTGATGATCCTTTTGCTAAAGTGAAATTTACTATACCCTCTTTTTCTGGTGCTTATGATGCTGAGGCTTATCTTGATTGGGAGATGACAGTAGAGCAAAAATTTAATTCCCATCTTGTTCCTAAACAACATAGAGTTCGTCAAGCCACTAGTGAGTTTGAGGACTTTGCTATCATATGGTGGAATGAACTTGTTAAAACTAGAACTGATCCTCCAACATGGGATAGATTAAAGGAAGCTATGCGTGTTCGATTTGTTCCTCCATCTTTTCAGCGGGACCTTCGCAAAAAATTGCAGCGTTTAGACCAAGGTAACATGTCCGTAGAGGAGTATTATCAAGAGTTACAAAAGGGTATGCTGCGTTGTGGGGTAGTAGAGGACATGGATGATAAAATAGCTCGTTTTTATGGGGGGTTGAGGCGTGAAATTCAGGACATTGTTGATTACAAAGAATATGATACTGTTAACAGATTGTTTCAGCTTGCTATGTTGGCAGAAAAAGAATTGCAGGGCCGACAACAACAGCAACAACGCATGAGGAGAAACTTCACGCCGCGTGCAGCAACTACACCATCCAAAACAGCACCATCTTCGGCCCCCCGTGCAGCGACTACACCACCCAATGGCGGCCAACGAACTATACCTGCTGCTCCACCTTCTCGCGTGCCGGAAGGCAGCAAGGCGACATCATTCAAGCCTTCGTCGTCCACTCCTTCTACGGGTCGTACTTCTGACATTAAGTGTCACCGCTACCAGGGACTTGGTCATATGATGAGAGATTGCCCGAGCAAACGAGCATACATAGCACGCGACGATGGCGGGTATGATAGTACTTCGGATGTTGAAGATGAATATTCTCTTGCTACTGACTTTACAGATCCAAATGACGAACACACCGAGAAGAGGTACTTGGTACAGCGGCGACGGAGAACTATAGGAGCATCATTGTGCAGCGTGCCTTGAGCTCCAAAGTGGAGACCGACGACAAGCTACAACGACACAACCTCTTCCACATGTTTCTCGTCATCAAGGACTGTCGTGTACACACTATAATTGATGGAGGTAGCTGCAATAACTTGGTAAACACGGACGTCGTCAAGAAACTCGGTTTGACAACAAGAGCACACCCTCATCCGTACCACATTCAATGGTTCAACAACAGCGGTAAGGTTCGGGTAACACAAACAGCGATAATCCATTTTTCAATTGGTTCATACCATGATTTTGCTGATTTTGATGTTGTTCCTATGGATGCTTGTTCTCTTTTATTGGGTCGTCATTGGGAATTTGATACAGATGCTATTCATTATGGTAGAACCAATAAATATACTCTCATGCATAAGGGAAAGAAAATCACTTTGCTCCCCATGACTCCTGCTGAAATTGTGCTTTTTGAGAAGAGTAAAATTCGTGAGGGCAAAGCAACTAAATTAGAATATGAAAAACAGCAAGTTATTAAGTTAAAATCACCATCATTGCTCGCAACTAAATCTGAACTTGCTGATTTATTCGATGCTAAGGGGATGTGCTATGCTTTAGTTTGCAAAGAAGCCATGTTTTCACTTCATGAATTGTCTATTGCATTGCCCCCTGCTGTTGCTAACCTTTTGCAGGAGTTTGAGGATGTGTTTCCCTCCGAGATACCCCCTGGTTTACCACTGATGAGAGGCATTGAACACAAGATCGATTTGATTCTAGGAGCAAGTTTGCCAAATCGTGCAGCATACAGGGCAAATCCACAAGAAACTAAGGAAATTCAGCGACAAGTCCAAGATCTTTTGGACCGCGGGTACATTCGTGAAAGCCTTAGCCCTTGTTCTGTTCCTGTTCTTTTGGTTCCTAAGAAAGATGGTAGTTGGCGCATGTGTGTTGATTGTCGAGCGATTAATAACATCACCATTCGATATCGTTATCCTATTCCTCGATTAGATGACATGCTTGATGAATTGAGTGGTGCTATCATCTTCACAAAAATTGACTTGCGTAGTGGTTACCACCAAATTAGAATGGCACTAGGAGATGAATGGAAAACTGCATTTAAAACCAAGTTTGGACTTTATGAGTGGTTAGTCATGCCTTTTGGTTTAACTAATGCACCCAGCACCTTTATGCGATTAATGAACGAGGTTTTACGTGCTTTCATTGGACAATTTGTGGTGGTTTACTTTGATGATATCCTCATTTACAGCAAGTCATATGATGAACATCTTGATCATTTACGTGCTGTTTTTACTGTTTTGAGAGATGCACGTTTGTTTGGTAACCTCGAAAAGTGCGTTTTTGCACCAATCGAGTCTCGTTTCTTGGCTATGTCGTTTACTCGCAGGGAATTGAGATGGATGAGGCAAAAATTGAAGCAATCACCAGCTGGCCAGCCCCAACTACCGTCACACAGGTTCGTAGTTTTCTTGGTCTTGCAGGATTTTATCGGCGCTTTGTGCGGGATTTCAGCACCATTGCAGCACCTCTACATGAGCTAAGGAAGAAGGGAGTTCCATTTCGATGGGGCGAACAGCAGCAACAAGCTTTTGATGCTCTCAAATCGAAGCTTACACAAGCACCATTACTACAACTTCCTGATTTTGACAAGACCTTTGAGCTAGAATGCGATGCAAGCGGCATTGGTATTGGAGGCGTTCTCATACAAGGAGGTAAACCCGTTGCTTTCTTTAGTGAAAAACTTCATGGTCCTTCTCTGAATTATTCCACTTATGATAAGGAATTGTATGCCTTAGTCCGTGTATTACAAACTTGGCAACATTATCTTTGGTCTAAGGAGTTTGTCATACATTCCGATCATGAACCATTGAAGTATCTTAAGTGTCAAACCAATCTGAATAAACGACATGCTAAATGGATTGAGTTCATAGAGTCGTTTCCATACATCATTAAGCATAAGAAAGGGAAGGAAAATATCATTGCCGATGCATTATCTAGGCGTTATACCATGCTGTCCCAACTTGATCATAAAATATTTGGTTTGGAAACAATTAAAGCATTATATCCTACTGATTTGGACTTCAAAGATGCTTTTGAAAATTGTAGAGAAGGAAGAACTTGGAATAAATATGTGCTGCGAGAGGGTCTCCTCTATCGTGCTAACAAGCTATGCGTTCCAGCTAGCTCCGTTCGTCTATTGCTTTTACAGGAAGCACATGGAGGAGGTTTGATGGGACATTTTGGAGTGAAGAAAACTGAAGACGTGATGTCCACACACTTCTTTTGGCCAAAGATGAGGCGTGATGTCGAGCGCTACATGTCACGATGCACTACTTGCAACAAAGCTAAGTCTCGCCTTAACCCACATGGTCTTTATATGCCTCTTCCTGTTCCTAGTGTACCTTGGGAGGATATTTCTATGGACTTTGTTTTGGGATTGCCTAGGACTAAGAGGGGGAGGGATAGTATTTTTGTAGTTGTTGATCGTTTTTCCAAAATGGCACACTTTATACCTTGTCATAAGAATGATAATGCCTCACATATTGCTGATTTATTTATGATGGAAATTGTTCGTTTACATGGTGTGCCAAATAACATTGTTTCTGATCGTGATGCAAAATTTTTAAGTCATTTTTGGAGAACTTTGTGGTATAAATTGGGAACCAAGTTGCTGTTTTCAACTACATGTCACCCACAAACGGATGGACAGACCGAGGTAGTTAATCGTACTTTATCCACTATGTTACGGGCTGTCTTGAAAACAAATTTGAAGTTGTGGGAGGAGTGTTTACCACATATAGAATTTGCTTACAACAGATCCGTTCACTCCACGACAAAGGTAAGTCCATTCCAGGTAGTGTATGGTTTCAATCCCCGTGCTCCTATTGATTTACTACCTTTGCCTCCTTCTGAAACTATAAATTTGGATGCTACACAACGATCTGAATTCATTCTTAAGATGCATGAAACTACAAAGAAAAATATTGAAATGATGAATGAGAAGTATAGGATTGCAGGTAGTAAAGGTAGAAAAGAAGTAAAACTTGAACCGGGCGATTTGGTGTGGTTACATTTGAGAAAAGAGCGATTTCCCGACTTGAGAAAATCTAAACTTATGCCACGAGCTGCTGGTCCTTTTAAGATCGTTGAAAAGATTAATGATAATGCATATAAGCTTGAATTGCCTCCTGATTTTGGGGTTAGTCCTACATTTAACATTTCAGATTTGCGACCGTACTTGGGAGAAGATGAACTTGAGTCGAGGACGACTCCAATTCAAGAGGGGGGGGGGGATGATGAGGACATCACAACAGCAGAGACGTGCATTGAACTGCAAGGACCAATCACAAGAGCACGGGCACGGTTATTAAATCAGCAGGTGAATTCGTTCTTAACTTCTTTTGCATGTGAGTTTGAGAATAGATTGCTATGTGATGATTTAATTGTTATTAGGAATAATGGAAAAGATCAACAAGTGAAGGAAGGAGGCCTTGGGAGCGTGGAGAACCACCTGGGACGTCCACAAGTAGATGGAAACAGTTTACAACTCGGACTCGAGTTCAACTCGGAGTCCAGGAGCAGTCCACCTTAAAACAGACGCCCAGGAGGCATACGGACTCCGTTCTCGACGTTCTACATATGAACGGAAAGAGGAGAAGATAAAATTTCCAATGGTTCTGGTCCCACCTCAAAATTCCTCCGGAGTAATTGGGAATCGTCGAAACAAGTCGAGTCCAGATTTCTGTCCGGTGCTGCGCCACCGAATCGGGCCTTTCGGCCTTGTATCCTGTAAGAGTCCATTAGGGACGCATCTAATCATGTTTTGGTCGAACCCTAGCCTATAAATACTGCAGCCGCCGGTCATATTTGGTGAGTTTTGCTTAGATCAATAATATCGCCATTCTACGGTTTGTGAGACCCCAATTTCGCGATTTCCGATCGTGTCTTCTACGTTCTTGCTCGTGTTCTTGATTGCACTTGCAGGGTTTAGCCTTCTTGGCGAGGTCAAGCGTGTGCAGCACGGTTGATAACCAACAGAGCCGTGGTGTAGTGATTGCAGGGGTACTCGAACCGCTCGAGTGCCGCGGATCATCAACGTCGAGTTCTCCACCCCAATCGACATACCTTTCAGAAGATCGGGCCTAAACCTACTCATCAGTGCACATATGAGTTTAAAATAAATCAAGCAATGAAAACATAGCCCATATGTGCATTCTTTATGGTGGGATGCATAACTAAGTGCATTGAAACAATAATCATGAAGAGAATGACATAATTGACATTAACATACCAACAACAAGCATATATGTCATTCTAGGAGCAAAATCACAGATTTCATCAATAACTTGACAAGTAGATCAAAAAATTGCATCACTAGACCATAATTATCATAAGAGCATAGTAAAAGTTTTACAACCCGCAAATAGACAAAAAGCACAAAGGAAGCTCTCTCCTCGCATCCTACAGCATAAGACCTAAGATCTAAGACTTCCCCTCAATCTCCCCCCTTTGGCATCAAGACACCAAAAAGAAGGAGAGGAGGGACCTAAAGTCTTCACGGTTCGCTGTCGGTCCTCTCATCGTCTTCATCTTCATCTTCGGGCTGATGAGGAGGAGGAGGAGGAGGTACGGAGCCACTCGAGCCCCCAATGCCAAAATAGGCAAGCTCAGAGGGAGTCAAGGGCCCGAGCTCGGTGTAATCGGAATCAGAATCTTCAGAGATAACTGGAGATCCAATGGGCTCGATCTCCAGTTTTTGACAAATTTTCTTCACATTAGCCTTGACATACTTCATGTCTTCCTTTCTTCTCTTGTTAAGCTTGTGGGCCTTCACCTTGACCTTTCTGCATGAAGCAAAGATAGCAGCCAAGTATTTGAAGATGCCACTTGCAGATCCTTTTTGAGGAGTTGCCCTAGTGGCAGGGGCAGCCCTGGCATCTTCACTTCCTCTTGCCAGAGCCGTAGGACTATAGGTCGGAGAAGGAGCAACCCGAATGCTTGGCTTCTGAGGCATCTGGGGCCTCAAAGGTAGGTGCTCCACATCTTTGACAAACTCTATGGCGGTGACTTTCTCAATCATGAACATAAGATACGAAGCATAGCCACATGACATGTTGGGTGTGCAAGAGATGTTGACCATATCGTTCCAGATATAGTCAGCCACATCAAACTTGCGGTCCTTACTTATGACCCTCATCAAGGTCCAGAGATAGCCCTGCACACTCCCAGCATCCCCATCCTTGGGGGCAATTGTCTTCCTCAAGACTCTGTTCAAGACCACAAAGAAAGGCTTCATGTTCTTTGTGGAGGGAGGGTTGAACCTGGAGTTGGGCTCATAGAGGAATTTCATCTTATCCTTCTCAATGACACCTATGTTGTGGATGACCAAGTTGTCATGGCTTGAGGTGTCAAGGTGTAGCAGGCTTGCAAAGTCTTCATAAGATATACTGTACTTGGATCCGAGAGTCATCCAAGTAACACTCTCTTCATCATCACTTCAGAAATGGCAAGTCGCAAAGAATTGCGCGATGACCTCATCATTTCAATTGTTCCTGAAGGCGAAGAGATCCTTCATGCCATGCCTCTCTACTGCCTCCACCACTTCAACAAACGGTGAGCAGCCCTTCTTCTCAAAATGTGCCCAATCAATCCATTGGCTGCGCACTACAGGTGTCTTCATGGGGAGGTACACAGACTTGTAGAAATCTACATGGAAATTGCTCCAAAATCTGCCATCGACAGCTTGCTTCGGACGGCTGTAGCAATCAACATTGCGGAACTTAGCCGCTAAGTCACTGCCCTTCCCATTGAACCTTTCTTCGGTGCTGACGTCTTTAGTGGGCCAATCGAGCCCATCGCGATCCCCTTGCCTTTTCCTTTTGCTAGGCGAGCACTTGCCGAGCTAGGGCCACCACTAGCGGAAGCCCTGGAAGCAGGCACCTTCCGTCAAGCCACCCTCTTTTGTGACTGAGGAGGAGAGGGGGCTAGCTCGGAAGGTTGCTTCTTGCTTTGGTCCGTCGAGTACCGAAGCGGGCTTCTTGTTCCATTTCAGCTTCGAAGTCGGAAACTTTGTCGTGAGAGTTCGACATGCCTGAGAATGGATTATGCAAGGTATGGGTGAGAAAGAATGACAAGGAATTGCATTGAAGAATTGAAAGGTTGGGTTTTGAGTTCAGAAAAATCGGACAAGTAAGGTGTACAGACACGGACTAGTTCTAGTGATCGGACTTGTCCATGTATGAACCAGACTAGTCCGGTATTCATCCTTAAAAACCTAAGCAACGAGACAAATGGTGATTCCTAATGCACAACTAGCTTAGCATCAATGTACTACATCAAGGAAGCATGTATATAGTGAGAGATGCTAGGCTATTCGATCAACAATGAAGAAAATAGAGATTTCTAGGGATGGGGGGAAAATACCGAAGAAATCGCTTGAATCTTCGAAGAGGAGGATGTTGAAGGCCGGACAAGTCCGCGAACTTCAATCCTCGAGCGAAGAAGCTTGATTTCCAACCAAACTTGGAGCGTTTGAATGGAGGAGATGCAAAATCGCCTTGGGGAGCTCGAGCATGGAAAGAGAAAGCTTGAGGCAAGTGTGGGGGTGAGGAAATTAGGGTTTGGCGGCGGCTAGGGTTATGGACACGAAAAATCGGACAAGTATGAAAATGATCGGACTAGTCCAAACTTTTCCAGAGACTATATCGGACTAGTCTGTGGTCTACCGAACTAGTTCGGCCTAACGAGCGCTCTGCGGACTAGTCTGCATGGGCGGACTAGTCCGGGTAACCACGGAATAGTCCATGGTCACCAGGAAAGAACTTCTTAGCCCATTCATATATATTTGAAGGTACATACTTAGAAAATAGGGAGGCAAATCAAATCAAATAATCTTGATGAATATGATCAGTAAGCATACAACAATCAAGCAATGACCATAATTCACCAAGACCTAGTAATTGACATAGTTTTTCGGAGAAAATTGAGAGAGATGATTTTCACAATCCAATCAACATATTTTGAAGAATTCATATAGGTATGCAAATTGTCAAGCCACATTCCGAGCATCAAGGATATTTAGTTCATTTTGAAGCTCGCAAAAGCGTTTTTCATCAAGTGGCTTGGTGAATATGTCGGCTAATTGCTTTTCGGTGTTGACATGGGAAATGGCTATATCTCCTTTCATGGAGTGATCTCTCAAGGAGTGATGCCGGATGTCTATCTGTTTGGTTCTAGAGTGCTCAACTGGATTATGGGCAATTTTAATGGCACTCTCATTATCACAAAGGAGTGGAATACGTTTCATATTGTAACCGTAATCCCTTAGAGTTTGTCGCATCCAAAGGAGTTGTGCACAACAACTCCCGGCTGCAACATACTCCGCTTCGGCTGTGGATAAGGCAATGGAGTTTTGTTTCTTGGAGGACCAAGAAACTAGGGATCTACCTAGGAATTGGCATGTGCTGGAGGTACTTTTTCTATCTACTTTGCAT
Organism: Tuctoria greenei; assembly: GCA_036927565.1. Taxonomy (NCBI): domain Eukaryota; kingdom Viridiplantae; phylum Streptophyta; class Magnoliopsida; order Poales; family Poaceae; genus Tuctoria; species Tuctoria greenei. The sequence goes on from JAYESD010000003.1 coordinate 18,582,381, forward strand.
CCAGCATAATCAGCATCAGAATAACCAATGAGATTGAATTTGGAGCCTTTTGGATACCAAAGACCAAGGTTGGGTGTATGAACTAAATATCTCAAGATCCTTTTTCGGCTGTCAAGTGACACTCCTTAGAATTGGCTTAAAATCTTGCACACAAACATACACTCAACATAATGTCTGGCCTAGATGCACATAAATAGAGTAGAGATCTAATCATGGAGCGATATACCTTTTGGTCGACGTTTGGTCCATCTTCATTGAGATCCAAGTGGCCATTCGTTGTCATGGAAGTCTTTATAGGCTTCGCCTTGTCCATTCCAAACTTCTTGAGTATGTCTTGAGTGTACTTAGTTTGGCTTATGAACGTCACTTCCTTTTGTTGCCTCACTTGGAATCCCAAGAAGTACTTTAGCTCTTCCATCATGGACATCTCAAACCTATCTGTCATAATTTTGCTAAATTCCTCACAAAAAGATTTGTTAGTTGAACCAAAGATTATATCATCAACATAGATTTGACAAACAAAGAGATCATTTTCAAAGTTCTTTGTAAATAATGTATAATCTACTTTACCAATCTTAAAGCCATTTTCAATTAATAAGTCTCTAAGACACTCATACCAAGCTCTAGGAGCTTGTTTGAGGTCGTAGAGAGCCTTACGCAATTTAAATACGTGGTCAGGGAACTCTTCATCTATAAACCCAGGGGGTTGCTCCACATACACCTCCTCCTTGATTGGTCCGTTGAGGAAGGCGCTTTTCACATCCATTTGATAGAGCTTGAAATCATGGTGAGTAGCATATGCATGTAATATTCTAATGGACTCAAGTCTAGCTACGGGAGCAAAGGTTTCATCGAAATCCAAACCTTCGACTTGTGAATACCCTTTGTCCACAAGTCATGCCTTGTTTCTCATCACCACCCCATGTTCATCTTGTTTGTTGCGGAAGACCCATTTTGTGCTGACGACGTTGGATTTGGGTCTTTCGACTAGTTCCCACACCTCGTTCCTTTTGAAATTGTTGAGTTCTTCTTGCATGGACACTACCCAATTCGGATCCTTCAATGCATCCTCAACCCTGCGTGGTTCCAAAAAGAACACAAACGAGTAATGCTCACAAAAATTGGCTATGCGTGATCTAGTAGTTACTCCCTTTTGTATGTCACCGAAGATGTTGTCGATTGGGTGATCCCTTTGGACGCATTGGTGTACTCTTGGGTGTGGTAGTTGCTGTCCTGAATCTTCATGATCATCTTCTTCTCCCCCTAAATGATCACCCTCATTGACTTGTTGATCATCTTCACTTTCTTGAGGTTGATCTTGTATGGAAGCTCCCCCTTGATCATTGGTCTCTTCTTGTGGTTCGTTTTCCTCATGCATATGTAGAGGTGGATCTTGTGGTTGAACTTTGCCTAATGCCATTCTTATCAATGCTTGACAAGGAGCTTCTTCTTTATCTAGCACACATAGATCAACTTGATCCTTTTGGGAGCCATTAGTTTTATCGAACACTACGTCACGTGCTACTTCAACAAGTCTGGAGGTCTTGTTGTAGACACGATAGGCGTAGGTGTTCGAATCATAACCAAGCAAGAAACCTTCATCGGACTTCAAAGCGAACTTTGAAGTCCTAGGATTCTTGTTCAAAATATAACATTTGGAACTAAAAACTCGAAAATATGAAATATTAGGCTTGTTACCGGTGAGTAGCTCATAGGATGTCTTCTTGAGTAGTCGATGAATGTAAAGTCGATTTATGGCGTGGCAAGCAGTGTTGACCGCTTCCGCCCAAAATCGATCCGAGGTCTTGTACTCATCGAGCATTGTTCTCGCCATCTCTATGAGAGTTTGGTTCTTCCTTTCGGCAACTCCGTTTTTTTTTAGGGGAGTAAGGAGCTGAAAACTCGTGCTTCATGCCTTCTTCATCTAGGTACTCCTCCACTTGTGTGTTCTTGAACTACGTGTCGTTGTCGTTTAGAATCTTCTTAATTGTCAATGAGAATTCATTTTGAGCTCGCTTGAAGAACTTCTTGAGTATTCCTTATGTTTCTGACTTATCATGTAAAAAGAAAACCCAAGTGAAGCGAGAAAAATCATCAACAACTACTAAACCATATTTGTTACCGCTGATGCTTATGTAGGCAATTGGACCAAATAAGTCCATGTGAAGTAGCTCGAGCGGTCTTGTTGTAGTCATGATATTCTTTGCGGGATGAGGAGCTCCAACTTGCTTCCCGGCTTGGCACGCGCTACAAGGTCTGTATTTCTCAAAAACAACATCCTTCAAACATCAGATGTGATCGCCCTTAAGGAGTTTTTGAAGTTTCCTCATACCAACATGCTCTAGCCGTCTATGCCACAGCCAACCCATGTTGGTCTTTGCAATCAAGCATGTGTCAAGTTCGGCTTTATCCTTGTTGAAGTCAATAAGATAAAGATTTCCCGTTAACATACCCTTGAAGGGAATGGAACCATCACTCCTCCTAGATACGGTCACACCCTCGTTAGTGAACAAGCAATTATAATTTTTGTCACATAATTGAGATATGGACAACAGGTTATAATCTAAGGAATCAACATGTAATACGTGAGAAAGAGTGTGTTGTGGTGATATGGCAATTTTACCGGTACCGAACACCTTTCCTTGACTATTGTCTCCAAAATAGATGCCCTCGCTTGGATCCTCATTTGCTTCATATTCAACGAACATTCTTCTTTCTCCGGTCATATGGTTGGTGCATCCACTGTCTAGCACCCATTTAGATCCACCAGAGGAATAGGCCTGCAAAAACAAATTATGCCTTGGTTTTAGGTACCCAAGCTTGCTTGGGTCCTTTTAGGTTAGTCACAAGGGATTTGGGCACCCACACATGAGACTTGGTGTTCCCATGGTGTGGCCAACCATAATGAGCATAAACTTTTCCATAATTACTTCTCATTAAGACATAAGATGCATCAAAAGTTCTAAATAGAAGTTGTTGTTGTTTATACACAGGACTAGTCTAGGAGATCGGACTTGTCTGGTGGACCAGCCTTGTTCGGATCCCGACCGGACTAGTCCGGTGATCATTCGTGTTGTATTCATTATTTTTTGATTTTCCAGTTTGAGAGAGTCTTTCCTTTACAAAGACATTGCTATCCTTGCTATTCTTATGGCTTCTAGCTTGTTGCTTTTCACCATAAGAGTAACCAATGCCATATTTGACATTTTGAGGTCTTGTGACCAAGTATGCACTACGTGCATATTTGATCTTCTCCTTGTCAAACATGCCATTCTGTGCAGGATGCTTGTCCTTGGTAGAGGTTGACTTGTCTTTCAAACTGGTGTCAACCTTACCACATGTACAAGTAGAAGCAACTTCAGTTTTAATGGGTTGAGAAGGTGAACTTGAGGAGGATGAAGGGTCACCTTGCTTGAGTGACTCAACTTGCACTTCAAGGATCTTGTTAACCTTGATTAGGTTAGCAAGTTCTTCCTTCATTGCAGCATTTGAGTCGTTTAACTCCAAGAAAGCTTCCTTGCTTGAAGCTAACTCAAACTCTAGTGATTTGCTTCGCTCCTTTTCAAGCTCTAGAAGTTTGTCAAGTTCGACATATTCCTCCTTTTGGGAGACAATCATGTCTTCTTGACGATGTATCAACCTCTCCTTCTCAACAAGTTGATCAAGTAAAAATTTCATTTTTGTGGCAGTTTTCTTATCTAGACCAATGAGCATATCTTCATTATCGCTAGCAATATCGCTATCACTAGAATAGGAATGCACGGAAGAGGTTTTTGTTGTTACCTTGCATTTACCTTCCTTTTCCATGAGGCAAGTGTTGTTCCCCTTCCATGCGCCAAGTGTGGGGAAGAGATTAGACTTCTTGGATGTCTTCTCGATGGCTATGCTAGCCATCTCTTCTTCTTCTGATGATGAGGACTCATCATTTGAGTCCCACTCTTTCCCTATGTGCGCTTGTTCGGCTTGTTTCTTCTTCTTGAAGAATTTCTTGGGTTGAGGCTTGGATTCTTTGGTCTTCTTCTTGTTCTCTTCATATGGGCAATCAACTATAAAGTGGCTATACTCACCACAGTTATAGCATGCCCGCCTCAACTTTGACTTAGATATTTCCTTGTATTTTCCTTCACTTGATTTGGCGCTTTGTCTCTTCTTCATCATCTTCTTAAATTTCTTCATGAATAGTATCATGTCATCTTCATCCAAATCACTGCTCTCATCATCACCGTCTTCTTCAAGTTGTGCTTCTCGCGCTTCTTTAGATAAAGGCTTGAGGGTGGACTTCAAAGCAACCCCTTTATTCTTTGTCGAGGTGAGGTCGGCAATTTCCTTGACATGCTTCGCTTGCTTTTCCATCATCTCGAAATTGATGATTTTTCCAAGTAGCTCATCATGAGTCATTCTCTTGTATCCGGGGCTTTCTCTAATCATTGAGCATAAGGTGACGTTGTGAGGCATGAAAGCTCTAAGGATGAGCTTCACCACCTCGTGGTCGTTCCACTTCTTGCTTCCGTAAGATCGAACCTTGTTGATGAGCGTTTTTAGTCGGTTGTACATATCTTGAGGCGACTCATCTTCTTCGATTGCGAATCTTCCCAATTCGCTCTCGATTATTTCGATCTTCGCTTCACGCACATGACGATCACATTCATTTGCAGTTTGCAATGTGTCCCAGATCTCCATTGCAATCTCGAGTCCATCCACCTTGGTGAACTCGTCCCGACTGAGCGAAGAGGCAATGACTGTCACGGCTTGGGCATTTCGATGAATTGCCTGCTCTTGGCTTGGTGTAAGCTCTTCATCGTTGTCCGGGATATCTATCCCTGTTCACACCATATGCCATAAACTTGGATTGAGAGAAATTAGATGCATTTTCATATTTTGCGTCCACATTGAGTAATCACTTCCATTGAAGTGTGGGGCTTTTCCTAGAGGGATAGACAAATAATGATTATTGCTAGAATTAAGACGGTCGTAGTTGAAAGGATACCGGGAGTAGTCGGTGTGACTACTCCCCTTATTCTTCTTTTCATCTTCAATTTTCACCTTTCCCTTGGAAAGGGTTTTCTTCCTTAGGAGCGCCTTGAGTTCCAGCGTCTCCTCATTGTCATCCTCGAAGTCTTGAATGGCGTCGAGGAGCTTCTCAGATTTCTGGTTCTTATCTTCATCAACCTTCTCTTCGTTGTTGCTCTTGTGTACGTCTTTCATGTCCGACATGATCTCTCCGAGCAATTAGTCTCCTTCTTGAAGAACCTGCTTTGATACCAATTGAATGTGGCCTAGAGGGGGGGGGGGTGAATAGGTCTTTTTGAATTTTGTCGCAACCTGCAACACTTAACAACCAGATCAAAACTCGAGATATCAGACTAGTCCGGTAAAGTGCGGACTAGTTCGGTGTAAACCGACTAGGTTAATCAAGTTTAATCGATTAATTTGATTCTAGGATGTATGCAGCGGAAATATGCAGGTAATTGAAGTGTTACACGATTATGAACTAGGGTATACCACAAGTCAATATTACATTTGATGTTTCAACGTAAAGTAAGTAAGATTGATTGAAACCCTAGATTGATATGATGAATAAGAACGATAACACAAAGCAAGAACACAAGCAATTTATCCCGTGGTTCGGTTCCCACAGAGGCAACCTACATCCACGTTGAGGAGTCCACAAAAGGATCGGGTCTTCTCCAACCCTACCCTCGTCAGATCGCCACTAAGGCCAATCCTCTTCTCTTATCACAAAGGGTAAATAACCAAATTCAAGGGGCCTTCTCTCACGTTGAGGGCTCCCCTAGATTACAATGAAAACTCCACCAAGCACACACTCAAAAGATTACAATGAAAATCACAGGATTGTGTTAGGGAATCAAACCAAGAGCTCAATGAGTGATGAATCGTGTCTCTCCAATGTTCCAAAGTGTATCCTCAAGGGATTGATCTTTGTGGCTTTTGATTTCGTGGAGAGATGTGTTTTTGAGGCTCATGGGAGGTGTGACGGCGCAGGGGGTCGAGAGAGATTAAAGTTGGGCCGTGTAGACCTATTTATATGGGGTTTCTAAAAGTGACCGTTAGGGTTTAGGAAGATTGGACTAATCTGTGGTGGACACCGGACTAGTCCGATGTGCTGTGTGTAGCAAACCCTAAGTGTCCCGAAATATCGGACTAGTCCGGCTAGGAGCGGACTTGTCCGATTTTGCTTCTGGAAATCTTCGGACTAGTCCGATAATCATCAGACTTGTTCGGATTAGTGAAACCCTAGGTGAATTAGGTGACAAGTCCGCACTAGGAGGACTTGTCTAATTTAGGTCAGAGGGTTTTCGGACTAGTCCGTGCCAATATCGGACTTGTCCGATTTACATCAGAACGATATCGGACTAGTCTGTTGTGTGATCGGACTTGTCCAATTTTGTGCATCTTGTGAAGTGTTTTGGGGACTAGTCCGCACTGGGGAGGACTAGTCCGATTCTAGTCAGAGAGATATCGGACTAGTCCGATGTCAATCGGACTAGTCTGGTCCTGTATAAACTTGTGCAATGTGTGTGTTTATTTGTGTTTGAGCTCTTGGGGTGGTTTCCTCAACACACTCCACACACAATGATCTACTACACTTGTTCCTTGAGCTCTTCTCCACATTGCTCCTCATTCTGCCTTCTTTTTGGGACTTTGCTTATTTTCACATTAAAACCTGTGCTCATCTCAACAAAGTAGTTAGGATCTCATTTGCTTGTCAAAAATCATCCAAAACCCACAAGGGATTCCTAGATGCACTTTCAGAAAGTACGTTCTGCAGGGCGCGGTGGAGACCAATCAAATGGTATTATGTCATCCGGCGACACCTTAGTGTCATCAGAGAAGGAGGGTGTAGGTGCCTGGTTCGTGTCCTCTTCACACTCTATGGCCATTATGTGGAGGTCATCAGGCATCCCTTGTTGAGTGTTCATCACATCCCGCACGTCTCTTGAAAGGCCCTCCAGACGATTCCTTAAAATGTCCTCAATGTTACCCCTAACTTTGTGGTAGGACGAGCCGATGGCGTCTGTCAGGGAAAGCAACGCTTTCCTAAGCTTTTCAGCTTCACCCGACATTTTAACTATTACCAGAAAATGTTAAGTGATGGGAAAAGGAAAGCCAAGAGCTATATTGGATTAATTGGAAGATAGGCGAGAGGACAGTAATCATATAAGCATATCTTCTTAATCGTATTAGCATATTCAGAGCATATAAAACACAGTAGAAAAGGACATATACCATGACATAGCAAATTAAGGACAAACTCAAATGCAATACGAACATACATATGCAAATGCAATAGAAAGAGGACATATGTTGGTAAACATAAAGGACGATACAAATGCAATAGGAACATACATAGAATCCATTTGAACTGCCATATCAAGTACAAGGAAATAATCATCCAATCCATATCAAGTGACATATAAATGACTGCTTTAATCCATAAGCTTTACTAGATCCGATGAACTGCCATATATGTGGAACCCTAAACATTACTAATGAAATCATAACCCATATATGCAAGCCATGAACCCTAAACAGTACTATAAATCCAAATGAAATTGAGTAGACCATGAACCCTAAATGAAACTCTAATGCAATCCAACATGAACCCGAATGAAACCCTAACTTACAACATTCTGTCACTCTTATAATTCATCTAAAATGTAGAACATGAACCCGAAAGGAGGGGGACCGGGTGGGGAGGGGGTGGGGGGACACAGCCTCGAATCCATTCGATACTTCGAATACACCTCAAATCCAACCCTTCCCAAATCCCTAAGCCACAGATCCAAGCCTAAAACATACCGAATCGGGACAAGGAAGTATCGCAAACAACTAACTAGAACCCTAACCCTAATGACGACAAGAGAAAAGGGGATACCTACCACACTTGTTGCGAGAAGACGTAGTGGAGTCGGAGATGGCCGGCGACGTCGACCTCACCTCCAGGTGCCACTTCCTTTCTCCTGTGCCCACCAGCGATGACTTCTTCGTCGGTGTCGACACATCGAGTCGCGATGACCTCCACAGACCTACGTTGGTGACAGCCCTCCTTCGCCCCTGACGCCCGCAACACCCGTGGCTCGCTGTGTTGCCGGCCAAAGACCTCTACTGCCGACAACTCGCACCGCCTTGCGAGGGAAGGTGCGAGAGAAGGGAGCAGGACGAGGGCGAGTGCGATGCGGTGCGAGGAATCCACCCGTGACTCCGAGAAGCTTTTAGCGGTCCAGTAGGCTATCACGTAAGATCACTGCGAGAGAATCACAGGGGCCCACTGGTAACTATTGTGTCCTGTACGCTTTAGTGTACACCGGTGTAGACGGTCTTAGTCGTGGCACCCTCTGTTCCTATTCCGTGGATGGACCGACTTACCAGAGTGCTGGCTCGTTTCATTACTACTAGGCACCATGGACGTGAATGGCATGTGCGACGCCTGCCTACACGTGCCTTCAACTATTCAATCTTCCTCGCGTCGCGTCGCCGCTCACCACGGGACTAGCTCGCCGTACCGATCGCGACACCGAAGCGACCACCTCGTGCTCAGCGTGTGGTATGAAATGGGCCTCCATTGAATTATCAGCATGTATATCACCGCGGTTCTGGTGCTGCGCCATCTAACGCCATGCCAACTTGCCGAACTGGGGTGTACGTCGTATGTGGTGTGGTGGTGAGGAACCAGGAATACTAAGTATACATGTTGAAAGTGCATCTAGGCATCCCCGTGGGTTTTGGATGATTGATGACGACAATTAAGAGTCTAATGAGCTAAGTTGATCCTAAGCACAGGTACAATGATTGAAATGAGATGAAATTCTTCAAAAAGGAAAAGGACATAACGGGCGTCAAAGGCTCAAGGAGTAGAAATTAGGGTTTATATGAAGATGAGCTTATATGAGCCGTGTCATGTGAAATGGTGGATGTATCATGTGCATTGAGATCATTCTAGAGGGCTCAAAGTGATGGTTTAGAGAAAAACCTAAGTGAGAAGCCTAAATAAGGAAAAACCCTAGGAGCCGGACTAGTCGGGGCCTCAAGGTCGGACTAGTCCGGCCAGGTAGACAAGTCCGTTTTGAGATGGACCAAACGTCTCTGGAGTGTTCCTTAGTTAATTTGGAGCTAAGTCCCAGAAGACCGGACTGGTCCGTTTTTGGACGGACCAAAGCTCTCTGGAAAAGTTCGGACTTGTCCGTTTGGGTACGGACTAGTCTGTTTGAGACTTAGTGAGATTAACCGAGAGAAACCCCAGAGAGCCGGACTAGTCCGCCCCTATGGCCGGACTAGTCTGTGCCAGCCCAGTTGAGTCCGTTTTGGGATGCTTTGGACTAGTCCGTTTTGGACCGGACTAGTCCGTTGGTTAGTGACCGTTTGAATTTGGAAATTTGGCGAGTGGTGTGACGATCGTCGCGCAGTGTCTCAGTTGTCGGGACCTGACCAGAGGTCAGTGGTCCCATAGGCCCGGGCTAGTCTGGGGCCAGAGGCCGGACTAGTCCACCCTTCTACTGAGGTCAGCAGGAGGGGCTCGGAACCCCTATAAAAAGGGGACCCCGACCTCATTTGAAGAAGTATTGAACCCTAGACAAGTGACCAAGAGCCTTTCAAAGCCTTCTACTCATCCTACTAACCCTCTAAGACCAAATCTTGAAGAGATTAGGGTTTGGGGAGGAGAGTAAAGGAAGATCATCACGCTTGGGCTCTCGGTTTAATCTCTTTGCACATAGTGATTGTGTTTTGTGGCTTGTGTGAGTTGAGCTTCGTTTTTTCCTCATTGTATTGATTTGTGGGAGCCTCAACTTGTGAGTAGCCCCATCAAACTTGGTGATTACCCATTGATATAGTGGAAACCAAGCCGGCCATCGTGGTGGCTTGGTGAGAGAAGGGTCAAGTGAGACCCGATCCTTGTGTGGACTTCTCAATGTGGATGTAGGCTTCTTCGTGGAGCTGAACCATGGGATAAATCTTGTCTCACTTGTCTTTTACTTTTCGTGATCACTAGTATTGCTATTAGGGTTCATATTGCTCATATTGCTCTTCACTTTGATCATTGTTGAAAACTTGTGATCTAAGTGCTTAAACCTTCCAAACTTAGTTGTACTAAGTTACTATACATTGGTTACATCTTGGTTGAACTTAAATTCCACAAATAACTTGTCGAAACCAAGTTTTAAGTTTTCACCCTGTGCTGAGCAGACTAGTCCGGCCATGTCCAGACAAGTCCAGCCTCAGGAATTTAATCTCGTTTGATTAAGTCATTTCAGGTCTTATTGCCTATTCACCCCCTCTAGGCGACTTTCAATTGGTATCAGAGCAGGCTTCTCCACAAGAGTCTAACAACTCAGAGAAGAAATGGCCGACACTAAGACGAAGAACGTCGATATTCTTCAAGATGATCCAAACGACAACGAATAAGTTCGGGTGCTCAAGGCTCGGCTTCGTGAGAAGCTCAACGTGCCCAAGAAGGAGATCAAGCCAATTGTTCCGACCAATGTCGACAATGGGAGTAGTTCACAAGACTACTTCCTGTATCCTTACAACTATGAGCAATTAACTGCGAGCAATCATTATTTGTCTATTCCCATTGGCAAACCTCCTCAGTTTGATGGAAACGATTACTCTATGTGGAAGAATAATATGAAGATGCACCTCATTTCCTTAAACCCTAGCATATGGCAAATTGTTATGACAGGTGTTCATCTACCAAAGAATGAGGAAGACATCACTCCGGAGCAAGCCGTCCTTCTCCATCGCAATGCTCAAGCAGTTGGAGTGATTACCTCCTCATTGACTCGAGAGGAGTTCAACCACATTGAAGGGTTGGAGGTTTCCAAGGAAATAAGGGTGGCATATTTGACAATGAGAAGGTGGCATATGCACGTAGTGCATATACCAACACAAGACATCCCCTTGTCAAGGATGGTCTTGGTTGTTCTAGGGAGATGAGGCAAAACGCCAAAACTCCCAAGAATGGCGAAGAATTGATTGTTTTTGTCAAAGGAGGCTCATACAACAACAAAGGGGAGAACATTGCTATTTCATCCAAAATACCTAAGAAAGAACCTCATCCATTGTTCTATGACTTTGATGCATCATATGTTTTATTGAGGAACAAGTTTGGAAAGGCCTATGCTCGGTATGTTGGGCCACACCGCAAGAGTCCCAAACCTTGTGTGTGGGTGCCCAAGTGCCTCTTGACTAACATCAAAGGACCTAACACCAGTTTGGTACCTAAAGCCAAGGCTTAAATCTTTCTTGTAGGCATACTCCTCTGGTGAAACCGAGTGGGTTCTTGACAGCGGGTGCGCGAATCATATGACCGGAGAGAAGAAGATGTTTGTGGAGTATGATCTAAATGAAGATCCAAGTGAAGGAATCTATTTTGGGTACAATAGCCAAGGAAAAATCCTTGGCACCGGTAAAATTGTTGTATCCCCTAATCACACTCTTTCAAATGTTTTACATATTGATTCACTTGATTATAACCTCTTGTTCATATCACAACTATGTGACAAAGGTTATAATTGTTTATTCACTAATGAGGGTGTGACCGTCACAAGGAGAAGCAATGACTCCATTGCCTTTAAGGGTGTACTCAAGGAAAAGCTCTATATTGTGGATTTCTCTGCGGATAAAGCCCAACTTGATACATGATTAATTGCAAAAACTAACATGGGATGACTATGGCATAGAAGGCTATCCCATGTTGGGATGATAAATTTGCAAAAACTCCTTAAGGGCGAGCACATCCGTGGTTTAAAGAATGTTGTGTTTCAAAAGGCTAGACCATGTAGCGCATGTCAAGCCGGAAAACAAGTTGGAGCACCACATCCATCCAAGAACACTATGACAACATCAAGACCATTGGAGCTTCTACACATGGATCTCTTCGGTCCAATTGCCTACATAAGTATTGGCGGTAACAAATATGATCTTGTTATTGTTGATGATTTTTCACGTTTCGCTTGGGTATTCTTTTTGCATGATAAGAGTGAGACTCAAGGTGTCCTCAAGAGGTACTTGAAGAGAGCTCAAAATGAGTTCTCCTTAAGTATCAAGACCATAAGAAGTGACAACGGCACCGAATTCAAGAACACTCAAGTTGAAGAATTCTTGGATGAGGAAGGCATCAAGCATGAATTCTCGGCCCCCTACTCCCCTCAACAAAATGGGGTGTCCGAGAGGGAGAATAGGACCTTAATTGAGATGTCAAGAACCATGCTTGATGAATACAAGACGTCGGACCAGTTTTGGGCAGAAGCAGTCAACACCGCTTGCCATGCCATAAACCGGTTGTATCTTCACCGCATACTTAAGAAGACATCTTATGAGCTCCTAACCGGTAATAATCCAAACATTTCCTTATTTCGTGTTTTTGGGAGCAAATGCTACATTCTTAACAAAAAGCCTAGGACTTCGAAGTTCGCTTCTAAGTCCGATGAAAGCTTCTTACTTGGTTATGACTCAAACACTTACGCCTATCGTGTCTTTAACAAATCCTCCGAAATTGTTGAGGTAGCACATGACGTAGTGTTTGATGAGACTAATGGCTCCCAAGTGGAGCAAGTTGATTGTCATGTGCTAGATCAATAAGAATCTCCACAAGTGGTAATAGGAAGGATGACACTTGGAGATATACAACCACAAGAACAACCTCAAGATGCAAGTGACCATCCTACACATCAAGCAAGCTCTTCCTCAAGTGATCAAGATCAAGTTCCCCAAGATGCGCTCCAAGAAGATGAAAATGGAGGCATCAATCAAGGGGGAGACAATGAAGATGAGGAAGACCAAGATGATGACTCAAGACCTCAAGCGCCTCACCCAAGAGTGCATCAAAGCGTCCAACGGGACCATCCCATTGACAATATACTTGGAGACATCTCCAAGGGGGTAACTACTCGATCTCATGTTGTAAACTTTTGTGAACATTACTCTTTTGTTTCTTCCTTGGAGCCCCAACGGGTTGAAGAAGCACTACGAGATCCGGATTGGGTGATGGCCATGCAAGAAGAGCTCAACAACTTCAAAAGAAATCAAGTGTGGGAGCTAGTGAAGAGGCCTAATGCGAATGTTGTAGACACCAAATGGGTGTTCTGCAACAAACAAGATGAACACGGGCTGGTTACAAGGAACAAGGCACGACTTGTGGCCAAAGGTTATTCACAAGTCGATGGTTTGGATTTCAAAGAAACCTTTGCTCACGTAGCTAGGCTTGAACCAATTCGTATATTACTTGCCTTTGCTACTCACCGTGATTTTAAGCTATATCAAATGGACGTCAAGAGCGCATTCCTCAATGGTCCAATCAAGGAAGAGGTGTATATGGAGCAACCCCCCGGATTTGAAGATGAAGAATTCCCAAACCATGTGTACAAATTGCGTAAGGCTCTCTATGGACTCAAGCAAGGTCCTAGAGCTTGGTATGAGTGCCTTAGAGATTTTCTAACTCAAAATGGTTTCAAAATTGGGAAGGCGGACTATACTTTATTCACTAAGCACTTCAATGATGATTTGTTTGTTTGACAAATATTTGTCGATGACATTATATTTGGTTCTACTAACAAAGCTTTTTGTGATGAGTTTTCTAAGATAATGATGAAAAGATTTGAGATGTCCATGATGGGGGAGTTGAAGTTCTTTCTAGGTTTTCAAGTGAAGCAACTCAAGGAAGGCACATTCATTAGTTAAACCAAGTACACACAAGATATACTCAAGAAGATTGAAATGGACAAGGCCAAACCCATCAAGACTCCTATGGCAACCAATGGACATCTCGATCTCAATGAATATGGTCCAAGTGTGGACCAAAAGGTATATGTTCCATGATAGGCTCATTGCTTTATTTATGTGCATCTAGGCTCGATATCATGCTTAGTGTGTGTATGTGTGCTAGATTTCAAGCTACTCCTGAGGTGTGTCATTTGACCGCTGTTAAGAGAATTCTTAGATATTTGGTTCACACACCAAACCTAGGACTTTGGTACCCCAAAGGCTCTAAGTTTAGCCTCCTTGGATATTCCGATGCGGACTATGTGGGGTGCAAAGTTGATAGGAAGAGTACATAGGGAACTTGCCAATTCCTTGGTAGATCTCTAGTGTCTTGGTCCTCAAAGAAACAAAACTCCATTGCTCCTTCCACAGCCAAAGCAGAGTATGTCGTCGTCGGAAGTTGTTGTGCACAACTTCTTTGGATGCGACAAACTCTTAGGGACTATGGCATAAACTTGTGCCATATTCTCCTCCCATGTGACAATGAGAGTGCCATCAAAATAGCCCATAATCCAGTTGAACACTCAAGGACCAAACACATTGATATTCGACACCATTTCTTGAGAGATCACTCCATCAAAGGAGACATTGCAATTTCACATGTGAGAACCGATAAACAATTGGCCGATATATTTACCAAGCCCTTAGATGAGAAAAGATTTTTTGAACTTAGGAGTGAGCTTAATATCTTGGATTCTCGAAATGTGGCTTAAATCTTGCACATCTGAATGTCATATTCAAAATTCACACATGCTTGCGAAAAACTCATCCTCCTCGATTTTCTACAAATTATTTTGAGATTATTGAATCCTTGTGAATCATGGTCATAGTTTGATTGTTGATTGCTTATTGACCATGTTTACAAAGATCTTTTGTGAAATCTAGTCCAAAAGTATCAAATCTCCACTGAAAACTCAATATATAGGAGTTTTTAGTCTTAAGACCGGACTAGTCCTGTGGATCAGAACTGTCCGGACCCAGTCCAATAGCCGGACAAGTCCGGGTCCCTACCCGGGCTAGTCTGGCCCTTGGGGACTTAACTTCCCCAGGGAACCCCCGACCTCTCCACATCAACTCAAACACTCTTTCTTCAAAAACGCTCGAAAACCGCCTCCCAAACAGTGATTTTCGATTCCCACCAACAAATCTCGACTCCAATCCATTTTTTTGAATCGGATTATATCCATTTCCATTTCAAACAAAACGGAAATCCAACAGTTAACCGTTTCATCTCGCGTAGACCTCTACAGGATCTAAACGCAACTCTATACTTATCACAGTATAGAGCTCAAAAGAAGCTAACTAACAGCAAATCTCAAGCATGCCCTGCCCCGAGCAAATGCTACAACTAAACTTGAGTTTTCTACCAGCTCACAGGGTTAGCCCCTCCCTGAACCTGCTACTGTAAACTCCAGCATTACACAAACCAGATAAAAGTCGCAGATAAACTCCCTATTATTACAAAGCCAAAATAGAATTGGGTCATCTGCCAGCCTATGTAGCCTCAAATCAGTAGACTTCATCCCCCAACTTTTTTACTTCGCAGGGTCAGACTTGGTGTTTCCATCTTTCATGTCTTCATTTTCGTTCTTGTCCAGCTTGAGAAGACCACTCCTTTGACGCTTGATCACCATTAGCGCGGCCTTCATCAGCGAGTTTGCACCTGCCAGAATATTTTTCTGCATACCCTCCGAGTACATCCCTGCCCAATAAATCATTAGTGAGCAAGCATAAGAAATGATGTCACCAGGATGTCTGATCCTTTTTTTCTCGAAACATGTATTGTTTCTTGTTTTCCAGGCTGCCCAACTTATAGCAGCAATGCCCAAAGTATAAACCCCCTCACCATCAGGTAGTGAATTTTTAATCCACACCCAATACTGATTCAAATCGGATGGCCTTGTATTTTTTCCAAAACATGCTGCAATAATTGCCCACACCACTTTCATAGTGGAACAAGTAAAAAACAGGTGGTCTATATTCTCAGGTTTATTGCAGAAACAGCAGGAAGAATCACCAAACCAACCTCTTCTTATCATATTATCCTTGGTTAGTGTCACTTTATTTTCCAGCAACCACAAAAATATTTTGATTTTGGGGGGAATTTTGGCCTTCCATAAATGTTTAAAACTACCTCCAGTTTCCATAGGAGTCAATCTATTGTAGACTGACTTAGTTGAAAAAACACAAGACTTGTTCCATAACCAAACAACTTTATCAGTACTGTCACCACAATTTTGATCATTCAACAGTGAGGCCAAAAAATACCATTGAGCATGTAAAAATACAGGGAGGTTAACTTTAAAATTCACAACCCATCCCTGAGCAGCACATTGAGCAACTGAAATTTTTTGATTCAAACACAGATCAAACAATGTAGGAAACTGAAGGTAGAGCGGGCTACCATTAAGCCATGGGTCTGTCCAAAATCTTATTCTTTTACCATCACCCAGAACAAATTTTCTACCCCTCATGTATATATGCCTGATTTTAAGCAAATCCCTCCAAATAGGGGAGTCATCTTGCCTATGTCTGATATTCCCTATTGGTTGATCCTTAATGTATTTAGCCCTAACCAGATCCTGCCATAAGCCCTCTTCATTTTCCGATCTCCACCACCATTTTGCTAGGAGACTTATGTTCATGTGTTGGATATTCTTAATTCCTAAGCCTCCTTTTTTTATCCTTACATGCCACCTCCCAATTGACAAGGTGATATTTTTTCTTCTTAGCTCCACCCCCCTGCCACAAAAATCTTCTTCTAGCAACATCAATATTCTCCTTGATAGTTTTAGGGAGAAGAAACATTGACATGT
Source organism: Tuctoria greenei (assembly GCA_036927565.1). Taxonomy (NCBI): domain Eukaryota; kingdom Viridiplantae; phylum Streptophyta; class Magnoliopsida; order Poales; family Poaceae; genus Tuctoria; species Tuctoria greenei. Next base: position 18,598,976 of record JAYESD010000003.1, read on the forward strand.
GGTAAATTGGAATATTATTAGGACAGGAGTTAATAAGGATAATTCTTCCAGCCATGGTTAAGGCACTTCCTTTCCAAACATCTATTCTTTTCTTGATTTTCGATTCAACTTCTAACCAGTCACAAATATGGAGATTCCCAGGCGAAACTGGAAACCCAAGATACTTAATGGGAAAAGTACCAATTTGGCAATGAAAAATGTTGGCATACTGAATAGCTAGACTATTGTCCCCCCCCCAATTAGCACAATTTCACTTTTTTCAAAGTTTATCTTAAGGCCAGACATATTTTCATACAGGGATAGTAGTAGTTTGGTATTCCTAGTAAATTCAAATCCCTCTTTAATGCATAAAATAGTGTCATCCGCATATTGTAAGATAGGCACTCCTTTAGGAATTAGGTTATCAGCCAAACCCACAATCAGATTATTCTGCTGTGCAATGTGCATCATTTTATTTAAGCAATCAGCAGCAAAATCAAATAATAATGGGGATAAAGGGTCCCCCTGTCTAACCCCCTTTTTGCTAGAAAAGTAACTCCCCATTTCTCTATTAATCTTCACACATAAAGTGCCATCTCTGACAACTTGCTCAATCCATCTACACCATTTCTCATGAAACCCCCTGGCTCTCAGGCTGTTAAACAGGAAGGTCCAATTTACTTTGTCATACGCTTTTTCAAAGTCTAGTTTTAACACCACACCATTTTTTTTGATCTTTTGGTCTCATGCAGGATTTCGTGGAGGGCCAAAATACCGGTCATAATATTTCTGCCAGGGATAAATGCAGTTTAAACTTTGTTAATTAACTTGCCGGCAATTGGTTCCAACCTAAGGGTTAACACCTTAGTAAACCATTTATAGATGCAATTTAAAAGACAAATGGGCCTAAATTGCTGGATTTTTTCAGGATTTTTAATTTTGGGGATTAGACTTATAACTCCATATTTCAATCTCCTTATGTCCAGCACCCCTGAGTAAAAGTCCCTAAACATTTCAAGAATATCAGTCTTGATTATGTTCCAACAATGTTGGAAAAATTCAATGGGGATTAAATCGGGACCAGGTGCTTTATTCTTTTCCATTTTGAATAAGGCGAATTTTATTTCTTCCTCCTCAAAAGGTTTAATTAGAGATTCATTATCTGCTGCTGTAATTTTTTCATGTTCTTTCCAAACAAGAGGGTCCAGGGAGAAGGTGTTGTTGGTGTTTTCTCCTCCAAACAGAGATTTATAATACTCTCTGGCATGGATCAGCAAACCATCAGTCCCCTCAATGATGTCCTCTCCATTTTTCAGAGAAAATAGCAAGTTTTTCCTCTTACGCCCCATTAGATATTCTATGGTAAAATTCTGTGTTATGGTCTCCTTTTAAGAGCCAAGTCTCGTGGCTTCTCTTATACCAATATAATTCCTCCATTTCAGCTATTTCTAACCATTCCTTTTGAACCTTCATCTTTTGCATAAAGTCTTGGTCATTTAAAGGATGATTTTCTTCTTCTTTTTCTATTTCTTCCAGTATATGATTGAGTTCTTTCTTTCTTTTCCTATTTTTACCAGCTCTATTATATTCCCATCCTTTAAAGAATCTTTTGATTCTTTTCAACTTAAAAAACACCCTGTCTAGAGCATTATCATCTTTAGTTGGTTCATTCCAGATTTTTTCAACCAAATTGAAGAAATTCGGTTGTTTTATCCAATACAATTCATAATGAAATGAGAAACCTTTTTTCTTTTGATTCCCCCCAGTTTTCAGTATCAATGGATTGTGGTCTGAGAATTCTCTAGGTTTCTTCATAATATGGGCATCAGGAAAAAGCAACTCCCATTCTCTAGAGACCAGAACCCTATCTAGAGCCTCTAGGGTGGGGTTCCTAAGATTGTTTGACCAAGTAAATTTGCCACCTGAGATATTGATCTCTCTGAGTTCATGTGTGTTAATCACCTTGTTAAATAAGTCTGAAAATCTATCTGGTGTGAATTTTTTGTTTTTCTCAGAACTGTTTCTAAGAATGTTGAAGTCCCCTCCAGCAATAAAAGGAACCTTATTGTTCTCGAGGAAAGAAGCTAGTTCAATTAGGAAATATTCTTTTCCATCAATCTGTGCTGCCCCATAAACATTTAGAATATTCCAATTTTTCTTAAGCATTTTATCATAAAGGTACATAGCACACACAAACCTCCCCTTGTGACAGGTAACTAAATCAAACCAGGCTGGGTTTATCCCAGTTAGGTTGCCGCTATATACTGCCAGCATAAGCATCCAGTAGGATCCAACCCTCTCAACTTAGATTCAGAAATATCACCACACTTTGTTTCTTGCAAGCAAACAAAATCAAATTGAAACTCAACAAGAATATCTCGCAAGAAGGCAGTTTTACCTTCCCCCCCCCAAGCCCCTACAATTCCAGAAAAGACCTTTCATTACAAACATTATTTTCTATTTAATTTCTGACCAGAGGAACTACCCTGGCCCCCTCTAGTTCTATAAACAGAGGGTCCTGTCCTTTTACTCCTTCTAAGAGAAAAGACATTTTTATCCTTGGTCCTCAAACCTTTATTTTTATTCTTACTAGATTTCATTACAGAATCCTCAATATAATCTTCCTTATCAGTTTCATTCCACCCAAGTAACAGAGCTTTACCATCACCTTCTACATTTTCAGGAAGTAGATCTGCCTTTCCCCCCTCTTCATTATCTTGACATTTACTTTGTAATTCTATTCTAGCAATTTCCAAATCTCTAAGTAAATCAAACTTTTCAAATTCATTCACAGTCACTGCAATTCCCATATTAGAAGCAAGACAAGCAATTTCCTCTATCTCTAGCAGGGAAAAAGAATTTGAGTTGTTATTGTGCATACCTTCATATGTCCTTTTTTTGGAAGCACCACCCTCCTCAGCAACTCTCTCCTTCATTTTCTGCTGGATTCTATCACTTTGCCTTGTCTCTTTGATCATTTGTTCCTCACTCAAGCTTTTAGCTTTGTCTTTCATAAAAATATCATACTCAGCTGTTTTGCCCAAAATATTTTCATCTCTCTTGGAGTGCAACTCACATCTCATTAACATAATGTTCTGGTTCCCCTTGGATTGAACCTCCTCCACAATGTCTTCTTCATCATCTAGCAAATCATCATCACTTCCATTGTATGACACATCCACTTTTTCATCATCTTCCTCATTAATAGAGTTGTCTTCCTTGGTTTTCACACTCTCTGCATTGCATATTTTTGGGTTTTGGAAACCATCTTCATTGCAGACCATCTTGCTCTCCTTAGCTTGGCCTTCTCCCATCTTTTTCTCATTGCCAAGATCTTTGTACTTCCTCAAGATAGGGGGAGCAGCTCTCCCACCATCTCCTCTGAATGGTTTTGAGTATGATGGTCCTGCTACATTTTCCTTCTCCATTCTGGGTTTCTTGGGAGTAGGCATGTTCTGTTTTGAAGAATTTGGGACTGCCACAGACTCTCTAGGCATTCTATCTCTGTCTGTTATCTCTCTTTCAAACCAGAAACGGTATCCAAAAGGTATTATGACCCCTATCACAGAGGCAGGCACTCTGGCCAAGCATTTGCATGCAATTCTGACTCTAACAAAGTCACTTCTATGTAAGGTCCTCTCATCAATCTCCATAGTAGCTCCCACCAGTGACCCCACATAGGCAATTGTCTTTATATTTCTCTTGTCCAGGGGGATCCCTTTCACTCTAAACCAGCCGATTTCCAACTCAAAAAGGGCCTCTGCTGCTGGACTCCAAGGACTTAAAATCATTCCCCAAGCATTGGACATGGATATATACATGAGGGGTAGAAAATTTTCTACTCCAAAATCTCTTGGCCATGGATTGAAGCCCTAAGGTGCTAAGGAATCTTTCCCCAAGCATTGGAGGCCAATTCTTCATCCACATTTCATTGATTTGAAGATTTGAAGAGGTATTCTTGACCTAACCCCAAAATCCTTGAAATTCAATTCTTTCGGATCTATTGATAGAAACTTCTTCACAAATGTTGTTATGCACATCATTGTGATCATGTACCTCCATTTTTGTGGTAGGATCCATAGTTTTCACAAAATTTATCTAGATTAGGGTTCTTGCTGTGTGAACCGGACTAGTCCGGCCTCAGGGCGGACAAGTCCGGTTGGGTACGGACTAGTCTGGCCCCTGGGCGGACAAGTCCGGATTACACAGCAAAAACCCTAACATTGATCGATTCTGTGAATTCGACCACTTTGTTTTGAATCCTTGGACTCATACACATTCCCTTGCTTCTCTTAATAGCAACCATGTCGGATAATGAGTATGTTCCACCTTCCGACTCCGAGACCGAAGCGGAGAAGCAAGCTCTTTATCGCCGGAGGCGCGAAGATCAAGAAATGGTTGATGCCTACTTTGCATCAAAGAGAGCAAAGAAGATGCAGCGAGAAGCACACAACTTTGCAGCAGCCGAGGCAGCCCCAAGGAAGAAGAGACTTGTGACATTGGGGGATCAAGCTCGAGCCCAAGAAGCGAGGACCTCCGAGGATAAGGGAAAGGCCCCGGTTGATGCTGCACCCAAGAAGAGGGTGATCGTTGCCAAGAAGCCGGCAAGCAAGGCCAAAAACGGTGCCTCTCAACCCATAGGCCCCTTGAGGATGTCTTCTCCTGCATGGAACCCAAACCGTGCAGCTGCCTTTGATGCCAACATCTTCAAGGGCAAAGGGGCTGAGAAGGCTCGCAAGCTAAGGAAGGTAAATGTCTATCAGCGGGACAGGAGCATTGTGGACCCCGCTTCTGGTGTGACTTCCACTGTGACTATTACCGGACAGTCTACATGTCCAAGCAGACCCCAGTCATCGATGCTCAATGGATTGACTGGGACTATATGGCCCAGAAGGATCATGTGGCTTTCAATGTTGTGATTGAAGCCGTCGAGCGCCATGTCCTGAAGAAGTTCATGGCTTTCCAGTATGATTGGAATGTGGAAGTTGTTACTCAGTTCTATTCCACTATTTACTTCCACACTGATGGGGACACGAGGATTACATGGATGACCCATGGAGAGCAATACTCCACCACCTACTTGGAGTTTGCTTAGCTGCTTGACCTCGAGGATCAACTGGACAATGAAATCATTATCTCCAACTTAACGCCAGTTGATCGGGATACCCTGGAGTACATGTATCCTAGCCATGTACCCTTTGAGGCGGGGCACATAAGGAACATCAAGCCTTTCTATAGTGTCCTCAACAGGGTGCTCCGAAAGACCATTGCCTCCAAGAATGGAGATGCAGGGATAATTCAAGGGAATTTGAGGCACTTGATGGTCCTCATTGATAGAGATGTCCGCTTCAATGTGGTTGACTACATCTTCGACGACATCTTCAACATCTCCCATACTCCAAACCGATCATGTTTATACGCTCCATACAAAATGTACATGATCGAGAAGATCTCCGGACTCACCTTCAAAAAAGACATAATTCACCGGAGGCTTCGACCCCAACTTCCCCCTCCAGAGCCGGCTTCCCCTAGGAGGAAGAATGCAGATCCTCCCGCTTCTTCCTCTCGCTTTGTGCCATATCCTCCGCCACCTCCGCCTTCATCACAATGCGGGAGTGGATTTCTAAAGTGCTTCAAGGCCATTTTCTCTTCTTGCCGGAGGGCGGAAGTTCGGCAATGTCGCATGGAGCGTCGCCAAGAGAAGTATCTCAAGGCGGTGTGCAACAAGTTGGACATTCCCATGTCTCCCGCCGAGGAGAGTGATGGAGAGATCACTCCATTCCCGGAGTTCACTGCCGAGGAGCTTGCTCAATTTGGTGAAGATGGTACTTCCACCGCGGCCCCGACTGATGATGATGATGCTACTATTGATCCGGAGGCCACAGAGAGTGATAGTGGTCACCAAGGCAGCAACGACGACGACGTCGACGATGAAGATGACAAGTAGTCCTAAGGGCTCTTCCTTTCTTCTTTTCCTTTTTGGTGTCTTGATGCCAAAGGGGGAGAGTTTGGTGGATGTGACTCTTAGAGCTCTTAGAGAAAGGGGAGAGATTGGTGGATAAAGGGGGAGAGATTTGCACTTAGATAGGGGAGAGATTGAGAGTTCTACTTAGTTATTAGTGGGAGAGATTGATCCAAGATTGGACTTATGTTTTTATGGTTAAAACTCTCCCTCAAATTGTTGTAAGACTTAATTCATATCAGTTGTGATGTTATGCTTGAGTTACATGCTTGTCTTGCACATTTTTTGCCTTATCACAATTTATGAGCACAACACTTAGGCACCCCACCATAACATATATATGTATGAGAACTCTCTCAAATCTCTCTTACTCATGACGCATATATTGATGGGGAGTCTCTCATACAAATACATGTTATGAAAAACAAATTATTATCCTTTTTGTTGAAGTCTTAATGTGTTGTCATCAATCACCAAAAAGGGGGAGATTGAAAGTGCATCTAGGCATCCCCATGGGTTTTGGATGATTGATGATGACAATTAAGAGTCTAATGAGCTAAGTTGATCCTAAGAACAATCAAAGGCTCAAGAAGTAGAAATTAGGGTTTCTATGAACATGAGCTTATATGAGCCGTGTCATGTTAAAGGGTGTGTATCATGTGCATTGAGATCATTCTAGAGGGCTCAAAGTGGTGGTTTAGAGAAAAAACTAAGTGAGAAGCCTAAATGAGGAAAAACCCTAGGAGGCCGGACTAGTCCGGGCCTCAAGGCCGGACTAGTCCGGCCAGGTAGACAAGTCCGTTTTGAGACGGACCAAACGTCTCTAGACTGTTTCTTAGTGGATTCGGAGCTAAGTCCCAGAAGACCGGACTTGTCCGTTTTTGGACGTACCAAAGCTCTCTGTAAAAATTTGGACTTGTCTGTTTGGGTACGGACTAGTCCGTTTGAGACTTAGTGAGATTAATCGAGAGAAACCCTAGAGAGTCGGACTAGTCCGCCCCTATGACCGGACTAGTCTGTGCTAGCCCAGTTGTAAGGATCGGATGCCCAAGAGGGGGGTGAATTGGGCTTATTTTCAAAAATCTAAACAATAAAACTTAATTCCTAAAAGCCCAATTCCCTACGCAAACTATCTATGCATTGAAGTAAATAGCAACTTTGCAGAATATAAAATGCATAAATGTAAGGGAGAGGAAGAGGATGCAAACTCCCGAGGAGACACCAGGATTTATCCCGTGGTTCGGCAAGATCGTCAAGATCTTCCTACATCCACGTTGTGGCACCCACCAAAGGGTTTAGACACACCCAAGTCACCGAGACGAGGGTCTCCACTATTCTTCTCCGTTTGCCAACCTCGACAAGGTGGAGATCAAGCCTTGTACAACTTTGACCCTCTGGGCTTCCACAAACGCCTTGGCAAGCTCCGGAAGTCTCTCACAGTTACAAACACCAAGGGGCACTCCCTTGAGGCTCTCACTATCCTATCTCTCCTAGAATGGAGGCACACAAGCTCTCTCTCTAGCTAGTTCTAGCCTATCTCTTGGTGTGTAGGTGGTCGAAATGATGTAGAAGTGATGGCTCTTGGTCTTGAACGCTTGTGGATGTGTTGAGAATGTTTTTGTGATCAAGACTTGTTGAAATGACGGGTTTAGGGGGTATTTATAGCCAGCCTCCACGAAATAGTCCGATGTCTCCCCTTTAGTTATCATCGGTCAAGTTTACTTTAGCTGACGTCATTGTGTCAGATATGACCGTTGTTAGACCGATGTTGCACTTGTCTTCTCATCAGATGATCCGGTGGCTCTTCCTCCAGAATTGACTCAAACTTGATGCTTACTGGAGTGATTGACCGATGTGTATATCTCTGTACATCGGATGATCCGGTGCTACACTTGGTCCAAGGATATTGCAAACTGTACTGATGGACCGATGTAGCCTAGCCCTTAACATCGGATGATCCGGTGAGTGCTTTGTTCTGAGGTCTTCTTCTTCTGCTGAACCAACTCGACCGATGTGTTGTTCTCAGAAATCATCGGTTGATTCAGTGAGTTGATTTTGTTTGCTTCGAGTTGTTTCTAAGTGATTCTTTTGTGTCTTGCTCGATTGACCTCTTAGACTTTTGTTGGAAATGTACTTCCGATGGTTGTCAAGCATTAAGTGTCATCAATTGTGGTTGAATGACTTGACATAAGAGCTTTCACTTCTTGTCTTCATATCATTGATTTGATCTCATAAAGTGATTGTATATGGGTCTCCAATGACATATAGATTTCATTTGATTGAGTGATTATGGGGACCTTGCATTCACAAATTCATTAGTAAAATCCAATGGTTGTCATTAATCACCGAAACCGTACCTCATGGGGGCCTAGATGCTTTCAATCTCCCCCTTTTTGGTGATTGATGACAACACAACATTTTAAAGCACAATAGTAATGAATTTGATAGTACGAAGCTTAAGAGGATATGCAATGAATACAAGATTATTACACTTAAAATTTGAAAGCTCAATCAAAGAATAACTCAAGTGAATAAGTGATCATAAGATAGGCACCAAATAAGCTCAATCGATCAACAACTTAAGAGTACTCAACAAACACCAAATGAGTAGCAAAAGTATCGAATTACAAAAGATGATAATATCGAATTACAAAAGATGATATAGATAAACTCCCCCTAAGGCTAGGACACTCCCCCTGAGACTAAGCTATCATCCCCCTGACTCCTCTAACTCTTCTCCCCCTTTGGCATCAAGACACCAAAAAAGGGATCCGAGTGCCTAAGGACCCTCAGTACTAGGCGCGATGACGAACTGGTCACCGTCGGGAGTGCTGTCGTCGGAGCTGCTGCCTGCAGAGGTGGAAGGAGCTGTCGGAGACGTAGGAGCCGTAGGAGCCATCGTCGGTGCCTGCTAGGTAGGAGCTGCTGGAACAGGGGCACTAACGACGGATGTCGGCGTCTGCTGGAATAGTGTTGTGGCCGACAGTGGAGAGTGAATCGGTGGCCGGGAGCCAGCAGTGGAGACATGTTGATCGAAGGAATCGGCGTGGTTGGCACCGGAGGGGCAGCTGGAGCAAGGGCAGATGGAGGTGGAGCAACTCCTGACAGCTGCGACGGGAGGGCAATCCCGGTCTAGGTGTAGAGGTTGGTAATCAACCCCAGGATGCCCATCATCGCCTGTTGCGTCTGCTGCTGCTGGTCGAGGGAGCGCTGGTGCATCTGGTCTATGAGCCCAGTCAGCCGGTCAGTGTCCTCTCGCCTCTCACGGGCGATCTGGCGCTGCATCTCCTGCTGTTGTTGCTGGAGCTCCAGAAGGCATGCGGCCTGCTCCGCTCAGGCCTGCTCAGCTGCAAGCCGGTCCAAGCGCTGCTGCTCAACCATCTGCTGTAGGAGGGATGTGAGCTCAGACGGCTGAGAAACCTGTGCCTCTGAGATGGGAGGTGGAGTAGGGGTGGCACTGTAGAGCCTCCAGCCTCCGCGTTGTGTTGTCTGGGTGAGGGAGGAAGTGGGAAGTACTCCTCAACACTGTCATCAGCGTCGCTCTTGGACCATATATGTTGCAGGTCCTCACCCTGTGCCTCTGCCTCAGCCAGCCTCTCATCCTCCTTCTCCAGATCCGACCAGTCCTCCTCAGATAGACGAGCCCTAACCTGACGCTCGACTGGACGGCCAAGGCGGCGGTCTCCAGGAGCTGGGGCACGGTAGTGGCTAAACCGTGTGATGCTCTCGTCAGTGAGGCGGTCATGCACGGCGGACTCCTCAGGGACCATCATGGAGAGCAGGTAGCTGATCCAGTGTCCATACACAAGCTGCCTCATCATGCCCACTCCGTCAGTGATTCACATCCTCCATCTCGCATATGAGGACATCCACAATATCAAACTCCATCCCGTTCATGATGTAGAATAGGAGGGTCTGCTGCAGGCTGGTGAACCCCTCTAAGTAATCGGACCTCGGCAAGAGAGTGCGGCGCAAGGCAAGGTGCATTGTGCGCGCAGCTGGAGTCAACAGAGCTGGTACCCTCGGCTGGTCTGGAGAGAAGGTCGGTCCGAACAGAGAACGTATCTCCTCCAGTGGTGGTGCCACTCCCCAGTGAGCGGCCTCCTTGGCGGGTCTGCCTGACCATACACCCTCTCATGCATGCAAGTGTCGTGCAGGTCCACTCCCAGCAGCTGTGCTAATGTCTGTCTCGTCAGGTGATGGTGTTGTCCCATGAACATGAAGTCAATCGACTTGCAGCCCTCAGAGACGTATAGGGTAGCGTAGGACACGCGAACCCAATCCTCCACATATGCGCTCCTCTCATAGGATATCAGCTGGACCAGCCCTCTGTACCTCTCAAAGTTTGGGCGAATCTCTGTCTCTGCTGCCAGGACAAGCTGATCCCAATCCAGAAAGTTATGCTGGAATGACTTGTGGCCTCGGCGTCTATAGGTCTCATAGAGTGACGCCTGTGTCACAGTCCAAAAACGACTATCCACAAGAGCCTCTCTGGGCTGCGGGTACCACTCCTCAAGCAAGATACTCCATCTGAGTCTTCGGAGCTGCTTGGCCTTCATCTTCCGGTAATCAGTCAACCAGACACCTTCACCAACGTGGACGGTGGTGTCCATCTCATAGACGGCTCTCTGGGCCTCCCTGTCCTCACGACGACCGGCAGCCGTCGGTCTCGGACGTGGTGCTGCCGCGGGATGCCCCCCACGGGTCCGGGCTGAGCGCCGGCAGACGAGTGGCTCTTCCGGCTCTTCTTCGGCCTCGGACTCATCGATCACGGGAGGCTGCCTCGGACGGGCCTCGCGGATCCTTAGTGATCCTCCTTTGCCATGCTCTCGCTCCTCGGCGGCGCGAGCGACCATCAACGCCTTCTTCTCCTCCTTCGAGAGCTTCTGCTTCTTTGCGTCCGGCTCCGCAACGGCCTTGCCCTTGTTCTTCTTGTCGCGAGCCATTGCGATGAGGTGCGACAATGTCAAGCGCGCGGAACACGACGATCGACGCGGCCGGAAACCCTAACGACGAAGAGACACGGCCGTTTGGGGGGAGGCACCACAGCGACGGTGGAGAGGGTGGTGATGTGGCTGCTGGTGGCGTCGACGGTGGTGCACGGGCGGCTGCGGTGGAGAGCGGCAGCAGCGCTAGAGGATGCGGCGGCGGTGGTGCTGCGGATGGCGGCGGCAGCGCGGCTGCTGTGGTGCGGCGGCGGCGGGAGGCAGCGGCCGCGGCCGGAGGGCAGCGGCAGCGGCTGGAGACGACGGCGGCGACCGGAGGGCGGCGGCGGCGCAGGGCGAGCGAGACAGCGGCGGTGGAAGGTGAGGTGCGGGCGACGGGATCGGGAGAGAGAAGAGAGGAGGTGAACGACCGTTTAAATAGTGGGTCCCAAACCCTAGCCGAAACTTTAACACCGAATGGACCGACGTTGAAAGTTAGAAGCATCAGTCGAATGTCACAGTAAGGGTATTCAAAAAAGTGCCGTTGACACCGGATGGTCCGACGTGGAAGGGAATATCATCGGTGGAATTCATCAAAGTTCTAGAATTGTGCACATCGGATGGACCGATGTTTTTCAGAATGAACTCATCGGATTATTTGAGATACTGACTGAACTGGCCCTTGGCTTTTGAACACCAACTAATCTGATGATGGTCTGACCTAAGCATCGGATAATCCGATGACTATAAAACTGCAACATCCCATATATGTCCTTTGACCAAACAAACAAGCAATAAGAAACACATGTCTTAGGACTTTTTGGGCAACCCCTTACCCCTCAAAAATGCTAATATGCCAATAACTTGGCTAATCCTTAAAGTATATAGAACACCAAAGAAAATAGGAAGGAAATCATCCAAATAAAATGTAAGGCCCATGCTTTGTGAGCTATAGTATGAAGACTTCTATCTCTTTAAAGCATGTTCCTCTAGGCATTAACACACCTAACATTTTGTTCTTTCCACCTTATATGAGTTGAGATATTGCATTTCAAACAAGTCTCTTTCTCCTTAGGTGGGTTCCCCTTTGTGACAATCTACCGTATGCAATGCCAAACATTTTATAATGCAAGAAATTACAAGTCTATATGGCAGGCATCATGCAAGGCATAAAATAAATCTATCTTGCCAAATTTGAACCTTTCACAGGCTTCTTCAGGGAGAGCCACTCTCCAAGCCTTGGGAAAACCCAAAAGAACCTTCATCCCAAGCTAACCCTTGCTCACCCCTATCCTTTGAGAGTTAGGCAAGACCCATATGAAGTGCATTCTTACATGACGTTTGTTGCATCTAGCACATTTAACTCACTTCTTAGACTAGAAAAAGTTTTCTCATCTAGTGGTTTAGTGAAGATATCCGCCAATTGTTCTTCGGACCTAACACCTCGCAATGAGATGTCTCCCTTAGCTTCATGGTCCCTCAAGAAATGATGGCGAATATCAATGTGCTTAGTGCGGGAGTGTTGAACGGGGTTTTTAGCTATCTTAACCGCACTTTCATTGTCACAAAGGAGAGGTACACAACCAAGTTTACTACCAAAGTCCAAAAGGGTTTGTTTCATATAAAGAATTTGGGCACAACATGCACCGGCCGCTATATATTTCACTTCCACCGTGGACAAGGCGACGGAATTTTGCTTGTTGCTAGACCAAGATACTAGGGAACGCCCAAGCAAGTGGCACCCACCGGAAGTACTCTTGCGATCCACGCGGCATCCGGCAAAATCTGAATCCAAGTATCCCAAGAGGTGGAATTTTGCACCTTTAGGGTACCACAAGCCCATACTAGGGGTATGCTTAAGATACCTAAGTATCCTAAAGACCACCTTCCTATGTGATTCTTTAGGTGCCGCTTGAAAGCGAGCACACAAGCATACACTAAACATGATATTGGGCCTAGATGCGGTAAGATAAAGCAATGAACCAATCATAGAACGGTAGTTAGATTGATCAATAGGTTTATCGTCCTTATCCGCATCGAGATGACAATTTGTTGCCATTGGAGTGCTTCTTGAGCTACAATCTCCCATCTCAAATTTCTTCAAGAGGTCCTTGGTGTACTTCTCTTGATAGATGAAGGTCCCCTCTTGAAGTTGCTTGATTTGAAATCCAAGGAAGAAGTTGATCTCTCCAATCATCGACATCTCGAATTCCCTAGACATCATTTTGCCAAACTCATGGCTAAGAGCTTTTGTTAGTTGAACCAAAAATAATATCATCAACATAAATTTGACAAATGAACAAATCTCTGTTGATGTCTTTGATGAAGAGTGTGGTGTTCACCCTCCCGATCTTGAATCCTTGCATGATCAAGAAATCCCGTAGTCGTTCATACCACGCCCTAGGTGCTTGCTTGAGCCCCTAGAGCGCCTTGTGCAACCTATACACATGATTAGGATTCCTCGAATCTTCAAACCCGGGAGGTTGTTCAACATAAACAAGCTCGTTGATGTAACCATTAAGAAAGGCACTTTTCACATCCATTTGATAAAGTCTAATACTATGATGTGATGCAAAGGCAATAAGTATACGGATGGCTTCTAGCCGGGCGACCGGGGCAAATGTCTCCCCAAAATCTAGTCCTTCAACTTGCGAGAACCCCTTGGCCACAAGTCTTGCCTTGTTGCGGACCACAACGCCATTCTCGTCTTGTTTGTTGCGGTACACTCACTTTGTTCCGATGACGTTCTTGTCCTTGGGTCGCTCCTCCAACACCCAAACTTCATTGCGGATGAAGTTGTTGAGTTCTTCTTGCATGGCCATCACCCAATTTGGGTCTTGGAGTGCTTCCTCAATGTGAGTGGGTTCTACACATGAAACAAACGAGTAGTGCTCACAAAATGAAGCGAAATGACGAGAACGTGTACTTACACCCCTTGACGGATTTCCAATGATTTGGTCCATCGGATGCGCCTTGGAGATGCGTCCATGCCTCATAAGTGGTTGTGAAGCACTTGGCGAAGGTGATGCGTGTTGCTCCTCTTGTGGTTGGACTTGATCATGGACTTCTTCTTCTTCTTGATGTTGTTTTGCTTGTGAGTCTTGAGTCGGCAATGGATCATCCTTCTCTTCTTCGTCAACTTGAGGCGCCATTGAAGTGTTGATGTTGGAACTTGAAGCTCCCCCTTGATCATGGCTCTCCTCAACTTCAGGCTTGATGTCTCCAATGGTCATGTTCTTCATGGCTTCTCGTAGAGGCTCATCATCTATTTCATCATGACCAAAACTCTCCTCTTGGGAGCCATTAGATTCATCAAACTCAACATCACAACTTTCCTCAACTAAACCGGAGGTTTGGTTGAATACTCGATATGCTTTTGAGTTTGATGCATAACCAAGAAATATACCAACATCACATCTTCTTTCAAACTTACCGAGCCTTTTCTTGTGGTAGATGTAGCACTTGCATCCAAAGACTCGAAAGTAGGAGATGTTGGGCTTTCTCCCAATGAGAAGCTCGTACGGGGTCTTTTGAAGTAGTCGATGGAGATAGACCCTATTTGCGGCATGGCACGCCGTGTTGATTGTTTTGGCCCAAAACTTCTCCGACGTGCCATAGTCATCAAGCATTGCTCTCGCAAGAGTGATGAGTGTCTTGTTCTTCCTTTCAACGACATCGTTTTGTTGAGGAGTGTATGTGGCCGAAAACTCATGTTTCACACCTTCACGGTCACACCACTCCCCAATATTGTAGTTTTTGAATTCGGTGCCGTTGTCACTCCGGACCTTGATGATGGGAAGTTGAAATTCCCTTTGAGCACGGTTGGTGAAGGTCTTGAACACTTCCGGAGTTTCACTCTTGTCACCTAGAAATAGAGTCCAAGCATAGCGAGAGTAGTCATCAACTATAACAAGACAATAGAGGTTACCGCCAAGGCTTTGATATGTGGACGGTCCGAAGAGGTCCATGTGGAGTAGCTCAAGTGGCTTGGAGGTTGACACCATTGTATTCATTGGGTGGTGTGAAGCAACTTGCTTCCCGGCTTGACAAGCGCTACAAAGCTTGTTCTTCTCAAATGTGACATCCTTCACGCCGGTCACCATCCCAAGCTTAAATGACTTCTTGAGTTTCCTCATCCCAATGTGCGTTATGCGTCGGTGCCATAGCCAT
This sequence comes from Tuctoria greenei, assembly GCA_036927565.1. Classification (NCBI taxonomy): domain Eukaryota; kingdom Viridiplantae; phylum Streptophyta; class Magnoliopsida; order Poales; family Poaceae; genus Tuctoria; species Tuctoria greenei. Next base: position 18,614,012 of record JAYESD010000003.1, read on the forward strand.
CCCAAACTTGTCTTAGTGAAAAGACAAGTGGTCAAGCTAGCATTCTTGTTGGAGAAGTCTACTAGGTAGAGATGTCCATGCCGAAATCCTTTAAAGACTATGTCTTGGCTTGTTTCACTACTCACAACAACATCATTTTTGCTAAATGTGCATGTTAGTCCAAGATCACATAGTTGTGCAATGGAAAGTAAATTAAAACTAAGTGACTTGACATACAAAACATTGGAAATGGATAAATCATTTGAAATAGCAATTTTACCTAACCCAATTACCTTTCCCTTAGAGTTATCACCAAAGGTGACTTGTTCATGATTGTCGGGGTTTATTATGGTGGTGAACATACCATCATTGCCAGTCATATGTTGGGTGCACCCGCTATCGAGTACCCAATGCTTTCCTCCGGCTTTGTAGTTCACCTACACACATGAATTCAATTTTTAACTTTAGGCACCCAAGCCAACTTAGGTCCTTGTATGTGTGATACAAGTGTCTTTGGGACCCAAAGTTGCTTGGGGAGCTTCCCCTTCATGCCCTTCATGTCCTTGCCAATGAACCTAGCCTTCACCTTGCCATATACTTTACTCAAGAGATAACAACGATCATTGAAAGTAGATTTGTAATTAATAGGCAACTTTGGAGAAGGTCGGTTAGGAAGAGGACACTCCCTTGTGTGGTGACCGGTGACCTCACAATGTTGGCAATAAGAACCAACTTCCTTGATGAAGCTTGTTCTAAGCTCCGGTGAGGGCACCTTTCCTTTGTTAGGCACCGGGAAGGATCCAAGTCCTCTCTTGTTGAAGGCCTTTGCTTGTTGGAAGAGTATTTCCTTGTGTTTGACTTCCCCTTTTGAAAGTCTAGCCACACTAGTGCGGAGACTCTCAATTTCTTCCAACAAGTCCTTCTCCCTAGCGTTTGCTTTCAAAGACAAAGACTTGTTCAAGGCATTAGTGACATGAAAGTAATGGATATCCTATCATTAAGAGTTTGCTTCTTTATATTTTTCAACTCTTGATCAAGCACGTCATGAGCAAGGTTAAGTGTTTGATGTTCTTGTACTAACTTGTTGTGCTCTTCCAAGAGTGTTTGGTGTGCTAAGCTAAGCTCATGATTATCTAACTTGATTTTAGCCTTTTCTTCCTCAATTTGCTTGACATGAGATTTGAGCGTGTCATGCTCTTTGAGTATGCTTTCATACTTGTCAAGCAAGTCGAGGTTAGCACTCTCAAGTCTAGCACGAGTTTCTTCAAGCGCTTTAACCTTACTCTTTTCCCTCTTAATGATAGCATGATATTCATTTATCAAAGAAGTTAAATCATCGGGGGAAAGCTCATCATCACTGGAGTCGTCACATACCTTGGTGTTACCTTTCGCCATGAGGCACATGGGCGGTGGATGAAGAGGTGAGTCATCATTGTTGGCAATGGCGAGGCTGGCCAAACTTTCTTCTTCCACTTCACTCTCTTCATCACTTGTTTCTTTGTCGGTGACCCATTCATTTGCCTCACACATGAACACCTTTTGTGGGCCATTTCTCTTCTTTGGGAAGAGTCTTGCCTTCTTGCCCTTGTCATGTTTCCTCTTCCCAAAGGATCTTGGTTTCGGTTTGGCCTCTTCTTCATCATCATCACTTTATTCAAGCTTGTGATGCTTGCTCTTGTGGTTCTCTCTTCTTTTGTCCGGTTTTGGACAATCATAGGAGATGTGGCCTTGATCACCACAATTGTAGCAAGTCTTGTGATCATCTCTCCTTGGTAGAAATGCTTTCTTCTTGGGATCAAAGTTGTATCCCTTCTTGGTAATCTTGGAGTTCAAGCGTGAGAACTTTCTCATCATCAATGCAAGCTCATCATCATCATATTCTTCACTTGATACTTGCTCTTCTTCACTTGAGCTAGGCTCAACCACCTTCTTCTTTTTGAGGCTAGTTTTCTTGGTGGAGGCCTTTAGAGCAATTGTTTTTGAAGATGATTGCTCCATCATCCCAAGCACACTCATCTCATGAGCGTGAATTTCTCCAATGAGCTCCGAAACTTCAATGTGGTCAAGAGACTCTTTTTGGAGCATGGAGTTGATGATGTTGTACTTTGGCTTGGGAAGGAGCATGAGGATCTTGCGGTTGATGAGTCTCTTGCCAATAGAATCAATGTCAAGAGCATTAATTTCTTCAATAAGTACATTCAAGCGAGAGAACATCTCATTAACATTTTCATGAGGTAGCATCTTAAATTCATCATATTTTGCTTTAAGCATGTGATATTTAAGTTCTTTCACACGAGAAGAACCCTCATGAATTTCTATCAAGCAAGCCCAAATTTCACATGCCTTTTCTTTGCTAGCAATCCTAGAAAAAACATCTTGACTAATGCACTCATAGATTGCATTCCTAGCTTTAGCATCCCATTTAATTTGATCACCAACATAGTTGTGTTCTCCAAACCCCGCGTGGGTCGCTTCCCATACTTCGAGAGCAATAGCCTCTAGATAAGCGCGCATGCGTGCTTTCCAATAGGCAAAGTTCTTGCCCTCGAAGATAGGAACCGAACCCCCAACCTTGGCCATTTGTAACACCCTAAATTTTCGCATCCTGCATTGCATACATGATCATGCATTAAACATTAATAGGATAAAAGAAAAAAAATAAAACATAAAGATGGAGCATATATATACAAATGTATGTAGCAAAAGAAGAAATAGAAAACAATAATTATAGTCTAAAACATGTATTAGGGAATAAATATCAATAATAAAATAATAATATACAAAAAGAAATATATAAATAAATTATATAATAATAAATATATATATATATAAAAATAATAAATAAAATGAATAAGAAAAATAAAATAAATAAATAAATAGTAATATGTTTCAAAAAAAAAGAAAAAAAGGAAAAAAACCAAAAAGGGACCGCTGGCCAGGCGGCCGAGCTAGCCCAGCCAGCCGGCCCCGACCCCCGCTGGCCACCCCGCCCCGGCGCGCCTCCCTCCGCGCCCGACCCCACCGCCGCCTGGGCGCCTCCCCGAGCCGCTCAGCCCCACGCCCCGCGCCCCGAGGGCCGCACCGCGCCGACCGCGCCTGGCCCCGCCGCCCTCCGCTCCCACCGACGCGATCCACTGATGCCCGCCGACACCGCCCGATTCCCGCAGCCGGGAACCCACCCCGCGTCCGACCCCGCCCGCGACGCGCCGATGCCGCAGCGCCCCAAGCCCCGATCCCGCAGCGGCGCCTGGGCCCCGCAATTTCCCCACCCCACGCGTGATTCCCGCAGCCCCGCAACCGACGCGCGCGCCTACCGTGCGGTTCCCGCCTGCTCCCGAGCCCCATCCCTCCCACGCATCGGGCCGATTCCCTCCACCCGCCGCGAATCCCGGTCCCGACGCCTTGCGCGCCTGGCGTTGACCGCAACCGATCGGGAGACTGCCGATCACGTCCCCCGCCTATAATTACCGACCCAGCTTCCGTAAAGTCTCCCGATCCCAGAAAAGAAAACCCTAGCCGCCGGGTTAAGGGAAAAAGAAGCACCAGGAGCTGTGCCGCAGGGAAGAAAAGGGAGAAAAGGGAGGGGAAAAAGAGGAGGGCGCCACCGTCTACCGGAGATTGTCGCCGTCGTCGTGTCGCCAAGGGACTGTTGCGCCATCTACTTCGTCTACGCATTGTCCCCATCCCGCGATCATCGAAGCCATCGCATCTACGGTAAGATTCGTGTTCCCGATGAAAATTTTAGCGACGCATTAGATCTAATAGACATAAATTGATTTTAGTTGCACCATAATTTTTCAGCAACATTAATCCACCCTAAAACCCCCGTAAACTCATATGAACACGTATGAACTAGTCGCATCTAATTAATAAACAACCGTAGTTAATTAATTATTGTACTTTGCATGCATGCATATCATCGCATGTTGATTAATGGGTGTGCATCATGTTGATTTGTATGTATATTCTTGTATGTGTGATCACGAGTAGAGGGAAGTGCTCAAGAGGTCGTGTACGAGGATTTTCAGAATCAAGATTTTGAAGCGCTTGAGCAACCCCACCCGCCGGAGCAAGGCAAGTGTCCTTGAAGCATATTGATCCTGTTTTATTAAATGTTTTGTTTGCGAACTTGCATGCTTGTGTCAAATTCATGGGAATCCTATGGTAGGAAGTTTACTAGTTTTGTTTGACCACCCTTGTCACCTGGAATTTATGGTAGAGAGTCGGGAAGGGTTTTTACCTTTTTGCTTCGCTTAATTAATTGGGATGGCAAACAACACTACACATTTAATTATGCATCAATGATATTCTGGTTAATGTGAACTGGTCAATATGATGGGTGATCTAAGCAAGCATGGTTATGTGGATGGGTTGGTTGTTATGGTGGTTTGCTTGCCTTAAATCTAAGGACCAGTTCATGCGAGAATATGTCAGGACTACAGTACCACCACAAGGCCAAGTATGGGTGCGGCGTAGTTGAATAATTAGGAGCGCTGCAAGTATTGTATGGACCATTGGATGGCGCGGGGAATGGGAGTCGAGGAGGACTGCCCTGGGATCCGCATGGCACACGAGGGGGCCCGTGGGTGGGAGAATGGAGATTCAAGCCTGCCGGTGAAACCTTAGTGGGCTCGTACATACTAGTAGTCCCTTTTGAAAGACTATTTTGTGATCTCTTGGCCACACACCTACGGAAGTGTGAGATGGCACAATGGAGGTTTCTTAGTCATCAAAAGGTGATGAAATCACAAACATGTGGGTAAAGTGGTACAACCTCTGCAGAGTGTTTAAAACTATCATGATAGCCGTGCTCCCGGTTATGAGCGCCTGGATGACCTACATGATTAGAGGGAAATTGGGATTTGGGATGGTTATGGTTTGGTAATGGTTATGGTTGATATTATGATTATGGTTATGGTTATGGATGGAATTATGGTTATTGGTAATGGTGAATTATGGGCTGGTATTATGATGGTCACATGGTTTATGATGGGTTTACATACACATAATATATATATATATATATATATATATATTTCTTTTCAAATGTTTTACTGTACTTTTCAGCACTTAGCCATTATTATTGTCGTCATTTGAATCAGCCACATGTCATACTTTCCACACTTGCTGAGTACGACATGTACTCACTCTTGCAATCCCCCCCCCTAACAGTTGCAGGTCAGGATTGTGAGCTTAATGGTGATAATGCGGAGATCTAGGCCGTGTCTACCGTCAGCTTTGCCTGTGGTGTTGCATGGAGCTGCGCTATCCCTTTTGCTTAGTTTGCTTAGTTGTTTAATTAGTTTATTTCCACTGCATTAGTTGAACTTATCATTAATATTCATTAGAGCTTGTATTCGATGATATAATGAATTATGTAATAAGAGTACTTATTTAATAATTTGAGCTGTGGTAATTATCTGTTTATCATTTGTGAATCACTCGTGTATGTGTGTTGAACATCCTGGGCACACATATGCGTTAGCTTGGTTCAGTTTTCGGAACTGGGCGTCACACCATTTTAGCTCTCTAGCGGTGAAGCTAGAATGATCCTATGAGCAACCTTGCTCTGATACCAATTGTAAGGATTGAATGCCCAAGAGGGGGGGTGAATTGGGCTTCTTTTCAAAAATCTAAACAATAAAACTTAATTCCTAAAAGCCCAATTCCCTACGCAAACTATCTATGCATTGAAGTAAATAGCAACTTCGCGGAATATAAAATGCATAAATGTAAGGGAGAGGAATAGGATGCAAACTCCCGAGGAGACACGAGGATTTATCCCGTGGTTCGGCAAGATCGTCAAGATCTTCCTACATCCACGTTGTGGCACCCACCAAAGGGTTTAGCCACACCCAAGTCACCGAGACGAGGGATCTCCACTATTCTTCTCTGTTTGCCAACCTTGGCAAGGTGGAGCTCAAGCCTTGTACAACATCGACCCTCCGGGCTTCCACAAACGCCTTGGCAAGCTCCGGAAGTCTCTCATAGTTACAAACACCAAGGGGCACTCCCTTGAGGCTCTCACTATCCTAGAGATTCCACTCACCCAGAATGGAGGCACACAAGCTCTCTCTCTAGCTAGTTCTAGCCTATCTCTTGGTGTGTAGGTGGTCGAAATGATGTAGAAGTGATGGCTCCTGGTCTTGAACACTTGTGGATGTGTTGAGAATGTTTTGTGATCAAGACTTGTCGAAATGACGGGTTTCGGAGGTATTTATAGCCAGCCTCCACGAAATAGCCGTTGGAAAAGTAGGCTGACTGAACTTTTCTGCGAACATCGGATGATCCGATGTCTCCCCTTTAGTTATCATCAGTCAAGTTTACTTTAGCTGACATCATTGTGTCAGATATGACCGTTGTTAGACCGATGTTGCACTTGTCTTCTCATCGGATGATCCGGTGGCTCTTCCTCCAGAATTGACTCAAACTTGATGCTTACTGGAGTGATTGATCGATGTGTATATCTTTGTACATCGGATGATCCGGTGCTACACTTGGTCCAAGGATATTGCAAACTGTACTGATGGACCGATGTAGCCTAGCCCTTAACATCGGATGATCTGGTGAGTGCTTTGTTCTGAGGTCTTCTTCTTCTGCTGAACCAACTCGGCCGATGTGTTGTTCTCAGAAATCATCGGTTGATCCGGTGAGTTGATTTTGTTTGCTTTGAGTTGTTTCTAAGTGACTCTTTTGTGTCTTGCTCGATTGACCTCTTAGACTTTTGTTGGAAATGTACTTCTGATGGTTGTCAAGCATTAAGTGTCATCAATTGTGGTTGAATGACTTGACATAAGAGCTTTCACTTCTTGTCTTCATATCATTGATTTGATCTCATAAAGTGATTGTATATGGGTCTCCAATGACATATAGATTTCATTTGATTGAGTGATTATGGGGACCTTGCATTCACAAATTCATTAGTAAAATCCAATGGTTGTCATTAATCACCGAAACCGTACCTCATGGGGGCCTAGAAGCTTTCACCAGTTGAGTCCATTTTGGGACGGACTAAACCTTTCTGTCCTACTTCGGACTAGTCCATTTTGGACCGGACTAGTCCGTTGGTTAGTGACCGTTTGAATTTGGAAATTTGGCGAGTTGCGTGACGATCGTCGCGCAGTGTGGCAGTTGTCGGGACCTGACCAGAGGTCAGTGGTCCCATAGGGCCGGACTAGTCCGGGGCCAAAGGCCGGACTAGTCCGCCCTTCTGCTGAGGTCAGCGGGAGGGGCTCGGGACCCCTATAAAAAGGGGACCCCCAGCCTCATTTGAAGAAGTATTGAACCCTAGCGCCTTCACAAGTGACCAAGATCCTTCCAAAGCCTTCTACTCGTCCTAATAGCCCTCTAAGACCAAATCTTGAAGAGATTATGGTTTGGGGAGGAGAGTAAAGGAAGATCATCGCACTTGGGCTCTCGGTTTAATTCTTTGCAAATTGTGATTGTGTTTTGTGGCTTGTGTGAGTTGAGCTTCGTGTGTTCCTCATTGTATTGATTTGTGGGAGCCTCAACCTGTGAGTAGCCCCATCAAACTTGGTGATTACCCATTGATATAGTGGAAACCAAGCCGGCCATCGTGGTGGCTTGGTGAGAGAAGGGTCAAGTGAGACCCGGTCCTTGTGTGGACTTCTCAATGTGGATGTAGGCTTCTTCGTGGAGCCGAACCACGGGATAAATCTTGTCTCACTTGTCTTTTACTTTTCGTGATCACTAGTATTGCTATTAGGGTTCATATTGCTCATATTGCTCTTCACTTTGATCATTGTTGAAAACTTGTGATCTAAGTGCTTAAACCTTCCAAACTTAGTTGTATTAAGTTACTATACATTGGTTACATCTTGGTTGAACTTAAATTCCACAAATAACTTGTCGAAACCAAGTTTTTAAGTTTTCACCCTGTGCTGAGCGGACTAGTCGGGCTATGTCCATACAAGCCCGGCCTCAGTAATTTAATCTCGTTTGATTAAGTCATTTCAGGTCTTATTGCCTATTCACCCCCTCCCCCTCTAGGCAACTTTCACATGTGCTCCCTCCGTCCCACACAAATGTTATTTTTAGGATTCAAATTGTATATGAGTGAAGATGGTAAATGACTATACTACTCTCCATCAATTCACATCAATCTCACATCATGATCTCCTCCCCGGTCAGGTAAAAAAATTCACCAGCCAATGAAATTGCAGTAAAAGTAGTAGATCATACATTAGGAATGAAGAGTGGAGTACGAGAGTGGACATTCGGAAGAGAGAAGGTGGAAATAAATAGACTTGACAGGTGCATAAGAGCAGAAATAGAGTTCTCGTGGGACAAAATTTTTAAGTCTAGAAATAACGTTTTGCTGGGATGATGTAACACCCTCATTTTCATGCATCATGCCCTACATACATTCATATGCATGTTTAACATTAATCCACATCAAGAGGAATGAGTTTAAAATTGATTTGGAACAAAACCGCACTTAAAATGTTGAAAAGTGCGGACTAGTCCGATTTCTCTCTCACCTCGATCAGACTTGTCGGTTTTTGCTGCAGACTAGTCCGTTTTTGCCTCTGGACACTTTCGGACTTGTCCGATTTTGTGCGTACTAGTCCAGTGTTCCAAGAATCCTTGAAAATTTGCTAAGTCACTGGACTTGTTCGGACTAGTCCGGTGTTCCATTGGACTTGTCCGGTGTTCCAGCGGACTTGTATGTTTTCCTTTTTGACTAAACTCGGACTTGTCCGATTTTTGGCCGGACTTGTCCGATTTCTTTCTGACTAACTTTGGACTAGTCCGGTCCTTTTCGGACTTGTCCGATATTTCGCGACTCCGAATTGATCTTTTGTTTTACGACTTGTTTCTTGGGTTTCATGTTAAGTGGACCTAGGGACGTCGTGCCTAACTCTTTTAGAGCCCATGTGAGACTCTAAACTCTCCTTTACTCCTCTCAAACTCGAAATCCATCTAACCCTAGCCTCCAACTCTATATAAACAGCCCCACCCCTTGGCTTGACATCCATTTGCCACTTTTTCACCCCACCCGAACCCTAGTTCGTGGAGAGCCATCATCAAGGAGGGAGCAGGAGATCCCAAGCAAGAAGAAGAGGAGGAAAAGAAAGAGGATCAAGACCTCCATCAACTTCGAGTTCTTCATCAACAATCCACCATCTAGTTCATCATCAACCCTAGATCATCAAGATCTAAGTGTTACCTCCAAGTTTCTTGATTCATTGGAGTCCTAAACACCTGGTATACCTTCTATTCTCTTTTTCTTATGTGAATCCAACCCTGTTTTTCCAAGTTCACGTTGATCTAGAAAACCCTAGTTCGCTAGTTCTGCGAAGTGCGGACTAGTCCGGCCTTCTGCAGACTAGTCCGATTTTGCTGACCAAATTGTGTTGAATTGATTCTAAAAGTAGATCTAATCAAATCCGAACCTGTATAAACTTGTTAAAATCTATTAGAACTAGTTAGTGATCATTAAAAAAAGCAATCTATTAACAAGTTCTACCCTGCATTTGCATCAATCATGCATGTAATATTGAGTAATATTTGTGCACTCTTTGATTGTGTTTCTTGCCTTGTATGTTTATTGTGCGGATTAGACGGATTTGCGCTAGAGAGTGCCGTGGAGGATCTACAGCACCAAGAGTTTGAAGGCTTTGACCCTAATCAACCGCAAGAGCAAGGCAAGTGTCCTTGAAGCATATTGATCCTGTTTTAAAATAAATATTTTGTTTGCAAAATTGCATGCTTGTGTCAATTTGATGAGAATCCTATGGTAGGAAGTTTACTAGATTTGTTAACCACCCTTGTCACCTAGAATTATGGTAGAGAGTCGAGAAGGGCTTTTTACCTTTTTGCTTCGCTTAATTAATTGGGATGGAATAACAACTATACCACTCAACATAATTATGCATTTATGAGATTATGGTTAATATGAACTGGTTAATATGATATGGTAATGGGTGATCTAAGCAAGCCTGGTATGTAGATGGGTTGGATGTATAGTGGTTTTGCTTGCTTTAGATCTAAGGACCGGTTCGTGGAGCGACCATCCAGGATTTACAGTGTCACCACGAGGCCAAGTATGGGTGTGGCGTAGCTGATTAATTAGGGCTTTGCCAGTTCTATTTGGACCATTAAGGATTCTCGAGAAAGGGATAGTCGGATTAGGTTTGTTGATGATTGGTGGGACTACCCTGGGATCCGAATGGCTTAAGAGGGGGCCCTTGGTTGAAGATGTGCTCAGTTGGAGACATCGCCACCGGTGAAACCTCAGTGGGGTCTAAATAGGCTAGGAAACCCTTTGTAAAGGCTATTTTATGATCTCTTGGCCACACACCTAAGGAAGTGTAAGACGGCATAATTGAGATTCTATAGTCATCGAAAGGTGATGAAATCACAAACACGTGGGTAAAGCGGCACAACCTCTACAAAGTGTGTTTAAAACTATTATGATAGCCGTGCTCCCGGTTATGAGCAACCTGGGCCCTCACATGATTAGAGGAAAGTTGGTATTGGAATTGTTTTTGGGATGGTTATGGTTATGGTTAATGATATAGTTATGAATGGTTATGAATTAATTTCTTATATTAAATATGGATATTGGTATATGATGATGGATGTGGAATTTTGACTGGTCCTATGATATTACTTATGGTTTATGATGGGTTTATTTCACATACATATAATATATTGTTTTTTAAATGTTTTAATGTACTTTTCAGCACTCAGCCATTATTATTGTCGTCATTTGAATCAGCTACATGTCATATTTTCCACACTTGCTCAGTACGACATGTACTCACTCTTGCAATCCCCCCAACAGTTGCAGGTCAAGATTGAGAGTTTAATGGCGATAATGTGGAGTTCTAGGCCGTGTCTACCGTGAGCTTTGTCTGTGGTGTTGCATGGAGCTACGCTACCCTATCACTTATGTTGCCTAGCTGTTTAGTTTGCTTATTTAGTTTATTTCCACTGCATTAGTTGAACTTGTCATTAATATTCATTAGAGCTTGTATTTGAGGATAATATGGTTTGTGTAATAAAATTTGGTTAATTGATCTTGTTCTGTGGTAATTTTCTGTAAACTCTTTTGTGAATGCACTCGTGTATGTGTGTTGAACATCCTGGGCACACATATGCGTTTACTTGGTTCTTTTTCGGAACCGGGTGTCACAGACGGAGGTAGTAGCTTTGTTGTCGTTTTGATCCATTCAGCAGCTCTATCACCTTCAACGACATGACGGCTTGCACGGCGGACCGGCCGGGTCTCTCCGCCGCTGATACAAGCCCATGATTTACCGCGCCTTGGTGGTTGTGTGTCACCTAGTGTAAAACACATGTTTTTCTTGTGAGGCCCGGCCTTAGGCCGTCCGCATCAATGAATTGTAAAAGGCGCTGCAAAAGCTAATGGAAAGATTATTGAAAATTTAGAGAGAGAAACTAAAAACAAAAAGTATATAGAGTAAGATTTAGAGTAGACTTTATAGATAAAGTAAGTTTTAGATGGAGCTGATGCGAATAGTCTTAAACATCGTTTTGGTGGCTTGGGGCGAGATCGTTGATTGACCCTGTATTCTTTTATTGTATGAACATTACGTGAATCGTACTACTAATATAATTGCAACTGCATGCTTAATTAACGCCATAATCCATCTGCGTGTTTGACGAAGACAACATGGCAACATGCAGAGGTGAAAAAAAACTTCCCTAGTACAGATACCTGCAATATCTTTTCAGAAATCCTATTACTCAGACGCCTGAAATTAAAAGAAATTTCAGGTGACCTTCGATTTAGCTTGAAGATTCGTGTTGGGAACCATATTTGTAATTTGTAGGATCATGTTAATGTAAAATAATCAAACAAAAAATCATAATTTATTAACCTATAGAATTAATGATTAATTATAATATTAGTTATTAATGACAATAATTAGCTGCTAATTATTCGGTGTCTGGAGTTCTTTTAAATTCCACAGGCGTGATAAATAGACCAACGCGGTAGCTAATAACGCGCGGTGCACGCTGCTCAGTATGTGTGTGCGGGGCAAACTCTTAAGTACTAGTAGTGTTTGCACGTACTCCCTACGGTGTACAAAATATTGTCGTTCTACACTAGAGCTAAGAGTGCACAAAAAATTATCGTTTTACACTGCATGCCATGGAAAATGGTGTAAAAAATGGGGTAGTGTGTACCTAGGAATCAAACTTGCATCAGATTGGCTGGAAAAACGTGAAGAAGACCACTCGGACCACTAAGAAGAGTTGTATTATAAAAGAAAAAAATTTATTTAATGCTTCCTTGATATGCGAGAACATATCCAAAACGACAATTTTTTGTACACCGGAGGGAGTATGTACGTACTCGGTCCCTAGCTTCCGGCAAGCATCATGTTGGTCCCAGTCCACAATAATGGAGGAGTGACGAAGTAGGGGAGCTGAACCTTACTTGATACTGAGCCGACCTCGCCACCATCGGCTCATGCCTCCGGTCAGCGCCCACACAACACACGCGCCTCACCGATCATCATCACTCGAACTCTTCCAACACATGTCGCCGCCGGTTGCCGTAGTAATTAGCGAATTGGGGCAAAATAATTCAAAGTCTATTCTTTGAAAAATGTAATGATGTACCAGCAATGTATTCTTATGTATTACATGTACTTAGGACACATGATTTTCACAGCTTGCTTTACTGACCAAAGAGAAGGACAAGACGAAGGCATCAGCCTCCCTGTAGCTGAGAGGCTTCAATCTGATGTAATCCTCCAGAACTGCATCCAATACGGAGACAACTTAATCAATCATGTCAGAAGAAAAAACTTAATCAATCATATCTAAGACCGTCGGCATTCCTCAAATCAAGATTGATACTCAGGGGCCTAGTCCCTAGAATAAATTTTAACCATTAGGGGTCTTGCCCTTCCTGTTCTTTAAAAACAAAACAAAAAATCTTATCAAGAGACTACACAGTCCATCACGGAGCAACACGACGGGCAATGCCAGGTCGCGACTTGGCCGGCAAAACGAAGAAGAACGGCTGCTGAAAAAAGAAAACGGGAGATGCAAAGTTCAGGGAGGAGGGAGTCAAAAGCCCCAACACCTGTCTCAGTAGTCGCGTCAGACGGGGACGGACCTCTCAAGCTCCGGGACAGTGTGGGCCCCCCAGCACCCGTGGATCCGCCTCTGGTTGCTGCTGCAGCATACCCGACATCGTGTAAGATTCGTGTAGTTACTGCACGATTTTTTCGAGGTTGGCGATAGGCAGGTAGCTGGCAGGTCTTCTGTGCAGAGAGCTGATCACCTGAGTGCTGAGCCAATCTGAGTGTTGAGACGAGGCTGTCATTTAAGTTTACGTTCCGAATGAAAGTCGCCTGTCCGGTCTAGATTTGATCGCGCGGTTTAATTATCTTTTTGTTTCTTTTTATTTGTCATCGGTTAATTCAAAAATGAACTAACCAGTAACAAATAAAAAGAAACGGAGGAAGTAGGGAACAGTACGAAGTAGTAGTGTTCTATAAGACCGTTTGCACTGGTTCACCTCTATATTCCACCTCTATATCCCATCTCTAAAAAGATTCCCTCTTTACAGTTTTGTTCTCCCCGCTCGTTCACCTCTAAATTAGACCTCTATACCATTTCCCACCTATTTTATTCCTTTCTTCCCCTTTTATTTCTTTTTTTCTCTTCCTTTATTCCTCCTCTCTTCCTTCTCTCTCCACATAGAGATGCCCCTATATTTAGCACATTACTGTAGCAATCTGGAAAATAGAGGTGGATATAGAGACACCACTGCGCCGGTGATCCGAGCGCTAAAGCGCATAGCGGTGCCTTTAAAGGAACCGCTGCGATCGGTCTAACAAGCCGAATTGCACATCAGGCCTCTCTTGACTTGCTATGTATAGACGTCATGCATGCAGCCTATCACCAAGTGTTACAAGTCTTACCTTGTTGAGCGACATAATGCGTGAGGGACGATCGGGATGCAAAAACGATATTGTCGGTTATTCGAAAACGATCAAATCAGTACGAAAATATATCAATAACGATCGAAACACGATAAATATGATGGTATGACAACCACGTGCAGCACTCGACACATAACAGATAGTCCATAATAATCCATACTTGATAGTTGATAGTGTACGAATCTAACACATAGCAGATCGTGCAACAATCTAACACATTTTGCAACAATCTAACACGTAACACGTAGTACATGCATAAATACATAGTCCACACACATACATGATAATATGAATGTATTATTCATACAGTAACACATAACGATAAAGTAGAAATTTAACATCCTCATGTACCTGCATCGGTGCATCCAAATTCCAAATTCACATATACAATCATATCAACCGTGATCTGAGGTGGCGACAAGACGAGACGGGGACGAGTTACCAGTAGCGCCGTTGCGGCGAGCCGGCGACGAGGGCCGCAGCCGCAACGCCGGCGCGGCGTCGGCGGCGAGGCGACGACTAACGGCGGCGAGACACTCGAGCGCCCCGCAGCGACGGCTTGTGGGGAGGCGTCGACGGCGACGTCTCGCCGGGGCGGGCCGGCGGCGACGGCGGAGCCCGGAGGTGCGAAGTCCGGCGTTGCGCGCGGGCGGGTGATGATCGGGGGCGGCGGACGGAGCCCAAAGGTGTGGCGTGGTGCGTGGAGAGACGTCGATGGCGACGTCTCGCCGGGGCGGGCGGGCGGAGACAGCGGAGCCCAGAGGTACGGCATCCGGCGCGGCGCGACGCGTGGGCGGATGACGGTCGGGTGGCAGCGGACGGCCTCAGCCTCACGTAGTCACGGGAGAGTGGAGAATTACTGCCGTACCTGGGATACTCTTACGGTGTGGGCACTAGGTGGCCGGTGGCGGTGGGTGAGTTTGGCATGGCCTGTTGGGCTGGCTCATTTCGAATATAATAAAACGGTAACAAAACGATATTATTCTGAATAAAATACGGTTACCAAAAAAACGGTCGGCAAAACATCTATATCATTTTCGTACCGTTTTCGAATTGCATTGTCCCGTTTTTGTACCGATTTCGAGAAGTTACCGAAAAAATCGAAAATGATTAGGAAAATCTAAAAATACAGTATACGGTACGATACGGTACGGGATTTTCCCGTTCCGTTTTCATCCCTACGAAGATCTTGGATCATGTACTTAGATCTAGAAGCCTCGAGCGGAGGGAGCTTCGCTTCTTGATATTAAAGGAGAAGAGCCAAGAGCGTCATCTTATTCTCACATCCAAAGTCCTCACAATACAGATTAATAAGTGATAACTGACAACGTAAACTTTTCAGGGACCAAACGACGGAGGGACGCGTAAGATGTAACGAAGGTCAGGAGAGTTTTTCTTAAGTCTCTCTATCGATATATTTGTAGTATATGCTCATGTGTGAATACGCACACATGCCATCCACGTGCATCTACACACCCTACACATATATAACCTACAACTACATACGACTTTTTCCTTCAAAAACTCATCAGAATCTACCAAAATCTGATGTGCGACGAGGACGTTACTCTACCATTATATCTTCACGTATGAGAGGCACCTGAAAATTTATTTGAAAATAAATCTCAGTGAAAAGTCCAGAGGCAGTTGCCCGGTCTCAAGGCCAGGAGAGTTGGGAGCATACCGATTGCAGAGCACTCTTTTTTTAACGCGCGTAGAGCCCCCATTTTTTTTAAAAAAAAAAAGTATAGATCCAGACAAGTTATCAGATATAGATAAAGTATAGGGACAGGGTGTTTCGTGAAAACACTAAGAGATCTAGTTTAGGCGGTTTCATGCAAAATATTGGATTGCGATTAATAATTACAATTCAATAGGCAACATCTAGAATGCATTCTGATGCATTCCTTCAATCAGACCCTACGAGCTATTAGATGTGCATTCAATTGTTGTTGCATTTAACTCCCACCTTTTGCACTTAACCCCTTGACAGCCGATGGTAGGAGTTAAGTGAAAAAGTGTAACAACAGTTGGATGCACAACTAATAGTTGCGAGGATCTGATTGCAAGATTGTATTATAAGAAAGATTGCATTCTAGATGTTGCCATCAATCTAAAGGGTTTTTTTGTCAGAAATGTTAAAACCGAACGAGGGTTATTTTGTAAAACTTGTTGACAACAGCAACCCTCGGGAGGGCAAACGTTTAGCGTCGGATCTGAATGGTGCGGTGCAATCGAGAGCGGACAATGACGAGGAAAATTGAGAGCAGCAAAGGTGTTACTGAATGTATCCTACTCCCTCGGTTTTTTATTTGTCCACGGCTAGTTCTTTTTTAACTAATCGGTGATAAATAAAAAGAAATGGAGAGAGTACTTACCTCGGTGATCGAGGGATATAATTCCCAAAACCAAGGTGAAATGTCAATGGGAAATTTGAAACCAATGTGCCCATAGTCATGTTTTAGTACTGAACGCCTGGGCACTGGATGATCGGAACAATAATGACGAGGACCTGAGCTGCATGGGTCAATATCACCTCCACGACAGTCTGCAGATCACGTATTTTATCATGCCGCCTGCATCCTGCCCATATTGCAGAATAAAACTCCCAGAACCAAAGGGAAATGTCAAAGGGGGTTTGAAACCAAAGTGCTCAGAAGCGTAAGCCTTGGATGGTTGGAATGGCATCGACGACGACCTGAGCTGCGCAGGTCAATTTCAACTTCACTACAGTCTGTATCCTGGATTTACCAGCATCTGACAAGCATCAAAGGGAAAAATCATAATCTTCTCCTAACCAAACTACTGACAGTCTGAAGATTTAAAAACAGCAAACAGTTGATTAGCGAAACTTCCACCGGTCAATCATCCACCCAGGGCATGAGAATCTGCTTTCAATCACTTTATTCCATTCAGCAATATTTCTATGTTCAATAAGCCGATATTATATTACAGGGGTTCAGTCTGTACAATACATGCGTAATAGAGGGCAGCCCAGCCAGTGGTACCAAGCCTTACATGATAGTTATCCAAGCATCACGCTTCAGATATCACGGTAATGGGCATCACTAGCCTCCTCGTTGCTGCTCCCACCTTAGGTCATCGGAGAACTCCATCATGGCAGCCCGGGGATCCCCCTCTGAAATCGATAAGTAGTATAGGGCAGTCCCATCATCTACTCGCAAGCTTCGCCTCACTGACTCGAGAATCCTTTGGCTCCGTTTCTCTCTGGAAACAGTTCTTGCCGGGGATTCAGCTTTTCCACCAGGGTGCCCCTCAGGATAAAAGACCGCAACCTCTCTCTTTGCGTTATGATCCATCTCGATGTAGCAGGTGCTACCCAACAGAATCTCCGGGTTCCTGATTGGTATCAGAAGCCTCTCCCTTGAGTATATACCATGATCACTTATCATGTTGTTGAACTGTTTGATATCAGTCACCTGCAAGCAATTCTACACGCATCAAACCCAAATATCATAAACAACAAATAGTACAGCTAACATAATCCGAGCTATGTTATACAACTTTTGGGTCAATAGGAAGATATCGAAGGTCACAAATTTCGCTGGGATGAAACTGATTTAGTTTCAGTTGCATGAAGAACTTTATTAAAGGCACCAGTCAAGTAACATGTGTAGATACTGAATAATCCTGCACTAATCACTAAATAAGACCTCTGTCAATGCTTCAGTTAAGCTGTTTTGTTGTAAAAAAATAAAATGTGTATCAAACCAACACAATCCGAACTGCAAGTGTGTAACAATTGCAGTAGATCATGATGACCAAAACAGAAGCAGTGAATGAAGGAGCTATTTTGAGATTGGTGAAAAATGCCATTGCTCTACAATGCCAGACAATTAGAATATAATCGTACATTTGAAAAAAACTCACTCATGTACAACATAAGGAAACATTTTAAATTATTAAAAACACCATAAATTCTAACAAGAAGATGTCAGGATTGAGCTACTTAGCTTGCTGCACTCGGCACTTGCTGTTAGCGTTGGGTGACCAACTTCCCACAAATTTCTGGGCCTCGGATGCATATTCCCATGTTCAAAAGTATTTTTTATTTCAATATAGCACACCGAAATTCATCAGGGTGTTCCTCCAATAGATCCACAAATGCATGTATTTTACTACTAGTTGGATTTGACAACATAAAGAGCAAGGGTTTGAGTAACATGCACCATAACTTTATCTTGTCCCATGGTGCTGCTCTCACATCTCAGTTCAACCAGTGGGGCAACTGAGCACTAACCGAAACTGGTAGATCACTTCGGTACTTGCCAAAAAAAGCAGAAAAAATACCGAAGTAACCGCGGATGTAAGTATCAATCCAGAAACTCGTAGCATTAGGTTCACACTGATGCATGTTATAGCAAATATAAGTGCCAGTCTACTAGTTACTACTTAGTAATGGCAACATCCAACCACAATAAAGACACTGACATAAAACTTAAATTCTTCTTTATTCAACAAAGCCTACTTAACACAGCAAATACCGATGCCATATTGAGAAGCTCAAACCTAAAAAACCAACAACTTCAACACCAAAAGTAATTGCAAGCACCCAGAACCCCAGCGTGAGCCCATGATTCCTCCTTCCTCTCAAGAAGGCATCAAACGACAGATACCAAACTCCATAAGTCGTTTTTAATATCTTATAGTTCTCATGTTATGTACCTACAAATTACTAAGAGTTTTATTAGTTCTAAGCATACTTGTTAAGTAATCACTGTCCACTAATGACCAATTGACTATTAAGGTCACTGGCTCCATCCTCGGACGATGAGAAGATAACGTTCGATCTCAAAGAACGCAGGATTCTCTAGCTTTCATATACCATGATATCAGTCAGGTTCAGTGTAGAATGCTGCCGCTGAGTACTCACGAACGTCGAAACACAATCAGCTAGAATTGTAGGCGCTTGGACATGTTTCATATCACTCCACCTCAGCGACAAAAGGATCCGATAGAGCCACGAAACGTGGGGGGCAGCAGAGAGAGTACAGCCACGCACCTGCACGGAGTACTTGAGCGCGACGCCAGGGACGGTGTCCCCGCGCCGGACGGCGTGCGAGAGCGCGAATCGCCCGAGGTGGGTGGCCCGCCAGAAGGACCTCGTCGACGGCTCCCCGACGACGCGCCGAACGCCCCAGGGAGCCCTAAACGCCGCCTCGAGCACGGCGCGGTCGGACGCGATCGCGTGCCACGCGCGGCAGACGCAGGACGCCCGCGCGAGGTCAGCGGGCGGCAGCCGCTGCAGGAAGGAGCGCAGCAGGTCGGCGGGGAGGCGCGCGGCGATCGCGACCGGATCGGGCTCCGGACTCGTCCGGTCCGCTGGGGAGGACTCGGCGCCGTCGGCCATGGCGCGGGGCGGAGGGAGAGGAGGTGCTAGGGGTGGGGAGGCTCGTGCCGTGGCTGGGCGTTGGGGCGGCGTGGCGGGTGGTTGAGAGAGCAAGGGCGGCGTCAGCGCGTGCGGTGGCGCGGCGGAGGCGGTCTTGGCCTCTTGGGTAGCATGTGGTGCGGCAGGTCGCTGCGTGCACAGCACGGGAGCAGCGGCGCTCACTGCCGTTCGCTGCGTCGCGTCGCGGGCTCGGACGGCTATTCCTCCTAGCTTTTGGGCTGTAATGTAGAGTGGTGATGAAATTCACGAGCGGGTTTGCCTCAGCACGGCCATCCACAATCCGCCTTCCAGCTCGATGGGCTGGGCCGGATGTTTCAATCCGGAGAGATCCCATCTCCCCCTGACGGGCTTACCCACATTTTCATCAGATGAGAAGTAACCGTCGAAGTAACTGGTTCTGAAGCAGTATTCCGTCAAAAATTGGTCACAATTTTTCTGTAAGCAAGCTACAATTAGGGAGCCAACAAAATAGCTGCAAAAGGTTCGTTTGCGAGACGCCCTTCCCGAAGCACGTTTCGAACTCATTTGTAATAGATGTGTAACTCCTACACCCTTCAGTCAGCTTGTTTTATTATATTATAACCAGAGCGATTACATTATTGAACTAAGTGAAGGATATCTGAAAGGAGTCATTTGTATATGAGAGCATCACGTCCAGGTCCCACGCCGATATAATGTACCGGAATGCCAACCAGATCCTCTATCCTCTCGACGTAGCGACGAGCAGTTTCAGGCAGATCATTGTAGTCACGTACCGAGGAAATGTCATCCTCCCACCCAGGTAGAACCTCATATTTGACCTACACCAACAGAAACCCCAAGAGCAATTGTCAAGCAAAAGGGTGAACCGCATTTAGTGCTCTAATACCTTGATTGTGTATATAAAGTTCTGGTAATGAAATCCGAGTTCATAAAACAGGGCAAGTACCTTTATTTGCTCCAGAAGATCAAGATCTGCTGGGAATGATTCAACTGTTTTACCATCATCAGTACAATATGAGATACCTAGCTTGACTTCCTTGAGTCCAGTCAAGACATCGAGCTTTGTGAGATTCAAAGATGAGAAACCATTGATCTGGCAACAATATTTCAATGCAACTATATCAAGCCAGCCACAGCGCCTGGGCCGGCCTGTCGTAGTCCCAAATTCCACTCCAGAAGCGCGGAGCAAATCACCAGTCTTACCCAATAGTTCTGTTGGGAATGGACCAGATCCGACCCTAGTTGTGTAAGCTTTTACCTGAACATGAAAACCTTCAAGCTTAGGCAGGGAGGGAAAAAAGTTTTAAGTAGTTAAAATGAGAGCCTACCACACCAATGAGATCTCCAAGGCTCCTTGGTGCGACGCCGAGCCCAGTACAAATTCCACCAGCAGAGGGACTTGAGGAGGTAACAAATGGGTAGGTACCAAAATCAACGTCTAACATGGTAGCTTGACCCCCTTCGACCAAAATTTTCTTCTTCTGCAAGATTGACTCATTCATGAAATGCACAGTATCAGCAATAAAAGGTTCCAGTCGTTCAGCAAACCTTTCGTACTTCTCAACCTCCGCCTTGAGGACCTTGTTATCATATTTAAAATCTTTGAAGCGCATAGCAGCATCCCTCAGTAGGGTGTTGAGTTTTGCACTAAAGGTACTCATATGTCGCAGATCACTAACTCTGAGTCCATTTCTAATAACTTTGTTCGAATAGCAAGGTCCAATTCCCCTCTTTGTTGTTCCTATAAGGGAATTCCCAAGCTCTGTCTCCCTAAGTCCATCAACAACTTGATGAAGATCAAACAAAAGATGGGCACGGTCTGACACCATAATTCTTCCTTTGCAAGAAATACCATTAGACTCCAGCCCGTCCATTTCTTTAAAGAACCCAGGAAGATGAACAACTGCTCCATTACCAATCACGCATTGTGTATTCTCATTAAGAATTCCTGATGGAACAAGATGCAAGGAAAATTTCTTCCCCTCAGAGTTGTATATGGTATGTCCAGCATTAGCACCACCCTAAGAAGGAGCATAAAACATCCTATGGAAGTTAAAACGTAAAAAATGCACCACAAACAAGTATTTGGAACTCTTACCAATTTTTTTAAGATGACGGATCAACTTAAATTAACTGACCTTTAATTAACCATGCATAATTCACAAGTTAAATCACAGTTAGCAAACATTCATAAATAAAATAATTGTAAATGTAGAACCGACCGTTAATGGCTACCTTTACTACTGAAATGCTTGAGGGTATCACATTTTTTATTAGCAAATAAATTGTATAATTGATCATATTGTGTTACGGACTGGGTCCACACAAGTGCTATGGACGCCAGGCTCAGAAAATAGAAATCTAGATTCAGGCGATGGTTGTTGAAGGTAAGGAAAAAGATAAATACAGAATAAGATGATCGCGGAATAAAAGAAGGTGGCAGCTGAATGGAACAAATTGATAGCAGGCTGCTGAATAAAGGAAGGAGATAATCTAAGGAAATAATATATATTAGGTGATTGAGAGAATAAAGTTGTTAAGGAAAAAGATATGTGAGGAGATATGATTCAGGGGTGTCTTGGTACCTATAAAAGGCATGTGTAGTTGTACTAGGATTGACATCGAAGAATAAATGAATTTCTCCAGATGGTGGTCCCTACCTTTGGTCACCGGGTTGGAGACCAGCCCAGCCCCGGTGACACAATTTCACCACAATCCACAATAATTGGTATCAGAGACCACACATCGGATCATTCCTCATGGCCTCCGTTGTACAAGATCTTGGGGCTTTCGCCAAGAACTTCGCCAAGCAATTGGAGGCCATGAACTCCAACCTCATGGCCTCCATCGACCGCCTCTCGACGCAGATGGACATCATGAACTCACGTCTGGACGATCATGATCGGCGTCTTGACAAATTGGAGAAGGCTAGGAACATCCTGAGCGACCTTGACATGAAGACAGTCGTCTGCACCGCAAGCGGCGAATCCACTGTGGTTGCAGTAACGGTGCATCGTAAATCCGCAAAGGTTGGGCGTCGATCGCACCCTCGCAGGATGCTAAGACCGCTTCACAACTTCAACCTTCACTTCAGTGAATGCACAAATACATGGTACATGTACGATGGTGCCCTCACCATACTCAGTGCATCAACTTTTATTAATTAATATTATACCGCTTGTCACACATGATCATCTTTTCTAATTTATATTGAATTATTATAATATATATTATTATAAATTTATAGTCATATTTTTCTATAAAAATATATCCTATTTTAATATTTCGGCTCGGATTTTACGGGTCCGGCCCTGATAGCTAATATCGAGGTGAAATATATTCTATTTTAATATTTCGGCTCGGATGGATTTTACGGGTCCGGCCCTGATAGCTAATATCGAGGTGATTCCCAGATATGACAACTACATCATTTCCATCGCGATTGCTTCACTTTTCAGTTACAGGAAAGAAACTGCGGCACAAACAAATAATTGAAAAAACAGAGAGGATCGAGGGTAGAGAAAGTGGAAGGGTGGAAAAGAAACACTCCTATTGCATGCCTCGAGCTACAATTTCTCGGAGGTTGACAAACTCGCTGGCCGCACCTACGTGACCTCCTGGTAGGGTCTTATCTCTAGCAGCAATCCATCGAACATCATCCGGACTAACGAAAGGTAACAAAGCAACGAGAGCCATGCGAGCGAAAGGGAAAGACCTGGCACCGGGCGACAACGTCGAAGCGTGTCGAGAGGATGTCGACGAGCTTTCCCTTGCCCTCGTCGCCCCACTGCGTGCCCAGCACTCCGGCCACCTGGCTCAGGGACTCCAGCCGCTCCCGCGCGGCCGCGGATGGCTCCTCCGCAGCGGGCGGTGCCACGGACGCGGCCCTCAGTGACCGAGATACCCTCCGCGAGGCATGAAGGCGGTGTCCCGGAAAGCAGCCGCCGCCGCCGGCAGCGGGAAGGAGAGAGAAGGGGGCGGGGTCCAGCGGCAGCACGGCGAGCGGCATGGCGCGGGTGGAGGGAAATGGGTAAGGGGAAGGGGCGGCGGCTGACTGGCTGATGGGTGGGCCTCATGTACTGGCTCTTTGCAAGTCGACAGCTTTTCAAATCAATTGTTACCTAGCAATAAACTTGGATCCGTTCCTTTTTTGTCTTGGTCCGACACTTGTTATCGTCGATTGATGGCGTACGAATATTCCTCACGTATTATGCTTAATCTCCTGTCATAATTTATCACAAACTCTGTTCTTCTGAACTTAGATTCACTCCATTTTTTAGAAAGAAAACAGAGAGAAAAGAACCCATTCTTTTTTCGAATTATCAGTCACAGTGGGACCTTCCAGGAGAAATTCATTTTGACTTCTAAATTTTGTATGCAATTTGATTTTTTTATTTGATGTGTCACTTCACATTTTAATACCGTCGGTACCCAGCGTACTGGATACCCCTTGGAACTGCAAAGAGTGCAAAAGAACCCCATCTACGTGAGTTGAAAACCTCCGAAGGCTCTACGTGTCACTCGGGACCGGACCTGCCTCCCTCTTATGGTTAGTTCCAGTGCCGCCACGTGTATCATAAAACCGGAGCTATATTCCATACATGGGAAAACTCCGAACTAGATACATGTGTGGCACTCCTGGACCTAACCTCCGACAGAGGAAAGCTTTGGTATCGACACGTGTACAACAGCACCTGACCTACTCGTCCAAGACGGTAAGCTCCGGAGCTGCCACACGTCCAACCGCCGTACTTTCATCCTCAACAGGCAGATTGGTGGACCTCCAACAGCTCGGACCTTCAAGGAATATTAAAGACTTCAAGACCTGATTATGTGTCATTAATACTATCTTAATGACACACGATTGGATGGCCTTTAATACCAGTAACACCACCATTAAAGGGCATTATCACGCTATTAAGGGTAATTAAGTACATTAACTGTGTATTAAGCATCAATAACTTCCAGGGCCACATATCGGATCAGGCTGATAATGTAATGGTGAGTCCTTGTACTATAAAAGGACTAACCGAGCGATACACAGAGGACTCCTCCAGACACTCTAGTCTCTCACACACAAGCGCTCAGACGCCCAATACAACAAACAACAACACACACCCGTGGAGTAGGGTATTACGCTCAGGCGGCCCGAACCACGTAAATACTCGTGTCAAATCGTCATCTTGCTTTGAATCTCCGCGCGCCCACAACCGAACTAAGAAACTTCGCGGGCTGCCAACGGTAGTACTGGAAGAATTGCCGAAACAAGACTCCGACAGTTGGCGCGCCAGGTAGGGGGTGCCTGAGATTCGAAGATGGTGAATTCTGCTGTTGGATCATCCAACGGTAACCATGTTGTGCAACCTGCTAGAGACAATCCCTCCAACATGCAGCAGCCAGCAGGTGATGTGGCTCCAGCAGGAGTCATGCCACCACCACCACCATCCGCTCCGGTGAATCAAGCTGGACAGCGAGATGGGACATCCGCGTCGATCACTACATCGGCAAACAATAACCCCGAACATGCGCTTAATGTTGCGCGTGCTCTTCTCCAACGTCCACCGCCTCCAGGAGCACCCCAGGGTGCGATGAAACAGTGAAGAGCTGATGTGGATCATCTGGTTGCAGCAGCAGCCGATCGCGTCAGCAATCAAGGTCCTCCCCCCTCGGGGCGGGCCCCATTGCAGCGTCGGACCTTATCGGGTAGACTCGGTCTGTAAGCTTCGCAGCACGGGAGGCGTGCTGCATCCCAACAGGCAATGTCGCTGCCTTTCGGGGCGCAACGTACTCACACGATAACGAGGCTTTCGACTCATGACCTCCGGGCGGAGCTCGATCGTCGTTACCAACAACAGGACGATCGCGTCCACATTGAGCGTGCTCGCGAGAGGCAAGAAGCTCGGGACAGTCCTGCTCCTGAGTGAGTAGGAGGAGGTTGTTCTGCCTTAGCCATGCACCTACGCATGGTCAGATGGCCGTAGAAGTTCCGACCTCACCTGCCGGAGAAATTTGACAGGACTGTTAACCCCGCCGAATTTCTCCAAATCTACTCCACCGCTATCCTTGCGGCTGGGGGAAATGAGGTCGTGATGGCCAATTATTTCCATGTGGCTTTGACTGGGACCACCAGGTCTTGGTTCATGAGCCTTCCGCCTGACTTCATCAACAGTTGGGCGGAGTTGTGCCAACAGTTCATCGCTAATTTCGGTAGCTCATACACCCAACGAGGCACAGAACTGGCTCTTTTCGCTGTCAAGCAAAAAGGGGGAGAATGCTTGCGATCTTTCATCCAGAGGTTCTCCCAGGTACAAAATACCATTCCTTCTATCTCAAGCGCTTCTGTTATTGTAGCATTCAGGCAGGGCATTCGAGATAAGAATATGCTAGAAAAGCTGGCGACCAAGGAAGTCACCAGCGTCACGGAACTCTTCAGCTTGGCAGACAAGTGTGCCAAGGTTGCGGAGGACCGTGAAATGCACTCCCAACCACCTCCAGAGGTCAACAAAAAACCCTCCAAGGATGAAGCTACTACCCCCGAGAGTGGCAAGAAGAAGAAAAAGCCCAACGACAAGAAGAAGTCGTCAGCCAGCACACCTACTACCGCTGTTGCCGCAGCTCTGGGTGGCCGGGGGCCACACCCCAAGAAATGACCTCGCCCGTTGTCTGAAGATGGTGGCAGCTCCAAGATGTGGTGTCCCATACACAAGACGGACAATCACAACCTGGAAAACTGCCGAGAGGTCCAGAACCTGGCCGAGCACTACAACAAGTGCCGGGAAGAACCTGGCCGAGCACTACAACAAGCGCCGAAGGAAAACAAAAAGTCAACGAAGATCCGACTGAAGAGGAGTTAGGCTTTCAGGATCCCAAAAAGGTCTTGAAGGCTATCTACACATCCGTTGATGATGACTCTAACGTCTCCGACAACGAGCATCGGAAGACCATGAACACCATCTTTGGTGGTTCGTGGGACATCACTTCCTGTTGTGTCCTCAAGACAATGCGGCGGGACATGGCCTCGATAGCTCCCACCGCCAGGGCGGAGCCTCATCGAAAGTGGATGGATACTGCCATCACCTTCGATGCTTCGGACTGCCCTCGAAACATGATTGGAGTTGGCCAACTTCCACTGATGGTATCTCTTACCATCAATAACATCCAGCTCCACCACGTAATGGTGGACGGAGGTTCAGGGCTGAACCTCATAAGCTTCAAAGCCTTCATCAAGCTTCAGCTCCGACCTTCGGATCTTCGCCCCTCTCGACCTTTCTCTGGAGTAGGTCCGGAGGCCACAACTCCACTCGGTGCCATTACTCTCCCGGTGACCTTCGGGACTTGGGAGAATTACAGGACTGAGAAGTTGGTCTTCGACATGGCGCAGATCAACTTACCATTCAACGCCATCTTGGGTAGGCCAGCTTTGTACAAATTCATGGCTGCTGCTCATTATGGCTACCTAGTGTTGAAGATGTCAACACCTTCAGGTGTTCTCCGGATCCGCGGAGACCGCACCACTGAAGTTATTGCTCTGGAAGAACTTCAAGCGCTTACTACAGAGCAGGAGGAAGAATTCAGAAAGGAGCAAGCTCCGAAGCCCCCGAGCATTCTTCATCGAGGCTCAACCTCCGCACCTCGTATGCAACCAAGCGGCGACACCGACATTCCCTTCAAAGTCGTCCAAATTGGTTTCGACGCTGCTCAGACCACTCGTATATCGGGAGGTCTGAACGACAAATAGGAACTCGCGCTCATCACTTTCCTCCGGGCTAATGTCGACGTGTTTGCCAGACAACTGTCACAAATGTCTGGGATCCCTAGGGAGGTGATTGAGCACAATCTGAAGATTTATCCCGACGCTCGTCCTGTACATCAGAAGCCTCAGAAGCAATCAGTAGAGCGACAAAACTTCATACGTCAAGAAGTGAAGAAGTTGCTCGAAGTTGGATTCATTCGAGAAGTCTTCCACCCAAAATGGCCGGCAAAACCAGTCGTTGTACCCAAGGTCGGCGGGAAGTTTCAGATGTGTATCGACTACACAATACTGAATAAGGCATGTTCAAAGGATCCATTCCCACTACCTAGAATAGATCAAATAGTGGATTCCACCTACGGGTGTGAATTATTGTGTTTCCTAGACGCATATTCTGGGTATCATCAAATCAGAATGTCTAGGGAAGATGAAGAGCATACTGCCTTCATCACAGTAGATGGATTGTACTGTTACACTGCCATGCCATTCGGTCTCAAAAATGTTGCTTCAACGTTTGTGCGAGCTATGTACAAAACTTTTGGAGAGCTCATCAGGGATGTAGTGGAAGTATACGTCGATGACATCGTCGTCAAGATCAAGAACAAGGAGTCATTTCTTAACACCTTGCAAGCTGTCTTCGACAAGTTGCGAATCACACGCATAAAGCTGAACCCAGACAAGTGTGTCTTTGGGGTTAGCTCCGAAAAGCTTCTTGGATTATTGGTGAACCAACAAGGAATAGGGGCGAATCCGGCGAAGATTAAAGCTATTGAAGACATGCGGCCACCAACCCGCATCAAGGATGTCCAGAAACTGACTCGCTGTCTAGCTGCCCTTAGCCGGTTCATATCAAGACTGGGAAAACGGGTACTACCCTTCTTCAAATTATTGAGGAAGTCCGGACCATTCCAATGGTCTGAAGAAGCAGAAAAGGCTTTCCGAGAGCTAAAGCAGCTCCTCACCACTCTACCAACTTTGGTAGCTCCGAATCCTGTTGAGCCACTTCTGCTTTATATCTCAGCAACTGACGAAGTTGTCAACATGGTCCTGGTTGCGGAAAGACCAGAACCATCCCTAGTTCAGGAATCCAGACCCCTCCGAGAAGGTCCGGAACTACTTGAAGGTGAGTCTAGGTCCCAGCCCCCAGACCCGGATCCTCGAGGTGAGACGCCACAGGATCAACCTCCTTCAAATGAAGGAGTTACTGTTGCTGAACAAGAAGATACGGACCCTTCTGGGAAGGTCTGAGTCACTTCAGAATAAGCTCTGGGTTCCTCTAGTAAGAACCGGGAGGTCCCCGAAAAAGGTTCGAACCCCTCCGGGAGGGTCCGGGTTGATGAGGAGGAAGCTCCGTGCCCCTCTGGGAGGGCCCGGACAGTCGAACGCCAAGTATACTTCATCAGTGAAGTACTCCATGACGCCAAGACTCGGTACTTAGAGGTGCATAAGCTGCTCTACGTAGTTCTTATTGCCTCTAGGAAGCTTCGTCACTACTTCCAAGCTCATAAGATTTCAGTGGTAACCTCTTATCCACTGTGTGCAATCTTGCATAACCCCAATTCCACTGGGAACATTGCAAAGTGGGCACCGGAATTGGCCGAGTTCGATCTTGAATTCGTCCCAAGACAAGCGATCAAGAGTCAAGCATTGGCAGACTTTGTGGCGGAATGGACCCCCCCCCCCCTCTATCAAATCCTGGGGGCCCCAGTGAGCTGAAACCGGAACCCAAGGTTTCGGTCTTCACTGAGCCTCACTAAACTCTCTACTTCGACGGCTCCGTGCAGAAGCAGGGGGACGGAGCTGGAATCCTTCTCCTCGCTCCGACCAGGGAGAAGGTCAAATACATGGTTCACCTTGACTTCAAGGCGACCAACAACATGGCGGAGTATGAAGCATTAATCTATGGGCTCAAGGTGGCGCTATCATATGGTGTCAAGCAGCTGTTGGCAAAGGGTGATTCGCAACTCATAATAAAACAAGTCAAAGGTGAATGCTGCTGCAACAACCCTCAACTAGCTGCATATCTACTTGAAGTCCAGAAGCTTCAGAAGGATTTCGAAGTCCTGGATCATTGCCATGTCGAGAGTCTCAACAACGCTGAAGCTGACAAACTCTCGACGAAAGCTCCAACCGGAGCTCCAGCTCCTGACGGAACCTTTGTGCGGGGATTGTCAAGACCAATAGCTCAACCTTCCAAACTGAGCGAAGGGGGCGAGACCAGCACCTCGAAGCTGGCGGTCCCGATGGCCCTGTTACCATGGTGTCCATCAAGGCGCAGGTGCTGCAGGAAGCTCCGAGCAACCCAGCACGCAAGACTCAAAAGCACAAGTTAGCTCCGATGCATGGATCTCGGATATCCGGAGCTACTTGAAAGACAACATCCTTCATGAAGACAATGTATCTCCTGACCGGATAGTCGGATTGGCTAAAAGATACACATTGGCAGAAGGGGATCTCTATCGGCGTGGTGCCAACGGCGTCCTAATGCGGTGCATTACAAGGGAAGAAGGTCGCGAGATCCTCGTGGAAATCCATGGAGGCGAGTGTGGGAACCACACGTCTTCCCGCACGTTGGTCGGTAAAGCCTTTCGGCATGGTTTTTACTGGCCTACAACACTCCAGGATGCAACCGAGCTAGTGAAGAAATGTGAAGCATGTCAGTTCCATGCGAAGCAAATTCACACACCAGCTCAACCACTACAAATGATACCTCCGACATGGCCATTCGCCGTGTGGGGTATGGATATCTTGGGATCTTTCCCAAGAGCCGTCGGAGGTTACAAGTTCATGTATGTCGCCATCGACAAGTTCACCAAGTGGCCGGAAGCAACTCCAGCTGTGACAATAAACAAGCAATCAGCTATCAATTTCTTGTTGTCCATAGCATGTAGATTTGAAGTCCCAAACAAGATCATAACTGACCACGGGACCCAATTCACAAGTTCTGCATTCCAAGGATATTGTGAAGACCTCGGCATTCAAGTCAGCTACGCTTCTGTAGCTCACCCGGCAAGCAATGGCCAAACTGAGAGAGCAAATGCAGAAATCCTATAAGGACTCAAGACGCGCACATATGAGCGCCTGAAAAAACATGGAGCCAACTAGATTGAAGAGCTTCCGCCCACCTTGTGGGCAAACAGGACAACTCCAAACCGGTCAACTAGAGAGACACCCTTCTTCCTGGTGTACGGAGCTAAAGCAGTCCTTCCTCCGGAAATCATCTTGGGGTCGCTCCGGGTCCGGACCTTCGACGGAGCCACGCAGGACCAGCTCCGGCGTGAAGACCTTGACCTCGTTGAAGAGGGAAGGTGTTGAGAAGCTCTTCGAAATGCACGATACCGCCAAGCGCTCCAGCGCTATCACCAAAATCATGTGCTTAACCGACAGCTTGAGGAAGGCGATCTGGTGCTACGGAGAATACAAACTCGAGAAGGGTTAAACAAACTTTCTCCCAGCTGGGAAGGACCCTTCTGAGTGATCAAAGTATCCCGTCCTGGATGCGTTCGCTTAGCAACCGAGGATGGGACACCACTCCCTAATCCTTGGAACATTGAGCACCTCCGTAAGTTCTATGCTTAATATCACAGAGGTGATTCTGTAAGTACATATGATGTATGTTATAGCATCATTGTACAGAGTCAGGTAGCTCATCTGGGAGGACAGCCGGACCTTTCCCGGAAGGTCCGCAAAGTTCAAGCAACACTTGACACAGTCTCATAACTAAAAGTGTAGCTAGTTACATTGGGTCAAACAAGAAATGCAACACACTTAGCCTGGTTCCGTACCCTAAGAGTGTACTTGTTTCTCCTGTACCCCAGACCTATAATGAAAGACATCATTATGTGAAAACAGACTCCACGTGCATTTATTTTGTACAGTCTCATTCTTTTTTATTTTTCTCTTTCTTGTCTATAACAAAGTTGTGCAATTCTCAAGAAATTTTAGCTCGAACGATTCATATATAATTCAAGTTGCATTATTAATTCTTTCGGGTCTTAACATTGTTGAATGGCATACTCGCGTGAACACCAAGCCAATCTAGGTCTGGAGTGTGCCATCGACTTAGCCTGGTCCTGCACCCTAAGTATGCCACTCTACCTACACTCCGGCAGGACTGAGTAAGGTGAGTCCAGAAAACGATTGGACCTGAAGAAAATAAGCAAATTCACTTGATTGTATATAGAATTGCAGTCGACCAAAAAATTTCTTTTGGGAATAGTAAGCCGCAAACGAGTTATAGATAAGAAATGGATTTTACTATTTTTCTTGACTTCAGTGTGCAGGAAAAATAAAAATCTCATGATGATGGTGGATGATGTCGGAGCTATCAAAGCATTGACATCCCCTAAGGTGGCCCGCTGTCGATGTTTTAAACATTGATAGTAAGCGTCGCCGGAGCTATCAAGTTCCGACAAATCCAAGGAGCCAGCCGTCAACGTGAAGAAAAGATGGTAGAAGGACACTCCAATGGGGTCTGCTGTCGACGCTATACGTGTTGACAGTGGTCGCTGCTGGAGCTACTAAGCTCCGACAACCCCAGAGGACCAGCTGTCGACGCTCTACGTGTTGACAATGGTTACTGTCGGAGCTACAAAGCTCTAACAACCTCAGGGGGCCCTGCTATCAACGACTTCGAACCTACACTCTACAAGTTCGAAGCACGCAAGTCTTCAACAAAATGCTACATCCTTTTGGTACATGTTCGCAATCAAATTGCGTACATCTACCAGGGGGCCAAGTGGGACAAAGGTTGAAAACAAAAAATGAAATTCATAAATTTCTTGGATTTCATTCATCTGAAGACAAGAGATTACAAAATTGGAGAAAAGAAGAGAAGATACAAGTGGGAGATACAAGGAGAAAGTCCTAAATCCTACGAAAGAACGAGGCGACCTTCTGGGCAGCCTCCAACACGCTGGTCTTGGCAGCATCTCCCTCTCCATCGACGGGACCTTCGAGCACCGGATCTAGTGGGAAACGAGGATCCCGGCTTGTGTAGCACGTCAGCATGTATTCTGCGATGTTCCTTCAGTTTCCAACTGATATGCGATGACATCGCCCATCTTGTTGAGTTTGTTGCCCGCCGAGCTCAACACCTTCAGCGCATGGTCCAGCTCCGGCCCCGGATCGTCCGGACGCACAGGACTAAAGCCCAGCGGCGTCAGCGCGTTATTGTGTTTGCCCAAGAAGTCCCATACTTGTTGGGACTATGCAGCCCTTGAGTCTCGCATCTATTCCAAGGACCTCTTGGCTGCCGCAAGTTCCGAACCCTCCCGGTCAAGGCGCTTGACCTCTTTGGCGTGCTAGTGAATCCTTTTAGCAACTTGCTTTTCAAGGTTGGCAAGCTCCTTCTCCCGGACGTGGATCTTGTTTTGGCGGTCAACCAGGTCTTTCTCCCGGCCTCGCACCCTCTTCTCCCTGGCAGCGACTTCGTCCTCCCTTTTGGTATGGTCTTGTCCCCGCTGCCAGGCCTTCTTCTCCTCGCTCTCGCAGAGCTCCTCCAGCTTCTTGGTGCGCTCTGCAAGGCTCTTGTCACCAAGAGCCAGCCTTTGGGCGAGCTCCTCCTCCCTCTTCATGAGGTCATCCCTCAGCTCTAGGAGTTTCTGCTCTTCATCTTTGAGCTTTTTCTCCTGCACCTCAAGAGCCTCCCGGCGCTTGACGAGGCTTTCGTGGATGGTACTGAGCTTCTCCTGGCGATCGTTCGTTGCTTTATTAGTAGCCACAGCTTGTTCGTGTATAGCCCGAGACTGATTGTCGAGGGATCGCACCATGCTTTCCCTCTCGTCCAGCAGCTATCCGGGCCTTCTCCCTCTTGACCCACTCCTTGTCGTCGGCCAGCCTTGTTTGCGCCAGCTTGGTCTCGAATTGGAGCCGGTTGCACCACCTCCTAAGGGTTTGGCGCTCCTCTTCGAGGGCCTTGCTATCGTGATAAAAAGCAAGCTGGACCTGATAAAGGCTAGAGCAGGCGTTGTCGATGGATAACGACAGGGGGGTCGGCTCCGGAGCTGTCGGGGTCCTCTCCACTGACTCCAGCAGGTTCTCCATAACAAAAATTGGGTCCCACTCTACAAGAGTGGTCCCCTGAGCTTCCGCGGCACTAGGCCGCCCTTCGGGAGTGCCTCAGTCATCGCCGGGGAAGGTCCGACAATGGGAGCTTCTATCTCCAGAGTCGGCTCCGAAGGTCCCGCCGTCAGGTCATCACCAACTGCTCCCTCAAGCAGAGGACCGGTCGCTTCGTCTTGACACCCTGACTTAGGCGTGGGTACCTCCGGAACTACCATCTTCAGGGTAGGCATTGAAGACTTGGCCGGAGGTGAGACCACTTCCGGCTCCGACGCTGGTGCCTCCTCCACTGCTGGTTCAGGCGAGGGTGCTTCAACCTCCACCGGTTTGGATGCTGGCACCTCCGCGACAATTGGCTCAGGCACCGGAACTTCATGAACCACCGGCTCCACCACCGGAGCTTCAATAACATCCGGCCCTAAGGCCGGAACTGCAGCTACCTCTGGCTGTGAGGCCGGAGCGTCCGTCATCACAACATCCAAAACCGGAGCTTCAACCTCTGGAGATGGTGCTGCTGATACATCTTCATTCCCGTGGTCCGACGCTACCACGGGATCTTAGGGAGATGAGTCGAGGTCAAGGACCTCGACAGCGGCGCCGGAGCTGTCGAGACCTCAGCCATCACCTGGGGCGGCACTGGAACTGGAACCAGAGCCTCCGCGTGCACAACATCAGCTGCTGTCACAGGAACAGGAGCTTCAGCCCCTTTTTTGGATACATTGTGGGTGAAGGACGAAGAAACTCAAAATATGGTTACAACAAAAACAATCAACTGAGGTAAAAAAGCAAATTTACCTTGGGAGACTTCCGCTCCAGCTAGCGCAGAACCTTTTCATCGGACGCTCAGAGCCCGACTTAGTTGCAACTGGGGTTGTAGCTCGGGAAGGCTCTTCGGAGCTTACTACCGCCGTCAGCGGCGTCTTGGTTGGGGCCTTCCTCGACTGAGAAGGACCCTCGGACCTAGAGCCCTTAGCTGGCTCCGGCGTTAGAGTCACCTGGGCGGAGCTGACATACCGGGGAGACGCTGATGCTGGAGTTGTCGTCGCCATCGAAGACCTCCCCCGCCGGGGAGGAGCTGTTGTGGAAGGAGTAGGTCTGACGGGCCTCCCGTCAGAGTGCTTCAACTTCCTCTTTCGGCTGGAGGGCTTAGCCAACTCTTTGCCCTTGCCAATGACTTCAGCTCTGTGTCTCAGGGCGGAAGTGGGACCACCTTCGGAAGCTCCGGGGATCACCAATCTGGTGGTCGAACGCCTCTCTACTTCACCGAGGTCGTCAAGCACTGGCATCCTCCTCCGGAGCTCCCTGCTGAACTCCGCCTCCATGTTTAGAGGGAGGAAAGCCTCCCGACGAAGTTAAGTTGTCACCCTCGACGTTGATGCCATGCTGAAACTTCTTGAGATGAAGCTCCAAAGCAGAGCCTTCCAAATTGGACTTCAGACCGGTTTCAATCCGGTCATCGTCCATCACGCTGTTGAGGGCGAGGCGAACTTCTCCCTCTTCTTCAGCGGAGCCCACCTATTGACCAGGAAGTTGCAGAAGACCGTTTGGAGGGGTCACCCCTCCTTCCACACATTGGCGGATCCTGGTCAAGGCAGGGTTGAAGGCCTCTAACAGCACTGGAACCTCGCTCCAGGCGTCAGTGCCAACATTAGGAAGACATTCAGGCAGCTCCAGCTTCTTGTGCTCCTTTGCCGTGACGACAATCCAATCCTTCTTCCAGTCGTCCCACTTGCCGTAAGGGAATGACCTCAAATACTTGTAGGGGCACTTCTTGTACTTCACAAAATAGTAGAAGCCAAGATACTCGTTGCTCTTGCCGGTGATGTGGATGGTGAAGAAGGTACGAAAAAGCTCGACGCAGGGGGGAATACCCACCCACATCTCGCAGAAGTGGACGAATGTTGACACAAGAAGAATAGAGTGAGGGCCAAGGTGGTACAACAGCATACCATAGAAGTCTAACGGCATCAAGAGGAAGGATGAGAAAGGTGGGATCAGTCCCACCATGGCGTACGCAGAGAAATACACCATGTCGCCGCCGCGCTTCTTCTTGAACGGAACCTCGCCGGCGCAGACCAGGTGGTTGAAGGAGTCGCTGGACCACCCCATGTAGGTCCGAACCTTCTTCAAATCGTCATCGGTCATGAGACAGCTCTTGCGGAGACCCAACTCCATAGCAGCACGGCGGGGCGAGAGAGAAAAAGAAAGCGAAAGTTTGGAGGATTCGAGCGCAAGTTCAAATGAAGACGTAAGGAATATCCAAACCGTGCACACTTTCTTTCTTAAGTAGGCCCCCACAACGCTTGGATGGAAACAGGAGAAGAGTCAAGGATACAATTCAAAAATTTCACCCTGCCAATGACAAGGGGGCCCGGGGCCACCCAGACGATCAAGTCGGGGTCCTTACCCCAGGCGAACAGTTGTCATGATGAGAGGCGAGAAACCCGAGGGCGGCGGCCTGACAGGGCGCGCAGAACCGGTACAAATTTTTCGTATTGGGAACCGATGACCTTCAATTGCGTGAGATCTGCACGTGCAGATCTCTCCTGCCGCATCCTGAAGATGCCACGCGGCGATGGTTTAACTGCAAACCACCACCTCAACAGCACATCCAAAAACCCTTGAAGACACGACGCTGAAATCGAAAAATGGACCCACCTCCGGCAGAATGACTTAATCCAAAAGGTCTCTCCCAGAGGTGGGCCTAGGAGGCCACTGTCGGTACTCAGCGTACCGGATACCCCTTGGAACTGCAAAGAGAGCAAAGGAACCCCACCTATCTGAGTTGAAAACCCCTAAAGGCCCCACGTGTTACTCGAAACCGGACCTGCCTCCCTCCTATGGTTAGTCCTAGTTGCCGCCATGTGTATCATAAAACCGGAGCTACATTCCATACATGGAAAAGCTCCGGACTAGATACCTATGTGGCACCCCCGCACCTAAACCCCGACAGAGGGAAGCTCCGGTACCGACACGTGTACAACAGCACCGGACCTACTCGTCCAAGACGGTAAGCTCCGGAGCTGCCACGCGTCCAACCGCAGGACCTTCATCCTCAACAGGCAGATTGGTGGACCTCCAACTGCTCGTACCTTCAAGGAATATTAAAGACTTCAAGACCTGATTATGTGTCATTAATGCTATCTTAATGACACGCGATCGGATGACCCTTAATACCAGTAACGCCACCATTAAAGGGCGTTATCACGCTATTAAGGGTAATTAAATACATTAACTGTGTATTAAAGATCAGTAACCGTCAGGGCCATATGTCGGGCCAGACTGATGATGTAACGGCCAATCCTTGTGCTATAAAACGGATGATCGGGCAATACACGAGGGACTCCTCTAGACACTCTGATCTATCACACACAAACGCTCAGACGTTCAATACAACAAACAACAATACACACCCGTGGAGTAGAGTATTACGCTCAAGCAGCCCGAACCACGTAAGTACTCATGTCAAATCGTCATCTTGCTTTGAATCTCCGCACACCCACAACCGAACTAAAAAATTTCGCGGGTTGCCAATGGT
The DNA here is from genome assembly GCA_036927565.1 of Tuctoria greenei. Lineage (NCBI taxonomy): Eukaryota > Viridiplantae > Streptophyta > Magnoliopsida > Poales > Poaceae > Tuctoria > Tuctoria greenei. The sequence continues at coordinate 18,650,686 of JAYESD010000003.1, forward strand.
AGTACCGAAAGAATTGCCGGAACAAGACTCCGACAAATACTCTTTTGAAAAAAACAAAATAAATGTTAAATTTTAATCAGCTAAAATTTAAGTTTCTTTCATTCAACGTGTAATACATCTGATCTATATCAGCTGCTAGTTATTTTTTCAATGCTTATAAGATTATATATTGACTAAGAAAAAATTATTGATGTATTATTATAGAACAAATTATAAGTTTAAGTGAAACGATCCTCTATTTTTAACCGATTGAAAATTAGACTCTTGCAAAGAATAATGTGCCACCTGTCAAGCAAAATGAACAATTCAGTATAACTATAAAAAAAAACTATTCAGCGACATATCATAACCTGGAATTCTTAAATGAGCGCATCCAATTGATCAAAATTTTCTATATATGTATCTTCTTACAATGTTCCTCTCATACAGAACAGAGATAACGAACGGCGACCACCCATCAACCATCATGCAGGTTTGGCGCATAGAAGTGCTGATCATAGTGGCTCCCCACAAGCGATGCAGTAGACCGATTGAAGCAGCAGTTCCACAGACATACGTATCACGCGAATAAACCCGGAGCATCAGCGCCGCTTGGCTGAAGCACTAGAGTCAGCATTCTTCTTTCTCTTCTTCAGTGCTTCAATTTTTTCTTGACGTCTTTCCTTGTTAATCTGAAATCACAGAAACACTCGTGTGAAAATTCATTCAAGACACATAACAAAATTAAATAGGAAACATACTCGAAGTTTTGAAGGCTGATGATTGGAAAATTGTATGTGAACTAATATTAACAAATGAGGAAAGTAAAGGAAACGATTTTCCTAGTATGAATCTAAAATTCCGCAGTATATCAAAATGTTATGAGTAGGTAGGGACTTAATGTGACAGTACATAGGGAAGTTTTAGATATGTACAGAATTAGAGCTAGTAAAAAACGGTGACAAATAAAAAGGCAATTGAGCCACAAAAAGGGGCACGTCATACATAACCAGTACCACTATAGTAAATTGCAAAATTTCAACATGCAAACATGATCGTCGAGAAGGCAAACATGATCCACAAACTTGAATGATGGAGGACGCATACCTCCATTGCCCTAAGAAGGCCTCTCTTCTTGCGAGACATAACAGTCTTAGAAATTTCAGCAGCATCCTTCTCGGCTTGTTTGTTTGCATCCTCGTGATCTGAGTGGGTACCATCTTCTTCCATGACATTTGGTGAGTTATCAGTCCTCATATTTGAGAGGCTAGAGAAAGCAATGCCCTCACATTCCATCTTCAGCTCATCATGGTATTGCTTCTCTAGCATCTCCAACTATAAAAAAGCAAAGAGAGGAGAGAGCATTAGAAAAATAAGAAAAGAGAGCATCTGCAGCGACTACTTAAGCTGAAATGGAGCATAACCCACCGTCCTCTTCCTTTCAGCAACTTCATTAGACTCAGTTCGATCGATCATTGCTGCCACCAATGAATTGTCGAGATCTTCATCACCTATACCTGGCAAAGGCAAGACCTCATTACGAGCAGCAGCTTGCAGTCTCCTTATCGTCTCTGCATACTCAGGAATGTAACCCTCTGCGTCATTGTCCACAAAAGGAGACAAATGTGGTGGAGGCACTCTGCAACATCAATTATTCAAATATATCATATACTGGTCAAAGAGGTATTACTTAATCTAGATCATTGCACGGTATAATTCATGATTTATAGCTAATGATCGAGATTTAACAAAATTGCGCTAGCAGAAACATAGACTGGACTACAAAAGAGAAGGGGATCCAAAATATAAAGTATAAGCAGTACAAAATTTAGCACAGCATCCATGTTTCACAATATAATAAATATATTACACATATCCGATAGCATACCTTCCAACAAGATAACCTTCTGTTGGCAGTATGATGCGAGAATTGACACAATCAAATACCCACTGTGGTTGCACATACACCCTAGATAAGAAAATGTGGCTTTGTGTTGGCCTATCAACAATCTGCATTATAACATATGTGATACACTATATAAATACATTTTCAAATAAAAATAAAAGAGTAAACATTAAACGACTCAGTAACTTAAATAGACGACAGTGAACAGTGGAATAAAGAAAGGTTCTAGAAGGGCAAGTGCATGATGAACTGGATTACAAAGCAAACTTTTTGTTGTGATTCTGAATCCCACAAAAAAATTAAAAATGGCTAGCTCTAGTGTCACACAGGGCAGTTATTTATATATTACCAATTGATTAAAAATGAATTAGGTTCACCATAAGCCACTCTGACAGCCAATGAACCCACATGACAGGCTCACAATGATTCATGTAATCATTTGGTGGTATATTGTGAAATTTCTCGAAATAAATCCTATATGAATATGATGTTGGTAGTGTGACAGCAAAATCATATTTTTCCTAACCTCATAATTAGTGGTATACACCAGATAAAGCTGCAACAGACAAAATAACGACTTTTGCTTGTCTTTCATGGGTAGGTCTTGTGGGTTTCATCTCTAATCTACCCCAACTTGCTTGGGACTAAAAGGCTTTGTCATTGTTATTGTCTGCATTTTTCATTTTATACAATTTATCTGTTTCCCGTATATGATATTATATCAAGCATGATATAGAAAAGTTTACCATGACTCATAACATACAATGTCAGAAAATATGGAAGAAACGAATGCCTTAATAGTACCCCTATACTTGCACCTCATATGGCGTTTTATATGGGAAAGGTACAACAATTTGTCTCCATCAATTTAGTTTGTTGTGTTAGTGGTTGTGATGAATGAAACCAACCTGATGAGTGATGTATTCATCTAGTTCATTAAATGGGGCTCCTTCTCCGTCCCATGAAACAGTTCCTCCAAATGCTGGAATAATAAATAACAGGGACTCCCTAGGTACCTGAAAGTGAACAAAGGATGAAATTGATATGCCACTTAACGCACTCAATTGATCAGCCACCAGAATATATTTTGGGTTTTACAGCGAGGACAATAACCTACCTCCCGACTCAAGTAGAACTTCAAGTTCTGAAATAAACTTTTACATTGCTTAGTCTCCTCGTCATCTGCATCATCAGCAGTTGATTCTTCTACTAGATGCATTAGTGCACCAGGTTCATTAGTTGGAAGCTGATGTTGAAGTTGTGCCAATCTGAGTTCAGACTCATCTATTTTTGAGCTTTCCTTGTTATTTTCATCTGCTTTTGGTCTTCCCTCAGTATTTCCATCTGATTTGGGGCTTACCTCATTTTCATTTGATTTCAAGCTTGCTTTATTCTTTTCATCCGGCTTTTCCTTGATTAATCCCTCCGATTCAGAATTTTCAATCACTCTTCCAGAGGCAGCAGTCATGTATCGGCACAATGCATATAGCTCTGTTACATGTATAACATGAAATATTAGAAGAACAAAAAAAGCCCACAGAACCTTAAGCGAAGAAAGAACAATAAAACAGTTCACCTATCTAGAAAACAAACAGCTCTGATTTAATAACAATAACCAGTACATACCAGCTGCTAAAGCTTCCAAACGAGGATCCAAAATAGGAGGATAATTCACCTTTATTGAATGGTAAAGCTTGAAATTAACAAATCCTAAAAGAGTCTGCAGGCCGCAAGCTAGTCAGAAAAGTGACACGGGCAATACAAATAGTGCTGTTAAAAAGTTGGCAGTTTGTGTCGATAGCAGGTTATCAATTTTCCAAGAATAGTATTACAGAAAATGCTAAAATGTACAGTGTTGATAGATAATAAAAATGCTCAAGGAAAAAAAGAAATAGTAAATAACATCCTAAAACCATGTAATACTGGCATCAAGTTCTTGGATACATTAAAAAGATCTTGGGGTAGGGATAAATTGCTCAACAATGCCAAGAAACAACATTATTGTCTTTGCAAAACGCTATAGGGCATAATTGTGGTTCTCACATTGCAATGATATAACTTAGAACTTCTACAACAGATATTATCATTCTAACTTGATTACAAGTTAAAAAGGCAGTATATACCAATCAGCAACGACAGCACCATCTCTACTTTGAAAAAAAAAATCTCCAAGACTCAGGTTTCATATAAAATAATTCTGTATCAGTAGTCAGACGAACAGGTTGAAATTTACTCATCTACTGCATAAATGATGAAATATACAAAAACCAAATACTAATTCATATTTACCTCATAGAATTCCAAGAAAGTAAGCATCACATTGAAGTCAACATCATCAGTTAATACTTGTTGAAGAGCATGTGGGGTAAGCCAGGTGATCTTTTGTCCTTGAACATCAGCCTGCATTACATGGTCATCAGAAACTTTTGTTATAGCATACAAAAAATATAAGGACAACCCGATAAAACAAAGTGCAGCATGAGTAATTACCTGGTAATATATCCCCTTAACAGAAATAAATGTCTTCCTGAGAGAGTGAGTTCGGGATATGTATGCTTGCCATTCATGGCTTAACCTACAAAGAAAAAATCTCCCCATATATAAAAGTTGGTTGCTTATAAGAAACATTGAATAACCTAAGCATCAAGTATTCTTTCAGCTCATAGAACTAGGACAGGATTTCAATTTGAACTTTTGAACACCGTACATTAGTGATTTGCGGAATAAATGCAAGTGCAGAGTGGTAAAATAAAAGTATAGATTTGGATATCAACATGATATTCAATGGCTATTGCAAAGCAAGATTGCTTCAACTGCTACATCACATGAATCTAGGCAAGATGCAGCAACACATTATAGTGATATTATATACGCAAAATTCAAGCTTGATCACGTATCCCATTCTAAACTTTGTAGACAATGAATGGAGCTTTGTTGGGTTACCATGTGCCTCAAACTAAGAGAAAAATAACATAACCTTGAAAAAGAATACCTGCGGCAGTTATGGATTCGTTTAACTTCAACACGTTCACCATCAACTGCAGGTAATGCCGCAAAAAGATGCACCATTGTAAGGCAATCATCCAAATCCCGAAGAGCATCAACAAAAGTTGGATATCTGTTCATAAAGTAAAATAAAGATCATGGCAATATGGAGTATGCACTTTGAATGAAATCATTATGGGTCTTTTTCTAATTCACTTGGTACCTCTCAAGTATAAGCCTATCAAGCTTGTATGTTGGTTGTCGATTCAACAGTCTTTCTGCAAGATCCTTGTTTTTCTTAGCAATAGCCTTTTTAACCTTCTTCCTGTGGACCTTTATTTCCCTGAAATCAAATACAACGGGATCAGCATTAGGAAGTAAATAAAACATAAGAAAACAAAGCATCATTATCACATCTCATGAAAGCATGATCTTATCTGGGTATACTTTACACTCCACAAGGTAACAGAATAACAGATCTAGCATGACAGCTGTGAAGTGTGAACTAATAATGACACTGTTAATCATACAAGGCACATACAACAAGATAACCACAAACAGGCAAGTAACCAGTTGTCCACTAGTGTGTCTAATAATAGTGCAGCACAGCTTTCATCGGCAACAAGTGAAAAACTTAGCTATTCTGTACTCTCCATTGTACCTAAATATGATAGATGCAGAGCTAGGCACAAGAATCCACACAACAGCTAGTGGCTATCTTGGCCAACACTATATTTCTTTTTCTTCAAACTGTTTTGGCCATGTCAATTGTAGCTTTAGCCCTGTACGACAGATATTTGAATGAAACAATAAGAACAAACTTCTTATGGACAAAGCCCCATCAAAAGGATAACATATTCAAGGTGCCCAACCAAATAAATGCAGTGTCACATCAGCAAGCTGGTTGTTTGGATGACACATTTTAAAGACCAGTTTAGTCCAAGCATGTTTCATGATGAGTTAAATTATACTCCCTACAATCCAAATATAAGTTGTTTCGGGATTCCTGTTGATCAAACTGTTTAACACTGGCCATCAGTTTTATCTTAATCTAAGTAAACAAGTTGTCAACAGTTAGAGTTAGTTCCAAAGTAGATCTATGAAAAAACCAGGTTTTGTAAAACCAACTATCTAAACAATCTGTAATGAAATGTCGATCACCTATCAGTGTGTCATTAATTAACATAAAAGTTGTCAGATTAAACATCCAACTATTCATAGAACACCATATTCCCTGAACAGTACGCAGAGAAACAAGGAAAGCCCATTTCTTCTCTAAGATAATTGTACAGGATAGAACCACATCGCAGAAACATTTGTCACAACAAAATATACCTGAACTTCTCAATCAATGGGTCATGAAGCAGGAAGGCGATATCCTTCATGTGGTAGTAGGTCTTGTGGTTCCCTTCCACCTTCTTCTTTGGCTGCCGCGGAAAGACCCCCTTGAGTATGCATAGCTTCCTGCAACAAATGGAAAAATGTCCGTGCAATTCTATGAGACTTTGATAATCCAGACTTCCATCTCAAGTTACCCGTGGCATACCAGCCTACAGGACACATTGACTCCATTAGCATATCTAGTTTCTCACGCAAGCAAAGCTAACTGACCTATATTGACACAAAACAAGTGGAGACTTTCCAGTTTCAGCACAACTAGCTGACATCAGAATCACCAGGAGTTCATACAAAACTTGTTCTAAATGACCACACTCAAGCGATAAACAATATTAACCGGAAGGTAGAAAAGGAACCTGAAGATCGCGAGGCTAGTCTGAAGGTAATTCACCGCCTTGGTCCTTGTAATGTACTTCGCCGCATTCCCCTCCCTCTTCTTGCCCTGAATCACGACATAGAAAGCAACTAAGAGGCTACGCGGACCACAGAGATGATGCCGTCGAAGGAGGAGTAAGAGGAGAGGAGAGTTACCGCAGGGCGATAGTGCTTCGGCATGGCGGTGGCTGCGGCGGTCGCTCTTCGGGCGGGGAAGGGGGGAGGTCGGGAACGGAGAGGGAGAGATGATGGGTTTTAGGGTTTTGGTGGTGGCTGCGGCGGCGGCTGGGGCGTTCTGGCGCAGATGTCGGCCTCTCAGGGTACGGCGCAAGTTTTTTCTGCATTCGCGAAATAATGAAATGGGCGTTCCAAATTTCGCTCAAATTTGCTCTCAAATCTCAATGGATCGCAGAGGTTAGTGATAATTGATAAACCCATGGCAGAGGTCAAGACGCGGGAGGAATAAAATGCTCTATTTTACGGCCCAACGTTGAATCTTTTGTAAAGCCCATCATTAATCACCCCACGCGTCGAACAACGCTGTATCTTTCGCGGCTTCATGTTTTCGCGCAGCGCAACTACGAAAAACTTCTTCCCGCCGGCGCCCTCGCGCGAGGAGCAGTGCCTCCCCCTCCATTAAACCCCTCCCGCCCGCATCTTGCCCGCCATTTCCTGCCCCGTCTCCGTTCGCGCCTCCTACTCTCCCCCCTCTCCCTCTCTTCACCTCTGATGGCAATGCGGCAGCGCACCTCCGTTTCTTTCTTCGGCGGCCTTCGCGCGCGTGAGCTCCGCGGCGCCGGTGGCTCCTGCTCTCGCTCCGTGCCGCGGCTCCCCTACCTCGCCGACCTCTCCTCCGACCCCGGCGGCCGCGGCGGCGGCCGCGGGGTCATAGCCGTCGAGCACTCCGGCGATCCCGCCATCCCCTTCGCCATCTCCTTCGGCAAGGTTCGGAACCCTGTTCCCTCTTCCATTTCGCGTTTCCCCAAACTTAGATCTTTCGATTGCGAGGAACAATCGGTTGATGAGCTCTGCCGTTTCCCCAGACCTCGCAGACCTGTAACCTCCTGGCGGTCGCAGACGAAGACGGCTACGTTGGCCTCTACGACACCCGCTGGCGCCTCCCGTCCAGCTCTTCATCTTTAGAGACGTCAGGTTTTTTTCCGATTGCCGAAGCTTTCCCCCTCCACTGCCAAATTGATCTGACGTGCTCGCTACTTTGTTGAAGATCTGGATATTTCAAGGCTTATGTTGTGTCCATCGCGCAAAATGTTGCAATCTGACATCCTGCTCTTCTTGCAGCTGAAACGAGGGTGTCCGATTGGGTTGCTCACAACAATGCAATCTTCGATGTGTGCTGGATCAAGGTAACGTCAGTAATTTGCGATGTCTGAAACAGACGAATGAAATATATAGAAGGCAATCCTTAGGTTTTCTCACCATTTGCGTTTGTTACTGAGTTACAATGTTTCTGCACTGTTTATGTAGGAGGGATCCCAAATACTGACTGCATCGGGTGATCAAACTGTAAGTAACAGAATACAATCAATCAGCGTGTTGAGTATGTTGTGGTGCTTATGAATTCTTTGAATCCTGCAAAATCTCATCATGATTCTTCTGTATCAGGTTAAGATATGGAGTGTGGGGGACAGGAAATGCATTGGTGTCTTGTCAGGACACACTGGAAGTGTGAAGTCACTGTCATGTCACTCTTCAAATCCTGGTTAGTATTACATATCTTCAATGATTGAATCAGTCTATCTATTCCATTTAGTACTATATAATTTTACCTGTATAGATTTGCTACAAACTCCTGCTCAAGTAGTTATTGTTCTTTGTAGAGCTTATTGTTTCTGGTTCAAGGGATGGTTCATTTGCTCTTTGGGATTTGAGATGTGACCCTAAGTCCCCAAACAGACACGGTGAAACATGCCTCATGTATGTTGTCTACTAAATGCTTCCTGTCAACTACAAATCTACACTGATCATATATGTTGGTAGCAATGTAATTCACTGAAACACAAATGTTTGGCATTTTAGGTCCTCGGCTGTTGTCAGAGAAGCCCACAGTCCCATCCAAAGGACACGAACAAGGTCTCGAACAAAGGTATTTAGTCTGCATGATATGGATTTTTTTTCTTGACATGATTGTGGATCCTCTCACTTACGTTAATTTGCTGCTACTGGTGATATGTAGGCAGCTTCAACAAGCATTACATCAGTTCTTTACCTGAAAGATGATGTCTCCATTGCTACTTCTGGAGCTGCAGACAAGTATGTCATTTTCTCATCTTTTCATTATGCAATTAAAATTATGGTCAATTTCATAGTTCTAATGTATTGTATTTGGTGTCGCCTTGTACACTCTACACCTTATTTTATAAAGTTATAAACACCTAAATACTTCTTATGAATGCTTAACTTTTGCTCTTATACTTGACTGCCAGTGTTGTGAAAATATGGGATACCCGAAACCTCAAAGTGCCTGTCTCCAACAAAAACTCTCAAGCAGGGGTGCAACCTTCGGTAAGCAGCCCTGTTTACTTCAAACAATGACTATTCCTGCAACATACAAGTAATCATGTTTTCTTCAATTATCTCTTATTGAATTTACTGGTCTGTTGGTCCTGAAGGAGGGAGTGAAACATGGCATCTCTTGCTTATCTCAAGACTCATATGGTGCTTACATTGCTGCATCGTGTATGGATAACAGGTAATATTAGATTTCACCATCAGAAAGTACTGCATGGTTTTCATGTCATTCCTGAAGACTGCTTTTTTGACTATATGAGCCTTTTTTTTTTCAGGATATATTTATACAGTGTTCTCCACGTGGACAAGGGCCCAATAAAGGTTTACTCTGGCAGTAAAATTGAGTCTTTCTTTGTCAAGGTGAGTGACCATGGTTTTAACACTTCCTGCAAAAATATTTTTGAAAAGCTGCATATGTTTATGTTCTGTAAGACCTAATTTTGGCCTGTGCAGTCTGCCATTAGCCCTGATGGAACTCACATTCTCGGTGGTTCAAGTGACGGCAATGTATACATGTGGCAGGTACTTGTTTCATTATTATTAATCTGCTGTCTTTTGCAATCGATACATACCATTCTTGCTAATATTTTTTTCCATTGCCATAGGTGGATCAACCTGAAAGTGCCCCGGTGGTTTTAGAAGGACACGAGGGTGAAGCTACTTCAGTTGACTGGTACCCTCTGTCGACCTATTGCGAGTTATGAATTCTGTGAAATCCTAAAGGACAATTCATCTCATGTTGCAATGTGAATTCCCTGATTTACAGGTGTGCATCAGAGGTCGGAAAGATAGCAACATCTTCAGATGATTCAACGGTGAGTCTACTTAGTTTGATCTCCAAATTTTCTTGTCATGTGCTAATGAAAAGGGTCACTCGGTTTCACTATTTCATTCATAGCAATATGCCATCAGAACTTCTGAAGTGCACTTTGACTTCTTGGCACCTGTGAAGAAAAGAGGGAATATGAAATAAAATTGAAACATCTGATAACTTTGTTTACTATGCATCAGGTTCGTGTATGGAGTACTAAGAAAACGGATTGCCCCAACATTAGCTCACCAACAGTAATCCGTAAACGAATAACTGCTCCAAATACTGAATACCCAAGATATGCCACCAATGAGCAAGCTGCTACTTCAGGAGATGCTGTCACCTGCAATAGTGCCAACGCGGAATCAACAAATGGTTCCCACTCCCTCCAGCCCAGAGTACTGGACTTCAGCACTCCAGAATCTGCGAAGAAGAGAGTATTTGCATTGTTTCAGGAGGAGGCCCTTGACGTGAGGAAGAGCCGAGAAGCTCAAATGGAAAGCCCTTCCTCAGTTCTAAGCCCGCCTCCTTCGCTGAAAAGGAGAACTATTCGGGACTACTTTGCCAGCAGTACATCTTGAATCTTGTCACCTGACAAATATAGCTGGTCCCCAGAACTCTTAGCTTCCTTAACGACCGGGAACTTTCTTAACCTTAGTTAGAAGCTGTTCGGACTTAACACTGTTCATATTTGATAGATGATCACAGCTATTCATGGCTAGCACTTTCTTCTAGCAGGAATTAGTATGAGTTCAGCTGTGAAGATAGCTTGCAAAATTTGGGAAGTTCATAGGTGGGGTTGATGTTATTATGCTCACGATTGATCTTCTGAACAAAGTTGTAGATAATATTTTTCTATAGAACCATCTTATTTTTAATTTGCCCCCACAATTGAGATCAGTCTAACAGAATTGAAAAAAAAAATCAGTGCTGTCTGAGTAGAGAAACAAATTCAGTGTTGTGCGTAAAACTTAAGTTTTTTTCTCAACCTTTTCTGTTTGTGGTCAACAAAAAGTTCTGGATTTTTTGTGTCGATTGAACTCCAGTTTGTCTGTTAGAATCGAGGAAATTTGAATGTTTTGAGAACTGTGCCGAAAATTGGTGGCACAAGTGGCACGACGAGAACACTCCGTACAAGGGAATAAAAGGGCGGTCGCATATTATTGCATCTGCGCGTAGCGTCGTACTCCGCCTTGTTTTAATTCGACCAAAGTCCAGTGATAAATATGAACTCGAGAATACTTCACGTGCAGACGTGCCGGCCCATACCAACCACGCCGTCTGCCGTCCGACATGGGCGTGCAGATGAGACGGACATGTCCACCCCTTCAGCTGGCACGCACACGGCACACACCATGCACCTTGGCTCCATCCGCGCGCGCCGTGTCAGCCTGCTCGACCGGTGTAACACATGCAAGCCGCCTCCACCTCCACGTACCCCTTCCTCTCCTCTACGTGTCACCGCTGTCGCCACCTATATACGGCGAGCTCGCCGGCCGGCCTCTCCACTCCACTATACAATACACACACTGCCTAGCTTTGTTCTTGCCTCGCTCTTGGATCGAAATCTCCGAAGGCTGCCGGCTACCAGGAAGCAAGCGATGTCGGATCGCGTCGATGTCCGCGGGACCCACGGCGGCGTTGGCACCCACGGCCAGGGGCACGGCGGCGTCGGCACCCACGGCCAGGGGTACGGCGGCGGCCGGCCGATGGGCGAGCAGGTGAAGGGCATGCTCCAGGACAAGGGCCCCTCGGCGTCGCAGGCGCTGACGGTGGCGACGCTGTTCCCGCTTGGCGGGCTGCTGATGCTGCTGTCCGGGCTGGCGCTGGCGGGCTCCGTGGTGGGCCTGGCGCTGGCCACGCCGCTGCTCCTGCTCTTCAGCCCCGTCCTGGTGCCCGCCGCGCTGCTCATCGGGCTGGCCGTGACGGGGTTCCTCACCTCGGGTGCGCTCGGGCTGGGCGGCCTCTCGTCGCTTACCGCGCTGGCCAACACGGCGCGGCAGGCGTTCCAGCGCACGCCCGACTACGTGGGGGAGGCGCGCCGGCGGATGGCCGAGGCCGCGGGGCATGCCGGCCACAAGACGCAGCAGGCCGGACACGCCATCCAGAGCAGGGCGCAGGAGGCCGGCGCGGGAGGCGGCGGCGGCGGCGCCGGAGGAGGCGGCAGGGCGTCGTCCTAAGCGAAGAAGTGTGTTCACAACAAACGTACCTGGATGCGTGCATGCCAGAGCCGTGGAGGGAGCGTGTGGAGCATGGTGACTCCCTGCTGCGTCGTACGTGTTCGACACGTGTCCTGGTTTTTTGCCGCGCATGCCTGGCCTAGCGTGTGTTGTCACCTGTATACGTGTTCGTCCTTGCGCACGTGTGTGTTTACGTGGGACCGGTCCAGTCCCACGAGATGTGAATAATAAGTAGCCTCCGATGGGTTTAGTCTCGAGCGAAGCTAGTGTGTTGGCTGGACACTGATCGAGCTACTGAGTTGGATTATGTATATGCATGAGCGGTATGCTTCCCTATGTATGTAAAAAATTTGGTCAATGCATGTGTGTGTCTGCTCAATTACTCGGTTCGAACAATGAACCGGCGCTGGCCCATCACTTGGTCTAGACTCGTACTCCCTCCTACAAAGATTGTCTTTCTGGTTTTTTAGATTTGTCCACAAAAATTGTCATTTTAGACTAGTAGTTAAGATGAAATCTAACTTTCTCTACCAATGCATGCTTTCTTCCTGTGCGGCTCTAAAAAAGTACAACACCTTAATGAGGACTATTAAACTTATATCAATGCATGCTTCCTGCGCGGCTCATTAAACTTATACCAATGCATGCTTCCTGCGCGGCTCATTAAACTTATACCAATGCATGCTTCCTGCGCGGCTCCCAAAAAAGTGCAACACCTTAATGAGGATCATTAAACTTATCAGTTTTATGAGGGCACATGCGTCATTTACCATTTTTACTATTATGTATTAAAAATACTAAAACGACTATCTTTGTGAGACGGAGGGAGTAGGATCATTAAACTTATCAGTTTTATGAGGGCACATGCGTCATTTACCATCTTTACTATTATGTATTAAAAATGCTAAAACGACTATCTTTGTGAGATAGAGGGAGTAGATGTTAGAGCAAGCTCGACGGTAGTGAAGGTGACAGCAAACGCGGGACAAGTGGTGGGAATTGGGCCGGGCTCAAGCCAAGCGGCACGAAGCACGAGTGATCGGCACGAATGAGCTACGGGCTGTGCCAGTCCGACACGAAGGCTTGGGTCGTGCTGGGCACGGGTCGTGCTGGACACGAAAGAGCTATGGGATGTGCCGCCTTTGTGTCGGGTCGTGTCTGGATTTCCGGCACGGTACAGACAAATCAGGCTACGTTCAGAGTCGGCATGGAAGCACGAAAGCAGCCCAAAATTTGAAATGGTTCGAATTGCCGCCTTGTTCCAAATTTGAGTAGTTCCGCTCACACGAGCCACGCCATCCTCGTCGCGCACCCCAGCCACGCTGCGCAGCGCTCACACCGCGTCGCGCCGTCCACGCCGCGCCACGTTCTAAATATGCTGCCCAATATGAGGAGTGGTACTAGGGCAAAAGATTGGCTCAATCATCGTTGCACCGTGGTCGTAGCCATGTCGTTCGAGGAGGAGCAACCAGATTCACATCGTCTATCCCAAGCATCAAAGACTACGAGATGGATATCCATTTAGAATGTGTATCTCATATGATATCCATTTAGAATGTGTCCATGCATACGAGGAATATCAAAATGAAGGTAATGAGTTTCGAATGAAGCATGTATTAGCTTTTATGTCGATGAGAGCAATCTACTTTCACATGCTCCACCTAGCAATAAAGATGTTCAAACATCCTCAACTTCGAGTTGCAAACCTAGAGCAGCAATAAAGATGTTCAAACATCCTCAACTTCGAGTTGCAAACCTAGAGTAAAATGTTAGGATCACTTCATTGAGAATAAGGAAAATAGTGAATAGTAAGCTCATGGTAACTACTGCTACATGGAAATATTGCAAAAAAAGATCTTTCAACACTATCCAGTAGTGGACGGATCACTTGAAGCGCCACTATGCTGGATGTATCGAGAAGTTTGCTTTGCAAGAAGGTGAGCAACACAAACTCAATTGATCTTAAACCCGGATAGCTCTGTGAGTACTTGAGCTTATAATTTCGATATTGCTTGTTCTAAATTGCTAGATATATGAGAGTGAGCTCACCACACATAGATCGAGCAGAGGCAAGAGGAGCGAGAGACCCATACAGCGGCAGTAATTCATATTTGGAAAGAGAGGATGCGACTGAGTTTATATGGTGGGCGGAGCCCCCTTGAATGGCAAGGTGAGACTAAATTCCGGGCATGCGGGGGGGCAGGGGCGGCGCGCTGCACGCTGCTTGGTCGAGGGCCTGTCACGATCACTGGCCCGATGACCTGTCGCGAGGGCCGGCTGCACTGCCAAGTGGGGCCCACTGCTCTTCACCATTTTCTCAATTCTTCTCTGTTCTTTTATTGTGATTCGATTCATAGAATTGAAACTTGCATAGATTCCACAAATATGGTTCAAATTTGATGATTCTTTTTCCTATGCTTTTAAAAAACTTATCTACAACCTTTATGCATTATTTTAAACCTTCTATAGCTCAATTTGTTTTTCTAACTTCCAGAGCAAATCGTATGCACTTTTTTTTGTAAATCTCCAAAAGTCAAGAAGATTGAGTCGAAATTTGTTGGGTTTGTGTAAATTCTATATGTGTACAAGTATGATTTTTGTGTAATTTTTTTTAAATCACTCCAACTTGTGTTAATTCAAATTTACCCTCACTTCATTCAAATGATCATAAACATATGTCCAATATTTAAAATTTGAACACGCATTAATTTAGTTTTATAAAATCCCCAAAAAATATCATAGGTTTATATTACCATATATAAATGACACAAGAAATTCACTTACAAATTGAATTCATTTTGAGATCTATAAAAAGACAAAATACATTTTTTTGTTTTTTGTAACACTTAATATATTGTGATTTTATGAGTGAAATTTTGTGGGAACATGTAATACAACCACCTTAAACTCCTGTATTTTTTGTAATTTTTCTCTATGTAGCACTATAGAATTGCTAAGTGTGTCTATGACTCGTGGGACCCACCCTTTGGCGCAACCGTCCACAGCCAATTAATGACCAGCGGGCCTTCAGCACAGTCCCTGGGCCATGCTCGGGCCAAGCACGATACAAAGTCGGCCCGTCACGAAACGGCTCGTCGTGCTTCCGGATCACGGGACGAAACGACCCGAAGCACGATCAGACCATGTCGTGCTGGCCCAACAGAACCCGATTCCCACCTCTACGTGTGACACCGGTAAAGATCAGAGGATGGAGGAAAGCATATGGGGATGACAACCGCCATTTTAGAGATGAGAGCGGGAGGCAAAAAAATTCCATCATCGAAAGTTAATTAAGGGGGAGTTGGACCACTGAACCTAAACAGCTAAAAAATCACCCAGATTTGAGCTGATAATTCAGACACTGAAATTTGCACCAAAGAAACTCCAACCCCTGTGGCCCTGTGAATGTGTACACGTTCACCTTCTATACAACTAATAATAAACTGGTCCACCTAATCAACTAAGCTAGTGTTATGGCCTGTTTGACAGGCTCTGGCTTATGGAAAACAAAATAGATTTGATTCTTCGTTATATGTGAAAACATTTTTTCTGGCTTATCTGGGCTATTCAGAAAATTGTTTGCCAAAACTACTCCTGCTGTGTGTTTTTGAAATGGATGAAAAAAAGTCAAATGACTGTTGTGCCTTCTAACATTTGAGAGTCGGATAAACACATGAGTTTGAACTCAATAACATTGATCGTTCGGTAACAACGACAATACTCACTCCATTCCAAAAAGTTCTTCACTTTGTAGTTCATTTTTGAACTACAAAGAGACAAGCTTTTTGAGCCGGGGGAGTATAATGGAAGGCGAGATAGTAGACTCTTTGATCAGCCACGTTTATTAGCTATTCTCTTCACACGAAGCAAGAAGAAAAAGAGATAAAAAGAGAGACAAGATATGAAGCGAGATTAAGGAAAATGAACTCAATAACATTCGGTGATTGGAAGGTATCTGTCGGTACCCTGCGTACCGGGTACCCTATGATACCGTAAGAAGTGCAAAAGAGTTCTACCCGTCAAAGTTGAAGGTCTCTTCAGGCCTCACATGTCATATACACCGGAACCGCATCCCTCATATGGGTAGCTCCGGAGATTGACGCGTGTAATGTAAATCCGGAGTTGAACTCCCAACACAGGAAAGCTCCGCGATCAACACGTGTATAATGACCCCGTATCTAACCCCAAGCAGAGGGAAGTTCCGGTGTTAACACGTGTACAATGGTTCTGGAGCTACCTCCCCGCAAGGGGAAGCTCCGAAGTTGCCACGTGTGGAGCCTTCGGACATTTATCATCAACGAATACATTGATAGATATCCTTCAGCACAGTTAAAGCTGTAGTTACAACACTTGATTACGTGTCGTTAATGTTGTATTAACGACACATGATTAGAGCACTGTTAATAGAGGTAACACAGCTATTAAGGCACGTTATCACACTATTAACCATGCTTAATACTCATAGACAGTGTATTAGACTATTAAATACGCCAGGGCCACATGTCGGACAAGACAAATGATGTAACGTCAGTCCTTGGACTATATAAGGACTGAGTTGTACGATACAAAGGACAACTCGAAGCTGAGCCGGAGACTACGCTTTCTAGTGATTCACAATACAACACACATACACACCCCGTGGAGTAGGGTATTACGCTCAAGCGGCCCGAACCACGTAAATCTCTTGTGTCACCATCTTGCTCTTGATCTCTGCGTGCCCCAACCGAAATAAGAACCTCCGCGGGCTACATCTGGTAGTATCGGGGGAAGTGTCGTTGCTACACTTCGACATTTGGCGCGATAGGTAGGGGGGATCACCCGAGGTCTTAAGATGGTGAATTCCGCCGCAGGATCTTCCAACGACAATCGTGCTGAACAACCTGCTGGAGGCAATCCCTTCAACGTGCAACAGCCAGCAGGTGCCATTGTTTCAGCAGACACTATGGCACTACAATCGCCATCTATTTCGGCAAACAATGTTGGGCGACAAGATGGGGCATCTGCGTCGATCACTGCATTGACAAACAACAACCCTGAGCACACACTCATTGCCGCGCAAGCTCTCCTACTACATCCAGCGCCTCCAGGGCGCCCCAGGGTGCTATGGAACAGTGGAGAGGTGATGTTGACCAATTGGTTGCAGCTGCAGCCGCTGGCATCAGCAATCAAGGTCCTCCCCCTTCGGGGCGAGCACCATCACAAATACGGACCTTGTCCGGCCGACTTGGTCCACAAGTCTCATAGCAGAGAAGACGTGTTGCATCCCAGCAGGTGACTTCGTTGCCTCCAGGGGCACGATGCACCCACACCATCACCAGGATTCTGACTCACGACCTGCGATCAGAACTTGATCGCTGTACCGGTAGCAAGACGACCGCGTCCATATCGAGCGTGCTCGTGAGAGGCGAGAGGCTCGGGACAACCCTGCCCCTCACGGAGTAGGAGGAGGCTGTTCTGCCCTGACCATGCATTTACGCATGGTAAGATGGTCACAGAAGTTCTGGCCTCACTTGCCAGAAAAATTTGACGGGACTGTCAACCCCACCGAATTCCTTCAAATCTACTCCACTGCTATACTGGCAGTGGGGGGTGATTAGGCTGTGATGGCCAACTATTTCCTGCTGGCTCTAACTGGGACTGTAAGGTCCTGGTTCATGAGTCTTCCACCCGACTCCATTAATAGTTGGGCGGAGCTATGCTAACAATTCACTGCCAACTTCGGGAATTCTTACACCCGGCCTGGCACTGAATTGGATCTGTTTGCTGTAAAGCAAACATTGGGGGAATCGCTACGATCCTTCATCCAGCGGTTTTCTCAGGTACGGAATACTATTCCTTCAATCTCGAGCTCTTCTGTTATTGTTGCATTCACACAGGGTGTTTAAAATAAAAAGATGCTGGAGAAGCTGGCCATCAAAGAAGTCACCAGCGTCACGGAACTCTTCAGCCTAGCGGAAAAATGTGCTAGAGCTGTGGAGGGCCGTGAAATGCACTCCAAGCCAGCTCCAGAGGCCAACAAGAAGTCCTCCAAAACTGAAGCCACTACCTCCGGTAGTGGCAAAAAGAAGAAGAAGCCCAACGGCAAGAAGAAGCCGTCGGCCGGCGCACCAGCCGCTGCAGCTGCTGCAGCCCCGGGTGGCCGGGGGCCACGCCTCCAGAAACGACCTCGTCCTTCATCAAAAGATAGCAACAGTTCCAAAGCATGGTGTCCGATACACAAGACAGATAGACACAGCCTAGAAGAATGTCGGGAGGTCCAAAAACTTGCCGAGCGCTATAACAAGCGCCGGAAAGAAGCTCCTTTCCGTCATAGGGAAGGAAAACAAAAAGTCGACGAAGCTCCTGCTGAAGAGGAGTTAGGTTTTCAGGACCCCAAGAAGGTCCTGAAAGTTGTCTACAACACTATCGACGACGATTCCGACGTCTCTAACAACGAGCGCCGGAAGACCCTAAACACCATCTATGGTGGTTCTTGGGACATCACCTCTCGCCGTATCCTCAAGACAATGCGGCGGGACATGGCCGTGGCAGCTCCCACTGCTATGGCGGAGCCTCGTCGGAAGTGGATGGACACTCCCATCATTTTCGATGCTTCGGACTACCCCCAAAACATGATCGGAGCTGGCCAACTCCCATTGATGGTGTCACCCACCACTAACAATATTCAACTCCACCATGTAATGGTGGACGGAGGTTCAGGGCTGAACCTCATAAGCTCCAAAGCTTTCGTTAAGCTTCAGCTCCGGCCTTCGGACCTTCGCCCATCCCGGCCTTTCTCTGGGGTAGGTCCGAGGACCATCACTCTTCTCGGTTTCATCACACTCCCAGTGACCTTTGGGACTCGAGAGAACTACAGAACTGAGAAGTTGGTCTTCGACGGCGCGTAGATCTGTCTGCTGTTCAACGCCATTTTGGGCAGACCAGCCTTGTACAAGTTCATGGCCGCCGCCCATTATGGTTACTTAGTGTTGAAGATGCCAAAACCCACGGGCATTCTCCGGATCCGCAGAGATCGCACTACAGGAGTCACTGCTTTAGAAGAACTCTATGCGCTTACCACAACACAAGAGGAAGCATCCGGTAAGGAGCCAACTCTGAACCCTCCGAGCATTTGCCATAAAGGCTCTACCTCCGTACTTCATGTGCAACCAAGCGGCGACACCGACGTTCCCGTCAAAGTCGTCCAAATTGGTTCCGATGCTACTTAGACTACCCGTATATCGGGAGGTCTGAACAACAAATAGGAACTCACGCTCATCACTTTCCTTCGGGCTAATGTCGACGTGTTTGCTTGGCAATCATCACAAATGTATGGGATCCCTAGAGAGGTGATTGAGCACAATCTGAAGATTTACCCTAACGCACGACCTGTACACCAGAAGCCCCAGAAGCAATCAATCGAGCGACAAAACTTCATCCGACGGGAAATCAAGAAGTTGCTCGAAGCTGGATTCATCCGGGAAGTCTTCCATCCAAAATGGCTGGCAAACCCAATTGTTGTACCCAAGGCCAGCGGGAAGCTTCGGATGTGTATCGACTACACCACCTTAAATAACGCATGTCCAAAGGATCTATTTCCACTACCTAGAATAGACCAGATAGTAGACTCCACCTCTAGGTGTGAGCTATTGTGTTTCTTAGATGCATATTCTGGATATCATCAAATCCAAATGTCTAAGGAAGATGAAGAGCATACTACCTTCATAACAGTAGATGGATTGTACTGCTACACGACCATGCCATTTGGTCTTAAAAATGCTGCTTCAACATTTGTGCGAGCTATGTACAAAACATTTGGAGAGCTAATTAGAGACTTGGTGGAGGTGTACGTCGATGACATCGTCGTGAAGATAAAAAACAAGGAGTCACTCCTTGACAATTTACAACCAGTCTTCAATAAGCTGCGCACTACACGCACCAAGCTGAACCCGGACAAATGTGTCTTCGGGGTTAACTCTGGGAAGCTTCTAGGTTTCTTGGTGACTCACTGAGGAATTGAAGTAAATCTGACAAAGGTCAAGGCTATAGAAGATATGTGGCCCCCAGCCCGCATTAAGGATGCCTAGAAGTTAACTGGATGCCATGCTACACTCAGTCGGTTTATCTCAAGACTGGCAAAACGGGTGCTACCCTTCTTCAAAGTCTTGAGGAAATCCGGACCATTTCATTGGTCTGAAGAAGCAGAAAAGGCGTTTCAAGAGCTAAACAGCTCCTCACCACACTACCGATATTGGTAGATCCGAATCCTGGTGAGCCTTTACTGCTTTACATTTCGGCAACCACCGAAGTTGTTAGTATGGTCCTGGTCGCAGAAAGACCGGAGCCACATCCAGTCCAGGAACCCAGACCCCTCTGGGAGGTTCCGGAGTTAAATGAGGGCGTGTCTGGGTCCCAGCCCGCAGACCCAGAACCTCAAGACGAAATGCTAGGAGATCAACCTCATTCACCTGAGGGGGTTCACCTGGTCAACCAAGATGATTTGGACCCTTCTAGCAAGGTCCGGGTCAAACAAAAAGGAGTTTTGGACCCCCCCCCCCCTGGGAGGGTCCAAGAAACGCATCATGATGGATCGGACCCCTCCGAGAGGGTTCGGATCGATGGAGAAGAAGCTTTGGGTCCTTTTGAAAGGTTCCAGACCGTCCAACGCCCAGTGTACTTCATTAGTGAAGTGCTTCATGATGCCAAGACAAGATACATTGAGGTGCATAAGCTGCTTTACGCGGTTCTTATTGCCTCAAGGAAGCTTTGTCACTACTTCCAAGCACACAAAATATCAGTGGTAACTTCTTTTCCACTGCGTGCTATTTTGCATAACCCTAACTCTACTGGGAACATTGCAAAGTGGGCAGTGGAATTGGCCGAATTCGATCTATAATTCGTGTCATGACAAGCAATCAAAAGTCAGGCCTTGGCTGAATTCGTGACGGAATGGACTCCCTCTCCATCAAACCCTGGGGGCCACAGTGAGCAGAAACCAGAACCCAAGGTTCCGGTATTCACCAAGCCTCACTGGACTCTCTACTTCGATGGCTCCATGTAGAAGCATGGGGCCGGAGCTAGAATCCTTCTCCTTGCTCCGACTGGGGAGAAGGTCAAGTACATGGTTCACCTTGATTTCAAGGCGACCAACAACATAGAGGAGTATGAAGCTCTCATCTATAGACTCAAGGTGGCACTATCTTATGGTGTCAAACAGCTGTTGGTGAAGGGAGATTCACAACTCATCATCAAACAAGTCAGAGGTGAATGCTCCTGTAACAATCCTCAACTAGCTGCTTATCTACTTGAAGTCCAGAGGCTCCAGAAGGACTTTGAAGTCCTGGATCTCCATCATGTTCAACAACTTCAAAACGTTGAAGCTAACGAACTCTCGACGAAAGCCTCAACTGGAGCTCTAGCTCCTGACGAAATCTTCGTCCGAAGGTTGTCAAGACCAACACCTCAGCCTGCCGAACTGAGTAAAGGGGGCGAGACCAGCAGCACGAAGCTGGCAGTCCCGGTGGCCCTGTTACCATGGCATCCACCAAGAGTCGTAGGTGATGCCGGAAGCTCCGAGCAACCTAGCACGCAAGACTCAGAAGCTCAAGTTTTCCCCGATGCATGGATCTCGGAGATCCAGAGCTACTTGAAAGACAATATCCTTCCTGAAGACAATGTATCCGCTGACCGGATTGTCAGATTGGCTAAAAGATACACGTTGGTAGAAGGGGATCTCCACCGGCGCGGTGCCAATGGCATCCTAATGTGGTGCATTGCAAGGGAAGAAGGTTGCGACCTCCTCACGGAAATCCATGGAGGCGAGTGTGGGAATCACGCATCTTCCCGTACGTTAGTCGGTAAAGCCTTCTGGCACGGCTTTTACTGGCCTACAGCACTCCAGGATGCGGTTGAGCTAGTGAAAAAAATATGAAGCGTGCTAATTCCATGCAAAACAGATTCACACTGTCGGTACCCTGCGTACTGGATATCCCTTGGAACTGCAAAGAATTCAAAGGGAACTCCACCTATGTGCGTTGAAGACCCCTGAAGGCTCCACGTGTCACTCAAAACCAGACCTGCCTCCTTCGTATGGTTAGTTCCAATGCCGCCACGTGTATCATAAAACCGGAGCTACATTCCATACATGGGAAAGCTCCATACTAGATACCTGTGACACCCCCAGAACTAACCCCCGACAGAGGGAAGCTCCGGTACCGACACGTGTACAAAAGCACCACACCTACTCGTCCAAGACGGTAAGCTCCAGAGCTGCCACACGTCCAATCGCCGGACCTTCAACCTTAACATGCAGATTGGTGGACCTCCAACGGCTCAGATCTTCAAGGAACATTAAAGAGTTCAAGACCTTATTACGTGTCATTAATGCTATCTTAATGACACACGATCGAATGACCCTTAATAACAGTAACGCCACCATTAAAGGTCTTTATCACGCTATTAAGGGAAATTAAGCACATTAACTGTGTATTAGGCATCAGTAACTGCTAGGGCCACATGTCGGGCCAGGCTAATGATGTAACGACCAGCCCTTGTACGATAAAAGGACTGGTCGAGCGGTACACAGGGGGGAGACTTTTTTGGCCTCTCTCTCACACTAGCGTTCATACGCTCAATACAACAACAACACACACCCGTGGACTAGGGTATTATGCCCAGGCGGCCCGAACCACGTAAATCTTTGTGTCAAATTGCCATCTTGCTATGAATCTCTGGCACACCCTTCCTGGAGAATTGCATGGTGAATTCTGCTGCTGGATCATCCAACGGTAACCATGTTGTGCAACCTGCTGGAGGCAATCCCTCAAACATGCAGCAGCCAGCAGGTGTTGTAGCTCCAACAGGAATCATGCCACCGCCGCCACCATCCACTCCGGCGAATCAAGTTGGACGTCGAGATGGGGCATCCAAATCGATCACTGCATCAGCGAACAATAACCCCGAACACGCGCTTAATGTTGCGCGTGCTCTTCTCCAACGTCCACCACCTCCAGGAGCACCCCAGGGTGCGATGTAGCAGTGGAGAGCTGATGTGGAACATCTAGTTGCAACAGCAGCTGATGGCATCAACAATAGAGGTCCTCCCTCCTCGGGGCAGGCCCCTTCACAGCATCGGACTTTGTCGGCTAGACTCGGTCCGCACGCTTCGCAACACAGGAGGTGTGCTACATCTCAACAGGCAACGTCGCTGCCTTCCAGGGCGCGACGTACTCACACGGTAACAAGGCTTTTGACTCACGACCTCCGGGCGGAGCTCGATCGTCGTTACCAGCAACAGGACGATTGCTTCCACATCGAGCGTGCTCGCGAGAGGCGAGAGGCTCGGGACAGTCCTGCTCCTGAGGGAGTAGGAGGAGGCTGTTCTGCCTTGGCCATGCACCTACGCATGGTCAGATGGCTGCAGAAGTTCCGGCCTCACTTGTCGGAGAAATTTGATGGGACTGTCAACCCCGCCAAATTTCTTCAAATTTACTCCACCGCTATCCTTGCCGCTGGAGGCAATGAGGCTGTGATGGCCAATTATATCCCTGTGGCTTTTACTGGGACCACCAGGTCTTGGTTCATGAGCCTTCCGCTTGACTCCTTCAACAGCTAGGCGGAGTTGTGTCAACAGTTCACTGCCAATTTCGGGAGCTCATACACCTGACCAGGCACATAACTGGATATTTTTGCTGTTAAGCAAAAAGGGGGAGAGTCCTTGCGATCTTTTATCCAGAGGTTCTCCCAGGTATGAAATACCATTCCTTCTATCTCAAGCGCTTCTGTTATTGTAGAATTCAGGCAGGGCATTCGAGATAAGAAAATGCTGGAGAAGCTGCCGACCAAGGAAGTCACCGGCGTCACAGAACTCTTCATCTTGGCAGACAAGTGTGCCAAAGCCGCGAAGGGCCATTAAATGCACTCCCAACCACCTCCGGAGGCCAACAAAAAATCCTCCAAGGGTGAAGCCACCACCTCAGGGAGTGGCAAGAAGAAGAAAAAGTCCAACGGCAAGAAGAAGCCGTCGACCGACACCTACTGCCGCTGCTGCCGCAGCTCCGGGTGGCCGGGGGCCATGCCCTGAGAAACGACCTCGGCCGTCATCTGAAGACGGTGGCAGATCCAAGATGTGGTGTCCCGTACACAAGACGAACAAGCACAACTTGGAAAACTGTCGAAAGGTCCAGAACCTCGGTGAGCGCTACAATAAGCGTCAGGAAGAAGCTCCTTTCCGTCAAAGGTAAGGAAAACAAAAAGTCAACGAAGCTCTGGCTGAAGAGGAGTTAGGCTTTCAGGACCCTAAAAAGGTCTTGAAGGCTGTTTACACCTCCGTTGATGACGACTCCGACGTCTCCGACAATGAGCGTCGGAAGACCATGAACACTATCTTTGGTGGTTCGTGGGACATTACTTCCCGCCGTGTCCTCAAGACAATGCGATGGGACATGGCCTCTGTAGCTCCCACCGCCAGGGCGGAGCCTCATCGAAAGTGGATGGATACTGCCATCACTTTCGATGCTTCGGACTGCCCTCGGAATATGATCGAAGCTGGTCAACTTCCACTGATGGTATCTCCGACCATCAATAACATCTAGCTTAACCATGTAATGGTGGACGAAGGTTCGGGGCTGAACCTCATAAGCTTTGAAGCCTTCGTCAAGCTTCAGCTCTGACCTTCGGATCTTCGCCCCTCCCGACCTTTCTCCTGAGTAGGTCCCGGGGCCATAACTCCACTCGGTGCCATTACTCTCCCGGTGACCTTCGGATCTCGGGAGAATTACAGGACCGAGAAGTTGGTCTTCGACGTGGCGCAGATCAACTTACCATTCAACGCCATCTTGGACAGGCCAGCTTTGTACAAATTCATGGCTGCTGCTCATTATGGCTACCTGGTGTTGAAGATGCCAACACCCACAGGCGTCTTCGTATCCGCGGAGACCGCACTGCTGGAGTTACTGCTCTGGAAGAACTCTATGCGCTTGCTACAACGCAGGAGGAAGAATCCGGAAAGGAGCAAGCTCTGAAGCCCCC
Source organism: Tuctoria greenei (assembly GCA_036927565.1). Lineage (NCBI taxonomy): Eukaryota > Viridiplantae > Streptophyta > Magnoliopsida > Poales > Poaceae > Tuctoria > Tuctoria greenei. Next base: position 18,675,857 of record JAYESD010000003.1, read on the forward strand.
GAGCACTCGTCATCGAGGCTCGACTTCCGCACCTCGTGTGCAACCAAGCGGCGACATCGACATTCCCGTCAAAGTCGTCCAAATTGGTTCCGACACTGCTCAGACCACCCGTATATCGGGAGGTCTGAACGACAAATAGGAACTCGCGCTCATCACTTTCCTCCGGGCTAATGTTGACGTGTTTGCCTGGCAACCATCACAAATGCCTGGGATACCTAGGGAGGTGATCGAGCACAATCTGAAGATTTATACCGACGCTCAGCCTGTACATCAAATGCCTCGGAAACAATCAGTAGATCGACAGAACTTCATACGTCAAGAAGTGAAGAAGTTGCTCGAAGCTGGATTCATCCGGGAAGTCTTCCATCCAAAATGGCTGGCAAACCTAGTCGTTGTACCCAAGGCCAACAGGAAGCTTCGGATGTGTATCGACTAAACAACACTGAATAAGGCATGCCGAAAGGATCCATTTCCACTACCTATAATAGATCAGATAGTGGATTCCACCTCCGGGTGTGAACTACTGTGTTTCCTAGACGCATATTCTGGGTATCATCAAATCAGAATGTCTAGGGAAGATGAAGAGCATACTGCCTTCATCACAGTAGATGGATTGTACTGTTACACTACCATGCCATTCGATCTCAAAAATGCTACTTCAACATTTGTGTGAGCTATGTACAAAACTTTTGGAGAGCTCATTATAGATGTAGTGGAAGTGTACGTCGATGACATCGTCGTCAAGATCAAGAACAAGGAGTCATTTCTTGACACCTTGCAAGCTGCCTTCGACAAGTTGCGAATCACACGCACAAAGCTAAACCCAGACAAGTGTGTCTTTGGGGTTAGCTCCGGAAAGCTTCTTGGATTCTTGGTGAACCACCAAGGAATAGAAGCAAATCTGGCGAAGATTAAAGCTATTGAAGACATGCGACCACCAGCTCACATCAAGGATGTCCAGAAGTTAACTGGGTGTCTAGCTACCCTCAGCCGGTTCATCTCAAGACTGGCGGAACATGCACTACCCTTCTTCAAATTATTGAGGAAGTCCGGACCATTCCAATGGTCTAAAGAAGCAGAAAAGGCATTCCAAGAGCTGAAGTAGCTCCTCACCACTCTACCAACATTGGTAGCTCCAAATCCTGGTGAGCCACTTCTGCTTTACATTTCAGCAACTGACGAAGTTGTTAGCATGGTCCTGGTTGCAAAAAGACCAGAACCATCCCCAGTTCAGGAATCCAGACCCCTTCGAGAAGGTTCGAGACTACCTGAAGGCGAGTCTGGGTCCCAGCCCCAGACCCGGATCCTCAAGGCGAGAAGTCAGAGGATCAACCTCCTTCAAATGAAGGAGTTACTATTGCTGGACAAGAAGATCCGGACCCTTCCGGGAAGGTTCGGGTCACTTCAGAAGAAGCTTCGGGTTCCTCTAGCAAGAACCTGGAGGTCCCCGAAGAAGGCCCGGACCCGGATTGTTGAGGAGGAAGCTTCGAGCCTCTCCGGGAGGGTCCGGACAGTCCAACGCCCAGTGTACTTCATCAGCGAGGTACTCCATGACGCCAAGACTCGATACTTAGAGGTGCATAAGCTGCTCTATGCAGTTCTTATTGCCTCTAGGAAGCTTTGTCACTAATTCCAAGCTCACAAGATTTCAGTGGTAACCTCTTATCCAATGCGTGCAATCTTGCATAACCCCAACTCTAATGGGAACATTGCAAAGTGGGCAGCAGAATTGGCCGAGTTTGATCTTGAATTTGTCCCAAGACAAGCGATCAAGAGTCAAGCATTGGCAGACTTTGTGGTGGAATGGACCCCCTCTCCATCAAATCCTGGGGGCCCCATCGAGCAGAAACTGGAACCTAAGGCTCCGGTCTTCACTGAGCTTCACTGGACTCTCTACTTTGACGGTTCCGTGCAGAAGCAGGCGGTCAGAGCTGGAATCCTTCTCCTCGCTCCGACCGGGGAGAAGGTCAAATACATGGTTCACCTTGACTTCAAGGCGACCAACAACATGGCGGAGTATGAAGCATTAATCTATGGGCTCAAGGTGGCACTATCATATGGTGTCAAGCAGCTATTGGTAAAGGATGATTCACAGCTAGTTATAAAACAAGTCAAAGGTGAATACTGCTGCAACAACCCTCAACTAGCTACATATCTACTTGAAGTCTAGAAGCTTCAGAAGGATTTCGAAGTCCTGGATCTTTGCCATGTCCAGTGTCTCAACAACGCTGAAGCTGACGAACTCTCGATGAAAGCTTCAACCGGAGCTCCGGCTCCTGATGGAACCTTCGTTCGGAGATTGTCAAGACAAACAGCTCAACCTGCCGGACTGAGCGAAGGGGGCGAGACCAGCACCTCGAAGCTAGCGGTCCCGATGGCCCTGTTACCATGGCGTCCATCAAGGGTCATAAGTGCTGCAGAAAGCTACGAGCAACCCAATACGCAAGACTCAGAAGCTCAAGTTAGCTCCGATGCATGGATCTCAGAGATCCGGAGCTACTTGAAAGACAACATCCTTCCTGAAGACAATGTATCTGCTGACCGGATAGTCAGATTGGCTAAAAGATACACACTGGTAGAAGGGTATCTCTACCGGCGTGGTGCCAACGGCGTCCTAATGCGGTGCATTACAAGGGAAGAAGGTCGCGAGCTCCTCACGGAAATCCATGGAGGTGAGTGTGGGAACCACGCGTCTTCCTGCACGTTGGTCAGTAAAGCCTTCCGACATGGTTTTTGCTGGCCTACAGTGCTCCAGGATGCAACTGAGCTAGTGAAGAAATGCGAAGCATGCCAGTTTCATGCGAAGCAAATTCACACACCAGATCAACCTCTACAACTATACCTCCTGAATGTGGCCTAGAGGGGGGGGGGGGGTGAATAGGCCTTTTTGTAATTTGTCAGAACCTGCAACACTTAACAACCAGTTCAAAACCAGAGATATCAGACTAGTCCGGTAAAGTGCAGACTAGTCCGGTGTGTACTGACTAGGTTGATTAAGTTTGATCGATTAATTTGATTCTTCGATGTATGCAGTGGAAATATATAGTTAAATGAAGTGTTGCAAGATTATGGACTAGGGTATATCACAACTCAATCTTATATTTAATGTTTCAATGTAAAGTAAGCAATAATGATTGAAACCCTAGATTGTTGTAATGGATAAGAACGATGAACACCAATAAATACACAAGGATTTATCCCGTGGTTCGGCTCCCACAAAGGCAACCTACGTCCACGTTTAGGAGTCCACAAATGGATCGGGTCTTCTCCAACCCTACCCTCGTCGGCTCGCCACGAAGGCCAATCCTCTTCCACTTATCACAAAGGGGTGAATAACCAAATTCAAAGGGGCCTTCTCACACGTTGAGGGCTCCCTTAGATTACAACACAAATACCACCAAGAACACACTCAAAAGATTACAATGAAATCACAAGAGTGTGTTAGAGAATCAAACCAAGAGCTCAATGAGTGTTGAACGTGTCTCTCCAATGATCAGAGTGTATCCTCAAAGGATTGATCTTATTTGTACTTAATTTTGTGGAGAGATGTGTTTTTGGAGGCTCTTGGGAGGTGTGACGGCGCTAGGGTTCGAAAGAGGTTCAAGTTGGGCCGTTCACCTCTATTTATATGGGGTTTCTAAAAGTGACCGTTAGGGTTTAGAAAGATTGGACTAGTCCGTGGTGGACACTGGACTAGTCCGGTGTGCTGTGCGTAGCAAACCCTAAGTGTCCCGAAATATTGGACTAGTCCGGCAAGGAGTGGACTTGTCCAATTTCGCTTCTGGAAATCTTCGGACTAGTCCGATGGACATCGGACTTGTTCGGATAGTGAAACCCTAAGTGGTTATGGGTGACAAGTCCGCACTTGGAGGACTTGTCCGATTTAGGTCAGAGGGTTTTTCGGACTAGTCCGTGCTAATATCGGACTTGTCCGATTTAGATCAGAATGAATATCAGACTAGTCCGGTGATGATCGGACTTGTCCGATTTTGTGTGACTTGTGAAGTGTTTTGAGGACTAGTCCGCACTGGGGATCACTAGTCCGATTCTAGTTAGAGAGATATCGGACTAGTCCAATGGATATCGGACTTGTACAATTTTGTGCAGAGAGGATATCGGACTAGTCCGGTGTCAGTCGGACTAGTCCGGTCCTGTATAACTTTGTGCAATGTGTGTGTTTAATTGTGATTGAGCTCTTGGGGTGTGTTTCCTTAACACACTCCATACACAATGATCTAATATTCTTCTTCCTTGAGCTCATTTCCACTTTGCTCCTCATTCTCCCTTCTTTTTTCCACTTTGCTTATTTTGCTGTTACAACCTGTGCTCATCTCAACAAAGAGGTTAGGATCTCATTTGCTTGTCATAAATCATCCAAAACCCACAAGGGATTCCTAGATGCACTTTCACCTCCGACATGGCCATTCGCCGTGTGGGGTATGAATATTTTGGGACCTTTCCCAATAGCTGTCGGAGGTTACAAGTTCCTGTATGTCGCCATCGACAAGTTCACCAAGTGTCCGGAAGCAACTCCAGTTGTGACAATAAAAAAACAATCAACTCTCAATTTCTTGCAGTCCAAACAAGATTATAACTGACAACGGGACCCAATTCACAAGCTCTGCATTCCAAGGATATTCCGAAGACCTCGACATTCAAGTCGGCTACGCTTCCATAGCTCACCCGGCAAGCAATGGCCAAGCTGAGAGAGCAAATGCAGAAATCCTAAAAGGACTCAAGACATGCACATATGAGTGCCTAAAAAAACATGGAGCCAACTGGATTGAAGAGCTTCTGCACCTTGTGGGCAAACAGGACAACTCCAAACCGGTCAACTGGAGAGACACCCTTCTTCCTGGTGTACGGAGCTGAAGCAATCCTTCCTCCAGAAATCACCTTGGGGTTGCTCCGGGTCCGGACCTTCGATGAAGCCACGCAGGACCAGCTCTGGCGTGAAGACCTTGACCTCGTTGAAGAGGGAAGGTGCCGAGCAGCTGCTTGAAATGCACGATACCGCCAAGCGGTCCGGCGCTATCACCAAAGGCATGTGCATAACCGACAGCTCGAGGAAGGCGATCTGGTGCTACAAAGAATAGAAACTCGAGAAGGGTTACACAAAATCTCCCCCAGCTGGGAAGGACCCTTTCGAGTGATAAAAGTATCCATCTCGGATGCATTCTCTTGGCAACCGAGGATGGGACACCGCTCCCTAATCCTTGGAACATTGAGCACCTCTGTAAGTTCTACGCTTAATATCACGGAGGTGAGTCTGTAATTACATATGATGTATGTTATAGCGTCATTGTACATAGTCGGGTAGCTCCTTCGGGAGGACAGTCGGACCTTTCCCGGAAGGTCCGCAAAGTTCAAGCAACACTTGACACAGTCTCAGAACTAAAAGTGTAGCTAGTTACCTTGGGTCAAAAAAGAAATGCAACACACTTAGCCTGGTTCCGTATCCTAAGAGTGTACTTGTTTCCCCTATACCTTGGACCTATAATGAAAGACATCATTATGTGAAAACAGACTCCACGTGCATTTATTTTGTATAGGCTCATTCTTTTTTATTTTTCTCTTTCATGTCTATAACAAAGTTGTGCAATTCTCAAGAAACTTTAGCTCGAACAATTCATGCATAATTCAAGTTGCATTGTTAATTCTTTCGGGTCTTAACATTGTTGGATGGCCTACTCGCCGGAACGCCAAGAAAATCTAGGTCCGGAGTGTGCTATCGACTTAGTCTAGTCCTGCACCCTAAGTATGCCACTCTACCTACACCCCGGCAGGCCTGAGTAAGGTGAGTTTAGAAAACGATCGGACCTGGAGAAAATAAGCAAATGCATTTGATTATATATAGAATTGTGGTCGGCCTAAAAAATTCTTTCGGGAATAGTAAGCCGCAAATGAGTTATAGATAAGAAATGGATTTTACTGTTTTTCTTGACTTCAGTGTGTAGGAAAAATAAAAATCCCATGATGATGGTGGATGATGCCGGAGCTGTCAAAGCCTCGACATCCCCTAAGGTGGCCTGATGTCGATGTTTTAAACATTGATAGTAGGCATCGCCGAGGCTATCAAGTTCCGACAAACCCAGGGGTCAACGTGAAGAAAAGATGGTAGAAGGACACCCCAATGAGGTCTGCTGTCGACGCTCTACGTATTGATAGTGGTCGCTGCCGGAGCTACTAAGCTCCAACAACCTCTGGGGGTCCCTGCTCTCGACGACTTCGGACCTATAATCTACAAGTTCGAAGTACTCAAGTCTTCAAAAAAATGTTGCATCCTTTTGGTACATATTCACAATCAAATCGTGTACATCTACCAGGGGGCCAAGTGAGACAAAGGTTGAAGACAAAAAATGAAATTCATAAATTTCTTGGATTTCATTCATCCGAAGACAAGAGATTACAAAATTAAGGAAAAGAAGAGAAAATACAAGTGGGAGCCACAAGGAGAAAGTCCTAAATTTTACGGAAGAACGAGGCAACCTTTTGGGCAACCTCCGACACGCTGGTCTTGGCGGCATCTCCCTCTCTGTCGATGGGACCCTCAAGCACCGGATCGAGTGGGAAATGAGGATCCCGGCTTGTGTAGCATGTCAGCATGTATTCTGCGATGTTCTACGCAAGGTATTTTCCTTCAGTTTCCAATTGATCCGCAATGACATCGCCCATCTTGTTGAGTTTGTAGCCAGCCGAGCTCAACGCCTTCAACGCATGGTCCAGCTCTAGCTCCGGATCGTCTGGACGCACGGGACTAAATCCTAGCGACATCAACGCATCATTGACTTTGCCCAAGAAGTCCCATACTTGTTGGGACTCCGCAGCCCTTGAGCCTTGAATCTCTTCCAAGGACCGCTTGGCCGCCGCAAGCTCCGAACCTTCCCGGGCAAGGCGCTTGACCTCCTTGGCGTGCTGCTGAATCCTCTTAGCAATTTTCCTTTCGAGGTTGGCAAGATCCTCTTCCCGGACATGGATCTTGTTCTGCCGGTCAACTAGGTCTCTCTCCCGGCCCCACACCTTCTTCTCCCTGGCAGCGACTTTAGCCTCCCTTTTGGTAAGGTCCTGTCCCCGCTGCCAGGCCTTCTCCTCCTCGCTCTTGCAGCGCTCCTCCAGCTTTTGGGTGCGCTCCGCAAGGCTCTTATCACCCAAATCCATCCTTTGGGCGAGCTCCTCCTCCCTCTTCACGAGGTCATCCCTCAGCTCCAGGAGTTTTTGCTCTTCATCTTCGAGCTTTTTCTCTCGCTCCTCAAGAGGCTCCCAGCGCTTGACGAGGCTTTCGTGGATGGTACTGAGCTTCTCCTGGCGATCATTCGCTGCTTCATTAGCAGCCACGACTTGTTCCTGTATAGCCCGTGACTGATTGTCGAGGGATCGCACCATGATTTCCCTCTCATCCAGCAGCTGGCCCCAGTACTCCATACGGGCCTTCTCCCTCTTGACCCACTCCTTGTCGTCGGCCAGCCTTGTTTGCGCCAGCTTGGTCTCGAATTGGAGCCAGTTGCACCACCTCCTAAGGGTTTGGCGCTCCTCCTCGAGGGACTTGCTGTCGTGATAAAAAGCCAGTGGACCTGACGAAGGCTGGAGCAGGCGTTGTCGATGGATAACGACAGGGGGATCGGCTTCGGACCTGTCAGGGTCCTCTCCGCTGACTCCAGTGGGTTCTCCATAAAAAAAATTTGGTCTCACTCTACAAATTGGTCCCCTGAGCTTTCCTGGCACTAGGGCCGCCCTACGGGATAGCCTTGGTCGCCGTCGAGGAAGGTCCTGCAATGGAAGCTTCTACCTCCGGAGTCGGCTCCGAAGGTCCCGCCGCCAGGTCATCAGCGACTAGTCCCTCAGGCAGAGGACCGATCGATTCATCTTGGCACCTTGGCTCAGGCACGAGCACCTCCAGGACTACCACCTCCGGGGCAGGCATTGAAGATTCGGTCGGAGCTGAGGCCACTTCCGGCTCTGACGCTGGTGCCTCCTCCACCACCGGTTCAGGCGCTAGTGCTTCGACCTCCACCGGTTTGGGTGCCTTCACCTCCACGACAACCGGCTCAGGCGCTGGAACTTCCTCAACCACCGGCTCCACCGCTGGGACTTCAATAACATCTGCCCCTAAGGCCGGAACTGCAGCTACCTCCAGTTCTGAGGCTGGAACGTCCGTCATCACAGCATCCAAAACTGGAGCTTCAGCCTCCAGAGCTGGTGCCGCTGGTACATCTTTATTCCCGTGGTCCGGCGCTGCCACAGGAGCTTCGGGAGATGAGTCGAGAACCACGACAGCTGGCGTCGGAGCTGCTATGACCTCAGCTACCACCTTGGGCAGTGCCGGAATTGGAGCCAGAGCCTCCGCCTGCATAGCATCAGTTGCTGTCACAGGAGCCGGAGCTTCATCCCCTTTCTGGATGCACTATGGATGAAGGATAAAAATATGATTACAACAAAAATGACAAACTGAGGTAAAAAATCAAATTTACCTTGGAAGGCTTCTGCTCCAGCTAGCGTGGAACCTCTTCACCAGACGCTCAGAGCCTGACCCAGTCGCAACTGATGAAGTAACTCCGGAAGGCCCTCCGGAGCTTGCTGCTATCGTCAGCGACGTCTCGGTGGGATCCCCTCTCGACTGAGAAGGACCATCAGACCTAGAGCCCTTAGCTGGCCCTGGTGCCGGAGTCACATGGCCAGAGCTGGCGTCCCGGGAAGACGCCGATGCTGGAGTTGGTGTCGCCGTCGAAGGCCTCCCCCGCCGGGGAGAAGGAGCTGTTGTGGAAGGAGTAGGTCTGACGGGCCTCCCGTCAGAGTGCTTCAACTTCATCTTTCGGCTGGAGGGCTCAACCAACTCTTTGCCCTTGCCAATGACTTCAGCTCTCTGTCTCGGGGCGGAAGCAGGGCCACCCTCGGAATCTTCGAGGATCACCAATCTGGTGGTTGAACGCCTATCTACCTCGCCGAGGTCGTCAAGCACCACCATCTTCCTCCGGAGCTCCCTGCTAAACTTCGCCTCCATGTTCAAACGGAGGAAAGCCACCGGCGGAGTTAAGTCGTCACCCTCAACGTCAATGCCATGCTGGAACTTCTTGAGATGATGCTCCAAAGCAGCGCCTTCCAAATTGGACTTCAGACCGGTTTCAATCCGGTCATCGTCCATCACACTGTTGAGGGCCTAGGCGAGCTTCTCCCCAATACCAGGATTCCGGTTTATTGCGACGAAAAAAATCGTTGCAATAGGTCGAAATTTGTCGCGATAGGTTGTTGCCGCAACGAAATAGAATGCCGCGATAGTTTTTTTGACTCGTGGTGATAACAGCCGTGGCAATAGGTTATTGCAACGACTTGACATCCGTGGCAAATAGTATGGTATTGTGACGACTCCACGTTGGTGGCAAATAGTATGGTATTGCAACGGTTTAACGTATTGCGACGATTTATCGTATTGCGACGAAAATATCGGTGTTGCAACGATATCACATTTGTGGCAAAAAGTATGGTACTGCAACGACTCCACGTTCATTGCAAATAGTATGTTATTGCAACGGTTTAACGTATTGCGATGATTTAACGTATTGCAACAAAAATAACGGTGTTGCAACAATGCCACATCCGTGGCAAAAAGTATGGTATTGCAACGACTCCACGTTTGTGACAAATAGTATGGTATTCCAACGGTTTAACGTATTGCAACGATTTAACGTATTGCAATGAAAATAACGGTGTTGCAACGATGCCACATTCGTGGCAAAAAGTATGGTATTGCGACGACTCCACGTTCGTGGCAAATAGTATGGTATTGCAACGGTTTAACGTATTGCGATGATTTAACGTATTGCAACGAAAATAATGGTGTTGCAATGATGCCACATTCGTGGCAAAAAGTATGGTATTGAAATGACTCCACGTTCGTGGCAAATAGTATGGTATTGCAACGGTTTAACGTATTGCGACGATTTAACGTATTGCAACGAATAGTACGTTATTTGCGACGATTTCACATCTGTGGCGATAAGTACGGTATCGCGACGATTTCATACCCGTGGCGAATAGTATGGTATCGCAACGTTTTCACATTCACGGCGAATAGTACGGTGTTGCAACGATTTCACATTCGTAGCAAATAGTATGGTATAACAACGTTTTTACATTCGTGGCGAATAGTATGGTGTTGCAACGATTTCACATCCGTGGCGAATAGTACGGTATCGCGACGATTTCACACGCGTGGCGAATAATATGGTATCACGACGTTTTCACATCCGCGGCGAATAGTACGATATCACGACGATTTCACACTTGTGGCGAATAATATCATATCGCGACATTTTCACATTCGTGGCGAATACTACGGTGTTGCAATGATTTCACTTCCGTGGCGAATAGTACGGTATCACGACGATTTCACACTCGTGGCGAATAATATGGTATTGCGACAATTTCACACTCGTGGCGAATCTGCTACGTCAACAGGCTTGTTTTGTATACGTTCCTCATCTGTTGAATACTTCTTATAGGTGGCATGCAATGTTGATCGCCACCCCTTGTAGCGCTCACCAGCAATCTTCAATATTTTTCTTCTAGTATCATATGTGTTCTCCAAGTCCCAGGCATTCTGTACATTGTATATCACACTATTATAAACGTACAAGATGGAGGTCGCTAGAAAAAAATACTTATGTGGGGTGTTACAACACTAACCAGAATGTCTCTCACTATATCGCTCTTCGAAGTATCACCAACCTCTGCCCACTTCCTTACACCAGCGAGGGGTGCATTTTTTTTGTTGTAATAACCACATCATCGACAAAGTGCCACTGATTAGGACCAATCGCAGCACCCAACCTATCGGACCACTGAATTTGTAGCTTTCGATTCTGATCATTCGTTCTATTTGTAGATGCTAGATAGCGCAATTTAGCAACCTTAAGTCCTTTAGAAACCCCTCTTCCAAACTTCTTTCCTTCTGTTAGTGTCATTTAAACGGTAAACGTTTAAAGCAAATTAGCAACTGACCAGGCCTAGTATAATGTACAAATAGTGTGAAAGAAGAAGAAGTCTGATGTTTTACCATCTTCAGGATGAGTGCGGCAAATACGAGCGTGGGAACACCGCGTCGCAACAGCATTTTGCTCCATATTGGGCGATGCGTCGACTTGTTGACTTCTTTGTTGCTGTTCATACCCTACAATCAGGCATCAGGCAGTAGTCGGTGGCGCTACAGCACCCGTAATACTGCAGGGGATTTTTAGTCCAGCTGTGAAGCAGGCAAGACAGTAGCTGGCGATGCTAGAGAAAGAGAGGGTTCGCCGGGTGCTCATCCTCTGCAGTACTGCCGGTTCGGTCTGACCGACATCAACAGGAGCTCGTCTCGAGGCGAATTGGTAGCAGGGCGAGTCATGGACGTCAGCAGTATTAGCAGGTAGAGGATGCAAGACAGATGAGGTGGGCAGCTTGCGACGTTTAACCAAGCTAGGGTTCGGTCTGGCAGTGCAGTGACCACATTTAAGTCAGAGGATCGACGTCCAGATCACACCGGTGATCTCACGTGACTTACGTTTTTACTGCAGGCGATGCAGTAAAGATCCAACGGTGTGATTCCGTTGGATCTTTACTGCATCACGTGTAGTGAAAACGTATAAGTCAGGTGATCTGCGTCCATTGATATCACCACAGAGCAAGTCTTGAGGCTAGAAGGACAGTGTGGCGGATCTAGGAATTAAATTTAGGTGGATTTCATACTGATATTTTGCTCTGCATGTTAGCATCTCGCCCTAAAGTGCTACTAGAACGGATACATGAATATAATCTTGCGTTAATTACCAGACATCAGCAACGCATTTGGCAGTATAAAAAACGGAATTGAGATCATATAAGCAGCAATGAACCCTCATGTACATGCATCTATAAACTATATGATACTAACATTTCTTAGTGGACAGGGGTTAATGATATTGGACTATTTTTTCCAGGGTATGCCATGTCATATGGGGCATAGCATGTAGGTACGCCGTAATGGCCAGGGGTTTGCGGGCGGCGGGGTCGTCATGGCACGCTAACGATGGGACGTGGATATGGAGGGAGACACGTCGGGGAGGACAGTGAAGTGACCACCAGCAGGGCGTGGGCGCTGGCCGGTGCCGGAGTGACCGGTAGCGACATGGGTTTGTGGGCGGCGGGGTCATCATGACACGCGAAGGATGGGACGTGGCGATGGTCAATGGAGACGCATTTCTGAGGACACTGAAGTGAGCAGCAGCAGGGCGTGGTCGCCGCTGTTGGAGTGGTGGCGGCGAGAGAGCCCAGCGTGCGCGTGTAGGCATCAACAAATCATGTCATCACATATACTCACCAGCAGGGCGTGGGCACCGACCGGTGCCGGAGTGACCGGCGGCGACAGGGGTTTGCGGGCGGCGGGGTCATCATGACACGCGAAGGATGGGACGTGGCGATGGTGGAGGGAGACGTGTTGGGGAGGACACTGAAGTGAGCAGCAGCAGGGTGTGGTCACCGGTGCCGGAGTGGCCGGCGGCGAGAGAGCCCATCGTGAGTGTGTAGGCATCAATAAATCACACCATCACATATACTGATTAATTGTTAACTGGGACTAGGAAACTACAATCGCAATGCTAAAATATTTAGTAGAGCCCGATACATATTTATACTCGTAGTACCAGCATGGGATGACGAATCTTGGGGTTCCTGAGCATCAGGTGCTGCAATATTCTCTGCATACGATGCAAAGGAATTAATGTGTTATAAATATGTGTATTTTGATAGTAAACACATTTATAGTTATACCAGGTGCTTGTTGCCCATCACGATTACTTGTATATGACATGACGGTTCCGTGTCTTGTTCCTAAAGTAAAGAGTATATATAGTAAGTAATAGTGATAACATCAGATTACATGAGGATGTGTATTTTAGATCGGGCGGTGTGGTTGCTATGAACTGAAAATGTTTGTTTTGAACGGGGGGATTAGAAATGAAGGAGTAGGAAAAAAACCGTACAATCCGAGAAAGAAAAACAGGAAAAACGTGTATAAACCGTGGGAACAGAAAATCTTAGGAATACAAGTTTGGAACACATGAATGAGAGTACAACATTGGGAGTGGTTGATAAGATAACACTGACGTCATTTACTTCTAAATCAAGAAATTACATAGTACATGCGGTTTTTAATAGTTATCTTTCCTGACATGGAAATGTACTAGAAATACACTAACATAAACTGTCGGAGCGACATTTATTTCGGGGCATAGGTGTAGTGTATTTTATATATGGAAAAAAGTAGAATGCAATCAGATGCTAGGGTAAAATAAAAAGACGAATCAACTGTAGGATGCAGATCTAACGATTGAGGATAGTTGATTGCACGATTGCACTATTAATCAAATTTTATACTAGACATTCATGAAACATAAGAGCATATAAGGAGTTGGGACGACAACTAGGAATGAACTGGCTGCAGCTGTTGGGACGACAACTAAAGCGATAAGGAGGGAGTAGCTCTATAAAATGACAACATGTATCGTGTAGAACTTACGTAGCACAAAACTGGAGTACGGGATGTCGTAGGGCGGGGTCAGCAACGAAGAGGTTCAGTAGAGCCCGTCAAACTTGGTCGCTCGACGTTGTACCCACAGTCACCACCACCACTCACACAGGAATTTCTTAGGAATGCAAGTTTGGAACACAGCACTAAGAGGAGAACATGTGTGCCGGGAACGGAAGCCACTGCGGGATTAGAGGGAGACGCACATTTATATTCGTCGTGGCTAGCTACAAAAGAGCAGGACTGAAATTTTGGGCGCACGGAGTGGAGTTTCAATTGTGAAAATCTCAATTGTGCGCGCCAAGAAGAAAGAATTTTTTTTTGAGGGACCGCTACCTCCTGTTCATCTTTGTTTTCATGGAGATGTAAAAGCAGTCATGTGGTAGTGGGACATTCCAAAAAAAATACGAACAAACATATGAATCGCCAAATGTATCATTGTGCTAATACAAACGACATGCAAATACAGAGAACACCCAAGTCCACGAAAGGAGGACGACAAATCCATGGTCTAGTAAAAGGTAAACAATTAGCATTTTATATATAACATTCGTCACAATGAAATGATAACATATACAAAGTATATACTACTACTACAAAAAAACATTTTCCCCTGTGATGTCTAATCTTCAGGCCGTCAATCCAAAGCCGCCTGTGATACGAGTATCACAGGTACATACGATATATATATCAACTATGTCATCGGATATTAGTTAAAACGGATAAAGTACTTTTCATGCACCTGTTGCATCAGGCGATGGACTAGTTAGCAATTTAGATGACGTAATTTCCTAATCAAGTTAATTATGCATCATGTCTGTTGTTAGTTCTATTACTTGTAAGGATAATGTTTACCAGATTTCATTCATTCAGCCACAAGAAATATAGACGGTCCCAAGTTACAAACATATAGGAGATGTTTTCGATAAAAGAAGTTTTTCGATACTGCATATATAGAACACATTGTTCGTGAACATAAATACATATTTCATTAACAAACAAGTAATAGGAAAACACGTAGTAGACAGCAAGAACAAGATAAACTACACCTAATACGACTCTACTCAGAGATCACGAAATAGATAAACTACTCCTAATACTACTCTACTCGGAGAAAACCACGTCCTCCTCCTCCGCCGCTGCCGCCTCCTCCGCCTCCGCCGCCGGTGCCGCCGCCTCCTCCTCCTCCGCCGCCGCTGCCGCCGCTGCTGCTTCCTCCGCCTCCGCCGCTGCTGCCGCCTCCTCCTGCTCCTCCTCCGCCGCTGCCGCCGCCTCCATAGCCGTGTCCACCTCCGCCTCAAGAGATGCCTCCTCTGCTGCTGCCACTGCCCAAGCCGCCTCATACTCCTCAACCTCCGTCACAGTTCGAAGCTTCCCGGCGACGCGATGCTTAATCTTCAGGAGGCCCTCTACTTCAGCAACCTCCGCGATCGTCTCGTGGAGGGCGTCGATACGATCGGCCACAGTCATCAACCCGTAGCAGTAGTGGCCCGCGGTGTCCATGCTCATGTGGAGGGGAAGGGTCCCAAGACCCAAACGGCGACACGAGCGATCTGTGTCGGAAAAGACCTTCCGCGCCACTGCGTTGAGTGCTAGTGCGCTATGAGCGGCGGCGGACTTGGCGTCGGTGGCCACCTTAAGGCGCTGATCGACTTCGTCGATGTGGTCGGTGAGGAGTCTGAGAGTCTGCTCAACCCAACCGGGATGAGGAAGTGCAGGCGCCGCGGGCGGAGATGCGGGCGCCGCCATCAGTTCCACCGGCATTGCCACCGGCGATGGAAACGGAGAAGTAGGTTCGGAGGATGTCGATGGCCTAGAGCGCTTCGGCGCGGGGCTACCCATTTGTGTGGCGACGGAGGTGCAGAGAAAGAGCGAGAGGTGGTCGACGGTGGCGGGGGGGGGGGGGGGGGGGGGGGGAGAACTTTAGAGGCTAGGATCTAAGGAGTGATGCGACGGGGAAGCAAAAGGACGGTGAGTATAGCGGGTCGTCGTCTAAGCGGGCGTGTTGAGACGATCGGACGCTAGAGGAAACCGCGCTTAATTATGAACCGGTCGGTGGCCCCGGTTTCCTCGAAACTACGATTTGCATCCTCTCGGTCCCAACGGCTCGACGCGTCCCATTAGGAGTAAATTTACACGCAGGGAAAAACAATTTTTTCATCACATAAAAATATATGTCCATACACGCCCAAGCCAACTTCGTGACCGCGCGTCGGTGCCAGGGGACGCCTTGCAGAACATGGGCCTAGTCGTGCACGCATTACTTTCATTCGAATTTTTAACTGCAACTGTGCGACATGCCTTATAACGTCCGTGCACCGACCTCAACTTTCCGTGGTGGGACTAATCCTTCACACCTGTTCCATATGTTCTTTTCTTCTCCGTCTGTTGTCTAATACTATTTCTGTTCTATGTTCAACGTGCATGTGCGACCTCGATCCATGATCATGTTTCATGATGTTATATGTGTATTTTCTCTTTTTGTTGAAAGATCGTCATGTACTGTTTGAGGTATATATATATATATATATATATATATATATATATATATATATATATATATATATATATATATATATATATGCATGCATGTTAGTGTTGTTAAACATGACCGAGGTCCGAGGTGTTTTAATTCTAGCTATGTCTAACATGCATGGACCGCAAACATGATCAACCAATTACACTACGTAAGAAACCCAAATAGGAGACAATGATGGGCGACAGATCGGATGTCCATCGATCACAAAGCGATGCGAGACGCGTTAAAGTCATTGTTTGTCTCCTTTAGCTTTGCAATTACAAATCGAGACGAGCTTCAAACCCTAAGATCTTTTGTTTTTGTCCAATTTGCTCGGTTCACTTAGAGCACATTCACTTGATTGAAATCCAGAAATTCTAACACACCAGTATTCATTGACACGAATGAACACATATATATTACAAAACACAAGAAATATGTACAAGAACAGAATTGAAGCTAAACATGTACAAGAACTCCTAAAACTACAAAAGAAATATGTACAAGACGGGTTTTACTTACCAACCGCCTGAGAAGATATTTACTTCTTCTTAATTAATATTCTTGATTAAATGTGGGTCCTTTAAAAAGGCAAAATTCCACTTTCTTGTAATATTATTGATATGTAAAGATTACCATTAAATTTCATTTCATAAATCATTTGAAATTGGTCAGAACATAAAAAACATACAACAAATGCTATTTTTCATTTTTCTATCTTGATGAATATAATGCCTTTTTCATTTATTTTTTCAGTGGACATTTTTACTCATCATACCAACCTTTATGAATTTTTTCAGATTTTTTTAAATTTTTTTGAATCAATGTGTGTTCATAATTTGATAAATGCCTCATATGTATATATGATCATTTAGTTAGAATGATGGATAATTTGAAGTTTGACATGTTGGAATGCTTTTAAAAAACATTAACAAAATTCATACATGTATAAATGATACAAATATGTTCATACAAACAAATTTGAGTGAAGGATCTTTTTTTTATGAGATATACAAATGTGAATAATATGTGAGTAGAAATTCATTTGATATTTACCAAAACATTACAATATCAGCTATACAAGTTTTAAAATATTTTGTTCAGGTGGTAGATGTTAATTTTATACAAATGTAGAAGAAAGAATCATCGAATTTGGACACAATTTGTAGAATCTAAACATGTTTGAGTATTTATATTGGAATCTAAATAAAAAAGAAGCAAGAGATAAGGAAATTGAAGAACAGTATCGGGCATTATCTCAGGCGGTTGGTAAGTAATATCCGACTGAGATAAACATCTTCTCAGACGGTTATTAAGTACCAGCCATCTGTGAAGATATTTACTTCTTCTTAATTAATATTCTTGATTAAATGTGGGTCCTTTAAAAAGGCAAAATTCCACTTTCTTGTAATATTATTTATAAGTAAAGGTTACCATTAAATTTCACTTCATAAATCTTTTGAAATTGGTCAAAACATAAAAATATACAACAAATGCTATTTTTAATTTTTCTATCTTGATGAATATAATGCCTTTATCATTTATTTTTTCAGTGGACATTTTTACTCATCATACTAACCTCTATGAATTTTTTCAGATTTTTTAATTTTTTTTGAATCAATGTGTGTTCATAATTTGGTGAATGTCTCATATGTATATGAGCATTTAGTTAGAATGATGGATAATTTGAAGTTTGACATGTTGGAAGGCTTTTAAAAAAAATTAACAAAATTCATACATGTATAAATGATACAAATATGTTCATACAAACAAATTTGAGTGAAGGATCTTTTTTTTATGCGATACACAAATGTGAATAATATGTGAGTAGCAATTAATTTGATATTTACCAAAACATTACAATGTCAGCTATACAATTTTTAAAATATTTTGTTCATGCGGTAGATGTTGATTTTATACAAATGTAGAAGAAAAAATCATCAAATTTGGACACAATTTACAGAATCTAAACATGTTTGAGTATTTATATTGGAATCTAAATAAAAAAGAAGCAAGGGATAAGGAAACTGGAGAACAGAATCAGGCATTATCTCAGGCGGTTGGTAAGTAATATCCGACTGAGATAAACATCTTCTCAGACGGTTATTAAGTGCCAGCCGTCTGTGAAGATATTTACTTCTTCTTAATTAATATTCTTGATTAAATGTGGGTCCTTTAAAAAGGCAAAATTTCACTTTCTTGTAATATTATTGATAAGTAAAGGTTACCATTAAATTTCACTTCATAAATCTTTTGAAATTGGTCAAAACATAAAAAATATACAACAAATGCTATTTTTCATTTTTCTATCTTGATGAATATAATGCCTTTATCATTTATTTTTTTAGTGGACATTTTTACTCATCATACCAACCTCTATGAATTTTTTCAGATTTTTTTAATTTTTTTTGAATCAATGTGTGTTCATAATTTGATGAATGTCTCATATGTATATGAGCATTTAGTTAGAATGATGGATAATTTGAAGTTTGACATGTTGGAATGCTTTTAAAAAAATTAACAAAATTCATACATGTATAAATGATACAAATATGTTCATACAAACAAATTTGAGTGAAGGATCTTTTTCTTATGCGATACACAAATGTGAATAATATGTGGGTAGCAATTAATTTGATATTTACCAAAACATTACAATGTCAGCTATACAAGTTTTAAAATATTTTGTTCATGCGGTAGATGTTGATTCTATACAAATGTAGAAGAAAGAATCATCGAATTTGGACACAATTTGCAGAATCTAAACATGTTTGAGTATTTATATTGGAATCTAAATAAAAAAGCAAGGGATAAGGAAACTGAAGAACAATATCGGGCATTATCTCAGGCGGTTGGTAAGTAATACATGTATGAGATAAAAATATTCCTTGACGGTTATTAAGTACCAACTACCTATGAAGATATTTACATCTTCTTAATTAATATTCTTGATTAAATATCTTATCAGGCGGTTGGTAAGTAAAACCCGCCTGAGATAAACTTAAAAACCGCCTGTGAAAAACCGATGCTGAGACGGGGACCCCTCACCACACGCCCGCTATTAGACGACGACCCGCTATAAAGGCTCATCGTTCTCTTGCTTCTCCGCCGCACCGCTCCTTAGATCCTAGCCTCAAAACTTCTCCCCCCGCCACCGTCGACCACCTCTCGCTCTTTCTCTGCACCTCCGTCGCCACACAAATGGGTAGCCCCCCGCCGAAGCGCTCTAGGCCATCGACGTCCTCTGAACCTCCTTCTCCGTTTCTAGCGCCGCTGGCAATGCCGGTGGAACTGATGGCGGCGCCCGCATCTCCTCAGCCCGACTGGTTACAGGAGACTGTCCGCCTCTTTACCGCCCGCATCGATGAATTGAGGCGCTGGATTAAAGATGTCGAAGAGGACGTGTCCTCCGCCGTCGAACATGCAAGAGCGTTGGACACAATGTCGCGGGATGTATTTAACAATACATCTCTCATCTGTCGCCGTCTGGGTGTTGGGAGGCTTCCCCGGCTCCCCAGCATGGACTCTGCCGGCTACTACTTGTTCGGGTTAAGCTTTGTGGCCGCTCGTCTCAATGCCCTCCACGAGACGATCGCAGAGGTTGCTGGGGTACAGGGCCGGTGGAAGATTCTGCACAACGTCACCTGTAAGCTCGGTGTGGAGACGGAAGAGGAGTCGCCGCCGCTGTCGAAGGCGGAGGCGGAGCCGCCAGAGGATGCGTCGGTCGCGGCGCGCGCGGCGGCGGAGGTGGATGAGGCCTCCGAGTAGAATAGGATTAGGAGTAGTTTTGTTCTTGTTTCTACGTGTTTTTCATCCATGTTTTCTTTACTCTTGTTTGTAATATATGTGTTGGTAGTATGTTAATGTAATATGTCTTTTATGTTCATGAACAATGTGTCTGATGTATTATCGAAAAATTCTCCTTTTATCGAAAAACATCTCCTTTAACGACGCCAAGTTTTAACCTTTAACCCACTTCGTGCGTGAATCGAAAACCATATCCAGTCGCGATGTTGTGTTTCTCTTGTTTTTTTTTTTGATATTTTTTCTTTTCACGTTTTGTCATGTTGTTTTCTTTGATGCAAACGGGGCTAAACAAAAGACGAGCGCGCATAGGGGAAACACAACAAGTGCAACATTCATTAGAGACGAGCATGCATATATAGGAGAAACACATCAACATGCCTTATACAAGTCTATTTTATATACAGTACTCCCTTTGTTCACTTTTCATTGGCGTTGGGAGAACTAGGGGTAGCGCATCCAAAATGGAATGGAGGGAATATAACCCATACACGTTATGGCGGAACATGGCATACTCGTGCTCAATCCTACAGTTCTCAGTACAGAAGATGGTCCACTCGTACCACCCTCGCCGGCCGCAACGGGCAGGCCCCTGGTTCCCCCCTGTTGGGCAGCGGCAAACGTAATCGTCAATTTCGGGCAGCGCCACCGGCAGCGGTCCCAGAGGAGGCCTACGCAGAAACCTCCAGCTCACAAAAACGTCGAGCCTCTGCATGGCTTGATTCCGACACCGGCAGCACTCCGTGTTGGTCCTCTTCATCGCGACGGACCCAGCTGCGTTGTCGCCAACGTGGGCCTCGCCTTTGACCTGCCGGATATACTCGAGGGTGTCGTGGTCCCCGCGGTCGGCGTCGTAGCGGAGCATGGCGAGGACGTAGGCCGCCACCTTGTTGCCGTTCACGGCCGCCCGGGCAAGGAACTGGGTGCCCCGCTGCGCCTGCGCGCGACTGTAGTTGAAGACGAGGTCAAACCCGATGATGTAGCACGCATGAGGGTTGCCCACGTTGGCCAGGCGCTCCACGAGGGCATCGTAGCTCCCGTTCCCGTGCCGTTGGAACCACTCTCAGCTGCTCTCCCGCTCCAGCGCCACGCGCCTGTCCACGGCGGGATCACGGTACACCGCGTGCATGGCCTTGCAGGTGGCGCGCATACTGGAAAGGTCGTCCTTGGGCTGGGTGGAGGTTGCGGCGACCCACCCCTCGATCAGGACGGCAATATCGTGCGGCAAGGGGAACTCCATGGGATTCGAAGGGAACCAATGAGGGCGCGCGCGACGGAGAGGAAGAGTACGCGCGGAGAAGAGGATGGTGTGTGTGGCGGAGTAGAGGATGGTGTGTCGTCTTACTACTCTTTATTAGTACGCGCGGAGAAGACGATGATACGCCCGATGATTTTTAGTACGCGCGGAGAAGAGGGATGGTGGTGTGTGGGCAATTATTTCCAGCCAATTTTTTTTTGTCCCAGCTCAACTTTACTTTCACTGTATGGTCATGTCAGCTGTGTGCTCTGCACATTTTCAGCTACTGTCCTTGGTTGCCGTAGCAACTTGCTGGCATTGAATGGAAAGTGGGAGGATATGTATTGATGAAGGGTGTTAGGGTAAGTTTATGTGTTGACTAATGTGCGGTTTGAATCCTAAAAATAGAGTTCACTTGGGACGGAGGGAGTATAAGATGGTCACCCGCGCCATCGTCTTTTCCGCACAACTGTTCCAACATCCTCTCTTCTCTCCACAAAACCTAGCCGCGGTTAGTATACAGCAAATGCTTTCGAGCTCGAGCAACCCTCCGTCACCGAGCCCGCCGTGGGACCCGGCCGCCGGTAAGCGGCCGCGGCTGGACCCCCCCCCCTCGCCACCACGCATGAAGGATACCCTCCTGTTCAACATGGCCTGAGATGTATTTACGGATACATTTCACTCCATGGACTTGGGCTCGGTACCCTTCCACAAAGTACTGGAATGGACACCACGGGCCACTACGTCTTCGGCCTCTCGCACGTGGCCTCTCGTCTCGACTCCCTTTGGGAGACGATGGCGGCCGAGCTCAGCGTTGCGGGTCGTCGCAAACTCGTCGTGGCGGCGGCCTTGAGACTGGGTCACCTTCCGCCGCCGGAGC
The DNA here is from genome assembly GCA_036927565.1 of Tuctoria greenei. Taxonomy (NCBI): domain Eukaryota; kingdom Viridiplantae; phylum Streptophyta; class Magnoliopsida; order Poales; family Poaceae; genus Tuctoria; species Tuctoria greenei. Next base: position 18,697,833 of record JAYESD010000003.1, read on the forward strand.
CCGAGGCGCTAGAGGAGGGTCAGGAGCCCGAGGACCCACCTGAGGAGGAGGAGTTTGAGGCTGAGTAGAGTAGTATTTAGGTGTTTTCTTTTCATGTTTTTAATTGTAGTTTTTCGTTTCATGTTTTTAGTTATAGTTTTTCGTTTCATGGTTGTAGTTGTAGTTTATCTTTTCTTGTGTTTGTAATATACTCCCTCCATCCAAAGCGACTAGTATTTTGGGATGGAGATACTCCCTCCATCGAAAGGGACAAGTATTTTGGGACGGGGGGAGTAATGTTTTTAAGTTAAATGTACTTGGTGTTCTTGTTCATGAATGTACTATCTGTGCAAAATTAGTTCGAATTTTCCGATCGCCAAACCCTCCTTGTCCCCAAACCGGTGGAGTTTCCAGGAGATCGCCCGCAGCGGGGCCCACAAAGCGGTATGTAAAGTAGTAGTAACAGGAAAATGCAACAGGCCGGTACCTAGGACTGGAAAGAAAAAAGTGAAGAAAACAAAGGAAGAAAATGTTTGAAAAAAAAAGGAAGGACAATCGAAATGTTAAATAGGAAATCTTTTCACGGAAATTAATCTAGTCGTAATCCTCTCAAAAATAGGCTCCCTTTGAAGGATAGGATTTGTAAAGGATTTTTAGTTTCCATAGGAAACGTAACACATGAGCTGGGACACTTTGGTAGCCATACTAAAAGAGCTGCTTATCCGCCTCATCCACTTCCCCACGCCACCAGTAGAATCTCTTCGGCCGCGGGAAGGTGTCCCCCGAAGAGTTCGAGGACACCGAGGAGTGTCCGTCAGAAGAGTCGCCTGATGACGAGGAGGCCAGGGAGTTGGGATGGACCGGCTGCGTATAGTCGAGGTAGTGATCCAGGTGGATCATGAGCTCCGTTGTGAGGCCGCCACGCCGGACCACTACGGCATGGTTGAAAGGTTCCGCCGGTGGCCTGCCGTCACTCCCAGTCCGGCCATCACTTCCTGCAAAGAAGGTGGCCATTTTGGCCCGAGGCAGGAGGCTTGGGTCTTTCATCCACCCAACGACCGTGGACAGGTCAGCACGCTCCCGGTGGTAAGTGGAAGCAACGAAGTGATCAAAGAGGAAGACGTCACCCATAACCTGTCTGATGCCCTCCGCAGACCAGACATGCACAGGGAGGTTCTCGATGACAACCTGCACGTGGAAGAACCACCCGACGATCGACACACCGACGCCAAAGATCCATGTCCGGAAGTAGTGGTTATCATCCGGCATGGAGATGATTGCCATCTCGATGGCGAGCTCCCGATAGTCATCACGGGTGAACCGCACTAGGAACTCACCATCCCCAAACGTGGACACGGTGAAAGCCCAATGCGGGATTTCAAGTTGGTGATGGATGGCTAGGGTGATCTCCATGCGTCGCCTCGCTGCAACCTCCTTTGGGTCCCAGAACAGCTGCTTGGCGGCGCAAACGGATAAACTCCATCGTCATGAGGCGGTTGTTGACCACCGTGCATTGCCCCTCATGAGGGCGTAGGGACGGTGAGCCTGCAGGTACCTGCTCGCGTCTAACATGGTTGAGAGGCATGGCGCTGTGACAATAGAGGCAAAGGACTTCTCAGGCAACACACGGGAGCATGGATGGGAATCAGTCGCGAACTTGAGCCTAGAAGCAATAGAGGGGGGGGGGTTAAGAAGGCGAGGATGAAGAGGCCAAACATCGGAAGCAGCGTCCCTTGAGGATCTCACGAAAATCCGGTGATAGGATCGGACCTTTCGAGGCCTTCGGCTCTGTGCAAGCGTCATGAATGCGCGAAGGCCCATCTTGAATATAAAGTAAATCAGCGCAGTTTCAGCCCACAAATAACAAGCGACCCAACTTTTTCGTCCTGCCTGCCTACCTGCCCGCGGCGGGAAAATAAGAAACGAAAATAATATTTTATTACGGTACCCTTCGACCCGCAACGTCGGCCCCCTCTCCGCAACGCGCTTGTAGGAGCATCTACCGGCCGCCACGATTATAGGAGCATCCGCCGGCCGCCACGCTTGTAGGAGCATCCGCGGGCCGCCACGCTTGGAGGAGCATTCGCCGGCCGCCACGCTTGGAGGAGCATCCGCCGGCCGCCACGCTTGGAGGAGCATCCGCCAGCCGCTACACTTGGAGGAGCATCCGCCGGCCGCCACGCTTGTAGGAGCATTCACCGGCGGCCACTCTTGTAGGAGCATCCGCCGGCCGCGAAGCTTGGAGGACCAACCGCCGGCCGCCACGCTTGGAGGAGCATCCGCCGGCCGCCACGCTTGTAGGAGAATCTGCCGACCGCAGCGTGTGGAGTAACAACAGCTAGGTACAATTGCTCACATAATGTGTTCTTGTACATCTATCCTCTTACGGATAGGCTGATGGCTGATTGAATTGTAGGAAGCGATGTCAGAAGATAAGACATGGATGGGAAAAGACAGGCATACGAGGGAGTGGCAGGATGGAATGAAGTCATTTTTAAATTTTGCATTTCAGGGCACTCATGAAGGAGGAACTATGCCTTGTCCTTGCACGAGATGTCGTAATATTTGCCACAAGACACGCAAGGGAGTTCATTTACACCTGCTCAAAAATGGGATTTTATTGGATTATACTTGTTGGATACACCATGGAGAAATACGAGTTCAGGAAAATATTGCTGAGGAATCAGCAAATAATGAGGAGATAATTTCTGATGATGGTGCTATGCAAAATATGTTGTCCAGTCTACTTAGAGGCACTGATCATGGTGGTACTTCAGCAGATGTTGATGATCAAGAAAATGCTATAAACCAGCAGGAGCCAACTGGGGATGCAAAGAAATTCTATGACTTATTAACTGATGCCAAAAAGGAGTTGTATCCAGGTTGTTCGCAGCTGACCCAATTATCCTACATTGTCAGGTTCTACCAGATAAAGTGTTTAACTGGTATGAGCAAAGTAGCTTGTGAGATGTTACTTAAACTATTCTCATTTGCACTTCTAAAGGGCTATTGCATTCCTAATACACTTGATAAACTTCAAAAGGTTGTTCATGACCTCGGGCTGGACTACCAAAAGATCGATGCATGTGTCAATGACTGTATGTTATTCCGAAAGGACTATTCTCTGCTGAATAGTTGCCCAAAATGTGGTGAATTAAGATGGAAAAATAGTACTGCTGGGGATGCAAGAGAGGCTTTACCTTGTGGAAAATCCAAGAAGCTTGTAGCATGCAAGGTTCTACGTTACTTCCCTCTTATTCCCCGTCTACAAAGGTTTTATATGGGAGAATCAACAACATCAAACATGCGCTGGCACAAAGAAGGTCGTGTTGATGATGGAATATTACGCCATCCCGCCGATTCGAAAGCATGGAAGCATTTTGATAGCATTTACCCAAATTTCTCATCTGATCCTCGCAACATAAGACTTGGGCTAGCATCTGATGGTTTCAATCCTTTTGGAGTAATGAATGTTTCTTACAGTACATGACCTGTGATTCTAATCCCTTATAATCTACCACCTTGGTTGTGTATGAAGCAGTCTTATTGGGTGATGTCAATGATAATTCCTGGGCCAAAATCACCTGGAAACAACATTGATGTGTATCTGCAACCTTTGATTGATGAGCTACTGAAATTATGGTCTGATGGTGTTGAAACATATGACAGTTTAAAGAAAGAGACATTTGTCATGCGAGCTTCTTTATTGTGGACAATAAATGATTTTCCAGCATATGAAATGCTATGTGGATGGAACACAAAAGGGAATCTAGCATGTCCATACTGCCATATAAACACTGACACCTTCTGGTTGAAATATGGACGAAAGCATTGTTACATGGGTCATCGTGGTTTCCTACCTCAGGATCACAGATGGCGTCGAAACAAAGGTTCTTTCAAAAACAAGGCAGAGAATAGAGAGGCTCCAACATCACTCTCTGGTGACAAAGTACTCCAACAATACGAGTGTTTTGATCAAGTGAGTTTTGGACCGATGAATAATAAGAGAAAGCACACCAAGGAAAATAGATGGCATAATTGGAAGAAGAAAAGTATATTTTTCGACCTTCCTTATTGGAAGACATTGCTAATAAGGCATAACTTGGATGTCATGCACATTGAGAAAAACATTTGTGATAGCATATTGGGAACATTGCTTGCTATGGATGGTAAAACAAAAGATAGTCTACAAGCTCGTCTTGATATGAAGGATATGGGTATACGGCCAGATCAACATCTGAAGTTCATAAAGAGCAAGTACACATTCCCACCAGCATTATATACTTTGGGCAAAGATGAGAAGACCAACTTGTGCAAGTTTTGGGGGAATGTGAAGGTGCCCGATGGTTATGCCTCAAACATCAAGAGATGTGTGGACATAAAAGCATGTAAGGTACCGGGCCTAAAAACTCATGACTGTCATATTATATTTCAGAAGCTCCTTCCTATTGCAATATGTAACATATTGCCTGAAAAGGTTGTTGCACCTTTAATTGAGTTTAGCACATTCTCTTCTGGAATTTGTTCTAAAGAATTGGCCGAACCAGATTTGGACAAGATGAGCAAACAAATTCCTTGTGACGCCCGGTTCCGAAAACTGAACCAAGCTAACGCATATGTGTGCCCAGGATGTTCATCACACATATACGAGTGCAATCACAAACGAGTATACAGAAAATTACCACAGAACAAGATTAATTATCAGATTTATTACACAAACCATATCATCCTCGAATACAAGCTCTAATGAATATTAATGACAAGTTCAACTAATGCAGCAGAAATAAACTAATTAAGCAAACTAAGCAACTAAGCTTAAGCAACAGGGTATATATCCAATAACCCCATTGTGCTTCCTCAACCAGTCCATACCAAGTATAATATCCAACCCTTGAGAATCTAAAACAATGAGGTTGGCGGAGAAGTCTACCCCCCTTATTCTAAGGCTTACTTTTGGACATACTATATTTGTCCTCATCTCTCCTCCAGGAGACTTAACCAACAGAGTAAACTTCATATGAGAGATAGGCAAACTATACTTGGCAACATACTTCGATGCAATGAATGAATGCGATGCTTCAGAATCAAATAACATAGTCGCGGGGTTGGAGTTGGCGAGAAACATACCAATGACCACATCATCCGCTTGTTGAGCATCCTCCGTAGAGACATGGTTCACGTTGCCACGAGCAAAATTTTGCTGTCCACGGCTTCCTTGTGGCTGTCCTCCATTAGGTCTTGGGTTTTGCCTCGATGCATTGCTTCCTTGACCAAGGCCCGACTTAGGACATTGATGTGCAAAGTGTCCAGCTTCTCCACAAGTATAGCACTTCTTAACTCCACCAGAATTATTGGGACGAGCTTGGTTTTGAATATTGGCTCCAGGAAAATCAGCACGAGGTGCATAAGGCATCGGAGGCATAGGTGCTTGCATGACAGGGCGCTGCTGCACAAACTGAGTTGGGCGCGGTGCATAACCAGGGCGCTGAGCAGGAATAGAGGAGCTGTAATGAGGCGCATTGGGCGGCGCAAAGCGAGGGCGCACATTACTTCCTTGTTGTTGTCCTTGATATGGCGCCTTCCTCTTGATTTCTTGCTCCATCTCACGGATCTTGTTCTCAACCACAATTGCTTTGTCCACAAGCTTCTGAAAATTGACATAATCACAGTTGAGCAATGGCACTTGGATCGTATTGTTCAATCCCCTCATGAACAAGTATTGCTTCCGGCTGTCCCGGCTAACATCCTCAGGCGCATACCTTGAGAGTTGAGTGAATTTATTGAGATATTCACTCACGCTTGATCTTCCTTGCCTTAAATTCTCAAATTCTTGCCTCTTCAAGATCATAACACCCTCGGGCACATAATGAGAACGAAAATTCCCCTTGAATTCGGCCCAAGTGATTCTTTCTTGGTTCTCATGAGCACTGCAATAAGAATCCCACCAATCTGCAGCTGCTCCAACGAGTTGATGAGAAGCAAATAACACCTTCTCCCGGTCACTGCATTGAACAATGGCTAGCTTCTTCTCCACGGACTTGAGCCAATCATCCGCATCCATAGGGTCTGCGGCTTGAGCAAAGGTTGGTGGCCTAGTCCTCATAAACTCTCCCAATCGGTTATGAGGAGGTGGGGGTGGCGGTGGAGGCATGTGGGGCTGATTGTTGATATTGCCAGCCTGCAGCTGTCCCATAGTCTGTATCATGGTCTGCATGAGCTGGTTTTGCATGGCCAATAGCTGCTCGATGTTGATAGCTCCCTGAGTAGATCCTTGTCCATTGTTGTTCTGAGGCACTCCATTGTTCTCCTCTTCATCATTGTCATCCCTCTGGTTGCGAGTCCTCACCATCTGAAGAAAAGCAGTAGGTAAGAATTAGAAAACGCCCCAACTATATGCATCAAGGGATATGGAACTAAACAACTAGCTACACTAGACTAGGTGGACATGGCAATGCTAAAGCATCCCAAAATCCTCTATTAAGCACACAAGCAAACAATATATATAGCAAGCAGCACTCCAAGCAAAAGCACATCGATTCCTGAGTGCTCCTATGTGCTCTAAAGTGTCCATTCTATCTAGGCTGCATCCTACGGTCAACCTGTAGCTCTGATACCAATCTGTGATGCCTGGTTCCGAAAACTGAACCAAGCTAACGCATATGTGTGCCCAGGATGTTCATCACACATATACGAGTGCAATCACAAACGAGTATACAGAAAATTACCACAGAACAAGATTAATTATCAGATTTATTACACAAACCATATCATCCTCGAATACAAGCTCTAATGAATATTAATGACAAGTTCAACTAATGCAGCGGAAATAAACTAATTAAGCAAACTAAGCAACTAAGCTTAAGCAACAGGGTATATATGCGCAGCTCCAATCAACACCACAGGCAAAGCTGACGGTAGACACGGTCTAGAACTCTGCATTATCGCCATTAAACTCCCAATCCTGACCTGCAACTCTTGGGGGGGATTGCAAGTGTGAGTACATGTCGTACTCAGCAAGTATGACATGTGGCTGATTCAAATGACGACAATAATAATGGCAAAGTGCTGAAAAGTACATTTAAACATTCGAAAAGCAGTATAGTATAAGTACGTGAAGTAAACCCATCATAATCATAAGTAATACCGTAATACCAAATCTGAATTCATTACCATCATCAAAAATTCCAGATTTCACCATTGCCAATAACCAGATTCAATACCAGAGATGAACTCATAACCAGCCATAACCATTACCAAACCATAACCATCCCAAATTCCAATTTCCCTCTAATCATGGAAGTTGTCCAGGTGCTCATAACCGGGAGCACGGCTATCATGATAGTTTTAATTAACACTCTGCAGAGTTTGTACCTCTTTACCCACGTGTTCATGATTTCATCACCTTTCGGCGACTAAGAATCTCCCTTATGCCCAAGACCCGTCGGTCATATTACACACTTCCGTTGGTGTGTGGCCAAGAGATCACAAAATAGCCTTTACAAAGGGATTACTAGCCTATTTAGACCCCACTGAGGTTTCACCGGTGGCGATGTCTCCCGCAGAGCACATCTTCAACCAAGGGCCCCCTCTTGAGCCATTCGGATCCCAAGGTAGTCCCACTAATCATCAACAAACCCAATCCGACTACCCCTTCCCCGAGCATCCACAATGGTCCAAACAGCACTAGCAAAGCCCTAATTAATCAGCTACGCCGCACCCATACTTGGCCTCGTGGTGGCACTGTAGTCCTGGCTTATTCTCGCATGAACCGGTCCTTAGATCTAAAGCAAGCGAACCACCATAACATCCAACCCATCCACATACCAGGCTTGCTTAGATCACCCATTACCATATCATATTTGACCAGTTCATATTAACCATAATCTCATCCGTACATAATTAAATTGAGTGGTATAGTTGTTTTCCCACCCCAGTTGATTAAGCGAAGCAAAAGGTAAAAACCCTTCCCGACTCTCTCTACCATAAATTCCAGGTGACAAGGGTGGTCAACAATTCTAGTAAACTTCCTACCATAGGTTTCCCATCAAATTGACACAAGCACGCAATTTTGTAAACAAAACATTTATTTTGAAAACAGGATCAATATGCTTCAAGGACACTTGCCTTGCTCTTGCTGTTGATTAGGGTCAAAGCCTTCAAACTCTTGATGCTGTAGATCCTCCGTGGCACTCTCTAGCGCAAATCCGTCTAATCCACACAACAACATACAAGACAAGAAACACATTCAAAGAGTGCACAAATATTACTCAATATGACATGACATGCATGATTGATGCAAATGCAAGGTAGGACTTGTTATTTGATTGCTTTTAATGATAACTAACTAGTTCTAATACCTTTTAACAAGTTTATACAGGTTTGGATTCGATTAGATCAAATTTTAGAACCAATTCAACACAATCTAACCAGAAAGATCGGACTAGTCCGCTAGGGACCGGACAAGTCCGCACTTGACGAGATCAGCAGATTAGGGTTTTCTAGATCGACGTAAATTCGGAGATTAGGGGTTGAATGCACGTAAGGAAAAGATAATAGAAGGTATACCAGGTGTTTAGAACTCCAATGAACCAAGAAACTTGGAGGTAACACTTGGATCTTGATGATCTAGGGTTGGTGATGAACTTGGAGATGAATTGGTGGTGAAGGACGAAACTTGGTGGAGATCTTGATCCTCCTTCGTTTCCTCCTCTTCTTCTTCTTGTTTGGGATCTTCTCCTCCCTCCTTGATGGTGGCTCCCCACGAACTAGGGTTTGGGTAGGTGGAAAAGTGGCAAATAGATGTCCAACCAAGGGGTGGGGTCGTTTATATAGAGGTGGAGACTAGGGTTAGATGGATTTCGAGTTTTGGGATGAGTAGAGGCCGGTTTAGAGTCCCACATGGGCTCTAAAAGAGTTGGGCACGACATCCCTAGGCCCACTTGACGTGAAACCCAAGAAACAAGTCGTAAAACAAAAGGTCAATCTCGGAGTCACGAAATATCGGACAAGTCCGGACAGGACCGGACTAGTCCGAAGTCGTCTAGAGAGAAAATCGGACAAGTCTGGCCTAAAATCGGACAAGTCCGATCTTAGTCAGAAAGGAAAACGGACAAGTCCGCTGGGACACCGGACTAGTCCGGAAAAGTCCAGGGACTTAGCAAATTTTCAAGGATTCGTGGAACATCGGACTAGTCCGCACAAAATCGGACAAGTCCGAAGTTGTCCAGAGGCAAATACCGAACTAATCCGCAGCAAAAACGGACAAGTCCGTTTTTAGACAGGGAGAAATCGGACTAGTCCTCAGCAAAACCGGACTAGTCCGCACTTTCCTACATTTTTAAGTGCGGTCTTGCTCCAAATCAATTTTAAACTTGTTCCTCTTGTTATGGGTTAATATTAAACATGTATATGAGTGCATGTAGGGCATGATGCATGAAAATGAGGGTGTTACAAACCTACCCCCCTTAAAATGAATCTCGCCCTCGAGATTCGACGCGGAAGAGAAGAGATAGGGAAATTCCTTCTTGAGATCATCTTCTAGCTCCCAAGTTGCTTCTTTTTCGGTATGGTGCTTCCATTGGACTTTACACCATCGAGTCACCTTGTTCCTTGTGACTCTCTCCTTGGTTTCCAAGATTTTGACCGGTTGCTCGGCATACGTCAAATCTTCCTCTAGTTCCAATTCTTCCATTGGCACTTGATCTTCCGGTACCCTGAGACACTTCTTGAGTTGGGAAACATGAAACACATCATGTACGTCTGAAAGATGAGCTGGCATCCCCAACTTATACGCTACCTCTCCCCTTTTGTCCAAAATCTTGAATGGTCCAATATAACAAGGTGCGAGCTTGCCTCTTATGTTAAACCTCTTATGACCTCTCATTGGTGACACCTTGAGGTAAACAAAATCTCCTATTTCAAAGGCTAATTTCCTTCTCCTATTATCCGCATAGCCTTTTTGCCTTGATTGGGCAGCCCTCAAGTTTTCACGAATTATTTTGACTTGCTTTTCGGCTTCTTGCAACACGTCCGGACCAAATACTTGAGTTTCTCCTGCCTCATTCCAGAATAAAGGTGTCCTACACTTCCTCCCATAAAGCGCTTCATATGGTGACATTTTCAAGCTTGCTTGGTAACTATTGTTGTATGAAAATTCTGCGTATGGCAAGCTTTTGTCCCAACTTTTCCCATGCTTTAAAGCACAAGCTCTTAACATGTCCTCCAAAATCTGATTGGTCCTCTCGGTTTGTCCATCCGTTTGAGGATGATATGCTGAACTAAAATTCAACCTCGTTCCCAAAGATTCATGCAATTTTTGCCAAAATCTGGAGGTAAATTGAGAACCTCTATCCGAGACTATCTTCTTAGGGACTCCATGTCGACACACAATATGCTCCATGTATATTTCGGCCAATCGTGCAGCTGTATACTTGGTTTTCACAGGGACAAAATGAGCTGACTTAGTTAAGCGATCCACAATTACCCAAATTGAGTCGTACCCGGACTGGGTACGTGGTAACCCAACTATGAAGTCCATTCCAATTTCTCCCCACTTCCATTCTGGAATCTTCAACGGTTGCAATAATCCGGCTGGCCTTAGATGTTCCGCCTTGACTCGTTGGCACACATCACACAGTGCTACGTATTCAGCTATGTCCTTCTTCATGCTATCCCACCAATAGCAAGTCTTCAAGTCTTTGTACATCTTTGTACAACCAGGGTGAATTGAGTAAGGCGAGTCATGTGCCTCTTTTAATATTGTCTCCCGAATATGCTTTACATTAGGCACAACGATTCTCTTTCCAAGCCATAAGGTACCATGTTCATCCTCGTCAAATCTGAATTCTCTCCCTCCTTCGGTTCTTTCCTTGATTTCCTTGATCGCCTCATCTGTGGTTTGTGCCTCTCGAATTTCTTGCTCCAAGGTTGGTTTTAACTCCATCATCTCCATCTCATTTACAAACCCAAGGTTCAACCGTTCAAACTCCTTACATAACTCGAATGGTAACTCTTGAACCGTGAGTTGATGACTTACTCCTTTTCTACTCAAAGCATCGGCCACTACATTGGCTTTTCCCGGATGATAGTTGATCCCCAAATCATAATCTTTGATGAGCTCCAACCATCTTCGTTGCCTCAAGTTCAGATCCGTTTGTGTGAAAATATACTTCAAACTCTTATGATCCGTGTAAATTTCACACCTATGTCCAAGAATATAGTGTCTCCAAATCTTCAATGCATGTACCACGGCTGCTAGTTCAAGATCATGCGTGGGGTAATTCTGCTCATGTTTCTTCAATTGTCTTGATGCATAGGCGACCACTTGACCTTCTTGCATCAATACACACCCAAGTCCTTGTCTTGATGCATCACAATAGATGTCAAAACTCTTGCTTACATCCGGCAATACCAAAACTGGGGCTGTTGTTAACCTCTTCTTAAACTCCTCAAAACTGTTTTGACAAGCTTCAGTCCATTGGAACGCCTTTCCCTTCATTAGCAACTCCGTCATAGGCTTGGCTATCTTGGAAAAATCCTTGATAAACCGACGGTAATATCCAGCCATCCCAAGAAAACTCCTTATTTCCTTGACGGTTTGCGGTGGTTCCCACTTCAACACGTCTCTCACTTTTCCGGGGTCAACCGATACTCCTCCTCCGGAAATAATATGGCCTAAGAAGGAAACTTCCCGTAACCAGAATTGACATTTACTTAACTTGGCATACAATTGATGCTCCCTCAATTTCTGCAACGTAAGCCTCAAGTGTTCCTCATGTTCCTTCTCATCCTTCGAGTAGATCATAATATCATCAATAAACACCACAATGAACTTATCTAAGTACTCCATGAAGACCTTATTCATGAGGTACATAAAGTAGGCAGGTGCATTTGTCAATCCAAAAGACATCACGGTGTACTCATAAGATCCATACCGTGTCCTAAAAGCTGTCTTGGGTATGTCCGATGGTCTAATCTTCATTTGAAAGTAACCTGACCTCAAATCAATCTTGGAAAACACACAGGCACCTTTCATCTGATCAAACAAATCCTCTATACGGGGCAAGGTGTACTTGTTCTTGATTGTTACCTCGTTGAGAGCTCGGTAATCCACGCACATCCTTTGGGATCCGTCCTTCTTGTCCACAAATAGAACGGGCGCTCCCCAAGGTGAAGAGCTAGGGCGAATAAAACCCTTCTCTAATTGCTCTTGAATTTGTTTCTTGAGCTCCGCTAATTCCATAGGAGGCATCCTATACGGCCTCTTAGCTATAGGTGCAGTTCCAGGTATTAAATCAATAACAAACTCAATGTCTCGATCGGGTGGCATACCTGGCAACTCATCCGGAAACACATCCAAAAATTCACATACAACCGGAATCTCCTCAATTGCGGCACCGTCCATATGATTCAATTCCAATTGCTTCGGTGCGGTTTGAGATGCTTCAAATTCTACAGTTATCCCTTCCTCATTGGTCAACTTCACCGTCTTTGTGGCACATTCAATAACCCCATTGTGCTTCCTCAACCAGTCCATACCAAGTATAATATCCAACCCTTGAGAATCTAAAACAATGAGGTTGGCGGAGAAGTCTACCCCCCTTATTCTAAGGCTTACTTTTGGACATACTATATTTGTCCTCATCTCTCCTCCAGGAGACTTAACCAACAGAGTAAACTTCATATGAGAGATAGGCAAACTATACTTGGCAACATACTTCGATGCAATGAATGAATGCGATGCTTCAGAATCAAATAACATAGTCGCGGGGTTGGAGTTGGCGAGAAACATACCAATGACCACATCATCCGCTTGTTGAGCATCCTCCGTAGAGACATGGTTCACGTTGCCACGAGCAAAATTTTGCTGTCCACGGCTTCCTTGTGGCTGTCCTCCATTAGGTCTTGGGTTTTGCCTCGATGCATTGCTTCCTTGACCAAGGCCCGACTTAGGACATTGATGTGCAAAGTGTCCAGCTTCTCCACAAGTATAGCACTTCTTAACTCCACCAGAATTATTGGGACGAGCTTGGTTTTGAATATTGGCTCCAGGAAAATCAGCACGAGGTGCATAAGGCATCGGAGGCATAGGTGCTTGCATGACAGGGCGCTGCTGCACAAAATGAGTTGGGAGCGGTGCATAACCAGGGCGCTGAGCAGGAATAGAGGAGCTGTAATGAGGCGCATTGGGCGGCGCAAAGTGAGGGCGCACATTACTTCCTTGTTGTTGTCCTTGATATGGCGCCTTCCTCTTGATTTCTTGCTCCATCTCACGGATCTTGTTCTCAACCACAATTGCTTTGTCCACAAGCTTCTGAAAATTGACATAATCACAGTTGAGCAATTGCACTTGGATCGTATTGTTCAATCCCCTCATGAACAAGTATTGCTTCCGGCTGTCCCGGCTAACATCCTCAGGCGCATACCTTGAGAGTTGAGTGAATTTATTGAGATATTCACTCACGCTTGATCTTCCTTGCCTTAAATTCTCAAATTCTTGCCTCTTCAAGATCATAACACCCTCGGGCACATAATGAGAACGAAAATTCCCCTTGAATTCGGCCCAAGTGATTCTTTCTTGGTTCTCATGAGCACTGCAATAAGAATCCCACCAATCTGCAGCTGCTCCAACGAGTTGATGAGAAGCAAATAACACCTTCTCCCGGTCACTGCATTGAACAATGGCTAGCTTCTTCTCCACGGACTTGAGCCAATCATCCGCATCCATAGGGTCTGCGGCTTGAGCAAAGGTTGGTGGCCTAGTCCTCATAAACTCTCCCAATCGGTTATGAGGAGGTGGGGGTGGCGGTGGAGGCATGTGGGGCTGATTGTTGATATTGCCAGCCTGCAGCTGTCCCATAGTCTGTATCATGGTCTGCATGAGCTGGTTTTGCATGGCCAATAGCTGCTCGATGTTGATAGCTCCCTGAGTAGATCCTTGTCCATTGTTGTTCTGAGGCACTCCATTGTTCTCCTCTTCATCATTGTCATCCCTCTGGTTGCGAGTCCTCACCATCTGAAGAAAAGCAGTAGGTAAGAATTAGAAAACGCCCCAACTATATGCATCAAGGGATATGGAACTAAAAAACTAGCTACACTAGACTAGGTGGACATGGCAATGCTAAAGCATCCCAAAATCCTCTATTAAGCACACAAGCAAACAATATATATAGCAAGCAGCACTCCAAGCAAAAGCACATCGATTCCTGAGTGCTCCTATGTGCTCTAAAGTGTCCATTCTATCTAGGCTGCATCCTACGGTCAACCTGTAGCTCTGATACCAATCTGTGACGCCCGGTTCCAAAAACTGAACCAAGCTAACGCATATGTGTGCCCAGGATGTTCATCACACATATACGAGTGCAATCACAAACGAGTATACAGAAAATTACCACAGAACAAGATTAATTATCAGATTTATTACACAAACCATATCATCCTCGAATACAAGCTCTAATGAATATTAATGACAAGTTCAACTAATGCAGCGGAAATAAACTAATTAAGCAAACTAAGCAACTAAGCTTAAGCAACAGGGTATATATGCGCAGCTCCAATCAACACCACAGGCAAAGCTGACGGTAGACACGGTCTAGAACTCTGCATTATCGCCATTAAACTCCCAATCCTGACCTGCAACTGTTGGGGGGGATTGCAAGTGTGAGTACATGTCGTACTCAGCAAGTGTGGAAAGTATGACATGTGGCTGATTCAAATGACGACAATAATAATGGCAAAGTGCTGAAAAGTACATTTAAACATTCGAAAAGCAGTATAGTATAAGTACGTGAAGTAAACCCATCATAATCATAAGTAATACCGTAATACCAAATCTGAATTCATTACCATCATCAAAAATTCCAGATTTCACCATTGCCAATAACCAGATTCAATACCAGAGATGAACTCATAACCAGCCATAACCATTACCAAACCATAACCATCCCAAATTCCAATTTCCCTCTAATCATGGAAGTTGTCCAGGTGCTCATAACCGGGAGCACGGCTATCATGATAGTTTTAATTAACACTCTGCAGAGTTTGTACCTCTTTACCCACGTGTTCATGATTTCATCACCTTTCGGCGACTAAGAATCTCCCTTATGCCCAAGACCCGTCGGTCATATTACACACTTCCGTTGGTGTGTGGCCAAGAGATCACAAAATAGCCTTTACAAAGGGATTACTAGCCTATTTAGACCCCACTGAGGTTTCACCGGTGGCGATGTCTCCCGCAGAGCACATCTTCAACCAAGGGCCCCCTCTTGAGCCATTCGGATCCTAGGGTAGTCCCACCAATCATCAACAAACCCAATCCGACTACCCCTTCCCCGAGCATCCACAATGGTCCAAACAGCACTAGCAAAGCCCTAATTAATCAGCTACGCCGCACCCATACTTGGCCTCGTGGTGGCACTGTAGTCCTGGCTTATTCTCGCATGAACCGGTCCTTAGATCTAAAGCAAGCAAACCACCATAACATCCAACCCATCCACATACCAGGCTTGCTTAGATCACCCATTACCATATCATATTTGACCAGTTCATATTAACCATAATCTCATCCGTACATAATTAAATTGAGTGGTATAGTTGTTTTCCCACCCCAGTTGATTAAGCGAAGCAAAAGGTAAAAACCCTTCCCGACTCTCTCTACCATAAATTCCAGGTGACAAGGGTGGTCAACAATTCTAGTAAACTTCCTACCATAGGTTTCCCATCAAATTGACACAAGCATGCAATTTTGTAAACAAAACATTTATTTTGAAAACAGGATCAATATGCTTCAAGGACACTTGCCTTGCTCTTGCTGTTGATTAGGGTCAAAGCCTTCAAACTCTTGATGTTGTAGATCCTCCGTGGCACTCTCTAGCGCAAATCCGTCTAATCCACACAACAACATACAAGACAAGAAACACATTCAAAGAGTGCACAAATATTACTCAATATGACATGACATGCATGATTGATGCAAATGCAAGGTAGGACTTGTTAATTGATTGCTTTTAATGATAACTAACTAGTTCTAATACCTTTTAACAAGTTTATACAGGTTTGGATTCGATTAGATCAAATTTTAGAACCAATTCAACACAATCTAACCAGAAAGATCGTACTAGTCCGCTAGGGACCGGACAAGTCCGCACTTGATGAGATCAGCAGATTAGGGTTTTCTAGATCGACGTAAATTCGGAGATTAGGGGTTGAATGCACATAAGGAAAAGATAATACAAGGTATACCAGGTGTTTAGAACTCCAATGAACCAAGAAACTTGGAGGTAACACTTGGATCTTGATGATCTAGGGTTGGTGATGAACTTGGAGATGAATTGATGGTGAAGGACGAAACTTGGTGGAGATCTTGATCCTCCTTCGTTTCCTCCTCTTCTTCTTCTTGTTTGGGATCTCCTCCTCCCTCCTTGATGGTGGCTCCCCACGAACTAGGGTTTGGGTAGGTGGAAAAGTGGCAAATAGATGTCCAACCAAGGGGTGGGGTCGTTTATATAGAGGTGGAGGCTAGGGTTAGATGGATTTCGAGTTTTGGGATGAGTAGAGGCCGGTTTAGAGTCCCACATGGGCTCTAAAAGAGTTGGGCACGACGTCCCTAGGCCCACTTGACGTGAAACCCAAGAAACAAGTCGTAAAACAAAAGGTCAATCTCGGAGTCACGAAATATCGGACAAGTCCGGACAGGACCGGACTAGTCCGAAGTCGTCCAGAGAGAAAATCGGACAAGTCTGGCCTAAAATCGGACAAGTCCGATCTTAGTCAGAAAGGAAAATGGACAAGTCCGCTGGGACACCGGACTAGTCCAGAAAAGTCCAGGGACTTAGCAAATTTTCAAGGATTCGTGGAACATCGGACTAGTCCGCACAAAATCGGACAAGTCCGAAGTTGTCCAGAGGCAAATATCGGACTAATCCGCAGCAAAAACGGACAAGTCCATTTTTAGACAGAGAGAAATCGGACTAGTCCTCAGGAAAACCAGACTAGTCCGCACTTTCCTACATTTTTAAGTGCGGTCTTGCTCCAAATCAATTTTAAACTTGTTCCTCTTGTTATTGGTTAATGTTAAACATGTATATGAGTGCATGTAGGGCATGATGCATGAAAATGAGGGTGTTACATTCCTGAAATAATTTGTAAGCTTGAGATGTTGTTTCCTCCCGCTTTCTTTGATATCATGGTACATCTTCCAACCCATCTTGCCGAAGAAGCACGGTTGGGTGGACCTATTTCTTACAGATGGATGTATCCAATTGAGAGTTACCTTAGTACATTGAAGAGGTATGTACGTAACAAAGCTCACCCGGAGGGTTCTATAGCTGAGGGATATATTGCCGAAGAGTGTATGAATTTTTGTAGTCAGTTTTTGGATAACATCAGCACCAAGCGTAATAGGCCAGAACGTCATGAAGCTGCAGCTACAAATGAACCTTCTGTTGATAATTCTAACATATTTACAGAAGTTGATAATTCTAAAAAAGGGTATAAATGGGACCAACTTACTATGGTGGAACTACATAACATCAGGCATTATCTTATTACAAACGTTGAAGAGGTCGCTCCATGGATCAAGTAATAACGTATAACTCAGATGTTGTATACTATATATATGGCTTATTGTAGATGGCTAATTTAATTTTGTACCCTTTTCAGTGAGCATATTGAAGAGTTAAAAAAGATTCATTCTCGTGATGTTGATAAACGCCATAGAGATGTGTTTGTTGATTGGTTTCAGAAACGAGTAAGTACATGCAAGTTTGCACTTTGATGAAATATTGAACAAATATGTATTCTGAAATTGATTTGTCGTTGATAACCCCTGTTATACTAATGTGTACAGATTATAACATTACACAAAGAAGGCAAAACAACCGATTATCTATATGCATTATCTAGAGGACCTGATCGTCGGGCACGTTTTTTTAGTCGGTTATTCATCAATGGCTTCTTCTTTCGAACTGCAGATGTGGAATAAGATTTACGTACCCAAAACAGTGGTATTGTTGTTCGGGGCACTGATCATGATTGGTTTGGAGTAATCAAGAAAATCATTGCTGTTGATTTAAAAAAAATCAAGAGGTTCTGTTATTTCAGTGTGAATGGTTTGATCGGCCTTTTGGAAGCAGTCAGAACCAAAGCAGAGGCTACAAAAAGGATCAATATGGAATGATAGATGTTGACACTACTCTGTTTCGATTCCAGTATGAGCCTTATATTCTAGCCACCCAAGCAGAACAAGTTTTTTATATTCCAAGTGTGAAGCGTCCTAAATGGGCTACAGTTGTTAAAACGAAGCCACAAAACCTTTTTGCCATGCCCCTGGAGACAGTGAAAATAATGTGACTGAGACGATGGAGGCCGAGACATTTCATAATGATATGCTTACTGATGATATCAATAATGAGGATACGACCGCATGGGCTAGGAATGACACTGAGGGAGCCAGCGGTGATGCTTCCACTCTTATAATGACAACGTCAGGTGATCGGTTTGAGGTATATGGAGTTGCATCAGAAAATGAAGACGACGAGGACGACGATACATATACCAATGATGGTCATGTAGCTCCATTGTGGGGGGGACGACAGCGAAGATGATGATTTTTAGTATAATTAAGTACGTGACATGTAGCTCCACAATGAATTCATCCATCCGAACCCAACATTTATTTTTTAGTTATTTATATTTGCTACCCGAAAAGTACCCGATACCCGATATTTCGGTCTTTTCAGTTCCGGTCTCGGTTTTATCGGTTTCGGTTTTTCGGTCTCGGTTTATTTGCCCACCCCTAATTTACGTAGTAGTAGCATATATATGGGATATACATATTTCTCCTGCATGTTTTTTTTTTGCAAAACTATTTAGTTATATATCCTATGTGCATATTACATATGTAAAACTAATGTAAAGTATAAAACTTTTTCAAAGGGAAGTCTTAGGTTTCGTCAAATCTATCTTTCAGATTTACGCAATTTTGATCTGTTTTAACAATACAAGAATTGTACTTTTAGATTCATCATGAAAAATATTTCCATAATATACAATCTAGTACTACATGTTATTGAAGTTAATAAATTCCATATAAATCATTTTTCAAAGGTAATTAGTTCGACCAAAACAGAAATAGAGTTGAGTTGGGGCGGAGGAAGTATTATACGTTGCTGTTTGCCGCATAAGGTTTTGTCCTTCGTTCAAGCCGTAGCCATTTGTACAGGCGGCTGATGCGACTGGGCGCACCGAGCTTACGTGCGCGCCAGTCACCGAGGCGCCTTAGATGCGCGCAGCTCATGCATTGAAATCACCTACGGTACTGTAGGTGCAGTAACAGTCACTGCCATGTGAGTCCGTGGCAATAAAGTTGTAACGCCATGAACCAGTAATTCGTGGCAACAAATCCTAATGCAACGATTGTGTTCCGTGGCAACAAAGCTGTAACGCCACAAACCAGAGTATCGTGGCAACACATCCTAATGCAACGATTCTGTTTCGTTGCATTACGTTCCAAATGCAACTGTTTGCTGATTCGTGGCAACAGATCCTAATGCAACAATTGTGTTCCGCGGCAACAAAGATGTAACGCCATGAACCAGAGTATCGTGGCAACACATCCTAATGCAACGATTCTGTTTTGTTGCATTATGGTCCAACTGCAACTGTTTGCTGATTCGTGGCAACAGATCCTAATGCAACGATTGTGTTCCGTGGTAATAAAGCTGTAACGCCACGAACCAGAGTATCGTGGCAACACATCCTAATGCAACGATTCCGTTTCATTGCATTACGGTCCAAATGCAACTGTTTGCTGATTCGTGGCAACAGATCCTAATGCAACGACTGTGTTCCGTGGCAATAAAGCTGTAACGCCACGAACATGTAATTCATGGCAACAGATCCTAATGCAATGATTCTGTTCCGTGGCAATAAAGTTGTAACGCCACGAACCAGAGTATCGTGGCAACACATCCTAATGCAACGAGTCTGTTTCGTTGCATTACGGTCCAAATGCAACTGTTTGCTGATTCGTGGCAACAGATCCTAATGCAACGACTGTGTTCCGTGACAATAAAGCTGTAACGTCACTAACCAGTAATTTGTGGCAACAGATCCTAATGCAACGATTGTGTTCTGTGGCAATAAAGCTGTAACGCCATGAACCAGTATTTCGTGGCAACACATCCTAATGCAATGATTCTGTTTCGTTGCATTACGGTCCAAATGCAACTGTTTGATGATTTGTGGCAACATATCCTAATACAATGATTGTGTTCCGTGGCATAAAGTTGTAACGCCACGAACCAATATTTCGTGGCAACATATCCTAATGCAACGATTGTGTTCCGTGGCAATAAAGCTGTAACGCCACGAACCAGTAATTCGTGGCAACAGATCCTAATGCAACGATTGTGTTCCGTGGCAATAAAGTTGTAACGCCACAAACCAGAGTATCGTGGCAAAATATCCTAATGCAACAATTCTGTTTCGTTGCATTACGGTCCAAATGCAACTGTTTGCTGATTCGTGGCAACAGATCCTAATGCAATGACTGTGTTTCGTGGCAATAAAGTTGTAACGCCACTAACCAGTAATTCGTGGCAACAGATCCTAATGCAACGACTGTATTCTGTGGAAATAAAGTTGTAACGCCACGAACCAGTATTTCGTGGCAACAGATCCTAATGCAACGACTGTGTTCTGTGGTAATAAAGTTGTAACGCCACGAACCAGTAATTAGTGGCAACAGATCCTAATGCAACGATTCTGTTTTGTTGCATTACGGTCCAAATGCAACTGTTTGCTGATTCGTGACAACAAATCCTAATGCAACGACTGTGTTTTGTGGCAATAAAGTTGTAACGCCACTAACCAGTAATTCGTGGCAATAGATCCTAATGCAACGACTGTGTTCTGTGGCAATAAAGCTGTAACGCCACAAACCAGTATTTCGTGGCAACAGATCCTAATGCAACGACTGTGTTCCGTGGCAATAAAGCTGTAACGCCACGAACCTGTAATTCGTGGTAATAGATCCTAATGCAACGACGGTTTTCCGTGGCAATAAAGTTGTAACGCCACGAACCAGTATTTCGTGGCAACATATCCTAATGCAATGATTGTGATCCGTTGCATTAGCATCCTGACGCCACGAACTAGTGATTTGTGGCAACAGATCCTAATGCAACGATTGTGTTCCGTGGCGATAGATCCTAGTGCCACGAACTAGTGAATCGTGGCAAAAAGCCAAGCTTACTGCAACAATTTAGTATTCGTTGCAGTACAATCGTTGCAACAGGTCAGAATCCTTGTAGTGCCCCCTTCTTCAGCGGAGTCCACCTGTTGACCAGGAAGTTGCAGAAGACCGTCTGGGGGTCACCCCATCTTCCACACATTGGTGGATCCTGGTCAAGGCAGGGTTGAAGGCCTCTGACAGCACCGGAACCTCACTCCATGCGTCCGTGTCAACATTGGGAAGACCCTCAGGCAGCTCCAGCTTCTCGTGCTCCTCTGCCGTGACGATAATCCAATCCTTCTTCCAGTCGTCCCACTTGCCGGAAGGAAGTGACCTCAAGTACTTGTGGGGGCATTTCTTGCGCTTCACGAAATAGTAGAAGCCAAGATACTCGTTGTGACGCCCGGTTCCGAAAAATGAACTAAGCTAACGCATATGTGTGCTCAGGATGTTCATCACACATACACGAGTGCAATGAAAAATGATATACAGATAATTACCACAGAACAAGATTTATTAACCAAATTTTATTACACAAACCATATTATTCTCGAATACAAGCTCCAATGTATATTAATGACAAGTTCAACTAATGCAGCGAAAATAAACTAGTTAAGCAACTAAGCAAACTAAGCATAAGGGATAGGGTATAGCGCAGCTCCAATCAACACCACAGGCAAAGCTGACGGTAGACACGGCCTAGAACTCCGCATTATCACCATTAAACTCCCAATTCTAACCTGCAACTGTTGGGGGGGGGGGGGGGGTTGCAAGAGTGAGTACATGTCGTACTCAGCAAGTGTGGAACGTATGACATGTGGCTTATTCAATTGACGACAATAATAATGGCAAAGTGTTGAAAAGTACATTAAAACATTTGAAAAGCAATATATTATATTTATATGAATCAAACCCATCATAATCATAGGTAATATCATAACACCAGTCTGAATTCATTACCATCGTCAATAATTCTAGATTTCACCATTGCCAGTAACCATATTCAATACCAGAAATTGATCCATAACCATTACCAAACCATAACCATCCCAAATTCCAATTTCCCTCTAATCATGGAAGTTGTCCAGGTGCTCATAATCGGGAGCACGGCTATCATGATAGTTTTATTTGACTCTGCAGAGTTTGTACTGCTTTACCCACGTGTTCGTGATTTCATCACCTTTCGATGACTAAGAATCTCCCTTATGCCCATGACCCGTCGGTCATATTACACACTTCCGTTGGTGTGTGGCCAAGAAATCACAAAATAGCCTTTACAAAGGGATTACTAGCCTATTTAGACCCCACTGAGGTTTCACCGGTGGCGATGTCTCCCGCAGAGCACATCTTCAACCAAGGGCCCCCTCTTGAGCCATTCAGATCCCAGGGTAGTCCCACCAATCATCAACAAACCCAATCCGACTACCCCTTCCCCGAGCATCCTTAATGGTCCAAATAGAGCTGGCAAAGCCCTAATTAATCACCTATGCCGCACCCATACTTGGCCTCGTGGTGGCACTGTAGTCCTGGCTTATTCTCACATAAACCGGTCCTTAGATCTAAAGCAAGCAAACCACCATAACATCCAACCCATCCACATACCAGGCTTGCTTAGATCACCCATTACCATATCATATTTAACCAGTTCATGTTAACCATAGTCTCATTCATGCATAATTAAGTTGAGTGGTATAGTTATTTCCCATCCCAGTTGATTAAGCGAAGCAAAAAGGTAAAAAACCCTTCCCGACTCTCTACCATGAATTCCAGGTGACAAGGGTGGTCAAACAACGCTAGTAAACTTCCTATCATAGGGTTCCCATCAAATTTGACACAAGCATGCAGTTTTGCAAACAAAACATTTATTTTAAAACAGGATCAATATGCTTCAAGGACACTTGCCTTGCTCTTGCTGTTGATTAGGGTCAAAGCCTTCAAACTCTTGGTGATGTAGATCCTCTGCGGCACTTTCTAGCGCAAATCCGTCTAATCCACACAATAAACATACAAGACAAGAAACACAATCAAAGAGTGCACAAATATTACTCAATATGACATGACATGCATGATTAATGCAAATGCAAGGTAGAACTTGTTACTAGATTTCTTTTAATGATAACTAACTAGTTCTAATAGCTTTTAACAAGTTTATATAGGTTTGGGGTTGATTCAAATAAAATTTTAGAATTAATTTGACACAACTTAATCAGAAAGATCGGACAAGTCCGCTAGGGACCAGACAAGTCCGCACTTCGCGAGATCAGCAGATTAGGGTTTTTCTAGATCAACGTAAATTCGGAGATTAGGGGTTGACTTCACGTAAGGAAAAGAGAATAGAAGGTATACCAGGTGTTTTGGATTCCAATGAATCAAGAAACTTGGAGGTAGCACTTGGATCTTGATGATCTAGGGTTGGTGATGAACTTGGGGATGAATTGGTGGTGAAGAACGAAAACTTGGTGGAGATCTTCATCCTCTTTCGTTTCCTCCTCTTCTTCTTCTTGCTTGGGATCTTCTCCTCCCTCCTTGATGGTGGCTCCCCACGAACTAGGGTTTGGGTGGGTGGAAAAGTGGCAAATAGATGTCAATCCAAGGGGTGGGGCTGTTTATATAGAGGTGGAGGCTAGGGTTAGATGTATTTCGAGTTTTGGGGTGAGTAGAGGCCGGTTTAGAGTCCCACATGGGCTCTAAAAGAGTTAGGCACGACGTCCCTAGGCCCACTTAACGTGAAACCCAAGAAACAAGTCGTAAAACAAAGATCAACTCAGATCGCGAAATATCGGACAAGTCCGGAAAGGATCGGACTAGTCCGAAGTCGTCCAGAGAGAAAATCGGACAAGTCTGGCCAAAGATCGGACAAGTCCGACTTTAAACAGAGAGGAAAACGGACAAGTCCGCTGGAACACCGGACTAGTCCAGAAAAGTCCAAGGACTTAGCAAATTTTCAAGGATTCTTGGAATATCGGACTAGTCCGCACAAAATCGGACAAGTCCGAAAGTTTCCAGTGCCAAAAATCGGACTAGTCCGCAGCAAAAATGGACAAGTCAATTTTTAGCCAGAGAGAAATTGGACTAGTCCTCAGCAAAATCGGACTAGTCCGCACTTTACTGCATTTTAAGTGCGGTTTTGTTCCAAATCAATTTTAAATGCTCCGAATCAATTTTAAACTCGTTCCTCTTTATGTGGGTTAATGTTAAACATGTATATGAGTGCATGTAGGGCATGATGCATGAAAATGAGGGTGTTACAAACCTACCCCCCTTAAAATGAATCTCGCCCTCGAGATTCGACGCGGAAGAGAAGAGATAGGGAAAGTCCTTCTTGATATCATCCTCCAATTCCCACGTCGCTTCTTTTTCTGTGTGGTGTTTCCATTGAACCTTACACCATCTAATAACCTTGTTCCTTGTGACTCTCTCCTTGGTTTCCAAGATTTTGACCGGTTGTTCGGCATAAGTCAAATCTTCCTCTAGTTCCAATTCTTCCATTGGCACTTGTTCTTCCGGTACTCTCAAGCACTTCTTGAGCTGGGAAACATGAAAGACATCATGCACGTCTGAAGGATGAGCTGGCATCTCCAACTTATACGCTACTTCTCCTCTTTTGTCCAAAATCTTGAACGGTCCAATATAACGAGGTGCGAGCTTGCCTCTTATGTTAAACCTCTTATGACCTCTCATTGGTGACACCTTGAGGTAAACAAAATCTCCTATTTCAAAGGCTAATTTCCTTCTCCTATTGTCCGCATAGCCTTTTTGCCTTGATTGGGCAGCCCTTAAGTTTTCATGAATTATTTGACTTGCTTTTCGGCTTCTTGCAACACATCTGGTCCAAATACTTGAGTTTCTCCTGCCTCATTCCAGAATAAAGGTGCCCTACACTTCCTCCCATAAAGTTCTTCATATGGTGACATCTCCAAACTTGCTTGGTAACTATTGTTGTA
Source organism: Tuctoria greenei (assembly GCA_036927565.1). NCBI lineage: Eukaryota > Viridiplantae > Streptophyta > Magnoliopsida > Poales > Poaceae > Tuctoria > Tuctoria greenei. Next base: position 18,722,988 of record JAYESD010000003.1, read on the forward strand.
TGAAAATTCCGCGTATGGCAAGCTTTTGTCCCAACTTTTCCCATGCTTTAAAGCGCAAGCTCTTAACATGTCCTCCAAAATCTGATTGGTTCTTTCGGTTTGCCCATCCGTTTGTGGGTGATACACTGAACTAAAATTCAACCTCGTTCCCAAAGCTTCATGCAATTTTTGCCAAAATCTGGAGGTAAATTGAGAACCTCTATCCGAGACTATCTTCTTAGGGACTCCATGTCGACGCACAATATGCTCCATGTATATTTTGGCCAATTGTGCAGCTGTATATTTGGTCTTCACAAGGACAAAATGAGCTGACTTGGTTAAGCAATCCACAATTACCCAAATTGAGTCATACCCGGACTGAGTACGTGGTAACCCAACTATGAAGTCCATTCCAATTTCTTCCGACTTCCATTCCAGAATCTTCAACGGTTGCAATAATCCGGCTGGCCTCTGATGTTCTGCCTTGACTCGTTGGAACACATCACACAATGCTACGTATTCAGCTATGTCCTTTTTCATGCTATCCCACCAATAGCAAGTCTTCAAGTCTTTGTACATATTTGTACAACCAGGGTGAATTGAGTAGGGCGAGTCATGTGCCTCTTTTAATATCGTCTCCCGAATATGCTTTACATTAGGCACAACGACTCTTTGCAAGCCATAAGGTACCATGTTCGTCTTCATCAAATCTGAATTATCTCCCTTCCTCGGTCCTTTCCTTGATTTCCTTGATCTCCTCATCTGTGGTTTGTGCCTCTCGAATTTCTTGCTCCAAGGTTGGGTTTAACTCCATCATTTCCATCTCACTTACAAATCCGAGGTTCAACCTTTCAAACTCCTTGCATAACTTGGATGGTAACTCTCGAACCGTGAGTTGATGACTTACTCTTTTTCTACTCAAAGTATCGGCCACTACATTGGCTTTTCCCGGGTGATAGTTGATCCCCAAATCATAATCTTTGATGAGCTCCAACCATCTCCGTTGCCTCAAGTTCAAATCCGTTTGTGTGAAAATATACTTCAAACTCTTATGATCCATATAAATTTCACACCTATGTCCAAGAATATAGTGCCTCCAAATCTTCAATGCATGTACCACGGCTGCAAGTTCAAGATCATGTGTTGGGTAATTCTGCTCATGTTTCTTCAATTGTCTTGATGCAAAGGCGATCACTTGACCTTCTTGCATCAATACACATCCAAGTCCTTATCTCGATGCGTCGCAATAGATATCGAAACTCTTGCTTACATCCGGCAATACCAAAATTGGGGCTGTTGTCAACCTCTTCTTTAACTCCTCAAAACTATTTTGACAAGCTTGAGTCCATTGGAAAGCCTTTCCCATCATTAGCAACTCCGTCATTGGCTTGGCTATCTTGGAAAAGTCCTTGATGAATCGACGGTAATATCCAGCCATCCCAAGAAAACTCCTTATTTCCTTGACATTTTGCGGCGGTTCCCACTTCAACATGTCTCTCACTTTTCCGGGGTCAACCGATACTCCTCCTCCTGAAATTATATGACCCAAAAATGGCACCTCTTTCAACCAAAACTGACACTTGTTGAACTTGGCATACAAGCGATGCTCCCTCAATTTCTGCAATGTAAGCCTCAAGTGTTCCTCATGTTCTTTCTCATCCTTCGAGTAGAACATAATGTCATCAATAAACACCACAACAAACTTATCCAAGTACTCCATGAAGACCTTATTCATGAGATACATAAAGTAGGCAGGCGCATTTGTCAATCCAAAAGACATCACGGTGTACTCATAAGATCCATACCGTGTCCTAAAAGCTGTTTTGGGTATGTCCGGTGGTCTAATCTTCATTTGAAAGTATCCCTACCTCAAATCAATCTTAGAAAAGACACAAGCACCCTTCATCTGATCAAACAAGTCTTCTATACGTGGCAAGGTATACTTGTTCTTGATTGTTACCTCGTTGAGAGCTCGGTAATCTACGCACATCCTTTGGGATCCATCCTTCTTGTCCACGAATAGAACGGGCGCTCCCCAAGGCTAAGAGCTAGGGCGAATAAAACCATTCTCTAATTGCTCTTGAATTTGCTTCTTGAGCTTCGCTAATTCCATAGGAGGCATCGTATACGGCCTCTTAGCTATAGGTGCAGTTCCAGGTATTAAATCAATAACAAACTCAATGTCTCGATCGGGTGGCATACCTGGCTACTCGTCCGAAAAAACATCCAAAAATTCACACACCACCGGAATCTCCTCAATGGCAGCACCGTCCATATGATTCAGCTCCAATTGCTTCGGTACGGTTTGAGATGCTTCAAATTCTACGGTGATCCCTTCTTCATTGGTCAACTTGACCGTCTTCGTGGCACACTTAATAACTCCATTGTGCTTCCTCAACCAGTCCATACCAAGTATAATGTCCGACCCTTGAGAATCCAAAACAATGAGGTTGGCGGAGAAGTCTACCCCCCTTATTCTAAGGCTTACTTTTAGACATACTATATTTGTCCGCATCTCTCCTCCAGGAGACTTAACCAATAGAGTAAACTTCATATGAGAGATAGGCAAACTATACTTGGCAACATACTTCGATGCAATGAATGAATGCGATGCTCCAGAATCAAATAACATAGTCACAGGGTTGGAGTTGGCGAGAAACATACCAATGACCACGTCATCCGCTTGTTGAGCATCCTCCGTAGAGACATGGTTTACGTTGCCACGAGCAAACTTCTACTGTCCACGGTTCCCTTGTGGTTGTCCTCCATTGGATCTTGGGTTTTGCCTCGGTGCATCGCTTCCTTGACCAAGGCCTGACTTAGGACATTGATGCGCAAAGTGTCCAGCTTCTCCACAAGTATAACACTTCTTAATTACACCAGAATTATTGGGATGAGCTTGGTTTTGAACATTTGCAGCAGGAAAATTAGCACGAGGTGCATAAGGCATTGGAGGCCTAGGCGCTTGCATAACAGGGCGCTGCTGCACAAACTGAGTTGGGTGTGGTGCATAACCAGGGCGTTGAGCAGGAATAGAAGGGCTGAAGTAAGGCGCATTGGGCGGCGCAAAGCGAGGGCGCACATTACTTCCTTGTTGTTGTACTTGATATGGCACCTTTATCTTATTGTCTTGCTCCATCTCATGAATTTTGTTCTCAACCACAATCGCTTTGTCCACAAGCTTCTAAAAATTTGCATAATCGCAGTTCAGTAGTTGCACTTAGATCTCATTGTTCAAGCCCCTCATGAACATGTATTGCTTCCGGCTGTCCCGACTAACATCCTCAAGCGCATACCTTGAGAGTTGAGAGAATTTATTGAGATATTCACTCACGCTCGATCTTCCTTGCCTTGAATTATCAAATTCTTGCCTCTTCAAGATCATAACATCCTCGGGCACATAATGAGAACGAAAATTCTCCTTGAATTCTGCCCAAGTAATTCTCTCTTGGTTCTCATGAGCATTGCAATAAGAATCCCACCAATCCGCAGCTGCTCCAACTAGTTGATGAGAAGAAAATAGGACCTTCTCTCGGTCACTGCATTGGACAATAGCAAGTTTCTTCTCCACAGACTTGAGCCAATCATTCGCATCCATAGGATCGGTGGCTTGAGCAAAGGTTGGCGGCCTAGTCCTCATAAACTCTCCCAATCGGTTATGAGGAGGCGGGGGTGGCGGTGGAGGCATGTGGGGCTGATTGTTGACGTTGCCAGCCTGCAGTTGTCCCATAGTCTGTATCATGGTCTGCATGAGCTGGTTTTGCATAGCCAATAGCTGCTTAATGTTGATAGCTCCCTGAGTAGATCCTTGTCCAACATTGTTCTGAGGCACTCCATTGTTCTCGTCCTCGTCATTAGCATCCCTCTGGTTGCGAGTCCTCACCATCTGAAGAATAGCAATAGGTAAGACCTAGAAAACGTCCCCAACTATATATGCATCAAGGGATATGAAGCTAACGAACTAGCTATACTAGCCTAGGTGGACATGGCAATGCTAAGGCATCCCAAAATCCTCTATTAAGCACACAAGCAAGCAATATATATAGCAAACAGCACTCCAAGCAAAAACACATCGATTCCTGAGTGCCCCTATGTGCTCTAAAGTGTCCATTCTATGTAGGCTGCATCCTACGGTCAACCTGTGGCTCTGATACCAATCTGTGACGCCTGATTCCGAAAAATAAACCAAGCTAATGCATATGTGTGCCCAGGATATTCATCACACATACACGAGTGCAATCACAAACGATATACAGATAATTACCACAGAACAAGATTTATTAACTAAATTTTATTACACAAACCATATTATTCTCGAATACAAGCTCCAATGTATATTAATGACAAGTTCAACTAATGCAGCGGAAATAAACTAATTAAGCAACTAAGCAAACTAAGCATAAGGGATAGGGTATAGCGCAGCTCCAATCAACACCACAGGCAAAGCTTACGGTAGACACGGCCTAGAACTTCGCATTATCGCCATTAAACTCCCAATTCTGACCTGCAACTGTTGGGGGGGGATTGCAAGAGTGAGTAAATGTCGTACTCAGCAAGTGTGGAAAGTATGACATGTGCCTTATTCAATTGACAACAATAATAATGGCAAAGTGCTGAAAAGTACATTAAAACATTTGAAAAGCAATATATTATATTTATATGAATCAAACCCATCATAATCATAGGTAATATCATAACACCAGTCTGAATTCATTACCATCGTCAATAATTCCAGATTTCACCATTGCCAGTAACCATATTCAATACCAGAAATTGATCCATAACCATTACCAAACCATAACCATCCCAAATTCCAAATTCCCTCTAATCATGGAAGTTGTCCAGGTGCTCATAACCGGGAGCACGGCTATCATGATAAGTTTATTTGACTCTGCAGAGTTTGTACCGCTTTACCCACGTGTTCGTGATTTCATCACCTTTCGATGACTAAGAATCTCCCTTATGCCCATGACCCGTCGGTCATATTACACACTTCCATTGGTGTGTGGCCAAGAGATCACAAAATAGCCCTTACAAAGGGATTACTAGCCTATTTAGACCCCACTGAGGTTTCACCAGTGGCGATGTCTCCCGCAGAGCACATCTTCAACCAAGGGCCCCCTCTTGAGCCATTCGGGTCCCAGGGTAGTCCCACCAATCATCAACAAACCCAATCCGACTACCCCTTCTCCGAGCATCCTTAATGGTCCAAATAGAGCTGGCAAAGCCCTAATTAATCAGCTACGCCGCACCCATACTTGGCCTCGTGGTGGCACTATAGTCTTGGCTTATTCTCGCATGAACCGGTCCTTAGATCTAAAGCAAGCAAACCACCATAACATCCAACCCATCCACATACCAGGCTTGCTTAGATCACCCATTACCATATCATATTTAACCAGTTCATGTTAACCATAGTCTCATTCATGCATAATTAAGTTGAGTGGTATAGTTATTTCCCATCCCAGTTGATTAAGCGAAGCAAAAAGGTAAAAAGCACTTCCTGACTCTCTACCATGAATTCCAGGTGACAAGGGTGGTCCAACAATGCTAGTAAACTTCCTATCATAGGGTTCCCATCAAATTTGACACAAGCATGCAGTTTTGCAAACAAAACATTTATTTTAAAACAGGATCAATATGCTTCAAGGACACTTGCCTTGCTCTTGTTGTTGATTAGGGTCAAAGCCTTCAAACTCTTGGTGTTGTAGATCCTCTGCGGCACTTTCTAGCGCAAATCCGTCTAATCCACACAATAATCATACAAGACAAGAAACACAATCAAAGAGTGCACAAATATTACTCAATATGACATGACATGCATGATTAATGCAAATGCAAGGTAGAACTTGTTACTACATTGCTTTTAATGATAACTAACTAGTTCTAATAGCTTTTAACAAGTTTATACAGGTTTGGGGTTGATTCAAATCAAATTTTAGAATTAATTTGACACAACTTAATCAGAAAGATCAGACTAGTCCGCTAGGGACCAGACAAGTCCGCACTCCGCGAGATCAGTAGATTAGGGTTTTTCTAGATCGACGTAAATTCGGAGATTAGGGGTTGAATTCACGTAAGGAAAAGAGAATAGAAGGTATACCAGGTGTTTGGGATTCCAATGAATCAAGAAACTTGGAGGTAGCACTTGGATCTTGATGATCTAGGGTTGGTGATGAACTTGGGGATGAATTGGTGGTGAAGAACGAAAAATTGGTGGAGATCTTCATCCTCTTTCGTTTCCTCCTCTTCTTCTTCTTGCTTGGGATCTTCTCCTCCCTCCTTGATGGTGGCTCTCCATGAACTAGGGTTTGGGTGGGTGGAAAAGTGGCAAATAGATGTCAATCCAAGGGGTGGGGCTGTTTATATAGAGGTGGAGGCTAGGGTTAGATGGATTTCGAGTTTTGGGATGAGTAGAGGCCGGTTTAGAGTCCCACATGGGCTCTAAAAGAGTTAGGCATGACGTCCCTAGGCCCACTTAACGTGAAACCCAAGAAACAAGTCGTAAAACAAAACATCAACTCGGGGTCGCGAAATATCGGACAAGTCCGGAAAGGATCGGACTAGTCCGAAGTCGTCCAGAGAGAAAATTGGACAAGTCTGGCCAAAGATCAGACAAGTCCGACTTTAAACAGAGAGGAAAATGGACAAGTCCGCTGGAACACCGGACTAGTCCGGAAAAGTCCAAGGACTTAGCAAATTTTCAAGGATTCTTGGAATATCGGACTAGTCCGCACAAAACCGGACAAGTCCGAAAGTTTCCAGTGCCAAAAATCGGACTAGTCCGCAGCAAAAACGGACAAGTCCGTTTTTAGCCAGAGAGAAATCGGACTAGTCCTCAGCAAAATCGGACTAGTCCGCACTTTCCTGCATTTTAAGTGCGGTTTTGTTCCAAATCAATTTTAAATGCTCCGAATCAATTTTAAACTCGTTCCTCTTTATGTGGGTTAATGTTAAACATGTATATGATTGCATGTAGGCATTATGCATGAAAATGAGGGTGTTACACTCGTTACTCTTGCCGGTAGTGTGGATGGTAAAGAAGGTACAGAAAAGCTCGACGCAGGGGGGAATACCCACCCACATCTCGCAGAAGTGGACGAATGTTGACACAAGAAGAATGGAGTGAGGGCCAAGGTAGTACAACTGCAGACCATAGAAGTCTAACAGCATCAAGAGAAAAGTTGAGAAAGGTGGGATCAGTCCCACCATGGCGTACGTAGAAAAGTACACCATGTCACCGCCACACTTCTTCTTGAATGGGAGCTCGCTGGCGCGGACCAGGTAGTTGAAGGAGTCACTAGACCACCCCATGTAGGTCCAGACCTTCTTCAAATCATCGTCGGTCGTGAGATGGCTCTTGTGGAGACCCAACTCCATCGCAGCACGACGGGGGTGAGAGAGAAAAAGCAAGCGAAAGTTTGGAGGATTCGAGCGCAAGTTCAAATGAAGGCGTAAGGAATCCCAAACCGTGCACGCTTTCCTTCTTAAGTAAGCCCCCGCAACGCTTGGATGGAAACCGCAGAAGGGCCAAGGATACAGTTCAAAAATTTCACCCTGCCAATGACAAGGGGGCCCGGGGCCACCCAGACGATCAAGTCGAGGTCCTTACCCCAGGTGAACAGTTGTCATGATGAGAGGCGGGAAACCCGAGGGCGGCGGCCTGACAGCGCGCGCAGAACCGATACGGTTTTCGTATTGGGAACCGGCGACCTTCAATTGCGTGAGATCCGCACGCCCAGATCTCACCTGCCACATCCTGAAGATGCCACGCGATGATGGTTTAACTCTGAACCACCACCTCAACGACACATCCAAAAACCCTTGAAGACACGGCGCATAAATCAAAAGATGGACCCACCTCCAGCAGAATGACTTAACCCAAATGGTCTCTCCCAGAGGTGGGCCTAGAGGGCCACCGTCGGTACCCTGCGTATCGGATATCCCTTGGAACTGCAAAGAGTTCAAAGGAACTCCACCTATCTGCATTGAAGACCCCTGAAGGCTCCACGAGTCACTCGGAACCGGACCTGCCTCCCTCGTATGGTTAGTTCCAATGCCGCCACGTGTATCATAAAACCGGAGCTACATTCCATACATGGGAAAGCTCCGAACTAGATACCTGTGTGGCACCCCCGGACCTAACCCCCGACAGAGGGAAGCTCCGGTACCGACACGTGTACAAAAGCACCGGACCTACTCGTCCAAGACGGTAAGCTCTGGAGCTGCCACGCGTCCAATTGCCGGACCTTCAATCTTAACAGGTGGATTGGTGGACCTCCAACGGCTCGGACCTTCAAGGAACATTAAAGAGTTCAAGACCTGATTACATGTCATTAATGCTATCTTAATGACATACGATCGGATGACCCTTAATACAAGTAATGCCACCATTAAAGGGCGTTATCACGCTATTAAGGGGAATTAAGCACATTAATTGTGTATTAGGAATCAGTAACCGCCAGGGCCACATGTCGGGCCAGGCTAATGATGTAACGACCAGCCCTTGTACTATAAAAGGACTGGCCAAGCGATACACAGGGGGTAGACTTTTTTGGCCTCTCTCTCACACTAGCGATTATATGCTCAATACAACAACAACACACACCCGTGGAGTAGGGTATTACGCTCAGGCGGCCCGAACCACGTAAATCTTCGTGTCAAATTGCCATCTTGCTCTGAATGAGTTCCATCCCGGATGAGTTTGCTTGGCAACTAAGGATGGGACTTCGCTTCCTAATCCTTGGAACATTGAGCACCTCCGTAAGTTTTATGCTTAGAATCACGGAGGTGAGTCTGTAATTAAACACGTTGTATGTTATAGAGTCGCTAAACAGACATAGGTAGGTCCTCCGGGAGAACATCCGGGCCCCTACGGGAGGGTCCAGTAAGTTTAAGTACACTTCATATAGTCACTGCAGTAAAAGTGTAACTACCTACCCTGGGTTAGTACAAGATGTATAGTGCACTTAGCTTGGTCCCGTACCCTAAGTGTGTCCTTGTCTCTCCTGTAATCCAGACCTATAATGAAAGACATTTTTGTGTGAAAACAGACTCCACGTGCATTTATTTTTGTACAAGGCTCGATCTATCAATTTATTGTTTTTAACCTTCTTGTCTATAATGAAGTTGTGCAATTGTTTTTTAGTTTTTACCCAAGTTACTCATATGTGTTGCAAGTTATATTGTTGATCTCTTTGGGTCTTAACATGATGTATAGTCTACTTGACTGAATGCCAAGCCAACATAGGTCTGGAGTGTGCTATCGACTTAGCTTGGTCCTGCACCCTAAGTACGTCACTCTACCTACACTCCAGCAGGCCTCAATAGGGTGAGTACTAAAAAAGCATATGGGTCCGGAAGGGTTACATCAATATACTTTTTACCATATTGAGCTACTTCGGAATAAAAACTCAAGTAAGAACAATAAGTCACAAATGATTTATAGACAAGAGGACGAATTTTACTTTTTTCTTGTATTTAATGTGCAAGAAAAACAGAAATTCATAGCGATGATGGACGATGCCGGAGCTACTAAGCTCCGACATCCTGCGAGGGGACCCGCCGTCGATATTTAATATGTTGACAATGGGTAATGTCAGAGTTACAAAGCTCCAACAACCCCTGGGGGGCCTACCTTCAACTATTCGTGCGACGACATCAGGAGCTACCAAGCTCCAATAAATCCTAGGGGGTCCCGCCATTGACGTTTTATACGTTGATAGTGGGTACCGTCAGAACTACCAAGCTTCGCCAATCCCAGGGGGCCTGCCGTCGACGCAATAGCAAGTGCGAAGATTTAATGAAGGCTTCGGACCTAAAATCTACAAGTGTGAAGCGTTCAAGTCATCAATATACTGTCAAATCCTTTGGTACATGTACACACTTCAATTGTACACATATACCAGGGGGCCAACAAGACAGAGCACATTATATTGAAGACAAAAATAAAATGAAGTTCATGGCAGCAAAGTGGATTTCATTAAATCGAAGCACTGGATTACAAAATTGGGATTACAGCAGGAGGCAAAAGGAAGAAGTCCTAGTTACTGGAGGGTCTAAGTCTCGCGGAAGAATGTGGTGACTTTCTTGGCAACTTCTTGGACACTGGCCTTGGCAGCGTCCTCCTTCTCAGCAATGGGACCTTGAAACACCGGGTCAAAAGAGAATTGGAGATCTCGGCTCACATAACACGTCAACACATACTCTGCAACGTTTGTAGCCAGATATTTCCCCTCTGTCTCTAGCTGGTCTGTGATGATGTCACCCATTACATCAAGTTTTCGGCCAGCAGCATTGAGGGCCACCAGTGCTCGGTCGAAGTCCAGCTTCGGATTGTTGGGACGTACAGGACTGAAGCCTAGTGGCGTCAGCGCATCGTTGGCTCATCCCAAGAAGTCCCATACTTGGATGGACTCAATCTCCTTCAAGCTTTGCAGCTCCTCCAGTGACTTCTGGGCAGTCGCAAGCTCCAAACCTTCCCGAGGGAGACGCTCGACCAATTTAGCATGCTGCTGCATATTCTCAGCAACTTGCTTCTCACGATCATTCAGCTCCGTCTCCTGGAGGTCGATGCGGTTCCACCTTTCCGCCAAGTCCTTTTCCCTGCCTCTCACCTTCCCTTCCCTGGTGGCAACATCAACTTATCTTTTTGAGAGCTCCTGATCCAGTTTCCAGTACTTCTCCTTCTCCTCTTTGCTCCATAGATCCAACATTTTGTTGCGATTCGCCAAACTCTGTTAACCCAGGGTCAACTTCTGGATGACCTCCGCCTCCCTCTTCACAACATCCTCCTACTGCTCTAGGAGCTTTTCTTCCCTCGCCTCAAGGTCTGTCCGGCGCTTCAGGAGAACCTCATTCAATTCATTGAGGTTTTCGTGACGCTCATCAGCAGCATCACGCCTCTCCCTGGCTTGCTCAAGGATCTCCTTGGAGTTAGCGTCGAGCGCCCGGATGGCGACTTCTTCTCCTCCAGCAGCTTGTCCCAGTATTCCAACCGGGCCTTCTCCATCTTGATCCACTCCTTCTGATCAGCCAGCCTTGTCTCTGCCAGCCTGGTCTCGAAGTGGAGTCTGTTGCGCCATCACCTCAAGGTGTTGCGCTCCTCCTCCAGGGCATTGCTCTCGTGCTCGAAGGCGAGCTGGACTTGTCGGAGGCTCGAGTAGGTGTTGTCTATGGACAACGCCAGAGGGATAGGCTCTGGGCCTGCTGGGACCAACTCTGCAGGCTCCAGAGGATTTTCCATCACAAAATTGGGTCCCACTCTACAAGGGTGGTCCCTGAGCTCCTGCAGCACTAGGGCCGCTCTCGGGAAGACCTTGAGCAGCAGCAGAGGAAGAACCCACTAGGGGAACTCCCACCTCTGGACCGAAAGTCGAGGGCGCTACTTCTGGGACTTCAATTACCAGCTCCGAAGGTGGAGGACATGTCGACACCTCTTCAGGCTGCTCTGGCTCTGGTCCAGACACCTCCGGAGCATCTATCTCCGGGGCAACAGCTGGAGCTTCATTCGGTGCCCCTACCACCTCCGGCTCAGACACCGACGCGTCAGTCACCTTCGGTTCAGCGACCGGATCTTCAACTATCTTCGGCTCAGCCGCCGGACCTTCAACTACTTCTGGCACAAGGGCCGGAGCTTCAACTATCTCCAGCTCAGTGGTTGAGGCTTCAATTGCCTCTGGCTCAGCGGCCAGGGCTTCGACAACTTCCGATTTAACGACCGGAGCTTCAAACATCTCCGGCTCTGGTACTGGAGCATCAGCCTCCAACATCATTGTCAGAGTTACATCTTCAACTTCATCCCCGCGGTTCGGTGCTACCACGGGAGCTTCCGGCAAGGACTCTGAATCCAAGTCCATGACAACTGGCACCGGAGCTGATGTGACTTCTGCCACCACTTGAGGAGGAGGCTCGGTGCTTGAAGCCGGAGCTTCGGCATGCACAACCCTGGTCGCTGCAACAGACGCTGAAGTTCCTGACCCTTTCTTTGACACCCTAGAAATAAAGGGATGAGAAGATTAGAGACACAACAAAAACAAGACTAGCATTTTAAGGTGAGCACACGATGCTTACCTAGGGATGCTACCGCCCCAGTCGCCTCGGAACCTCTTCTTCTGAGGCCCGGAGCCAGAGCCCACCAAGTCTGGTGAGACAATGACTTCGGACCTCAGTTGAGGACCACTTGCAGCAGCCGAAGTCCTCTCGGCCGGAGCTTCTCTGGTTCGAGAAGAACTCCCGGGCTTGGAGCTTTTAGCTGGCACTGAAGCCGGTGTTGACTGCCCGGATCCAGCGCCTCTTGAAGACGCCTGTGCTGGAGAAGATGTAGCCGCAAAAGACCTCCTCTGCCGGGGAGAAGGAGTTGTTGTATAGGGAGCAGCCCTGACAGACCTCCCATCAGCATGCTTCAGCTTCCTCTTCTGGCTGGAGGGTTCGGCTGGCTCCTTGCCCTTGCCCTTGCCGATGTCTTCAACCCTCCAGCTCAGGGCGGAGGCAGGCCCTCCTTCGGAAGCTCCGGGGATTACCCCCTGGAGGTCGGACGCCTTTCCACCTCACCAAGGTCATCAAGGGCTGACATCTTCCTCCGGAGCTCTCTGCTGAACTGTGGCTCCATGTTCAGAGGAAAGAAAGCAGCCGGCGGAACCAAGTCGTCGTCGTCGACATTTATCCCATGCTGGAATTTCTTGACATGAAGCTTCAAAGCTTCATCATCCAAGTTGGACTTCAGATTAGTTTCTATCCGATCGTCATCCATCACGCTATTGAGGGACCATGCGAGCTTCTCCCTCTTCCTCAGCGGAGCCCATCTGTTGATCAGGAAGTTGCAGAAGACAATCTGAGGGGTCACTCCACCCTCCACGCATTTGCGGATCCTGGTCAGGACGGGGTTGAAGGCATCTGACAGCTCTGGAACTACACTCCAAGCATCGGTTTCAAGGTTGGGGAGTCCTTGGGGCAGCTCCAACCTCTCGTGCTCCTCCACTGCAATGACGAGCCAATCCTTCTTCCAGTCATCCCATTTGTCGGAAGGGGAAGACTTCAAGTACTTGAAGGGGCAGTTCTTGCGCTTCACAAAATAGTAGAAGCCAAGAAGCTCAGTCCCCTTGCCGGTGGTGTGGACGGTGAAGAAGGTACGAAACAGCTCGATGCAGGGGGAACACCCACCCACATCTCGCAAAAGTGGGCGAATGTCGCCACTAGCAGAAGAGAATGGGGGCCAAGATGATACAGCTGGAGACCGTAAAAGTCCAGCAGCATTAAAAGAAATGTTGAAAAAGGTGTGATCAATCCCACCATGGCGTACGTAGAGAAGTACACCATGTCGCCATTATGCTCCTTCTTGAACGGGAGCTCGCCAGCGCGGATCAGGTGGTTGAAGGAGTCACTAGACCACCCCATATAGGTCCGGACTTTCATCAAATTGTCCTTGCTCTTGAGGCGGCTCTTGGGAAGACCCAATTCCATCGCGGCAAAGTGGAGCGAAGGAAGAGAAAGCTAGGCGAAGTTTGGGAGGCTCTGAGCGCAAGTTTGATCGAAAGCGTAAAGAGTGCTCAAACCGCGCATACTTTCCTTCTTAAGTAAGCCTCCGCGACGCTTGGATGGAAACCGCAATAAGAGTGGGGTCACATTTCAAAAATCTACCCCATCCATGACGAATGGGTCCGGGGCCACCCTGACGAAGTGATCGCGGTTATTACCCCAAGCGAACCGTTGTCATGATGGGTGGCGGAAGACCCAAAGGCGGCACCCTGACAAGGAGCTCGGAACTGATACAATTTTTGTATTGGGAACTTACGACCTTCAATTGCGTGAGATCCGCACTCAAAGATCTCATATGCCGCATTCATAACAAGCCACGCGACGATTGTTTAACCCCGGACTATCGCCCCAATGGCACATTACAAAACTTTTGAAGTCGAAGTGCGGGAATCAAGGATGGCCCCACCTTTGGTAGAATAACTCAACCCAAAGGGTTTCTCCCAAAGGTGGGCCCGGGGGCCACTGTCGGTACCCTGCATACCGGGTACCCTATGATACCGCAAGAAGTGCAAAAGAGTTCTACCCGTCAAAGTTGAAGGTCTCCTTAGGCCCCACATGTCATATTACACCTGACCCGCATCCCCTCATATGGGTATCTCCAGAGATTGACGCGTGTAATGTAAATCCGGAGCTAAACTCCCAACACAGGGAAGCTCTGCGATCAACACGTGTATAGTGACCCCGGATCTAACCCCAAGCAGAGGAAAGCTCCGGTGTTGACACATGTACAGCGATTCTGGAGCTACCTGCCCGCAAGGGGAAGCTCCGAAGCTGCCACCTGTGGAGCCTCCAGACCTTTATCATCAACGAATACATTGACAGATCTCCTTAAGCATAGCTAAAGCGGTAGTTACAAGACTTGATTACGTGTCATTAATGTTGTATTAATGACACTAGATCAGAGCACTATTAATAGAGGTAACACAGCTATTAAGGCACGTTATCACACTATTAACCATGCTTAATACTCATAGACAATTTATTAGGCTATTAAATACGCCAGGGTCACATGTCGGGCCAGACAATGATGTAACAGTCAATCCTTGGACTATAAAAGGATTGAGCTGCACGATACAAAGCACAACTCGAAGCTGAGCCAGAGACTACGCTTTCTAGCGATTCACAATACAACACACATACACACCCCGTGGAGTAGGGTATTACGCTCAGGCGGGTCGAACCACATAAATCTCCTGTCTCACCATCTTGCTCTTGATCTCTGTGTGCCCCAACCGAAACAAGAACCTCCGCGGGCTACATCTGGTAGTACCGGGGGAAGTGTCGTTGCTACACTTCGACAGTATCATAGGTCCACCGTGTCCAAGCAAGGCTCGATCGGCTCAACTCGATTGCCACCAATGCGTCGCGGCCGGTGACACCTGGCCACAGACCCGCGGCCACAGCCACAGTGTGTCGCGGGGGCCGTGTGCCGCATCCCACAAAGGGTAACGGCCAGAGCCCAGTGTAGACACCAAGCACACGACGGAGAGAAACCAGTCGGACGAGCTGCATTGGGATTTGGGAGCCCCTGCGCGATGATGCTTTCGGCATTTCAGGTAGTAAGATAGACTCACTCCAACGGAGTACTCATATGGGAACCCATACCGAAAATGAGTACTCGAGTGACATTTTCACATCTCCAACGGAACACCTATCGGAGGACTGATTTGTAGGGAGTCCATCGAAGCCAACCCAGATATGGATGGCCTTTGTCGTGACCCAGCATTATTGACCAAAGACCAAACCTCCGCTAGGGTAGAAAGGTGATGCGATTCAGCGGCGGAGACGAAGACCACAAAGCTGGTTCGATGACTGCAGTAGCACGAAGAGCGCGGACAAGGTTTGACGGCGGGGAGCGAAGGTGCGGCAGGACTCAAGCGGCGTGTCCGCGAGGAACAAGGAAGGGTCGGAGGTATGAATCGCATCCCCCAAATATCGTTGTGGTCACTTCCTCCAAATACAGTGATTTGATGAGTAGATCTACGATTCTTTCCCACCAAGATCCACTGCAGCAGTGTGTGTACGTGGAGAATCTTGTTTGATTTCATCGCCTTGCATAAGTAGCTCTGTTCAGTGATTGAATGATAATGTAAACTTTACCCACACCTACGCCAGCTACTACTGTAAATGATAATGTTTATTACCATAAGTAGCACTGTTCAGTGATTCAATTACTTTTTCAGTGAACCTGTTACTTGTTCAGTGATTTTCAAAGAAACTTGTTCATTGGTGGACCTCTGAAGTATAATTAATTATCCTTCGTATTTGACATTGTAATAGAAAGAAACTAATTCATTGGTGCTACTTTGCAGTGATGGACAACCATAGATATGGGTGTGAGCAGGGGATTCAGAGCAGTAATAATCCATTTGTTGTGCCCGATAGGGAGTCAGTTCAACCAACACAAGTGCATAGCAATATTTTTGGCGATGATGAGTGGGCATACCGGCTTGCAGCCTCCCTACAACACCTGGAACTAGAAGAGGTATTTCCCATGAAGAAACATGCATCTGTATATAGAATAATGTGAAAATACATGACTGAATTATTATTGCAGGGAAATGGAACACAAATGGATAGTTCAACTCAACAGAGCAATGACAGCTCCATGGCAATAGGCAAAAGAAAAAAGTTACTAAGCCAAAGAAAGTTGTCAGGCGCGGAGAAGCATTCTCGAAGGAAGAAGACAATGTCATATGCTCAGCATTCCTAAATGTTAGCAAGGACCCCATTACAGGTTAGTCTTTGTAATTGCATTTCTTTGTTCAAAAATATAATGCTTTCGACCTACTGTAATTTGTGTATTGACTTCAGGAGTTAACCAGAGCAGTGAAGGTTACTACAAACACATACATGATTACTTCAACGAGCATAAGCCTGAAGCTAGTCAGAGAAGTCAGATAGCTGTTCAAAATCGTTGGGCACTCATCCAAAAGGGTGTGAATTGGTTTTGTGGCATCAAATCAGCTATTGATAGGAGGAATGAGAGTGGGAATAATGAACATACAGGGTAATGTTCATTCTATTAGAGTCTCTGATTATTGTTCTATTTGAATTTTGGTTGATCTTGTGCTCTCATTTCTTTGACCATATAGATTGAAGATGTTGTGAACATGTATGAGAAGACAGAGATATTTATGTTCATGCACTGTTGGAAGGTACTTCGTAATGAGCCAAAGTGGAATGATAGACTGTTAGAGCTGAACACAAAAGATGCATCTACAAAACCACCCCAACACCCCCATGGCAACAACACTGAAATTCCTTTTCAGTCTGAAACTAACACTTCTGACCCACCACGACCAGAAGGTAGAGATAGTGCTAAACAGCAAAGGTCAAGGGGTGCAGGAGATGCATCCTCTTCTAGCACTGCTGTGGAAGTGTTGCAGCGTTTGAATGAAAGGAGTGAGAAGTCTGAGGTCAAGCAAGACCAACAGATGATGGAAGATATCCTAAATATGAAGGGAAATAAAATGAAGTTAGGAGAGATGATGTATGGCCCACAGAAGCAAGATATGGAGGTTCAAACCAAGTTGAAGGAAGAACAAATTAGTCTCACTAAAAAGGACATTGAGGTCAGAGAGAAACAAAGCGAAGCACAACTTAAAAAAAGTGAAACACAACTTTTAACTGTTGAGTTAGGGATAATGGGAGCAGATTTAGAGAAGCTTGCTCTACAAGTGAAGGCATACTACATAGCAATGCAACAACAAATCATGGAGCGTAGGGGGATCGACATTCCTGAAAACGACAATATGTAATGTTTATGTGTCTCTGAGTTGTAATGTTGGAGACCTTGTTATGTGTAGTATTTTTTGAAGACCTTGTTATGTGGAACTTGATGTATGTTTAAGACTCCATTTCTTTGCACACAACCGTCATGTGAAATTTGCAAAATAGATTTGCAGAACTGTTTTGTGTATCAAAAACTGGAACATGCATCACATTGATAATACAGAACCTGATCACATTGAAACTTACACGGATATCATATCCACATATATTTGTTTCTGCTTGCCCCATATACAAGCACAAAAGCATACATATATTTGTTTCTGCTTGCCACATATACAAGCACAAAAGCATACATATATTTGTTTTTGCTTGCCACATATACAAGTACAAAAGCATACATATATTTGTTTCTGCTTGCCACATATACAAGCACAAAAGCATACATATATTTGTTTCTGCTTGCCACATATACAAGCACGAAAGCATTCTATGCTATCCTACACATTAAGGCATTGCATTAGCCATGAAAGGTTCTGAGTTAGAGCCATATAGTACCCACATATGCTCCACAAGGTCAGATTTCAGGAGTGCTGAGGTTTATTTATCATGAATCATGGAGAGGGCATCTATAAACTCAATTTCAGGAGTCACATGTACTTGCGTGATTGTAGGGTTACTTGTCCCTGGCCACTCAGACACATGCACTTCAGGCAAATCAACTCCACCCTCATCGTCTATGACCATGTTGTGAAGGATGATACATGCACGCATTATGGAATTAAGGTGCTTTTGATTCCATAATCTAGCTGGCCCATGCAATATCTTCCACTTTGCTTGGAGAACCCCAAAAGCTCACTCAACATCCTTACAACATGCCTCTTGCTGCCCTGCAAACACCTTATGTTTGTTGCTAATAGGGGCACTAATTGTCTTCACCAATGTCGCCCAATCAGGATAAATCCCATCAGCCAAATAATAACCAAGGGTGTAGGTGTTCTCATTCACATTAAATTCAATGGGGGGTGTTTTCCCATTTGCTAAATCATCAATACAGGAGAATGTTGCAACACATTAATATCATTGTGAGACCCTGGAAGTCCAAAATATGCATGACATATCTTAAGGTCTTGTGTTGCAACTGCCTCTAGTATTATGGTTGGTTTGCTGTTGTGCCCCTTATACATAACGGCCAAAGCGGTGGGGCAATTTTCCCACTCCCAATGTATACAATCTATACTCCCCAACATGCCAGGAAAACATCTTGCCTCATTCACTTGTAGGATGTGTTGAACTTCGGCTTCATTTGGTGGTCGAAGGAATTGTGGCCCAAAAATTGTTATCACCGTGTTAACAAACTCCCTTAAGCATTCAAGATCGTACTCTCGCCCATACGAATGCCATCATCATGAGCATCTGCTACTCACCGTAGGCAAGCATCTTAATAGCAACCGTACACTTTTGTTTTGGAGAGAACCCAAACTTACCAGATGCATCCCTCTTCTGTTTAAATTTGTCATTTACTAAGGTCAATTGGTCAACTATCTTGAGAAAGAGACTCCTGCACATACGAAATCTGTTGTACATATAATTTCATAGGATGTTAGCACAAAGCTATGCATTTGTATTTGCATAATGAAAAATCAAATCATTTCAAAGAGTGGTCATTACCTCTTCCGAAAGGTTTCAGGGTTGTAGAGTGGCCTCTCAACGTAGTAGTCATTGTGTAACCGTTTGTCGCCACCTGCACGGTCACGGTCATTCGTTTCGTGGCCATAAATCGAGCCTCCCAACACCTCTTTTGGCCCACAGTTGCAAGCACGGCTGCTACTGTCCGCAGCTCCTCCTTTTGTGATGAAGTTGCCTCAGACCCACATGTTGACAGCTTCAAGTACCAGCACACCATTATCTAAGTAATAGGGTAAACAGTGAGCAATCAATAATGTTAGCTTAGCTTTGTGTTTCGTCAGCTCTCTGTTTCTTAGTCACTTGCTGCATTATGAATAGTTCACGTTATGATTAATTCTGAAGCAGTCACTTGCAACCACGGCTCCTACTAAATGATTCTATCATTCAATAAATAAACTAAACATTTCACCAAACTCGTCAGATGAAATTGAGCAATTTCTACAACTGCAAGAGAAATGCAGACCAATCATCCTTCTTTTATTTTTACGGAAGTCAACAACAGGATCGTACCTTCAGTGGCGGAGGTCTTCAGCAGCTGAGGTCGTAAGCACTGGAGGGTCCAGCAACGGTCGGCTTCAGCGTTAGACGGCACCAGCGCCGGAGGTCTTCATCACCATAGGTCTTCAACGACGGAGGGCTCCAGCGAAGGTCGGCGTCAACGCCGGATGGCTTCAGCGCCAGAGAGATTCGAAGGCTCGCAAGCGGAGACCTTCGCTCCGACGGCTCCAGAGAGATTCAGCAGCGGAGAGCTTTAATGGCTCTGCGTGGGAGCGCTTCAATCCTTTACGGCAGGGAGCTGCGCCCACCTCGGCTTCATTTGGGAAGGGGTGGATCGGAGTAGATCCAGACTCATTACACGTCACACGTGGATCCATAACCGCTCGTGGATCAAAATCCACTTAGGCTGACTCCAACGCTGGGACTCAAAAGCGGCCACCCATACCTGCGTTTTGGGTGGTACTGACGTCAGACTACGACACTTATACTAGAACGTCTCCAACGCGCGGGACGCAGGCTGTCGTTTTCGCTGCTCTCGCCAGCGCGGGCATGGGCTGCTCCCCTCCGTCGTGCCTGGAGGTAGAGGCCGCGTGCGAGCCGGGATCCCCTCGCGCCCCGCGGTGCGCTGGAAGGCAGTGGCGCGACCTCCTCCTCCTTGTGGCCAAGAAAGCGAAGGTCGACGGCAGTGGCGACGACAAGAAGTGTGCGGACGGATGTCTGAAGCGCCGAGAAATCCATTTCTACCCGCTCCTCTCGCTGCCCACCTCCACGATCGATTCTGGTCCACCTCCTCGGTCGATTCCGGTAAGAACGCGCACTGCCCGCTGCTACCGTCTTGTTCCTTGCTGCAGACGTGCTCCGTGCTGGTGGGAGGAGGAACGGGGAAACGACGCGAGTAGGCTGCAGTGGCCAGTGGGAAAGGGGTTGTACGAAGGAAGATGAAGCTGCACAGTGTTGAGTTGGATGAAAAGGCGACCGATATCTGCGTCTCCGCTGAGCGAGTTGGGATAATCCTTGCCCGTATACGTCTCTCCGTTGGACACTATTTTTTACGGTTTGGCTACCTATTTCTGATTTGAGTGACCGTATACGTCCTGCGTTGGAGTCAGTCTTATAGACAAAAAATGCATTTGGCTCGGGCTAGTATTCACCAATCCACTGCCCGATCCACTCCGATGCGAGTGGAAATCGAGCGACTTATGTCAGGGTCGTGAATCTCCTCCTCTCTACGATCGACCTGCTCAGACGGCAAATGCTCACCTTCCACCTCCCTGGCAGCGCTCGCCCCCGCCTCAAGCCCCTCCCAGCGGCGCCGACGCGCTCCTGACTCCCTCCCCCGGCGGCGCCGACGCGATCCCGAACCCCTCTCCCCGACGGCGCCGACACGCTCCCGAGCCCCCACTCCCCCAGCGGTGGCGCAAGGCGGCGGACGCACGGGGGCAGGCGCTGTCGTGGCTGCAGAACATGACGGGCCTGGCCACGCTGTTCGACCAGGCGAAGCAGTGGCCATACGGGACGGCGCTGCTCGGCATGTTCCTCAACCGCGGCGAGGCCAAGGCGGCACTCAGCGCATGTGGGGGGGGGGGCATGGCATGGGAGGAGTGCAGCACCGCGGTGGGCGCGACGATGCACGAGGACGTGATGAAGAGCGTGAGGCCGCAGGTGGAGGCGTTGTTGCAGCGGACGCTGTTAGAATAATACCACATTGCCTATGTAACCAAGGGAGGTCCCCTGACCCTCTTATATGTACCACCCCTAGGAGTTTTTAATCAATAAATACAATAATTATTTTCGTCCCAATATTTCCATCATGGTATCAGATTAGGTTCGTTCCTAACTTCCGCTAGCTACGCCCAACTCCGTCTCTTGCGTCGAGTTTGGCTCGCGGCGAATCGCGGCCCTCCGCGCGCGATTTTTTTTCGGCGTGCCTGTGCCACCGAAAAATTCCGCGCACACCGCCTCTAGAGCGGGGTCCTTCGAAGACCGCTGCACGCCTACATGCGGCCTTCCGTGCGGCTCGCGCCTGGTCTGAAGTCTTTGTCGCCACACGCCGTACGTTCGCGGTCTCCGCTGCAGCAGATTGACACTCGCACGTCGTGTTTCTTACTTCTTGATGGCTTCTATTGGCGATGGATCTCCGGACGCACAAGTAGCCTCAAGGACATCGCCTTGGCTGCCGAGCTAACTCGATTGACCGAGGAGGGGGATCGACTGGCCATCGAGGCAGCACGTGCACGTGCAGCGGCCGACGAGGCGCACCGCAAGTTGCTTCTCGTAGCCGACGAGATTCGTCGTGACTTGATCAACCACGACCTCTCTCCTCCGGTGGTTGACGATGTTGCTTCTCTGCATGCTCAAGCAATCGCCGTCCTCAACATCAAGTCAATGATCCCCGTTGTCCCCGACAACCTTTCACCGCACTATAATCGGTGGAAGAGTCTTTTCCTCAACACCCTCGGGAAGTACGAGCTCTCCGATCATGTCCTCACCGACATAGATCCCACTGTCGCCGACTCTCATTGGCGACGCATGGACTGTACCATCATCTCCTAGCTTCGCGGCACCGTCTCTCCTGATCTTATTGAGATCGCCTCGGCGGGCATACCCACAGCTCGTTCCATGTGGCTTGGGCTTCAAGAGCAGTTCATCGGCAACCGGGAGACTCGTGCTATGATTTTGGACGCCGAGTTTCGCACGTACGTACAGGGTGACCTCTCCATCACCGACTATTGGCGTCGTATCAAGTCGATGGTCGATGCACTCGGTGACTTGGGCGAGATCGCCCGACCGCACTCTCGTTCTCACGATGCTTCGTGGGCTAAACGAGTGGTTCTCTCACATGGCATCCCTTCTCAAGCGACAGCGCCCCTTTCCCACATTTGTCGAGGTTCGCAACGACCTCCAACTTGAGGAGATCGAGATGAAGTCCAAGTCGGGAAACGCCAATGCATTGGCGGCCACCTCCATAGGTGCGGGACGCACCCCGTCTTCTACATCATATGGTGGCGTTCCTCCACGTGCTCCCGTTTCTTATGGCCCTGCATCAAGCACTCCTACCTTCGGCGCTGATGTCTCTGGCCTCTCGTCCTCCAACTGAGGACGAAATCGGCTTAATCAGAACAAGCGTAATAACACCAGTAACAACGGTGGATTTCCCACTCTGGGGAATCCATGGAACGAGACCCTGCAGCTTAGGAGTGATGCTTCGCCCCGTCTTGGTCCTCCTCCAGGCTTCTCGACATGTCCACGCACACCTGCCCCTCCTCAGCAGGCCCTTCTGGCGCACGGAGGATCCTACGACGCACCCGCCTATCAGCCACCAGGCTTCTGGACACCTGGCAGACTGCCAATGTCTTTCTACTACAACCTGACTACGCCTAGTGGTAGTGAGACCGCCTTCTTCTACAACGGCCAGACCGCGGCTCCTATTGATCCAACCACCAGATCTTTGTACGGGGGAGCTTCCAACTACGCCGCATCTTCTACAACATGGGATCAGAACGAGCTGGCTAACTCGTTCAACACCATGTCACTGACGCTGCCACTGTCCGTTGAATGGTACATGGACTCCGACGCTGATAGCCACATGTGGTCCTCCTCCGATAACCTCTCCTCCTCCCATCCTCTTTCTTATTCGACTCCTTCGTCTATCGTTGTCGGTAATGGGTCATTGCTACCCGTCACCTCCACATGTCACACTTCTTTATCTACATTCGCTCGTCCTTTACATTTGCATCGAGTTCTTGTGTCTCCTCATATAATTAAAAATTTGGTTTTTGTTCGTCAGTTCACTACTGATAATAATGTTTCCATTGATATTGATCTGTTTGGTTTTTCTGTGAAAGATCTGGACACCAAGAATGTGATTGCCAGATGTAATAGTTCCAGGCAGCTCTACTCCATATCCTTGCCGATGCTTCCTCCACCACATGCCTTAGCCGCAGCAACCACACCGTCCACGCTTTGGCATCGTTGTCTTGGTCACTTAGGTTTCGAGGCTTTGTCTAGGTTATTTCCACAATGTAATAAACATGACCTTAACACTCTTTGTCATGCCTGTCAGCTTAGTCGTCACACACGTCTTTCATTTTCTCTATCAAATTCTCGTGCTTCAAACAACTTCTATTTAATACATTGTGATCTATGGACATCTCCCATGCAAAGTGTTTCTAGTCACAAGTATTATCTTGTTGTTCTTGATGTTTGCTCTCATTATTCGTGGACTTTTCCTCTACGCCTCAAATCGAACACTTTTCCGACCTTGTCACAGTTATTTGCTTATGTATCCACTCAATTTGGCCGCACCATAAAGGCAGTCCAATGTGACAACGGTCGAGAATTCGATAATTCCACATCACGCGCATTCTTTCTCCGTCTTGGTGTTCTTTTGCGTCTCTCTTGTCCTCACACATCTCCTCAAAATGGACATGCTGAGAGTATTATTCACACCACCAATGATACTATGCGCTCGATTATGTTCTAAGCTAGTGTTCCAACCGGTTATTGGGTAGAAGCGCTCCACACCGCTACTCACCTCATAAACTTGCGACCATCCAAAATGCTCTCATTTGCCACACCACATTTCGCCCTCTTTGGCACCCAACCTGATATTTCCCACCTACGCGTTTTCGGTTGCAAGTGCTACCCAAATCTCTTTACCACAGCTGAACACAAGCTTGCTTCTCGCTCTACAATTTGTGTCTTCCTTGGCTATCCATCCGCAAAGGATACCGCTGCCTAGACCTAAACACATACCACATCATTATTTCTCGTCATGTCACTTTTGACGAGTCCTCCTTTCCGTTTGCGGAAATCTCCAACCCTCCTTCATCTCACTTTGACTTTCTTTTTGATACTAATGATTCATCGGTGCTCCCTAGCACCGACTGCTTTGCAGGTACTCGTCAATGTGGGCCTCCACCAGGCTTCTACAAGTCTAACGGTCATACCTTGACTCCAGCAGGTCAGACCGCACCTATGCACAGAGGCCTTCTTGGCCCCTGTCCACTCGGCGACATCCCCAACAGAGGCCAGGCGGGCCTCTGTTCGCCTCGCCGTCCCATCGTGACTCACGATGGTCTGACCGCAGATCTTCATGGTCCAACCAATAGTACTCGTCCCGAAGACCAGGCGGGCCTTTGTTCACCAGGTGGTCCAACCGCTACCCTGTGTGGTCAGACCACCCCGAGCTCGTCCTCGTCACGCGACACTCCTCCAGGCTACGGCTCTCCGACGGCTACACTGACTGCCCTTCACCAGCAACCAGGTTTTGTACATGGTCCACGGTATGTGCTCGAGGTGCCACCCATCAACAACGAGCATAACATGCAGACACGTGGGAAGATCGGTCTTCGTCTTCCTATGCAACGTCTGAACCTTCAAGCCTCAACGTTGTCACAGATTCCAAAGACTTATCATGGTGCTCTCGCCGATCCCAATTGGCGAGAGGCCATGATCGAGGAATTCACCGCTCTACAGGCAAACAACACTTGGGATCTCGTGCCACGTCCCCCAGGTACAAATATTGTCACTGGGAAGTGGGTTTTTCGTCACAAGTTTCATCCAGATGGATCTCTTGATCACTACAAGGCTCGTTGGGTTCTTCGTGGCTTTACTCAACAGCCCGATGTTGATTTTGGTGAGACTTTCAGCCCTGTGGTGAAGCCTGCTACAGTTTGTACCGTTCTTTTAGTTGCACTCTCTCGTGATTGGCTCGTTCACCAGCTTGATGTGAAGAATGCTTTTCTGCATGATACTATATCCGAGACAGTCTATTGTGAGCAACCTTTTGGTTTTCTTGATACAACTCATCCGGATTTTGTCTGTCGACTGAACAAGTCCCTATATGGTTTGAAGCGAGCTCTTCGTGCCTGGTACAACCGCTTTGGTTCTCATATTATCTCATTTGGATTTACTGGTGCTCGATCTGATACTTCACTTTTCGTCTACTGACACGGCACAAACATGGCTTATCTATTGTTATATGTGGATGATATTGTTCTGACTGCCTCATCAGCACCACTGCTCCGTTGCATTATTGATGCTCTTGCTGCAGAATTTTTAATGAAGGATTTGGGCATCCTACATCATTTTCTGGGCATAACTGTTACTCGGAGCAGCGTAGGCTTCTTCCTCTCACAACGACAGTACATGATTGAGATACTTGAGAGAGCAAGCATGACTGATTGTAAATCATATTCTACTCCAGTCGATACGTATGCCAAGTTATCATACGACTATGTTCCGGTTCCAGATGCTACTCACTACAGTGGTCTTGCTGGAGCCCTGCAATATCTCACCTTCACTCGACCCGACATTGCATATGTCGTGCAGCAGGTGTGTCTCTATATGCATGATCCTCGTGAGCCTCATCTTGCATTGGTGAAACGCATTCTTCGATACATTCGAGGCACCTTGGATCATGGTCTTCAGCTTCGTCGCTCTTCGGTTAGCGAGCTTGTGACATATTCTGATGTTGATTGGGCCGGTTGCCTTGACACACGTCGTTCCACCTCTGGATACGGTATCTTCCTCGGTGATAATCTGGTCTCCTGGTCTTCGAAGCGCCAACACACTGTATCCCACTCCAGCGCCGAAGCAAAATATCGTGTTGTAGCCAACGCCATCGCCGAAGCTTCTTAGTTGCGTCAGTTGCTGGAGGAACTTCACTGTCCACTTCAGAAGACCACTTTGGTCTATTGTGACAATATCAGTGCTATGTATCTCTCGACCAATCCGGTGCAACATCAACGCGCCAAGCATATCGAGATTGATTTGCACTTCGTTCGCGACAAGGTGGCCACTGGTGCAGTTCGAGTTCTTCACATTCCCACCAGCTCACAATATGCGGACATCTTCACCAAGGAGCTGTCATCTTCGGTGTTTGTGGAGTTTCGATCCAGTCTGAATGTTCTAGCTAATAGGCGTTCAGACTGCGGGAGAGTGTTAGAATAATACCATATTGCCTATGTAACCAAGGGAGTTCTCCCCAATATTTCCATCAGACACGTGTGCTGCTTCACCATGGCATCGCAACCTCCGAGACGGCGTCGTGTTCACGGAGACGTGGCTCAAGGAGGTGGACTGGTACGGGTGGACGTCGACCGCCGTGCGTCGGGTCACCTGCGGCGCGGAGATCGCCGGATACCTGCAGCGCTCCGGACCTCTCTCCTACGCTCACCTGATCGACAGAATGCTTCAATGGCAAGCTGTTTTCATCACTTTGGTCTTGATTTTTTTATTGATTTTTTCCTTCCAACTCAGTCTCTTGAATTGTATGCTTTGTTTGTGATTATGATCTTCGTTTTTCTTGTTTTTTCTCGCAAACTTTTTTTTTTGCATTGGATCATATCTCCGTCATATTCCAAATGAACAGTGGAATTAACTTTGGATGTTAATAAAGTCGACGTGGATTGGGTGTTAAGTGTGGATCAACCCAATCCACGCCTGGTTCAGATCACACGTGGATTTGGTTTACATGTTGCCAAACGAGCACTTCGCCGCGCGGGAAAATGTCCGCTTCTTCCCACGACATAACGACATACAGACCCAAATCGTTTTTACAGATCCCGTTGGAGACAAATTTTACGAGCCTCCACCCTGGGCCGAGTAGTACCCAAAAGAGAATATGGGTACAACCGTTGGAGTTAGCCTAAAGCAGTAGACTTGGGTGTAATCATCCGGGATATGCTAGTAGTGCCGTGGTGCTGCTGTCATCGTGGCGCGTGGTGTTCAATGGCCTATCGGCAGAAAGAGGTAGTAGAAGCCTCGACGTTCAATGACCTCTTTGGACTTTGAATGCCGAATGGGAATGGCAGAATAAACTCATCCCTTCGCTTTGTATCGACGGAGATTAGGAGCTTGTGCGGTACGTAGTCTTCCAGAAGTTAAGTTACAGGCTGTAAAAATGGAACGAAATCGTGTACCTCATGAGCCAGCACTCCACAGTTGTCGAGACGAACGTTGGCAGTGTGGCGTGCGTAGGTTCCCATATGCGTTTTCATCGCTTGGTTGCTCGGGATGTAATCGATTTGCTGGGTAATCAATAAAGTTTTCTCTTTCCCACAAAGAATATTCGTTTTATGGACGTCACTCTCAAGTGATGTATGCAAATTTATGTAATGTTTCCTTTTATAATCTTCGCATTCACCTGTTGGTCACTCACAAGAATATATTACATCACTATTGTTTTCCGGCGAAAAGAATCTAACTATTTCTAAAATTTACATAAAGTTTGGGAGTTTGATTCGTTACTTTAACCAGTGCCCCCTCACTTTTTAAGTTTTTTAATGCGGTATTTGCCGCAAAAGGAGATTCGTCGCGCGATGTGGAACCCACGCATCTTGGCTCTTGCAGCGGCGGGTGGGGGCTGTGGCGGCAAACACGCGCCCGCTGCGTCGGCCCGTGCACACCGCGCTCGCTGGCAGCAGGCACATCGCGCCACCCTCCCGCGGGGCCTCACAAAGCGAGCCACTGAACCCCAACACGCTATCGGGTCCCACACGTATCCCCACCGACGTGCGGGCCACGGCGGTTGGAAACGCGCAACGCGGATCGACCGATCGATCGAGCCAATGCACTGCTCGCCGCCCTGACCCCCCGGTCCCCGCTCCATTCCATGCCCTAGAATAACACAAACAGCCAAGCCACGCACGCGCACGGGCAGCCTGCGAGCGAGAGCGCAGCGTTCCTCTAGCCAGCCCGTGAGACCGTGGCCGAGGTAAGCGCCGGTCGCCGATCTCCTTCCTCCATACCCTCGAATCGCGGTATCGAAACCCTAGCTGCGGATCCTCCTCACCGTCGGCCGCCTTTGATCCGCTCGGTTCATCCCCGGCGCCGGTGATCCGGATCCCGGGGGCGATCGGTGGTGCGCTGTTTGCGTCGGTCCGATCGTTGTTGGCTGCTGGCGGCCCGGCAGATCTGTTTTGGGCTCGTGCCCAGTCCAGGGGTTTGCTCTCGGTGTGGCGCGCCGGGAGGGGTGTGTGGGTGGGGGGATGGGTTGGGGGGGGGGGGTGGGTTCTAGGATGAATGGACGAGGAGTCTCTGTAGGCGTTTAGGGGGTTCTCGTGGGATCTGTGGGTGCGAGCGGTTTATGTCACGAGAGCGGTGTGGTAGGCAGTTGCCGCTGAGTTTAATTGTAGTTTTCCTTTAGTTTCTTGTCACTGGATTGTCTGTGGGCGGCACTCTTGGAACCCCCCTGCTATGTGGTGGTCAGCTGATTGTGTTGACTTTGGACTGCCTGTTGCCAAGGGGTGTCTTGATCCGTTGAACATGCGTTAGTTTAGTGCATCACTGAAGAAAATGACTTAGGATGGCTGGATTATCTAGCTAGCCTGTTATTTTTATCTACCGCTAGTTTACTGTTTGGATGCTGAATGCACACTTTTGGCATCTTGGTACTCAGAAGAGCATAGATCCTATACATTTTGTACGAGTCTAACTGCATTACATTTACATGTTATCTGTACAGGTAATTTGTGGTGCGCTCATGATTTAGCATTAGCTATACTGGCCTCTAACACTGGTGTGACATTGGCAGTTGATATATAGAACAAAAATCAGTAGCTTACCATGGCAGACTCAATGGCCTCAAGCTTCTGGGGGCCTGTTACTTCGACAGCTGAGTTTTGCGAGGAGAATTACGCACACTCGTCATATATTGCAGAATTCTACAATACCATATCTAATGCTCCTTGCATTCTTTTGGCACTTATTGGGCTAGTGAACGCTTTCCGCCAAGGTTTCGAGAAACGTTTCAGTGTCCTGCACATATCCAATATGATACTTGCTATCGGGAGTATGATTTTCCATGCCACCTTGCAACTTGTGTAAGTATTATCTTGCTTTGAAAGTTCTGCGTGCTTTTCTGTGAAATGACATTTTTTATCTTGAGATTACCAGAATGTCAATTTGTTGCTCTAACAATACCATACAATTTTCTTCTATATATGTAAGTTATTCACTTACCATACTGAAAGAGAATACAGTTATAGAAGGCTCGACTTAATTTCTGCATGTAATGCAGAAAAGATGAGCGTTTTTTCTCATATAATTTTCCAATGTCATTATTTTGTTAGAAGCAGTCTATTTGAAACCAGGATTCATTATAATTTTTTTCTCCCGGTTTCTTGTCTACAATGTTTTTAAGGGTTCAAAATGTGTTGGCCCTTTTTTAATCTTGTGAAGTTTGCAAGTGTTGTGTCACTCAGATTATAGTTATTTTCTTGATATGAGTGGATGATATTTGGATTGGTGAAATATGCGTCAATTAGTGACTCTTGTAGTTTATTAAAAGAATTCAAGCAACTAAATAATCTTTTTGCAAAGCTACGTATTTTAGTGCAAATATGTGATCTAACCTCATGATATGAACCAACCTCGTATCAAACACCTGGCCCTTTCATGTTCTTGATACCGGGTGACAGGCCTAGGACAGCATGCTTTGGGTACCTTAACGCCGATTTATCTCAGTGAAAAAATCCTCGCTGTGTAATCTATTGTTAGGTCTATTTTAACTTTGAATTTTTTTTTTGATTCGGGTGATTCATCCACACTCACCCAGGGTCGAGCTTCATGTGCGGCGTCATTGACTGAACCCGGGCAGGTACCCTCCCAGCCAGTAGTTTTACCACTGCGCTGTGAGCGCCTTCACCCTTAGCTTTGACTTATATAAAAGTTCTATAGCTGTGTCAAAAGGACTAATCGGAGGAATTAGTTTCTCAATAAAATTCCTGGGAATAGTTGCAATTATGTGAATTAAATTTAGAGAAAATAAAGTGGCATTTTATTGATCCAGAAGGGTATAGAATGTTAGGTGGTGCAGAGGGCGACCAAGGTTGACATGGGAGGAGACAACAAAAGAAGACTTGATGAATTGGAATGTGCCTACTGCCTAGAGATTTGACTCATGAGTCATGATAGGATAGCATGGAAATCATGCAATTCATGTGCCGGAACCTTAGTTTACTTGTGTTCTGTTTACTCTCATCTCTCTTGCTTTCTTTAACTTCCTTTTTAAAAATAAAATAAAATTAAAT
This sequence comes from Tuctoria greenei, assembly GCA_036927565.1. Classification (NCBI taxonomy): domain Eukaryota; kingdom Viridiplantae; phylum Streptophyta; class Magnoliopsida; order Poales; family Poaceae; genus Tuctoria; species Tuctoria greenei. Next base: position 18,753,458 of record JAYESD010000003.1, read on the forward strand.
TATTGGGTTTCATATCTAGCCTACCCCAACGTGATTGGGACAAAGGCTTTGATGTTGTTATTGTTGTTGTATGCATGTTTTAAAATTTTAGATCACCCTTGCAAGATGAAGAAACCCGTAATTCCATCTGCATGTTCTTTGTCCTGTTTGTAATATAATGGATTGCAGCAGTACTGCACCCTGCTGATGTGAACTTTGCCTTATTAATCTAAGCTTTTTCTGTTGTGAACACTGGTTGCTATGTTTACATATACCAATCAAAGAATATGTGTTTAGGCTTTTTTAAGTTTAGAATCACAATTATTGTTCACTGCAATAATATTCTGAGTGTATTTCGTTGCTTGTACCTAAAATCTCGCTGTTTCTGGTTTGCCCCACTTTACTAGTCGCTTAGAACCAAAGAGAATCATTTCTCTGCTGGCATAATAGTAACTATATTTTGTCTACTGTTTTTGGTTTAGGCTGTAGACACTCCACAGGTGGCCAGCCGTCGTTTAGCTAATATTCGGGGCTGTACGGCCATTTAATCGGTCTGCACAGCTGTTTAGGCGAACATGGCTGGTGTAAGCGGCATTTAAATTCCATTTAGGAACAACAGAGGGTTGGCACTCTGTCCCATTAATGCACACAGAAAAGGTGGCTCCACTTGTCACTAACGAGTAACAATTGTGTCAGAAGCAAAACTAGTTGTGTTTGGTTGGCTGTGCGACACCCTAGCCAGGCCAGCCTAATGCAGCATCAAGTTGTTTGGTTGCCTGGACAGCCCCCTGGCATGGCCCAACTAATGCAAAAGAGTCCATGCTTGAGAGATCAGTTCTAGCAAAACATGACTTGGAAAAGGACCAGGCTGCGGGCAGGGTTCTAAATGGGCGCTTGGATGCCTAGGCACTTGCTGGCGCCAGGACGACCGAGCGCCCGAGCTACGGCGGCGGCGAAGGCGGGCGGGCAGCTGGAGGTGGAGATGTCTGATAATGGAGGTGGAGGCGGAGGCACGAGGTGGAGATGGAGTCACGAGGTGGAGAAGGAGGCGTCAAACGAATGAGTGGGCTGGGCCTAGATTCGGTCTGATTGATGTGAACTGTCGGATCTCATCCAACAGTCATTTTTCAGATCGGGACATATATAAATGGATAATCCTAACCTCATCCCTAACCCTACTCAGTTTCTTCACTCACCCTCTCTTCTCTCCATTGGTGGCGGCGGCAGCCGCGCGAGGGGACGCACGGTGGTGGCGGAGGGAGGCGGTGATGACCTCGGTGGCAGCAGCGGCCGGACAGGCGAGGCAAGCCTCTTGGCGTCCAGCAGGGTCCGACTAGATGCCTAGGCGATGCCTTTAGAACCATGGCTGCGGGTGAATAAATCATTATGTTTGTTAGTGTTGTAGCAGCATTTCCTTTCATATCCTTTTTCTATTTCATTCTAATGCTTCTTGCTCTTTAGCTGAGCCAGGATTACCAAAATTGCTGCTTTCAAAATTATAGCACGCAACCCTAATAGTAATGGCTGAGTGTCTTTAAATTAAAGCTTTGATCTTATGTTTAAATTGCTAGAGTCACCCGTGTTTTAATCTTGTGGGAATCTTTTCATTTTCATTCTCTTGTTCACTTGCTGTACAATGATTCATTGTATTTAACTAACCTAGATCCTCAAAGTTAATTGCTCCCTGGACCTGCCAAACACATGTGCATACCACATGTGTTGCCTTCTGTTGCTGTCAAGATTGTATTTGTGTTCCATTTTTGTTTGTGGTTTTTGTGGTGGTTATATACTTTACTGAAACCATTCGCCTGATACAAATATTCTTCTGATGTGTAATGTTGAGAATTGACCTTCTGCATGCAAAAACTCTGGATATCTCTGTTGTGGTGTATCTAGTAGACATTCCAGTTTCAATGAACCTGCTGTCAGCTTAGCATTCATGTGTGAACAACATTAGATGCAGCACTAAAAACTGTGAACTGCACCTTGTTAATTCTCATATTTGCAATTTATTTTACTCTACAAAACAGGTGTTATTTGATATTGAGACTGATTTGTTGACCTTAGATTAATGCTTGCCTAACAAGTGGACTAGGATCTCCATACTTGAAATCGAAGGGTTTACTTGCTAAGGATTATTTTTTGAACTGTACTGAATTTATTTGGTGTACTGTCAACTTGTAGCGCACTGTTGGTAATTTCCATAAGCTTATTTCTTTGTCTCGTGGAGTCGATATATTGTACTCTATATCTGTCATGTTTGCTGTACTATGTATAATAAGTTCTTTGTGGTAATCTGTTGCTAAGGTGATATTTTATTTTCCAGCCTACAACAGAGTGATGAGACTCCGATGATGTGGGAGATCTTTCTTTATCTCTACGTCCTTTATTCACCAGACTGGCATTACAAGAGCACCATGCCTACTTTCCTCTTTCTATATGGTGTTGCCTTTGCTGTAGTCCATTTCTTTGTGCGGTTCCAAGTAGTATTCAAGTTGCATTACATTGGCCTCTGCCTCCTCTGCATCCCTCGGATGTACAAATATTACATCCAGACGAAAGACTTGGCTGCGAAGCGGCTTGCAAAGCTCTGGGTTCTTACACTATGCTTGGCGACACTCTGCTGGCTATTTGACCGTGTCGCCTGTAAGAAGATGTCACATTGGTATTTCAACCCACAGGGACATGCATGGTGGCATGTGCTTATGGGCTTGAACTCATACTATGCAAACACGTACCTAATGTTCTGCCGGGCTCAGCAACGTGGATGGAACCCTCGGATCACCCACCTTCTTGGCTTCCTGCCTTATGTTAAGGTTCAGAAACCCCAAAAGACGGAATGAATACTGTGTGGATCATTGATGTTATTCGGCGCTGGTAAGCTTATGTCCCCACTTGCGCAAAGAAGCAGTGGCATTTTTGTAAATGGGATTTCAAGTGATTACAAGCTAAGTGTTCTGATGTCACACTAGATTTTGGGAACTTTTATCTGACTTGTTATGTACCATACTTAATTGTCAAACAGAGATTAGTTGGAGTGTTCATCTCTTAGTTTTGGTCATCTTTTGGCTTCTCTGCAGTTGTCATTTTCTGTGCTAATAGGACCAAGTTTTATTAAATTACTTTTCGTTGAATATGTCAAGTTGTATGAGTTTCAACTTTGTATGGTAATAGATGATGCCTTATGGTCACCATTGATTTTTTTACTGATGTCAGCAATCTATCATCAGAAAGAATGTTTACATGTTTGTGATTATGTTCCGTTCTGAAATTTGCCACTTGTATTGCTCGTCAGACCGGTCGCGTGCTTGCTATACTATTTCAAGCTTTTCTTGCAATGTGCGTCAAGCAGGAGAAATTTATAGCCTGCCAAGTGTTGTTCCGGCATGTAAGATGTGTAGTTGCGCCATTGTGTATTGTCCTGGACTACTTCAAAATTCAAAGTTTAAAACTTTTGACTAGCAGTTAGGTTACTTATTAAATTGTTGTTGTTAAAATAACAGTTTTATTTTATAGAATTGTCTATATTTCAGCTGTTTTAAATTTAAAAAATTTCAGTAATCGAGTAATTAGTAACTAATTACTACCAGTAATCACTAATCAATGCAATTAATCATTAATTCGCATTAACAAAATAAAAATAAAGTTAATCAAAGACCTGTGCTGCACGCTCGGCACAGAGCGTCCGCACAGTCGCCTGAGATCGGCAGGTGCCTCAGGCACTGAAAAGGAGGATTCCCGTTATTTTATTTTATATCTAGAGTTGCATAACGATAATAAGTTCAAAAACAGAGGGAGTGTGAGTTCGATAACACAGAAAAAGATACCACCAGAATCATGTTTTAATGCATATCTGTGAGATTTTGATTTTGTACCGGTCAATATAAAACTTAAAAAATGGTGCCCTACCAAACCACGCCTTATAAAATAGGACCAAATCGGTTTAAAAAGTTATTTGGAATAATAACATAAAGACTATGTTGTTACATACTCCCTCCGTTCCAGGTGAACTTTATTTTTAGGATTCAAACAACACATTAGTTAACATACAAAATTACTCTAACACCCCTCATCAATACATGCAATTGCTGATCCAGTGGAGGAAGACCGGAGAAAAAGGTGCGGAGTATGCCATGCAAGTGGACGATGTGAGAAGGGAGAAAGAGAGAAGAGAGTAATGGCAACAGAGTAATGGCAGTATGAGCAGGTGAAATGACACAACTGAATTGACCATACACTTGAAGTAAAGTTGAGTTGGGACAAAGTAAGTTGGCTGAAAATAACGTTGATATGGGACAAAGAGAGTAGAAAATAATTTCATAACGTCCCTTTATACAAGTGATTTTAAAGTTTGAATTCCAAAATAGCAGAGAAAGAAATGATCATTTTATCCCTTTAACCTAGCCTACCAACCCTCTGTCGGTACTATGCAGATCGGGTATTCCGCGTACAAGCAAGGAGCCACTCTGGTTCCTGTCTCCTCGCTCGGGAAGAGTATGAGGGATCCACGTGTCCTGCGGGGTCGGATCCTGCCTCTCTACAGAGGTGAGCTCCAACACGTCACGTGATAAACCCAACGGGTACGGGGATGCCCTATCTTTCCATGAGAGATGTTGGTAGTGAATGAATTTGGTGAAGGCCAACGTTGGCTGCTCGACTACCACAACCAGAATGGTGTGGCGCCTTGAGCGACAGTTACACCGTCTCCTGGTAACTATGATTTGGGTGGAGGTCGACGTTGTGCTATCCGACTACAACAACCACAAGGGTGTTGCGCCTTAGCGATAGTTATACCGTCTCCTGTTGTTGCTGTTCTTGCCGTGTCAAGAACAGCCTTGAACCTGCAAGCAATCGAAGAACAAGCAAGAACAAGATAACAAGCAAACACTCATAAGTGTGATAAGTTGGGGTTCTGATTCAAGTAATCAGAAGGTCTCGTCGACACTTGTGTTACAAGAAAGTAGCAATGGCTAAACTTACAGAAAACAAAACCCAAGTTCTTCCTATGACTGTGAGTTGTTTATATAGAGGAGGCAGACTAGAACTCAGGATGGAGTCATGAGTCTTGTTTGGTTTTTACTGAGCATCTCAAGCGTCATCTGCCTTTGATTCTTGATCCAATGGAAAGTAGACGAAGAGACCTTTCTAGCAAGTACTTATTTGCATTAAACAACCTTGAAAGTTGAAAGTTATGCCTATTTTAAGTTGGTAGTTGCTGCAATTACGAGGATCCCTCGGGTGGAGCAACCTTCATTGATTAATCCCTTCATTCCTCTTAGCTGGATCAATTCCCAAGCACTTAATAATAACAAGATCATCACAAGGCTTTAATAGTTACCCATTTGAAGGATAATTATTTTGAACCGCCAGGAATGAGTTCATCTGATAATTAAGTTGACGTGCACGAGCGTGTGTCACTGGACCTTGATTAGTTGCAAGTGGTGAATGGGCTACTGTTGTGGTTGTATCAACGGTAGCCATGTCCTCATCATCCTCCCCTTCTTGCAATTGAGTTGTCCTCGACTCAAACGTCTCTTCCTCGCCCACATATGGTTTCAAATCTGCAATATTAAAAGAGGAAGTAACCCCAAAAATGTGCAGGCAACTCAATTTCATATGCATTATCATGAATTTTTCGAAGCACTTTGATGGGCCCAACAACTCTAGGTAGCAATTTAGATTTTCTCAACTCAGGAAATCTACCCTTTCTCAAATGCACCCAGACCAAATCACCGGGTTCAAAAGTAATATGCTTTCTACCCTTGCTACTGACTTGTTGATACTTAGCGTTCATGCTCTCAATGTTTGCTTTAGTTTGTCATGCATTTTAAGAATTAATTCAGCATGGCGAGAAGTATTAAAATTCAATTTCTCTGAAGCTGGCAGAGCCAAAAGATCAATAGGAGCACGAGGGATAAAATCATATACAATATGGAAAGGGCACAATTTAGTAGTAGAATGCAGCGAACGATTGTAAGAAAATTCAATATGAGGTAAACATTCTTCCCATAATTTGATGTTATGTTTCAGAACAACCCTAAGCATGGTAGATAAACTACGGTTCACTACTTCAGTCTGTCCATCCGTTTGAGGGTGACAAGTGGTAGAAAAAAGCAATTTTGTCCCCAACTTAGCCCATAAGATTTTCCAAAAATGACTAAGAAATTTGACATCTCTATCTGAAACAATAGTGTTTGGAACGCAAACGAACAACTTCTCGAAAGAACAAATCAACAATATGGGTAGTGTCATCAGTTTTGTGACATGGTATGAAGTGTGCCATTTTAGAAAATCTGTCCACAACAACAAAGTTACTATCCCCCCTTCTTTGTTCTTGGCAATCCTAAAACAAAATCCATAGAAACATCCTCCTATGGAGCACTAAGAACAAGGAGAGGCATGTATAAACTATGTGAATTAAGACGGGACTTAGCTTTTTGACATGTGGTGCAACGAGCAACAAACCGCTCCAAATCTTTTCTCATCTTTGGCCAAAAGAAATGGCTTGCTAGGATGTCTTCCGTCTTCTTCACACCAAAGTGTCCCATCAAACGTCCACCATGTGCTTCCTGCAATAGTAAGATATGCACAAAACCAGCTGGAATGCATAATTTGTTAGCTCGAAACACAAAACCATTTGTGAGAACAAACTTATTCCACTTTTTTCCTTCTTTACATTACAACAACACATCTTTGAAATTAGCATCAAAAGCATATTATTCTTTAATTGTTTCCAAGCCAAAAATCTTAAAATCAAGTTGGGACAACATATTATAACGGCAAGATAAGGCATCTGCAATGACGTTATCTTTTCCTTTCTTGTGTTTGATGACATAAGGAAAGGACTCAATGAATTCTACCCACTTGGCATGCTTACGGTTCAGATTAGTTTGGCTCTTAATGTGCTTCAAAGATTCATGATCAGAATGTATAACAAATTCTTTAGGCCATAAATAATGTTGTCATGTTTCCAAAGTTCGTACTAGTGCATATAATTTTTTATCATAAGTGGAATAGTTCAAACTAGGCCCATTTAGTTTCTCACTAAAATAAGCAATATGTTTCCCCTCTTGCAACAAGACACCTCCCAATCCAATACCACTAACATCACATTCCAACTCAAAAGTCTTACTGAAATCTGATAATTAGAGAAGGAGTGTATGAGTTAACCTATTCTTCAAAGTTGCAAATGCAGTCTCTTGCACCTTGCTCCATGTGAATGGAGCACCCTTCTTTGTAAGCTCATGCAGTAGGCCTACTATGGTGCTGAAGTCTTTCACAAAACGACGATAGAATCCAACAAGTCTAAGAAATCTTCGTACCTGTGTGACCATCATAGGAGTCGGCGAGCTGTGTATCGCCTCCACCTTGGCTTGATCGACTTCAATTCCCTATGGTATCACAACATAGCCAAGAAAAGAGACTCTATCCGTGCAAAAGGTACACTTGTCAATGTTACCAAATAAGCGTGCATCATGTGAAACATTGAAAATAGCACGAAGATGATCAAGATGCTCTTCTAGAGATGTGCTATAGATCAAGATGTCATCAAAATATACTACCAAAAATCTTCCAATGAAAGCACGAAATACCTCATTCATAATCTCATAAAAGTGCTAGGTGCATTTGTGAGACCAAAAGACATGACTAACCACTCATACAAACCGAACTTGGTTTTAAACGTTGTTTTCCATTCATCACCTAGCTTCATGCGAATTTGATGGTATCCACTATGCAAGTCAATTTTAGAGAAAATCATCGAGCCACTAAGTTCATCAAGCATATCATCTAACCTAGGAATAGAATGATGATATCTAATGGTAATGTTATTAATTGCTCGACAATCTACACACATGCGCCATGATCCATCTTTCTTTGGAACCAAAAGAACAGAAACAGAGCAAGGACTAAGGGAATCACGCGCATAACATTTGTCGAGTAATTCCTGTACTTGTCGCTGAATCTCCTTAGTCTCCTCCGGGTTGGTCCTGTATGGTGCTCGGTTTGGCAAAGAAGCCCCAGGGATGAGGTCAATCTGATGTTCAATCCCTCTCAATGGTGGCAGTCCGACTGGTACCTCTTGTGGAAACACATCAGCGTATTCCTGCAAAAGCTTAGTGAGAGCAGGGGGCAAAGCACATGGTTCTTCATGAAGTGAGAACAAAGCTTCTTTGCAAGCAAGCACATAGCAGATTGCAACATTATTTTTTAATTCAAACAAATCAGATTTGGAAGCAAGAAAACAAGCACTCTTCAATTTTATTTCGTTCTTCTTCACATGAGCAGATTTGGAATTGTCAGTCTTAGGGTGTACCGATTCCTTCGCAACATATGAATTTTCATTTTGAGTAGATTTCTTATTTTTCTCTTTACAAGCTCTAGCAATGTCATCTTTCAAAATAGCAGGAGACATAGGATGCAAAACAAGCTTCTTCTCATTATGCATGAAAGAGTATTGATTTGATTTACCATTATATAATTTATCTTTATCAAATTACCAAGGTCTACCAAATAGCATAGAGCAAGCTTGCATAGGTTTCACAATCAATGTAATCATGGTAGGAACCAATTGCAAATTCGACACGAACCAAACGTGTTACCTTAAGCTTACCACTGTCGTTGAACCATTGGATGTAGTAGGGATGTGAATGTGGAAGTGTTGTCATCTCAAGCTTCTCTACCATGGCAACACTTGCTAAATTGTTGCAGCTTCCTACATCAATAATAATGCGACACGATCGTTCCAAAACTACACACTTAGTTTGGAATAGATTGTGTCGCTGGTTCTGTTCAACTTTGATCATTTGAGCACTCAAGACACACCTCACAACAAGACTCTCATAGTGGTCAGCATGATTAGCCCCAATGTGCTCTTCATCACCATTCTTCTTTCCTGCATCTTGTGCAGCAAGCATGGCATATGTTTCACCATCTAAATCACTAGGGATGAGTACTCACCATTTTCTCGTACAATCAGCACACACTTGCTTGGACTGTCCCTTTGTAGGTGCCCAAAACCCTTGAACTAGAGGCATTGAATGTCTTTTGTTCTCCCGGTGGAAGCAATGGAAGAAGAAGTGTTGGTTGCAGCTTGGGTGGATCCTTTTGTTGTCTCGATTGCACGCGAAGGTGCTGATTTTGATGTAGTCCTGGGCAACCGATTGGAAGCATCGTCCGGAGAATCATGCTTAGTACCACCAACACTTGAGCGGGACTGCCATGAGGTAGTTCGACCTGCAGAAATGTTAGTTCTTGTGCGTCGTCCTTGTACTTCTATTTCATCCTTACAAGCAAGATGCAATAATCAAGTGACGTTAGTGTATTCCTTATAAGCCAATATGTCCTGAATTTCTCTTGTAAACCACCCATAAACCTAGCTATTGCATCTTCTTCATTTTCAACTAGGCCACATCGCATCATGCCTATTTGGAGCTTGATAGTATTCCTCAACAGATTTGTTGCCTTGCCTAAGTTGTTGTAATTTATACAGCAGGTCACGAGCATGATAGGAAGGAACAAAACGATGACGCATGATTTGTTTCAAGGCATTCCAAGTTTGTGGTACGATAGCTGGATTTTTAGTTTGATACTCATGCCACAAAACAGAAGCAAAGTTAGTGAATTCACTAGTTGTAGCTCTAACCTTTTTATCATCAGGGAAATCATGGCATGCAATTTTTTGATCTAGTGATAATTCCCAAGAGAGATATGCATCCGGATCATATTTACCATCAGTGTCACGTACCTCACGTCGTAGGGCTCGACCACCCATACCATGATGGTTGCGATGTGGCTGCCGTCTGTAAGGATCGAATGCCCAAGAGGGGGGGGGGGTGAATTGGGCTTCTTTTAAAAAATTAAAGCAATAAAAACTTAACTACTAAAAGCCCAATTCCCTATGCAAACAACATATACATTCAAGTGAATAGTAGTTTTGCGGTATATGAAATGCATAAGCGTAACGGGAAAGATAGAGTGTACAAACTCCCGAGGAGACACAAAGACACGGAGATTTATCCCGTGGTTTGGCAAGATCGTCAAGACCTTCCTACATCCACGTTGTGGCACCCACCAAAGGGTATACCCACTCCCAAGTCACCGAGACCAGGGATCTTCACTAAACTTCTCCGTTCGCCAACCTCGGCAAGGTGGAGCTCAAGCCTTGTATAAGTTTGATCCTACGAGCTTCCACAAACGTCTTGGCAAGCTCTGGAAGGCTCTCTCCAATCACCGACTCTTACATGGTGAGTGCAATCACCAAGAGACACTCCCTTACAGCTCTCACTACACTAGAGACTCCAATCACCAAGAATGGAAGCACACAAGCACTATCTCTAGTAAGTTCTAGCCTATCTCTTGGTGTACAAGTGGTGTAAATGATGTAGAAGTGGTAGATCAATGTCTTGAATGCTTGAGAATATGTAGAGTAGCTCTGGGTATCAAGACTTATCGAAATGACTGGTTGAAGGGGTATAAATAGCCAGCCTCCACGAAATAGCCGTTGGAAGAGTAGGCTGACATCACTATTCTGCGAACACCGGATGATCCGATGTTCCCCCTTCAGTTATCATCGGTCGAATCAAAATTAGCTGATGTCACTGTGTTAGATATGACAGTTGTTCGACGATGTAACACTTGCCTCATCATCGGATGATCTGGTGGCACTTCATCCAAAATTGGTCCAGAAATAATGCTTACTGGAGTGATCGACCGATGTGTTATAGTTGTACATCAGATGATCCGGTGTTACACTTGGTCCAGGGTAGTTGCTTACTGTATTGATCGACCGATGTAACACTTTCTTTATCATCGGATGATCCGGTGAGTACTAAGTTCTGAGGTCTTTTTCTTCTGTTAAACCAACTCGACTGATGTATTGTTGTATTGTTTTCTGGAAGCATCGGTTGATCTGGTGAGTTGATTTTGTGTTCTTCGAGTTGTTCTAAGTGATTCTTTTGGAATTTGCTCGAGTGACCTCTTATACATTGGTTTGAAATATTCTTCTGATGATTACGAAGTCTTGGGTGTTGTCAATTTTGACGGAATAACTTTGACATATGAGCTTTTTCTTTTAGTCTTCATAATAATCGATTGACCTCGTGAAATAGTTTGTTTAGGGGTCTCCAATTATATCCAATGCGCAGTAGATGATATACATGTAGAGTTCATTAAGCGTGATGAGTAATATGAGAGACCTTGCATCCACAAACTCATTAGTAATATCCAACGGTTGTCATTAATCACTGAAACCATACCTCATGGGGGCCTAGATGCTTTCAATCTCCCCCTTTTTGGTGATTGATGACAACACAACGAGTAAAGCATAATAGTAATGAATTTAAGAATACGATACTCAAGAGGATATGCAATAAGTACAAAATCCATCATACGAAACTCGAAGGCTCAAAAAGCGATCAATAACACATGAGAGAATTAAGAGGCACATGAATAGCAAAAGAGTAGCAAATCTCCCAAATTACAAAAGACTCCCAAAAAGATATACCCCCTACAACTAGGAATCCCCCTGGGACTAAGCTATCCCTCCCCCTGACTCTTCTCCCCCTTTGGCATCAAGACACCAAAAAGGGAAGCCGAGTGCCTAAGGATCCTGAGCGCTCGGGGCGATGATGAACTGGTCGCCGTCGGGGGTGCTGTCGTCGGAGATGCTGCCTGCTGCCGCTGGGGGAGGAGTGGAGGTGACAGGTGTTGTGGGAGCTGCTGTCGGTGCCTGCTGAGTCTGGACTGCAGGTAAAGGGGCACTGACAACGGACACTGGAGTCTGCTGGAAAAGTGTCGAAGCCGGCAAGGGAGAGTGGATAGGTGCGCCTGGAGCTAGCAGAGGTGACATGCTGATCGTTGGAATCGGCGTGGTCGGCTCTGGTGCTGAAACTGGAGCCAGGACAGGCGGACATGGAGCTAGACCCGGAAGTTGAGACGGCAGGGCAATTCCGGTCTGAGTGTAGAGGTTGGTGATCAACCCCAGGATGCCCATCATAGCCTGCTGCGTCTGCTACTGCTGGTCAAGAGAACGTTGGTGCATCTGATCAATCAGCCCAGTGAGCCTGTCAGTGTCCTCTCGCCTCTTGTGGGCAATCTGTCATTGCATCTCCTGCTGCTGCTGCTGGAGCTCCAAGAGACGCGCAGCCTGCTCAGCTCTGGCTTGCTCAGCTCCAAGCCGATCCAGTCGTTGCTGCTCAACCATCTGCTGAAGTAGGGAGGTGAGCTCAGATGGCTGAGAGACCTGTGCCTTGGACACGAGAGGTGGAGTAGGTGGTGGTGCAGTCGAGCCTCCAGCCTCCACGTCGTGCTGTCTGGGTGAGGGAGGAGTGAAGTACTCCTCGACACTGTCACTAGTGTCACTCTCTGATCAGATGTGCTGCAGATCCCCACCCTGAGCCTCAGCCTATGCTAGGATCTCATCTCCCTTCTCCAAATCTGACCAATCTTCCTTAGATAGACGAGCACAGACCTGACGCTCAACTGGACGGCCAAGGCGGCGGTCTCCAGGAGCTAGAGCACGGTAGTGCCCGAACCGAGTGACGCTCTCGTCGGTGAGACTGTCACGTACGACGGACCCCTCTCGAGCTATCAGGTAGAGGAAGTGACTGATCCAGTGGCCAAACACAAGCTGCATCATCATCCCAACTCCATCAGTAATGACATCCTCCATCTCACAGATAAGGATATCCACAATGTCGAACTCCATCCTGTTCATGACATAGAATAGGAGGGTCTACTGCAGACTGGTGAACCCCTCAAGGTATCCAGACCTCGGTAGAAGTGTGCGGCACAAGGCAGGGTGCACAGTGCGCACAGCTGGAGTGAGTAGAGCTGGCACCCTCGGCTGGTCTGGAGAGAAGGGTTGAGCAAACAGTGATTGTATCTCCTCATAAGGTGGTGCCACACCCCCAGTGAGTGGCCTCCTCGGTGGGTCAGCCTGTCCATATACTCTCTCGTGCATACACAAGTGTCATGGAGATCCACTCCTAGCAGCTGTCCCAAGGTCTGTCTAGTCAGGTGGTGATGCTGGCCTATCAACATGAAGTCAATGGATCTACGGCCCTCAGAGACGTAGAGTGTGGCATAGAACACTCGAACCCAGTCCTCCACGTAGGCACCCCGCTGGTAAGATATCAGCTGCACTAGCCCTCTGTATCTCTCAGAATAAGGGCGTATCTCAGTCCCGGCTACAAGTGCAAGCTGATCCCAATCAAGGAAGTTGTGCTGGAAGAGCTTATGGCCCCGACGTCTGTAAGTCTTGTACAGCGACGCCTGTGTCAGGGTCTAGAAGCGACTGTCCACAAGTGGCTCTCTAGGCTGCGGGAACCACTCCTCAAGTAGAATACTCCATCTGAGCTTCCTGAGCTGCTTGGCCTTCAACTTCCTGTAGTCTGTCAGGCGGACACCCTCACCAACCCGGACATTGGTGTCCATCTCATAGACGGCTCTCTGGGCCACCCTGTCCTCTCGAAGGTCAGCTGCAGATGGTCTCGGTCTCGGGGCTGCAGCTGGATGACCCCCACGGGTCCTGACTAAGTGACAGCGAATATATGGCACTTCAGGCTCCTCTTCCTCCTCTGGCTCCTCAGGCACCGGAGGCTGCCCTGTCGGGCCTCCCAGATCCTCAGCGATCCTCCTCGGCCACGCTCTCGCTCCTCAGCAGCGCGAGCGGACATCAGGGCTTTCTTCTCTTCCTTCGACAACTTCTGCTTCTTAGTGGCTGGCTCCTCAATAGCCTTGCCCTTTCCCTTCTTGTCACGACCCATGACGACGACGAAGATGAGGTCGCGGGACAATGAAGCCGATCGCACGAGACATCGACGCAAAGAAAGTCGAGGTTGGGCGAACCCTAGCGGCGAAGTCGCGGTACAACAATGGGGCTCTTAGGGCTCGTGGAGTGGCAGGCGACGCTTAGGGCGGCGGCGGTGGTGCGGCAGCGGTGAAGGGCGGCGACAGTGGTGCGGCAGCGGCGCTGCGTGGAGTGGCGGCGCTGCGTGGGGAGGCGGCCGCGCTGCGTGGCGGCGACGGTAGGAGGGTGGCGGCGGCGCCCGGAGGGTGGCGGTAGGGTGAAGCACGGAGCGGCGGCAGCGGAGAGAGGGCGCGGAGCGTCGGTGGCGGAGAGCAAGGTCGGGGAGAGAGAAAAAAGAGACGAAGAGGCGCTAAATAGGTGGGGCTCGAACCCTAGCTCAAATTTTAACATCGGATGAACCGACGTTGGTTGAGAGGAGCATCAGTCGAATGGTACAGTAAGGGTGTTCCAGAGGCACCATTGGCATCGGATGATCCGACGAGGAAAGGATAAGCATCGGTTGATTTTGGCACAACTCCAGAAATGTGAACATCAGATGCTCCGATGTTTCTCAGAATGAACTCGTCGGTTGATTTGTCTTTCTGACTGAGCTGACTCTTGGCACTTGAGCTCAAACTGATCCGATGGTGCTTCTGCCCTAAGCATCGGATAATCCGATGACTACAAAACAACAACATCCCATATATGTCCTTTGACTCAAACAAACAAGCAATGAGAAACACATGTCTTAGGAATTTTTGGGCAACCCCTTACCCCTCAAAAAGACTATAACACTAGTTGCCAATAACTTGGCTAAGACCTAAAGCAAATAGAACACCGAAGAAATGAAGGAATAAATCCAAATAAAATGTAAGGCCCATGCTTTGTGAGCTAGAGGATGAAGACTTCTATCTCTTTAAAGCATGCTCCTTTAGGCATTAATGCACCTAACATTTTGTTCTTTTCACATCGTATGAGTTGAGATATTGCATTTCAAACAAGTCTCTTTCTCATGAAGTGGGTTCCCGTTTGTGACAATATACCGTATGCAATGCCAAACAATTTTTAATGTAGGAAATTAAATGTGAGTGCAGGTCTACATGGCAGGCATCATGCAAGACATAAATTAAATCTATCTTGCCAAATTTGAACCTTTCAAAGGCTTCTTCAGGGAGATCCACTCTCCAAGCCTTGGGGAAACCCAAAAGAACCTCCATCCCAAGCTAACCCTTGCTCACCCCTATCCTTTGAAAGTTAGACAAGACCTATATGAGATGCATTCTTACATGACCATGGCAACTTACATGACGTTCGATGCATCTAGCACATTTAATTCACTTCTTAGTCTAGAAAAAGTTTTCTTATCAAGTGGTTTAGTGAAGATATCCGCCAATTGTTCTTCGGACCTAACACCTCGCAAGGAGATGTCTCCCTTTGCTTCATGGTCCCGCAAAAAATGATGGCGAATATCAATGTTCTTAGTGCGGGAGTGTTGAACGGGGTTTTTAGCAATCTTAACCGCACTTTCATTGTCACAAAGGAGAGGCACACAACCAAGTTTAAGACCAAAGTCCAAAAGAGTTTGCTTCATATAAAGAATTAGGGCACAACATGCACCGACCGCTATATATTCCGCTTCCGCAGTGGACAAAGCAACAGAATTTTGCTTCTTGCTAGACCAAGATACTAGGGAACGCCCAAGCAAGTGGCACCCACCGGAGGTACTCTTGCGATCCACACGGCATCCGACAAAGTCCGAATCCGAGTAACCCAAGAGATAGAATTTAGCACGTTTAGGGTACCACAGGCCTACACTTGGGATATGCTTGAGATATCGAAGTATCCTATAGACCGCCTTCCGATGTGATTCTTTAGGTGCCGCTTGAAAGCGAGCACACAAGCATACACTAAACATGATATCGGGCCTAGATGCGGTAAGATAAAGCAATGAACTAATCATAGAATGGTAATTAGATTGATCAACAGGTTTACCGTCCTTATCCGCGTCGAGATGACAATATGTTGCCATTGGAGTACTTCTTGAGCTACAATCTCCCATCTCAAATTTCTTCAAGAGGTCCTTGGTATACTTTTCTTGATAGATGAAGGTCCCCTCTCGAAGTTGTTTGATTTGAAATCCAAGGAAGAAGTTGAGCTCTCCAATCATCGACATCTCGAATTCCCTAGACATCATTTTGCCAAACTCATGGCTAAGAGCTTCGTTAGTTGAACCCAAAATAATATCATCGACATAAATTTGACAAATAAATAGTTCTCTGTCGACGTCTTTGGTGAAGAGTGTAGTGTCCACCCTCCCGATCTTGAATCCTTGCATGATCAAGAAATCCCGTAGTCATTCATACCACACCCAAGGTGCTTGCTTGAGCCCGTAGAGCGCCTTGTGCAACCTAAACACATGATTAGGATTCCTCGGATCTTCAAACCCGGGAGGTTGTTCAACATAAACAAGCTCGTTAATATAACCATTAAGAAAGACACTTTTCACATCCATTGGATAAAGCTTTATGTTATGATGTGATGCAAAGGCAAGAAGTATACGGATAGCTTCTAGTCGAGCGACCAGAGCAAAAGTCTCTCCAAAGTCTAATCCTTCAACTTGCTATAAACCCTTGGCCACAAGTCTTGCCTTGTTGCGGATCACAACACCGTTCTCGTCTTGTTTGTTGCGGTACACCCACTTTGTCCCGATGACGTTCTTGTCCTTGGGTTGCTCCTCCAACACCCAAACTTTATTGCGGATGAAGTTGTTAAGTTCTTCTTGCATGGACATCATCCAATTTGGATCTTGAAGTGCTTCCTCAATGTGAGTGGGTTCTACACATGAAACAAACGAGTAGTGCTCACAAAACGTAGCGAAATGGCGAGAACGTGTACTTACTCCCCTTGACGGACTTCCGATAATTTGATCAATCGGATGCGCCTCGGAGATGCGTCCATGCCTCATAAGTGGTTGTGAAGCACTTGGCGGTGGTGATGCGTGTTGCTCTTCTTGTGGTTGGACTTGATCATGGACTTCTTCTTCTTCTTGATGCTGTGTGGCTTGTGAATCTTGTGTCGGCAATGGATCATCTTTTTCTTCTTCGTCAACTTGAGGTGCCATAGATGTGTTGATGTTGGAACTTGAAGCTCCCCCTTGATCATGGCTCTCCTCAACTTTAGGCTTGATGTCTCCAATAGTCATGTTCTTCATAGCTTCTCGTAGAGGCTCATCATCTATTTCATCATGACCAAAACTCTCCTCTTGGGAGCCATTAGTTTCATCAAACTCAACATCACAACTTTCCTCAACTAAACCGGAGGTTTGGTTGAATACTCGATATGTTTTTTGAAAGCATCTAGGCCCCATGAGGTACGATTTCGGTGATTAATGACAACCATTCGATATTACTAATGAATTTGTGAATGCAAGGTCCCAATAATCACTCAATCAAATGAAATCAAAATTACATTGGAGACCCATATAAAATCAACCAATGAGATCAAATCGAATCATATGAAGACAAGAAGTGAAAGCTCTAACTTGACATCACTCAATGCTTGAAGACTATCAGAACAACACTTCAAACAAGTATCAAAGAGGTCACAAGTTCAAATTCCAAAAGAACAACTCAAAACAACTCGAAGTCAACAAATTGAACACACCGGATCATCCGATGTTTTCCGAGTTGACTGCATCGGTCGAGTTGTGTCAACAGAAGAAGAAGACCTCAGAGCAAAGAACTCACCGGATCATCCAATGGGAGTGGCTCAATGACATCGGTCCATCAGCACAGATTGCAATACCGTTGGACCAAGTGAAGCACCGGATCATCCGATGTGCAGACTTACACACATCGGTCGATTACTCCAGTAAGCATCAAGATCAAGCAAATTCTGGAGGAAGAGCCACCGGATCATCCAATGAGAAGACAGGGTCAACATCGGTCTAACAACGGTCATATCTGACACAGTGAAATTAGCTAATTTGGCTTTGACCGATGATAACTGAAGGGGAGACATCGGATCATCCGGTGTTCGTAGAGCAGTGATGTCAGCCTACTTTTCCAACGGCTATTTCGTGGAGGCTGGCTATTTATACCCCTTCAACCTATCAAATCGAAAAGACTTGAAGCCCAGACACACTCTACACATCCTAGAGCATTCAAGACATAGAGCTACCACTTTCATATCATTGTTCATCATTTGTACACCAAGAGATAGGCTAGAACTAGCTAGAGATAGTGCTTGTGTGCCTCCATTCTTGGTGATTGGAGTCTCTAGTGTAGTGAGAGCCATAAGGGAGTGTCCCTTGGTGTGTGTGACTTCCGGAGCTTGCCAAGAGGATTGTGGAAGCCCGGAGGATTCAAAGTGTACAAGGCTTGAGCTCGACCTTGCCAAGGTTGGCGAACGGAGAAGAATAGTGAAGACCCCCTTGTCTCGGTGACTTGGGAGTGGCAAAACCCTTCGGTGGGTGCCACAACATGGATGTAGGAAGATCCTTGTGATCTTGCCGAACCACAGGATAAACTCCGTGTCCTTTGAGCGTTTGCATCCCTCTCTCTTTTACATTTATGCAATCTTCATTCCGCAACTTTAATTTACATTGATTGCATAGATTAATCGTATAGGGAATTGGGCTTTAAGTTGTTAGCTTTTAATTACCTTAAAATTTGAAAGAAAGCCCAATTCACCCCCCTCTTGGGCGTTTCGATCCTTACAATTGGTATCAGAGCCTTGTTGCTCATTGGATCGTTCTAGCCTCACCGCTAGAGAGCTAAAATGGCCAAGAATGGGGGTTCGGTTCCTACCTTCGAGGGAAAGAACTTTGCCTATTGGAAAGCACGCATGCGTGCCTACCTAGAGGCTATTGCTCCCAAAGTTTGGGAAGCGACCCATGCGGGGTTTGGAGATTTTAATTATGTTGGTGATCAACTAAAATGGGATGCTAAGGCTAGAAATGCTATCTATGAATGCATAAGTCAAGATGTATTTGCTAGAATTGCTAGTAAAGAGAAAGCTTGTGAAATTTGGGCATGTTTAATTGAAATACATGAGGGCTCATCTCGTGTTAAAGAACTCAAATATCACTTGCTTAAATCCAAGTATGATGAATTCAAAATGCTTCCTCATGAGAATGTTAACCAAATGTTTTCTCGTTTAAATGTGCTCATTGAGGAGATTAACGCACTTGACATTGCTTCTCTTGGTAAGGGACTTATCAACCGCAAGATCCTCATGCTTCTACCCAAGCCCAAGTACAACATTATCAATTCAATGCTCCAAAAAGAGTTACTTGACAACATTGAAGTTTCGGAGCTCATTGGAGAAATTCATGCTCATGAGATGAGCGTACTTGGAATGATGGAGGAGTCATCATCAAAAACCATTGCTCTCAAGGCTTCAACCAAGAAGACAACTCCCAAAAAGAAGAAAGTGGTTGAGCCTAGCTCAAGTGAAGAAGAGCAAGCAACAAGCGAAGAAGACGATGATGAGCTTGCGTTGATGATGAGAAAATTCTCACGTCTAAACTCCAAGATCGCAAAGAAGGGATACTCTTTTGATCCCAAGAAGAAAGCCTTCCTCCCAAGAAAATATGAAAACAAGACATGCTATAATTGTGGTGATCAAGGCCACATATCATATGATTGTCCAAGACCGGACAAGAGGAAGGAAAACCACAAGGGAAAGTATCGAAAGTTAGAAGAAAGTGATGAAGATAAAGAAGAGGTCAAGCCCAAGCGCTCCTTTGGAAAGAAGAAATTTGACAAAGGCAAGAAGACCAAGCTCTTTCCAAAGAAGAAAAGAGGGCCTCAAAAGGTCTTCATGTGCGAGGCCAATGAGTGGATCACGGATGAAGAGTGAAGCGACGAAG
Source organism: Tuctoria greenei (assembly GCA_036927565.1). Classification (NCBI taxonomy): domain Eukaryota; kingdom Viridiplantae; phylum Streptophyta; class Magnoliopsida; order Poales; family Poaceae; genus Tuctoria; species Tuctoria greenei. The sequence goes on from JAYESD010000003.1 coordinate 18,773,098, forward strand.
AGAGTGAAGATGAAGAAAACTTGGCGAGCCTTGCCATCGTCAACAAGGATAACTCACCTCTTCGTCCACCTCCTATGTGCCTCATGGCGAAAGGTAACACTAAGGTACGTGACGATTCTAGCGATGATGATGATGAGCTCTCCCCCGATGAATTAGCATCTATGATTAATGAATACCATGTCATCATAAAAAGGGAGAAGAGCAAGGTTAAGGCACTTGAACAAGCTTGTGCTAAGCTTGAGAGTACAAAGCTCGATTTGCATGACAAGTATGTAACCATACTTAAAGAGCATGACATGCTCAAATCACATGTCAAGCAAATCGAGGAGGAAAATGCTCAAATAAAGCTTGATCATCGTGAGCTTGACTTAGCAAACCAAGCACTCTTGGGAAAGCACAATGACTTGGTTCAAGAACATGAAGTACTTAACCTTGCTTATGAAGCAATTGAACTAAAATTGAAAAACATGAAAAAGGAAACCCTTGATGGCAAAGTATCAACTATTTCACATGCCACTAATATGTTGGATAAGTCTTTGCCGTTGAAAGCAAGCCCTAGGGAGAAGGAGTTGATGAACGAGATTGAAAGTCTCCGCACTAGTGTGGCAAGACTTTCTAAGGGGGAGGACAAGCACAAGGAAATCCTCTACCAACAAGCTAAAGGCTTCAACAAGAGAGGACTTGGATCCTTCCCGGTGCTCAACAAAGGAAAGGTGCCCTCACCGGAGCTTAGGACAAGCTTCATCAAAGAAGTTGGTTCCTATTGTCAATATTGTGAGGTCACCGGACATCACACGAGGGAGTGTCCTCTTCCCAACCGTCCTTCTCCCAAATTGCCTCCTAACTACAAATCTACTTTCAATGATTACCACTATCTCTTGAGCAAAGTAGGTGGCAAGGTGAAGGCAAGGTTCATCGGCAAAGACATTAAGGGCATGAAGGGGAAGCTCCCCAAGCAACTTTGGGTCCCAAAATCACTTGTATCACACATACAAGGACCTAAGTTGGCTTGGGTGCCTAAACTCAAAAACTAACTTCATGTGTGTAGGTGAACTACAAAGCCGGAGGAAAGCATTGGGTACTCGATAGCGGGTGCACTTAACATATGACCGGCAATGATGGTATGTTCACCTCCATAGAGAACCCCGACAATCATGAACAAGTCACCTTTGGTGACAACTCAAAGGGGAAGGTAATTGGTTTAGGTAAAATTGCTATTTCGCATGATTTGTCCATTTCTAATGTGCTATATGTTAAGTCTCTTAGTTTCAATTTGCTTTCCATTGCACAACTATGTGATCTTGGACTAACGTGCACCTTTGACAAGAATGGAGTTGTAGTGACTAGTGAATCAAGCAAAGAACTAATCTTCAAAGGTTTTCGGCATGGACATCTTTACTTGGTGGACTTCTCCAACAAGGATGCTAGCTTGACCACTTGTCTTTTCACCAAGACGAGTTTGGGTTGGCTATGGCATTGACGCATTGCTCACATTGGGATGAGCAAGCTCAAGAAGTCGATCAAGCTTGGAATGGTGACCGGCGTGAAGGATGTCACATTTGAGAAGAACAAGCCTTGTAGCGCTTGTCAAGTCGGGAAGCAAGTTGCTTCACACCACCCAATGAAGACAATGGTGTCAACCTCCAAGCCGCTTGAACTACTCCACATGGACCTCTTCGGACCGTCCACATTTCAAAGTCTTAGTGGTAACCTCTATTGTCTTGTTATTGTTGATGACTATTCTAGATATGCTTGGACCTTGTTTCTAAGTGACAAGGGTGAAACTCCGGAGGTCTTCAAGACCTTTGCTAAACGTGATCAAAGGGAATTTCAACTTCCCATCATCAAGGTCCGGAGTGACAACGGCACCGAGTTCAAGAACTACAACATTGGGGAGTGGTGTGATCGTGAAGGCGTGAAGCATGAGTTTTCGGCCACATACACCCCTCAACAAAATGGTGTCGTTGAAAGGAAGAACAAGACTCTCATCACCCTTGCTAGAGCAATGCTTGATGACTATGGCACGTCGGAGAAGTTTTGGGCCGAAGCAATCAACACGGCGTGCCATGCCGCTAATAGGGTCTATCTTCATCGACTACTTCAAAAGACCCCATATGAGCTCCTCATTGGGAGAAAGCCCAACATCTCCTACTTCCGAGTCTTCAGGTGCAAGTGCTACATCTACCGCAAGAAAAGGCTCGGTAAGTTTGAAAGAAGGTGTACCGCAACAAGCAAGACGAGAATGGCGTTGTGGTCCGCAACAAGGCAAGACTTGTGGCCAAGGGTTTCTCACAAGTTGAATGACTAGACTTTGGAGAAACATTCGCTCCGGTCGCTCGGTTAGAAGCTATTCGTATACTCCTTGCTTTTGCTTCACATCACAATATAATGCTTTATCAAATGGATGTTAAAAGTGCCTTTCTTAATGGTTATATTAACGAGCTTGTTTATGTTGAGCAACCTCCCGGGTTTGAAGATCCGAGGAATCCTAATCATGTGTATAGGTTGCACAAGGCGCTCTACGGGCTCAAGCAAGCACCTAGGGCGTGGTATGAACGTCTAAGGGATTTCTTGGTCATGCAAGGATTCAAGATCGGGAGGGTGGACACTACACTCTTCACCAAGGACATCGACGGGGATTTATTTATTTGTCAAATTTATGTCGCTGATATTATTTTTGGCTCAACTAACAAATCGCTTAGCCATGAGTTTGGCACCATGATGTCTAGGGAATTCGAGATGTCAATGATTGGAGAGCTCAACTTCTTCCTTGGATTTCAAATCAAGCAACTTCAAGAGGGGACCTTCATCTACCAAGAGAAGTATACCAAGGACCTCTTGAAGAAATTTGAGATGGGAGATTGTAGCTCAAGAAGTACTCCAATGGCGACAAATTGTCATCTCGACGCGGACTTGGACGGTAAACCTATTGATCAATCTCTCTACCGTTCCATGATTGGTTCATTGTTATATCTTACCGCATCTAGGCCCGATATCATGTTTAGTGTGTGCTTGTGTGCTCGCTTTCAAGCGGCACCTAAAGAATCACATAAGAAGGCGGTCTTTAGGATACTTCGGTATCTCAAGCATACCCCAAGTGTAGGTTTGTGGTACCCCAAGAACGCTAGTTTCCATCTCTTGGGTTACTCGGATTTGGACTTTGCCGGATGCCGTGTGGATCGCAAGAGTACCTCCGGTGGGTGCCACTTACTTGGGCGTTCCCTAGTATCTTGGTCAAGCAAAAAGCAAAATTCCGTGGCTTTGTCCACCGCGGAGGCAGAGTATATAGCGACCGGTGCATGTTGCGCCCAAATTCTATATATGAAGCAAACCCTTTTGGACTTTGGAATTAAATTTGGTTGTGTGCCTCTCCTTTGTGACAATGAAAGTGCGGTTAAGATAGCTAGAAACCCCGTTCAACACTCCCGCACTAAGCACATTGATATTCGCCATCACTTCTTGCGGGATCATGAGGCTAAAGGATACATCTCTTTGCAAGGTGTTAGATCCGAAGAACAATTGGCGGATATCTTCACTAAACCACTTGATGAGAAAACTTTTTCTAGACTTAGAAGTGAATTAAATGTGCTAGATGCATCTAACGTCATGTAAGTTGCCATATTCATGAAAGGATGCATATCATATAGGTCTTGTCTAACTCCCAAAGGATAGGGGCGAGCTAGAAACAGTTTTCCCTGAAGAAGCCTTTGGAAGGTTTAAACTTGGCAAGATAGATTTATTTTATGCCTTGCATGATCCCTGCCATATAGACTTGCACTCATTTTAATTTCTTGCACTATAATTTGTTTGGCATTGCATACGGTAGATTGTCACAAAGGGGAACCCACCTACATGAGAAGGAGACTTGTTTGAAATACAATATCTCAACTCATATAAGGTGGAAAGAACAAAATATTAGGTACGTTAATGCCTAGAGGAACATGCTTCAAAGAGATAGAAGTCTTCATACTCTACCTCACAAAGCATGGGCCTTAAATTTTATTTGGATATTTTCTTCTCCATTTTTCTCGGTGTTCCATTTGCTTTAAGGTTTAGCCAAGCTATTGGCATATTAGCTTCTTGAGGGGTAAGGGGTTGCCCAAAAAGTCCTAAGACATGTGTTTCTCCTTGCTTGTTTGTTTGGTCAAAGGACATATATGGGATGTTTTTGTTCTGTTGTCATCGGATTATCCGATGCCTAAGTCAATCCCTCATCGGATCAATAAGTGTTCAATCTTCAAGGGCCAGTTCAGTCAGAACCTCGAATGATCCGACGAGTTCATTCTGAAAAACATCGGTCCATCCGATGTTCACTCTTCTGGTGCTATGGTCAATTCAACCGATGTTTACTTCCTCCAACGTCGGACCATCCGGTGTCAACATCACTCTTTTGACACCCTTACTGTGCCATTCGACCGTTGACCCAAACCCTAAACGTCGGTCCATCCGATGTCAACAGCAATTTTTGAATATCCTTACTGTGGCGTTCGACCGATGTTCATTTCACCTAGCATCGGTCCATCCGGTGTTAGAAATACGGCTAGGGTTTGGGGTCAACTATTTAAACCCGCGCGCCGCCGCCTTTTTTCTCTCTCCCCGACACCTCGCTCTCCTTTGCCCTCGCCGCCGCCTCTCGCCCACCTCGCCGCAGTCGACCGCGCCGCCACCTCCTCCACCACCGGTCGCCGCCGCCGCCGCCGCCGCCCACAGCGCCGCCGCCGTGCTCCCGCCGGGCACCGCCGCCGCACACCCGCGCCGCCTCACCTCCAAGCGCCACGCCGCCGCCTCCACCCTCATGTCGCTCGTCGCACCGCCGTCTCCACGCGCCTCTTCACCGCAGCCACCGCCATCACTCTTCTCTCCATCGCAGCGCCTCCACCCGAGCGACACCGCCTTCTCCGGTCACCTCCCCGTCGCTAGGGTTTCTCGGCCCGTTGATCTCCAAGTCCCGTCGTCGAATCCGTGCAACCGCGTGATCGCAATGGCTCGCGACAAGAGGAACAAGGGCAAGGCTATTGCGGAGCCCACCACGAAGAAGCAAAAGCTGTCCAAAGAGGAGAAAAAGGCGTTGATGGCCGCTCGCGCCGCCGAGGAGCATGAGCGTGGCCGAGGAGGGTCCCTGAGGATCCGCGAGGCTCGTTCCAGGCAGCCTCTCGTGATCGACGACTCCGAGGCCGAAGAGGAGCCAGTTGAGCCTCTCGTACGCCGGCGCTCAGCCCGGACACATGGGGGTCACACCGAGGCTGCTCCTCGTCCGAGACCGACGGCTGCCGACCGTCGTGAGGACAGGGAGGCCCAGCGTGCTATCTACGAGATGGACACCACTGTCCATGTTGCTGAGGGAGTTGTTTCACGGACTACTGGAAGATGAAGGCCAAGCAACTTCGGAAGCTCAGATGGAGTGTGTTGCTTGAGGAGTGGTACCTGCAGCCCCGGGAAGCTTTGGTGGACAGTCGGTTCTGGACGGTCACACAGGCGTCTCTCTACGAGACCTACAGACGCCGAGGCCACAAGCTGTTCCAACACAACTACATGGATTGGGTTCAGCTTGCAGTAGCCGCAGGGACAGAGATCAAGCCGTTCTTTGAGAGATACAGGGGCCTGGTACAGTTGCTATCATATGAGCGGAGTGCCTACGTGGAGGATTGGGTCCGCGTGTTCTACGCCACCCTCTACGTCTCTGAGGGCAGACGATCCATTGACTTCATGTTCATGGGTCAGCACTACCACCTGACGAGGCAGACGCTGGGACAGTTGCTTGGAGTAGACTTGCACGACACCTGCATACATGAGAGAGTCGACGGTCAGGCAGACCCGCCGAGGAGGCCGCTCACTGGAGGAGTGGCATCTGCTCTGGAGGAGATTCGATCACTGTTTGGACCCACCTTCTCTCCAGACCAGCCGAGATTACCGGCCTTGTTGACTCCTGCAGCGCGCACGGTGCACCTCGCCCTGCATCGCTCTCTCCTGCCGAGGTCCGGCTATCTTGAGGGTTTCACCAGCCTCCAGGAGACGATCCTGTTCTACGTCATGAACGGGATGGACTTTGACATAGTGGATGTCATCATCTGCGAGATGGAAGATGTGATCACAGACGGTGTGGGCATGATGAGGCAACTAGTATATGGGCACTGGATCAGCTACCTGCTCACTATGATGGTCCCCGAGGGGTCCGCCGTGCACGACCGTCTCTCTGATGAGAGTGTGACACGGTTCGGACACTACCGTGCCCCGGCTCCTGGAGACCGCCGCCTTGGCCGTCCAGTTGAGCGTCAGGTCAGGACCCGACTGACTGAGGAGGACTGGTCTGACCTTGAGAAAGAGGATGAGCGACTAGCTGAGGCGGAAGCTCAGGGAGGAGACCTGTAGCACGTCTGGTCCGAGAGCGACACAGACGAGAGTGTCGAGGAGTACTTCCCTCCTCCTCCATCCTCACCGAGGCAGCACGACGCCGAGGCAGGAGGATCAGCTGCTCCACCGCCGACACCCCCCCTGTGTCTGAGGCGCAGGTGTCACAGCCGTCAGAGCTGTCGACACTACTTCAGCAGATGATAGAGCAGCAGCGCCAGGACAGGCTCGCTGCTGAGCAGGCCAGGGCAGAGCAGGCTGCTCACCTGGCACAGCTTTAGAGGCAGCAGCAGGAGCTTCAGCTGGAGATCGCCCGACAGAGGCGAGAGGATACGGATCGATTCACAAACCTTGTTGATCAGATGCACCGACGTACCCTGGACCAACAGCAGCAGACTCAGCAGGCCATGATGGGGATCCTAGGGTTGATCACCAACCTATACACTCAGACTGGAATCACCCTTCCTCCACAGCAGCCTGGACTGGGACTGGTTCCAGGTGTAGCTCAGGTGCCTACTACTCCAATTCCTTCTATCAGTATGTCACCACTTCTGGCACCCAGCGCACTGATCCACTCACCTCTGCCGGCGACGACTCTGTTCCAGCAGACGTCGGCATCCGTGGTCAGTGCCCCGCTTCCTCCAGCTCCACCGGCGCCTCCCGTACCTGCTACTTCCTCTCCAGCACCGGCAGCGGACCCCCCAGCTCCCTCTGCTCTAGCTCCTGCGACCGGCAACTCCAGCTCCGACGACAGCGACAGTGACCAGTTCGTCATCGCGCCTAGCTCTCAGGGTCAGTAGGCTCTCTGATCCCTTTTTGGTGTCTTGATGCCAAAGGGGGAGAACAGGTAGAGGAGTCAGGGGGAGTAGTAGTAGTAGTAGTAGTAGTCTCAGGGGGAGTTTATCTTGTGTGCTTGAGTATCTTTTGTATTTCAATTAAGCACTTTTCTGCTTGTCACATTTGTTTATGGTTTTAATCGATTGAGCTTTTCGCGCCATTAATTTCATTTGCTTTCTACAAGCTCGATATGTCTTATCTTGTATTCATTGCATATCTACTTGAGTATTGTACCATCAAATTCATTATTATTGCACTTTAAATTATTGTGTTGTCATCAATCACCAAAAAGGGGGAGATTGAAAGCATCTAGGCCCCATGAGGTACGGTTTCGGTGATTAATGACAACCATTCGATATTACTAATGAATTTGTGAATGCAAGGTCCCAATAATCACTCAATCAAATGAAATCAAAATTACATTGGAGACCCATATAAAATCAACTAATGAGATCAAATCGAATCATATGAAGACAAGAAGTGAAAGCTCTAACTTGACATCACTCAATGCTTGAAGACTATCAGAACAACACTTCAAACAAGTATCAAAGAGGTCACAAGTTCAAATTCCAAAAGAACAACTCAAAACAACTCGAAGTCAACAAATTGAACACACCGGATCATCCGATGTTTTCCGAGTTGACTGCATCGGTCGAGTTGTGTCAACAGAAGAAGAAGACCTCAGGGCAAAGAACTCACCGGATCATCCGATGGGAGTGGCTCAGTGACATCGGTCCATCAGCACAGATTGCAATACCGTTGGACCAAGTGAAGCACCGGATCATCCGATGTGCAGACTTACACACATCGGTCGATTACTCCAGTAAGCATCAAGATCAAGCAAATTCTGGAGGAAGAGCCACCAGATCATCCGATGAGAAGACAGGGTCAACATCGGTCTAACAACGGTCATATCTGACACAGTGACATCAGCTAATTTGGCTTTGACCGATGATAACTTAAGGGGAGACATCGGATCATCCGGTGTTCGCAGAGCAGTGATGTCAGCCTACTTTTCCAACGGCTATTTCGTGGAGGCTGGCTATTTATACCCCTTCAACTTGTCAAATCGAAAAGACTTGAAGCCCAGACACACTCTACACATCCTAGAGCATTCAAGACATAGAGCTACCACTTTCACATCATTGTTCATCATTTGTACACCAAGAGATAGGCTAGAACTAGCTAGAGATAGTGCTTGTGTGCCTCCATTCTTGGTGATTGGAGTCTCTAGTGTAGTGAGAGCCATAAGGGAGTATCCCTTGGTGTGTGTGACTTCCGGAGCTTGCCAAGAGGATTGTGGAAGCCCGGAGGATTCAAAGTGTACAAGGCTTGAGCTCCACCTTGCCAAGGTTGGCGAACGGAGAAGAATAGTGAAGACCCCCTTGTCTCGGTGACTTGGGAGTGGCAAAACGCTTCGGTGGGTGCCACAACGTGGATGTAGGAAGATCCTTGTGATCTTGCCGAACCACGGGATAAACTCCGTGTCCTTTGAGCGTTTGCATCCCTCTCCCTTTTACATTTATGCAATCTTCATTCCGCAACTTTAATTTACATTGATTGCATAGCTTAATCGTATAGGGAATTGGGCTTTAAGTTGTTAGCTTTTAATTACCTTAAAATTTGAAAGAAAGCCCAATTCACCCCCCCTCTTGGGCGTTTCAATCCTTACACTTTTGAGTTTGATGCATAATCAAGAAAGATACCAACATCACATCTTCTTTCAAACTTACCGAGCCTCTTCTTGCGGTAGATGTAGCACTTGCACCCGAAGACTCGGAAATAGGAGATGTTGGGCTTTCTCCGAATGAGGAGCTCGTATGGGGTCTTTTAAAGTAGTCGATGTAGGTAGACCCGATTTGCGGCATGGCACGCCGTGTTGATTGCTTCGGCCCAAAACTTCTCGGACGTGCCATAGTCATCAAGCATTGCTCGTCCAAGAGTCATGAGAGCCTTGTTCTTCCTCTAAACGACATCATTTTGTTGAGGAGTGTATGTGGCTGAAAATTCATGTTTCACGCCTTCACGATCACACCACTCCTCAATGTTGTAGTTCTTGAATTCGGTGCCGTTGTCACTCTAGACCTTGATGATGGGAAGTTGAAATTCCCTTTGAGCACGGTTAGCGAAGGTCTTGACCACTTCCGGAGTTTCACTCTTGTCACCTAGAAACAAAGTCCAAGCATAGCGAGAGTAGTCATCAACTATAACAAGACGATAGAGATTACCACCAAGACTTTGGTACGTGGACGGTCCGAAGAGGTCCATGTGGAGCAACTCAAGTGGCTTGGAGGTTGACACCATTGTCTTCATCGGATAGTGAGAAGTAACTTGTTTCCCGGCTTGACAAGCGCTACAAAGCTTGTTCTTCTCAAATGTGACATCTTTCACACTAGTCACCATCCTGAGCTTGAATGACTTCTTGAGCTTGCTCATTCCGATGTGAGCTATGCGTCGATGCTATAGCCAACCCAAACTCGTCTTGGTGAAAAGACAAGTGGTCAAGCTAGCATCCTTGTTGGAGAAGTCTACTAGGTAGAGATGTCCATGCCGAAATCCTTTGAAGATTAGTTCTTGGCTTGTTTCACTAGTCACAACAATATCATTCTTGCTAAAGGTGCACGTTAGTCCAGGATCACATAATTGTGCAAAAGAAAGCAAATTGAAACTAAGTGACTTAACATACAATACATTAAAATAGATAAATCGTTTGAAATTGCAATCTTACCCAACCCAATTACCTTCCCCTTAGAGTTGTCACCAAATGTGACTTGTTCATGATTGCTGGGGTTCTCTATGGTGGTGAACATACCATCGTTGCCGGTCATGTGTTGAGTGCACCCGCTATCGAATACCCAATGTTTTCCTCCGGCTTTGTAGTTCACCTACACACATGAATTCAATTTTTGATTTTAGGCACCCAAGCCAACTTAGGTCCTTTTATGTGTGATACAAGTGTTTTTGGGACCCAAAGTTGCTTAGGGAGCTTCCCCTTCATGCCCTTCATGTCTTTGCCAATGAACCTTGCCTTCACCTTGCCATCTACTTTACTCAAGAGATAATAGTGATCATTAAAGGTAGACTTGTAGTTAGTAGGCAATTTTGGAGAAGGCCGGTTAGGAAGAGGACACTCCCTTGTATGGTGACCGGTGACCTCACAATGTTGTCAATAGGAACCAACTTCCTTGATGAAGCTTGTTCTAAGCTCCGGTGAGGGCAACTTTCCTTTGTTAGGCACCGGGAAGGATCCAAGTCCTCTCTTGTTAAAAGCACTTGCTTGTTGGAAGAGGATTTCTTTGTGCTTGACTTCTCCCTTGGATAGTCTTGCCACACTAGTTCGGAGACTTTCAATTTCTTCCAACAAATCTTTCTCCCTAGCATTCTCTTTCAAAGGCAAAGACTTATGCAAGACATTAGTGGCATGAGAAGTAATAGATACCTTATCATTAAGAGTTTCTTTCTTTATTGTTTTCAATTCTTGATCAAGAACTTCATAAGCAAAGTTAAGTACTTGATGCTCTTGGATTAACTCATTATGCTTTCCCAAGAGTGCTTGGTGTGCTACGTCAAGCTCATGATGATCTAGCTTGATTTGAGCCTTATCCTCCTCAACTTTCTTGACATGAGATTTGAGCGTGTCATGCTCCTTAAGTATGCTTTCATACTTGTCAAGCAAATCGAGGTTAGCACTCTCAAGCTTAGTACGAGTTTCTTCAAGAGCCTTGACCTTACTCTTTTCCCTTTTAATGATAGTGTGGTATTCATTTATCAATGAAGCTAAGTCGTCGGGGGAAAGCTCATCATCGCTAGAATCATCACATACCTTGGTGTTACCTTTAGCCATGAGGCACATGGGAGGTGGATGAAGAGATGAATCATCATTGTTGGCAATGGCAAGGCCGGCCAAGCTTTCTTCTTTCGCTTCACTCTCTTCATCACTTGATTCTTCGTCGGTGATCCATTCATTTGCCTCGCACATGAACACCTTTTGTGGACCTTTTCTCTTCTTTGGGAAGAGTTTTTCCTTTTTGCCTTTGTCATGCTTCTTCTTCCCAAGGAATCTTGGTTTGGGCTTGTCCTCTTCATCATCCTCACTATCTTCAAGCTTGCGATGTTTGACCTTGTGGTTCTCTCTTGTTTTGTCCGGTTTTGGACAATCATAGGAGATGTGGCCTTGATCACCACAATTATAGCAAGTCTTGTTGTCATCTCTCCTTGGTAGAAAAGCTTTCTTCTTGGGATCAAAGGTGTATCCCTTCTTGGCAATCTTGGAGTTCATGCGAGAGAACTTTCTCATCATCAATGCAAGCTCATCATCGTCATCTTCACTTGATGCTTGCTCTTCTTCACTTGAGCTAGGCTCAACCATTTTCTTTTTCTAAAGACTTGTTTTCTTGGTGGAAGCCTTTAGAGCAATTGTCTTTGAAGATGATTCCTCCATCATCCCGAGTACACTCATCTCATGAGCGTGAATCTCTCCAATAAGTTCCGACACTTCAATGTGATCAAGGGATTCCTTTTGAAGCATGAAGTTGATGATGTTGTACTTTGGCTTAGGAAGGAGCATAAGAATCTTGCGGTTGATGAGACCCTTGCTAAGAGAAGCAATGTCAAGAGCATTAATTTCCTCAATAAGCACATTCAAGCGAGAAAACATTTCACTGACATTTTCATGAGGTAGCATTTTGAACTCATCATATTTGGCTTTAAGCATATGATATTTTAGTTCTTTAACACGAGAAGAACCCACATGAATTTCAATCAAGCAAGTCCAAATTTCACAAGCTTTTTCTTTGCTTGCAATCCTAGCAAACACATCTTGACTAATGCATTCATAAATAGCATTTCTAGCTTTAGCACCCCACTTGACTTATTCACCAACATAGTTATGCTCACCAAACCCCGCATGGGTCGCTTCCCATACCTCGAGAGCAATAGCCTCTAGATAAGCACGCATGCATGCTTTCCAATAGGCAAAGTTCTTGCCCACGAAGATGGGAACCGAACCCCCAATCTTGGCCATTTTAGCTCTCTAGCGATGAAGCTAGAATGATCCAATGAGCAACCTTGCTCTGATACCAATTGTAAGGATCGAATGCCCAAGAGGGGGGGGGGTGAATTGGGCTTCTATTCAAAAATTAAAGCAATAAAAACTTAACTACTAAAAGCCCAATTCCCTATGCAAACAACCTATGCATTCAAGTGAATAGTAGTTTTGCGGTATATGAAATGCATAAGCGTAACGGAAAAGATAGAGTGTGCAAACTCCCGAGGAGACACGAAGACATGGAGATTTATCCCGTGGTTCGGCAAGATCGTCAAGACCTCCTACATCCACGTTGTGGCACCCACCAAAGGGTATAGCCACTCCCAAGTCACCGAGACCAGGGATCTTCACTAACTTCTCCGTTCACCAACCTCGGCAAGGTGAAGCTCAAGCCTTGTACAAGTTTGATCCTCCGGGCTTCCACAAACGGCTTGGCAAGCTCCAGAAGGCTCTCCACAATCACCGACTCTTACACGGTGAGTGCAATCACCAAGAGACACTCCCTTACAGCTCTCACTACACTAGAGACTCCAATCACCAAGAATGGAAGCACACAAGCACTATCTCTAGTAAGTTCTAGCCTATCTCTTGGTGTACAAGTGGTGTAAATGATGTAGAAGTGGTAGCTCAATGTCTTAAATGCTTGAGAATGTGTAGAGTAGCTCTGGGTATCAAGACTTATCGAAATGACTGGTTGAAGGGGTATAAATAGCCAACCTCCACGAAATAGCCGTTGGAAAAGTAGGCTGACATCACTGTTTTGCGAACACCGAATGATCCGATGTTCCCCCTTCAGTTGTCATCGGTCGAATCCAAATTAGTTGATGTCACTGTGTCAGATATGACTGTTGTTCGACCGATGTAACACTTGCCTCATCATCGGATGATCCGATGGCACTTCATCCAAAATTGGTCCAGAAATAATGCTTACTGGAGTGATCGACCGATGTGTTATAGTTGTACATCAGATGATCCGGTGTTACACTTGGTCCAGGGTAATTGCTTACTGTATTGATCGACCGACGTAACACTTTCTTCATCATCGGATGATCTGGTGAGTACTAAGTTTTGAGGTCTTTTTCTTTTGTTAAACCAACTCGACCGATGTATTGTTTTCTGAAAGCATCGGTTGATCCGGTGAGTTGATTTTGTCTTCTTCGAGTTGTTCAAAGTGATTCTTTTGGAATTTGCTCGAGTGACCTCTTATACATAGGTTTGAAATATTCTTTTGATGATTACCAAGTCTTGGGTGTTGTCAATTTTGACGGAATAACTTTGATATATGAGCTTTTTATTTTAGTCTTCATAATAATCGATTGACCTCGTGAAATAGTTTGTTTAGGGGTCTCCAATTATATCCAATGCGCAGTAGATGATATACATGTAGAGTTCATTAAGCGTGATGAGTAATATGAGAGACCTTGCATCAACAAACTCATTAGTAACATCCAACAGTTGTCATTAATCACCGAAACCATACCACATGGGGGCCTAGATGCTTTCACCATCGATACTTGAAAGGTCCATCATCAAGCTCGGTATCCGCTGAATATTCCGCCTCGTCATATCTTGCAGCGCTGCCAACGGTGTCGTAGCTGTCATCAACATGTATTTGCCTCTCTTCGCGTCCAACCTGTTCCATCCTCTCCAATCGCTCAATGATTGCTGTAAGAGAACTGTTAATAGCCCCAGTAGTGCTTTCTAATGTGGTCAGCTTGGTGTTGGTGCAAATCTGCGTCGACTCTAATTGACCAATGTGTTCATTGGTGACTTGAATATCCTCGTTGAGAGCATCCGTGTGTAGCTTTGCTTGGCGTTCGAAATGCTGAATGATGCCCCTCGTACATGGTGAATATGGAGATATCTCATTCGCATCAGCTGACATGGTTAGTAAGGAAAGGAAATATAACAGCAAGCAGATTAATCCTAGCAGTTGTCAAGAGGTTGTAGGACACAATCACTTCCTCACTAGCAAGTAATCAAGCTCTTACAAGTTCTTTCCACGCGATGCAGGAGGCGCCGACAAACAGCAAGAACAACAACAAACGATAGCTGCCAGCACAATCTTGTAGTGTTGTAGATGATTTTGTGGAGCTGTAGGTGGCTGGTAGAAATGAGTTGAATAAAACAAAAGCTAGTACCACATTAGTCACAACAAGTTGAATAAACGTTCCACGGTGGTACTGTGCTGGTCGTAGTCTAAACCGTGATAGAGACGCGAGCCGTTACTCCACGTGATGTTAAATTTACTGTAGTAGAAAGGTTCGCACAACACGAAGGTTGTGTTTTAACAAAACGTTCAAAACAGCAAGTTGAACTCCAAAACTTGAAACAAATGTTACATAAACTATTTCTTTTTTTGTACTGGGAAACTTTTTCTAGCAATTTCAATCAGTGCGACTTTTTTTTCTTTGCACGTGCCTTTTTCTTACTGATACGTGCGGCTTTTCTTTTGCACTTGCTTTTTTTTCTCAACTTTGGGTAGGTAATGAAAATGAACTGAGAACAAAGTGGCACAAACTCAAAACTCTAGCGGTGAAAAACTTAGGACCAGCAACTCGACACAAAAAGGCAACTGTGAATTCAACAAGACGATAGCTAAGTAGCAAAGCAAAAGGCTCAAAGTGGTTTTAGGATTTTTTTTATAGCGAATTTTTGTAGGCAAAAGTGGACAGTATATAAATGAAGAACAAGGAGAAGGAAATCTCTCACCGAGCAACCTGAAATCTGATACCACTTGATAAACCCAACGGATACGGGGGATGCCCTATCTTTCGATGAGAGATGTTGGTGGTGAATGAATTTGGTGGAGGCCGACGTTGGCTGCCCGACTACCACAACCAGAATGGTGTGGCGCCTTGAGCGACAGTTACACCGTCTCTTGGTAACTACGATTTGGGTGGAGGTCGACGTTGTGCTATCCACTACAACAACTATAAGGGTGTTGCGCCTTAGTGATAGTTATACCGGCTTCTGTTGTTGCTGTTCTTACCGTGTCAAGAACAGCCTTGAACCTGTAAGCAATCGAAGAATAAGCAAGAACAAGATAACAAGCAAACACTCACGGGTGTGATAAGTTGGGGTTCTGATTCAAGTAATCGGAGGGTCTTGTCGACACTTGCGTTACAAGGAAGTAGCAATGACTAAACTTACAGAAAACAAACCCAAGTTCTTACTATGGCTGCTAGTTGTTTATATAGAGGAGGAAGACTAGACCTCAGGATGAAGTCACGAGTCTTGCTCGACCTTTAGTGAGCAGATCAGGTGTCATCTGTCTTTGATTCTTGATCCAATGGAAAGTAGACGAAGAGACCTTTCCAGCAAGTACTTATTTGCATTAAACAACCTTGGGAGTTGAAAGTTATGCCCCTTTTAAGTTGGTACTTGCTGCAATTACGAGGACCCCTCGGGTGGAGCAACCTTCATTGCATTATTCCCTCCATTCCTCCTAGCTAGATCAATTCTCAAACACCTAATAATAACAAGATCATCACAAGACTTTAATAGTTCCTCATTTGAAAGATAATTATTTTGAACAACCAGGAATGAGTTCACCTGATAATTAAGTTGACGTGCACGAGTGCGTGTCATTGAACCTTGATTAGTTGCAAGAGGTGAATGGGCTGCTGTTATAGTTGTATCAACGGTAGCGATGTCCTCATCATCACATGTCCTGTAGAATCAGACCCAACGTCTCTGTAGAGGTGGACTCCGGCACCATCACGTGTCCTGCGGATCCGGACTCGACCTCCCCGTAGAGGCGGGCTCCATGATCACCACATGTCTTGCGGCTCTGGACTCGACCTCCCTGCAGAGGCGGACTCTAGCGCTGCCACGTGTCCTGCGGCCCACTGAGGGTAGTAGGCTGCAAGAGTAAATGAAGTTATGCCCTATCCAATCACACATTTAAGACTCACGCCTTCTTTAGGCGCACGCCCCTGTCAGGTGCTGCAATGCCCAGTCAGAGCGCAGAGATGGTGCAACAGTGGCGCACCACGCGGCTGATGAAGTAGGCTACCGCGACGCAACAAATGTGACACTCTCCACCATCATCAACATCTATACTTAGTCACTAGCGGTTCGGTGCAACAAGACGGTGGATTTTAAAGCCATCGACACAAGCTACTACATGTAGTCATAAGTACTCTAGATCCTGTATATGGTACAAATCATCTCGAAGCTACTTGTCGAGCTCCGATCTTTGTATAACTTTCTTTGTATAACTGCACAACCTTAGACTAAGACTATAAAAAGATCAGACAGCCACCGACATAGACAAGGCAGATCTCTGGAAGAGCTAACTTCAATCTCTCGAAAAGCTCAACTCAAACTCACATAAGCAAAAACAGTATAACACCGTGTTATGGATGTAGAATATTACGCACCGATGACCCGAACCATATAAAAATCTTGGTGTTCACCATCTCCATCTCACTCGACTGCTTCAGAAACTTAACCCTATTAAAGAACCTTCATGGACTGCTCCCATAGCAGGTCTGAAAAAAGTAGCATATTCACACTTCTACACCTCCTCTACCAAATTAGTTGCTTAAAGTTTATCTCATAACTAAAATTTAATAACAAAACTTGAGTGTCAAAATCCCTTGTAGTAAAGGACGGAAGGAGCGACTCTCTATCTAAAATGTATTCTTCTAGTTATTTTTTGTCTATAATATTCAAGGTTAGCTAAATGTCCACATAATTGATATTTTCGATATATGAGAGTAGTAATGATCTGGATAGAAAGGCAGAAAAAACCAGTACCACTATTATCGGAAACACTTCACGCACCCAAACCTATAGGAGCCAATTCGGACTCCAATTGCCAGCATATACCTGGAACTATGGACACCGTAATTCGGACGCCTTCAAGCACCTAGCAGGACAGAGGATCAGATACTTGAGAAACGGGCATTTATTTGATCGTTACAGCGGAGCATTCTAAGGATACAACTTGATGGGAACACAGATTACATACAAGCCGACAGGTCCGAGATATAACCAACAAGTTCCAAGGAAGATGGGAGGAGTGATCAGGACACCCAGAATAATTTACGCCGGGGATTCTTTGAATGGGAGCAATCCCCGGCCGGTAACTAAAGACCAACAGAAACACAGGTTATATTTACATACAGGGATGAGCAACAGGCTTGAGCCTGGTTTAATTCTGCTTCATACATCATCTGCATCGCTTCCGCTCAGATGAGCATCATGCGTAGCCCAGTAACTGCTTCCATTAGAGCCTGACACCTTATACCTGAAAAGTCATAAACAATTATTCCAGTGAATTGCACACTAACAGTAGAGCTGAAAATGAGTTATTTGTGCCACTGAAACTTATTTTCAAAACGAATAATATATGGAAACATGAATGCACCAGGAGAGTGAAGTGTAGTAATTATCACCTCTCCAAAATAAATTTTCCTTCCTTGTACCTCTGGCTTTTCTCATGTGCCGCCACCTAAAGAAGAAACATTATAGCACTTAGATGCTAGGCAATACACAAAAGAATTCAAGCAATCATTAAACCTTACATATTTCCATCCAACAATCGCTCCGCAGCCAACACAAAAGATGTCAGAAACAGTATGCAACCCTGTCATCATCATGCGATCTTCTTTTACTCCATTGGTCACATTGACACTGGACATAACAGACATGGTTAATGGTACATCAGCTTGCTGGAGAAAACTGCAAGTAATATAACATTCCAAGCAAGCTGCACCAGAAAATATAATAGAAGGTGAACCAGGTAAAACTGGAGCTGGTGAGCTGTTTTGATTTCAAATTCAAATACCAAATTGATTTCCCTTGCTGGTAGAACAACACCGAACTATCAAGACTCCCTTAGGTCAAAGAACAGGTACAGTACATTCGTTTCTGCTCATCTGTTGCACTTGAAGTTTGAACAGATGACCTCATGATTCTGATGATCCTACGAGTATTCATAATCCATCATGTGCTTTCCTGAGATAAGGCTTAACTTGGTTAACTAACTTGCTCCCTAGTCTGCTTTGGTGGTGGGGCCCTATCGGATAAAAGTTACTGATAGAATAAGTCTTGTAGTCTTTTGGTCTTTGATCCCCTAGTCTCTTGTACCCTTATCCTTAGTTTGTTGTACCTTAGTTCTTAGTCCTTGGTCTTTGTTGTACTCATCTTAGACTAAAGGACAACATCTTGGACTGCTTTTAGAGCAGCTAGGACAGCAGCATCTTGACTGCTTTTAGGATAGCTGTTAGCATCTTTAGGACATCACCTTGCATGACATCTTGGACTGTTTTAGAGCAGCTAGGACAGCAGCACCTTGACTGGATAGCAGCCTATAAATAATGTATCCCCAACCTCTTGGAGGGAATTACATTGTGTGAGGAATAGACAAGAAAATTGCCCCAAATCTTAGTGTCATCCTCTCCTCAATGAGAGTAAAAATTCAGCTACTACCACTTGGTATCAGAGCCGTTCTATCATGCAGCCTAAACATCTCCTGCTCATCTTCTTCCCGCACCTCTGTCCGCAACCGGTAGCAGGAACACCAGTTGCCCCAGCTCATCCCTCTCCTGCACTGACGAGCAACAACTTGTCTTCCCCATACACTAGCCCCCCACTAGTGTGCGATGTCCGATGAACAGTCTCAGCGCTTGGTCGCCTCGAGCGCGCGGCAGACAGAGGTAGCCGCGGCAGAGAAGCGCGAGCGTGCGACGACAGAGACTGCGGCGACGGCGGCACTGGCGGCAAGGTTGGCGGCAACAGAACTAGCAGCAGCAAGGGCGGAAGTGGAAGCAGTGGCGGCGACGGCTGTAGCGCGTGTGGCGGCAACGGAGTTGAAGGCTCTGCACGTCAGTAGCTCCAGCGGCTCTGTCGACGGCAGCGTCGACGATGAGCTCATATTGGCGAGGGAAGCGGCGCGAGCACAGGAGGTGCATCGAGTTAGAGGTGGCCAAATGGGCCAGGCTAAACGGGCCAATCTGAAGCACGACTGAAATGGCCTGGCACGAGCACGGCTCAGCCCGAAAAATTCGGGCCGGGCCGGCTCGAAGCATGACACGGGCCGTGCCCGGGTCTTGATGTCCGGCCCGTCGGGTTTGCAGGCACGACCCGTTTAGGCCCGAATGGTGATTTTTATGCTGTTTTATTATATTTTTTAACTAAAACGAGTCACGGGCCGGCCCAACACGCTTAAAATGGATTCGGGCCGTGCCCGAGCCTGGACCCCTGGCCTGCGGACCGGCCCGGCACGGCACGATTTTTTCCCGGGTCGTGCCGGGCCGAGGCTTTTAAGACACGAGCCCGGCCAGGCTCAGGCCCGGCCGGCCCGTTGGCCACCTATACATCGAGCAGCCGCACGTCCCCATGGGTACGACAGCCGCAGCACGGACCTGCGCGGACGCGCTGATGGCACTCCCGATGGCGGCGACGGAGTCGATGGAGAACACGACCGTTACAGGCAGCACGGCTCTCCCTCCCCGGATAGGTAACATGGACACCATGGGGTCCGGGCCATTGTCAGGGACGTCGGTCCCGGCAGTAGGTGGCCTACCCTCACCAAGACCAACTACGTCGAGTGAGCCGCAGTGATGAGGGTGCGGCTCCAGGTGCGACACATGTGGGAAGCAGTTCGGTACAGCGACGTCGACTACTACGAGAATCGACGAGCGCTAGATGCCCTCATTGCTGCAGTCCCGCCCGAGATGAAGTTCTCACTTTCCAAGAAGCGGACTGCTAAGAAGGCTTGGGACGCCATAGCTACGGCACGCATCGGCAGTGACCGCGCCCGCAAGACCACACAGCAGGCGCTTCGCAAGGAGTGGGAGAACCTGACCTTTAAGCCAGGTGAGGACGTTGATGACTTTGCTCTCCGTCTCAGCACTTTGTTGCAGAAGTTGATGCAGTTCGACAACGACACCTACGACGAGGAGAGAGCTGTCGAGAAGCTCTTTCGTTGCATCTCTGAGAAGTACATGCAGATCGCTCGCTTGATCGAGTCTCTGCTGGGCCTCTCCACGATGTCGATCGAAGAGGTGATATTTCGCCTCAAGGTCGTCGACAGCAACGAACTACAACCTCTCTCTCAGGGCCTATCACCATTGCGGGAAGCTTCATCTCACTCGCGAGCAGTGGGAGGCTGGCCAGGGTGACCGGAAGAAGGGGGAGCCCTCTTCCTTGATAGGCGGCCGCAAGCGCAGCAAGTCGCGCAAGGGGCGCGGAGGTGCCCAGGTCGGGGCGCAAGGACGTGCATGCGGAGGCGTCCAGGGCGGTGCCGCCGGCAACCACAAGGCGGCACGAGACGACACCTGTCACAACTGTGGCAAGCTTGGTCATTGGGTCAGGGAGTGTCGACAGCCACGACGTGGTCAGGCCCACGTTGCACAAGTAGAGGAGGAGGCCCACGTCGCACAGGTGGTGGAGGAGCCAGCTTTGCTCATGGCACACGAAACCATCAAGCCACCTCTAGTGGCATCGACCGCAGCGGCACTCTTTCATCTTGATGAGCCGAGAGCACACGCTTTCCTCGGCGACGGCTCCAGCAACAACAAGACTGACGACTGGTGCCTCGACACCGGCGCCACCCATCACATGACCGGTCGACGAGAGTTCTTCGCCGAGCTTGATGCCAATGTCTGAGGCTCCGTCAAGTTTGGTGATGCCTCCGGCGTGGAGATCAAGGGTGTTGGCTCCGTCATCTTCAGCGCCGAGTCCGGTGAGCACAAACTGCTCGTCAGAGTCTACTACTGATGGAATAAGTCTTGTAGTCCTTTGGTCTTTAGTCCCCTAGTCCCTTATACCCTTGTCCTTAGTTTGTTGTACCTTAGTCCTTGGTCTTTGGTCCTTGTTGTACTCCTCTTAGACTAGAGGACAACATCTTAGACTAGAGGACAGCATCTAGGATAGCTGTTAGCATCTTTAGGACAGCAGCATCTTGACTGCTTAGGACAGCTGTTAGCATTTCTAGGACAACAGCTTGCATGGCATCTTGGACTGCTTTTAGAGCAGCTAGGACAGCAGCACCTTGGCTGCTATAAATATGTATCCCCAATCCCTTGGAGGGTATGGCATTGTGTGAGGAATAAACAAGAAAAATGCCCCAACTCTCTACTGTCATCCTCTCTTCAATGAGAGTAAAAATTCAGCTACTAACACTTAGTATCAGAGCGGTTCTATCCTGTAGCCTAAACATCTCTTGCTCATCTCCTTCCCGCACCTCTCCCTATCCGCAACCGGTCGCAGGAACACCGATTGCCCCATCTCATCTCTCTTCCCCACACACCAGCTCCCCACTAGTACACGATGTCCGACGGACAGTCTCAGCGTTCGGTCGCCTCGAGCACGCGGCAGACGGAGGTCGCCGCAGCAGAGGAGCGCGAGCGAGTGGTGGCAGAGACTGCGGCGATGGCGGCACTGGCGGCAAGGTTGGCGGCAGCGGAACTGGCAGCAGCGAGGGCGGAAGTGGAAGCAGCGGTGGCGGCGGCTGCAGCGCGTGCAGCGGCAGCAGAGCTGGAGGCTCTGTGCATCGGTAGCTCCAGCGACTCTGTTGACGGCGGCGTCGACGATGAGCTCAGGCTGATGAGGGGAGCGGCGCGAGCACAGGAGGTGCATCGAGCAGCCGCGCATCCCCATGGGTGCGACAGCCGCAGCCCAGACCGGCGCGGATGCGCCGGTGGTGCTCCCGACAGCGACGGCGAAGTCGATGGAGAACACGGCCGTTACAGGCAGCGCGGTTCTCCCTCCCCGGATAGGTACCATGGACACCACGGGGTTCAGGCCATTGTTAGGGACGTCCGTCCCGGCGGTGGGTGGCCTACCCTCACCAAGACCAACTACGTCGAGTGGGCCGCGATGATGAGGGTGCAGCTCCAGGTGCGACACATGTGGGAAGCAGTTCAGTATGGCGACGTCGACTACTACGAGGATCGACAAGCGCTGGATGCCCTCATTGCTGCAGTCCCGCCCAAGATGCAGTTCTCGCTTTCCAAGAAGCGGACTGCTAAGGAGGCTTGGGATGCCATCGCCGCGGCACGCATCGGCAGCGACCACGCCCGCAAGACCACACTACAGGCGCTTCGCAAGGAGTGGGAGAACCTGGCCTTTAAGCCAAGTGAGGACGTTGATGACTTTGCTCTCCGTCTCAACACTTTGTTGCAGAAGTTGGTGCAGTTCGGCGACGACACCTACGACGAGGAGAGAGTTGTGGAGAAGCTCTTCTGTTGCATCCCCGAGAAGTACAAGCACATCGCTCGCTCGATCGAATCTCTGCTAGACCTCTCCACGATGTCGATCAAAGAGGTGATAGGTCGCCTCAAGGTCGTCGACAGCGACGAACCACAACACCTCTCTCGAGGCCTATCACCATTAGCGGGAAGCTTCATCTCACTCGCGAGCAGCGGAAGGCTGGCCAGGGTGACCGAAAGAAGGGAGAGTTCTCTTCCTCGACAGGCGGCCGCAAGCGCGGCAAGCCGCGCAAGGGGCGTAGAGGTGCCCAGGCCGGGGCGCAAGGACGTGCCCGCGGAGGCGCCCAGGGCGGTGCCGCCGGCAACCACAAGCCGGCACGAGACAACACCTGCCACAACTGTGGCAAGCTTGGTCATTGGGCCAGGGAGTGTCGACAGCCACGACATGGCCAGGCCCACGTCGCACAAGTGGAGGAGGAGGCCCACGTTGCACAAGTGGAGGAGGAGCCAACCTTGCTCATGGCACATGGAAGCATTAAGCCACCTCTAGTGGCATCGACCGCAGCGGCTCTCTTCCATCTTGATGAGCCGAGAGCACACGCCTTTCTCGGCGAAAGCTCCAACAACGACAAGACTGACGGGTGGTGCCTCGACACCGGCGCCACCCATCACATGACCGGTCGACGGGAGTTCTTCGCCGAGCTCGATCCCAATGTCCGAGGCTCCGTCAAGTTTGGTGACGCCTACGGCGTGGAGATCAAGGGTGTTGGCTCCGTCATCCTCGGCGCCAAGTCCGGTGAGCACAAGCTGCTCGTCGGAGTCTACTACATCCCCGCTTTGAGAAACTTCATCATCAGCTTGGGACAGCTGGATGAGAGTGGTTCGCGCGTGGAGATCAAGGACGGAGTCATGAGGATTTAGGATCGCCATTGTCGCCTTCTTGCCAAGGTAACTAGAGGCACCAATCGACTCTATGTCCTTCACGTGCAGGTAGCACAGCGTGTCTGTCTTGCCACTCGTCGGGAGTACGAGGCATGGCAGTGGCACGAGCGCTTTGGGCACCTTCACTTCAAGGCCCTGAAGCAGCTCGATGCCAAGGAGATGGTGCGAGGCATGCCATGCCTTGACCACGTGGAGCAACTCTGCGACGTCTGCATGGTGACGAAGCAGAGGCGGCTTCCTTTTCCCCAGCAGTCGAGCTTTCGAGCCAAGGAGCGGCTCGAACTTGTTCATGGGGACTTGTGTGGCCCGGTGACACCGGCTACACCAGGAGGACGACGCTACTTCCTACTGCTCGTCGACGACCTATCTCGCTACATGTGGGTGGTGGTCCTTGGCAGCAAGGGAGAGGCTGCGAACGCCATCAGGCGCGCGTAGGCCACTGCGGAGGCGGAGTGCAGTCGCAAGTTGCGCGTGTTGCGCACCGACAACGGCGGTGAATTCACGGCGGCTGAATTCGCATCGTATTGCGCGAATGAGGGTGTTTAGCGCCACAACTCCGCGCCCTACAACCCGCAGCAGAACGGCGTCGTCGAGTGGCGCAACCAAACGGTTGTGGGGATGACTCGGGCCCTCCTCAAGCAGAGGGGAATGCCGGCTGTCTTCTGGGAAGAGGTGGTGGTGACCGCCGTCTACATCCTCAACCGTTCGCCCACCAAGGCCCTCCACGGCAGGACGCCGTACGAGGCTTGGTATGGGCGCAAGCAGGCGGTCTCCCACCTACGGGTCTTCAGCTGCCTCACGTTTGCCAAGAAGCTTAGCCAGATCGCCAAGCTCGACGACAGGAGGACCCCCGGGGTGTTCATCGGCTACGCGAAAGGCTCGAAGGCCTACCACATTCTCGACCCAGAGACACAGCGTGTGCGCACGACGCGCGACGTTGTGTTCAACGAAGGGTGAGGATGGGCATGGGACAAGGCAGTGGACGACGGTTCGACCTCGACGAACGATGACTTCATCGTCGACTACGTCTACTTCAAGGGAGCTGGGGGGTGGGCAGCTCTTCACCGAGCGTGTCTACTCCAACCCCCGAGCGTCCACCTCCACCTCAACCGGCGACCCCACGCACTCCAGCACCGACGGCCATCCCTCCGGGCACGTCCACTCCGTCGCCAGCTCGTGTCGAGCACGACATAGTGGAGTTTGTCACTCCGCTCTCCCACGACGAGGAGCGCCTCGACGGGTGCTACGACGGCGACCAGTTGTGGTATCGCAAGATGGAGAACATTCTCGACGACCAGCCGGTGCCGGGACTGGCCCCTCACGATCTGGATGATCAAGATCCGGAGGCGCAGTTGCACCTTGCGTGCGACGATGGCGAGCCTCGGTCTTTCGCGGAGGCCGAGAAACATGTGGCATGGCGTGTCGCGATGCAGTCGGAGATGGACGCGGTTGAGACAAACCGCACTTGGGAGCTTGCTGACCTCCCTCGCGGTCATCGTGCGATCACCTTTAAGTGGGTGTTCAAGCTGAAGAGGGATGAAGCCGGTGACATCGTCAAGCACAAGGCTCGCTTGGTGGCACGCGGCTTCGTGCAGCAAGAGGGGATCGACTTCGACGATGCCTTTGCCCCCGTGGCACGGATGGAATCCGTGCAACTCCTTCTTGCGCTGGCTGCCCAAGAAGGCTGGCGCGTCCAACACATGGACGTCAAGTCGGCGTTCCTCAACGGCGACTTGAAGGAGGAGGTCTACGTACACCAGCCGCCGGGGTTTGCGCTCCCTGGCAAGGAGGGCAAGGTGTTGCGCCTGCGCAAGGCCCTCTATGGCTTGCAGCAGGCACCAAGGGCGTGGAATGCCAAGTTGGATTCCACGCTCAAGTGGACGGGCTTCGGACAATGCCCGCACGAGGCGACCATCTACCGACAGTGTCGGTGGTTTTGATCCGGCAGATCTCCCGACACTATTAAAAGTGTTTGCGGAGTTTGAAGTTCGGTGTGGGCGCGCGGAGATTCAAGAAGGTGAAATGTAAAATGACACAGGAGACACAAAGATTTACGTGGTTGGGGCCACCTGAGCGTAATACCCTACTCCACGGGATGTGTTGGTGTTGTATTGGATGTATGAACTCAACTCAGGTGACGTGAGTTGAGTGCGCATGTGAGCCGATTAGAGCAGGTCAGGTCAGTCTCTTAGATCCCAGAGAGCTCAGGTCAGAGAGCTTAGATCCCAGAGAGACCTCCTCTATGTATCGTCGGCCTGTCCTTTTATAGTACAAGGACAGGTCGTTACAAGTTGGCCTGGCCCGACATGTGGCCCCGGCGGCTATTAATATTGATACACATTTGATGCGCTTAATTACCCTTAATGACCGAGTTACGGTCTTTGACAACGCCGTTACTGGTAATAATGGTCGTTCGATCGTGTGTCATTAACATAGTATTAATGACACTTAATCGGGTCTTAAAATCCTTGATTCCCCTTTAAAGATCCAGAGCCGTTGTGGAGTCTACCGGAGGATTGAGGCTGAAGATCCGACGGTTGGACACGTGGCAGCTCCGGAGCATACTGTGAGGAACAGATAGGTCTGATGCCACCAGACACGTGTCAGTTCCGGCGCTTCTCTCGGTCTGGGGTTAGATCCGGGGGTGCCGTTATGGTACACAGTGCGGAGCTTCCCCCTTATGGGCGGTAGCTCCGGTTTGATGGTACACGTGGCGACCTTGGGACTAACCATGTTGGGGAAGCGGGTCCGGTTATGTCTGACATGTGGGCCTCCGAAGGTCTTCAAATCAAGTATATGACATTTCCTTGAGATCTTTGCAATCTCAAGGGGTATATGGTACCCAGGGTACTGACAGGCAGGGTCATGGAGGAAACACCCTACTGGTGGGTGTCTACGTCGACGACTTGGTGATCACCGGCACCAAGGATGCAGAGGTGGCAGCGTTCAAGGAAGAGATGAAAGCCAAATTCCAAATGAGTGACATGGGATCCCTCTCCTTCTACCTACGGATTGAGGTGCACCAGGCCGACTCTGAGATCACGCTTCGACAAACCGCCTACGCCAAGCGCATTGTTGAGCTAGCTGGGCTCACAAACTGCAACCCAGCCCTCACTCCGATGGAGGAGATGCTGAAATTGAGCCGCGACAGCACGGCAGAGGTGGACGCTACACAGTACCGGCGTCTTGTGGGGAGCCTTAGCTACCTCGCCCACACACGACTGGACTTGGCATTCTCCGTCGACTACGTTAGCCAGTTCCTGCAGCGACCGATGACGGAGCACCAGCAGGCTGTGAAGAGGATCATCCGCTATGTTGCGGGGACTCTCGATCACGGCCTCCACTACCCGAGCTGTCCTGGCTCCACCTTGTCGGGTACAGCGACAGCGACCATGCCAGCGACATCGACACCAGCAAAAGCACGAGCGGGATCATCTTCTTCTTCGGCAAGTGCCTCGTTAGCTGGCAGTCGGTCAAGCAGCAGGTGGTGGCCATGTCCAGTTGCGAGGCCGAGTACATAGCGGCCTCCACCGCTTCGACTCAGGCGCTCTGGCTCGTTCGACTGCTTGGTGATCTCCTCGGTAGAGACACTGGAGCGGTGGAACTCAAGGTGGACAACGTGTCTGCTCTGGCCCTGGCAAAGAACCTCGTTTTCCATGAACGGAGCAAGCACATCCGGGTGAGGTACCACTTCATCTGAGGCTGCTTGGAGGAAGGCAACATCAAGGCGATCTACATCAATACCAAGGACCAGCTTGCGAACCTGCTCACCAAACCCCTTGGGAAGCTCAAGTTCATTGAACTTTGCTCCAGGATCGTGATGATCCAACCCTCCAAGAAGACGACGTACAAGACTTAGGGGGAGAATGATAGAATAAGTATTGTAGTCCTTTGGTCTTTGGTCCCCTAGTCCCTTGTACCCTTGCCTTAGTTTGTTGTACCTTAGTCCTTGGCCTTTGGTCCTTGTTGTACTCCTCTTAGACTAGAGGACAACATCTTAGACTAGAGGACAACTGTTAGCATCTTTAGGACAGCAACATCTTGACTGCTTTTAGGACAGCTGTTAGCATCTCTAGGACAGCAGCTTGCATGACATCTTGGACTGCTTTTAGAGCAGCTAGGGCAGCAACACCTTGGCTGCTATAAATATGTATCCCCAACCCCTTGGAGGGTATTGGCATTGTGTGAGGAATAGACAAGAAAATTGTCCCAACTCTCTAATGTCATCATCTCTTCAATGGGAGTAAAAATTCAGCTACTAACAACTACATCCCCGCGTTGAGAAACTCCATCATCAGCTTGGGACAGCTGGATGAGAGTGGTTCGCGCGTGGAGATCAAGGACGGAGTCATGAGGATTTAGGATCGCCATTGTCACCTTCTTGCCAAGGTAACTAGAGGCACCAATCGACTCTATGTCCACGTGCAGGTAGCACAACCTATCTGTCTTGCCACTCGAGGCATGGCAGTGGCACGAGCGCTTTGGGCACCTTCACTTCGAGGCCCTGAAGCAGCTACGTGTCGAGATGGTGCGAGGCATGCCATGCCTTGACCACATGGAGCAGCTCTGCGACGTCTGCGTGGTGACGAAGCAAAGGCGGCTTCCTTTTCCCCAGCAGTCGAGCTTTCGAGCCAAGGAGTGGCTCGAGCTCATTCACGGGGACTTGTGTGGCCCGGTGACACTGACTACAATAGGAGGACGACGCTACTTCCTGTTGCTTGTCGACGACCTCTCCCGCTACATGTGGGTGGTGGTCCTTGGCAGCAAGGGAGAGGCTGCGAACGCCATCAGGCGCTCGCGAGCAACTGCGCAGGCGGAGTGCGGCCACAAGTTGCGCGTGCTGCACACCGACAACGGCGGCTGAATTCGTGTCGTATTGCGCGGATGAGTGTTCAGCGCCACTACTATGCGCCCTACAGCCCGCAGCAGAACGGCGTCGTCGAGCGGCGCAACCAGACGGTTGTGGGGATGACTCGGGTCCTCCTCAAGCAGAGGGGAATGTCGGTTGTCTTCTGAGGAGAGACGGTGGTGACCGCCGTCTACATCCTCAACCGTTCGCCCACCAAGGCCCTCCACAGCAGGACGACGTACGAGGCTTGGTATGGGCGCAAGCTGACAGTCTCTCACCTACGGGTCTTCGGCTGCCTCATGTTCGCCAAGGAGCTTGGCCAAATCGGCAAGCTCGACGACAGGAGCACCCCCGGGGTGTTCATCGGCTACGCGGAGGGCTCGAAGGCCTACCGCATTCTCGACCCAGAGACACAGCGTGTGCGCACGACGTGCGACGTTGTGTTCAACGAAGGGCAAGGATGGGCATGGGTCAAGGCGGTGGACGACGGTTCGACCTCGACGAACGACGACTTCAACGTCGACTACGTCCACTTCAAGGGAGTTGGGGGAGTAGGCAGCTCTTCTTCACCGAGCGTGTCTACCCCAGCCCTCGAGCGCCCACCTCCACCTCAGTCAGCGACCCCACGCACTCCAGCACCAACGGCCACTCCTCCGACCACGTCCACTCCGTCGCCAGCTCGTGTCGAGCACGACCCAGTAGACTTTGTCACTCCGCTCTCCCACGACAAGGATCGCCTCGACGGGTGCTACGACGCGATCAGTTGTGGTATCGCAAGATGGAGAACATTCTCGGTGACCGGTCGATGCCGGGACTGGCCCCTCACGATCTGGATGATCAAGATCTGAAGGCGCAGTTGCACCTTGCGTGCGACGACGGCGAGCCTCGCTCTTTCGCGGAGGCCGAGAAACACGCGGCATGGCGTGCCACGATACAGTCAGAGATGGACGCGATTGAGACGAACCCCACTTGGGAGCTTGCTGACCTCCCTCGCGGTCACCGTGCAATCACCCTTAAGTGGGTGTTCAAGCTGAAGAGGGATGAAGCCGGTGCCATCGTCAAGCACAAGGCTCGCTTGGTGGCACGCGGCTTCGTGCATCAGTAGGGGATCGTCTTCGACGATGCCTTTGCCCCCATGGCACGGATGAAATCCGTGCGACTCCTTGCGTTGGTTGTCCAAGAAGGTTGGCGTGTCCAGCACATGGATGACAAGTCGGCGTTTCTCAACGGCGACTTAAAGGAGGAGGTCTACGTACACCAGCCGTCGGGGTTTGCGCTCCCTGGCAAGGAGGGCAAGGTATTGCGCCTGCGCAAGGCCCTCTATGGCTTGCGACAGGCACCACGGGCGTGGAATGCCAAGTTGGATTCCACGCTCAAGAGGATGAGCTTCGGGCAATGCCTGCATGAGGCGGCCATCTACTGGCGGGGTCATGGAGCAAACACCCTACTGGTGGGTGTCTACGTCGACGACTTAGTGATCACCGGCACCAAGGATGCGGAGGTGGCAGCGTTCAAGGAAGAGATGAAAATCACCTTCTAGATGAGTGACCTGGGATCCCTCTCCTTCTATCTAGGGATTGAGGTGCACCAGGCTGACTCCGGGATCACGCTTCGACATACCGCCTACGCCAAGCGCATTGTTGAGCTAGCTGGGCTCACAAGCTGCAACTCAGCCCTCACTCCGATGGAGGAGAGGCTGAAGCTGAGCCGCGATAGCACGGCGGAGGTGGATGCTACACATTACCGACGTCTTGTGGGGAGCCTTCGCTACCTCGCCCACACATGGCCGGACTTAGCATTCTCCGTTGGCTACGTTAGTCGGTTCC
Organism: Tuctoria greenei; assembly: GCA_036927565.1. NCBI lineage: Eukaryota > Viridiplantae > Streptophyta > Magnoliopsida > Poales > Poaceae > Tuctoria > Tuctoria greenei. The sequence continues at coordinate 18,803,113 of JAYESD010000003.1, forward strand.
TGCAGCGACCGACGACGGAGCACCAACAGGTTGTGAAGAGTATCATACGCTATGTTGCAGGGACTCTCGATCACGACCTCCACTACCCGAGGTGCCCTGGAGAGGCACACCTTGTCAGGTACAGCGACAGCGACCACACCAGCGACATTGACACCAGCAAGAGCACGAGCGAGATTCTCTTCTTCTTCGGCAAGTGTCTCGTTAGCTGGCAGTCGGTCAAGCAGCAGGTTGTGGCCATGTCAAGTTGCGAGGCCGAGTACATAGCGGCCTCCACCGCTTCGACTCAAGCGCTCTGGCTTAGTCGACTGCTTGGTGATCTCCTCGGCAGAGACACTGGAGTGGTGGAACTCAGGGTGGACAACGTGTCTGCTCTAGCCCTGGCAAATAACCCTGTTTTCTATGAACAGAGCAAGCACATCCGGGTGAGGTACCACTTCATCCGAGGCTGCTTGGAGGAAGGCAACATCAAGGCAATCTACATCAACACCAAGGACCAGCTTGCGGACCTCCTCACCAAGCCCCTTGGGAGGCTCAAGTCCATTGAACTTTGCTCCAGGATCGGGATGGTCCAACCCTCCCAGAAGACGACGTACAAGACTTAGGGGAAGAATGATGGAATAAGTCTTGTAGTCCTATGGTCTTTGGTCCCCTAGTCCCTTGTACCCTTGTCCTTAGTTTATTGTACCTTAGTCCTTGGTCTTTGGTCCTTGCTATACTCATCTTAGACTAGACGACATCATCTTGGACTGCTTTTAGAGCAGCTAGGACAACAGTTAGGACAGCAGCATCTTGACTGCTTTTAGGACAGCTGTTAGCATCTTTAGGACAGCACCTTGCATGACATCTTAGACTGTTTTAGAGCAGCTAGGACAACAGCACCTTGGCTGGATAGCAGCCTATAAATAATGTATCCCCAACCCCTTGGAGGGTATGGCATTGTGTGAGGAATAGACAAGAAAATTGTCCCAACTCTCTAGTGTCATCCTCTCTTCAATGAGAGTAAAAATTCAGCTACTAACAGTTACTTCCTCCAGTTGAACATAATTAACATTGCGGCAGGCAGATTAGTTCAATGTCAGTAATTCTCAATTGGAGGGAGTTCTCCATAGGAAAAGATAACCACAAGCTGCCATATATATGATAAAAGATCTTGATTAGCTGCTTGACAACCAAAATAAAATTTTATCTACAAGAAGTTTTATATTGGCAGAAGAGTCCAACAGTGTTAAAATCTTGCATTGTTCCTCATTCTAAAAAGTCTTACATTCATTTATACCCTTTCCGCATGTAGGCCCATTCTGACTTAGCGAACAAATTAAAATAGACGATACAATAACAAATTGCCTACCCATTATTGTCACTGAATTGGCTGCAGGTTTATTCCATTGGTTAGGGTGCAGCAAAATAGGAAGAACAATAAAGAGTTATTAATGGAACTATATTTAGAAGGAAATCAAGATGAGCTAAAACTTATGATCAGAGGTAGTATGTGCACTTATCCAAATTGATTTTGAACCAAGAACCTTAGGTACTCTATAGTTTATTTCATAAAGATTATCCAGAACATAGAAGACATGTGATGTGAACTAGTTAAATAGGAGAATTTTTGTTTTAAATTTTGCTTATCAGGGAAGCAGTGTCAAATATCTAGAAGTTCACCAACCTGCAAACATGGTGTTGTTCTATGGAAGTAACATTGACTGCTAGGACTTGACTATTAAGTTTCTCGCACAGTTCTGAATCAGACATCGATATTCCCCCTCATGCCTAGGCTGCCATGAGCTACAAAAATCAACCCCCCCACCACCCCCCCCCCCCCAAAAAAAAACTTGTACCAGCAAACTCAAGGCATCTGGATATGGCCTCATAATCAGACCCCATAAACAACTCCAGCAATAGAAGCTTAGTTTATTTATGACTTCATAATTAAGCCCCATAAACAAATCAGGTAATGGCAGCTTATTTTATTGAGAAAACGAGGGCAACATGGGCCTACCAAAAAAATATGAATTATTAGTGCATTGATATAGGAATTATAGATTGAATTAATGATCAATGTAAGGCATAGGGAGAAGAATAGTCCATGACAAACTCAAAAGTTCAAAACCCATGTCACCTACAACTAGATCGCTCAAAGATTTACCCCTTGGAAAAAGTAATTTCTGTGCTGGTGCAGGACCTTGAAATGAACAGAATAATAATGAAGACGTAAGAGGGAGGAAAAGGCTTAACACTACATCTTGTCTATGACATTCTAATCAATTTCTTTCCTTAGGGAGAATAAGTACTTTACTTTGATATTTGGGTTTTGGTACTACAGCATATTTTGGCATCCCATCCAACCACCTATTGACAATCTAGGACAGTTTAGACCTCCAAAAATCCTCGTTTTATGCTTTAAGCAGCAGAGTAGGCTTTATCCCCAAAAGTAAAAAACACATTTCTAATTGTCAACTTCATCTCGATTCCAGAAAGGACTAGGTGACACTCACTGTCTGAAAACAAATACAGGCTGTGGCGTGTGAATTGGTTCCAATTCCGCCTTACACAACATTGGATTATCTCCACCGCGAGTAAGGCCACATTCCACCGGTAATCGACAGAAACAGTACTACATACGCTCCCAATTTCACACACCTCCTCGGCTCACACACCATAAACTTAGCTTCCAACGGAAGGAGGAACGGGAATGGAGAGGAAAACATCTGGAGGAGGCCACTTACACCTTATTGAAGAGGTACGCCTTCCCGTGCTTGGAGTGGAAGGACTGGAAGAAATCGGAACCGCGCTGAGTCTCATCCAACACATCGCTTAGCCTACTACGAATTTTTCGCCAGAGGGACGCACCTTGGATATGATGTCGCCAGCGAGGCCGAGGTGGGTCTTGCAGTGCTTGCAGCTGTAGACGTTGCCCTCCAAGTGCATCAGGAACAGCCGCCCCATCGCCGCCCTCCTCCCGTTCGATCCCCCCCGCCCCAGGAACAGCCCAATCCCTCTCCACCCCCAAATAAAGGTCCGCTCCAATCGCGATCGCGGCGCCTCGGAACCCCTCTTCCCTCACTCGATCGGGAGCTCCGAGAGCGGTGGTGGTGCCTGTGCCTGCTCGGCAGCAAGCGAGTGGGGAAATCGGGGAAGGCGGTGGCGTGGGCGGTGCGGGGTGCGGGAGGGATGCGGATGCGGGGAAGGGGAGGAGTGATAAGGGCGAGCGAGCCGCGAGCGCGTGGTCGCTGGCGTGCGTGTGACGCATGCTGCTCCGAGTCCGGCCGCGTGGCTTCTTTACGATGCTAGACGTGCCCATTTTAATAAAACTCGTTTCAGGCAAGGATTATCGCATCAATCAATTTATTATTTACCCGTGAACCTGCACTTACTACCTAAAAGAGGAAAGAACTGGCAAGCGACATGGTTGTTGAGCTTCGAAATTAGGAGTATTAAAGTCTAGTTACCCCCAAAGCATGATTCCAGATTAATTAACCTCCAAACCATAAAACCATGTATTTAGCCCCCTAAAATATGTAAAATCAGGTACTTTACTCCCTGGGGCGGTTTTCATTGGCGGTATTACCACATCACGCGCCCAGGTGGCACTTGCTGTATGGATCTGACTTGTGGGTCCCAGCTGTCATGGGCGAATCACCAAATAAAGAAGGCCGGGAAACATCGCGATAAGACACCGCAATTCAGTCTGCACTGTGGGACTTTTCCACTTCACTCGCGCTTTGGAGAGTCCATCGAGATGTGAGCGACATCGAACTCGACGGCGACCGGTGAGCGAGCTCGATGGCGACTGGTGAGCGAGCTCTACGGCTGGCCAGTGGGCGGGAAAGTGCTCTACGGCGGACCGCGGTGAACTGGTGGACTTCGTCTGCTCCGTCGCCTCGTCCCCTCACCAGATCCGAGGAGCGGCGAGCGACGAGCTGGACGGTGAGCCTCTAGGCGCGAATGAGAGGTGAAACAAGCGGCGACTTCGAGGGAGGCCATGGACCCGTGGCTCTCAGATCTATAGTGTGGAGGTCGACTTCAAGTGCGGCCGGACTCGGAGCTGCTGCGGATGGACGATGGAGCAGTACGGTGCCTACTGCACCTTCGGGTCCCGATGAAACAATCCTTCTCAAATTATTTTTCTTTGGCTATTTCATTGAGTAGAATGGATCTTGTACATCCATGTTGTCATCTTACTTCACATTCGTCCAAGCTACATATTTATTTTACTATTGTTGTAGGATGACACGACAGTTCATGTTTGGGGTCAGCAGGCTAAGCTTCCTGGTGGCAGCAATGAAGATGCCCTGTGATTCTCATAACCAGATGAGCAAACAACTCCAGTATGTTGCTCTTGCTGTAATGCTTGTTATTGTTAGGTCAATGTACATTGCTGTAATGGTTGTTGCTGTTACATAAATGTAGGTTGATCTAATGCTAGTTGATGTTATCTCTATCCTTATTCCAGTTTGATGTTAGCTAATGTTTTTTGCTTGTTGTTGTTGTTAGATCAAGAAATTGTATTCGAGTAATGTCAAGACCAGCCCTAGTAGCAGTATTCAGAGAAGACTCTTGCTCTAATGCTTGTTGTAATGCGTTTTTATGTTCAGCTTGTTGTAATGCTTTTATATGTCCACCTGACTCTAATGCTGCTGGAATTTTTGCATGAAACTGATGGCAAATAATATAGTATTTAATAATCAATGAATCTCCAGATTGCTCTCTGATCTGATGATGGGATTTATGCTAGAAACTGATGGCAAATAATATAGTACTTAACAATTAATCATCATCACATCTCGAAACTTAAAACAATATAGTAATTAAGAAAGAACATTGTTTGAATTGAAGTGCCTACTGCCTACTGCTAGTTAAGAAAACATATTGTCCACATACTTGTGCTTATACTGCATGATCAGCTTGCTTTCTGTTCCTACTACCATCCTTTTTTATGTATGCATTGTTTTTCTGTCCTTATGTGTTGTTGTAAGGACATTTCCTTATATTATGGGTGTTGCTACGACATAAGCTACACTTCGTCTTTATACCAGCCCTACTGAGCTTAGTGCCTTTAGGTTTTTCTTGTGGCTCCCTGGTTCTTCGAGTCTTCGGTCTGTTGTAAGGATGTTTTTTTCTTTAATTTGCATAGATGTGCCTTACACACATTCTATGTTCTTCAGCTTCGGCATAAGCTCAGCTATAGCTTTAATCAAGCCCTGTTAAAAGTGTATAATATTTCAGCACACTTGAAATAAGCAAAGGGGACACTTTCTTCAACAAACAAACATGTACCTTTTGCTGGTCTGAGATGAGTACCCATCCTTCACCACCAGCATTAATGCTTAGGTCCTTTTGTAGTAACCCAAGAAACCAGAACCATGAGTCGTAAGTTTCTTTCTCCACAGATGCCCATGCAATAGGATACTGTCGGTATCCTACGTACCGGGTACCTCACGATACCGCAACAAGTGCAAGAAGGTTCCACCCGTCAGAGTCGAAGGCCCTTCCTGGTCCCACATGTCACGTTGCACCGGACCCGCTCCCCTCACATGGCTGGCTCCCGGGTTAACACGTGTAAACTAAGCCCGAAACAAAACTCCCAACCAAGGGAAGCTCCGGCGACTACACGTGTACAACAGCCCCGGACCTAGCCCCCGTCAGAGAGGAGCTCCGGCACCGACACGTGTACAACCACCCCGAACCTACTCTCCCGCAAGAGCAAGCTCCGGATCTGCCACATGTGGAGCCCCCGGACCTTTGTCACCAACGGTAATACAAGCCGATCATGACCATTACAGACATTCAAGGATGGTTAAGGCGGCAGTTACAAGGTTTGATAATGTGTCATTAATACCATACTAATGACACAAGATCAGTATACCATTAATAGTGGTAACGCCACCATAAAGGCATGTTACCTCACTATTAACTGTAATTAATACTCTTTAGACAATGTATTAGGCCATTAAGCACGCCAGGGCCACATGTCGGGCCAGGCCAGCTTTATAACGGTCAGTCCTTAAAACTATAAAAGGGATGCATCGCACGAGTATAGACATAGATTCTGGTCCAGTCTATCGCGACCTGACCTTAGCGAACTCATTCGCTCAATACAATCACACAAACTCCGTGGAGTAGGGTGTTACGCTCAGGCGGCTCGAACCACGTAAATCTCTGAGGTCACCATCTTGATATTGATCTTGTGTCCCCTAACCACAAAAGAACCTCTACGGGCTGCTTTTTAGCAGGTCCGGGGGAAGTGTCGTATTTCACACTTCGACATTTGGCGCGCCAGGTAGGGGTGACAACGCGTTTGTTTCAAGATCACGAGATGGTGAATTCAGCTGCTGGATCATCCAATGGTAATCATGCTGAACAACCTGTTGGAGGCAACCCCTCCAACGTTCAGCAACCAGCAAGTGTCAATGCTCCGGCAGGCACTGCAACACTATCTGTCCCGGCAAACAATGCCAATCAACAAGATGGGGCATTTGCGTCGATCACTGCATCGGCAAACAACAACCCCGAGCACGCGCTTATTGTCGCGCGAGCACTTCTGCAACATCCACCACCTCCAGGCGCACCCCAGGGTGCTATAGAACAGTGGAGGGCTGATGTTGACCATATGGTTGTAGTTGCTGCTGCAGGCATCAGCAACCAAGGTTCTCCTCCTTTGGGGCGAGCACCTTCACAATGATGGACCATCTCTGGTCGGCTTGGTCCATAAGCCTCTCAACAAAGGAGGTGAGCCACCTCCCAATAGGTGACTTCACTGCCCCCCAGGGCACGACGCACCCATACCATCACCAGAATTCTGACCCATGACCTGCGGTCGGAACTGGATCGCCGTTACCGGCAACAGGACGACCGAGTCCACATCGAGCGTGCTCGCGAAAGGCGAGAGGATCGGGACAACCCTGCTCCTCAAGGAGTAGGAGGAGGTTGTTCTGCCCTGGCCATGCACTTACATATGGTCGGGTGGCCACAGAAGTTCCGGCCTCAATTGCCGGAAAAATTCGACGGGACAATCAACCCTGCCAAATTTCTACAAATCTACTCTACTGCCATACTGGCAGCAGGGGTGATGAGGCTGTAATGGCCAATTACTTCCCGTTGGCCTTAACCGGGACTACAAGGTCCTGGTTCATGAGTCTTCCACCCGACTCCATCAATAGTTGGGCAGAACTATGCCAGCAATTCAGTGCCAACTTCGGGAGCTCTTACACCCGACCCGACACTGAACAGGACCTATTTGCTATGAAGCAAGCGTCGGGGGAATTGCTATGGTCCTTCATCCAGCGATTCTCTCAAGTACGCAATACCATTCCTTCTATCTCGAGCTCTTCTGTTATCGTTGCATTCAAACAGGTTGTTTGAGATAAGAAGATGCTAGAGAAGCTGGCTATCAAAGAAGTTACCAGCGTCACAAAACTCTTCAGCCTAGCAGACAAATGCGCTAGAGCTGCGGGGGGCCGTGAAATGCACTCCAAGCCAGCTTCGGAGGCCAACCAGAAGTCCTCCAAAACTGAAGCTGCTACCTCCTATAGTGGCAAGAAGAAGAAGAATCCCAACGACAAAAAGAAGCCATCGGCCAGCGCTCCAGCTGCTGCTGCTGCAGCACCTGGAAGCCGGGGGCCACACCCCAAGAAGCGACCTCGTCCTTCATCAGAGGATGACAACAGTTCCAAAGCATGGTTTCTGATTCACAAGACGAATCGACATAGCTTGGAAGAGTGCTGAGAGGTCCAGAACCTTGTCGAGCACTACAACAAGCGCCGGGAAGAAGCTCCTTTCCATCAAAGGGAAGGAAAACAAAAAAGTTGATGAAGCTCCAATTGAAGAGGAGCTAGGTTTCCAAGACCCTAAAAAGGTCTTGAAAGCCATCTACAACACTATCGACGACGACTCCGACACCTCCGATAACGAACGTCCGAAAACCCTGAACACCATCTATGGTGGTTCTTGGGAAATCACCTCTCGTCGCATCCTCAAGACAATGTGGTGGGACATGGCCATGGTAGCTCCTGCTGCTAAGGCAGAACCACATCGAAAGTGGATGGATACACCCATCGTTTTTGATGCTTCGGACTGTCCCCAAAACGTGATCGGGGCTGGTCAACTCCCGTTGATGGTGTCACCCACCATTAACAATATCCAAATTCACCATGTAATGGTGGACGGAGGTTTTGGGCTTAACCTCATAAGCTTCAAAGCTTTCGTTAAGCTTCAGCTCCGGCCTTCGGACCTTCGTACATCCCGACCTTTCTCCGGAGTAGGTCCGAGAACCATCACTCCTCTTGGTTACACTCCCAGTGACCTTCGGGACCCGGGAGAACTACAGAACCGAGAAACTGATTTTTGATGTTGCGCAGATCAGTCTGCCTTTCAATGCCATTTTGGGCATGTCAGCCTTATACAAGTTTATGGATGTTGCCCATTATGGTTATTTGGTGTTGAAGATGCCAACACCTATGGGCGTTCTTCGGATCCGTGGAGATCGCACCGCAGGAGTCACTGCACTGGAAGAACTCTATGTGCTTACCACAGTGCAAGAGGAAGCATCCGGTAAAGAGCCAGCTGCGAATCCTCCAAGCATTCGCCACAAGGGCTTACCTCCGCACCTCGTGTGCAACCAAGCGGCGACGCTGACATTCCCGTCAAAGTCGTCCAAATTGGTTCCGATGCTGCTCAGACTACCCATATATCGGGTGATCTGAACAACAAATAGGAACTCGCGCTCATCACTTTCCTCCGGGCTAATGTTGACGTGTTTGCCTGGCAACTGTCACAAATGTCTGGGATCCCTAGGGTGGTGATTGAGCACAATCTGAAGATTTAGCCAGACGCCCGACCTGTACACCACAAACCCCGGAAGCAATCAATTGAGCGACAAAACTTCATCCGACAGGAAATCAAGAAGTTGTCTGAAGCTGGATTCATCCGGGAAGTCTTCCATCCAAAATGGCTGGCAAACCCAGTTGTTGTACCCAAGGCCGGTGGGAAGCTTCGAATGTGTATCGACTACACCACCTTAAATAAGGCATGTCCAAAAGATCTATTTCCACTACCTAGAATAGATCAGATAGTGGATTCCACCTCCGGGTGTGAACTACTGTGTTTCTTAGATGCATATTCTGGATATCATCAAATCCAAATGTCTAAGAAAGATGAAGAGGATACAACCTTTATAACAGTAGATGGATTGTATTATTATACTGACATGTCATTTGGTCTCAAAATTGCTGCTTCAACATTTGTGTGAGCCATGTACAAAACATTTGGAGAGCTAATTAGAGACTTGGTGGAGGTGTATGTTGATGACATTGTTGTGAAGATCAAAAACAAGGAGTCACTCCTTGACAACTTACAAGCCGTCTTCGACAAGTTGCGTACTACGCGCACCAAGCTGAACCCGGACAAGTGTGTCTTTGGGGTTAGCTTCGGAAAGCTTCTGGGTTTCTTGGTGACTCATCGATGAATTGAAGCAAATCCAGCGAAGATCAAGGCTATAGAAGAAATGCGGCCCCTAGCCCGCATTAAAGATGTCCAAAAGTTGATTGGATGTTTAGCTGCGCTCAGTCGGCTTATATCAAGGCTGGCAGAACGGGCGCTACCCTTCTTCAAACTCTTGAGGAAGTCTGGACCATTTCATTGGTCTGAGGAAGCAGAAAAGGCGTTTCAAGAGTTGAAGCAGCTCCTCACCACACTACCAATCCTGGTAGCTCTGGACCCTAGTGAGCCATTACTGCTTTACATTTCGGCAACTGCAGAGGTTGTTAGTATGGTCCTGGTCGCGGAAAGATCGGAGCCATCCCCAATTCAGGAGTCTAGGCCCCTCCGGGAGGGTCCGAAACTACCTTAAAGCGATTTTGGGGACCAACCCTCAGGCACAGATCCTCAAGGCAAGATGATGAAAGATCAACCTCCTTCAAACGAAGGAGTAATTGCTACTGAACAAGAAGGTCCGGACCCCTCCGGGAGGGTCCCGGTTGATGAGGAGGAAGCTTCGGGCCCCTCCGGGAGGGTCTGGACACTTCAACGCCTAGTGTACTTCATCAGTGAAGTACTCCACGACGCCAAGACAAGATACATTGAGGTGCATAAACTGCTTTACGCAGTTCTCATCGCCTCAAGAAAGCTTCGTCATTACTTCCAAGCCCACAAAATATCAGTGGTAACTTCTTTTCCACTACGTGCAATTTTGCAAAACCCTAATTCTATTGGGAATATTGAAAAGTGGGCAGCAGAGCTGGCATAATTCGATCTAGAATTCGTGTTAAGACAAGCAATTAAAACTCAAGCCTTGGCTGACTTTGTGGCAGAGTGGACTCCCTCTCCATCAAACCCTAGGGGCCACAGTGAGCAGAAACCAGAGCTCAAAGTTCCGGTATTCACTGAGCCTCACTGGACCCTCTACTTTGACGACTCCGTGCAGAAGCAGGGGGCCGGAGCTGGAGTCCTTCTCCTATCTCCGACCAGAGAGAAGGTCAAGTATATGGTACACCTTGATTTCAAGGCAACCAACAATATGGCGGAGTATGAAGCCCTCATCTATGGACTCAAGGTGGCACTATCTTATGGTGTCAAACAACTGTTGGTGAAGGGAGATTCACAGCTCATCATCAAGCAAGTGAAAGGTGAATGCTCCTATAACAATTCTCAATTAGCTGCTTATCTCCTTGAAGTCCAGAGGCTTCAGAAGGACTTCGAAGTCCTGGATATCCATCATATTCAACGCCTTCATAACTCCGAAGCTGATGAACTCTTGACGAAAGCCTCAACCGGAGCTCGACTCTTGACGGGATCTTCATTCGGAGGTTGTCAAAACCAACAGCTCAGCCTGCCGAACTGAGCGAGAGGGGCGAGACCAGCACCTCAAAGCCGACAGTCCTGGTGGCCCTCTTACCATGGCGTACACCAAGGGTTGTAGGTGATGTCGGAAGCTCCGAGAAACCCAGCACGCAAGACTCAGAAGCTCAAGTCAGCTCCGATGCATGGATCTTGGAGATCTGGAGCTACTTGAAAGACAATATCCTTCCTGAAGACAGTGTATCCACTGACCAGATTGTCAGATTGGCTAAAAGATACACGACAGTGGAAGAGGATCTCTACCGACGCAGTGCCAATGGAATCCTAATGCGGTGCATTGCAAGGGAAGAAGGACGCGATCTCCTCGTGGAAATCCATGGAGACGAGTGCGGGAACCACACATCTTCTTGCACACTGGTCGGTAAAGCCTTCCGGCATGGCTTTTACTAGCCTACAACACTTCAGGATGCAATTGAGATAGTGAAGAAATGTGAAGCATGTCAGTTCCATGCAAAACAGATTCACACATCGGATCAATCACTACAAATGATACCTCCTACATGGCCATTCGCTGTGGGGGGCATGGATATCTTGGGACCTTTCCCAAAAGCCGTCGGAGGTTACAGGTTCCTATATGTCGCCATCGACAAGTTCACCAAGTGGTCAGAAGTAACTCCAGTAGTAACAATCAACAAACAATCAACAATCAAGTTATTGAAGTCCATTATATGCAGATTTGGAGTTCCAAACAAAGTCATAACTGCAAATAGAACATAATTTACAAGTGCTGCATTCCAAGAGTATTGCGAAGACCTCAACATTCAAATTAGCTACACTTCAGTAGCTCATCCAGCAAGCAATAGTCAAGGCGAGAGAGCAAATGCAGAAATCTTAAAAGGACTCGAGACGCGCACATATGAGCGCTTGAAAAAGCACGAAGCTAACTGGATTGAAGAGCTTCTGTCTGCACTATGGGCGAATAGGACAACACCTAATAGTGTCAACTGGGGAGACTCCGTTTTTCCTGGTGTACGGAGCTGAAGCAGTCCTTCCTCCGGAGATCACCTTGGGGTCTGTCGAGGTGTCTAAACCGACACCTCCCCCGGACCTACACGGGTGTAGTCCGCGGAGGTTCAATGAATATTCGAGGGGCTAGTCCTAACAAGATCAAGCTCAGAGAATGATGAACACAAGATATTTACGTGGTTCAGGCCGCCTGAGCGTAATACCCTACTCCATAGTGGTTTCTCTGTGTTGTATTGCTTGGGTCTCAGAGGGCTTGCTTTCATCCGTGGCTACTCGATCCTTTTATAGCTCAAGGTCGAGCAGCTTACAAGTGGGGCCCAGAGCCCGACAGGTGGCCCTGGGAGTACCAAATCCACCCTAAGATCCGGTAGTAAATTCTATCCCTGACAACGGCTTCAATGTGCCGCGCGTCCATACCCTGTCGCATGGCCACCTATAGCCCCACATCATGGTCGACCATGTCTTGTCGGTCTTGTCGAGGCCTTCTATTGGCCTGCCGTACGTAGCAGTTTGGCCCTGACCAGTCATGACAAGATCGGCCACTGCCCACTTGACTTATGAGTGTGAGCTCCCACCTACCTAGGGAACATGCGCGTCCTTCTTAGTTTTGGCGTACCGATCACGCTTTCCTTTATTGCACCTTCTGCAGGGAGGCTCTGGCTCTGCGCTGCCTAACACGTGGCAGCTCCCGGACCTTCCCTCAGTGGGAGGTCCAGGTCCAGGAGGTTGGGTCCGGAGCTGCCGGGAACGTAGCAGCATCGGACCCTTTCCTCGTGAGGGGAGGTCCGGGGTCGCCGACCTAGTGAGCATGCGAGACCTTCCCTTTGCAATGTGGCGGACCCAGAGTTGCAGGCCTTGTGGCGGCACTGGACCATCTCTCAATGGGAGGTGCTACTGCCCCGCTTGCCGCGTGGCACCCTGGTCCCATGGCAGACCTCGCCCCTGTTGGCGGTGGGGCCCAATATGCATTTATCCCTGTACCCAGGGATACCCGGTTCGCCAGACATCGACAGTGGCCCCCAGGCCCATCTCGGGGAGAAACTTCCTTGTAAAGGCGGTTATACCCGTGGTGAGACCATTCTGAATCTTCGTTCCGCGGCTTTAAGGTCTTCCCTTCAATGCGACAGACAAAATCTTTGTCTGCGGATACTGCAGCATCAACTGGCGCCGGTTCCCGAAATTCGTTTCAGCTCCGCGCACCCATTAGGTTTCTACGCTTAAATTTTGAATTCTCACCTACGAAAGTAGCTACCTTGAGGCGACTACTCGGTATTTCCGCCGATTCAGGCTCTTGACCCAGGGGTACGCCATGGCTAGCTTGCTTCCCCCCTTCTCATCCTTCCTGATGACCCTGCTGGAGTTCTACGGAATCCAGCTACACCTCCTTAGGCCCCACTCCATTCTACTGGTTGCTATCTTCACCCACTTCTGCGAGATGTGGGTGGGGATACGACCGAGTCTGGAGCTTTTCCGGAATTTCTTCACCCTGCAGACGACTGAGAAGGTGAACAAGTTGATTGGGATGTACTACTTCGTGAAGCGGAAGCAGTCCCCTTTCAAGTACTTGGACACCTTTTCCTCCAGCAAGTGGGACGAGTGGAATAAGGAATGGGTGGTCATCACTGTGGACTGGCACGAGAGGCTAGAGCTGCCAGTGAGCCTCCCGAACATGGACATGGACCTGTGGAACGAGATCCCGGAGCTGCCACCAGCGTACGGACCCATTGTGGCAAGGATCGAAGGCTGCGTAGATGGTGGGGTGACTTCCCAGATGGTCTTCGGGAACTTCCTGAGGAACAGGTGGGCGCCACTGAAGTTCAGGGAACGGATGGCGTGGACATTCTCTCCGTGGGATGCTGACACCCAAGTGAAAGATGAAGCGCTGAAGGACCTGCTGAAGAAGTTCCAGAGCAAGCCCAACATCTCGCTTGGTTCCTTGGTGCCCCCGATGTCCTTCCCACCTTTGAACACAGTTCCTAAGTTCTGTCGGGAGCTTCAGAAGCTGATGCCGAGGTTGGATGACATCAGGGTTGCGATGAGGGTGGGTCCTCCGGCAACTAGTGCTCCGGGAACCTCCGGGGGGTCAGCCCCAGTCCTCCTTAGCCCGGGGGGTGGAGCCGTCAGCTCCGGCAAGGGTGAGGCTTCGGCGGCACCCTCCAGTCGCAAGAGGAAACTGGTGTGTGGTGACGGGAGTCACGTCGGTGCCTCTGGGGAGCAACCCCATTCGGCTCCGGGACCTCTGGTGGGCGCCAGTTCCGAGGGGCCACCTGCCGCCACGGCTCTAAGTACGGGATCGAGCTCCGGAGGTCCCCTTCAAACGAGGGCTTCTCCGGCCAAGGAGGCTCCAGCTCCAGCTCCTATCCAAGCCTTTGAGAGACCTGAGGCTCCGGCCACATCGGGTCCTTCAGGCTCCGGCTCCGGTCCTGCCTAGAAGCGGCTTCGCCTCCACGGGACTTGGGGCTTCCCAAGGTAAGAATCCGAGCTTCTTTCTTCGATTCCACTTCTGGCCATGGTCACCTTTTAAACATTTCTAACTTGATTGTGCAGCACTTCCAAGCAAGGTGAGCCGCCACCACACCTCCGGCATCTCGGGAGGCTGTGCGGGTAGGTGCTTCAGCCTCTACTCCCACACTAGCCCACACGACTGCGAAGGCTCAGGTCGAAACGAGGGCGGCTCCCATACCGAGTGCAATTGCGTCTGAATCCAGGGTCCCGACCGTTAATGCGGAGGAGGTTGGGGCTCCGGAGGCCGGGGCTCTGGTGCCGGAGCTAGTGGCCCTCGAGGCCCCGACGGAGGTGCCAAGTATCGGCCCAACTCAGGAGTCGGTGGGGGCTACGTCCCTAGTGCCGGGAGCCACCGAGGCACCGGCCCCGGCGCCCCTGCCGGATCAGGTGCCGTTGGAGACTCCACCCTTGGTGTCGGGGGCCACCGAGGGACCGGCTCCCACACCATCTTCCGAGGAGGTTCTGGCACCCCAGCCAGATGTAGCTGGGGAGCTGGCCCCCACACCAGACACAAAAGTGGCTCCAGTTGGGGTGCCAGGAGTGATCGAAGAGCCGGTCCCCATGCCAGTTAATGCGGAGGTTGGGGTGGCCATCCTGGCGATCGTCGAAGAACCCGCTCCCACTCCAGTGCCTCAGTCAGCGGCGTCCAGTGTCCCGGCGACGGTGCTTCAAGCCGCGGAGGCTCCGGGCACACGTCCCACTTCTCAAGTGTCGGGGACTGAGCCAGAAGCACCGGGGGCTAGACCGGGAGCATCTGCGGTTGCTCCAGAGGGTCTGGTAGGGACCCCAAGCGCCTCAACCCCACAGGTGCCACCGCCTTCAGGGGATAGCCCCTCCCGGGTAATGGCGGACATCTTAGTGGAGACGGGGGAAGGGACGCCCCTATACGGTCCAACACCCCTTCCCTTAGAGCTGGCCATCGACAACGCTCACTCTAGTTTTCAGCAGGTCGCCGTGTCCTTCGAGCACAACCTTAAGGCTCTGGAGGAGGAGCGTAGGAGGCTCCGCCAACATGAAGAGTGGGTCAAGGGCGAGCAAACCTGGCTGCCTGAGCAAAGTGAGCTCCTCAACGCGAGAGAGGCTACCATCGAGGCTCTTAACCAGAAGGACCAAAAGATCTATGAAGAAGTTGTGGAATGCCACCGAGCTGCGGACCAGCGCCAAGGTGGTTTGGCTGCCTAGCATGAGACCCTCCAAAAGCGCCTGTAGGAGCTCGACTTGGGTGAGTCCAGGCTCGCCGAGAAGTTGGAGGACCTGACTCAGAGGGAGGAGGAGCTCTCCCGTAAGCTGTCGGCGGGGGAGCAGAGCTTGGCGGAGCGCCGCAAACAGTTTGAAGCGCGGTGCAAGCTCGAGGCGGACGGGCTCTGGAAGCAGGGGCAAAGCCTCAACGAGCGGGAGATCGATGTCTCTGCGAGGGAAGTTGCTGTCCGGGGCCAGGAGGAAGACTTGGCGGAGCGCCGTAACCGCATTCTTGTGAGGGAGTCGGAGCTCACTGATCGCGAGTGGCAACTTGCCAAGAGCATCCACCTGCACGGCAAGGAGGCCAAACGCCTCGCAAAAGAGGGCGCAGAGCTGGCAGCCACCAGGAGGGCTTTGGAAGAGTTGCAGGGCTCAAGGGCGTCCGAGTCCCAGTGAGTGTGGGACTTCTTGGAGTGGGCAGACAGAGCACTGGCACAGTTCGGTCTAAGCCCTGTACGTTTGTCCCACCCGGCGCCGTAGCTACACGATGCGTTGGCGACTCTTAGCCCCGTTGCCCGCAAGCTAGATGCAGTGGTCGACGTCGTTGCCGACCAGCTGGAGACAGAGGGGAGGTCCCTGACCAAGACTATCGCTGAGTACATGCTAACGTGCTACCGGAGCCAGGACCCCCACTTCCCCCTGAGTCCAGCAGTTGAAGGGCCAATCGCGGCAGGGCTGGACACTGCCCGGGAGGGCGTTCAGGAGGCTGCCGAAGCTGTCGCCTTAGCGATCCGTAGTACTTAGGTCTCACTTCTCCCACTCCCTCTTGTATGCTTCCAACTTTGTAAGGCAATCTTTTAATTGAATGGAGTCCTCTTGATCTTTGGTTCTGATATTTTTGTGTCCTGCTCCCTTGTATATGCACGCAAATCTGATTATGTTTTTGTACCAAGGGGGACTAGCACTTGCTTCGGGAACACCGACCCCCCTGGGGTTGTCGAAGCTTAGGAGCTTTGGCAACATTCGGTTTCTTGATAGGAAATGCCACCGCCGGGCCCCCAGGGATTGTCGGAGCTTAGGAGCTCCAGCAGGGCCGGACCTTCGTAGGAGACGTGGCACACCGCCTGTGGCCCCCTGGGGTTGTCGGAGCTTAGGATCTCTGGCTGGGCCGGACCATCGTAGGAGACGTGGCCCACCACCTGGCCCCCTGGGGTTGTCGAAGCTTTTGGGGGCTTCGACAAAACCCATGATATCGGTAGGACGTCGACGCCATGTCCGCACCAATTGGTGGAGCTCAAGAGCTTAGGAGCTGTACCGTAGGGACCTGTGCATGTGACAGACAAAAGGTAATTCCGCTCCCGAGTCAATCTTTTACCTACGCTCTATTAGTGTCGCTTGTCTCATGTTCCGCTACCATTGTGGGGGCTTGAGCAGGTACCCAGATCGGCCTGTCGGCAAACGGATTGCAAAGCTCCCACTATTGCAGAGACGAAGGAAAGATTGACCACACCCACGCTAGGTGAAGAGCTAATGGCAATTGTGTGACACCATTCATAAGAACTAAAGATAATTTCAAATGAACAAGGATTTCCAGGGTAGGGCAAACAACTTTTTCATTATAACTTCTCATAGGGAAGAACATACTTTACATGAGGAACGACCTTTGGTTATGGATAGAACTTACGGAGGTGTTCGGTGTTCCATGGGTTGGGTACCGACTATCCATCCTCCGTAGCTAGGCAGACACACCCTGGGCAACAAACCTCTGTGACCCGGAAGGGACCCTCCCACTTGGGGGAGAGTTTGTTTGTCCCTTCACGAGAAAGCAGACGTCACAGAACCAGGTCGTTCACCTTGAGCTCCCTACCGCGCACGGTCCGCTGGTGGTAGAGTTGGAGCACTTGCCTATACCGTGCGTTCCCGAGGATAGCTCGTACGCGTCCCTCGTCGACGAGGTTGATATCTTTGCGCCGGAGCCGGTCCTGCGCGGCTTCGTCGTACATCCGGACACGGGGGGAGCCCATGGTGATCTCTGGGGGATGGACGGCCTCCGCCCCGTACACTAGGAAGTAGGGTGTTTCTCCCGTATCACGGCTTGTTGATGTCCGGCTAGCCCACAACGCGTATGGCAGCTTATCCACCCAGTTCGCACCATGCTTCTCGAGGCTTGAGTATGTACGAGTCCGGAGGCCCTTGAGAATCTCAGCGTTCGCTCTCTCTACCTGCCCATTGCTCTCAGGATGGGTGACAGAGGCATAACAAACTTGGATCCCAAGGTCCTCGCAGTATTCTTGAAATGCCGCACTCGTGAATTGGGTCCTGTTATCGGTGATGATTCTGTTCGGGACTCCAAACCTGCAGACAATCGACTTGATGAACTTCACCGCAAACTGCTTGTTAATGGTGATGACTGGGGTGGCTTCTGGCCACTTGGTGAACTTATCTACGGTGACGTAGAAGTGCCGGAATCCTCCGACAGCTCTTGGGAAAGGTCCCAGGATGTCCAATCCCCACACGGCGAATGGCCACGAGGGATGGATCATCTGCAGCGCTTGAGCTGGTGTGTGGATCTGCTTGGCATGGAACTAGCACGCCTTGCATCTCTTAACCATGTCAACGGCATCCTGGAGTGTTGTGGGCTAGTAGAAGCCGTGCTAAAAGGCTTTGCTGACCAACGCACGGGCCAATGTGTGGTTCCCTTACTCACCTCCATAGATTTTTGCGAGCAAGTCGCAACCTTCCTCCCGGGTAATGCAACGCAGTAGGATGCCGTTGGTGCCACACCGGTAGAGATCCCCCTCTACCAGCGTGTATCTTTTAGCCATCCGCACGATCCGTTCTGCCAGGGCATGTTCTTCGGGAAGGTAGTTGTCTTTCAAGTAGTCTCGGACCTCTGAGATCTATGCATCGGGACCT
Source organism: Tuctoria greenei (assembly GCA_036927565.1). Classification (NCBI taxonomy): domain Eukaryota; kingdom Viridiplantae; phylum Streptophyta; class Magnoliopsida; order Poales; family Poaceae; genus Tuctoria; species Tuctoria greenei. Next base: position 18,821,530 of record JAYESD010000003.1, read on the forward strand.
CCTTGAGCTCCTAGTTCTTGGGCGCCCAGCTGCTCGGAGCTGCTGGAGGTGCATAGGAACCTTGGTGGGCACCACGGCTGTAGCGCCACCGGGGTTGTTAGCTTTGAGGTGCTAACTTCACCCCCTTCACCCGACTCAGCAACTCGGGCAGTTGGTCACGATAATGTCCTTGCAAAGAGCCCTGTAGGCACTGGTGCCTCTGTAGAAGCCTTTGTTGTTAGGTCGTCTGCGACTGAGTTGTCAGCTCGGGGTACATGGCATAGATCCAGGACCTCGAAATCTTTCTCCAGCTTCCTGACGTGCAGTAGGTATGCTGCTAGCTGGGGGTCATTGCAACTGCACTCCCCTTTGACCTGCTTGACAACTAGCTGGGAATCACCTTTGGCAAGGAGCTGGCGGACGTTGAGGGTCAGTGCTGTCTTCAGCCCGTGGATGAGGGCCTCATACTCTACCATGTTGTTGGTGGATTTGAAGCCAAGACGCACCATATATCTGAACTGCTCCTCCGTTGGGGCTATGAGCACCACGCCGGCCCCGACCCCCTACCTCCAGGCAGAACCATCAAAGTAAAGTATCCACAGGGTTTCAGTTAAAGACAGTGCCCTGGACAGTGTATCTCCACTGACTGAGCTTTTAGGGTTGTCGGGCGACAGAGTCCACTCAGCGAGGAAGTCTGTTAGGGTCTGGCTTTTGACCGCATGCCGAGGAAGGAACTCGATTTCGAACTCTGCTAGCTCGGCTGCCCATTTGGCGACGTTGACGATGGCATTAGGGCTGCGGAGGACCATTTTCAGTGGGAAGGAGGTGACCACTAAGACCTTATGTCCCTAAAAGTAGCATCAGAGCTTCCTCGATGCTATCAACACAGTGTACAACAGCTTATGTATCTCCTGATATCTTGTCTTTGCTTCATGGAGGACTTCGATGATGTAGTAAACCGACCTCTGAGTGGTTCGGACTATGTCCGAGTGGTCCAGTAGTTCCTGCATTGGATCCAGGTCTGGGGGTTCCTGGCTCTCAGGGCCCGCATCACATTCCGGGGGCTGGGGGCCAGCGACTTCCTGGCTCTTGGAGCCCTCCTGAGAGAGGTTCATGACTTGGTATGGGACCGAAGGATCGGTGTTTGCACTGCGGGCTCCCCCTTGTGTATGTTGATGTTGCGGTTCAGACCATTCTGTGACTAAGACCATACTGACCACTTCAGTTGTTGCAGCAACATACAGCAACAGGGGCTCTCCGGGCTCCGGCGCCGCCATAATCGGAAGGGACATCAGGTGCCTCTTGAGCTCCTGGAACGCTGCTTCCGCTTCTTCCGTCCAGGCAAAGGGACCTGCCTTGCGCAGAATCTTGAAGAAGGGAAGTGCTCGTTCTGCCAACCTCGAGATGAAGCGGCTAAGGGTCGCGAGGCAACCGACAAGATTCTGTACATACTTGATACGCGTCGGGGGTCGCATCAGTTCTATTGCCTTGATCTTCTATGGATTGGCTTCAATCCCCCGGTGGGAAACCAGAAATCCCAGCAGCTTCCCAGAAGAGACCCTGAAGACACACTTTTTGGGGTTCAGCATCGTGTGCATAAGGCGCAGCCTGCTGAAGACTTGTGCTAAGCTGTCTAGGGAGAACGTGCAGTCTTTGATTTTGACCACGATGTCATCAACATACACCTCGACCAGGTCTCTAATGAGGTCCCCAAATGTTTTATGCATCGCACGTACAAAGGTACGGAGAGCATTCTTAAGACCGTAAGGCATGGAGACATAACAATACAGACCATCTACTGTTACAAAAGCAGTGTGTTCCTCATCATCTCTAGACATAGGTATTTGATGGAAACCAGAATACACGTCGAGGAAACACAACAGATCACAACCTGATGTAGAGTCTACAATTTGATCTATCCTGGGGAGCGGGAAAGGATCTTTCGGACATGCCTTGTTTAGGTTGGTGTTGTCGATGCACATCCGAAGTTTCCCGCCAGCCTTGGTGACGACAACAGGATTGGCCAACCACCGAGGGTGGTGAACTTCCCGCATGAAGCCGGTGTCGAGCAACTTCTTGATCGACTCCTGGATGAAGTTCTTGCGCTCAACGGACTGTTTCTGGGGCTTTTGTTGTATCGGGCGGGTATTAGGGTAGATCTTCAGATGGTGCTCAATCACCTCCCTGGGGATCCCGAGCATCTACGATGGTTGCCAAACAAACAGATCAACATTGTCCCGGAGGAAGGTGACGAGCGTGAATTCCTATTTGCTGTCCAAGTTATCCGCTATGCGGGTCGTCTGGGCAGCCTCAGAGCCGATCCTGATGACTTTCACTGGGATGTCGTCTTCGGCAGGCAGCACACGCAGAGCTGCGGTGGGAGTTCGTTGAGGGGCCCCCTAACTTGGCTGGCCCTCCCTTGCATCGTCCAGGTTCGGGGTTCGCCCAGCGAGTGCTTAGGGCTGCTCCAAGGCTGATACCGCTACGATGCGATCCCCCCGGACCCTGAGGACTCCGGAAGGCATTGGCATCTTCAGGACCAGATAGCCGTAGTGGGCTACGACCATGAAATGGTAGAGCGCCGGCCTTTCGATGATGGCATTGAAGGGGAGCTAAACATCCGCCACATCAAATAGGATATTCTCCGTGCGGTGGTTCTCCGGGGTACCAAAGGTAACCGGGAGGTGGATACTTCCACTGGGCACAATCCGCCCTGGGCCCACACCTGAGAACGGGCTCGATGGCGCAAGTCTGGACATGGGTATCTGCAGCTTCCGAAAAGCTGTAGTGGAGATGAGGTTGAGGCCAGCCCCGCCATCAATCAACACGTAGTGGAGCTTCACGTTGGCGATAGTTGGGGCCACGAGCAGCGGAAGCACCCCAACTCCTGCCATGTTCTTCGGGGAGCCCGAAGCATCGAAGCTAATAGCCGTGTTCATCCACTTGCTGTGGGGAGCCGAGATTGGTACAGGGGCCACAGCCCCCACAGCGCGTCGTAGGACTTTCACTGTGTTTCGAGACACGGGGTCTGAGGCACCCTCGTAGATGACGTAGAGGAGCTTTCAGCGCTCTTGATCACTGCTAGTGTCCGAGTCAGCACCCGCAAACATTGCTTTCACTGCTCCATGGGGCTCCTGGTACCCCATATCGTTGTCCTTCTCTTCCGCGGGGTCAACCTTCTGCTTACCGTCCCTCTGGCGGGGGGGGGGGGGGGGGGCTCGCTCTCCTGACTCTGCTGCTTCTGTCGTTGCTCACGGAAACGCTCCACGAGTGTCTTGACTTCCCGACACTCGCTCGCACTGTGACCATTGCTCCGGTGCACCGGGCATCTGAAGTCAGCATCATCCCTTTCGGGAGACGGGCGCGGACGCTTATCCTGACGTGAGCTCCGGGCTCTGCCAGGTGCCGCGGCTGCCACCATGGGAACTCCAGGCCTTGACTTACTCCTGTCGCGACCCCCGTTCTTCCTCTTGCCCCCTCCTCTGACAGCAGCCTCCACTCAGACTGTATGGGCTCCCCGCTTTCTGAGGAGGTTCGGGCGTGCCAGTTACGCCCCTCTGCAGCCTTGGAACATCTGTCCGCCAGGGCAAACAGCTCGGAGACATCGCGCACGTCATGCGTGGCGAGCTTCTCGAGCATCTTCTTGTCCCTCACACCCTGTCTAAATGCAACTATGACAAGTGCATTTGAGATGTGGGGGATGGTATTCCGTACCTGGGAGAATCGCTGGATGAAGGCCCGTAGCAGTTCTCCCAATCGCTGTCTAACAGCGTGAAGGTCGAGCTCCGTGTCGGGACGCTCATACGAACTTCCAAAGTTCGCTACGAACTGCCGACACAGCTCCTCCCAAGAGGTAATGGATCCCGGGGGCAGGTTCATGAGCCATGACCGGGCCGGGTCGGCCAGAACCACGGGGAAGTAGTTGTCCATGATGACCTCGTCACCTCCAGCGGCCAGAATTGAGGTGGAGTAGATCTGTAGGAACTCACTCGAGTTGACGCTCCCATCATACTTCTCCGGCGTGTGGGGAGCTAAGGCTGTGCAACCACCACCTATGCTCGCGGGTGTCAAGTTTGGCGCTTTGTGGCCATAATGAGCTGGCTGCGCCACGTATGTCAGTTGCTAGGGTAATGCGGCTGACACTTGGTGCGGCGGGGGCACACCATATGCTTGCGGTGGAGGAGGAGCAACATATGCTTGGTGCGGGGGAGGCGTCATGTACGCCTGGTGCTGCTCGGGAGGCGTCGCGTACGCCTGACGCGGTGGACGAGCATCGTGCACCTGGGCCCCAGCACCCGGCAGGCTGTAATCGGCTTCGAGGTTGCGGCGTCGCTCCTGTTGTCGCTCGATGACGACCTGACTGTCCTCGTCGGCTCTGCGGCGATGCGGCAACCTTGTCCATAGGTCCACTGACGAAAGCCTAGTTGAACGGCTATTGGCGGTCCGCCGGTCGATAGTAGGCGTGTGTGACAACGAAACAAATGTTGTTGCCGCTCGTCTTCCGCTTTGTGGAGTCGCCTGGAGCACGGCGACGACCAGATGGTCGACGTCATTTACCCACTGCTGGGTTGCCCCTAAGGAGATCCTACAGTTGGTGCGTTGCGGAGCAACTCCCGTGCAGCTAGAAGCGCGCTCTCTGGGCTTGCTGCCGGTGGTGCTGTGATGACTGTCACTGCAGGAGTCCGCCGTGCCCCATCGTGCTGACCTGCAGTCGATGGGGTGGCCATTTGGCGACGTGATGGCCCAGATCTTCCCACTCTGGAGCGGGACCCGTCTCTGGGGTGAGATGAAGCTTGGTTCTCACGCGCCACCTGCTGACGGGGTTGTGGCGTGGAGGAATTGGCATTGGAACAAGTGTTCACCATACTGCTGGTGAAGATTCTTGCAGGAGAAAGCCCCCTTCCTGGCGCGCCAAATGTCAAGGTGTCTAAACTGACACCTCCCCTGGACCTACACGGGTGTAGTCTGCGGAGGTTCAATGAATATTCGAGGGGCTAGTCCTAACAAGATCAAGCTCAGAGAATGATGAACACAAGGGATTTACGTGGTTCGGCCCGCCTGAGCGTAATACCCTACTCCACGGTGGTTTCTCTGTGTTGTATTGATTGGGTCTTAGAGGGCTTGCTTTCATCTGTGGCTGCTCGATCCTTTTATAGCTCAAGGTCAAGAAACTTACAAGTGGGGCCCAGAGCCTGACAGGTGGCCCTAGGAGTACCAAATTCACCCTAAGATCCAGAAGTAAATGCTATCCCTAACAACAGCTTCAATGTGCCGCCTGTCCATACCCTGTCGCAGGGCCACCTATAGCCCCTCATCATGGTCGGTCGTGTCTTGTCTGTCTTGTCGAGGCCTTCTATTGGCCCGCCGTACGTAGCAGTTCGGCCCTGACCAGTCATGACAAGATCGACCACTGTCCACTTGACTTATGAGTGTGAGCTCCCGCCTACCTAGGGAACATGCGCGTCCTTCCTAGCTTCGGTGTACCGAGCACGCTTCCCTTTATTGCTCCTTCCGCGAGGAGGCTTTGGCTCTGCGCTCCTTGACACATGGCAGCTCTCGGACCTTCCCTCAGTGGGAGGTCCATGTCCGGGAGGTTGGGTCCAGAGCTGCCGGGAACGTAGCATCGGACCCTTTCCTCATGAGGGGAGGTCCGTGGTCGCCGACCTAGTGAGCACGCCAAACCTTCCCTTTGCAAGGTGGTGAACCCAGAGCTGCAGGCCTCGTGGCGGCACTGGACCATCTCTCAATGGGAGGTGCTACTGCTCCGCTTGCCGCGTGGCACCCTGGGTCCATGGCAGACCTCGCCCCTGTGGGCAGTGGGGCCCAGTATGCATTTATCCCTGTACCCAGGGATACCCAGTTGGCCAGGCACCGACAGGGTCCTTCCGGGTCCGGACCTTTGATGAAGTCACGCAGGACCAGCTCCGACGTGAAGACCTTGACCTCGTCGACGAGGGAAGGTGCCAAGCAGCTGTTCGGAATGCATGTTATCGCGAAGCGCTCCAGTGCTACCATCAAATGCATGTGCGTGACCGACAGCTCGAAGAAGGCGACCTGGTTCTATGAAAGATACTAACTCGTGAAGGGATGAACAAACTTTCCCCCAGCTGGGAGGGTCCTTTCTGAGTCATTAAAGTATCCTGACCAGGCTCCGTTCGCTTGGCGACTGAGGATGGGATCCCACTTTCCAATCCTTGGAACATCGAGCACCTCCGTAAGTTTTATGCTTAGAATCACGAAGGTGAGTCTGTAATTACACACAATGCATGTTGTAGATTCATTATACAGAGTCGAGCAAGTCCTCCGGGAGAACATTCGGACCCCTTTGGGAGGGTCCGGGAAGTTCAAGTAACACTTGACACGGTCACAGCACTAAAAGTGTAACTACTTGCTCTGGGCTAGCACAAGATGTATAGCACATTTAGCAGGGTCCATCACCTTAAGTGTGTCCTTATCTCCCCTTTAATCCAGGCCTATAATGAAAGGCATTGTTGTGTGAAAATAGACTCCATGTGCATTTACTTTTTGTACAAGGCTCAGTACGTCAAATTATTTTTACCCCACTTGTCTATAATGAAGTTGTGCAAATATTTTTGAGCTTTGTTCCAAGTAATTCACATGCATTACAAGCCTTATAGATAGTCTTTTTGGATCTTAACAATGCCACATAGTCTACTTGCTTGAATGCCAAGCCAACATAGGTCCGGAGTGTGCTATCGACTTAGCCTGGTCCTGCACCTTAAGTACGCCACCCCGGCAGGCCTGAGTAGGGTGAGTACTAAAAAGGCATGTGGATCTAGGAAGATTCTATCAAAACGCTTGCTATCATCTTGAGTTTCTTCGGATCTAAAGTTCAAATAAGAACAGTAAGCCACAACCAATTTATAGACAAGGGGACGAATTTTACTTTCTCACTTGCCTTTAATGTGCAGGAAAAACAAAAATTCATAGCGATAGTGGACGACGCTGGAGCTACTAAGCTCTGACATCTCCCAAGATAGGTCCGCCGTCAATATCTAATATGTTGATGCCGGAGCTACCAAGCTCCGACCATTCCAGGGGGCCTGTCTTCGATGCTTCAGAATTGAAGACTTCAACATACTATCATAACCTTTGGTACATGTACACACCTCAACTGTACACATGTACCAGGGGGCCAACAAGACACGACATAGTATATTGAAGACAAAGTGAAATTCAAGACAAAAAGGAGGATTTCATTAATCAGAAGAACTGGATTACAAAATTGAGAGTACAAGAGACAAAGGGAGAAAAGTCCTAGCTACTGGAGGATCTAAGTCCTGTGGAAAAATGAAGCAACCTTCTTGGTAGCTTCTTGAACACTAGCCCTGGCGACATCTTCCTCCTCCGTGATGATTCCTTCAAAAATCAGATCAAGGGAGAACTGGGGGTCTCGGCTCCGATAACATGCCAAGACATACTCAGCGATGTTCTTGGCCAACGACTTACCCTCTGTCTCCAATTGATCGGCGATGACGTCACCCATCACATCGAGTTTGCTACCAGCAGAGCTAAGTGCCGCCAGCATCTGGTCTAGCTCCTGCGCCGGGTTCTCTAGGCGTACTAGACTGAAACCAAGGGGCACGAGGGCCCTGTCCGCACGCCCCAGAAAGTCCCATACCATCAGGGAATCAGTTGCTTTGGAGCTCCGTAGCTCCTCCAGTGACCTCCGGGCGGCCGTAAGCTTGGAGCTTTCACGGGCAAGTCGCTCAGCCAGCTTGGCATGCTGCTGCTTGACTTCAGCAACTTGATTCTCCTGGTCGGCCAGCTCCGTCTCCTGGAGGTGAATGCGGTTCTGCCTCTCAGCTAGGTCCTTCTCCCTGCCCTTGACTCTCTCCTCCCTAGCGGCAATGTCACACTCTCTTTTTGAGAGCTCTTGGCCCACCTTCCAGTTCTTCTTCCTCCTTCCATAGATCTAGCTTTTTGCTGCGATCCGCCAAATTTTTCTCACCCAGAGTCAACTTCTGGGTGACCTCCGCTTCCCTCCTCACCACATCTTCCTGCTGCCCCAAGAGTTTTTCCTCCCTCGCCTCCAGGTCTGCTCGATGCTTCATGAGAGTTTCATTCAACTCTGCAAGCTTTTCATAACGCTCGTCAGCAGCATCACGTATATCTTTGGCTTGCTCCAGAATTTCCCTGGAGTTAGCATTGAGCGCCCGAATGGCGGCCTCCTTCTCCTCCATCAACTTGTCCCAGTACTCTAATTGAGCCTTCTCCCCCTTGATCCATTCCTTTTGGCCAGCTAGCCTCGTCAGAGCAAGCTTAGTTTTAAAATGGAGTCTACTGTGCCAACGCCTCAAGGTGTTGCGCTCCTCCTCCAAAGCTTTGCTCTCATGGTCGAAGGCGAGCTGGACCTGCCTGAGGCTTGAGCAAGCGTTGTCTATGGACAACGCTAGGGGGGTAGGTTCTGGGCCTGCTGGGACCATTTCTGCAGGCTCAAGCGGGTTATCCGTAACAAAAATGGGGTCCCTCTCTACAATAGTGGTCCCCTGTACTCCTGCGGCGTTGGGGCCGCTCTCCTAGAGCCCTTCGGTGGTAGCAGAAGAACCCACAGGGGGAACTTCCGCCTCCGGAGCAGGTAAAGGCACCGCTTCGGGGTCCTCAGTTGACGGCTCCGATGTTGAAGGACCTGTCGCTGGTCCTGCAAGATGCTCTGGCTCCGGCGCTGGTACCTCCGGGACCACCACTTCTAGAGCACCAGCAGGAGCTTCAACTGGGGCCTCAACCTCCACTGGTTCGGGCCCCGGTGCGACGACCACCTCCGGCACAGCCGTCGGACCTTCAACCACCTCCGGCACAATTGCCGGACCTCCAACCTCCTCCTCCGGCTCAGCAACCAAACCCTCTACAACTTCCGGCTCTACCGTCGGATCTTCAACCATCCCCGGCACAAGGGCCGGAACCTCGACAATCTTCGGCTCAACAGCCGGGACTTCAACTACCTTTGGCTCAACAGCCAGGGCTTCGGTAACTTCCGGCTTGGAAGCCGAAACTTCTGGCGTCGCCAGTGCTGGAGAACCAACCTCTGCTGCCAGGGGCACCTCTTCAACTTCCCTCCTGCAGTATGGCGCTACCACAGGAGCTTCAGGTGAGGACTCCGAGTCTAGGCTCACGACAGCTGGCGTCGGAGCTGCCGTGGCTTCCACCTCCGCTTGACGAGGAGGCTCAACAATCGAAGCTGGAGCTTCGAGAGGTGCAGCCCCAGCCGTTGCAACAGGCGTTGAATCTTCGGGTCCCTTCTTAGATACCCTAAAAATAAAGGGAAGAGAAGATTAAAGACATATCCAAAAGAAAGATTAACATTTAAAGTGAGCAATCAATGCTTACCTCGGGATGCTACCACCCCAGTCGCCTCAGAACCTCTTCTTCTGAGGCCCGGAGCTAGAGCCCACCAAGTCTAGTGAGGCAACTGCTTCGGACCTCGGTTGAGGAACACTCGCAGCCGTCAGAGTTCTTTCGGCTGGAGCTTCCCTTCACCGGGACGAACCCCCAGACTTGGAGCTTCTAGCCAGCGCTGCAGCCGGAGTCGACTGCCCGGAGCTTACATCTCTTAAAGGCGTTTGCACCCGAGCAGGAGCAGTAGAAGAAGACCTCCCCCTCCGGGGAGAAGCAGCCATCATGGAAGGAGCCAACCTGACGGACCTCCCGTTAGCGTGCTTCAACTTCCTCTTCCGGCTGGAAGGCTCAACTGGATCTTTGCCCTTGCCTTTGCCGACGTATTCAGTCCTTCGGCTTGGGGCGGGGACAGGACCACCCTCGGAAGCTCCGGGGATTGCCAATCTGGTGGTCGGAAGCCTTTCCACCTCACCAAGATCGTCAAGCGCCGACATACTCCTCCGGAGCTCCCTGCTGAACTGTGCCTCCATGTTCAGAGGGAGGAAAGCCGCCGGCGGAGTTAGATCGTCGCCTTCGACGCCAATTCCATGCTGGAACTTCTTGAGATGAAGCTCCAAAGCTGCGCCATCCAAGTTGGATTTCAGACCAATTTCAATCCGGTCTTCATCCATCACGTTGTTGAGGTCCCACGCAAGCTTCTCCCTCTTCTTCAGCGGAGCCCACCTGTTGACCAGGAAGTTGCAGAAGACCATCTCGGGGGTCACTCCACCTTCCACACATTCGCGGATCCTGGTCAAGGCAGGGTTCAAGGCCTCTGACAGCACTGGAACCACACTCCATGTGTCAGTGTCAACATTTGGGAGTCCTTCGGGCAGCTCCAACTTCTCGTGCTCCTCTGCCATGATGATGATCCAATATTTCTTCTAATCGTCCCACTTGTTGGAAGGAAACGACCTCAAGTATTTGTAGGGGCATTTCTTGCGCTTCACGAAATAGTAGAAGCCAAGAAATTCGGACCCCTTCCCGGTGGTGTGGATGGTGAAGAAGGTGCGGAAAAGCTCGACGCAGGGGGAATACCCACCCACATCTTGCAGAAGTGGACAAATGTTGACACAAGAAGAATAGAATGGGGGCCAAGGTGGTACAGCTGCGGACCATAGAAGTCCAGCAGCATCAAAAGGAAAGTTGAGAAAGGTGGGATCAACCCCACCATGGCGTACGCAGAGAAGTACACCATGTCGTTGCCACACTCCTTCTTGAACGGGAGCTCGCCGACGCGTACCAAATGGTTGAAGGAGTCGCTGGACCGCCCCATGTAGGCCCGAACCTTCTTCAGATCATCATCACTCTTGAGGCGACTCTTGGGGAGACCCAACTCCATCGCGGCAAAGTGGAGCAAAAGATGGAAAGTTAGGCGGATTTTGGGAGGCACTGAGCACAAAGATGATCGAAGGCGTAAAGAGTCCCCAACCTGTGCGCACTTTCCTTCTTAAGTAAGCCTCTGCGACGCTTGGATGGAAACCGCAATGAGATTAAGAGTACTTTCCAAAAATCTACCCCGCCAATGACGAGTGGGCCTAGGGCCACCCCAACAAAGAGATCGAGGTCCTTACCCAAGGCCAATCGTTGCCATGATGAGCGGCGGGAAACCCAAAGTCGGTGCTCTAACAGGGCGCGCGAAACCGATACGGTTGTCGTATTGGGAACCAGCGACTTTCAATTGCATGAGATCCGCACTCAAAGATCTCATATGTCGTATTCATAACAAGCCACACGTTGAAGGTTCACCCCCGAACCGCCACTCTATCGGCGCATTAAGAGGATTTTTTGAAAATCAAAGCATGAGAATCGAGAATGGTCCCACCTCCGGCAGAACAACTTAACCCAAGGGGTTTCTCCCAGAGGTGGGCCCGGGGGCCACTGTTGGTACCCTACGTACTGGGTACCCCACGATACCGCAACAAGTGCAAGAAGGTTCCAGCCATCAGAGTCGAAGGCCCATGCCGGTCCCACATGTCACGTTGCACCGAACCCGCTCCCCTCACATGGCTGGCTCCTGGGTTAACACGTGTAAAATAAGCCCGAAACAAAACTCCCAACCAAGGGAAGCCCCGGCGACTACACTTGTACAACAGCCCCGGACCTAGCCCCCATCAGAGAGGAGCTTCGACACCAACACGTGTACAACAACCCCGGACCTACTCTCCCGCAAGAGCAAGCTCCAGATCTGCCACGTGTGGAGCCCCCGAACCTTTGTCACCAACAGAAATACAAGCTGATCATGACCATTACAAACATTCAAGGATGGTTAAGACGACAGTTACAAGGTCTGATAATATGTCATTAATACCATACTAATGGCACACGATCAGTATACCGTTAATAGTGGTAACGCTGCCATGAAGGCACGTTACCTCACTATTAACTATAATTAATACTCTTTAGACAATGTATTTGGCCATTAAGCACACCAGGGCCACATGTCGGGCCAGTCCAGCTTTGTAACGGTCAGTCCTTAAAACTATAAAAGGGCTGCACCGCATGAGTATAGACAAAGATTCTGATCCAGTCTATCGCGACCTGACCTTAGCGAACTCATTCGCTCAATACAATCACACAAACCCCGTGGAGTAGGGTGTTACGCTCAGGCGGCCCGAACCACGTAAATCTCTGAGGTCACCATCTTGATATTGACCTTGTGTCCCCTAACCTCAAAAGAACCTTCGCGGGCTGCTTTTCAGCGGGTCCAGGGGAAGTGTCGTATTCCACACTTCGACAGATACATCTGGTTATTAGCATCTCAACCAATAGCACACAAGAACTCTCCATTAGTTGCACCTTTGAAAAAAACATCCATCAATGCCAATGACTCACCTACATCTAGCAAGAAACCCCTTTTGCAAGCATCAAAGCAAACATACATCCTTTGAAAGACATTCTGATGTAGAATATCTAGATTTAAAGTGACGACAATTGTACTGCCTGGGTTGGACCGCAGTAACTCTATTTAGTAGTAAAAAACTCTTGAGTATTCACCTTTGGTAGATGACAATGCTTCTTGCAAGACTAGAGCCTTGGCTCTCTTGCATTTAGATAATGTCATATCACAAAGCATGTCCTTCAAAACAGTTTTTTATCAACTCAGCGTTCCATGTTGTATTTGTTGGTTTCTTAGGATCCCTAGAGGCTAGATCTACTGGGATTAACTAAATCAAATCTTGTGAAGAACAATAAAGCTTATTTCTAATAATAATGTGAGTTGAGCATAGACAGAGAAATATGGAGATCCACGTACCTAAGTTGTGTGTACCTTTTAGAGAGGTCCGACGTCGAGTCTGCGGTTGGGGAGGTACGACGGCGACGATAACTGGGACAGAGACGGCGGCGGCGCTGCTCATCAATGTAGGCAGCGCCGGCAGCTGTGGTCCTGCAGATCGACAGGCTTGGCCCTTCCCCTCTCTTTTGTGTCCTTAATGATCGGATCTAAAAGTCATTAGTGGGTTAACCCTTGTCAACTGACACTTAGTCCCTTTTATAGGTGACACAACGTGAGAGGAGGCCAAACCGTGGTGACGGTTATGCACCCCTGATCAGGGTGCCTACGGGGAGTGGTGGACCCATTCAGAGTCCACCTTGGAGATCATATTTTCTAACATTCTCCCCCTTGATATCCATAGTTCAAGACTTAACTTAATACTTAATCTTAGAACTTATACTTACTTAATTCTAACTTAGTGTTAGCTTCTTTATGTTTGACATATAGGGCACGTCGCATCAAGAATAACCAGTTACGTGCTATCTGACTCGAACGACCATGGTACATCTCACATTTAGAAGTAACCTTACTCTTAATGGCCCCTTAGTATCCAATTGATCATAGGCTCTTCCTTAAACCCATGTCGACTTTGTGTTCACTAAACACTTGGGTGGAAGACCTTTTGTAAACGGTACCGCAAGCAATCGCTTGTCACTGATTTGCTCAAAACAATAATATGATCCTAGATTTTATCGTTTGCAACCTAATATAAATGTGTTTGGCGGCACACTTGACTTGTTGCATTTGATATAAAACAACTTAATTGGTTTGATGCTGTCTACCACTCTTAAGCCGGGTAAAATAATTCTAGTGTCTGCTCGATGGCCTCATGCTTAAAGAAGATTCGATATACATCACTTATGATGTAGTGACCGCTCGATTGAATCTTTTCCACAATAAAACTCCAAAATATGAGTGTTAGCAATTGATTGTGGATTTTGTTACACATCTCATAAAATTGAATCTTACTAAAACCTCATTTAAATGATGTCAATTCTTACTCATCTTATCACTTATCAAACTTTTCTTATTTCTAAACCAGTGATCTATATCTGGATTGAATTTACTTATGTCAAAATATCCCGATTACTTAATGTCGGTACCCTCCATACCGGATACCCCTTGGGATTGCAAAGATCACAAGGAAACTCCATCTACCAGATTTGAAGACCTCCGAAGGCCCCACATGTCAGGCGTAGCCGGACCTGCTTCCCCGACATGGTTAGTTCCGGGGCCGCCACGTGTATCACAAGACCGGAGCTATCACCCACACCTAGGAAGCTCCGGTCAGAATACCAATATGGCACCCCCGGACCTAACCCCAGACAGAGGGAAGCTCCGGTACTGACACGTGTCCAACAGCACTGGACCTACCCGTCCGCGACCGTGAGCTCCATAGCTGCCACGTGGCAACCGCCGGACCTTCAACTTCAACTATCAGGCCGGTGGACCCCCCAACGGCTCCAGACCTTCAAGGATCAATCAAAAACTTCAAGACCCGATTAAGTGTCATTAATACCATATTAATGACACACGACCGGATGGTCCTTAATACTAGTAACGGCACTGTTAAGGCCCGTTACCAGACTATTAAGAGTAATTAACTCCATTTATTGTGTATCAAGCATGTGTAACCGCCGGGGCCACCTGTCGGGCCAGGCTAACGTTGTAACGACCAGTCCTTATGCTGTAAAAGGACAGGTCGACGATACACAAAGGACACTTGCAGACCACTGCTGAACACTCTGAGCTAGACAAGTTTCTTCTTCTGAAGCTTCTTCTAGACTCACAAGCTTAATACATCACCAACACACCCCGTGGAGTAGGGTATTATGCTCAGGCGGCTCGAACCACGTAAATCCCTGTGTACACGTGTCTTTCACCTTCTTGAATCTCTATGCACCCATTACCGAAATACAACTCCTCGATCTACCAAAGGTAGTGTCAGGAGATCTGCCAGTTCCAAACACCGACACTTAAAATATGTCAGTGTGTATCATTAATTGAGAAAACTTAAAGAAACTTCCGACAGCGAAGTACATGGAACCGATTTTATTCGATCGATCTCTGATTCATTCCTATACTTACTACCCTTGACCTTAAGAGCAGACTTAAACTTAATCTATGCATACCACATATTCTTATGACTATAGTAGATATGCATTATCTGATAGTCTAAATACCCCCTTATTATATCTTGGTGAAACTTACATACTAACAAATGCGAAAACTCACCAAGATCTTAACTTAACAACGATGAGGATAATATACTTACTCTTAAGTTGATAAACATTATTTCTTACTGCAGTATATCATCCTCTAATAGACACTTAACTTTATTGTCTTACGAGAAACACTAATTGTCCTTCTCAATATCTTATAATACCCAAAATCTATTGTGAATTTATTGAGCGTGAGATATTCTTAACTTAGATACTCTTATTTCAATCCATGAATGGATTTACTTTAAGATATCTCACTTCACTAACTTACACGACATAACTCATGGTTCAAATTATCTAAAACATTCTCAAATAAACTCATTGAGAAATGTCTCACTTATGAACATCTTACGATGATACTTACATCAAAAGTATTTATTATTCCTTTTAGAGTCACGTTAGCTTTTATAGACTCATTATAGTCTACTGATTTGACTCTATTGGAAAACTAAAACTTTAAGTCATTCAAATGAGTGACAACCACTCACAACATATTCATATGAAGTGTGATCATCATCATTTGAATTTTTTAACACATTTGTTGGCCTATTTGTGATCTTAAATGAGGCTACTTTCACTCTTCATCATTATTGGCTACTAATGATGAAAAATTAAATACCAGGTATTGTGATAACAATGTCTAGCATTGTTAACATAATATCGGTAAGACATCATAACGAATGAATCTTGAAAAATAAAGTGCTTACACAAACCACTTACTTTCAAGATCGGTATCTTTTGATGTCAAACTCCCCCTGATTTAGTCATCGGTTAAGAAGACTATAACACCTCATTTTAAAATGAGGATCTTAAATCTTATCGAAAAGCCAACAAAATCACAACTTATTTTCTTAATAATAATCTTATCTTCTTAATATAATACTTAAAATTATTTGGGTAACTTTCATTATTTCACTTATACGATGTTTATAAGCATCCCCTTAATTAATCTAAAACTGATTAAGGAAAGACGGAGTGAAAATACTAACATTTCATCTTACCATATCACTCCCTTAATTATGTTATATTTCCTTTTAAACTTAATAAAATGTAAGGAAATAGCTGTACATTTCTAATTCGGGGTATTAGACGATAATATATATTGTGCTCTCCCTTATAGTATAGATTATTCTCATTATAATGCACACAAAGCATTATATAAAAACTAAAAAGTATGAGGTGAAAATCTATTACTTAATGATCTCACTCATCATCTTAGTGATAAACCTACAATCCTCCCCCTCGAAGTACGGCCTATATAATAGTGTCATAATTTCAAGATAATTTATAATACTTATTATGAGGAGATAATTATATTACTTACTTATATCCTAATAACATCACTTAATACTAACGGGAGTGCATCACCTCTTTATAGAATATAAAAGTTTCTCCATGCCACCATCTAATGGTTAAATGATTCTAAACGATTGCTTAACATATTTGACGATGTCAAAATATGAAAAAATTAATTGCTTACTCTTTAATTCCATGTCAAATAACTTAATTATAATAACAGAATTGCACATTTCAAGAATATGCTATCATGATATACGACTACTAAAAAAGCCGTAAAATAACAATTCTAACAAGTGCTAAAATACGTATTTGAAGATACATTTAACTGAAAATCTTCAATTCTTAATAGTTATTTTAGTATTAATGATACAATGGGAATGCTCTCATAAAATTTCTAATTTACTTAAGATCTTATCGACATGAAAAATCTTATCTAAATGTAAAATGACATACAAAAGACATACCTCATTTGCTCATCACGCGAGTAATTCCCGATGAAGCGACTTAATTACTAAAATAAAACTTAAGGCATGAGAAATACTTTTAATATCCGAGACAATATATATTCAGAAATAAATCTGAATTAATCTTAAACTTAATTATTTAAATAAAGTTGGTCCCATTTACTAAGTGTATGCAACATTTTGATCATAGTCTTAATGAAACATACACGACTAAATAGACTATTGTATTTTTATCTTTCATGTTGGTTACTTAACAAAATACAATACTCAATACATTTTAATTAACATAGAATATTTTGTCTTTCACGTTGGTTACTCAAAAAAATATACAATACTTAATTCACCTTAATCAATATAGAATATTTTGTCTTTCACGTTGGTTACTCAACAAAATATACAATAACTTAATTATCTTAATGAACTACAAAAGTTGTGTTTTGTCTTTCACATAGTTACTTGACACAACACACTAAATTCATAACATAACAAATTTCGATTTTCACGTTGGTTACTCAACGAAATTCATTATGAACTAAAAATTACTTAAACAACTAAAATATTTGTTTTGTCTTTCATGTTAGTTACTTGAGAAAACAAGACATTCTAAATGTACTGAATTTCGTTTTTCATGTTGGTTACTTAATGAAATTCTTTACGAACTAAAAAAAATTACTTAAAAGATGTGTTCTGTATTTCTCGTAGGTTACCTGACGAAACACAACATTAAAGTATGAAAATTTTGTTTTTTTACGTTGGTTACTCAACACAATTTTCATACACTAATACAAATGATCTTAATAAACTTAAACACACAGTAAATTTATTTTTCACGTTGGTTACTCAATACATTTACCGCACCAAAGATGACAATGGAAGCTTAAGTCTTAACAAGTTTAATTATTAAAACTGAATTAATTCATGGGACAACTTAATAAATTGATTCTTCTAAATAAATCTACATGTCTTATCTAATTTAAATAGAAGAATACTTAAACTAATTTATCTTACAAGAACAGCGGAAGCTTAATGATGAACTTACTAAACTTATATGTATATGTACAACATATACATTTGAATCTTAATGAGGACTTACTAATCCTAATCGCAATGACTGAATCATCATGTTACTTAATACAAACTAATATGAGGCAAAATCTACTTACTTAATAAGATTAAACATTAATTTATGTCACTTTTAAAGAGTAGAGTAAAATTCTCAGATTAACTTATTACAATATCATAGTAAAATTCTATTAGCGACGCTGATCGCAATATAAAATTACTATGATGACCAGATGTTTATTCAATATCTAAATCAGATTTTTCATAACATGAAATCTTACTTAAAATTAAGAAAATTGCCTCAAATTTAAACACTAATTCCCAAAATACTAAAAACTTAAAACAGTTACTAACTACTTAAATGATGACCAAAAACTTAAACTTCTAGCTAAATACTTAAAATAACAATGTTACATCTTACTAATCTTATACTTACACTAATTAGTTAAATACTAAAAATTACTAATTACTTGAATCAAGATTGGGCACTTAAACTTATAACAAAACATTTAAGAAAGCTTACTAATTAAATTTCTCACGCTGGTGAGAAAAAGTTTAACTAGAAAGTCATAAACTTAACACTTAACAGCGGAAGCTAATCAACTTAATTATACTTATTTTTTTACAATATTCCCAAAACTGTAAATTTCCAAATTATAGAAATTGAAAAAACTTATCTAAATATTTTTTACTTCTTCATAGCAGTGAATTTTTATCCTTAATGATATACTTAATTTTGTAATAAAATAATCAAAATACCTTACTATATTGTTTTATTGCTAATTACTGCAAAACATTGCTTACCATAACTATTAAACAGATATTAATTAAATTAGATGGGCCCACAATCCCTTTAATTAAAAATCCTTATCACTTAAAAATTTTATGTGCAGCAAAGCACCAGCTTACATTCTTTAAAATATTCTTACTTGGTCCATATCGTGTTCGCCCGAAACACGAAATTCTTACTTAAAAAATTATGCCCCGTGGCTTGCTGCTGTGGCCTGCAGGCAGAGGTTCACGTATGTGCCATGCAGTCCTTTTGCTCAAGACGTGCCTTACTAGGCTAAGCGTGGCGCGGGCCATAACAAACAACGTTTTTACGTAGCACTAAAATGGCACATGGCCAAAACTTAGCATTTCTTAAAATATTTTTACTGAGCCCAGATGCAAGACACGAGCCTAAGCTCATTTTCAGCTGCTTAAAATTAGCACTCGCATGGCCTTACTACACTGGTCGCGAGTTGACCGTGGGTCACGCATGGCAACGTCAGGCTAGCCGTGGCCCAAATGCCCATGTGGCCCTTCAACCCATCCAAAAAGCTCCGTTGCGATGAAACGTGTCGCTGACACCAACTCGGTCGCGCTGCGTGGCCTGCCGCACGTATGCGCCCACTGCCCACGTGGGAGCCTTACCGTCTCAGTTGTGCGGCCTGTCGATCGAGCCTTCTCAAGCGCGGTAGCCCGACCGACGCTCATCGTCAGATTTTAATCCGACGTCCAAGCGCACAAGTCGGCCGCATAAAGTGCCGCTCACAGTGGAGACCGAAACCCTAGCTCCATTTTCTCTCGCCTCTTCTCTCTCCTCAATCGAGCGGCGCCGAGTAAAACAAGGAAGACGATGACCATGGCAGCAAAGGCGACGCCACTGCGACCCCCCTCGTCGGCGCGCGCCTCCACCTGCGGGTGGGTGTGCCGCCGTCGAGCGGTTTTGCAGTGGTGTCCGAAAACTCGAGCGCACGCGCGTGAAATAGCGGCTCGGAGGCAAAATCTTCTCGGACTCTGGTGTTTCCCCGGCGAAGAATCCTGTAGCGGCGATGAGGAAGAACACCCGCAAGTGAGTCTTAATCATTGCCCTTAATTCTTACTAAATTTCTTAGGGTTTCGACAGTGGGTCGATTTGGGGATTCCATGTTTGGATTTCGATTCCCTCCTTCTAAATGCTATGATGTCTTAATCCCGTGTAGAGAAGCCGTCTAACCTGATACCAATGTTGGTTTTTTAGGATCCCTAGAGGTTAGATCTACCGGGATTAACTAAATCAAATCTAGTGAAGAACAACAAAGCTTATTTTTAATAATAATATGAGTGGAGCATAGACAGAGAAATATGGAGATCCTTGTACCTAAGTTGTGTGTACCTTTTAGAGAGATCCAGCATCGAGTCTGTGGTTGGGGAGGTCCGACAGCGACGATAACCGGGACCAGAGACGGCAGCGGCACTGCTCGTCGATGTAGGCGACGCCGGCGGCTGTGGTCCTGCAGATCGACGGGCATGGCCCTTCCCCTCACTTTTGTGTCCTTAATGATCGGATCTAAAAGTCATTAGTTGGTTAACCCTTGTCAACCGGCACTTAGTCCCTTTTATAGGTGACACAACGTGAGAGGAGGCCAAACTGTGGTGACGGTTATGCACCCCTGATTAGGGTGCCTACGAGGAGTGGCGGACCCGGTCAGAGTCCACCTTGGAGATCATATTTTCTAACAGTATTATCTCTGATCTAATCCCAATGCCTCTCAGCTATCCTTCTAGATGTCATTAACTTATTGTTCCTCACTGGTGGACAACAATGTTCATCAACAAAAGTGAAATCTTGAACCATTCAGATCTAGTTGTCTTTGACCCATATATCATCCACTTGCAACCTTCTCATGAACAAACATCTTTAACCTTATCCTTCTCATCCTTTGGAAACAAAAGGAACTTATACTTTTTCAAACCATACTTGATGAGTGCTTTCTTGAACTGCCGACTGCACCTAAACGCCATCCCAAGGGCAAAAACAGGTATTGGGGCAGTGCTATCAAATTTGTTTTTTGTGCTAAGCCACCTTGTTGTTTCACCTTCACTGTTCTCCTCGTAAGAGTAATCATCACTTGAGTTGTAGTATGGACTTTCGTCATCATGTACATTCTACAATTCCAGAACATTTGAATCTTCTACAATCAATGATTGATTATAGCTTCGTCATTCCTTCTTTGACCTCATGTCCAACTTGATTTGTTGTGCATATTTACTTAACTTCTCTACCTCCTTATCATCTTCTGAACTATTTATATCATTTGGTTGATAATCTGAATCAAAGTCACTATCAAAGGCATCATCACCCATAGCAGACATGTACATAGTAGTTGTATCAAGAGCAGGCGTGGACATAGCAGCTGTATCAATATCATCATCCTGTAATTCATGACCTCCAATACCTTCAACTTCATCATCAGCTGCAACCACGTCAATGTCATAGTTCTTGTCGTCCTTTTCCGTACTAATAGTTTCTTCAACAAAAATATTAGCCACTCCATCAACAGATAGGTATTTAGCCATCACATTACAAGATTCATCATCAAATATCAACCTCAATCCATCATTCATGTGATTTCCTGGAGGCAACCAATGCATTTGTACAGGACGATCAACATTCATGTGATCGCGAAGATGTCCTTCCACCTCAGGTAACGATAGTCTATCCAATTCTATATGAGAAATCCCCATTGTACCTCCAAAATGTTGCAAGTGACTGCCCACAGATAAGAATTGTCCACTGTCGAAGTGTGCGATCGACACTTCCCCCGGTACTACTTAGATCGTAGCCCGCAGAGGTTCTTGATTGGTTGGGACGCGTGAGATTTGGACAAGATAGTGACACGAGGGGTTTATGTGGTTCGGGCCGCCTGAGCATAACACCCTACTCCACGGGTTGTGTGTTGTATGTATGAATCTGTCTGGCGCTTGTGAGCGTGTGAGCTTTCTTGTCTATGTATCGTGCGATTCAACCCTTTTATAGTCTAAGGACTGGTCGTTACATCACTTGCCTGGCCCGACATGTGGCCTTGGCGTAGTTAACTGTCTAATACACAATCGCTGAATATTAAGTGTGGTTATGGGGTGATAACGCGCCTTAATGATGGCGTTACCCCTATTAACAATCTACTGATTGCGTGTCATTAATATGACATTAATGACACGTAATCAGGTCTTGTAACTATTGCTTTAACTGTCCCTTGAAGGTCCGAGCCATTGGAGATCTCTCTATCTTCCGTTGAAGTCATAGTTCTAGAGGTTAGACACGTGGCGGCTCTGGAGCTTCCCATCGTGGGGAGGCAATTCCAAAGCCACTATACACGTGGTAGCACCGGAGCTTCCCTCTACTAGGGGTTAGGTCCGGGGTCACTGGACACGTGGCAAGACCGAAGCTTCCCTATGAAGGGAGTTAGGTCCGACCTTGTGATACACGTGTCAGTGTTGGAGCTACCCAAATGAGAGAGGCGGGTCCAGTACTGTGCAACACGTGTGGCCTTCAGAAGTCTTCAACTTAAAAGGATGGGACCCTTACCTTTTCTTGCAGTATCATGGGGTACCCGGTATGCAGGGTACCGACAACCACTATAGTGGAACTTTATCATCAAAAATTCAAAAAGCTCCATTATGTATCCTGCATAGAGATAAATCCATGCACAATCAGTTTTGAACTGCAACCATGGTTATCTGTCTATCTTGTTCTAATAGCATCACTCTAACAAATTGCTACATTTTTTCAGGATATCTTCGAAGATTATAATCTGATGTACCAGATCAAGGATGACCTCCACCGGGAAGATTAATCTTGCTGCACGAGAGGAAGATCGCTCCTCCAGGGGAGGTTGACTGAGCCCTCCAGGGGAGTATGATTGAGAATCGGATGTGTGCTAGGGCTTGAGGCCAGCGTCGCTAGGAGGGAGGTCAGGACTGCCATCAAGGAGGGAGGTCAGGAATGCCGCTGTCAGTACCCCGCAGAATGGGTACCCCCGTGCACAAGGAGAAAACGGCTAAGGACTTGGCCTCTACTTGGAGGCAGAGTCCGAGGTTGCCACGTCGTGGAGGGAAGGACCAGATCCTACCTCCCCGCCGAGGCGGGCTCCCGGGATGCCACGTGGCCGGCAGGACCGGACCCTCGCCTCCCCGCCGAGGCAGGCTCCGGGGCAGCCACGTGGCACACAGAACCGGACCCTCGCCTCCCCGCTGAGGCAGGCTCCGGGGCTGCCACGTGGCCGACAGAACCGGACCCTCGCCTCCCCACCGAGGCGGGCTCCAGGGCTGCCACGTAGCCATTGGAACCCCCGGGACCAGGCCCGTCTCCCTGCAGGGCTGAGCCTCCGCCCTTCCGCGGAGGTGGGCTCCGAAGGCGCCACGTGGCCTGTACAGCCTGGCGCTCGACTCCCCACAGAGGCAGGCCCCAGTGCGACCACGTGGTGGATGGCCAACTCAATGCGGTAGGAGGCCACAGTAAAGGAAAGAGTGCGCTACTCAGACAGACATTAAGTGCGCGCGCCTTCCCCAGGCGAAGCGGAGTCGCGCATGCGCAAGTCAAGGCTCTAGTGTCCTGTCTTGTCCAAGTAGCCGGTACAGACCCACTGCGTAAGACGGACGAGTGAGCCGCGGGGACAAGACAGCGGGACATGCCCTGCCATCATCAACAACTATGTGTAGCCCTGGCGCACGACGCGGTGGGATGGCACATTGAAGCCCCTGACAAAGGGAAGTTGATAACATTTAATCCTAGATCTTGTATAGGATTTGGCTCTCCCAGGGACCACCTGTCGGGCCCCGAGGCCCACCTTGTGATTGCAGAGTCCTTGGACTATAAAAGGACTCGGCAGACGACCTTCACAGGGGATCGAAACTCATACACGCTCAAGCAAGGCAATACACAAGCACTCCCGTGGACGTAGGGTGTTATGCTCGGGCGGCCCGAACCACGTAAACCCTCTGTGTTCATCATCTCGTTGCGCTCAATCTCTTGGGACTAGCCCTCGTGAATCCAAAGAACCTCCGCGGGCTACTCTCTAAGCAGGACCGGGGGAAGTGTCGTTTACGACCTTCGACATTTGGCACGCTAGGTAGGGGGCTTTTTGCCTGTGAAGATTTCCACCAGCAGCAACGGTGAACGGCCATTCCAACGCCGGTTCATCCAGGCCACAGTCACGGCGACAGGCAGTAGCTGAGGACCAGGCATCATCTCGCTCTAGGGCGGGATCCTGCTGTAGAGCATCAAGGTCCGGACCTTCACATCGCCCTGCTGTAACCTCGCTGGCTGCAGGCCGGCACGCCACACCACGGTGTACTCCAGCCGTGATGGCAGCTACGGCACCACCGGCTGCGAGCCCGGAGAGTGCGCTCGCAGCAGCACGCGTGCTACTCCACAACCCACCTGCTGGGGATGCTCCTTGGGGAGCAACTCAGCAGTGGATCAATGACGTCGACCACCTCGTCACCGCTGCGCTCAACGCACCTCCACCAAGGGAGACACATGCCTAGCCGATGCATGTGTCGTTGTCACGGACTCCAACAATCGACCGATGGACGGCAAACTCGCGCTCGACCAGGATCTCGGCAACAGACCTGAGAACCGGGCTGCAATGCCGCAGGTCAGGAGAAGACTGCCGAGTCACCATCGAGCGAGAGAGGGAGCGGCGGCGCAACCTCGAGGCAGATTACAGTGCGCCGGGCCCTGAGCCCCAGGATCACGCCGTTCCTCCTCCATACCAGGCGTATGTCGCGCCTCCACCTCCACAGGCGTACACTGCACCGCCCCAGCATCACGTGTACGCAGGCCCACCTGCTCACCAGGGGTATGCAGTGCCACGACCGGCGCCAACCAGCCCTAGCCAAGGGTGTGCATCTCTGGCACCTCACCTCCGTTTCGTGGTCTGGCCACGAAAGTTCTGACCACACATGCCGGAGAAGTACGACGGGAGTGTCAATCCGAGCGAGTTCCTGCAGATCTACTCCACCGAGATACTAGCTGCAGGAGGCGACGAGGGCATCATGGCTAACTACTTCCCTGTCGTCCTGACCAGCCCAGCCTGGTCATGGCTCATGAACCTGCCCCAGGGGTCCATAACCTCCTGGGATGAGCTGTGCCGACAGTTTGTGGTGAACTTTAGCAGTTCCTACAAGCGCCCCGACACAGAGCTTGACCTCCATGCCGTCAGACAGCACGCTAGAGAGTCGCTGTGATCGTTCATCTAGCGGTTCTCTCAGGTACGGAACACCATCCCTCATGTCGCTAGCGCATCAGTTATTTTTGTGTTCAGGTAGGGTGTGAGGGACAATAAGATGCTCGAGAAGCTAGCCACGCACGAAGTGTGTGATGTCTCCGAGCTGTTCGCTCTGCCAGACAGATGTGCTAGGGCAGCTGAGGGACGCAAGGGAGGCCACACCGACTGAGGAAGGAGCCTCTGCAAAGAGCATCTGCAAGAAGAAGAAGAAGGGCAATGGCAGGAACAAGCCAAAGCCCGGAGCCCATGCGGTGGCGGCTGCGGCACCCGACGGAGCCCGGGCGTCGCGCCGAGACAAGCGTCCTCGGCAGTCACCAGAACTCGAGGAGCCTGACTTCAAGTGCCCGGTGCACCGCACAAATAGCCATAGCTCTAGCGACTGTCGGGAAGTGAAGAAGTTCGTGGAGCGCTTCCGCGAGCAGAAACAGAAGCAGCATCGCCAGGAGGGTGCGCCTCCCCGCCAGAGGGAGGGAAAACAGAAGGTCAATCCTGAAAAGGAGGATGACAGCGAGATGGGGTTCCAGGAACCCCAGAGGGGGGTGAAGGCCCTCTTCGAGGGTGGCGACTCTAAGTCCAGCAGCGATAAGGAGCACCGCAAGACTCTCCACGTCATCTACGGGGGTGCCACAGATCCCACGTCTCGAAACGCAGTGAAGACTCTGCGACGGGCAGTGTCCGCAGTGGCCCCCGCTCTGAGCTCGGCTCCCCACCACAAGTGGATGAGCACGGCAATCAACTTCGACGCCTCTGACTGCCCGAAGAACATGGCGGGAGAAGGCGTACTCCCGTTGCTGGTGTCCCCGACCATCACCAATGTGAAGGTCTTTCACGTGCTGATTGATGGTGGGGCAGGCCTCAACCTCATCTCCACGGTGGCCTTCCGGAAGCTGCAGCTACCGATGTCCTGGCTCACACCTTCGAGCCCATTCTTAGGTGTCGAACCGGGGCAAATCCACCCGTACGGTAACGTCCACCTCCTAGTGACCATTGGGACCCCAGAGAACTACCGTACGAAGAGCTTTTTGTTCGACGTGGCGGACGTCGACCTCCACTTCAACGCAATCATCGGAAGACCACCAGTCTACAGGTTCATGACTGTAGCCCACTACGGCTACCTCGTCCTGAAGATGTCGACGCCTTCCGGCCTCCTCAGGGTCAGAGGGGACCGCTCAGCTGCAGTATCCGCCTTGGAGCATCTCCAGGCACTCACAGCAGGGAGGGCCCTGGCTCCAGGGGTGCGAAGGAGAGTCGACCAGAACAGGGCCCGACGTAGCGGGCCTCCACTTCTGCACCCCACGTGCGACCAGTCGACGACGACGTCCCGGTAAAGGTCGTCAGGATTGGCTACGAGGCTGTCCAGACTACACGCATCGCGGGGAACCTGGACAGCAAATAGGAACTCACACTCGTCACCTTCCTCCGGGACAACGTTGATGTGTTTGCATGGGAACCATCACAAATGCCCGGGATCCCCAGGGAGGTGATTGAGCACCATATGAAGATCTACTCCGACGCCTGACCGGTGCAGCAGAAGCCCAGGAAATAGTCCATCGAGCGGCAAAACTTCATCCGTGAAGAAATCAAGAAGCTGCTTGATGTTGGTTTCATCCAGGAGTTCCACCACCCACGGTGGTTGGCCAACCCTGTTGTTGTCCTCAAGGCTGGCGGGAAACTCCGGATGTGCATCGACTACACCAACCTCAATAAGGCATGCCCAAAGGATCCATTCCCTCTTCCTAGGATAGATCAAATAGTAGACTCAACATCAGGCTGTGATCTTCTGTGTTTCCTAGATGCATATTCTGGTTTCCACCAAATACCAATGTCTAGGCAAGATGAGGAACACACTGCTTTCATAACAATAGATGGCCTGTATTGTTATGTCTCCATGCCTTATGGACTTATGAATGCTCTCCCCACCTTTGTACGTGCAATGCATAAGACATTTGGGGACCTCATTAGAGATCTGGTAGAGGTGTATGTTGATGACATCGTGGTAAAGATTAGAGCCCACACATCTATATTAGACAACCTAGCCCAAGTCTTCAGCAAGCTGCGCACGACACACACGATGCTGAACCCCGACAAGTGTGTCTTTGGGGTTTCTGCAGGGAAGCTCCTTGGTTTCTTGGTCTCGAACCGAGGAATCAAAGCTAACCCAGAGAAGATTAAGGCAACAAAATTGATGCGGCCGCCGGCCCACATCAAGGACGTGCAGAAGCTTGCAGGGTGATTGGCAGCCCTCAGTCGGTTCATCTCAAGACTGGTTGAGCGAGCGCTGCCCTTCTTCAAGATTCTACGGAAGTCGGGTCCCTTTGTGTGGACTGAGGAAGCGGAAGCGGCGTTCCAGGAGCTCAAGAAGCACCTGACGACGCTACCCATCATGGTGGCGCCAGAACCCGGCGAACCACTCCTGATGTACATCACCGCAACAACGGAGGTGATCAGCATGGTCTTGGTTGCAGAGCGGTCGGAGCTACTGTCGCAGCAAGCACCCGAGGGAGCCCCTGATGAGGAAGCTGAGCCTCAGGGCCTGGACCCAACAGAGGACCCCCTCGCTGTGTGCTCCAGTGACCAAGTGCCCTCCGGGTCCCAGCCCCCGGAGGTCCGACTAGATCTTGGGGGCCACATTCCCCAGGATGGAGACGCATTGCAAGGAGCCCCGGACCCCCCAGGGAGGGTTCAGACCTCCCAACGGCCAGTCTACTACATCAGTGAGGTCCTCCATGAAGCAAAAACAAGATATCTGGAGGTACACAAACTGTTGTATGCAGTGCTCATAGCGTCGAGGAAGCTCCGGCATTACTTCCAGGCTCACCGGATTTCAGTGGTCACCTCCTTCCCACTAAAGACTGTACTCCACAACCCCAACTCGACTGGCAACGTCGCCAAGTGGGCAGCGGAGCTGGCGGAGTTCGAGCTAGAGTTCTTACCTCGACATGCAGTCAAGAGCCAAGCATTGGCGGACTTCTTGGCAGAATGGACTCCATCGCCAAGCAACCCAGGGGGCCCGGATAACGAAGAAATGGTGCCCAAGGCGCCAATTTTCATAGAAACCCCCTAGACGCTCTACTTTGACGGCTCCTCGCGGAAGCAGGGGGCCGGGGTCGGGGTCCTGCTCCTCACCCTGATTGGGGAGCAGTTCAAGTACATGGTGCGCCTTGACTTCAAGGCGACTAACAACATGGCAGAATACAAGGCCCTAATCTTTGGGCTAAAAACTGCCCTGACTCTCAATGTCCGTCAACTTCTAGCTAAAGGTGATTCTCAGCTGATCATCAAGCAAGCCAAAGGGGAGTGCAGCTGCAACGACCCTCAGCTGGCAGCATACTTGCTGCATGTCCGGAAGCTGGAGAAGGACTTTGAAGTCTTGGACCTGTGCCATGTACCCCGAACCAACAACTCAATTGCAGACGACCTGTCAACGAAGGCCTCCACAGGGGCCCCCGTGCCTGAAAGAGTCTTTGCAAGGACGTTACCGCGAGCAACCGCCCGGGCAGCCGAACCGGGCGAAGGGGGCGAGCCTAGCACCTCGAAGCTGGCAGTCCCGTCGGCCCTACTACCATGGAGTCCGCTAAGGATCGTATGCGCCACCGGGGGCTCCGATCTACCAGGCGCCCAAGATCCAGAGGCTGAAGCAAGTCTCGATGCATGGATCTCGGAGGTCCAGGACTACTTGAAGGACAACATCCTTCCCGAAGAACATGCCCTGACAGAGAGGATAGTCCGCATGGCTAAGAGGTACACGCTGGTGGAAGGGGATCTCTACCGGCGTGGCGCCAACGACATCCTGCTGCGATGCATTACCCAGGAGGAGGGCTGCGACTTGCTCGTAGATATCCATGGAGGCGAGTGTGGGAACCATGCGTCATCTGTGACGCCCGGTTCCGAAAAATGAACCAAGCTAACGCATATGTGTGCCCAGGATGTTCAACACACATACACGAGTGCAATCACAAAAGAGTATACAGAAAATTACCACAGAGCAAGATTAATTAACCCAATTTTATTACGCAAACCATATTATCCTCGAATACAAGCTCTAATGAGTATTTATGACAAGTTCAACTAATGGAGCGGAAATAAACTAATTAAGCAACTAAGCAAACTAAGCATAAGGGATAGCGCAGCTCCAAAAAACACCACATGCAAAGCTGACGGTAGACACAGCCTAGAACTCCGCATTATCACCATTAAACTCCCAATCCTGACCTGCAACTGTTGGGGGGGATTGCAAGAGTGAGTACATGTCGTACTCAGCAAGTGTAGAAAGTATGACATGTGGCTGATTCAAATGACGACAATAATAATGGCAAAGTGTTGAAAAGTACATTAAAACATTTGAAAAGCAATATATTATATTTATATGAATCAAACCCATCATAATCATAAGCAATATCATAATACCAATCTGAATTCGCTACCATCATCAATAATTCCAGATTTCACCATTGCCACTAACCATATTCAATACAAGAAATAAATCCATAAACAGCCATAACCATTACCAAACCATAACCATCCCAAATACCATCCCAATACCAAGTACCCTCTAA
Source organism: Tuctoria greenei (assembly GCA_036927565.1). Classification (NCBI taxonomy): domain Eukaryota; kingdom Viridiplantae; phylum Streptophyta; class Magnoliopsida; order Poales; family Poaceae; genus Tuctoria; species Tuctoria greenei. The sequence continues at coordinate 18,850,822 of JAYESD010000003.1, forward strand.
TCATGGAAGTTGTCCAGGTGCTCATAACCGGGAGCACGGCTATCATGATAGTTTTATTTAACTCTGCAGAGTTTGTACCTCTTTACCCACGTGTTCGTGATTTCATCACCTTTCGATGACTAAAACCTCTATTATGCCGTCTCACACTTCCATCGGTGTGCGGCCAAGAGATCACAAAATAGCCTTTGCAAAGGGATTACTAGCCTATTTAGACCCCACTGAGGTTTCACCAGTGGCGATGTCTCCTACAGAGCACATGTTCAACCAAGGGCCCCCTCTTGAGCCATTCGGATCCCAGGGTAGTCCCACCAATCATCAACAAACCCAATCCGACTACCCCTTCCCCGAGCATCCACATTGGTCCAAACAGCACCAGCAAAGCCCTAATTAATCAGCTACGCTGCACCCATACTTGGCATCGTGGTGGCACTGTAGTCTTGGCTTATTCTCGCATGAACCGGTCCTTAGATCTAAAGCAAGCAAAACCACCATAACATCCAACCCATCCACATACCACGCTTGCTTAGATCACCCATTATTTTAACCAGTTCATGTTAACCATAGTATCATTTATGCATAATTAAGCTGAGTGGTATAATTGTTTCCATCCCAATTGATTAAGCGAAGCAAAAAGGTAAAAAGCCCATCCCGACTCTCTACCATAATTCCAGGTGACAAGGGTGGTTTAACAAATCTAGTAAACTTCCTACCATAGGATTCCCATCAAATTGACACAGCAGCATGCAGTTTTGCAAACAAAACATTTATTTTAAAAACAGGGTCAATATGCTTCAAGGACACTTGCCTTGCTCTTGCTGTTGATTAGGGTCAAAACCTTCAAATTCTTGGTGCTAAAGATCCTCCGTGGCACTCTCTAGCGCAAATTCGTCTAATACACACAATAAACATACAAGACAAGAACACAATCAAAGAGTGCACATATATTACTCAATATGACATGACATGCATGATTGATGCAAATGCAAGGTAGAACTTGTTACTAGATTGCTTTTAATGATCACTAACTAGTTCTAATAGCTTTTAACAAGTTTATACAGGTTTGGATTCGATTAGATCAAATTTTAGAATTAATTCGACACAATTTAGCCAGGAAGACCGGACTAGTCCGCTAGGGACCGGACAAGTCCTCACTTTACGAGATCAGCAGATTAGGGTTTTCTAGATCGACATAAATTCAGAGATTAGGGGTTGAATTCACGTAAGTAAAAGAGAATAGGAGGTATACCAGGTGTTTAGGACTTCAATGAATCAAGAAACTTGGAGGTAACACTTGGATCTTGATGATCTAGGGTTGGTGATGAACTTGGAGATGAATTGGTGGTGAAGAACGAAACTTGGTGGAGATCTTGATCCTCTTTCGTTTCCTCCTCTTCTTCTTCTTGCTTGGGATCTTCTCCTCACTCCTTGATGGTGGCTCCCCACGAACTAGGGTTTGGGTGGGTGGAAAAGTGGCAAATAGATGTCAATCCAAGGGGTGGGGCTGTTTATATAGAGGTGGAGGCTAGGGTTAGATGGATTTCGAGTTTTGGGATGAGTAGAGGCCGGTTTAGAGTCCCACATGGGCTCTAAAAGAGTTAGGCACGACGTCCCTAGGCCCACTTAACGTGAAACCCAAGAAACAAGTCGTAAAACAAAAGATCAACTCGGAGTCACGAAATATCGGACAAGTCCGGACAGAACCGGACTAGTACGAAGTCACCCAGAGAGAAAATCGGACAAGTCTGGCCAAACATCGGACAAGTCCGACTTTAAAAAGAGAGGAAAATCGGACAAGTCTGTTGGAACACCGGACTAGTCCGGAAAAGTCCAAGGACTTAGCAAATTTTCAAGGATTCTTGGAATATCGGACTAGTCCGCACAAAATCGGACAAGTCCGAAGTTTTCCAGAGGCAAAATCGGACTAGTCTGCAGCAAAAACGGACAAGTCCATTTTTAGTCAGAGAGAAATCGGACTAGTCCTCAGTAAAATCGGACTAGTCCGCACTTTCCTGCGTTTTAAGTGCATTTTGCTCCAAATCAATTTTAAATGCTCCGAATCAATTTTAAACTCGTTCCTCTTGTTGTGGGTTAATTTTAAACATGTATATGAGTATATGTAGGGCATGATGCATGAAAATGAGGGTGTTACAAACCTACCCCCCTTAAAATGAATCTCGCCCTCGAGATTCAACGCGGAAGAGAAGAGAGAGGGAAATTCCTTCTTGAGATCGTCCTCCAATTCCCACGTCGCTTCTTTTTCTGTGTGGTGCTTCCATTGAACTTTACACCATCTAATGACCTTGTTCCTTGTGACCCTCTCCTTAGTTTCCAAGATTTTGACCGGTTGTTCGGCATAAGTCAAATCTTCCTCTAGTTCCAATTCTTCCATTGGCACTTGTTCTTCCGGTACTCTCAAACACTTCTTGAGCTGGGAAACATGAAAGACATCATGTATGTCTGAAAAATGAGCTGGCATCTCCAACTTATACGCTACTTCTCCTCTTTTCTCCAAAATCTTGAATGGTCCAATATAACAAGGTGCGAGCTTGCCTCTTATGTTAAACCTCTTATGACCCCTCATTGGTGACACCTTGAGGTAAACAAAATCTCCCACTTCAAAGGCTAGTTTCCTTCTCCTATTGTCCGCATAGCCTTTTTGTCTTGATTGGGCAGCCCTCAGGTTCTCACGAATTATTTGGACTTGCTTTTCGGCTTCTTGCAACACATCCAGACCAAATACTTGAGTTTCTCGTGCCTCATTCCAGAATAAAGGTGTCCTACACTTCCTCCCATAAAGTGCTTCATATGGTGACATCTTCAAACTTGCTTGGTAACTATTGTTGTATGAAAATTCCGCGTATGGCAAGCTTTTGTCCCAACTTTTCCCATGCTTCAAAGCACAAGCTCTTAACATGTCCTCGAAAATCTGATTGGTCCTCTCGTTTGTCCATCCGTTTGAGGATGATATGCTGAACTAAAATTCAACCTCATTCCCAATGCTTCATGCAATTTTTGCCAAAATCTGGAGGTAAATTGAGAACCTCTATCCGAGACTATCTTCTTAGGGACTCCATGTCGACACACAATATGCTCCACGTATATTTCGGCCAATCGTGCAGCTGTATATTTGGTCTTCACAGGGACAAAATGAGCTGACTTGGTTAAGCGATCCACAATTACCCAAATTGAGTCATACCCGGACTGAGTACGTGGTAACCCAACTATGAAGTCCATACCGATTTCTTCCCACTTCCATTCCGGGATCTTCAATGGTTGCAATAATCCAGCTAGCCTTTGATGTTCCGCCTTGACTCGTTGACACACATCACACAATGCCACATATTCAGCTATGTCCTTTTTCATGCTATCCCACCAATAGCAAGCCTTCAAGTCTTTGTACATCTTCGTACAACCGGGGTGAATCGAGTATGGCGAATCATGTGCCTCCTTTAATATTGTCTCCCGAATATGCTTTACATTAGGCACAACGATTCTCTTTCCATGCCATAAGGTACTATGTTCGTCCTCATCAAATCTGAATTCTCTCCCTTCCTCGGTCCTGTCCTTGATTTCCTTGATCTCTTCATCTGCGGTTTGTGCCTCTCGAATTTCTTGCTCTAAGGTTGGGTTTAACTCCATCATCTCCATCTCATTTACAAATCCAAGGTTCAACCTTTCAAACTCCTTACATAACTTGAATGGTAACTCTCGAACTGTGAGTTGGTGACTTACTCCCTTCCTACTCAAAGCATCGGCCACTACATTGGCTTTTCCCGGATGATAGTTGATTCCCAAATCATAATCTTTGATGAGCTCCAACCATCTCCGTTGCCTCAAGTTCAGATCTGTTTGTGTGAAAATATACTTCAAACTCTTATGATCTGTATAAATTTCACACCTATGTCCAAGAATATAGTGCCTCCAAATCTTCAATGCATGTACCACGGCTGCAAGTTCTAAATCATGTGTTGGGTAATTCTGCTCATGTTTCTTCAATTGTCTTGATTCATTGGCGACCACTTGACCTTCTTGCATCAATACACATCCAAGTCCCTGTCTTGATGCGTCGCAATAAATGTCAAAACTCTTGCTTACATCCGGCAATACCAAAACTGGGGTTGTTGTCAACCTCTTCTTTAACTCCTCAAAACTATTCTAACAAGCTTTAGTCCATTGGAACGCCATTCCCTTCATTAGCAACTCCGTCATAGGCTTGGCTATCTTGGAAAAGTCCTTGATGAATCTACGGTAATATCTAGCCATCCCAAGAAAACTCCTTATTTCCTTGACATTTTGCGGCGGTTCCCACTTCAACACGTCTCTCACTTTTCCGGGGTCAACCGACACTCCTCCTCCTGAAATTATATGACCCAAAAATGGCACCTCTTTCAACCAAAACTGACACTTGTTGAACTTGGCATACAATTGATGCTCCCTCAATTTCTGTAGCGTAAGCCTCAAGTGTTCCTCATGTTCCTTCTCATCCTTCGAGTAGATCATAATGTCATCAATAAACATTACAACAAACTTATCCAAGTACTCCATGAAGACCTTATTCATGAGGTACATAAAGTAGGCAGGTGCATTTGTCAATCCAAAAGACATCACAGTGTACTCATAAGATCCATACCGTGTTCTAAAAGCTGTTTTGGGTATGTCCGATGGTCTAATCTTCATTTGAAAGTATCCCGACCTCAAATCAATCTTAGAGAAGACACAAGCACCCTTCATCTGATCAAACAAGTCTTCTATGTGTGGCAAGGTGTACTTGTTATTGATTGTTACCTCGTTGAGAGCTCGGTAATCTACACACATCCTTTGAAATCCATCCTTCTTGTCCACAAATAGAACGGGAGCTCCCCAAGGTGAAGAACTAGGGCGAATGAAACCTTTCTCTAGTTGCTCTTGAATTTGCCTCTTGAGCTTCGCTAATTCCATAGGAGGCATCCTATATGGCCTCTTAGCTATAGGTGCAGTTCCAGGTATTAAATCAATAACAAACTCAATGTCTCGATCAGGTGGCATACCTGGCAACTCGTCCGGAAAAACATCCAAAAATTTATACACCACCGAAATCTCCTCAATTGCGGCACCGTCCATATGATTCAACTCCAATTGCTTCGGTGCGGTTTGAGATGCTTCAAATTCTACGGTGATCCCTTCTTCGTTGGTCAACTTCACCGTCTTCGTGGCACACTCAATAATTCCATTGTGCTTCCTCAACTAGTCCATACCAAGTATAATGTCCAATCCTTGAGAATCCAAAACAATGAGGTTGGCGGAGAAGTCTACCCCCCTTATTCTAAGGCTTACTTTTGGACATACTATATTTGTCCTCATCTCTCCTCCAGGAGACTTAACCAACAGAGTAAACTTCATATGAGAGATAGGCAAACTATACTTGGCAACATACTTCGATGCAATGAATGAATGCGATGCTCCAGAATCAAATAACATAGTCGCGGGGTTGGAGTTGGTGAGAAACATACCAATGACCACGTCATCCGCTTGTTGAGCATCCTCCGTAGAGACATGGTTCACGTTGCCACGAGCAAAATTCTGTTGTCCACGGTTCCCTTGTGGCGCTCCTCCATTGGGTCTTGGGTTTTGCCTCGGTGCATTGCTTCCTTGACCAAGGCCTGACTTAGGACATTGATGCGCAAAGTGTCCAGCTTCTCCACAAGTATAACACTTCTTAACTCTACCAGAATTATTGGGACGAGCTTGGTTTTGAACATTTGCAGCAGGAAAATTAGCACGAGGTGTATAAGGCATTGGAGGCCTAGGTGCTTGCATAACAGGGCGCTGCTGCACAAACTGAGTTGGGCGTGGTGCATAACCAGGGCGTTGAGCAGGAATAGAAGAGCTGAAATGAGGCGCATTGGGTGGTGCAAGGCAAGGGCACACATTACTTCCTTGTTGCTGTCCTTGATATGTCGCCTTTCTCTTGATTTCTTGCTCCATCTCACGGATCTTGTTCTCAACCACAATTGCTTTGTCCACAAGCTTATGAAAATTGGCATAATCGCAGTTGAGTAGTTGCACTTGGATCTCATTGTTCAAGCCCCTCATGAACAAATATTGCTTTCGGCTGTCCTGACTAACATCCTCGGGCGCATACCTTGAAAGTTGAGTGAACTTGTTGAGATATTTACTCACGCTCAATCTTCCTTGCCTCAAGTTCTCAAATTCTTGCCTCTTCAAGATCATAACACCCTCAGGCACATAATGAGAACGGAAGCTCTCCTTGAAGTCGGCCCAAGTGATTCTTTCTTGGTTCTCATGAGCATTGCATAAAGAATCCCACCAATCTGCATCTGCTCCAACTAGTTGATGAGAAGCAAACAAGACCTTCTCCCGGTCACTGCATTGGACAATAGCTAGCTTCTTCTCCACGGACTTGAGCCAATCATCCGCATCCATAGGGTCAGCAGCTTGAGCAAAGGTCGACGGCCTAGTCCTCATAAACTCTCCCAACCGGTTATGAGGGGGTGGGGGTGGGGAGGCATGTGGGGCTGATTGTTGATATTGCCAGCCTGCAGCTGTCCCATAGTTTTTATCATGGTCTGCATGAGCTGGTTTTGCATAGCCAATAGCTGCTCAATGTTGATAGCTCCCTGAGTAGATCCTTGTCCAATGTTGTTCTGAGGCACTCCATTGTTCTCCTCCTCATCATTTCCATCCCTTTGGTTGCGAGTCCTCACCATCTGAAGAAAAGCAATAGGTAAGAATTAAAAAACATCCCCAACTATAGGCATCAAGGGATATAAACTAAATAGCTAGGTACACTAGCCTAGGTGGACATGGCAATGCTAAGGCATCCCAAAATCCTCTATTAAGCACACAAGCAAACAATATATATAGCAAACAACACTCCAAGCAAAAACACATCGATTCCTAAGTGCTCCTATGTGCTCTAAGGTGTCCATTCTATCTAGGCCGCATCCTATGGTCAACCTGTGGCTCTGATACCAATCTGTGGCGCTCGATTCCGAAAAATGAACCAACCTAACGCATATGTGTGCCCAGGATGTTCAACACACATACACGAGTGCAATCACAAAAGAGTATATAGAAAATTACCACAGAGCAAGATTAATTAACCCAATTTTGTTACACAAACCATATTATCCTCGAATACAAGCTCTAATGAATATTTATTACAAGTTCAACTAATGCAGCAGAAATAACTTAAATTAAGCAACTAAGCAAACTAAGCATAAGGGATAGCGCAGCTCCAAAAACACCACAGGCAAAGCTGACGGTAGACACGGCCTAGAACTCCGCATTATCACCATTAAACTCCCAATCCTGACCTGCAACTGTTGGGGGGGATCGCAAGAGTGAGTACATGTTGTACTCAGCAAGTGTGGAAAGTATGACATGTGGCTGATTCAAATGACGACAATAATAATGGCAAAGTGCTGAAAAGTACATTAAAACATTTGAAAAGCAATATATTATATTTATATGAATCAAACCCATCATAATCATAAGCAATATCATAATACCAATCTGAATTCGCTACCATCATCAATAATTCCAGATTTCACCATTGCCACTAACCATCTTCAATACAAGAAATAAATCCATAACCAGCCATAACCATTACCAAACCATAACCATCCCAAATACCATCCCAATACCAAGTACCCTCTAATCATGGAAGTTGTCCAGGTGCTCATAACCGGGAGCACGACTATCATGATAGTTTTATTTAACTCTGCAGAGTTTGTACCTCTTTACCCATGTGTTCATGATTTCATCACCTTTCGATGACTAAAACCTCTATTATGCCGTCTCACACTTCCATCGGTGTGCGGCCAAGAGATCACAAAATAGCCTTTACAAAGGGATTACTAGCCTATTTAGACCCCACTGAGGTTTCACCGGTGGCGATGTCTCCTAAAGAGCACATCTTCAACCAAGGGCCCCCTCTTGAGCCATTCGGATCCCAGGGTAGTCCCACCAATCATCAACAAACCCAATCCGACTACCCCTTCCCCGAGCATCCACATTGGTCCAAACAGCACCAGCAAAGCCCTAATTAATCAGCTACGCCGCACCCATAATTGGCCTCGTGGTGGCACTGTAGTCCTGACTTATTCTCGCATGAACCGGTCCTTAGATCTAAAGCAAGCAAAACCACCATAACATCCAACCCATCCACATACCAGGCTTGCTTAGATCACCCATTATTTTAACCAGTTCATGTTAACCATAGTATCATTTATGCATAATTAAGCTGAGTGGTATAGTTGTTTCCATCCCAATTGATTAAGCGAAGCAAAAAGGTAAAAAGCCCATCCCGACTCTCTACCATAATTCCAGGTGACAAGGGTGGTTTAACAAATCTAGTAAACTTCCTACCATAGGATTCCCATCAAATTGACACAGCAGCATGCAGTTTTGCAAACAAAACATTTATTTTAAAAACAGGGTCAATATGCTTCAAGGACACTTGCCTTGATCTTCTTGTTGATTAGGGTCAAAGCCTTCAAACTCTTGGTGCTGAAGATCCTCCGTGGCACTCTCTAGCGCAAATCCGTCTAATCCACACAATAAACATATAAGACAAGAACACAATCAAAGAGTGCACATATATTACTCAATATGACCTGACATGCATGATGGATGCAAATGCAAGGTAGAACTTGTTACTAGATTGCTTTTAATGATCACTAACTAGTTCTAATAGCTTTTAACAAGTTTATACAAGTTTGGATTCGATTAGATCAAATTTTAGAATTAATTCAACACAATTTAGCCAGGAAGATCGGACTAGTCCGCTAGGGACCGGACAAGTCCGCACTTTACGAGATCAGCAGATTAGGGTTTTCTAGATCGACGTAAATTCAGAGATTAGGGGTTGAATTCACGTAAGGAAAAGAGAATAGAAGGTATACAAGGTGTTTAGGACTCCAATGAATCAAGAAACTTGGAGGTAACACTTGGATCTTGATGATCTAGGGTTGGTGATGAACTTGGAGATGAATTGGTGGTGAAGAACGAAACTTGGTGGAGATATTGATCCTCTTTCGTTTCCTCCTCTTCTTCTTCTTGCTTGGGATATTCTCCTCCCTCCTTGATGGTGGCTCCCCACGAACTAGGGTTTGGGTGGGTGGAAAAGTGGCAAATAGATGTCAATCCAAGGGGTGGGGCTGTTTATATAGAGGTGGAGGCTAGAGTTAGATGGATTTCGAGTTTTGGGATGAGTAGAGGCCGGTTTAGAGTCCCACATGGGCTCTAAAAGAGTTAGGCACGATGTCCCTAGGCCCACTTAACGTGAAACCCAAGAAACAAGTCGTAAAACAAAAGATCAACTCGGAGTCGCGAAATATCGGACAAGTCCGGACAGGACCGGACTAGTCCGAAGTCGTCCAGAGAGAAAATTGGACAAGTCTGGCCAAACATCGGATAAGTCCGACTTTAAACAGAGAGGAAAATCGGACAAGTCCACTGGAACACCGGACTAGTCCGAAAAAGTCCAAGGACCTAGCAAATTTTCAAGGATTCTTGTAATATCGGACTAGTCCGCACAAAATCGGACAAGTCCGAAGGTTTCCAGAGGCAAAATCGGACTAGTCCGAAGCAAAAACGGACAAGTCCGTTTTTAGTCAGAGAGAAATCGGACTAGTCCTCAGTAAAATCGGACTAGTCCGCACTTTCCTGCGTTTTAAGTGTGGTTTTGCTCCAAATAAATTTTAAATGCTCCGAATCAATTTTAAACTCGTTCCTCTTGTTGTGGGTTAATGTTAAACATGTATATGAGTGGATGTAGGGCATGATGCATGAAAATGAGGGTGTTACATCATCCCACACATTGGTCAGTAAAGCCTTTCGGCATGGCTTTTACTGGTCGACAGCACTCCAGGATGCCGCCGAGATGGTCAGGAGATGCAAGGTGTGCCAGTTCCATGCCAGGCAGATTCACACACCAGCTCAGGAGCTGCAGATGATCCCTCCCTCATGGTCATTCGCTGTATGAGGGTTGGATATCCTGGGACCCTTTTCCAGAGCCGTCGGAGGATTCCGGCACCTCTACGTCGCCGTAGACAAGTTCACCAAGTGGCCGAAAGCCGCCCCAGTTGTCACCATCAACAAGCAGTCAGCAGCCAAATTCATCAAGTCGATCGTCTTCCGGTTCAGGGTCCCGAACAGAATCATCACTGATAACGGGACCCAACTCACAAGTGCAACGTTCCAGGAATACTGCGAGGACCTTGGGATCCAAGTCTGCTATGCATCTGTTGCTCATCCAGAGAGCAATGGATAGGTCGAGAGGGCCAATGCAGAGATCCTCAAGGGCCTCAAGACTCGCACGTTCTCACACCTTGAGAAGCATGGTGCAAATTGGGTAGATGAGCTTCCGTGTGCGCTGTGGGCTAGTCGGACATCAACTAGCCGGGCTACGGGGCAAACGCCTTTCTTCCTTGTGTACGGGGCAGAGGTCGTCCTCCCCCCAGAAATTACCAGGGGCTCCCCCCATGTCCGGGTGTACGACGAAGCCGCGCAGGACCAGCTCCGGCGTGAAGACGTGGACCTCGTCGACGAGGGACGAGTGAGAGCGGCTCTCCGAAATGAACGGTACAGGCAGGCGCTCCGGCGCTACCACCAGAGGACCGTGCGGAGTAGGGAGCTAAAGGTAGACGACCTGGTGTTGCGTCGCATACTCTCCCGGGAAGGGGCTAACAAACTCTCCCTTAGATGGGAGGGCCCCTTTCGGGTTACAGAGGTATGCCGCCCAGGGTGCGTCCGCCTAGCTACGGAGGATGGACAGCGACTGCCCAACCCATGGAACATCGAGCACCTCTGTAAGTTCTACCCCTAGACCAGTGTTAGGACAATTTTCTTTCATTGTAAAAGGTACATAGTGTCTAGGGACAGTACTTAGGGTAACTAAGGCTAGGGAGATGGGGCTCTGAGTGCACATTTCGCTTAGCCTGGTCCAGAACCCTAAGTAGGTGCACTCGACGTCCTTTGTCGCCCGGGCCGGGTCGTTCCCCTTGTAAAGTCTGTCCATCTTATGGGAAATCACAATGAAAGAATGTTGTCCTGCCCTGTATAGGGTTTGTCATTCAAAAAATTATCTTTAATTTTTTATGATATTGCTGTAAGTTCGCCGTAGCTCGTGATCTATCATAGCCGCTGTCATTTTTTCCTTGCTTTAGCAATAGTGGGAGCCTTGCTGTCTGGCTGCAGGTGGGGTTGCTTGAGGTACCTGCAATATGCCTGGGGCCTTGGATGTTTCCATACTCGGGGGCCTGTGTCTCCAGACCTTGGATGTTTCCATACTCGGGGGCCTGTGTCTCCAGATGATCTCCCCCGAGAAAGGCTTACGTCGAGTGGGAGGTCTAAGGGCATAGCCTGCTTAGCCTGGTCCTGTACTCTAAGCCTGTGTGCTCTGCCTCCCCAGCACTGCAGCTGAGTACTGGGGGCCAGATGGACCACCCTTAGGTAGTATGGATAGTGAGCCCTAGGTGCAGATGCACCGAATTACCCAAGTCCCGTGAGTCAGCCCAAGATCGTAAGTCAAGCGACACTAAAAAAGAGCAGGGGAGAAATGACAAGCGGACAAAATTACTTCTCCTATTTTTGATCTATATGCAGGTATTCGAGGAGTTATCCGGCAATAACTGTTAGAGTACCCACGAAGATGGCGGGCACAGCTGGACTGAAGCTCCGGTGGCACCCCCAGGGGGCCCGTCGTCGACCTTTCACCGAAGATGGTGGGCACCGCCGGACTGAGGCTCAGGTGGAACCCCAGGGGGCCCGCCGTCGACCTTTCACCAAAGATGGTGGGCACCGTCGGACTGAGGCTCTGGTGGCACCCCCAGGGGGCCTGCCATCAAACTTTCACCGAAGGTGGTGGGCACCACCGGACTGAAGCTCCGGTGGCACCCCCAGGGGGCCCGCCATCGACCTCTCACCGAAGATGGTGGGTACCGCCGGACCGAAGCTCCGGCGGCACCCCCAGGGGGCCCGCCGTCGACGTTTTACCGAAGATGGTGGGCACCGCTGGACTGAAGCTCCAGCGGCACCCCCAGGGGGCCCGCCGTTGACGTCCCTGCATACTCAGTTACAGCAATACTACCTACGCATGCTAAGCTCCCCTGCAACCGTCCGCCCTAAGTTCTAGGTATTTGACAGGTGTGCCCATAACAACTGGCCACACCTGCTAGGGGGCCACACTCCGGGGGACGGCAGGTCCGGGAAGCTAAGGAACAACAGGCAACTAGATAATATTGGTGAAAAGTAAAACATGCTAAGTATGAGGGGCACTCCAAGCAGATTTTTTGTTCCAAAATGAAGGTCTGTCATCACAAACAACTACAAAGAAAAACTGAAAGAAACACAAGATACAAGCAGCACATGGGGAGCCCTCAGCCGCTCCGCTGGAACCTTGAAGTAATGAGCGCCACCGCATCTGAGACTTCAGATTTGGTAGCCTCCTCCCTCTCGGCAATGGGCCCCTCGAGGACCGGCTGCAGAGGGACATCAGGGTACCAGCTCCAGTAGCAGGATAGGATGTGCGTCGCCACCTCCTTCACCAGCATTTTCCCCTCTGCCTCCAGCTGGTTGTCGATGACGGCTCCCAGCGAACGCCTCTTCGAGCTGGTAGAGTCAAGAGCTGGGAACACCTGACTCACCTCCTGCGCTGGTTCCCCCCACGCGCACCGGGCTGAAGCCGAGCGGCACCAGAGCTCAGTCGGCGCCGCCCAAGAACTCCCAGACCTTCCAGACCTTAGCAGAATGCGACGCCCGGAGCTCCTGCACCTCCTGCTGGGCTGTCGCCAGCGCCTGGGGGCCGCCGTCCAGGAACCGCTCCTCCTTGGCTGCCAGGGCCCTCTCGCGCTCGCTGACCTCCCTCTCGCGGCAGCTCAAGTCACCCTCCTTGAGGGTGATGTTGAACTCGCGGTCTAGGAGAGCCTAGTGCTCAGCAAACTGGGCTTGCTCCACCTCAGCCAGGGCAGCATCCCGGCGGTCTAGCTCGGCAGCATGGATTCTCGCCCCTTCCCGCTGGAGGATGAGCCGGCGCGAGATCGCCTCCACCTCAGCCTGCTTCGCCGCCAACTCCTGCCCCCGTTCGGCAAGAGCAGCCTCCCGGCGAGATAACAGCTGCTAGAGCTCCTCGCAAGACTGGAGGCGGGAGCTGGCCTCAGCATGGATCGCCACGGCGTCTGCCTTCAGCTTCTGGGTAACGGCGTCCAAACGAGCGATAAGCTTGCGCTCCTGGTCGAGGATTTTCATCTCCTCCCGGATGACCGCCTCCCGCTGCGCCACCCGGCTCTTCGCCAACCGGGTCCGGGCTTCTAGGGTTCTCGCCCATCCCCGGAGTCGGTCCTCCTCGTCCTCAAGCCTCCCCCTCTCCCGGTCGAGGGCCGATTGAGCCGGCTGGAAACCGGAATAGGCTACGGCCATGGCTTCAGACAGGGGAGGGGCTCCACCATAGATGCGGGTCCCTGCCTCCCCACCTCTTCAATATCGTCCTCCATTTGGAGTACCACCAAGGAGACGGGGACTAGAGCTCCCCCAATCGGAGAAGGCGGGGGGGGGGGGGGGGGGGAACCGCCGCTGGAAGCAGGAGCATCATCTCCAGGGGCCCCCTCCCTAGCGGAGGCCCCAGTACTACTGCCGAGGGCTCCTAAGCTGGCTCTGGGAGCTCCACCCGGGGCGGTGGCGCCAGCCGACATAGCAGTGTGAGTCGGCGCGGTAGCATCGGCCGGTGCGGAGTAGCCAGTGGATGCCGAGTCATTGGCGGGCGCGACACCAGTCGGCGGCGTGTGCTGCGGACCCTTAGCAGCTGCTGTAGGGGCCTCGGGCATGAAGGCCCGGGGCACCTCGGCGGCAGCAGCCCAGTGCGCCCGAGCAGGGTCCAAGGCTGCAGAGGAGCCTCGTGAGCCGGCTGGAGCAGCATGCCCACCAGCAAAAGGGTGCGCGGACGGAGAAGGAGTAGCTGAAGTTGCGCTGAAATTAGACAAACCCGAATCATAAGGATATTACAGGGTAAGCACACAACAAAGAACATCCAAGATGAAATTTATGCAGACTTACCGGGGGACGTTGAAGCTCCACCGCTTCCCGAAAGGGTTGGGGGGGTCCGGACCCCCCAAACCCGCTGCGGGGGCCGCTGCGTGTGCTGGGGGCCCCTGAGATGGAGGAGTTGGCGGCATCCCCGAAGTCTGGCGCTCCTCCAAACGGCGAGGGAATGCTGGGGTCCCATCGGCGTTGAGGAGCCTCCCCATCTTGCGCGTCGAGGACTTGGGCGGCAAAGTGGCGCCACCGGCACCCCCTAACGTCGGGTGCAGCGGGACTCCAGCATCCTAACGAGGAACGGAGGGGACTGACGGTGGCGATCAGGCGCGCTTCTTGGGGGTCGGGTCTGACACCGGCACTATGCTTTCCCTTTCCCCTGGTCAGCAGACGCACCGACGCCTCTCGGCTGACGGTGCTGGAGCCCGCATGAGGGGTCATCACTTGAGGGATCTTTGTCGCTTGAGGGATCTCTGCCTCACTCAGCGTCGTCGGCAATGTCGACCCCCTCAGCATCGTCGGCAATAACGACCCCCCGGAACGGGTCTCCAATTTGGCGCTGCGCTAGCCCGGACTTGTCGAGTGTCGGCATCGCCTTCAGCAGCCGCCTCTTTAGCTCGGAGTTTGAGCACAAGGGGCGGCAGGCCGCCGAAAGGGCCAGTCCCTCAGGGAAACGTCTTCGGGGTAGACCTGGACCAGCATATCGTGCAGCAGCTGCTCGTTCGGGTTGGAGTCAGGGCCGGTCTCGAGCCGGGTGCAGTCCATTGGGTCGGTGTACATCCATGTCGGGCAGACGCGGCGCTGGAGCGGAGCCATGCGTCGGGACATGAAGTCCCTCAACACCATCGCAGACGTCAGCCCGTGGTCCGCCAGCATCTGGATCCTCTCCAACACCGGGTCAAACGCCTTCTCCAACTCTGGGCGCTCCTCCCAGAATGACCGCTCGGAGTAGGGGCTCTCGGTGGGGAGGCACATCCGGTCGTGAGCCTCGACCTTGACGATCATCCAATCTTCGTGCCATTGCTCCCATCGTGCAGAGCAGAAGGAAGCAATGTACCTAGAGGGGACCTTGGTTCGGCGATGGAAGTAGTAGGCGCTGAGCTGATCCTTCGAGCTTTTGCCGGTGGCCCTCAGTACAAAGAAGTACCTGAAGAGCTTCACCGACGGCATCACCCCCACGAACATCTCGCAGAGGTGAGCAAAGACTGCCAGCAAGGCGATCGAGTTCGGCGGGAGGTGGTGGAGTTGGAGGCCGAAGGTCTCCAAAAGCATTACCAGGAAGGCGGATGTTGGTGGAACGAAGCCGGCCAGCACGTACGATGAGAACGACACCATTTCCCCATCGGTGAGATTCAGTGGGAGCTCCCCGTGATGGAGCCACTTCTCCTGTTCAGGGGCTTGCCAGCCGAGAAGCCGACGTACGGGGGCCAGATCGGCAGACCTGGACAACCGGGACCTGGGCAGGATGCTCGCCATGAGGTTGAAGGAGGAGGCTCCAGAAGGGGATATCGGGAGCTAGAGTGCAAGAACTGGGCTTGGGGCAAGAGGCACGAGCGCAAGGAGGCGGAAGCGGAAGAAAGGACCCTTGGGGGGAAAGGTCTCTTTTTATTCACCTCTGCAAGCCAACAGACGCAGCGTGTGAATCGCCACAGCCTTGGTAGAAGAGCAACAGACCCGCATAGACAATGACATGAGGGCCCGAGTGGCTCGGCAAAGAAGACGAGCCGGGTGGCCAACTACGCGGGAGGTAACTCGGTGGTTTCTGAAAAGGCAAAAGCAGGGGAAGTGCATGAGCCACATTGGGAACCACCGCAGTAAGGGCTCGATTGAAAGCAAAAGTCATGTCGCGCGGCGCACGTCCCGCGCCTCCGCTTACCAGAGGGTGACGCGTTGCCACGATGATAGGGATGTGCCACACGGGGAACTGCCCTGAATTGAAATCGAAAGAGTTGCGCGGGAACATAAGGAAGAAGACCCCACCTGCAGTATCGACGACTCTCCCGAGGTGGGCTCGGGGGCCACTGTCGGTACCCCGCAGACTGGGTACCCCTGCACACAAGGAGAAAACGGCTAAGGACTCGGCCTCTACTTGGAGGCAGAGTCCGAGGCTGCCACGTCGTGGAGGGAAGGACCAGATCCTACCTCCCCGCCGGGGCGGTCTCCCGGGCTGCCACGTGGCCAGCAGGACCGAACCCTCGCCTCCTCGCCGAGGCGGGCTTCGGGGCAGCCACGTGGCACACAGAACCGGACCCTCGCCTCCCGCCAAGGCAGACTCCGGGGCTGCCACGTGTCCGACAGAACCGGACCCTCGCCTCCCCGCCGAGGCGGGCTCCGGGGCTGCCACGTAGCCATTGGAACCCCCGGGACCAGGCCCGTCTCCCCGCAGGGCTGAGCCTCCGCCGTTCCGCGGAGGTGGGCTCCGGAGGCGCCACGTGGCCTGTACAGCCAGGCGCTTGACTCTTCGCAGAGGCAGGCCCCGGTGCGACCACGTGGAGGACGGCCAACTCAATGTGGTAGGAGGTTGCAGTAAAGGAAAGAGTGCGCTACTCAGACAGGCATTAAGTACGCGCGCCTTCCCCAGGTGAAGCAGAGTCGCGCATGCGCAAGTCAAGGCTCCAGTGTCCTGTCTTGTCCAAGTAGCCGGTACAGACCCACTGCGCAAGACGGACGAGTGAGCCGCGGGGACAAGACAGCGGGACATGCCCTGCCATCATCCACAACTATGTGTAGCTCTGGCGCACGACGCGGCGGGACGGCACATTGAAGCCCCTGACAAAGGGAAGTAGATAGCATTTAATCCTAGATCTTGTATAGGATTTGGCTCTCCCCGGGACCACCTGTCGGGCCCCGGGGCCCACCTTGTGACTGCAGAGTCCTTGGACTATAAAAGGACTTGGCAGACGACCTTCACAGAGGATCAAAACTCAAACACGCTCAATCAAGGCAATACACAAACACTCCTGTGGACGTAGGGTGTTATGCTCCGGCGGCCCGAATCACGTAAACCCTCTGTGTTCATCATCTCGCTGCGCTCAATCTCCTGGTACTAGCCCTCGTGAATCCAAAGAACCTCCGCGGGCTTCTCTCTAAGAAAGACCGGGGGAAGTGTCGTTTACGACCTTCGACAGCTGCCATGAGGGAGGTCAGGACTGCCGCCATGAGGGAGGTCAGGAATGCCGCTAGAAATCACCCACGCACAATATGGAATCGCCAAGTAATTCAATCTCCTTCCTTTTTTCATGTTTCCAGATCGGTATTTGGTGATTTGCCCATGACAGCTGGGACCCACACATCGGATCCATGCAGCAAGTGCCACGTGGGCGCCTGATGTGGCAATACTGCCAATGAAAACTGCTCTAGAGAGTAAAGTACCTAGTTTTACATATTTTGGAGGGCTAAATATTTGGTTTTCTAGATTGAGGGTTAATTAGTCTAGAATCATACTTTGGGGGGTAACTAGACTTTTTCCTTGTTATTTTGCAGCAGACGTCACCAACTCACCGAGGCACCGACCCCGTTAGTCCGAACATCTTCGTGCGCCGAGTCTCAAGGTCTACGAATGTCGGTACCTGGTGAACCGGGTATCCCTAGATACAGGAAAGGAGGCACGCTGGGTCCCACCGACCACAGGGGCAAGATCTGACGTGGTCCCAGGGTGCCGCGTGGCATGCAGCATAGCCATGCCTCTCCACTAAGGGAAGGCCCGACACTACCATGTGTCCTGCATCTCCGGGTGCATCTCCCTCATGAAGGGGAGATCCGGCGCTGCCACGTGTTCCGCAGGCCTGGGTCCACCTCCCCACCGAGGAGAGGTCCGGCGCGTTCGCCAGGTCGGCAGCTCCGGACCTGCCTCCTTGCGGGAAGAAGGTCCGGTGCGGCCACGTGTCCGGCAGCTCCGGGCCTGACCTCCCAGCAGAGGGAAGGACCAGACTCACCACGTGGCAGGCAACACCGCACCTAGTCCACACTACGATAGCAGCAATGGAGAGGGACGAGCCCAGTGCACCCAAATGGAAAAGACACACATGTTCCCTAAGTAAGCGGGAGCTCACACTCATAAGTCAAGAGTCTTGTACCTAGTCCGACGATAACAGGCTGGCGCCAAACTACTATGTAAGACAGACGAATGAGAGGCCGTGACAAGATGGATGAGACACCGCATGCCATGCTGAGGGGCTATGTGTAGCCCTGCGTCAAGTCATGGTCAGGCAGCATATTGAAGCCCTTGTCAGGGGGAGCATTTACTCCCAAATCTTAGGAAGGATTTGGTACACCTAGGGCCACATGTCGGGCCCCAGGACCCACTTGTAAGTTGCTCAGCCTTGGACTATAAAAGGATCGAGCGGCAACCGACTAAGACAAGCTCTCTCAAACTCAAGCAATACAACACACAAACCACTGTGGAGTAGGGTATTACGCCCAGGCGACCCGAACCACGTAAAACCCTTGCGTTCACCATTCTCTGAGCTCGATCTTGCTAGTACTAGCCCCCGAATATACAATGAACCACTGTGGGCTGCCTCTGAGCTAGTCTGGGGGAGGTGTCGGTTTCGACACCTCAACATTTAGCGGCCAGGTAGGCATATTCAGCGGCGGCATGGTGAACGCCCGTTCCAACGCTAGTTCCTCCACGCCACAGCCCCGCGAGCAGGCGGCGTGTGAGGACCAAGCTTCGTCCCACCCCAGAGTTGGGTCCCAAACGACACCATACAGTCACCCCACTGACTGCAGGCCCGCACAACACGGCACAGCGAACTCCAGCCGTGATAGTTGCTACGGCCCCACTAGCAGCAAGCTCAGAAAGTGCACTCCTTGCCGTACGTGCGCTGCTCCGCAACGCACTGACGACAGGTGCCCCTCAGGGAGCAACCCAACAGTGGGTAAACAACGTCGACCACCTGGTCGTCGCTGCGCTCCAAACGACTCCACAAGGCGAGAGGCGAGCGGCAACAATGTTTGTCTCGCTGTCGCGAATGCCCACCGTCGACCGTCAGACCGCCGACAGCCGCTCGACGAGGCTTTTGACGGCAGCCCTGCGAGCTAAGCTGTAGCGCCGTAGGGCAGGCGAGGACTGCCGGGTCGTCATCAAATGACAGAGGGAGCAGTGCCGCAATCTTGAGGCTGACTACAGCCTGTCGGGTCCTAGACCCCAGGTGCACGACGCTCTCCAACCGCGACAGGGGTACGTGACACCCCCCACGCAGCACCAGGCGTATGTGGTGCCCCCTCCACACCAGGCGTACGTTTCACCTCCTCCACTCTAGGAATATGGTGTGCTGCCGCCACACCAGGCATCTGCCGCCGCACCTCAACACCAGGCGTATGCAGTGCCACCTGGCCATCAAGGTCATCCAGCGCCAAACCAGTCGCCTGCAAGTACCGGTGGAGGGTGCGCAGCTCTAGCTCCACACCTGCGAGAGTGGTGTGGCCTCATAAGTTCCGGCCGCACATGCCGGAGAAGTATGATGGGAGTGTCAACCTGAGTGAGTTCCTGCAGGTCTACTCCGCCTCGATCCTGGCAGCGGGGGGTGATGAGGTCATCATGGCCAACTACTTCCCTGTGGTCCTGGCCAGTCCAGCCCGGTCATGGCTCATGAACCTACCCTAGGGGTCCATCACCTCCTGGAAGAGCTGTGTCGGCAGTTCGTAGCGAACTTCGGAAGTTCGTATGAGCGCCCCGGCACGGAGCTCGACATCCACGCTGTTAGACAACGCTCGGGGGAGCCGCTGCGAACGTTCATCCAGCGATTCTCCCAGGTACAAAACACCATCCCACACATCTCGAATGCATCTGTCATAGTTGCATTTAGACAGGGAGTGAGAGATAAGAAGATGCTCGAGAAGCTCGCCATGCACGATGTGCGTGATGTTTCTGAGCTGTTTGCCTTGGCAGACAGATGCGCCAAGGCAGTCGAGGGTCGCAACTGGCATGCTTGGCCCTCCTCAGAGAGTGGGGAGCCCTCACAGTCTGAAGCGAAGGCCACTACCCGAGGTGGTGGCAGGAAGAAGAAGAACCGGGGTCGCGGAAGGAGTAAGCCGAGGCCCGGAGCTCCCACGGTGGCAGCTGCGACAACTGGCAGAGCCCGGAGCTCGCGCCAGGATAAACGCCCGCGCCCATCACCTGAGGGTGATGACGCTGACTTCAAATGCCCAGTGCACCGGACCAATGGTCACAGTGCAAGTGAGTGCCAGGAAGTCAAGAAGCTCGCGGAACGTTTCCACGAGCAGTGGCAGAAGCAGGAGTGTCAAGAGAGCGAGCCCCCCCGCTAGAGGGAGGGTAAGTAGAAGCTTGACCCTGCGGAGGACAAAGACGAAGATATGGGGTACCAGGAGCCCCACAGGGCAGTGAAAGCAGTGTTCACGAGTGCTGACTCGGACACTAGCAGCGACTAGGAGCATTGGAAGCTCCTCTATGCCATCTACAGGGGAGCCTCGGACCCTGTGTCTCGAAACGCAGTGAAAGTCCTACGACGGTCCGTGGCAGCAGTGGCCCCAGTGCCAAGTCTGGCTCCCCAAAACAAGTGGATGAGCACTACGATCAGCTTTGAGGCCTCAGACTGCCCGAAGAACATGGCAGGAACTGGGGTGCTCCCGCTGCTTGTGGCCCCAACCATCGCCAATGTGAGGCTCCACTATGTGCTGATCGACGGCGGTGCAGGCCTCAACCTCATCTCCACTGCAGCCTCCCGGAAGCTGTAGATACCTATGTCTCAGCTCACGCCTTCAAGCCCGTTCTCAGGCGTGGGCCCAGGGCGGATCGTGCCCAGTGGTAGCATCCACCTTCCGGTAACCTTTGGTACCCCGGAGAACTACCGCACGAAGAATATTCTATTCGACGTGGCGGATGTCAAGCTTCCCTTCAACGCCATCATCGGAAGGCCGACGCTATACCAGTTCATGGTCGTCGCTCACTACGGCTACCTGGTCCTGAAGATGCCAACGCCATCTAGGGTCCTCAGGGTCCAAATAGATCGCATTGTGGTGGTGTCAGCCTTGGAGTAGCTCCAAGCACTCGCTGCAGGGTGGGCCCTGAACCTGGATGATGCAAGGGAAGGTCGACCAAGTCAAGGCCCGTCCCAGTGGGCCTCCACCACAGCTCCTCGTGTGCTACCCGCCGAAGATGACGTCCCGGTAAAGGTCATCAGAATCGGCTCCGAGGCTACCCAGACCACCCGCATAGCGGGTAACCTGGACAGCAAATAGGAATTCGCGCTCATCACCTTCCTCCGGGAGAATGTCGATGTGTTCGCTTGGCAACTATCACAGATGCCCAGGATCCCCAGGCAGGTGATTGAGCACCATATGAAGATCTACCCCGGCGCCCGTCCGGTACAACAGAAGCCCCAGAAGCAGTCTATTGAGTGTCAAAACTTCATCCGAGAGGAGATTAAGAAGTTGCTCGACGCTGGCTTTATCTGGGAAGTCCACCACCCTCGGTGGTTGTCTAATCCTGTTTTCGTCCACAAGGCCGGCGGGAAGCTTCGGATGTGCATCGACTACACCAACCTGAACAAGGCATGTCCAAAGAATCCATTCCCGCTCCCCAGGATAGATCAAATTGTAGACTCCACATTTGGCTATGATCTGCTGTGTTTCCTAGACACGTATTCTAGTTTCCATCAAATACCTATGTCTAGAGATGATGAAGAATACACTGCTTTTGTAACAGTAGATGGCCTGTATTGTTATGTCTCCATGCCTTATGGTCTTAAGAATGCTCTCCCTACTTTTGTACATGCAATGCATAAAACATTTGGGGACCTCATTAGAGACCTGGTAAAGGTGTATGTCGATGACATCGTGGTCAAAATCAAAGACTGTGTGTCCTTCCTGGTCAGCTTAGCGTAAGTCTTCAGTAGACTACGCCTCACGCGCACGATGCTGAATCTCGAAAAGTGTGTCTTTGGGGTCTCATCTGGGAAGCTGCTTGGATTCCTGGTTTCTCACTGTGGGATTGAAGCTAATCCAGAGAAGATCAAGGCGATAGAGCTGATGCGGCCCCCAAAACATATCAAGGATGTCCAGAAGCTCACAGGGTGCCTAGCGGCCCTCAGCCGATTCATCTCAAGGTTGGAGGAACGAGCACTTACCTTCTTCAATATTCTGCGAAAGGCAGGTCCCTTTGCCTGGACAGAAGAGGCGGAAACGGCGTTGCGGGAGCTCAAGAGGCACCTGATGTCCCTCCCCGTTATGGTGGCACCGGAGCCCGGTGAGCCCTTGCTGATGTATGTTACTGCAACAACCGAAGTGGTTAGTATGGTCTTGGTCACAGAGCGATCGGAACCATATCAGCAACATACACGAGAAGGAGCCCGTTACGCAAACACCGAGCCTCAGGCCTCGGACCAAGCCATGGATCTTTCCCGGGGGAGCTCCGGAAACCAGGAAGTCGTCGGGTCCTAGCCCCCGAAGGATGATGCGGGTCCTAGGATCCAGGATCCCCAGGACCTGGATCCGATGCAAGGAGCACCGGACCTCTCGGACAGAGTCCGGACCACTCAGAGGTCGGTCTACTACATCAGCGAAGTCCTCCATGAGGCAAAAACAAGGTATTAGGAGATACATAAGCCGCTGTACGCTGTGTTGATATCATCGAGGAAGCTCTGACACTATTTCAAGGGCCATAAGATCTCAGTGGTCACCTCCTTCCCGCTGAGAACGGTGCTCCACAACCCTAATGCTACTGGCAACATCGCCAAGTGCGCAGTCGAGCTAGCGGAGTTTGAAATTGAGTTCCTCCCTCAGCATGTAGTCAAACATCAGGCCCTGGCGGATTTCCTCGCCGAGTGAACTCCATCGCCTAGCAACCCAGAAAGCTCAGTCAGCGGGGACACAGTGTCTGGAGCACCGGTCTTCACTGAAACCCCGTGGACGCTTTACTTTGATGGTTTCGCCCGGAAACAGGGGGCCGAGACCTGGGTGGAGCTCATAGCTTCGACGGGGGAGCAGTTAAGTATATGATGCACCCTGGCTTTAAAGCCACCAACAACATGGCAGAGTATGAGACCCTCATCTATGGGATAAAGACAGTGTTGACCCTCAATGTCCGCCAGCTCCTTGCCAAAGGTGATTCTCAGCTGATTGTCAAGCAGGTCAAAGGGGAGTGCAGTTGCAACAACCCCAGCTAGCAGCATACTTGCTGCACGTCAGGAAGCTGGAAAAAGATTTTGAAGTGTTGGATCTGTGCCATGTGCCCCGAGCAGACAACTCAGTCACAGACGACCTGTCAACGAAGGCCTCCACAGAGGCACCAGTGCCCGAAGGAGTCTTTGCAAGGATTTTATCGCGACCAACTGCCCGAGCTGCCGAGCCAAGTGAAGGGGGTGAAGCTAGCACCTCGAAGCTAGCAATGCCGGCGGCCCTGCAGCCATGGTGCCTGCCAAGGTTCCTATGCGCCACCAGCAGCTCCTAGAAGCTGGACGCCCAAGAACCAGGAGCTCAAGGAGGTCCCGATGCATGGATCTTGGAGGTCCGGGACTACTTGAAAGACAACTACCTTCCCAAAGAACATGCCCTGGCAGAACGGATTGTGCAGATGGCTAAAAGATACACGCTTGTAGAGGGGGATCTCTACCGGTGTGGCGCCAACGACATCCTACTGCGATGCATTACCCAGGAGGAAGGTTGCGACCTGCTCGCAGAAATCCATGGAGGTGAGTGCGAGAACCACGCATTGGCCCTCACGCTGGTCGACAAAGCCTTTCGGCACGGCTTCTACTGGCTCCCAACACTCCAGGATGCCACTGACATGGTTAAGAAATGCAAGGTGTGCCAATTCCATGCCAAGCAGATCCACACACCAGCTCAAGTGCTGCAGATGATCCCCCCCCCCCATGTGGCCATTCGCCGTGTGGGGACTGGACATCCTGGGACCTTTCCCAAGAGCTGTCGGAGGATTCTGGCACCTCTACATCGCCGTAGATAAGTTCACCAAATGGCTAGAAGCCACCCCAATCGTCACCATTAACAAGCAGTCATCAGTAAAGTTCATCAAGTCGATTGTCTGCAGGTTCGGGGTCCCAAACAGAATCATCACCGATAACGGGACCCAGTTCACGAGTGCAGCGTTCCTAGAATACTGCGAGGACCTCAGAATCCAAGTTTGTTATGCCTCTGTCGCCCATCCTGAGAGCAATGGGCAGGTAGAGAGGGCAAACGCTGAGATTCTCAAGGGCCTCCGGACTCGTACATACTCAAGACTCGAGAGGCATGGTGCAAATTGGGTGGATGAGCTGCCATACGTGTTGTGGGCTAGCCAGACATTGGCTACGGGAGAAACGCCCTACTTCCTTGTGTACGGGGCGGAGGCCGTCTTTCCCCCAAAAATAACCATGGGCTCCCCCCGAGTCCGGATGTACGATGAAGCCACGCAGGACCAGTTCAGGCATGAAGATATGGACCTCATCGACGAGGGATGCATACGAGCAGCCCTCCGAAACGCACGGTACAGGCAAGCACTCTGACTCTATCATCAGCGGGCCGTGCGCAGTAGGGAGCTCAAGGTGAATGACCTGGTCTTGCGGCGTCTGCTTTCCCGTGAAGGGACAAACAAACTCTCCCCCAAGTGGGAGGGTCCCTTTCGTGTCATAGAAGTTTGTCGCCCAGGGTGCGTTCGCCTATCTACGGAGGATGGGCAACCAGTGCCCAACCCATGGAATATTGAACACCTCCGTAAGTTTTATCTATAGCCAGTGGAAGGGCATTTTATTTTGTTATAAAGATAGCATAGTGTCTAGAGACAGCACTTGGGTTAACTAAGGTCGGGGGGATGAGCTCCGAGTGTCTACCTTGCTCAGCTTGGTCCCATACCCTGAGAAGGTACACTCAGCTCCCTGTTACCCAGGCCGGGTCGTTCCTCCTGTAAAGTCTGTTCTCTCCTATGAGCGTTATAATAAAAAGATGTTTGCCCTACCCTGAAATGCCTTGTCGATTTGAAATTATCTTTAGTTCCTATGAATAGTGTCACGCATTTGCCATCAGCTCAACACCTAGCGTGGGTGCGGTCAATTTTTCCTTCGTCTCTGCAATAGTGGGAGCGTTGCTGTCCGTTTGCCGGCGGGTCACTTGGGGTACTTGCTAGGTGCCCGGAATCCCCGAACCCACTCCTCACGTGTGGTGGGTAACAAGTTTCAGGTACGGGGGCCCTGAGTTAATCAAGCCCCCCCCTCCCCCCCCCACAACGACAACGGATCGTAAGACAAACGACACTAATAGAGTGTGGGCGAAAGATTGACTGGAGAGAGCGGAATTACCTTTTATCTGTCATGTGTGCAGGTCCCTAAGGTTATAATTCTAGTAAATTCAATCCCGTACCTCCGATGACGAACGGCCACCTCACCAAGAGTAGGCTCGGGGGCCCGTCGTCGACGGCATCTACATCAACAACGGGTGTTGCCAGAGCTTCTGAGCTCCGACAATTATAGGGGGCACGGCGTCGACGTTCTAGGTCGACCATGGGTGTCGCCGGAGCTCCTAATCTCCGACAACCCTAGGGGGCCCGACAGTGACGTCTCCTACATAGACAGTTGGTGTCGTCCGAACTTCTAAGCTCCAACAACCCCAGGAGGCCCAGCATTGACGTCTTACGCTGATAATGGGTGTCGCCGGAGCTCCTAATCCCCGACAACCCCAGGGGGCTGATGCCCCCGATACAAGTGTTAGTTCCTCTTGGTACATGTACACAATTAAAATTACGTACATCTACCAGGGGGCAGGTCACAAAAATACCAAAGACAAAGGTCAAGAGGACTTCATTCATTACAAGATCATCTTACAAAGTCGGAAGCATACAAGCGGGAGCAAGAAAGGAGGGGCCTAAGTCCTACAGATAGTTGATGCAACATCTTGAGCGGCCTCTTGGATGCTCTCCCGGACGGCATGCAGCTCCTCCTCGATCGGCCCTTCGACTGCTGGACTCAGGGGGAAGTGGGGGTCCCGGCTCCAGTAACATGTTAACACGTACTCGGCGACGGTCTTGGTCAAGGACCTCCCCTCCGTCTCCAGCTGGTCCACGACGACGTCAACCACTGCATCGAGCATGCTCCCAGTGGAGCTAAGAGCCGCCAGCGCTTCATTTAGCTCCGACACTAGGTTGGCCATACGTACGGGTCTGAAGCCAAACTGTGCTAGTGCTCTGTCGGCCCGTCCGAGGAATTCCCACACCCGCTGGGACTCGGCCGCTCTCGAGCTTTGCAACTCCTCCAGAGCCCTCCTGGCGGCCACCAGTTCCGCACCCTCCTTTGCAATGCATTCGACCTCCTTGCCGTGCTGCTGGATGCTTTTGGCTAGCTCCGCTCGTGATCACTGAGCTCCGACTCCTTGAGGAAGATACGGTTATGGCGCTCTGCCAGGTCTTCCTCCCGACCCCGGACTGTATCCTCTCTGGTAGAGACATCAGCCTCTCGCTTGTTGAGGCTTTGCCCCCGTTCCCAGAGCCTATCCTCCTCGATCTTACACCGCCCTTCAAATCTCTTGTGGCGGTCCGCCAAGCTCTGCTCACCCGTCGACAGCTTCCGAGAGAGCTCCTCTTCTCTCTAGCCCAGGTCCTTCCGCTTCTCGGCGAGCTCGACCTTGCCCAAGTCCAGCTCCTGGCGGCACTTTTGGAGGGTCTCATGCCAGGCGATTAGACCCCCTTGGCACTGGTCCGCAGCTTTGTGGCATTCCACGGCTTCTTCGTATATCCTCTATGCCTTCACATTAAGAGCTTTGAGGGTAGCCTATCTCATGTTGAGAAGCTCACCTTGCTCGACAAGCCGGGTTTCCTCACCCTTGACCCACTCTTCACGTTGACGGAGCCTATTACACTCCTCCTCCAAGGCCTTGAAGTTGTGCTCGAAGGACACAGCAACCTACTGCAGGCTGGAGCGGGCGTTGTCGATGGCCAATTCTATGGGAATGGGCGCCGGACCAGATGGCAGCGTCGTTTCCCCCATCGCCATCAGGACGTCCACCTTCATTTGGGAGGGGCTCCCCCTTGAAGGCGGTGGCACCCGCGGCCTTGAGGCGCCTAGGGTGTCCTTCGGGAGTCCCGCAGCACCGGCACCACGAAGAGGAAGGTTGGCTGGAGCAGCGCCGATCTCCGCCAGACCCTCTAGTGCAGCTGCGGATGCTTCCGGTTCAGCCTCAGACATCAGAGAGATAGGATGTGCATCCGAAACCTCCGCGGCATGCAGCTCGGACGCAGCTGTGCTGGACGCCGCTGACTGGGGCACCGGAGCCTCAACTACCCTCGGCGTAGGAGCAGACGCTTCAACGACCATCGGGTCGGCCACCACAACCTCTGCAGTAGTTGGTGTGGGGCGGCTCTTCCACTACTTCCGGCCCGCCGACTGGGGCCTCCACCACATTTGGCATGGGGCCCGGCCCCTCAGCTACATCCGGCTGAGGCATCGGAATCTCCTCGGAAGATGGCACGAGGGCCGATCCTTCGATGGCTCCCCGCACTGGGGTTGGAACTTCAGCCGACTCCGGAGCTGTGCTGGCGCTCGGCACCTCCGTCGGGGCCTCAGGGGCTATTGGCTCCGGCGCCGGAGCCCCAGCTGTCCCCGCATCAACGACCGGGGCCCTCGGTTCTGGTGCAACTGCACCTGAGGTCGCAGCCGCCCTCGAGTCATCCGGAGCCTCCACATTCGTCTGAGTAGGTGCAGGAGCTGGAGCTGAAGCGCTTGCCTGCTCAGCCTCCCGTGCAGCCGGTGGTGTGGTGGTCGTATCTCCCTTCTTGGAAGCGCTGCCCATCCAATATAGAAACATTTAAAGGGTGACCATGACCCAAAAAGAAATCAAAGTAAGAGCTCAGCTGTTTACCTTGGAAAGCTCCAAGTACGGCGAAGACAGAGCCGTTTCTGAGCAGGGCTGGAGCCAGAGCCCGATGGACCCGACGTGGCCGGAGCCCCAGGTCTCCCAGCAGCTTGGGTCGGAGCCGGAGCCTCCCTGGTCGGAGGGACCCCTGTTTGGAGGGGAACCTCCAGAACTTGGTCTCGTACTTGACGCCGAGGTGGGAGGTGGCCTCCCGGAACTGGCGCCCGTCGGAGGTCCCGGAACTGGATGAGGAGGGCCTCCGGAGGTCCCGACGTGACTTCTGTCACCTCACACCAGCTTCCGCTTCCGGCTGGAGGGCTCTGCCGGAACCTCGACCTTACCGAAACTAGCAACTCCACCTCCCCGTCTTGGGGGAACTGGGGTTGCTCCCCGGAGGCCCCAGCTGCAGTGGTTGCGGGGGAGCCTGTCTCGTCATAACCCCAATGTCGTCCAGCCTTGGCATTAACTTCCGGAGCTCCCAGCAGAACTCAGGAGCCAGGTTCAGAGGCGGGAAAGACTCGGGGGGGGGGGGGGGGGTGTCAGGGAGTCGAGCGAGATGTTGGGTTTACTCTGGAATTTCTTTAGGAGAGTTTTCAGGGCTTCGTCCCTCACTTGGGTGTCAGCATCACGTAGTGTGAACGTCCATGCAGTCCGCTCCCTGAACTTCAGTGGCGCCCATCTGTTCCTCAGGAAGTTCCCAAAGACCATCTGGGGGTTGACTCCGCTGACAATGCAGCCTTCAATCCTCGCCACAACAGGCTTGTATGCCGCCGGCAGCTCTGGGAGCTTGTTTCAGAGGTCAGTATCCACGTTTGGGAGGCTCTCTGGCAGGTCCAGCTTCTCGTGCCAATCAACGGTGATGATCACCCACTCCTTCTTCCAATCATCCCATTTGCCGTAGGAAAAGGTGTCCAAGTATTTGAAGGGTCACCGCTTCCGCTTCACGAAGTAGTACAACCCGACCATCTCGTTCCCCTTCCTGGTGGTCTGCAGTGTGAAGATATTCTGGAAGAGCTCTAAGCTGGGCCACACCCCCACCCACATCTCACAGAAGTGGACGAAGGTAGCAACCAGCAAAACTGAGTGGGGCCCAAGGAAATGCAGCTAGATGTCGTAGAACTCCAGCAATGTCATCAGGAAGGACGAGAAGGGGAGAAGCAAGCTGACCATGGCGTATCCTTGGAAGAAGACCATGTCGCCAGCACTTTTCTTCTCGAAGGGAAGCTCGCCAAAGCGGATCTTGTCGTTGAAGGAGTCGTGGGACGACCCCATGTAGGCACGAACCTTCTTCAGCTCCTTCTCAGTCTTAATCTTGCTGGCGGGGAGGCCCAACTCCATGACAACAAGATGGAGTAGGGAAAGGATGGTTGTGCAAGGGCTAGGGCTCAAGGCTGAAGGATGCGAGAAGGCAGTAAGGTCTTAAGCGCGGGTGCGAGTGGAGGCGTGAAGGTCTTGTGACCTGTGGTAGTCCCCTTCTTAAGTATACTTCCGCGACGTTTGGATGGGAACCGCAGGCACCGCGATGCTGGAACTACCTGCGCTATGACTGGTGGGTCGGAGTCTGATTCGACGGAAAGGCCAAGTAGCCACCTCAAGGTAGCCGCTCTCGTAGAAGAGAGTTTAAAACTAAAGGGCGGCGACTTAATGGGCGCGCGGAACCAAAACAAAATTTGTATCGGGAACCGAAGGCCGTTGATGGCGCAATATCTACAGACAAAGATTTTATCCGCCGCATTGAAGGGAAGCCCTTAAAGTCGCGGCACGAAGATTCAAAATGGGCCCACCTCAGGTATAACTACATAACCAGGGAAGTTCCTCCCCGAGATGGGCCCGGGGGCCACTATCGGTACCTGGCGAACCGGGTACCCCTAAATACAGGAAAGGAGGCATGCTGGGTCCCACCGACAACGGGGGCAAGATATGACGTGGTCCCAGGGTGCCGCGTGGCATGCGGCATAGCCACGCCTCTCCATTGAGGGAAGGCCCGACGCTACCACGTTCCCTGCAGCTCCGGGTGCATCTCCCTCATGGAGGGGAGATCTGGCGCTGCCACGTGTTTCACAGGCCTAGGTCCACCTCCCCACCGAGGAGAGGTCCGGCGCATTCGCCAGGTCGGCAGCTCCGGATCTGCCTCCTTGCGGGAAGAAGGTCCAGTGCGGCCGCGTGTCCGGCAGCTCCGGGCCCGACCTCCCAGTAGAGGGAGGGACCGGACTCACCACGTGGCAGGCAGCACCGCACCTAGGCCACCCTGCGATAGCAGCAATGGAGAGGGACGAGCCCAGTGCACCTAAACAGAAAAGACGCACATGTTCCCTAAGTAAGCGGGAGCTCGCACTCATAAGTCAAGAGTCATGTACTCAATCCGACGATAACAGGCTGGCGCCGAACTACTATGTACGACGGACGAATGAGAGGCTGTGACAAGACAGACGAGACACCGCATGCCATGATGAGGGGCTATGTGTAGCCCTGCGGCAAGTCATGGCCAGGCGGCACATTGAAACCCTTGTCAGGGGGGAGCATTTACTCCCAAATCTTAGGAAGGATTTGGTACACCCAGGGCCACATGTCGGGCCAGAGGACCCACTTGTAAGCTGCTCGACCTTGGACTATAAAAGGACCGAGCGGCAACCGACTAAGACAAGCTCTCTCAGACTCAAGCAATACACCACACAAACCAATGTGGAGTAGGGTATTACGCCCAGGCGGCCCGAACCACGTAAAACCCTTGCTTTCACCATTCTCTGAGCTCGATCTTGCTAGGACTAGCCCCCGAATATACAACGAACAACCGCGGGCTGCCTCTGAGCTAGTCCGGGGGAGGTGTCGATTTGGACACCTCGACAACGACCGTCAAGGACCCTGTCGTGACCCTGGTCTGCGCGCACCTACCCCCGCGACTCCGCCACCGCCGTCGACTACTCATGGTCCCTCTGGGGCCTCGAGCCGGGCATCCCAGCGTACCTCGCCGCTAAGCACGACACCCGTCTCCGCTCCGCCAACCGCCTCCTGGGGAGCTTTGCTTCCGCATGGCGACATCTACATCAAACTCGGTCAGCACATCGCCCAGCTGGTATGGAATTCGGCGTTGGGCTTGTTTCACCAGTGAATTGATTTGAGCGCGATCTCGCCTAACTAAAGCAGAACTCGATATGTCAAGCCGAGGATTTAGTTCCCCTCTCTCGGCGGAGAAACTTGCCATTTAGTTCAGATTGCCGTTCTTTCGTACTCACCCCTTTTCTTTTTATTTGTCATCGATTAGTTTTTTTTTAACTGATCGGTAATAAATAAAAAGGAACAGAAAGAGTATACAATATTCTTTTCATCGCCCATTTTTTTGTCGTCTCGTATAATGCCTATGTGGTTAGCGGATTCAGGCATGCAAAATGTCATCAATGGACAGTGTGATAATACTCCTTCCATCCCAAAATACTTGTGATTAGGACAAAAAGTTTAGTTCATTTTTGAACTAAAATTCTTGTCCTAATGACAAGTATTTTGAGAAGAGGGGGCAGTATGTAACGGATTCAGGGTCAGGCCGGTCAGGTTCTGGTCTGCTCTTGTTTGGTTTCTTTTTTTTTTTCGCTTGCGCATTAGTTTGGTTTTCACTGTCGAAATAGACAGGAACTCTGCCTGTTCGCTGTTAATAGAACCTCTGAGTAATAACTAATGGCGAGCAGTACCAAACACGAGTAAAAGAACAAATATAAAATGAAGAACAAAAATAAACACCTAGAAGAAAGACCCGCATTCGTTTCATTTTGCTGTTTTGTAGTGTGTCTTTGTATTCGAGAAAAGGGGGCGAAACGAACATGGAAGTGGAACAAGCTCAGTTTGATGAAATTGTAGATACAGATCATCATGGTGAAGATGCGGGTTAGCCTTTTGCACTTGGACAATATCTTGATCTCGTGAGATGATGATGAAGCAAAGCCCATGCATAGCAACTGCCGAAACTTTGTCATGTTCTGCATTCGTCTGTGGCAGAACAAAAATGTATCACTACCAAAAAGTATGAAATTTTGTAATTTAATTACACACGCCTGAACCCCTTGGTGGAATTACCATGTAGCCATACTGAAGGTTAATGACTCGACTTAATTCATTTGCATTGATCTGACGCACTTAAATAAGCTTTGTTACAGAGCAAGTAGTTGAGATACGATACATGCAGATCGTGGGATCGTTGGAACGATATGCACGACGCGTGCTGGAGATCCTAACAACATGCATGTTGATCTTATCTATCGGGAGGTAGTTGAAGGCTGGAAGCAAGAGCAGCATATCGCTCAATACCCCCCCCCCCCCCCCCCTCAGCCGGAACACTCGCTGATGTTCAGGCTGCCTCGAAAGTTGAAAAATAAACTGGACGGAAGACCCTTTGTAAATATATCTGCATATTGAACAGATGATGGCACATGCAAAACTTTTATTTCTCCCAGCGATAACACTGTCTATTGTGTCAACAGGCGATGTAACTCAGAAAGAAGTTGCCGTAACCAAGTGGATTATTAGACAGCATTGGCCACCGCCCTGTACTCTGCTTCGACACGACCTCGACACGGTTGACTGTCGTTTTGATGACCAAATGATCAGGTTGTCCCAATAGAAGATACAAAAACCGGACGTAGATCTTCGTGTATCGGGACAACCGACCCAATCTGCATCTGAGTAGGCTATAAGATCTGATGAGGAAGATTTCTTGATATGTAGCCCGAGTTTCACAGTACCTTTCAGATACCTCAGAATCCGCTTAATAAGTTGCATGTGTGGTTCCCGGGGCGCATGCATGAATAAGCACGTCTGCTACATGGCATAAGTAAGATCAGGCCGCGTCAAGGTTAAATATTGTAGTGCACCTGCAATTTGACGATATTCAGACGGATGAAGTAGAAGTGATCCTTCTGAGGCTGATAACTTGGCTTTTGTGTCAATCGGCGTAGTCACTGGGTTGCACCGTGACATATTTGCACGTTCTAGTATGTCCAAGGCATATTGTTCTTGAGCAAGAAATAATCCTTGTGATGTATGTTGAACATGAATGCCTAGAAAGTGATTCAGAGTGCCAAGATCAGTCATAGCAAATTCAGTGCATAGCTTACTTTTGATGTCCTTCAGAAAGCCGGCTGAACTTGCAGTGAGGATGATATCGTCGACATAAAGCAACAAATATGCAGTGTGCTTGTGGTCATGGAGCACAAACAGAGATGAGTCAGCTTTGGATGCCTTGAACCCGATCATGGTGATAAAACCCTTGAACCGAACGAACCAGTTGTGTGGAGCTTGTTTGAGACCATATAACGATTTCTTGAGCTTGCAAACAAAATCAGGTCGCTGAGGATCCACAAAGCCAGCTGGCTGCACACAATAAACTGTTTCATTGATGTCGCCGCACAAGAAGGCATTTTTGACATCAAGTTGATGGATCGGACACAAGGAAGATGTGGCAATACTCAACACAAGTCTGATGGTGGCCGGTTTGATTACCGGACTGAAGGTCTCTTGATAATCAACGCCATAAGTCTGAGTAAAGCCCCTGACAACCCAACGGGCCTTGTGACGAGCTACAAATCCATCCGGATGTAGCTTGTGACGGAAAATCCATTTCCCTGAAACAAGATTAACACCTGCAGGTTTCGGTACAAGTATTCAAGTATTGTTATTCACCAATGCATTAAACTCCTCCTGCATAGCGGCATACCATTTAGGATCTTTGATAGCAGATTTGTATGACTTAGGAATGGGAGAGAAACATTCAGTTGTGTGAATGTTCATAATCTGTTTGGGTTTGAAAATGCCATGCTTAGCTCTAGTGATCATTTGATGTTGCGGCACTGTGGGCGGTGCAGGTATGCTGGAAACAATTCTGTTTGAGTCATTATCTTGGGTGTTATGTAGAGCAGGAGGTGTACATTGAGTGCTGCTAGAGGCTGACTCATGAGAAGGTCGATGGCTGCTGGATTGGGGTGAAAGTGGTGCACTGGGTGCAGATGGTGGTGCATGTTCGGAAGTGTGATGCTAGGGAGGACCAGGTACTATGACAAGTGCATGGTGGTTCTGGACGATAGGCTTCGATTGTACAGATGAATGGGAAGCGGTGAAAGGAAAGGTGTTTTCATCAAAAATGACATGGCGAGATATAATAATTTTTCCAGTGCTAATGTCCATGCACTTATACCCTTTGTGCTCCGTTGGGTAACCTAGAAAGATGCAAGCACTGGACCGTGGCGCTAGCTTGTGTTGTGATGTGGGTGTGAGATTAGGATAGCATAAGCAACCAAAGACACACATATGTGAGTAGTCCGGTGGTTGGCCATAGAGAACATGGTATGGTGTACGTAGTTGGAGAGGCTGACTTGGTCGGCGATTGAGAATGTACGTAGCAGTGAGGAGAGCTTCCACCCAAAAGCGTGCAGGGAGGCTAGCTTGGAATAGGAGACAACGAATAACATTGTTAATCGTTCTCAATGATCATTCGTCTTTCCCGTTCTGCACAGATGTGTGAGGGCAAGAGAGATGGTATGTGATGTTGTGATCAGTGAAGAATGAACGAAGTTGTGAGTTGACAAACTCAGTACCATTATCACACTGAAAGGATTGAATCCCGAGGTGAAATTGGTTCAAAACGAGCTTGTGAAAATTTTAGATGTGAGAGCATGCATCAGATTTATGCCGAAGAGGGATGGTCCACAAATAACATGAGTAGTCATCAAGGAGAACGAGGTAATACTTATACCCAGTGACACTCTCAACTGGTGAGGTCCAAAGGTCACAATGCATCAACTGAAACGGAAAGAATGTTAGAGAAACTGATTTTGAAAAGGGCAATCTAACATGGCGCCCTTTTTGACAAGCATCACAGAGATGTGTCTTATTAACTGAAATGCAAAACTTGGAGAGGATGGTGCCTAGACTTCTGGAGCCTGGGTGCCCAAGCCGACGGTGCCACAAGGTACTGATGGTGGTGGTGAGAGCAGTTTGTGTAGAAGGACTCTTCGGACTGAAAAAATGGGTAGAGATCACCCTGACTACTGGACCTCATGATCTGTTGATTGGTGATAAGATCCTTTATGGTGAACCCAAACAGATCAAAGGAAATAGAGCAACAATTATCAGTTGTGAATTTACGAACAGATATAAGGTTCTTGATGAGATGAGGAATGTGTAAACCACGATTTAAATTAAAAACAACATGAGGAGTAGATAAGGTGACCGAACCAGAGCCCTTGACGGGTAAGGAAGATCCATTGCCAACTATAATGCGAGAGGAGTTATGCGCGGATGAAACACAATAGTTTGGCATTGTACCTGAGTCAGTTGTCATATGACCGCTGGCGCCAGTGTCCATGTACCACTCCTGCGAGTTGGAACCGGTGTGTTGAGCAGCGGAATGCATGCCTGAAGAAGTCCAGTGCCGTCGAAGGAGCTCAGTTCCAATGGTGCAAACTGAGAGGAAGGTTGCTGAAAGTTGACATGGTAAGCATGTCCAGCCGGTGGACGAGCGCCGAGCACACCGGGACCAGTAGCACCGATCCATGGTGCACGCCACGCATGGTTAGAGTTCAACCACGACGTGAACCACGAGGGAACAGTACCGTTCCATCCTGTCTGTTGGCCACGGCCACCACCACTACGACCACGACCACGGCCGCGAGGACCGCCATGCCCACGTCCACGAGACGAAGATGAGGACTGGCCGTGGTCATTCTGTTGACGAGGAGGTTGCGCGGGCGTGTTTGCATCAGATGATGCTTTAGTAGAATGAAGTGCAATTTCTTGCGATGGTACAGAGGAAGACGCCAGAATGTTCTCTGCGACAATGAGTTGATAACGCGCTTCCATGAAGGTTGGAAACGTGGGCATCGCCGGTAGGAGTTGTCGGAGAACGTGAAACTTCAGATTGATGCACGAGGGCACGATCCGAAACTGGTTGATCACAATCCGTCAAAGAATCTGCGCAAGAGTCTTTAGTTTATGGCAATATGCATTTGCAGACATATCACCTTGCATTAGACCATGAAGTTATTGCTCAAGATGAACCGCATGGCTAGCTTTGTTCCCGAGCAAATAATTGGTGATCTTCGTCCAGACAGCATGCACGGTGATGTCATCCTCCATGATGAAGTCTAGCAGATCGTCAACAAGCGTGACATGGATCTACATAAGGGCGGTGAGATCTCCCTGGATCCAAACGGCATCGTCGAGTCGCGGCGGAGTGCCGTCGACATGGTGTCGCAGATTGAAGCGACCAAGAACCACTATGAAAAGGTGTTTCCACCGGCGATATGCCGTGGAAAACATGTCCGCCAACTCCATTTGTTCATTGAAATCGACAGAGTCGGACAGTCACCAGACTGGTGATTTTTACCGACTGGGCCGCTCTGGCGAGGACGGGCATGACTCCGGTGGATTGGGAAGCCATGGTGGAAACAGGTGCGCCGGTAGTCTGGCTGGCCGTGGAGGAAAGTGTATCGGCCACGGAGGGGGTGGTGGGTGGGAAGAAAAAGAAAAGGAATTGAGGACCTTACAGAGCTCTGATAACTATGAAGGTTAATGACTCGACTTAATTCATTTGCATTGATCTGAGGTCCTTAAATAGGCTTTGTTACAAAGCAAGTAGTTGAGGTACGATACATGCAGATCGTGGGATCGTTGGAATGATATGCACGATGCGTGCTGATACATGCAGATCGTGGGATTGTTGGAACGATATGCACGACGCGTGCTGGAGATCCTAACAACATGCATGTTGATCCTATCTATCGCGAGGTAGTTGAAGGCTGGAAGCAAGAGCAGCATATCGCTCAATACATACATGAATCGTTCAACTTGTAAAAAGATCTCGAACATGTTCAAACTCCAATAGATCAGCTTACCCTGTCAACTGGATGCTTCACCCGCCATCACCAGAGCTCTCTGCAAACCTGCGGCACCCAACTGCCTAGACGTTGGTATTATGCTGTCCCCGTCCGTCGCCGCCTTCCCATCTCCGCCGTCGGCACCTTGCGCTAGCTGCTACCGATGCTTCCTCATGTGTCCGCCGAGCGCCCGTCCCGTGAGGCACTCCATGCCACAGACCTTGCACTTGCGCAGGCTGCTGCACGCATGGACATTGCTATTGCCGTTGGCCACACCGCCATTGCGGGATGCTCCGGCGTCGGCGTTCTTGTTCCTGACGTCCGCGTCGTTGTGGCTTCCGGTGCCAACGGCCGTCTCCTCGTTGCCGTTGTGGAAACTGCGGCTTGAAGCTTTATCCCTGTCGTTGCGATCGTGGCCATTGACACCTACATGGCTCCTTGCAAACACGGACACCCTCATGTTTATGCTGCCGTCGTCGCCATGGGCACCCATGCGTTCCTCTGCAACGGTAGATAGCTTCTTCTTATTCTTTGCTTTTCTGTGCCCACCTGTATCGACATCATCCTCATGGCACGACGCATCGTCGATTTCGTCAAAAACCTTCTTTTTGTGGCAGTTGCCATTGGCACCGATTGCCGCAACAGAAGTTTTCTGCTCTGCGTAACCGACGGGATCCTGTTCCACTACGGCAATCTCCGCTGTGCGGTTACCACGGCCATCGGCGTCATCGAGACTTGCAGCCGCGGCAATGGCGGCGATCCTGGCCTTCTTCTGGTGGCCGCGGACATGCCCACCGAGCGCCTGGTGGCCTTCGAAGCACCTCTCGCAGAGGTTGCATTGGAAGCGCCTAACCGAGGTTGCCGAGGACGAGGGACTCGTCTTCTCCGCCGCCGTCATCACGTCCCGACGCAGCTCCTGGCCCACCTCCTCCTCACAGCCCGGACTACTCCTGCTCCTCTTGCCGGACACGCCCACCAGCGGCCTCTTCGTCTTGTTCTTCGGCTTTTCCTTTCCTCGGATCAGGGCCGGCGGGGTGTTCGTCCGCCTCCTCGCGGCGGCCCTCCTCGCTCCCGGGTAACTCCCTGTCCGCATGCCGCCGCAAGGCGATGATGTCGCCTGATCCGTGCTGCTCGTCGGCGTCTGCTCCGCCGCCGGAAACGCGATGATCAGACCGAGCCGGGCCTTCTTGTTGGGGGACGGCGATGCGTCGTCCGAGGCATCCCGGATCAAAGGTCTCTTTCCCCTCGGCCCGTCTCCTCCTCGTCCTTCATCATCCGTCTCCTCATCCACGTCATCGCTCGTGTACTCTTCCACGTGCTGCCCGGGCTGCCGTGCGAGGAACACGTAGCGGTCGACGTCGTCGTCGTCCGAGTCAGAGCCAGAGTAGAAGTGGTAGTTCTCGCCGGCGGCCATCCCCCTCCTCAGGCCGCAGCCTCCTCCGTTCCGGCTAGACACCACCACACAGCGAGGCACAGGCTGGAGCCCTACTATTTGTCACGACCGAATCGAGCGGCGGCTGCTTTCTGCGAGAGAGCGATGGGGCTGCAAGTCCTTCGCGGCTGCAAACAGCAGCGCACGGGCATCCTCTTATAGTCTTGTAAACGAGAGTCATGGGCCGGATAAGTGATGAGCGAGACGGGGTAAGAGGATGGTCCGGTAGAGTTCGACTCTGACTCAAACTGGGCCCCTTGTCTCTCTCTCTTCCTCTATCTATCTACTTGGGCTGGGATCTGGTTGCAGTTCACGCCGTGTGAATACTAGACTCTGTAGTCTGTACACATTACTCGCCCTGTGTATACGATGTTTGCGTGTGTACGTGTTCATCAGTTAAGATCGTATCGGATCCCACTGTGTGGCACGAGTTGCATGCGATTGTGGCATGGTGGCTGTGGATCTGAGCTCCCCCTGCGCAGCGTGACAAGGGTAGACCGCTCTTGAATAGCCCGTTGAGATTACCAATCAGAGAGAGGTTTCTGCGGTGGCCAGGTGCTGAGATTTGGGAATTACGCCATGCAGACCAGACAATGTCATATGGGAAAGTCTCAGGTCACTAGTTCGTGCAATACGAGTATTGGTCTGTTCCCGGTGATGACGTACGTTTCATTCTTTCACCAGCTGTCGGTACCCCCTCATACCGCAATTTACTTTCGAAAAATACACTCGTCTGATAGCACTGTGCTCACATCCCTTGTTTGGGTAACTTCAGTAGTGCTAAGTGTCATGCGGGACTGGACTTTGTTTGGGTAGCTTCGGTAGTGCTAAGTGTCATGCGGGACAGGACTTACCTCCCTCCACAGGGAATCTCTGGTCCCGCCACGTATCTGACAACCCCGGACCTTATCCCAGTAGAGGGAAGCTCCGATGTCACTACGCGTTTTGGACCTATTTCCCTGCAGAGGGAAGCTCCAGAGCTGTCATGTGTTGTACCTCTGGGCCTAAACTTGCAACGACTACAGGATCTCCAACCGCACGGACATTCAAGGGGCTATTAAAACAACCGTTACAAGACCTGATTAACGTGTCATTAGTTTAGCATTAATGACACTCGATCATAGGAGCATCCAGACCGATAACACCGTCATTAATATGAGTTATTAGATTGTTAATCACCTGTAACGTCAGTAGATCGTGTATAGGGTGTTCAATACAACCGAGGCCACCTGTCGGGCCAGGTGAACCATGTAACGGCCAATCCTTAGCATATAAAAGGGCTGCACCGCACGTAGAGACAAGTCCAACCAAACCCGCACACATACTATGCACACAAACTCATCAACAACCACCCCGTGGAGTAGGGTATTACGCTCAGGTGGTCCGAACCACGTAAAAATCCTCTGTATTACCATCTCGCTCTTAATCTTACGCGCGTCCCAACCGAATACAAACCTCCGCGGATTACATTTTAGTAGTACAGGAGAAGTGTCTTAGTCTACACTTCAATATTTTGCGCTCTAGATTTCGAGATGGTGAATTCCGCCGCAACATCATCCAACGGCCATGCTGAGCAGCCCGCTGGAGAAAATCCCTCTAACATGCAGCAGCCAACCAACGCTGTTGTCCCGACGGGCGTTGTTCTACCACCACCTCCACCATCGCAGCAAGATGGAGTGTCCGCATCGGTCAATGCATTGACAAACAACCCTGAGAACGCGCTGAACACAGCGCAAACTCTTCTCCAGCGTCCTCCAGCACCCAGAGCTCCTCAGAGTGCAATGGAGCAATGGCACACGGATGTGGATCATTTGGTTGCAGTTGCAGCCAATGCCATCAGTAACCAAGGTCCGCCTCCTGCTGGGCAGGCACCTTCAAGGAACAAGACCTTGTCTGGTAGACTTGGTCCTCAAATGTCACAGCACAGGAGGCGTGCGCCCTCCCAACAAGTGATGTCATTGCCCTCCAGGGCACGCCGCACTCACACGACATCGAGGCTCTCAACTCATGATCTCCGGTCGGAGCTCAACTGTCGGTACATGAGGCAGGATGGTCGCGTCCTCATGGAGCGCGCCCATGAGAGGCGGGAAGCTCGGGAAAACTCTTCTCCTCTGGAAGCAGGGGGCAACTGTTCAGCCCTTGTCATGCATCTTCGCATGTTCAATTGGTTACCCAAGTTTCGACCTCATCTGCCAGAGACATATGACAGGACAGTCAACCCGATCGAATTTCTTCAAATTTACTCCACCGCCATCCTCGCGGCTGGAGGCAATGAGGTTGTGATGGCCAACTACTTCCCAGTGGCTCTAATCGGGACAACAAGGTCCTGGTTCATGAGTCTTTCTTCTAACTCCATCTACAGTTGGGGGAACTATGCCGACAGTTCACTGCCAACTTCGGGAGCTCTTATACCTGACCTGGCACAGAGCTGGACTTATTTGTCGTACATCAGATGGCGGGAGAATCGCTGCAATCATTCATCTAGCGGTTTTCTCAGGTACGGAATAGTATTCCTTCAATCTCCAACGCCTCTGTCATTGTCGCATTTCGATAGGTAGTTAGAGATAAGAAGATGTTGGAGAAGCTGACAACAAAAGAAGTCAGCAGTGTCACGGAGCTCTTCAGCCTAGCCGACAAATGTGCTAGGGCTGTTGAGGGCCGCGAGATGAACTCCAAACCAGCTCTAGAGGCAAGTAAATCCTCCTCCAAAGCTGAAGCTGTTGCCTCCAGCAGTGGAAAAAATAAGAAAAAGTTCAACGACAAGAAGAAGCCATCGGTCGGCACACCTACTGCTGCGGCCACAGCCGCAGCTCCTGGTGGCCGGGGGCCACACCCCAAAAAACAACTGTCGGTACCCTGCATACCGTATACCCCTTGGGACTACAAAAAGACCAAAGAGACTTCACCTGATTGAGTTGAAGACCTGCGAAGGCCCCACTTGTCATACGGGACTGGACATGCCTCTCACCTATGGTTAGCTCCTGTACCGCCACGTGTATCCTACAACCGGAGCTAAATCCCACACATGGGAAAGCTCCGGGCCAAATACCTGTGCGGCACCTCCGGACCTAACCTCCGACAGAGGGAAGCTCCAGTCTTGACACGTGTACAACAACACCGGATCTTCAACTTCAACAAGCCGACTGGAGGACCTCCAACGGCTCGGACCTTCAATGGGTAATCAAAGACTTCAAGACCCGGTTAAGTGTCCTTAATACCGTCTTAATGACACACGATCGGAGGGCCCTTAATACCAGTAACGACATTGTCTAGGCCCGTTACCACTCTATTAAGGGTAATTAAGCTCATTGATTATGTATTAAACATTAGTAACCGTCGGGGCCACATGTCGGGCCACGCTAACTGTGTAACGACCAGTCCTTGTACTATAAAAGGACTGGTCGACGGGAGACTCAGGGGGACTCTCTGACGCCCTCAAAAACGCACACAGTCTCTGACTCAAAGCTCTTAGACGCTCAATACAACAGCTACACAGCCCGTGGAGTAGGGTATTACGCTCAGGCGGTCCGAACCACGTAAATCATGGTGTCCATTTGCCATATTCTTTAGAATCTCTGCGCACCCACTACCGAACTACAAACTCCTTGAGCTACCAACAGTAGTATCGGGAGAATTGCTGGAAAAATACTCCGACAGTTGGCGCGCCAGGTAGGGGGGCCTGCTCGAGATTTCAGGAATGGTGAACTCAGTTGCTGGATCGTCCAACGGCAACCCCGCTGCGCAAGCTGCTGGAGGCAATCCCTCCAACATGCAACAACCAGCAGGTGCTGCGGCTCCAGCAGGAGTCATGCCCCCGCCGCCACCATCTGCACCAGCAAATCAAGCTGGACAACGGTATGGGGCATCTGCGTCAATCACAGCGTCGGCAAATAACAACAATCCTGAACACGCGCTCCATGCAGCACTTGCTCTCCTCCAACGCCCACCACCTCCGGGTGCATCCCAGGGTGCAATGGTGCAGTGGAGGGCTGATGTGGAACATTTGGTTGCAGCAGCAGCCGATCACATCAACAACCAAGGTCCTCCCCCCTCAGGGCGGGCCCCATCGCAACATCGGACTTTGTCGGGCAGACTTAGTCCGCACGCTTCCCAGAATAGGAGGTGTGCTGCATCTCAACAAGCAACGTCGCTGCCTAACGGGGCACGATGGACCCATACAGTAACCAGGCTTTCGACTCATGACATCTGGGCGGAGCTTGATCACCGTTACCGTCAGTAGGACGACCGCGTCTATATCGAGCGTGCTCATGAAAGGCGAGAGGCTCGAGACAGTCCTGCTCCCGAGGGAGTAGGAGGAGGCTGTTCTGCCCTGGCCATGCACCTACGCATGGTCAGATGGCCACAAAAGTTCTAGCCTCACCTTCTGGAGAAATTTGACGGGACTGTCAATCCCGCTGAGTTTCTCCATATTTACTCCACTGCAATCCTTGCAGCCGGAGGTAACAAGGCCATAATGGTCAACTACTTCCCCGTGGCTTTAACTGGGACCGCCGGGTCCTGGTTCATGAGCCTCCCGCCCAACTCCATCAATAGTTGGGCAGAATTGTGCCAATAGTTCACCGCTAATTTTGGGAGTTCATACACCCGACCAAGCACCGAACTGGACCTTTTTGCTGTAACATAGAAGGGGGGAGAATCCTTGCGTTCCTTCATCCAGAGGTTCTCCCAGGTACGAAACACTATTCCTTCTATCTCTAGCGCCTCTGTTATTGTGGCATTTAGACAGGGCGTACGAGACAGTAAGATGCAGGAGAAGCTGGCGATCAAGGAGATCACCAGCATCACGGAGCTCTTCAGCTTGGCGGACAAGTGTGCTAAAGCTGCGAAGGGTCGTGAAATGCACTCCAAACCACCTCCAGAGGATAACAAAAAATCCTCCAAGGGCGAAGCCACTACCTCCGGGAGTGGCAAAAAGAAGAAAAAGTCCAACGACAAGAAAAAGACGTCGGCTGGCACACCTACTGCTGTAGCTGCAGCAGCTCCGGGTGGTCGGGAGCCACGCCCCGAGAAACGATCTCGACCTCCATCTGAAGATGGCAGCAACTCCAAAATGTGGTGTCCTATTCATAAGTCGAACAGACACAATTTGGAAGACTGCCGAGAGGTCCAGAACCTTGCCGAGCGCTACAACAAGCACCGGGAAGAAGTTCCTTTCCGGCAAAGGGAAGGAAAACAGAAAGTCGACAAAGCTCTGGCTGAAGAGGAGTTAGGCTTTCAGGACCCTAAAAAGGTCTTGAAGGCTGTTTACACCTCCTTTGACAACGACTCTGACGTTTCCGACAATGAACGTCGGAAAACCATGAACACCATTTTTGGTGGTTCATGGGACATCACCTCCCGCTGTGTCCTCAAAACCATGCGGCAGGATGAATGTAGGCCTAGAGGGGGGGGTGAATAGGCCTTCTTGAATTTCTCGGTTCCTGTAGCACTTCAACGAAAGGTCAAATCCAGATATATCGGACTAGTCCGGTAAAGTACGGACTAGTCCGGATTTCACGGGCTAGGTTGATCAAGTTAGGTCAATTTGATTGTTTCGTTGTCGTTTGCAGCGGAAATATAAACTATAATGACAGTTCAATAGTTGTATGTTAAGTTTTATTGCAAGTATGATTATTGTTCACTATTTAACTTCAATTCAACAAAATGAATCAAACCCTAGATAATGTTGATCAACTAGAATGATGAACACAAACGAACAAGACACAAGATTTATCCCGTGGTTCGGTTACCACGAAGGCAGCCTACGTCCACGTTGAGGAGCCCACAAAAGGACCGGGTCTTTACCAACCCTTCCCTCGTCGGATCGCCACGAAGGCCAAT
Source organism: Tuctoria greenei (assembly GCA_036927565.1). Classification (NCBI taxonomy): domain Eukaryota; kingdom Viridiplantae; phylum Streptophyta; class Magnoliopsida; order Poales; family Poaceae; genus Tuctoria; species Tuctoria greenei. The sequence goes on from JAYESD010000003.1 coordinate 18,894,784, forward strand.
CCTCTTCCACTAATCACACAGGGGTAAATCACCAAGTTGAAGGGGCGATCTCACAAGTTGAGAGCTCCCTTGATTACAAGTTTCAAAACCACCAATAACACACTTCGAAATATACAACTTGAGATGCAAGAGTGTGTTAGAGATTCAAACCAAGAGCTCAATCGTGTGCAAAGTGCCTCTCCAATGATCTACAAGTGATCTTCAAAGGATTGATCGATTTTGCACTCAACTTCGTGGAGAGAGATGGTTTTTGAGTCTCTTGGGAGGTGTGACGGCGCTAGGGTTCGAGAGTGGTTAAAAGTGGGCCATCCACCTCTATTTATATGGGGTTTCTAGACATTACCGTTAGGGTTTAGAAAGATCGGACTAGTCCGTGGTGGAGACCGGACTAGTCCGGTGTGCTGTGTGAAGCAAACCCTAAGTGTCCAGGAATATCGGACTAGTCCGATTGAAAAACGGACTTGTCCGATTTCGTTGCTGGAAATCTTCGGACTTGTCCGGTTGACATCGGACTTGTCCGGACCTGTGAAACCCTAAGTGTTTTGAACGACAAGTCCGCACTTGGAGGACTTGTCCGATTTAGAACAGAGTGTAAATCGGACTAGTCCGTGTAGTCCCGGACTTGTCCGAAGTGGATCAGAAAGGGAATCGGACTAGTCCGGTAGTGACCGGACTTGTCCGATCTAGTGACTTGTACATTGTGTTGAGGACTAGTCCGCACTGGGGAGGACTAGTCCGAAGTGGAACAGAAAGATATCGGACTAGTCCGGTAGGGACCGAACTTGTCCGATCTTGTGCAGAACGTGATATCGGACTAGTCCGGTTGATATCGGACTAGTCCGGTCCTGTATAGTTTTGTGCATTGTGTGTGTGTGATAAAGTGAGATTGAGCTCTTGGGTGTGTTTCCTTAACACACTCCATACATACTAATCTACTAATTTCTTCTTCTTGAGCTCAAATTCATTCTCCTTCTTAATTTCCCACTTTTTGGCATTTTGCTCATTTTCCATCATTTTCCTGCATTCATCTCAACAAACGGATTAGGATCCCAATTGCTTGTCATAAATCATCCAAAACCCACAAGGGAGTCCTAGATGCACTTTCAATCTCCCCCTTTTTGGTGATTGATGACAACCAATTGAGATTTCACAAAATGAGGTATAAAATGAGATTTTCATAAAGTATGCACATATGACTCAAAAATGCATCAGGCAACAAGGTAATTATTCATATGTGCATTCTTTATGGTGGGATGCATACTAAGAGCATGATTGCATTAAGAATGACAGAATTTTCATTTACCAACTAAAATCAAGTTAATATGGCACTTCAGGAGCAAAAGCTCAGATTTCATCACACACTTACAAATTAATTGAGCAATTCATCACAGGACCAAACATGATATGAAACGAGAGATAAGCAAATACAATCACAATAAAAAAACATAGAAAGCTCTCTTCTCGCATCCTATTCAGCTAAAGCATAGACTAGAGACTCCCCCTCAATCTCTCCCCCTTTGGCATCAAGACACCAAAAAGAGAGAGAGAGGAAGATCCTAGGGCTTCACTCTTCGCTGTCAGTCCTCTCGTCGTCTTCATCATCTTCATCGCTTTCGGCTTGACGAGGTTGAGAGGTAGGAGGAGGAGCGGAGCTGCTCGAGCCCCCAATGCCAAAATAGGCAAGCTCGGAAGGGGTCAAGGGGCTAAGCTCGGTGATGTTTGGATCAGAGTCTTCAGAAATTGCTGGAGATCCAATTGGATTGATTTCCAGCTTCTCACTCAGCTGCTTCACATTTGCTTTTATGTACTTCATGTCCTCCTTCCTCTTTTGATTTAGCTTGTGAAGCTTCACTTCAGTTTTCTTGCAGGAGGAGAAGATTGCAGCCAAGTACTTGAGGATCCCACTGGCGGATCCTTTCTGAGGGGCTTCCCTGGAGGGAGGAGTAGCCCTAGCAGCTTCTCCTTGCCTTGCCGGCACCTCGGGGCTTGAGGCCGGCGATGGAGCAGCCTGGACACTCACGGACTGAGGCTTCTGAGGCCTCAGTGGAGTGTGCTCCACATCCTTCACAAACTCGATCCCTGTGACCTTCTCAATCATGAACATCAAGTAAGGGGCATAGCCACAGGATCGGTTGGGGGTACTTGAGATATTGACCATATCATTCCAGATATAGTCTGCAACATCAAATTGCCTTTTCTTGCTGATGACCTTCATCAGGGTCCGGAGGTAGCCTTGCACACTCCCTGCATCACCATCCTTGGGAGCAATAGTCTTCCTGAGGACTCTGTTGAGGACCACAAAGAAAGGCTTCATGTTCTTTGTGGAGGGGGGGACAAACTTGGAGGAGGGCTCATACATGAATTGCATTCCATCCCTCTCAATGACCCCAATGTTGTGGATAATGAGGTGGTCATCTTCCTCGGAGTCAAGATGCAGCAGGCGGGCAAACTCTTCTTGAGTGATGGAATACTTGGATCCATGAGTCATCCAAGTCACACTTTCTTCCTCTTCACCTGAGAAGTGGCACGTTGCATAGAATTGTGCAATCACTTCATCATTCCAATTATATCTGAAGGCAAGCAAATCCTTCAGCCCATGTCTCTCTGCAGCTTGTATCACTTCATCAAAAGCTGCACATTTCCTCTTCTCAAGGTGGGCCCAGTCAATCCATTGACTGCGCACCACCGGGGTCTTCATCGGCAAGTAGACAAGCTTGTAGAAGTCAGCATGGAAGTTTGACCAAAATCTGCCATCTGCTGCTTGCTTGGGCCTTGCATAGTAATCCACACTTCTCAGCTTCATGGCCACATCACTGCCCTTGCCATTGAATCTCTCCTCATTGGGGTCCCGGACCCCCTTCTCTGGGAGTATGCAGCTTTAGGGGCCCAACAGGCCCTGTGGCAACCCCCCTTGCCCTTCCCTTTAGCTTGGCGAGGGCCACTGGACTGAGGAGCAGCCTTGGAGGCGGCCTTCTTGACACACACCTTCCTCCGAACCTGAGGAGGTGAGGGAGCAGGCTCGGAGGGTCTCTCTTGGCGTTTCTTGCCAAGACTCGTCGAGGGCCGAGGTGCCACCTCGTGGTCCAACTCGGCCTCGAAATCGGAGATTTCATTGTCGGAGCTCGACATGATCTGAGAATGAGTGATCAAGAGAAAGGACAAGTTATACAAGGTATTTGTGAGGTAAGATGGCAATGGAAGGCAATAGGGAATTAAAGAATTAGGTTTTGGTTCAGAAACATCGGACTTGTCCGGTGCTCAGGCACGGACTAGTCCGGGGGACCGGACTTGTCCGTACCTTGACCGGACTAGTCCGGTGTTCATCAGCAAAAACCTAACAAACTGGATAAAAATTTATCCCTAATGAGATAGCTAGTCTAGCATACACATAGTACATCAACTGGACATGCAACTAGTGAAGAATGCTAGGCCAAACGATAAGCAATGAAGAAATTTGAGATTTCTTAGGGTTTGATGGAAAATTTACCAAGAAATCCAAGGAAGCTTGAAAATGTGGGGGTTGGAGGCCGGACTTGTCCGCTAACTTCAATCCCCGAGTCTTCAAGCTTGATCTCCGCCCAAGTTTGAGGCTTTTCGACGGAGGAATCAAGGATTCACCTTGGGAGCTCGAGCGCAAGAGAGAGAAAGCTTGGAGGAGAGTGTGGGGTGAAGAGATTAGGGTTTGGTGGCGGCTAGGGTTATGGACACGAAAAATCGGACAAGTCCGGACATGACCGGACTAGTCCGAAGTCCTCCAGAAACCTAAATCGGACTAGTCCGTGGTCTGTCGGACTAGTCCGGCCTAACCGGCACACTGCGGACTAGTCTGCAAGGGCGGACTAGTCCGGGTAACCACGGACTAGTCCGTGGTCACCAGGAGAGAAGCATAGCCCATTCATATATATTTGAAGGTCCAATAATTGAGGGTAGAGAGGCAAAACAATTCAAATAATCCTGATGAATTTGATCAGTAAGCAAACAACAATCATACTATGATCAAAAATTCATCAAGATCTAATAATTGACATAGTTTTTCGAGAGAAAAATGGGGAGGAAAAATTTTCACAATTCAATCAATATTTTGAAGCAATCATACAGGTATGCAACTTTTCAAGCCACACTCCGAGAATCAAGGATGTTTAGCTCATTTCGGAGTTCGCAAAAACGTTTTTCATCAAGTGGCTTGGTGAATATGTCGGCCAATTGTTTTTGGGTGTTGACATGAGAGATGGATATGTCTCCTTTCATGGAATGGTCTCTCAAGAAATGGTGTCTTATGTCAATGTGTTTAGTTCTAGAGTGCTCAACTGGATTGTGGGCTATTTTAATGGCACTCTCATTGTCACAAAGAAGAGGAATACGGTTCATATTGTAACCGTAATCCCTTAGAGTTTGTCGCATCCAAAGGAGTTGTGCACAACAACTCCCGGCTGCAACATACTCCGCTTCGGCTGTGGATAATGCAATTGAATTCTGTTTCTTGGATGACCAAGAAACTAAGGATCTTCCTAGGAATTGGCAAGTGCCAGAAGTGCTTTTTCTATCAACTTTGCACCCGGCATAATCTGCATCGGAATACCCAATGAGATTGAATTCTGAACCTTTTGGGTACCAAAGACCAAGGTTGGGTGTATGAACTAAATATCTTAGGATTCTCTTTACGGCTGTCAAATGACATTCCTTAGGGTTGGCTTGAAATCTTGCACACAAACATACACTCAACATAATGTCTGGCCTAGATGCACATAAGTAAAGTAAAGATCCAATCATAGAGCGATATACCTTTTGGTCGACGCTCGATCCATCTTCATTGAGATCCAAGTGACCATTCGTTGCCATGGGAGTCTTAATGGGCTTTGCCTTGTCCATGCCGAACTTCTTGAGGATGTCCTGTGTGTACTTGGTTTGGCTTATGAACGTTCCTTCCCTTTGTTGCCGCACTTGGAATCCCAAGAAGTACTTTAATTCTCCCATCATTGACATTTCAAATCTGTCTGTCATAATTTTACTAAACTCTTCACAGAAAGATTGATTAGTTGATCCAAAAATTATATCATCAACATAGATTTGGCAAATGAAAAGATCATTATTCAGATTTTTCGTGAATAGTGTATAATCTACTTTGCCAATTTGAAAGCCATTATCAATTAAAAAATCTCTAAGACACTCATACCAAGCTCTAGGAGCTTGTTTGAGGCCATAGAGAGCCTTACGCAGTTTATACACGTGGTCGGGGAACTCTTCGTCTTCAAATCCGGGTGGTTGCTCCACGTACACCTCTTCCTTGATCGGTCCGTTGAGGAAGGCGCTTTTTACGTCCATTTGGTACAGCTTGAAATCATGGTGAGTAGCATATGCAAGTAATATTCTAATTGATTCAAGCCTAGCTACTGGAGCAAAGGTCTCATCAAAATCCAAACCTTCGACTTGTGAGTAACCTTTGGCCACAAGTCGTGCCTTGTTTCTTGTCACCACCCCGTGTTCATCTTGTTTGTTGCGGAAGACCCACTTTGTGCCGACTATGTTTGCATTGGGTCTTTCCACAAGTTCCCAAACCTCGTTTCTCTTGAAATTGTTCAACTCTTCTTGCATTGCCACCACCCAGTCCGGATCCTTTAATGCATCCTCAGTCCTGCGGGGTTCCAAAAAGGAGACAAACGAGTAATGTTCACAAAAATTTGCTATACGAGATCTAGTGGTTACTCCTTTTTGGATGTCGCCGATGATGTTGTCGATTGGATGATCCCTTTGAATGCATTGGTGTACTCTTGGGTGTGGCACTTGGGGGGTCGTATGTTGGTGATCATCTTCTTCTCCCCCTGAGTTGTTGTCCTCAATGATTTGTTGATCATGTTCATATTCTTGTGATTGATCTTGTATCGAGGCTCCCCCTTGATTGTTGATCTCTTCTTGTGGTTCACTTTCCTCTTGTATTTGTGTCGATGACTCTTGTGGTCGTACTTCGCCTAGGGCCATCCTCTTTATTGCTTGATAGGGGGCTTCCTCATTACCTAATTCACATTGATCAACTTGCTCCTTTTGGGAGCCATTAGTTTCATCGAACACTACGTCACGTGCCACTTCAACAAGTCCGGAGGCCTTGTTGAAAACACGATAGGCGTAAGTGTTCGAATCATACCCAAGCAAGAAACCTTCATCGGACTTCGAAGCGAACTTTGAGGTCCTGGGCTTCTTGTTCAAAATATAGCAAGGAGAACCGAAAACTCGAAAATATGAAATGTTCGGTTTGTTACCGGTGAGTAGCTCATAGGGGGTCTTCTTTAGTAGTCGATGAAGATAGAGTCGATTTGTGGCATGGCAGGCGGTGTTGATTGCTTCCGCCCAAAATCGATCCGAAGTCTTGTATTCATCGAGCATTGTTCTTGCCATCTCTATGAGCGTTCGATTCTTCCTTTCGGCAACTCCGTTTTGTTGTGGAGAGTATGGCGCTGAGAATTCGTGCTTGATTCCTTCCTCATCAAGGTACTCCTCCACTCGTATGTTTTTGAACTCCGTGCCATTGTCGCTCCGAATACTCTTGATTGATAGTGAGAACTCGTTTTGCGCTCGCTTGAAGAATTTCTTGAGTGTTCCTTGTGTTTCTGACTTGTCATGCAAAAAGAACACCCAAGTGAAGCGGGAAAAATCATCAATAATGACTAAACCGTATTTGTTACCGCCTATGCTTATGTAAGCAATTGGACCGAAGAGGTCCATATGAAGTAGTTCGAGCGGTCTTGTCGTGGTCATGATGTTCTTTGCGGGATGTTGTGCTCCAACTTGCTTTCCTGCTTGGCACGCGCTACAAGGCCTGTCTTTCTCAAACACAACATCTTTCAAACCTCGGATGTGATCGCCCTTGAGGAGTTTTTGAAGGTTCCTCATACCAACATGTGCTAGCCGTCTATGCCACAGCCAACCCATGTTGGTTTTTGCAATCAAGCATGTGTTGAGTTCGGCTTTATCCTTGTTGAAGTCAACAAGATAAAGCTTTCCCTTTGACATACCCTTGAATGCAATGGAACCATCACTTCTCCTTGAGACGGTCACACCCTCGTTAGTAAACAGGCAATTATAACCTTTGTCACATAACTGAGATATGGACAGCAGGTTATAATCTAAAGATTCAACGTGTAAAACGTGCGAAAGAGTATGTTCAGAGGATATTGCAATTTTACCGGTACCGAGGACCCTTCCTTGACTGTTATCCCCAAAGTAGATGCCTTCGTTTGGGTCCTGGTTCACTTCATACTCCACAAACATCCTCCTTTCTCCGGTCATGTGGTTGGTGCATCCACTGTCTAGCACCCATTTGGATCCACCGGAGGAGTAGGCCTGCAAAAACAAATTACGCCTTGGTTTTAGGTACCCAAGCTTGCTTGGGTCCTTGGAGGTTAGTGACAATACATTTGGGCACCCACACATGGGATTTTGTGTTCCCATGGCGTGGCCCAACATAATAAGCATACACTTTACCAACATTATTTTTCATTAAAACATAGGATGCATCAAATGTTTTAAACAGAAGTTGCTGTTGATTATGGGTCGGACTAGTCTGTGTGACCGGACTTGTCCGGATGACCGGACTTGTCCGGACCACAACCGGACTAGTCCGATTTTTATGAGAGTTCAGATTTTTAGTTTTCGAGTTACCAGGTTGTGAGGGTCCTCCCTTCACAAAGGTGATCCTTCCCTTGTTATTCTTATGATTTCCAGCTTTTTGCTTTCCATCACAAGAGTAACCAATGCCATACTTGACATTTGGAGGTCTTTGGACCAAATATGCACTACGTGCATAGTTGATCCTCTCCTTGTCAAATATTACACATTGGGTAGGATTTTTGTCCTTCGTGGAGGTAGGGTTTTCCTTCAACCTGATGTTAGTTTTATCACATTTGCAAACATGAGCGACATTAGTTAAAGTGGGTTGAGAAGGTAGGGTTGAAGAGGAGGAAGGTTCACTAAGCTTGAGTGACTCAACCTGCACTTCAAGGATCTTGTTGACCTTGATTTGGTCATCAAGTTGATTCTTGATTGCAACATTTGAGTTGGTTAACTCCAAGCAAGTTTTCTTGCTTGAAGCTAGCTCAAGCTCTAGTGTGTGATTTTTCTCCTTTTCAAGAACTAGAAGATTGTCAAGTTCGACATGCTTCTCCTTTTGAGAGATAATCATGTCTTCTTGACGATCAATCAGCTCTTCCTTCTCAACAAGTTGGTTAAGCAAGAATTTCATTTTTGCAGCAGTTTTTCTATCTAAACCAATTAGCATGTCTTCATCATCACTATCTAGATCATCATCACTTGAGTAAGAGTGCAAGGAAGGAGTTTTGATGTTTACCTTGCGTTTACCTTCCTTAGCCATGAGGCAAGTTCCATTTGCCTTCTTTGCACCGAGCGTGGGGAAGAGTGTGAGTTTCTTGGGCATACTTTCAATGGCTATGCTAGCCATTTCTTCTTCATCGGACGATGAGGACTCATCGTTTGAGTCCCACTCCTTTCCGATGTGTGCTTGTTCAGCTTGTTTCTTCTTCTTGAAGAATTTTTTCGGTTGAGGCTTGGATTCTTTACTCTTCTTCTTGTTGTCCTCATATGGGCAATCAACTATGAAGTGATTGTACTCACAACAATTATAGCATGCCCGCCTCATCTTCGGTTTTGTCTTCTCCTTGTATTTTCCTTCACTCGATTTTGCTCCTTGTCTTTTCTTCATAATTCTTTTGAATTTCTTCATGAACAGAATCATATCTTCTTCGTCCAGCTCGCTGCTTTCATCATCGCTGTCCTCATCAAACTGAGCTTCTTTTGCTTCTTTGGATAGAGGTTTGAGTGTGGATTTTAAGGCAACTCCCTTCTTCTTGGCCGATGTGAGGTCAGCTATTTCTTTGACATGCTTGGCTTGCTTCTCCATCATCTCAAAGTTGATGATTTTGCCAAGCAGTTCATCCGGAGTCATTTTCTTGTATCCAGGACTTTCTCGAATCATAGAACAGAGTGTGACGTTGCGAGGCATAAAGGCTCTAAGGATGAGCTTCACAACCTCGTGGTCATTCCACTTTTTGCTACCATACGATCGAACCTTGTTCACAAGAGTCTTTAGTCTGTTGTACATGTCCTGGGGAGATTCATCTTCCTCAATCGCGAACCTTCCTAGTTCGCCTTCAATCATTTCAATCTTTGCCTCCCGCACATGCCGGTCACCTTCATGTGCTGTCTGTAGCGTGTCCCAGATTTCTTTGGCAATTTCCAATCCGTCCACCTTTGTGAATTCATCTCTACTTAGAGATGAGGTGATAACGGCTGCGGCTTGGGCATTCCTGTGGATGGCTTGCTCTTGACTTGGCGTGAGTTCTTCATCGTCATCAGGGATGTTTATTCCTGTGCACACAATATGCCATAAACTTGGGTTAAGGGAAATCAAGTGCATCTTCATGTTTTGCCTCCACATGGAGTAATCACTCCCATCGAAGTGTGGGGCTTTCCCGAGGGGGATAGATAGATAATGACTGCTGTTAGAATTTAAACGGTCATAATTAAAAGGATATCGGGAGTAGTCGGTGTGACTACTCCCCTTCTTCTTTTCTTCAACTTTAGCTTTCCCTTTGGAAAGTGCTTTCTTTCGGAGCAGTGCTTTCAGCTCCAATGTCTCCTCATCATCATCATCGAAGTCTTGGATGGCTTCGAGATACCTTTCTAGCTTTTGGTGCTTGTCATTGTTCATTTCTTCCTGGGTGTTGATTTTCTGGACTTCCTTCATGTCCGACATGATCTCTTCGAGTGGTTGCACTCTTTCTTGAAGAACCCGCTCTGATACCAATTGAATGTAGGCCTAGAGGGGGGGGTGAATAGGCCTTCTTGAATTTCTCGGTTCCTGTAGCACTTCAACGAAAGGTCAAATCCAGATATATCGGACTAGTCCGGTAAAGTACGGACTAGTCCGGATTTCACGGGCTAGGTTGATCAAGTTTGGTCAATTTGATTGTTTCGTTGTCGTTTGCAGCGGAAATATAAACTATAATGACAGTTCAATAGTTGTATGTTAAGTTTTATTGCAAGTATGATTCTTGTTCACTATTTAACTTCAATTCAACAAAATGAATCAAACCCTAGATAATGTTGATCAACTAGAATGATGAACACAAACGAACAAGACACAAGATTTATCCCGTGGTTCGGTTACCACGAAGGCAGCCTACGTCCACGTTGAGGAGCCCACAAAAGGACCGGGTCTTTACCAACCCTTCCCTCGTCGGATCGCCACGAAGGCCAATCCTCTTCCACTAATCACACAGGGGTAAATCACCAAGTTGAAGGGGCGATCTCACAAGTTGAGAGCTCCCTTGATTACAAGTTTCAAAACCACCAATAACACACTTCGAAATATACAACTTGAGATGCAAGAGTGTGTTAGAGATTCAAACCAAGAGCTCAATCGTGTGCAAAGTGCCTCTCCAATGATCTACAAGTGATCTTCAAAGGATTGATCGATTTTGCACTCAACTTCGTGGAGAGAGATGGTTTTTGAGTCTCTTGGGAGGTGTGACGGCGCTAGGGTTCGAGAGTGGTTAAAAGTGGGCCATCCACCTCTATTTATATGGGGTTTCTAGACATTACCGTTAGGGTTTAGAAAGATCGGACTAGTCCGTGGTGGAGACCGGACTAGTCCGGTGTGCTGTGTGAAGCAAACCCTAAGTGTCCAGGAATATCGGACTAGTCCGATTGAAAAACGGACTTGTCCGATTTCGTTGCTGGAAATCTTCGGACTTGTCCGGTTGACATCGGACTTGTCCGGACCTGTGAAACCCTAAGTGTTTTGAACGACAAGTCCGCACTTGGAGGACTTGTCCGATTTAGAACAGAGTGTAAATCGGACTAGTCCGTGTAGTCCCGGACTTGTCCGAAGTGGATCAGAAAGGGAATCGGACTAGTCCGGTAGTGACCGGACTTGTCCGATCTAGTGACTTGTACATTGTGTTGAGGACTAGTCCGCACTGGGGAGGACTAGTCCGAAGTGGAACAGAAAGATATCGGACTAGTCCGGTAGGGACCGGACTTGTCCGATCTTGTGCAGAACGTGATATCGGACTAGTCCGGTTGATATCGGACTAGTCCGGTCCTGTATAGTTTTGTGCATTGTGTGTGTGTGATAAAGTGAGATTGAGCTCTTGGGTGTGTTTCCTTAACACACTCCATACATACTAATCTACTAATTTCTTCTTCTTGAGCTCAAATTCATTCTCCATCTTAATTTCCCACTTTTTGGCATTTTGCTCATTTTCCATCATTTTCCTGCATTCATCTCAACAAACGGATTAGGATCCCAATTGCTTGTCATAAATCATCCAAAACCCACAAGGGAGTCCTAGATGCACTTTCACAGGACATGGCTTCGGTGGCTCCCACCGCCAGGGTGGAGCCGCATCGGAAGTGGATGGATACTGCCATCACTTTTGATGCGTCAGACTGCCCTCAGAATATGATCGGAGCTGGTCAACTCCCATTGATGGTATCTCCGACCATCAACAATATTCAACTCCACCATGTAATGGTGGACGGAGGTTCGGGGCTGAACCTCATAAGCTTCGAAGCTTTCATCAAGCTTCAGCTCCGACCTTCGAACCTTCGCCCCTCCCGACCTTTCTCTGGAGTAGGTCCGGGGGCCATAACCCCACATGGTGCCATTACCCTCCCTGTAACCTTCAAGACTCAGGAGAACTATCGCACTGAGAAGTTGGTCTTTGACGTTGCTCAGATCAACTTACCCTTCAACGCCATTCTGGGCAGGCAAGCCTTATACAAGTTCATGGCTGCTGCTCATTATGGCTACTTGGTGTTGAAAATGCCAACACCAGCTGGTGTCCTCCGGATCCGTGGAGACCGCACTGCCGGAGTAACTGCACTGGAAGAACTTCACGCGCTTGCTATAGCGCATGAGGAAGAGTCCAGGCAGCAGTAAGCTCCGAAACCCCCGAGCATTCGTCATCGAGGCTCAACCTTCGCACCTCGTGTGCAACCAAGCGGTGACACCGACATTCCCGTCAAAGTCGTCTATATCGGTTCCGACGCCGCTCAGACCACCCGCATATCGGGAGGTCTGAATGACAAATAGGAACTCGCGCTCATCACTTTCCTCCGAGCTAACGTCAACGTGTTTGCCTGGCAACCGTCACAAATGCCTGGGATCCCTAGGGAAGTGATCGAGCATAATCTGAAGATCTATCCCGACGCTCGGCCTGTACACCAGAAGCCTCGGAAGCAATCAGTAGAGCGACAGAACTTCATACGACAAGAAGTGAAGAAGTTGCTTGAAGTTGGATTCATCCGAGAGGTCGTCCACCCAAAATGGCTGGCAAACCCCGTCGTTGTACCCAAGGCCGACGGAAAGCTTCAGATGTGTATCGACTACACAACACTGAATAAGGCATGTCCGAGATATCCATTCCCACTACCTAGAATAGATCAGATAGTGGATTCCACCTCCGGGTGTGAATTAATGTGTTTCCTAGACGCATATTCTGGGTACCATCAAATCAGAATGTTTAGGGAAGATGAAGAACATACTTCTTTCATCACAGTAGATGAATTGTATTGTTATACTACCATGCCATTTGGTCTCAAGAATGCAGCTTCAACATTTGTACGTGCTATGGACGAGATCTCATCAGAGATATTGTGGAAGTGTATGTCGATGACATCGTCGTCAAGATTAAGGACAAGGAGTCACTTCTTGACACCTTGCAAGCTATCTTCGACAAGTTGCGAGTCACTCACACGAAGCTGAACCCGGACAAGTGTGTCTTCGGGTTAGCTCTGGAAAGCTTCTTGGTTTCCTGGTAAACCACCAAGGCATAGAGGCAAATCCGGCGAAGATTGAAGCCATGGGAGAGATGCGGCCACCAGCTCGCATCAAGGACGTCCAGAAGCTGACTGAATGTCTAGCTGCCCTCAGGCGGTTCATCTCAAGACTGGCGGAACGGGCACTACCCTTCTTTAAGCTATTGAGAAAGTCCGGACCATTCCTATGGTCTTAAGAAGCAGAAAAGGCATTCTAGGAGCTGAAGCAGCTCCTCACCACTCTACCAACCCTGGTAGCTCCAAACCCTGGTGAGCCTTTACTGCTTTACATTTCGGCAACTAACGAAGTTGTCAACATGGTCCTGGTTACGGAGAGACTAGAACCGCTACAAGCTCAGGAATCCAGACTCCTCTGGGAGAGTCAGGAGGTTCCTGAAGGCGAGTCTGGGTCCCAGCCCTTAGACTTGGGTCAACAAGGAGTTACCCTTGTTGAGCAAGAAGAGTCGGACCCCCCTGGGAGGGTCCAGGTCACTCCTAAAGAAGTTCCGAGTTCCTCCAACAAGGACCCAACGATGCCCAAAGAAGGTCCGAACCCCTCCTGGAGGGTCCAAGTCGATGAGGAGGAAGCTCCTGGCCCCTCCGGGAGGGTCCGGACGGTCCAACGCCCAGTGTACTTCATCAGTGAAGTACTCCACGACGCCAAAACTCGGTACCTGAAAGTAAATAAACTGCTATATGCAGTTCTTATTGCTTCCCGAAAACTCCGACACTATTTCCAAGCTCACAAGATCTCGGTGGTGACTTCATATCCACTGCGAGTGATTTTGCATAATCCCAACTCCACTGGGAACGTTGCAAAGTGGGCAGCGGATTTGGCCGAGTTTGACCTTGAATTCGTCTCAAGACAAGCAATCAAATGTAAAGCATTAGCGGACTTTGTGGCGGAATGGATCCCCTCTCCATCAAACCCTGAGGGCCCTAGTGAGCAGAAGTCGGAACCCAAGGCTCCGGTCTTCACCGAGCCTCACTGGACTCTCTACTTCGACGGCTCCATGCAGAAGCAGGGGGCCGGAGCTGGAGTCCTTCTCCTCGCTCCGACCGGGGAGAAGGTTAAATACACAGTGCACCTTGACTTCAAGGCGACCAACAACATGGCGGAGTATGAAGCACTCATTTACGGACTAAAGGTGACACTATAATATGGTGTCAAGCAACTGTTGGTCAAGGGAGATTTGCAGCTCATCATTAAACAGATGAAGGGTGAATGCTCCTGCAATAATCCCCAACTAGCTGCTTATCTCCTTGAAGTCCAGAGGCTTCAGAAGGACTTCGAAGTCCTAGACCTCCACCATGTACAATGTCTCCATAACGCTGAAGCTGACGAGCTCTCGAGGAAAGCGTCAATCGAAGCTCCGGCTCCTGACGGAAAATTTTTTCCGGAGGTTGTCTAAACCGACAGCTCAGCCCGCCGAACTGAGCGAAGGGGGTGAGACCAGCATTCCAAAGCTGGCGGTCCCGATGGCCCTGTTACCATGGAAGCCATCAAGGGCCGTAGGTGCTGCCGGAAGCTCCAAGCAACCCAGCACGCAATACTCAAATACTCAAGCTAGCTCTGATGCATGGATCTTGGAGATCCGGAGCTACTTGAAAGACAACTTCCTTCCTGACGATGTTGTATCCGCTGACCGGATAATCAGATTGGCTAAAAGATACGCGTTGGTAGAAGGGGATCTCTACTAGTGCGGTGCCAACGGCGTCCTAATGCGGTGCATCACAAAGGAAGAAGGTTGCAAGCTCCTCGCAGAAATCCATGGAGGCGAGTGTGGGAACCACGCGTCTTCTCGCACGCTGATCGGTAAAGCCTTTCGTCATGGCTTTTACTGGCCTACATCGCTCAAGGATGCAACTGAGCTGATGAAGAAATGTGAAACATGCCAGTTTCATGCAAAACAATTCACACACCAGCCCAACCTCTAAAAATGATACCTTCTACATGGCCTTTTGCTGTGTGGGGGATGGATATCTTGGGACCTTACCCAAGAGCCGTCGGAGGTTACAAGTTCCTGTACGTCGCCATTGACAAATTCACCAAATGGCCGGAAGCAACTCCAGTTGTGACAATGAACAAGCAATCAGCTATCAACTTCTTACAGTCCATCGTATGCATATTTGGAGTCCCAAACAAAATCATAACCAATAATGGCACCCAATTCACAAGCTTGCATTCCAAGGATATTGCGAAGATCTCAGCATTCAAGTTAGCTACGCTTTCGTAGCTCACCCGACAAGCAATGGCCAAGCTGAGAGGGCAAATGCAGAAATCCTAAAAGGACTCAAGACGGGCACATATGAGCGTCTGAAAAAACATGGAGCCAACTAGATTGAAGAGCTTCCGCCCACTCTATGGGCCAACAGTACAACTCTAAACCGGTCAACTGGAGAGACACCCATCTTCCTGGTGTATGGAGCTGAGGTCGTCCTTCCTCCAGAAATCACCTTGGGGTCGCTCCGGGTCCGGACCTTCGACGATGCCGTGCAGGACCAGCTCCGGCGTGAAGACCTTGACCTCCTTGAAGAGGGAAGGTGCCGAGCAGCTATTCGGAATGCCCAATACCGCCAAGCTCTCCGGCGCTATCACCAAAGGCATGTTCACAGCCGACAGCTCGAGGAAGGCGATCTGGTGCTACGGAGAATACAGTCCAGAGAAGGGTTAAACAAACTCTCTCCCAGCTGGGAAGGACACTTACGAGTGATTAAAGTATCCCATCCCGGATGCGTTCGCTTGGCAATCGAGGATGGGACACCTCTCCCTAATCCTTGGAACATTGAGCACCTCCGTAAGTTTTACGCTTAATATCACGGAGGTGAATCTGTAGTTACACGTGATGTATGTTATAGGGTCATTGTACAAAGTCGGGTAGCTCCTCCGGGAGAACAGCTGGACCTTCCCCGGAAGGTCCGCAGAGTTCAGGCAACACTTGTCACAGTCTCAAAATTAAAAGTGTAGCTAGCTACCTTGGGTTAAACAAGAAACAAAACACACTTAGCCTGGTTCCGTACCCTAAGGGTGTACTTGTTTCCCCTGTACCCTGGACCTAAAATGAAAGACATCTTTGTGTAAAAACAGACTCCACGTGGATTTACTTTGTACAAGCTCAATATTTTTTATTTTTCTATTTCTTGTCTATAACAAAGTTGTGCGATTCTCAAGATTTTTTTAGATCGACTAATTCATGTACAACTTGAGTCGCATTGTTAATTCCTTCGGGTTTTCACGTTGTTGAATGGCTCACTTGCCTAAATGCCGCCAGCCAGTCTAGGTCCAGAGTGTGCTATCGACTTAGCCTGGTCCTGCACCCTAAGTACGCCACTCTACTACACTCCGGCAGGCTGAAGTAAGGCGGGTCCTGAAAACAATTGGACCTGGAGAAAACAACTCGGTACACTTGATTGTATGAAGAATTGCACTCGACCCAAAAATTTCTTACGAGAATAGTAAGTCACAACAGAGTTATAGATAAGAAACGAATTTTACTATTTTTCTTGACTTCAGTGTGCAGGAAAAATAAGGATCTCATGATGATGGTGAATTAAGCCGGAGCTATTAAAGCTCCGACATCCCCTAGATGGCTTGTAATCGATGTTTTAAACATTGATAGCAAGTATTGATGGAGCTACTTAGCTCCGGTAAAGTCAGGGGGCTAGCCGTCAAAAGATGGTGGGAAGACTCCAGAGGACTAACTGTCGACGCTTTACGCGTTGATGGAGACCACTGCTGGATCTACCAAGCTCCGATGATGGTCAAAGCCGGAGCCCTTAAGCTCCGACAACCTCAGGGAGCCTTCACTACTGAAGACTTCGGACCTACGCTCTACAAGTCTGAAGCACGCAAGTCTTCAACAGCAGTTACATCCTCTTGGTACATGTTCACAATCAAATTGTGTACATCTATGTCGGAGTATTTTTCCGGCAATTCTCCCGATACTACCGTTGGTAGCTCAAGGAGTTTGTAGTTCGATATTGGGTGCACAGAAATTCCAAAGAATATGGCAAATGGACACCAGGATTTACGTGGTTTGGGCCGCCTGAGCGTAATACCCTACTCCACGGGATGTGTAGTTGTTGTATTGAGTGTCTAGGAGCTTTCATTCAGAGACTGTGTGCATGTTTAAGGGCGTCAGAAAGTCCGTCCCTGAGTCTCCCGTCGACCAATCCTTTTATAGTACAAGGACTGGTCGTTACACAATTAGCCTGGCCCGACATGTGGTCCCGGCGGTTACTAATGTTTAGTACATAATCAATGAGCTTAATTACCCTTAATAGAGTGGTAACGGGCCTAGACAATGCCGTTACTGGTATTAAGGGCCCTCTGATCGTGTGTCATTAAGACGGTATTAAGGACACTTAACCGGGTCTTGAAGTCTTTGATTACCCCTTGAAGGTCCGAGCCGTTGGGGGTCCTCCAGTCGGCTTGTTGAAGTTGAAGGTCCGGTGGTTGGACACGTGGCAGCTTCGGAGTTTACCGTATGGCACGGGTAAGTCTGGTGTTTTTGTACACGTGTCAGGACCAGAGCTTCCCTCTGTCGGGGGTTAGGTCCGGAGGTTCCGCACAGTATTTGGCCCGGAGCTTTCCCATGTGTGGGATTTAGCTCCGGTTGTAGGATACACATGGCGGTACCAGAGCTAACCATAGGTGGGAGGCATGTCCAGTCCCGTATGACAAGTGGGGCCTTCGCAGGTCTTCAACTCGGTCAGGTAAAGTCTCTTTGGTCTTTTTGTAGTCCCAAGGGGTATACGGTATGCAGGGTACCGATAGTGGCCCCCTGGGCCCACCTCCGGGATAGACATTTTGGAAGGAGTCGTTTTGCCAGAGGTGGGTCCATCCTTCGATTTTTGTGTTGTGTCTTCAATGATCTTCAGATGTGCTGTTGGCAGTAATTCGTAGTTAAACCACCATCGTGTGGCATATCCTGGATGCGGCAGGTGAGATCTTAGCGTGCAGATCTCACTCAATTGAAGGTTGCTTGTTCCCGATACGAAAATCGTATTGGTTCCGCGTGCCTTGTCAGGCCGCCGCCTTCGGGTTTCCCGCCCTTCATGATGACAACTGTTTGCCTGGGTAAGGACCTCGACTTGATCATCGGGGTGGCCCCGGGCCCCCTT
The DNA here is from genome assembly GCA_036927565.1 of Tuctoria greenei. NCBI lineage: Eukaryota > Viridiplantae > Streptophyta > Magnoliopsida > Poales > Poaceae > Tuctoria > Tuctoria greenei. The sequence continues at coordinate 18,912,739 of JAYESD010000003.1, forward strand.
GTCATTAGTAGGGTGAAGTTTTTAACTTGTAACGTCGGCTCCTCTGCGGTTTCCATCCAAGCGTTGCGGGGGCTTACTTAAGAAAGAAAGTGTGCACCGTTTGGGATTTCTTTACGCCTTCATTTGATCTTGCGCTCAAACCTTCCAAACTTTCACTTGCTTTTCGTCTCTAGCCCTGCTTGTGCTGCGATGGAGTTGGGTCTCCGCGAAAGCCGACTAAAGGCTGACGGCAACTTGAAGAAGGTCCAGGCCCTCATGGGGTGGTCCAGTGACTTCTTCAATCACCAGGTACGCGCTGGCAAGCTTCCGTTGGAGAAGGAGCACACCGGCAAAATGGTGTACTTCTCCGCGTATGCCATGGTGGGACTGATCCCACCATTTTCTTCTTTTCTTTTGATGTTGCTAGACTTCTATGGTCTGCAGCTGTACCACCTCGGTCCCCACTCCATTCTTTTGGTGTCGATCTTTGTCCATTTCTGCGAGATGTGGGAGGGTATTCCTCCCTGCGTCAAGCTCTTCCGCACCTTCTTCACCATCCACACCACCGGCAAGAGCGACGAGTACCTTGGCTTCTATTACTTTGTGAAGCACAAGAAGTTCCCGCACAAGTACTTGCGGTCGTTCCCTTCTAGAAAGTGGGACGACTGGAAGAAGGATTGGATCGTCATCAAGGCAGAGGAGCATGAGAGGCTGGAGTTGCCTGTAGGCCTCCCCAACGTCGACACTGAAGCTTGGAGCGAAGTTCCGGTGTTGTCAGACGCCTTCAACCCTGCTCTGACCAGGATCCGCCAGTGCGTGGAAGGAGGGGTGACTCCTCAGGCGGTATTTTGCAACTTCGTGGCCAACAGGTGGGCTCCGCTGAAGAAGAGGGGGAAGCTTGCTTGGGCCCTCAACAGCGTGATGGACGATGACCGGATCGAAACCGGTTTGAAGTCCAACCTGGAAGGCGCAACCTTGGAGCTTCACCTCAAGAAGTTCCAGCACGACATCGACGTCGAGGGTGACTATTTGTCTCCGCCGGCGGCTTTCCTCCCTCTGAACATGGAGGCAGAGTTCAGCAGGGAGCTCCGGCATAAGATGTCGGTGCTTGATGACCTTGGTGTTGTCGAGAGGCGTTCGACCACTGGGTTGGTGATCTCCGGGGCCTCCGAGGGTGGTCCCCCTCTGTCCTGGAACAGAGAGTTGAAGTCTCGGGCAAGGGAAAAGAGTTGGCCGAGCCCTCGAGCCAGAAAAGGACGCTGAAGCATTCTGATGGGAGGTCCGTTAGGCCTGCTCCTTCCCCAACAGCTCCTTCTCCCCAGAGGGGGAGGTCTTCAACGGTAGCAGCCACTCCAGCATCGACACCTCCTCGGGGTGCTAGTTCCGGCTATGTAACTACGGCACCAGCTGAAGGCTCTGGATCCGGAAGTTCTTCCCGATCGAGGGGGACCTCGACCAAAGTAGCGCTGACAGTTGCGGCAATCTCCGGGGAACCTTCCGGAACAGACATGCCAGTGGCGCCAGGGTCCAGTCCTAAGCGTCCGGAGAAGAGGTTCCGTGCTAACTAGTGCGGAAGCCTTCCGAGGTAATTTTTGTTTTTTACCTCAATTAGTTGTTTTGTGTTGTAATAGCGTTTTAAGTGTCTTTGTTCTCCATTCACGGGGTACCCAAGAGAGGGGCTGAAGCTCCTGTTCCTGCCACAACATCTGAAGACGTACAGGTGGAGGCTCCGGCTCCAATCCCATCGCCGCCCCAAGGAGTGGCTGAAGCTGCGACAGCTCCAGCACCGGCTGTCGTGGTCTTGGACCTAGATTCATCCCCAGAAGTTCCCGTGGTAGTGCCGGACCACGGGAATGAAGATGTACCAGCGGCACCTGTCCCGGAGGTTGAAGCTTCCGGGTTTGGACGCTGATATGGTGGGCGCTCCGGTCTCAGAACCGGAGATGTCTATGATTCTAACCCTAGAGCCGAATGTTGTTGAAGCCTTGGCGGTGGAGCTGGTGGTTGATGATGCCCCGGCGGTAGAGCTGGTGGTTGACGAAACTCTGGCGCCTGAGTCGGTTATCGAAGAAGTTCCGGCGACAAAGTCGGCTGCTGCAGAAGTTTTGGCGGTAGAGCCAGTTGTCGGTGAGGTTCTGGTGCCTGAACCAATCACTGCGGAGGTGCCGGCACCCGAGCCCATGGTGGTCGAAGCGTCAGCATTTGGGCCGGTGTTGGAGGAAGCGTCAGCGTCAGAGCCGGAGGTGGCTCCAGCTCCGGTCGAACCTTCAACTCCTGCCCTAGAGGTGATGGTCCCGGAAGTGCCCGCACCTGAACGAGGGTGCTGAGATGAAGTTGTTGGCCCCCTGCTTGAGGGACCAATTGTTGACGACCTAGCAGCGGGACCTTCGGAGCCAACTCGGGAGGTTGAAACTCCTATAGCAGGACCTTCCTCGACAGTGGTCGAGGCTATTCTGGAGGGAGGCTCTAGTGCCGCAGAAGCTCAGGTAATCGCTCTTGTAGAGTGGGACCCAATTTTTGTCATGGAGAACCCGCTGGAACCGGCGGAGATGACCCCGGTAGGTCCGGACCCAATTCCTCTGTCATTGTCTATTGACAACGCCCGCTCCAGTCTTCGCCAGGTTCAGTTGGCTTTTTACCACGACAACAAGGCTCTCGAGGAGGAGCGTCAAACTCTTAGGAGGTGGCACAACCGGCTCCATTTTGAGACCAAGCTGGCGTAGTCGAGGCTGGCTGACGACAAAGAGTGGGTGAGGAAGGAGAAGGTCCGCCTGGAGTACTGGGGTAAACTGCTGGATGAGAGGGAAAGCATGACGCGATCCCTTGACAACCAGTCCCGGGCCATCTATGAGCAGGCCAAGGCTGTTCATAGCACAGCGGATGATCGCCAAGAGAGGCTCGACGCCATCCACACCAGTCTCGTTAAGCGCCGGGAGGCTCTTGAGGAGCGGGAGAGAAAGCTCGAGGATGAAGAGCAAAAACTCCTGGAGCTGCGGGACGACGTCTTGAAGAGGGAAGAAGAGCTTACTCAGAGGCTAACTCTGGGTGACAAGAGTCTCGAGGAGTGCACCAAGAAATTGGATGAGCGCTGTGAGGGAGAGGAGAAGAAGGCCTGGCAGCGAGGACAGGAACTCCACAGAAGGGAAACTGACGTTGCTGCCTGGGAGAAGAAGGTGTGGGGCCAAGAGAAGGACCTGGTTAACCACCAGAACGAGATCCATCTCCGGGAGGAAGAGCTCAGTAAACTCGAAAGGCAAGTCGCTGAAAAGATTAAGCAGAACACCAAAGAGGTGGAGCGTCTTGCTCGGGAGAACTCGGAGCTTGCGGTGGCCAGAAGGTCCTTGGAGGAGATGCGAAGCGGCAGGGTTGCTGAGTCCCAACAAGTTTGGGACTTCCTGGGCAAAGCCAACGACGCGCTGACGGTAATGGGTTTTAGTCCCGTGCGTCCGGATGATCCGAAACCGGAGCTGGAGCAGGCGTTGCAGGCGCTGAGTTTGGCAGGCAACAAGCTCACCAAGATGGGCGATGTCATTGCGGACCAGCTAGAAACTGAGGGACAATCCCTGGCCAAGAGCGTTGCAGAATTTATTTTGTCGTGCTACACAAGCTGGGACCCCCAATTCCCCCTGGACCCTGTGCTCCAAGGTCCCATCGATGGAGAGGGAGAAGCTGCCCAGGCCAGCATTTCTGAGGTTGCCCAGAAGGTCGCCTCGTTCTTCCATAGGGTCTAGGACCATCTCTTTGTAGCTCCCGCTTGTATTCTCTCTTCTTCTTCCCCAATTTTGTAATCTCTTGTCTCCAGATGAATGAAATACAAGTTTTTTATGAATTTTATTTTTTGTCTTCAACACTTTTGTCTCACTTGGCCCCCTGGTTGATGTACACAATTTGATTGTGAACATGTACAAAGAGGATGTAACTGCTATTGAAGACTTGCATGCTTCAGACTTGTAGAGCGTAGGTCCGAAGTCTTCAGTAGTGAAGGCTCCCTGAGGTTGTCGGAGCCTGAGGGCTCCGGCTTTGACCATCATCGGAGCTTGGTAGCTCCAGCAGTGGTCTCCATCAACACATAGAGCGTCGACAGTTAGTCCTCTGGAGTCTTCCCACCATCTTTTGACGGCTAGCCCCCTGACTTTACCACAGCTAAGTAGCTCCAACAATACTTGCTATCAATTTTTAAAACATCGATTACAAGCCATCTAGGGGATGTCGAAGCTTTAATAGCTCCGGCTTAATTCACCATCATCATGAGATCCTTATTTTTCCTGCGCACTGAAGTCAAGAAAAATAGTAAAATTCGTTTCCTATCTAAAACTCAGTTGCGACTTACTATTCTCGTAAGAAATTTTTAGGTCGAGCGTAATTCTTCATACAACCAAGTGCACTGATTTGTTTTCTCCAAGTCCAATTGTTTTCAGGACCCGCCTTACTTTGGCCTGTCGGGGTGTAGGTAGAGTGGCGTACTTAGGGTGCAGGACTAGGTTAAGTCGATAGCACACTCCAAACCTAGATTGGCTGGCGGCATTGAGGAGAGTGAACCATTCAACAACGTGAAAACCCGAAGGAATTAACAATGCGACTCGAGTTGTACATGAATTAGTCGATCTAAAAATTTCTTGAAAATCGCACAACATGTTATAGACAAGAAAGAGAAAAATAAAAAATATTGAGCTTGTACAAAGTAAATGCACGTGGAGTCAGTTTTCACACAAAGATGTCTTTCATTATAGGTCCGGGGTACAGGGGAAACAAGTACACCCTTAGGGTACGAAACCATGCTAAGTGTGTTTTGTTTCTTGTCTGACCCAAGGTAGCTAGCTACACTTTTAGTTCTGAGACTGTGACAAGTGCTGCTTGAACTCTGCGGACCTTCCGGGGAAGGTCTGGCTGTTCTCCCGGAGGAGCTACCCGACTCTGTACAATGACTCTATAACATACATCACGTGTAACTTCAGACTAACCTTTGTGATATTAAGCGTAAAACTTACGGAGGTGCTCAATGTTCCAAGGATTAGGGAGAGGTTTCCCATCCTCGGTTGCCAAGCGAACGCATCCGGGATGGGATACTTTAATCACTCAGAAGGGTCCTTCCCAGCTGAGGGAGAGTTTGTTTAACCCTTCTCTGGACCGTATTCTCCATAGCACCAGATCGCCTTCCTCGAGCTGTTGGCTGTGAATATGCCTTTTGTGATAGCATCGCAGAGCTTGGCGGTATCGGGCATTTCGAATAGCTGTTCGGCACCTTCCCTCTTCAAGGAGGTCAAGGTCTTCACGTCGGAGCTGGTCCTGCGTGGCATCGTCGAAGGTCCGGACACGGAGCGACCCCAACGTGATTTCTGGAGGAAGGACAACCTCAGCTCCATACACTAGGAAGAAGGGTGTCTCTCCAGTTGACCAGTTTAGAGTTGTCCTATTGGCCCATAGAGTGGGCGGAAGCTCTTCAATCCAGTTGGCTCCATGTTTTTTCAGACGCTCATATGTGCGCGTCTTGAGTCCTTTTAGGATTTCTGCATTTGTCCTCTCGGCTTGGCCATTGCTTGCCAGGTGAGTTACGGAAGCGTAGCTGACTTGAATGCCGAGATCTTCGCAATATTCTTGGAATGCAGAGCTTGTGAATTGGGTCCCATTATTGGTTATGATTTTGTTTGGGACTCCAAATCTGCATACGATGGACTGTAAGAAGTTGATAGCTGATTGCTTATTTATTGTCACAACTAGAGTTGCTTCCGGCCATTTGGTGAATTTGTCAATGGTGATGTATCGGAACTTGTAACCTCTGACGGCTCATGGGAAAGGTCCCAAGATATCCATCCCCCACACAACAAAAGGCCATGTAGGAGGTATCATTTGTAGAGGTTGGGCTGGTGTGTGAATTTGTTTTGCATGAAACTGGCATGTTTCACATTTCTTCATCAGCTCAGTTGCATCCTGGAGCGCTGTAGGCCAGTAAAAGCCATGCTGAAAGGCTTTACCGACCAGCGTGCGAGAAGACGCGTGGTTCCCACACTCGCCTCCATGGATTTCTGCGATGAGCTCGCGGCCTTCTTCCTTTGTGATGCACCGCATTAGGACGCCGTTGGCACCGCACCGGTAGAGATCCCCTTATACCAATGTGTATCTTTTAGCCAATCTGACTATCCGTTCAGCGGATACAATATCGTCAGGAAGGAAGTTGTCTTTCAAGTAGCTCCGGATCTATGAGATCCATGCATCAGAGCTAGCTTGAGTATTTGAGTCTTGCGTGCTGGGTTGCTCGGAGCTTCCGACAGCACCTATGACCCTTGATGGCTGCCATGGTAACAGGGCCATCGGGACCGCTAGCTTCGCGATGCTGGTCTCACCCCCTTCGCTCAGTTCGGCAGGCTGAGCTGTCAGTTTAGACAACCTCCGGACAAATGTCCAGTCGGGAGCCGGAGCTCCGGTTGACGCTTTCGTCGAGAGATCATCAGCTTCAGCGTTATGGAGACGTTGTACATGGTGGAGGTCTGGGACTTCGAAGTCCTTTTGAAGCCTCTGGACTTCAAGGAGATAAGCAGCTAGTTGGGGATTATTGCAGGAGCATTCACCCTTCACCTATTTAATGATGAGCTGCGAATCTCCCTTGACCAACAGTTGCTTGACACCATCTACAAAAAGATGGTCCTAGACCCTATGGAAGAACGAGGCGACCTTCTGGGCAACCTCAGAAATGCTGACCTGGGCAGCTTCTCCCTCTCTGTCGATGGGACCTTGGAGCACAGGGTCCTGGGGGAATTGGGGGTCCTGACTTGTGTAGCACGACAGAATAAATTCTGCAACGCTCTTGGCCAGAGATTGTCCCTCAGTTTCCAGCTGGTCCGCAATAACATCGCCCATCTTGGTGAGCTTGTTTCCTGTCGAACTCGGCGCTTGCAACGCCTGGTCCAGCTCCGGTTCCGGATCATCCGAACGCACGGGACTAAAACCCGTTGGCGTCAGCGCGTCGTTGGCTTTGCCCAGAAAGTCACAAACTTGTTGGGCCTCTGCAACCCTGCCGCTTCGCATCTCCTCCAAGGACCTGCTGGCCGCCGCAAGCTCCAAGTTCTCCCAAGCAAGACACTCCACCTCTTTGGCGTTCTGTTGAATCTTTTCAGCAACCTGCCTTTCGAGTTTACTGAGCTCTTCCTCCCGGAGATGGATCTCGTTCCGGCGGTTAACCAGGTCCTTCTCTCGTCCCCTCACCTTCTTCTCCCTGGCAACAACGTCAGTTTCCCTCCTGTGGAGTTCCCGTCCTCGCTGCCAGGCCTTCTTCTCCTCTCTCTCGCAGCGCTCATCCAATTTCTTGGTGCGCTCCTCGAGACTCTTGTCACCCAGAGTTAGCCTCTGAGTAAGCTCTTCTTCCCTCTTCACGACGTCGTCCTGCAGCTCCAGGAGTTTTTGCTCTTCATCCTTGAGCTTTCTCTCCCGCTCCTCAAGAGCCTCCCGGCGCTTAACAAGACTAGTGTTGATGGCGTCGAGCCTCTCTTGGCGATCATCTGCTGCGCTATTAGCAGCCTTGGCCAGCTCATAGATGGCCCGGGACTGGTTGTCAAGGGATTGCGTCATGCTTTCCCTCTCATCCAGCAGTTTACCCCAGTACTCCAGGCGGACCTTCTCCTTCCTCACCCACTCTTTGTCGTCAGCCAGCCTCGACTGCGCTAGCTTGGTCTCGAAGTGGAGCCGGTTGTGCCACCTCCTAAGAGTTTGACGCTCCTCCTCGAGAGCCTTGCTGTCGTGGTAAAAAGCCAGCTGAACCTGGCGAAGACTGGAGCAGGCGTTGTCAATAGACAACGACAAAGGAATTGGGTCTGGACCTGCCGGGGTCATCTCTGCCGGTTCTAGCAGGTTCTCTGTGACAAAAATTGGGTCCCACTCTACAAGAGTGGTTCCCTGAGCTTCTGCGGCACTAGGGTCGCCCTCCAGAATAGCCTCGACCGCTGTCGAGGAAGGACCTACTACAGGAGTTTTAACCTCTGGAGTTGGCTCCGAAGGTCCCACCGCAAGGTCGTCAACAACTGGTCCCTCAAGCGGGGGGCCAACAACTTCATCTCGGCACCCTGGTTCAGGCGCGGGCACTTTCGGTACCACCACCTCTGGGGCAGGAGTTGAAGGTTCGAGCGGAGCTGGAGCCACCTCTGGCTCCAACGCTGGCGCTTCCTCCAACACCGACCCAGATGCTGACGCTTCGACCACCATGGGCTCGAGCGCCAGCACCTCTGCGACGATTGGTTCGGGCACCAGAACCTCACCGATGACCGGCTCTACCGCCAAAACTTCTGCAGCCGCCGGCTCTGTCACCGGAACTTCTACGATAACTGGCTCAGGCGCCAGAGTTTCATCAACCACCGACTCTATCGCCAAGGCATCATCAACCACCGACTCCACCACCGAAGCTTCAACAACATTCGGCTCTAGGGCCAGAACCCCAGACATCTCCGGTTCTAGGACTGAAGCGTCCACCATATCAGCGTCCAAACCCGGAGCTTCAACCCCCGGGACAGGTGCCACTGGTACATCTTCATTCCCATGGTCCGGCGCTACCACGGGAGCTTCTGGGGATGAATCAGGGTCCAAGACCACGACAGCCAGCGCCGAAGCTGTCGCAGCCTCAACCACCCCTTGAGGCGGCACTGGAATTGGAGCTGGAGCTTACGTCTCCACAGCATCAGTTGCTGTCGCAGGAGTCGTAGCTTCAGTCCTTTTCTTGGGAACACTGCAGATGAAAGACGAAGAAACTCAAAACACAGTTACAACACAAGACAACTAACTGAGGTAAAAAAAAATTACCTCGGAAGGTTTCCGCACCAGTTAGCACGAAACCTCTTCTCTGGACGCTCAGGACTGGATCCAGGCACCACTGGCATATCTGTTCTGGAAGGTTCCCTGGAGCTCACTGCAACCGTCAGCACTGCTTTGGTCTGGGCTCCCCTCGATCGGGAAGAACTTCCGGACCCAGAACCTTCAATTGGTCCTGGTACTGTAGCCATACGGCCGAAACTGGCACCCCGAGGAGATGGCGATGCTGGAGTGGATGTCGCTGTTGAAGACCTCCCCCTCCGGGGAGAAGGAGCCGTTGGGGAAGGAGCAGGTCTGACGGACCTCCCATCAGAATGCTTCAGCTTCCTTTTTCGACTCGAGGGCTCGACCAACTCTTTGCCCTTGCTCGAGACTTCAACTCTATGTCCCGAGACAGAGAGGGGACCACCCTTGGAGGCCCCGGAGATCACCAACCCGATGGTCAAACGTCTCTCGACGACACCAAGGTCATCAAGCACCGGCATCTTACGCCAGAGCTCCCTGCTGAACTCTGCCTCCATGTTCAGAGGGAGGAAAGCCGCCGGCGGAGACAAATAGTCACGCTCGACCTCGATGCCGTGCTGGAACTTCTTGAGGTGAAGCTCCAAGGTTGCGCCTTCCAGGTTGGACTTCAAATCGGTTTTGATCCGGTCATCATCCATCACACTGTTGAGGGCCCAAGAAAGCTTCTCCCTCTTCTTCAGTGGAGCCCACCTGTTGGCCAGGAAGTTGCAAAATACCGCCTGAGGAGTCACCCCTCCTTCCACGCACTGGCGGATCCTGGTCAGAGCAGGGTTGAAGGCGTCCGACAACACCGGAACTTTGCTCCAAGCTTTAGTGTCGACGTTGGGGAGGCCTACGGGCAACTCCAGCCTCTCATGCTCCTCTGCCCTGATGACGATCCAATCCTTCTTCCAATCGTCCCACTTACCAGAAGGGAACGACCGCAAATACTTGTACGGGCACTTCTTGCGCTTCAGAAAGTAATAGAAGCCAAGGTACTCGTCACTCTTGCCGCTGGTTTGGATGGTGAAGAAGGTGCGGACGAGCTCGACACGAGGAGGAATACCCACCCACATCTCGCAGAAGTGGACAAAGATCGACACCAAAAGAATGGAGTGGGGACCAAGGTGGTACAGCTGCAGACCATAGACGTCTAACAACATCAAGAGAAAAGAAGAAAAGGGTGGGATCAGTCCCACCATGGCGTACGCGGAGAAGTACACCATTTCGCCGGCGTGCTCCTTCTCGAACGGAAGCTTGCCGGCGTGGACCTGGTGATTGAAGAAGTCACTAGACCACCCCATGAGGGCCCGGACCTTCTTCAAGTTGTCGTCGGTCTTAAGTCGGCTCTCGCGGAGACCCAACTCCATCGCAACACAAGCGGGGCTAGAGACAAAAAGCAAGCGAAAGTTTGGAAGGTTTGAGCGCAAGATCGAATGAAGGCGTAAAGAACCCCCAAACGGTGCACGCTTTCCTTCTTAAGTAAGCCCCCGCAACGCTTGGATGGAAACCGCAGATGAGCCGACGTTACAAGTTAAAAACTCCACCCTGCCAATGACAAGGGGGCCCGGGGCCACCCCGACGATCAAGTTGAGGTCCTTACCCAGGAGAACGGTTGTCATCATGAAGGGCGGGAAACCCGAAGGCGGCAGCGTGACAAGGCGCGCGGAACCCATACGATTTTCATATCGGGAACCGGTGACCTTAAATTGCATGAGATCCGCACGCTAAGATCTCACCTGCCGAATCCAGGATATGCCACACGGCGGTGGTTTAACTACGAACTACTGCCAATGGCACATCTGAAGATCATTGAAGACACGACACTAAAGTCGAAGGATGGACCCACCTCTGGAAAAACGACTCCTTCCAAAAGGTCTCTCCCGGAGGTGGGCCCAGGGGGCCACTTTCAGTACCCTGCGTACCGTATACCCCTTGGGACTACAAAAAGACCAAAGAGGCTTCACCTGACAGAGTTGAAGACCTGCGAAGGCCCCACTTGTCATACGGGACTGGACATGCCTCCCACCTGTGGTTAGCTCCGGTACCGCCACGTGTATCCTACAACCGGAGCTAAATCCCCCACATGGGAAAGCTCCGGGCCAAATACCTGTGCGGCACCTCCGGACCTAACCCCCGACAGAGGGAAGCTCCGGTCTTGACACGTGTACAACAACACCGGACCTTCAACTTCAACGAGCCGACTGAAGGACCCCCAACGGCTCGGGCCTTCAATGGGTAATCAAAGACTTCAAGACCCAGTTAAGTGTCCTTAATACCTTATTAATGACACACGATCGGAGAGTCCTTAATACTAGTAACGGCATTGTCTAGGCCTGTTACCACTCTATTAAGGGTAATTAAGCTCATTGATTATGTATTAAACATTGGTAACCGCCGGGCCACATGTCGGGTGAGGCTAACTGTGTAACGACCAGTCCTTGTACTATAAAAGGACTGGTCGACGGGAGACTCAGGGGGACTCTCTGACACCATCAAACACGCACACAGTCTCTGACTGAAAGCTCTTAGACGCTCAATACAACAGCTACACATCCCATGGAGTAGGGTATTATGCTCAGGCGGCCCAAACCACGTAAATCCTGGTGTCCATTTGCCATATTCTTTGGAATCTCCGTGCACCCAATACTGAACTACAAACTCCTTGAGCTACCAAAGGTAGTATCGGGAGAATTGCCGGAAAAATACTCCGACAACAACCCCGACCGTCGGCCGAGGAAGGTGACGGTGAGAAGATGTGGTGTCTGATCCAGAAGACGAACACCCATAGCCTCGAAGACTGTCGTGAGGTCCAGCGGCTCATTGAACGCAACAATGAACGTCAAGAAAGAGCCCCTTTCTACCAACGGGAAGGGCAACAGAAGGTCAGAGAAGATCTGCCAGAACAAGAGCTTGGCTTCCAGGATGCCAAGTGGCCTTGAAGGTCGTCTACAACACTGTGGATGATGACTCTGATATTTCTGACAATGAACGTCGGAAGACTCTCTATATGATATATTAGGGTCCTGGGATATTAATTCCTGGTGTATCCTCAAGACGATGTGTCGGGAGATGGCTGCCATAGCTCCCACCGCCAAGGCAGAACTGTAACACCCTCATTTTCATCCATCATGCATTGTATACATTCTTAAACATGTTTAATATTAAGAAACATAAAAAGGAACAAGTTTAAATTGAATTAGAAGCAAAACAACACTTAGAAGTCTGTATAAGTACGGAATTGTCCGGTTTGTACCCCAGACTAGTCCGGTTTTGTGACGCCCGGTTCCGAAAACTGAACCAAGCTAACGCATATGTCTGCCCAGGATGTTCAACACACATACACGAGTGATTCACAAAAGAGTATACAGAAAATTACTACAGAACAAGATTAATTATCAAATTTTATTACACAAACCATATTACCCTCCAATACAAGCTCTAATGAATATTAAGGACAAGTTCAACTAATGCAGCGGAAATAAACTAATTAAGCAACTAAGCAATTAAGCATAAGGGATAGCGCAGCTCCATGCAACACCATAGGCAAAGCTGACGGTAGACACGGCCTAGAACTCCGCATTATCGCCATTAAACTCACAATTCTGACCTGCAACTGTTGGGGGGATTGCAAGAGTGAGTACATGTCGTACTGAGCAAGTGTGGAAAGTATGACATGTGGCTGATTCAAATGACGACAATAATAATGGCTAAGTGCTGAAAAGTACATTAAAACATTTTAAAAGCAATATATTATATGTATGTGAAGTAATCCCATCATAAACCATGTAACCATAATAATACCAGTCCATAATTCACCATTACCAATAACCATAATCAATGTCATAAACCATAATTCCATCCATAACCATAACCATAATCATAATATCGACCATAACCATCACCAAACCATAACCATTATCAAACCATAACCATAACCATCCCAAATCCCAATTTCCCTCTAATCATGTAGGTCATCCAGGCGCTCATAACCGGGAGCACGGCTATCATGATAGTTTTAATAGACTCTGCAGAGTTTGTACCACTTTACCCACGTGTTTGTGATTTCATCACCCGTCGGCGACTAAAGAACCTCCCTTATGCCAGTTACACTTCCTTTGGTGTATGGCCAAGAGATCACAAAATAGCCTTTACAAAGGGATTACTAGCCTATTTAGACCCCACTGAGGTTTCACCGGTGGCGATGCCTCCAACTGAGCACATCTTCAACCAAGGGTCCCCTCTTGAGCCATTCGGATCCCAGGGCAGTCCCGCCAATCATCAACAAACCCAATCCGACTACCCCTTCCCCGAGCATCCACAATGGTCCAAACAGCACTAGCAAAGCCCTAATTAATCAGCTGCGCCGCACCCATACTTGGCCTCGTGGTGGCACTGTAGTCCTGGCCTATTCTCGCATGAACCGGTCCTTAGATCTAAAGCAAGCAAACCACCATAACATCCAACCCATCCACATACCAGGCTTGCTTAGATCACCCATCGTATTGACCAGTTCACATTAACCAGAATATCATTGATGCATAATTAAATGTGTAGTGTTGTTTTCCATCCCAATTAATTAAGCGAAGCAAAAAGACAAAAGCCCTTCCCGACTCTCTACCATATATTCCAGGTGACAAGGGTGGTTAAACAAATATAGTAAACTTCCTACCATAGGATTCCCATCAAATTGACACAAGCATGCAGTTTTACAAACAAAACATTTATTTTAAAAATAGGATCAATATGCTCCAAGGACACTTGCCTTGCTCCGGCGGATAGGGTTGCTCAAGCGCTTCGAAGTCTTGGTTCTCGAAATCCTCGTACACAACTTCTTGAGCACTTCCCTCTACTCGCAATCACACATACAAGAAAACAAATACAATCAACATGATGCACACACATTAATCAACATGCGATGATATGCATGAATGCAAAGATCAATTATTAATTAACTATGGTTGTTTATTAATTAGATGCAACTAGTTCATACGTGTTCGTATGAGGTTATGGGGTTTAACGAGAATTAGTGCTGCTGAAAATAAAAAGAAGATGCAACTAAAATCAGTTTACGTCTATTAGATGTAATACGTTGCTAAAATTCGCTTCAGAAAAACGAATCCTACCGTAGATGCGATGGCTTGGAAGATCGCGGGATAGGGACGACGCGTAGACGAAGTGGATGGCACAAGGGTCCTCCAGCGGCACGACGACGATGACGCGATGGCGAAAACGATCTCCGGCGGACGACGGCACCCTCCTCTTTTTCTTCCTCTTCTTCCCCTCCTTTTTCCTCCTTTTCTTCCCTGCAGCGCAGCCTCTGGTGCCCTTTTTCCCTACTGCTGGCGGCGGGGCTTTTTTTTCTCGTGGAGGCGGCGGCTTTTTCTGGGATCGGGAAAACCTACGGAGGCTACGGGCGCTTTTATAGGCAGCGGGGCGTGCGGTATCCAGGGACCGAGTCAGTCGGCCGGGCGGCACCGCGCGTGGGCGCGTCGGGCGCTGGGCGCGCGCTAGGCGCGGGAGCGGGAGGCGGGGTCGCGCGGGAGTCGCGAGTCGGCGATTTGCGGGGTGGGTCCCAGGGCGCGGGCGGATCTGGGCGGTGCGTCGGGGTCGCTGCGCGCGGTTCGACGCGGGGGGCGCGGGGCTCGTGGCGGGTTGGGGCCAGGGGGCAGCGCGCTGCGCGCGGTGCTGGGGCCGAGCGGGAGTCGCGCGCGTGCGGCTCGGTCGGGCGGTGCGGGGTGGGGCCCGGGAGCAGGCGGCGGGGCCAGCGGGGCATGGTCGACGCGGGCGGCACCGGCTGCTGGCTGGGCCGTTGGCCTGGCCAGCGGTTGGTTTTTCTTTTTTATTTCTTTTTTTTTTATTTTCCTTTTTTATAAATATATTATTATTTATTATACTTTATATTATTTATTTATTATTTTTTTATATACAATTATTATATATATTATTGATATATATTTATATATATATAAATATATATTTTTTTATTATTATTTTCTCTTTCTTCTTTTTGCTACACCATATATGTATATATGCTCCATCTTTTATTCCTTTCTTTTATTCTATTAATATTATATGCATGAACATGTATGCAATGCATGATGCGAAAATTGAGGGTGTTACAAACCAACCCCCCTTAAAGTGAATCTCGCCCTCGAGATTCGATAGCGTGGAGAAAAGGTGAGGGAATTCTGCCATCAAGACTTCTTCACGTTCTCATGTAGCTTCGGTTTCCGTATGGTGTTTCCATTGCACTTTGCACCAATGAATCCTCTTATTTCTCGTGACCCTTTCCTTCACGTCCAAGATCTTGATAGGTTGCTCCACATAAGACAAATCCTCTTGAAGTTCTAACTCGTCCATTGGCACTTGTTCTTCCGGTACCCTGAGACACTTCTTGAGTTGAGAGACGTGAAATACGTCGTGTACATCGGAGAGATACGTCGGCAGCTCAAGTCGATATGCCACTTCTCCTCGTTTGTCCAAAATCTTGAATGGTCCGATGTAACGTGGTGCTAGTTTTCCTTTGACGTTAAACCGTCGCTGACCTCGGATAGGTGACACTTTGAGGTATACAAAATCTCCAACCTCAAAAGTCAGAGTCCTTCGCCTATTATCCGCATAACCTTTCTGTCGAGACTGGGCAGCCTTTAAGTTCTCCCGTATTATTTGGACTTGCCTTTCAGCATCTTGTAACACGTCGGGACCAAACACTTGATTCTCTCCGGTTTCATTCCAAAACAAGGGAGTCCTACACTTCCTTCCGTACAATGATTCGTAGGGTGACATTTTCAGACTTGCTTGGTAGCTATTGTTGTACGAGAATTCAGCATACGACAAACTTTTATCCCAACTTTTCCCATGCTTTAAAGCACAAGCTCTTAACATGTCTTCCAAAATTTTGTTGGTCCTCTCGGTTTGTCCATCTGTTTGAGGGTGATACGCCGAACTGAAGTTCAACCTCGTTCCCAAAGCTTCATGCGATTTTTGCCAAAATCTGGAGGTAAACTGAGAACCTCTATCCGAGACTATCTTCTTCGGTACTCCGTGTCGATACACAATATGCTCCATATACAATTTTGCTAGCTTCGCGGTGGTATATGTGGTCTTGACAGGGATGAAGTGAGCTGATTTTGTCAACAGATCCACAATAACCCATATTGAATCATAGCTAGACTGAGTTCGCGGTAATCCAACTATAAAGTCCATACCAATCTCTTCCCACTTCCACTCAGGGATCTTCAATGGTTGTAACAATCCAGCTGGCCTTTGGTGTTCTGCTTTAACTCGTTGGCACACATCACACAATGCAACATATTCGGCTATGTCCTTTTTCATGCTGGCCCACCAATAGCATGTCTTCAAGTCCTTGTACATCTTTGTACAACCGGGATGAATTGAGTACGGCGAGTCATGTGCCTCCTTTAATATTGTCTCCCGAATATGCTTCACATTAGGCACAACGATTCTCTTTCCAAGCCATAAGGTACCATGTTCGTCTTCATCAAATCTGAATTCTCTCCCTTCTTCGGTCCTTTCCTTGATTTCCTTGATCTCCTCATCTGTGGTTTGTGCTTCTCGAATTTCTTGCTCCAAGGTTGGGTTTAACTCCATCATCTCTGTCTCATTTACAAATCCGAGGTTTAACCTTTCGAACTCCTTACATAACTCGAATGGCAATTCTCGAACCGTGAGTTGATTACTTACTCCTTTCCGACTCAAGGCATCGGCCACTACGTTGGCTTTTCTTGGATGATAGTTGATCCTCAAATCATAATCTTTGATGATCTCCAACCATCTTCGTTGCCTCAAATTCAGATCTGTCTGTGTGAAAATATACTTAAGACTCTTGTGATCCGTATAAATTTCACACCTATGTCCAAGAATATAGTGTCTCCAAATTTTTAATGCATGTACCACAGCTGCAAGTTCTAAATCATGTGTTGGGTAATTCTGCTCATGTTTCTTCAATTGTCTGGATGCATAGGCGACCACTTGACCTTCTTGAATAATCACGCATCCGATTCCTTGTCTTGATGCGCCGCACAAATCCAAACTTCTTGCTCACGTCTAGTAATACCAGCACCAGTGCATTTATAAATCTCTTCTTCACCTTCTCAATGTCGTCCTAGCAAGATGGAGTCCATTTGAGAAGCTTTCCCCTTGTTAGCAACTCAGTCATGCGCTTCACTACGTTGGAGTAGTCTTTGATGATTGGTTAGCTTTGACATTTATTGTGACGCATCAACTCCAATTGCTTCGGTGCGGTTTGAGATGCTTCAAATTCTACGGTGATTCCTTCTTCATTGGTCAACTTCACCGTCTTAGTGGCACACTCAATAACTCCATTGTGCTTCCTCAACCAGTCCATACCAAGTATAATGTCCAATCCTTGAGAGTCCAAAACAATGAGGTTGGCGGAGAAGTCTACCCCCCTTATTCTAAGGCTTACTTTTGGACATACTATATTTGTCCTCATCTCTCCTCCAGAAGACTTAACCAATAGAGTAAACTTCATATGAGAGATAGGCAAACTATACTTGGCAACATACTTCGATGCAATGAATGAATGCGATGCTCCAGAATCAAATAACATAGTTGCAGGGTTGGAGTTGGCAAGAAACATACCAATGACCACGTCATCCGCTTGTTGAGCATCCTCCGTAGAGATATGGTTCACGTTGCCACGAGCAAAATTCTGTTGTCCACGGCTTCCTTGTGGTTGTCCTCCATTGGGTCTTGGGTTTTGCCTCGACGCATTGCTTCCTTGACCAAGGCCTGACTTAGGACATTGATGCGCAAAGTGTCCAGCTTCTCCACAAGTATAACACTTCTTAACTCCACCAGAATTATTGGGACGAGCTTGGTTTTGAACATTGGCATTTGGGAAATTAGCATGAGGTGCATAAGGCATTGGAGGCCTAGGTGCTTGCATAACAGGGCGCTGCTGCACAAACTGAGTTGGGCGCGGTGCATAACCAGGGCGCTGAGCCGGAATAGAGGAGCTGTAATAGGGTGCATTGGGTGGTGCAAGGCGAGGGCGTACATTACTTCCTTGTTGCTGTCCTTGATATGGCGCCTTACTCTTGATTTCTTGCTCCATCTCACGGATCTTGTTCTCAACCACAATTGCTTTGTCCACAAGCTTCTGGAAATTGGCATAATTGCAGTTGAGTAGTTGCACTTGGATCTCATTGTTCAAGCGCCTCATGAACAAGTACTGTTTCCGGCTGTCCCGACTAACATCCTCAGGCGCATACCTTGAGAGTTGAGTGAACTTGTTGAGATATTCACTCATGCTTGATCTTCCTTGCCTTAAATTCTCAAATTCTTGCCTCTTCAAGAGCATAACACCTTCCGGCACATAATGAGAACGGAAGTTCTCCTTGAATTCTGCCCAAGTAATTCTCTCTTGGTTCTCATGAGCATTGCAATAAGCATCCCACCAATCTGCAGCTGCTCCAACGAGTTGATGAGAAGCAAATAGGACCTTCTCTCGGTCACTGCATTGGACAATAACAAGTTTCTTCTCCACGGACTTGAGCCAATCATCAGCATCCATAGGGTCAGCAGCTTGAGCAAAGGTTGGCAGCCTAGTCCTCATGAACTCTCCTAATCGGTTATGAGGAGGCGGGGGGTGGCGGTGGAGGCATGTGGGGCTGATTGTTGTTATTGCCAGCCTGCAGCTGTCCCATAGTTTGTATCATGGTCTCCATGAGCTGGTTTTGCATAGCCAGTAGTTGCTCGATATTGATGGCTCCATGAGCAGGTCCTTGTCCAGTATTGTTCTGAGGTACTCCATGGTTCTCCTCCTCACCATTGACGTCCCTCTGATTGCGAGTCCTCACCATTTGAAGGAGAGCAACAGGTAAGAATTTAGAAACGTCCCTAACTATATGCATCAAGGGATATGAAGCTAACCAACTAGCTACACTAGACTAGGTGGACATGGCAATGCTAAAGCATCCCAAAATCCTCTATTAAGCACACAAGCAAACAATATATATAGCAAATAGCACACTAAGAAAAAACACATCGATTCCTGAGTGCTCCTATGTGCTCTAAAGTGTCCATTCTATCTAGATTGCATCCTACGGTCAACCTGTGGCTCTGATACCAATCTGCGATGCCCGGTTCCGAAAACTGAACCAAGCTAACGCATATGTGTGCCTAGGATGTTCAACACACATACACGAGTGATTCACAAAAGAGTATACAGAAAATTACTACAGAACAAGATTAATTATCAAATTTTATTACACAAACCATATTATCCTCGAATACAAGCTCTAATGAATATTAAGGACAAGTTCAACTAATGCAGTGGAAATAAACTAATTAAGCAATTAAGCATAAGGGATAGCGCAGCTCCATGCAACACCACAAGCAAAGCTGACGGTAGACACGGCCTAGAACTCCGCATTATCGCCATTAAACTCACAATTCTGATCTGCAACTGTTGGGGGGGGGATTGCAAGAGTGAGTACATGTCGTACTCAGCAAGTGTGGAAAGTATGACATGTGGCTGATTCAAATGATGACAATAATAATGGCTAAGTGCTGAAAAGTACATTAAAACATTTGAAAAGCAATATATTATATGTATGTGAAGTAATCCCATCATAAACCATGTAACCATAATAATACCAGTCCATAATTCACCATTACCAATAACCATAATCAATGTTATAAACCATAATTCCATCCATAACCATAACCATAATCATAATATCGACCATAACCATCACCAAACCATAACCATTATCAAACCATAACCATAACCATCCCAAATCCCAATTTCCCTCTAATCATGTAGGTCATCCAGGCGCTCATAACCGGGAGCACGACTATCATGATAGTTTTAATAGACTCTGCAGAGTTTGTACCACTTTACCCACGTGTTTGTGATTTCATCACCCGTCGGCGACTAAAGAACCTCCCTTATGCCAATTACACTTCCTTTGGTGTATGGCCAAGAGATCACAAAATAGCCTTTACAAAGGGATTACTAGCCTATTTAGACCCCACTGAGGTTTCACCGGTGGCGATGCCTCCAACTGAGCACATCTTCAACCAAGGGTCCCCTCTTGAGCCATTCGGATCCCAGGGCAGTCCCGCCAATCATCAACAAACCCAATCCGACTACTCCTTCCCCGAGCATCCACAATGGTCCAAACAGCACTAGCAAAGCTCTAATTAATCAGCTACGCTGCACCCATACTTGGCCTCGTGGTGGCATTGTAGTCCTGGCCTATTCTCGCATGAACCGGTCCTTAGATCTAAAGCAAGCAAACCACCATAACATCCAACCCATCCACATACCAGGCTTGCTTAGATCACCCATCGTATTGACCAGTTCACATTAACCAGAATATCATTGATGCATAATTAAATGTGTAGTGTTGTTTTCCATCCCAATTAATTAAGCGAAGCAAAAAGATAAAAGCCCTTCCCGACTCTCTACCATATATTCCAGGTGACAAGGGTGGTTAAACAAATCTAGTAAACTTCCTACCATAGGATTCCCATCAAATTGATACAAGCATGCAGTTTTACAAACAAAACATTTATTTTAAAAATAGGATCAATATGCTTCAAGGACACTTGCCTTGCTCCGGCAGATAGGGTTGCTCAAGCGCTTCGAAGTCTTGGTTCTCGAAATCCTCGTACACAACTTCTTGAGCACTTCCCTCTACTCGCAATCACACATACAAGAAAACATATACAATCAACATGATGCACACACATTAATCAACATACGATGATATGCATGCATGCAAAGATCAATTATTAATTAACTATGGTTGTTTATTAATTAGATGCAACTAGTTCATACGTGTTCGTATGAGGTTATGGGGTTTTAACGAGAATTAGTGCTGCTGAAAATAAAAAGACGATGCAACTAAAATCAGTTTACGTCTATTAGATCTAATACGTCGCTAAAATTCGCATCGGAAAAACGAATCCTACCGTAGATGCGATGGCTTGGAAGATCGCGGGATAGGGACGACGTGTAGACGAAGTGGATGGCGCAAGGGTCCTCCGGTGCCACGACGATGGCGACGACGATCTCCGGCGAACGACGGCACCCTCCTCTTTTTCTTCCTCTTCTTCCCCTCCTTTTTCCTCCTTTTCTTCCCTGCGGCGCAGCCTCTGGTGCCCTTTTTCCCTACTGCTGGCGGCGGGGCCCTTTTTTTCTCGTGGAGGCGGCGGCTTTTTCTGGGATCGGGAAAACCTACTGAGGCTACGGGCGCTTTTATAGGCGGCAGGACGCGCAGTATCCAGGGACCGAGTCGGTCGGCCGGGCAGCACCGCGCGTGGGCGCATCGAACGCTGGGCGCGCGCGCCAGGCGCGGGAGCGGGAGGCGGGGTCCCGCGGGAGTCGCGCATCGGCGATTCGCGGGGTGGGGCCCAGGGCGCGGGCGGATCGGGGCGGTGCGTCGGGGTCGCTGCGAGCGGTTCGGCGCGGGAGGCGCGGGGCTGGTGGCGGGGTGGGGCCAGGGGGCAGCGCGCTGCGCGCGGTGCTGGGGCCGAGCGGGAGTGGCGCGCGTGCGGCTCGGTCGGGCGGTGCAGGGGCCAGCGGGGCAGGGTTAACGCGGGCGGCGCCGGCTGCTGGCTGGGCCGTTTGGCCTGGCCAGCGGTTGGTTTTTCTTTTTTTTCTTTTTTTTTTCTTTTCATTTTTTATAAATATTTTATTATTTATTTATTCTTTGTATTATTTATTTATTATTATTTTATATACAATTATTATATATATTATATATATATATATATTATTATTATTTTCCCTTTCTTCTTTTTGCTACACCATATATGTATATATGCTCCATCTTTTATTCCTTTCTTTTATTCTATTAATATTATATGCATGAACATGTATGCAATGCATGATGCGAAAATTGAGGGTGTTACAGGTTTCCCCCTCTGATGCCTCTGGACTTGTCCATTTTAGCTGCGGACTAGTCCGATCGAGTCTCTGTTCCATTCCGGAGTTGTCCGTGATTGAGTATGGACTAGTCTGATCTTTGGTCCCGTTTTTGAATAAGATGTCAAATCCTCGGACTTGTCCGATCTATGACTGACTTGTCCATTTTCTTCTCTGAACAAGACTGGACTTGTTCGAACCTCCTACCGGACTTATCCGTTTTTGTCTCTGTCTAACATCGGACCAGTACGGTCCCTTAGCGGACTTGTCCGGTGTGCCCGACTCAGATTCAATCTTTCTCTTCACGACTTGTGTTTGGGTATTTACCTTAATTGGGCCCAAGGACGTCGTGTCTTACCTCTTTGGAGCACATGTGGGACCCCTACATGGCCTCCACCGCCTTGAACACAAAATCCATCCAACCCTAACCCTCCACCTTTATATAAGTAACCAACACCCTATTTTCATCTCTCATTGCCACTTTTGAATCACACCCAAACCCTAGCTCATGGATAGCCGCCGCCAACGAGGGAGAAGGAGATCCAGAGTAAGAAGAAGAAGAGGAGAAAACGAAAGAAGATCAAGAGGCCAAGATCTTCATCGACTTTGCGTTCTTCATCGCCAATTCACCTTCAACTCTTCATCATCAACCCTAGATCGTCAAGATTCATGTTTCATCTTCAATTCTTTATCTTTGGAGTTCTAAACACACGGTACACCCTCTACATCCAAGTTTACACGCTAGTTTATTCCAAATCTGCACTATCCAGAAAAACTCTAGTTGTTGTTTTCCTGGACAGGGCGGACTAGTCCGGCCCTGGTAGCGGACTAGTCCGATCTCTGAATCTGAATGGTGCTGAATTAATTCCAAATTGACTCGAATCAATTCCAAACATGTCCAAACTTGTTAAAAACCATTAGAACCAGTTAGTAAACATCAGTAGCAACTCATTAACAAGTTTTACTACATTATTGCATTAATCATGCATGTCATGTCATATTGGGTACTATATGAGCATTATTTGATTGAATTGCGTGTTTTGCATGTTTGTCGCTCAGAATAGAAGGTTTTGTGCTAGAGAATGCTGCAAAGGACCTCCAGTACTAGAATTTTGAAGACTTTGGCCCAAACCAAGCCCAAGAGCAAGACAAGTGTCCTTGAACATACTGACCCTGCTTTTATAATAAATGTTTTGTTTTCAAAACTGCATGCTTGTGTCAATTTGATAGGAATTCCTATGATAGGAAGTTTACTAGTTTTGTTTAACCACCCTTGTCACTTAGAATACACGATAGAGAGTCGGGAAGGGCTTTTTACCTTTGCTTCGCTTAATTAATGGGGATGGAAAAACAACTATACTCTTTAATTATGCATTAATTATATGATGGTTATTATGAACTAGTTAATATGATATGATAATGGGTGATCTAAGCAAGTGTGGTATGTGGATGGGTTGGAAGATATGATGGTTCCGCTTGCTTTAGATCTAAGGACCGGTTCGTGGAGCGACCATCCAGAATTTACAGTGTCACCACGAGGCCAAGTTTGGGTGCGACGTAGCTGATTCATTAGGGTATTGCTAGTATTGCGCGAATCATTTGGCGCACCGGGGAAGGGGAGTCGGATTCGGTTTGGATTTGAGGCGGGACTCCGTGAGATCCGAATGGCACAAGAGGGGCCCTTGGTTGAAGATGTGCTCAGTTGGAGGCATCGCAATCGGTGAAACCTCAGTGGGTCCGTACATACTAGTAATCTGTTTGTAAAGGCTATTTTGTGATCTCTTGGCCATACACCTATGGTAGTGTTCTGGCACAATGGAGGTTTCCTTTAGTCGCCGACGGGTGATGAAATCACGAACACATGGGTAAACTGGTGCAAACTATGCTGATTCTTAAAAACTATCATGATAGTCGTCCTTCCCGTCATGAGCAACCTGGACCCTCACATCATTAGAGGGAAACTTGGGATTTGGGATGGTTTGGTTATGGTTTGGTACTGGTTATGGGATGGTATTATGGTTTATGGCAATGGATATGGCTAATGGTAATGAGAAATCTGGTATATGGATGATGGTAATGAAATATGGACCGATATTATGTAACTACATGATTTATGATGTGTTTACTTCATATATATAAATATATTGCTTTTCAAATGTTTTAATGTACCTTTTAGCACTTATCCTTTATTATTGTCGTCATTTGTATCAGCTACATGTTATACTTTCCACACTTGCTGAGTACGACATGTACTCACCTATGCAATTCCCCCACCAACAGTTGCAGGTCAGGATTGCGAGTATCACGATGTTAATGAGGAGTTCTAGGCTGTGTGTTGCCGTCAGCTTTGCCTGTGGTGTTGCTTGGGGCCGTGCTACCCTTTGCTTAGTTTGCTTATTCCGTTTAGTTCATGTTTAGTTATTTCAGCTGTAGTATTAGTGGTTTCATCATTAATCATCATTAGATCTTGTATTTGAGAATATTTTGAATTCTGTAATAAAAGTAGTTAATTAATTTTGTCTTGTGGTAATTATCTGTTTATCATTTGTGAATCACTCGTGTACGTGTATTGAACGTCCTGGGCACACATATGTGTTCATTTGGTTCATTTTCGGAACCGGGTGTTACAAGAACCTCATCGGAAGTGGATGGACACCACCATCACCTTCGACGCTTCGGACTGCCCGAAGAACATGACCGGAGCTGGTCAGTTACCCTTGATGGTTTCTCCTACCATCAACAACATCCAGCTCTACCATGTCCTGGTGGATGGTGGAGTGACGCTCAACCTCCTCATCTACGCGGCATTCGTGAAGCTCCAACTCAGCCTCTCCGACCTTCGCCCCTCACATCCTTTCTTCGGGGTATGTCCGAGAGCTATCACTCCTCTCGGATCAATTACACTCCTAGTGACCTTCAGGACTCGGGACAATTATAGGTCCGAGAAGTTGGTCTTTGATGTAGATCACATCAGCCTTCCCTTCAATGCCATCCTAGGTAGGCTAACCCTGTATAGGTTCATGGCTGTAGCTCATTACGGCTATTTGGTGTTGAAGATGCCGACTCGTTCTGGAGCCCTCAGGATCCGTGGGGATCGTACTGCTGGAGTCACAACGTTGGAGGAACTCCATATGCTTGCAACAACGCAGGAGGAAGGATCCAACAAGGAGCAAGCTGCTCAACCTCCAAGCTCTCGTCAACGAGGCTCAACCTCTGCATCACGCGTGCAACCAAGCAGCGACACAACATTCTCGTCAAAGTCGTCCAAATCGGTTCTGATGCTGCCCAGACCACCTGTATATCGGGAGGTCTAGACAACAAATAGGAACTCGCGCTCATCACTTTCCTCCGGGCGAATGTCGACGTGTTTGCAAGGCAACTGTCACGAATGCCTGGGATCCCTAGGGAGGTGATTGAGCACAGCTTGAAGATATATCCTGACGCACGACCAGTACATCAAAAGCCCCAGAAGCAATCAGTTGAGTGGCATAATTTCATCAGACATAAAATCAAGAAGCTGCTCGAAGCTGGTTTCATCTGGGGGTTTCATCATCCTAGGTGGCTGGCAAACCCATTCGTCGTACCAAAGGCCGGCGAAAGCTTCAGATTGCATCGACTACACCACCTTGAATAAGGCATGACCAAAAGACCCATTTCCACTACCTAGAATAGACCAAATAGTAGATTCCACCTCCGGGTGTGAACTATTTTGTTTCCTAGATGCATATTCTAGATGTCATCAGATTCAAATGTCTAGGGAATATGAAGAGCATACTGCCTTCATAACAGTAGATAGGTTGTATTGTTATTTTGCTATGCCTTTTGGTCTCAAAAACGCTGCTTCAACTTTTGTGCGAGCCATGCCAAAACATTTGGAGATCTCATTAGGGACTTGGTGGAAGTCTAAGTCGATGGCATCATTGTGAAGGTGGAGAACAAGGAATTACTCCTTGACAACTTGCAAGCCGTCTTAGACAAGCTGCGCATAACGCGCACCAAACTAAACCATGACAAATGTGTCTTTGGGGTTAGGTTCAGGAAGCTCCTTGGATTCTTGGTGGCTCACTAAGGAATTGAGGAAAATCCGGTGAAGATCAAGGCTATTGAAGAGATGTGGCCCCCCAACCTGTGTCAAGGATGTCCAGAAGCTAACTGGATGTCTAGCTGCGCTCAACCGGTTCATCTCAAGATTGCCAGAGCGGGTGCTTCCCTTCTTCAAGCTATTGAGGAAGTCTGGGCATTCCATTGGTCTGAAGAAGCAGAAAAGGCATTCCAGGAGCTCAAGCAGCTCCTCACCACACTACCAATCTTATTAGCTCCGGATTCTGGTGAGCCTCTTTTGCTTTACATTTCAGCAACTACGGAGGTTGTCAGCATGATCCTGGTCACGGAGAGACCGGAACCATCTTTTGTTCAGGATTCCAGATCCCTCCGAGAGAGTCCAGAGCTACCTGAAGGCGAGTCAGGGTCCCAGCCCCCAGGCATGGATCCTAAAGGCAAGCTGCCCGAGGATCAACCTCTCTCATCCATGGGAGTTCTCACGGATGATCAAGAAGAAGATCTGGACCCCTCCGAGAGGGCTCAGGAAGCTCAAGAAGTGTGACACCCGGTTCTGAAAATGAACCAAGTGAACGCATATATGTGCCCAGGACGTTCAAGACACATACACGAGTGCATTCACAAAAGGATAAATAGAAAATTACCACAAAGCAAGATTAATTAACAGCTTTTATTACACAATTCATAATATCCTCGAATACAAGCTCTAATGATTATTAATGACAAGTTCGAACTAATGCAGCAGAAATAAACTAAATAAGCAAACTAATCAGCTAAGCAAATAAGCATAAGGGATAGCGCAGCTCCAATCGACACCACAGGCAAAGCTGATAGCAGAAACGGCCTAGAACTCCGCATTGTCATCGTTATACTTCCAATCCTGACCTGCAACTGTTGGTGGGGGAATTGCAAGGGTGAGTACATGTTGTACTTAGCAAGTGTGGAAAATATGACATGTAGCTGATTCAAACGACGAATGTAATAAAGGCTAGGTGCCGAAAAGTACACTAAAACATTTGAAACACAATATATTATATGTATGCGAAGTAAACCCATCATAAACTGTGTAATTACCATAATACTAGTCCGTACTTCATTACCATCATCCATATTCTAGATTTCTCATTACCATTAACCATATTCATTGCCATATACCATAATACCATCCCATTACCAGTACCAACCATAACCAAACCATCCCAAATCCCAAGTTCCCCTCTAATCATGTGAGGGTCCAGATTACTCATAACCGGGAGAACGGCTATCATGATAGTTTTACACTCTGCAGAGGTTGTACCACTTTACCCACGTGTTCGTGATTTCATCACCCGTCGGCGACTAAGAAACCTCTTTTATGCCAATTGCACTTCCTTAGGTGTATGGCCAAGAGATCACAAAATAGCCTTTACAAAGGGACTACTAGATGTACGGAGCCACTGAGGTTTCACTGGTGGCGATGTCTCCAACTGAGCACATCTTCAACCAAGGGCCCCCTCTTGTGCCATTCGGATCCCAGAGAGTCCTGTCACAAATCCAAACCCAATCAGACTCCTGTTCCCCAGTGCGCCAAATGATCCTCTCAATACTAGCAATACCCTAATTAGTCAGCTACGCCACACCCATACTTAGCCTCATGGTGGCACTGTAAGTCTTGGATTGTCGCTCCACGAACCGGTCTTTAGATCTAAAGCAAGCCAAACCATCATAGCATCTAACCCATCCACATACCATGCTTGCTTAGATCACCCATTACTATGTCATATTAACCAGTTCATGTTAACCAAGATCTCATTGATGCATAATGAAATGATATAGTTGTTTTCCCATCCCAATTAATTAAGCGAATTAAAAAGGTAAAAAGCTCTTCCCGACTCTCTACCATATATTCTAGGTGACAAGGGTGTTTAAACAAAGCTAGTAAACTTCCTATCATAGGATTCCCATCAGATTGACACAAGCATGCAGTTTTGCAAACAAACATTTATTGTCAAAATAGGATCAATATGTTCAAGGACACTTGCCTTGCTCTTGGGCTTGGTTTGGGGCAAAGTCTTCAAACTCTTGGTGCTGGAGACCCACCGCAACACTCTCTAGCGCAAATCTGTCTAAACCACGCAATAAACATACAAGACAAGAATTACAATCAATAAGTGCACATATATTACTCAATATGTCATGACATGCATGATTAATGCAAATGCAAAGTAAAAATTGTGAATGAGTTGTTAATGATGTTTACTAACTAGTTCTGATGGTTATTAACAAGTTTGGACATGTTTGGAATTGATTCAAATCAATTTAGATTTATTTCAACGGGAAATAGATCGCAAAATCAAACTAGCCCGCTGCAGGTCTGTAACACCCTCATTTTCATGCATCATGCCTTGCATGCACTCATATACATGTTTAACATTAACCCACATAAAGAGGAACGAGTTTAAAATTGATTTGGAACAAAACCGCACTTAAAATGCAGGAAAGTGCGGACTAGTCCGATTTTGCTGAGGACTAGTCCGATTTCTCTCTGACTAAAAATGGACTTGTCCGTTTTGCTATGGACTAGTCCGATTTTACCTCTGGAAACTTTCGGACTTGTCCGATTTTGTGCAGACTAGTCCGATATTCCATGAATCCTTGAAAATTTGCTAAGTCCCTGGACTTTTTCGGACTAGTCCGGTGTCCCACCGGACTTGTCCATTTTCCTCTCGGACTAAAGTCGGACTTGTCTGATTTTAGGCCAGACTTGTCCGATTTTCTCTCTGGACAACTTCGGACTAGTCCGGTCCTTTCCGGACTTGTCCGATATTTCGTGACTCCGAGTTGATCTTTTGTTTTACGACTTGTTTCTTGGGTTTCACGTTAAGTGGGCCTAGGGACGTCGTGCCTAACTATTTTGGAGCCCATGAGGGACTCTAGACTGGCCTCTACTCATCCAAAACTCGAAATCCATCTAACCCTAGCCTCCACCTCTATATAAACAACCCCACCCCTTGGCTTGACATCTATTTGCCACTTTTCCACCCCACCCAAACCCTAGTTCGTGGAGAGCCACCACCAAGGGGGGAGGAGAAGATCCCAAGCAAGAAGAAGAGGAGGAAACGAAGGAGGATCAAGATCTACACCAAGTTTCGTTCTTCATCACCAATTCATCTCCAAGTTCATCACCAACCCTAGATCACCAAGATCCAAGTGCTACCTCCAAGTTTATTGATTCATTGGAGTCCTAAACACCTGGTATACCTTCTATTATCTTTTCCTTACGTGAATTCAACACCTAATCTCCAAATTTACGTCGATCTAGAAAATCCTAATCTGCTGATCTCGCAAAGTGCGGACTTGTCCGGTCCCTAGCAGACTAGTCCGGTCTTCCTGGCTAAATTGTGTTGAATTGATTCGAAAGTTTGATCTAATCACATCCAAACCTGTATAAAATTTTTAAAATCTATTAGAACTAGTTAGTGATCATTAAAAGCAATCAATTAACAAGTTCTACCTTGCATTTGCATCAATCATGCATGTCATGTCATATTGAGTAATATTTGCACACTCTTTGATTGTGTTTCTTGTCTTGTATGTTTATTGTGCAGATTAGACAGATTTGCGCTAGAGAGTGCCGCGGAGGATCTCCAGCACCAAGAGTTTGAAGGCTTTGACCCTAATCAACCGCAAGAGCAAGGCAAGTGTCCTTGAAGCATATTGATTCTGTTTTTAAAATAAATGTTTTGTTTGCAAACTGCATGTGTGTGTCAATTTGACGGGAATCCTATAGTAGGAAGTTTACTAGCGTTGTTTGACCACCCTTGTCACCTGGAATTATGGTAGAGAGTCGGGATGGGTTTTTTACCTTTTTGCTTCGCTTAATCAACTGGGATGGGAAACAACTATACAACTCAATTTAATTATGCATGGATGAGATTGTGGTTAACATGAACTGGTTAAATATTATATGGTAATGGGTGATCTAAGCAAGCCTGGTATGTGGATGGATTGGACGTATGGTGGTTTGCTTGCTTTAGATCTAAGGACTGGTTCATGCGAGAATAAGTCAGGACTACAGTGCCACCACGAGGCCAAGTATGGGTGCGGCGTAGTTGATTAATTAGGGATTTGCCAGTGCTATTTGGACCATTATGGATGCTCGGGGAAGGGGTAGTCGGATTGGGTTTGTTGATGATTGGTCGGACTACCCTAGGATCCGAATGGCTCAAGAGGGGGCCCTTGGTTGAAGATGTGCTCTAAGGGAGACATCGCCATCGGTGAAACCTCAGTGGGGTCTAAATAGGCTAGTAATCCCTTGGTAAAGGCTATTTTGTGATCTCTTGGCCACACACTTAAGGAAGTGTGAGACGGCATAATTGAGATTCTATTGTCATCGAAAGGTGATGAAATCACAAACACGTGGGTAAAGCGGTACAACCTCTGCAGAGTGTGTCTAATAAAACTATCATGATAGACGTGCTCCCAGTTATGAGCACCTGGACTACTTCTATGATTAGATGGAACTCGATATTGGGATGGTATTTGGGATGGTTATGGTTGGAATTATGGTTATGGCTGGTTATGGATTAATTTTTGGTATTCAATATGGTTATTGGCAAATGGTGAAATCTGGATTATTGATGATGGTAGTGAATTCAGATTGGTATTATGATAATACTTATGATTATGATGGGTTTGCTTCACATACATGTAATATATTGCTTTTCAAATATTTTAATGTACTTTTCAGCATTTAGCCATTATTATTGTCGTCATTTGAATCAGCCACATGTCATACTTTCCACACTTGTTGAGTACGACATGTACTCACTCTTTCAATTCCCCCCCAACAGTTGCAGGTTAGGATTGGGAGTTTAATGGTGATAATGCGGAGTTCTAGGCCGTATCTACCGTCAGCTTGCCTGTGGTGTTGATCGGAGATGCGTTATACCCTATTGCTTATGTTGCCTAGCTGTCTAGTTTGCTTAATTAGAGTATTTCCACTGCATTAGTTGAACTTGTCATTAATATTCATTAGAGCTTGTATTCGAGGATAATATAGTTTGTTTAATAAAATTTGGTTAATTAATCTTGTTCTGTGGTAATTTTCTGTATACTCTTTTGTGAATGCACTCGTGTATGTGTGATGAACATCCTGGGCACACATATGCGTTAGCTTGGTTTATTTTTTCGGAACCGAGCGTCACAGATTGGTATCAGAGCCAGGTTGACCGTATGATGCAGCCTAGATAGAATGGACACTTTAGAGCACATAGGAGCACTCAGGAATCGATGTGTTTTGTTTGGTGTGCTGTTGCTATATATATTTTTTGCTTGTGTGCTTAATAGAGGATTTTGGGATGCTTTAGCATTGCCATGTCCACATAGGCTAGTTAGTTGTCTAGTTTCATATCCCTTGATGTATATAGTTGGGGACGTTTTCAAATTCTTACCTATTGCTTTTCTTCAGATGATGAGGACTCGCAACCAGAGGGATGGCAATGATGAGGAGGATAACAATGGAGCACCTCAGAACAACAATGGACAAGGACCCGCTCAAGGAGCTATGAATATTGAGCAGCTATTGGCTATGCAAAACTAGCTCATGCAGACCATGATACAAACTATGGGACAGCTGCAAGCTAGCCATAACAACAATCAGCCCCACATGCCTCCACCGCCACCCCCACCCTCTCATAACCGGTTGGGAGAGTTTATGAGGACTAGACCGCCAACCTTTGCTCAAGCTGCCGACCCTATGGATGCGGATGATTGGCGCAAGTCTGTGGAGAAGAAGTTAGCTATTGTCCAATACAATGACCGGGAGAAGGTGCTATTTGCTTCTCATCAACTCGTTGGAGCACCTGCGGATTGGTGGGATGCTTATTGCAATGCTCACGAGAATCAAGAGAGGATTACTTGGGCCGAATTCAAGGAGAGTTTTTGTTCTCATTATGTGCCTGAGGGTGTTATGATCTTGGAGAGGCAAGAATTTGAGAATTTAAGGCAAGGAAGATCAAGCGTGAGTGAATATCTCAACAAGTTCACTCAACTCTCAAGGTATGCGCCTGAGGATGTGAGTCGGGACAGCCGGAAGCAATACTCGTTCATGAGGGGCTTGAACAATGAAATCCAAGTGCAACTACTAAACTGTGGTTATGCCAATTTTCAGAATCTTGTGGACAAAGCAATCGTGGTTGAGAACAAGATCCGTGAGATGGAGCAAGACAACAAGAGTTAGGAGCCATATCAAGGACAGCAACAAGGGAGTAATGTGCGCCCTCGCTTTGTGCCGCCCAATGCGCCTTACTTCAGCCCTTCTGCGCCTGCTCAGCGCCCTGGTTATGCACCACGCCTAACTCAGTTTGTGCAGCAGCGCACTGTCATGCAATTACCTAGGCCTCCAATGCCTTATGCACCTCGTCCGATGCCAATGTTCAAAACCAAGCTCGTACCAATAATTTTGGTGGAGTTAAGAAGTGCTATACTTGTGGAGAAGCTGGACACTTTGCGCACCAATGTCCTAAGTCAGACCTTGGTCAAGTAAGCAATGCACCAAGGCAAAACCCAAAACCCAATGGAGGACAACCACAAGGGAACCGTGGATAGCAGAATTTTGCTCGTGGCAACGTGAACCATGTCTCTACGGAAGATGCCCAACAAGCGGATGACGTGGTCATTGGTATGTTTCTCGCCAACTCCAACCCCACGACTATGTTATTTGATTCTGGAGCATCGCATTCATTCATTGCATCGAAGTATGTTGCCAAGTATAGTTTTCCTATCTCTCATATGAAGTTTACTCTATTGGTTAAGTCTCCTGGAGGAGAGATGAGGACAAATATAGTATGTCCAATAGTAAGCCTTAGAATAAGGGGGGTAGACTTCTCCGCCAACCTCATTGTTTTGGATTCTCAAGGATTGGACATTATACTTGGTATGGACTGGTTGGGGAAGCACAATGGAGTTATTGAGTGTGCCACGAAGACGGTGAAGTTGACTAATCAAGAAGGGATCACCGTAGAATTTGAAGCATCTCAAACCGCACCAACGCAATTGGAGCTGAACCATATGGACGGTGCCGCAATTGAGGAGATTCCGGCGGTGTGTGAATTTTTGGATGTTTTTCCGGACGAGTTGCCAGGTATGCCACCTGATCGAGACATTGAGTTTGTTATTGATTTAATACCTGGAACTGCACTTATAGCTAAGAGGTCACATAGGATGCCTCCTATGGAATTAGCGGAGCTCAAGAAGCAAATTCAAGAGCAAATAGAGAAGGGTTTTATTCAGCCCAGCTCTTCACCTTGGGGAGCGCCCGTGCTGTTTGTGGACAAGAAGGATGGAACCCAAAGGATGTGTGTGGATTACCGAGCTCTCAACGAGGTAACAATCAAGAACAAGTACACCTTGCCACGCATAGAAGACTTGTCTGATCAGATGAATGGTGCTTGTGTCTTCTCTAAGATTGATTTGAGGTTGGGATATTTTCAAATGAAGATTAGACCATCGGACATACCCAAAACAACTTTTAGAATACGGTATGGATCTTATGAGTACACTGTGATGTCTTTTGGATTGACAAATGCACCTACCTACTTTATGTACCTCATGAATAAAGTCTTCATGGAGTACTTGGACAAGTTCGTCGTGGTGTTCATTGATGATATTATGATCTACTCGAAGGATGAGAAGGAACATGAGGAAGACTTGAGGCTTACGCTGCAAAAATTGAGAGAGCATCAATTGTATGCAAAGTTCAACAAGTGTCAGTTTTGGTTGAGAGAAGTATTGTTTTTGGGTCATATCATCTCAGGAGGAGGAGTATCGTTTGACCCCAGAAAAGTGAGAGACGTGTTGAAGTGGGAACCGCCGCGAAATGTAAAGGAAATAAGGAGTTTTCTTGGGATGGCTGGATATTACCGTCGGTTCATCAAGGACTTTTCTAAGATAGCCAAGCCAATGACGGAGTTTCTAATGAAGGGAAAGGCTTTCCAATGGACTCAAACTTGTGAAAACAGTCTTGAGGTGTTGAAGAAGAGGTTGACAACAACCCCAGTTTTGGTATTGTCGGATGTGAGCAAGAGTTTTGATATTTATTGCGACACATCGAGACAAGGACTTGGATGTGTATTGATGCAAGAAGGTCAAGCGGTCGCCTATGCATCAAGACAATTGAAGAAACATGAGCAGAATTAACCACGCACGATTTGGAACTTGCGGTCGTGGTACACACATTGAAGATTTGGAGGCACTATATTCTTGGACATATGTGTGAAATTTATACGGATCATAAGAGTTTGAAGTATATTTTCACACAAACGGATCTGAACTTGAGGCAACAAAGATGGTTGGAGCTCATCAAATATTATGATTTGGGGATCAACTATCATCCAAGAAAAGCCAATGTAGTGGCCGACGCTTTGAGTAGAAAAGGGGTAAGTCATCAGCTCACAGTTTGAGAATTACCATCCGAGTTATGTAAGGAGTTTGAAAGGTTGAACCTCAGATTTGTAAATGAGATGGAGATGATGGAGTTAAACCCATCCTTGGAGCAAGAAATTCGAGAGGCACAAACTGCAGATGGAGAGATCAAGGAAATCAAGGACAGGACCGAAGAAGGGAGAGAATTCAGATTTGATAAAGACGAACATGGTACCTTATGGCTTGGAAAGAGAATCGTTGTGCCTAATGTGAAGCATATTCGGGAGATGATATTAAAAGAGGCACATGACTCACCTTACTCAATTCACCCTGGTTGTACAAAGATGTACAAAGACTTGAAGACTAGCTATTGGTGGGATAGCATGAAGAAGGACATAGCTGAATATGTGGCATTGTGTGATGTATGTCAACGAGTCAAGGCATAACATCAAAGGCCAGCTGGATTATTGCAACCATTGAAGATCCCGGAATGGAAGTGGGAAGAAATCGGTATGGACTTCATAGTTGGGTTACCACGTACTCAGGTATGACTCAATTTGGGTAATTGTGGATCGCTTAACTAAGTCAACTCATTTTGTCCCTGTGAAGACCAAATATACAGCTGCACGATTGGCCAAAATATACATGGAGCATATTTTGTGTCGACATGGAGTCCCTAAGAAGATAGTCTCGGATAGAGGTTCTCAATTTACCTCCAGATTTTGGCAAAAATTGCATGAAGCTTTGGGAACGAGGTTGAATTTTAGTTCAGCATATCATCCTCAAACGGATGGACAAACCGAGAGGACCAATCAGATTTTGGAGGACATGTTAAGAGCTTGTGCTTTGAAGCATGGGAAAAGTTGAGACAAAAGCTTGCCATACGCAGAATTTTCATACAACAATAGTTACCAAGCAAGCTTGAAAATGTCACCATATGAAGCGCTTTATGGGAGGAAGTGTAGGACACCTTTATCCTGGAATGAGGCAGGAGAAACTCAAGTAATTGGTCTGGATGTGTTACAAGAAGCCGAAAAGCAAGTCCAAATAATTCGTGAAAACTTGATGGCTGCCCAATCAAGGCAAAAAGGCTATGCGGACAATAGGAGAAGGAAATTAGCCTTTGAAATAGGAGATTTTGTTTACCTCAAGGTGTCACCAATGAGAGGTCATAAGAGGTTTAACATAAGGGGCAAGCTCGCACCTCATTATATTGGACCATTGAAGATTTTGGACAAAAGAGGAGAAGTAGCGTATAAGTTGGAGATACCAGCTCATCTTTCGGATGTCCATGATGTCTTTCATGTTTCCCAGCTCAAGAAGTGTTTGAGAGTACCGGAAGAACAAGTGCCAATGGAAGAATTGGAACTAGAGGAAGATTTGACTTATGCCGAACAACCGGTCAAAATCTTGGAAACTAAGGAGAGGGTCACAAGGAACAAGGTTATTAGATGGTGTAAAGTTCAATGGAAGCACCACACAAAAAAAGAAGCGACGTGGGAATTGGAGGATGATCTCAAGAAAAAATTTTCCTATCTCTTCTCTTCTGCGTCGAATCTCGAGCGCGAGATTCATTTTAAGGGGGGTAGGTTTGTAACACCCTCATTTTCATGCATCATGCCTTGCATGCACTTATATACATGTTTAACATTAACCAACATAAAGAGGAACGAGTTTAAAATTGATTTGGAGTATTTAAAATTGATTTGGAACAAAACCGCACTTAAAATACAGGAAAGTGCGTACTAGTCCGATTTTGCTGAGGACTAGTCCGATTTCTCTCTGACTAAAAACGGACTTGTCCATTTTGCTACGGACTAGTCCAATTTTGCCTCTGGAAACTTTCGGACTTGTCCAATTTTGTGCGGACTAGTCCGATATTCCATGAATCCTTGAAAATTTGCTAAGTCCCTGGACTTTTTCGGACTAGTCCGGTGTCCCAGCGGACTTGTCCGTTTTCCTCTCTGACTAAAGTCGGACTAGTCCGATTTTAGGCCAGACTTGTCAGATTTTCTCTCTGGACAACTTCGGACTAGTCCGGTCCTTTCCGGACTTGTCCGATATTTCGTGACTCTGAGTTGATCTTTTGTTTTACAACTTGTTTCTTGGGTTTCACGTTAAGTGGGCCTAGGGACGTCATGCCTAACTATTTTGGAGCCCATGAGGGACTCTAAACCGGCCTCTACTCATCCCAAACTTGAAATCCATCTAACCATAGCCTCCACCTCTATATAAACAACCCCACCCCTTGGCTTGACATCTATTTGCCACTTTTCCACCCCACCCAAACCCTAGTTCATGGAGAGCCACCACCAAGGAGGGAGGAGAAGATCCCAAGCAAGAAGAAGAGGAGGAAACGAAGGAGGATCAAGATCTCCACCAAGTTTTGTTCTTCATCACCAATTCATCTCCAAGTTCATCACCAACCCTAGATCACCAAGATCCAAGTGCAACCTCCAAGTTTCTTGATTCATTGGAGTCCTAAACACCTGGTATACCTTCTATTATCTTTTCCTTACGTGAATTCAACACCTAATCTCCAAATTTATGTCAATCTAGAAAACCCTAATATGTTGATCTCGCAAAGTGCGGACTTGTCCGGTCCCTAGCGGACTAGTCTGGTCTTCCTGGCTAAATTGTGTTGAATTGATTCTAAAGTTTGATCTAATCACATCCAGACCTGTATAAAATTGTTAAAATCTATTAGAACTAGTTAGTTATCATTAAAAGCAATCAATTAACAAGTTCTACCTTGCATTTGCATCAATCATGCATGTCATGTCATATTGAGTAATATTTGCGCACTCTTTGATTGTGTTTCTTGTCTTGTATGTTTATTGTGCGGATTAGACAGATTTGCGCTAGAGAGTGCCGCGGAGGATCTCCAACACGAAGAGTTTGAAGGCTTTGACCCTAATCAACCGCAAGAGCAAGGCAAGTGTCCTTGAAGCATATTGATCATGTTTTTAAAATAAATGTTTTGTTTGCAAACTGCATGTGTGTGTCAATTTGACGGGAATCCTATGGTAGGAAGTTTACTAGCGTTGTTTGACCACCCTTATCACCTGGAATTATGGTAGAGAGTCGGGATGGGCTTTTTACCTTTTTGCTTCGCTTAATCAACTGGGATGGGAAACAACTCTACCACTCAATTTAATTATGCATGGATGAGATTGTGGTTAACATGAACTGGTTAAATATGATATGGTAATGGGTGATCTAAGCAAGCCTGGTATGTGGATGGGTTGGACGTATGGTGGTTTGCTTGCTTTAGATCTAAGGACCGGTTCATGCGAGAATAAGTCAGGACTACAGTGCCACCAGAGGCCAAGTATGGGTGCGGTGTAGCTGATTAATTAGGGCTTTGCCAGTACTATTTGGACCATTATGGATGCTCGGGGAAGGGAGTCGGATTGGGTTTGTTGATGATTGGTGGGACTACCCTGGGATCCGAATGGCTCAAGAGGGGGCCCTTGGTTGAAGATGTGCTCTGAGTGAGACATCACCACCGGTGAAACCTCAGTGGGGTCTAAATAGGCTAGTAATCCCTTTGTAAAGGCTATTTTGTGATCTCTTGGCCACACACCTAAGGAAGTGTGAGACGGCATAATAGAGGTTCTAGTCATCGAATGGTGATGAAATCACAAACACGTGGGTAAAGCGATACAACCTCTGCAGAGTGTGTCTAATAAAACTATCATGATAGCCGTGCTCCCGGTTATGAGCACCTGGACAACTTCCATGATTAGAGGGAACTCGGTATTGGGATGGTATTTGGGATGGTTATGGTTGGAATTATGGTTATGGCTGGTTATGGATTAATTTTTGGTATTGAATATGGTTATTGGCAAATGGTGAAATCTGGAATTATTGATGATGGTAGTGAATTCAGATTGGTATTATGATATTACTTATGATTATGATGGGTTTACTTCACATACATGTAATATATTGCTTTTCAAATATTTTAATGTACTTTTCAGCACTTAGCCATTATTATTGTCGTCATTTGAATCAGCCACATGTCATACTTTCCACACTTGCTGAGTACGACATGTACTCACTCTTGCAATTCCCCCCTAAACAGTTGCAGGTCAGGATTGGGAGTTTAATGGTGATAATGCGGAGCTCTAGGCCGTGTCTACCGTCAGCTTGCCTGTGGTGTTGATTGGAGCTGCGCTATACCCTATTGCTTATGCTGCCTAGCTGTTTAGTTTGCTTAATTAGAGTATTTCCACTGCATTAGTTGAATTTGTCATTAATATTCATTAGAGCTTGTATTCGAGGATAATATGGTTTGTTTAATAAAATTTGGTTAACTATTCTTGTTCTGTGGTAATTTTCTGTATACTCTTTTGTGAATGCACTCGTGTATGTGTGATGAACATCCTGGGCACACATATGCGTTAGCTTGGTTCATTTTTTCGGAATCGAGCGTCACAAGGTCCGGACTAGTCCGCCCTTCGCAGAAACAGCGAACTAGGATTTTCTAGATCGACGTGAATTTTTAGAGACGGGGTTGAATTCACGTGAGGAATAAGAAATAGAAGGTATACCAGGTGTTTAGGACGCCAAAGAATCAAGAGTTTTGGAGGCAACACTTGGATCTTGAAGATCTAGGGTTGATGAAGAACTTAAAGGTGAATTGTTGATGAAGAATGAAAACGTGATGGAGATCTTGATCACTTGATCCTCTTTCGTTTCCTCCTCTTCTTCTTCTTGCTCGGGATCTCCTTCTCCCTCCTTGATGGCAGCTCTCCACGAACTAGGGTTGTGGTCTTTCAATTGAGGCAAAAGGATGTAAAGTCAAGGGGTGGGGTTGTTTATATAGAGGTGGAGGCTAGGGTTTGATAGAATTCGAGTTTAAGATGGGTAGAGGCTAGTTTGGGGTCCCACATGGGCTCCAAAAAGAGTTATACACGACGTACTTAGGCCCACTTAAGGTAAGACCCAAAAACACGTCTTGAAACAAAAGATCAATTCAGAATCGCGATTTACCGGACAAGACCGAAAAGGGTTGTACTAGTCCGAAGATTGACAGAGGTGAAAACGGACAAGTCTGGACTTGATCAGAGGAAAATCAAACAAGTCTGACTAAAACCGAACAAGTCCGATTTTAGTCAGAGGAAAAACAAATAAGTCCGCTGGAATCCCAGACAAGTCCGGGCAAGTTCAGGGACTTAGCAAAATTTTCAAGGAATTGGGATACCGGACTAGTCCGCATTGGACCGGACATGTCCGAAACTGTACAGAGGCAAAAATCAGAATAGTCTGCACTAAAACGGACATATCCGAGCGAGGTCAAAGAGAAATCAACTAGTCCACACCAAAAACGGATTAGTCCGCACTCCTTAGAAGTTTTGAGTGCGGTTTTGCTCTAAATTCATTTTAAACTTGTTCCTTTTTTATGTGGATTAATGTTAAACATGTATATGAACTTATGTAATGCATGATGCATGAAAATGAGGTTGTTACAAGAAGAAGGTCTGGACCCCTCCGGGAGGATTCAGGTTGATGAAGAAAAAGCTTCGGGCCCTTCTGGTAAGGTCCGGACAGTCTAGCGGCCAGTGTACTTCATTAGCAAAGTACTACATGACGCCAAGACTCGATACATTGAGGTGCATAAACTGCTCTGTGCAGTTCTTATTGCCTCAAGAAAGCTTCGTCACTATTTCCAAGCCCACAAAATATCAGTGGTAACTTCTTATCCACTACGTGTTATACTGCATAACCCCAACTCTATGGGAAATGTTGCAAAGTGGGTAGTGGAGCTGGTAGAATTTGATCTCGAATTCTCGCCTCGACATGCTATCAAGAGTCAGGCATCGGCTGACTTTGTGGTGGAGTGGACCCCTTCTTCATCAAATCTAGGGGGCCATAATGAGCAGAAGCTGGACCCAAGGTCCCGGTTTTCACCAAGCCTCACTGGACTCTATACTTCGGCGGCTCCATGCAGAAGCAGAGGGCCAGAGCTGGAATCCTTCTCCTCGCTCCGACCGGGGAGAAGGTCAAGTACATGGTACACCTTTACTTCAAGGCAACCAACAACATGGCGGAGTATGAAGCTCTCATCTACAGACTCAAGGTGGCGCTATCATATGGCATCAAACAGTTGCTGGTGAAGGGTGACTCGCAACTCATCATCAAGCGAGTCAAAGGTGAATGAAGTTGCAACAACCCTCAACTCCCTGCTTACCTCCTTGAAGTCCAGAAGCTGTAGAAGGACTTCCACGTCCTAGACCTTTATCATGTCCAGTGTCTCAACAACGTTGAAGCTGATGAACTCTCGACAAAAGCTTCAACCGGATCTCAAGCTCCCGACGAAGTTTTTGTCAGGAGATTGTCAGGACCTACTGCTCAGCCTGCCGAACTGAGTGATGGGTGCGAGCCCAACACCCAGAAGCTGGCGGTCCCGGTGGCCCTGTTACCATGGCGTCCACCAAGGATCGTAGGCACTGCAGGAAGCTCTGAGAAACCCAACACGCAAGATCCGGAAGCTCAAGTTAGCTCTGATGCATGGATCTCGGAGATCCGGAGCTACTTGAAAGACAACATATTTCCTGAAGATGGTGCTTCCGCTGACTGAATCGTCAGATTGGCTAAAAGATACACATTGGTAGAAGGAGATCTCTACCGACGTGGTACCAACAGCGTTCTAATGCCGTGCATTGCCCAGAAAGAAGGTCGCGATCTCCTCGCGGAAATCCATGGAGGCGAGTATGGGAACCACACGTCTTCTTGCACGTTGGTTGGTAAAGCCTTCTGGCATGGCTTTTACTGGCCCACAGCACTCCAGGATGCAGTTGAGCTGGTAAAAAAGTGTGAAGCGTGCCAGTTCCACGCGAAACAAATTCACACACCGGCTCAGTCATTGCAAATGATACCTCCTACATGGCCATTTGCTGTGTGGGGGATGGACATTTTGGGATATTTCCCAAAAGCCGTCAGAGGTTACAAGTTCCTGTACGTCGTTATTGACAAGTTCACTAAGTGGCCGGAAGCTACTTGAGTTGTGACAATTAACAAGCAATCTTCTATAAAGTTCTTGAAGTCCACAGTGTGCATATTTTGAGTTCTGAACAGAGTCATAACTGACAAGGGAACCCAATTCACAAGTGCAACATTCCAAGAGTATTGCGAAGATATTGGCATACAAGTTAGCTACGCATCAGTAGCTCACCCGACAAGTAATGGCCAAGCTGAGAGAGCAAATGCAGAGACACTAAAAGGACTCAAGACATGCACATATGAGCGCCTGAAGAAACACTATGCCAATTGGATAGAAGAGCTTCCGTCTACACTATGGGCGAGCAGGACAACACCTAACCAGTTAAACGGAGAGACACCCTTCCTCTTGATGTACGGAGCTGAAGTAGTCCTTCCTCTGGAGATCACTATGGGGTCACTCCGGGTCTGGACCTTCGATGAAGCCGCGCAGTACAAGCTCCGGCATGAAGACCTAGACCTCGTCGACGAGGGAAGGTGCCAAGCATCTGTTCAGAACGCACGATACCGCCAGGCGCTCTGGCGCTATCATCAAAGGTTTGTGCGCAATCGACAGCTTGAAGAAGGCAATCTGGTGCTTCGAAGAGTACTGACTCGAGAAGGGATGAACAAACTCTCCCCAGGCTCAGAAGGTCCCTTTCAAGTTATCAAAGTTTCCTGCCTCGGATGTGTTCGCTTGGCAACAGGGGATGGGACCCCGCTTCCCAATCCATGGAATATCGAGCACCTCCGTAAGTTTTGTGCTTAGTTCCACGGAGGTGAGTCTGTACTTACACATAATGTAAATTATAGAGTCTATGGACAGAGTCAGGTAGGTCTTGGACAAAAAGCACACTTAACTTGGTCATTTACTTTAAGTGTAGCGTACCTACCCTGGGTTAGAACAAGATGAATAGCACACTTAGCTTGGTTCCATACTCTAAGTGTGTCCTTGTCTCCCCTGTAATTCGGACCTATAATGAAAACATTTTTATGTGAAAGCAGACTCCACGTGCATTAATTTGTATAGGATCCTTACTTTTATATCTTTTCCTTCTTGTCTATAACGAAGTTGTGCATTTCCTTTTTAAATTTAGTCTAGGTGATTCACGTGGTATATAAGTTATATTGTTGATCTTCATTCGGATCTTAGCATTGCTAGATGGTCTACTCGCCTGAAAACCAAAGTCAATGACGGGTCCGGAGTGTGCTATCGACTTAGACTAGTCAGGCACCCTAAGTACGCCACACTACCTATATCCTGGCAGGTCCCAGTAGGGCGGGTCCAAAAGGCACTTGGATCTAAAGAGATTGCATCAATATACTTGTTATCATGCTTGAATTCCTTTGGATCTAGAATTCAAATAAGAACAATAAGTCGCAAACAAATTATAGACAAGAGGATGAATTTACTGCTTTTCTTGTCTTTAATTCGTAGGAAAAATGAAAAACTCATGGTGATGGTGGACGATGTCGGAGCTGCTAAGCTCCGACAACCCCCAGGGGGCCTGTCGTCGACGTTCTATACGTTAACAGTGGGTGCTGTCGAAGATAGGAAGCTTTGACAACCCCCAATGGGCCCGCCGTCGATGTTCTATAC
The DNA here is from genome assembly GCA_036927565.1 of Tuctoria greenei. Lineage (NCBI taxonomy): Eukaryota > Viridiplantae > Streptophyta > Magnoliopsida > Poales > Poaceae > Tuctoria > Tuctoria greenei. Next base: position 18,955,485 of record JAYESD010000003.1, read on the forward strand.
GTTGACAGTGGGCGCCGTCGAAGCTAAGAATCTCCGACAACCCCCAGGTGGCCCGCCGTCAATTCTATACGTTGACAGTGGACAAATTTTGAAGCTAAGAAGCTCCAACAACCCCCAGGGGACCCGCCATTGACGTTCTATACGTTGATAGTGGGCGTCGTTGAAGTTAGGAAGCTCCGACAACCCCCAGGGGGGGCGCTGTCGACGTTCTACACGTTGACAGTGGGCGTCATCGAAGCTAGGAAGCTCTGAAAACTCCCAGGGGCCCGCCGTCGATGCCACAAAGGGCCTTCGGAGGTGTCGAAAGCAAACTTCGGACCTAAGAGCTAACGTTCTAACTACAAGTTCGAAGTGATCAAGTCATCAAGCCGTTGTCAAATCCTTATTGGTACATGTCCGCAATCAAATTATGGACATCTACCAGGGGGGCCAACAATATAAAGGCAATGCATTGAAGACACCAAAAATGGAATTTGGAGGGATTTCATATTTCATTCATACAAAATGAGGATTAAAAGTTGAAGGCAAAAAAGGAAAAGTCCTAACTACTGGAGTTCCAATTGAAGAACGATGCAACTGTTTGGGCAGCATCTCGAACGTTGGCCCTGGCGGCTTGTTCCTCCTCGACAACGGGTCCTTCGAACAACGAAGCTAAAGATATATAGGGTCCCAGCTTTTGAAACATGCCAGAACATATTCAGTAACGTTCCTGTCCAGGGTCCTTCCTTTAGCCTCCAGTTCGTCGACAACTACGTCACCCACAGGGTTAAGCTTCTTGCTGGCGGAGGTCAACGCCACCAACGCCTTCTCCATCTCTGGCTCCGGGTCAGCTGGACGTGTCGGGCCGAAACCAAACAGCATCAGAGCTTCGTTGGCATGCCCTAAGAAGTCCCAGACTTGTCGGAACTCAGCAGCTCTCAAACTTTTTAGGTTCTCCAGTGACTTCCTGGCAGCCAAAAGTTCCGCAGAACCTTCCTTGGAGAAGCGCTCGACTTCCTTAGCTTGCTACTGAATACTTTCAGCCATCCGCTTTTCCTGGTCGCTGAGCTCTTTCTCCCGGAGGTAGATACGGTTCCTCCGCTCTACCAAGTCCTTCTCCTTGGCCTTTACCTTGTCCTCTCTGGTGGAGATATCAGTCTCTCTTCTGGAGATGTCTTTTTCCACCTACCAAATCATTTCCTTCTCTTGAATGCACCACTGCTCAAACTGCTGGGTGCGATCAGCCAAACTCTACTCTCCCAGCGACAGCCTTTGGGCGAGCTCTTCCTCCCTCTTTATGAGGTTTTCCTCTTTCTCCAGGAGCTTATCTTCCCTTTGATCGAGGTCTTCCCGGCATTTGAGGAGTACCTCGTTTAACTCATCAAGGTTGTCCGAGCGATTATTAGTTGCCTCGTTGGTCTCCTTGGCATGCTCGAAAATCTCCCATGTATTGTTATCGAGGGCCTTAATCATGGCTTCTATTTCATTCAGCGCCCGGTCCAACAGCGCCAACCGAGCCTTCTCATTGGCCACCCACTCCTTCTGGTCAGTCAGCCTAGACTATGCCAGCTTTGTCTCAAAGTGAAGTCTGTTGCGCAAATGCCTTAAGGTGTTGCGCTCTTCTTCGAGAGCCTTGCTTTTGTGGTCAAAGGCGAGATGGACCTGGCGGGGAGTCGAGCAAGCGTTGTCAATAGACAACGCCAGGAGGATTGGCTCCAGACCGGCTTGAGGTGCTTCAGCAGGCCCCAGTGGGTCTTCCAAAATCACAATTGGATCCCACGGTGCAAGCATGTTATTCAACAGCTCCACATCACCAGGGACGACTTCCGCGAGCTCATCAATATTAACTGCAGCAGAAGAAGGTCTCATTGCAGGAGCTTCAACCTCTGGGGCTGATGGAGAAGGTCCCTCAACCGGATCTTCAATCATTGGCTCGGAAGATGAAGGACATGCAGATGGATCCTATGCTTACCTCGGCTTAGACATAACCACCTCCGGAGTTGCCGCTTCTGGAGCTGGCACTAAAGCGCTTCCCGAAGCTTCCTCCACCTTCGGCACTGATGCCGGAGCCTCCGCAGTAGGTTCCAGAACTGTCGGAGTTTCCACAAAATCTTCCTCCGTGTGGTCCGATGCTACCACAGGATCTTCGGTTGTTGGCTCAGGGCTTATTTCCACGACACCTGGCGCCAGAGCTGTCGTGTCACCTCCCACCACCACTGGGGAAGTGGCAGGAGCCGGGGCGGGAGCTTTTGGCAATGCAGCCTCTGGAACTGCAACAGACACCGAAGATGCAGCAGGCACCAGAGACACTGTGCTCATTCTCCACATTCTGGAAATAGAAAGTAGGGAATTCAAGACAAATAAAAAAGCAAAAGCAAAACAAAAGTTAAAGAGCCGACCCTTACCTTGGAGTATTGCCGCTCCAATCGGTGTGAATCTTCTTCCTTAGGCGTTGGGAGCTAGAACCTGTCATCGTCAGCGTGGCGGACGCTCTGTGGCCCAAACTTGGAGTTGTGGCGGCCGAAAGCGCTGCCACCTTTGAGACCTCCGCCGACAGAGGTTGCACTCCGGACCCAGAGCCACCAGCTGGCATCGGGGCAGGAGTCGACTTGTCGGAGCCAGCACCTTCTGAGGGCACTGGACCCGAAGAATCAGCCCGAGCTGGAGGCACGATCACCACATACCTAAGATGAGGTGGAGGGGTCACTTTAGCCGAATCTTCCCTTACTCTGCTCCCATCGCTCCTCGTTAGCTTCCGCTTGCGACTCTAAGCTTCAACGGGAGCCTTCTCCTTGCCTTTGCGGAGGTAGACTTCTTTGGAGGGGAAGCAGCGGGACCTTTGCCTTTTTCCACTGACTGGCACATGTCTAGAGCTTTCGTGGGAGCAAGGAGCTCCAGGATAGCAATCCCAGTCAGAGGAGCGCTTCGACGCTTGTCCACGAGGTCCAAGTCATCATGAGCAGGCATCTTCTTTCACAGCTTCCTTCTAACCTCTGACACCATGTTTAAGGGCAGGAAATCCGCCAGAAGAGTCAGATCATCGGGGCATATAACTCCGTGCTGTAACTTCTAAAGATGGAGCTTCAAAGATCCTTCATTCAGATTGGACCCGAAGCCAGTCTCGATCCGGTTGTGATCATTCTCTCCATTGAATGCTCAGGCAGGCCATTCCCTTCTCTGCAGCGGAGTCCACTGGTTTGTCTGGAAGTTGGTGATGACCATCAGAGGAGTCACCTCTCCCTCCACGCACTCCCGGAACCTTGTCAGGATCGGGTTGTACTCTTCTGACAACATTAGAGCTACTTCCCAGGTGTCGATGTTGGGGAGACTCTCAGGTAGCTCCAACATGTCGTGGTGATCCATCGTGATCACTACCCAATCCTTCTTCCAGCTATCCTACTTCCTTGAAGGGAAGGTCTTCAGATACTTGAGCGGCGTGTTCTTGCGCTTCACGAAGTAGTAGAAGCTCAGGTACTCGTTGCTCTTCCCAGTTACGTGGACCGTGAAGAAGGTTCGGAAGAGCTCGACGTAGAGCGGCACACCCACCCACATCTCGCAAAAGTGGACGAAGGTCTCCACTAGCAAGAAGGAGTGGGGGGCGAGGTGGTGAAGTTGCAGACCGTAGAAGTCCAGCAGCATCAGCAAGAAGCTTGAGAATGGTGGGATGAGCCCCACCATGGCATACGACAGAAAATAGACGATCTCGTCGGGATTCTTCTTCTTGAAGGGGAACTTGCTGGTATGGATCCAGTTGTTGAAGGAGTCGCTCGACCACCCCATGTAGGTGCGGACTCTCGACAAGTCTTCATCCTTCTTGATTCGGCCCCGAGGAAGTCCTAACTCCATTGTCGCAAAGTGGAGCAGAGGAGGAAGAAGGATTGCAAGGGCGGAGAGCTCTTAGCAAAATGTCAGATGAAGGTGTAAATATTTATTTCCTTCTGCAGACTTCTCCCTTTAGTAAGCCTCTGCAATGCTTGGATGGAAACTACCTCCGAACCCGAATCGTAGATGACCTCGTCAATGACAAGGAGGCCCGGGTCCATTTTGCTTAAAAAGTTACACCAGGCAAACCGTTGTCATGATGAGAAGTTGGAAGCCGAGGGTGGCCGCCAGACAGGGCTACAAATATTACACTCAGAACCGATACGAATTTCATATTGGGAACTGATGACCCTACCTCTGGCAAAATAACTTCACCTAGAAGGTTTCTTCCAGAGGTGGGCCCGAGGGCCACTGTCGGTACCCTGGATACCAGGTATCCCTTGATACTGCACTTAAAACTAAGGAGTTTCTATGTCCAAGTTGAAGACTTTCGAAGGCAACACTCGTCTCACAACACTGGGCCTGCGTCCCTCATTTGGGTAGCTCCGGTACTGCCACGTGTCCTGCGGGACTGGACTTACCTCCCTCCACAGGGAAGCTTCGGTCCCGCCATGGCAACCTCGAACCTTACCTCCAGTAGAGGGAAGCTGCGGTGCCGCCACGCGTCGAGTAATTCCGGACTTACCTCCCCGCAGAGGGAAGCTCCGTAGCTGTCACGTGTTGTACCTCCGGGCCTAAGCCTGCAACGACTACATGATCTCCAACCATACAGACATTCAAGAGACTATTAAAACAACTGTTACAAGACCTGATTAAATTTATGACGCTCGATCAGAGAAGCATCAAGACTGATAACACCACCATTAATACGCATTATTATACTGTTAATCACCTATAACGCCGGTAGATCGTGTATAGGATGTTCAATACAACCAGGGCCACCTGTCGGCCAGGTGAACCATGTAACATCCAATCATTAGCATATAAAAGGGTCGCGCCGCACGGTAAAGACAAGTCCAACCAAGCTCACACACATACTACACACAAATCTCATCAACAACCACTCCGTGGAGTAAGGTATGACGCTTAAGCGGACCGAACCACGTAAAAATCATCTGTGTCACCATCTCGCTCTTAATCTTACGCGTGCCCCAACCGAATACAAATCTTTGCGGTCTACGTTTTAGTACTACCTGGGAAAATGTCTTAATCTACAATTCGAAGTCAAATAGTACTCACTTTCGAAGTAATTGTGCGGTTGTGCCGGTCTTTTTTTGGGGAGAAAGCCGTACAACTTCAGTTCAAAACGGAAGAAACGGTGAACGTACGGTTCGCCGTCCTCTCTACTACCGCAGCGCTCGCGCCGTACCCGCGCAGTCCGTACGCGTGACACGTACGCCACTAGTAGCAATCCTTGTGGCTCGCACAAATTATCGGGCGCTACGCAAGAGGACAAGCGCCAGCCGAGATGAGACGAAGGCCAGCGGCCGGCGTCCAATGGCACCACCGCTTGGTGAGGGCAGAGGCAGAGAGCGGTGGAAGTGGAGGCGAGGTACGGCAGAGCTGAGCTGGGCTGGACGGGACCAGCTGGCCGGCCGCTCAACTGACCGTCGAGGCAGACGGAGCAGAGGGCCGTACTCAGGGAAAAAGGAGCCAACTGAACAAAGGCTGCTACCCCGCTGCAGCGCACCGCCCCCGCGCCACGCGCACAGAGAACGCCGCAGGCAGGCCAGAGGCGCATTGCTACCACGTTCGCCATAGCTTGGCCCGACCCCAATAATTGGGCGCTCCACTACGCCGTCCGGTCGAGCCGAGGGGCCTTTTTGTGTCGGTGCACGAGTCCAGCCGGCGGGGCAGGGCGGGGCGGGGCCATGGCTTGGCAGCGGGACGGAGGCTGGCGAGAGACGGAGAGAACGAGCCTTGCGCCAGACGCCCCCCGCGCTCGCCCCGCAGTGGGGGCGAAGGCAGGCGAGTGGCGAGAAAGACGCGCGCGCGCATCCAGCGCGGGCAAAAGGGCGCGCGCGGTTAATCCGCGGCACCAAGACCAACCCGGCCGCCGCGCGCTGTTTGCCCAGTGCGTGAGTCTGGTACTGCCGGAAAATCCAAGGGGCGCTGCCGCCTGGGCCCAGCGTGAATTCTCGGTCGTGCCGCTTTGCACGCCCCGTTTATGGTAAACCAAACAGTTCTAATTGACCCGCATGACCCGCTGCATCCTCATCTTACACACGATTCCTCCGGTCTCGCCCACTCCGCGTCAGATCTCGTCGTGTTCAGGATGATTAACCATGGAAGCAGGAGAATACCATGGTGAGGCGACCCTAAGAGCCCGTTCATGGAGGCGGCATCATTGCGCAGTGGCCGGCATCGTCGCGACGACAGCCGCGCGGTTCGGATTACGGACGCTACTAGCACCACTCATAGATAGCGGCTCTCGACATAAAAAAAAAAAACAAGAGTAGACGTCCAATTTTGGGGCCTGCTAGAGATGCTTCAGTAAAAAAAGTTGACCAAATGTGGCTGCATCAGTTTTCTGTGCCAAAGTCGCCGTGATCATCAACCAACAAAAGTAAGCCGCGCGCGTCTAAAACTGTACAAAGACCACAGACTAACAAACCAAAATCGCACGTAACAAATTCACCTCATGCAGTTTTCAATTTACCGAGAAGAAATTATAGGCGCACGTACGGAACATTTCTGCCAAAACAACGAAAAGCATGTGTACTGTACAGTAGGCTAGTTAATACATACTAACAAATCGGTATTTTTGTCCGATGTGTGTGTGTGTGTTATCGAAACCAAGAGACGGTCATGCACATCTTCGTCGAGTGTCCGCTTGTGATATGCGAGGTCTGGTCCAACATTGCGCAGTGGTATGCTGTACCAACTGACCTACTAGCAACAGTTTGGCGAGATTGGGGGACAGTGGTTTTGCGGACTTTCAAGCGCTGATCGTCAAAAGCAAAGGCCGCCGGATCCCTCGCCATTCTATAGTATGCTGGGCTATATGGAAGGAGCGCAATGCTCAGGCAGCTCATCGCCGGAATAAAGGACGAAGCTAGCTGCTGCTTACAAGGCGGAGCAAAATATTTACCAGGAGTGATGGACACCACCAGTAGAGCTTATTAGCCAAATAGTGTCTGCTCAGTACACTATGAGTCTCTTTACATAAACTTCACATTTCGTTTTTCCCTCATTCTTAATATAATTCCGTAACGGGTTTTTATCTCATTCCTCCATGGACAGATGCTATTGCAACCAGGAGAGAGAGAGAGAGAGAGAGATACTGCTAGCTTAACATCCTTTTGAGAGAAGGAAATACAGCTTATTAACAAGGTTAGGACCAGCTGATATGGTCCCAAGATCCACAATGCTGCAGGGAAGTCTAGCTAGACAAGAGCACACGCTGCAAATCAACCAAACGACGAAAGGGGCAGCGGGGATCGAGAGCTAGCGGTACACAAGAGATGACAATATCAGCTCCTTTTCCTCTTCACAGCACTCGCGGCGGCGCCCTTCTCTTGTCCTCCTCTGGCGGCCTCCACTGCCGCCACCAGCTGCCGCGTCTCCGTCAGCCTCGTCAGCAGCTCGCCGGCCGTGTCGGCGAGGACGAATATTTCCCGCGCCGCGGCGTCGATGAATCCCTCCTCGACGCCCTTGTCGAACAGAGAGAGCAGGTTGTTGTAGTAGCCGTCCACGTTGAGCAGCCCCACCTAACAATACAAGAAAACACCAATGACCATGCAGAACGTTAGTTTGTTGGCTAGTACGACCTATTATTGAGCACCACCTTCGTGCTGGCAACTGGGATCACGACTATCTATCCGGCAGAGGCACCCATTAGAGATTAAGTAGAAGGCCTAGTTAGCTTTTTTTTTGGCTAGGCGATGACGGTGACATTATATATGTTATAGAAAGTAAAATGGCAGTTAAAAATACGACAAGCTAAGTTACCGGTTTATTGTGGATCCCCAGCTGTGCCCACGCTATGATCTCCAACAATTCTTCGATTGTCCCGTAACCTCCTGCGCGTAGAACAGCTAGGAATTAATAGCTCAGATCATTCGGCTCTGGTGCAAAACCATACGTCGTCGAATGAAGACGATCGTCGCCACGACAGAGTATATTCTAGCTAGGTGTCGCAGAAGGAATAACACTAGCTAAGGTGATGCTGAACACTGAACGGTTACATATATGATCCATATTTGAGAGTGACCTGGCAGGGCGATGAAAGCATCCGAGTGTCTCGCCATTTCAGCCTTGCGCTCATGCATGTCTCTGACCACTTTCACCTCTCCCAACGTCTCCCCTGACACCTGAAACAGCAGGCTCGTCGCAGGGTATATCGAGGTAGCACAGCACAATATGTTTTACACACACACACTCAAATCTATGCCAGATGTAATGGGAATATCGGAAACGGAGATTCGGCGACGACATACCTCTTCTGGTAGGAGGGCACTAGGGATCACCCTGCGAACAACATGACCATCAGAGGAAGGGCCACCAGAAGGAAAAATAAGTGAGAAGGCACGCGCGCGCGTCGAGCATATCATCACTAGCTACTGGCACATGCTTTACACTGGGGAAACAAAAATGCGACTGATCGATGGGAGCGTCGGCATCCATTACCCGAGGACGTGGCGGCCGCCGTCGTAGACGGCCTTGGACACCAGGCCCATCAGGCCGCCGCTGCCGCCGCCGTAGACCAGGTCGAGCCGCCGCTCCACCTGCGAACGAAACGCAGCTATCATCAGGTCAGGTCATCGAGCTAGCAGCTTTGCCGGTAGTTAACATTCTCCGTTTGCCAAGTGCTACGGCGCGCTCACCATTTGCTTCCCGAGGTCGAGCGCGGCGGCGCTGAAGGACGGCCGGTTCCCCGGCCTGCTGCCGCAGAAGACGCAGACCGTTCGTACCGGCCGTCTCCTCCGGGCGCCGCCGTCGCCGCTGCTCTCCGCACTCTTCTCTTGACTGCCCTCCATATGTTCGCAGACCACACCGCGAGAGGGAGGAGGAAAGAGGTGGGCGCAGAGAGAGAACGAGAGAGTAGCTTCCTTGAGGCCCCCCTCGGTGGTCGAGGCTATTTATGCACAAGATCCGTCGAATCACTTTGCATGCTACAGTTACAGTACAGCTCCCTTTGACCGCCAATGACTGCCCCGCTGGTTCGCATATAACTGTAACCACAGAATTGACATGTCAATCGCGGCGTGCATAGACCGTAGATTCCCCAATATATGCTATCGAATTTGGATTTTCAACATGTGATGCGACTATATATATATATATATATATATATATATATATATATATATATTGGCACAAGCACTCAGCACTCACACTCGCCTCCTAGTATGAAATGTTTTGCTGTGAGATGTCATTAATCACTCGAAGAATAAATATCCGCAAATATAACACTTTGTCGAGCCAAACCCTAGTGACCCGATGAGCAAATTCCACCACGTAGAACTTGATCAGCTAAAATACGTTCAGTTTACGATAACAGTTGATTGATGCAGTTATCTTAGGTATACAGGCGTCGAGTTTGAATCTTATGATGAGCCGATTTATCATATTACACTACTACAAAAAGCATTTTTACATGCGCCTCAATTTTTCAAACACAGACGGTCCTTAAAAATATGCGACTGTGATGACGAATGATACAATAACCGCCTGTGATGAAAGAACAACACAGACGGATTTTAAAGAACAACTGTCTGGGTAAATACATGATCTTCACAATCGGTTCTTAATTAAGAACCGCCTGTAATGCAATGAACTTCACAGTCGGATTTTAAGAAACAACCGCCTGGGTAAATACATGATCTTCACAATCGGTTCTTAATTAAGAACCGCCTGTAATGCAATGAACTTCACAGTCGGATTTTAAGAAACAACCGCCTGGGTAAATACATGATCTTCATAGACGGTTATTAATTATTAACCGTCTGTAATGCAATGAACTTCATAGATGGATTTTAAGGAACAACCGTCTGGGTAAATACATGATCTTCGTTGGTGATTTTTAATTAATAACCGTCTGTAATGCAATGAACTTCATAGACGGTTCTTGATTAACAACGGCCTGAGAAGATCATGTATTTTCAGTGGCGGTCATTGTTTAATTATCATAAGCGGTTTTCATTGAAATTACAGGAATGTAGTTGCAATTATCACAACCGTATGTAGTCGTGCAGGCAAAATTGTATCAGGAAAAAACACAGATGAGCTAGCGGATACTAGTACAGTAATGCATTATAGGAAATGCTCGATCACCAGTGAGGCTGGCTTAATTGTGATAATACACCATTAGAGGCTTTACAATTGTTCAAAGATAATTTCTTTACACACTGAACAAAAATCATGCTACATTCATTGTAGATCGACGATGAAGCTCCCATCGATCAATCTAAAATTGTACCGTCCTGCTTGCTCCCGAACACGTCTCTTATATTCCGCTGGATCCTGAAAATATTGACATTATTTAAATTAACAAATGTCGAAGGAGGAATGAATAACCTACATTGGTCACTAAGTCAAAGTGTCATCTAACCTTGATAAGTAGATTATAGCAATCATTTTCAACATCAGGCACATTTGGGTGATGCAGCAAATGCTGAACTTCAAGTAGTATAGTTTTGATTGTAAAAGCACTGCACCACCCCTACGAAATATAATTTAAGCAATATAAGAAACCAGTTCAAATAAGTTCGACAACAATTATAAGTAATAATTACATGAACAAAATAGGTCTATCTTACAGTCTCTTGATCAAGAATCCCGATGCAGAGTGCTCCCGAACGATGGACATTTGGGTGGAAGAACCCAATTGGAAAGGCACATCTTGGAGGCACCAAGGGATAGTCCTCAAAGAAGGAGATTGTCAGGGGGTAGTAACCATCTTCCCATTCAGTCTGCAAAAGAAATTTATTAATAGGAGGACGATGGTTAAACTCATATTGTGCTTGTTCTTCATGACTTACCCCTTCTTTACCGGGGATGATGCACTGCCACTTCAATAAATCTCCCGATTCAGGCTTCGTAGAGAAACCCTACGCGGAGAAATTGAAAATACCAAAAACAAACAACACGGAAAAACAAACTACAGTTAAGTTCATCAGTCCATTACAGATACATATGTATATACAACTATGTGACCGGTGTGCCATATATACATACATGGGGATGGTTCTTGCGCCACGCCAAGCGCTCCTCCTTCAATCGGCTACACGCCCGAGACATCATTATCTGAAAGACCAAACTTCCAAACTTTCAAATCATTGAGTCCAAACGCATATGTACACAAATGCAAAAGGACACAATCCATATACCAACATTGTTCTAAGTTGATTTCAGAAGATACAAATATATACAATATATATCATCTCGCATTGCTATATACATTTTTTCCAGCATTGACATCTTCTCGCATATAGGGTTTCAAATTCTTTTTAATGTTTCTCTCTACGCGCTTGATGTTTTCTGGTTCGGTGAAAAGGTACATCTCTTCATACTGATTATATTCCTCTTCATTATCTCCCACATTGTCAACCCCAACAATATTTTGCTTTCCAGAAACAACTACGTGCAACTTCTCAGTTTCTGGATCTTGAACATAAAAAACTTGTGCAACATTATCGGCGAGAACTCACAGGTCATCTTTGTAACCCACTTTATTCAAGTCTACCAGTGTCAGCCCGTAATTGTCCACTTTCAAACCATCAGGATGTTTGACCCATTGGCACTTAAATACGGGCATTACCATTCTTTCGCCATAATCGAGTTCCCATATTTCCTCTATGAACCCGAAGTATGTGGTCTTCTGCCCTTGTGAATCATAAGCCTCAATACGAACACCACTATTTTGTGTAACACTCTTACCGTCTTTTTCTTTAGTGTAAAATGTGTAACCATTGATGTCATATGCTTGCCATGATGTTACCAAAGCAGATGGGCCACAAGCTAACTTCTTCATTGTTGCCTCTTCTATAGTGTTTCCGTATGATATATTTTTGTCCATTAACCATTCAGTGAAACATCTTATGTGCTCTTTCATGATCCAGTCCTCTTTGCGGTCTTGGTTTTTATCACGAAGCTCAATTTGTTGTTCCTCGATGTACGGCTCAGCTATTGCGAGCTGTTGTAGTACACCAAAATGTGCACGGTGTACATTCTTGTAATTTTGAACAATAAAATTTTTCTTACCAACTTTGCCTCTCCCACGTAGTCTACCCTCATGTACCGTTATAGGCACACCTATCGATTTTCCATCTTTGATGTAATCAGTGCAACCCTCAATCACTTCTTCAGTGGTGTATCCTTCCATAATTGAACCCTCTGGGTGAGCACGGTTCTGCACATAACCTTTTAATACTCCTAAATATCTCTCCAACGAAAACATATGATGTAAATATAGTGGCCCCAATGCTTTTATCTGATCAACAAGATGTATGATTAGGTGTACTTGCATATCAAAAAAGGATGGTGGGAAACACATCTCAAGCTTGCACATTGTCTCAACGATGTATGTTTTCAGATAGTCTAAATCTTCACGTGCTATCACCTTTTGCGATACTGCATTGAAGAAGTAACACAAACGTGTGATGACAACTTTTATATGCTCAGGTTTGATTACTCTTATTGCAATGGCAAGGAAAACTTTCATCATCATGTGACAGTCGTGATTATTATAACCGAATAAAGACAAGTCTTTCATCGAGACTAGTTTGCGGATATTGGATGAGAAACTTGTGGGCACTTTGATCCCACGCAAGCATTCGCAAATTGCTTTTTCTCTTCTAGCGTCAAGTTGTAGCTGGCTGGGGGAAGGTAATGCTTCCCGTTCGCCTTTTCTACTGGATGAAGCTCTGGTCTCAAATCAAGATTTACTAGGTCCATACGTGAATTTAATCCGTCCTTTGTTTTCCTCGGCATGTCCAGCAAGGTCCCAATGATGCTGTCAAATACATTCTTTGTAACGTGCATCAAATCAATACTATGGCAAAATTCCAGATTCTTCCAATACGGAAGATACTTGAAAAAAATTGATTGTTTCTTGAAAGCCATGTCAGTTGTATCATCCGAAGATGTACTTTTCTTTCTCTTAATTCCTTTACTCTTTTTTCCCTTACCGAAAGCAATATGAATGTTCTTGACCATTTCAAACACAAGTTTTCCACTGTAAGGTTTCGGTGCAGTATCTTTTTCGATTTTGTTATCAAATTGTTCTTTCATCTTCCTATACTTGTGTGTATCTGTCAAGAACCGTCGATGTCTCATGTACACCGTCTTTCTGGATGAAGTGAGGTATAGAAATCCAGTTATATCCACACACCTAACGCAACCTTTCTTCCCTTTCATTTGTCCCGATAATGTAAACAGTCCGGGATAATCATGCACGGTAACGAATATCATTGCTCTTAGCGTGAAATACTCCCGCTTGTACTCATCCCATGTACGTACCCCTTCATTCCACAATTTCGCCATATCTTCCATTAAAGGTTCCAAGAACACATCAATTTCGATCCCGGGTTGTTTTGGACCTTGGATAAGAACAGATAATAAGATATATTTCCTTTTGTGACACAACCACGTCGGTAGGTTGTACATAGTTAAGACCATGGGCCATGTGCTGTGTATGTCCCTTTTTTCACCAAACGGATTCATTCCATCTGTACCCAAGGCAAACCTCACATTTCTGATTTCCTTCGCAAATTCTGGATACTGAATATCAAAATTTTTCCACTGCGTTGCATCACCAGGGTGTCGTATATGTTTTTCATTCTTCTTGCGTTGCTCGGAATGCCAACGCATAAGTTCAGCCTCCCTAGGGTTTGAGAACAAACGCTTCAAGCGATCAATTACCGGAAGGTACCACATCACCAATGCAGGAATTTTTCTCTTATTCTTACCGTCTGCATCAGCAGAAGTATCGTCATCGTCACCTTCAGGACCAATAATAAACTTCTTATTCTTCTGAGTCTTTTTCATGTTGGTAACATACTAGTGATTGTAGTCCTTCTTGTATCTATTGACACCACAAATGGGGCATCTAGTTGCGAGATCATGCTCTTTGCGATACAGAATACAATGGTTCACACAAGCGTGTATTTTTGTCACACCTAGTGCCATCGGGCAAAGAAGTTTCTTCGCTTTATAAGTGCTTCTAGGCAGTTTATTTGGATTTGGAAGAATTTCCGCCAGAAGATTCAAAAGATCAGAGAAACTACAATCGGACAATCCGTGCGTAGCTTTCAACTTTAGTAGTTCTAAGACTGCACGCAATGTAGTAAACTCTTTATCACAACCGTTTGATTCATCATATAAAAGCTCTGTTGCCGCATTCTGCAATGTCTCCATTTTACTTAAACCTTTGCTTGCTCCCATAGAAGTCAGGACATATGGTTCAATGTGACACAACATCTCCTCACAATCGAACTCATCATCATCATCACCAGCTTGATTGTCACTACCATCATCGATATGAACATTATCATCATCTGAGCCTCTCTCATCATCTTTATCCACATCATGTGTATCTAACTCACCATGATCTGTCCATATTGTGTAGTTATTTTTGAAACCTCTTTTCACCAAATGAGATTGGATTACTATAGTATCCGTCCAAGCAATCTTATTTTCGCAGTCGATACATGGACATAATATGTCATCTATCTTTTGCAACTTCGCATGTCTCTTGGATGCTTCAATAAAATTTGCAACATTACGAATGTACATAGGATCGGGTCTTGGCATGTTATACATCCACGCTCGACGGTCCATGCTTCAATAATAGAATTTTTTGTCAGATTTACAAAATTTGGCCACAAATATTCTCTAAAGGTCTTCTATAAAATGAATTTACAGAGACATAACAAGTATGATTAGGGCGACTAATGTAGGAGACGGGTGACGTCTTGAGGCGAACGGAGTCAAAGGGGGAAACAGGCCCAGCAGCATGGGCTAGGTCTGGGTGGGATCCAGTCCGTTATATCAGGAAACAGGCCCAGATGCATCTTATATATATTACAATAGCATCTATTAATTAAACATCATATTCATGTCACATAATAGGTACAAAAAGGAAACAATCCATATAGTCCATACATCAATATACCAGAACACAATCCATACAGTCCTTACACATGCAAAATGACAGAATCCATATACCAGAACACACAAAACTAACAACTTATCAGCTAATAAAAATATACAAAGAAAAAGTAAGGAAACTACATTTATCTTGCAGAGGCGTCAGCACGGTGGGGGGGCGTCAGCACGGTGGGCCGGCTGGGTGGAGAAGTGGCGGTGCGGGGTTGAGCGGCGGCGCGACAGTATGGGCTGGGCGGCGGAGCGGCGGCGCGGCGCAGGGGAAATTCAACAGCCTGGCGGCGTCGATATAAATTCTCCAGGGTTGTGTTTTGACTGCGGTGAGGGGTCCTTATATAGACGTCGGTTTTTCACAGGCGGTTTTTAACTTTATTGCAGGCGGGTTTCACTTACCAACCGCCTGAGAAGATGTTTATTAATTAAGAAGTAAATATCTTCACAGGCTGTTGGTACTTAATAACCGCCTAAGAAGATTTTTATCTCAGGTGGGTATTACTTAACAATCGTCTGAGATAACGCCAACTGAACAAAATATTTTTAAAACTTGTATAGCTGACATTGTAATGTTTTGGTAAATATCAAATTAATTTCTACTCACGTATTATTTACATTTGTGTATCTCATAAAAAAAAAGTTCCTTCACTCAAAGTTGTTGGTATGAACATATTTGTATAATTTATACATGTATGAATTTTTTAAATTTTTTTAAAAGAACTCCAACATGTCAAACTTCAAATTATCCACCAGTATTCATTGACACTTGATTGAAATATGTACAAAACACAAGAAATATGTACAAGAACACTTGATTGAAATCCTAAAAACTACACTACGGCCCCGCCTCCTCCATCCTCTCCGCCAACTTCTCAAACCACGCCAAGCGGTCCTCCTCCGACTCGTCGTCGTCGTCGTCGTAGTCGTCACCATGGTGGTGGTCGCCGTCGTCGGAGGACGACTCGTCGTCGCCGTCGTCGGAGGACGACTCGTCGTCACCGTCGTCGGAGGACGACTCGTCGTCATCATCGTCATCATCGTCGTCGTCGTCGTCGTCCTCCTCCTCCTCCTCCTCCTCCTCCTCCTCCTCCTCCGGCGACGATGCAGGGGTCGGCTGTTCCGGCTGAGCCGATTGCTCCGGCTGTACCGGTGGCTCCGGCTGCACCGGCGGTGGAACGCGCTGGTCGTCGTCATTCACCCTCTCGGGGGAGCTGCAGCGTATCCGCTTGCAGGGTGGCTGCCTCGGCGGGCTAGGTGGCGGAAGGTTGGCCATGGCTGTGGTGGTTCGTCGGCGCCGGGCTAGGAGAGGTGGAACGATGGAAGAAGAAGAAAGGAGTGTAAAAGTTCTGTGCTTGTACATAACCGACGACGCGCCTTATATATGGTCTGTGCGGAGTAGACGAGGGAGCGGTTCGTTTCCCGCGCATTGAACTCTTTGCAGACCTCGTGCGACGCACAATTAAACCATTTTGGAAGACGATCTTGAGAGATCCTTGCACGCGTCCCTGCACCACGGCTTCTCAACTTCTCCGCAGACCTCGTGCGGCGCGTCAGTTAATTAACACTTCTCAGGCCGTTAATTAACATATTGTAGTTTCAAAAATGTTTATCTCAGGCGGGTATTACTTACAAACCGCCTGAGAAAAAAGAAGTAAAAATCTTCACAGACGGTTGGTACTTAACAACCGTCTGAAAATATGTTTATCTGAGACGGGTATAACTTAACAACCGCTTGGGATAATGCCCGATCTTGTTCTTCAGTTTCCTTATTCCTTGCTTCTTTTTTATTTAGATTCCAATATAAATACTCAAACGTGTCTACATTCTGCAAATTGTGTTCAAATTCGATGATTCTTTCTTCTACATTTGTATTAAATTAACATCTACCAACTGAACAAAATATTTTGTTCATTGCGCATTGAACTCTTTGCAGACCTCGTGCGGCGCACAATTAAACCACTATGGAAGACGATCTTCAGAGATCCTTCCGTCGCACGCGTCCCTGCACCACGACTTCTTAAATTCTCCGCAGACCTCGTGCGGCGCGTTAGTTAATTAACATCTTCTCAGGCTGTTAATTAACATCTTGTAGTTTCAAAAATATTTATCTTAGGCGGTTATTACTTAACAACCGCCTGAGATAATGCCCGATACTGTTCTTCAGTTTCCTTATCCCTTGCTTAATTTTTATTTAGATTCCAATATAAATACTCAAACATGTTTACATTCTGCAAATTGTGTTCAAATTCGATGATTCTTTCTTCTACATTTGTATTAAATTAACATCTACCAACTGAACAAAATATTTTTTTCATTGCGCATTGAACTCTTTGCAGACCTCGTGCGGCGCACAATTAAACCACTGTGGAAGACGATCTTCAGAGATCCTTCCGTCGCACGCGTCCCTGCACCACGGCTTCTTAACTTCTCCGTAGACCTCGTGCGGCGCGTCAGTTAATTAACATCTTCTCAGGCGGTTGGTACTTACCAACCGCCTGAGAATATATTTATCTCGGGGACGGTTGTTACTTACCAACCGCTTGAGATAAGCCCATGGAGTTCCCCTTGCCGCACGATATTGCGGTCCTGATTGCGGGGTGGGTCGCCGCAACCTCCACCCAGCCCATGGACGACCTCTCCAGTCTACGCGCCACCTGCAAGGCCATGCACGCGGCGTGCCGTGATCCCACCGTGGGCAGGCGCGTGGTGCTGGAGCGGGAGAGCAGCTGGGAGTGGTTCCAACGGCACGGGAACGGGAGCTACGACACCCTCGTGGAGCGCCTGGCCAATGTGGGCAACCCTCATGCGTGCTACGTCACCGGGTTCGACCTCGTCTTCAACTACGGCCGCGCACAGGCGCAGCGGGGCACCCAGTTCCTTGCCCGGGCGGCCGCGAACGGACACAAGGTGGCGGCCTACGTCCTCGCCATGCTCCGCTACGATGCCGACCGCGGGGACCGCGACGCCCTCGAGTATATCCGGCAGGTCGAAGGCGAGGCCCACGTCGGCGACAACACGGTCGGGTCCGTCGCGATGAAGAGGACCAACAAGGAGTGTTGCCGGTGTCGGAATCAAGCCATGCAGAGGCTCGACGTTTTCGTGAGCTGAAGGTTACTGCGTAGGCCTCCTCCCGGACCGCCGCCGGTGGCGCTGCCCGACATTGACGATGGCGTTTGCCGCTGCCCAATAGGGGGGAACCAGGGGCCTGCCCGCTGCGGCAGGCGAGGGTGGTTCGAGACCGTCTTCTGTACTGAGAACTGTAGGATTGAGCACGAGTATAACCTGTTCTCCCATAACGTGTTGTACTCTATGGGTTATATTAAAAATGTCCACTGAAAAAATAAATGAAAAAATCATTATATTCATCAAGATAGAAAAATGAAAAATAGCATTTGTTGTATGTTTTTTATGTTCTGACTAATTTCAAAGGATTTATGAAGTGAAATTTAATGGTAACCTTTACTTATCAATAATATTACAAGAAAGTGGATTTTTGCCTTTTAAAGGACCACATTTAATCAAGAATATTAATTAAGAAGAAGTAAATATCTTCACAGACGGTTGGTACTTAACAACCGCCTGAAAATATGTTTATCTCAGGCGGGTTTTACTTAACAACCGCCTGGGATAATGCCCGATACTGTTCTTCAATTTCCTTATCCCTTGCTTCTTTTTTATTTAGATTCCAATATAAATACTCAAACATGTTTAGATTCTGCAAATTGTGTCCAAATTCGATGATTCTTTCTTCTACATTTGTATAAAATTAACATCTACCACCTGAACAAAATATTTTTAAAACTTGTATAGCTGACATTGTAATGTTTTGGTAAATATCAGATTAATTTCTACTCACATATTATTCACATTTGTGTATCTCATAAAAAAAAAGTTCCTTCACTCAAAATTGTTGGTATGAACATATTTGTATAATTTATACATGTATGAATTTTTTTAATTTTTTTAAAAGCATTCCAACATGTCAAACTTCAAATTATCCACCATTCTAACTAAATGCTCATACTCATATGAGGCATTCATCAAATTATGAACACACATTGATTCAAAAAAATTTAAAAAAAATATGAAAAAATTCGTAGAGGTTGGTATGATGAGTAAAAATGTCCACTGAAAAAATAAATGAAAAAAGCATTATATTCATCAAGATAGAAAAATGAAAAATAGCATTTGTTGTATGTTTTTTATGTTCTGACCAATTTCAAAGGATTTATGAAGTGAAATTTAATGGTAACCTTTACTTATCAATAATATTACAAGAAAGTGGATTTTTGCCTTTAAAGGACCACATTTAATAAAGAATATTAATTAAGAAGAAGTAAAAATCTTCACAGGCGGTTGGTACTTAACAACCGTCTGAAAATATGTTTATCTCAGGCGGGTATTACTTAACAACCGCCTGGGATAATGCCCGATACTGTTCTTCAGTTTCCTTATCTCTTGCTTCTTTTTTATTTAGATTCCAATATAAATACTCAAACATGTTTATATTCTACAAATTGTGTCCAAATTCGATGATTCTTTCTTCTACATTTGTATAAAATTAACATCTACCACCTGAACAAAATATTTTTAAAACTTGTATAGCTGACATTGTAATGTTTTGGTAAATATCAAATTAATTTCTACTCACATATTATTCACATTTGTGTATCTCATAAAAAAAAGTTCCTTCACTCAAAATTGTTGGTATGAACATATTTACATAATTTATACATGTATGAATTTTTTTAATTTTTTTAAAAGCATTCCAACATGTCAAACTTCAAATTATCCACCATTCTAACTAAATGCTCATATTCATATGAGGCATTCATCAAATTATGAACACACATTGATTCAAAAAAATTTAAAAAAATATGAAAAAATTCGTAGAGGTTGGTATGATGAGTAAAAATGTCCACTGAAAAAATAAATGAAAAAAGCATTATATTCATCAAGATAGAAAAATGAAAAATAGCATTTGTTGTATGTTTTTTATGTTCTCACCAATTTCAAAGGATTTATGAAGTGAAATTTAATGGTAACCTTTACTTATCAATAATATTACAAGAAAGTGGATTTTTGCCTTTTTAAAGGACCACATTTAATCATGAATATTAATTAAGAAGAAGTAAAAATCTTCACAGGCGGTTGATACTTAACAACCGTCTGAAAATATGTTTATCTCATGCGGGTATTACTTAACAACCGCCTGGGATAATGCCCGATACTGTTCTTCAGTTTCCTTATCCCTTGCTTCTTTTTTATTTAGATTCCAATATAAATACTCACACATGTTTAGATTATGCAAATTGTGTCCAAATTCGATGATTCTTTCTTCTACATTTGTATAAAATTAACATCTACCACCTGAACAAAATATTTTTAAAACTTGTATAGCTGACATTGTAATGTTTTGGTAAATATCAAATTAATTTCTACTCACATATTATTCACATTTGTGTATCTCATAAAAAAAGTTCCTTCACTCAAAATTGTTGGTATGAACATATTTGTATAATTTATACATGTATGAATTTTTTTAATTTTTTTAAAAGCATTCCAACATGTCAAACTTCAAATTATCCACCATTCTAACTAAATGCTCATATTCATATGAGGCATTCATCAAATTATGAACACACATTGATTCAAAAAAATTTAAAAAAATATGAAAAAATTCGTAGAGGTTGGTATGATGAGTAAAAATGTCCACTGAAAAAATAAATGAAAAAAGCATTATATTCATCAAGATAGAAAAATGAAAAATAGCATTTGTTGTATGTTTTTTATGTTCTAACCAATTTCAAAGGATTTATGAAGTGAAATTTAATGGTAACCTTTACTTATCAATAATATTACAAGAAAGTGGATTTTTGCCTTTTTAAAGGACCACATTTAATCAAGAATATTAATTAAGAAGAAGTAAATATTTTCACAGGCGGTTGGTGATTACCAACCGCCTGAGAATATACTTACCAACCGCCTGAGATAATCTTCTTCTCAGACGTGAAATTTTAATTAATGATGAACACACTACACATTCATTCATTCACACAGTTGAAGAACACACAAGATACTCATTCATTAACAATATTCAATCACACATCTCACAAAAGAACACACAAGATGCACAATATTTACACAAGAACACACAAGATACACAAGTAATATTCAATCACATAGATGAAAAAAGATAGATTTCATTCATTAACAATATTTACAAAACAGAAGCAACTAAAAACAACAAAAAGAAAAACTAATTAAATCCTACTCCTACTCCTCTTCCTCCTCCTCCTCCTCGTCCTCCGGCGGCGACTCCAGCACCGGTGCAACAGGAGAAAGGGCCGGCTGCACCGGCTGCACAGGCTGCACCGGCGGTGCAACCCCGAGGTTGCTAGCCGTCACCTCCACCAGCGTTCTACGGCCCTCGGGGCCAAGAACCTGGGCCATCGTCGCGAACAGAATGTCGAGACGATCAGCCACCCCCGTGAGGGCGTAGAGGTAGTGGCCCATGGTACCCATTCCAGTATACTCTGGAAGGGTACCCAGCCCCAAGGCACTCATGGCGCGAGACGTATTGTTGTACGCCTCTCGCGCCATGAGGCAGCGCTGCTCGGTGTTGATCTTCTCGGGGGAGCTGCAACATAGTTTCTTGCAAGGTGGCTCCCTCAGAGGGTTTGGCGGCGGAAGGTCGGCCATAGTGGTGTTGGGTCGTCGGAGCGGAGGAAGACGAAGAAAACAAGATGATTCAAAGTGAGCGATGCGTTTGTGAGCGATAGCGCGTCTTTAAGGCCGCGCGGAGTGGAAAAGAAAGGTCGCGCCTCGGGGAAAAGAAAGGTCGCGCACGCGTGACATGGTCACTGACGTGTGGGACCGGGTCCACATGTCAGTGACCGCTGATTAAGTCAGGGGATCCTCATCCCGGTTGGTGAGGGGTCTTTATGTAGGCGTTCATCAAATTAAGAAGAAGTAAATATCTTCACAGGCCCATGTTTAACTCAGGCGGGTGTTACTAACCAACCGTCTGAGATAATTGTATCTTCTGAGGCGGTTGGTAAGTAAAATCCGACTGAGGTAACAATCTTCTCTGACGGTCGGTACTTAAAATCCGCCTGAGAAAATGTGAGCCTATATATACCCCTCGGCAGCATTGGAAAAACCTAACCCGGGCGAAACACTTAGACGCCGTTAGGCTGCCAAAATTTCGTTTGCCGCCAAGTGTTCACCCTCGTCACTTCCAGTTACGCCGTCGAGCTTCGCCGTCGCCGATCTTCGCCGTCGCCGCCGAGCTTCGCTGTCGCCGCCGAGCTTCGCCCTCCTCACTTCCAGGTACGCCGAGCGAAGCCATTTCCATCGCCGTCGAGCTTCAAGGTAAACCCTAAACCCTTCGACCTTCCATCCTCCTTCGCCGTGCCGCCTCCCTCCCCGCCCTCGCTGCCGCCTTGCATATCCTTGGTTAGGGTTCGGGAATTAGATAATGGTAGGCATCATTGGTTAGGGTTCGGTGGAATTCGAAAAACTGTCAAGTTCGGTGGCATCTTTGGTTAGGGTTCGGTGGGGCAAGATTTATGTGGATGGTTATATCACGATAAATTGGTAGTTGGTTTTGTGTGTCTGAAACTGTGAAATCAGTAGCATTTCATCTTCTGGTAGTTTGTAGAGATAAAACTGTCAAGTTCGAATGAATAGGAGTTACTCCCTTCGTCGTGGATGGTTATATCACGATAAATTGGTAGTTGGTTCTGTGTGTCTGAAACTGTTCTGACACATTAGTGGTAAACATGATTCTAGACAATAGTAATAGCAGTATATTCCCTATTTCTATCATCGGCCTTGCATATGCCACATAATTCTCTATTAGGGGCAAGATTTAGCTATATTTGGTTAAGTTGACCAAATTTGGCTAATTTTGGCTAAGTTACATTAGATATAGTTATACTTGACTAATTTTGACTAAGTTATGCTATATTTAGCTATATTTGGCTACTTTTGCTTAGAGTTAGCTATGCTAGACTAAGTTTGGCTAAGTTTGCTTTTATTTCTCTAAGTTTCATTTGAGCAATTGTAGCTAATCTGTGCTACCAAAGATGTCTGCACTTGTGGCTCCATCAGCTTCATTTGAGCAATTGTACCTAATCTGAGCTACCAAAGTTATGCTATATTTAGCTCTGAAGCCAAACAAGTTGCTGGCCAACTCATTTGTGATGCCAGGAGCATCCTCACGCCCATATCTAGGTACCACTAGGTGTGGCGATGGAGTCTGAGCATATGATGCCGATCTCTATGATACAAGAATTTAGTTAGACCTATATAACTTCAAAAATGTGTTTTGGCTAAATTTACTTAATTGAGCCAAAATTGAGAAAATTTGTTTTAAATATGACCAAATTTAGTTATGCCATTTATTATATTTTTTGTCTTATTATATCTAGCATGGAAAGCCCTAAGAAGACTGGTCCTGATAGTAACAACAAAGAAGACAATATGGAGTTTACTGACTCCAGCAGTTCAGGCTCCTATCACAGTCCTTCGGATCCTTTTCTGAATATAAAAATTAAAAAGACTTCAGTGGATCTAGACCTGGAATATGATCATGCCGACGAGGTATGGATCACGAATCTTAACTTCAGCAGTTCAAGTTAATGTTGGTTGTCAAGTATACGAAGTCCTATAATTTTTTTCTACCTAGATTAATCTCGAAGACAATGAGGTGACATCGGCTCCTAAAACCGCAGAAGGTTCACCAATGGATGAATCCTCAGCTTCACTCAAGCGGAAACGAGGAAACGAGGTCCCAATAAAGGGTCCATTGGACCGCATCATGTACATAACAAGGGTCGGTCCAGGTGGGCTTCCCCAAGAACCACTGGATTCAGTTACCAAGTACCATAATGCATGCGGTTTTCTTGTTAGGGAGGTTGTGCCGATTACAACCGAGAATTGGAGGAAATTACCCGAGCAGACCAAGAATGAGTTGTGGGAAAAGATAAAGAAACAATTCAAGTTCCCGAAAGGCACAGAAGAAGCTGTAAAGAAAGCAACATTGGTCTCTTGCGGCAAGAAGTTTCGATGCTGGAAGAGTGAAATGAATGCTTATGTTAAGGCCAATAAGGTCCCTAGCCCGAGAAAGATGGGAAAAATCACACAAGCTCAGTGGCAAGAGTTTGTTCGTCAAAAGAGCACACCTGATGCTAAAGCTCTAAGTGCAACTAGGTCAGAGCTTGCAAAAAAGAACAAATACCATCATCGCTTGGGGTCTGCCGGATATGCCCCCAAAGTCCAGAAATGGAATAAGATAATAGACGAAATTCTTAGTAAGGGCAATCCTCACTCATTAGAAGGGTGCAATGAGCGAACTCAACGTTGGGTCTTTGCTCGGTCAGGTTTGACCAGCGAGGGCAAGCTTGAAAAGCCCGACTCACTGAATGAAGTAGAGGATAAAATGAAAGAAGTAATTGAAAAGCAACAGAAGGGTCTCTTCAAGCCGAAGAGGGAGAATGACCAACTTACCACTATCTTAGGAAACCCTGAACACAGCGGACGGGTTCGAGCGGTCTCTTCTCAAATGTCTTGGCTAGATGGTTTCCCTAAAGATAAAGACACATATAGAAGACGTGAGAAGTTTAAGAAAACACTTGATGAAACGATTGCTCAAAAGGTCAAAGAAAATATGCAAGAAATAATGGAACAACTTAGACAATCAGGACAATTAGTGGCACCGAGTACAATGATGGTTCCGGTGCAAAAGGAGCAATTAGTATCTCCAACTGCCTACCCTAGCAGCGTTGGTTCCGTGCCAGGCTCAGGGTCAGCCCATAAGTTCCCTGTCGATGATATTGCTAATGACAAATCTTGTCGTCTTCTTGTCCCGATAGGCAGAGCAGGGAACAAAACCAAACAGGTTGCCACTGCTATGGCAAAGCCTGATCGTGACTTCAACGGGAGTCCACTTCCGTTGTATTATTCTGTGGTGCAAGTTCTTCAGATCATTGATAATGATTATGAAGATTATGAAATAGACCACGTCACACCTGAGGGGATCGCGACTCTGGGGCAGGCTGTCAACCAATTAATCCTTTGGCACCGACGCGATATCGTGTTGGACGATGAGCCAATTTCTAGCCCCGTCGCATCTCCAAATACTGCAACCCCATCTTCTAAGGCGAAAGTGCATGAAGATCCACTCCCAGTCCGGGAAGATCCACTCCCCCTATGTCTGAGCAAGGATGATGATATCCAAGAGCAACAAGTTGGACAACAACTTCAAGCAGTACCAGAGCAAGCTGTTGCTAGTAAAGAGCAACTAGTTGAGCAACAGCTTGAAGTAGTACTAGAGCCAGCTGCTGGGAGTAAAGAGCAATCAGTTGAACAACAGGTTCAACAACAACCAGTGTCCAACTTCCGACGACTACTCCTCGATCATTAGTGCCTGTCAAAGTTAGCTCATACGAAAATAAGAAACCTTCATCAGAAGTGACAAAGTATTTGGAAGTTATGAAGGAAAATATTAGAAAATCGAGTGCATCTCGTTCTTCTCATGAGCCAGCATTAGAAGATATCGAGGAGTGGGAAGAAGACGGTGTCATGTATAATCGGCGGACGGCTTTAGTTAAACCAGGAGTTCCAATATACAAGCTTGAGGATGTTCCTCCTAAATTTGAGAATGGGAAGCCGTTCATGACATCCGTACAACTTAGCAAACAACCCGTCAAGCTCAGAAGAATGCATGAGTGGTACATCACTGCCAGCACAAAATTTGGTCTTAATTGCGTCACATTTCGTATTCCAAAAGAAGCATTCTGGAGCACTGGAGTAGATAAACGAGTCATTTTATTTGAAGAGCTGCTTTCCCTTTTCCATCGGGGCATGCTAGATATCAACCTGCTGCTCGTCTGGGCTTGTAAGTGCTCTAATATTTTGTATTTGCTTTTCTTACTACACGCATACGCATTTCATGAGATTATAACAATTCCGGACTTCTTCAAAAGGATGCAATACATGGATAATGTAAAGTTGGCGCGCAAGACAGGTATCCTTGACCCTACTAGGATTGCAAAGTCGCTATTCGACGTCCAGGCGAATCGAGAATCAAGCCAGTACAAACACATGAAAAAAAAAGATTTTGAAAGAGCAATTGCAAAACTTAAGAAGGATAGAAAGACAGAAGTTGCAGCTTACATAGGACATGCGATGTTTAACTTTGTCAGAGACGGCAAGGACCTCGTAAAGGCTCCGTACCACTTCGAGTAAGTTCGACACATGACATTGAAATAGCAATTATTGGTAATTGTTAACACGTGTGTTTGTATGTTTGCAGTAATCACTACATAATGATATTCATCAAGCCAACGCACGGAATGGCAACAGTCTTGGACTCGGTCGATTACCCACCAGATCGTTACAAAGATTTCCTTTCCATTTTGAAAAAGTACGTTTATTCAATAATTTTAATTTACGCACATTTAGAATGTGTTGACAAGTTTTATGTGACATTTCTTGTATTACAGCGCTTGGCAGTTTTACGTGGAGCTTGGCGGTCAGAGACCTCCTAATGCGAATGCATTGGACATTAAAACGTATTATGCTTGTCCGAAGCAGCCTGCTGGGAGTGTCTTATGCGGGTATTATGTATGCGAGCATCTTCAGACCGCCGCCGTATATAGAGTCAATCGTAAGGATGTAAGTTATCCTTAATGTCGATACCTTATTTTCTTACTTTTGTGTTTCATTTTCATTGTAACTAGCATAGTTTAATGCTTACATTCTCTGCTGTTCAATATTACCAGAAACATTATTTTCATATTTTGATTCCAACTTCAAAATTCAATTGCTCATAGTACAGCTGCTCCAAAAATACCTACTAAATTCTTGTATACTCTCACTTTGATCTATACTTTGAGATTGTTCAAACCAACACATTCTAAACCTTGTTATGTGTTATATTGCAGCACAAGAAGAATCTGAACGAAGAATGGCCGGTTTGTAGAAGAATTCCTGATGGAGGAGCCGACAGGATTGCTTCTGAACTCTGTCAGTTCATTCGTCGCGAAATTTTGCACAAAAAGAGGAAGTTTTTTGATAAGAGTGGTTCAGCAGCTGATGTGCCAGAACTTTGCGACTATGCCAATATAAACAGTTTTTAGTGAAAACTTGTAAACTTTGAGATGAATTGTATCTGTAACTTGTACATATGTATATTGTTTTAGTGAAATTGACTTCTGTGATGATAATATTGTTGACTTTTGTTGTGTGATGATTGTTGTTTTTTGTTCTGTGATTATATTGAATTGACCTAGAAATTAGAAATAACAGCAGTAGTACTGCATGACTGTGAAAAACAATTATCACAGGCGGCTAGATACAAGTAAAGAAACATCTGTGATAACCTAATTTTCACAGGCGGTGTCTGTTATGGTAGAAACCGGCTGCGTTAAAGGGTCTTCACAGACGGCTGATATAGGTAAACTCCGTCTGTGATAAAACCATTATCATAGACGGGTTAGTTATGCTTCAATAACCGTCTGTAAAGACACATTATCATTGACGGTTAGTTATGCTTCAACACCCGTCTGTGAAGACACATTATCATAGGCGGTTAGTTATGCTTCAAAATCCGCCTGTGAAGACACATTATCATAGACGGTTAGTTATGCTTCAAAACCCGCCTGTGAAAACACATTATCATTGGCGGTTAGTTATGCTTCAATACCCGTCTGTGAAGACTCATTATCATAAGCGGTTAGTTATGCTTCAATAACCGTCTGTGATAAGACATTTATCACAGGCGGTTATATATGCTGCACGACCCGCCTGTGATAAAGTATTTTCACAGGCGGCTATTCTAAGTAAAGAACCGCCTATGATAATCTGTCTTCACAGGCGGCTAGCCTAAGTGAAGAACCGCCTATGATAATGTGTCTTCACAGGCGGTTTCACTTCTCCGCCTGTGAAATTGCGGATTATCACAGACTCTTCGTTTCAGGCGGTTTTAAAAGCCGTCTTTGATAATAGGTTTGGAGCCGCCTGTGATGAGACTTATTGTAGCAGTGTTATAATTGATGCAGTCGGAATGAAGACACATATATAGTATAGTTTTGTACTCCCTCTTTCCATAATTATTTGTTGTTACGATAATTTTTTAGTCCAAAACTGAACTAAAATCTTGTCCTGACAACAAGTAATTAGAGAAAGAGGAATATTAAGCAATCATGCTGAGTCCAGGCATCTAATACTATCTTCTAGTTGTTGCGAACGAGGTTAAAACTCTGACATAGTAACACACAGTACTACCAGGCCGGGAACACATACACAGAGACAGCAGATTCACTGTGGCTAGTGCAGGCCGGTCACATGTTTCTTTTATTTTAACGTGGAATGACAGGTGTTGGAGTAGTAACAAAGCGAGTTACTACAAAGTTTAGTATACAAAATAGTGGCCACGTGTTGAGCTAACACCCAGCCGCCAAGCGCACCACGCCCGCACGTACGCGCCGCGTCCTGCGCTTTTGATGAGTCCCGTCCGCGTGCTCCGGCGACCAGCCAGTTTGGTCTTTGGATCGTACCGCTGCAGCTGCTGGGCACGGCACAGTTCCAACGTGCAACAGGAGACGTAACAAGGGAGGGATGCATGATGCTCGAACCTGGAGCATACCAACGCGCGCCGGCGCGTACGTACGAATCTAGGACAAATAACTGCCCTTTAGGGTTTAGGCCTTCTGTATATACGGTGGACGATGGAAAGACGAAACGATAATCCACCATGTGAGAAAACAAATCAACATATGGATATTAGGTGTGACGATCGATCGATTGGAATCGAACACCGGCCCCCTGGCTGCAAAACGGAGTGGTTGTTGGAGGCCGCGCCACATGGTCGGCTCGTCGCTTGACGTCCGGCTCTTGCAGATCGGCTGGCGATTGTTTATTCAAGGCAGCCAGACAGCCAGGGACCGACCGACCAGCTGCGTATCGATTCTATACACCTTCTACAATTCCAGTCCACACAGATATTATTGGAAACTATGCAGACGGAAAGAACGAAAAGGGCCTTGTTAGGAAATAATCACGGGAGGGAGCCTTATTCAACTCCTAACCGATTCAGAGACGAGCTTTCCATTGACACTAGGTAACAAAGGTTCATACGAGACGTGCTCGAACCAAGAAGAAAGACGAACAAACTGTGTATCTCCATCGTCGCGTCTCGCATTACGTTGTCTTCAGAGACGAGCGGCAAGTCGCGTCGCCGATCAGACTAGGTGCGAGACACGCTTAAAGGTAGCGCGTCTCCTTTCGCTGAGTCATAATAGACGAGCTTTACGAGGTCATTGTAGATGGACAAGGCGTGCGTCGTCCATCATTGTGAATGAGAGACACACTCTAATGCAGCATGTCACAGATATTTTGAATGATCCGAGACGTTCTTTATGACAGTATGTCACATATTTGTTGACTGATCTGAGACGTGTTATAAGAAAGTGTGTCTCCTTTAATTAGGTAATCCAAGACATCCTTTGTTACAGCGCGTCGCGGATTGTTTACAGACAAGTTCAGTGCGGCGCTAACAGGAGACACTACCTGCTAGACGCACGTCTCCCATTAGGTGCCCCCACCCCTGATCATCCTGGTTCCCGGTTGCATTCTGGAGCTAGCCAGGATTTGGCAGCCGCATTGCCTGTGTCAGCAACATACACATATAGAAACATATGTAGCCAAATGTCTCCTGTTCATCCAGCTTAACATGTAACTAATAAAATATTAACAAATATTAACAAAGTATACACACATTGACCAATCAAATATTAACAAGTGTAAATCGTGGTTACCAAGTAACTATTTACACAGAATTCCCATGTTCATCCAGATTAACATATAACTAATTTACACAAAGTGTCACATAATCCTCTATTGGATAATGAAATTCTCAGTTTGAATTAATGATTTCAGAAATGATAAACCTGCATAAGACGTCTCTAACTTGCTCAAGACTACGATCTTCAGCGTTCCTGAAGGCGGGTCCATAGTCCTGCCACACGGTAAAATGAGATTTAGCAAAAGATTAGTAATAAAGTAAAATAAATGCACTTACACATACATTGCAATTAGGTTGCTCTCCAAATAAAGCCATCTGTAGACAGACGTGGAAGCCACACGTGTTGCCCGGAGCTTGTTGTGGGATGTCGAATGCAGTATGACGTGTAAGTTGTCGGTGTTTTCCTTTTACTTGTCCAAAAACCCTAAACAAAAACATTCACAGTTAATGTAAAGTTATCGTGCAAGGAAACTAAAGTGAAGCAGGAACTTACTTATCAATAACGGAAGAGATATCACTCCATGACTGGGTCTTTTGCTCACGAGTTTTTTCATCTGTCGGCCTTGAGGAGTCACAGTACCAGATATGGTCGTATCGTGTAGATATTGCTACGATTACCCAATAGTTACCCGAGTTGAACGGTATGACTAGGATGTCCTTATCACTGTATTGTTTCATTGTCCTCACAAAATATTGAACAACTTCTTTTTTGTCGCTCAACGTTTGCAAAAGAGGTCTTGCTGGTACTTGCGGGTCAAGATATGCAGCAGACGAGTTTCGCGTGTTTTGACGAGAATGTTGTTGCTAGTGCCTACACACAAAATGCCAAATTTGTCACATATAACACTTGTATTTAGTATGTATTGAAGAACCTAATTTTTGAGGAGACTTACAATGCGAAGCAACGTATTAGAGAGACATTCAACGCGTCGAGGTTGAAAAGGTCATAGAGATCGTACCATGAGATGACAAAAGCGCCATCACACGAGAGAAAGTGTTTATCCTTCAATGACACTAGTATGGTATCACACTTGTTGCAATTTTCCATGTAGTATTGATGAAGGTGAACACAAGGTTTAGCAACTTGTTTGAGTGCGGCCGCAGTTAACATCGGCTTTTCCTTTTCATACTTCGGGTCTGCATGCGTCATAGCTTTCGGCGCCCTCGGGTTAGGTTCCGACTCATTCATTGGTTTCTTCCAACATTCCTTCGTCGATAATCGTCGCTGCGGCAGACCCTTTTTCTTGGCACGTACATTCTTCATTGGTTTTGCCGGTGGCTGATCAGGTGTAGGGTGCATGTCACTTCGAGTGCGAGGTGGAGACTGACACGACTGCTCTTCAAGTGGAGAGTTCTGCGACAGCTCTACAGTTGGAGACAGATGCAGCTTCTCTGTAACTAGAGCCAACTACTCTTCAATTGGAAACTTCTGCTGCTTCTCTATAACTAGAGGCAACAATAGCTCTAGAATTGGAGACATGTCCATCTATTCTGGATTTGGATGCAGAAGCATACATGCCTCAAGAGACATTGAAGCGGTCAACGTGGAAGCTACTGTTGCTGCTGCTGGGTCAACAACAATAAGGCTCCATCTCCACTAAACCGCTCTAGTAACTGCATCTCGTATAGTCAGCGCTGTATCGTGCGGTGGCACTTCGAGCTCCAGGTTATTTGTATTTTCATGCACCATGTCCATCTTGACCACAACATAGGATGTTGTGTCCACCTGAACATTGTCAAGCATGGTCTGATCGGGATACACTAGCCTTCTCCTGACCTTTATTTGAGCGATTCCTCCGACCATCAGCGGAAGGTTGCATGTTGTTGGTCGAGCCAAATTATCTGTCATGTCCGACTCAATTGAAGGTACAGATACTGGTGTCTGAAGATCCTCTTGTGGTTGTACA
Source organism: Tuctoria greenei (assembly GCA_036927565.1). Taxonomy (NCBI): domain Eukaryota; kingdom Viridiplantae; phylum Streptophyta; class Magnoliopsida; order Poales; family Poaceae; genus Tuctoria; species Tuctoria greenei. Next base: position 18,987,108 of record JAYESD010000003.1, read on the forward strand.
CCCCCAGCTGTTGTAGAAGCAAAGTTGCTCCTACGCTCGTCGTCGTTGAAAAACGCATTATGGATTGATATACCTACTCCCTCCAACATTTGCTTCACATCTCCTAGGAACTCCCTTCTCAGCTGTGTTTTCAGCTCCTCGACGTCAACCTGTGATGTCGAGGCTGTTTTCCGCTTTCAATAAGTAGTTTTGTGTTCCGGAAAACCCTCCCTCCAGATCAACTTACTGGAAACACCACGAACATGGGCTCGTTTCTCCGGTCTTTGCAGGGACTTGGTGAGGGCATCGTTTTCTCTCTCACCATTTGACTCTTCGCTGCTCAGGTTCCAGGCTCTTTGAGCGATGTTTAAGGTGCTCAAGCTGTAGAAGGTGATATTGCCCGACTCAGACAGTTGTGAACGAGCACGCATAAATGGTTTCAGCCGTCCACTAAAACTGTCGTATGGATTCTGAACACCTAGCTCAGCCAATGTTGAACCTGTTCTTTCCAAATCCTTTTTTTACCGGCATAACCGGTGTAACACCCTAAATTTTCGCATCATGCATTGCATACATGGTCATGCATTAAACCCTAGTAGAATAAAAGAAAAATAATAAAACATATACATATACAAATATGTGTAGCAAAAGAAGAAAAAGAAAATAATAATTATAGCCTAAAAATTGTAATAGGGAATAAGTATAAAAATAATAATAAAAATATATATAAATATATATATATATAAATAATATATATAACAATATATGAAAATAAAAATAAAATATATATTAATAATATATGTTATAAAAATAATAAATAATAAATAATAAATATATAATATTAATAATATATATATAAATATATATATATATATATAATAAATTATAAAAGAAGAGAAAAAAAGGGGGCAACCCAGCCGGCCGAGTCGCCCCGCGGCCCCGGCCTCCCGAGCGCGAGCGCGATCCCGCCAGCGCCGGCCTCCCGCGCGCCGGCCCCGCTCCGCGCCCCACGCCCGAGGCGCTGGCCCCGCCGCCACGCACCCGCAGCCGGGCCCCACCCTGCCGAAACGCGCCCGAGCGGGCAGCTCCCGCGCGGTTCCCGCGCTCGCGCGCCGAACCCGCCGCCTGCGGCCCCGCTCCCGCCCCGGTACGACGCGCCCTGGGTCCCGCCTCCCGACTCCCTCCCGCGTACGTGCCTGCCGCCGTAACCGCCTCCGATTCTACCGATGCCGTACCCTAGCCACGCCCCTATAAAAAGGACCGAAGCCCTAGACCTTTTTCCCACGATCCAACAGCCGCCAGCAGGGAAGAAAAGCCGCCGGAACCAAGGTCCAGAAGGCTGCGCCCAGGGAAGAAAAGGGAGGAAAAAAGAGGGGAAGAAGAGGAAGAAAAAGAGGAGGGTCCCACCGTTCGCCGGAGACCGTCGTCGCCATCGCGTCGCCGTCGTCGTGCCGCCGGAGAACGCATCTGCTTCGTCTACGCATTGTCTCCATCCCGCGATCATCGAAGCCATCGCATCTACGGTAGGCCATGTTCCCGATGGATTTTTGCGATCATATTGAATCTAATAGGCGTAAATTGAATTTAGTTGCACCATGATTTTATTTTCAGCAGCATTAATCCACCCTAAAACCCCCGTAAACTCATACGAACACGTATGAACTAGTCGCATCTAATTAATAAACGACCGTAGTAAATTAATTATTAAATTGTGCATGCATGCATGTCATTGCATGTTGATTATTTTGTGTGCATTATGTTGAATTGTATGTGTTTTCTTGTATGTGTGATCACGAGTAGAGGGAAGTGCTCAAGAGATCGTGTACGAGGATTTTCAGAACCAAGAATTCGAAGCGCTTGAGCAACCCCATCCGCCGGAGCAAGGCAAGTGTCCTTGAAGCATATTGATCCTGTTTTATTAAATGTTTTGTTTGCGAACTTGCATGCTTGTGTCAAATTGATGGGAATCCTATGGTAGGAAGTTTACTAGTTTTGTTTGACCACCCTTGTCACCTGGAATTATGGTAGAGAGTCGGGAAGGGTTTTTACCTTTTTGCTTTGCTTAATTAATTGGGATGGCAAACAACACTACACATTTAATTATGCATCAATGATATTCTGGTTAATGTGAACTGGTCAATATGATGGTTGATCTAAGCAAGCATGGTTTTGTGGATGAGTTGGATGTCATGGTGGTTTGCTTGCTTTAGATCTAAGGACTGGTTCATGCGAGAATATGCCAGGTCAACAGTGCCACCACAAGGCCAAGTATGGGTGCGGCGTAGCTGAATAATTAGGAGCGCTGCTAGTATGGTATGGACCATTGGATGGCGCGGGGAATGGGAGTCGAGGAGGACTGCCCTGGGATCCGCATGGCACACGAGGGGGCCCGTGGGTGGGAGAATAGAGATTCAAGCCTGCCGGTGAAACCTTAGTGGGCCCGTACATACTAGTAGTCCCTTTTGAAAGGCTATTTTGTGATCTCTTGGCCACACACCTACGAAAGTGTGAGATGGCACAATGGAGGTTTCTTAGTCATCGAAAGGTGATAAAATCACAAACATGTGGGTAAAGTGGTACAACCTCTGCAGAGTGTTAAAAACTATCATGATAGCCGTGCTCCCGGTTATGAGCGCCTGGATGACCTACATGATTAGAGTTGGAAATTGGGATTTGGGATGGTTATGGTCTGGAATTGGTTATGGTTGGTTTATGGTTATGGTTTGGTAATGGTTATGGTTTATGGATTATGGTCATGGATATGAATTTGAGTTATGGTAATCGGACATGGATAATGGTGATGTTGGCAATAATTGGATATGGTTTATATTTTTTTAATATGATGGTTATGATGGGATTGTTTCACATAGACATAGTATAATGCTTTTCAAATGTTTTACTGTACTTTTCAGCACTTAGCCATTTATTACATTCGTCGTTTGAATAAGCCACATGTCATACTTTCCACACTTGCTGAGTACGACATGTACTCACCCTTGCAATTCCCCCCCAACAGCTACTGGAGACAATTGGGAGTACCCTGAGGATCACGTGGAGTACTAGGTTGCGTACCGCCGTCAATTGCCTGTGGATTGGAGTCGTATTGCTTAGTTTATTTTCCGCTACAATTATTTAGAGTTTTATTATTCGTGAACCATTGGATTATTGTAATAAGGTACTTATTTATTAGTTAAGACGTGGTTAAATTCTGTTTATCATTTGTGAATCTCTCGTGTATGTGTGTTGAACATCCTGGGCACACATATGCGTTACGCTTGGTTCATATTCGGAACCGGGTGTCACAGAGAAGTGCAGATGCCTTGTGTTCCGTTTCTTAAGGAAGCACTACTGAATATAGCACTTGCTCTGCCCTAAAAAATGAGATAGGAAAGTCACGCGAGATGGGCCTCACAAAGGCGCGTCTGTCAGGCAAGATAATGTGAGACGCGTTTTCAAAAAGCATGTCTCTGATTTACACACTTGCTCTGCCCTAAAAAAAATACGAAAGTGATGCAAGATAATGTGAGACACATTTTCCGAAAGCGCGTCTCCAATTTAGACGTTTTGATCTCCTGGTACTTTTAGCTCTTTGTCCCACCTCGGAACTCTGAGCGCGTTGCAACGAGCATATAAAGCATGGCATTGCAACGTTCGCAACAAGTTTCGCGTGGACCTTCATGATGTCAAATTAATCATGTAGGTTCACACAGAACTTGGCTTTGTTATTTAGTTTTGGCACGGTCCAACATGTCATAGACAATGAGGTCGGAGCCCTTTGAATTTTGTGTCTGAATGGCATTATGGCAACAGACGCATATTAATTCAAAAGAAAAGAGACGCGCTTTTCTTAAGTGAGACGCACTTAGCGGTGGCTCTTCTGAGGCGTGTCTGCAATCGTTGCCCTAAGGTACTTTTATCTCTCTTGCATGCTCTCTTCGCAACACTTAGCACAACTTTTCACTTTTCACACGCGCTAATCGCTTCTCGCCCTAGAAACCGCTGCTGCATCGTCCCCTTCCCCGGAGCATGTTGTCGCGTCGGTCTGCTTCCCCGGAACTCATCGCCGCCTTTACCCCTAAGGTAATTTTAGCTATCTCGCACGCTCTCTTCGCAACACTTAGCATAAATTTTCACTTTTCGCGCGCGTTGATCACTTCTCGACCTAGAAATCATCATCGCGTCGTCCCCTTCCCCGGAGCACGCCGCCGCATCCATCCGCTTCCCCAGAGCTCGTTGCTGCCTTGACACTGCCCTCTTGATCATTATCGCACTGCCGCCGTCGACCCTCGACTCCCCGTCGACCAGCTCGGCACTGCCCTAATAAGGTTTGTTCGCGCTTTGGTTCGAGTCGAAATGGTCCGCACTTTGGTGGTTCACCAATCAATGTTTAGTATATTTTCGGAGTCATACGCTTAGAGTATTACTTTGGCTAAGTACCGATCAATGTTTAGTGATTTATTTAATGATTGCTTGGTTTGGATTGTCCTTACACTTGGCACATATATCTTTTTCTTATTAAGGTACAAATGCCAAGAGAGAGTTTGCTCCCTTATGTGACCGTTTGTGCGAATGTGATTGAAATTTGATAATGTTTTATAGAACACTATTGTTTTTGTGAATTTGCAAATGTATCAATCGGAGCATCAGCAACATATTGAAGAGGAGGCTCAGCAGCAGACTCAGCAGCAGACACATGAAGAGGATGCATCTGTCTCTGGTAACACAAGAAAGAAAAGGTCGCGGACGACGTAGCCAACAGACGTTGTGACTATTGATGAGTCCAATGATGAAGGTGTACCTCTGGACCATAATGTGAATACAAGACTATCAAAAATTTGTGGTCTAGCTGCTCGAGAAAGGGTGCCGCTAAACCTACAGAGATTCGACCACTTGACCAAAAATGAAAAAGATGAACTCTTCGAAAGCTCTATCCAATCATATGTTCAGTATCTGAAACATAAGAAACAGAAGGGGAAGAAGCTAGCTATGAACATAATCTCTGATGCATGGATGACCTACAAAACTAAGCTCGCGAGTTTGCAAAGAATCGTGAAACCCCCTTCCATAAGTATCCACATGTGTCAGAAGAGGACTGGATGACATTTGTTGAAACCCCCTTCCATAAGTAGTGAACGTATGAAGTGGCTCCGATCACAGAACGAGCTTGACCACCACATCGGCAACACCGGTTGTGACACCCGGTTCCGAATATGAACCAAGCGTAACGCATATGTGTGCCCAGGATGTTCAACACACATACACGAGTGATTCACAAATTATAAACAGAATTTAACCACGTCTTAACTAATAAATAAGTACCTTATTACAATAATCCAATGGTTCACGAATAATAAAACTCTAAATAATTGCAGCGGAAAATAAACTAAGCAATACGACTCCAATCCACATGCAATTGACGGCGGTACGCAACCTAGTACTCCACGTGATCCTCAGCATCGCTTTCCCTCTTGCAGGTTGGGCTGCTTCAACTTCAATGCGGGTACCATGTTCACTTGTCAACTGCACAATCCTCTCGGCGCATTGAATGACTCCATTATACTTGCTCAACCAGTCCATTCCAAGTATTATGTCTATTCCTTGGGAGTCCAATACTATGAGGTTTGCGAGAAAGTCTACCCCCCTTATTTTAATGCTTACTTTCGGACATACTATATTTGTCCTCATCTCTCCGCCAGGAGAACTTACTAGCATAGTTTGCTTCATATGAGATATAGGCAAATTGTACTTGGCAACATACTTTGACGAGATGAATGAATGAGATGCTCCTGAATCAAATAAAACAGTCGCGGGGTTGGAGTTGGCGAGAAGCATACCAATCACGACGTCATCAGCTTGCTGGGCTTCCTCAGTAGAGACATGATTGACATTGCCACGAGCAAAATTCTGCTGTCCACGGTTGCCTTGTGGTGCTCCTCCATTTGGTCGCGGGTGATTTGGCCTTGGTGCATTGTTCATAGGACCATTGTTTCTCTTGGGGCATTGACTTGCAAAGTGTCCGGGTTCTCCACACGCATAGCATGTCTTACCACCCGTAGCATTAGGGAAGTTTGGGCGCAACTGGTTTTGAGCATTTGCCGCCATGTTAGGACGCGGCGCAGGTGGCACAGGATTGCGAGGCGCTTGCATGGCGGGGCATTGCTGCGGTGGCTGATTTGGGCGGGGCGGATAAGCAGCGCGGTATGCAGGAGCAGATGGGTTGTAGTGTGGTGCAGTAGGTGGTGCATAGCGGGGGCGAACATTGCTTCCTTGCTGCGGTCCATGATGTGACATCTTCCTTTTGTTGTCCTGCTCCATCTCACGAATCTTATTCTCAACCACAATAGCCTTGTCAACCAGCTTTTGGAAGTTTGGATAATCAGTATTGAGTAACTGGACTTGAATTTCATTGTTGAGACCCCTCATAAACAGATACTGCTTCCTACTATCAGTTTTGATGTCTTCTGGAGCATACCTTGATAATTGAGTGAATTTGTTGAGATACTCACTCACACTCATCCTTCCTTGCCTGAGATTTTCAAAGTCTTGTCTTATCAGTATCATAACTCCTTCAGGTACATAGTGGGAACGGAAATTCTGTTTAAACTCAGCCCAAGTGATTGCCTCCTGGTTATCATGAGCGTTGCAAAGAGCTTCCCACCAGTCAGCGGCTGCTCCGACTAGTTGATGTGATGCAAAGAGAACCTTCTCCCTGTCAGTGCACTGGACAATAGCAAGTTTCTTCTCAACGGACTTCAGCCAATCATCAGCTTCCATTGGGTCTGTGGCTTGTGCAAAGGTAGGTGGTCTGATCCTCATGAACTCTCCCAATCGGTTGTGATGTGGCGGGGGTGGCGGTGGAGGCAGGTGGGGCTGATTGTTGTTGCCAGCTTGCAGTTGTCCCATGGTCTGTATCATGGTCTGCATGAGCTGGTTCTGCATAGCTAACAGTTGTTCAATATTGATAGCTCCATGAGCATGTCCCTGGTTGTTCTGAGGTACTTCATTGCGCTCCTCCTCATCATTGGCATCCCTCTGGTTACGAGTTCTCACCATCTGTTGGCGAAAGAAGGGTGGGGACAGAAGGATTTAGAATTTGGAAAGAAACGTCCCAACTATATGCATCAAGGTATGTGACACTAAATAATCCTTTATTAATATAGACCTATATTATGAGGATGTGGACAATTGCCGAAGCATTCCACAACTCTCTACTAAGCAAACAAGCACTCAAACAAGCACCAAACAGAATTTACAAAGATCCTAAAAGAAGTAACACAACTCAAGGTCACACAAGTATATCTACATCGCTCTTATTTACTAATGGGGGTGTGCCTATCCTTGAGTCATGGCATAGGTCGAGGACTACTCGTCGTCGAGCGGGAACTCATCCGGGTCCTCATCGTCGTCGTCGTCGTCGTCGGGGTCCTCGGGGTCCTGTGGGTCCTGGGGTGGTGAGGCAGCAGGCGGCGGTGGTGCGGTAGATGCCACACTGGAAGGCTCCTCGTCAGAGGACTCCTCAGAAGATGACTCACGCTCACCGTTGCGACGGTCTGGAGAGTCTGGGGTCCACATCGGGGTGTCGGACGCGTAGTCGTCCAGGTCCTCGTCGATGATCCGACGATACCTCCTGATTATCGCCTCGTGGCGCAGGGCGAGGTCACGTCCATCCCGAATCTCCTGCTGCGCCCTCTGAAGTCGGGCACTCAGCTGGGTCACGTCGTCAACAGTCTGACGAGACTGCGGGAGGTCCAGGGGTCCCTCCACGTGCCTGGAGACGAAGCGCGCAGTGCCACTGGGACGCTGCAGGATGAAGGCGTGCACCGTGTCCTCCAGACGGAAACGGCGGGCGTGGCTCCAAAAAGTGGCTGCTTCCCAGCTAGCATCCTGCTCCGCAGATTGGCGGGAGCTCCTCCAAGCGGGGCTGCTGTGGGTCTTCACCAACTCGTCACCGTAGTAGATATAGATCTTGCAGCTCCACTCCTTCCTGCCGGGGCGCTGCACTCCAGTGGTGTGGTAGGAGAGCGAGAGGCTGTGGTGGCGGTAGCCAGCCTCACGGAGTAGGGCACGGAGACGGTGTCGCAGTTGTCCTGCAGCTCTGCCGTCAGAACGGATCACCACAGGGTGACGGGGGTCGACGACCGGAGAGCGATTAGCCAACCTACGCGGGGGCAGAAGTCCACCGGTCGACTTACGGGGGGTTGTCTTGGTGCGGGCCATCTACAGAAAATAAAAATACATTAGAGGAAAGAAAAATATAACAAAATACAAATCTGAAAATTTCAGCAGCTAAAACGGCGGAAAAAGAGCGGTGCAGCGGTTCCAAAAGAACGAAAAATAACGAGAAAAAATACAGCAACCAACACAATAATTTTACCCACACATAACAGCGGCAAAACACACTTTTTTCGCGAAAATTTATACAGCAAAACAGCAGCACTTAATATTGCTCACTTCTGAAAATTTTTATCAAAAACGCAGCAGCGATCAGTACTTTTCGCGGCTGAAAATAAAGGAACAAAACAACAGCAAAAATTTTGAAAATAGCAGATTAGAAGAGTGTTCCTAAGTGCTCTAGAGTGTCCATTCTACCTAGGCTTGCGTCCTACGGTCAACGCGGCTCTGATACCAATTTGTGACACCCGGTTCCGAATATGAACCAAGCGTAACGCATATGTGTGCCCAGGATGTTCAACACACATACACGAGTGATTCACAAATGATAAACAGAATTTAACCACGTCTTAACTAATAAATAAGTACCTTATTACAATAATCCAATGGTTCACGAATAATAAAACTCTAAATAATTGCAGCGGAAAATAAACAAAGCAATACGACTCCAATCCACAGGCAATTGACGGCGGTACGCAACCTAGTACTCCACGTGATCCTCAGGGTACTCCCAATTGTCTCCAGTAGCTGTTGGGGGGGGGGAATTGCAAGGGTGAGTACATGTCGTACTCAGCAAGTGTGGAAAGTATGACATGTGGCTTATTCAAACGACGAATGTAATAAATGGCTAAGTGCCGAAAAGTACAGTAAAACATTTGAAAAGTATTATACTATGTCTATGTGAAACAATCCCATCATAACCATCATATTAACAAAATATAAACCATATCCAATTAATGCCAACATCACCATTATCCATGTCCGATTACCATAACTCAAATTCATATCCATGACCATAATCCATAAACCATAACCATTACCAAACCATAACCATAAACCAATCATAACCCAATTCCAGACCATAACCATCCCAAATCCCAATTTCCAACTCTAATCATGTAGGTCATCCAGGCGCTCATAACCGGGAGCACGGCTATCATGATAGTTTTTAACACTCTGCAGAGGTTGTACCACTTTACCCACATGTTTGTGATTTTATCACCTTTCGATGACTAAGAAACCTCCATTGTGCCATCTCACACTTTCGTAGGTGTGTGGCCAAGAGATCACAAAATAGCCTTTCAAAAGGGACTACTAGTATGTACGGGCCCACTAAGGTTTCACCGGCAGGCTTGAATCTCTATTCTCCCACCCACGGGCCCCCTCGTGTGCCATGCGGATCCCAGGGCAGTCCTCCTCGACTCCCATTCCCCGCGCCATCCAATGGTCCATACCATACTAGCAGCGCTCCTAATTATTCAGCTACGCCGCACCCATACTTGGCCTTGTGGTGGCACTGTTGACCTGGCATATTCTCGCATGAACCAGTCCTTAGATCTAAAGCAAGCAAACCACCATGACATCCAACCCATCCACAAAACCATGCTTGCTTAGATCAACCATCATATTGACCAGTTCACATTAACCAGAATATCATTGATGCATAATTAAATATGTAGTGTTGTTTGCCATCCCAATTAATTAAGCGAAGCAAAAAGGTAAAAACCCTTCCCGACTCTCTACCATAATTCCAGGTGACAAGGGTGGTCAAACAAAACTAGTAAACTTCCTACCATAGGATTCCCATCAATTTGACACAAGCATGCAAGTTCGCAAACAAAACATTTAATAAAACAGGATCAATATGCTTCAAGGACACTTGCCTTGCTCCGGCGGATGGGGTTGCTCAAGCGCTTCGAATTCTTGGTTCTGAAAATCCTCGTACACGATCTCTTGAGCACTTCCCTCTACTCGTGATCACACATACAAGAAAACACATACAATTCAACATAATGCACACAAAATAATCAACATGCAATGACATGCATGCATGCACAATTTAATAATTAATTTACTACGGTCGTTTATTAATTAGATGCGACTAGTTCATACGTGTTCGTATGAGTTTACGGGGGTTTTAGGGTGGATTAATGCTGCTGAAAATAAAATCATGGTGCAACTACATTCAATTTACGCATATTAGATTCAATATGATCGCAAAAATTCGCATCGGGAACATGGCCTACCGTGGATGCGATGGCTTCGATGATCGCGGGATGGAGACAATGCGTAGACGAAGTAGATGCATTCTCCGGCGGCACGACGACGGCGACGCGATGGCGACGACGGTCTCCGGCGAACGGTGGGACCCTCCTCTTTTTCTTCCTCTTCTTGCCCTCTTTTTTCCTCCCTTTTCTTCCCTGGGCGCAGCCTTCTGGACCTTGGTTCCGGCGGCTTTTCTTCCCTGCTGGCGGCTGTTGGATCGTGGGAAAAAGGTCTAGGGCTTCAGTCCTTTTTATAGGGGCGTGGCTAGGGTACGACATCGGTAGAATCGGAGGCGGTTACGGCGGCAGGCACGTACGCGGGAGGGAGTCGGGAGGCGGGACCCAGGGCGCGTCGTACTGGGGCGGGAGCGGGGCCGCAGGCGGCGGGTTCGGCGCGCGAGCGCGGGAACCACGCGGGAGCTGCCCGCTCGAGCGCGTTTCGGCGGGGTGGGGCCCGGCTGCGGGTGCGTGGCGGCGGGGCCAGCGCCTCGGGCGTGGGGCGCGGAGCGGGGCCGGCGCGCGGGAGGCCGGCGCTGGCGGGATCGCGCTCGATCGCGGGAGGCCGGGGCCGCGGGGCGACTCGGCCGGCTGGGCCGGCCTGGCCGGCGGGTTGCCCCCTTTTTTTTCTCTTCTTTTATAATTTATTATATATATATTTTTTTATATATATTATTAATATTATATATTTATTATTTATTATTTATTATTTTTATAACATATATTATTAATATATATTTTATTTTTATTTTCATATATTGTTATATATATTATTTATATATATATTTATATATATTTTTATTATTATTTTTATACTTATTCCCTATTACAATTTTTAGGCTATAATTATTATTTATTTTTCTTCTTTTGCTACACATATTTGTATATGTATATGTTTTATTATTTTTCTTTTACTCTACTAGTGTTTAATGCATGACCATGTATGCAATGCATGATGCGAAAATTTAGGATGTTACATTCTCCATATGAAAGAGAGCACATATGTCGAATGAAAGACAAATTTTGACTTAAATGACAATATTTTCACACATTTGAGAAAATATCACACAAATATTCAAATGGAAGTCAATTTTTCACTCAATTGACCATATTTACACACAATCAATTTGATACTTCACGTTGCGGTCTTGGTTTTTTGAAATTCTTGACTTTTTCATGGTGACCGTTCTACAAGTAAGGAAGTTCAATGGTCGATGGTATTCTTAGCTTGATCATCGAGGTGACAAAAAGAGGAATCTCATCAAATTGGTCAAACACTTCCTCATCGAGGGCATTCTCGACTCCGACGATTCTTCGTTTTCCATGTATAACCACCTTAAGTCTTTTATTTGTTGTGTCTGGAACACAGAACACTTGAGCAACATGTTTTGCTAACACGAAAGGCTCCCACTTATATCCTTGACGATTAAGATGAACGCTAGTGAAACCGTACTTGTCTTGTACAACACCTTTCATTCCATCAGCCCAGTTGCAACGAAAAAGAGGAATCTTGAATACTTGAAAGTCAAGCTCCGAGATCTCTTGTATTTGACCATAGTACATGTCTTTGTCTTGGCCCGCGACATTATAAGCATCAACATAGACACCATTATTCTGATACATGCTTTTGTTATCTTGTTGTACAGTGTAGAATGTGTATCCATTTATGTCGTACCCTTTATATATAATAACTGTTAATATAGGACCACGAGCCAACTTTTTTAGATATTCACTTGTTTGAGTATCCGATGAGTGAGAAATACGATCCTGGAGCCATCCAATGAATTTTCTCTTGGGTTCATTTGCTAACCATGATTTATTGTGGCCAGGATTGTCTCTAAGCACCACCTCCTTGTGCTCATCGTGGTACCCCGACACAATAGACATGTGTTGCAACACGTGGAAATAAGCGCAGAAGAATAAATGTGAATCTGGAGTTATAGCCTTCTTCCCAATGGTCCCTTTTCTCGTGGGCCTCCCCTCATGATGAGAGTTGGGAACACCAATAGGGTTACTCGGGTCTGTGTAGATTAGAGCCCACTCCACAACTTCCTCTGTAGAGTATCCTTGTACCATGCTGCCCTCATGGTAAGCTCGATTTCTAACAAATGACTTCAGTATGCCGTTGAATCTCTCGTAAGCATACATCTGGTGAAGGAACATAGGGACAAGTAGCTTTATCTCCTTCATAAGATGAGTCGTGAAATGGACGTTGATGTCGAAAAAGGCAGGTGGAAAATACATATCAAGGAAGCATAAAGTTTCATAGTGCCCTTTTTCCAATGACTCGAGATCTTCTTCACATAGTACTTTTTGACCAATTGCATTGATGAAAAAGCAAAAGTTCATTATAGCCTCCCGAACATTGACTGGTAGGATATTCTGAATTCCAACATCAATCATCTGCGTAAGCAATACATGGTAATCATGAGACTTCACATCAGGAGCTACTTTTGGATCTGGAAATGAAATAAGCCTTGAGAAGTTCGTCGAGTAGCCGGATGGTACTTTCACATTTTAAAAAACCCACAAAACTCTTTTTTTTTTTAGTTTTTGAAAGGGTGATGCATGATGTGGGTAGTTCTGTTCCTTTTACCGGGTCATCGATCCATAACTCAGACCTAATTCTCATTTTATTTAGATCTGCCTGTGCATCTCCATGGTCTCGAGATTTCCCATCCGTGTTAAGCAATCTTCCGAGTAGGCTCTCGCACACATTCTTCTCAACATGCATCACATCGATCGAATGACGGATGTCTAAGTCTTTTCAATATGGTAGCTCCCAAAAAATTGATTTCTTCTTCCACATATCATCTTCGCCAGTATTTTTTGCAAGTCCTTTTCCGCTTACCAAGGACAACATGGATATTCTTGACCATTTCATAGACTTCATGACCCGTGAGATGAGGTGGAGGCCGCCTCTTCTCAATGTCACCATTGAAATTTTCCTTCGTACTCTGAAACGGGCGCTTCATTGGAATGTAGCGTCGATGTCCCATGTACACTATTTTTCGTGACTCGCTCAAGTACAGGAAGTCCGTTTCTCTCAAACAATGTGGATATCTGTAACCTACTATCTTACTCTGTCCGGACAAGTTACATGATGCTGGAGAATCACTAAAAGTCACGAATAAAATGGCTTTGAGGCAAAAGTACTCACACTTGTGGTCATCCCAGGCCTGCACTCCGTCGTTGTACCACAACTGCTTCAGATCTTCGACGAGAGGCCTGAAATAAGTGTCGATTTCATTCCTAGGTTGTTGTGGCCCGATATCAGCCTAACATCATAATATATTTCCGTTTGTTGCACAACCAAGGATGAAGGTTCAAAATTGTAAGCACAATTGGCCATGTGCTATGTGTGCTATTGTTCAAAAAAGGACTCATGCCATCGGTGCTCATTGCAATCCTAATATTCCTCGGATCAATGGCAAAGTCAGGATTTCGTCAATCAATATTTCACCACTTTGTGGCATCAGCAGGATGTCTTATCATTCCAGCACCCCCCTTATGCTTCTCTTTGTTCCATCAGAACAATTTTGACTCCTTCTTGTTTGCAAACCAAAGCTTCAAATGAGGAATGATAGGAAAGTACCAAAACACCTTTTAGGCCCTTTTTTTCTTCTTTTGTAGATCTCGTCATCTCTGTTGTCCTTCCTACGATTGAATCTGTCCACTCCACAAATAGGACATTTCTCTAGGTTTTTGTACTCAGGTCTATGATATAAAATACAATCATTCTTGCACGCGTGAATTTTCTCCACCTCCAAACCCAATGGAAAGATTATCTGTTTTGCCTCATAAACTGTCATATGGACTGTGTTGCCTTGGGGTAACATGTCCTTAAGGGGTGTCACCAATTCCTTAAAACTGCAATCATTCCATCCGTTGCTCGCCTTCAACTGGAAAATTTTTACCATCGCAAACAGTCTGGTGTACTTAGCCACACAACCATGATACAATGGCTTATTCGAGTCTTCAATCATCTTCTTGTAATTTGCAAGTTCACCATTACTGTACCGATCATCGTCGCCATGTCTCTCGACATTGCGTACCATCTCCTCTATGTTATGCACCTGAAACTCAATGTCATCATCGGTGAACCGTGATATATCTGGCTTGTTCACATCCTCGTCGTGAGTTTATTGAACACTGGTAGGGACCTCCCTCTCCAGATATGAATATCTCATCTTTGCTTCATTAAGCCCCTCCTCCTCATGTTTGTTCCAACATCGATAATCCACCATGAATCCATGCGTGATCAAATGCGACATCAACACTTCATCTGTGCGATATCTCTTCTCATTCTTGCAGTGTTTGCAAGGACAACAAATAGTCTCTCTAATGTTGTCCAATATGTCTTTCTTCACGAAAGCGATAAATGCATCTACCCCTGGATATATTCATTGCAAAGGCGCGGCCCATACATCCAACTTCGATCCGACGACATCTACGTATAGAAAAGAAGAACTAAATTAAAGAAATTCGAAGCCACTGATAGTCAAGATCTATAGGTAAAAAATAGTAAGGAACAAGAGAGGAGGAGAGGACTAACCCTTTGTTTTAAGATCCACTGATAATCATCGCAAGACTTTTAAAATGAAAGAGGGAAAGAACAGGGCAAGAACAGGGCAGATATGCTAGACACTTGTTCTGCCACAACATGTCGTAGAAGGGCAATAGAAAATCGAGACAGGACGATATAAAGCACGTCTCTCAATAGAGGGAATGAGAGATGGGCCCGCTTCCATAATTAAAGGAGAGGAGCCAGACCGATGGTTATGTGAGACGCGCCTTATTCCATAATGAAAGGAGGCGAGTTGCAACCAAAGTACGTCTCAGTTACCTAACAAATATGAGTCGCGCTTAATGAAAGCACGTCTCCCATTTGTCAGAGAGGTGGGCTCGTCTCGGATACCTACTTAACTAAGACATGCTGTATTGTAACGCATCTCCTTGTACATTCAACCGAGCCATGTCAAATCCTCGCTGAAGAGGGCTCGTCTCGCCTAAGCTTATCGAAGACGTTTTCCTTTTAGAACGTCACCCATCTTTGTCTCCTATTTGGGTTTCTTACGTAGTGTGAAGGAGTCCTGATCGGGGACTCTGACCTGAACCGAATAGGTTGGATGGCCCCCTCACGTGCTCTCTCCTCCCTATATAAGACAAAGATGTTATGGATTTGTATTAGAGGAACTAATCACGTTTAAGCACTCTCAACCCTAAGCAACCTGATCTACTCGGGCCCCGACAACTTCAGCCTTGCTCCGCCAACCTCACCGTCATCAGAGGAGTCTCTCGGCTCACCGACATACAACTCCATGGCTGCTTCACCCTTAGGTATGCTCCAAGGTATGTAATCATCCTCAAATACCCAAGTCCTAATTCATGTTCTCAGGTTAGTGTGCTAGACACCTTGTTAATGCCTCTGTCTTCACCATGGACGAACTCTAAACACCAATTTGGGCACTATGTACATACTCTCAGATTCAACAATGGTAGTCAAAGCCAATCTAATTGGATTAGGTTTTGGTTTACTAACACCCAGCTAAGATTTGGTCATGCTTTGATCACTCACTTAGGTCCTAGAGCAAGGAGAAGGAGATGATTTGAATTAGGGTTTTCAAAACCAAATCAGGACCTGAATTGGGTAAAATCAGTTTTAAAAATATGGAACCAATTAAAATTTGGTTTCAAATTGGATCAATTCAGGCAATTAGGGTTCAAATCCAACCGAATTTGATTTGGACCAACCCAGATTCAAACATTAGAAGGGGATCCGATTTAGCTTCTTGACTTACCTCATGGGCGTCTCTGTCCTGTTGCAAGAAGCTTATGTTCGCCGGAGTGCATAGCGGCGTCACCACCGGAGCTCTCCTCGGCGAGGTCCTCGGGAAGGGTGGTCTAGCCACCATCTTAGCAAGCTACTGGAATTTTTGTGCCGATGCTTCGCGCTCGTCGGAGTGCTCCGCGCCGCCCAGCTCTTGGGTCGCCTCCTCGCCAGAGCACCAAGACTTGGGCCAGCATTTCACACAACGGTCGTCTGCTCGACGTTGGCACATTAACCCAACGGTGAGCGCGCTTGCCGACAAGAACACATGCCGAAGCACCGACTGATTGTGCCTTGTCGTGGGAAAGGATGAACCCTAACCCTAGGTGGCGGGGATCCCATATGTGGCCTCCGGTCGATGAACCACCCATCGACAGCGAGACTCATGCACCGGTGTGGCAGCCGCGGTAATACCGGAGAGCTCCCGCCATCGGCGGATCTTAGCTCCGCCTGCTCACTCTCACTCACCTAGCGCCGCTTGTTAGTCGGTGAAGGAATAATGGATACCGGGGGAACCATACAAATGAATTAGGGTTTCATCAGAAATCCCTTAAGTATGTCAGGTCATCATTTTAGCACTGTCCAATGCAAAATCGACGCTTCAGATGATTTTGGCAGCGCCTCTTAGTCACCCTTTGGCCATTAGATGTTGATCCTACGGCCACCCTTAGGCGGCGCGCCCCGACCGGGCTCCCAGCCCATGCGGGTGTGCAAATCGGGCGTTGGGCTGCCCATTCCTTTGGGCCGTATTAATGAAGAACCAGGCCACATAGGCTGGCTTCTTCCCTTTCCTTTTATGCAATTTTTGTTATCACCTTTAGCAGGCCTTGGGCCGATTCATAAGGGAGGTCGGGCCTCCAGACCGGGTTGTCACCCTCTTATTTTTGGTTTTTTTTCGCTGATTTTAGTTATGGGTGTTGGGCCTATTTCGTGAAGGGGCTGAGCCATGAGGCCGGTTTTCTTTTATTCTCGGTTGGATTTTCACATTATTCCTTAGTTGGCTGTGGGCTTAATTAGACAGAGAGGCTAGGCCTAAAGGCCAGCTTTCTTTTTCCTTTATTTTGTGATTTTTAACAATCAAACAGTGGACATCTGGGATAATTTCTTTAGTGGGCTGGTTTCGATTTACTTGGGCCACCCGAATTATTTCAGTTTTAGCTTTTTTTCTGTTGGGCTGGGCCTACCTCAATGATTTTGGACCAAACAAGTTTGTGGTTAATTCTCTTAACATTTCCTGATTTCAGAAAATAAAGTATTAGGGCCTTTTGGACCAAATTCGCAGTGGGTAAAAATTAGAATTTTCTGTTTTACAGAAAAATAGTATTTTCTGTTTTCCAGGAATAAATAAGTATTTCAGTTAGTTTTATTTTTCATGGTTTTAGTCATGAACTAAAATCCATTAATATGGTCTATTTATTTCTCAGTTATTTTAGTATGAGCTAAAATCAACATAGACCTAAGCTTAATAGATTAAGAATAATTAAGCAATATGTTGAGGTTTTTATTTTCTACTATATGTATTATAGTGTATTTTTCACTAACTTATTATTTTGATGAATTTAAGTCTATACTCAATATATTATTATATTGTGGAATCTATTAAGCTTCACATATTTAGCATGTCCATCCGCTGCGTTAATTAGTTTTGCATGGTGATTTTTGTTAAGTAGTCAATGTGAACAATAAATTTAACTGTGCTCTCAGTTTATTAAGTTTCATAGTAATTTTATTAAGTAGCAAACGTGAAGGATAAAATTTACTATGTTCTAAGTCATTAAGTTGCATGGACAATTTTAATTGAGTAGCCAACGTGAAAAATAAAAAATTGCCACGCTCTGTCGGTGTTTGGATCCGGCAGATCTCCCGACACTACCTTTGGTAGATCGAGGAGTTGTAGTTCGGTGAAGGGCGCGCAAAGATTCAAGAAGGTGAAAGACACGTGTACACAGATATTTACGTGGTTCGGGCCGCCTGAGCGTAATACCCTACTCCACGGGGTGTGTTGGTGATGTATTAAGCGTGTGAGTCTAGAAGAAGCTCCAGAAGAAGAAGCTCGTCTAGCTCAGGGAGTTCCGTAGTTGTAACACCCTCATTTTCATGAATCATGCCCTACATACACTCATATACATGTTTAACATTAACCCACATAAAGAGGAACGAGTTTAAAATTGATTTGGAACAAAACTGCACTTAAAATGCAGGAAAGTGCGGACTAGTCCGATTTTCCTGAGGACTAGTCCGATTTCTCTCAGACTAAAAATGGACTTGTCTGTTTTTGCTGTGGACTAGTCCGATTTTGCCTCTAGAAACCTTCGGACTTATCCAATTTTGTGCGGACTAGTCCGATATTCCAAGAATCCTTGAAAATTTGCTAAGTCCCTAAACTTTTCCGGACTAGTCCGGTGTTCCAGCGGACTTGTCCGATTTCCTCTCTGAATAAAGTCGGACTTGTCCGATTTTCGGCCAGTCTTGTCCGATTTTCTCTCTGGACAACTTCAGACTAGTCCGATCTTTTCTAGACTTGTCCGATATTTCGCAACTCCGAGTTGATCTTTTGTTTTACGACTTGTTTCTTGGGTTTCACGTTAAGTGGGCCTAAGGACATCGTTCCTAACTCTTTTAGAGCCCATGAGGGACTCTAAATCGGCCTCTACTCCTCTCAAACTCGAAATCCATCTAACCCTAGCCTCCACCTCTATATAAACAACCACACCCCTTGGCTTGACATCTATTTGCCACTTTTCCAACCCAACCAAACCCTAGTTCGTGGAGAGCCACCACCAAGGAAGGAGGAGGAGATCCCAAGCAAGAAGAAGAAGAGGAGGAAACGAAAGAGGATCAAGATCTCCACCAAGTTTTCATTCTTCATCACCAATTCATCTCCAAGTTCATCACCAACCCTAGATCACCAAGATCCAAGTGCTACCTCCAAGTTTCTTGATTCATTGGAGTCCTAAACACCTGGTATACCTTCTATTATCTTTTTCTTATGTGAATTCAATACCAAATCTCCAAATTTACGATGATCTAGAAAACCCTAATCTGCTGATCTCGCAAAGTGCGGACTTGTCCGGTCCCTAGCAGACTAGTACGGTCTTCCTCGCTAAATTGTGTTGAATTTATTCTAAAGTTTGATCTAATCAACTCCAAACCTGTATAAACTTGTTAAAAGCTATTATAACTAGTTAGTGATCATTAAAAGCAATCAATTAACAAGTTCTATCTTGCATTTGCATTAATCATGCATGTCATGTCATATTGAGTAATATTTGTGCACTCTTTGATTGTGTTCTTGTCTTGTATGTTTATTGTGTGGATTAGACGGATTTGCACGGAGGATCTACAGTACCAAGAGTCTGAAGGCTTTGATCCTAATCAACAGCAAGAGCAAGACAAGTGTCCTTGAAGCATATTGATCTTGTTTCTAAAATAAATGTTTTGGTTGCAAAATTGCATGCTTGTGTCAACTTGATGGGAAATCCTATGGTAGGAAGTTTACTAGCGTTGTTTGACCACCCTTGTCGCCTGGAATTATGGTAGAAAGTCGGGATGGGCTTTTTACCTTTTTGCTTTGCTTAATCAATTGGGATGGGAAACTACACTACACATTTAATTATGCATTAATGTTATTCATTAATGTGAACTGTTCAATATGATATGGTAATGGATGATCTGAGCAAGCCTGGTATGTGGATGGGTTGGATGTTATGGTGGTTTGCTTGCTTTAGATCTAAGGACCGGTTCATGCGAGAATAAGCCAGGACTACAGTGCCACCACGAGGCCAAGTATGGGTGCGGCGTAGCTGATTAATTAGGGCTTTGCCAGAGCTATTTGGACCATTATGGATGCTTGGGGAAGGGGTAGTCGGATTGGGTTTGTTGATGATTGGTGGGACTACCCTGGGATCCAAATGGCTCAAGAGGGGGGACTTGGTTGAAGATGTGCTCAGTTGGAGATATCGCCACCGGTGAAACCTCAGTGGGGTCTAAATAGGTTAGTAATACCTTTGTAAAGGCTATTTTGTGATCTCTTGGCCACACACCGTGTATGTGTGTTGAACATCCTGGGCACACATATGCGTTAGCTTGGTTCATTTTTCGGAACCAGGCGTCACAGATTGGTATCAGAGCCACAGGTTGACCGTAGGATGCAGCCTAGATAGAATGGACACTTTAGAGCACATAGGAGCACTCAGGAATCGATGTGTTTTTGCTTGGTGTGCTGTTTGCTATATATATTGTTTGCTTGTGTGCTTAATAGAGGATTTTGGGATGCTTTAGCATTGCCATGTCCACCTAGGCTAGTGTAGATAGTTGTTTAGTTTCATATCCCTTGATGCATATAGTTGGGGACATTTTCTAATTCTTACCTATTGCTTTTCTCCAGATGGTGAGGACTCGCAACCAGAGGGATGGCAATGATGAGGAGGAGAACAATGGAGTGCCTCAGAACAATGTTGGACAAGGATCTACTCAGGGAGTATCAACATTGAGCAGCTATTGGCTATGCAAAACCAGCTCATGCAGACCATGGTACAAACAATGGGATGGCTGCAGGCTGGTAACATCAACAATCAGCCCCACATGCCTCCACCGCCACCCCCGCCTCCTCATAACCGATTGGGAGAGTTTATGAGGACTAGGCCACCAACCTTTGCTCAAGCCGCTGACCCTATGGATGCGGATGATTGGCTCAAGTCCGTGGAGAAGAAGTTAGCTATTGTCCAATGCAATGACCGGGAGAAGGTGCTATTTGCTTCTCATCAAATAGTTGGAGCAGCTGCGGATTGGTGGGATTCATATTGCAATGCTCATGAGAACAAAGAGAGAATTACCTGGGCAGAATTCAAGGAAGGTTTCCGTTCTCATTATGTGCTTGAGGGAGTTATGATTTTGAAGAGGCAAGAATTTGATAACTTGAGACAAGGAAGATCAAGCGTGAGTGAATATCTCAATAAGTTCACTCAACTCTCAAGGTATGCGCCTGAGGATGTGAGCCGGGACAGCCGGAAGCAATATTTGTTCATGAGAGGCCTGAACAATGAAATTCAAGTGCAATTGCTCAATTGTGACTATGCAAATTTTCAGAAGCTTGTGGACAAAGCAATTGTGGTTGAGAACAAGGTCCGTGAGATGGAGCAAGACAATAAGAGAAATGCGCCATATCAAGGACAACAACAAGGAAGTAATGTGCACCCTCGCTTTGCGCCGCCCAATGCGCCTTATTTCAGCTCTTCTATTCCTGCTCAGCGCCCTGGTTATGCACCGCGCCCAACTTAGTTTGTGCAACAGCGCCCTTTTATGCAAGCACCTAGGCCTCCAATGCCTTATGCACCTCGTGCTAATTTTCCTGCTGCAAGTGTTCAAAACCAAGCTCGTCCCAATAATTATGGTGGAGTTAAGAAGTGCTATACTTGTGGAGAAGCTGGACACTTTGCGCATCAATGTCCTAACTCAGGCCTTGGTCAAGGAAGCAATGCGCCGAGGCAAAACCCAAGACCCAATGGAGGATAGCCACAAGGGAACTGTGGACAGCAGAATTTTGCTCGTGGCAATGTGAACCATGTCTCTACGGAGGATGCTCAACAAGCGGATGACGTGGTCATTGGTATGTTTCTCGCCAACTTTAACCTCGCGACTATGTTATTTGATTCTGGAGCATCGCATTCATTCATTGCATCAAAGTATGTTGCCAAGTATAGTTTGCCTATCTCTCATATGAAGTTTACTCTATTGGTTAAGTCTCCTGGAGGAGAGATGAGGACAAATATAGTATGTCCAAAAGTAAGCCTTAGAATAAGGGGGGTAGACTTCTCCGCCAACCTCATTGTTTTGGATTCTCAAGGATTGGACATTATACTTGGTATGGACTGGTTGAGGAAGCACAATGGAGTTATTGAGTGTGCCACGAAGACGGTGGAGTTGACCAATGAAGAAGGGATCACCGTAGAATTTGAAGCATCTCAAACCGCACCGAAGCAATTGGATCTGAATCATATGGACGGTGCCGCAATTGAGGAGATTCCGGTGGTGTGTGAATTTTTGGATGTTTTTCCGGACGAGTTGCCAGGTATGCCACCTGATCGAGGCATTGAGTTTGTTATTGATTTAATACCTGGAACTTCACCTATAGCTAAGAGGCCGTATAGGATGCCTCCTATGGAATTAGCGGAGCTCAAGAAGCAAATTCAAGAGCATTTAGAGAAGGGTTTTATTTGCCCTAGTTCTTCACCTTGGGGAGCGCCCGTGCTGTTTGTGGACAAGAAGGATGGAACCCAAAGGTCGTGTGTGGATTACCGAGCTCTCAACAAGGTAACAATCAAGAACAAGTACACCTTGCCACACATAGAAGACTTGTTCGATCAGATGAAGGGTGCTTGTGTCTTCTCTAAGATTGATTTGAGGTCAGGATATTTTCAAATGAAGATTAGACCATCGGACATACCCAAAACAGCTTTTAGAACATGGTATGGATCTTATGAGTACACCGTGCTGTCTTTTGGATTGACAAATGCACCTGCCTACTTTATGTACCTCATGAATAAAGTCTTCATGGAGTACTTGGACAAGTTCGTCGTGGTGTTTATTGATGATATTATGATCTACTCGAAGGATGAGAAGGAACATGAGGAACACTTGAGGCTCACGCTGCATAAATTGAGGGAACATCAATTATATGACAAGTTCAACAAGTGTCAGTTTTGGTTGGGAGAGGTGTCATTTTTGGGTCATATCATCTCAGGAGGAGGAGTATCGGTTGACCCCAGAAAAGTGAGAGACGTGTTGAAATGGGAACCGCCGCAAAATGTCAAGGAAATAAGGAGTTTTCTTGGGATGGCTGGATATTACCGTAGATTCATCAAGGACTTTTCCAAGATAGCCAAGCCTATGACGGAATTGCTAATGAAGGGAAAGGCTTTCCGATGGACTCAAGCTTGTCAAAACAGTTTCGAGGAGTTGAAAAAGAGGTTAACAACAGCCCCAGTTTTGGTACTGTCGGATGTGAGCAAGAGTTTTGATATTTATTGCGACGCATCGAGACAAGGACTTGGATGTGTAGGTGGTTGCATATGCTTCGAGACAACTGAAGAGACATGAGCAGAATTATCCAACACATGATTTAGAACTTGCAGCCGTGGTACATGCATTGAAAATTTGGAGACACTATATCCTTGGACATAGGTGTGAAATTTATACGGATCATAAGAGTTTGAAGTATATTTTCACACAAACAGGTCTGAACTTGAGGCAACGGAGATGGTTGGAGCTCATAAAAGATTATGATTTGAGGATCAACTATCATCCGAGAAAAGCCAATGTAGTAGCCGACACTTTAAGTAGAAAGGGAGTAAGTCATCAACTCATAGTTCGAGAGTTACCATCCAAGTTATGTAAGGAGTTTGAACGGTTGAACCTCGGGTTTGTAAATGAGATGGAGATGATGGAGTTAAATTCAACCTTGGAGCAAGAAATTCGAGAAGCACAAACCACAGATGAGGATATCAAGGAAATCAAGGAAAGGACCGAGGAAGGGAGAGAGTTCAGATTTGATGAGGATGAACATGGTACCCCATAGCTTGGAAAGAGGATTTTTGTGCCTAATGTGAAGCGTATTCGGGAGACAATATTAAAAGAGGCACATGACTCACCTTACTCAATTCACCCTCGTTGTACAAAGATGTACAAAGACTTGAAGACTAGCTATTGGTGGGATAGCATGAAGGACATAGCTGAATATGTGGCATTGTGTGATGTGTGTCAATGAGTCAAGGCAAAACATCAAAGGCCAGCTGGATTATTGCAACCATTGAAGATCCCGAAATGGAAGTGGGAAGAAATCGGTATGGACTTCATAGTTGGGTTACCGCGTACTCAGTCCGGGTATGACTCAATTTGGGTAATTGTGGATCGCTTAACCAAGTCTGCTCATTTTGTCCCTGTGAAGACCAAATATACAGCTGCACAATTGGCCGAAATATACATGGAGCATATTGTGTGTCAACACGGAGTCCCGAAGAAGATCGTGTCGGATAGAGGTTCACAATTTACTTCCAGGTTTTGGCAAAAATTGCATGAAGCTTTGGGAACGAGGTTGAATTTTAGTTCAGCATATCATCCTCAAACGGATGGACAAACCGAGAGGACCAATCAGATTTTGGAGGATATGTTAATAGCTTGTGCTTTGAAGCATGGGAAAAGTTCTGACAAAATATTGCCATATGCGGAATTTTCATACAACAATAGTTACCAAGCAAGCTTGAAAATGTCACCGTATGAAGCACTTTATGGGAGGAAGTGTAGGACACCTTTGTTCTGGAATGAGGCAGGAGAAACTCAAGTATTTGGTCCAGATGTGTTGCAAGAAGCCGAAAAGCAAGTCCAAATAATTCGTGAAAACTTGAGGGCTGCCCAATCAAGGCAAAAAGCTATGCGGACAATAGGAGAAGGAAATTAGCCTTTGGAATAGGAGATTTTGTTTACCTCAAGGTGTCACCAATGAGAGGTCACAAGAGGTTTAACATAAGAGGCAAGCTAGCACCTCGTTATATTGGACCATTCAAGATTTTGGACAAAAGAGGAGAAGTAGCGTATAAGTTGGAGATGCCAGCTCATCTTTTGGATGTCCATGATGTCTTTCATGTTTCCCAACTCAAGAAGTGTTTGAGAGTACCGGAAGAACAAGTGCCAATGGAAGAATTGGAACTAGAGGAAGATTTGACTTATGCCGAGCAACCGGTTAAGATCTTGGAAACCAAGGAGAGAGTCACAAGGAACAAGGTGATTCGATGGTGTAAAGTTCAATGGAAGCACCACACAGAAAAAAGAAGCGACGTGGGAATTGGAGGATAATCTCAATAGGGAATTTCCCTATCTCTTCTCTTTCGTGTTAAATCTCGAGGGCAAGATTCATTTTAAGGGGGGTAGGTTTGTAACACCCTCATTTTCATGCATCATGCCCTACATACACTCATATACATGTTTAACATTCACCCACATAAAGAGGAACGAGTTTAAAATTGATTTGGAACATTAAAAATTGATTTGGAATGAAACCGCACTTAAAATGCACGAAAGTGCGGACTAGTTCGATTTTACTGAGGACTAGTCTGATTTCTCTCAGACTAAAAACAGACTTGTCCATTTTTGCTGCGGACTAGTCCGATTTTGCCTCTGGAAACCTTCGGACTTGTCCGATTTTGTGCGGACTAGTCCGATATTCGAAGAATCCCTGAAAATTTGCCAAGTCCCTAAACTTTTCCGGACTAGTCCAGTGTTCTAGCGGACTTGTCCGATTTCCTCTCTGACTAAAGTCGGACTTGTCCGATTTTCGGCCAGACTTGTCCGATTTTCTCTCTGGACAACTTCGGACTAGTCCGGTCCTTTCCGGACTTGTCTGATATTTTGCGACTCCAAGTTGATCTTTTGTTTTATGACTTGTTTCTTGGGTTTCACGTTAAGTGGGCCTAGGGACGTCGTGCCTAACTCTTTTAGAGCCCATGAGGGACTCTAAATCGGCCTCTACTCCTCTCAAACTCGAAATCCATCTAACCATAGCCTCCACCTCTATATAAACAACCCCACCCCTTGGCTTGACATCCATTTGCCACTTTTCCAACCCACCCAAACCCTAGTTCATGGAGAGCCACCGCCAAGGAAGGAGGAGGAGATCCCAAGCAAGAAGAAGAAGAGGAGGTAACGAAAGAGGATCAAGATCTCCACCAAGTTTTCATTCTTCATCACCAATTCATCTCCAAGTTCATCACCAACCCTAGATCACCAAGATCCAAGTGCTACCTCCAAGTTTCTTGATTCATTGGAGTCCTAAACACCTGGTATACCTTATATTATCTTTTTCTTACGTGACCAAATCTCCAAATTTACGATGATCTAGAAAACCCGAATCTGTTGATCTTGCAAAGTGCGGACTTGTCCGGTCCCTAGCGGACTAGTCCGGTCTTCCTGGCTAAATTTTGTTGAATTAATTCTAAAGTTTGATCTAATCAACTCCAAACCTGTATAAACTTGTTAAAACCTATTAGAACTAGTTAGTGATCATTAAAAGCAATCAATTAACAAGTTCTACCTTGCATTTGCATTAATCATGCATCTCATGTCATATTGAGTAATATTTGTGCACTCTTTGATTGTGTTCTTGCCTTGTATGTTTATTGTGTGGATTAGACGGATTTGCGCTAGAAAGTGCCGCGAAGGATCTACAGTACCAAGAGTTTGAAGGCTTTGATCCTAATCAACAGCAAGAGCAAGGCAAGTGTCCTTAAAGCATATTGATCCTGTTTCTAAAATAAATGTTTTGGTTGCAAAATTGCATGCTTGTGTCAACTTGATGGGAAATCCTATGGTAGGAAGTTTACTAGCATTGTTTGACCACCCTTGTCGCCTGGAATTATGGTAGAGAGTCGGGATGGGCTTTTTACCTTTTTGCTTCGCTTAATCAATTGGGATGGGAAACTACACTATACATTTAATTATGCATTAATGTTATTCTGTTAATGTGAACTGGTCAATATGATATGTTAATGGGTGATCTAAGCAAGTCTGGTATGTGGATGGGTTGGATGTTATGGTGGTTTGCTTGCTTTAGATCTAAGGACCGGTTCATGCGAGAATAAGCCAGGACTACAGTGCCACCACGAGGCCAAGTATGGGTGCGGCATAGCTAATTAATTAGGGCTTTGCCAGTGCTATTTGGACCATTATGGATGCTCGGGGAAGGGGTAGTCGGAACTGGTTTGGTGATGATTGGTGGGACTACCCTGGGATCCGAATGGCTCAAGAGGGGGCCCTTGGTTGAAGATGTGCTCAATTGGAGACATCGCCACCGGTGAAACCTCAGTGGGGTCTAAATAGGCTAGTAATACCTTTGTAAAGGCTATTTTGTGATCTCTTGGCCACACACCGACGGAAGTGTGAGACGGCATAATAGAGGTTCTAGTCATCGAAAGGTGATGAAATCACAAACACGTGGGTAAAGAGGTACAAACTCTGCAGAGTGTGTTTAAAACATCATGATAGTCGTGCTCCTGGTTATGAGCACATGGACAACTTCCATGATTAGAGGGAACTCAGTATTGGGGTGGTTATGGTTGGTATTATGGTTATTGGCAATGGTGAAATATGGAATTATTGATGATGGTAGTAAATTCAGACTGTATTATGATATTACTTATGATTATGATGGGTTTGATTCATATACATATAATATATTGCTTTTCAAATGTTTTAATGTACTTTTTAGCACTTTGCCATTATTATTGTCGTCATTTGAATCAGCCACATGTCATACTTTCCACACTTACTGAGTACGACATGTACTCACTCTTGCAATCCCCCCCCCCAACAGCTGCAGGTCAGGATTGGGACTTTAGTGGCGATAATGCGGAGTTCTAGGCCGTGTCTACCGTCAGCTTTGCCTGTGGTGTTGATTGGAGCTGCGCTATACCCTATTGCTTATGCTGCCTAGCTGTTTAGTTTGCTTAATTAGAGTATTTCTGCTGCATTAGTTGAACTTGTCATTAATATTCATTAGAGCTTGTATTCGAGGATAATATGGTTTGTTTAATGAAATTTGGTTAATTAATCTTGTTCAGTGGTAATTATCTGTATATCGTTTGTGACTGCACTCGTGTATGTGTGTTGAACATCCTGGGCACACATATGCGTTATCTTGGTTCATTTTTCGGACCGGGCATCACAGCAGTGGTCTGGAACCGTCCCTTGTGTATTGTCGACCAGTCCTTTTATAGTACAAGGACTGGCCGTTACATTGTTATCCTGGCCCGACATGTGGCCCCGGCAGTTACACATGCTTGATACACAATTAATGAGGTTAATTACCCTTAATAGCCTGGTAATGGGCCTTAACAGTGCCATTACCAGTATTAAGGGCCATCCGATTGTGTGTCATTATGGTATTAATGACACTTAATCGGGTCTTGATGTCTTTGATTGATTCTTGAAGGTCCGGAGCCGTTGGGGGGTCCACCGGCCTGATAGTTGAAGTTGAAGGTCCGGCGGTTGCCACGTGGAAGCTCTGGAGCTTACCATCGTGGACGGGTAGGTCCGGTGCTGTTTGTACATGTGTTAGTACCGGAGCTTCCCTATTTCTGGGGTTAGGTCCGGGGGTGCCATACTGGTATTCCGACCGGAGCTTCCCTTGTGTGGGTGATAGCTCCGGTCTTATGATACACGTGGCGGCCCTGGGACTAACCATGTCGGGGAAGCAGGTCCGGTTACGCCTGACATGTGGGGCCTTCGGAGGTCTTCAAATCTGGTAGATGGAGTTTCCTTGTGATCTTTGCAATCCCAAGGGGTATCGATACGGAGGGTACCGACAGTGGCCCCGTGGACTCACCTCCGGGAGAGACCTTTTGGATGAAGTCGTTTCGCCGGAGGTGGGTCCATTCTTCGGTTTCTGAACCGTTTCTTCAAGGGTCTTTGGTCGTGCCGTTGGCGATAGTTCGCAGTTAAACTTCCGCCGCGTGGCGTATCTAGGAGGCGGCAGGTGAGATCTTATCGTGCGGATCTCACGCAATTGAAGGTCGCCGGTTCCCGATACCAAAATTGTATCAGTTCCGCACGCCTTGTCAGGCCGTCGCCTTGGGTTTCCCGCCTTTCATGATGACAACTATTTGCCAAGGGTAAGAACCTCGACTTGATCGTCGGGGTGGCCTTGGGCCCCCTTGTCATTGGCGGGGTGAAATTTTTGACTGGTATCGTCGACTCCTCTGCGGTTTCCATCCAGGCGTTGCGGGGGATTACTTAAGAAGGAAAGCACCGTTTGGGGTTCTTTACACCTTTCAATCGATCTTGTGCTCAAACCTTCCAAACTTTTGCTTGTCTTTCCTCTCTTGCCTTGCTGTGCCGCGATGGAGTTGGGTCTCCGCCAGAGCCGACTGAAGACCGATGACGATTTGAAGAAGGTCCGAGCCCTCATGGGATGGTCCCCTGACCTCTTCAACCACTTGGTCCGCATCGGCAAGCTTCCGTTCGAGAAGGAACACACCAGCGACATGGTGTACTTCTCCGCGTACGCCATGGTGGGAATGATCCCACCTTTCTCCTCTTTCTTCTTGATGCTGCTAGACTTCTATGGTCTGTAGCTGTACCACCTTGGCCCCCACTCCATTCTGCTGGTTTCAATCTTTGTCCACTCCTGCGAGATTTGGGTGGGCATTCCCCCCCGCATTGAGCTTTTCCGCACCTTCTTCACTGTCCAAACCATGGGCAGGAGTGATGAGTACCTTGGCTTCTACTATTTTGTGAAGAGCAAGAAGTGCCCATACAAGTACTTGCGGTCGTTCCCTTCTGGGAAGTGGGACGACTGGAAGAAGGATTGGATTGTAATCAGGGTGGAGGAGCACAAGAAGCTGGAGCTACCGAAAGGCCTCCCCAACATCGACACTGCAGTTTGGAGTGAAGCTTCGGTGCTATCGGATGGCTTCAACCCTGCTCTGACCAGGATCCACCTGTGCGTGGAAGGAGGGGTGACTCCCTAGGCAGTGTTTTGCAACTTCTTGACCAACAGGTGGGCTTCGTTGAAGAGGAGGGAGAAGTTGGCTTGGGCCCTCAACAGTGTGATAGACGACGACCGTATCGAGACCGGTTTGAAGTCCAACATGGAGGGTGCAACTTTGGAGTTCCACCTCAGGAAGTTCCTGCATGGCATCCACGTCGAGGGCGACGACTTGGCTCTGCCGGCAGCGTTCCTCCCTCTGAACATGGAGGCAGAATTCAGTAGGGAGCTCCGGTGGATGATGTCGATGCTTGACGACCTTGGTGTCGTTGAGAGGCGCTCAACCACCGGGTTGGCGATCTCCGAAGCTCCAGAAGGTGGCTCCGTTGCCGCCCCTAAGCCAAGAACCGAAGTCATCGGCAAGGGCAAGGAATTGGCCGATCCCTCGAGCCGTAAGAGGAAGCATGTCGACAGAAGGTCCGCCAGGCATACTTCTTCCGCGACATCTCCTTCTCCCCGGAGGGGGAGGTCTACGACGGCGGCATCTACTCCAGTAGCGGCTTCTTCCCGGGGTGCTAGCTCCGGCCAGGTTACTCTGATTCCAGGGCTAGCTGAGGGCTCTGGGTCCGAAGGTCCTTCCCGGTCGAGGGGGGCCTCGACCAGAGCAACGCCGATAGAAGCATCAAGCTTCGGGGGACCCTCCGGGTCTACCACGCCAGTGGCGGTTGGGGTCAGTCCGGAGCGTCCGGAGAAGAGGTTTCGTGCTAACTCGTGCGGAAGCCTTCTGAGATAATTTTTGATTTTTACCTCAGTCAGTTGTTTTGTTGTTAACTGTATTTTGAGTCTCTTCGTCCTTCATCCACAGCTTGCCCAAGAAAAGGGCTGAAGCTCCGGTCCCTGCAGCAGTGGTTGAGGCTGTGCAGGCTGAAGCTCCGGCTCCGATCCCAGCGCCACCCCAAGAGGTGGCTAAGGCTGCGACAGCCCCGGCGCTGGCTGTCGTGGTTTTGGACGACTCATCCCCAGAAGCTCCCTTGGTAGCGCCGGACCACGGGAATGAAGATGTACCAGCGGCGCCAGCTCCGGAGGCTGAAGCTCCGGGCTTGGATGCTGAGATGTTCGACGCTCCGGCCGTAGAGCCGGAGGTAGCTGCGATTCCGGCCCTAGAGACGGATGTTGTTGGAGCCCCGACAGTTGAGCCGATGGTTGATGAGGTCCTGGCAGTGGATCCAGGTGTTGATGAAGCTCCGACACTTGTGCCGGTTGTCGAGGAAGCTCCGGCGGTAGAGCCGGTTGCTGCAGAAGTTCCGGCTGTGGAGCTGGCCGTTGAAGAGGTTCCGACATCCGAGCCAGTTGCTGTGGAGGCGTCGGCATCTGAGCCTATGGCGGTCGAAATGCCTGCGCCAGAGCCCATGGTGGTCGAAGTGCCACCACCTGAGCCAGCGGCAGATGAGGTGCATGCGCTGGAGCCAGAAGTAGCTTTTGCTCCGATCGAACCTTCAACACCAACTCCGGAAGCGATGATCTCGGAGGTTCCTGCTGCGGAGCCAGAGTGTCAAGATGAAGCTGCTGGCCCCCCGCTGGAGGGGCCAGTTGTTGATGACGTGGCGGCTGGGCCTTCGGAGCCAATTTTGGAGGTTGGAACTTTGGTTGCAAGTACTTCCTCGACGGCGGCCGAGGCTATCTCGGAGGACGGCCCTAGTGCCTTTGAAGCTCATGGGACCGCTCTCGTGGAGTGGGACCCAATTTTTGTTGCTGAAGATCTGCTGGAGTCAGCGGAGATGACCCCGACAGGTTCGGACCCAATCTCCCTATCGTTGTCTATTGACAACGCTTGCTCCAGTCTTCGCCAAGTCTAGCTGGCCTTCTACCACGACAGCAAGGCCCTCGAGGAGGAGCGCCAAACCCTTAGGAGGTGGCGCAACCGACTCCATTTCGAGACCAAGCTGGCGCAGTCGAGGCTGGCTGACGACAAGGAGTGGGTGCAAAGGGAGAAGGTCCACCTGGAGTACTAGGGTATGTTGTTGGATGAGAGGGAAAGCATGACGCGGACCCTCGACAACCAGTCCCGAGCCATTTATGAGCAGGCCAAGGCTGCCAATAGCGCAGCGGATGAACACCAGGAAAGGCTCACCGCCATCCACGATAGTCTCGTCAAGCGCCGGGAGGCTCTTGAAGTGCAAGAGAGACGGCTCGATGATGAAGAGCAGAAATTCCTGGAGCTGCGGGACGACCTCGTGAAGAGGGAGGAGGAGCTTGTCCAAAAGACAGCTCTGGTTGACAAGAGCCTCAAAGAACGCACCAAGAAATTGGATGAGCATTACAAGGAGGAGGAGAAGAAGGCCTGGGAGCGAGGGCAAGATCTCTACAACAGGAGAATGCCATCGCCGCCAGTGAGAAGAAAGTACGGGGCCGAGAGAAAGATCTGGTCAACCGCCGGAATGAGATCCACCTCCGGGAGGAAGAGCTCAGCAAACTCGAAAGGCAGGTTGCTGAAACGATTCAGTAGAATGCCAAAGAGGTGGAGCGTCTTGCTCGGCAAAGCTCAGAGCTTGCGGCGGCCAAAAGATCCTTGGCGGAGATGCGAAGCGGAAGGGTTGCGGAGTCCCAACAAGTTTGGGACTTCCTGGGCAAGGCCCACGACACGCTGACGCCAATGGGCTTCAGTCCCATGTGTCCGGATGATCCGGAGCCGGAGCTGGACCAGGCGTTGGAGGCGCTGAGTTCAGCAGGCAACAAGCTCTCCAAGATGGGCGTTGTCATTGCGTACCGGCTAGAAATAGAGGGTCAGTCCCTGGCAAAGAACGTTGCAGAGTTTGTGCTGACGTGCTACACCAGCCGGGACCCTCAATTCCTTCTGGACCCGGTGCTTGAAGGCCCCATCGAAGGAGAGGGTGAAGCCGCCCGAGCCAGCGTGTCGAAGGTGGCTTAGAAGTTCGCCCAGTTCTTCCATAGGGTCTAGGACCATCTCTCTGTAGCTCCCGCTTGTATTCTCTCTTCTTCTTCTTCTCCAATTTTGTAATCTCTTGTCTCCAGATGAATGAAATCTAAATTTTTGCAAATTCAAATTTCATTTTTTGTCTTCAACACCTTTGTCTCACTTGGCCCCCTGGTATATGTACACAATTTGATTGTGAACATGCACCAAGAGGATGTAATGGTTGTTGAAGACTTGTGTGCTTTGAACTTGTAGAATGTAGGTCCAAAGTCTTTGATAGTGTAGGCCCCCTGAGGCTGTCGGAGCTTAGTGGCTCCTTCACTGACCATCGTCGGAGCTTAGTAGCTTCGGCAGTAGTCTCAATCGACGTGTAAAGCATCGATGGTTAGCCTTCTGGGGTGTCGGAGCTTAGCAGCTCCGGCAGTGATCTTCGTCAGTGTCAACGGCAGACTCCACTTTAGAGTCTTTCCACCATCTTCGTGTTGATGGCTTGCCCCCTAGCTTTACCGGAAATGAGTAGCTCCAGAGATGCTCGATGTCAATGTTTGAACATCGACCACAAGCCGCTTAGAGGATGTCGGTGCTTATTTATTTTTCCTGCACACTGAAGTCAAGAAAAATAGTAAAATCCCTTTCCCATCTATAACTTCATTGTGGCTTACTATTCCCGAGAAAGTTTTAGGTCGAACACAATTCTAAATACAATAAAGAGCACCGTCTTGCTTCCTTCAGGTCCGATCCTTTCTAGACTCGCCTTACTTCGGCCTGCCGGGGTGTAGGTAGAGTGGCGTACTTAGGGTGCATGACCAGGCTAAATTGATAGCACACTCTGGCCCTAGATTGGCTTGGCGGCATTCAGACAAGTAGGCCATCAACAATGTTTGAACTTGGAAGGATAGACAATGCAACTCGAATTGTACATGAACTGGTCGAGCTAAAGTTTCTTAAGAACTGCACAACTTTGTTATAGACAAGAAAGAGAAAAATAAAAAATATTGAGCCTGTACAAAGTAAATGCACGTGGAGTCTGTTTTCACATAATGATGTCTTTCATTATAGGTCCGAGGTACAGGGGAAACAAGTACACTCTTAGGGTACATAACCAGGCTAAGTGTGTTTCGTTTCTAGTTTGACCCAAGGTAGCTAGCTACACTTTTAGTTCTGAGACTGTGACAAGTGTTGCATGGATGTTGCGGACCTAGCAGGGTAGGTCCGGCTGCCCTCCCGGAGGAGCTACACAACTCTGTACAATGACTCTATAACATACACCACATGTAATTACAGACTCACCTCCGTGATATTAAGCGTAGAACTTACGGGGGTGCTCAATGTTCCAAGGATTTGGGAGAGGTGTCCCATCCTCGGTTGCCAAGTGAACGCATCCAGGACGGGATACTTTGATCACACGGAAGGGTCCCTCCCAGCTGGGGGAGAGTTTGTTTAACCCTTCTCTGGATTGTATTCGTCGTAGCACCAGATCGCCTTCCTCGAGCTGTCGGTTGTGAACATGCCGTTGGTGATAGCGCCGAAGAGCTTGGCGGTATTAGGCATTCCGAACAGCTGCTCAACACCTTCCCTCTTCAAGGAGGTCAAGGTCTTCACGCCAGAGCTGGTCCTGCGTGGCTTCGTCGGAGGTCCGGACCCGGAGCGACCCCAAGGTGATTTCCGGAGGAAGGACTGCTTCAGCTCCGTACACCAGGAAGAAGGGTGTCTCTCCAATTGACCGGTTTGGAGTTGTCCTATTGGTCCATAGAGTGGGCGGAAGCTCTTCAATCCAGTTGGCTCCATGTTTTTTCAGACGCTCATATGTGCGTGTCTTGAGTCCTTTCAAGATTTCTGCATTTGCTCTCTCAGCTTGGCCATTGCTTGCCGGGTGGGCTACGGAGGCGTAGATGACTTGGATGCCGAGGTCTTCGCAGTATCCTTGGAAAGCAGAGCTTGTGAATTGGGTCCCATTATCTATTATGATTTTGTTCGGAACTCCAAATCTACAAACAATGGACTGCAAGAAGTTGATAGCTGATTTCTTGTTTATTGTCACAATTGGAGTTGCTTCCGGCCATTTGGTGAACTTGTCAATGGCAACATACAGGAACTTGTAACCTCTGACGGCTCTTGGGAAAGGTCCCAAGATGTCCATCCCCCACACAGCGAAAGGCCATGTAGGAGGTATCATTTCTAGAGGCTGGGCCGGTGTATGAATTTGTTTTGCATGGAACTGACATGCTTTGCATTTCTTCACCAGCTCAGTTGCATCCTGGAGCGTTGTAGGCCAGTAGAAGCCACGTCGAAAGGCTTTACTGACCAGCGTGCGGGAAGACGTGTGGTTCCCACACTCGCCTCCATGGATTTCTGCGAGGAGCTCGCAGCCTTCTTCCCTTGTGATGCACCGCATTAGGACGCTGTTGGCACCGCGCCGGTAGAGATCCCCTTCTACTAGCATGTATCTTTTAGCCAATCTGACTATCCGGTCAGCGGATACATCATGGTCAGGAAGAATGTTGTCTTTCAAGTAGCTCCGGATCTCCGAGATCCATGCATTAGAGCTTGCTTGAGCATTTGAGTCTTGCGTGCAGGGTTGCTCGGAGCTTCCGGCAACACCTACGACCCTTGATGGCTACCATGGTAACAGGGCCATCGGGACCGCCAGCTTCGGGATGGTGGACTCGCCCCCTTCGCTCAGTTCGGTAGGCTGAGCTGTGGGTTTTGACAACCTCCGGACGAAGTTTTCATCATGAGCCGGAGCTCCGGTTGACGCTTTCGTCGAGAGTTCGTCAGCTTCAGCGTTATGGACGCGCTAGGACTTCGAAGTCCTTCTGAAGCCTCTGGACTTAAAGGAGATAAGCAACTAGTTGGGGATTGTTACAGGAGCATTCACCCTTCACCTGTTTAATGATGAGCTGCGAATCTCCCTTGACCAACAGCTGCTTGACACCATATGATAGTGCCACCTTTAGTCCATAAATGAGTGCTTCATACTCCGCCATGTTGTTGGTCGCCTTGAAGTCAAGGTGGACCATGTATTTTACCTTCTCCCCAGTTGGAGCGAGGAGAAGGACTCCAGCTCCGGCCCCCTGCTTTTCCATGGATCCGTCGAAGTAGAGGGTCCAGTGAGGTTCAGTGAAGACCGGAGCCTTGAGTTCCGGCTTCTGCTCACTAGGGCCCCCAGGGTTTGATGGAGAGGGGGTCCATTCCGCCACGAAATCTGCCAATGCTTGACTCTTGATCGCTTGTCTTGGGATGAATTCAAGATCGAATTCGGCCAATTCCGCTACCCACTTTGCAATGTTCCCAGTAGAGATGGAATTATGCAAGATTGCACGCAGTGGGTAAGAGGTCACCACTAAGATCTTGTGAGCTTGGAAGTAATGGCGAAGCTTCCTAGAGGCAATGAGAACTGCGTAGAGCAGCTTGTACACCTCTAGGTATCGAGTCTTGGCATCATGTAATACTTTGCTAATGAAGTACACTGGGCGTTGGACTGTCCGGACCCTCCCGGAGGGGCCCGGAGCTTCCTTCACATCGACCCGGACCCTCCCGGAGGGGTCCGAACTTGCTTCGGGGACCTCCGGGTCCTTGCTGGAGGAACCTGGAGTTTCTATTGGAGCGACCCGGACCCTCCCGGAGGGGTCCAGATCTTCTGCAATAACTCCCTGTAGATCCAAGTCTGGGGGTTGGTACCCAGACTCACCTTCAGGAACCTCTGAACCCTCCCGGAGGGGTCTGGATTCCTGAGCTTGGCATGGTTCTGGTCTCTCCGCAACCAGGATCATGCTGACAACCTTGTCGGTTGCTGAAATGTAAAGCAGTAAGGGCTCACCAGGGTTTGAAGCTACCAAGGTTGGTAGAGTGGTGAGGAGCTGCTTTAGCTCCTGGAATGCCTTTTCTGCTTCTTCAGACCATTGGAATGGTCCGGACTTCCTCAATAGCTTGAAGAAGGGTAGCGCCTGTTCCGCCAGTCTTGAGATGAACCAGCTGAGGGCGGCTAGACATCCAGTCAATTTCTGGACGTCCTTGATGCGGGCTGGTGGCCACATCTCCTCAATGGCTTTAATCTTCGCCGGATTTGCCTCTATGCCCCGGTGGTTTACCAGGAAACCAAGAAGCTTTCCGGGGCTAACCTCGAAGATGCACTTGTCTGGGTTCAGCTTTGTGCGGGTGACCCACAGCTTGTCGAAGACAGCTTGCAAGGTGTCAAGGAGTGACTCCTTGTCCTTGATCTTGACGATGATGTCATCAACATACACTTCCACTACGTCTCTGATGAGCTCTCCAAAGGTTTTGTACATAGCTCGTACAAATGTTGAAGCTGCATTCTTGAGACCAACTGGCATGACAGTATAACAGTACAATCCATCTACTGTGATAAAAGAAGTATGTTCTTCATCTTCCCTAGACATTCTAATTTGATGGTACCCAGAATATGCGTCTAGGAAACACAGTAATTCACACCCAGAGGTGGAATCCACTATCTGATCTATTCTAGGTAGTGGGAATGGATCTCTTGGGCATGCCTTATTCAGTGTTGTGTAGTCGATACACATCCAAAGCTTCCCGCCGGCCTTGGGTACAACAACTGGGTTTGCTAGCCATTTTGGATGGAAGACTTCTTGGATGAATCCAGCTTCGAGCAACTTCTTCACTTCTTGTCATTTGAAGTTCTATCGCTCTACGGATTGCTTCTGAGGCTTCTGATGTACGGGCCGAGCGTCAGGATAGATCTTCAGATTATTCTCCATCACTTCCCTAGGGATCCCAGGCATTTGTGACGGTTGCCAGGCAAACATGTCGACATTAGCCGGAGGAAAGTGATGAGTGCAAGTTCCTATTTGTCATTCAGACCTCCCGATATACGGGTGGTCTGAGCACCATCAGAACCGATTTGGACGACTTTGATGGGGATGTCGGTGTCGCCGCTTGGTTGCACGCGAGGTGCGGAGGTTGAGCCTCGTTGACTAATGCTCGGGGGTTTCAGATCTTGCTCCTGCCTGGATTCTTCCTCCTGCGCTGTAGCAAGCGCATGAAGTTCCTCCAGAGCAGTCACTCCGGCAGTACGGTCTCCACGGATCTGGAAAACGCCAGCTGGTGTTGGCATCTTCAACACCAGATAGCCATAATGAGCAGTAGCCATGAATTTGTACAAGGCAGGCCTGCCCAGAATGGTGTTGAAAGGCAAGTTGATCTGAGCAACGTCAAAGATCAACTTCTCAGTGCGATAATTCTCTCGAGTCCCGAAGGTCACGGGGAGAGTAATGGCACCGAGCGGTGTTATGGCCCCCGGACCTACTCCGGAGAAAGGTCGGTAGGGGCGAAGGTCCGAAGGTCAAAGCTGAAGCTTGACAAAAGGTTCGAAGCTTATGAGGTTCAGCCCCGAACCTCCGTCCACCATTACATGGTGGAGTTGAATGTTGTTGATGGTAGGTGATACCATCAAAGGTAGCTGGCCAGCTCTGATCATGTCCCGAGGGTAGTCCAAAGCATCAAAAGTGATGGTAGTGTCCATCCACTTTCGATGAGGCTCCGCCCTGGCTGTAGGAGCTACTGAGGCCATGTCCCGCTGCATGGTCTTGAGGACACGGCGGGAGGTGATGTCCCACGAACCACCAAAGATGTTGTTCATGGTCTCCCGACGCTCATTGTCAGAGATGTCGGAGTCGTCGTCAACGGAGGTGTAAACAGCCTTCAGGACCTTTTTAGGGTCCTGGAAGCCTAACTCCTCTTCAGCCGGAGCTTCATCGACCTTCTGTTTTCCTTCCCTCTGACGGAAAGGAACTTCTTCCCGGCGCTTGTTGTAGCGCTCGACAAGGTTTTGGACCTCCCGGCAGTCCTCCAAGTTGTGGCCGTTCGACTTGTGGATAGGACACCACATTTTGGAGTTGCCATCGTCTTCATAGGACAGCCGAGGTCGTTTCTCGGGGCGTGGCCCCCGGCCACCCGGAGCTGCTATAGCTGCAGCGGTAGATGTGCTGGCCGACGGCTTCTTCTTGCCGTTGGACTTTTTCTTCTTTTTGCCACTCCCGGAGGTAGTGGCTTCGCCTTTGGAGGATTTTTTGCTATCCTTCGGAGGTGGTTTGGAGTGCATTTCACGGCCCTCCGCAGCCTTGGCACATTTGTCTGCCAAGCTGAAGAGCTCCGTGACGCTGGTGATCTCCTTGACCGCCAGCTTCTGCAGCATCTTCTTATCTCGTACGCCCTGTCTAAATGCCACGATAACAGAAGCGCTAGAGATAGAAGGAATGGTGTTTCATACCTGGGAGAACCTCTAGATGAATGAGCGCAGGGATTCTCCCCCCTTCTGCATGACTGCAAAAAGGTCCAGTTCGGTGCCTGGCCGGGTGTATGAACTCCCGAAATTGGCGGTGAACTGTTGGCACAATTCCTCCCAACTATTGATGGAGTTGTGAGGAAGGCTCATGAACCAGGACCTGGCGGTCCCAGTCAAGGCCACTGTGAAGTAGTTGGCCATTACAGCCACGTTACCTCCGGCCGCAAGGATTGTGGTGGTGTAAAT
This sequence comes from Tuctoria greenei, assembly GCA_036927565.1. NCBI lineage: Eukaryota > Viridiplantae > Streptophyta > Magnoliopsida > Poales > Poaceae > Tuctoria > Tuctoria greenei. The sequence goes on from JAYESD010000003.1 coordinate 19,026,270, forward strand.
TTGAAGAAACTTGGCGGGATTAACAGTCCCGTCAAATTTCTCCGGTAGGTGAGGCCGGAACTTTTGTGGCCATCTGACCATGCGTAGGTGCATGGCCTGTGCAGAACAGCCTCCTCCTACTCCCTCGGGAGTTGGACTGTCTCGAGCCTCTCGCCTTTCGCGAGCACACTCGATATGGACACGACCGTCCTGTTGACGGTAACGGCGATCAAGCTCTGCCCGGAGGTCATGAGTTGAAAGTTTGGTTACCGTATGAGTACGTCGTGCCCCAGAAGGTAGCGACGTAACATGCTGTGATGCAGCACGCCTCCTATTTATGGAAGCATGCAGACCAAGTCTGCTAGACATGGTCCAACGCTGGGATGGGGCCCGCCTTGAAGGGGGAGGACCTTGGTTGCTGATGCGGTCGACTGCTGCTACAACCAGATGTTCCACATCAGCCCTCCACTGCTCCAACGCACCCTGGGATGCGCCTGGAGGTGGTGGACGTTGGAGGAGAGCACGCGCTGCGTGAAGTGCGTGTTCAGGGTTGTTGTTATTCGCCGATGCGGTGACCGACACTGATGCACCATCACACTGCCCATCTTGACATGCTGGTGCAGGCAGTGGTAGTGGAGGCATGACTCCTGCTGGAGCCACAACACCTGTTGGTTGCTGCATGTTGGAGGGATTGCCTCCAGCGAGTTGAACAGTAGGGTTGCCGTTGGATGATCCAGTAGCTGAGTTCACCATACTCGAAATCTCGGGCACCCCCCTTCCAGGCGCGCCAACTGTTGGTGTTTGGATCCGGCAGATCTCCCGACACTACCTTTGGTACATCAAGGAATTGTAGTTCGGTGAAGGGTGCGCAGAGATTCAAGAAGGTGAAAGACACGTGTACATAGAGATTTACGTGGTTCGGGCCGCCTGAGCATAATACCCTACTCCACAGGATGTGTTGGTGATGTATTAAGCGTGTGAGTCTAGAACAAGCTCCAGAAGAAGAAGCTCATCTAGCTCAGGGAGTTCCGTAGTGGTCTGGAACCGTCCCTTGTGTATCATCGACCAGTCCTTTTATAGTACAAGGACTGGACATTACATTGTTAGCCTGGCCTGACATGTGGCCCTGACAGTTACACATGCTTGATACACAATTAATGAGGTTAATTACCCTTAATAGCCTGGTAACGAGCCTTAACAGTGTCGTTACCAGTATTAAGGGCCATCAGGTCGTGTGTCATTAATATAGTATTAATGACACTTAATCGGGTCTTGAAGTCTTTGATTGATCCTTGAAGGTCCGGAGCCGTTGGGGGGTCCACCGACCTGATAGTTGAAGTTGAAGGTCCGGCGGTTGCCACGTGGCAGCTCCGGAGCTTACCGTTGTGGACGGGTAGGTCCGGTGTTGTTTGGACACGTGTCAGTACCGGAGCTTCCCTCATTCTGGGGTTAGGTCCTGTGGGGACCAGAATCCCGACATCTGAGGATCTCATTGGGTGGTCTCGTGCGATGTGACACCCAACAATATACAAGAATAGAACGAGAATAAAACACAAGACAAAATCTTTTATTTATCTTACAGCGGAAGTTTTACAATACTAGCGGAAGGAAAAAAATATATATATCATAGCTACGCTCTGAGCACTAGCTATGCAAAAGCAAAGTCATCCATGCCCTGGATGCTTCGCACTAGCAACACGCAAATCATGGCGGCGTGCAGGGTTCCCACTCAGCTGTACACCCTGGAGGGGGTGCAGCCTCATCATCAAACCCTTCATCAATTGTATAACCTGCAAAAACTCGTTAACTGCAAACGTGAGCATAAGGCTCAGCAAGACTAACCCGTCTCACTAGACATATGCAAGGGTGGACACTAAGCATAGGTAAGGTGAAGCATAAATGACTTGCCTACAAGTGGATCCTTATAATCAGGTTTTAAGTAGCAAATGACATTCTCCAAGCACGGCACATCACAGGCTCTGCAATCAAACAAGAAACGCTTTGCCGATGATATGACATGCCCAAAGCACATAATGCTATTATAGCTAAAGTATGGGGAACCTATAAACTTTAATGTGACTATCTCTAAATCATACAAGGTTGTAAAGCAATTGTAATTCAATATAATATATTTTTCTGGCTTCTTTAGTATTTACTACGTCACGGTGCAGTGAACAAGTGGTACTCTATTACCGCGAGGGACGGTGATTGCAATCAGGACACACCAGGACAACACAACACATACGTCGTTCGGAAGTGTCAGCGAGTACACCTGTACCGACATAACACTTTAGTACTAGGCTTATATGGCCACCTTTCACAAGAAACCCGAACGTCGAGCCCGTCTCACCTCCACGAACAGAAGGTCTCCGCACGGAACACCTCATGTGTCCGCCGACCAATTTACACCTTACTGTCCTCAACCCACCCCCATCGATGGTGAGTTAATGGGCCTCGACATCCCAGTTATCGAGTTACGCCAGTTTACTAGATTCCATATGTCCATTGTGTCGCCGGTACAATTCAAGCTTGTCCGAAGGAGCCGCATACAGACGAGCCTTAAATGACCAGTCAGAGCTATGCGAACAAAGACCACGTCTTGTCGCTTCCTATCCATCTCTGACCATTCTCAAGTTTTAGATGTAACTATTATTTTCTATAAATGTTATTCTAGTGTAGATGAGTGTAAATTTCTATCTCGCGAGTAGATTCCAACTACTCGACTTCTACCGGTTTACCTACTACATTAGCATAGCAATTCTACACGTCGAGTGATTAACCTACCCAATGAACCAATGGGATTGTGGGTCATGCATCTGGAGTTTTCAATCATCCTAAACGTAATGCACAATTCATATGCTAATCATCATAGTGATAAAGTAAAATTTTATAAACGACTTAAATGCAAACCGGGGCTTGCCTGGATGCAGGTCAGAGTCAGGATTAGTATCTGGCAGATGTACTTCCAAGGCCTCTGGTTCTTCCTCGACTTCGGTCACTATACGATATGCATAATATGTATATGAATGACTTTGAAAAATAATTGTTACCAAGACCATAATTTAATCTATGGTGATCATTATAGGATAAGGACCTAATTGGCTTTGGAACTTTGATGGTAGATACTAGGGAAAATGATAGAAGCTCTTGCAAAGAATAGGAGATGATCAAAGTATTTTGTTGTCTCTAAAATTATGGCAAGCAATAACTTCTATGAATTTTTAGAGAAGAAACTGTAGCTTGAACATAGCTGCCAGTTGATAATCATGATAGAGGAAGTTGTTCTGGTTCTAGCAACATTTGTTTCATAAATTTCTAAGCCTTGGTGAAGGAGTTATAGAATTTCAAAGTTGGCAAGACTTTCTGGAATTATCTTATAATTGAATTTTTCACTTTTCAATTAATATTCAGTTTGCAACAAAATTAGGACTAGGATATTAGATCAATTAAATTCAAGATTTTTACAGGAACTAGTGCATGACTAAGGGAAGGTTCAGTCCAAATTTGGGACATAATAAAGCAACTGAACATCTGTAAAAATTCAATAACTGAAAAAGGTAATTGAACTATACGAAGTGTTATACAGGTGCAATGGCTCTAAAACTTTTTCTGGTAGTCAAGAATAGGATATTGTATTTTATGTGAATTTTGGGGATTTTTCCAGGGGCAAGTTCCTCTGAAAAAATTGTATTTGCCTTTGGGAAGATTGTTTTGTACAGAATTTAACTAGGAGTTTCACAGAATCTAATTGGTTCTGACAGAAACTAGATCTCAAGGGCTTTCAAACAAAATTTCTTTGAATATTTTTGGAGCAGTCTACAGAGAGATACTGATTTTTAAACTTTGGAAATGGTTCTGCAACAAATGGGGAATTTCAGTTTTTTAAATTTGGCGCCAGGGCCCACTGGATTTAAAATCATCCAATCAGGGGCTAGCCACACCGGGGGTTATAAATTTTCCCACGTGGCGGCACTAAATCCCTAGCCACAAACTGATCCGGCGCCTTTTTCACTCGCTGGCAAGTGGGACTCGCGTGTCCTGTCTCCTTCAACCTCGGGCATGGTTCGGGCGGCGGCGTTCTCACCGGCGCGCGGTGGCTCTTTCGCCGGCGATGACTTCCGGCCCATGGGAGGCTTCGGTACTTTCCGCCCAACCATATTTTCGCGCGGGGAACATGCTGGACCAACTCCCGACGGCGAGGGGTGACCGAAAAACCATTCCCGACGGCGGCGGCGGGTGTTAGGGTTTCGGTGACGTGGAGAACATCGATTCCCTAGCTAAATCTCTCGTTTGAAAGCTCAGGAAGCATCGTGGATGCATGGGAAAGGTTTTGGGAGGGTCTAGAGCTCGTGCCATAGCCGGCAACACTGAGGTCGATGGTGAACCGAGCTCCATCAATGGAGGAAGGGGAAAAATCAGAGAACTTGCTAATTAGTCGATGGTTCTTTCTGATTTTTGGAGGGAAGGTGCGCTAGGTCATGTAGATCATGTCGTCTAACTGGATCAAAGAAATTTTGTGCATACAATCGGAATTAAACCGACGAACTAGCCTTAAAGATATAAAAGTGCTTCGGGAATTGAAGGAATACAAAAGCTAGGATGCACGATAGGAATTCAAACTTAACCAGAAGATGCACGAGGTCATTGCGCATCTTTTTGCTATAGACTGCAAAGGATGATGATGCTTGTATCGACGGCGAGGCTGCGCGGCGTCGAGCGGCACGGGGTGATCGCGGCGGCGATGAAATGGTGCAGCGCGATGAAAAGTGAATCGGTGATGGACTTCGGCCGACGGGGGGGGGGGGGGGGGGGGGTGGTTTTATAGACTTCACCGTAGTAAATAAGGACGCAGGGGGGCAGCTGGAGGCTACCGACGGCCGACGGCGCGCTGGCGGCATGCAGCCTCGCGGTGTCGCCCGGCGAAAGAAAATAGAGGCGGTGAAACGGTTTCACCGACTGACTTGTGGGCCCCACCTCTCTCCCTTATCCCTTCCTCTAAATTCTAGCTCAAACACCATCCAAAAATTCCCAAAATTTACAGATAGGCTAAGAAAAATATGAGGAATCCAATTCTTCAATTAGATTTCAATTTAGACATAGTTTGTATCAAATTCAAATTCAAATTTGAATTGAACTATGGGTATAAACCTTATTGAAATAAATAGTATCTAAGGTCCATAAATCTCCAAACTTTGAAACAAAGTCCCCTGAACCATAAAAGGTCTTAGGAAAAATTGGGGGTTGATTTGGCAAAGTTTAGTGCAAAGCTAAATTTGATGTCGACGCAAAATGAATCTCTTGTACGTGTCCAAACAAGTGGAAGATGTACTTCAAAAAAAATCTTGAAAATTTTCTGAGAAGCTATTTAGATTTTTAAGAGTCCAAGGCAAAATTTGGAGCCTTGGATTTGAATCTTTTTGGCAGGGCCAAATATGCATAGCAACATAATCACATTACAATTGTTTTGATCTTTATATTGCTGCAATATAATATGACTTAGCCATTTCTATCGATTAACTTCCCAACTTTGCAGAAAGGTTTAATTAAAATGTTCTAGGGTTCGGGTGAAGTCCAGTCCTCATGTTAATAAGATTAAACATGAGTAGAGAGAAAACTTTTTAGTGAGGTCAAGTTCATGTGCACCATTATATTGGCCTCCAATATGTTTGATAAACCACTTGTAGCTGAACTTCTCATCAAAGGAAAAAGTGGGATTTTACATTCCTCCCCCCTTCAAAGAATCTCGTACCGAGATTACAAATGAAGGACAAAAGATAAAGATCTACTGAACATGTGCTGCTAACAAGTCCGGATAGTTTGTTTTAAGATACTCCTCGCTTTCCCACGTGGCTTCTTCAGCACCGTGGTTGCTCCACAAGACCTTATAGAAACGCAAAGTGCGTCTCCTCGTGGTGCGAGTTTTCTCATCAACGATCTGGGTTGGATGCTCGGAATACGTAAGGTCTGGTTGGAGAGCTTCCAAATCCTCAATACGTATATTCGCTGGGGCTTTGAGACATTTCCGCAACTAAGAAATGTGAAACACATTGTGGACCCCTGCCAGCGACAGTAGTAACTCCAATTGATATGCCACAGGTCCGCATCTTTTGATTATTGCGAACGGTCCAATGAAACGTGGAGATAGCTTCCCTCTCACTCCGGATCGATGAATTCCTTTCAACGGGGATACCCGGAGATAAACTTGATCCCCAACCTCGAAGTGAAGAGGTCGACGCCGTTTGTCCGCATAGCTCTTCTGATGAGACTGAGCAGTTTTGAGATTGGCTTGAATAATACGTACTTGCTCTTCGGCTTCATTTATCAAGTCGATGCCATATACCACTCGTTCACCAGATTCGCACCAGTTCAAGGGTGTGCGACACTTCCGTCCATAAAGAGCTTCATATGGCGCCATCAGGATGCTAGCCTGGTAACCGTTGTTGTACGAAAATTCCGCCAATGGTAGATAATCATCCCAATTTTTACCATGGTGGATGGCACAAGCACGAAGCATATCCTCAAGCACTTGGTTCACCCGTTCGGTTTGCCCATCAGTCTGAGGATGATAAGCCGAGCTTCGGATCAGTTTGGTACCCAATGCATCATGGAGATTCTCCCAAAAGCGAGCAACAAAAATAGATCCACGATCTAAAATGATAGTGCGGTGTACTCCATGTAGACACAATATTCTGGAGATATAAAATTCTGCATATCACTTTACATCATACTTGACACTGACCGGTATGAAATGAGCTGATTTGGTCAACCGGTCAACAATCACCCAAATTGAGTCGTGCTTATGGAATGTGGGAGGCAACCCAACAATGAAATCCATGCTGATATCCTCCCATTTCCAAGCCGGTATGCTTAAAGGTTGAAGCTGTCGAGCTGCCTTCATATGGTCGTCCTTAACTCGCCGACACATATCACATACGAATATGTATTTTGCTACTTCTCTCTTCATCTGAGTCCACCAGAACTTATTTCTCAAGTCTTGGTACATTTTGTTACTTCCCGGATGAATGGAATACTTGGATAAATGAGCTTCATCCAGTATCTTCTTTCGAAGTTCCATGTTTCGGGGTACCACTATGCGGTTTTTAAACCAGAGGGTACCTTCATCGTCACATCAAAAACATTTCATCTCCCCCTTCTCCATTCTTTGCCGAATGTGCGACATCCCTTTGTCCTCCTTTTGAGCTGCCATAATATCCTCCCTGATAGTGGGAATGAGAGCTAGGTTGTAGAGTGCCCCATATGGAACCAAGTAGAGACTCGGCTCTTCTTCTTCCATTGAGGTAATGGAAAGATTGTTGACATGGGACTTGTGGCTCAGAGCATCTGCGACTACATTGGCCTTGCCTGGATGGTAGTGGATCTCAATCTCATAATCCTTGATCAATTCCAACCATCTACACTGTCGCATAGTCTTTTTGGGTGAAGATGTACTTCAAACTCTTGTGATCGGTGTAAAGATGTACTAGATTACCCAGTAGATAATGTCTCCACATCTTCAATGCTAGTACCACAGCAGCAAGCTCTAGATCATGAGTCGGATAGTGCTGCTCATGGTTCCGAAGCTGCCGTGATCCATAAGCGATCACTCGTCTGTCCTGCATCAACAGACAACCCGAACCAATTCCTGATGCATCACAATACACGTCAAAAGATTTGGTTGTGTCCGGTTGGGCTAATACTGGTGCCGTTGTGAGGTGTTTTACCAATGCCTGGAAACCTCCCTCACATGCCTCAGTCCATACATACTTCGTCCCCTTCTTCAGAAGTTCTGTCATTGGTTTAGCTATTTTGGAGAAACTGGGAATGAACCTCCGGTAATACCCAGCTAAACCTAGGAAACTTCAAACTTCATGTACAGACTTTGGAGACTCCCATTTGAGTACTTGCTTTATCTTGCTTGGATCAACTGCAATCCCTTCTGCTGATATGATGTGCCCTAAAAATGGCACTTGACTGATCCAGAATTCACACTTGCTGAACTTAGCATATAGTTGGTGGCCCCGTAATCGTTGAAGCACGATACGCAAGTGTTGAGCATGTTCTTCTTCGGATTTTGAATACACAAGGATGTCGTCAATGAAGACCACGACAAACTTGTCCAATTCCGGCATGAACACTGAGTTCATGAGATACATGAAATGAGCCGGTGCGTTGCAATCCGAAGGACATAACAAGGTATTCATACAGTCCATACCTCGTCGAGAATGGTGTCTTTGGTATGTCTTCTGGTCGGATTCTAATCTGATGATAACCAGAACAAAGATCCATCTTTGAAAATACTTTATCACCCACTAGTTGATCGAAAAGAATATCAACGCGTGGTAGTGGATACTTGTTCTTGATAGTGACAACATTGAGTGGACGATAGTCCACACACAGTCTCAAGGTCTTATCTTTCTTCTCTACGAACAATGCAGAATAGCCCCATGGTGAAGAACTTGGACGAATGAAACCTTTGTTCTCAATTTCCGTTAACTACTCCTTCAGTTCTGCAAGTTCCTTGGGTGCCATCTTGTAGGGTTGCCTTGAGATCAGCACTGTTCCCGGTACAAGCTCATTCTTGAACTCGACATCTCTTTCTGGTGGCATACCAAGAAGATCTTCGGGAAACATGTCCGGGTATTCACATACTACCGGAATATCCATAAGTTCAATAACCTCGGTATTGTGAGTAGATGGATTCACTAGAATGTTTCTCTCAAGATTGAGGACTTGGGAAGGATGAAGTGGAGAATTTAGATAAATTTTTCGAGGAACGATATCTAGAATAGCACCATGGTATTGCAACCATGCCATTCCCAAGATGACATATAACTTCTGATTCTCTAATATCAGAAGCGAAGTAAGATATATGGTTCCATCTAGGTTAAGTGGTATCCCAGTAAGATATATGGTTTCCCTGCCGGAGTGCAAATCACATACGGCATTTTTGTGGAGATAATAGGCAATTGACTTTTAATGACAAAAGACTTGCTAATGACATCATGTGAAGCTCCAGAGTCAAAGAGTATGATTACGGGATGATCAAAGATAGAGAACGTACCCGTGAGTACGGGTGCGCCTTTTGGAACGACCTCAATGGCGAGCTGGTGGACATTGCCGAGTCTAGGAACTGGCTTCTTGGGCTGGTTGCGGGGTTGGTTGGCGCCCTAGTATGATAACTGTCCTCCACCCTGCCTACTCTGCGGACAGTCCTTGGGGAAGTGCCCTGTGCGTCCACATGTGAAACATGTGTACGGGGTTTGGCCGGGACGATTGGGAGGACGGAATCCCGGTGCACGCGGTGGAGGTGGAAGTGCAGGTGGGATCATCCCCTGATGTTACTGCAGTCGGAAACCGGCGTTGCTGAACTGGCGACCACTGAACATTGGTGGTCGTGATGGCGGTTGCCACCTCTGGCTGGATGGTGATTGATACACCATTCAATACTTCTGAGGAGCACCACCTCCACTGCCTTGCGGAGCACTCCTCTTCTTCTTGTCTGAGGATAGCTCTCGAGTAGCGTCCTCTTGCTTGATCGCGGCATTGACAAGGTCGTTGAAACTGCCGCGGTTGAACAAGACAAGCTTGTCCTTCATCTTGGAGTTCAACCCCCGGTAGAAGCACTCTCGCTTCCTGTCTTCCGTGCTCACTTGGTCCTATGCATACTGGGCCAAGTGGTTGAAGGTCTTGGAGTACTTGTAAGCACTCCTTCCTTCCTGCTTTAGCTCCAAGAACTCTTGAAGCTTCCTCCTCATAATCCCGGGAGGGATATGGTAGGCGCGGAACGCCTCCCGAAATTCTGCCCAGCTCACGACATAGCCTGCGGGGCGTGCGGCGAGGTAGTTTGCCCACCACGCACTAGGAGAACCCTGCAGTTGCTGAGCTGCAAACAGAGTCTTCTGTTGTTTGGTTATCTCGAGTAAACCGAACTTTCCTTCAATGGTGCGGAGCCAGTTGTCCGCCTCCAAAAGTTCTTCAGCCTCTCTAAAGACCGGCGGATGCGTCGATGCAAAATCCGAGTAGGAACTTGGATATGACTGTGTAAGACCTATATGTGCTGAATACATTGGCTTGTAGTGAATACACTTGGCTTTGATGGTAAAAGTTTTAAATATCACCAAAACACCTTTTTGTCAAGGTCCGACTCTAGCTCTGAGCTACAGCAAGGTCCGACGGTAGGTCCGGCTTGTTTTGGGTAGCTCCGGCTACGTTAGATGCTAGGTTCGGCTTCTTGGTAAGGTCCGACTAGCTTTGGTTAGCTCCGGTGAGCTTTATCTTTAGCTCCGGCATGTCTTTGTTAGCTCCGGCATGTCTTTGTTAGCTCCGGCATGTCTTTGATAGCTCCGGCATATACTTGATAGCTCCGGCATGCTTTTGCTAAGCTCCGATGTACTTTGTCTAGCTCCGGTTTTGAGTTGACTAGTTTTGACTAGTTTTTGATAAGCTCCGGTGCTAGGATCTACTAGTTTTGGTAAGCTCCGGCAGGTGCTTCATTGTACTAGTTTTGGTAAGCTCCAGTGCTAGGTTCTACTAGCTTTTGTTAGCTCCGGCTCAAGCTCCGGGTTGCTCTGGCAAAGTCCAGAACTTGACCGCAGTGCTTCTGCTTTTCATTTACAGTGTTTCGTACTTGCTTTACATTGTTGGAAAGATTGCTTAGTATTCATTTGCTAAGTTTTTGGTGCGTTTTGGTTGATATGGATAATATCGTTTCTACTGTGTTTTTGCAACATGCTTATGTGAGGTTCTCATATAAGGTGTTGTGTTCGGAACTAACTTGAGTCAAGTCGAGGACTTGGGCTCGTATGGATTGTTTGTTTGTTCATGTGCAGGTGTTGCTTGAGTTCAAGTCATGGCTGGTGACAGGATCCATTGGACTAGTCTCAGGAGGAGATGAGGTTCCAACAACCAAGTTCGGGAGGAACTGTGGTTGAGCGGGTCAGGAGGTCGCGCAGGATGATTGAATCAAGGGCAGTGCATATGAAGGTCGAAGGAAGGTGTTCGCACGTATGCATGAGGTGCATGACGTGGTAATATGCTTCTAGAGACGGATTATGGAAGGAAGATCTGATCGGAGGGATCGGATCGTATCGGTTGAAGACTTAGGCTGCTAGCTGAGTCGGTTATGGCTCGGTATGGAAATATCGAGTTGGTTATGTTAGGATTTCGTGTGGGTCACGAATTTGATTTGTTTAGGAATGTGGGATGCGTTCCTAAGGTGTTTGGAAGTCTTAAGATTGCTTGTATCTGCGTATAGAAGAGTCCTAAGCAGTTTTGGAAAGTTCCGATTGTGATCGGATTAGGATTGGAGTCCTAGTTGAGATTGGAATGGCCTAAGGGCTGGTTATATAAGCGAGGGAAGGCCAAAGCTCGTGGAAGATGACTTTGAGGCTGTTCCTCTTGTGTTCTATTGAATAAAATTCGTAGTTTGAAGGAACTTTTGTGCCTTGTTCGTACGACTTGTTCTAGACAAGTTTTACTCGTCGAGTTTCTGGACAGCACTACCTTTCGTCGGTGGTTTTATCATAACTCGAGTTTTTCTGATCCAATTGACGTGATTCTTTTTGGTTTGTCTTCACAACTTGATTTTCTATCATCTATCAAAATTTCACTGTCATTGGATTTGTGGTTTTTGATCTACACGAGTTTCTTTGCAGCATTCCAGAAACTGTTTTCCTCGGGTAGGTCAGATTGACCATAGTCTGATCTTTCGATCATAACTTGAGTTTTTCTCGACGGATTTGAGTAATTCTTTTTGTGTTGTCTTCGTGAATTGATTCTCTCTGATATATATCACTTTTGTCACAGTGAAACACGTTTAGATTAGTCTCATACACGATTTCTTTAACAGATCGTTTTTCTGCCGAAAGGGTTTGGGGTTTTAATTGTTTCCGCTGCGTAATATTTTTAAATCTACCATTCACCCCCCTGGTAGATTTTCACGTGCTCATCGATCCTACAATTGGTATCAGAGCCACGGTGCTCTAATCTGTGTGATTTGCACGTGTTTTTGACTAATCATCATGGAGAAGTACTCCGCCAAACCTTGTGTGTTTGCTGGTATTGATTTTCAGGTTTGGAAGGCACGCATGGAGGCCTTCATCAGGCGCAAGGCTTTGCAATATGGGAAAAGGTGTACAAACCTTATGAAGTCTCGCCTAACGATCAAGTTACGGCTATGAACCTCCGGGACATCGACAACAACAACAAAGCACGAAACTTGATCATCCAAGGACTCACTCAAAGCGACTTTGATCGTGTCGCGCACCTCCAGTCAGCATACAATGTTTGGAGAGCTCTCTGTGATTATCATGAAGGCTCCCACACAATCAAGGAGGTCAAACAAGATATGTTCAAAAAGGAATATATGCATTTTGAGATGCAACCAGGTGAGTCTATCGATGACCTCTTTGCTCATTTCAATAAAATTCTCAGCAACTTACGTAGTGTCAATGTTAATTTTTCTGATGCTGAGAATGCTAGACAACTTCTTAGTGCGTTAGACATGTCAGTTTGGGAGATGAAAGTAGCATCCATTCGTGAATCAACTGTCATGAGTTCTCTTACATTATATGTACTTTATTCTAAACTAAAAACTCATGAAATTGACATCCACGTAAGAACCCAAACAAGTCTATTGCATTTGTCTCACAACGTGATATGTCTAGCTCCAGCCAATCATCATCCTGCAATACTCTTGCTTTGTTGTCCTCACTAACCCTGGTATAGATCGAAGAATTTCCAGAAGAGGAGTTGACACTCATCTCTACTAAATTCTCAAAAGCATTGCAAAATGTGAGAACTAGAAGGAGAGGAAGCTCTAGACCTCAACGCTGTTTTGAATGTGGTAAAATAGGACACTTTCGTACAGAATGCCCTAACCTTTCAGGTCCGACCACCCGGGAAGAAAAACAAAGCAAGGTCCGGACCTCCTCTGGAAACTCCAACAAGAAGAAGAAGGGTACCATAGGACGCAAGATGATTAACAGCTTCATCACCGCACTTCAAGAACTTAGTTCAAGTGATGTAGACTTTGAAAGTGATGAAGATGATGACGATCTGGCCAACTTATGCTTCATGGCAGGCAAAACAAGATCAAGATCAAGTCAGGAGGATGCAGAACACAGCAGTGAAGACAATGAGGTATGTTCTACCTGCAATGAAATGTGTGATGCTATTTCTCGTGCAACTATTATTGTCAAGAAAAAGGACAAAAAGCTTAGGGATAATGCTGCTAAAATTAAATCACTAGAATCTGAAATTAACCGTTTAAAAACTTTGATTCCTAGTGATGATGCATGTCCCTCATGTGACTTAATCTATGAACAATTGTCCACATTAAGAAGTGCACACTCCTCCACTCTAGATAGACTTGATGAAGAAATTAAAAAGAACAAAGAGCTTGTTGCACTTAATGATAAAAACTTGAAAGATGCTAGCTGTTCTACAAGTGACTTGCATTGTTCTACTTGTGATGATCTTGATAAGAAACTACAGGATGCTATGAATGAAATTTCTATGTTTAACAATGCTTTACGTTCTCATGAAGTTAAATTTTGTTCCAATTGCAAATTAAAAGGAAAAACTTCATGTGAAAATTGCCTTGATCTGTCCAATAAACTTGATGACATGCATAGGACATTAGATCGGTTTTGTAATGGGAATAAGAACCTAAACTTGCTGCTGAATTCTTCCAAGTCTTGCAATAATAAAACTGGTTTAGGTTTTGATTCTCATGCTCATGCTAAGGCACATCCACCTAAAATTGTAAAGTCATTAGGAAGTGGTTTGGTTCAAACAGTTCCTAAACAAAAAGAAGTGGTTTTCAAATCTGCAGGAATGTTGTTTCATTCGGTTTCAACTAAAAATTTTGCTTGCTCATCTATACATGAACACAAAGTTAAATTTCATTGTACCTTCTATGGTAGAGAGGGTCATGTCATAGATTTTTGTTATAGACTAGCTAAACAACAGAAAAAGGAAAGAAAAATTGCTAGATCTTATAACTTTCATACAATTAGAAAAACACAACCTGCTTTAGTGAGTCAGAAATTTGAAAAGTTAGCTTCCGGATCTTCTGGTAAGAAATCTACAAAGGTAGCTCCGGCAGTTATGATAGCTCCGAGAGCTCCCGGATCTTCTGCTATTCCCTCCAAAGCTTTAGTTATTGCCTCCGGACATTCTGCTTTTATCTCCGGAGCTACTGGTTTTCACTCTAAACAAGTAACAACTTCTAAATCAATTGTTAAGAACAGAAAACCTCAAACTTCGACTCATAAACCTGCTGTTTTGTCTCAGCTTTCGCGTGTTTTTCCTGCTGCACGTCGTGTGACTCAGTACTGGATACCTAAATGCCTTTTTACTAACCCCAGTATTGAGTCATCGACGTATTGTGCTTCTATGTAGGTTACACGTTTGAGGAAGGAGAACATTTGGATTGTGGATTCAGGTTGCCCACGCCACATGACCGGTAACAAAGATTGGTTCTCCTCCCTCTCTTTTGAGTCACATGTAGAGAATGTTACTTTTGCCGATAATTCTTCAACTCCTATAATTGCTAAGGGTTCGGTTAGAGTAAATGATCACTACACTTTGAAGGATGTGGCACTTGTCAAAAATTTGAAATACAGCTTGCTTTCTGTTACACAATAGCTAGATGAAAATCTAGAAATTATTTTCAATAAAAGCTACTGCAAAGTTGTAGGTTCAAATAGTGAGCTTATTTTTAACATGTCTCGGTTTGGAAGAGTTTTTAAAGCTGATTTTGATATGTCTTCCTCTAAGCATAGGTGTCTAGTTGCTAATGATTCAAAGGACTTATATTTTTGGCATCGTAGACTTGGTCACGTAGGCTTTGATCACCTAACGCGTGTTAGTGCTCTTGATCGCATACGGGGGCTGCCTAAGCTTAAAGGGGACAAAGAAATTGTGTGCTCTTCTTGTAGACATGCTAAGATGGTTGCAGGTTCACATACTCCTCTCACAATGATCATGACAACTGAACCATGTCAACTTTTGCATCTTGACACCGTAGGACCTTCACGTGTTCAATCCTTCGGAGGTAAATGGTATGTTCTTGTTATTGTTGATGATTATTCTAGATACTCTTGGGTTTACTTTATGGCGTCTAAGAATGAAGTTTTTAGTCACTTTAGAACTTTATTTCTTAGATTATCAATTGATCACCCAGGATCATTAAAATCAATTAGAAGTGATAATGGAACTGAATTTAAAAATCAATCTTTTGATCACTTTTGTGCTGAAAATAGAATAGATCATCAATTTTCTTCACCATATGTACCTCAACAAAACGGTGTTGTAGAAAGAAAGAATAGAACCTTAGTTGAGATGGCTAGGACTATGCTTGATGAATATCAAACTCCTAGGAAATTTTGGGCTGATGCGTTAGCAACCGCTTGTTATGTCTCAAATCGTGTTTTCTTGCGTGCTAAGCTAGGTAAAACACCATATGAGCTTCGGTTTGGACATAGGCCTAGTGTTACACACTTTCGGGTCTTTGGTTGCAAATGCTTTGTTAAGAAACATGGTAATCTTGATAAGTTTGAACCTAGATCCATTGATGGCTTGTTTCTTAGTTATCCATCTCATACTAGAGGCTACCGTGTGCTTTTACTTGACACTAACAAAATTGTGGAGACTTGTGAAGTGTCTTTTAATGAAGCTAGCCCAGGTACTAGCTCCGGTGTTACAGGACCAGATCCGTATCCTCAGGGGGAGGGTATTTTTGAAGAAGAAGAAGAGCCGGTGATACTGCCTGGTAGTTCCGAAGCTGACACGTGTCCAGCTCCGGACATTGAACAAGCTCCGGATATCACCTCTGCTGGTCCTGATCGTCCAGAAGTGACAAGCTCATCAATCTACGATGAACCTAATGAAGAAGAAGCTTGTGAGACATCTGTTCCCCCACGTTTTTACAAAGATCATCCCCCACATCAGATGATTGGAAGCTTGCACGAACGAGTCACACGGTCCAGGTTTTGCGATCCAAACTCTCATGCTCATTCTGCTTTTGTTGCTTATTTTGAACCCAAGGATATATCACACGCACTCACTAATGAATCTTGGATTATTGCCATGCAAGAAGAGTTAGAAAATTTTGAAAGAAATAATGTTTGGAAACTTGTACCTCCACCTCAAGGTCACACTTTAATTGGAACTAAATGGGTATTTAAAAATAAACAAAGTGAGGATGGGGTTGTGGTTAGGAATAAGGCTAGGTTGGTTGCTCAAGGTTTCACTCAAATTGAAGGTCTAGATTTTGATGAAACTTTTTCTCCTGTCGCTAGATTAGAAGCCATAAGAATTTTGTTAGCTTTTGCAGCATCTAAAGGTTTTAAGCTATATCAAATGGATGTTAAAAGTGCTTTTCTTAATGGCTACGTAAATGAGGAGGTTTATGTCAAACAACCACCGGGTTTTGAAAATCCAGATTTTCCTAATCATGTTTACAAACTGTCCAAAACCTTATACGGTCTCAAACAAGCTCCTAGAGCATGGTATGATAGGTTAAAAACATTCTTACTTGAAAAGGGGTTTACCATGGGCAAGGTTGATAGAACTCTTTTTGTGCTTAAGCATGGCAATGACTCATTATTCGTTCAAGTGTATGTGGATGATATTATCTTTGGTTGTGCTTCTCATGATCTTGTGTCCAAGTTTTCAGCAATGATGAGTTCCGAATTTGAAATGAATATGATGGGTGAACTCACTTACTTTTTGGGGCTGCAAATCAAGCAAACCAAGGAGGGTACCTTTGTGCATTAAACAAAGTATACCAAAGACCTCCTAAGGCGCTTCAACATGGACAAAAGCAAGCCTCTTCGGACACCAATGGGAACAGCAACAACACTTGAACTTGATGAAGATGGTGAATCCGTGGATCAAAAAGAATATAGAAGCATGATCAGATCACTTTTGTACCTCACGGCTTCAAGATCGGACATACAATTCAGCGTATGTCTTTGTGCACGGTTTCAAGCTTCCCCATGTGTTTCACATCGTCAAGCCATCAAAAGGATTCTCAGGTACTTACATAGAACTCAAGAATTTGGCATTTTTCTTCCTTCTTCCTCAACCGTTACTTTGAAAGCTTTTTCGGATGCTGATTTTGGGGGTTGTAGGATTGATAGGAAAAGTACTTCCGGTGCTTGCCATTTTCTTGGTAATTCTCTTGTTGCTTGGTCCTCTAGAAAACAAAATTCAGTTGCACAATCCACAGCCGAATCTAAATATGTAGCTTCTGCTAGTGCTTGCTCACAAATTCTTTGGATTGTTCAAACACTTAAGGACTATGGGGTTGATCTAGATAGTGTTCCACTGTTTTGTGATAACACTAGTGCTATTTGCATTGCCAAAAACCCCGTGCAACATTCTAGAACTAAGCACATTGATATTAGGTATCACTTTCTCCGAGATAACGTTGAAAAGAGAAACATTGTGCTTCACCATGTAGATACCGAACAACAATTGGCTGACATTTTTACAAAACCTTTGGATTTCACTCATTTTTGTTACATTCGTAGTGAAATAGGGATTATGCGTCCTCATGGCTTAAATTGAGGGGGAGTTTTTGAAACTTGGGAAGTCTATGTGTGAATCTGAAATTAAAATAATATGAGTATAGTATTTCATACATATATGACTTTGTGATTCCTTTTACATACTGAAAGTTCTTACTACATTACTCATGTTATACATTTTGTAGTTTTTGCCATGTCTAGTAATTGGAATAATTACTTACACTAAATCTGGTCATGGTCGAACTTTCTTGCTGTTTTGAACTTGTTGCATGCTCACAAATGCTTTTAATCATAAAGAATTAATCAAGTAATCAACTCACATGTTAAGTTTTTATGAACAAATATAAATTGAGAAAAGATCAAGAGAATATGCATGCATCGCACTTCTTCTTTTGAGATGGCTTGTCATTGCACTTAGATATGAACTTGGAAGAAGTTGTGTATGACTAAAACCATGTCCTTAAGCTTCTGATTGTCAAATGACATAGGCTTGACTTAGTTGGTTAGAATAAGGCAGATGCGCATATAATCTCTTGCAAATATCATATGATCTGAATTTATGCTTTGAAAAATAATAAAATGCAGCAACTAGTGTCATGCTTTCAGGTTTTTTAAATAGTTAAGTTTGTGAGATCATGACTTGCTTAAATTGAAAAATTACATTTGATCTCTAGCATGGCTTACACTACCTTATGTATTTCATTGATGTGATAATGTAAGGTACTTGATAGTATAACTTGTATGAGCTTTGTTTATATGTATATGTTATAATATGCTCATAACAACTAAAGTTGGAGAGAAAATTTGTTTATATGTTCATGACTTGCTGAATACATTGTCAAAGGGGGAGAGATAAGCATGAAGAGAAAGAGAATATGGGCATAAGGAGAGATAATAAAGGGGGAGAGATTTTCATTTTCTTCTCTTTTTACTTTTGATTTACAAAGGGGGAGAAATTGTTATCAAAAACTTTTATGTGAATAAGCCAATGTTCGGATTTTAGATGGTGTTGCCAATGCATTCATCAAGGGGGAGATTGTAAGACCTATATGTGCTGAATACATTGGCTTGTAGTGAATACACTTGGCTTTGATGGTAAAAGTTTTAAATATCACCAAAACACCTTTTTGTCAAGGTCCGACTCTAGCTCTGAGCTACAGCAAGGTCCGACGGTAGGTCCGGCTTGTTTTGGGTAGCTCCGGCTACATTAGATGCTAGGTCCGGCTTCTTGGTAAGGTCCGACTAGCTTTGGTTAGCTCCGGTGAGCTTTATCTTTAGCTCCGGCATGTCTTTGTTAGCTCCGGCATGTCTTTGTTAGCTCCGGCATGTCTTTGATAGCTCTGGCATATACTTGATAGCTCCGGCATGCTTTTGCTAAGCTCCGATGTACTTTGTCTAGCTCCGGTTTTGGGTTGACTAGTTTTGACTAGTTTTTGGTAAGCTCCGATGCTAGGATCTACTAGTTTTGGTAAGCTCCGGCAGGTGCTTCATTGTACTAGTTTTGGTAAGCTCCGGCGCTAGGTTCTACTAGCTTTTGTTAGCTCCGGCTCAAGCTCCGGGTTGCTCTGGCAAAGTCCGGAACTTGACCGCAGTGCTTCTGCTTTTCATTTACAATGTTTCGTACTTGCTTTACATTGTTGGAAAGATTGCTTAGTATTCATTTGCTAAGTTTTTGGTGCGTTTTGGTTGATATGGATAATATCGTTTCTACTGTGTTTTTGCAACATGCTTATGTGAGGTTCTCATATAAGGTGTTGTGTTCGGAACTAACTTGAGTCAAGTCGAGGACTTGGGCTCGTATCGATTGTTTGTTTGTTCATGTGCAGGTGTTGCTTGAGTTCAAGTCATGGCTGGTGACAGGATCCATTGGACTAGTCTCAGGAGGAGATGAGGTTCCAACAACCAAGTTCGGGAGGAACTGTGGTTGAGCGGGTCAGGAGGTCGCGCAGGATGATTGAATCAAGGGCAGTGCATATGAAGGTCGAAGGAAGGTGTTCGCACGTATGCATGAGGTGCATGACGTGGCAATATGCTTCTAGAGATGGATTATGGAAGGAAGATCTGATCGGAGGGATCGGATCGTATCGGTTGAAGACTTAGGCTGCTAGCTGAGTCGGTTATGGCTCGGCATGGAAATATCGAGTTGGTTATGTTAGGATTTCGTGTGGGTCACGAATTTGAGTTGTTTAGGAATGTGGGATGCGTTCCTAAGGTGTTTGGAAGTCTTAAGATTGCTTCTATCTGCGTATAGAAGAGTCCTAAGCAGTTTTGGAAAGTTCCGATTGTGATCGGATTAGGATTGGAGTCCTAGTTTAGATTGGAATGGCCTAAGGGCTGGTTATATAAGTGAGGGAAGGCCAAAGTTTGTGGAATATGACTTTGGGGCTGTTCCTCTTGTGTTCTATTGAATAAAATTCGTAGTTTGAAGGAACTTTTGTGCCTTATTCGTCCGACTTGTTCTAGACAAGTTTTACTCGTCGAGTTTCTGGACAGCACTACCTTTCGTCGGTGGTTTTATCATAACTCGAGTTTTTATGATCCAATTGACGTGATTCTTTTTGGTTTGTCTTCACAACTTGATTGTCTATCATCTGTCAAAATTTCACGGTCATTGGATTTGTGGTTTTTGATCTACACGAGTTTCTTTGCAGCATTCCAGAAACTGTTTTTCTCGGGTAGGTCAGATTGACCATAGTCTGATCTTTCGATCATAACTTGATTTTTTTCTCGACGGATTTGAGTAATTCTTTTTGTGTTGTCTTAGTTACTTGATTCTCTCTGATATCTATCACTTTTGTCATGGTGAAACACGTTTAGATTAGTCTCATACACGATTTCTTTAACAAATCATTTTTCTGCCAAAAGGGTTTGGGGTTTTAATTGTTTCCGCTGCGTAAGATTTTTAAATCTACCATTCACCCCCCTCTGGTAGCTTTTCATGTGCTCTTCGATCCTACAGACTGATGTGGCCCATCAGCGTGTCGTCCCCCTCGACGGGACGAGTGCTGTACAAGGGTCCGCAACAACTAAGTTTGCTCATCGCACGAGCCGAGTACTGCTACGAGAACCACCGCGGGACTTCTGGGAAGTGTAGGTGGAGGTGGTGGAGGTCGCTGTGTCTGGGGCGTGTTCTGCCCCGGGGGTGGTGTGTCATCCCCCTGCCCTCCACTTGAGCCTCCTACTTCCGTGGTTGTACGTGTACGCACTGTGCTGCAATACAACGATTTACACCATAAGTCTCATTGCCTCAAGTTCATCCTTCCATACAAATAGTAATACGGTAGACCATGATAGATAATATACAACATCAACATATATTGGTAAAGTACATGCTTTATACAAGATATATTATCCTGTGACCAAGTCTACAATAGTAAATTCCAAAATTATGGACTCCCACTATGGAAATACATATCTACTATACTTGGTCCCCATGAGATGTCGTAGACGTCTTGTCATCTTAGACATAAATACCACTACTCTTAATATGACATAAACATGGCCACAAAAGAAAAACACGAGCAACTATTAAACTATATGTTGCCCCGCGTCGGCAGAAGTGCTGCCACATCCCACTTCAATACGTCCTACTCGGCCTATTCAAGTTCCTTGGGATCTTCTTCTTCTTCATCATCATCCGAAGGTAATTGTTCACCCATAATTAGTGGTAGGTTATGGGCCGGTGGATACACCACTGGTTGCAATTGTGCCTCGGCCTAAATTACATTATCCTGCAGTTCTCCTGCCTCATACTCCCAATTTTGAGCTGTCTCAATGGTGGTGTCCAGCTCTTCAGTGACTACTAACAACTGCTCTTGCTGTTGTTGCACCTCCAACTGACTTGCTTGCAGCTCACCACGAGCTTGCTACAGTTCAGTGCGAGTCTGTCATTGTGCGGCACGAGCTTTCCGTAGCCTAATGCGAGCATAATGCAACTGACTCTCGCACTTATCTAGCCGGTGAGTTGCTGGGGCTATGAGCAAATGTAGACCCTTGTTGATATAATCAAGGGTATCACCACGCTCTGTCGCTTCCCGCAAGGCTTTGACTTGTTCCAAAATAATAGTGCCTTGCATAGCAACTACCATATTGGAAGCAGCCACATATGTCCCAAGTGTCGTCGAGGTTGTGTCGCCATGCGGTGTATAAGCAGCAACCATACGATGTTGCCACTCAAATCCGGCCATACCACGGACTGGAATAAGGGCAAATTGAGTCCCTGCCATGGCATCTTGATGAAGCTCACAAAGCTTCATAAGTGCTTCGCCTGCAGCAATTGCCCAAGTGTCCTCTAACTGAGCCCCCTCAATGGTAACCGAGAAAGGAGCCCATCCAAATCGACGTGGACTAGCCGGGATGTCTACCAAGATGGTGCACAACCGAACACCTATGTCGATTGTTTCTCTACCCCAATAGCATGGCATCTCGATGAAGCCAAACTGCTGGAGCACTTCCCGTAGCATACTTGGGAAACCCGGATGGCTAGCGCAAGTGGAAAATACCCATCCGTCCGGTAGTAGAATCCTCACATCCGTCATCTATAAAAAGAATACTGGAACAATGAGAAGGTTTCCAACTCTCAACAGTTTTAAGAAAATTTAAAACTGGAGCTGTAATTACAGTCTGTTCCAGCTGACCTTCCTGTATAAATTCCATAGGTTCATACAGGAAATGTTAGAATCAAAGGTGAAGTTGAATACCAAAGTTGTAGTATACTTTCCAATATTTCCATATTGTACTCATACAGCTACAAGTGAGCTAGGAAATAGAATCTATACAGGTTTTAAGTTGACCCATATTTTCTGGAAATTTTTGACAGAACCTCCCCTGTATATGTAGTGATGTCCACAATTTATACAGGGATATCATGACAATATTTTGAGGTAATGACAAAATAAACTTTGTATAACATCAAGTTAAAAATTCATAAGTAAAAGAATTACCCCCTGAAAAGTTTGTTATACAGGTATTGCGCGCAGATTCACAAATAGGTGCAAACTGTTCCAAGTTCTGGACTGCCAGAACCAAGTTTGCGACAAATGGAATTAGACACCGCTATACCCAGAATAAGATCATTAATACAAAATAAATTTGATAGAGGACTTCCTAAGCTTTCCATAAATGTATATATATGAATATGTCACTATTCTATATTAAAAGTTATAACTATCCAAACTAAACAGTTGAACTGACTGGTTTGCACCAGCAGTCCTGCAGTCCACTGTTTTGACTTCCAAATTTGACTTGACCCAAATTCGAATTAGGAAAAACTCTAAACATCGAACCTTAAACCTGCCTCTTCCCTTTCCAGACATGTGTCACAATAAGGCTGAAGATGTTTCTACAGCGAGTTATGGCAATATTTCTGGAACTGGTACAATGGTTGGGTCATCTGGAGCATTTTTAGTATACTCCAAATTTCACCAGATTATAAAACTTTTATGCCCTTATGGTCAACAGAAAAGTTGCATAGGTCTTCACGAGCTTTCCATCCATATATTATACCCTTATTTTATCTATCCGATAACCAATATTACAACCCGGCGAAGTCGAGCCAACTTCTGCCAGAAATCAAGAATCTTGATTCTATCTACCCTATCGAGTCAGAGTCCCTTTTTACGGAGTCCAAACCTACCAGCATCTGATTTTTGGACTTTCCAAAACATTATGCATCCATTTTGTTGTTGGGGATGGTCTAGTATCATGTTTGATACTGACGGTACTACGTACCTCACCAAAGAAAATTCTATCCGGTATGTCCAGTTACGTCTATAGGTGGTTCCTATATCGTTCTCTCGCAAACGGTTTCTACACGGTCTTCTACCGTAGTCAATGCTGCAAAAGACAAACAATCCTCTTTCACACCTTCACACCTCAAGGGCGGTACGGGGAAGCATGACAGGCAGTCACAATAATATATATGAAAATAAATGCATACGACTCTTGTGTGAGTCGCCCTCGAGCGAGGTCATGTCTCGAGGTACATGGCTGTAAATACGTCTGTACAGCAAAGACTCCCGTACGATCCGGCTTATACACGCTCGGGCATACGTGTTTCGCATGCTCCCATAGAACATGAATGGTTCTAGAGAGGCATACTATCGGGTTATACACCACCCGACGGGGGCTCCCACTAACTTTGAAGCACGCTGGAGTACCGCGTGTCATAAGTTCTCAGAAATATTGAAAGATTCAGAGACTCCTATTAACTTCCCGTGCCAAGCCACGGAAATTTCACATACCACTGCTCGTATGCTGAGTTTACCGAGACTGATCCGCTCTCGGTGGCGTACCTTACCTCTTACCTGACGTCGGGGCGTCGTTACAAAATATAATAACACATAGTTAGTTTACCACCTTTATATCTTATACTAATAATACTCCTTATAAGGGCATATAGCTAATTCCTCACTCAAATCCTAATTTTTGAAAATATGTTCTTTTCAAGTACACTGTTCCCAATGATGCTCTGATACCATGTCTGTGGGGACCAGAATCCCGACATCCGAGGATCTCATTGGGTGGTGTCATGCGATGCGACACCCAACAGTATACAAGAACAGAACGAGAATAAAACTCAAGACAAAATCTTTTATTTATCTTACAACGAAAGTTTTACAATACTAGCAGAAGGAAAGATATATATATATATCATATCTACGCTCTCAGCACTAGCTATGCAAAAGAAAAGTCATCCATGTCCTGGATGCTTCGCACTAGCAACACGCAAATCACAGCGGCGTGCAGGGTTCCCACTCGGTTGTACACCCTGGAGGGGGTGCAACCTCATCATCAAACCCTTCATCAATTGTATAACCTGCAAAAACTCGTTAACTGCAAACGTGAGCATAAGGCTCAGCAAGACTAACCCGTCTCACTAGACATATGCAAGGGTGGACACTAAGCATAGGTAAGGTGAAGCATAAACGACTCGCCTACAAGTGGATCCTTATAATCAGGTTTTAAGTAGCAAATGACATTCTCCAAGCACGGCACATCATAGGCTCCACAATCAAACAAGAAATGCTTTGCCGATGATATGACATGCCCAGAGCACATAATGCTATTACAGCTAAAGTATGGGGAAACTGCAAACTTTAATGTGACTATCTCTAAATCATACAAGGTTGTAAAGAAATTATAATTCAATACAATATATTTTTCTAGCTTCTTTAGTATTTACTACGTCACGGCGCAGTGAACAAGTGGTACTCTATTACCACGAGGGACGGTGATTGCATCAGGACACACCCGGACAACACGACACATACGTTGTTCGGAAGTGTCAGTGAGTACACCTGTACCTACGTGAAACTTCAGTACTAGGCGTATATGGCCACCTTTCACAAGAAACCCGAACGTCGAGCCCGTCTCACCTCCGCGAACAGAAGGTCTCCGCACGGAACACCTCATGTGTCCGCCGACCGATTTACACCTTACTGTCCTCAACCCACCCCTATCGATGGTGAGTTAATGGGCCTCGACACCCCAGTTATCGAGTTATGTCAGTTTACTGGATTCCGTATGTCCATTATGTCGCCAGTACAATTCAAGCTTGTCCGAAGGGGCCGCATACAGACGGGCCTTAACTGACCAGTCAGAGCTATGTGACCAAGACCACATCTTGTCACTTCCTATCCATCTCTAACCATTCTCGAGTTTTAGATGTAACAGTTATTTTCTATAAATGTTATTCCAGTGTAGATGAGTGTAAATTTCTATCTCGCGAGTAGATTCCAACTACTCGACTTCTACCGGTTTACCTACTACATTAGCATAGCAATTCTACACATTGAGTGATTAACCTACCCAATGAACCAATGGGATTGTGGGTCATGCATCTGGAGTTTTCAATCATCCTAAACGTAATGCACAATTCATATGCTAATGATCATAGTGATAAAGTAAAATTTTATAAACGACTTAAATGCAAACTGGGGCTTGCTTGGATGCAGGTCAAAGTCAGGATTAGTATCCGACAGATGTACTTCCAAGGCCTCTGGTTCTTCCTTGACTTCGATCACTATACGATATGCATAATATGTATATGAATGACTTTGAAAAATAATTGTTACCAAGACCATAATTTAATCTATGGTGACCATTATAGGATAAGGACCTAATTGTCTTTGGACTTTGATGGTAGATACTAGGTAATATGATAGAAGCTCTTGCAAAGAACAGGAGATGATCAAAGTATTTTGTTGTCTCTAAAATTATGACAAGCAATAACTTCCAAGAATTTTTAGAGAAGAAACTGTAGCTTGAACATAGCTGCCAGTTGATAATCATGATATAGGAAGTTGTTCTGGCTCTAGCAAAATTTGTTTCATAAATTTATAATCCTTGGTGAAGGAGTTATAGAATTTCAAAGTTGGCAAGACTTTCTAGAATTATCTTATAACTGAATTTTTAGCTTTTCAATTAATATTCAGTTTGCAACTGAATTAGGACTAGGAGATTAGGTCAATTAAATTCAAGATTTTTACAGTAACTAGTGTAAGACTAAGGGAAGGCTCAGTCCAAATATGGGACATAATAAGGCAACTGAACATCTGTAAAAATTCAATAACTAAAAAAGGTAATTGAACTATACAGAGGGTTATACAGGTGCAATGGCTCTAAAACTTTTTCTGGTAGTCAAGAATAGGACAATGTGAAAGTGCATCTAGGACTCCCTTGTGGGTTTTGGATGATTTATGACAAGCAATTGGGATCCTAATCCTTTTGTTGAGATGAATGCAGGAAAATAATGAAAAATGAGCAAAATGCCAAAAAGAAGGGAAATGAGAAGCAAAGTGAATTTGAGCTCAAGGAGAAGAAAATAGTAGATTATTATGTATGGAGTGTGTTAAGGAAACACACCCAAGAGATCAATTACTTTCAAGCACACACACACAATGCACAAAGTTATACAGGACCGGACTAGTCCGATATCAGCCGGACTAGTCCGATATCACTTTCTGCACTAGATCGGACAAGTCCGGTATCCACCGAACTAGTCCGATATCTTTCTGATCCACTTCGGACTATTCCTCCCCAATGCGGACTAGTCCTCAACACAATGCACAAGTCACACAAAATCGGACAAGTCCGTTGTGATCCGGACTAGTCCGATATTCTTTCTGATCCACTTCGGACAAGTCCGGTGTCTACGCGGACT
Organism: Tuctoria greenei; assembly: GCA_036927565.1. Lineage (NCBI taxonomy): Eukaryota > Viridiplantae > Streptophyta > Magnoliopsida > Poales > Poaceae > Tuctoria > Tuctoria greenei. Next base: position 19,052,949 of record JAYESD010000003.1, read on the forward strand.
AGTCCAATATACACACTGATCTAAATCGGACAAGTCCTCCAAGTGCGGACTTGTCATCCTAAACACTTAGGGTTTCATATGTCCGGACAAGTTCGATGGCAATCGGACTAGTCCGAAGATTTCCAGTAGTGAAATCGGACAAGTCCGTTTTCAACTGGACTAGTCCGATATTCCTGGACACTTAGGGTTTGCTACACACAGCACACCGGACTAGTCCGGTGACCACCACACACTAGTCCGATCTTTCTGAACCCTAACGGTCACTTTTAGAAACCCCATATAAATAGAGGTGCACGGCCCACTTTTACAATCTCTCAAACCCTAGCGCCGTCACACCTCCCAAGAGACTCAAAAACCACCTCTCTCCACGAAATTAAGTGCAAAATTGATCAATCTATTGAAGATCACTTCTAGATCATTGGAGAGACACTTGGCACACATCATTGAGCTCTTAGTTTGATTCTCTAACACACTCTTGCGTTTCAATTTGTAATTTTCGAGTGTGTTATTGGTGGCTTTGTAAGTTGTAATCAAGGGAGCTCTCAACGTGTGAGAACACCCCTTCAACTTGGTTATTTACCCTTTGTGATTAGTGGAAGAGGATTGGCCTTCGTGGCAATCCGACGAGGGAAGGGTTGGAGAAGACCCGGTCCTTTTGTGGGCTCCTCAACGTGGACGTAGGTTGCCTTCGTGGTAGCCGAACCACGGGATAAATCGTGTGTCTTGTCCTTTTGCGTTCTTCATCTTAATTGATCAACTTAATCTAGGGTTTGATTCACTTTGTTCAATTTGAGTTAAATTGTTGAACAAGAGCCTTAATTGTAATAGAATTTGACATACAACTATTAAACTGTCATTCAAGTTTATATTTCCGCTGCAAACATTAACGAATCAATCAAATTGACTGAACTTGATCAACTTAGCCCGTGAAACCCGGACTAGTCCGCACTTTACCGGACTAGTCCGATATCTCTAGTATTGACTTTGTTGTTGAGTGTCACAGGAACCGAGAAAATTCAAGAAGGCCTATTCACCCCCCTCTAGGCCTACATTCAATTGGTATCAGAGCAGGTTCTTCAAGAAAGTGTGCAACCACTCAAAGAGATCATGTCGGACATGAAGGAAGTTCAGAAAATCAACAACCAGGAAGAAGTGAACAACGACAAGAACGAAAAGCTGGAAAAGTATCTCGAAGCAATTCAAGACTTCGATGATGATGACGAGGAGACGCTGGAGCTGAAAGCACTCCTCAGAAAGAAAGCACTTTCCAAAGGGAAAGCTAAAGTTGAAGAAAAGAAGAAGGGGAGGCGAAAATTGAAATGATCGAAGGCGAACTAGGAAGGTTCGCAATTGAGGAAGACGAGTCTCCCCAGGACATGTACAACCGATTGAAGACACTTGTAAACAAGGTTCGGTCATATGGGAGCAAGAAGTGGAATGACCACGAGGTTGTAAAGCTCATCCTTAGAGCCTTTATGCCTCGCAATGTCACACTATGCTCTATGATCAGAGAAAGTCCCGGGTACAAGAGGATGACTCCAGATGAATTGCTTGGCAAAATCATCAACTTTGAAATGATGGAGAAACAAGCCAAGCACGTCAAAGAAATAGCCGACCTCACATCGGCCAAGAAGAAGGGAGTTGCCTTAAAGTCCACACTCAAGCCTCTATCCAAAGAAGCAAGAGAAGCACAACTTGAGGAGGACAGCGATGATGAAAGCAGTGAGCTGGACGAAGAGGATATAATTTTGTTCATGAAAAAGTTCAAAAGAATAATGAAGAAAAGACAAGGAACAAAATCAAGTGAAGGCAAGTACAAGGAGAGGACAAAGCCGAAGATGAGGCGGGCGTGCTATAATTGTGGTGAGTATAACCACTTTATAGTCGATTGCCCGTATGAGGACAACAAGAAGAAGAATAAAGAAGCCAAGCCTCAACCGAAGAAATTCTTCAAGAAGAAGAAACAAGCTGAACAAGCACACATTGGAAAGGAGTGGGACCCAAACGATGAGTCCTCATATCCGATGAAGAAGAGATGGCTAGCATAGCCATTGAAAGCACGTCCAAGAAACCCACACTCTTCCCCACGCTCGGTACAAAGAAGGGAAATGGCACTTGCCTCATGGCAAAGGAAGGTAAACGCAAGGTAAACATCAAAATCCTTCCATGCATTCCTACTCAAGTAATGATGAACTAGATAGTGATGATGAAGATATGTTAATTGGATTAGATAAAAAACTGCTGCTAAAATGAAATTTTTACTTGACCAACTTGTTGAGAAGGAATGGCTAATTGATCGTCAAGAGGACATGATTATCTCCCAAAAGGAGAAGTATGTCGAACTTGACAATCTTCTAGTTCTTGAAAAGGAGAAAAACAGCTCACTAGAGCTTGAGCTAGCTTCAAGCAAGAAAACTTGCTTGGAGTTAACCAACTCAAATGTTGCAATCAAGGATCAACTTGATGACCTGATCAAGGTTAACAAGATCCTTGAAGTGCAAGTTGAGTCACTCAAGCTAAGTGAATCTTCCTCCTCTTCAAGTCTACCTTCTCAACCCACTTCAACTAATCTTGTTCATATGTGCAAATGTGGTAAATCAACACCAGTTTGAAGGAAAAGTCTACCTTCACAAAGGATAAAAATCCTACCCAATGTGGAATATTTGACAAGGAGAGGATCAACTATGCACGTAGTGCATACTTGGTCCAAAGACCTCCAAATGTCAAGTATGGCATTGGTTACTCTTATGATGGAAAGCAAAATGCTGGAAGTCATAAGAATAACAAGGGAAGGATTACCTTTGTGAAGGGAGGACCCTCACAACCTGGTAACTCGAAAATTAAGAACCCGAACTCTCATGAACACCGGACTAGTCCGGTTGTGGTCCGGACAAGTCCGGTAATCCGGACAAGTCCGGTCACCCAGACTAGTCCAATCCATAAACAACAACAATGTTTGTTCAAAACCTTTGATGCCTCTTATGTATTAATGAGAAACAATCTTGGTAAAGTTTATGCTTATTATGCTGGGCCACGCCATGGGAACACAAAATCCCATGTGTGGGTGCCCAAATGTATTGTAACTAACCTCCAAGGACCCAAGCAAGCTTGGGTACCTAAAACCAAGGCATAATTTGTTTCTACAGGCCTATTCCTCCGGTGGATCCAAATGGGTGCTAGACAGTGGATGCACCAACCACATGACCGGAGAAAGGAGGATGTTCGTGGAATATGAAGAAAACGAGGACCCAAACGAAGGCATCTACTTCAGAGATAATAGTCAAGGAAGGGTGCTCGGTACCGGTAAAATAGCAATATCCTCTGAACACACTCTTTCTCATGTTTTCCATGTTGAATCTTTAGATTATAACCTGCTGTCCATATCTCAATTATGTGACAAAGGTTACAATTGCTTGTTCACTAACGAGGGTGTGACCGTCTCAAGGAGGAGTGATGGTTCCGTTGCATTCAAGGGTATGTTGAAGGGAAAGCTTTACCTTGTTGACTTCAACAAGGATAAAGCCGAACTCGACACATGCTTGATTGCAAAAACCAACATGGGTTGGTTGTGGCATAGACGGCTAGCACATGTTGGTATGAGGAATCTTCAAAAACTCCTCAAGGGCGATCACATCTGAGGTTTGAAAGATGTTGTTTTTGAGAAAGACAGGCCTTGTAGCGCGTGCCAAGCCGGGAAGCAAGTTGGAGCACATCATCCCGCAAAGAACATCATGACTACAACAAGACCGCTCGAACTACTTCATATGGACTTGTTTGGTCCAATTGCTTACATAAGCATCGACGGTAATAAATACGGTTTAGTCATTATTGATGATTTTTCCCGCTTCACTTGGGTGTTCTTTTTGCATGACAAGTCAGAAACACAAGGGACACTCAAGAAATTCTTCAAGCGAGCGCAAAACGAGTTCTCACTATCGATCAAGAGTATTCGGAGCGACAATGGCACGGAGTTCAAGAACATACAAGTGGAGGAGTACCTTGATGAGGAGGGAATCAAGCACGAATTTTCAGCACCATACTCTCCACAACAAAACGGAGTTGCCGAAAGGAAGAACCGAACGCTCATAGAGATGGCAAGAACAATGCTCGATGAATACAAGACTTCATATCGATTTTGGGCGGAAGCAATTAACACCGCTTGCCACGCCGCAAATCGACTCTACCTTCATCGACTACTCAAGAAGACTCCTTATGAGCTACTCACCGGTAACAAACTAAACATTTCATATTTTCGAGTTTTCGGCTCTCCATGTTATATCTTGAACAAGAAGCCTAGGACTTCAAAGTTCGCTTCGAAGTCCGATGAAGGTTTCTTGCTTGGTTATGATTCGAACACTTACGCCTATCGTGTTTTCAACAAGGCCTCCGGACTTGTTGAAGTGGCACGTGACGTAGTGTTCGATGAAACTAATGGCTCCCAAAAGGAGCAAGTTGATCAATGTGAATTAGGTAAAGAAGAAGCTCCTTATCAAGCATTGAAGAGAATGGCTCTAGGCGAAGTTCGACCACAAGAGTCATCATCACAAATACAAGAGGAAAGTGAACCACAAGAGGAGATCAACAATCAAGGGGGCGCTTCGATACAAGATCAATCACAAGAATATGAAGATGATCAACAAATCAACGAGGGCAACCACTCAGGGGGAGAAGAAAATGATCACCAACACACAACTCTCCAAGTGCCACACCCAAGAGTACACCAATGCATTCAAAGGGATCACCCAATCGACAACATCATCGGTGACATCCAAAAGGGAGTAACCACTAGATCTCGTATAGCTAATTTTTGTGAGTATTACTCGTTTGTCTCCTTTTTGGAACCACGCAGGACTGAGGATGCATTGAAGGATCCGGACTGGGTGGTGGCAATGCAAGAAGAGTTGAACAACTTCAAGAGAAACGAGGTTTGGGAACTTGTGGCAAGACCCAATGCAAATATAGTGGGCACCAAGTGGGTCTTCCGCAACAAGCAAGACGAACACAGAGTGGTGACAAGAAACAAGGCACGACTTGTGGCCAAAGGTTACTCACAAGTCGAAGGTTTGGATTTCGATGAGACTTTTGCTCCAGTAGCTAGGCTTGAATCAATTAGAATATTACTTGCATATGCTACTCACCATGATTTCAAGCTGTATCAAATGGACGTGAAAAGCGCCTTCCTCAACGGACCGATCAAGGAAGAGGTGTACGTGGAGCAACCACCCGGGTTTGAAGACGAAGAGTTCCCCGACCACGTATATAAACTGCGTAAGGCTCTCTATGGCCTCAAACAAGCTCCTAGAGCTTGGTATGAGTGTCTTAGAGATTTCTTAATTGATAATGGTTTTCAAATAGGCAAAGTAGATTATACATTATTCACAAAGAATCTAGATAATGATATTTTTATTTGCCAAATCTATGTTGATGATATAATTTTTGGGTCAACTAACCAATCTTTCTGTGAAGAATTTAGTAGAATTATGACAGACAGGTTTGAAATGTCAATGATGGGAGAATTGAAGTACTTCTTGGGATTCCAAGTGCGGCAACAAAGGGAAGGAACATTCATAAGCCAAACCAAGTACACGCAGGACATACTCAAGAAGTTTGGCATGGACAAGGCAAAGCCCATAAAGACTCCCATGGCTACGAATGGCCACTTGGATCTCAATGAAGATGGACCGAGCATCGACCAAAAGGTATATCGCTCCATGATTGGATCTTTACTCTACTTATGTGCATCTAGGCCAGATATTATGTTGAGTGTATGTTTGTGTGCAAGATTTCAAGCCAACCCTAAGGAATGTCACTTGACAGCCGTAAAAAGAATCTTGAGATATTTAGTTCATACACCCAACCTTGGTCTTTGGTACCCAAAAGGCTCCAAATTCAATCTCATTGGTCACTCCGATGCAGATTATGCCGGGTGCAAAGTTGATAGAAAAAGCACCTCTGGCACATGCCAATTCCTAGGAAGATCTTTGGTTTCTTGGTCATCTAAGAAACAAAATTCCATTGCATTATCCACAACCGAAGCGGAGTATGTTGCAGCCGGGAGTTGTTGTGCACAACTCCTTTGGATGCGACAAACTCTAAGGGATTACGGTTACAATATGAACCGTATTCCTCTCCTTTGTGATAATGAGAGTGCCATTAAAATAGCCCACAATCCAGTTGAGCACTCTAGGACTAAACACATAGACATAAGACATCATTTCTTGAGAGACCATTCCATGAAAGGAGACATAACCATCTCACATGTCAACACCCAAAAACAATTGGCCGACATATTCACCAAGCCACTTGATGCAAAGCGTTTTTGCAAACTCCGAAATGAGCTAAATATTCTTGATTCTCGGAGTGTGGCTTGAAAAGTTGCATACCTGTATGATTGCTTCAAAAATGTTGATTGAATTGTGAAAATCATCCCTCTCCATTTTTCTCTCGAAAAACTATGTCAATTATTAGATCTTGATGAATTTTGATCATTGTATGATTGTTGTATGCTTACTGGTCAAATTCATCAAGATTACTTGAATTGTTTTGCCTCTCTATTCTCTATTATTGAACATTCAAATATATATGAATGGGCTATGCAATTCTTTCCTGGTGACCACGGACTAGTCCGTGGTTACCCGGACTAGTCTGCCCATGCAGACTAGTCCGCAGAGTGCCGGTTAGGACGGACTAGTCCGATAGACCACGGACTAGTCCGATATAGGTCTCTGGATGACTTCGGACTAGTTCGGTCATGTCCGGACTTGTCCGATTTTTCGTGTCCATAACCCTAGCCGCCAACAAACCCTAATCTCCTCACCCTCACATTCGCTCTAGGCTTCCTCTCTCTTGCGCTCGAGCTCCCAAGGCGATCTTTTGCATCCTCCGTCGAAAAGCCACTCATTTGGGCGGAGATCAAGCTTGAACACTTGGGGATTGAAGCTAGCGGACTAGTCCGGCCTCCAACCCCCAAACCTTCGAGCCTCCATCGATTTCTTCGGTAAAAATCTTCAAAATCCTAGAAATCGTGTTTTTCTCAATTGTTGATCGTTTGGCCTAGCACCCTTCACTAGTTACATGTTTAGTTGATGTACTACGTGTATGCTAGACTAGATTTGCATTAGGGATTGTATCCTGTCCAATCTGTTAGGTTTTTGAGGATGAACACCGGACTAGTCCGTGCCTGAGCACCGGACAAGTCCGATGTTTCTGAACCTGAAACCTAATTCCTTAATGCCATCCATTGCTATCTTGTCTTACCTATGCCTTGTATAACTTGTCATTACTCTTGCTCAATCATTCTCAGATCATGTCGAGCTCCGACAACGAGATCTCCGACTTTGAGGTCGAGTTGGACCACGAGGTGGCACCTCGGTCCTCGGCGGGTCTTGGCAAGAAACGCCAAGAAAGACCTTCCGAGCCTGCTACCTCCCCTCCCCAGGTTCGGAGGAAGGTCTGTGTCAAGAAGCCTGCCTCGATGGCTGCTACGTCTTCAAGCGGCCTTCGTCAAGCAAAGGGAAAGGGCAAGGGAGTCGCAATGGGGCCAGTTGGGCCCTTGAAGCTTCATGCTCCCAGAGAAGGGGCCCGAGACCCCAATGAAGAGAAATTCAATGGGAAAGGCAGCGATGTGGCAGCCAAGCTAAGAAGCATTGATTGCTATGGAAGGCCAAAGCAGACAGCTGATGGAAGGTTTTGGTCAAACTTCCATGCAGATTTCTACAGGCTGGTTTACCTGCCGATGAAGACTCCGGTGGTGCGCAGTCAGTGGATTGACTGGACCCACCTAGAGAAGAAGAAGTGCTCAGCTTTTGATGAGGTCATTGCTGCAGCAGAAAGGCATGGTCTGAAGGATTTGTTTGCCTTCAGACACAATTGGAATGATGAAGTGATTGCACAATTCTATGCAATGTGCCACTTCTCGAGTGAAGATGAAGAGAGTGTGACTTGGACGACCCATGGATCCAAGTACTCCATCACTCAGGAGGATTTTGCAAGCTTGCTCCATTTAGACTCTGCTGGACATGACCACCTGATCATCCACAACATAGGGGTCATTGAGAGGGACAGAATGAAGTTCTTGTATGAGCCCAACTCTAAGTATGTTCCTCCCTCCACAAAGAACATGAAGCCCTTCTTTGTGGTTCTGAACAGAGTTCTCCGGAAGACCATTGCCCCCAAGGATGGGGATGCAGGGAGTGTACAGGGCTACCTCCGGACTCTAGTGAGGGTCATAAGCAAGAAGAGACAGTTTGATGTTGCAGATTACATATGGAACGACATGGTCAACATCTCAAGCACCCCCAACCGGTCCTGTGGCTATGCTCCCTACTTGATGTTCATGATTGAGAAGGTCACAGGAATAGAATTCGTGAAGGATGTAGAGCACACTCCCCTGAGGCCTCAGAAGCCTCAGCTTGTGAGTGTCCAGGCTGCTCCCTCGCCGGCCTCAAGTCCTGAGGCACCGGCAAGAGAAAGAGATGCTGCTAGGGCTCCTCCCCCCTCCAGGGAAGCCCCTCGGAGAGGATCCGCCAGTGGGATCCTCAAATACTTGTCCGCGATATTCTCCTCCTACAAGAAGACTGAAGTAAAGCTTCATAAACTCAATCAGAAGAGGAAGGAGGATATGAGATATATCAAAGCCAATGTGAAGCAACTAAGTGAAAAGCTAGAGATCAACCCCATTGGATCTCCAGTAATTTCTGAAGATTCTGATCTTGACATCTCCGAGCTCGGGCCCTTGTCCCCCTCCGAGCTTGCCTATTTTGGCATTGGGGGCTCGAGCAGCTCTGCTCCTCCTCCTCCCTCTCCTCCTCGTCAAGCGGAGAGCGAAGAAGACGAAGAAGATGACGAGAGGACAGACAGCAAAGAGTGAAGAACCTAGGACCTTCCTCTCTCTCTTTTTGGTGTCTTGATGCCAAAGGGGGAGAGATTGAGGGGGAGTCAAGTCTTAGCTTTAGCTGTAATAGGATGCGAGGAGAGAGAGCCTTCTCTGTACTTTTATTTGTGATTGTAATAGTTTAACACTGTTTTCACATTAAGTTTGGTCTTGTGATGAATTGCTCAATTTATTTGCGAGTATGTGATGAAAACTGCATTTTTGCTCCTGGTATGTCATATGCACTTGGCATCGGTTGATTAATGTAAATTCTGTCATTCTCAATGTATTCATGCACTTAGTATGCATCCCACCATAAAGAATGCACATATGGATAATTCTCTTGTTGCTTGATGTATTTTTGAGTCATATGTGCATACTTTATGAAAATCTCATTTTTTGCCTTATTTTGTGAAATCTCAATTGGTTGTCATCAATCACCAAAAAGGGGGAGATTGAAAGTGCATCTAGGACTCCCTTGTGGGTTTTGGATGATTTATGACAAGCAATTGGGATCCTAATCCTTTTGTTGAGATGAATGCAGGCAAATAATGAAAAATGAGCAAAATGCCAAAAAGAAGGGAAATGAGAAGCAAAGTGAATTTGAGCTCAAGGAGAAGAAAATAGTAGATTATTATGTATGGAGTGTGTTAAGGAAACACACCCAAGAGCTCAATCACTTTCAAGCACACACACACAATGCACAAAGTTATACAGGACCAGACTAGTCCGATATTAGCCGGACTAGTCCGATATCACTTTCTGCACTAGATCGGACAAGTCCGGTATCCACCGGACTAGTCCGATATCTTTCTGATCCACTTCGGACTAGTCCTCCCCAATGCGGACTAGTCCTCAACACAATGCACAAGTCACACAAAATCGGACAAGTCCGTTGTGATCCGGACTAGTCCGATATTCTTTCTGATCCACTTCGGACAAGTCTGGTGTCTACACGGACTAGTCCGATATACACACTGATCTAAATCGGACAAGTCCTCCAAGTGCGAACTTGTCATCCTAAACACTTAGGGTTTCATATATCCGGACAAGTCCGATGGCAATCGGACTAGTCCGAAGATTTCCAGTAGTGAAATCGCACAAGTCCGTTTTCAACCGGACTAGTCCGATATTCCTGGACACTTAGGGTTTGCTACACACAGCACACCGGACTAGTCCAGTGACCACCACGGACTAGTCCGACCTTTCTGAACCCTAACGGTCACTTTTAGAAACCCCATATAAATAGAGGTGCACGGCCCACTTTTACAATCTCTTGAACCCTAGCGCCGTCACACCTCCCAAGAGACTCAAAAACCACCTCTCTCCACGAAATTAAGTGCAAAATCGATCAATCTATTGAAGATCACTTCTAGATCATTGGAGAGACACTTGGCACACATCATTGAGCTCTTGGTTTGATTCTCTAACACACTCTTGCGTTTCAATTTGTAATTTTCAAGTGTGTTATTGGTGGCTTTGTAAGTTGTAATCAAGGGAGCTCTCAACGTGTGAGAACGCCCTTTCAACTTGGTTATTTACCCTTTGTGATTAGTGGAAGAGGATTGGCCTTCGTGGCGATCCGACGAGGGAAGGGTTGGAGAAGACCCGGTCCTTTTGTGGGCTCCTCAACGTGGACGTAGGTTGCCTTCGTGGTAGCCGAACCACGGGATAAATCGTGTGTCTTGTACTTTTGCGTTCTTCATCTTAATTGATCAACTTAATCTAGGGTTTGATTCACTTTGTTCAATTTGAGTTAAATTGTTGAACAAGAGCCTTAATTGTAGTAGAATTTGACATACAACTATTGAACTATCATTCAAGTTTATATTTCCGTTGCAAACATTAACAAATCAATCAAATTGACTGAACTTGATCAACTTAGCCCGTGAAAATCGGACTAGTCCGCACTTTACCGGACTAGTCCGATATCTCTGGTATTGACTTTGTTGTTGAGTGTTACAGGAACCGAGAAAATTCAAGAAGGCCTATTCACCCCCCCCCCCCCTCTAGGCCTACATTCACAATGTATTTTATGTGAATTTTAGGGATCTTTCCAGTGGAAAGTTCCTCTGGAAAAATTGTATTTGCCATCGGGAAGATTGTTTTGTACAGAATTTAACTGTGAGTTTCACAGGATCTAATTGGCACTGACAGAAACTAGAGCTCAAGGGCTTTCAAACAACATTTGTTTGAATATTTTTGGAGCAGTCTACAGAGAGATATTGATTTTTAAACATTGGAAATGGTTCTCCACCAAATGGGGAATTTTAGTTTTTTAAATTTGGCACCAGGGCCCACTGGATTTAAAATCATCCAATCAGGGGCTAGCCACACCGGGGGTTATAAATTTTCCCACGTGGACGCACTAAATCCATAGCCACAAACTGATCTGGTGCCTTTTTCACTCGCTGGCAAGTGGGACCCGCGTGTCCTGTCTCCTTCAACCTCGGGCACGGTTCGGGCGGCGGCGTTCTCATCGGCGCGCGGCGGCGCTTTCACCGGTGATGACTTCCGGCCCACGGGAGGCTTCGGTACTTGCCGCCCCACCATATTTTCACGCGGGGAACACGCTGGACCAACTCCCGACGGCGAGGGGTGACCGGAAAACCATTCCCGACGGCGGTGGCGGGTGTTAGGGTTTCGGTGTTGTGGAGACCATCGATTCCCTAGCTAAATCTCTCGTTTGAAAGCTCGGGAAGCATCGTGGATGCATGGGAAAGGTTTTAGGAGGGTCTAGAGCTCGTGCCATAGCCGGCAACACCGAGGTCCACGATGAACCGAGCTCCATCAATGGCGGGAGGGGAAAAATCGAAGAACTTGCTAATTAGTCGATGGTTCTTTCTGATTTTTGGAGGGAAGGTGCGCTAGGTCACGTAGATCATGTCGTCTAACTGGATCAAAGAAATTTTGTGCATACAATCGGAATTAAACCGACGAACTAGCCTTAAAGCTATAAAAGCGCTTCGGGAATTGAAGGAATACAGAAGCTAGGATGCACGATAGGAATTCAAACTTAACCAGAAGCTGCACGAGGTCGTTGTGCACCTTTTTGCTATAGACTGCAAAGGATGATGATGCTTGTATCGACGGCGAGGCTGCGCGGCGTCGAGCGGCACGGGGTGATCGCGGCGGCGATGAAATGGTGCGGCGCGGTGAAAAGTGAATCGGTGATGGACTTCGACCGACGGGGGGGGGGGGGGGGGGGGGTGGTTTTATAGCCTTCACTGCGGTAGATAAGGATGCAGGGGGGACAGCTGGAGGCGACCGACGGCCGACGGCGTGCTGGCGGCATGCAGCGTCGCGGTGTCGCCCAGGGAAAGAAAACAGAGGAAGTGAAACGGTTTCACCGACTGACTTGTGGGCCCCACCTCTCTCCCTTACCCCTTCCTCTAAATTCTAGCTCAAACATTGTCCAAGAATTCCCAAAATTTACAGATAGGCTAAGAAAAATATGGGAATCCAATTCTGCAATTAGATTTCAATTTGGACATAGTTTGTATCAAATTCAAATTCAAATTCAAATTTGAATTCAACTATGGGTATAAACCTTATTGAAATAAATAGTATATGAGGTCCATAAATCTCCAAACTTTGAAACAAAGTCGCATGAACCATAAAAGGTCTTAGGAAAAATTGGGGGTTGATTTGGGCAAAGTTTAGTGCAAAGCTAAATTTGATGTCGACGCGAAATGAATCCCTTGTACGTGTCCAAACAAGTAGAAGATGTACTTCAAAAAAATCTTGAAAATTTTCTGAGAAGCTATTTAGATTTTTAAGAGTCCAAGGAAAAATTTGGAGCCTGTGATTTGAATCTTTTTGGCAGGGCCAAATATGCATAGCAACATAATCACATTACAATTGTTTTGATCTTTATATTGTTGCAATATAATTTGACTTAGCCATTTCTATCAATTAACTTCCCAACTTTGCAGAAAGGTTTAATTAAAATGTTCTAGGGTTAGGGTGAAGTCCACTCCTCATGTTAATAAGATTAAACATGAGTAGAGAGAAAACTTTTTAGCGAGGTCAAGTTCATGTGCACCATTATATTGGCCTCCAATATGTTTGATAAACCACTTGTAGCTGAACTTCTCATGAAAGGAATATGTGGGATTTTACAGGTTCGGGGGTGCCATACTAGTATTTCGACCGGAGCTTCCCATGTGTGGGTGATAGCTCCGGTCTTATGATACACGTGGCGGTCTTGGGACTAACCATGTCGGGGAAGCAGGTCCGGTTACGCCTAACATGTGGGGCCTTTGGAGGTCTTCAAATCTGGTAGATGGAGTTTCTTTATGATCCTTGCAATCCCAAGGGGTATCCGGTACGGAGGGTACCGACACGCTCTAATTTCACTACGTAAGAAAGTCAAATAGGAGACAAAGATCGGCGACGAGCGCAAAAGATACTGTCTCACATATGCGTAAACGAGACGTGCCCGCTTCAGCGAGGATCTGTACATGGCTCGGTTGAGTGTAAAAGAAGACGATCTTCTTTACGGATCGTCTCATTTAAGTTAATATTCAAGACGCGCCCGCTCGTCTGACAAAAGGGAGACGGGCTTAACACAAAGCACGTCTCCTACTTACGAAAGGAAATGAGACGTGCTTTACAGAAAGCTCGTCTCCTTTTATTAACTCGTCTCCAATTCACGGGCGTACTTCGTAATCTTCTCTCTTTTGCTTTGTTCACTTGATATCACACAGAGATGAACACATTCACTGAACAAATGAGCATATTCACTAGATAACTAAATAGTTTGTCATTCCAATGTAGAACACCTTCACTGATCGAATTAGTCCGATTTAATCCAAAAAATAATCAAATGTTCGTTCCTTATTAATTGTCATTCCCGACAAACACGATGAACACACGAGATAACATTTATTCATTCACACAGATGAACACACAAGATAATATTCATTCACACAAATGAACACTGATAACACATTCATTCATTAACACAATATATTACAAAACAAAAGGAAAAATTACAAGAAGACACAAGAAAAGAAAAACAACAAAAGAAAAATAAAATCCTACTCCTCCTCCTCCGGCACAGGCTCCCAATGACCTTTGCACAAGGACCGTGGAATGGCTGCTCTGGCGGTGCAACCTTAAAACCGAGGTTCATTGCCATCGCCGCCACCAGGTTCCTGCAACTCTCGACGCCGAGCTCCTGTGCCATCATCTCGAACAGAGTGTCGAGATGATCGGCCACACCCATGAGAGCGTAGAGGTAGTGGCCGGTGGTATCCATTCCAGTAAACTCTGAATAGGTACCCAAACCTAAGGAACTCATGGTGCGAGATGTACTGTTGTACGAAACCCGCGCCATAACAAGGTGCAGGTCGTTCTTGAGCTGCTCGGGGAGTCGTAACACTGTTTCTTGAAGGGTGGCTCCCTCGGCGGGCTTGGCGGCGGAACGTTGGCCATGGTGGGTGAATCCTTATATAAGTTGAAGAAGAGGAGAAACGAAAGATGCAAAAAGGAGACATGGTTGTGGAGAACTGCAGAGTAGTCGATGATGGTGCGTCTTATATAAGGTCTGTGCAGAACGATGGAGCGGTTCATTTCGCGTGCATTAATGGATAATGGGACAATTCAATACCGCTCGCCTCGGGGAAACGAAAGGTCGAACGTCGATTGCACGTCTCCGCACCACTAGCCGCAATTACTTCACCACCGCCTGCCACAAATTAAGTTCTTCGCACCACCCGCCGCTCGCCTAGGGGAAACGAAAGGATGCAAAAGGGAGACAAACTTCTCTCTAGCTCATCTCCCTTTGTCAACGATCGGAAATGCTCTTTTTCTAGCAAGCTCCTAAGCGCTCTATTCGAACACTTAGCTAAGTTTTCGTCAAATTTTTTATCTTTCACACTCCTTCACTCTCTTGCCCTAAAGATCGTTTCAGTACAAATCACGATCCAACTCCAGTGCGACCGCCGCCTTCCATCCACTGTTCGCCATCTCCATCGTCGTTGTCACCGTCCTCACCATCGCCACCATCCTCAGTGTAGCGTCCTTGTCGTTGCTACTCCCTCCTATTATACGCTACTTATATTCCACTATATATGTAGTTCACGGTTGGGAGATTTGTTATCGACTTGGCGCGTGGCCGACTCAAGGAGGAGCGCTTGGCATGGCGCAAGAATCACCCCCATGTATGTACATATGGCACACCGGTCACATGGTTATATATAGCTCTACAATGGACTAATGAACTTAATGACGCACTCTCTAGTTTTGCTTTTGCGTCACTGGTTATGTTTTGTCTTGTTTGTTTTCGGTGTTTGCAATTTAATGGCTCGCCATTTCCGTAACTTGTTGTCCAATTTTTCTGCACAATCCAGTATAACTATCGTCTCTTTATTAATGAATTTCCTTTGTAGACTGACTGAGAATGTGGTTACTATCCACTGACAATCTCCTTCTCGAAGGACTATCCCATGGTACCTCCAAGATTTTCTTTTTCACCTGATTTCTTCCACTCGAATGTCCATCGCTAAGGAGCACTCTACCTTGGGGTTCTTGATCAAGAGATTGTAAGATAGACTTCTTTTGCTCAAGTTAGTAATTGTTGCCGAACTTTCTTAAAGTGGTTTCTTATGTTGCTTAAAAATATATTTTGTAGGGGTGGTGTCCTGATATTACTGTCAAAATTTTACTACTTGAAGTTTGGGAGCAAGCTCGACGGTACAGTTTAGATCGATCGATGGGAGGTTGATAGGAATATAAGTTTGAAATGTATAGTTTAGAGGGCATGCAATGTGTATAAACTATGAATTGCAAAATGTATATATCTGAAATTGCAATATATATATATATATATGAGTTGAAATGTATATCATTGAGTTGCAAATGTTTATCTCTGAATTACAATGTGATTGCGGTTCTATATGTTTATCTCTGAATTCCATTAATGTTGGTTACAACTAAAGATCGTCTCCCATGTTTACTCATCGGCAACGAGCCTAGAATAGTGCATCGCTGATGACTCGATTCAACCGGTCTCGGATTTCTCACAGAAAAGAGACGAGCCTTCTTGAATCTTGTCTCCTATATATACTTATCCACGACGCGCCCCTTCCCGTCACCGATTACTCTATAATTCAAGACGAGACGATGGAGACATGCTTTTTGCTCGTCTCCGTTATTCGTGCGAGCGCGTCTCGAATGAGCCTTTCTCATGTAATGGTTATGAATATTGTATTTTGTTTGAGTAGCCAACATGAAAGACAAAAGATAACATTCTCGTTAAGTACATAGTAAATTATTTTTGAGTAGCCAACGTGAAAGACAAAGTTCACTATGTTTCATAAGTTAATTACTGAATCTCGTATTTTGTTAAAAGATAAAATATGAAAATTCTTCTTGCCTAAGTTGTTTACATTAGTATAATCAAAATTTTTGTTCGAGTAGCCAACGTGAAAGACAAAATTTAATATGTTTTCAGTGTATTACTATGTTTTATTATGCATTCACTTATGTTACTCAGTTTTTCATTCTGATGATTCCTCCATCATCAGTTCAACACTCAGTTACCTCTCTACCATTGAGTCACTTAACGAAGTTAATTATGACTCATGGAGAGAGAAGTTGGGGATTGATTTAGCAGTCTCCAAATTAGATGTGACACTAATTAGTCCTTGCTCTAATAAACCTTAGGTTTCTATGCCTATGACTGGATAGACTGATGATACTTTTGAGTTGAGGAATGGACAATAACTTAGTCTCATGCACATGTATGAGAATGAGCTAGCTAAGTGAAACCATTCAAATAAGTTACTTTTAACGATAATTAAGGATTACATCACTAAGGCTATTCGGGAAGGAATTTTTGAATTCAACACTGCTACTGAGCATCTCTAAAAGATTGAGAGATAGTGTGCAGGCTCCACTAAGTCCTTTAGTGTTGTTGACTCTATCAACCAGACTAATGGAAATCATAAGAGCAAGAATAAGGTTTCATGGACACATTCTTCTCAAAAGAATGTGAAGATGGACAAAAATAAGTGTTACTTTTGTAAGGAAAAAGAACAATATCAGAAGGATTGTGTAGGCTTCCTCAAATAGTGTTATAAGAAGGGTAAGACTTAGTACATAATTCCCTGTTTTCAGTATACTATCAATCTAGTTGTTAGATTGACCTAGTTGCAATTGTGCAAAATTTGTGCAGGGATTAAGTATGAGGAGGGTTATAAGAAGAGGGATAAGGGTCATTAAAGTCGCTAATGATTGCGAAGCTGAAGTAAAAGCCAATTGAAAACTCCCATTAGTACTTAGATATAGCTTTGTACTTTTGTTTCATTATGATGCTTTATGTACCCTCACTTAGAGAAATTTGTATTAATTTCATGCATGGACTATTCAGATTTGTATGCATTTTGGCTAAATTAATTAATAATAAGTTGTGAGTCTTGCCATCCAACAAGACAATTTTTATTTTACTTGCTTGATGATTATCTAAGTTGTATCAAATTTCTATCATTAAACTAAGTGTTTTGCAAAGCACATAAGAATCGATCGCGAAACAATTCGAAATAATGGGACCATGTTAGACCATATTTTGAGGGCGAGAGTTGATTGAGCGTTTCTTATTCGATTCCTCTCCACTAAGATTAATAAATTCTCAATGAATGCATAAATAAATTCAGCATATGTTCATTAAGATTAGGATCCGATCGTGAAGGGGAGTACTACGATCGACATATCCCTCATTAAATTAGAAATAAGCGATGTTCTTCAACTCAGTCGATTAGCTCATGGATCAAGGTTTGAAAACAACCATTCAAATGCTACATCGAAATTTAAATAGTTGATGCCTAAAAACACCATATTAGATAAGGACAAGACATAAACCCTTATTAAAATTTTATATGAGGTTGTCACTAAGTTGATTAGTCCAAACATTAGTAAGTTAAATCAATAGCCATCTCGGTGGCAATTTAGTAAGCTAGCATTGTTTCCACTGTCTTGACCGACACTAAGTTTAAGCGGAAACTATATATGCTAGAATCGGAGGGAGTAAGGTAATCTGAAATGACGATTATGAGGAGAAGCGGGTGCATGCACCCACTTTTATGAGTCAAGAATCGTTCATCACGATACCCGTTGTTGTTAAGACAACATCGTTGTCTTAAAACCTTTTGTTAGTTCTTTATTGACATGTAGTAAGACTTCTGTCTCACAGAAGCAACTTCAATTTTATGACTATTAGCTACCGCTAAAGATTAAGAACAACAATCGCCTTGATTAGTAAGAGAATATCGTTATGAGATTCATGTTCAAATGAAAGATGGTCCCGCCTTATCTGAAATAAGCTAATAAAGTTTGTACTTAGTCGACATGCCTAAAAGAGCCAAAACAGTAGACTGTAATGAGTCCACATTATTAAGCACGACTCTAGAGGCAAAAGTCGTTTTCATTAAAGAGATGTTGATTACATTAAGTTGTTCCCACACGTCTCTATTATCGATTCGTTTAGAACCAATTAGCTGTTAGTAACACATTATGACTTAGTATTACATCGTACGGATGTAATAATGACGTTCTTGAATGGGATTTATAGAAGAACATCTATGTGACACAACAGAAAGGTTTGTCATTAAGCATAAAGAACTTAGAGATACAAGTGATGAAGTTCATTTTATTTATAAACAAAATAAGTCCTTGCTTGCAATTAGTATCTAAAGTTCAATAAGTCAATTAGTAAGTTTGAGTTATCATGAATATGGAGGATAATTAAGATTTTCACTAAGTTTCATACCTTGTAAATGACATATTACTCACTAGTAATGATGTCGATTCACCATTTAGTTTTCGTCCTCCGAATTTGATGTTAAGGTGTATTAAGCTCATAAGGAATACTTGAGTTGTACTTGAAGACGTATGACGTGTATGCAAATAAATAGTCTGCTTAGATAAAGTCAAGGTTAATTAGTATTGGAACCAATCAGAAAACGTTCGAACAAAAGACGGTTCCATGGACTTATACTGTTGGAAGTTTTTTAAGTTGCTCAAACAATTAATCACCTTGATATAGACTAAGTAACTATGTTAATTTAGCACAAGTTAGTCCAATCCAAGTCATTAGAATGGATATAAGATCTAACTTGTAGTTTTGCAAGTAACTAAGGCCTCATGATAAGATCAGTAATATAATAAGCCATGGATCACTAAGACTAAGCTTCTGCAAGATGTATAGTAAAATCCTCATTAGGAAAATAACACTCGTGGTAAGAACTTTATTGAGGAACAATCTTAGAATTAAAAGTCAATGCATCATGATGGTGTATATGAAATTAGTGATGGGATCACTGAGTAGACACCATATGAAAACTCAGGCTAAGTGTGGTTGACAACATAGAACTATCTAAGTTATTTGTATTTCTGAGGCAACAAGTCATATGTGCCGCCAAACACATTGACATTAGTTGTGTGTTGCAAAAGAAGTAAATCTGGGATCATACTAAGCATTGATAATCGAGCAATCAGATTCATGTGAATCCTCGCGGTACCGCATACAAAGGGACTTCCACCCAATGTGACACATAATGCGCATGTGTTTAAGAAAGAACCTATGATCTCCTGGATACGTAGGGGCCAAACTCAGAATTAGTGTATATTTTTAAGTGTGAGATGTAATGTGGTCGTCGAGTCATACATTACGTAACTGGTTTTCTTTGATGTGTTGTGCCCTTTATATCCAGCATGAGGAGATATACGTTTAGTTTTGAGATACAAAGTTCCTTAGTCTCGTGATCAAGGGGGAGAATGTTAGAAAATAATCACTGTAGGGAGTTGTTTATGAAAATAACCAACTTCCAACCGACTCAGAAACGACCTTCCCTTGAGAGAGTCCTATCGGGGACTCCCACACCAACCGAATAGGTTGGGTGGCCCCCTCATGTTCTCTCTCCTCCCTATATAAGACAAATGTGTTATGGATTTGGATTAGAGGAACTAATCACGTACAAGCACTCTCAACCCTAAGCAACTCAATCTACTCAGAGAGAGAAACGTGGTGAAGGTCCCCGACAACTTTAGCCTTGCTCCGCTGTGGGTACCCTGCGTACCGTATACCCCTTGGGACTGCAAAAAGACCAAAGGAACTTCACTTGTCTGAGTTGAAGACCTACGAAGACCCCACGTGTCATACAAGATCGGACATGCCTCCCATCTATGGTTAGTCCTGGTGCTATCACGTGTATACTGCAACCTAACCTACATCCCACACATGGGATAGCTCCGGGCTAAACACTTGTGCGGCACCCCCCGGACCTAACCCTTGATAGAGGGAAGCTCCGGTACCGACACGTGTACATCTACACCGGACCTACCCATCCCAAATGGAAAGCTCCAAAGCTGCCACGTGTCCAACCGCCAGACCTCTAGCCTCAACAATCAGACTGGAGGACCCCAAGGGCCCGGACCTTCAAGGGGCAATCAAAGACTTCAAGACCCGATTAAGTGTCATTAATACCATATTAATGACACACGATCGGAAGGCCCTTAATACTAGTAACGGCACTGTCAAGGCCCATTACCACGCTATTAAGGGTAATTAACCTCATTAATTGTGTATTAAGCATTAGTAACCGCCAGGGCCACATGTCGGGCCAGGCTAACGGTGTAATGACCAGTCCTTGTACTATAAAGGGACTGGTCGATGATACACGAGGGGTTCTCTGTACTCTCGACTCTCTCCTCTCGATCTCTCGACTCTTGGACACTGGGAGACTTAGCTCTGACACACGCTCACAAGCGCTCAGAAGCTTAATACAACAACCACACACCCCGTGGAGTAGGGTATTATGCTTAGGCGGCCCGAACCACGTAAATCTTCGTGTCTACTTGCCATCGTGTTCTGAATCTCTGCGTCCCAATACCGAACTACGAACTCCGTGGGCTACCAATAGTAGTACACGGAGAATTGCCGGAAAAACACTCTGACAGTTGGCGCGCCAGGTAGGGGCGCCCTAGATTCAAACATGGTGAACTCCACTGCTGGATCGTCAAACGGCAACCCTGCTGCGCAACCTGTAGGAGGCAATCCCTCCAACATGCAGCTGCCAGTAGGTGTTGTGGCTCCAGCAGGAGTCATGCCACCACCGCCACCGTCCGCACCAGCGAATCAAGCTGGACAGCGGGATGGGGCATCTGCGTCGGTCACAGCATCAGCGAACAACAACCCTGAACACATGCTCCATGCCACGCGTGCTCTTCTCCAACTTCCACCACCTCCAGGTGCACCCCAGGGTGCAATGGAGCAGTGGAGGGCTGATGTGGAACATTTGGTTGCAGCAGCAGCCGATCGCATTAGCAACCAAGGTCGCCCCCCCTCGGGGCGGGCCCCATCGCTGCATCGGACCATGTCTGGCAGACTGGATCCACACGCTTCCTAATACAAGAGGCGTGTTGCGTCTCAACAAGCAACGTCACTGCCTTTCGGGGCGCGACGCACCCATACGGTAACCAGTCTTGCAACTCACGACCTCCGGGCGGAGCTTGATCGCCGTTACCGTCAACAGGATGGTCGCGTCCATATCGAGCGCGCTCGCGAAAGGCGAGAGGCTCGGGACAGTCCTGCTCCTGAGGGAGTAGGAGGAGGCTGTTCTGCCCTGGCCATGCACCTACGCATGGTCAGATGGCCACAAAAGTTCTGGCCTCACCTGCCGGAGAAATTTGACGGGACTGTCAATCCCGCTGAGTTTCTCCAAATCTACTCCACCGCAATCCTTGCGACCGCAGGCAACGAGGTTGTAATGGCAATCTATTTCCCTGTGGCTTTGACTGGGACCGCCAGGTCCTAGTTCATGAGCCATCCGCCTGACTCCATCAACAGTTGGGCGGAACTGTGCCAACAATTCACCACTAATTTCAAGAGTTCATACACCCGACCAGGCACTAAATTGGACCATTTTGCTGTCAAGCAGAAGGGGGGAGAGTCCCTGCAATCCTTCATCCAGAGGTTCTACCAGGTACAAAACACTATTCCTTCTATCTCCAGCACCTCTGTGATTGTGGCATTTAGACAAGGCGTACGAGACAAGAAGATGCTGGAGAAGCTGGCAACCAAGGAGATCACAAGTGTCACGGAATTCTTCAGCCTGGCAGACAAATGCGCCAAAGCTGCGGAGGGCTGTGAAATGCACTCCCAACCACCTCTGGAGGACAAAAAAAAAAATCCTCCAAGGGTGAAGCCACTACCTCCGGGAGTGGCAAAAAGAAGAAAAAGTCCAACGGCAAGAAAAAGTCATCGGGCGGCACACCAACTGCTGCAGCTACTGTAGCTCTGTGTGGCCGAGGGCCACGCCCCGAAAAACGACCTCGGTCATCATCTGAAGACGGAGGCAACAACAAGATGTGGTGTCCTATACACAAGTCGAACAGCCACAACCTAGAAGGCTGCCGGGAGGTCCAGAACCTTGCCGAGCACTACAACAAGCGCCGAGAAGAAGTTCCTTTCCGTCAAGGGAAGGGAAACAGAAAGTCAACAAAGCTCCAACTAAAGAGGAGTTAGGCTTTGAGGACCCTAAAAAGGACTTGAAGGCTGTTTACACCTCCGTCGACGATGACTCTGACGTCTTCGACAACGAACGTCAGAAAACCATGAACACCATATTTGGTGGTTCGTGGGACATCACCTTCCGTCGTGTCCTCAAGACCATGCGGCAGGACATGGCCTCAGTAGCTCCTACTGCCAGGGCGGAGCCACACCGAAAGTGGATGGACACTGCCATCACTTTCGATGCTTCGGACTGCCCTCGGAACATGATCGGGGCTGGCCAACTTCCACTGATGGTATCTCCTACCATCAACAACATCCAACTCCACCATGTGATGGTGGATGGAGGTTCGGGGTTGAATCTTGTCGGTGGTTTTGATCCGGCAGATCTCCCGACACTACTAAAAGTGTTTGCGGAGTTTGAAGTTTGGTGTGGGCGCGCGGAGATTCAAGAAGGTGAAATGTAAAATGACACAGGAGACACAAAGATTTACGTGGTTCGGGCCGCCTGAGCGTAATACCCTACTCCACGGGGTGTGTTGGTGTTGTATTGGATGTATGAACTCAACTCAGGAGACGTGAGTTGAGAGCGCGTGTGAGCCGATCAGACCAGATCAGATCAGATCAGAGAGCAGAGAGCAGAGACCAGAGAGCCCAGATGAGAGTGCCCCTCTATGTATCATCGGCATGTCCTTTTATAGTACAAGGACAGGCCGTTACAAGTTGGCCTGGCCCGACATGTGGTCCCGGTGGCTACTAATATTGATACACATTTGATGCGCTTAATTACCCTTAATGACCGAGTTATGGGCTTCGACAAACCGTTACTGGTAATTAAGGTCGTCCGATCGTGTGTCATTAACATAGTATTAATGACACTTAATCGGGTCTTGAAGTCCTTGATTCCCCTTTGAAGATTCGGAGCCGTTGTGGAGTCTACCGGAGGTTTGAGGCTGAAGATCCGACGGTTGGACACGTGGCAGCTCCAGAGCATACTGTGGGAACAGATAGGTCCGGTGCCACTAGACACGTGTCAGTTCTGGAGTTTCCCTGGGTCTGGGGTTAGGTCCGGGGGTGCCGTTATGGTACATAGCCCAGAGTTTCCCCCTTGTGGGCGGTAGCTCCGGTTTGATGGTACACGTGGCGACCCTGGGACTAACCATGTTGAGGAAGCGGGTCCGGTTATGTCTGACATGTGGGCCTCCGAAGGTCTTCAAATCAAGTAGATGACATTTCCTTGAGATCTTTGCAATCTCAAGGGGTATACGGTACCCAGGGTACCGACAGTGGCCCCCTGGGCCCACCTCTGGGGAAGACCCCTCGGGTGAAGTCATTCCGCCGGAGGTGGGTCCATCCTTCGACTTTTGAGCCGAGTCTTCAAAGGTCTTCAGATGTGCCGTTAGCGATACTTTTGGAGTTAAATCCTCGCCGCGTGGCATATCTCGGGTGCGGCAAATGAGATCTTTGGCGTGCGGATCTCACGCAATTGAAGGTCGCCGGTTACCGATTACGTTGTCAGGCCGCCGCCTTCGGGCTTCCCGCCTTTCATGATGACAACCGTTCGCCAGGGTAAGAACCTCGACTTGATCGTCGGGGTGGTCCTGGGCCCTCTTGTCATTGGCAGGGTGAAATTTTTGAATAGTATCTTCGGCTTCCCTGTGGTTTCCATCCAAGTGTTGCGGGGGCTTACTTAAGAAGGAAAGCTCACACCATTTGGGGTTCTTTACGCCTCTCATCTGAACTTGTGCTCGAACTCTCAAACTTGTGCTTGCTTTTCCTCCCTTGCCTCGCTGTGTTGCGATGGAGTTGGGTATCCGCAAGAGCCTCTTGAAGACCAAAAGTGACCTGAAGAAAGTCCAGGCCCTCATGGGGTGGTCCCCGGACTTCTTCAACCACCTGGTCCGCGCCGGGGGAGAGCTCCCATTCGAGAAGGAGCACGCCGGTGAGATGGTGTACTTTTCTGCGTACGCCATGGTGGGGTTGATCCCACCTTTTTCCTCCTTTTTCTTGATGCTGCTAGACTTCTATGGTCTGCAGCTGTACCACCTTGGCCCCCACTCCATTCTTCTAGTGTCTGTCTTTGTCCACTTCTGTGAAATGTGGGTGGGCATCCCCTATTGCATTGAGCTTTTCTGGACCTTCTTCACCGTCCATACCACTAGAAGAGGTGATGAGTACATTGGCTTCCACTACTTTGTGAAGCGCAAGAAGTTCCCATTCAAGTACCCCCGGTCGTTTCCCTCTGGAAAGTGGGACGATTGGAAGAAAGACTGGATAATCATCCGGGTGGAGGAGCACGAGAAGCTGGAGCTGCCCGAAGGCCTCCCCAACATCGACACTGCAGTCTGGAGTGAAGCTCCGGTGCTATCGGATGCCTTCAATCCTGCTCTGACCAAGATCCGCCAATGTGTGGAGGGAGGATTAACTCCTCAGGCAGTATTTTGCAATTTCCTGTTCAACAGGTGGGCACCGCTGAAGAGGAGAGAAAAACTCGCTTGGGGCCTCAACAGTGTGATGGACGACGACCGGGTCGAGACCGGGATGAAGTCCAACATGGAGGGGTCGACCTTGGAGTTTCATCTCAAGAAGTTCCAGCACGGCATCGACGTCACGGGTGACAACTTGACCCCACCACCAGCTTTCCTCCCCCTGAACGTGGGAGTACAGTTCACTAGGGAGCTCCGGCAGACGATGTCGGTGCTTGACGACCTCGGTGTCGTCGAGAGACGATCGACTTCCAGGGTGGTGATCCCTAGGGCTTCTGAAGGTGGCTCCGACCTTGTCCCAAAGCCAAGGACCGAAGTCGTCGGCAAGGGCAAGGAGCCGGCGGCCGAACCCTCGAGTTGGAAGAGGAAGCTAAAGCGTGCCGACGGAAGGTCCATCAGGCCTGCACCCTCTGCAGTAGCTCCTTCTCCCCGGAGGGGGAGGTCTTCTACAACTGTGGCGACTGCATCTGCAGCAGTGTCTTCCCGGGGTGCTAGCTCCGGGCATGTGACTCCAGTACCAGGGCCAACTGAGGTCTCTAGGTCTGGAGGTCCTTCCCGGTCGAGGGGGGCCTCGACTAAGGAAATGCTCGCGGCTGCAACAAGTTCTGGGGGGCCTTCCGGAGCTACCACGCCGGCGGCGGCCATGGTCAGTCCAGAACGCCCGGGAAAGAGATTCCGTGCAAGCTGGTGCAAAAGCCTTCCGAGGTAATTTTTAATCTTTACCTCAGACAGTTGTTTTGTTGTAGTAACTGTTTTTTAAGTTTCTTCGTCCATCATCTGCAGCGTCCCCAAGAAGAGGAGTGAGGCTCTGCCCTCAGCCACAACAGCTGAAGCTGTGAGGGCGGAGGCTTGTGCTCTTGTCCCGGTGTCGCCCCAAGTGGTGGCTGAAGCTGCGGTAGCTCCGGCGCCAGCTGTCATGGTCATGGACCTCGACTCATCCCCCGAGACTCCTGTGGTAGCGCCGGACCACGGGAGAGAAGATGCACCAGCGGCACCTGCCCCGGAGGTTGAAGCCCCCGGTCTTGATGCTGAGATGTTGGAAGCTTCGGCAGCTGAGCCAGAGGAAGCAGTGATTCTGGCCCCAGAGCTGGAAATTGCCGAAGCCCCGGCGGTTGAGCCGGAGGTTATTGAAGTCCCGACGAGCGAGCCGGATGTTGAGGAAGTCCCAGCGGTTGAGTCGGCTACCTCCGAAGCTCCAGCCTCAGAGTCGGTTGCCACTGAAGCTCCGGCTGCAGAGCCGGTTGCAGTTGAAGACCTTCCGGCGCCTAAGAAGGTTGAGGTTGAAGCTCCGAACTCAGGGCCAGTTGTTGCGGAGGCATCAGCACTCGAACCTATGATGGTTGAGGCGCCAACACCCGAGCCACCAGTGGAGGAGGAGCCCAGGACGGAGCCGGAAGTAGCCCCTGCCCCGGGAGTGATGACGACGGATGTGCCTGCTGCTGGGCCAGGGTGCCCTGATGAAGTCGCTGGCCCCCTGCCTGAGGGGGCAAATGAAGACTTGACGGCAGGGCCTTTGGAACCACTTCCAGAGGTCGGAACTTCTTCTGCGGGACCCTCCTCGGTGGCGACTAAGGCTATCCCAAAGGACGGCCCTAGTGCCGTGGAGGCTCAGGGGACCACTCTTATGGAGTGGGACCCAATTTTTGTAAGCGAGAACCTGCTGGAACTAGCGGAGGAGACCCCAGCAGGTTTAGACCCTATTCCCCTGTCGTTGTCCATTGACAACGCTTGTTCCAGTCTACGTCAAGTCCAGCTGGCGTTCTACCACGACAGCAAGGCTCTTGAAGAGGAGTGCCAAACCCTTAGGCGGTGGCGTAATCGGCTCTACTTCGATTCCAAGCTGGCGCAGTCGAGGCTGGCAGATGACAAGGAGTGGATCAAACAGGAGAAGGTCCGCCTGGAATACTGGGGCAAATTATTGGATGATAGGGAGAGCTTGACTCATGCCCTCGACACTCAATCCCGGGCCATTTATGAGCAGGCCAAGGCAACTAATAGTGCGGCTGATGATCGCCAAGAAAGGCTTGAAGACATTAACACTACTCTCATCAAGCGTCGGGAGGCACTTGAGGAGAGGGAGAAGAGGCTCGAAGACGAAGAGCAAAAACTCCTAGAGCTGCGGGATGATGTCTTGAAGAGGGAGGAGGAGCTCGCCGAAAAGGTGGCTCTGGCTGACAAGGGCCTCGAGGAACGCACCAAGAAATTTGAGGAGCGTCGCGTTGAGGAGGAGGAGAAGGCCTGGGTGCGAGGGCAGGAACTCTACAAGCAAGAGTGTGCCATCGCTGCCAAGGAGAAGAAAGTTAGGGGCCGGGAGAAGGACCTGGTCGACCGCCGAAACAAGATCCACCTCCGGGAGGACAAGCGCAGAAAACTCGAGAAGTAGGTTAATGAAAAGATTCAACAAAATGCCAAAGAGGTTGAGCGCCTTGCTCGTGAGAATTCTGAACTCGCGACGGCCAAAAGATCCTTGGAGGAACTGAAGGGCTTGAGGACTGCGGACTCCCTACAGATTTGGGAGTTCCTGAGCAAAGACAACGACGCGCTGACACCAATAGGATTCAGTCCCGTGCGTCCGGATGATCCGGAGCCGGAGCCGGACCTGGCGTTGCAAGCGTTGAGCTCAGCGGGTGGCAAACTCTCCAAGGTGGGTGACATCATTGTGGACCAGTTGGAGGTTGAGGGGCAGTCCCTGGCGAAGAACGTCGCAGAGTATGTGCTGACGTGCTATAGCAGCCGGGATCCCCAATTTCCTCTGGACCCGGTGCTTGAAGGTCCCTGTAACACCCTAAATTTTCGCATCCTGCATTGCATACATGATCATGTATTAAACATTAGTAGGATAAAAGAAAAATGATAAAATATACAAATGAATGTAGCAAAAGAAGAAAAAGAAAATAATAATTATTGCCTAAAACTTGTAATGAGAAATAAGTATAAAAATAATAATAAAAATATATATAAGTATATATATAAATAATATATAACAATATATAAAGATAGATAAAATATTAATATTAATAATATATGTTATAAAAATAATAAATAATAAATAATAAATATATAATATGAATAATAATATATATATAAAATATATATAATAAATTATAAAAGGAAGTATAAAAAGAAAGTAAAATAAAAAAATATAAATAATAAATATAAAATAATAATAATAATATATAAATAAGTTGTATGATAATAAATATATATATAATAATAAATGAATAAAATAAATAAGATAAATAAATAATATAAAAAAACAGTAATATGTTTCAAAAAAAAAGAAAAAAAAGAAAAAAAAACGAAAAGGGACCGCTGGCCAGGCGGCCGAGCCAGCCCAGCCAGCCGGCCCCGCACCCGACCGGCGCGCCCGCCCCGGGGGCCCCACCCGCCGCCTGCCCCCCCTGACCGCGCCAGCCACCCCGCCGCCCGAGGCGCCGGGCCCGCTCCCACGCCGCCTCGATCGCCACCCCGCCGCCTGCGCCCACGCGCGCCCCACCAGCGCGTGCCGCGCCTCCCACCCGCTGCGCTCCCAGCCCTGGCCCCGCTTCTCCCACGTCCCGCCGCCCTCCCAACGCAGCGCAGCGCCCTCCCACGCGGCCCCGCACCGCCAACCGCGCGCGCCGCCTGGACTCCCTCTCGCGCGCGACCCCGCTGGGTCCCACCTCTCATGCACCCCGCCGCGCCTCCCACGACCCGCCCCGCCGCCTGGGTCCCACCGCGCGACCGACCCCAGCCCCGCCTGCCTCGCGTGCCCGCTCGCACGCGCGCACCTACCGCGCGATTCCCGCCTTGGGCCCCACCACCCCGCCGATCCCGCGCTCGTGCCTCCCGGCCGTTTCGCCCGCGCCGAATCCTGCCAGCCCCGCGAATCGCCCGACTCCCGCGCTTCCCGCACCGCACTCCCACGCGCAGCGCCGGCCCTAGCCGCTGGCTATAAAAAGCCACCGAGACTTCATGTTTCCCGATCCCAGGAACCGCCGCCGCCTTCCAGAGAAGAAAAGCCGCCGGTACAGAGGAGAAAAAAAGGCACCAGAGGCTGCGCCGCCAGGGGAAGAAAAAGAAGAAAAAAAGAGGGGAAGAAGAGGAAGAAAAAGAGGAGGGCGCCACCGTCCGCCGGAGATCGTCGCCGTCGTCGTGCCGCCGGGGGAATGCTGCGCCATCTACTTCGTCTACGCGTCGCAATTGTTCCGCGACCGTCAAGCCGTCAGATCTACGGTAGGATTTGTTCCCGATGCAAATTTTTGCGATCATATCGAATCTAATAGGCGTAAATTGAATTTAGTTGCGCCATAATTTTATTTTCAGCAGCATTAATCCACGTTAAAATCCCCGTAAACCCGTATGAACACGTATGAACTAGTTGCATCTAATTAATAAACAACCGTAGTTAATTAATTATTGTACCTTGTATGCATGCATATCATCGCATGTTGATTAATGTGTGTGCATCATGTTGATTGTATATGTTTCTTGTATGTGTGGTCACGAGTAGAGGGAAGTGCTCAAGAGATCGTGTACGAGGATTTTCAGAATCAAGACTTCGAAGCGCTTGAACAAACCCATCCGCCGGAGCAAGGCAAGTGTCCTTGAAGCATATTGATCCTGTTTTAAAATAAATGTTTTGTTTGCAAAATTGCATGCTGTGTCAATTTGATGGGAATCCTATGGTAGGAAGTTCACTAGATTTGTTAAACCACCCTTGTCACCTGGAATTTATGGTAGAGAGTCGGGAAGGGTTTTCACCTTTTTGCTTCGCTTAATTAATTGGGATGGAAAAACCAACAATACACATTTAATTATGCATTAATGATATTCTGATTAATGTGAACTGGTCGATACGGTATGGTGATGGGCGATCTAAGCAAGCCTGGTATGTGGATGGGTTGGATGTTATGGTGGTTTGCTTGCTTTAGATCTAAGGACCGGTTCATGCGAGAATATGCCAGGACTACAGTGCCACCACGAGGCCAAGTATGGGTGCGGCGTAGCTAATTAATTAGGGCTTTGCTAGTGCTGTTTGGACCATTGTGGATGCTCGAGGAAGGGGTAGTCGGATTGGGTTTGTTGATGATTGGTGGGACTACCCTGGGATCCGAATGGCTCAAGAGGGGGCCCTTGGTTGAAGATGTGCTCAGTTGGAGACATCGCCACCGGTGAAACCTCAGTGGGGTCTGAATAGGCTAGTAATCCCTTTGTAAAGGCTATTTTGTGATCTCTTGGCCATACACCAAAGGAAGTGTAATTGGCATAAGGGAGGTTCTTTAGTCGCCGACGGGTGATGAAATCACAAACACGTGGGTAAAGAGGTACAAACTCTGCAGAGTTAATTAAAACTATCATGATAGCCGTGCTCCCGGTTATGAGCGCCTGGATGACCTACATGACTAGAGTTGGAAATTGGGATTTGGGATGGTTATGGTCTGGTAATGGTTATGGTTGGTTTATGGTTATGATTGGTTTATGGTTATGGTTTATGAATTAGGGTCATGGATATGAATTTGAGTTATGGTAATTGGACATAGATAATAGTGATGTTGGCAATAATTGGATATGGTTAATATGATGGTTATGATGGGATTGTTTCACATAGACATAGTATAATGCTTTTCAAATGTTTTACTGTACTTTTCAGCACTTAGCCATTATTACATTCGTCATTTGAATCAGTCACATGTCATACTTTCCACACTTGCTGAGTACGACATGTACTCACTCTTGCAATCCCCCACCCAACAGTTGCAGGTCAGAATTGTGAGTTTAATGGCGATAATGCGGAGATCTAGGCCGTGTCTACCGTCAGCTTTGCCTGTGGTGTTGCATGGAGCTGCGCTATCCCTTATGCTTAGTTTGCTTAGTTGCCTAATTAGTTTATTTCCGCTGCATTAGTTGAACTTGTCATTAATATTCATTAGAGCTTGTATTCGAGGATTTAATAAAATATGTAATAAGAGTACTTATTTAATAATTTGAGCTGTGGTAATTATCTGTTTATCATTTGTGAATCACTCGTGTATGTGTGTTGAACATCCTGGGCACACATATGCGTTAGCTTGGTTCAATTTTCGGAACCGGGCGTCACAAATTGGT
This sequence comes from Tuctoria greenei, assembly GCA_036927565.1. Classification (NCBI taxonomy): domain Eukaryota; kingdom Viridiplantae; phylum Streptophyta; class Magnoliopsida; order Poales; family Poaceae; genus Tuctoria; species Tuctoria greenei. The sequence continues at coordinate 19,083,907 of JAYESD010000003.1, forward strand.
ATAAGAGCCAGGTTGACCGTAGGACGCAGCCTAGATAGAATGGACACTTTAGAGCACATAGGAGCACTCAGGATTCGATTTGATTTTGTTGGTGTGCTGTTTGCTATATATTGTTTGCTTGTGTGCTTAATAGAGGATTTTGGGATGCCTTAGCATTGCCATGTCCACCTAGGCTAGTATAGCTAGTCAGTTAGCTTCATATCCCTTGATGCATATAGTTGGGGACGTTTCTAAATTCTCACCTATTGCTTTTCTCTAGATGGTGAGGACTCGCAACCAGAGGGATGCCAATAGTGAGGAGGAGAACCATGAAGTACCTCAAAACAACAACGGACAAGGACCTGCTCATGGAGCTATCAACATTGAGCAACTATTGGCTATGCAAAACCAGCTCATGCAGACCATGATACAGACCATGGGACAGCTGCAGGCTGGCAATATAAACAATCAGCCCCACATGCCTCCACCGCCACCCCCGCCTCCTCATAACCGATTGGGAGAGTTTATGAGGACTAGACCGCCAACCTTTGCTCAAGCTGCCGACCCTATGGATGCTGATGATTAGCTCAAGTCCGTGGAGAAGAAGCTAGCCATTGTCCAATGCAGTGACCGGGAGAAGGTCCTATTTGCTTCTCATCAACTCGTTGGAGCAGCCGCCGATTGGTGGGATTCACTATGCAATGCTCATGAGAATCAAGAGAGGATCACCTGGGCGGAATTCAAAGAGAACTTCCGTTCTCATTATGTGCCGGAAGGTGTTATGATCTTGAAGAGGCAAGAATTCGAGAACTTAAGGCAAGGAAGATCAAGCGTGAGTGAATATCTCAATAAATTCACTCAACTCTCAAGGTATGCGCCTGAGGACGTTAGTCGGGACAGCCGAAAACAGTATTTGTTCATGAGAGGCTTGAACAATGAGATCCAAGTGCAACTACTCAACCGCGATTATGCCAATTTCCAGAAGCTGGTGGACAAAGCAATTGTGGTTGAGAACAAAATCCGTGAGATGGAGCAAGAAATCAAGAGGAAGGCGCCATATCAAGGACGACAACAAGGAAGTAATGTGCGCCCTCGCCTTGCACCACCAAATGCGCCTCATTACAGCTCCACTATTCCTGCTCAGCGCCCTGATTTTGCACCACGCCCAACTCAGTTTGTGCAGCAGCGCCCTGTTATGCAAGCAATGCCTTATGCGCCTCGTGCTGATTTTCCTGGAACCAATGCTGAAAACCAAGCTCGTCCCAGTAATTCCGGTGGAGTCAAGAGGTGCTATACTTGTGGAGAAGCTGGACACTTTGCGAATCAATGTCCTAAGTCAGGCCTTGGTCAAAGAAGCAATGCGCCGAGGCAAAACCCAAGACCTAATGGAGGACAGCCACAAGGAAGCCGTGGACAGCAAAATTTTGCTCGTGGCAACGTGAACCATGTCTCCACGGAGGATGCTCAACAAGCGAATGACGTGGTCATTGGTATGTTTCTTGCTAACTCCAACCCCGCGACTATGTTATTTGATTCTGGAGCATCGCATTGATTCATTGCATCAAAGTATGTTGCCAATTATAGTTGCCTGTCTCTCATATGAAGTTTACCCTATTGGTTAAATCTCCTGGAGGAGAGATGAGAACAAATATAGTATGTCCAAAAGTAAGCCTTAGAATAAGGGGGGTAGACTTCTCCGCCAGCCTCATCGTTTTGGATTCACCAGAAATAAGAGGATCCGTTGGTGCAAAGTGCAATGGAACCGCCATACAGAAACCGAAGCTACATGGGAACATGGAGAAGACCTGAAGGCAGAATTCCCTCACCTTTTCTCCACGCTATCGAATCTCGAGGGCGAGATTCACTTTAAGGGGGTAGAATTGTAACACCCTAAATTTTCGCATCCTGCATTGCATACATGATCATGTATTAAACATTAGTAGGATAAAAGAAAAATGATAAAATATACAAATGAATGTAGCAAAAGAAGAAAAAGAAAATAATAATTATTGCCTAAAACTTGTAATGAGAAATAAGTATAAAAATAATAATAAAAATATATATAAGTATATATATAAATAATATATAACAATATATAAAGATAGATAAAATATTAATATTAATAATATATGTTATAAAAATAATAAATAATAAATATATAATATGAATAATAATATATATATATAATATATATAATAAATTATAAAAGGAAATATAAAAAGAAAAGTAAAATAAAAAAATATAAATAATAAATATAAAATAATAATAATAATATATAAATAAGTTGTATGATAATAAATATATATATAATAATAAATGAATAAAATAAATAAGATAAATAAATAATATAAAAAAACAGTAATATGTTTCAAAAAAAAGAAAAAAAAAGAAAAAAAACGAAAAGGGACCACTGGCCAGGCGGCCGAGCCAGCCCAGCCAGCCGGCCCCGCACCCGACCGGCGCGCCTGCCCCGGGGGCCCCACCCGCCGCCTGCCCCCCTGACCGCGCCAGCCACCCCGCCGCCCGAGGCGCCGGGCCCGCTCACACACCGCCTCGATCGCCACCCCCGCCGCCTGCGCCCACGCGCGCCCACCAGCGCGTGCCGCGCCTCCCACCCGCTGCGCTCCCAGCCCTGGCCCCGCTTCTCCCACGCCCCGCCGCCCTCCCAACGCAGCGCAACGCCCTCCCACGCGGCCCCGCACCGCCAACCGCGCGCGCCGCCTGGACTCCCGCTCGGGCGCGACCCCGCTGGGTCCCACCTCTCATGCACCCCGCCGCGCCTCCCACGACCCGCCCCGCCGCCTGGGTCCCACCGCGTGACCAACCCCAGCCCCGCCTGCCTCGCGTGCCCGCTCGCACGCGCGCACCTACCGCGCGATTCCCGCCCTGGGCCCCACCACCCCGCCTATCCCGCGCTCGTGCCTCCCGGCCGTTTCGCCCGCGCCGAATCCTGCCAGCCCCGCGAATCGCCCGACTCCCGCGCTTCCCGCACCGCACTCCCACGCGCAGCGCCGGCCCTAGCCGCTGGCTATAAAAAGCCACCGAGACTTCATGTTTCCCGATCCCAGGAACCGCCGCCGCCTTCCAGAGAAGAAAAGCCGCCGGTACAGAGGAGAAAAAAAGGCACCAGAGGCTGCGCCGCCAGGGGAAGAAAAAGAAGAAAAAAAGAGGGGAAGAAGAGGAAGAAAAAGAGGAGGGCGCCACCGTCCGCCGGAGATTGTCGCCGTCGTCGTGCCGCTGGGGGACTGCTGCGCCATCTACTTCGTCTACGCGTCGCAATTGTTCTGCGACCGTCAAGCCGTCAGATCTACGGTAGGATTTGTTCCCGATGCAAATTTTTGCGATCATATCGAATCTAATAGGCGTAAATTGAATTTAGTTGCGCCATAATTTTATTTTCAGCAGCATTAATCCACGTTAAAATCCCCGTAAACCCGTATGAACACGTATGAACTAGTTGCATCTAATTAATAAACAACCGTAGTTAATTAATTATTGTACCTTGTATGCATGCATATCATCGCATGTTGATTAATGTGTGTGCATCATGTTGATTGTATATGTTTCTTGTATGTGTGGTCACGAGTAGAGGGAAGTGCTCAAGAGATCGTGTACGAGGATTTTCAGAATCAAGACTTCGAAGCGCTTGAACAACCCCATCCGCCGGAGCAAGGCAAGTGTCCTTGAAGCATATTGATCCTGTTTTAAAATAAATGTTTTGTTTGCAAAATTGCATGCTGTGTCAATTTGATGGGAATCCTATGGTAGGAAGTTCACTAGATTTATTAAACCACCCTTGTCACCTGGAATTTATGGTAGAGAGTCGGGAAGGGTTTTCACCTTTTTGCTTCGCTTAATTAATTGGGATGGAAAAACCAACAATACACATTTAATTATGCATTAATGATATTCTAATTAATGTGAACTGGTCGATACGGTATGGTGATGGGCGATCTAAGCAAGCCTGGTATGTGGATGGGTTGGATGTTATGGTGGTTTGCTTGCTTTAGATCTAAGGACCGGTTCATGCGAGAATATGCCAGGACTACAGTGCCACCACGAGGCCAAGTATGGGTGCGGCGTAGCTAATTAATTAGGGCTTTGCTAGTGCTGTTTGGACCATTGTGGATGCTCGGGGAAGGGGTAGTCGGATTGGGTTTGTTGATGATTGGTGGGACTACCCTGGGATCCGAATGGCTCAAGAGGGGGCCCTTGGTGGAAGATGTGCTCAGTTGGAGACATCGCCACCGGTGAAACCTCAGTGGGGTCTGAATAGGCTAGTAATCCCTTTGTAAAGGCTATTTTGTGATCTCTTGGCCATACACCAAAGGAAGTGTAATTGGCATAAGGGAGGTTCTTTAGTCGCCGACGGGTGATGAAATCACAAACACGTGGGTAAAGAGGTACAAACTCTGCAGAGTTAATTAAAACTATCATGATAGCCGTGCTCCCGGTTATGAGCGTCTGGATGACCTACATGATTAGTTGGAAATTGGGATTTGGGATGGTTATGGTCTGGTAAATTTTATGGTTGGTTTATGGTTATGATTGGTTTATGGTTATGGTTTATGGATTAGGGTCATGGATATGAATTTGAGTTATGGTAATTGGACATGTATAATAGTGATGTTGGCAATAATTGGATATGGTTAATATGATGGTTATGATGGGATTGTTTCACATAGACATAGTATAATGCTTTTCAAATGTTTTACTGTACTTTTCAGCACTTAGCCATTATTACATTCGTCATTTGAATCAGCCACATGTCATACTTTCCACACTTGCTGAGTACGACATGTACTCACTCTTGCAATCCCCCACCCAACAGTTGCAGGTCAGAATTGTGAGTTTAATGGCGATAATGCGGAGATCTAGGCCGTGTCTACCGTCAGCTTTGCCTGTGGTGTTGCATGGAGCTGCGCTATCCCTTATGCTTAGTTTGCTTAGTTGCCTAATTAGTTTATTTCCGCTGCATTAGTTGAACTTGTCATTAATATTCATTAGAGCTTGTATTCGAGGATTTAATAAAATATGTAATAAGAGTACTTATTTAATAATTTGAGTTGTGGTAATTATATGTTTATCATTTGTGAATCACTCGTGTATGTGTGTTGAACATCCTGGGCACACATATGCGTTAGCTTGGTTCAATTTTCGGAACCGGGCGTCACAGTCCCGTCGAAGGAGAAGGTGAAGCCACCCGAGCCAACGTGTCAGAGGTTGCTCAGACGGTCGCCCAGTTCTTCCATAGGGTCTAGGACCATCTCTGTAGCTCCCACTTGTATTCTCTCTTTTTCTTCCCCAATTTTGTAATCCCTTGTCTCCAGATGAATGAAATCCACAATTTGTTAATGAATTTCATTTTTTGTCTTCAACACTTTTGTCTTCACTTGGCCCCCTGGTAGATGTACACAATTTGATTATGAACATGTACCAAGAGGATATTGTGTTTTGTTGAAGACTCGTTTGCTTCGAACTTGTAGAGTGTAGGTCCGAAGTCTTAGATAGTGAAGGCCCCCTAAGGTTGTCGGAGCTCAGAAGCTCCAGCATTGACTACCGTCGGAGATTAGTAGCTCCGGCAATAGTCCCTATCAACGCGTAGAGCATCGATAGTTAGCCCTCCGGGGTGTCGGAGCTTAGTTGCTCCGGCAGTGACTTTTGCCAACGCGTAGCTTGTCGGCAGCAGACTCCGCTTGTGGGGTCTTCTCACCATCTTTTATTCTGCGTCGACGGCTGGCCCCCCTAGCTTTGCTGGAGCTTGGTTGCTCCGGTAATGCTCGTTTTCAATGTTTAACATCGATCACAAGCCGCCTAGGGGGAGTCAGAGCTTTGTTAGCTTTGGCTTTTCTCCATCAACGTGGATTCTTTATTTTTCCTGCACACTGAAGCCAAGAAAAATAGTAAAATTTGCTCCTTGCCTATAACTTCGCCGCGACTTACGATTCCCAAGAAAGTTTTAGGTCAAACACAATTCTGAATACAACCGAATGCATTGCCTTCTTTCTTCCAGATCCAATTGTACTTGGACCCGCCTTACTTCGGCCTGTCGGGGTGTAGGTAGAGTGGCGTACTTGGGTGCTTGACCAGGCTAAGTCGATAGCACACTCCGACCCTAGATTGGCTTGGCGGCATTCAGGCGAGTGGGCCATGAACAATATTTGAATCCAAAAGAATTGACAATACAGCTCGAATTGTATATAAACTGTTCGAACTAAAATTTCTTAAGAATTGCACAACTTTGTTATAGACAAGAAAGAGAAAAATAAAAAATGTTGAGCCTGTACAAAATAAATGCACGTGGAGTCTGTTTCACATGAAGATGCCTTTCATTATAGGTCCGGGGTACAGGGGAAACAAGTACACTCTTATGGTATGGAACCAGGCTAAGCGTGTTTCATTTCTCGTTTGACCCAGGGTAGCTAGCCACACTTTTAGTCCTGAGACTGTGACAAGTGTTGCATGAACTTTGTGAACCTTCCGGGAAAGGTCCGGCTGTTCTCCTGGAGGAACTACCCGACTCTGTACAATGACTCTATAACATACACCTCAATTTACTACAGACTCACCTCCGTGATATTAAGTGTAGAACTTACGGAGGTGCTCAATATTCCAAGGATTTGGGAGAGGTGTCCCGTCCTCGGTAGCCAAGCGAACGCTTCCAGGACGGGATACTTTAATCACTCGGAAGGGTCCCTCCCAGCTGGGGGAGAGTTTGTTTAACCCTTCTCTGGATTGTATTCTCCGTAGCACCAGATCGCCATCCTCAAGCTGTCGGTTGTGTACATGCCGCTGATGATAGCACCGAAGGGCTTGGCGGTATCGGGCATTCTGAACAGCTGCTTGGCACCTTCCCTCCTCAAGGAGGTCTAGGTCTTCACACCGGAGCTGGTCCTGCGTGGCTTCATCGAAGGTCCGGACCTGGAGTGATCCCAAGGTGATTTACGGAGGAGGATTGCTTCAGCTTCGTACACCAGGAAGAAGGGTGTCTCTCTAATTGACCGGTTTGGAGTTGTCCTGTTGGCCCATAGAGTGGGCGGAAGCTCTTCAATCCAGTTGGATCCATGTTTTTTCAAGTGCTCATAGGTGCGCGTTTTGAGTCCTTTCAGGATTTCAGCATTTGCTCTCTCGGCCTGGCCATTGCTTGCCGGGTGAGCTATGGAGGCGTAGCAAACTTGAATGCTGAAGTCTTCGCAATATCCTTGAAATGCAGAGCTTGTGAATTGGGTCCCATTATCAGTAATGATTTTGTTTGGGACTCCAAATCTGCATACAATGGACTGCAGAAAGTTGATAGTAGATTGCTTGTTTATTGTCACAACTGGAGTTGCTTCCGGCCACTTGGTGAACTTGTCAATGGCGACATACAGGAACTTGTAACCTCCGACGGCTCTTGGGAAAGGTCCCAAGATGTCCATCCCCCACACAGCGAAGGGCCATGTAGGAGGTATCATTTGTAGAGGCTGAGCCGGTGTGTGAATTTGCTTTGCATGAAATTGGCATGCTTCGCATTTCTTCACCAGCTCAGTTGCATCCTGGAGTGTTGTAGGCCACTAGAAGCCATGCCGGAAGGCTTTACCGACCAGCGTGCGGGAAGACGCGTGGTTCCCACACTCGCCTCCATGGATTTTTGTGAGGAGCTTGCAGCCTTCTTCCCTTCTGATGCACCGCATTAGGACGTCGTTGGCACCGCGCCGGTAGAGATCCCCTTCTACCAATGTCAGGAAGGATGTTGTCTTTCAAGTAGCTCCGGATCTCCGAGATCCATGCATCGGAGCTAACTTGAGCATTTGAGTCTTGCGTGCTGGGTTGCTCGGAGCTTCCGGCAGCACCTACGACCCTTGATGGCTGCCATGGTAACAGGGCCATCGGGACCGTCAGCTTCGGGATGCTCATCTCGCCCCCTTCGCTTAGTTCGGCAGGCTGAGCTGTGGGTTTTGACAACCTCCGGACAAAAGTTCCGTCAGGAGCTGGAGCTCTGGTTGACGCTTTCGTCGAGAGTTCGTCGGCTTCAGCGTTGTGGACACGCTGGATGTGGTGGAGGTCTAGGACTTTGAAGTCCTTCTGAAGCCTCTGGACTTCTTGGAGGTAAGCAGCTAGCTGGAGATTGTTGCAGGAGCATTCACCCTTCACTTGTTTAATGATGAGTTGTGAATCTCCCTTGACCAGCAGCTGCTTGACACCGTATGACAGTGCCACCTTTCGTCCGTAGATGAGTGCTTCATACTCCGCCATGTTGTTGGTCGCCTTGAAGTCAAGGTGTACCATGTATTTTACCTTCTCCCCCGTTGGTGCGAGGAGAAGGATTCCAGCTCCGGCCCCCTGCTTTTGCATGGAGCCGTCGAAGTAGAGGGTCCAGTGGGGCTTGGTGAAGACTGGAGCCTTGTGTTCCGGCTTCTGCTCACTGGGGCCCCCAGAGTTTGATGGAGAGGGAGTCCATTCCGCCACAAAATCTGCCAATGCTTGACTCTTGATTGCTTGTCTTGGAATGAATTCGAGATCGAATTCGGCCAATTTCGCTGCCCACTTTTCAATATTCCCAGTTGAATTGGGATTATGCAAGATTTCTCGAAGTGGGTAAGAAGTCACCACTGAAATCTTGTGAGCTTGGAAGTAATGGTGAAGCTTCCTGGAGGCGATAAGAACTGCATAGAGCAGCTTATGCACCTCTAGGTATCGAGTCTTGGCGTCATGAAGTACTTCACTGATGAAGTACACTAGGCGCTGGATGGTCCGGACCCTCCCGGAGGGGCCCGGAGCTTCCTCTTCATTGATCCGGATCCTCCCGGAGGGATCCAAACCTTCTTCGGGGACCTTCGGGTCCTTGCTGGAGGGACCCAGAGCTTCTTCAGAAGCGACCTGGACCCTCCCGGAGGGGTCTGGGTCTTCTGGAGTAACTTCTTGTGGATTCAAGTCTGGGAACTGGGACCCAGACTCACTTTTAGGAACTTCCGGACCCTCCCGTAGGGGTCTGGATTCCTGTGCATGGGATGGCTCTAGTCTCTCCGCAACCAGGACCATACTGACGACTTCGTCAGTTGCTGAAATGTAAAGCAGCAAAGGCTCACCAGGGTTCGGTGCTACCAAAGTTGGTACGGTGGTGAGGAGTTGTTTTAGCTCCTGGAACGCCTTTTTTGCTTCTTCAGACCATTGGAATGGTCTGAACTTCCTCAATAACTTGAAGAAGGGAAGTGCCCATTCGGCCAGTCTTGAAATGAACCGGCTAAGGGCTGCTAGACATCCAGTCAGCTTTTGGACATCCTTGATGCTGGCTGGTGGCCGCATGTCTTCAATGGCTTTGATCTTCGCCAGATTAGCCTCTATGCCCCTGTGATTTACCAGGAAACCAAGAAGTTTTCCGGAGCTAACCCCGAAGACACACTTGTATGGGTTTAGCTTTGTGCGGGTGACCCGCAGCTTGTCGAAGACAGCCTGTAAGGTGTCAAGGAGTGACTCCTTGTTCTTGACCTTGACCACGATGTCATCGACGTACACTTCCACTATGTCTCTAATGAGTTCTTCAAAAGTTTTGTACATAGCTCGTACAAAGGCTGAAGCTGCATTCTTGAGACCAAATGGCATGGATGTGTAACAGTACAATCCATCTACTGTGATGAAAGAGGTATGCTCTTCATCTTCCCTAGACATTCTGATTTGATGATACCCAGAATATGCGTCTAGGAAATACAGTAATTCACACTTGGAGGTGGAATCCACTATCTGATCTATTCTAGGTAGTGGGAATGGATCTTTTGGACACGCCTTATTTAGTGTTGTGTATTCAATACACATCCAAAGCTTCCCGCCGGCCTTGGGCACAACGACTGGGTTTGCCAGCCATTTTGGATGGAAGACTTCTTGAATGAATCCAGATTCGAGCAACTTCTTCACTTCTTGTCGAATGAAGTTCTTTCGCTCCATGGATTTCTTCCGAGGCTTTTGATGCACGGGCCGGGCGTCGGGGTAGATCTTCAGATTGTGCTCAATCACTTCCCTGGGGATCCCAGGCATTTGTGACGGTTGCCAGGCAAACACGTCGACATTAGCCCAGAGGAAAGCGATGAGCGTGAGTTCCTATTTGTCATTCAGTCCTCCCGATATACGGGTGGTCTGAGCGGCATCAGAACTGATTTAGACGACTTTGACAGGAATGTCGGTGTCGCTGCTTGGCTGCACACGAGGTGCAGAAGTCGAGCCTCGTTGACGAATGCTTAGAGGTTTTGGATCTTGCTCTTGCCTGGAGTCCTCCTCTTGCGCCGTAGTAAGCGCATGAAGTTCTTCCAGAGCGGTTACTCCGGCAGTGCGATCTCCGCGGATCCGGAGAACGCCTACTGGTGTTGGCATCTTTAACACCAGGTAGCCATAATGAGCAGCTGCCATGAATTTGTACAAGGCAGGCCTACCCAAGATGGCGTTGAAAGGTAAGTTGATCTGAGCAACATCAAAGACCAACTTCTCAGTGTGATACTTCTCCCAGGTCCCGAAGGTAACGGGGACGGTAATAGCATCGAGTGGGGTAATGGCTCCCTGACCTACTCCGGAGAAAGGTCGGGAGGGGTGAAGATCCAAAGGTCGGAGCTAAAGCTTGGTAAAATCTTAGAAGCTTATGAGGTTCAGCCCCGAACCTCCGTCTACCATAACATGGTGGAGCTGAATGTTATTGATGGTAGGAGATACCATCAAAGGTAACTGACCTGCTCCAACCATGCTTCGAGGGCAGTCCGAAGCATCAAAAGTGATGGTTGTGTCCATCCACTTCCGATGAGGCTACGCCCTGGCTGTAGGAGCTACAGCGGCCATGTCCCGATGCATTGTCTTGAGGACGCGGCAGGAGGTGATGTCCCATAATCCACCAAAAATGGTGTTCATGGTCTTCCGAAGCTCGTTGTCAGAGACGTCAGAATCGTCGTCGACGGAGGTGTAGACGGCCTTCAGGACCTTTTTAGGATCCTGAAAACCTAACTCCTCTTCAGCTGGAGCTTCGTCAACTTTTTTTTTCCTTCCCTCTGTCGGAAAGGAACTTCTTCCCGGTGCTTGTTGTAGCGCTCGGCAAGGTTTTGGACCTCCCGACAGTCTTCCAAACTGTGGTTGTCCGTCTTATGAATTGGACACCACACCTAGGGTTTACCACCGTCTTCAGAAGACGGTCGAGGTCGCTTCTCGGGGCGTGGCCCCCGGCTACCAGGAGCCGCAACAGCTGCAGTATTAGATGCGTCAGCCGATGGCTTCTTCTTGCCGTTGATCTTTTTCTTCTTTTTGCCACTCCCGGAGGTAGTGGCTTCACCTTTGGAGGATTTCTTGTGATCCTACGGAGGTGGTTTGGAGTGCATTTCACGGCCCTTCACAGCTCTAGCACATTTGTCGGCCAAGCTGAAGAGTTCCGTGACACTGGTGATCTCCTTGATCGCCAGTTTCTCCAACATATTCTTATCCCGTACGCCCTGTCTAAATGCCACAATGACAGAAGCGCTAGAGATAGAAGGGATAGTGTTTCGTACCTGAGAGAATCTTTGGATGAATGATCGCAGGGATTCTCCCCCTTTTTGCACGTTTGCAAAAAGGTCCAGTTCGGTGCCTGGTCGGGTGTATGAACTCCCGAAGTTGGCGGTGAACTGTCGACACAACTCCTCCCAACTGTTGATGGAGTTGGGTGGAAGGCTCATAAACCAGGACCGGGCGGTCCCAGTTAAAGCCACTGGAAAATAGTTGGCCATTACGACCTCATTTCCTCCAGCTGCCAGGATAGCAGTGGAGTAAATCTGAAGAAATTCGATGGGATTAACGGTCCCATCAAACTTCTCCGGCAGGTGAGGCCGGAATTTCTGTGGCCACCTGACCATACGCAGATGCATGGCCAGGGATGAACAACCTCCTCCTACTCCTTCAGGAGCAGGAATGTCCTGAGCTTCTCGTCTTTCTCGAGCATGCTCGATATGGACTCGGTCGTATTGTTGACGATATCGGCGATCAAGCTCCGCCCGGAGGTCATGAGTTGAAAGCCTTGATACCGTGTGAGTGCGTCGCGCCCCGGAGGGCAACGACGTCACTTGCTATGACGCAGCACGTCTCCTGTTGTTGGAAACGTGTGGACCAATGTGACACCCGGTTCCAAATATGAACCAAGCGTAACGCATATGTGTGCCCAGGAAGTTCATCACACATATACGGTTGCATCACAAACGATATACAGAATTTAACCACGTCTTAACTAATAAATAAGTACTTTATTACAATAATCAAATAGTTCATGAATGATAAACCTCTAAATAATTGCAGCGGAAAATAAACTAAACAGCATGACTCCAATCCACAGGCGATTGACGGCGGTACGCAACCTAGTACTCCACGTGATCCTCAGGGTACTCCCAATTGCCTCCAGTAGCTGTTTGGGGGGATTGCAAGGGTGAGTACATGTCGTACTCAGCAAGTGTGGAAAGTATGACATGTGGCTAATTCAAATGACGATAATAATAATGGCTAAGTGCTGAAAAGTACAGTAAAACATTTGAAAAGCATTATACTATGTCTATGTGAAACAAATCCCATCATAACCATCATATTAACAAAATATAAACCATATCCAATTATTGCCAACATTACCATTATCCATGTCCAATTACCATAACTCAAATTCGTATCCATGACCATAATCCATAAACCATGACCATTACCAAACCATAACCATAAACCAACCATAACCATTACCAGACCATAACCATTACCAGACCATAACCATCCCAAATCCCAATTCCAACTCTAACCATGTAGGTCATCCAGGCGCTCATAACCGGGAGCACGGCTATCATGATAGTTTTTAACACTCTGCAGAGGTTGTACCACTTTACCCACATGTTTGTGATTTTATCACCTTTCGATGACTAAGAAACCTCCATTGTGCCATCTCACACTTCCGTAGGTGTGTGGCCAAGAGATCACAAAATAGCCTTTCAAAAAGGACTACTAGTATGTACGGGCCCACTAAGGTTTCACCGGCAGGCTTGAATCTCTATTCTCCCACCCACGGGCCCCCTCGTGTGCCATGCGGATCCCAGGGCAGTCCTCCTCGACTCCCATTCCCCGCGCCATCCAATGGTCCATACAATACTAGCAGCGCTCCTAATTATTCAGCTACGCCGCACCCATATTTGGCCTTGTGGTGGCACTGTTGACCTGGCATATTCTCGCATGAACCGGTCCTTAGATCTAAGGCAAGCAAACCACCATGACATCCAACCCATCCACAAAACCATGCTTGCTTAGATCACCCATCATATTGACCAGTTCACATTAACCAGAATATCATTGGTGCATAATTAAATGTGTAGTGTTGTTTGCCATCCCAATTAATTAAGCGAAGAAAAAAGGTAAAAACCCTTCCCGACTCTCTATCATAAATTCCAGGTGACAAGGGTGGTCAAACAAAACTAGTAAACTTCCTACCGTAGGATTCCCATCAAATTTGACACAAGCATGCAAGTTCGCAAACAAAACATTTATTTGAAAACAGGATCAATATGCTTCAAGGACACTTGCCTTGCTCCGGCGGATGGGGTTGCTCAAGCGCTTCGAAGTCTTGGTTTTGGAAATCTTCGTATGCGGCCTCTTGAGCACGTTCCTTTACGCGTGATCATACATACAAGAGAACATATACAATTCAACATAATGCACACAAAATAATCAACATGCAATGACATGCATGCATGCACAATTTAATAATTAATTTACTACGGTCGTTATTTAATTAGATGCGACTAGTTCATACGTGTTCATATGAGTTTACGAGGGTTTTAGGGTGGATTAATGCTGCTGAAAATAAAATTATGACACAACTACGATCAAGTTACGCCTATTAGGTTCAATATGATCGCTAAAATTCGCATCGGGAACATGGCCTACCGTAGATCTGACGGCTTGACGGTCGCGGAACAAATGCGACGCGTAGACGAAGTGGATGGCGCAGCAGACCTTCGGCGGCACGACGACGGCGGCGCGATGTCGACGTCGATCTCCGGCGAACGGTGGCGCCCTCCTCTTTTTCTTCCTCTTCTTCCCCTTCTTTTTCCCCTTTTTTCTTCCCTGGGCGCAGCTCTCTGGACTTCCTTTTTTTCCTCTGTTCGGTGGCTGCTTCTGGCGGCTGGGATCATGGGGCTTCGGTCGTATTTATAGGGGCGGCGGGAGCCATCCGGAATCGGTTCCGGAGCCGGCGGGATCGGGGGGCGTTACGGCGGCAGGGCACGTACGCGGGAGGGAGTCGTATCCGGGGCGGGAGGCCGAGGCGCGCCGGGAAAATCGGGGGCGGGACGGGAGCGTCGGGCCGGGAGGCGTACGGCGGCGGGAGACCGGGCGGGAGAATCTGGGCGGGGCGGGAGGCCGCGGAGGCCACGCGGTGGCGGGACCCAGGGCGCGTACGGCGCGGGAACGGGGCCGGCGCAGCACCCGGTGCCGTGTCGGCTGGGGGCCAGGCGCCTCGGGGCGCTGGGGCGGGCGCTCGGTCGGCTGAGCCGCTGGCCTGGCCGCTGGGTTAGCCTTTCTTCTTTTTTTTCTTTTTTTTTACTTTTCTTTTATTATATAATTTATTATATATTTTTTATATATATTATTAATATTATATATTTATTATTTATTATTAATATTTTTTTCTATTTTTATATATTGTTATATATATTATTTATATATTTACTTATATATATTTTTATTATTATTTTTATACTTATTCCTTATTACAAGTTTTAGGCTATAACTATTATTTTCTTTTTCTTCTTTTTTGCTACACATATTTGTAGATGCATGTTTTATTATTTTTCTTTTATTCTACTAGTGTTTAATGCATGACCATGTATGCAATGCATGATGCGAAAATTTAGGGTGTTACAAACCTACCCCCCTTAAAGTGAATCTCGCCCTCTAGATTCGATAGCGTGGAGAAAAGGTGAGGGAATTCTGTCTTCAGGTCTTCTTCACGTTCCCATGTAGCTTCGGCTTCTGTATGGTGTTTCCATTGCACTTTGCACCAACGGATCCTCTTATTTCTCGTGACCCTTTCCTTCATATCCAAAATCTTGATAGGTTGTTCGACATAGGACAAATCCTCTTGAAGTTCTAACTCTCCATCGGCACTTGTTCTTCCGGTACCCTGAGACACTTCTTGAGTTGAGAGACGTGAAATACGTCGTGTACATCGGAGAGATACGTCGACAGCTCAAGTCGACATGCTACCTCTCCTCGCTTGTCCAAAATCTTAAATGGTCCGATGTAACGTGGTGCCAGTTTTCCTTTGACGTTAAACCGTCGCTGACCTCTGATAGGTGACACTTTGAGGTATGCAAAATCTCCAACTTCAAAAGTCAGACTCCTTCGCCTATTATCAGCATAACCTTTCTGTCGAGACTGGGCAGCCTTTAAGTTTTCCCTATTATTTGGACTTGCCTTTCAGCTTCTTGTAACACGTCGGGACCAAACACTTGATTCTCTCTGGTTTCATTCCAAAACAAGGGAGTCCTACATTTCCTTCCGTATAATGCTTCATAGGGTGACATTTTCAAACTTGCTTGGTAACTATTGTTGTACGAGAATTCAGCATACGGCAAACTTTTATCCCAACTTTTCCCATGCTTTAAAGCGCAAGCTCTTAACATGTCTTCCAAAATTTGGTTGGTCCTCTCCGTTTGTCCATCTGTTTGAGGGTGATACGCCGAACTGAAGTTCAACCTTGTTCCCATTGCTTCATGCAATTTCTGCCAAAATCTGGAGGTAAATTGAGAACCTCTATCCGAGACTATCTTCTTCGGTACTCCGTGTCGACACACAATGTGCTCCATATACAATTCTGCTAGCTTCGCGGTGGTATATGTGGTCTTGACAGGGATGAAATGAGCTGATTTTGTCAATCGATCCACAATAACCCATATTGAATCATAGCCAGACTGAGTTCGCGGTAATCCAACTATAAAGTCCATACCAATCTCTTCCCACTTCCATTCCGGGACCTTTAATGGTTGTAACAATCCGGGTGGCCTTTGATGTTCAGCTTTCACTCGTCGGCACACATCACAAAGTGCAACATATTCGGCTATGTCCTTTTTCATGCTGGCCCACCAATAGCATGTCTTTAAGTCCTTGTACATCTTCGTACAGCCAGGATGAATTGAGTAAGGCGAGTCATGTGCCTCCTTCAATATTGTTTCCCGAATATGCCTAACATTATGTACCACAATCCTCTTTCCAAGCCATAAGGTACCCTGTTCGTCCTCATCAAATCTGAATTCTTTTCCTTCTTGGGTCCTTTCCTTGATTTCCTGTATTTCCTTGTCCTTTGTCTGTCCTTCCCGTATTTCCTGCTCTAATGTTGGGTTGACTTCCATCGTTCCCATCTCATTTATGAATCCAAGGTTCAACCGTTCAAACTCCTTGCATAGCTTGGATGGCAGCTCTCGTACTGTGAGTTGATGACTTACTCCTTTTCGGCTCAAAGCATCGGCCACTACATTGGCCTTCCCTGGGTGATAGTTGATTCCCACGTCATAATCCTTGATGAGCTCCAACCATCGGCGTTGCCTCAGATTCAGATCCGTTTGCGTAAATATGTACTTGAGACTCTTGTGATCCGTATAAATCTCACATCGGTGACCAAAAACATAGTGTCTCCATATCTTCAAGGCGTGTACCACGGCTGCGAGTTCAAGGTCGTGCGTAGGATAATTCAACTCATGTTTCTTTAGTTGCCTCAATGCATAAGCTACCACTTGGCCTTCTTGCATGAGCACACATCCTAATCCTTGTCTTGATGCATCACAGTATATATCAAAACTCTTGCTCACATCTGGTAATACTAACACCAGCGCAGTTGTCAACCTTTTCTTTAACTCCTCAAAGCTATCCTGACAAGCATGAGTCCATCGGAATGCCTTCCCTTTCATGAGTAATTCAGTCATAGGCTTGGCTATCTTGGAAAAATCCTTAATGAATCGACGGTAATATCCAGCCATTCCAAGGAAACTCCGAATCTCCTTGACATTCTGTGGCGGTTCCCATTTAAGCACATCTCTCACCTTCCCTGGGTCAACTGATACTCCTCCTCCAGAGATAATATGGCCTAGGAAAGAAACTTCCCGTAACCAAAATTGACATTTACTGAACTTGGCATACAATTGATGCTCCCTCAATTTCTGCAGCGTAAGGCTCAAGTGTTCCTCGTGTTCCTTCTCATCCTTCGAGTAGATCATAATATCATCGATGAACACTACAACGAACTTATCCAGATATTCCATGAAGACCTTATTCATGAGATACATAAAGTACGCAGGCGCGTTCGTCAATCCAAATGACATGACGGTGTACTCATAAGATCCATATCGTGTCCGAAATGCTGTCTTGGGTATATCTGATGGTCTAATCTTCATTTGGAAGTATCCTGATCGCAAGTCGATCTTGGAGAAGATACAGGCACCCTTCATTTGGTCGAACAAATCCTCTATGCGGGGCAGTGAGTACTTGTTCTTAATTGTCACTTCGTTGAGAGACCTATAGTCCACACACATCCTCTGGGTTCCATCCTTCTTATCTACGAAGAGCACTGGGGCTCCCCACGGGGATGAACTTGGGCGTATAAAACCCTTCTCTAGCTGCTCTTGAATTTGCTTCTTGAGCTCTGCTAATTCCTTAGGAGGCATCCTATACGGCCTCTTAGCTATAGGTGCAGTTCCGGGTATCAATTCAATGGCGAATTCTATGTCACGATCAGGTGGCATACCTGGCAACTCATCTGGAAACACGTCCGGGTACTCGCGAACGATCGGAATGCTTTCCAATATCACTTCTTCCACGTGATTCAGCATCGCTTTTCCTCTTGCAGGTTGTGCTGCTTCAACTTCGATGCATGTACCATGTTCACCTGTCAACTGCACAATCCTCTCGGCGCATTGAATGACTCCATTATACTTGCTCAGCCAGTCCATTCCAAGTATTATGTCTATTCCTTGGGAGTCCAATACTATGAGGTTCGCGAGAAAGTCTACCCCCCTTATTTTAATGCTTACTTTCGGACATACTATATTTGTCCTCATCTCTCCGCCAGGAGAACTTACTAGCATAGTTTGCTTCATATGAGATATAGGCAAATTGTACTTGGCAACATACTTTGACGAGATGAATGAATGAGATGCTCCTGAATCAAATAAAATAGTCGCGGGGTTGGAGTTGGCGAGAAACATACCAATCACGACGTCATCAGCTTGCTGGGCTTCCTCAGTAGAGACATGATTCACATTGCCACGAGCAAAATTCTGCTGTCCACGGTTGCCTTGTGGTGCTCCTCCATTTGGTCGCGGGTGATTTGGCCTTGGTGCATTGTTCATAGGTCCATAGTTTCTCTTGGGGCATTGACTTGCAAAGTGTCCGGGTTCTCCGCACGCATAGCATGTCTTACCACCCGTAGCATTAGGGAAGTTTGGGCGCAACTGGTTTTGAGCATTTGTCGCCATGCTTGGACGCGGCGCAGGTGGCACAGGATTGCGAGGCGCTTGCATGGCGGGGCGTTGCTGCGGTGGCTGATTTGGGCGGGGCGGATAAGCAGCACGGTATGCAGGAGCAGATGGGTTGTAGTGTGGTGCAGTAGGTGGTGCATAGCGGGGGCGAACATTGCTTCCTTGTTGCGGTCCATGATGTGACATCTTCCTCTTGTTGTCCTGCTCCATCTCACGAATCTTGTTCTCAACCACAATAGCCTTGTCAACCAGCTTTTGGAAGTTTGGATAATCGATATTGAGCAACTGGACTTGAATTTCATTGTTGAGACCCCTCATGAACAAATACTGCTTCCTACTATCAGTTTTGATGTCTTCTGGAGCATATCTTTATAATTGAGTGAATTTGTTGAGATACTCACTCACACTCATCCTTCCTTGCCTGAGGTTTTCAAAATCTTGTCTTCTCAGTATCATAACTCCTTCAGGTACATAGTGGGAACGGAAACTCTGTTTAAACTCAGCCCAAGTGATTGTCTCCTGATTATCATGAGCGTTGCAAAGAGCTTCCCACCAGTCGGCGGCTGCTCCAACTAGTTGATGTGATGCAAAGAGAACCTTCTCCCTATCAGTGCACTGGACAATAGCAAGTTTCTTTTCAACGGACTTCAGCCAATCATCAGCTTCCATTGGGTCTGTGGCTTGCGCAAAGGTAGGCGGTCTGGTCCTCATGAACTCCCCCAAACGGTTGTGATGTGGCAGGGGTGGCGGTGGACGCAGTATATGAGGCTGATTGTTGTTGCCAGCTTGCAGCTGTCCCATGGTCTGTATCATGGTCTGCATGAGCTGGTTCTGCATAGCTAACAGTTGTTCAATATTGATAGCTCCATGAGCGTGTCCCTGGTTGTTCTGAGGTACTTCATTGCGCTCCTCCTCATCGTTGGCATCCCTCTGGTTACAAGTTCTCACCATCTTTTGGCGAAAGAAAGGTGGGGACAGAAGGATTTAGATTTTGGAAAGAAACGTCCCAACTATATGCATCAAGGTATGTGACACTAAATAATGCTTTATTAATATAGACCTATATTATGAGGATGTGGACAAGTGCCGAAGCATTCCACAACTCTCTACTAAGCAAACAAGCACTCAAAGAAGCACCAACCAAAATTGACAAAAATCCTAAAAGAAGTAACACAACTCAAGGTCGCACAAGTATGTCTACGTCATTCTTATTTAACTAATGGGGGTGTGCCTATCCTTGAGTCGTGGCATAGGTCGAGGACTACTCGTCGTCGAGCGGGAACTCATCCGGGTCCTCGTCGTCGTTGTCGTCGTCGGGGTCCTCGGGGTCCTGTGGGTACTGGGGTGGTGAGGCAGCAGGCGGCAGTGGTGCGGTAGACGCCACACTGGAAGGCTCCTCGTCAGAGGACTCCTCAGAAGACGACTCACGCTGACCGTTGCGACGGTCTGGAGAGTCTGGGGTCCACGTCGGGGTGTTGTCTTGGTGCGGGCCATCTACAGAAAACAAGAATACATTAGAGAGAAAAAAGAAATAACCAAATACAAATCTGAAAATTTCAGCAGCTAAAACGGCGGAAAAAGAGCGGTGCAGCGGTTCCAAAAGAACGAAAAATAAAGAGAAAAAATACAGCAACCAACACAATAATTTTACCCACACATAACAGCAGCAAAACACACCTTTTTTGCGAAAATTTACACAGCAAAACAGCAGCACTTAATATTGCTCACTTTCGAAAATTTTTATCAAAAACGCAGCAGCGATCAGTACTTTTTGCGGCTGAAAATAAGGGAAACAAAACAGCAGCAAAAATTTTTGAAAATAGCATATTAGAAGAGTGTTCCTAAGTGCTCTAGAGTTTTCATTCTACCTAGGCTTGCGTCCTACGGTCAACGCGGCTCTGATACCAATTTGTGACACCCGGTTCCAAATATGAACCAAGCGTAACGCATATGTGTGCCCAGGAAGTTCATCACACATATACGGTTGCATCACAAACGATATACAGAATTTAACCACGTCTTAACTAATAAATAAGTACTTTATTACAAAAATCCAATAGTTCACGAATGATAAACCTCTAAATAATTGCAGCGGAAAATAAACTAAACAGCACGACTCCAATCCACAGGCAATTGACGGTGGTACGCAACTTAGTACTCCACGTGATCCTCAGGGTACTCCCAATTGCCTCCAGTAGCTGTTTGGGGGGGGGGGGGGGGGGGGGGGGGGGTTGCAAGGGTGAGTACATGTCGTACTCAGCAAGTGTGGAAAGTATGACATGTGGCTAATTCAAATGACGACAATAATAATGGCTAAGTGCTGAAAAGTACAGTAAAACATTTGAAAAGCATTATACTATGTCTATGTGAAACAAATCCCATCATAACCATCATATTAACAAAATATAAACCATATCCAATTATTGCCAACATTACCATTATCCATGTCCAATTACCATAACTCAAATTCGTATCCATGACCATAATCCATAAACCATGACCATTACCAAACCATAACCATAAACCAACCATAACCATTATCAGACCATAACCATTACCAGACCATAACCATCCTAAATCCCAATTCCAACTCTAACCATGTAGGTCATCCAGGCGCTCATAACCGGGAGCACGGCTATCATGATAGTTTTTAACACTCTGCAGAGGTTGTACCACTTTACCCACATGTTTGTGATTTTATCACCTTTCGATGACTAAGAAACCTCCATTGTGCCATCTCACACTTTCGTAGGTGTGTGGCCAAGAGATCACAAAATAGCCTTTCAAAAGGGACTACTAGTATGTACGGGCCCACTAAGGTTTCACTGGCAGGCTTGAATCTCTATTCTCCCACCCACGGGCCCCCTCGTGTGCCATGCGGATCCCAGGGCAGTCCTCCTCGACTCCCATTCCCCGCGCCATCCAATGGTCCATATAATACTAGCAGCGCTCCTAATTATTCAGCTACGCCGCAACCATATTTGGCCTTGTGGTGGCACTGTTGACCTGGCATATTCTCGCATGAACCGGTCCTTAGATCTAAGGCAAGCAAACCACCATGACATCCAACCCATCCACAAAACCATGCTTGCTTAGATCACCCATCATATTGACCAGTTCACATTAACCAGAATATCATTGGTGCATAATTAAATGTGTAGTGTTGTTTGCCATCCCA
This sequence comes from Tuctoria greenei, assembly GCA_036927565.1. NCBI lineage: Eukaryota > Viridiplantae > Streptophyta > Magnoliopsida > Poales > Poaceae > Tuctoria > Tuctoria greenei. The sequence continues at coordinate 19,105,546 of JAYESD010000003.1, forward strand.
ATTAACTAAGCGAAGCAAAAAGGTAAAAACCCTTCCCGACTCTCTACCATAAATTCCAGGTGACAAGGGTGGTCAAACAAAACTAGTAAACTTCCTACCGTAGGATTCCCATCAAATTCGACACAAGCATGCAAGTTCGCAAACAAAACATTTATTTGAAAACAGGATCAATATGCTTCAAGGACACTTGCCTTGCTCCGGCGGATGGGGTTGCTCAAGCGCTTCGAAGTCTTGGTTTTGGAAATCTTCGTATGCGGCCTCTTGAGCACGTTCCTCTACGTGTGATCATACATACAAGAGAACATATACAATTCAACATAATGCACACAAAATAATCAACATGCAATGACATGCATGCATGCACAATTTAATAATTAATTTACTACGGTCGTTATTTAATTAGATGCGACTAGTTCATACGTGTTCATATGAGTTTACGGGGGTTTTAGGGTGGATTAATGCTGCTGAAAATAAAATTATGACACAACTACGATCAAGTTACGCCTATTAGGTTCAATATGATCGCTAAAATTCGCATCGGGAACATGGCCTACCGTAGATCTGACGGCTTGATGGTCGCGGAACAAATGCGACGCGTAGACGAAGTGGATGGCGCAGCAGACCTTCGGCGGCACGACGACGGCGGCGCGATGTCGACGTCGATCTCTGGCGAACGGTGGCGCCCTCCTCTTTTTCTTCCTCTTCTTCCCCTTCTTTTTCCCCTTTTTTCTTCCCTGGGCGCAGCTCTCTGGACTCCCTTTTTTTCCTCTGTTCGGCGGCTGCTTCTGGCGGCTGGGATTGTGGGGCTTCGGTCGTATTTATAGGGGCGGCGGGAGCCATCCGGAATCGGTTCCGGAGCCGACGGGATTGGGGGGCGTTACGGCGGCAGGGCACGTACGCGGGAGGGAGTCGTATCCGGGGCGGGAGGCCAAGGCGCGCCGGGAAAATCGGGGGCGGGACGGGAGCGTCGGGCCGGGAGGCGTACGGCGGCGGGAGACCGGGCGGGAGAATCGAGGCGGGGCGGAGGCCGCGGAGGCCACGCGGTGGCGGGACCCAGGGCGCGTACGGCGCGGGAACGGGGCCGGCGCAGCACCCGGTGCCGTGTCGGCCGGGGGCCAGGCGCCTCGGGGCGCTGGGGCGGGCGCTCGGTCGGCTGGGCCGCTGGCCTGGCCGCTGGGTTAGCCTTTCTTCTTTTTTTTCTTTTTCTTTTACTTTTCTTTTATTATATAATTTATTATATATATATATATATTTTTATATATACATTATTAATATTATATATTTATTATTTATTATTAATATTTTTTCCTATTTTTATATATTGTTATATATATTATTTATATATTTACTTATATATATTTTTATTATTATTTTTATACTTATTCCTTATTACAAGTTTTAGGCTATAACTATTATTTTCTTTTTCTTCTTTTTTGCTACACATATTTGTAGATGCATGTTTTATTATTTTTCTTTTATTCTACTAGTGTTTAATGCATGACCATGTATGCAATGCATGATGCGAAAATTTAGGGTGTTACAACCAAGTCTGCCAGACAAGGTTCGTCGCTGCGACGGGGCCCGTCCTGAAGGAGGAGGACCCTGGTTACTGATGCGGTCGGCTGCTGCTGCAGCCAAGTATTCCACATCGGCCCTCCACTGCTCCATTGCATCCCGGGATGCATCTGGAGGTGGTGGGTGTTGAAGGAGAGCACGTGCTGCATGGAGCGCGTGTTCTGGGTTGTCATGATTCGCCGACGCAGTGATTGACGCCGGTGCTCCATCGCGCTGCCCAGCTTGATTTGCTGGTGGAGGCGGCGGTGGTGGAAGTGTGACTCCTGCTGGAACTGAGGTTCCTGCTGGTGGCTGCATATTGGAGGGATTGCCCCCAGCAGCTTGAACAGCGGGATGACCATTGGATTATTCAGTAGCTGAGTTCACCATTCTTGAAATCTCAGGCGCCCCTACCTGGCGCGCCAGCTGTCGGTGGTTTTGATCCGGCAGATCTCCCAACACTACTAAAAGTGTTTGCGGAGTTTGAAGTTCGGTGTGGGCACGCGGAGATTCAAGAAGGTGAAATGTAAAATCACATAGGATACACAAAGATTTACGTGGTTCGGGCCGCCTGAGCGTAATACCCTACTCCACAGGGTGTGTTGGTGTTGTATTGGATGTATGAACTCACCTCTGGAGACATGAGTTGAGAGTGCGTGTGAGCCGATCAGACCAGATCAGATCAGATCAGATCAGAGAGCAGAGAGCAGAGACCAGAGAGCAGAGAGCCCAGACGAGAGTGCCCCTCTATGTATCATCGGCCTGTCCTTTTATAGTACAAGGACAGGCCGTTACATGTTGGCCTGGCCCGACATGTGGCCCCAGTGACTACTAATATTGATACACATTTGATGCGCTTAATTACCCTTAATGACCGAGTTATGGGCTTTGACAGAGCCGTTACTGGTAATTAAGGTCGTCCGATCGTGTGTCATTAACATAGTATTAATGACACTTAATCGGGTCTTGAAGTCCTTGATTCCCCTTTGAAGATCCGAAGCCGTTGTGGAGTTTACCGGAGGTTTGAGGCTGAAGATCCGACGGTTGGGCACGTGGCAGCTCCGGAGCATACTGTGGGGAACAGATAGGTCCAGTGCCACCAGACACGTGTCAGCTCCGGAGTTTCCCTCGGTCTGGGGTTAGGTCCGGGGGTGCCGTTATGGTACATAGCACGGAGCTTCCCTCTTGTGGGCGGTAGCTCCGGTTTGATGGTACACGTGGCGACCCTGGGACTAACCATGTTGGGGAAGCGGGTCCGGTTATGTCTGACATGTGGGCCTCCGAAGGTCTTCAAATCAAGTAGATGACATTTCCTTGAGATCTTTGCAATCTCAAGGGGTATACGGTACCCAGGGTACCGACAAACCTCATAAGCTTCGAAGCTTTTGTCAAGCTTCATCTCCGACCTTCGGATCTTCGCCCCTCCCGACCTTTCTCTGGGGTAGGTCTGGAGGCCATAACCCCACTCGGTGCAATTACTCTTCTGGTGACCTTCGGGACCCGGGAGAATTACCGCACTGAGAAGTTGGTCTTCGATGTGGCGCGGATCAACTTACCCTTCGACGCCATTTTGGGCAGGCCAACCTTATACAAGTTCATGGCTGCTGCTCATTATGGCTACTTAGTGTTGAAGATGCCAACACCAGCCGGAGTTCTCCGGATCCGTGGAGATCGCACCGTCGGAGTGACAGCTCTGGAAGAACTCCACGTGCTTGCTACAGCGCACGAGGAAGAACCCGGAAAGGAGCAAGCTCCGAAACCCCCGAGCATTCATCATCGAGGCTCAACCTCCGCACCTCGCGTGCAACCAAGCGGCGACACCGACATTCCCGTCAAAGTCGTCCAAATCGGTTCCAACGCTACTCGGACCACCCGTATATCGGGAGGTCTGGACGACAAATAGGAACTTACACTCGTCACTTTCCTCCAGGCTAATGTCAATGTGTTTGCCTGGCAACCGTCGCAAATGCCTGGGATCCCTAGGGAAGTCATCGAGCACAATCTGAAGATTTATCCCGACATTGGGCATGTACACCAGAAGACTCGAAAGCAATCCGTAGAGCGACAAAACTTCATTCGTCAAGAAGTGAAGAAGTTGCTCGAAGCTGGATTCATCTGAGAGGTTTTCCATCCAAAATGACTGGCAAACCCAGTTGTTGTACCCAAGGCTGGCGGGAAGCTTCGGATGTGTATTGACTACACTACAGTGAATAAGGCATGTCCAAAAGATCCATTCCCATGTAACACCCTCATTTTTCATGCATCATGGCCTACATACATTCATATACATGTCTAACATTGATCCACATCAAGAGGAATGAGTTTAAAATTGATTTGGAACATTTAAAGTTGATTTGGAACAAAACCGCACTTAAAATGCATGAAAGTGTGGACTAGTCCGATTTTTCTGAGGACTAGTCCAATTTCTCTCTGACTAAAAATGGACTTGTCCATTTTTGCTGCGGACTAGTCCGATTTTTCCTCTAGAAACTTTCGTACTTGTCCGATTTTGTGCGGACTAGTTCGATATTCCAAGAATCCTTGAAAAATTGCTAAGTCCCTGCACTTTTCCGGACTAGTCCGATGTTCCAGCGGACTTGTCCGATTTCCTCTCTGACTAAAGTCGGACTTGTCCGATTTTTGGCCAGACTTGTCCGATTTTCTCTCTGGACAACTTCGGACTAGTTCGGTCCTTTTCGGACTTGTCTGATATTTTGTGACTCCGAGTTGATCTTTTGTTTTACGACTTGTTTCGTGGGTTTCACGTTAAGTGGGCCTAGGGATGTCATGCCTAACTCTTTTAGAGCCCATGTGGGACTCTAAACCGGCCTCTACTCCTCTCAAACTCGAAATCCATCTAACCCTAGCCTCCACCTCTATAAAAACAACCCCACCCCTTGGCTTGACATCTATTTGCCACTTTTTCACCCCACCCAAAGCCTAGTTCGTGGAGAGCCACCATCAAGTAGGGAGGAGAAGATCCCAAGCAAGAAGGAGAGGAGGAAACGAAGGAGGATCAAGATCTCCATCAAGTTTTGTTCTTCATCACCAATTCATCTCCAAGTTCATCACCAACCTTAGATCATCAAGATCCAAGTGTTACCTCCAAGTTTCTTGATTCATTGGAGTTCTAAACACCTGGTATACCTTCTATTCTCTTTTACTTACGTGAATTCAACCCCTAATCTCCAAATTACGTCGATCTAGAAAACCCTAGTTCGCTAGTTCTGTGAAGTGCGGACTAGTCCGGCCTTCTGCAGACTAGTCCGACTTTGCTGACTAAATTGTGTTGAATTAATTCTAAAAGTATATCTAATAAAACCCAAACCTGTATAAACTTGTTAAAATCTATTATAACTAGTTAGTGATCATTAAAAGCAATCTTTTATTAAGTTCTACCTTGCATTTGCATCAATCATGCATGTCATGTCATATTGTGTAATATTTGTGCACTCTTTGATTGTGTTCTTGTCTTGTATGTTTATTGTGTGGATTAGACGGATTTACGCTAGAGAGTGCCACGGAGGATCTACAACACCAAGAGTTTGAAGGCTTTGACCCTAATCAACTGCAAGAGCAAGGCAAGTGTCCTTGAAGCATATTGATCCTGTTTTAAAATAAATGTTTTATTTGCAAGCTGCATGCTTGTGTCAATTTGATGGGAAATCCTATGGTAGGAAGTTTACTAGTTTTGTTGACCACCCTTGTCACCTGGAATATATGGTAGAGAGTCGAGAAGGGCTTTTTACCTTTTTGCTTCGCTTAATCAACTGGGATGGGAAAACAACTATACCACTCAACTTAATTATGCATGGATGAGATTATGGTTAACATGAACTGGTTAATATGATATGGTAATGGGTGATCTAAGCAAGCTTGGTATGTGGATGGGTTGGATGTTATGGTGGTTTTGCTTGCTTTAGATCTAAGGACCGGTTCGTGGAGTGACCATCTAGGATTTACAGTGCCACCACGAGGCCAAGTATGGGTGCGGCACAGATTAATTAGGGCTTTGCCAGTGCTATTTGGACCATTAAGGATGCTCGGGGAAGGGGTAGTCGGATTGGGTTTGTTGATGATTGGTGGGACTACCCTGGGATCCGAATGGCTCAAGAGGGGGCCCTTGGTTGAAGATGTGCTCAGTTGGAGGCATCGCCACCGGGGAAACCTCAGTGGGGTCTAAATAGGCTAGTAATCTCTTTGTAAAGGCTATTTTGTGATCTCTTGTCCACACACCTAAGGAAGTGTGAGACGGCATAATTGAGATTCTATAGTCATCGAAAGGTGATGAAATCACAAACACGTGGGTAAAGCGGTACAACCTCTGCAGAGTGTGTCTAAACTATCATGATAGCCGTGCTCCTGGTTATGAGCAACCTAGACCCTCACATGATTAGAGGAAACTTGGTATTGGGATGATTTTTGGGATGGTTATGGTTTGGTAATGGTTATGGCTGGTTATGGATTAATTTCTGGTATTGAATATGGTTATTGGCAAATGGTGAAATCTGGAATTATTGATGATGGTAATGAACTCAGACTGGTATTATGATATTACTTATGATTATGATGGGTTTACTTCATGTACATGTAATATACTTCTTTTCAAATGTTTTAATGTACTTTTCATCACTTAGCCATTATTATTGTCGTCATTTGAATCAGCCACATGTCATACTTTCCACACTTGCTGAGTACGACATGTACTCACTCTTGCAATCCCCCCCCAACAGTTGCAGGTCAGGATTGGGAGTTTAATGGTGATAATGCAGAGTTATAGGTTGTGTCTACCGTCAGCTTGCCTCTAGTGTTGATTGGAGCTGCGCTATACCCTATTGCTTATGTTGCCTAGCTATTTAGTTTGCTTAATTAGTTTATTTCTGCTGCATTAGTTGAACTTGTCATTAATATTCATTAGATTTTGTATTCTAGAATAATATGGTTTGTGCAATAAAATTTCATAATTAATCTTGTTATGTGGTAATTTTCTGTATACTCTTTTGTGATGCACTCGTGTATGTGTGTTAAGCATCCTGGACACACATATCCGTTCACTTGGTTCATTTTGGAACCGAGAGTCACAGATTGGTATCAGAGCCATAGGTTGACCGTAGGATGCAGCCTAGATAGAATGGACACTTTAGAGCACATAGGAGCACTTAGGAATCGATGTGTTTTTGCTTGGTGTGCTGTTTGCTATATATATTGGTTGCTTGTGTGCTTAATAGAGGATTTTGGGATGCTTTAGCATTGCCATGTCCACATAGGCTAGTTAGTTGTCTAGTTTCATATTCCTTGATGCATATAGTTGGGGACGTTTTCTAATTCTTACCTATTTCTTTTCTCCAGATGGTGAGGACTCGCAACCAGAGGGACGCTAATGATGAGGAGGAGAACCATGGAGTACCTCAGAACAACAATGGACAAGGACCTGCTCATGGAGCTATGAATATTGAGCAGTTATTGGCTATGCAGAACCAGCTCATGTAGACCATGATACAAACTATGGGACAGCTGCAGGCTGGCAATAACAACAATCAGCCCCACATGCCTCCACCGCCACCCCCACCCCCTTATAACCGGTTGGGAGAGTTTATGAGGACTAGGCCGCCAACCTTTGCTCAAGCTGCTGAACCTATGGATGCGGATGATTGGCTCAAGTCCGTGGAGAAGAAACTTGCTATTGTCCAATGCAGTGATCGGGAGAAGGTGCTATTTGCTTCTCATCAACTCGTTGGAGCAGCTGCAGATTCGTGGGATGCTTATTGCAATGCTCATGAGAACCAAGAGAGAATTATTGGGGCCGAATTCAAGGAGAACTTCCGTTCTCATTATGTGCCCGAGGGTGTTATGATTTTTAAGAGACAAGAAATTTAGAACTTGAAGCAAGGAAGATCAAACGTGGGTGAATATCTCAACAAATTCACTAAACTCTCAAGATATGCACCTGAGGATGTTAGTTGGGACAGCCGGAAGCAATATTTGTTCATGAGAGGCTTGAACAATGAGATCCAAGTGCAATTGCTCAATTGTGATTATGCCAATTTCCAGAAGCTTGTGGACAAAGCAGTTGTGGTTGAGAACAAGATCCGTGAGATGGAGCAAGACAACAAGAGGAAGGCGCCATATCAAGGACAGCAACAAGGAAGTAATGTCCGTCGTTGCTTTGTGCCTCCTAATGCGCCATATTATAGCTCTTTTATTCCTGCTCAACGCCCTGGATTTGCACCGCACCCCACTCAGTTTGTGCAGCAGCGCCTTATTATGCAAGCACCTAGGGCTCCGATTCCATATGCACCTCGCGCTAATTTTCATGGTGCAAATGTTCAGAACCAAGCTTGCCCCAATAATTCTGGTGGAGTTAAGAAGTGTTATACTTGTGGAGAAGCTGGACACTTTGTGCATCAATGTCCTAAGTCAGGCCTTGGTCAAGGAAGCAATGCACTGAGGCAAAACCCAAGACCCAGTGGAGGACAACCACAAGGGAACCATGGACAGCAGAATTTTGCTCGTGACAATGTGAACCATGTCTCTACGGAGGATGCTCAACAAGCGGATGACGTGGTCATTGGTATGTTTCTCGCCAACTCCAACCCCGCGACTATGTTGTTTGATTCTGGAGCATCGCATTCATTCATTGCATCGAAGTATGTTGCCAAGTATAGTTTGCCTATCTCTCATATGAAGTTTACTCTATTGGTTAAGTCTCCTGGAGGAGAGATGAGGACAAATATAGTATGTCCAAAAGTAAGCCTTAGAATAAGGGGGGTAGACTTCTCCGCCAACCTCATTGTTTTGGATTCTCAAGGATTGGACATTATACTTGGTATGGTCTGGTTGAGGAAGCACAATGGAGTTATTGAGTGTGCCACGAAGACGGTGAAGTTGACCAATGAAGAAGGGATCATCGTAGAATTTGAAGCATCTAAAACCGCACCAAAGCAATTGGAGCTGAACCATATGGACAGTTCCGCAATTGAGGAGATTCCGGTGGTGTGTGAATTTTTGGATGTTTTTCCGGATGAGTTGCCAAGTATGCCACCTGATCGAGATATTGAGTTTGTTATTGATTTAATACCTGGAACTGCACCTATAGCTAAGAGGCCGTATAGGATGCCTCCTATGGAACTAGCGGAGCTCAAGAAGCAAATTCAAAAAGCAACTGGAGAAGGGTTTTATTTGCCCAAGCTCTTCACCTTGGGGAGTGCCCGTTCTTTTTGTGGACAAGAAGGATGGAACGCAAAGGATGTGTGTGGATTACCAAGCCCTCAACGAGGTAACAATCAAGAACAAGTACACCTTGCCATGCATAGAAGACTTCTTTGATCAGATGAAGGGTGCTTGTGTCTTCTCTAAGATTGATTTGAGGTCGGGATATTTTCAAATGAAGATTAGACCGTCGGACATACCCAAGACAGCTTTTAGGACGCGGTATGGGTCCTATGAGTACACCATCATGTCATTTGGATTGACAAACGCACTTGTGTACTTTATGTACGTCATGAATAAGGTCTTCATGGAGTACTTGGATAAGTTAGTTGTGGTGTTTATTGATGACATTATGATCTACTCGAAGGATGAGAAGGAACATGAGGAACACTTGAGGCTTACGCTACAGAAATTGAGGGAGCATTAATTGTATGTCAAGTTCAACAAGTATCAGTTTTGGTTGAGAGAGGTGTCGTTTTTGGGTCATATAATCTCAGGAGGAGGAGTATCGGTTGACCCCGGAAAAGTGAGAGACGTGTTGAAGTGGGAACCGCCGCAAAATGTAAAGGAAATAAGGAGTTTCCTTGGGATGGATGGATATTACCGTCGGTTCATCAAAGACTTCTCCAAGATAGCCAAGCCAATGACGGAATTGCTAATGAAGGGAAAGGCTTTCCAATGGACTCAAGCTTGTCAAAACAGTTTTGAGGAGTTGAAGAAGAGGTTGACAACAGCCCCAGTTTTGGTACTGCTGGATGTGAGCAAGAGTTTTGATATTTATTGCGACGCATCGAGACAAGGACTTGGATGTGTATTGATGCAAGAAGGTCAAGTGGTCGCCTATGCATCAAGACAACTAAAGAAACATGAGCAGAATTACCCAACACATGATTTAGAACTTGCAGCCGTGGTACATGCATTGAAAATTTGGAGACACTACATCCTTGGACATAGGTGTGAAATTTATACGGATCACAAGAGTCTTAATTATATTTTCACACAAATAGATTTGAATTTCAGGCAACGAAGATGGTTGGAGCTCATCAAAGATTATGATTTGGGGATCAACTATCATCCGGGGAAAGCCAATGTGGTGGCCGATGCTTGGAGTAGAAAAGGAGTAAGTCATCAACTCACAGTTCAAGAATTACCATCCGAGTTATGTAAGGAGTTTGAACGGTTGAACCTCGGATTTGCGAATGAGATGGGAATGATGGAGTTAAACCCAACCTTAGAGCAAGAAATTCGAGAAGGCCAAACTAAGGATGAGGAAATTCAGGAAATCAAGGAAAGGACCGAAGAAGGGAGAGAATTCAGATTTGATGAAGATGAACATGATACCCTATGGATTGGTAAGAGGATTGTTGTGCCTAATGTGAAGCATATTCGGCAGACATTATTAAAGGAGGCACAAGACTCGCCGTACTCGATTCACCCTGGTTGTACGAAGATGTACAAAGACTTGAAGACTTGCTATTGGTGGGATAGCATGAAAAAGGACATAGCTGGATATGTAGTATTGTGTGTGTCAGTACCCTACGTACCGGATACCCCTTGGGATTGCAAAGATCACAAGGAAACTCCATCAACCAGATTTGAAGACCTCTGAAGGCCCCACATGTCAGTCGTAACTGGACCTGCTTCCCCGACATGGTTAGTCCCAGGGCTGCCACGTGTATCATAAGACCGCGGCTATCACCCACACATGGGAAAGCTCCGGACTGGATACCAGTATGGCACCCCCAGACCTAACCCCAGACAGAGGGAAGCTCCGGCACTGACACGTGTCCAATAGCATCGGACCTACCCGTCCACGACGGTAAGATCCAGAGCTGCCATGTGTCCGGACCACCGGACCTTCAACCTCAACAATCAAACTGGTGGACCCCCAACAGGTAGGACCTTCAAGGGGCAATCAAAAGACTTTAAGACCCGATTAAGCATCATTAATACCGTATTAATGATACACGATCGGAAGACCCTTAATGCCAGTAACGGCACTGTTAAGGCCCTTTACCATGCTATTAAGGGTAATTAACCCCATTTATTGTGTATTAAACATTAGTAACCGCCAGGGCCACATGTCAGGCCAGGCTAACAGTGTAATGACCAGTCCTTGTACTATAAAAGGACTGGTCGGCGATACACAAAGGGGACACTCGGACGCGCTCTCTAGTACATACAATCACTGAAAGCTCTTAGACGCTCAATACAATAGCTACACACCCCGTGGAGTAGGGTATTATGCTCAGGCGGCCTGAACCACATAAACCTCTGTGTCAATTTGCCACCATCTCTTGAATCTCTGTGTGCCCATTATCGAACTATAAACTCTACGGACTACTAATAGTAGTGTCGGGAGATCTGCCGGATTCACCCATCGACAGTTGGCGCGCCAGGTAAGGGGTGCCCGAGATTTCAAGAATGGTGAACTCACTTGCTAGATCATCCAACGGCAACCTTGCTTTGCAACCTGCTGGAGGCAATCCCTCCAACATGCAACAACCAGCCGGTGTCGTGGCTCCAGCAGGAGTCATGCCTCCGCCTCCACCGCCTGCACTAGAAAATCAAGCTGGATAGTGGGACGAAGCATTTGCGTTGGTCACCGCATCGGCGAATAACAACAACCCCGAACACGCGCTCCATGCAGCGCGTGCTCTCCTCCAACGCCCACCACCTCCGGGTGCATCCCAGGGTGCAATGGAGCAGTGGAGAGCTGATGTGGAACACTTGGTTGTAGCAGCAGCCAATCGCATCAGCAACCAAGGTCCTCCCCCCTCAGGGCGGGCCCCATCGCAGCATCGGACTTTGTCGGGCAGACTTGGTTAGCACGCTTCCCAAAATAGGAGGCGTGTTGCGTCTCAACAAGTAGCGTTGTTGCCTCCCGGGGTGCGACGCACCCATATGGTAACCAGGCTTTCAACTCATGACCTCTGGGCAGAGCTTGATCGCCGTTACCGTCAGCAAGACGGTCGCGTCCACATCGAGCGTGCTCGCGAAAGGCGAGAGGCTCGGGACAGTCCTACTCCCGAGGGAGTAGGAGGAGGTTGTTCTGCCCTGGCCATGCACTTGCGCATGGTCAGATGGCCAAAAAAGTTCCAGCCTCACCTTCCGGAGAAATTTGACGGGACTGTCAATCCCGCTGAGTTTCTCCAGATTTACTCCACTGCAATCCTTGCAGCCGGAGGTAACGAGGTCGTAATGGCCAACTACTTCCCCGTGGCTTTAACTGGGACTGCTAGGTCCTGGTTCATGAGCCTTCCGCCCAACTCCATCAACAGTTGGGCGGCATTGTGCCAATAGTTCACCGCCAATTTCAGGAGTTCATACACCCGACCAGGCACCGAACTGGACCTTTTTGTTGTAACGCAGAAGGGGGGAGAATTCCTGTGTTCCTTCATCCATAGGTTCTCCCAGGTACGAAACACTATTCCTTCTATCTCTAGCGCCTCTGTTATTGTGGCATTTAGACAGAGTGTACGAGACAAGAAGATGCTGGAGAAGCTGGTGATCAAGGAGATCAGCGTCACGGTGCTCTTCAGCTTGGCAGACAAATGTTCCAAAGCTGCGGGGGGCCGTGAAATGCACTCCAAACCACCTTCGGAGGATAACAAAAAATCCTACAAGGGCGAACCCCCTACCTCCAGGAGTGCCAATAAGAAGAAAAAGTCCAACGGCAAGAAAAAGTCGTCGGCTGGCACACCTACTGCTGCAGCTGCAGCAGCTCCGGGTGGCCGGGGGCCACGCCCCGAGAAACGACCTCGACCTTCATCTGAAGATGGTGGTAACTCCAAAATGTGGTGTCCTATCCATAAGTCAAACAGCCACAACTTGGAAGACTGCCGAGAGGTTAAGAACCTTGCCGAGCGCTACAATAAGCGTCGAGAAGAAGTTCCTTTCCGACAAAGGAAAGGAAAATCGAAAGTCGACGAAGCTCTGCCTGAAGAGGAGTTAGGTTTTCAGGACCCCAAAAAGGTCTTGAAGGCTGTATACACTTCCGTCGATGACGACTCTGACATCTCTCACAATGAACATCGGAAAACCATGAACACCATTTTTGGTGGTTCATGGGATATCACCTCCCGCCGTGTCCTCAAAACCATGCAGCGAGACATGGACTCAGTAGCTCCCACCGCCAGGGCGGAGACGCACTCGAAGTGGATGGATAATGCCATCACTTTTGATGCATCAGACTGCCCTCGGAACATGATTGGAGCTGGCCAACTCCCATTGATGGTATCTCCGACCATCAACAACATCCAATTTCACCATGTAATGGTGGACGGAGGTTCAGGGCTGAACCTCATAAGCTTCAAAGCTTTCGTCAAGCTTCAGCTCCGACCTTCGGACCTTCGCCCCTCCCGACCTTTCTCTGGAGTAGGTCCGGGGGCCATAACCCCACTTGGTGCCATTACTCTCCCCGTGACCTTTGGGACTCGGGAGAATTATTGCACTGAAAAGTTGGTCTTTGACGTTGCTCAGATCAACTTACCCTTTAACGCCATTCTGGGCAGGCCAGCCTTGTACAAGTTCATGGCTGCTGCTCATTGGCTACCTGGTGTTGAAGATGCCAACTCCAACTGGTGTTCTCCGGATCCGCGGAGACCGCACTGCTGGAGTGATTGCTCTAGAAGAACTTCATGCGCTTGCTACAACACAGGAGGAAGAGTTCAGGCAGGAGCAAGCTCCAAAGCCCCCGAGCATTCGTCAATGAGGCTCAACCTCTGCACCCTGTGTGCAACCAAGCGGCAACACTGACATTCCCGTCAAAGTCGTCCAAATCAGTTCCAATGCCGCTCAAACCACCCGTATATCGGGAGGTCTGAATGACAAATAGGAACTCGCGCTCATCACTTTCCTCCGGGCTAACATTGACGTGTTTGCCTAGCAACCATCGCAAATGTCTGGGATCACTAGGGAAGTGATCGAGCATAATCTAAAGATCTATCCTGACGCTCGGCCTATACATCAGAAGCCTCGAAAGCAATCAGTAGAGCGACAGAACTTCATACGACAAGAAGTGAAGAAGTTGCTCAAAGCTGGATTCATCCAAGAAGTATTCCACCCAAAATGGTTGGGAAACCCAGTCGTTGTACCCAAGGCCGGCGGGAAGCTTCGGATGTGTCTCGACTACACAACACTAAATAAGGCGTGTCCAAAAGATCCATTCCCACTACCTAGAATAAATTAGATAGTGGATTCCACCTCCGGGTGTGAATTACTGTGTTTCCTAGACGCATATTCTGGGTACCATCAAATCAGAATGTCTAGGGAAGATGAAGAGCACACTTCTTTTATCACAGTAGATGGATTGTATTGTTATACTGCCATGCCATTTGGTCTCAAGAATGTAGCCTCAACATTTGTACGAGCTATGTACAAAACCTTTGGAGAGCTCATCATAGACATAGTGGAAGTGTATGTTGATGACATCGTCGTCAAAATCAAGGACAAGGAGTCACTTCTTGACACATTGCAAGCTGCCTTGGACAAGCTGCGGATCACCCGCACTAAGCTGAACCCAGACAAGTGTGTCTTTGGGGTTAGCTCCGGAAAGCTTCTTGGATTCTTGGTAAACCACCGAGGCATAGAGGCGAATCTGGCGAAGATTAAAGCCACTGAATATATGCAGCCACCAGCCCGCATCAAGGATGTCCATAAGCTGACTGGATGTCTGGCCGCCCTCAGCCGTTTCATCTCAAGACTGGCAGAACGGGCACTACCCTTTTTAAAGCTATTGAGGAAGTCCGAACCATTCCAGTGGTCTGAAAAAGCAGAAAAGGCGTTCCAGGAGCTGAAGCAGCTCCTCACCACCCTACCAACCTTGGTGGCTCCGAACCCTGGTGAGCCTCTACTGCTTTATATTTCAGCAACTAACGAAGTTGTCAGCATGGTCCTGGTTGCGAAGAGACCAGAACCGTTACAAGCTCAGGAATCCAGACTCCTCCGGGAGAGTCAGGAGGTTCCTGAAGGCGAGTCTGGGTCCCAGCCCGCAGACTAGAGTCAACAAGGAGTTACTCTTGTTGAACAAGAGGATCTGGACCCCTCTGGGAGGGTCCGGGTCACTCCAGAAGAAGCTCTGGGTTCCTTCAGCAAGAAACCGGAGGTCCCCAAAGAAGGTTTGGACCCCTCCGGGAGGGTCCAGGTCGATGAGGAGGAAGCTACGGGCCCCTCCGAGAGGGTTCGGACAGTCCAACGCCCAGTGTACTTCATCAGCGAAGTACTCCATGACGCCAAGACTCGATACCTAGAGGTGCATAAGCTGCTATATGCAGTTCTTATCGCCTCCAGGAAGCTTCGCCATTACTTCTAAGCTCATAAGATCTCAGTGGTGACCTCTTATCCACTGCGTGCGATCTTGCATAATCCCAATTCTAATGGAAACATTGCAAAGTGGGCAGCGGAATTGGCCGAGTTTAACCTAGAATTCGTCCCACGAAAAGCGATCAAGAGTCAAGCATTGGCGGACTTCGTGGCAGAATGGACCCCCTCTCCATCAAACCCTGGGGGCCCTAGTGAGCAGAAGCCGGAACTCAAGGCTCGGGTCTTCACCGAGCCTCACTGGACTCTCTACTTTGATGGCTCCATGCAAAAGCAGGGGGCCAAAGCTGGAGTCTTTCTCCTCGCTCCTACCGGGGAGAAGGTAAAATACATGGTCCACCTTGACTTTAAGGCGACCAACAACATGGCGGAGTATGAAGCACTCATTTACTGATTAAAGGTGGTACTGTCATACAGTGTCAAGCAGCTGTTCGTCGAGGGAGATTTGCAGCTCATCATTAAACAGGTGAAGGGTGAATGCTCCTGCAACAATCCCCAACTAGCTGCTTATCTCCTTGAAGTCCACAGGCTTCAAAAGGACTTCAAAGTTCTGGACCTCCACCATGTCCAGCGTGTACATAACGGTTAAGCTGACGAACTCTCGACGAAAGCGTCAACCAGAGCTCTGGCTCCCGACGGAACCTTCGTCTGGAGGTTGTAAAAACCCACAGCTCAGCCCGCCGAACTGAGCGAAGGGGGTGAGACCAGCATCCCGAAGTTGGCGATCCCGGTGGCCCTGGCATCCATCAAGGGTTGTAGATGTTGCCGGAAGCTCCGAGCAACCCAGCACGCAAGACTCAAATGCTCAAGCAAGCTCCGATGCATGGATCTCGAAGATCCGGAGCTACTTGAAAGACAATATCCTTCCTAACGATGATGTATCCGCTGACTGGATAGTCAGATTGGCTAAAATATACACGTTGGTAGAAGGGGATCTCTACCGGTGCGATGCCAACGGCGTCCTAATGCGGTGCATCACAAGGGAAGAAGGCCGTGAGCTCCACACGGAAATCCATGGAGGCGAGTGCGGGAACCACACATCTTCCTGCACGCTGGTCGGTAAAGCCTTTCAGCATGGCTTTTACTGGCCTACAGCGCTCCAGGATGCAACTGAGCTGGTGAAGAAATGTGAAGCATGCTAGTTTCATGCAAAACAAATTCATACACCGGCTCAACCTCTACAAATGATACCTCCTACATGGCCTTTCGGTGTGTGGGGGATGGATATCTTGGGACCTTTCCCAAGAGCCATCGTAGGTTACAAGTTCCTGTATGTTGCCATTGACAAATTCACCAAATGGTCGGAAGCAACTCCAGTTGTGACAATAAACAAGCAATCAGCTATCAACTTCTTGCATTCCATTGTATGCAGATTTGGAGTCCCAAACAAAATCTAACTGATAATGGGACCCAGTTCACAAGCTCTGCATTCCAAGGATATTGCGAAGACCTCGGCATCCAAGTCAGCTACGCTTCCGTAGCTCACCCGGCAAGCAATGGCCAAGCTGAGAGAGCAAACGCAGAAATCCTAAAAGGACTCAAGACGTGCACATATGAGCGCCTGAAAAAACATGGAGCCAACTGGATCAAAGAGCTTCCGCCCACTCTATGGGCCAACAGGACAACTCCAAACCGGTCAACTGGAGAGACACCCTTCTTCCTGGTGTACGGAGCTGAAGCAGTCCTTCCTCCGGAAATCACCTTGGGGTCACTCCGGGTCCGGATCTTCGACGAAGCCACACAGGACCAGCTCCGGCGTGAAGACCTTGACCTCCTTGAACAGGGAAGGTGCCGAGCAACCGTTAGGAATGCCCGATACCGCCAAGCTCTTCGGCGCTATCACCAACGGCATTTTCACAACTGACAGCTCAAGGAAGGCAATCTGGTGCTACGGAGAATACAATACAGAGAAGGGTTAAACAAACTTTCCCCCAGCTGGGAAGGACCCTTCCGAGTGATCAAAGTATCCCGTCCTGGATGCGTTCGCTTGGCAACCGGGGATGGGACACCTCTCCCAAATCCTTGGAACATTGAGCACCTCCGTAAGTTCTACGCTTAATATTACAGAGGTGAGTCTGTAATTACATGTGATGTATGTTATAGAGTCATTGTACAGAGTCGGGTAGCTCTTTCGGGAGGACAGCCGGACCTACCCCGTAAGGTCCGCAACGTCCATGCAACACTTGTCACAGTCTCAGAACTAAAAGTGAAGCTAGCTACCTTGGGTCAAACGAGAAATTAAACACACTTAGTCTGGTTCCGTACCCTAAGAGTGTACTTGTTTCCTCTGTACCCCGTACCTATAATGAAAGACGTCATTGTGTGAAAACAGACTCCACGTGCATTTACTTTGTGCTGGCTCAATATTTTTTATTTTTCTATTTCTTGTCTATAACAAAGTTGTGCAGTTCTTAAGAAACTTTAGCTCGATCAGTTCATGTATAATTTGAGTTGCATTGTCTATTCTTCTGGGTCCAAACATTGTTGATGGTCTACTCGTCTGAATGCCGCCAAGCCAATCTAGGGCCGGAGTGTGCTATCGACTTAGCATGGTCATGCACCCTAAGTACGCCACTCTACCTACACCCCGGCAGGCCGAAGTAAGGCGAGTCCAGAAACGATCGGATCTGAAGGAAATAAGGCAACACACTTGATAGTATGTAGAATTGTGTTCGACCTAAAAATTTCTCGGGAATAGTAAGTCACAATGAAGTTATAGATAGGAAAATGGATTTTATTGTTATTCTTGACTTCAGTGTGCAGGAAAAATAAATATTTCATGATGATGGTGAATGAAGCTGGAGCTACCAAAGATCCGACATCCTCTAAGCGGCTTGTGGTCGATGTTCAAACATTGATAGCGAGCGTCGCCAGAGATACTCAGCTCCGGTAAAGTTAGGGGGCCAGTCGTCAACGTTAAGAAAAGATGGTGGGAAGATTCTAGAGTGGAGTCTGCTGTCGACACACCACGTGCTGACAGAGGTCACTGCCGGAGCCACCAAGCTCCGACACCCCAGAGGACTAACCGTCGATGCTTTACGCGTTGATGGAGACTACTGCCGGAGCTACTAAGCTCCGACGATGGTCAATGCCGGAGCCACTAAGCTCCGACAACCTCAGGGGGCCTTCACTATCGAAGACTTCAAACCTATGTTCTACAACTGTTACATCCTCTTGGTAAATGTTCACAATCAAATTGTGTACATCTACCAGGGGGCCAAGTTGGACAAAGGTGTTGAAGACAAAAAATGAAATTCACAAAAAACTTGGATTTCATTCATCTGGAGACAAGAGATTACAAAATTGGAGAAAGAGAAGAGAGGATTCAAGTGGGAGCTACAAAGAGATGGTCCTAGACCCTATGGAAGAACGAGGCGACCTTCTGGGCAGCCTCCGATACGCTGGCTTGGGCAGCTTCTCCCTCTCCTTCGATGGGGCCTTCAAGCACCAGGTCCAGGGGGAATTGAGGGTCCGGCTTGTGTAGCACGTCAGCACGAATTCTGCGATGTCCTTCACCAGGAATTGTCCCTCGGTATCCAGCTAGTCCGCAATGACATCACCCATCTTGGTGAGTTTGTAGCCTGCCGAACTCAATGCCTGCAATGCCAGGTCCAGCTCCGGCTCTGGATCATCCGGACGCACGGGACTAAAACCCATTGGCGTCAGCGCGTCGTTGGATTTGCCCAGGAAGTCCCAAACTTGTTGGGACTCCACAGTCCTTGAGCCTCGCATCTCCTCCAAGGATCTTCTAGTCGCCGCGAGCTCCGAATTCCCATGGGCAAGGTGCTCAACCTCTTTAGCGTTCTACTGAATCTTTTCAGCAACCTGCCTTTCGAGTTTGCTGAGCTCTTCCTCCCGCAGGTGGATCTTGTTCCAGCGGTCGACCAGGTCCTTCTCCTGGCCCCGCACTTTCTTCTCCCTGGCAGCAACGGCATTCTCCCTCTTGTGGAGTTCCTGCCCTCGCTCCCAGGCCTTCTTCTCTTCTCTCTCGCAGCGCTCATCCAATTTCTTGGTGCACTCCTCGAGACTCTTGTCACCCAGAGTTAGCCTCTGAGTAAGCTCTTCTTCCCTCTTCACGATGTCGTCCCGCAGCTCCAGGAGTTTTTGCCCATCATTCTCGAGCTTTCTCTCCCGCTCCTCAAAAGCCTCCCAGCGCTTGACGAGACTAGCGTGGATGGCGTCAAACCTCTCCTGGCGATCATCCGCTGCGCTATTAGCAGCTTTGGCTTGCTCGTAGATGGCCTGGAACTGGTTGTCAAGCGATCGCGTCATGCTTTCCCTCTCATCCAGCAGCTTACCCCAGTACTCCAGGCGGACCTTCTCCCTCTTCACCCACTCCTGTCGTCAGCCAGCCTCGACTGTGCCAGCTTGGTATCGAATTGGAGCCGGTTGCACCACCTCCTAAGAGTTTGGCGCTCCTCCTCGAGGGCCTTGCTGTCGTGGTAGAAAGCCAGCTGGACCTGACGAAGACTGGAGCAGGCGTTGTCAATAGACAATGACTGGGGGATCAGGTCAGGACCTGCTGGGGTCATCTCTGCCGGTTCCAGCGAGTTCTCTGTGACAAAAATCGGGTCCCACTCTACAAGAGCGGTCCCCTAAGCTTCCACGGCACTAGGGCCATCCTCCGGGATAGCCTCAGCCACCACAGAGGAAGGTCCTACAGTAGAAGTTTCGACCTCCAGAATTGGCTCCGAAGGTCCCGTCGCCAGGTCATCAACAACTGGCCCCTCAGACGGGGGGCCGGCAGCTTCATCTAGGCACCCTAGCTCGGGCGCGGGCACCTCCGGGACCACTGCTTCCGGGGCGGGCGTAGAAGATTCTGCCAGTGCTGAAGCCACGTTCGGCTTCGACATTGGCGCCTCCTCCACCGCCGGTTCCGGTGCTGAAGCTTCGACCACCATGGGCTCAAGTGCTGGCACTGGCTCAGGCGCCAGAACTTCTTTGACGATCGGCTCTATCGCCAAAACTTCTGCAGCAACCGGCTCTACTGCCGGAGCTTCCTCAACAACTGGCTCAAGCGCCGGAACTTCATCAATACCCAGCTCTACCGTCGGGGCCTCATCAACCACCGGATCAACTGCAGGGGCTTCAACAACATCCGACTCTGAGGCCGTAGCGTCCATCATTTCAGCATCCAAGCCCGGAGCTTCAACCTCTGGGGCAGGTGCTGGAATCCGAGCTGGAGCTTCTGCCTGCGCAGTCTCAGCTGCTGCTACAGTAACTGGAGATTCAGCCTTCTCCTTGGGCACTCTGTGGATGAAGGACGAAGAAACTCAAAACACAGTTACAAAAAAAACAATCAACTGAGGTAAAAAATCAAAAAATATCTCGGAAGGCTTCTGCACCAGTTAGCACGGAGCCTTTTTTATGGATGCTCGGAACCAGACCCTGTTGCCACTGGCGTGGTGGCTCCAGAAAGTTCCCCGGAGATCGCTGCTGCTGTCGACGTCACTTGGGTTGAGGCCCCCTCGACCGGGAAGGACCTCCGGACCCAGAGCCTTCAGCTGGCCCCAGTACTGGAGCCGCATGGCCGGAGCTAGCACCCCGGGAGATGTCGATGCTCGAGTAGTTGCCACCGATGAAGACCTTCCCCTCCGGGGAGAAGGAGCCGCCGTGGAAGAAGCAGGTCTGACAGACCTGCCGTCAGAGTGCTTCAGCTTCCTTTTACAGCTCGAGGGCTCAGCCAACTCTTTGCCCTTGCCAACGACTTCAACTCTCTGTTCCGAGATGGAAGGGGGACCACCCTCGGAAGCTCCGAAGATCGCCAACCCGGTGATCGAACACCTCTCAACGACACCAAGGTCGTCAAGCACTGGCATCTTCCGCCGGAGCTCTCTGCTGAACTCTGCCTCCATGTTTAGAGGAAGGAAAGCCGTTGGCGGAGTCAAGTCGTCACCCTCGACGTCGATGCCATGCTGGAACTTCTTGAGGTGAAACTCCAAAGTTGCGCCCTCCATGTTGGACTTCAAACCGGTCTTGATCCGGTCGTTGTCCAGCACACTGTTGAGGGCCCAAGCAAGCTTCTCCCTCTTCTTCAGCAGAGCCCACCTGTTGGTCAGGAAGTTGCAAAATACCGCCTGAGGAGTCACCCCTCCTTCCACGCATTGGTGGATCCTGGTCAGAGCAGGGTTGAAGGCGTCCGATATCACCGGAGCTTCACTCCAAGCTGTAGTGTCAACGCTGGGGAGGCCCTCGGGTAGCTCCAGCTTCTCATGCTCCTCCACCCTGATGACGATCCAATCCTTCTTCCAGTCGTCCCACTTCCCAGAAGGGAACGAGCGCAAGTACTTGTACGGGCACTTCTTGCGCTTCACAAAATAATAGAAGCCAAGGTACTCGTCACTCTTGCCGATGGTCTTAACGGTGAAGAAGGTGCGGAAGAGCTCCACGCAGGGGGGGAATGCCCACCCACATCTCGCAGAAGTGGACAAAGATCGACACCAGAAGAATGGAGTGGGGGCCAAGGTGGTACAGCTGCCGACCATAGAAGTCGAGCAGCATCAAGAAAAAAGTGGAGAAAGGTGGGATCAGTCCCACCATGGCGTATGCGGAGAAGTACACCATATCGCCGGCGTGCTCCTTCACGAAAGGAAGCTTGCCGGCGCAGACCAGGTGGTTGAAGAAGTCAGGGGACCACCCCATGAGGGCCCGGGCCTTCTTCAAATCACCGTCAGTCTTCAGGCGGCTCTGGCGAAGACCCAACTCCATCGCAGCACAGAGGGGCGAGAGATGAAAAGCAAGCGAAAGTTTGGAGGATTTGAGCGCTAGTTCGAATGAAAGGCGTAAAGAACCCCCAAACGGTGTGTGCTTTCCTTCTTAAGTAAGCCCCCGCAACACTTGGATGGAAACCGCAGAGGAGCCGACGATACCAGTCAAAAACTTCACCCTGCCAATGACAAGGGGGCCCGGGGCCACCCCGATGATCAAGTCGAGGTCCTTACCCCAAGCAAACGGTTGTCATCATGAAAGGCGGGAAACCCGAAGGCGGCGACCTCACAGGGCGCGCGGAACCGATACGATTTTTGTATCGGGAACCGGCGACCTTCAATTGCATGAGATCCGCATGCTAAGATGTCACCTGCCGCATCCAGGATATGCCACGCGGCGTTGGTTTAACTACGAACTACCACCAACGGCACATCCAAAGACCCTTGAAGACACGACTCAAAAAACAAAGAATGGACCCAACTCCGGCAGAATGACTTCATCCAAAAGGTCTCTCCCAGACATGGGCCCAGGGGACCACTGTTGATACCCTGCGTACCGGATACCCCTTGGGATTGCAAAGATCACAAGGAAACTCCATCTACCAGATTTGAAGACCTCCAAAGGCCCCACATGTCAGCTGTAACTGGACCTGCTTCCCCGACATGGTTAGTCCCAGGGCCGCCACGTGTATCATAAGACTGGAGCTATCACCCGCACATGGGAAAGCTCCGGACTGGATACCGGTATGGCACCCCTGGACCTAACCCCAGACAGAGGGAAGCTCCGGTATCGACACGTGTCCAACAGCACCGGGCCTACCTGTCCATGACGGTAAGATCCAGAGCTGCCTTGTGTCCAGACCACCGGACCTTCAACCTCAACAATCACACTGGTGGACCCCCAACAGGTCGGACCTTCAAGGGGCAATCAAAAGACTTCAAGACCCGATTAAGTGTCATTAATACCATATTAATGACACACGATCGGAAGACCCTTAATGCCAGTAACGACACTGTTAAGGCCCGTTACCACGCTATTAAGGGTAATTAACCCCATTTATTGTGTATTAAACATTAGTAACCGCCATGGCCACATGTCGGGCCAGGCTAACAGTGTAACGACCAGTCCTTGTACTATAAAAGGGCTGGTCAGCGATACACAAAGGGGACACTCGGATGCGCTCTCTAGTACACACAATCACTGAAAGCTCTTAGACGCTCAATACAATAGCTACACACCCCGTAGAGTAGGGTATTATGCTCAGGCGGCCCGAACCACGTAAACCTCTGTGTCAATTTGCCACCATCTCTTGAATTTCTGCGCGCCCATTACCGAACTATAAACTCTACGGACTACTAACAGTAGTGTCGGGAGATCTGCCGGATTCACCCACCGACAGTGTGATGTGTGTCAACGGGTTAGGGCAGAACATCAAAGGCCCACTGGATTATTGCAACCATTGAAGATTCCAGAGTGGAAGTGGGAAGAAATCGGTATGGACTTCATAGTTGGTTTACCACGTACTCAGTCTGGTTACGACTCAATTTGGGTAATTGTGGATCGGTTAACTAAGTCAGCCCACTTTATTCCTGTCAAGACCACCTAAAATGGAGAGAAATTGGCGGAACTGTATATGGGAAGAATAGTATGTTTGCATGGAGTTCGGAAGAAGATAGTCTCGGATAGAGGTTCACAATTCACTTCCAGGTTTTGGAAAAAATTGCATGAAGCTTTGGGAACAAGGTTGAATTTCAGTTCGGCATATCACCCTCAAACGGATGGACAAACCGAGAGGACCAATCAGATTTTAGAGGACATGTTAAGAGCTTGTGCTTTAAAGCATGGGAAAAGTTGGGACAAAAGTTTGCCATACGCGGAATTCTCATACAACAATAGTTACCAAGCAAGTTTGAAGATGTCACCATATGAGGCACTATATGGAAGGAAGTGTAGGACACCTTTATTCTGGAATGAGGCAGGAGAAACTCAAGTATTTTGTCCGTATGTGTTGCAAGAAGCCGAAAAGCAAGTCCAAATGATTCGTGAAAACTTTAGGGCTGCCCAATCAAGACAAAAAGGCTATGCGGACAATAGGAGAAGGAAATTAGCCTTTGAAGTGGGAGATTTTGTTTACCTCAAGGTGTCACATCCCACTACCTAGAATAGATCAGATAGTGGATTCTACCTCCGGGTGTGAATTACAGTGTTTCCTAGACACATATTTTGGGTACCATTAAATCAAAATGTCTAGGGAAGATGAAGAGCATACCTCCTTTGTCACAGTAGATGAATTATATTGTTATACTGCCATGCCATTTGGTCTCAAGAATGCTGCTTCAACATTTGTAAGAGCTATGTAAAAAACTTTTGGAGAGCTTATTAGAGACGTAGTGGAAGTGTATGTCGATGACATCGTCGTCAAGATCAAGAACAAGGAGTCATTCCTTGACACCTTGCAAGCTATCTTCGACAAGTTGCGAGTCACTCGCATGAAGATGAACCCGGATAAGTGTGTCTTCGGGGTTAGCTCCGGAAAACTTCTTGGTTTCTTGGTGAACTACCGAGGAATAGAAGCAAATCCGGCGAAGATAAAAGCTTTTGAAGACATGCGGCCACCAGCCCGCGTCAAGGACGTCCAGAAGCTCACTGGATGTCTAGCTGCCCTCAGTCAGTTCATTTCAAGACTGGCGGAATGGGCGCTACCCTTCTTCAAGCTATTGAGGAAGTTCGGACCATTCCAATGGTCCAAAGAAGCAGAAAAGGCATTCCAAGAGCTGAAGCAGCTCCTCACCACCCTACCAACCTTGGTAGCTCCGAACCCTGGTGAGCCACTCCTGCTTTACATTTCAGCAACTGACGAAGTTGTCAGCATGGTCCTGGTTGCGGAAAGACCAGAATCATCTCCAGTTCAGGAATCCAGATCCCTTCGGGAGAGTCCGGAGCTACCTGAAGTCGAATCTGGGTCCCAGCTCCCAGACCCGGATCCTCAAGGCGAGACGCTAGAGGATCCATCTCCTTCAAGTGAAGGAGTCACTGCTACTGTGCAACAAGATCCGGACCCCTCCGGGAAGGTCTGGGTCACTTCAGAAGAAGCTCCGGGTTCCTCCAACCGGAACCCGGAGGTCCTCGAACAAGGTCTGGACCCCTCCGGGAGGGTCCAGGTTGATGAGGAGGAAGCTTCAGACCCCTTCGGGAGGGTCCGGACAGTCCAATGCCCAGTGTACTTCATCAGCGAAGTACTCCATGACGCCAAGACTCGATACCTGGAGGTGCACAAGCTTCTCTACGCAGTTCTTATTGCCTCTAGGAAGCTCCGACACTACTTCCAAGCTCACAAGATTTCAGTGGTAACTTCTTATCCACTGCGTGCAATCTTGCATAATCCCAACTCTACTGGAAACATTGCAAAGTGGGCAGCGGAACTTGCCGAGTTCGATCTTGAATTCGTCCCAAGACAAGCGACCAAGAGTCAAGCATTGCCGGACTTCATGGCGGAATGGACCCCCTCTCCATCAAATCCTGGGGGGGGGGGGGGGGCAGTGAGCAGAAGTCGGAACCCGAGGTTCCGGTCTTCACTGAGCCTCACTGGACTCTCTACTTCGACGGGTCCGTGCAGAAGCAGGGAGCCGGAGCTGTAGTTCTTCTCCTCGCTCCGACCGGGGAGAAGGTCAAATATATGGTGCACCTTGACTTCAAGGCGACCAACAACATGGCGGAGTATGAAGCACTAATTTATGGTCTCAAGGTGGCACTATCGTATGGTGTCAAGCAGCTGTTGGTAAAGGGTGATTCACAGCTTGTTGTAAAACAAGTCAAAGGTGAATGTTGCTGCAACAACCCTCAACTAGCTGCATACCTACTTGAAGTCCAGAAGCTTCAGAAGGACTTCGACGCCCTCGATCTTTGCCATGTCCAGCGTCTCAACAATGTTGAAGTCGACGAACTCTCGACGAATGCTTCAACCGGGGCTCCGGCTCCCGACGGAACCTTCGTCTGGAGGCTGTCTAAACCTACAGCTCAGCCTGCCGAACTGAGCGAAGGGGGCAAGACCAGCACCTCAAAGCTGGCGGTCCCGATGGCCCCGTTACCATGGCGTCCATCAAGGGTCGTAGGTGCTGCAGGAAGCTCCGAGCAACCCAGCACGCAAGACTCAAATCCTCAAGTTAGTTCCGATGCATGGATCTCGGAGATCCAGAGCTACTTGAAAGACAATTTCCTTCCTGAAGATAATGTATCCGCTGACCGGATAGTCAGATTGGCTAAAAGATACACACTGGTAGAAGGGGATCTCTACCGGCATGGTGCCAACGGTGTCCTAATGCGGTGCACTGCAAGGGAAGAAGGCTGCAAGCTCCTCGCGGAAATCCATGGAGGCAAGTGTGGGAACCACGCGTCTTCCCACACGCTGGTCGGAAAAGCCTTCCGGCATGGCTTCTACTGGCCTAAAGCGCTCCAGGATGCAATTTAGCTAGTGAAGAAATGTGAAGCATGCCAGTTCCATGCAAAACAAATTCACACACCAGCTCAGCCTCTACAAATGATACCTCCTACATGGCCTTTCGCTGTGTGGGGGGTGGATATCTTGGGACCTTTCCCAAGAGCCGTCGGAGGCTACAAGTTCCTGTACGTTGCCATTGATAAATTCACCAAATGGTCGGAAGCAACTACAGTTGTGACAATAAACAAGCAATCAGCTATCAACTTATTGCAGTCCATCGTATGCAGATTTGGAGTCCCAAACAAGATCATAACTAATAATGGCACCCAGTTCACAAGCTCTGCATTCCAAGGATATTGCGAAGACCTCGGCATTCACGTCAGCTACACTTCTGTAGCTCACCCGGCAAGCAATGGCCAAGCTGAGAGAGCAAATGCAGAAATCCTAAAAGGGCTCAAGATGCGCACATATGAGCGCCTGAAAAAACATGGAGCCAATTGGATCGAAAAGCTTCCGCCCACTCTATGGGCCAACAGGACAACTCCAAACCGGTCAACTCGAGAGACACCCTTCTTCCTGGTGTACGGAGCTGAAGCAGTCCTTCCTCCGGAAATCACCTTGGGGTTGCTCTGGGTCCGAACCTTCGACGATGCCGCACAGGACCAGCTCCGGCGTGAAGACCTTGACCTCCTTGAAGAGGGAAGGTGTCGAGCAGCTATTCGGAATGCCCGATATCGCCAAGCTCTTCGACGCTATCACCAAAGACATGTTCACAGCCGACAGCTCGAGGAAGGCGATCTGGTGCTACGGAGAATACAAACTCGTGAAGGGTTAAACAAACTCTCCCCCAGCTGGGAAGGACCTTTCCGAGTGATCAAAGTATCCCGTCCCGGATGCGTTCGCTTGGCAACCGAGGATGGGACACCTCTCCCTAATCCTTGGAACATTGAGCACCTCCGTAAGTTCTAAGCTTAATATCATGGAGGTGAGTCTGTAGTTACATGTTATGTATGTTATAGAGTTATTGTACAGAGTCAGGTAGCTCCTCCGGGAGAACAGCCGGACCTTCCCCGGAAGGTCCGCAAAGTTCAGGCAACAGTTGTCACAGTCTCAGAACTAAAAGTGTAGCTAGCTACCTTAGGTCAAACGAGAAACGAAACACACTTAGCCTGGTTTCGTACCCTAAGAGTGTACTTGTTTCCCCTGTACCCCGGACCTATAATGAAAGACATCATTGTGTGAAAACAGACTCCACGTGCATTTAATTTATACAGGCTCAATATTTTTTATTTTTCTCTTTCTTGTTTATAACAAAGTTGTGCAATTCTTAAGAAACTCTAGCTCGACCAATTCATGTATAATTCGAGTTGCATTGTCTATTCTTCTGGGTCTAAACATTGTTAATGGTCTACTCGTCTGAATGCCGCCAAGCCAATCTAGGGCTGGAGTGTGCTATCGACTTAGCCCGGTCATGCACCCTAAGTACGCCACTCTATCTATACCCCGGCAGGCCGAAGTAAGGTGAGTCCAGAAACGATCGGACCTGGAGGAAACAAGCCAATGCACTTGATTGTATTTAGAATTGTGTTCGACCTAAAACTTTATCGGGAATAGTAAGTCGCAATTGAGTTATAGATAGGAAATGGATTTTACTGTTTTCCTTGACTTCGGTGTGCAAGGAAAATAAAGATATCATGATGATGGTGAATGACCGGAGCTACCAAAGCTCTGACATCCCCTAAGTTGGCTTGTTGTCGATGTTCCAAACATTGATAGCGAGCGTCGCTGGAGCTACTAAGCTACAGTAAAGCCAGGGGGCCAGTCGTCAACGTGAAGAAAAGATGATGGGAAGACTCCACAGTGGGGTCTGCTGTCGACACACCGCGTGTTGACAGAGGTCACTGCCGGAGCTACCAAGCTCTGACACACCAGAGGATTTGCTATAACGCTCTATGTGTTGATGGAGACTGCTGCCGGAGCTACTAAGCTCCGACGATGGTCAATGCTGAAGCTACTAAGCTTCGACAACCTCAGGGGGCCTCTACTATCGAAGACTTCGGACTTACACTCTACAAGTTCGAAGCACGCAAGTCTTCAACAACTGTGACATCCCCTTGGTACATGTTCACAATCAAATTGCGTACATCTACCAGGGGGCCAAGTGAGACAAAGATGTTGAAGACAAAAAATGAAATTCATTCAAACTTGGATTTCATTCATCTAGAGACAAGAGATTACAAAGTTGGAGAAAAAGAAGAGAGAATACAAGCGGGAGCTATAAAGAGATAGTCCTAGACCCTATCGAAGAACGAGGCGACCTTCTAGGCAACCTCTGACACGCTGGCTTGGGTGGCTTCTCCCTCTCCATCGATGGGGCCTTCAAGCATCAGGTCCAATGGGAACTGAGGGTCCCGGCTTGTGTAGTATGTCAGCACGTATTCTGCGACGTGCTTCACCAAGGATTGTCCCTCGGTTTCCAGCTGGTCCGCGATGACATCGCCAATCTTGGTGAGCTTGTTGCCTACCGAACTCAACGCCTGCAACGCCTGGTCCAGCTCCGGCTCCGGGTCGTCCAGACGCACGGGGCTAAAACCCATTGGCGTCAGCGCATCGTTGGATTTGCCCAAGAAGTCCCAAACTTGTTGCGACTCCGCAGCCCTCGAGCCTCGCATCTCCTCCAAGGATCTTCTGGTCGCCGCAAGCTCCGCATTCTCACAGGCAAGGCGCTCAACCTCTTTGGCGTTCTGCAGAATCTTTTCAGCAACCTGCCTTTTGAGTTTACTGAGCTCCTCCTCCCGGAGGTAGATCTTATTTCGGCGGTCGACCAGCTCCTTCTCCCAGCCCCGAACCTTCTTCTCCATGGCAGCAATTTCATCCTCCCTCTTGTGGAGGTCTTGTCCTCGCTGCCAGGCACTACTACAAAAAGCATTTCTACAGGCGCCTCAAATTTTCAAACACAGGCGGTCCTTAAAAATATGCGGCTGTGATGACGAATGATATAATAACCGCCTGTGATGACATAACAACACAGACGGATTTTAAAGAACAACCGTCTGGGTAAATACATGATCTTCACAGACGGTTCTTAATTAAGAACCATCTGTAATGCAATGAACTTCACAGACGGATTTTAAGAAACAACCGTCTGGGTAAATACATGATCTTCATAGACGGTTCTTAATTAAGAACCGTCTGTAATCCATTGAACTTCACAGGCGGATTTTAAAAAACAACCGTCTGGGTAAATACATGATCTTCATTGGCGGTTCTTAATTAAGAACCATCTATAATGCAATGAACTTCATAGACGGATTTTAAATAACAACCGTCTGGGTAAATACATTATCTTCGTTGACGGTTCTTAATTGATAACCGCCTGTAATGCAATGAACTTCATAGACGGTTCTTGGTTAACAACGGCCTGAGAAGATCATGTATTTTAGTGGCAGTCATTGTTTAAGAACTGTATGTACTTGTTCAATTATCGTTTTCATTGAAATTACAGGGATGTAGTCGTTGCAATTAACACAACCGTATGTAGTCATTGCAGGGAAAATTATATCAGGAAAAAAACACAGATGAGCGGATACTAGTACAGTAATGCATTATAGGAAATGCTCGATCACCAGTTCGGCTGGCTTAATTGTGATAATACACCATTAGAGGCTTTACAATTGTTCAAAGATAATTTCTTCACACTGAACAAAAATCATGCTACATTCATTGTAGATCGACGATGAAGCTCCCATCGATCAATCTAAATTGTACCGTCCTGCTTGCTCCCGAACACGTCTCTTATATTCCGCTGGATCCTGAAAATATTGACATTATTTAAATTAACAAATGTCGAAGGAGGAATGAATAACCTACATTGGTCACTAAGTCAAAGTGTCATCTAACCTTGATAAGTAGATTATAGCAATCATTTTCAACTTCAGGCACATTTGGCTGATGCAGCAAACGCTGAACTTCAAGTAGTATAGTTTTGATTGTAAAAGCATTGCACCACCCCAACGAAATATAATTTAAGCAATATAAGAAACCAGTTCAAATAAGTTCGACAACAATTATAAGTAATAATTACATGAACAAAATAGGTCTATCTTACAGTCTCTTGATCGAGAATCCCGATGCAGAGTGCTCCCGAACGATGGACATTTGGGTGGAAGAACCAAATTGGAAAGGCGCATCTTGGAGGCACCAAGGGATAGTCCTCAGAGAAGGAGATTGTCAGGGGGTAGTAACCATCTTCCCATTCAGTCTGCAAAAGAAATTTATTAATAGGAGGACGATGGTTAAACTCATATTGTGCTTGTTCTTCATGACTTACCCCTTCTTTACCGGGGACGATGCACTGCCACTTCAATAAATCTCCCAATTCAGGATTCGCAGAGAAACCCTACGCGGAGAAATTGAAAATACCAAAAACAAACAAAACGGAAAAACAAACTACAGTTAAGTTCATCAGTCCATTGCAGATACATATGTATATACAACCATGCGATCGGTGTGCCATATGTACATACATGGGGATGGTTCTTGCGCCACGCCAAGCGCTCCTCCTTCAATCGGCTACACGCCTGAGACATCATTATCTGAAATACCAAACTTCCAAACTTCCAAATTATTGAGTCCAAACGCATATGTACACAAATGCAAAGATACAGTCCATATACCAACATTGTTCTAAGTTGATTTCAGAAGATACAAATATATACAATATATATCATCTCGCATTGCTATATACATTTTTTCCAGCATTGACATCTTCTCGCATATAGGGTTTCAAATTCTTTTTAATGCTTCTCTCTACGCGCTTGATGTTTTCTGGTTCGGTGAAAAGGTACATCTCTTCATACTGATTATATTCCTCTTCATTATCTCCCACATTCTCAACCCCAACAATATTTTGCTTTCCAGAAACAACTATGTGCAACTTCTCAGTTTCTGGATCTTGAACATAAAAAACTTGTGCAACATTATCGGCGAGAACCCACAGGTCATCTTTGTAACCCACTTTATTCAAGTCTACCAGTGTCAGCCTGTAATTGTCCACTTTCAAACCATCAGGATGTTTGACCCATTGGCACTTAAATACGGGCATTACCATTCTTTCGCCATAATCGAGTTCCCATATTTCCTCTATGAATCCGAAGTATGTGGTCTTCCGCCCTTGTGAATCATAAGCCTCAATACGAACACCACTATTTTGTGCAACACTCTTACCGTCTTTTTCTTTAGTGTAAAATGTGTAACCATTGATGTCATATGCTTGCCATGATGTTACCAAAGCAGATGGGCCAGAAGCTAACTTCTTCATTGTTGCCTCTTCTATAGTGGTCCGTATGATATATTTTTGTCCATTAACCATTCAGTGAAACATCTTCTGTGCTCTTTCATGATCCAGTCCTCTGTGCGGTCTTGGTTTTTATCACGAAGCTCAATTTGGTGTTCCTCGATGTACGGCTTAGCTATTGCGAGCTGTTGTAGTACACCAAAATGTGCACGGTGTACATTCTTGTAATCTTGAACAATAAAAGTTTTCTTACCCACTTTGCCTCTCCCACGTAGTCTACCCTCATGTACCGGTATAGGCACACCTATCGATTTTCCATCTTTGATGTAATCAGCGCAACCCTCAATCACTTCTTCAGTGGTGTATCCTTCCATAATTGAACCCTCTGGGTGAGCACGGTTCTGCACATAACCTTTTAATACTCCTAAATATCTCTCCAACAAAAACATATGATGTAAATATAGTGGCCCCAATGCTTTTATCTGATCAACAAGATGTATGATTAGGTGTACTTGCATATCAAAAAAGGATCGTGGGAAACACATCTCAAGCTTGCACATTGTCTCGATGATGTATGTTTTCAGATAGTCTAAATCTTCACGTGCTATCACCTTTTGTGATACTGCATTGAAGAAGTAACACAAACGTGTGATGACAACTTTTATATGCTCAGGTTTGATTACTCTTATTGCAATGGCAAGGAAAACTGTCATCATCATGTGACAGTCGTGAGAATTATAACCGAATAAAGACAAGTCTTTCATCGAGACTAGTTTGCGGATATTGGATGAGAAACTTGTGGGCACTTTGATCCCACGCAAGCATTCGCAAATTGCTTTTTTCTCTTCTAGCGTAAAGTTGTAGCTGGCTGGGGGAAGGTAATGCTTCCCGTTCGCCTTTTCTACTGTATGAAGCTCTGGTCTCAAATCAAGATTTACTAGGTCCATACGTGAATTTAATCCATCCTTTGTTTTCCTCGGCATGTCCAGCAAGGTCCCAATGATGCTGTCAAATACATTCTTTGTAACGTGCATCAAATCAATACTATGGCAAAATTCCAGATTCTTCCAATACGGAAGATACTTGAAAAAAATTAATTGTTTCTTGAAAGCCATGTCAGTTGTATCATCCAAAGATGTACTTTTCTTTCTCTTAATTCCTTTACTATTTTTCCCTTACTGAAAGCAATATGAATGTTCTTGACCATTTCAAACATAAGTTTTCCACTGTAAGGTTTTGGTGCAGTATCTTTTTCGATTTTGTTATCAAATTGTTCTTTCATCTTCCTATACTTGTGTGTATCTGTCAAGAACCGTCAATGTCTCATGTACACCGTCTTTCTGGATGAAGTGAGATATAGAAATCTAGTTCTATCCACGCACCTAACGCAACCTTTCTTCCCTTTCATTTGTCCCGATAATGTAAACAGTCCGGGATAATCATGCACGGTAATGAATATCATTGCTCTTAGCGTGAAATACTCCCACTTGTACTCATCCAATGTACGTACCCCTTCATTCCACAATTTCGACATATCTTCTATTAAAGGTTCCAAGAACACATCAATTTCGATGTCGGGTTGTTTTGGACCTTGGATAAGAACAGATAATAAGATATATTTCCTTTTGTGACACAACCACGTCGGTAGGTTGTACATAGTTAAGACCACGGGCCATGTTCTGTGTATGCTCCTTTTTTCACCAAACGGATTCATTCCATCTGTACCCAAGGCAAACCTCACATTTTTGATTTCCTTCGCAAATTCTGGATACTGAATATCAAAATTTTTCCACTGCATTGCATCACCAGGGTGTCGTATATGTTTTTCATTCTTCTTGCATTGCTCGGAATGCCACGCATAAGTTCAGCCTCCCTAGGGTTTCAGAACAAACGCTTCAAGCGATCAATTACTGGAAGGTACCACATCACCAATGCAGGAATTTTTCTCTTATTCTTCCCGTCTGCATTGCCAGAAGTATCGCCATCGTCACCTTCAGGACCAATAATAAACTTCTTATTCTTCTGAGGCTTTTTCATGTTGGTAACATACTGGTGATTGTAGTCCTTCTTGTATCAACTGACACCACAAATGGGGCATCTAGTTGCGAGCTCATGCTCTTTGCGATACAGAATACAATGGTTCACACAAGCGTGTATTTTTGTCACACCTAGTGCCATCGGGCAAAGAAGTTTCTTCGCTTTATAAGTGCTTCTGGGCATTTTATTTGGATTTGGAAGAATTTCTGCCAGAAGATTCAAAAGATCAAAGAAACTACAATCGGACCATCTGTGTGTAGCTTTCAACTTTAGTAGCTCTAAGACTGCACGCAATGTAGTAAACTCTTTATCACAACCGTTTGATTCATCATATAAAAGCTTTGTCGCCGCATTCTGCAATGTCTCCATTTTACTTAAACCTTTGCTTGCTCCCATAGAAGTCAGTACATATGGTTCAATGTGACGCAACATCTCCTCACAATCGAAATCATCATCATCATCACCAGCTTGATTGTCACTACCATCATCGATATGAACATTATTATCATCTGATCCTCTCTCATCATCTTTATCCACATCATGTGTATCTAGCTCACCATGCTCTGTCCATATTGTGTAGTTATTTTTGAAACTTCTTTTCACCAAATGAGATTGGATTACTATAGTATCCGTCCAAGCAATCTTATTTTCACAGTCGATACATGGACATAATATGTCATCTATCTTTTGCAACTTCACATGTCTCTTGGATGCTTCAATAAAATTTGCAACATTATGAATGTACATAGGATCGGGTCTTGGCATGTTATACATCCACGCTCGACGGTCCATGCTTCAATAATAGAATTTTTGTCAGATTTACAAAATTTGGCCACAAATATTCTCTAAAGGTCTTCTATAAAATGAATTTACAGAGACATAACAAGTATGATTAGGGCGACTAATGTAGGAGACGGGCGACGTCTTGAGGCGGGCGGAGTCAAAGGGGGAAACAGGCCCAGCAGCATGGGCTAGGTCTGGGTGGGATCCGGTCCGTTATATCGAGAAACAGGCCCAAATGCATCTTATATATATTACAATAGCATCTGTTAATTAAACATCATATTCATGTCACATAATAGGTACAAAAAGGAAACAATCCATATAGTCCATACATCAATATACCAGAACACAATCCATACAGTCCTTACACATGCAAAAGGACAGAATCCATATACCAGAACACACAAAACTAACAGCTTATCAGCTAATGAAAATATACAAAGAAAAAGTAAGGAAACTACATTTACCTTGCAGAGGCATCAGCACGGTGGGGAGGCGTCAGCACGGTGGGCCGGCTGGGTGGAGAAGTGGCGGTGCGGGGTTGAGCGGCAGTGCGGGGTTGAGCGGCGGCGCGGAAGTATGGGCTAGGCGGCGGAGCGGCGGCGCGGCGCAGGGGAAATTCAACAGCCTTGCGGCATCGATATAAATTCTCCAGGGTTGCGTTTTGACTGCGGTGAGGGGTCCTTATATAGACGTCGGTTTTTCACAGGCGGTTTTTAACTTTATCTTAGGCGGGTTTTACTTACCAACCACCTAAAAAGATATTTAATCAAGAATATTAATTAAGAAGTAAATATCTTCACAGACTGTTGGTACTTAATAACCGTCTGAGAAGATGATTATCTCAGGCGGGTATTACTTACCAACCGCCTGAGATAATGCCACCTGAACAAAATATTTTTAAAACTTGTATAGCTGACATTGTAATGTTTTGGTAAATATCAAACTAATTTCTACTCACATATTATTCACATTTGTGTATCTCATAAAAAAAGTTCCTTCACTCAAAATTGTTGGTATGAACATATTCGTATAATTTATACATGTATGAATTTTTTTAATTTTTTTAAAAGCATTCCAACATGTCAAACTTCAAATTATCCACCATTCACTTCATTGAAATACGGAAATTCTAACACACCAGTATTCATTGACACGAATGAACACAAATATATTACAAAATACAAGAACTCTGAAACTACAAAAGAAATATGTACAAGAACTCCTAAAACTACACTACGGCCCCGCCTAATCCCTCCCCTCTGCCAACTTCTCAAACCACGCCAAGCGGTCCTCCTCCGACTCATCGTCGTCGTCGTAGTCGTCACCATGGTGGTGGTCGCCGTCGTCGTCGCCGTCGTCGGAGGACGACTCGTCGTCATCATCGTCGTCGTCGTCCTCCTCCTCCTCGTCCTCCTCCTCCTCCTCCTCCTCCTCCTCCTCCTCCTCCTCCTCCTCCTCCTCCTCCTCCTCCTCCTCCTCCGGCGACGATGCAGCAGGAGAGTGGGTCGGCTGCTCCGGCTGAGCCGATTGCTCCGGCTGTACCGCTGGCTCCGGCTGCACCGGCAGTGGAATGCGCTGGTCGTCATTCACCCTCTCGAGGGAGCTGCAGTGTATCCGCTTGCAGGGTGGCTGCCTCGGCGGGCTAGGAGGCGGAAGGTTGGCCATGGCTGTGGTGGTTCGTCGGCGCCTCAGCGGGCTAGGAGGCGGAGATGACGATGGAAGAAGAAGAAGAAAGGAGTGCAAAAGTTTTGTGCTTGTACATAACCGATGACGCGCCTTATATATGGTCTGTGCAGAGTAGACGAGGGAGCGGTTTGTTTCCCGCGCATTGAACTCTTTGCAGACCTCGTGCGGCGCACAATTAAACCACTGTGGAAGACGATCTTCAGAGATCCTTCCGTCTCTCTGGTATCCATGTGGAACGTCGCGTCCCTGCACCACGGTTTCTCAACTTCTCCGCAGACCTCGTGCGGCGCGTCAGTTAATTAACATCTTCTCAGGCCGTTAATTAACATCTTGTAGTTTCAATAATGTTTATCTCGGGCGGTTATTACTTACCAACCGCCTGAGATAATTCCCGATACTGTTCTTCAGTTTCCTTATCCCTTGCTTTATTTTTATTTAGATTCCAATATAAATATTCAAACATGTTTAGATTCTGCAAATTGTATTCAAAATTGATGATTCTTTCTTCTACAATTGTATAAAATTAACATCTACCACCTGAACAAAATATTCTGTTCATTGCGCATTGAACTCTTTGCAGACCTCGTGCGGCGCACAATTAAACCACTGTGGAAGATGATCTTCAGAGATCCTTCCGTCTCTCTGGTATCCATGTGGAACGTCGCGCACGCGTCCCTGCACCACGGCTTCTTAACTTCTCCGCAGATCTCGTGCGGCACGTCAGTTAATTAACATCTTCTCAGGCCATTAATTAACATCTTGTAGTTTCAAAAATGTTTATCTCAGGCGGGTATTACTTACCAACCGCCTGAGAATATATTTATCTCAGGCAGGTATTACTTACCAACCCGCTGAGATAAGCCCATGGAGTTCCCCTTGCCGCACGATATTGCGGTCCTGATCATGGGGTGGGTCGCCGCAACCTCCACCCAGCCCATGGACGACCTCTCCAGTCTGCGCGCCACCTGCAAGGCCATGCATGCGGCGTGCCGTGATCCCACAGTGGGCAGGCGCGTGGCGCTGGAGCGGGAGAGCAGTTGGGAGTGGTTCCAACGGCATGGGAACGGGAGCTACGACGCCCTCATGGAGGGCCTGGCCAACGTGGGCAACCCTCATACGTGCTACGTCACAGGGTTCGACCTCGTCTTCAACTACGGCCGCGCGCAGGCGCAGCGGGGCACCCAGTTCCTTGCCCGGGCGGCCGCAAACGGCCACAAGGTGGCGGCCTACGTCCTCGCCATGCTCCACTACGACGCCGACCGCGGGGACCGCAACGCCCTCGAGTATATCCAGCAGGTCGAAGGCGAGGCCCACGTCGGCGACAACGTGGTCGGGTCCGTCGCGATGAAGAGGACCAACAAGGAGTGTTGCCGGTGTCGGAATCAAGCCATGCAGAGGCTCGACGTTTTCGTGAGCTGGAGGTTACTGCGTAGGCCTCCTCCCGGACCACCGCTGGTGGCGCTGCCCAACATTGACGATGGCGTTTGCCGCTGCCCAACAGGGGGGAACCAGGGGCCTGCCCGCTGCGGCCGGCGAGGGTGGTCCGAGTGGACCGTCTTCTGTACTGAGAATTGTAGGATTGAGCACGAGTATGACCTGTTCTCCCATAACGTGTTGTACTCTATGGGTTATATTAATTAAAAAGAAGTAAATATTTTCACAGGAGGTTGGTACTTACCAACCGTCTTAGAATAAATTTATCTCAGGCGGGTATTACTTACCAACCGCCTGAGATAATGCCCGATACTGTTCTTCAGTTTCCTTATCCCTTGCTTCTTTGTTATTTAGATTCCAATATAAATACTCAACCATGTTTAGATTCTGCAAATTGTGTCCAAATTCGATGATTCTTTCTTCTGCATTTGTATAAAATTAACATCTACCACCTGAACAAAATATTTTTAAAACTTGTATAGCTGACATTGTAATGTTTTGGTAAATATCAAATTAATTTCTACTCACATATTATTCACATTTGTGTATCTCATAAGAAAAAAGTTCCTTCACTCAAAATTGTTGGTATGAACATATTTGTATAATTTATACATGTATGAATTTTTTTAATTTTTTTTAAAAGCATTCCAACATGTCAAACTTCACATTATCCACCATTATAACTAAATGATCATATACATATGAGGCATTCATCAAATTATGAAAACACATTGATTCAAAAAAAATTAAAAAAATCTGAAAAAATTCATAGAGGTTGGTATGATGAGTAAAAATGTCCATTGAAAAAATAAATGAAAAAGGCATTATATTCATAAAGATAGAAAAATGAAAAATAGCATTTGTTGTATGTTTTTTATGTTCTGGCCAATTTCAAAGGATTTATGAAGTGAAATTTAATGGTAACCTTTACTTATCAATAATATTACAAGAAAGTGGATTTTTGCCTTTTTAAAGGGCCACATTTAATCAAGAATATTAATTAAGAAGAAGTAAATATTTTCACAGGCGGTTGGTACTTACCAACCGCCTTAGAATAAATTTATCTCAGGCGGGTATTACTTACCAACCGCCTGAGATAATGCCCGATACTGTTCTTCAGTTTCCTTATCCCTTGCTTCTTTTTTATTTAGATTCCAATATAAATACTCAAACATGTTTAGATTCTGCAAATTGTGTCCAAATTCGATGATTCTTTCTTCTACATTTGTATAAAATTAACATCTACCACCTGAACAAAATATTTTTAAAACTTGTATAGCTGACATTGTAATGTTTTGGTAAATATCAAATTAATTTCTACTCACATATTATTCACATTTGTGTATCTCATAAAAAAAGTTCCTTCACTCAAAATTGTTGGTATGAACATATTTGTATAATTTATACATGTATGAATTTTTTTAATTTTTTTAAAAGCATTCCAACATGTCAAACTTCAAATTATCCACCATTCTAACTAAATGCTCATATACATATGAGGCATTCATCAAATTATGAACACACATTGATTCAAAAAAATTTAAAAAAATCTGAAAAAATTCATAGAGGTTGGTATGATGAGTAAAAATGTCCACTGAAAAAATAAATGAAAAAGGCATTATATTCATCAAGATAGAAAAATGAAAAATAGCATTTGTTGTATGTTTTTTATGTTCTGACCAATTTCAAAGGATTTATGAAGTGAAATTTAATGGTAACCTTTACTTATCAATAATATTACAAGAAAGTGGATTTTTGCCTTTTTAAAGGACCACATTTAATCAAGAATATTAATTAAGAAGAAGTAAATATTTTCACAGGCGGTTGGTAATTACCAACCGCCTTAGAATAAATTTATCTCAGGTGGGTATTACTTACCAACCGCCTGAGATAATGCTCGATACTGTTCTTCAGTTTCCTTATCCCTTGCTTCTTTTTTATTTAGATTCCAATATAAATACTCAAACATGTTTAGATTCTGCAAATTGTGTCCAAATTCGATGATTCTTTCTTCTACATTTGTATAAAATTAACATCTACCACCTGAACAAAATATTTTTAAAACTTGTATAGCTGACATTGTAATGTTTTGGTACATATCAAATTAATTTCTACTCACATATTATTCACATTTGTGTATCTCATAAAAAAAAGTTCCTTCACTCAAAATTGTTGGTATGAACATATTTGTATAATTTATACATGTATGAATTTTTTTTAATTTTTTAAAAAGCATTCCATAATGTCAAACTTCAAATTATCCACCATTCTAACTAAATGCTCATATACATATGAGGCATTCATCAAATTATGAACACACATTGATTCAAAAAAATTTAAAAAAATCTGAAAAAAAATCATAGAGGTTGGTATGATGAGTAAAAATGTCCACTGAAAAAATAAATGAAAAAGGCATTATATTCATCAAGATAGAAAAATGAAAAATAGCATTTGTTGTATGTTTTTTATGTTCTGACCAATATCAAAGGATTTATGAAGTGTAATTTAATGCTAACCTTTACTTATCAATAATATTACAAGAAAGTGGATTTTTGCCTTTTTAAAGGACCACATTTAACCAAGAATATTAATTAAGAAGAAGTAAATATCTTCACAGGCGGTTGGTGCTTACCAACCGTCTGAGAATATACTTACCAACCGCCTGAGATAATCTTCTTCTCAGACGTGAAATTTTAATTAACGATGAACACACTACACATTCATTCATTCACACAGTTGAAGAACACACAAGATACTCATTCATTAACAATATTCAATCACACATCTCACAAAAGAACACACAAGATGCACAATATTTACACAAGAACACACAAGAACACACAAGATACACAAGTAATATTCAATCACATAGATGAAAAAAGATAGATTTCATTCATTAACAATATTTACAAAACAGAAGCAACTAAAAACAACAAAAAGAAAAACTAATTAAATCCTACTCCTACTCCTCTTCCTCCTCCTCCTCCTCCTCGTCCTCCGGCGGCGACTCCGGCATCGGTGCAACAGGAGACAGGGCCAGCTGCACCGGCGGTGCAACCCCGAGGTTGCTAGCCGTCGCCTCCACCAGCGTTCTACGGCCCTCGGGGCCAAGAACCTGGGCCATCGTCACGAACAGAATGTCGAGACGATCAGTCACCCCCATGAGGGCATAGAGGTAGTGGCCCATGGTACCCATTCCAGTATACTCTGGAAGGGTACCCAGCCCCAAGGCACTCATGGAGCGAGACGTATTGTTGTACGCCTCTCGCGCCATGAGGAGGCGCTGCTCGGTGTTGATCTTCTCGGGGGAGCTGCAACATAGTGTCTTGCAAGGTGGCTCCCTCGGAGGGCTTGGCGGCGCAAGGTCGGCCATAGTGGTGTTGGGTCATCGGAGCGGAGGAAGACGAAGAAAACAAGAGGATTCAAAGTGAGCGATGCGCTTGTGAGTGATAGCGCGTCTTTAAGGCCGCGTGGAGTGGAAGATGGAGTAGTTGGTTTACCGCGCATTAAAGGTCGCGCCTCGGGGAAAAGAAAGGTCGCGCACGATCGTCGACACGTCTTCATAGGCGGTTGGTGAGGTGTCTTTATGTAGGCGTTC
This sequence comes from Tuctoria greenei, assembly GCA_036927565.1. Lineage (NCBI taxonomy): Eukaryota > Viridiplantae > Streptophyta > Magnoliopsida > Poales > Poaceae > Tuctoria > Tuctoria greenei. Next base: position 19,146,613 of record JAYESD010000003.1, read on the forward strand.
ATCAAATTATAATGAACACATATTAATTAAGAAGAAGTAAATATCTTCACAGGCCCATGTTTATCTCAGACGGGTGTTACTAACCAACCGTATGAGATAATTGTATCTTCTCAGACGGTTGGTAAGTAAAACCCGTCTGAGGTAACAATCTTCTTAAGCGGTCGGTACTTAAAATCCGCCTGAGAAAATGTGAGTCTATATATACCCCTCGGCAGCATTGGAAAAACCTAACCCGGGCGAAACACTTAGATGCCGTTAGGCTGCCAAAATTTCGTTTGCCGCCAAGTATTCGCCCTCGTCACTTCTAGGTACACCGCCGAGCTTCGCCCTCGTCACTTCTAGGTACGCCGAGCAAAGCCATTGCCGTCGCAGCCGAGCTTCGCCCTCGTCACTTCCAGGTACGCCGAGCGAAGCCATTGCCATCAAGGTAAACCCTAAACCCTTCGACCTTCCATCCTCCTTCGCCGTGCCGCCTCCCTCCCCGCCCTCGCTGGCGCCTTGCATATCCTTGGTTAGGGTTCGGGAATTGGAAAATGGTAGGAATCCTTGGTTAGGGTTCGGTGGAATTCGAAAAACTGTCAAGTTCGGTGGCATCTTTGGTTAGGGTTCGGTGGGGCAAGATTTATGTGGATGGTTATATCATGATAAATTGGTAGTTGGTTTTGTGTGTCTGAAACTGTGAAATCAGTAGTATTTCATCTTCTGGTAGTTTGCAGAGATAAAACTATCAAGTTCGAATGAATAGGTTTACCAAATATATGCTGAAGAAGTTCCACTTCGTTATATTCATTGGAGCAAAGCCTGTAGGATCATGTAGCAAAATTGTCAGTCTACGCGTTCTGTCATCGCATTGTGCATGATCCTATTCTGTTCTGACACATTAGTGGTAAACATGATTCTAGACTCTAGTAACAGCAGTATATTCCCTATTTCTGTCATCGGCCTTGCATATGCCACATAATTCTCTATTAGGGGCAAGATTTAGCTATATTTGGTTAAGTTGAGCAAATTTGCCTAAATTTGGCTAAGTTACATTAGATATAGTTATACTTGACTAATTTTGACTAAGTTATGCTATATTTAGCTATATTTGGCTACTTTTGCTTAGAGTTAGCTATGCTAGACTAAGTTTGGCTAAGTTTGCTTTTATTTCTCTAAGTTAGCTTCATTTAAGCAATTGTAGCTAATCTATGCTACCAAAGATGTCTGCACTTGTGGCTCCATCAGCTTCATTTGAGCAATTGTACCTAATCTGAGCTACCAAAGTTATGCTATATTTAGCTCTGAAGCTAAACAAGTTGTTGGCCAACTCATTTGTGATGCCAGGAGTATCCTCATGCCCATATCTAGGTACCACTAGGTGTGGCGATGGAGTCTGAGCATATGTTGCCGATCTCTATGATACAAGAATTTAGTTAGACCTATATAACTTATTAGATCTCTATGATACTAGGTGTGGTGATGGAGTCTGAGAATTTAATATGCCATTTATTAGATTTTTTGTCTTATTAGATCTAGCATGGAAAGCCCTAAGAAGACTGGTCCTCATAGTAACAACAAAGAAGACAATATGGAGTTTACTGACTCCAGCAGTTCAGGCTCCTATCACAGTCCTTCGGATCCTTTTCCGAATATAAAAATTAAAAAGACTTCAGTGGATCTAGACCCGGAATATGATCCTACCGATGAGGTATGGATCATGAATCTTAACTTCAGCAGTTCAAGTTAATGTTGGTTGTCAAGTATATGAAGTCTTATAATTTTTTTCTACCTAGATTAATCGTGAAGACAATGAGGTGACATCGGCTCCTAAAACCGCAGAAGGTTCTCCAATGGATGAATCCTCAGCTTCACTCAAGCGGAAACGAGGGAAACGAGGTCCCATTAAGGGGCCATTGGACCGCATCATGTACATAACAAGGGTCGGTCCAGGTGGGCTTCCCCAAGAACCACTGGATTCAGTTACCAAGTACCGTAATGCATGCGGTTTTCTTGTTAGGGAGGTTGTGCCGATCACAGCCGATAATTGGAGGAAATTACCCGTGCAGACCAAGAATGAGTTGTGGGAAAAGATAAAGAAACAATTCAAGTTCCCGAAAGGCACAGAAGAAGCTGTAAAGAAAGCAACATTGGTCTCTTGCGGCAAGAAGTTTCGATGCTGGAAGAGTGAAATGAATGCTTATATTAAGGCCGATAAGGTCCCTAGCCCGAGAAAGATGGGAAAAATCACACAAGCTCAGTGGCAAGAGTTTGTTCGTCAAAAGAGCACACCTGATGCTAAAGCTCTAAGTGCAACTAGGTCAGAGCTTGCAAAAAAAGAACAAATACCATCATCGCTTGGGGTCTGCCGGATATGGCCCCAAAGTCCAGAAATGGAATAAGATATTAGACGAAATTACCAGTAAGGGCATTCCTCACCCATTAGAAGGGTGCGATGAGCGAACTCAACACTGGGTCTTTGCTCGGTCAGGTTTGACCAGCGAGGGCAAACTTGAAAAGCTCGACTCTCTGAATGAAGTAGAGGATAAAATGAAAGAAGTAATTGAAAAGCAACAGAAGGGTCTCTTCAAGCCGGAGAGGGAGAATGACCAACTTACCGCTATCTTAGGAAACCCTGAACACAGCAGACGGGTTCGAGCAATCTCTTCTCAAATGTCTTGGCTAGATGGTTACCCTAAAGATAAAGACACATATAGAAGACGTGAGAAGTTTAAGAAAACACTTGATGAAACGATTGCTCAAAAGGTCAAAGAAAATATGCAAGAAATAATGGAACAACTTAGACAATCAGGACAATTAGTGGCACCAAGTACAATGATGGTTCTGGTGCAAAAGGAGCAATTAGTATCTCCAACTGCCTACCCTAGCAGTGTTGGTTCCGTACCAGGCTCAGGGTCAGCCCATAAGTTCCCTGACGATGATATTGCTAATGACAAATCTTGTCGTCTTCTTGTCCCGATAGGCAGAGCAGGGAACAAAACCAAACAGGTTGCCACTGCTATGGCAAAGCTTGATCGTGACTTCAACGGGAGTCCAGTTCCGTTGTATTATGCTGTGGTGCAAGTTCTTCAGATCATTGATAATGATTATGAAGATTATGAAATAGACCACGTCACACCTGAGGGGATCGCGACTCTGGGGCAGGCTATCAACCAATTAATCCTTTGGCACCGACGCGATATCGTGTTGGACGATGAGCCAATTTCTAGCCCCGTCGCATCTCCAAATACTGCAACCCCATCTTCTAAGGCGAAAGTGCATGAAGATCCACTCCCAGTCTGGGAAGATCCACTCCCCCTATGTCTCAGCAAGGATGATATCCAAGAGCAACAAGTTGGACAACAGCTTCAAGCAGTACCAGAGCAAGCTGTTGCTAGTAAAGAGCAACCAGTTGAGCAACAGCTTGAAGTAGTACTATAGCCAACTGCTGGGAGTAAAGAGCAATCAGTTGAACAACAGGTTCAACAACAAGCCAGTGTCCAACTTCCAACGACTACTCCTCGATCATCAGTGCCTATCAAAGTTAGCTCATACGAAATTAATAAACCTTCATCAGAAGTGTCAAAGTATTTGGAAGCTATGAAGGAAAATATTAGAAAATCGAGTGCATCTCGTTCTTCTCATGAGCCAGCATTAGAAGATATCGAGGAGTGCGAAGAAGACGGTGTCATGTATAATCGGTGGACGGCTTTAGTTAAACCAGGAGTTCCAATATACAAGCTTGAGGATGTTCCTCCTGAATTTAAGAATGGAAAGTCGTTCATGACATCCGTACAACTTAGCAAACAACCCGTCCAGCTCAAAAGAATGCATGAGTGGTACATCACTGCCAGCACAAAATATGGTCTTGATTGCGTCACATTTCGTATTCCAAAAGAAGCATTCTGGAGCACTGGAGTAGAGAGACGAGTCATTTTATTTGAAGAGTTGCATTCCCTTTTCCATCGGGGCATGCTCGAAATCAACCTGCTGCTCGTCTGGTGCTTGTAAGTGCTCTAATATTTTGTATTTGCTTTTCTTACTACACGCATACACATTTCATGAGATTATAACAATTCTGGACTTCTTCAATAGGATGCAATACATGGATAATGTAAAGTTGGAGCGCAAGACAGGTATCCTTGACCCTACTAGGATTGCAAAGTCGCTATTCGACGTCCAGGCGAATCGAGAATCAGGACAGTACAAACACATGAAAAAAGGGATTTTGAAAAAGCAATTGCAAAACTTAAGAAGGATAGAAAGACAGAAGTTGCAGCTTACATAGGATAGGCGATGTTTAACTTTGTCAGAGACGGCAATGACCTCGTAAAGGCTCCGTTCTACTTCGAGTAAGTTAGACACATGACATTGAAATAGCAATTATTGGTAATTGTTAACACGCGTGTTTATATGTTTGCAGTAATCACTATATAATGATCTTCATCAAGCCAACGCAGGGAATGGCAACAGTCATGGACTCAGCCAATTACCCACCAGATCGTTACAAAGATTTCCTTTCCATTTTGAAATCGTACGTTTATTCAATAATTTTAATTTACGCACATTTAGAATGTGTTGACAAGTTTTATATGACATTTCTTGTATTACAGCTCTTGGCGGTTTTACGCGGAACAGCTTGGCGGTCAAAGACCTCCTAATACGAATGCATTGGACATTAAAACGTATTATGCTTGTCCGAAGCAGCCTGCTGGGAGTGTCATATGCGGGTATTATGTATGCGAGCATCTTCGGACCGCCGGCGTATATAGAGTGAATCGTGAGGATGTAAGTTATCCTTAATGTCGATACCTTATTTTCTTACTTTTGTGTTTCACTTTCATTGTAACTAGCATAGTTTAATGCTTATATTCTCTGCTGTTCAATATTACCAGAAACATTATTTTCATATTTTGATTCCAACTTCAAAATTCAATTGCTCATAGTACAACTGCTCCAAAAATACCAACTAAATTCCTGTAGACTCTCACTTTGATCTATACTTTGAGATTGTTCAAACCAACACATTCTAAACCTTGTTATGTGTTATATTGCAGCACACGGAGAATCTGAACGAAGAATGGCCGGTTTGTAGAAGTATTCCTGATGGAGGAGCCGACAGGATTGCTTCTGAACTCTGTCAGTTCATGCATCACGAAATTTTGCACAAAAAAGGGAAGTTCTTTGATGAGAATTGTGCAGCAGCTGATGTGCCAGAACTTTGCGACTATGCCAATAGAAACAATTTTTAGTGAAAACTTGTAAACTTTGAGATGAATTGTATCTGTAACTTGTAAACTATGTATATTGTTTTAGTGAAATTGACTTATGTGATGATAATATTGTTGACTTTTGTTCTGTGATGATATTGTTGTTTTTTGTTCTGTGATTATATTGAATTGACCTGGAAATTAGAAATAACAGCAGTAGTACTGCATAGGTTATACCTTATCACAGGCGGTTATTGACCAACGGCTAGGCATGACTATGAAAAACAATTATCACAGGCGGGTAGATACAAGTAAAGAAACATCTGTGATAACCTAATTTTCATAGGCGGTACTGTTATGGTAGAAACCGGCTGCGTTAAAGGGTCTTCAGAGGCGGCTGATGTAGGTAAACGTCCGTCTGTGATAACAGCATTATCATAGACGGTTAGTTTTGCCTCAATACCCGCCTGTGAAGACAAATTATCATAGACGGTTAGTTATGCTTCAATACCCGTCTGTGAAGACATATTATCATAAGCGGTTAGTTATGCCTCAATACCCGTTTGTGAAGACACGTTATCATAGGCGGTTAGTTATGCCTCAGTACCCGTCTATGAAGACACATTATCATAGACGGTTAGTTATGCTTCAATACCCGCCTGTGAAGACACATTATCATAGACGGTTAGTTATGCTTCACTACCCGTCTGTGATAAGACATTTATCACAGGCGGTTATATATGTTGCACGACCCGTCTGTGATAATGTATCTTCACAGGCGGCTAGCCTAAGTAAAGAACCGCCTATGATAATATGTCTTCACAGGCGGTATCACTTCTCCGCCTGTGAAATTGCGGATTATCACAGACTCTTCGTTTCAGGCGGTTTTAAAAGACGTTTGTGGTAATAGGTTTGGAGCCGCCTGTGATGAGGCTTATTGTAGCAGTGAGGCCTTCTCCTCTTTCTCGCGGTGCTCATCCAACTTCTTGGTGCGCTCTGCGAGACTCTTGTCACCCAGAGTTAGCCTCTGAGTAAGCTCTTCCTCCCTCTTCAAGAGGTCATCCCGCAGCTCCAGGATTTTTTGCTCTTCATCTTCGAGCTTTTTCTCCCGCTCCTCAAGGGCCTCCCGGCGCTTGACGAGGCTATCATGGATGGCGCTGAACTTCTCCCCGCGATCATTCGCTGCGTTATTAGCAGCTACGGCCTGTTCGTGGATGGCCCGGGACTGGTTGTCGAGGGATCGCACCATGCTTTCCCTCTCGTCCAGCAGCTTACCGCAGTACTCCAACCGGACCTTCTCCTTCTTCACCCACTCCTTTTCGTCAGCGAGCCTCGACTGCGCCAGCTTGGTCTCGAATTGGAGCCGGTTGTGCCACCTCCTAAGAGTTTGGCGCTCCTCCTCGAGGGCCTTGCTATCGTGGTAAAAAGCCAGCTGCACTTGACGAAGACTGGAGCAGGCATTATCAATAGACAACAACAGAGGGATTGGGTCCAGACCTGCAGGCGTCCTCTCCGCTGGCTCCAGCGGGTTCTCTGTGACAAAAATCGGGTCCCACTCTACAAGAGCGGTCCCCTGAGCTTCCACGGCGCTAGGGCCACCCTCCGGGATAGCCTCGGTAGCCGCCGAGGAAGGTCCTGCAACAGAAGTTTCGACCTCCAGAGTTGGTTTCGAAGGTCCCGCCGCCAAGTCATCAACAACTGACCCTCAGGCAGGGGGCCAACAGCTTCATCTAGGCACCCTGGCTCATGGCGCGAGCACCTCCGGGACCATCACCTCCGGGGCAGGCGCTGAAGGTTTGGTCGGAGCTGAAGCCACTTCCGGCTCTCACACTGGTGCCTCCTCCGCCGCCGGCTCAGGCGCTGGCGCTTCGACCATCAAGGGCTCGAGCGCCGGCACCTTTGCAGCAACCGGCTCAGGCGCCGGAACTTCTTCGACGATCGGCTCTACCGCTGGAACTTCATTAGCCACCGGCTCTACCGCCGGGGCTTCAACAACATCTGACTCTATGGTCGGGACTGCACCTACCTCCGGCTCTGAGGCCGGAGCGTCCGACATCTCAACATCCAAACCTGGAGCTTCAACCTCCAGGGCTGGTGCCGCTGGAACATCTTCATTCCCGTGGTCCGGCGCTACCACGAGAGCTTCAGGGGATTACTCGAGGTCAAGGACCACGACAGTTGGCGCTGGAGCTGCCGCGACCTCAGCCACCTCTTGGGGCGGCGCTGGGACTGGAGCCGGAGCCTCTGCATGCACAGCTTCAGTTGTTGCTGCAGGAACCAGAGCTTCAGCTCCTTTCTTGGGAACCCTGTGGATGAAGGACGAAGAAACTCAAAACACAATTACAACAAAAAACAATCAACTGAGGTAAAAAATCAAACTTACCTTGGAAGGCTTCCGCTCCAGCTAGCGCGGAACCTCTTCCTCGGACGCTCGGGGTCGGACCCTATGGCCACTGGCGTGGTAGTTCTGGAAGGTTCCCCGGAGCTTGCTTCTACCATCGGCATCATCTTGGTTGAGGCCCCCCTCAGCTGAGAAGGACCCCCGGAACCAGAGCCCTCAACAGGCCCTGGTACCGGAGCCACATGGCCGGAGCTAGCACCCCGGGGAGACGCCGATGTTGGAGTGGTTGCTGCCGTTGAAGACCTTTCCCTCCGGGGAGAAGTAGCCGCTGCGGAAGGATAGGTCTGACATACCTCCCGTCAGAGTGCTTCAGCTTCCTTTTACGGCTCGAGGGCTCGGCCAACTCTTTGCCCTTGCCCACTACTTCAACTCTTTGTCTCGGGGCAGAAGGGGGACCACCCTCGGAAGCTCTGGGGATCGCCAACCCAGTGTTCGAACGCCTCTCAACTTCACCGAGGTCATCAAGCACTGGCATCCTCCGCCGGAGCTCCCTGCTGAACTCCGCCTCCATGTTCAGAGGGAGGAAAGCCGCCGGCGGAGTTAAGTCGTCGCCCTCGACGTCGATGCCATGATGGAACTTCTTGAGGTGAAGCTCCAAAGTTGCGCCTTCCATGTTGGACTTCAAACTGGCCTCGATCCGGTCGTCGTCCATCACGTTGTTTAGGGCCCAGGCAAACTTCTCCCTCTTCTTTAGCGGAGCCCACCTATTGACCAGGAAGTTGCAGAATACTGCCTGAGGAGTCACCCCTCCCTCCACACATTGGCGGATCCTGGTCAGAGCAGGGTTGAAGGCGTTCGATAACACTGTAATTTCGCTCCAAGCTTCAGTGTCGACATTGGGGAGGCCTTCGGGCAGCTCCAGCTTCTCATGCTCCTCCACCCTGATGACAATCCAATCCTTCTTCTAGTCGTCCCACTTTCCAGAAGGTAACGATCGCAGGTACTTGTACGGTAACTTCTTGCGCTTCATAAAATAATAGAAGCCAAGATACTCGTCACTCTTGCCAGTGGTGTGGATGGTGAAGAAGGTGCGGAAGAGCCCCACGCAGGGGGGAATGCCCACCCACATCTCGCAGAAGTGGACAAAGATCGACACTAGAAGAATGGAGTGGGGGCCAAGGTGATACAGCTACAAACCATAGAAGTCTAGCACCATCAAGAGAAAAGTGGAGAAGGGTGGGATCAGTCCCACCATGGCGTACGCGGAGAAGTACACCATGTCACCGGCGTGCTCCTTCTCGAATGGAAGCTTGTCGACGCGGACCTGGTGGTTGAAGAAGTCACTGGACCACCCCATAAGGGCCCGAACCTTCTTCAAATCACCATCGGTCTTAAGTCGGCTCTTGCGGAGTCCCAACTCCATCGTAGCACAACGGGGCAAGAGATGAAAAGCAGGCTAAAGTTTGGAGGATTTGAGCGCAAGTTCAAATAAAGGCGTAAAGAACCCCCAAACGGTGCGCGCTTTCCTTCTTAAGTAAGCCCCCGCAACGCTTGGATGGAAACCGCAGAGGAGCTGACGATACAATTCAAAAACTTCACCCTGCCAATGGCAAGGAGGCCCGGGGCCACCCCGACGATCAAGTCGAGGTCTTTACCCCAGGCGAACAGTTGTCATCATGAAAGGTGGGAAGCCCGAGGGCGGCAGCCTGACAGGGCGCGCGGAACCAATACGGTTTTTGTATCGGGAACCGGCAACCTTCAATTGTGTGAGATCCGCACGCTCATATCTCACCTGCCGCATCCTAGATATGCCACGCGGCGTTGGTTTAACCGCGAACTATCGCCAACGGCACATCCGAAGACCCTTGAAGACACGGCTCAAAAATCAAAGGATGGACCCACCTCCAGCAGAATGACTTCATCCAAAAGGTATCTCCCAGGGGTGGGCCCAGGGGGCCACTGTCAGTACCCTGCGTATCTATACCCCTTGGGACTGCAAAAAGACCAAAGGAACTTCACCTGTCTGAGTTGAAGACCTACGAAGGCCCCACGTGTCATACAGGACCGGACCTGCCTCCCATCTATGGTTAGTCCTGGTGCTGCCACATGTATACTGCAACCGGACCTACATCCCACGCATGGGATAGCTCCGGGCTAAACACCTGTGCGGCACCCCCAGACCTAACCCCCGACAGAGGGAAGCTCTGGTACCGACACGTGTACATCTACACCGGACCTACCCGTCCAGACGGAAAGCTCTGAAGCTGCCATGTGTCCAACCGCCGGACCTCCAGCCTCAACAATCAGACTGGAGGACCCCCAACAGTCCGGACCTTCAAGGGGCAATCAAAGACTTCAAGACCCGATTAAGTGTCATTAATACTATATTAATGACACACGATCGGAAGGCCCTTAATACCAGTAACGACACTGTCAAGGCCCGTTACCACGCTATTAAGGGTAATTAACCTTATTAATTGTGTATTAAGCATCAGTAACTGCCAGGGCCACATGTCGGGCCAGGCTAACGGTGTAACGATCAGTCCTTGTACTATAAAGGGACTGGTCGACGATACACGAGGGGTTCTCTGGACTCTCGACTCTCTCCTCTCGGTCTCTCGACTCTTGGACATCAGAGACTTAGCTCTGACACACGCTCACAAGCGCTCAGAAGCTTAATACAACAACCACACACTCCGTGGAGTAGGGTATTACGCTTAGGAAAAACACTCCGACATCCGCCAACCTCACCGTCTCCGGAGGAGTGGTCCCGGCTCACCGACATACAACTCCATAACAGTTGCTTCACCCTCAGGTATGCTCCAAGGTGTGTGCTCATCTCCAAATCTCCAAATCCTAATTCATGTTCTCATATTAGTGTGACATTGTTAATGCATTTGTCTTCACCATGGTCGAACCCTAAATACCAATTAGGCTACTAAGTACATACTCTCAGATTCAACAGGCATATCCCTATCCTATCCAGACGGAGATTATTCCCCAGCTTATAATTAAGAAAATCGAGCTAGGGCCGTCACCGTACCTGGAGATTCTTTTGCGACTAATTAATTGACCTGATGGAGATGCGAACACAGAGCTAGCAACCAACCAACGAGGGCAAAATGGATGGAACACACAGTTTGTGGATTCTTATTCCTTGGTGGGTTGTTCTACCGCCGTGGTTTCCTAGAGTTATTAGTACGTCGACGTAGGACCAGAGTATCCCTCAATCCCTGTACCGTTAAACTCATGCGCGGCTAACATACGCGGTGCGCCGTCCAAGCTTAATTAATTCTTCCATGGCTGTTGTTGCAACTTTGTGCGGAACCGACGAAGGGGAAGGACCCATCGATTGATACCGTGCCGTTCATCAAGAGTTAGATTATCATCAAAGGTAACAATTACTCTAACTCTGGGGCCTCTCTAACCGATAATGACCTAACAATTGACGATTGCTAGTACTTTCAATTCATTTTTTATCGTGCGTAGTAGACCAGAATCAGTTGTTATGTTCTCCAACGTGACTGACTTTATTCAGACATCACATCACAAGAAATAAAAGATTCGATGACATGTCGCACTTTTCTTCTCAAAACGAACAGGATAGGTTTCGCAAGGACAGGCGGCTGGCGCCGTTTGAAGAGATGGATCAGGATATTGTAATCGGAAGCGGGCCAGTGCGCGTCACCGAACGACGGTTCTGTTCATAGCTTTCGCTTCAGAAACAGAGATTCTCGGCAAATCTCTGGGCCCGAGTGACCCGATTCGGCCGAGAGGAGATGCCGTGGGCCTCCTCCCGCGCGGCGCCGCCAACAACAAAGCTGATTGAGCGCACGCGCCGCGGCGGCCCGGCTGCATCCTATCCTACTATCCTATCCTATCCGCAACGCGGCATCGCTTAAAAAACATTCGGAACAAAGCTGACCAACATTCGAAACCGATTAAAAACATACTCCCTTCTTCCAAAATTTTGTATGACGAACTTTTAGGAAGGGAAGAAATACATCATTGAGTTATCAGTTCATGTCTCTTCATATAAGAGTGGGTGTTGAATTATCGAGCGATGAAGACACAAGCAACTCCACCGCCTTCCGAGATGAAAAGTTGTTCGACATCTCAGTTGTCACCCGATGTACTAGCAATTAGGAGTACACGTTCGGTCTACCCGATAATTCGGTCCTATTATTTTGTTTTTTTTCAGGTTTTTTATAAATCACTAACCAATTGTTGTAAATTTTAGGTGCCCGAACATTTTAGATATTTAAATTTCGGTTCGGTCTTTGGTCATATCCGAAATACCCGAATTATACATTATACCTATCATATAGTCTCGAGGGTCAACATAAATCAAATATCATCAGTAAATTTAATCTTACGGTTCAATAAATTATAAGTTCAATATTGATGAACTCGTACCATATATCACAAATAAAATATCAAATTTTAAAGTGTGCATAGTTCATATACCATAATTTAGCATGAGATCATATGGATGGTTTATTTGGGTTGTTTGAGTACCCGATTGTGATACCTGAAACCAAAATTTATATACCAATTATTTAAATTTAATATTCGAATGTATCCGATACACGATATTTCGATCTTTTCCGATTTCGATTTTTTCAATTTCGGTTTTTCGATCCCGGTTTTTTTCCCACCCCTACTAGCAACCTTGCGATCATGGTAGCGTATCAGTTCAAGGCTTTAGCACGGCGCTATGTTGGGCTGGCGGCCTAGCCCATTCGTTACAGTAAGCCTGGCCCATTTAGTAGCCGTCGATCGTGCTCTTCGCTTCATCGCAGTTGTGCAGTTGTCCGATCTGATGCTGGACGGGACACGACGAGTCATTATCACCTCCTCTCTCGGCTTTTTATGCAACCGAATGCGACGGGTTCTCTGTTGTCCCAGAGTAACGCCATTGCCGCCTTCGTCCCCATCTCTCTGTGCACCTAGACCAGAGTTCGGCCGTAGACGTCCCAGCTGGGAGTAGTTCAGATCCGGAGCCAGCGGAACCAGCAAACACGTACAGCCAACGGCCCAACCGCCCAAGCCCCAAGGGTGGGGCACCTGACCTGGCTGAATTGACGGTACCAATGGAGACCATCACTCACTGCATGCACCGCAAGATGACAATACGATGTTTCTAGCACACCTAGAATTTGTTACAAAAACAGCTTATTTGAAAAGTTGGTGCAAAGCAGCTTCTGTTTATGATCTGCTTTTAGTTAATTATGAGAAGCAGATGAACTAATAAGTTGTTAAAGCTTCTTATTTAGTACATTCTCAACTTGTTTTTATGATAAAACTGCAGCAGAATGTGTGTCAAAAAGAGCCGACTGGTTGGTGTCACCTCGCCTCGTGTCCATTGAGCCCCAGGCTCGACCGGACATAGCCGCTGCAGCATGCCTCCGGGACCGGCAGCAGCGGTCCTGCGCGCACCGTGCTGCTGAAACTTCCGCGCCGCTGTGCCGCTGCGTGTGTTTGGTTCGAGGGATATAGTGGGACGGAACGATCCCACTTTTCTGTTGTTTGGTTTAGAGACATGTGAGATCGAGTCATCCCTCAAAAGAGAATATTTCACCTAGATGCGGGATGGAACCATCCCACCAAAGAAATAGGGACGGATCCGTCCCACCTCTGTGGAGACAGGCACGCGACCTTCCAGAAGTACTCATACTCACATGTCTCTGTCCCATCCTTTCATTCAAACAAGAGACGGGATCATTCCGCCCCACACCATCCCACAAAACAAACAAGAAACAGGGATCGTCCCATCCCTCTAGACAAACAGAAAACGGGACAATCTCATCCCTAAAAACTGGAATAGGTCCATCCCATCCCACTTTGACTCCCAACCAAACGCATCCAAGTCTCGCTCCCTCCACCGTTCAAACGCGGATGCGGACGCCAACAGCGAGCCGCCGACCGATTCCCCAGGCGAGGGGAAAGAAAGATACGACACGTCGTTTCAAAAATCATGCCGTGCGAGGCAACGGTCACCAAAACTAACAAGTTTCAGAGCTCTGCAGCGGCGGTAGTCAGCAAGTGTCACACACTGACACTGCGACAGACCGAACAGGGCGTTGAAAGGACGAGGGCCCGCTTGCTCTCGAGTCATTGACCCCTCTTTTGTCAGCCGGCGTGCATGGCATGGGCCGCCTCCTTCCGTTTATAAGAAGCGAACGCAACGGCCGGCCGCGGTGAGGGGAGAGCAGCCAGCCAGCCAGCCAGCTCTGCAGTTCTGCGCTACAGAGCGTGGCGGCGACCCATGGCGACGGTGCCGCGGGCGGCCGCGGCGGTGAGGAGGTCGCTGCAGGAGGGAGCGTCGTACGCGCATCCGCGCGGGGGCGCCGCGTCCTCGTCCACGTCGGCTACCGGGAGGTCGCTGGAGACGCTGGTGGTGATCGTGGCCGTGATCGTGCTCGCCGCGGTGCTGGCGGGCTTCCTGGCGCGGGTGTGCGGCGGGCGTCACGTGGCGCCGAGCGGGGAAGACCGCGACGTAGAGGGCTGGGTGGAGAAACGATGCCAGAGCTGCCTCGACAGCGGGCTGCCGGCGCCGCAGCAGGTGTCGTCAAAGACGAGCGAGGCAAAATAGTGTTCGTGCATTGTATTGACTACCTTTGAATCTACGTCCTGTAATTCTAAGCAGTATAGTAGTAGGGTGGTAATATTACTGCCGGGTGCCGTCCTGCAAAGTTTGAGTACAACTAAAACAGCTGATATCAAAGCTGCTAGTGCTAGTATTGTGTGGGAACAGACTAGTAAAAACATGAGGATCCCTAGGTTAATCCTCTTCCTCTCCCATATTTTTTGACAAATAAGCAGTGAACAATAGGGAGAGTAATAACTTATCATGCCATCACCATATCTCAGTGTGACCCTCCATATCGGTATACCTACGAGCAATTGTACTTTGGAGTGCTCAGTCCTATTTTCCTCCGTTCAACTGGAATGGGCGCAAACTATGCATAAGCAAATCAGTTGATTACCCAAAGCGGCACATGAACCAGAGCAATACAGTTAACAGATGAGCCATCGTTAGTCTATCAGATGGCTGACGCTGCCACTTCCATGAACCCGATCAAATAACCAGCATTGGAAATACTTGCTCTGTGCTCAAAATATTATCGCTTTTTAATTCATTTTTAAACTACAATGCGATAAGCTTTTGGAAACGGAAAGAGTACCAAGGATAACAACTTTCCATAGCCGGATGATTGGTGTTAACTAGAATGTGAAGTGTTTTGGACTGTTAACTTTCCATTTCGGTCTAGTTTTCATGTACATCTATACTCCTTCTGTCTCAAATTAATTGTCACTCTCTAGTCTATTTTTGAATTAAAAAGTGACAAGCAATTTGGAACGGAGTGACTAGTTTACAAGGACTCAAGAAGGACACTTAGAAATGATCCATTCGTGAATGCTCCATAGAAGATATAGCTCAGCATCGCTGGGTTGCTAGCAATTCACTGATAGAAAAATACCACATCAGGTTTTGAAAAATTATATCCAACCTTTAAGAAGCCAAGATGAGTGAATGTTCTTTACCTCCGGATAGCAGTCCTGATGTACAATGGTTTGATTGTATGGATTCACATGCACCACGCAAGATATTCTCCCCTGCGAGAAGCCAAGAACAATCATGGAAGGGTTCATTAGCTAATGCGTGTGTATCATATGTCGGGCAGAGCAACACCATAATTTACAAATTTGGACAAAATCTTCACTTTTTCTACAGAAGCCAGCGTTGCTGGGGGCCAAAACATCTGGCTCTTGTAGGGGACTGTAGTCATGTGCACAACAATAATTCCATCAAGAGACAGAAGATGCAGAAATAACCTTTTTGGCGTTTTATCTTAAAACCTTTGAACAACGTACAAATGAATGTCTCAAAAACAGATTAACGGGTGGCCCAACCTGGGACTAGAACATATATGATCACTTTATAACCAAAATCAATGGGACCATTTTTCCCTTTTGCCAAAATTCCTTGCACATAAGAGGTGCAACAGGAACATTCCTGTAGCTTTAATTTTATCACCATAGTGCTACACCAATCCCCTCAATTTTGCCGCATTACAAATACAAATATAAAAAAGTTCTTAAACATTCAAAGCAAAAAAATAGCATGTTAACCAGTGGCATCAGACAATTCCAGGATGATTGCAAATCTGTAGGCTTGCAATCGTACAGCTTTTGCTTTCCTACTATAGAGATTTCCGGTAAAATCTTGTTGCGTTTGTACTCTGTAGTGGCCATCATCTGTCTAATCCACAAAACCAAACCTAACCGTCGAACGGGATTAAAGATGGACAGACCTTTCTGCCACCTAATCCTACAAACAAGATTTTACAGAAGAAAAAGGGCACAGAGATGATTTAGGGTCAAAACAACTATGACTCCTGAAATAACTCCATGCAAAGAACTAAAGGCAACTAAAATATCCAAAACTAATACTGACAGGGACTTAACCTGCTTTTCATGACTACTAGGCATGCGGCATGGATTATTAAATCTAGGAGAAAAGTCAGTCCATATTGAGCAGCCAGAGTATGAAGAAACTGAAAGGAAGAAAACTTCCACAAGCAGCAAAAACTACTCTTTATAGGTGACAAGGAGCAGATCAGCATGCAGACAACAAACAGAACCACACCGAAGGTTCTTTGTTCAGCTTTACGGTAACTGTGAATGTGCAAATAGCAGCAAGGGTTAGGCCATTGCCGGCAAGTAGGTAGCTCTAGTCAGGAAAACACAGAAATAAGTCTGACATCTGCCGTCAGAAATTTGAAACAGTTACTTAATAGGATAGCTAGGCTTTATTTTCCTTAAAAGATGAAACAGCATTCACTTCAAGATCAAGACTTAGCAGAGGAAGCTATATGCTAACTGAGCCGGTAGGATTGTCTTATCATGGTCAAGATGCATGTGTTATTGGAAAACTATGACCCAAAACTCAGTATCACTAATGATCCCCAAAAGAATACTTTGAAAGTCGTCCAAACCTCCTTCAATGTATAATATATTTTACATAACCCTTAGAAATTAAGAGCTTCCTGTCAGTTGATCCTGCCACAGGCTCCCTGGTGTGGCCATGGAGGTGAGTCCGACTAGGACTCTAACTGGAGTCTGAGTAGGACTCCCCCGGGGGCGCACGCAGGGGCAGAAGGGTGCGGCCAGCACCTGTCCAGAGTCCAAATTCAGTAGGATGCAGCTGCCAGCTGGAGTCCAGTTTAGGTAGAAACATAACTGATAAGATGTCCTCGTGCTGTTGCTGCTTAGAGATGAGTCAGAGGTTGAGTCTATTACAGTTGGTCATATTGTAATAAGTCTAGAACTCTCTGTACAGGGGCTATAAAACTAGCCCGCCGCCCCCCAGGCAGATTGTCGAAAAAAGAAATAATATTCCAGTGCTCAGATCAAAGCAGCAGAGTTCTCCTCTGAGCCAAGTCGCCTAGATCAATTTCTAGCCCCTGCGTATACTTCTCTCCCTGTTCTGCACCAAGCAGAACACATCCCTCTCCGTTGCTCACACCAGCACCTTCCCCTCTTCTCTGTTTTGGTCCAGAAGGTTTCTGCAGGTCCGATCAACCTCTGATCAGAGCCTGGGTACTGTTCTGCGCCCAAAACAGAGCAAGAACAGGTGTCCCAGACACAGGATTTCCAATACTTCCTTTGTGCTACATGCATCGGTATTGTGAAACGTATGCTAAACTGTTTTGTTTGCTCTATGAGGAACTCGATTGTGTTCCTGACTTTCAGAGATGAACAGATAGGAGTGGAAAGGCCAAAAGGGCAAGTTAAAAATATAATAACTAACATTGTCTTTTAGCAGAAAAATCATTTCCACGGCAAATTTACAGAAGCATCAACGGGAAGAGCTGCACTCAACATGAGCACTAGCGTATGTACTCTTTAGCTCTCTGGGGATGTATGTAAACAATGCTATTTTCATGACCAATTTAAGTCCTGAAACTTTGACACTCCAATCGTCATATACGCTGTTAAGTATATATTTTTATCAGGTCTTCGTCAGTCGTCACTGATCACAATTTGGACAATAGTCAGGCAGGGAATAATCATATACACAAGATATTCCATGAACAGAAACCAATGTATCATAATACTTGCAGCAGGTTTATGCTTTGAATTCAATAAAAGGAAAGCAAAAAGGAACTACTATTACATCTTGAAACAAAATCTTATTGAAATAGGTTCAATAAGTAACTTGTTCAATATGTCGATTATATAGATATAAAAGTAGTATGATATTTAGTAAATCATGACCTGAAAAACTAGATCATGTTTATCCTTGATAATTAACAGGCCATGATATCAAACCTATTAGAGGAAAATAGAATCCTTAGATTGATTGATAGATTGTCAGGATACAAATAGCCCTAGGGGGCAGGATACATGAGCCATTGGCCCAACAAGGCACACAGGCCTAAAACCCCCCACACATATATAGTCTAACACCCCCTTGTAGTCATAACATCTAGCCGCGGCAGATGTTGAGATTGGACCTGAACTCAGAGAACACAAATGAAGGAAGACCCTTTGCGAATAGGGGTGGGAAAAAAAAACCGAAAAACGAACACCGACACCGAATTAACCGAAACCGAGCAAACCGACACATATTTCAGTTAGCATATTGTGAAAAACGAATTTTATTTCCGGTTTTTGGTTTTTATTCCTGATTAACCGATTAACCGAAATTAGCCCACAGAAAAAATAAAATCCAGCCCAGTTATCTAAACATGGGCCGATTACTTGGCCCATCTCTAAGCCTCCTCACTTTCTCAGCCTTCTCAACCGGTAAACCCTAACAGTCCAACCACTCCTCCCGAGGGGACACTCCCCGCTGCCCCTGGCTTAGCCGTGCGCCGGCAGGCCCCAAGTCCCAACGCCGGTCGCCTCGCCCTCAACCCCGATGCTCCCCGCGGCAGCCCACCCCGAGCGGCACCGCCCGCGCCCGTCTAGCCCAGTCACTAATACGCGCTGCCGGCCAGCGCGCCATCAGGTAGCCCGCGACTCTAGTCTCCCCATCGTGCGTCGCCGCAGCCCGTCACTCGTTGCCGCCACAGTCTGTCGAGCCATGCCGCCCAGCCTCATCCTGCCCCCGACGGGCGACGACCATCGCGTCCTTGGGCGCCCTAGCCCCAATGAGAGATCCAGGTGGTAGACTGGTAGGGTTGAAGTCCAGTTTTTTCTCTGTTAACCGGAAACCGAACCAAAATTTTCGTTTAACCGATGGACTGGTTTTCTTTTTGTATTTCGTATTTCAGTTACCATTTCCAATAACCGAAATATGAACAAACCGGAAAATGAACCGAAATTCACCGGTTAACCGAATGCCCACCCCTATTCATGAAGATGTCGGCGAACTGCGACGTCATCGGAACTTGGAGAACCTAAAAGTCACCGATGGCAGCCCGCTCACGAATGAAGTGGAGGTCGATCTCCACATGCTTTGCGCTCTGGTGCTGGACGAGATTGCTAGAGAGGTAGACGGTGCTGACATCGTCACAGTAGGCTAGCGTGCTTCGGGCGAGCGCACCGTCGAGCTCCTAGAGCAGCTGCTCCAACCAGGAAGCCTCAGCCACACCGTTGGCCACGACGCGATACTCGATCTCAGCACTCGAGCGGGAGACGACATGGTGTCGCTTCGACAACCAGGAGACGAGGTTGCCGGCCAGAAAAACAACATAGCCAAAGGTGCACCAACGCGTGTCCAGGCAACCGCCTTGTCAGCATCGTTATAGACGACAAGCTCGAACGCCGAGTCACGATGGAGAAGGTTGTAGTCGACAGTGCCCCGAAGGTACTGGAGGATCAGCTTCACAACGGTGAGGTGCGACTCCTGAGGATCGTGCATGTAGAGGCACACCCGCTGAACGGCGTAAGAGATATCCGGCATGGTAAAAGTGAGGTACTGGAGGACACTTGCAAAACTCCCATAAGCAGTGGTATTGCTGACATGAGCCCATCAGTTGAGGACACCTTGGCCTGGGTATCCACCGGAGTAGAGCACGTCTTGCAATCAACCATGCCTACCTATTCAAGTATCTCCACACAATATTGCCGCTGCTAAAAGAACAGGTCATCGGAGGAAGATGTTCTTGACGTCCAGCTGATGGAGAGGCCAAGACGCAAGAGAGCCAACGAGAGAACAGTGGAGACAGTGGCCGGTTTCACCACCAGACTAAAGGTCTTGTCGTAGTCCACTCCGGGGCGCTAGGTGAAAACCCGAAGGACCCATCGAGCCTTGTACCTCTCCAGAGAGCCACCCGCGTTCTTTTTGTGCGTGAACACCCACTTGCTAGTGACAATGTTGCCACGACTGGGACCTGACACCAAGTCCCAACTCCTGTTGGCAAGCATGACCACATACTCCTCCTCCATAGCGCGGCGCCAGTGAGGATCGACGAGGGCGCTACAGACGGAGGACAGTACAGCTGAGATCGGCGAAGAAGCCGTCAATGAAAGGACGATACCAGAGAAGCGCTCAATAGGTCGAAGGATCCTGACATCTCGCCGAGTCACCATCGGGTGGACGTGACGTAGATCCCAATGGAGTAGAGGAGGGTGGTACACCGAAGGCTCGATGCAAGAGCAAGTTGGTGCACCAGGCCGCACACGTCGTTAATAGACATGCACGAGATCAGCGAAGCGAGACACCGAGGGTGGCATCAAAGACGTCGGGGCCGCACGTGATGCATCAGAAGGCGTCAGGGCTGCGCTTGGCACAACAAGAAGCGTCAGGGACGTCGGAGCCCCATGTGGTGCTGCGGGAGGCGTTGCGGACGCCGAGGCCACACGTGGCGCAGCAGGAGGCGATGGGGACGTCGGGGCCACACGTGGCGCAGTAGGAGACGACGGGGAAGCCGGGACCACACGTGGCGCAGTAGGTGATGTCAAGACCGGTGCAGCAGCCCACGCACGGCGATGATAGGCACACACGGGATCAGCAAAGCGTGACATCGGGATCGCGTGTGGCATAGCAGAAGGCATCGAGGACGGAGGGGCCGCGCGTGGCACAGGAGGAGGCATTGGGGATGTCAGAGCCAAGCGTGGTGCAAAAAGAGGCATCATACCTATGAGAGTTAAAGGCAAAGACAGTTTTATAGGAACAACCTCGGGATCAGTAGGGAAAAGAGAATCCAACTCGATAGCAAAGTCAGAGGAAGAGGTCGAGAAAGGGAAGGACTCATCGAAGACGACGTATCGGGAGATCAAGAAACGGTGGGTTGTAAAATCAAGACATCAGTACCCCTTATAATAAGGGGAGTACCCAAGAAAGACACAATGAGTCAAGTCGGGTGCAAGCTTGTGTTAGGCTGTGGTGGAGAGGTTAGGGTATCAAGCGCACCTGAAGACTCGTAGATGCTCATAGGGAGGAGTGGTGTCGAACAAGACAAAGTGGGGAATGGGAGCGCTAATCGCCTTAGTGGGAAGGCGATTAAGGAGGAAAGTGGCGGTGAGAAGAGCCTCTGTCCAGTATCGGACGAGGGCGGAAGCCTAGAACATCATGGAGCGCATGATGTTGTTGGCGGTGCGAATCATGCGCTCGATCTTGCCCTTCTGAGGAGGTGTACGGGCAAGATGCGCAGCTGGACACCGTGAGAGAGGAGGAAGTCACGAAACAAAAAGTTATCAAAATCGCACCCGTTGTCGTACTGGACGACACGAATGGTGCAACCGAAGTTAGTGGATACCCAAGCAAAGAAGTGAGATAACATAGTGAACGTCTACGCAAGAGAAAAGTTCGAGAGTACTGAAAGAAGTCATCAAGTACCACAAGGTAGCACTTGAAGCCAGACACACTGAGGACGGGAGAAGTCCACAAGTCACAGTGGATGAGATCAAAAGCATGCAAGCGTGAGAATCGAAGCTAGGAAAAGGAAGCAAAGTCATCAAGTACCACAAGGTAGCACTTGAAGCCAGACACACTGAGGACGGGAGAAGTCCACAAGTCATAGTGGATGAGATCAAAAGCATGGAAGCGTGAGAGTCGAAGCTAGGAAAAAGAAGTTGAACATGGCGACCAAACTAACAAGCGTGGCAGAGAGACTCGTGAGTGTCCCTAGTACACAAGATGACTAAACTACTGTGGTAGAAGAAGTTGTAGTAGTCGGTGCCTGCGGAGTAGACGATGTGGAGGTAGAAAGAGGCAGAGTGTACAGGGTCCCGAGCTGTCACAAGGAAGAATAAGACATCGGGTGACAAGATCTCTCACAAACAAAGCCAAAAGGGTCAAACTCCATAGAGCCAGTAGTGAGCTGACGAATGGAAAAAAGGTTCTGGATGATGTCAGAACAACCATAACATTGTGAAGAAGAAAAGGATCGAGAATAACCGAATCACCTACTGAGGTGACCGAAAGAACAGATCCATTTCCAACAACGATAGATGAAGGATGGGAAGGGTGAGGTGGGTGGGAAGAGGAGAGTAGGCTGACGTCTGGTCTGGTGTGGTGTGGTACCAAGCACCTGAGTTAGCCATCAAATAGGGCGACAGAGGTGGTTGCGGCTGTAGCGCCAGAAAAAAGTACGCAAGGGGACAACCGGGCTAGCTGGAAACCTTGGTGGCTAGGGTAGCCGACTATGGGAGAGGTGGGCTCAGACGCAACGTGCCCAAAGATAGGGGAGGACACAAGGTGATCATAGAGACATGGCCAAACAGTCTTCAGGTCACAAAGACCGGACCACCAGTATATGGTGCCAAAGCCGGGCTCAGCGACACGAGGCGGTGGCCCGCTGAATCCAGGTCCTGCGACTCCGGCCTGAGGCGGCGTAGATCCCAGCCAAGGCCAAACTGACGACGAGGATGAAGGTGGACCGACGCTTGTGATCGGAGGGGAACTGACAGGGAAGGAAAGTGCAAGTAGAGTCGTGGGCGGCAGCGTGCCAGCCAAGCTGGCGAGCGGCACTCGGGATGAGGCGACGACAACCGCACTAGCAGGGGATCTGGCATCGCGAGGGCTTGGAACATCGACGACAGTACCAGTTGTAGACCAGCCGATGCTGAGTCCAAGCGGCCAGGAGACAGCGGCACAACCATCAAGCGCGGAGTTGGGCGCAACGACACCCTGGACGGCGAATACAGCCGCGACGGCATTGTGAGCGGCGTCGGCTTGCCGGCCGGCAGCGACACCACGTCCGCCAGGGGCCCTAGAGGCGGCAGCGGCCATGGAGGTGCCTTTGTGCTAGGATGGGCAAGGCGCGGATCCGGGTGCGGCAGCGGCCATGGAGGCGCCACTGCATCCTACCGGCCACGACCAGTGACTAGCAGCACCATCAGGCGCAAATCTGGGTGTGCCAGCCAACCAGGCGCGACCGTGGTCGTGGAGGCGGTGGTTGTGGAGGCGGTGTTGCATCCGACGGGCGCTCGGGAGGCAGCAGTGGCCCTTGAGGAAACGTTGTGGCCGGCAGGGGCATGGTAGGCGGCGACGCTAGCCGATGGGGTGGTAGGGAACGACCGTCGGGGCCTGGTCAGGCGATGGTGCCGATCTCTGGAGGCAGCAGCGCGTTAGAGGACGACGACGCAACAAAAGAGAGTGGCGGCGGCGCGTCGGAGGAGGAATGTGGCGCACAAGAAGAAGGCGGCGGCGTGCCAGAGGAGTGTCGGTCGGCAGCTGGGCCATCACGTGGCAGCAGCTAGGGTAGAGAGGGAAGGGGATTAGGGTTAGGTGTTGATACCATATTAGAGGAAAATAGACTCCTTAAATTGATTGATAGATTGTCAGGATACAAATAACCCTAGGGGGCAGGATACATGGGCCATTGGCCAAATAAGACACACGGGCCTAAAACCCCACACACACATATAGTTTAACAAAATCGTAGGCTTTGAATATCATGATCATACCATGTTTGGCCATGAAATTAGATCTAGCATCCAAGTGCAAAATTTTCCACATAAAACTAATATCTTCACTGGTTTTCCATGCATTGTTTTTAATGAATTTTTCTTTAAATTGCATTAGCTATTATATAGATATCATGTATGGTTGCAACTACTGTGCAATCCTACAATCATGGATTCTCAAGCATTGGATTCCCATCCTACGATGGCTGCACATTTTCATCTGTGTCCGAAAATTTTGACGTAACCAAACTTTTGTAATAAGTGACGAAAATTTTGACTTGTTTAGGCCACACGTAGTCAATATCCTACAAAGTCGGCTGATATAGCCATTTAGGGCTTTCATGACAACACGATCTCGTAGTTTAAAGGTAGAAAATCTAACCCAGTTCGACGATCCAAAGTTGTAGTATAACAAAAGCAAACAACATTTAAGGGATTGAGCAGCGGGCGCCTACCTTGACCGGGAGGGTGAGGAAGAAGAATCGCAGGTGGCCCTCGACCTCGGCGACGGTGTCGAAGGGCACGGACCCCCGCGCGAGGTCCTCGAGCAGGTAGACCGCGTCCTCCACCACGCGTATCCCGTTGAGGTGGAGGTCGGCGTCGATGTACGAGACGGCGCGCGCGCGGACGCGCCCTCCGCCCGACGTGACCCGGCCGAGCTGCACACCGCGGTACCCGATGTCGACGGCTAGGTGGTTGTAGTCGAGCGCGAAGAGGTCCGGGTTCCGGACGCGGACCTTCAGCGCCGCGGCGATGGTGACGGCGACGGCAGGGCGCGCCGCGACGGAGACATGCTCGAGGTGGAGGCGGGCCACGCTAAGGTCCGGGTCAGCGGGCCAGACGAGGAACCCAGACAGCGCGAGGAGGGCAAGGATGGCGAGGAGCGGGCCCAGGCAGCGGGAGCAGCAGCCCCGGCGCAGGCGGACGGGGACGAGGAGGACGGCGTAGGAGTCGGCCAGGTGCGCGTCGAGGTATGGCGACGGGGAGGCGGAGGAGGGGAGCAGGGGATCCCGCTCCCCCGACGAGGGTTGCGTGATCTTCGCCATGGGAATGGGATGGGTCGGTCTGGTCTGGTGTTCTGCGCTGATGATTGGTGAGTGGGGTGGCGCGGCAGGAGTAGCTTGCAAGGGGACGGCCGGGGGACAAGAGGAAAGAGACCGATTGAAAGTTGCAAGTTTTCTTTTGGGAGCTCGTGAAGATGTGAACGCTATTGGTGTGGATTACGCGGCATTGTTCACGTTCTTTCTTCGTATTTTTTCCAACAAAATCGTACAAAACCCCCGTCTCCTCTGTACCCTGTTTGAATGTACTCTGGTTATGTCATTGATTGTGTTTGGTTGAACGCAATACGCATTCGTGATGGGTTTCTGTTGAGAGTAAGAAGAATTTTAAATTGAAATGATACGTCATTTGACAAGGCGATCATTCGTGACTGTGGCATTCGCGCTTTGGTGATCAATGTAAAAAGAGAAAATGGGTTTGTGTGAATAACTCGACGAGGGAGCTCAAATGTTTGAGCTTTGATCTCCACTCACGTGTGACATTTATACTCTCGCCGTGACTCCGTCCCAAAATACAAGTATTTTGAGACGAAGAAAATAATTCTTATTCATCCAAACACATCGTAGTTAAGAAAAAAAACTGAATTAATTCTTATTCATCCAAACACATTTACGTAGTTAGGAAACAAATAAAAATTGAATCCATAAATTTATGTTATTTTTTATCTTTCGTCTCAAGCTCCTATGATGTTCTCTGCAAAACAAGATTATATATGTTGATCATTGTTGAAAGTAAAGGGCCATAATGTCTATAAGGCTGCACTAAATGATGATAGTCGTCAAAAAGCAACAAGCAATCTCATCATTGATGCTAAATACACCGGCAACAAAAAGCAAACACATATAGAACAAAGAGGACATAATGTGAACCACCGTACATGAGGATGAAGATCGTGTTCGTGTGGTTTAAACATTAAGGGTAAAAATATAATAATCGTATGACAAAGATCGTGTGGTCTAAAAAAGTTTTTTTTGCACGATTACATTAGCGAAAAGAAGGCTTAGGCTAGTGGTTAAGTACTCTACGTAGCACTACTCAGGTCCTTAATTCAATTCCTGGTAGAAGCGAATTTCAAACTGAATTTTATAGTACTAAATGCAGGTACTCTACGGAGGAAGTCATGAGCGATAGATCTAAGGTGCACTTACGGAAAATGTAAAGGAATGAATGTGCCGCAATATTAGCCTACGAAGTCCGGTCCACAATCGTGTGCTTAGCCATCCAGATATCATTGTTTTCTTCTAGACAATAGACTGTGTCGGTGTTTGGATCCGACAGATCTCCCGACACTACCTTTGGTAGATCAAGGAGTTGTAGTTCGGTAATGGGCGCGCATAGATTGAAGAAGGTGAAAGACACGTGTACACATAGATTTACGTGGTTCGAGCCGCCTGAGCGTAATACCCTACTCCACGGAGTGTGATGGTGTTGTATTGAGCGTGTGAGTCTAGAAGAAGCTCCAGAAGAAGAAGCTCGTCTAGCTTAGGGAGTTCAATCGTGGTCTGGAACCGTCCCTTGTGTATCGTCGACCAGTCCTTTTATAGTACAAGGACTGGTCGTTACACCGTTAGTCTGGCCCAACATGTGGTCCCGGAGGTTACACATGCTTGATACACAATTAATTAGGTTAATTACCCTTAATAACCTAGTAACGGACCTTAACAGTGTCGTTACGAGTATTAAGGGCCATCAATCGTGTGTCATTAATATGGTATTAATGACACTTAATCGGGTCTTGAGGTCTTTGATTGCTCCTTGAAGGTCTGGAGCCGTTGGGGGGTCCACCAGCCTGATTGTTGAAGTTGAAGGTCCGACGGTCGCCACGTGCTAGCTCCGGAGCTTACCGTTGTAGATGGGTAGGTCCGGTGCTATTGGACACGTGTCAGTACTGGAGCTTCCCTCTGTCTGGGGTTAGGTCCGGGGGTGCCATACTGGTATTCCGTCCGGAGCTTTCCCATGTGTGGGTGATAGCTCTGGTCTAATGATACATGTGGCAGCCCTGAGACTAACCATGTCGGGGAAGCAGGTCCGGTTACGCCTGACATGTGGGGCCTTCGGAGGTCTTCGAATCTGGTAGATGGAGTTTCCTTGTGATTTTTGCAATCCCAAGGGGTATCCGGTACGTAGGGTACCAACAGTGGCCCCCTGGGCCCACCTCCGGGAGAGACCTTTTGGATGAAGTCATTCCGCTGGAGGTGGGTCCATTCTTCGATTTTTGAGTCGTGTCTTCAAGGGTCTTCGGATGTGCCGTTGGTGATAGTTCGTAGTTAAACCTCCGCCACGTGGCATATCCAGGAGGCGGCAGGTGAGATCTCAGCGTGCGGATCTCACGCAATTGAAGGTCGCTGGTTCCCGATACAAAAATTGTATCGGTTCCGCGCGCCCTGTCAGGCCGCCGCCTTCGGGTTTCCCGCCTTTCATGATGACAACTGTTCGCCTAGAGTAAGAACCTCGACTTGATCGTCGGGGTGGCCTCGGGCCCCCTTGTCATTGGCGGGGTGAAATTTTTGACTGGTATCGTCGACTCCTCTGCGGTTTCCATCCAGGCGTTGCGGGGGCTTACTTAAGAAGGAAAGCACACACCGTTTGGGGTTCTTTACGCCTTTCATTCGAACTTACGCTCAAACCTTCCAAACTTTCGCTTGCTTTTCCTCTCTTGCCTCGTTGTGCCACGATGGAGTTGGGTCTCCGCTAGAGCCGACTGAAGTCCGATGATGATTTGAGGAAGGTTCGGGCCCTCATGGGATGGTCCCATGACTTCTTCAACCACTTGGTCCGCGCCGGCAAGCTTCTGTTCGAGAAGGAACACGCTGGCGACATGGTGTACTTCTCCGCGTACGCCATGGTGGGGCTGATCCCACCTTTCTCCTCTTTCTTCTTGATGTTGCTAGACTTCTATGGTCTGCAGTTGTACCACCTTGTCCCCCACTCCATTCTGCTGGTGTTAATATTTGTCCACTTATGCGAGATGTGGGTGGGCATTCCCCCCTGCATTGAGATCTTCCGCACCTTCTTCACTGTCCAAACTACGGGCAGGAGTGACGAGTACCTTGGCTTCTACTATTTTGTGAAGTGCAAGAAGTGCCCGTACAAGTACTTACGGTCGTTCAAATGTAAGGTACTTGATAGTATGACTTGTATGAGCTCTGTTTATATGTATATGTTATAATATGCTCATAACAACTAAAGGAGGAGAGATAATTTGTTTATATGCTCATGACTTGCTGAATACATTGTCAAAGGGGGAGAGATAAGCATGAAGAGAAAGAGAATATGTGCATAAGGAGAGATAATATGGGATAATTTTTGGATTTTCTTCTCATTTTACTTTTGATTTACAAAGGGGGAGAAATTGCCTTCAAAACTTTTATGTGAATAAGCCAATGTTCAAATTTTAAATGGTGTTGCCAATGCATTCATCAAGGGGGAGATTGTAAGACTTATGTGTGCTGAATAAATTGGCTTGTAGTGAATACACTTGCTTTGACGATAAAAGTTTTGAATATCACCAAAACACCTTTTTATCAAGGTCCGACTCTAGCCCCGGCGCTAGGTTCTACTAGCTTTTATTAGCTCCGGCTCAAGGTCCGGGTTGCTTTGGCAAGGTCCGGAACTTGACCGCAATACTTCTGTTTTTCGTTTGCAATGTTTCATACTTGCTTTACATCTCTGGAAAGATTGCTTAGTATTCATTTACTAAGTCTTTGGTGCGTTTTTGATTGACATGGATGATATCGTGTTACTGTGGTTTTGCAACATGCTTATGTGAGGTTCTCACGTAAGGTGTTGTGTTCGGAACTAACTTGAGTCAAGTCGAGGACTTGGGCTCGTATGAATTGGTTGTTTATTCATGTGCAGGTATTGCTTGAGTTCAAGACATGGCTGGTGATGGGATCCATTGGACTAGTCTCAGGGAGAAGATGAGGTTCCAACAACCAAATTCAGGAGGAATTGTGGTTGAGCTGATCAGGAGGTTGCGCATCATGATTGAATCAAGAACAATGCATGTGAAGGTATTGTGGACGTCATTGGAAGATGTTTGCACGTGTGCAAGGAGTGCATGGACGTGGCTACATGGTTCTGAGACGTGATGAAGAGATGTGGACGTAAAGAGTTGGTCGGAAAGGTCCAACCGACTAGGTTATGGACTTAGGCTACGGCTGAGTCGGGTTTGACTCAAATATGGAAAGATTTGAGTTGGTTATGATAGGATTTCATGTGGGTCACGAATTTGAGTTGTTTAGGAATGTGGGATACGTTCCTAAGGTGTTTGGAAGTCTTAAGATTGCTTCTATCCGCGTATAGAAGAATCCTAAGCAGTTATGGAAAGTTAAGATTCGTGAACAGAGTAGGATTAGGTTCCTGATTTGAGTTGAGTTGGCTTTCGAGCTGGTTATATAAGCAAGGGATCCCAGAGCTCGTGGTGCACGACTTTGGGGGCTGTTAATCTTGTGTTATATTGAATAAAATTCGTAGTTTGAAGGAACTTTTGTGCCTTGTTCGTCCGACTTGTTCCAGACAAGTTTTACTCGTCGAGTTTCTGGACAGCACTACCTTTCGTCGGTGGTTTTATCATAACTCGAGTTTTAAAGATCTAATTGACGTGATTCTTTTTGGGTTGTCTTCACAACTTGATTATATATCATCTGTCAAAATTTCACGGTCATTGGATTTGTTGTCTATGATCTACACGAGTTTATTTGCAGCGTTCTAGAACTGTTTTTCTCGGATAGGGCAGATTGATCTTTGTTTGATCTTTCGCTCATAACTTGAGTTTCTCTCGACGGATTTGAGTGGTTCTTATTGTGTTGTCTTCGTGACTTGATTCTCTCTGATATCCATCACTTTTTGTCACGTTGAAACACGTTTAGATTAGTCTCACACATGATTTCTTTAATAGATCATTTTTCTGCCGAAGGGGTTGGGGTTTAATTGTTTCCGCTGCGTAAGATTTTTAAATCTACCATTTACCCCCCCCCCCCCTCTGGTAGCTTTTCACGTGCTCTTCGATCCTACACACGGGCCAAGCCACTCACCTTGAGGACGATGGGGACAGAGCAGAGCACTGCCAGAGCATCACCGTGGAAGGAGGTCGACGACTGCGACACTCTGGACCGCAGTTTGTGCGCGAGCGCGAGGCGCGTGCGATGACCGGCACCGTGGCAGCGCAGTAGGCGGTGCGGCTCCGGCGAGGAGGCACGCGCGGCGGTGAGGGGGCGCGCGCGACCTGTAACACCCTAAATTTTCGCATCCTGCATAGCATACATGATCATGCATTTGTAGGATAAAAGAAAAATAATAAAACATAAAGGATGGAGCATATATATACAAATGTATGCAACAAAAGAAGAAATAGAAAATAATAATTATAGCCTAAATCATGTATTAGGGAATAAATCTAAAATAATAATAATAATATATAAAAAAGAAATGTATATAAATAAATTATAAATATATATATATATATAATAATAATAAATAAAATGAATAGGATATAAAAAAATATAAAATATAAATAATAAAATATAATAATAATAATATAAAGAAAAAAAGAAAAAGAAGAAAAAAAAACCCCCGCCGGCCAGGCCGCCGACCGGCCCAGCCGGCAACGTCCCGCGTCCCATCGCGCCGAACGCGCGATTCCCGGCGCCGCCTGCGCCGGCTGGGCCACGCGCCCCGCGCGCCGCTCCCGCGGGCCCCGCCTGCCGCTCACGCGCCTCGGCGCGCCTCCCTCCGCGCCCGACCCCACCGCAGCCTGGGCGCCTCCCCCGAGCCGCTCAGCCCCAGCGCCCGTACGCGCCGAGCGCGCTCGCCTCGACCCCGCATCCCACCCCGCCGCCTGGGCCCCGCTGGGCACGCGCCCCGCCCGCCGAACGCACCCGCGCGTTGACCCCGGCTCGGCCGCCCGCCCGAGTCCCGCCCGCTCCCGCATCCGACTCCCCTGCCGCGATTCCCGGCCCCACCCCGCGTACGCGCCGCCGCCTGACTCCCGTACGTCGGTACCGCCCCGCCTATATAAACCTACGGTCTCGTAGGGTTTTTCCCAGCCGCTAGACGCAGCCGCCGGAACAGAGAAAAACGCCAGGGACCAGAGAGCTGCACCCAGGGAAGAAAAAAAGGAGAAAAAGAAGGGGAAGAAGAGGAAGAAAAAGAGGAGGGCCCCACCGTCCGCCGGAGATCGTCGCCGTCGTCGTGCCGCCAAGGGACTGCTGCGCCATCCACTTCGTCTACGCGTCGCATTTGTTCCGCGACCGTCAAGCCGTCAGATCTACGGTAGGATTTGTTCCCGATGCGAATTTTAGCAACCATATTGAATCTAATAGACGTAAATTGATCGTAGTTGTGTCGTATTTTTATTTTCAGCAGCATTAATCCTTGCTAAAACTCCTGTAAACTCATATGAACACGTATGAACTAGTTGCATCTAATTAATAAACAACTATAGATAATTAATTATTGTACCTTGCATGCATGCATATCATCGCATGTTGATTAATGTGTGTGCATCACGTTGATTTGTATGTATATTCTTGTATGTGTGATCACGATTAGAGGGAAGTGCTCAAGAGATCGTGTACGAGGATTTTCAGAATCAAGACTTCGAAGCGCTTGAGCAACCCCATCCGCCGGAGCAAGGCAAGTGTCCTTGAAGCATATTGATCCTGTTTTAAAATAAATGTTTTGTTTGCGAACTTGCATGCTCGTGTCAAATTGATGGGAATCCTATGGTAGGAAGTTTACTAGTTTTGTTTGACCACCCTTGTCACCTGGAATTTATGGTAGAGAGTCGGGAAGGGTTTTTACCTTTTGCCCCGCTTGATTAATTGGGATGGGAAAGCGACACTATATATTTAATTATGCATCAATGATATTCTAGTTAATGTGAATTGGTCAATACGATGGGTGATCTAAGCAAGCCTGGTATGTGGATGGGTTGGATGTTATGGTGGTTTGCTTGCTTTAGATCTAAGGACCGGTTCATGCGAGAATAAGTCAGGACTACAGTGCCACCACGAGGCCAAGTATGGGTGCGGCGTAGCTGATTAATTAGGGCTTTGCTAGTGCTGTTTGGACCATTGTGGATGCTCGGGGAAGGGGTAGTCGGATTGAGTTTGTTGATGATTGGTGGGACTACCCTAGGATCCGAATGGCTCAAGAGGGGGCCCTTGGTTGAAGATGTGCTCAGTTGGAGGCATCGCCACCGGTGAAACCTTAGTGGGGTCTAAATAGGCTAGTAATCCCTTCGTAAAGGCTATTTTGTGATCTCTTGGCCACACACCAACGGAAGTGTGTAATGTGACCGACGGGTCATGGGCATAAGGGAGGTTCTTAGTCGCCGAAAGGTGATGAAATCACGAACACGTGGGTAAAGAGGTACAAACTCTGCAGAGTTAATTAAAACTATCATGATAGCCGTGCTCCAGGTTATGAGCACCTGGACAACTTCCATGATTAGAGGGAAATTGGGATTTTGGATGGTTATGGTTTGGTAATGGTTATGGTTTGGTAATGGTTATGGTCGATATTATGATTATGGTTATGGGATGGAATTATGGTTTATGACATTGATTATGGTTATTGGTAATGGTGGATTACGGACTGGTATTATTATGGTTACATGGTTTATGATGGGATTACTTCACATACATATAATATATTGCTTTTCAAATGTTTTACTGTACTTTTCAGCACTTAGCCATTATTATTGTCGTCATTTGAATCAGCCACAAGTCATACTTTCCACACTTGCTGAGTACGACATGTACTCACTCTTGCAATTTCCCCCCCAACAGTTGCAAGTCAGAATTATGGGTTTAATGGCGATAATGCGGAGTTCTAGGCCGTGTCTACCGTCAGCTTTGCCTGTGGTGTTATTGGAGCTGCGTTATCCCTTTTGCTTAGTTTGCTTAGTTGCTTAATTAGTTTATTTCCGCTGCATTAGTTGAACCTGTCATTAATATTCATTAGAGCTTGTATTCGAGGATATAATGAATTATGTAATAAGAGTACTTATTTAATAATTTGAGCCGTGGTAATTATCTGTTTATCATTTGTGAATCACTCGTGTATGTGTGTTGAACATCCTGGGCACACATATGCGTTAGCTTGGTTCATTTTCGGAACCGGGCGTCATAGATTGGTATTAGAGCCACAGGTTGACCGTAGGACGCAGCCTAGATAGAATGGACACTTTAGAGCACATAGGAGCACTCAGGAATCGATGTGTTTTTGCTTGGTGTGATGTTTGCTATATATATTGTTTGCTTGTGCGCTTAATAGAGGATTTTGGGATGCTTTAGCATTACCATGTCCACCTAGGCTAGTATAGCTAGTTGGTTAGCTTCATATCCCTTGATGCATATAGTTGGGGACGTTTCTAAATTCTTACCTATTGCTTTTCTTCAGATGGTGAGGACTCGCAACCAGAGGGATGTCAATGATGAGGAGGAGAACCACGGAGTACCTCAGAACAACAATGGACAAGAACATGCTCATGGAGCCATCAATATCGAGCAACTACTAGCTATGCAGAACCAGCTCATGCAGACCATGATACAAATAATGGGACAGCTGCAGGCTGGCAATAACAACAATCAGCCCCACATGCCTCCACCGCCACCCCCGCCTCCTCATAACCGATTGGGAGAGTTCATGAGGACCAGACCGCCTACCTTTGCACAAGCCACAGACCCAATGGAAGCTGATGATTGGCTGAAGTCCGTTGAGAAGAAACTTGCTATTGTCCAGTGCACTGATAGGGAGAAGGTTCTCTTTGCGTCACATCAACTAGTTGGAGTAGCCGACTGGTGGGATGCCTATTGCAATGCTCATGAGAATCAAGAGAGGATCACTTGGGCAGAATTCAAGGAGAATTTTCGTTCTCATTATGTGCCGGAAGGTGTTATGCTCTTGAAGAGGCAAGAATTTGAGAACTTGAGACAAGGAAGATCAAGCGTGAGTGAATATCTCAATAAATTCACTCAACTCTCAAGGTACGCGCCTGAGGATGTTAGTCGGGACAGCCGGAAGCAATACTTGTTCATGAGGGGCTTGAACAATGAGATCCAAGTACAATTGCTCAATTGTGACTATGCAAATTTTCAGAAGCTTGTGGAAAAAGCAATTGTGGTTGAGAATAAGATCCGTGAGATGGAGCAAGAAATCAAGAGGAAGACGCAATATCAAGGACAGCAACAAGGAAGTAATGTGCGCCCTCGCCTTGCACCACCCAATGCGCCTCATTACAACTCCTCTATTCCTGCTCAGCGCCCTGGTTATGCACCACGCCCAACTCAGTTTGTGCAGCAGCGCCCTGTTATGCAAGCACCTAGGCCTCCAATGCCCTATGAGCCTCGTGCTAATTTTCCTGCTGCAAATGTTCAAAACCAAGCCCGTCCCAATAATTCTGGTGGAGTTAAGAGGTGCTATACTTGTGGAGAAGCTGGACACTTTGCAAATCAATGTCCTAAGTCAGGCCTTGGTCAAGGAAGCAATGTGCCGAGGCGAAACCCAAGACCCAATGGAGGACAACCACAAGGAAGTCGTGGACACCAGAACTTTGCTCGTGGTAACGTGAACCATGTATCTACGGAGGATGCTCAACAAGCGGATGACGTGGTCATTGGTATGTTTCTCGCCAACTCCAATCCCGCGACTATGTTATTTGATTCTGGAGCATCGCATTCATTCATTGCATCAAAGTATGTTGCC
This sequence comes from Tuctoria greenei, assembly GCA_036927565.1. Taxonomy (NCBI): domain Eukaryota; kingdom Viridiplantae; phylum Streptophyta; class Magnoliopsida; order Poales; family Poaceae; genus Tuctoria; species Tuctoria greenei. The sequence continues at coordinate 19,180,783 of JAYESD010000003.1, forward strand.
AAGTATAGTTTGCCTATCTCTCATATGAAGTTTACTCTGTTGGTTAAGTCTCCTGGAGGAGAGATGAGGACAAATATAGTATGTCCAAAAGTAAGCCTTAGAATAAGGGGGGTAGACTTCTCCGCCAACCTCATAGTTTTGGATTCTCAAGGATTGGACATTATACTTGGTATGGACTGGTTGAGGAAGCACAATGGAGTTATTGAGTGTGCCACAAAGACGGTGAAGTTGACCAATGAAGAAGGAATCACCGTAGAATTTGAAGCATCGCTGTCGACTGTTGGAGTCGGCAGATCTCCTGACACTACTAAAGTGTTGAAGGAGTTTGTAGTTCGGTGTGGGCGCGCGGAGACTCAAGAAGGTGAATCACGATTGGACACGAGAGACACAGTGGTTTACGTGGTTCGGGCCGCCTGAGCGTAATACCCTACTCCACGGGTGTGTGGTGTTGTATTAGTTTATGTATGAAAGCTCACGTCAATGTGTGTGTGCCTCAGAGCATTTTCGAGCCCCCTTCGTGTATCGTCGGTCTGTCCTTTTATAGTACAAGGACAAACCGTTACAAGTTAGCCTGGCCCGACATGTGGCCCCGGCGGTTACTAGTATTGATACACGATTAATTGTTGTTAATAACCCTGTAACGAGCTTCGACAGTGCCGTTACAGGTGTTAAGATTGTCTGATTAATTGTCATTAACATGGAATTAATGACAATTAATCGGGTCTTGAAGTCCGCGGCTATCCTTTGAAGATCCGGAGTCGTTACAATGTCTTCCGGAGGTTTGAGGCGGCCAGCTCCGACGTTTAGACACGTGGCAGCTCCGGAGCTTGCTTGTGGGAAGCGGGAAGCTCCGAGGTGGCCTGGCACGTGTCAGGTCCGGAGCTTCTCTCGGTCATGGGTTAAGTCCGGAGGTGCCGTTTCGGTACCTAGCCCGGAGCTTCACCCTTGTAGGTAGTAGCTCCGGTCTGGCAGTACACGTGGCAACCTAGGGGTTAACCATGTTGGAGAAGCAGGCCCGGTTATGTCTGACAAGTGGGCCTCCGAGGGTCTTCAATTTGAGTAGACGTCCTTCCCTTGAGATCTTTGTAACCTCAGGGGGTGTATGGTTTTTAGGGTACCGACAGTGGCCCCCTGGACCTACCTCCGGGGAAAGTCACCGGGGTGAAGTCATTCCGTCGGAGGTGGGTCCATACTCGCGACTCTTGAACTAGGTTTTCAAGGGTCTTCGGAGGTGCCGTTGGCGGGGCTTTACGGTTAAATCCCGACGCGTGGCGCACCTCAGGCGGCAGATAAGATCTTTGACGTGCGGATCTCTCGCAATTGAAGGTCGCCGGTTCCCGATACGAAAATTGTATCGGTTCCGCGCGCCTTGTCAGGTCGCCGCCTTTGGGTTTCCCGCCTCGTGATGACAACTGTTCGCCTGGGTAAGAGCCTCGACTTGATCGTCAGGGTGGTCCCGGGCCCTCTTGTCATCGGCAGGGTTGAATTCTTGAGTAGTATCCTTGACTCCCCTGCAGTTTCCATCCAAGCGTTGCGAGGGCTTACTTAAGAAGGAAAGCACACCGTCGGGAGTTCTTTACGCTTCCCATCTGTTCTTGCGCTCAAACTCCCAACTCGTACTTAGCTCCTCTTCTCTTGCCTAGCTGTGCTGCGATGGAGTTGGGTCTGCGTGAGAGTCGCTTGAAGACTGACAACGATCTGAAGAAGGTCCGGGCCCTCATGGGGTGGTCTTCGGACTTCTTCAACCGCTCGGTCCGCGCCGGCGGAGAGCTCCCCTTTGAAAAGGAGCACGCTGGCGAGATGGTGTACTTTTCCTCGTACGCCATGGTGGGGCTGATCCCGCCGTTTTCTTCTTTCTTCTTGATGCTGCTGGACTTCTATGGTCTGCAGCTGTACCACCTTGGCCCTCACTCCATTCTCCTTGTGTCCATCTTTGTCCACTTCTGCGAGATGTGGGTGGGCATCCCTCCCTGCATCGAGCTCTTCTGAACCTTCTTCACCGTCCAAACCACCGGCCGAAGCGATGAGTATCTTGGCTTCTACTACTTCGTGAAGCGCAAGAAGTGCCCATTCAAGTACCTCCGGTCATTCCCTTCCGGGAAGTGGGATGACTGGAAGAAAGATTGGATAGTCGTCCGGGTGGAGGAGCATGAGCGGTTGGAGTTGCCAGACGGTCTGCCCGGCATTGACACGTCGGTATGGAGCGAAGTTCCGGTGCTGGTGGAAGCTTTCGACCCTGTCCTGACCAGGATCCGCCAATGTGTGGAGGGAGGATTGACTCCCCAGGCGGTGTTCTGCAACTTCCTGTCCAACAGGTGGGCGCCGCTGAAGAGGAGGGAGAAGCTCGCCTGGGCCCTCAACAGCGTGATGGATGAGGACCGGGTTGAGATCGGGTTGAAGTCCAGCATGGTGGGGAAGACCTTGGAGTTTCACCTCAAGAAATTCCAGCACGGCATCGACGTTGACGGAGATTACTTGACTCCGCCGCCGGCCTTCCTCCCTCTGAACGTGGAAGTTGAGTTCAGCAGGGAGCTCCGGCGGACGATGCCCGCGCTTGACGACCTTGGTGTCATCGAGAGAAGATCAACCACCCGGTTGGCGATCCCCGGGTTGTCCGAAGACGGCTCCGCCCCTGTCCCACAGCCAAGAGTTGAGGTCATCGGCAAGGGCAAGGAGCTGGCGGAGGAGCCGGAGAGCCGGAAGAGGAAGCTGCGACATGCTGACGGAAGGTCCATCGGGCCTGCCACTTCCCCCTCGGTTCCCCCTCCTCAGGAAGGAAGATCCTCCGCCGCCGTGGCGACTGTCCCCGTGGTGGGGTCCTTCCAGAACATTACTGTTCCGGCGGTGGGATCCTCCCGGAGTGCGACTGCCCCCGTGGTGGATCCCTCCCGTGGTGCTAGCTCCGGGCGCGCGACTCCGGCATCTGGAGCGATGAGGGCCTCCAGGTCCAGGAGTTCCTCCCGATCAAGGAGAGCTCCGACCCGGGAAACGCCCGCGGCTGTGGCAAGTCCTGGGAGTCCTCCCGGAGCTCCTACGCCGACCGTGGCCAGCCCGGATCGTCCGGGAAAGAGGTTCCGCGCAAGCTGGTGCGGGAGCCTCCCAAGGTAATTTTTCTTTTTTACCTCGATTAACTTTTTAATTGTAGCATCTGTTTGCTCAATTTCTTCGTTCTTCATCTGCAGCGTTCCCAAGAAGGGGAGTGAAGCTCCGCCCTCAGCCACAGTGTCTGAGGCTGCGAGGGCTTCTGCTCCAGTCCCGGTGCCGCCCCAAGCGGAGGCTGCGACAGCTCCGGCGCCGGCTGTCGTGGTCATGGACCTCGACTCGTCTCCAGAAGTTCCCGTGGTAGCGCCGGACCACGGGAATGAAGATGCGCCAGCGGCACCCGTCCCGGAAGTGGAAGCTCCGGGTCCTGGTGCTGCAGTAGTAGAAGCTCCGGCTGTTGAGTCGGAGGAAGTAGCAGTCCCGGCTTCGGAGCTGGAAAGTGCTGAAGCCCCGGCGATTGAGCCGGAGGTGGCTGAAGCCCCGACATGCGAGCCGGAAGTCGAAGTAGTTCCGGCAGTTGAGCCGGTTACTTCCGAAGCTCCGGCCGCAGAGCCGGTGATTGTTGGAGCGCCGGCCGCAGAGCCGACGGCTGAAGAGGCGAGGGAGCTTGAGCCTCCCTCAGAAGAGGTGTCCCGGCCGGAGCCAGTAGCGGCTCCTGCTCCGGAGGCGACGACGTCGATGGTACCTGTGGCAGAGCCAGAGTGCCTGAACGAAGTCGCCGGCCCCCAGCCTGAGGGGGCAAATGAAGACTTGGTGGCGGGACCTCCTTCGATGGCGACTGAGGCCGTCTCGGAGGAAGGCCCTAGCGTTTTGGAAGCTCAGGGTTCCACTCTCGTAGAGTGGGACCCAATTTTTGTATGTGAAGACCCGCTGGAACCAGCGGAAGAGATCCCAGAAGGTCCGGAGCCCATCTCGCTGTCGATGTCCATCGACAACGCCTGCTCCAGTCTACGTCAGGTCCAACTGGCCTTGTTCCACGACAGCAAGGCTCTTGAAGAGGAGCGCCAAACCCTTAGGCGGTGGCGTAACCAGCTCCACTTCGAGACTAAGCTGGCGCAGTCGAGGCTTGCGGATGACAAGGAGTGGATCAAGCGGGAGAAGATCCGCCTGGAGCTCTGGGATAAGCTGCTGGACGAGAGGGAGAGCATGACTCACGCCCTCGATGCTCAATCCCGGGAGTTCCACGACCAAGCTAAGGCTGCTAACGACGCGGCCAATGCTCGGTTTGATCAGCTCGAGGCCATCAGCACCGCACTCATCAAGCGCCGAGAGGCACTTGAAGGGAGGGAAAGACGGCTCGAGGACGAGGAGCAAAAACTCCTAGAGCTACGGGATGACGTCTTGCGACGGGAAGAAGAGCTCGCCGAGAAAACAGCTCTGGCGGACAAGGGCCTCGAGGAGCGCACTAAGAAATTGGAAGAGCGCTGCCTCGAGGAAGAGGAGAAGACCTGGGTGCGGGGGCAGGAACTCTACGAATACGAGTGTGCCCTTGTCGCCCGAGAGAAGAAAGTGGAGGCTAGGGAGAAGGACCTGGTCGACCGTCGGAACAAGATCCACCTCCGGGAGGAGGAGCTCGGAAGACTTGAGAAGCGGGTTGCTGCGAAGATCCAGCAAAACGCCAAAGAAGTTGAGCGCCTCGCCCGCGAGAATTCAGAGCTGACGGCTGTCCGGAGATCCCTGGAAGAGATGAAGAACTTGAGGAAGGCGGACTCCCTGCAGATTTGGGAGTTCCTGGGCAAGGCCGACGACGCGCTGACGCCGATGGGTTTCAGCCCCGTGCACCCGGATGATCCGGAGCCGGAGCCGGACCTTGCGTTGCAAGCGTTGAGCGCCACAGGCAACAAGCTCTCCAAGGTGGGCGACGTCATCGCGGACCAGCTGGAGGTCGAAGGGCAATCCCTGGCTAGGAACGTCACAGAATATGTGTTGACGTGTTACACCAGCCGGAACCCTCGATTTCCTCTGGACCCGGTGCTTGAAGGCCCCGTTGAAGGAGAAGGCGAAGCTACCCGAGCCTGCGTGTCGGAGGTCGCCCAGAAGGTCGCCGAGTTCTTCCATAGGGTCTAGGACCGTCTCTTTTAGCCTTTACTTGTATCTTCTCTTCTTCCTCAATTTTGTAATCCCTTGTCTCCAGATGTAATCTCCGGTCTTCAGATGAAATGAAATCCCCAATTTTTTGCGAATTTCATTTTTTTGTCTTCAACATCTTTATCTTCACTTGGCCCCCTGGTAGATGTGCACAATTTGATTGTGGACATGTACCAAAAGGATGTTGAATTTTGTTGAAGACGAATTTGCTTCGAACTTGTGGAATTTAGGTCCGAAGTTTTTGATAGTGAAGGTCCCCTGAAGTTGTCGGAGCTTAGAAGCTCCGACACTGTCCATCGCTGGAGCTTAGTAGCTCCGGCAATAGCCTCTATCAACACGTTGAGCGTCGGTAGTTAATACTCCAAGGTGTCGGAGCTTAGCAGCTCCGGCAATGACCTTTGCCACACTTGGTTTGTTGGCAACAGACTCCAGTGACGGGGTCTTCTCACCATCTTTTAGTCAACGCCGACGGTTGACGCCCTGGTGGGAGTCGGAGCTTGGTTAGCTCCGGTTTTTCTCCATCAACGTAGGGTTCATTTTTCCTGCACACTTAAGCCAAGAAAAATAGTAAAATTCGTTCCTTGTCTATAACTTCGTCGCGGCTTACGGTTCTCAAGAAAATTTTATGTTGAACACGATTTTTAATACGACTGGATGAATTGTCTTTTCTTTTAGATCCAATTGTCCATGGACCCACCTTACTTTGGCCTGCCGGGGTGTAGGTAGAGTGGCGTACTTAGGGTGCTTGACCAGGCTAAGTCGATAGCGCACTCCGGCCCTAGAATGGCTTGGCGGCTTTCAGGCGAGTTGGCCACAGACGATATTTAAATCCAAAAAATCTGACAGTTCAACTCGAATCGTATGTAAACCGGTCAAACTAGAACTTCTTAAGAATTGCACGTTTCTGTTATAGACAAGAAAGAGAAAAATAAAAATGTCGAGCCTATGCAAAAATGAATGCACGTGGAGTCTATTTCACATGAAGATGTCTTTCATTATAGGTCCGGGGTACAGGGGAAACAAGTACACTCTTAGGGTACGGAACCAGGCTAAGTGTGTTTGGTTTCTCGTTTGACCCAGGGTAGTTAGCCACACTTTTAGTCCGGAGACTGTGTCAAGTGTTGCATGAGCTTTTCAAACCTTTCGGGAAAGGTCCGGCTGCTCTCCCGGAGGAACTGCCTGACTCTGTACAATGACTCTATAACATACATTTCAAGTTACTTAAGACTCACCTCCGTGGAATTAAGTGTAGAACTTACGGAGGTGCTCGATGTTCCAAGGATTTGGGAGAGGTGTCCCATCCTCGGTAGCCAAGCGAACGCTTCCGGGACGGGATACTTTGATCACTCGAAAGGGCCCTTCCCAGCCGGGGGGGAGTTTGTTTTGCCCTTCTCTGGATAGTATTCTCCGTAGCACCAGATCGCCTTCCTCGAGCTGTCGGTTGTGTACATGCCGCTAGTGATAGCGCCGTAGAGCTTGGCGGTATCGGGCATTCCGAACAGCTGCTTGGCACCTTCCCTCCTCGAGGAGGTCTAGGTCTTCGCGCCGGAGCTGGTCCTGCGCGGCTTCGTCGAAGGTCCGGACTCGGAGGGAACCCAAGGTGATTTCCGGAGGAAGGATCGCTTCAGCTCCGTACACCAGAAAGAAGGGTGTTTCTCCGGTTGCCCGACTTGGAGAAGTCCTGTTGGCCCATAGAGTGGGCGGAAGCTCTTCGATCCAATTGGCTCCGTGCTTTTTCAAGCGCTCATAAGTGCGTGTTTTGAGTCCTTTAAGGATCTCTGCATTTGCTCTCTTGGCTTGTCCATTGCTGGCAGGATGAGCTACGGAAGCGTAGCAAACTTGTATGCCGAGGTCTTCGCAATATCCTTGAAATGCGGAGCTTGTGAATTGAGTCCCATTATCAGTGATGATCTTATTTAGGACTCCGAATCTGCTCACGATGGATTGTAGAAAATTGATTGCAGATTGTTTGTTGATCGTCACAACGGGAGTTGCTTCCGGCCACTTGGTGAATTTGTCGATGGCGATGTACAGGAACTTGTAACCTCCGACGGCTCTAGGGAAGGGTCCCAAGATGTCCATCCCCCACACAGCGAAAGGCCATGTGGGAGGTATCATTTGTAAGGGCTGAGCAGGTGTATGAATTTGCTTTGCATGAAATTGGCATGCTTTGCATTTCTTCACCAGCTCAATGGCATCTTGGAGCGCTGTAGGCCAGTAGAAGCCGTGCCGAAAGGCTTTTCCGACCAGCGTGCGGGAAGATGCGTGGTTCCCACACTCGCCTCCATGGATTTCTGTGAGGAGCTCGCAGCCTTCTTCCCTTGTGATGCACCGCATTAGGATGCTGTTGGCACCGCGCCGGTAGACATCCCCTTCTACCAACGTGTATCTTTTAGCCAATCTGACTACCCGATCAGCGGATACATCATCGTTAGGAAGGATGTTGTCTTTCAAGTAGCTCCGGATCTCCGAGATCCATGCGTCGGAACTGACTTGAGCATTTGAGTCTTGCGTGCTGGGTTGCTCGGAGCTTCCGGCAGCACCTACGACCCTTGATGGCTGCCATGGTAACAGGGCCATCGGGACCGTCAGCTTCGGGATGCTGATCTCGCCCCCTTCATTCAGTTTGGCAGGCTGAACTGTGGGTTTTGACAACCTCCGGACAAAGGTTCCATCAGGAGCCGGAGCTCCAGTTGACGCCTTGGTCGAGAGTTCGTCAGCTTCAGCGTTGTGAGCACGCTGAACATGGTGAAGGTCTAGGACTTCGAAGTCCTTCTGAAGCCTCTGGACTTCAAGGAGGTAAGCAGCCGGCTGGAGATTATTGCAGGAGCATTCACCCTTCACCTGCTTGATGACGAGTTGTGAATCTCCTTTAACCAGCAATTGCTTGACACCGTATGATAGTGCCACCTTTAATCCATAGATGAGTGCTTCATACTCCGCCATGTTGTTGGTTGCCTTGAAGTCAAGGTGTACCATGTATTTCACCTTCTCCCCAGTTGGTGCGAGGAGAAGGATTCCAGCTCCGGCTCCCTGCTTCTGCATGGAGCCGTCGAAGTAAAGGGTCCAGTGAGGCTTAGTGAAGGTTGGAACTTGAGGTTCCGTCTTCTGCTCGCTGGGGCCCCCAGGGTTTAATGGAGAGGGAGTCCATTCTGCCACAAAATCTGCCAACGCTTGACTCTTGATTGCTTGTCTCGAAATGAATTCAAGATCGAATTCAGCCAATTCCGCTGCCCACTTTGCAATATTCCCAGTTGAATTGGGATTATGCAGGATCGCTCGAAGTGGATATGAGGTCACCACCGAGACTTTGTGAGCTTGGAAATAGTGTCGAAGCTTCCTTGAGGCAATAAGAACTGCATAAAGCAGTTTATGCACCTCTAGGTATCGAGTCTTGGCATCATGTAACACTTTACTGATGAAGTATACCGGGCGTTGAATGGTCCGGACCCTCCCGGAGGGGTCCAGAGCTTCCTCTTCATTGATCCGGACCCTCTCGGAGGGGTCCAGACTCTCTTCGGGGACCTCCGGGTTCTGGGTGGAGGAACCCGGAGCTTCTTCAGAAATGACCTGGACCCTCTTAGAGGGGTCCGGGTCTTCTGAAGTGGCTTCTTGTGGGTTTGAGTCTGGGAGCTGGGACCCAGACCCGCTTTCAGGAACATCCGGACCCTCCCGAAGGGGTCTGGATTCCTGGGTATTGGGTAGTTCCGGTCTCTCCGCAACCAGAACCATACTGACGACTTCGTCAGTAGCTGAAATGTAAAGCAACAAAGGTTCACCAGGGTTCGGAGCTACCAGGACTGGTAGGGTGGTGAGGAACTGTTTCAGCTCCTGGAATGCCTTCTCTGCTTCTTCAGACCATTGGAACGGTCCGGACTTCCTCAGTAACTTGAAGAAGGGAAGTGCTCTTTCCGCCAGTCTTGAAATGAACCGGCTGAGGGCTGCTAGACATCCAGTTAATTTTTGGACGTCTTTGATGCGGGTTGGTGGCCGCATGTCTTCAATGGCTTTTATCTTTGCCGGATTAGCCTCTATGCCCCGGTGACTTACCAGGAAACCAAGAAGCTTTCCGGAACTAACCCCGAAGACGCACTTGTCTGGGTTTAGCTTCGTGCGGGTGGCCCGCAACTTGTCGAAGACAGCCTGCAAGGTGTCCAAGAGGGACTCCTTGTTCTTGACTTTGACCACGATGTCATCGACGTACACTTCCACTATGTCTCTGATGAGTTCTTCGAAAGTTTTGTACATAGCTCGTACAAAAGTTGAAGCTGCATTCTTGAGACCAAACGGCATGGCTGTGTAACAATACAATCCATCCACTGTGATGAATGAAGTATGCTCTTCATCCTCCCTAGACATCCTGATTTGATGATATCCAGAATATGCGTCTAGAAAACACAGTAACTCGCACCCGGAGGTGGAATCCACTATCTGATCTATTCTAGGTAGTGGGAATGGATCTTTTGGACATGCCTTATTCAATGTGGTGTAGTCGATGCACATCCGAAGTTTCCCGCCGGCCTTGGGCACAACGACTGGGTTCGCCAGCCATTTTGGATGGAAGACTTCTCGGATAAATCCGGCTTCGAGCAACTTCTTCACTTCTTGTCGGATGAAGTTCTGTCGCTCTACAGATTGCTTCCGAGGTTTCTGATGCACAGGCCGAGCATCGGGGTAAATCTTCAGATTGTGCTCAATCACTTACCTGGGGATCCCAGGCATTTGTGACGGTTGCCAAGCAAATACGTCAACGTTAGCCCGGAGGAAAGTGATGAGCGCGAGTTCCTATTTGTCATTCAACCCACCCGATATGCGGGTGGTTTGAGTGACATCGGAACCAATTTGGACGACTTTGACGGGGATGTCGGTGTCGCCGCTTGGCTGCACACGGGGAGCAGAGGTTGAGCCTCGTTGCCGAATGCTCGGAGGTTTTGGAGCTTGCCCCTGTCTGGAGTCCTCCTCTTGCGCAGTGGTGAGTGCATGGAGCTCCTCCAGAGCAGTTACTCCGGCGGTGCGATCTCAACGAATCCGGAGAACGCCTGCTGGTGTTGGCATCTTCAACACCAAGTATCCATAATGAGCAGCTGCCATAAATTTGTATAGGGCAGGTCTACCCAAGATGGCGTTGAATGGTAAGTTGATCTGAGCGTTGAATGGTAAGTTGATCTGAGCAACGTCCGTCGCTGCGACGGGGCTCGTCCTGAAGGAGGAGGACCCTGGTTGTTGAGGCGTTCGGCTGCTGCTGCGACCAAATGCTCGACATCAGCCCTCCATTGCTCCATGGCATCTTGAGATGCATCCGGAGGTGGTGGTCGCTGGAGAAGAGCACGCGCTGCATGGAGCGCGTGTTCTGGGTTGTCATGACTTGCCGGCGCAGTATGTGACGCCAGCGCACCATCATGTTGCCCGGCACGTTTTGCCGGAGAAGATGGTGGTGGTGGGAGTGTGACTCCCGCTGGTGCCGAGGCTCCTGCTGGTGGCTGCATGTTGGAGGGATTGCCCCCGACAGCCTGAGCAGCAGGTTGCCCGTTGGATGATCCAGCCGCATAATTCACCATTCTTGAAAATCTCAGGCGCCCCTTCCTGGCGCGCCAACTGTCGACTGTTGGAGTCGGCAGATCTCCTGACACTACTAAAGTGTTGAAGGAGTTTGTAGTTCGGTGTGGGCGCGCGGAGACTCAAGAAGGTGAATCACGATTGGACACGAGAGACACAGTGGTTTACGTGGTTCGGGCCGCCTGAGCGTAATACCCTACTCCACGGGTGTGTGGTGTTGTATTAGTTTATGTATGAAAGCTCACGTCAATGTGTGTGTGCCTCAGAGCGTTTTCGAGCCCCCTTCGTGTATCGTCGGTCTGTCCTTTTATAGTACAAGGACAAACCGTTACAAGTTAGCCTGGCCCGACATGTGGCCCCGACGGTTACTAGTATTGATACACGATTAATTGTTGTTAATAACCCTGTAACGGGCTCCGACGTGCCGTTACAGGTGTTAAGATTGTCTGATTAATTGTCATTAACATGGAATTAATGACAATTAATCGGGTCTTGAAGTCCGCGGCTATCCTTTGAAGATACGGAGTCGTTACAATGTCTTCCGGAGGTTTGAGGCGGCCAGCTCTGACGTTTGGACACGTGGCAGCTCCGGAGCTTGCTTGTGGGAAGCGGGAAGCTCCGAGGTGGCCTGGCACGTGTCAGGTCTGGAGCTTCTCTCGGTCAGGGGTTAAGTCCGGAGGTGCCATTTCGGTACCTAGCCCGGAGCTTCACCCTTGTAGGTAGTAGCTCCGGTCTGGCAGTACACGTGGCAACCTAGGGGTTAACCATGTTGGAGAAGCAGGTCCGGTTATGTCTGACAAGTGGGCCTCCGAGGGTCTTCAATTTGAGTAGACGTCCTTCCCTTGCGATCTTTGTAACCTCAGGGGGTGTATGGTTTTTAGGGTACCGACAATCGCAAACCGGACCGAAGCAATTGGAGCTGAATCATGTGGACGGTGCAGCAATTGAGGAGATTCCGGTAGTGTGTGAATTTTTGGATGTGTTTCCGGATGAGTTGCCAGGTATGCCACCTGATCGAGACATTGAGTTTGTTATTGATTTAATACCTGGAACTGCACCTATAGCTAAGAGGCCGTATAGGATGCCTCCTATGGAATTAGCGGAGCTCAAGAAGCAAATTCAAGAGCAATTAGAGAAGGGTTTTATTTGCCCAAGCTCTTCACCTTGGGGAGCGCCCGTTCTATTTGTGGAAAAGAAGGACGGATCTCAAAGGATGTGCGTGGATTACCGAGCTCTCAACGAGGTAACAATCAAGAACAAGTACACATTGCCCCGTATAGAGGATTTGTTTGATCAGATGAAAGGTGCCTGTGTATTTTCCAAGATTGATTTGAGGTCAGGATACTTTCAAATGAAAATTAGGCCATCGGACATACCCAAAACAGCTTTTAGGACACAGTATGGATCTTATGAGTACACTGTGATGTCTTTTGGATTGTCAAATGCGCCTGCCTACTTTATGTACCTCATGAATAAAGTCTTCATGGAGTACTTGGACAAGTTCATTGTGGTGTTTATTGATGACATTATGATCTACTCGAAGGATGAGAAGGAACACGAGGAACACTTGAGGCTTACGCTGCAGAAATTGAGGGAGCATCAATTGTATGCCAAGTTCAGCAAGTGCCAGTTTTGGTTGAAAGAGGTGCCATTCTTGGGTCATATAATCTCAGGAGGAGGAGTATCAGTTGACCCAGGGAAGGTGAGAGATGTGCTTAAGTGGGAACCACCGCAAAACGTCAAGGAAATAAGGAGTTTTCTTGGAATGGCTGGATATTACCGTCAATTCATCAAGGACTTTTCTAAGATAGCCAAGCCCATGACGGAATTGCTAATGAAGGGGAAGGCGTTCCAATGGACTGAAGCTTGTCAGAATAGTTTTGAGGAGTTGAAGAAAAGGTTGACAACAACCCCAATTTTGGTATTGCTGGATGTAAGCAAGAGTTTCGACATCTATTGTGATGCATCGAGACAAGGACTTGGGTGTGTATTGATGCAAGAAGGTCAAGTGGTCGCCTATGCATCAAGACAATTGAAGAAACATGAGCAGAATTACCCCACGCATGATCTTGAACTAGCAGCCGTGGTAGATGCATTGAAGATTTGGAGACACTATATTCTTGGACATAGGTGTGAAATTTATACGGATCATAAGAGTTTGAAGTATATTTTCACACAGACAGATCTGAATTTGAGGCAACGAAGATGGTTGGAGCTCATCAAGGATTATGATGTGGGAATCAACTATCATCCGGGAAAAGCCAATGTAGTGGTCGATGCTTTGAGTAGAAAGGGAGTAAGCCATCAACTTACAGTCCGAGAGTTACCGTCCGAGTTATGTAAGGAGTTTGAACGGTTGAACCTCGGGTTTGTAAATGAGATGGAGATAATGGAGTTAAATCCGACCCTGGAGCAAGAAATTCGAGAAGCACAGACCACAGATGAGGAGATCAAGGAAATCAAGGAAAGAATCGAAGAAGGGAGAGAATTCAGATTTGATGAAGACGAACATGGTACCTTATGGCTTGGAAAGAGGATCGTCGTGCCTAATGTAAAACATATTCGGGAGACAATATTAAAGGAGGCACATAACTCGCCTTACTCAATTCACCCCGGTTGTACGAAGATGTACAAAGACTTGAAGACTTGCTATTGGTGGGATAGCATGAAGAAGGACATAGCCGAATATGTCGCATTGTGTGATGTGTGTCAACGAGTCAAGGCGGAACATCAAAGGCCAGCCGGATTATTGCAACCGTTGAAGATTCCGGAATGGAAGTGGGAAGAAATTGGAATGGACTTCATAGTTGGGTTACCCCGTACTCAGTCCGGGTATGACTCAATTTGGGTAATTGTGGATCGCTTAACCAAGTCAGCTCATTTTGTCCCTGTGAAGACCAAATATACAGCTGCACGATTGGCCGAAATATACATGGAGCATATTGTGTGTCGACACGGAGTACCGAAGAAGATAGTCTCGGATAGAGGTTCTCAATTTACCTCCAGATTTTGGCAAAAATTGCATGAAGCTTTGGGAACGAGGTTGAGTTTTAGTTGAGCATATCATCCTCAAACGGACGGACAAACCAAGAGGACAAATCAGATTTTGGAGTACATGTTAAGAGCTTGTGCATTAAAGCATGGGAAAAGTTGGGATAAAAGCTTGCCATACGCAGAATTTTCATACAACAATAGTTACCAAGCAAGCTTGAAAATGTCACCATATGAAGCACTTTATGGGAGGAAGTGTAGGACACCTTTATTCTGGAATGAGGCAGGAGAAACTCAAGTATTTGGTCCGGATGTGTTACAAGAAGCCGAAAAGCAAGTCCAAATAATTCGTGAAAACTTGAGGGCTGCCCAATCAAGACAAAAAGGCTATGCGGACAATAGGAGAAGGAAATTAGCCTTTGAAATAGGAATTTTTGTTTACCTCAAGGTGTCACCTATGAGAGGTCATAAGAGGTTTAATATAAGAGGAAAGCTCGCACCTCGCTATATTGGACCATTCAAGATTTTGGACAAAAGAGGAGAAGTAGCATATAAGTTGGAGATGCCAGCTCATCTTTCAGACGTACATGACGTATTTCACGTATCTCAACTCAAGAAGTGTCTCAGGGTACCGGAAGAACAAGTGCCGATGGACGAGTTAGAACTTCACGAGGATTTGTCCTATGTCGAGCAACCTATCAAGATCTTGGACGTGAAGGAAAGGGTCACGAGAAATAAGAGGATCCGTTGGTGCAAGGTGCAATGGAAACACCATACAGAAGCCGAAGCTACGTGGGAACATGAAGAAGACCTGAAGGCAGAATTCCCGCATCTTTTCTCCACGCTGTCGAATCTCGAGGGCGAGATTCACTTTAAGGGGGGTAGGTTTGTAACACCCTAAATTTTCGCATCCTGCATAGCATACATGATCATGCATTTGTAGGATAAAAGAAAAATAATAAAACATAAAGGATGAAGCATATATATACAAATGTATGCAGCAAAAGAAGAAATAGAAAATAATAATTATAGCCTAAATCATGTATTAGGGAATAAATCTAAAATAATAATAATAATATATAAAAAAAGAAATGTATATAAATAAATTATAAATATATATATAATAATAAATAAATAAAATGAATAGGATATAAAAAAAATAAAATATAAATAATAAAATATAATAATAATATAAAGAAAAAAAAAGGAAAAGAAGAAAAAAAAACCCCGCCGGCCAGGCCGCCGACCGGCCCAGCCGGCAACGTCCCGCGTCCCATCGCGCCGAACGCGCGATTCCCGGCGCCGCCTGCGCCGGCTGGGCCACGCGCCCCGCGCGTCGCTCCCGCGGGCCCCGCCTACCGCTCACGCGCCTCGGCGCGCCTCCCTCCGCGCCCGACCCCACCGCAGCCTGGGCGCCTCCCCCGAGCCGCTCAGCCCCAGCGCCCGTACGCGCCGAGCGCGCTCGCCTCGACCCCGCATCCCACCCCGCCGCTTGGGCCCTGCTGGGCACGCGCCCCGCCCGCCGAACGCACCCGCGCGTTGACCCCGGCTCGGCCGCCCGCCCGAGTCCCGCCCGCTCCAGCATCCGACTCCCCTGCCGCGATTCCCGGCCCCACCCCGCGTACGCGCCGCCGCCTGACTCCCGTACGTCGGTACCGCCCCCGCCTATATAAACCTACGGTCTCGTAGGGTTTTTCCCAGCCGCCAGACGCAGCTGCCGGAACAGAGAAAAACGCCAGGGACCAGAGAGCTGCACCCAGGGAAGAAAAAAAGGAGAAAAAGAAGGGGAAGAAGAGGAAGAAAAAGAGGAGGGCCCCACCGTACGCCGGAGATCGTCGCCGTCGTCGTGCCGCCAAGGGACTGCTGCGCCATCCACTTCGTCTACGCGTCGCATTTGTTCCGCGACCGTCAAGCCGTCAGATCTACGGTAGGATTTGTTCCCGATGCGAATTTTAGCAACCATATTGAATCTAATAGACGTAAATTGATCGTAGTTGCATCGTATTTTTATTTTCAGCAGCATTAATCCTCGCTAAAACTCCCGTAAACTCATATGAACACGTATGAACTAGTTGCATCTAATTAATAAACAACTATAGATAATTAATTATTGTACCTTGCATGCATGCATATCATCGCATGTTGATTAATGTGTGTGCATCACGTTGATTTGTATGTATATTCTTGTATGTGTGATCACGATTAGAGGGAAGTGCTCAAGAGATCGTGTACGAGGATTTTCAGAATCAAGACTTCGAAGCGCTTGAGCAACCCCATCCGCCGGAGCAAGGCAAGTGTCCTTGAAGCATATTGATCCTGTTTTAAAATAAATGTTTTGTTTGCGAACTTGCATGCTCATGTCAAATTGATGGGAATCCTATGGTAGGAAGTTTACTAGTTTTGTTTGACCACCCTTGTCACCTGGAATTTATGGTAGAGAGTCGGGAAGGGTTTTTACCTTTTGCCCCGCTTGATTAATTGGGATGGGAAAGCGACACTACATATTTAATTATGCATCAATGATATTCTAGTTAATGTGAATTGGTCAATACGATGGGTGATCTAAGCAAGCCTGGTATGTGGATGGGTTGGATGTTATGGTGGTTTGCTTGCTTTAGATCTAAGGACCGGTTCATGCGAGAATAAGCCAGGACTACAGTGCCACCACGAGGCCAAGTATGGGTGCGGCGTAGCTGATTAATTAGGGCTTTGCTAGTGCTGTTTGGACCATTGTGGATGCTCGGGGAAGGGGTAGTCGGATTGGGTTTGTTGATGATTGGTGGGACTATCCTGGGATCCGAATGGCTCAAGAGGGGGCCCTTGGTTGAAGATGTGCTCAGTTGGAGGCATCGCCACCGGTGAAACCTCAGTGGGGTCTAAATAGGCTAGTAATCCCTTCGTAAAGGCTATTTTGTGATCTCTTGGCCACACACCAATGGAAGTGTGTAATGTGACCGACGGGTCATGGGCATAAGGGAGGTTCTTAGTCGCCGAAAGGTGATGAAATCACGAACACGTGGGTAAAGAGGTACAAACTCTGCAGAGTTAATTAAAACTATCATGATAGCCGTGCTCCTGGTTATGAGCACCTGGACAACTTCCATGATTAGAGGGAAATTGGGATTTGGGATGGTTATGGTTTGGTAATGGTTATGGTTTGGTAATGGTTATGGTCGATATTATGATTATGGTTATGGTTATGGGATGGAATTATGGTTTATGACATTGATTATGGTTATTGGTAATGGTGGATTACGAACTGGTATTATTATGGTTACATGGTTTATGATGGGATTACTTCACATACATATAATATATTGCTTTTCAAATGTTTTACTGTACTTTTCAGCACTTAGCCATTATTATTGTCGTCATTTGAATCAGCCACATGTCATACTTTCCACACTTGCTGAGTACGACATGTACTCACTCTTGCAATCCCCCCCCAACAGTTGCAGGTCAGAATTATGGGTTTAATGGCGATAATGCGGAGTTCTAGTCCGTGTCTACCGTCAGCTTTGCCTGTGGTGTTATTGGAGCTGCGCTATCCCTTTTGCTTAGTTTGCTTAGTTGCTTAATTAGTTTATTTCCGCTGCATTAGTTGAACCTGTCATTAATATTCATTAGAGCTTGTATTCGAGAATATAATGAATTATGTAATAAGAGTACTTATTTAATAATTTGAGCTGTGGTAATTATCTGTTTATCATTTATGAATCACTCGTGTATGTGTGTTGAACATCCTGGGCACACATATGCGTTAGCTTGGTTCATTTTTGGAACCGGGCATCACACGACCGGTGTAGGGCGAGCGGGGAGCGCGTCGGGCGAAGCTCGGACGCGGTAAGGCGAGTAGGCACGGGGTGGCGCCGGTGAGGAGGCGGCCGACACGATGCGGTGGAGATGGCCAGCGGGGCGCGACGCAGTTGCAGGTGGGGGCACGGCGGGAGCGGCGCGAGCTGGCCAGCAGCAGCCGCAGGCGCGACGCTGGAGGCCAAGCAGAGCGATGCGTGGGGACGACGCCGCGGTGTAGGGAAAGAGCGGGCGATAGTCAGGGAGCACGGCCGACGAGCAGGTTGGCGGCGCGACACCGCGGTCGGCCGGGAGGAGGACGCAGCCGGGGGCGAGCGGTGTGCCGTGGATAGGACCGGGAGAAGGCAAGGCGCGCTAGATAAGACCGATGTGTTCACCGCGGTGGCACATGCAGGGTATCGGTGTCATGCTGTGGGCACTGGCCGACCTGACCTGTGGGGACCACTTGTGGGACCCACCTCCCTCATTCCTCTTTCCAATTTCAATTAGGGCTAGCAAACATGCTTCAAAAATATTCAACTTTGGCCCAATGACTAAATAAAATATGAAGAATTTTACGGTGCAACCAGATTTCAAAACTGAGCAAGTTGAATTTCGAACTCAGGTTTGAATTTGAATTCAAGCGGTAATACTTGATTCAATGAAATAAATGGTAGATTAGGTTCAAAAATCCTGAAACTTTCAAGTTACCCTTTTTGAACCATAAGGGACCTCAGGAAAAATTTGGAATGGATTTGGACAAAGTTAAGTACAAAGTTTAAATTTGAAGTCGACTCTGATTAAACTCTCAGTACGTGTCCAATAAATGGAAAACGTGCTTCAAAAATTTTGAAACTTTACCGAGAGTCTATTTGGAATATTAGAAGGTCATGGATAAATTTACAGCCTTAGATTTGAATTTTTTTGAATGTCCCATTTTAGGGTTGGAATAATTCCTTTTTCTTTCTCTCCATTGTGTTTTCTTTTCTCCTTTAACTTTTCATTGAAAATGTGAATACCTGGAAATTAAGGATTTTACCCCTTAAGTTCCAAATACATTAGCAACCATGTTCTATATGTAAAATTTTAACAAGTTCCTATTTTTAGTGAACATGGGTTAACTCATATGGTTCATGTGAGTTTGGATTTCCAAGTCCATTTTCAAAAATTTTAAGTTCGCATTTTTGCGTTTTTGTTCTTCTGAAAAACGAGCTTTTACAGGACAATTGTTCATAGATTAAATCACATGAGGGACAAGAAGCATCACTAGGAATCAAGGTTTTCAAACGGTTGATTTCAGATTCTAGTGATTCAATTTTAGCAGCATTATCTCTAAGCTTTTTGTCCTTTTTGTTAACAATAATAGTTGCATGAGAAATTGCGTCACACATTCCATTACAGGTAGAACATACCCCATCGTCGTCACTGTTGTGTTCTGCATCCTCGTGACTTGATCTTGATCTTGTTTTGCCCGCCATGAAGCATAAGTTTGCCAGATCGTCATCATCTTCATCACTTTGAAAGTCTACATCACTTGAACCGAGCTATTGAAGTGCAGTGATGAAGCTGTTAATCATCTTGCGTCCTATGGTACCCTTCTTTTTCTTGTTGGGGTTTCTAGAGGTGGTCTTGACCTTGTTCTGTTTTTCTTCACGGGTAGTAGGACCTGAAAGGTTAGGGCATTCTGTACGAAAGTGTCCCGTCTTACCACATTCAAAACAACGTTGAGGTCCAGACCTTCCTCTCCTTCTAGTTCTCACATTTCGCAATGCTTTTGAGAACCTAGTAGAGATTATTGCTAACTCCTCTTTTGGAAATTCCTCAATCTGCTCAAGTGTTAGAGAGGACAACAAAGCAAGTGTACCACAAGATGAAGATTGACCGGAGCTAGGCATATCGCGTTGTGAGACAAATGCAATAGACTTATTTGGGTTCTTACGTGATAAGATGTCAATTTCATGAGTTTTGAGTTTAGAGTAAAGCACATATAAAGTAAGTGTACTCATGACAGTAGATTCACGAATAGATGTAACTTTCATCTCCCAGATTGACATGTCTAATGCACTAAGAAGTTGCCTAGCATTTTCAACATTAGAAAAGTTAACATTGACACTATGCAAGTTGGTGAGAATTTTATTGAAGCGAGCAAAAAGGTCATTGATAGACTCACCGGGTTGCATCTCGAAACGCATATATTCCTTTTTGAACATATCTTGTCTCACCTCCTTGATCGTGTTGGATCCTTCGTGACAGTCACAAAGCGCTCTCCACACATCATATGCCGACCGAAGGTGTGCAACGCGGTCGAAGTCGATTTGAGTGAGTCCTTGGATGATCAAGTTCTGAGCTTTGTTGTTGTTGTCGATGTCCCGTAGGTTCGTAGCTGTAACTTATTCATTTGACGGCACATCATAAGGCTTGTACACCTTTTCCCATATGGTGAAGCCTTGGGCTTGGATGAAAGCCGCCATGCGTGCCTTCCAAACCTGAAAATCAATACCAACAAACACACAAGGTTTGGCGGAGTATTTCTCCATGATGATTAGTCAAAAAACACGTGCAAATCACAATGATTGGAGCACCGTAGCTCTGATACCAATTGTAGGATCGAAGAGCACGTGAAAAGCTACCAGAGGGGGGTGAATGGTAGATTTAAAAAATCTTACGCAGCGGAAACAATTAAATCCCAACCCCTTCGGCAGAAAAACGATTTGTTAAAAAAATCATGTGTGAGACTAATCTAAACGTGTTTCACCGTGACAAAAGTGATATGTATCAGAGATAATCAATTCAAAAATAAGACACAACAAGAATCACTCAAATCCATCGTGATAAACTCAAGTTATGATTGAAAGATCGAACAATGGTCAATCTGTCCTACCCGAGAAAAACAGTTCTGGAATGCTGCAAAGAAACTCGTGAAGATCAGAAACCACAAATCCAATGACTGTGAAATTTTGAAAGATGATAGATAATCAAGTTGTTAAGATAACCCAAAAGTAACCACGTCAATTCGATCTGTAAAACTCGAGTTATGATAAAACCACTGACGAAAGGTAGTGCTGTCCAGAAACTCGACGAGTAAAGCTTGTCTGGAACAAGTTGACAAACAAGACACAAAAGTTACATCAAACTACGAATTTTATTCAATAGAACACAAGAGGAACAGCCCCAAAGTCGTGCTCCAAGAGCTCTGGCCTCCCTTGCTTATATAACCAGCTCGAAAGTCAACTCAACTCAAATTAGGACTCTAATCCTACTCCGTTCACGAATCAAAACTTTCCATAACTGCTTAGAACTCTTCTATACGCAGATAGAAGCAATCTTAAGACTTTCAAACACCTTAGGAACGTATCCCACATTCCTAAAACAACTCAAATTCGTGACCCACACGAAATCCTAACATAACCAACTCGATACTTTCCACACTGAGCCATAACCGACTCCGCCGCAGCCAAAGTCATCAACCGATACGATCCAATCATTCCAACCAGATATTCCCATCCATAAACCATCTCCGGAACCATGTTGCCACGTCATGCACCGCATGCATACGTGCAAACACCTTACTTCGACGTCTAGTAACCTTCATATGCACTGCCCTTGATTCAATCATCCTGCGCGACCTCTTGACCCTCTCAACCACAATTCCTCCTGAATTTGGTTGTTGCAACCTAATATCCTCCGTGAGACTAGTCCAAAGGATCCTGTCACCAGCCATGACTTGAACTCAAGCAACACCTGCACATGAACAAACAACCAATCCGTACGAGCCCAAGTCTGCGACTTGACTCAAGTCAGTTCTGAACACAACACCTTATGTGAGCACCTCACATAAGCATGTTGCAAAGCATATCAAAACGATATCATCCATATCAATCAAAACGCACCAAAAACTTAGAAAATGAATACTAACAAAAATTTCCATAGATGCAAAGAAGGTTCAAATCAAATCAAAGTAAAAGCAGAACCATCACAAACTAGCTCTAGACCTTGTCAAAACTAATCGGACCTTGAGCCGGAGCTTATCAAGGCTAGCAGGACCTAGCGCCGGAGCTTACCAAAGCTAGTTGTACCTAGCACTGGAGCTTACCATAGCTAGTCGGAACTAGTCAACCCAAAAGCCAGAGCTAGAAAAAAGTGTCGGAGCTAACCAACATAAGTCGGACCTAGCAAAACATATTAGAGCTTAACAAAGATATGCCGGAGCTATCAAAGACATGTTGGAGCTAAAGACAAAGCTCACCGGAGCTACCCAAAAACATGTCAGACCTAGACAAAGAAAGTTGGACCTATTGTCGGACCTTGCAGAAGCTCAGAGCTGGGGTCGGACCTTACTAAAAAGATGTTATGGCAGCATTCAAAACTTTTATTGTCAAAGCCAATGTATTCAGCACACATAGGTCTCACAGTCCACCATCATAGTAGAGTCGTCGACGGTGGACCCCTGGTATACAGGCTATCGCAAAGGTACCATGTTAGCAACAAGTGCGAGGCAGGGGAGTTTACCCTCTTATCCGTGCTTCGAGTTGTCATTGGCATTCTGGGACATCGACGGCAGGCCCCTTGGGAGGTGTCGGCGCTGGACGCTCCGGCGTCATCCACCATCATCGTTGAGATGTCGACGGCAAGCCCCTTGGGAGGTGCCAGAGCTGGATGCTCTAGCGTCGCCCACCATCGCCGGAGAGTCATCAATGGAAGGCCCCTTGGGAGGTGCCAGAGCTGGATGCTCCGGCGTTGTCCATCATCATCGTTGAGACGTCGACGGCAGGCCCCTTGGGAGGGTCCGAAGATGGACGTCTGGCATCGTCCACCATCGCTGTAGAGTCGTTGGCGGCAGGCCCTAGTATACAGGCTATCGCAAGGGGACCATGTTAGCAATAAGTGCGAGGCAGGAGAGTTTACTTACTTATCTGTGCTTGGTGCTGTCGTTGGCATTCTGGGACGTCGACGATAGGCCCTTTGGGAGGTGCCAGAGCTGGACACTCTAGCATCGTCCACCATCGTCGTTGGGACGTCCACTACAGGCTCCTTGGGAGGTGCCAGAGTTGGACGCTTTGGCGTCATCCACTATCGTCGTTGAGGTGTCGATGGTAGGCCCCTTTGGAGGTGCCAGAGCTAGATGCTCCAGCGTCGCCCACCATCATTGAAGAGTCATCGACAGGAGGCCCCTGGTATACAGGCTATCGCAAGAGGACCATGTTAGCAACAAGTGTGAGGCAGGAGAGTTTACTCACTTATCCGGGCGTGGTGCTATTGCTGGCGTTCTGGGACGTCGATAGCAGGCCCCTTGGGAGATGCCGGAGTTGGACGCTCCAGCGTCGTCCACCATCGTCGTTGGGATGTCGACGGCAGGCCCCTTGGGAGGTGCCAGAGTTGGGTGCTCTGGCGTCGCCCACCATCGTCGGAGAGTGGCCAGAAGCAGCCGACATGCGCCATAGATAAGTGCACCAAGTGGCAGAAGCAGCCCGAGTGATCAACATCAACAGGGAGTCCTTAGTCAAGTTCATCAAATCAATTATCTGTAGGTTCGGGTCCCGAATAGGATCATCACCGACAACGGGACCCAGTTCACCAGTGCAGCTTTCCAGGACTATTGCGAATACCCCGACATCCAAGTTTGTTATGCATATGTGGCTCATCCAAAGAGCAACGGACAAATCGAAAGGGCCAACGCTGAGATCCTCGGGGGCCTCAAGACATGCACATATGACAGCTTGGATAAGCATGGTGCCAAATGGGTTGACAAACTCCCTTTGCACTGTTGGCAAGCAGGACGTCACCCAGTCGTGCCACAGAAGAAACACCTTTCTTTCTGGTGTATGGGGTAGAGGATGTCCTCCCCCCAAAAATTGATGTGGGCTCGTTCAGGATCCGAGCGTTCATTGAAGCCTCACAGGACCGGCTCTGACGAGAAGATGTCGACCTCATCGACAAAGCAAGGTGGCACGCCACCATCCGAAACACACGTTACCGACAGGCGCTGAGGCACTACCAAGAGCGCTTCGTGTGGAGTAGAGAGCTCAAGACAGGTGACCTAGTGCTGCGGCGTATACTCTCTTCAGAAGGGTCGCACAAACTTTCCCCCAGCTGGTAGGGCCCCTTCCGAGTGATACAAGTATCCCGCCCCGGGTGTGTTCGCCTCGCCACGGAAGAAGGAGAGCCCCTCCCCAACCCATGGAACATAGATAACCTCTGTAAGTTCTATCCCTAAGCTTAAAGGTAGGACAGTGTAGGGTGTCATGGTGCCAAGGAACGGCATGTAGGACAACCAAGCTCTAGGAGGGACAGGTCCAGAGTGTTCAACCGTTTAGCTTTTTCTGTACCCTAAGCATGAACACTCTACCTCCCTTGCCAACTAGAGTGGGCCGTTGCCATATTGTAAAGCCAATTGACTCCTGGGAACACCAATGATAAGAAATTCACTATCTTACCATATGCTTTCTCTTATGCTCACTTACGTTACTAGTTAATTTTGTGATCAATCAAACTAAACTCGTCTTTCAGAAATCGTCTTCGTGTACTTGGTGAAATCTTTTCTATATCGCCCCTAGTAGATTCATTCAACCCTGCTACAGGCGAATGTATTTGAGGTACCTGCAAGGTGTCTTGGAACCTCACGGCTCCCCTCTTACTTGGGGCCCTGTGGTGCCAAATAGTTCCCCGCGAAAGGCCAATGTCGAGCTGGACGTACAGAGCGTGCAACATGCTTAGCTGGGTCCTGTACCCTAAGCATGTGTGCTTTGCCTCCCAGTGCTACGGCTAAGTACCAGGTGCCAGGACACTCACACCCCAAATAAGACGGAAGCCGAACCCTGAGCACCAATGCACAGAATTACCCAAATCCCGTGTACCAGCCCAGGACTATAAGACATGACTATACTTAAAGATAGGGAAAGATTACCAGCAAGCAAAACAATATGCACCTTCGTTATGTGTGCAGGACATAAAAAGCAGGGTGCAACGGAGCATCCAGCTCCGACACCTCCCAAGGGGCCTGCCTTCGACGGCCCAGAACGTCAGCAACAGCACCAAGCGCGAATAAGTGGGTAAACTTTCCTGCCCCGCACTTGTTGCTAACAAGTTTCTCTTGCGATAGCTTGTACACCAGGGGCTTGCCGTCGACGACTTCACAACAATGGTGGACGATGCCGGAGCATCCAGCTCCGGCACCTCCCATGGGGCTGACGTTGACGTTTCTACGCAGATGGTGGGCGATGTCGGAGCATCCAGCTTCAGCACCTCCCTTGGGGCCAGCCCTCGACATTTCTACGAAGATGGTGGACGACGTCAGAGCATCTAGCTCCGGCACCTCTCAAGGGAGCTGTCGTCGACGTTTCTACGAAGATAGTGGGCAACACTGGAGCATCCAGCTCTGGCACCTCCCAGGGGGCCTACCGTCGACGTCCCAAAACGTCAACAACATCACCAAGCGCGAATAAGTGAGTAAAACTCTCCTGCCCTGCACTTATTGCTAACAGGTTTCCCGTGCGATAGCCTGTACACCAGGGGCCTGCCATCGACGACTTCATGACGATGGTGGAAGACGCCAGAGCATCCAGCTCTGGCACCTCCCAGGGGGCCCGCCGTCGACGTTTCTATGCAGATGGTGGACGACGCCGGAGCATCCAGCTCCAGCACCTCCCTGGGGGCCTACCGTCGACGTTTCTATGAAGATGGTGGGCAACGCCGGAGCATCCAGCTCCGGCACCCCCCAGGGGGGCCGCCGTCAACATTTCCACGAAGATAGTGGGCGACGTCAGAGCATCCAGCTCCAGCACCTCCCAGGGGGCCTACCGTCGACGTCCAAGAACGTCAGCGACATCACCAAGCGCGAATAAGTGGGTAAACTATATTGCCCCGCACTTGTTGCTAACAGGTTTCTCTTGCGATAGCCTGTACACCAGGGGCCTGTTGTCGACGAATTCACGACGATGGTGGACGACGCTAGAGCATCCAGCTCTAGCACCTCCCAGGGGTCCCGCCGTCGATGTTTCTACACAGATGGGGTGACGCCAGATCATCTAGCTCCAACACCTCCCTGGGGGCCCGCCGTTGATGTTTCTACGAAGACGGTGGACGATGATAGAGCATCCAGCTCCGGTACCTCCCAGGGGGGCCGTCGTCGAAGTTTCTACAAAGATAGTGGGCAACACCAGAGCATCCAGCTCCGGCACCTCCCAAGGGGCCTACCGTCGATGTCCCAGAACGTCAACAGCACCAAGCGCGAATAAGTGAGTAAAACTCTCCCGCCCCGCACTTGTTGCTAACAGATTTTCTTGTGATAGCCTGTACACCAGGGGCCTGCCGTCGATGACTTCACGACGATGGTGGACGACGCCAGAGCATCCAGCTCCAGCACCTCCCAGGGGGCCTGCTGCTGACATTTCTACGCAGATGGTGGGCGACACTGAAGCATCCAGCTCTGGAACCTTCCTGGGGGCCCGCCGTCGACGCTTCTATGAAGATGGTGGGCGATGCCAGAGCATCTAGCTCCGGAACCCCCAGGGGGGCCGCTGTCGACATTTCTACGAAGATAGTGGGCGACATCGGAGCATCCAGCTCCGGCACCTCCCAAGGGGCCTGCCGTTGACGTCCCAGAACATCAGCGACAGCACCAAGCGCGAATAAGTGAGTAAACTCTCCTACCCCACACTTGTTTCTAACAGGTTTATCTTTCAATAGCCTGTACACCAGGGGCCCACCATCGATGACTTCACAACGATGATGGATGATGTCCGAGCATTGAACTCCGGCACCTCCCAGGGAGCCCGCCGTCAACATTTTTACGAAGATGGTGGACGATGCTCGAGCATCCAGATCCAGAACCTTCCTGGGGGCCTGCCATCGAAAACTTCATGATGATGGTGGACAACACCAGAGCATCCGGCTCTGACACCTCCCAGGGGGCCTGCCGGCAACGACAACACTCAGGAAAAGCCTGACGTTCCCGACAGGGGCGTGCTGAGACCAGTCACTCACGCTCCCCAAGTCCGTTGGGGGCCTGTCGAAGACACCCTGCGTTCAAACCCAACAATCTAGCCACGCCTACCAAGGGGCCACTCAGGGGGGTTCCTTAGGCAGGGCGTCATCTAGCGACAAATCGGCTGTGTCAACTGTGCAAGCATTGGTCCCTAAAAGGCTAACGGCATCAGCAAAGGCTCTTCAAGACCTTACACAAGAGAAGGAATTGGGGCAACTTTTTGAAGCACGTGACAAAGCCAACAAGCAAAGAAACATAAATTCATGACCATTTATTTACACAAAGGGGTCATCCCCGGATACAAAAACATGGCGCCTAGGTGCCACCGGCCTCAGCTACGTTGGAACAAAGAAGCCACCTCCTTAGCAAGGCCCTGGACTTCGGCCCTGGCCACAACCTCCCGCTCATCAAAGGGACCTTTCTCCACCGGCTCTAGTGGGATCTATGGGTACCAGCCTCGAAAGCACACCAGAACATGGCAGGCCACCAGCTCAGCCAGCTCCTTTCCTTCAACCTCCAGCCGCCTTGCAAGGACGGTATGACCAGCTCCAAGTCCTGCAATGCCCGACGTTTCTCCTCCAAGATCCGGGAGACATCCTCCTCCATCGCCGCCAAGCCCTGTTCTGCATCAGCAACAGCAACCTCGCGATCACGAAGAACCAACTCCAAACGCTGATCCTCACATAGTTTCAGGTGGGCGTCGGCAGCAGCATGGGCCTTCAAAGCCTTCACCTCAAGCTCTTTGTTCTTGGCGTCAACCAACTTCACCAAGCGTCGCTCCTTCTCAAGCCGATCCCACTCTCGTGTTAAGCAGCCTGCATCTGGCGCAATATGGACTCAGTCGCGGCAATAGCGTCGGCGAGAGGGATTGGCTCGAACGTCACCACCAACAGTTGTCCCCCTGTTCCTCCTTCCGACATCGCAGCAGACACCAGCTCTCGAGGACCAAAAGCTTCATAGGGACCGAGAACCGCTGTGCCACAACCCGGCACTGAAGTCCTGTCCTGCACTGTAGGGGTATCGTCGACAGCCGGTGGCGGGTCTCCGCGCTGCGCATCAATGACGTCAGATGTCGGCGCCGCTTGAACGTCCAGCGAGTCAGCCCCACCAAGGGAGACAGCCATGACCAAGGTATCCCCCTCCGCATCGGACACCTCCTCGCCCGGCACCTCCGCGCCGGACACCTCCTCGCTCGGCACCTCTGCACCGGGCACCTCCTCGCCTAGCACTCCCTTGCCTGGCACGGCGAGGCTCGACACAACCTCAGCCTCACCTGCTTCAACGGAGGGGGTGCAGGGCCATCAGCGGAACTTAAGGTCAATGCACCTTCGGCTGTAGGAGGCAATGCGGCAGACCTTGTTCTGATATCGGGAAGGACGGGGGCTATCAGGCCTACCCCTAGAAGCGCCAGGGGCACCAAGTTCGCTGATGAAGCCATAAGAAACCAAGAGAAAGCTTCGTAAGGACAAAAAAGGATAAGAGAGAAATAGCAGAGGGAAGAAGCTGCGACTTACTAGTGAGTCAGGCCACTCCAATGACCCTGGCCTCCCGCCCCGCGCGATAGATCAAGTTCGCCAGAACCTGACGACAAGGCCGGTGCCGCCGTCACTAGTACCGACTCTCGGTCAACCCGTGTCGGCGTTATCTCAGGCCCCTCAGCACCCCCTCCGGAACCAGGGCCACTGCTAGAGTCAGAGGCTAAATCTACGACAGAAGCTTCAGCCCCGCCGGTTCCCTGATTATGGGAGATGGGAGTACTGTCCCATCGAAATAGCTTCTGCTTCTTTGGCATAGAAGTAGCAGAGCCCGCGACCAGCGTGCAAGAGCGCTTTCTCAGCTCCGGAGCTGGTGTAGGTTGGTTGACCTCTGCCCTACTGGAAGTAGTTGAGGCCTCTACCTCCTCCCTTGCCGAAGCACGCAAGGAAGACCCCGACCTTGGGTGCGCAGCTTCACGACACCGCCTTAGGACTGCAGAGGTGCCGGTCGTGTCTACAGAATGCAGATGGGCAAGGCCGAACATGTTGACCTTCGGCATTGAGCTCCACAGTTCAGCCCTCACGTTGGTGGTTGTGTGGAGCGACTGGCAGTCATTTGGAATGGAGATATGCTCGTCATCAGCAATGTCGGTTGTCACTGTTTTTAGCATCTCCTCCAGCATCTTGAGAGTTGGGGTGTCTGGACCCAGCCGACAATCGTCATACTCGCCGTTGTAGACCCAGGCAAAATACAGACGCCGCTAGAGAGGGGCGGTACGCCGGAGCAAGAAGTCTGCCATCACCATCATCAAGGTCAAGCCCTTGCTAGGCAAGAATCGGATCCTCCTCAACACGGGCCTGTATTCGTCTGGCAATCCGTGGGATGCCTCCCATGTGGTAGGGTTAGAGCCTGGACCGCCAGAGGGCATCTTTAGTGAGGGATGAGGGTCTGTCCTCACAATCGCCCAGTCTTCCCTCCAGTCGCTCCATTTGCCCCCTTTGAATGAGGTGATGTAACCCTGGGAGGTATTGTCTCGGTGGAAGAAATAGTAGGCCCCCACTTGAGTCATTGCGCTCCTTCCGTTCATCTTCATTCTGAAGAAATGCTGGAAAAACTCCACCGTGGGCGGACAACGCACAAACGCCTCGCATAGGTTGACGAACACAGCCACCAAGGCGATGGAGTTCAGCGACAGATGGTGAAGTTGCAGTCCATACTCCCCCAGCACTGCAAGAAAGAACCTTGACAATGGGAGGTCGAGCCCATCAGTGGCATAAGCGACGAAGAGAACAGTCTCGTCTTCGCGCAGATCCTGAAGATCAGGAGATCCGCAACAGATCATGTATCCGCACTCTAGAGCTGCCCAGCCAAGGAGCCGCCTCATCGGCACCAGCTCTTTGGCTGACCCGAAGCGGGAAGGAGGCAGCAGGGAAGCCATTGAGGCAGGCTAAGATGAGAGCCTTGGCAAAAGGGGTGAAGGAGGTCGGGCGCTCGAGGAAGAAGGCGAAAACTCAAGTTGTAGAGTTTGGGTAAGGAAGGAATTGTTCCCTCTAAACGGAGGTTTTTCCCCCTTATCATCCCCATGACGCCTGAGTACTCCGAGCGAAGGATCAGACCGCACCTCTCAGCACACTACACCCATGACAACGAGTCCTATGTCCCTGCTCAGACACACTGGCCCAGTTAGTCAGCCGCTTGGGGAAGCCGCTGAGGCATCTCCCGCAATCACGGCACGAGCAAAAGTACTATAAGCTGCATCAGGGACCGCCGCAATTAAGGGCGCCACAGAGGACAGAGATATTACAGCACGCAAAGATCCCTTCGTTGTAGCCACTCAAACCGGAAGAGGACGCGTGGCGATGATTGGTAGAAGCACCCACCACTTCAGCTATCCAAGACAGAATTCAAAGCCCAGTGCGGGTAAATAGGGAAAGGGCTCCACCTTTGGGCTCCCCATCTTGACCCAAGGTGGACCTAGGGGCCACTGTCGGTACCCTTCAGACCGGGTACCCTCGCACACAGGATGAAGACACCGGGGCATGTCCAGTAGTGCCACGTTTCTAGAAGATGTCGAGGCCTCAGCCTCCCGTAAGATCCAGCCCCAGTGCTGCCACGTGGGGCACGAAGGATGCGATAAAGACCCTCAGGGGAGATGACCTCCCAAGGCGCCACGTGTTGAGGGGAAACCTCCCACAACCTCAGCAGAGAAGCTCAAGATATGCCATGTAGCCTGGAGCACTGGACCAAACGCCCTCCCTCTAAGGAGAGAGCGGAGCTGCCACGTGCCCTGGGGAGCCCCGGAGCTGCCACATGCCGCAAAGGACCGGGGCTAACCTCCCCAGCGAGGACCTGCCCCGGCGCAGCCAAGTGTCTCGCAACACCCCCCTGATGGTAAGGTGCGGACGTTAAAAGCTGGAGCGCTCCACTCAGACGGGCATTGAAGGTCCGCACCCACCTCCAACACATGATGTGGAGCACGTCAACGGTCAGAGGCCACTATGACTAATCGCATCACAGTGAAGGCGTTGCAGGCCTATCCCACTTGGCCAAGTGGGTAGCTTGTGGCAACAAGACAGGCTGACGGGACACCTTCTACCACCGTCAGCAATGGCACATGGGCTACTCGCAAGGAAGGCGGCAACACAACGAGTCTCCGCTGCCATGCTCAGAGAAGCTTATGTGGGAAGCCTTAGATCTCTTAGGATAAGATCGCCGTGGGACCACCTGTCAGGCCCCAGGACCCCACTTGTAAGGCATCCAGTCTTGGTTATAAAAGGCTCGGACCTCCACCGATACAAAAGATAAGACTCAAAATCCCCGATACACTCATATACCCATACACACTCACCAAGCAATACAATCCACCGTGGAGTAGGGTGTTACGCTCCTTGTGGCCCGAACCACATCAAAACAACTGTCTCATTCTCTTCCGCTAGAACACTAGTTTGAGGCCTAAGCCCCGCCGAACAAGAACCTCCCTGGGCTGCTCCTTAGCAGATCTAGGGGAAGTGTTGCATTGACCCTTCGACAACGTCCATTCGGCGATTGACAAAATTTAGCATATATAGATATATATAAATCATTAACTTAAACCAATATTATAGAATAAAAACAACAAACAGAGTAGATGAATAACATTAAGTTCAATAACGTAAAACAACAATACTTTACAAGAAAAGAAAAACAATGTCAACTAAAAAAAGAAAAACAACTAATACTACTCCTCCTCCTCCTCCTCCTTGTTGTTGTTGTGCTCCTGGGGCGCCTCCGGCAGAACTAGAAAACCCAATTTCCTGGCCGTCACCGCCACCAGGTTCTTGCGGTTGTCAACCCTGAGCTTCTAAGCCATCATCTCTCACAGAGCTTCGAGATGACGACCACTTTCGTTAACCCGAACAAATAGTGGCCCACACTGCCCATTCCAGTACATTCTGGAAAGGCACCGATACCAAGGAGCCGCATGGAGCATGATGTACTAGTAAATACATCCCGCACCATCTCAAGGCGTAAGTCCTCCATACTCCTGGCCAGGGGGGTGGTTGCGGCTGCTTTGCTGCTGGCTCGTTTGGCGGAGAAGAGGAGGAAGACTAGCTGTTGGCCATGGTGCGGAGAAGAGGATGGGGTGTGGCGGAGAAAGAAGAGGAAGACTACAGTGTGCGTAGAGGAAGATGATCGATGGTGCCAAGAAGAGGAACGCGCGTGTGTATTTATATCATCGTTGGGCAGTTCACCTCTCAGCGCACAGTGATGGAATGCTTCGAATTGAATTCAATTTCCGCCCGTTCCCCTCGGCCACCACAAAACCACACGCCCGATTGCTTCACTGGCAGTCTTTTATAAAAAAACCAACTGTGAAAAGTTCTTGAAAATCACAAATGGTAGTTCACAAGAGCCACCTGTAATAATTGCAAATATCACACGCTTCTTTTTTATGGAGTGCCTGTTTAAATGGATCTTTACCCTGACAGTTTAATTTTGTGAACCCACTGTGATATTTTATCATCGTGATGGCGCGGGGAGGAAGGCGATGGTTTGCTTCTTGACGCGCAGTGATAGAATGCTTCAAATTGAATTCAATTTCTGCGTGTTCCCCTCGGTAATCGCAAAAGATGCATGACCGGTTGCTTCACATACGGTCCTTTATGAAAACCGTCTGTGATATTTTATCATCATAGGCAGCTATTTAATTCATTGGACATCATGGGCGTATTTTTTAATGAATCGCCTGATTAAAAAAACAAGGCGCATGTGAAAATGTTTTTTGTAGTAGTGACCACGCCGCGGCGGAATGGCCGCTTCCTCCCTCCTTGAGGCAGTTACACTACTACAAAAAGCATTTCCGCAGGTGCCTCAAATTTTTTACATTGGCGGTCCATTCTAAAACGCTTGTGATGTTGAATGATTTAATAGCCACCTGTGATGATAGAACTTCACAGGCAGCTCAAAAAACTGAAGCGTCAGTGTAAACATACCTATTATTACAGGCGGGCTTTGAAGAACAAGCTGCCTGCATAGTAGTCATTAATACAGGCGGCTGATTCGACCGGGCGCACTGAGCGTGCGTGCCGGTTACCAAGGTGACTTAACCACGCGCAGCGCATGCACGCCCTTTGAATTCAATTTGAAGCATCCCATCACCACTACACACGTTGAGAGATGAACCGCCGAACTACTACGATGCTATATTGACACACCTACGTGATCTTCTTCTCCGCACAACCACTCTTCCTTTTCTCTGCAAAACTGCGCCACGCCCCGTCGATGAGAACAGCAAATGGTTGATAAGAATACGTCACAACCAAGCCCATCGAGGGACCCAGCGGCTAAGTGGCTGCGATCGGACTCCCCCTCGAGCTTCACGCAAATGGAGTTTGTCCTCTACAATATGGCATGAGATGTATTTAATAGTACATCTCGCTCTATACGGCGCCTTGGGCTTGGTACCCTTCCAGAACATAATGGAATGGGCACCACGGGTGACTACATGTTCGGCCTCACGCATATGTCCGGTTGTCTCGACGCTCTCTGGGAGACGATGGCGGTCGAGCTCGGCATCGAGGGTTGCAACAACCTTGTGGCAGTGACGGCCAGGAGACTTGGTTTCTCAATTCCGCCGCCAGAGGCGTCCCAGGCACCCTAGGAGGGCCAGGAGCCTGAGGAGCCCAAAGAGGAGGAGGAGGAGGAGAAATTAGTTATTTTTCTTTTCTTGTTTTTAGTTGACATTTTTCTTTTCTTGTTTTTCGTTGATGTTTTTCTTTTCTTGTGTTTGTAATATAATGTTTTTAAGTTAATCAACTTAATGTTCCTTTGCATCAGTTATATGTTGTTGTGACAAAACATTGATGCTACAGATCTGATTACATATTTTTTTAAGCTTAAAGCATCAAATGGAGAAGACATTTTCTCTCAAAGTGGGATGTGGAACTTCAACAATAATCATGTCTTCCAGATTGTAGTTTGGAAAGCTTGATGAAATGATTGCAGCTCAATCTAGATTAAAGGAGACACATCCATTTTTTATTCATAGGAACACAATTGTTTCCTATTCATAGGAACACGACCGTTTCCTATGCATTGCAATGTTAAGGAGAGCAGACTATGAATTGCAATGTATGAACTATGAATATTAGATGCGAGCTGAGAGAAACTATGAGTTGCAATGTATCACCTATGAATTGTTATGTATCATTGAACTATATTTGGCAATGTAGAAACTATGAATTGTAATGGATGAAGCTATGATTTGCATTGTATGAACTATGAATCGCAATGTATACACTATGAATTGCATTGAATATATTGTGATTGTTGTTATTTAAATTTCATCAGGAAATTAGAAATAATAGGGTTTAATTAGTTCTGCCCTAATGCTTTATCACAGGCGCACGTTGTACATTAGGACCCGCCTGAGATAATGTTTCATCACAGTCAGCTTGTTGTACGTAAATAACCGTCTGTGGAAAATCATTAGCACAAACGGTTTCTAGAGGCCGCATGTGAAAATAGCTGACTTTGACGGGCTCTTTGTTACAAACAGTTTTGAAATCCGATTGTGATAATATGTTTAGAGCCGCTAGAGATAAAGCTTTTTGTAGTAGTGTTATAATTGTGTACACTCTACGAGTTGTTTGCGACTTGCTCTACTACGTACGTAGGCTTAGATTAGGGTTCACGGTGAGTGCATGCTATCATTTCCACCATAGGAGTCGCAAAGACAAACATATATCACACCTGCTGTTTATGATCCAAACCATCTTGTTGAATCCTTATTTTCATAAACAAACATTATGGCTTTACTAAAAAAATCAGCGACATCATCACATGCATGGTTTCCAGTTAAACTTATAGATTCATTGTTTTTTGTATTCAATTTTTCCTGGAATCCAATAAATAGGGAGAAGATATGGCTCCAGTAGTAATCTTAGCTATCACCTTACCCCTATCAATGTGCAAATAGTTTTTTTGGGGTGCAATGTTGTTAGGACCCGCCTTTTGTGGGTCCACTTGTGCATCCCGTACCAATCACTGGATCAGTAGTTGGTATGCATAACAGAATAGATCAAGATCCATACAACAATTATTTATTTATATACAATATAAGTCTTACAAACATGATCTAGATTACATCGACGTTGTTGTGGATGACCACCAGAAATATAAATCCTCAGATTTAGCGGAGCAGAACGGCGCCATGCCCAACTGGCAGACTTGGGAAGTAGGACTAGAGCTAACTGTCATCCTCACACGCTTCAGCTTCTTTGTCTTCTGAAACCACATATAAAGCAAGAGTTAGTACATAAGGTACTCCGCAAGCCCTAACACTACTCAAGGGGAGGTGTCTCATGCATTGGGGCTTGTAGCAAGGAGAGGTCATACGACTTAGTTTTGCCGAAAAGCATTTTATGCAAGGTTCTCTTTGAAAAGAGTTTTGCAATAAGAGCGAGAAGTAGTTGGATTAGTATTATTATAGTTGGCGGGCCCTGGGGGAGTTTTAGACCATCCCGCCAGTTCCCTCACTTTTAGATGAGTCTTCGGACCCAAGGCCCTAACGACTCCAGCACGCATACCAACACTTTCCCAAGACACGGTAACCTCGGCCACCCACACAAACACTTCAAGGAGTTGTACTAATGCTAATCAATAGGAGCCCAAAGCATAGGGTGCCAAGACTGCGACAACAGCTATCCGGATAGATTAAGACTCTCCAGAGTTTGTACACTTTACCCACAAGTCATGCACACCTAGCAAGGGTATGACATGACGCTCATCCCATCTTTCACGCGTAACCCCACAATCACACCTCGACCCGACTCAGTGGCTATTCGAGGAATTCCTACCTAGCAAGACATCAGATGACCCTCGGTCTCTGTGCTTTTTCTTGGTCCACCGTGTCCTCCATGGCTCTCCAGGTTTTCTCTTGTCGCAGTTACCAGAAAGGTAGGGCGAGTCTCGCCCATACAGGTTCTGTGGTTGTAAGAAATCACTATGTTGAGGTCAAATGAATGTTGACGGCTCCTAAGATATACTAACAAATCATCCCCAACAATAGTGCCAGAAATGCTTGTTGGTATTACTTATGCACCATTAACTAAACATCTCCAACTGATGCGTCAGAAACGCTTGTTAATGGTTCTATTGGATCACAGAGTGAACTCCGCAAGCGCACAAAGATATCATTGTAGCATTTCCCCTTAAGAGTATTCCCAAGGGTGTCATTTATTTGATCCCAAAGGAAGGCGGGGTAGAGATATAACAATCATTCATCAAATGAAAAGGGTAGAAAGGTCTAGGTAAGAATCTAGTAAGGATGGATAAAATAATAGTGGAGGTAGTGTGACACACACAAAAGCTTTCAAGTCTAAGGGGGATAAGAGGATCCTAGAGGTTAGTTAAGGTTGAGAGTTATGGAGGTACTCCTACTATGCTCTATTGTACACATACATAGTCTAAACTAATTATCCATAGGCTAGATCAATAGTGAATACTTATGCTATGTGGTTCAACACATCGGGCACGTGCTTACCCCTAGCAATACTAGGGCGACTCCCGCCAAGAGCCTGTGACATAGCCGAACGTGGAGGATTACAAAGGACAGATAGGGCTGTCACCACCTACTGCCTACCTCTTCAATCCGTGGGTCTACGGGACATCCAATGCTACTTAGCTATCCTAGCACCATGCTAGCATATTAAGTAATTACCTTGAGAGCCTAGGCACAATCCATCCTAAGGCAATAAATTGAATCATCATTGAACCAATGTTGATACACAACATAATTATCCATACTAACCTAGTTATGTTATAATTAACTAGACTATAGTGGGGGTCTATAGGTTCTATGATAATAAGATATGTTCATGATGAAATAGTCATAGAAGTTATACCTTCCACATACATGGACTCCACAATCAAACAAGAAACGCTTTGCCCAAGTATATGTATAAGTAGAGACTAAAGATACTATCTTTATTATGCATAAAGTCACAAATACAAGGAAGAATACATGAGCCATACCTTTCCCAATGTAGTATTGGGAAGAGAGAGACTCCTTACTCCTTTCCCAATTTGGACTTGGGACTAGAGACTCTCCTCTCTACAACCTAACTCCTCTAAGACTATGGATGATAGTGTATACAATAGAGATGAAGCTCAAGTGGTGTGTGTTGAAGTGAGGGGTAGGGGGTCCTATTTATACTAGTGTTAAGGTCGGTTCCCGCCACCAAAAGCGCGCGAATCAGTCACCCTTGACTCCAGGGAGCAGGAAGGAGCCAACACGTGGAGTTTGACCGAGTTTGGTGCCCGGAAGAGGTCGGTCGAACCCCTGGTTCGGCCGAGCTGGTCAAGGCACCAATTCTCGTGTGCTTTCTCCAGGTGGCTGCTAGGTGGGTCCCCTTGATGTATATGGGTGCAACACCGTTGGATCTCCTCGGATACTTCTATTTGTGGGCCATTTGATCCATGGGATGCCACGTGTCGTTGCCTGATTGGCTGGGATGATATTTTACAGGATTGGTCCCTCTACATTTCCTCAATTTCTGCATAAAATGCTGCATGCACATATTTCTCCAAGTCCAAGTGGAATTGGGTTAGATAGAAAGGTGATGTGTGCAAGAAATGACAAATCCTTCATGTAATTGAGTTAAATTGATGGATGAAATTGGTATATAATAGCCGTTAAGAATGAATCGGTCCTTATATTGGTAAGGCGGATCCATCCGTCCTTGGCAGAAGGACTAGTTCGGAACACACAACATCGAACTAAAATGAAGTACTCAGTACAAGTCTAGTCCAGAAAACATGGCCATCGTACTTTTACTAAAGCACTCAATGCCAATCGGTGGGTTAAACCGAATACACAGCTGCAACTGGTATACCTCTTAGGGAGCTGAAAGCATCTAGGCCCCCACGAGGTACGATTTCGGTGATTAATGAAAACTGTTAGATATTACTAATGAGTTTGTGGATGCGAGGTCTCACGTATAACACATCAAACGTAATGAACTATCTATTCATATCATCTACTGCTCCTTGGATACAAATGGAGACCCCTCAATGAACTATTCTAAGGGGTTAATCGATTTTCATGAAGACTAAAAGAAGAACTCATACATCAACGCAATTCCATCAAAATTGACAACACAAGGAAATCAATATTCATCAGAAGAACATTCCCAACAAATGTCAAAGAGGTCACTCAAGCAAATTCCAAAAGATCAACTTAAAACAACTCGAAGCAAACAAGATCAATACACCGGTTCATCCGATGTTTTGTGAAATGACTACATCGGTCGAGTTGTGTCAACAGAAGAAGAAGACCTCAAAACTGAAGTACACACCGGATCATCCGATGTGTAGGAAGTGGTACATCGGTCCAATTCAATAGAAGGATAAATTTCTCAACTATTCTGGAGAAGTACACACCATATCATCCGATGATGAAGCAAAGTGCACATCGGTCTAATTCAACAGAAGCAATTATTTCTGGACCAATTCTCAAAATCAACTCACCGGATCATCCGATGTACACAGAAGCACACATCGGTCAATTACTCTAGTAAGCATCAAGTTTGAGTAAATTCTGGAGGAAGAGACACCAGATCATCCGATGAGAAGACAGGATCAACATCGGTCTAACAACGGTCATATCTGACACAATGACGTCAGCTAAAGTAACTTGACCGATGTTAACTAAAGGGGAGACATCGGATCATCCGGTGTTCACAGTAAAGTTCTGTCAGCCTACTTTTCCAATGGCTATTTCAGGGAGGCTGGCTATAAATACCCCCTAATCCTGTCATTTCGTCAAGTCTTGATCACCAGACACCATCAACACATCCACAAGCATTCAAGACCAAGAGCAACCACTTCCACACCATTTCGATCATCTATACACCAAGATTTAGGCTAGAACTAGCTAGAGAGAGAGCTTGTGTGCCACCATTCTGGGTGAGTGGACTCTCTAGGATAGTGTGAGAGCCTCAAGGGAGTGCCCTTGGTGTTTGTAACTGTGAGAAGACTTCTGGAGCTTGCCAAGGCGTGTGTGGAAGCCCGGAAGGTCGAAGTTGTACAAGGCTTGAGCTCCACCTTGCCAAGGGAGGCAAACGGAGAGGAATAGTGAAGATCCCTCGTCTCGGTGACTTGGGTGTGGTAAAACCCCTTGGTGGGTGCCACAACGTGGATGTAGGAAGATCTTGACGATCTTGCCGAACCACGGGATAAATCCTTGTCTCCTCGGGAGTTTGCATCCTTCTCCTTCCCTTACTTTTATGCATTTTATATTTCGCGAAGTTTCTATCTACTAGAATGCATAGATAGTTTGCGTAGGGAATTGGGCTTTAGAAAATAAGTTTCATTGCTTAATTTTTCGAAGAAAGCCCAATTCACCCCCCTCTTGGGCATTCGGTCCTTACAATTTGTATCAGAGCAAGGTTGCTCATAGGATCATTCTACCTTCACCTCTAGAGAGATAAAATGGCCAAGGTTGGGGGTTCGGTTCCTATCTTCGAGGGCAAGAACTTTGCCTATTGGAAAGCACGCATGCGCACTTATCTTGAGGCTATTGCTCCCGAAGTATGGGAAGCGAACCACGCAGGGTTTGGAGAACACAATTATGTTGGTGATCAAATTAAGTGGGATGCTAAAGATAGGAATGCTATTTATGAATGCATTAGTCAAGATGTGTTTTCTAGGATTGCTAGCAAGGAAAAGGCTTGTGAATTTTTGGCTTGCTTAATAGAGATTCATGAAGGTTCTTATAGAGTTAAGGAACTTAAATATCACATGCTTAAAGCAAAATATGATGAATTTAAGATGCTACCTCATGAAAATGTCAATGAGATGTTCTCTCGCTTAAATGTGCTTATTGAAGAAATAAATGCTCTTGACATTGCTTCTCTTGGCAAGGGACTCATCAACCGCAAGATCCTCATGCTCCTCCCCAAGACAAAGTACAACATCATCAACTCCATGCTCCAAAAAGAGTCACTTGACCACATTGAAGTTTCGGAGCTCATTTGAGAAATACACGCTCATGAGATGAGTGTACTTGGGATGATGGAGCAATCATCTTCAAAGACAATTGCCCTAAAGGCCTCCACCAAGAAAACAAGCTTCAAGAAGAAGAAGGTGGTCGAGCCTAGCTCAAGTGAAGAAGAGCAAGCATCAAGCGAAGATGAAGATGATGAGCTTGCATTGATGATGAGGAAGTTCTCACGCTTGAACTCCAAGATCACTAAGAAGGGATACACATTTGATCCCAAGAAGAGAGCATTCCTACCAAGGAGAGATGATCACAAGACATGCTACAATTGTGGTGATCAAGGCCACATCTCCTATGATTGTCCAAGACCGGACAAACGAAGAGAGAACCACAAGAGCAAGCATCGCAAGCTTGAAGGAAGTGATGATGATGAAGAAGAAGCCAAACCAAAGCCAATATTCTTTGGAAAGAAGAAACATGACAAGGGCAAGAAGGCAAGGCTCTTCCCAAAGAAGAGAAATGGCCCACAAAAGGTGTTCATGTGTGAGGCAAATGAATGGGTCACCGACGAAGAAACAAGTGACGAAGAGAGTGAAGAGGAAGAAGAAAGCTTGGCCGGCCTCGCCATCGCCAACAATGATGATGCACCTCTTCATCCACCGCCCATGTGCCTCATGGCGAAAGGTAACACCAAGGTATGTGATGACTCTAGCGATGATGAGCTTTCCCCCGATGATTTAACTTCTTTGATAAATGAATATCATGCTATCATTAAGAGGGAAAAGAGTAAGGTTAAAGTGCTTGAAGAAACTCGTGCTAGACTTGAGAGTGATAACCTTGATTTGCTTGACAAGTATGAAAGCATACTCAAAGAGCATGACACGCTCAAATCCCATGTCAAGCAAATTGAGGAAGAAAAGGCTAAAATCAAGATAGATAATCATGAACTTAACTTAGCACACCAAACACTCTTGGAAGAGCACAACAAGTTAATACAAGAACATCAAACACTTAACCTTTCTCATGACATGCTTGATCAAGAGTTGAAAAATATGAAGAAGCAAACTCTTAATGATAAGATATCCATTACTTCTCA
Organism: Tuctoria greenei; assembly: GCA_036927565.1. Taxonomy (NCBI): domain Eukaryota; kingdom Viridiplantae; phylum Streptophyta; class Magnoliopsida; order Poales; family Poaceae; genus Tuctoria; species Tuctoria greenei. The sequence goes on from JAYESD010000003.1 coordinate 19,221,286, forward strand.
TGCCACTAATGCTTTGCACAAGTCTTTGCCTTTGAAAGCTAATGCTAGGGAGAAGGACTTGTTGGAAGAGATTGAGAGTCTCCGCACTAGTGTGGCTAGACTTTCAAAAGGGGAGGTCAAACACAAGGAAATCCTATTCCAACAAGCAAAGGCCTTCAACAAAAGAGGACTTGGATCCTTCCCGGTGCCCAACAAAGGAAAGGTGCCCTCACCGGAGCTAAGAACAAGCTTCATCAAAGAAGTTGGTTCTTATTGCCAACATTGTGAGGTCACCGATCACCACACAAGGGAGTGTCGTCTTCCTAACCGACCCTCTCCCAAGCTTCCTACTAATTAGAAATCTACTTTCAATGATCGTTATTATCTCTTAAGTAAAGTAGATGGCAAGGTGAAGGCTAGGTTCATTGGCAAGGACATGAAGGACATGAAGGGGAAGCTCCCAAGCAACTTTGGGTCCCAAAGACACTTGTATCACACATACAAGGACCTAAGTTGGCTTGGGTGCCTAAAGTTAAAAATTGAATTTATGTGTGTAGGTGAACTACAAAGCCGGAGGAAAGCATTGGGTACTCGATAGCGGGTGCACCAACATATGACCGACAATGATGGTATGTTCACCACCATAGAAAACCCCGGCAATCATGAACAAGTCACCTTTGGTGATAACTCTAAGGGAAAGGTAATTGGGTTAGGTAAAATTGCTATTTCAAATGATTTGTCCATTTCTAATGTTTTGTACGTTAAGTCACTTAGTTTTAATTTACTTTCTATTGCACAACTATGTGATCTTGGACTAACATGCACATTTAGCAAAAATGATATTGTTGTGAGTAGTGAAACTAGCCAAGACATAGTCTTCAAAGGATTCCGGCATGGACATCTCTACCTAGTGGACTTCGCCAACAAGAGTGCTAGCTTGACCACTTGTCTTTTCACTAAGACAAGCTTGGGTTGGCTATGGCACCGACGCATAGCGCACATAGGGATGAGCAGACTCAAGAAGTCATTCAAGCTTGGTATGGTGACCAGCGTGAAGGATGTCACATTTGAGAAGAACAAGCTTTGTAGCGCTTGTCAAGCCGGGAAGCAAGTTGCTTCACACCATCCAATGAAGACAATGGTGTAAACCTCCAAGCCACTTGAACTACTCCACATGGACCTCTTCGGACCGTCCACATATTAAAGCCTTGGTGGTAACCTCTATTGTCTTGTTATTGTTGATGACTATTCTCGTTATGCTTGGACTCTATTTTTAGGAGACAAGAGTGAAACTCCGGAAGTGTTCAAGACCTTCGCCAACCGTGCTCAAAGGGAATTTCAACTTCAAATCATCAAGGTCCGGAGTGACAACGACACCGAATTCAAGAACTATAACATTGGGGAGTGGTGTGACCGTGAAGGAGTGAAACATGAGTTTTCAGCCACATACACTCCTCAAAAAAATGGTGTCGTTGAAAGGAAGAACAAGACACTCATCACTCTTGCAAGAGCAATGCTTGACGACTACGGCACGTCGGAGAAGTTTTGGGCCGAAGCGATCAACACGGCGTGCCATGCCGCAAATAGGGTCTATCTCCATCGACTACTTCAAAAGACCCCGTACGAGCTTCTCATTGGGAGAAAGCCCAACATCTCCTACTTTCGAGTCTTTGGATGCAAGTGCTACATCTACCGCAAGAAAAGGCTCGAGGAGAGTTTTGGTCATGATGAAATAGATGATGAGCCTCTACGAGAAGCCATGAAGAACATGACCATTGGAGACATCAAGCCCGAAGTTGAGGAGAGCCATGATCAAGGGGGAGCTTCAAGTTCCAACAACAACACCTCTATGGCGCCTCAAGTTGACGAAGAAGAGAAGGATGATCTATTGCCGACTCAAGACTCACAAGCGCAACAACATCAAGAAGAAGAAGAAGTCCATGATCAAGTCCAACCACAAGAGGAGCAACATGCATCACCATTGCCAAGTGCTTCACAACCGCTTATGAGGCATGGACGCATCTCCAAGGCGCATCCAATGGACGAAATCATTGGAAGTCCGTCAAGGGGTATAAGTACACGTTCTCGCCATTTCGCTTCATTTTGTGAGCACTACTCGTTTGTTTCATGTGTAGAACCCACTCATATTGAGGAAGCACTCCAAGACCCAAATTGGGTGATGGCCATGCAAGAAGAACTCAACAACTTCATCCGCAATGAAGTTTGGGTGTTGGAGGAGCGACCCAAGGACAAGAACATCATCGGAACAAAGTGGGTGTACCGCAACAAACAAGACGAGAATGGCATTGTGGTTCGCAACAAGGCAAGACTTGTGGCCAAAGGGTTCTCGCAAGTTGAAGGACTAGACTTTGGGGAGACATCTGCCCCGGTCGCCCGGCTAGAAGCCATCTGTATACTTGTTGCCTTTGCATCACATCATAGCATTAGGCTTTATCAAATGGATGTGAAAAGTGCCTTTCTTAATGGTTACATTAACGAGCTTGTTTATGTTGAACAACCTCCCGGGTTTGAAGATCTGAGGAATCCTAATCATGTGTATAGGTTGCATAAGGCGCTCTATGGGCTCAAGCAAGCACCTAGGGCGTGGTACGAACGACTACGGGATTTCCTCATCATGCAAGGATTCAAGATCAGGAGGGTGGACACCACACTTTTCACCAAGGACATCAACGGAGATTTGTTCATTTGCCAAATTTATGTTGATGATATTATTTTTGGTTCAACTAATGAAGCTCTTAGCCATGAGTTTGGCAAAATGATGTCTAGGGAATTCGAGATGTCAATGATTGGAGAGCTCAATTTCTTCCTTGGATTTCAAATCAAGCAACTTCAAGAGGGGACCTTCGTCTATCAAGAGAAGTACACCAAGGACCTCTTGAAGAAATTTGAGATGGGAGATTGTAGCTCAAGAAGCACTCCAATGGCAACCAATTGTCATCTCGACGCGGATAAGGATGGTAAACCTATAGATCAATCTAACTACCGTTCTATGATTGGTTCATTGCTTTACCTTACCGCATCTAGGCCCGATATCATGTTTAGTGTATGCTTGTGTGCTCGCTTTCAAGCGGCACCTAAAGAATCGCATAGGAAGGCGGTCTTTAGGATACTTAGGTATCTTAAGCATACCCCTAGTGTGGGCTTGTGGTACCCTAAAGGTGCAAAATTCCATCTTGTGGGATACTCGGATTCGGACTTTGCCGGATGCCTCGTGGATCGCAAGAGTACCTCCGGTGGGTGTCACTTGCTTGGGCGTTCCCTAGTATCTTGGTCAAGCAAGAAGCAAAACTCCGTCGCCTTGTCCACAGCGGAAGCGGAGTATATTGCGGCCGGTGCATGTTGTGCTCAAATTCTTTATATGAAACAAACCCTTTTGGACTTTGGTATCAAACTTGGTTGTGTACCTCTCCTTTGTGACAATGTAAGTGCGGTTAAGATAGCTAAAAAACCCGTTCAACACTCCCGCACTAAGCACATTGATATTCGCCATCATTTCCTAAGGGACCATGAAGCTAAGGGAGACATCTCCTTGAGAGGTGTTAGGTCCGAAGAACAATTGGCGGATATCTTCACTAAACCACTTGATGAGAAAACTTTTTCTAGGATAAGAAGTGAATTAAATGTGCTAGATGCAACGAAAGTCATGTAAGAATGCACTTCATATAGGTCTTGCCTAACTCTCAAAGGATAGGGGTGAGCAAGGGTTAGCTTGGGATGGAGTAGGTTCCTTTGGGTTGTCCCAAGGTTTGGAGAGTAGCTCTCCCTGAAGAAGCCTTTGAAAGGTTCAAATTTGGCAAGATAGATTTATTTTATGCCTTGCATGATGCCTGCCATATAGACTTAAAATTTCTTGCATTATAAAATGTTTGGCATTGCATACGGTAGATTGTCACAAAGGGGAACCCACCTCATGAGAAAGAGACTTGTTTGAAATGCAATATCTCAACTCATATAAGGTGGAAAGAACAAAATGTTAGGTGCGTTAATGCCTAGAGGAACATGCTCTAAAGAGATAGAAGTCTTCATACTCTACCTCACGAAGCATGGGCCTTACATTTTATTTGGATGATTTCCTCCTATTTTTCTCGATGTTCCATTTGCCTTAAGGCCTAGCCAAGTTATTGGCATATTAGTATCTTTGAGGGGTAAGGGGTTGCCCAAAAAGTCCTAAGACATGTGTTTCACGGTGCTTGTTTGTTTGGTCGAAGGACATATATGGGATGTTATTGTTCTGTAGTCATCGGACTATCCAATGCCTAGGTCAGTCCCTAATCGGATTAATTGGTGTTCAATCTCCAAGGGCCAGTTCAGTCAGTATCTCAAATCATCCGACGAGTTCATCCAGAAAATCATCGGAGCATCCGGTGTTCAAATTTCTGAAGTCCTGCAGAATTCGACCGATGATCGACCCTTCAAAGTCAGATCATCCGATGCTTAAGAGGTTTTTTGGAACAACCTCTCTGTTGAACTCGACCGATGCTCCACCCAGGTGTGCATCGGAGCATCCGATGTTCTTGTTGCGACTAGGGTTTGCCCGTACCTATTTAAAAGGTTTCAGCCGCCGCCTCAGTTTTCTTTTCCTCTCTCCCCGACGCCCTTGCCTCCGCTCCGCCGCCGCTCCGCCCCCACCGCTCTGAGCCCTCCACCCACCACCGCCGGCCGCCGCCGCCGTCCTTCGGCCACCACCACCGTCGCTTGGCCGTCGCCGCCATAACAAGGCCGCGCTGCCCTCTTCCTCGTCGTGCCGCCGCCTCTCCTCTCCACCACATTCGCGCCGCCCTCTTCCTCGCTGCGCCGCCGCCTCTCCTCTCCACCACAGTCGCGCCGCCCTCTCCCTCGCCGTGCCGCCGCCTCTCCTCTCCACCACAGTTGTGCTGCCCTCTCCCTCGCCCCGTCGCCGCCTCTCCTCTCCACCGCAGTTGCGCCGCCCTCTCCCTCGCTGCGCCGCCGACTCTCCTCTCCACTGCAGTCGCCGCCGCCGCCTCACTCGCCACGCCGCCGTCTCACCATCACCGCATCACCTCTTCTCGCGTCGATCGCCACTGTCGCTGTTAGGGTTTCATCGCCCTTGCGGATTCGTTGTCGTTGTCAACCCTAGTCGGCAACCTCATCGCGATGGGCCGCGACAGGAAGGGCAAAGGCAAGGCTATTGAGGAGCCCGCCGCGAAGAAGCAGAAATTGTCGAAGGAGGCTCGACGTGCAGAGTTGGCCACTCGCGCCGCTGAGGAGCGTGAGCGCGGCCATCGCGGATCCCTTCGGATTCGCGAGTCTCGGCAAAGGCAGCAGCAGCCACAGGTTCAGCTTGTGCCGCCCGAGGACTCAGACGAGGAGGAGCTGAGGTGCCGCCACTCGTTCACTGGCGCACCGTCAGGACCCGTGGAGGAGGTCAGACCCCAGCCGCGAGTCAGCGCCCCACTGCAGCTGACCGTGAGGAGGACAGAGCAGCCGAGAGAGCCGTGTACGAGATGGACACATCAGTCCGAGTTGCCAAGGACGTCCGATTGACAGATTACAGGAAACTAAAGGCAAAGCAGCTTTGGAAGCTCAGATGGACAGCCTTGCCTGAGGAGTGGTTCCCGCAGCCCAGGGACACTCGAGTGGACCCTCGCTTTTGGACCCTGACACGGGTGTCGTTGTACGAGACTTACAGACGTCGGGGCCATAAGCTATTTCAGCACACTTACATCGACTGGAATCAGTTAGTAGCAGCAGTCGGCCACAGGATCAGACCTTACTTCGAGAGATATAGAGGACTCGTGGAGCTGTTGTCTCACCAGAGGAGTGCTTACATGGAGGAGTGGGTCAGAGTGTTCTACGCCACACTCTACATCTCAGAGGGCCACAGGTCGATCCACTTCATGTTCTTGGGGCAGGGTCATGACTTGACGCGAGCGAGACTGGCTCAGCTGCTAGGTGTGGATCTTCACACCACCTGTTTGCACGAGGTTGTCTACGGAGGGGCTGACCCACCGAGGAGGCCACTGACTGGAGGAGTGGCACCGCCTTTTGAGGAGATCAGGGGACTGTTCGCTCCACCGTTCACACCTAACCAGCCGAGGGTCCCTGCCTTGCTCACTCCAACTGCTCGCACCGTTCACCACATCCTTCGGCGTACCCTTCTGCCCAGATCAGGATACTTGGAGGGATTCACTAGCCTGCAGCAAACTTTCCTGTTTTATGTCATGAACGGGATGGAGTTCGATATTGTGGATATCCTTATCTGTGAGATGGAGGACGTGATCACTGACGGAGTCGGGATGCTGAGGCAGTTAGTGTTTGGACACTGGATCAGCCGTCTGCTCTACCTGCTAGCTCCAGAGGGTTCTCCAGCTACTGCTCCCCTGACTAAGCTGCACGTTACTCAGTTCAGCCACTACCGAGTTCCCGCTCCTGGAGACCGCCGCCTTGGTCGTCCAGTTGAGCGTCAGGTCCGAGCACGACTTTCCGAGGAGGACTGGACATAGTTGGCTTAGGAGGACGAGGCGCTTGCACAGGCAGAGGCTCGGGGAGGAGACCTTCAGCACATCTGGTCAGACAGTGACACGAGTGACAGCGTCGAGGAGTACTTTCCACCTCCTCCTCCCTCACCGAGGCAGCACGACGCGGAGGCGGGAGGTTCAGCTGCTCCACCACCTACACCACCGCCCGTGTCCGAGGCACAGGTATCTCAGCCGTCTGAGCTCACTTCGTTACTTCAGCAGATGATTGAGCAGCAGCGCCAGGACAGGCTTGCAGCTGAGCAGGCCAGAGCAGAGCAGGCTGCACGACTTGCAGAGCTTCAGTGGCAACAGCAGGAGTTGCAGCTAGAGATAGCCCGTCAGAGGCAAGAGGACACTGACAGGCTCACCAACCTAGTTGATCAGATGCACCGGCGCACTCTCGACCAGCAGCAGCAAACTTAGCAGGCGATGATGGGCATCCTGGGGTTGATCACCAACCTCTACACTCAGACTGGGATCGCCCTTCCCCCTCAACAGACGAGACTTGGTCAGGCTCCAGGTGCACCTTCTCTAGCAGCCGTCGCGGCTCCAGTGCTGACTTCGCCGATACCGAGTATCAGCATGTCCCCGCTGCTTGCTCAGAGCGCACCGATTCACTCTCCAGTGCTGGCACCAACTACCTTCCTGCAGACTCCGACTTCGGTGGCCAGTACACCTCTTCCAGTTGCTCCAGCTCCACCGGCGCCCCCAGCACCGTCAGCGGATCCCCCAGCTTCCTCCGCTCCAGCAGCAGTGACCGCCGACTCCAGCTCCGATGACAGCACCCCCGACGGCGACCGCTTCACCATCGCCCCGAGTGCTCCAGAGTCTTAGGCACTCGACCTCCCTTTTTGGTGTCTTGATTCCAAAGGGGGAGAAGAGTTAGAGTCAGGGGGAGGTTAGCTCAGTCGTAGGGGGAGTCTTAGTTGCAGGGGGAGTTCTATCTATTTTGGTCTTATTGTTATATTTACTATCATTTGCTACTATTGTGTATCCGTGTGTGCTACTTTATGCTCTTATGATTTATTGATCTTTGTTTGAGCCTTCGAGCTTCTTGTGTTGAATTTTGTACTTGTTACATTCTTTCATGAGCATTGCGTTCTTAATTTCATTACCTTCATGCTCCACTTGTTGTGTTGTCATCAATCACCAAAAAGGGGGAGATTTAAAGCATCTAGGCCCCCACGAGGTACGGTTTCGGTGATTAATGACAACCATTAGATATTACTAATGAGTTTGTGGATGCGAGGTCTCACGTATAAGACATCAAACGTAATGAACTATCTATTCATATCATCTACTGCTCATTGGATACAAATGGAGACCCCTCAACGAACTATTCTAAGGGGTTAATCGATTTTCATGAAGACTAAAAGAAGAACTCATACGTCAACGCAATTCCATCAAAATTGACAACACAAGGAACTCAATATTCATCAGAAGAACATTCCCAACAAATGTCAAAGAGGTCACTCAAGAAAATTCCAAAAGATCAACTTAAAACAACTCGAAGCAAACAAGATCAATACACCGGATCATCCGATGTTTTGTGAAATGACTACATCGGTCGAGTTGTGTCAACAGAAGAAGATGACCTCAAAACTGAAGTACACACCGGATCATCCGATGTGTAGGAAGTGGTACATCGGTCCAATTCAATAGAAGGATAAAATTCTCAACTATTCTGGAGAAGTACACACCAGATCATCCGATGATGAAGCAAAGTGCACATCGGTCTAATTCAACAGAAGCAATTATTTCTGGACCAATTCTCAAAATCAACTCACCGGATCATCCGATGTACACAGAAGCACACAACGGTCGATTACTCCAGTAAGCATCAAGTTTGAGTAAATTCTGGAGGAAGAGACACCGGATCATCCGATGAGAAGACAGGATCAAAATCGGTCTAACAACGGTCATATCTGACACAATGACGTCAGCTAAAGTAACTTGACCGATGTTAACTAAAGGGGAGACATCGGATCATCCGGTGTTCACAGTAAAGTTCTGTCAGCCTACTTTTCCAACGGCTATTTCGGGGAGGCTGGCTATAAATACCCCCTAATCCTGTCATTTCGTCAAGTCTTGATCACCAGACACCATCAACACATCCACAAGCGTTCAAGACCAAGAGCAACCACTTCCACACCATTTCTATCATCTATACACCAAGATTTAGGCTAGAACTAGCTAGATAGAGAGCTTGTGTGCCACCATTCTGGGTGAGTGGACTCTCTAGGATAGTGTGAGAGCCTCAAGGGAGTTCCCTTGGTGTTTGTAACTGTGAGAAGACTTCTGGAGCTTGCCAAGGCGTGTGTGGAAGCCCGGAAGGTCGAAGTTGTACAAGGCTTGAGCTCCACCTTGCCAAGGGAGGCGAACGGAGAGGAATAGTGAAGATCCCTCGTCTCGGTGACTTGGGTGTGGCAAAACCCCTTGGTGGGTGCCACAACATGGATGTAGGAAGATCTTGACGATCTTGCCGAACCACGGGATAAATTCTTGTCTCCTCGAGAGTTTGCATCCTTCTCCTTCCCTTACTTTTATGCATTTTATATTCCGCGAAGTTTCTATCTACTAGAATGCATAAATAGTTTGCGTAGGGAATTGGGCTTTAGAAATTAAGTTTCATTGCTTAGAATTTTTTGAAGAAAGCCCAATTCACCCCCCTCTTGGGCATTCGGTCCTTACAGGAGCCCTCGACATCCAATCACCATACCCGCCTCGACCACCCTCCCCTTCACACACACAGTTCATTAATCACCCACCCATATCCTAACTCACACCACCAAACACCAGTTTAACACATTTCACAATCATGTATACAGTGTGTAGTGGTTCACGATGCGAACGTCGCAGGGGTTCTTAAGCATAGTACTAACAAGGAGGTGCTCGCATTACTGCGATAGTGCAATTACGAAGTTGTTAGGTAGTCAAGGGGTCATGTTGTCAAGGTCAAGGAGGGGTTTGTGATAGTCACTGCTATTATTGTAACTGATGCAGTGTCTTGTTTCAAGCCTTTGATAGCGAGTAACTATTGTGTTACTGTTTATCGTTGGCTAGTAGCTAACACGATATTCAGTCATCAACATAGCTCATGCTATCACATTTCAAGTGGTTCATAGCATAGTAACATTTTAAAATAGACATACAATCATGCAATGAAAACAGGCCATAGGTGCGATTGCAAAACATAGGTAAAATATGGTCAATAAGTTAGAGCTTGCCTTTATGATGTTTATCAGAGTCTTTGTCCAGTTCTTCGTGATCCGGGTCTTGAATATCTCCTTAACGAACTCCCCGATTACTATGTACATAGCTACACGAAGAAAATATGTTCATTGATAAAGATCCAAGAAATCCAAATAAAACTCCAATAGATAAAAACAAACTTTCATTAACATGGTTTCTAAGATCCTGAGAGTGTTTACTGGAGAATATGTCTTTCTACTCGTGACTTATTTGGAGACATTACTACTTCCTTGGTTGACCAAATGGTCATCGAAAGGTTATGATGATTTTAGCGATCTTCTAGTTATTTACATGATTTAAACCACTATGATTAATTCACTAGTTTATATTATAAGTTATTTATATTACGATTAACAGGTTAACCATAACATGTATGAGACTTCTTTATAATTAGCCTATCTTCATATTAATATATTTACTGAAGTTATACTAATGTAAGACTCACTTACTTTAGAGTCTAAGCATATGTTGTAACATTCTCGAGTCATCTCAGCAGTCTCTATAACGAATAGTGTATGACTCGTTAACTTATACCATTTTTGATATATTATTTTATTAATGTGTTCTAAAAGTAATTAACCCTTTTCTTTGAACTTCATATGTGTATGGCTATTAGGATGACCGGTAATTACTAGGGAAGGGTCCATTTTACTTAGAGTTTGCATGTGAATTTTTATTATATAATAGCTCTCTAATTGCTTTTCTAAAATGACCCTAGTTGCTTCAATATCCCATGTTTTGTTTTAATCTATTACTATTATAATGTCCTAGTTATATCTTCCTTGGAATATTTAGAAGATCATTTGTGGAGAGATCATTCAATTCAGAACTTCTATATGTATTTTACTAATTATGACTATTTACTGGATTTTTCTATGGAAATGACAATCAATTCCCTATCCTATTCTTTATATTAGCCAATTTCTACTCACTTTATATTGTATATGCACAAAAATATTTTCTAGGGATTTTCATGGAAATGAATCCCGTTGGAAATTCGTTGGGGCGTAACCCTCTTAGCGACGCGCCATGCCGGAACCCGGGTATGGTGTTAAGTGGGCGAGGGCCGGTCGCCACCGCCTTAGTGGCGCGCCATATTGGAACCCGGATGTGGTGTTAAATGAGCGTGGGCCGGATCACCACCACCTTAGTGGCTCACTACATCATCGCCCGAATGTAGTGTTAAGTGAGCAAGGGTCTTTGCATCTTCCTCGACGGATGCGAAGGGTAACGAATCTAGCCGAGAAAACTAGGTTTCGGGTGGGTAGTTGGAATGTATGATCCTTGACGTGAAAGCTACGAGAGTTAGTAGACGTTGCGATTAGGAGGTGTGTAAACATTGTTTGTGTACAAGAGACTAGATGGGCATGTCAAAAGGCGAGAGAGTTTGAGAATACTGGTTTCAAGCTTTGGTATTCTGGCTCAACTGGAACTAGGAATGACGTAGGCATACTAATAGATAAGAGCCTCAAGGATGGAGTAGTGGATGTCCGTAGACGAGGGGATAGGATCATCCCAGTCAAGGTAGTTGTGGGGGACCTTATCTTGAATGTCATTAGTGCTTATGCCCCACAAGTTGGGATCGACATGAGCACTAAGAGACAATTTTGGGAGGACTTGGAGGATATGGTTAGTGGTGTACTGGTAATCGAGAAGCTCTTCATAGGAGGATATCTCAATGGTCATGTAGGTACAACTAACATAGGTTTTGAGGGGGTACACGGAGGTTTTGGGTGTGGCGATAGAAACCAGGAGGGTAAGGATATCCTAGACTTTGCTGTAGCCTATGACCTATTGGTAGCAAACACCCTCTTTAAGAAGAGGCTATCTCACTTATTGACCTTTACTAGTGTCCAACATTCTAGTCAAGTCGACTATATCCTCACCAGAAGAAGGAAGAGAGGGGCATGTTTAGATTGTAAGGTGCTTCCTGGGGAATGTGTTGTTCCACAACATAAACTTGTGGTAGCCGACTTTCATTTCCACGTCCGTGTGTCACGAGACAAAGGTGTTAAAACCGCAAGAACAAAGTGGTGGAAGTTGAAGGATGAAGCGCAACAATCATTCAAAAGGAGGATGATCGCAGAAGGACCTTGGAGAGAAGAGGAAGATACGGATAGCATGTGGGTGAAGATGGCGACTTACATTAGGAAGGCAGCTAGGGAGGTGCTTGGGTGGACAAAAGGTAATAAACTTGTACATAAAGACACTTGGTGGTGGAATGAAGATGTACAAAAAGCTATTAAGGAGAAGAAGGAGTCTTATAAGAGCTGGCATCATGGGAGAAGCACAAGTATCATGATGAAGTATAAAGAGGCTAAGAAAAATGCAAGGCGTGTTGTGAGTAAAGCAAGGGGGCATGCCTATGATGCGCTATATGAGAGGCTAGGGACAAAAGAAGGCGAAAAGGATATATACAAGATGGCAAAACTTCGCGAGAGAAAGGTGAGAGATCTCAACCAAGTCAAATGTATTAAGGATGAGGCAGGCCAAATTCTATTGAAGGAGGAAGAAATTAGGAACAGATGGCGGGACTACTTCAATGGATTATTCAATGACGGGAATGAGAGTATTAGGTTCGAGTTGGATGACTCATTTGATGACACCAACAAACAATTCGTGTGGAGGATACAAGAGTCTGAGGTTAGAGAGACCTTGAAAAGGATGAAAGGAGGAAAGGCCCGTGGCCCCGATGATGTCCCCATTGAGGTGTGGTGATGTCTGGGGGATGTAGCAATAGTATGGCTCACTAAACTATTTAACCGCATTTTCCAGTCAAACAAAATTCCTAAAGAGTGGCAGAAAAGTATTTTAGTACCCATCTTCAAAAATAAAGGAGATGTTCAAAGTTGTACTAATTACCGAGGAATTAAGCTCATGAGTCATACTATGAAGCTCTGGGAGAGAGTGATTGAACACTGCTTGAGGAAAGTGACCAATATCACTAAAAACCAGTTTGGTTTTATGCCTGGGAGGTCAACTATGGTGGCGATTTTCTTACTCCATCAGCTTATGGAGAGGTATAGGGAGCAAAAAAAGGATCTACATACGGTGTTCATTGACTTGGAGAAGGCATACGATAAGGTACCAAGACCGGTCATGTGGTGGGCACTAGAGAAACACAAAGTCCCAACAAAATACATTAACCTTATCAAGGATATGTACGATAATGTGGTGACAAATGTGCGTGTAAGAGATAGTTAGACCGACACTTTTCCTATCACAATAGGGTTACACCAAGGATCAGCCTTAAGTCCTTGCATTTTTTCCTTAGTGATGGATGAGGTGTTGAAGGATATACAAGGGGATATCCCTTGGTGTATGCTATTTGCTGATGATGTAGTGCTGGTAGATGAAACTAGGGATGGTGTTGATAGAAAAATGGATCTATGGAGGCAAACTTTAGAGTCTAAGGGGTTTAGACTTAGTATAACCAAGACCGAGTATATGAGATGCAATTTTAGTGATGTCGGGTGTGAGGATGGTAATGTTAGTTTACAAGGACAAGTAGTACCTAGAAGAGACACATTTCGATATTTAGGATTAATGTTACAAAGCAATGGTGATATTGACGAAGATGTTTGCCACAGGATGAAGATCGGGTGGATGAAGTGGCGACAAGCATCTGGAATCTTATGTGATAAGAAAGTTCTACAAAAATTGAAAGGAAAATTCTATAGGACGGTGATCAGACCTGTGATGCTGTATAGAGCAGAATGTTGGTCAACTAAAAGGCAACATGTCCAACAAATGAGTGTTGCGGAGATGCGCATGCTACGATGGATGTGCGGTCACACAAGAAGAGATAAAATTAAGAACGAGGTGATACGTGATAGGTTAGGGGTGGCACCGATTGAGGAGAAGCTAGTCCAACATCGCCTACGGTGGTTTGGGCATATCCAGCGAAGACCTCCAGAAGCACCGGTTAACAGTGGGATTATAAAGAGTAGAGAAAATTTTAAGAGGGGTAGAGGTCGAGCAAGGTTGACATGGCAGGAGGCGGTGAAACTAGACTTAAAGGAGTGAGACATACCTAGAGATTTGGCTCATGATAGGACTGCATGGAAATTAGCAATTCATGTGCCAAAATCTTAGTTTATTCGTAATTTGTTACTCTTATCTCCTTTCTTATTAACCCATTTCTGAAATAAATAAAATGTAGAATCTTATTTTATTTGTATTTTTTATTATTATTTTTTTACTTTCATCTTATTTTCTATTACTTTTCTTCAAAACTGTTGGGTTTCATTTCTAGCCAACCCCAACTTGTTTGGGACAAAGGCTTGGTTGTTGTTGTTGTTGTTGTATTTAAAAGTGAGATTATTTTATTTAAGACTTGTGTTTTAATTTTAGTAATTAATAGTTATTTAAAAGGCTTTTGATAGTGATAATAATTTATTTAATGTCACATAAATATTATTAGTGCTTACATTATTTACAGGTATAAATAATATTTTTAAAATTTAAAGATTATTTTCTGTGGAGAAACTATCAATTTTGGAGGCTAATTGCGGGACTTCCCCAATTTTTCATTAATTTAACGATTTATAATAGAATAAAAATATTTTTCTACTTCTTATAATTTGTGTGAGAGAAATATCTCTAATTCATGTTATCGTACTCATTAAATAATTTTAGGGAATTCCTAGAAAGTTAATTGTAAAGGTTTATTATTCTAGAGCCTAAACATAATTCCTCTTCAATTTCCTAATGGATTAATTTATTTTTGTAAACCAAATATATTTAATACAATATCTGTAACGAATTTCTTATCAGTCACTCCTATTATGCTCTACAAGCAATGAGGGATTTTTAGGAAAATTTCCAGAATTTTATCATAGCAAGAAATGTGGATTATATTCTTTTGTGTGCACTAAGCTTGTGGACATAGCAGTTCCTGAGCTTACTGTAAGGCTGGATGTGGGTCTTTGTTCTAGTTGTGTGTACGTTGTGTGTGCCTAGCGATTCAACTCACGACCAGTGGACCGGGTGAGCGCATGCTGGTAAACGAAGTGGACACCAGATGTTAGTGGGCTATGGACCTTCGGTTCTTGTGGACCGAGTCTGCGCAAAGGGAGACAAACGTTGAGTGTGCGCAACCCAGCTGGCACTTGCGTGGCGCTGACCGGCGTCTCGGTGTGATGAGGTGGGCCTAACGCACATGCGCGCCATGCTGGCGCCGCGGGCCTGGACATGGGAGGCGGCGGGGGAACGGCCGCGGGAGCTTGCTGGCGGCGGCTCGGCAAAAAGGCGTGGTCTCCCCTCCAACAAAGCTATAGGGCGCACGTTAAGAGGATCAGTGATTCCCTCCATTGGCTTGCCCGGGCCGAGATGGTGCCCAAGGCGGCGTGCGACGGCGCACGACGGCTAGAGGCGGTAGCGTCGGGCGAGGCTGCACATAGAGACAGTTCTCGATGACTTTGGTTAGCAGTACGCGTGTGCGAGTGTCTGACGGTTCTATGTGTTCGCCCAGTTGCAAGGGAAGGGGCCCCGGGGCGGCCGACGACTGGGAAGTGCGGCGGTGCAACGGTGCTCCTACGGGCTATGTGCTGTGGCGCCAGATTTTCTCCAACCAAGTGGTCAATATCGTGTTCTAGGGTGCTAGGATGCCTCCTGGGTTCTCAGACGAGCCGGAGGAGCAACGATGGCGGCCGTCGACGAGGAGCGGCGACGAACTTGGCGGCGGCGCATCGCGACGACCTTCCAGTGGTCTTCTCCTTCAATGAAGTGCACCTACGTGTGCTAGGAGCTAATACGAATACGTATGGCAAGGTTTGTCGGGCGTAGGGAGCTCTTATCTCGTCGGCGACTATGGCACACAACGATGGGCGGTGGTGCACGACTGGCTTGGCTAGGGTTACGGATAATCCCAGCTACGGCGAGCCAACCTCTTAACCATTACTTGTTCTAGCTACTTCACGAAGCAAGGAAGGTTTACACGAAAGGAATTGGATGACAGTGGCTCACCAACATGGGAACGGGTGCCCTGCCATTGCCGGGGAAGAACAGCGTTAGGACCCGCCTTTCATGGGTGCACTTGTCCTTCCCGTACCAATCCCTGGATCAGCAGTTGGTACACACAACAGAATGTATAGAGGTCCATACACGAATATTTATTATAGAACATTTATGGTCTTACAAGCATTGTCTTATAGTACATTCAGTTGTGACTTGACAGGGTCACTAAATACATAAAAGTAGAGCTACAACAGCGTTGATATGGCTCCATTCCCTCAGGCATCCTTGGGAGCAGGACTAAACCTATTCCTCATCCTGGCACGACACTTTGTCATCTTCATCCTCTCCTGGGTGGCAACATATTAAGCAAGAGTGAGTACATAAGGTACTCCGCAAGCCCTAACACTACTCAAGGGGAGGTGTTTCACACATTGGGGCTTGTAGGAAGGAGAGGCCATATGTCTTAGTTCTGCCGAAAAGCATTTTATGCAAGGTTCTCTTTGCAAAGAGTTTCACAATAAGATGAAGAAGTAGTTGAATCAGTATTATTATAGTTGGTGGGCCCTGGGGGCGTTTCAGACCATCCCGTCAGTTCCCTCACTTTTAAATGAGTCTTCGGGCCTTTGGCCCTAATGAATCTGGCATGCATTCCAACACTTTCCCAAAACACCATAGCCTCAGCCACACACACACACACACACACACACCCTTTAAGGAGATGCACTAATGCTAATCAATAGGAGCCCAAAGCATAGTGTGCCAAGACTGTGACAACAACTATCCGGATAGATTAAGACTTTGTAGAGTTTGTACACTTTACCCACAGGCCATGCACACCTAGCAAGGGTATGACATGACACTCATCCCATCTTCCCCACGTAACTCCACAATCACACCTCAGCCCGACCCAGAGGCTATTCGGGCAATTTCTACCCAGCCGGACACCAGACGACCCTCGGTCTCTGTGCCATTTCCTGGTCCACCGTGCCCTCCATGGCTCTCCAGGTTTTCTCTTGTGGCAGTTACCAGAAAGGTAGGGCGAGTCCTACCCATACAGGTTTTTGTGGCTATACGAAATCACTATGTTGAGGTCAAATGAACCGGTCCTTATATTGGTGAGGCGGCTCCATCCGTCCTTAGCAAAAGGACTAGTTAGCAACACACAACATCAAACTAAACTGAAGTACTCAGCACAAGACTAGTCCGGAAAACATGGTCATCAGACCACTCTGAAGCACTCAGCGCCGATTGGTGGTTACACCGAATGCACAGCTGCAGCTGGTATACCTCTTAGGGAGCCCTTGGCATCCCATCACTATACCCGCCTAGACCACCCTTCCCCTTCACACACACAGTTCATTAATCTCCCACCCATATCCTAACTCACACCACCAAACTCCTTTTAACACATTTCACAATCATGTATATAGTGTGTAGTGGTTCACGATGCAAACATCGCAGGGGTTCCTAAGCATAGTACTAACAAGGAGGTGGTCACATCACTGCTATAGCGCAACAACGAAGCTATCAGGTTGTCAAGGGGTTGTGTTGTCAAGGTCAAGGAGGGGATTGTGATAGTCACTGCTATTATCGTAACTGAAGCAGTATCTTGTTTCAAGCCGTTGATAGCGAGTAACTATCGTGTTACTGTTTATCGTTGGCTAGTAGCTAACACCGATACTCAGTCATCAACATAGCTCATGCTACCACATCAAGTGGTTCATAGCATAACAACATTTTAAAATAGACATACAGTCATGCAATGAAAACAGTCCATAGGTGTGATTGCAAATCATAGGTGAAATATGATCAAGGAGTTAGAGCTTGCCTTCGAATTCATCGAGGAGGTCTTCCTCAAAATTCGGGTCTTTCGAGTGCTCCTCAATGTCCTCGGTCGCTATAATATAACTAGGCGGGTGAATACACAAGAAGAGAAGTCTAATACAAGAATAACATTCAAGGAAATATTTATTAAAGTTTTTGTTGACGTCTCCCTAATTGTTCTTGTGATTAATGTGAGTTGTCGGGTACCCTCCATGTGCTTTCCTATTTTCTTCTTATAGCTATTAGCTTATTATACTATTTTTTAAGATTTATTAGGGCCCTATTTCCAAGCTAATATGTCCTGATAACCTTCTACTATTTTCATAAATTTTTCTAGAATTTTTTTGTGTGTAAAAATGTGTTTTTCACATACTTGGGTACAGTCTCGGGTATCCTTAGTGGTTCCAGCGTGTTGACAGTGACTGAGAGTGGGACCATTCACTCTCTGCGTACGTGCGCGCATGCACTTAGCTAAGCTAGTGGGTTGGCTGAGGGGCCCAGACGGCAATGGCCTTGGGTTCCCTGTGCGGGTGGGCCAGGCCCCACCAGCAGGCCACGACTCTACGGTCCTCATGGACTGAGCGCACGGTCCCCCTCGCGCGTTGCGGGGCCTAGCTACCCCTGCGTGGCGCCCTGCTGGCAGCCACGTTAGCATGGTAGAGGCGCCCTGGCTCCAAAACAGGGGAGCATCAGCTTCACGGTGGAATCATCACCGGCGGCTCGCCGGAACTCCTCCGTCGGTCGGGTTCGAGACGCTTCGGTGAAGTGGCGGATTCCTAGGGGTGAGGTGAAACTAACGGCAGTGGCAACGGGCCGGGATGGCAACTAGAAGGGCGGCACCGACATGTCGACAACGGCGGCACGGGCGAGCTCTGCGGGTCTGCGTCCCGCTTAGCGTTTCTTCAGTTCCTTTTACTCTACGCGTACTACATTGTGCGGTGAGCCGTCTAGGAGACACGGCCAGGCCGAGGAAGGCCCCACGGTGGCCGGCGACGGCGAGGTGCGGCGGCCCGGTTAGGGTTTCCGGTGCTCCCTCTTTTTAAGATCTCTCTGACCAAACTAACCCATGTTCTAGCCGTTCTAAAGTCTCACGAAGCTAATGGGGCAAGGGTGTTGGCTTAACCAGGCTCGCCGGAGCACGAACGTGCTCGACGACCGGCAGAGCTAGGTTTTGATGGCCACCATTGCTCGAGCTATTGTTCGGCGCGAGACAAGGCATCATATGTGTCCTAAGGCTACTGAAAAATGCGCTTGCGAGAGTAATCGAAGGATGGTGGGACGTACCGACGGCGATGAGCTCGACGGCCGGCAACAAGGAAGAAGAAGGGGGCTCCGAAATTCTACTCCGAGAGGGGCGCTCGAGCTCCGGGGTGTGAGATGGAACGTGGTGGGTTGCACTGCGGGCAAAGTGGCGAGGGTGAGGGCCGTTTTATAGGCCCGTATGGCAGTTCCCGGCGGAAGGCGGTGGCGCATCTTTTGGTGCGGCCGCGCAGGTGCTTGTCTGGCGGGGCGAGAGGCTGTCGGGTAATGATTCGAAGCTGGCAGTGTGAGGTGGCATCGCTCCCGCGATGATGGCGGTGCAGCAAGAGAGCAGGCGGCGCGGTCATTTTCCCTGGCGCGTCAAGTCGCGGGAAAGGCGGACGTTGGTCGGGCGTGGAAGAGAAGCGGGGAGGGGGAAGGCGGTACAGCGCCGGGCTGGCTGGGCCGCGCGCGCTGGCCAGGGGAGAGAGAAAGTGGACCGCGGTGTCGCTGGGCTGAGGGAGGATGTGACGCCCGGTTCCGAAAATGAACCAAGCTAACGCATATGTGTGCCCAGGATGTTCATCACACATATACGAGTACAATCACAAAAGAGTATACAGAAAATTACCACAAGACAAGATTAATTAACCAAATTTTATTACACAAACCATATTATCCTCGAATCCAAGCTCCAATGAATATTAATGACAAGTTCAACTAATGCAGCGGAAATAAACTAATTAAGCAACTATGCAACATAAGCGACAGGGTATGCATGCGCAACTCCAATCAACACCACAGGCAAAGCTGACGGTAGACACGGCCTAGAACTCCGCATTATCGCCATTAAACTCCCAATCATGACCTGCAACTGTTGGGGGGGATTGCAAGAGTGAGTACATGTCGTACTCAGCAAGTGTGGAAAGTATGACATGTGGCTTATTCAAATGTCGACAATAATAATGGTAAAGTGCTGAAAAGTACAGTAAAACATTTGAAGAGCAATATAGTATAAGTATGTGAAGTAAACCCATCATAATTATAAGTAATACCGTAATACCAAATCTGAATTCATTACCATCATCAAAAATTCCAGATTTCACCATTTCCAATAACCACCTTCAATACCACAAATAATTCCATAACCATCACCGTAACCATTACCATAACCATTACCAATACCAAATACCCTCTAATCATGGAAGTTGTCCAGGTGCTCATAACCGGGAGCACAGCTATCATGATAGTTTTAATTAACACTCTGCAGAGTTTGTACCTCTTTACCCACGTGTTCGTGATTTCATCACCCTTCAGCGACTAAGAACCTCCCTTATGCCCATGACCCGTCGGTCACATTACACAATTCCGTTGGTGTGTGGCCAAGAGATCACAAAATAGCCTTTACAAAGGGATTACTAGCCTATTTAGACCCCACTGAGGTTTCACCGGTGGCGATGTCTCCCGCAGAGCACATCTTCAACCAAGGGCCCCCTCTTGAGCCATTCGGATCCCAGGGTAGTCCCACCAATCATCAACAAACCCAATCCGACTACCCCTTCCCCGAGCATCCACAATGGTCCAAACAGCACTAGCAAAGCCCTAATTAATCAGCTACGCCGCACCCATACTTGGCCTCGTGGTGGCACTGTAGTCCTGGCTTATTCTCGCATGAACCGGTCCTTAGATCTAAAGCAAGCAAACCACCATAACATCCAACCCATCCACATACCAGGCTTGCTTAGATCATCCATTACCATACCATGTTTAACCAGTTCATGTTAACCATAATCTCATCCATGCATAATTAAATTGAGTGATATAGTTGTTTCCCATCCCAGTTGATTAAGCGAAGCAAAAAGGTAAAAACCCTTCCCGACTCTCTACCATAAATTCCAGGTGACAAGGGTGGTTTAGCAAATCTAGTAAACTTCCTACCATAGGATTTCCCATCAATTTGACACAAGCATGCAGTTTTGCAAACAAAACATTTATTTTAAAAACAGGATCAATATGCTTCAAGGACACTTGCCTTGCTCTTGCTGTTGATTAGGGTCAAAGCCTTCAAACTCTTGATGTTGTAGATCCTCCGTGGCACTCTCTAGCGCAAATCCGTCTAATCCACACAATAAACATACAAGACAAGAAACACAATCAAAGAGTGCACAAATATTACTCAATATGACATGACATGCATGATTGATGCAATGCAAGGTAGAACTTGTCACTAGATTGCTTTTAATGATCACTAACTAGCTCTAATAGATTTTAACAAGTTTATACAGGTTTGGGGTTGATTAGATCAAATTTTAGAATTAATTCAACACAATTTAACCAGGAAGATCAGACTAGTCCGCTAGGGACCGGACAAGTCCGCACTTGACGAGATCAGCAGATTAGGGTTTTCTAGATCGACGTGAATTTGGAGATTAAGGGTTGAATGCACATAAGGAAAAGAGAATAGAAGGTATACCAAGTGTTTAGAACTCCAATGAACCAAGAAACTTGGAGGTAACACTTGGATCTTGATGATCTAGGGTTGGTGATGAACTTGGAGATGAATTGGTGGTGAAGGACGAAACTTGGTGGAGATCTTGATCCTCCTTCGTTTCCTCCTCTTCTTCTTCTTGTTTGGGATCTTCTCCTCCCTCCTTGATGGTGGCTCTCCACGAACTAGGGTTTGGGTGGGTGGAAAAGTGGCAAATAGATGTCAAACCAAGGGGTGGGGTTGTTTATATAGACGTGGAGGCTAGGGTTAGATGGATTTCGAGTTTAGGATGAGTAGAGGCCGGTTTAGAGTCCCACATGGGCTCTAAAAGAGTTGGGCACGACGTCCCTAGGCCCACTTGACGTGAAACCCAAGAAACAAGTCGTAAAACAAAAGGTCAATCTCGGAGTCACGAAATATCGGACAAGTCCGGACAGGACCGGACTAGTCCGAAGTCGTCCAGAGAGAAAATCGGACAAGTCTGGTCAAAAATCGGACAAGTCCGATCTTAGTAAGAAAGGAAAACGGACAAGTCCGCTGGAACACCGGACTAGTCCGGAAAAGTCCAGGGACTTAGCAAATTTTCAAGGATTCATGGAATACCGGACTAGTCCGCACAAAATCGGACAAGTCCGAAGTTGTCCAGAGGCAAATATCGGACTAATCCGCAGCAAAAACGGACAAGTCCGTTTTTAGACAGAGAGAAATCGGACTAGTCCTCAGCAAAACCGGACTAGTCCGCACTTTCCTACATTTTTAAGTGCGGTTTGTTCCAAATCAATTTTAAACTTGTTCCTCTTGTTATGGGTTAATGTTAAACATGTATATGAGTGCATGTAGGGTATGATGCATGAAAATGAGGGTGTTACAAACCTACCCCCCTTAAAACGAATCTCGCCCTCGAGATTCGACGCGGAAGAGAAGAGATAGGGAAATTCCTTCTTGAGATCATCTTCTAGCTCCCAAGTTGCTTCTTTTTCGGTATGGTGCTTCCATTGGACTTTACACCATCGAATCACCTTGTTCCTTGTGACTCTTTCCTTAGTTTCCAAGATTTTGACCGGTTGCTCGGCATACGTCAAATCTTCCTCTAGTTCCAATTCTTCCATTGGCACTTGATCTTCCGGTACCCTGAGACACTTCTTGAGTTGGGAAACATGAAACACATCATGTACGTCTGAAAGATGAGCTGGCATCTCCAACTTATATGCTACTTCTCCTCTTTTGTCCAGAATCTTGAATGGTCCAATATAACGAGGTGTGAGCTTACCCCTTATGTTAAACCTCTTATGACCTCTCATTGGTGACACCTTGAGGTAAACAAAATATCCTATTTCAAAGGTTAATTCCCTTCTCCTATTATCCGCATAGCCTTTTTGCCTTGATTGGGCAGCCCTCAAGTTTCCACGAATTATTTGGACTTGCTTTTCGGCTTCTTGCAACACATCCGGACCAAATACTTGAGTTTCTCCTGCCTCATTCCAGAATAAAGGTGTCCTACACTTCCTCCCATAAAGCGCTTCATATGGTGACATTTTCAAGCTTGCTTGGTAACTATAGTTGTATGAAAATTCTGCGTATGGCAAGCTTTTGTCCCAACTTTTCCCATGCTTTAAAGCACAAGCTCTTAACATGTCCTCCAAAATCTGATTGGTCCTCTCGGTTTGTCCATCCGTTTGAGGATGATATGCTGAACTAAAATTCAACCTCGTTCCCAAAGCTTCATGCAATTTTTGCCAAAATTTGGAGGTAAATTGAGAACCTCTATCCGAGACTATCTTCTTAGGGACTCCATGTCGACACACAATATGCTCCATGTATATTTCGTCCAATCGTGCAGCTGTATACTTGGTCTTCACAGGGACAAAATGAGCTGACTTGGTTAAGCGATCCACAATTACCCAAATTGAGTCATACCCGAACTGAGTACGTGGTAACCCAACTATGAAGTCCATACCAATTTCTTCCCACTTCCATTCCGGAACCTTCAACGGTTGCAATAATCCGGCTGGCCTTTGATGTTCCGCCTTGACTCGTTGGCACACATCACATAATGCTACATATTCAGCTATGTCCTTTTTCATGCTATCCCACCAATAGCAAGTCTTCAAGTCCTTGTACATCTTCGTACAACCGGGGTGAACTGAGTAAGGCGAGTCATGTGCCTCCTTTAATATTGTCTCCCGAATATGCTTTACATTGGGCACAACGATTATCTTTCCAAGCCATAAGGTACCATGTTCGTCTTCATCAAATCTGAATTCTCTCCCTTCTTTGATTCTTTCCTTGATTTCCTTGATCTCCTCATCCGTGGTTTGTGCTTCTCGAATTTCTTGCTCCAAGGTTGGGTTTAACTCCATCATCTCCATCTCATTTACAAACCCGAGGTTCAACCGTTCAAACTCCTTACATAACTCGAATGGTAACTCTCGAACCGTGAGTTGATGACTTACTCCCTTTCTACTCAAAGCATCGGCCACTACATTGGCTTTTCCTGGATGATAGTTGATTCCCACATCATAATCTTTGATGATCTCTAACCATCTTCGTTGCCTCAAGTTCAGATCCATTTGGGTGAAAATATACTTCAAACTCTTATGATCCGTGTAAATTTCACACCTATGTCCAAGAATGTAGTGTCTCCAAATCTTCAATGCATGTACCACGGCTGCTAGTTCAAGATCATGCGTGGGATAATTCTGCTCATGTTTCTTCAATTGTCTTGACGCATAGGCGACCACTTGACCTTCTTGCATCAATACACATCCAAGTCCTTGTCTTGATGCATCACAATAAATGTCAAAACTCTTGCTTACATCCGGCAATACCAAAACTGGGGCTGTTGTTAACCTCTTCTTCAACTCCTCAAAACTGTTTTGACAAGCTTCAGTCCATTGGAACGCCTTTCCCTTCATTAGCAACTCCGTCATAGGCTTGGCTATCTTGGAAAAATCCTTGATGAATCTACGGTAATATCCAGCCATCCCAAGAAAACTCCTTATTTCCTTGACATTTTGCGGTGGTTCCCACTTCAACACATCCCTCACTTTACCAGGGTCAACAGATACTCCTCCTCCTGAGATGATATGACCCAAAAATGGCACCTCTTTCAACCAAAACTGACACTTGTTGAACTTGGCATACAATTGATGCTCCCTCAATTTCTGCAATGTAAGCCTCAAGTGTTCCTCATGTTCCTTCTCATCCTTCGAGTAGATCATAATATCATCAATAAACACCACAACGAACTTATCTAAGTACTCCATGAAGACTTTATTCATGAGGTACATAAAGTAGGCAGGTGCATTTGTCAATCCAAAAGACATCACGGTGTACTCATAAGATCCATACCGTGTCCTAAAAGCTGTCTTGGGTATGTCCGATGGTCTAATCTTCATTTGAAAGTATCCCGACCTCAAGTCAATCTTGGAAAACACACAGGCACCTTTCATCTGATCAAACAAATCGTCTATACGGGGCAAGGTATACTTGTTCTTGATTGTTACCTCGTTGAGAGCTCGGTAATCCACACACATCCTTTGGGATCCATCCTTCTTGTCCACGAATAGAACGGGCGCTCCCCAAGGTGAAGAGCTAGGGCGAATAAAACCCTTCTCTAATTGCTCTTGAATTTGTTTCTTGAGCTCCGCTAATTCCATAGGAGGCATCCTATACGGCCTCTTAGCTATAGGTGCAGTTCCAGGTATTAAATCAATAACGAACTCAATATCTCGATCGGGTGGCATACCTGGCAACTCTTCCGGAAACACATCCAAAAATTCACACACTACCGGAATCTCCTCAATTGCGGCACCGTCCACATGGTTCAACTCCAATTGCTTCGGTGCGGTTTGAGATGCTTCAAATTCTACGGTGATCCCTTCCTCATTGGTCAACTTCACCGTCTTCGTGGCACACTCAATAACTCCATTGTGCTTCCTTAACCAGTCCATACCAAGTATAATGTCCAACCCTTGAGAATCTAAAACAATAAGGTTGGCGGAGAAGTCTACCCCCCTTATTCTAAGGCTTACTTTTGGACATACTATATTTGTCCTCATCTCTCCTCCAGGAGACTTAACCAACAGAGTAAACTTCATATGAGAGATAGGCAAACTATACTTGGCAACATACTTCGATGCAATGAATGAATGCGATGCTCCAGAATCAAATAAAATAGTCGCGGGGTTGGAGTTGGCGAGAAACATACCAATGACCACGTCATCCGCTTGTTGAGCATCCTCCATAGAGACATGGTTCACGTTGCCACGAGCAAAATTTTGCTGTCCACGGCTTCCTTGTGGCTGTCCTCCATTAGGTCTTGGGTTTTGCCTCGATGCATTGCTTCCTTGACCAAGGCCCGACTTAGGACATTGATGTGCAAAGTGTCCAACTTCTCCACAAGTATAGCACTTCTTAACTCCACCAGAATTATTGGGATGAGCTTGGTTTTGAACATTGGCTCCAGGAAAATCAGCACGAGGTGCATAAGGCATTGGAGGCCTAGGTGCTTGCATAACAGGGCGCTGCTGCACAAACTGAGTTGGGTGTGGTGCATAACCAGGGCGCTGAGCAGGAATAAAGGAGCTGTAATGAGGCGCATTGGGCGGCGCAAAGCGAGGGCGCACATTACTTCCTTGTTGCTGTCCTTGATATGGCGCCTTCCTCTTGATTTCTTGCTCCATCTCACGGATCTTGTTCTCAACCACAATTGCTTTGTCCACAAGCTTCTGGAAATTGACATAATCACAGTTGAGCAATTGCACTTGGATCGTATTGTTCAATCCCCTCATGAACAAGTATTGCTTCCGGCTTTCCCGGCTAACATCCTCAGGCGCATATCTTGAGAGTTGAATGAACTTATTGAGATATTCACTCACGCTTGATTTTCCTTGTCTCAAGTTCTCAAATTCTTGCCTCTTCAAGATCATAACACCTTCCGGCACATAATGATAACGGAAACTCTCCTTGAATTCCGCCCAGGTAATTCTCTCTTGGTTCTCATGAGCATTGCAATAAGAATCCCACCAATCTGCAGCTGCTCCAACGAGTTGATGAGAAGCAAATAGCACCTTCTCCCGGTCACTGCATTGGACAATGGCTAGCTTCTTCTCCACGGACTTGAGCCAATCATTCGCATCCATAGGGTCTGCGGCTTGAGCAAAGGTTGGCGGCCTAGTCCTCATAAACTCTCCCAATCGGTTATGAGGAGGTGGGGGTGGCGGTGGAGGCATGTGGGGCTGATTGTTGATATTGCCAGCCTGCAGCTGTCCCATAGTCTGTATCATGGTCTGCATGAGCTGGTTTTGCATGGTCAATAGTTGCTCGATGTTGATAGCTCCCTGAGTAGATCCTTGCCCATTGTTGTTCTGAGGCACTCCATTGTTCTCCTCTTCATCATTGCCATCCCTCTGGTTGCGAGTCCTCACCATCTGAAGAAAAGTAGTAGGTAAGAATTAGAAAACGCCCCAACTATATGCATCAAGGGATATGAAACTAAACAACTAGCTACACTAGCCTAGGTGGACATGGCAATGCTAAAGCACCCCAAAATCCTCTATTAAGCAGACAAGCAATCAATATATATAGCAAACAGCACACCAAGCAAGAACACATCGATTCCTGAGTGCTCCTATGTGCTCTAAAGTGTCCATTCTATCTAGGCTGCATCCTACGGTCAAACCTGTGGCTCTGATACCAATCTGTGACGCCCGGTTCCGAAAATGAACCAAGCTAACGCATATGTGTGCCCAGGATGTTCATCACACATATACGAGTGCAATCACAAAAGAGTATACAGAAAATTACCACAAGACAAGATTAATTAACCAAATTTTATTACACAAACCATATTATCCTCGAATCCAAGCTCCAATGAATATTAATGACAAGTTCAACTAATGCAGCGGAAATAAACTAATTAAGCAACTAAGCAACTATGCAACATAAGCGACAGGGTATGCATGCGCAGCTCCAATCAACACCACAGGCAAAGCTGACGGTAGACACGGCCTAGAACTCCGCATTATCGCTATTAAACTCCCAATCCTGACCTGCAACTGTTGGGGGGGGGGGGATTGCAAGAGTGAGTACATGTCGTACTCAGCAAGTGTGGAAAGTATGACATGTGGCTTATTCAAATGTCGACAATAATAATGGTAAAGTGCTGAAAAGTACAGTAAAACATTTGAAAAGCAATATAGTATAAGTATGTGAAGTAAACCCATCATAATTATAAGTAATACCGTAATACCAAATCTGAATTCATTACCATCATCAAACATTCCAGATTTCACCATTTCCAATAACCACCTTCAATACCACAAATAATTCCATAACCATCACCGTAACCATTACCATAACCATTACCATAACCATTACCAATACCAAATACCCTCTAATCATGGAAGTTGTCCAGGTGCTCATAACTGGGAGCACGACTATCATGATAGTTTTAATTAACACTCTGCAGAGTTTGTACCTCTTTACCCACGTGTTCGTGATTTCATCACCCTTCGGCGACTAAGAACCTCCCTTATGCCCATGACCCGTCGGTCACATTACACACTTCCGTTGGTGTGTGGCCAAGAGATCACAAAATATCCTTTACAAAGGGATTACTAGCCTATTTAGACCCCACTGAGGTTTCACCGGTGGCGATGTCTCCCGCAGAGCACATCTTCAACCAAGGGCCCCCTCTTGAGCCATTCGGATCCCAGGGTAGTCCCACCAATCATCAACAAACCCAATCCGACTACCCCTTCCCCGAGCATCCACAATGGTCCAAACAGCACTAGCAAAGCCCTAATTAATCAGCTACGCCGCACCCATACTTGGCCTCGTGGTGGCACTGTAGTCCTGGCTTATTCTCGCATGAACCGGTCCTTAGATCTAAAGCAAGCAAACCACCATAACATCCAACCCATCCACATACCAGGCTTGCTTAGATCATCCATTACCATACCATGTTTAACCAGTTCATGTTAACCATAATCTCATCCATGCATAATTAAATTGAGTGATATAGTTGTTTCCCATCCCAGTTGATTAAGCGAAGCAAAAAGGTAAAAACCCTTCCCGACTCTCTATCATAAATTCCAGGTGACAAGGGTGGTTTAGCAAATCTAGTAAACTTTCTACCATAGGATTTCCCATCAATTTGACACAAGCATGCAGTTTTGCAAACAAAACATTTATTTTAAAAACAGGATCAATATGCTTCAAGGACACTTGCCTTGCTCTTGCTGTTGATTAGGGTCAAAGCCTTCAAACTCTTGATGTTGTAGATCCTCCGTGGCACTCTCTAGCGCAAATCCGTCTAATCCACATAATAAACATACAAGACAAGAAACACAATCAAAGAGTGCACAAATATTACTCAATATGACATGACATGCATGATTGATGCAATGCAAGGTAGAACTTGTCACTAGATTGCTTTTAATGATCACTAACTAGCTCTAATAGATTTTAACAAGTTTATACAGGTTTGGGGTTGATTAGATCAAATTTTATAATTAATTCAACACAATTTAACCAGGAAGATCAGACTAGTCCGCTAGGGACCGGACAAGTCCGCACTTGACGAGATCAGCAGATTAGGGTTTTCTAGATCGATGTGAATTTGGGGATTAAGGGTTGAATGCACATAAGGAAAAGAGAATAGAAGATATACCAGGTGTTTAGAACTCCAATGAACCAAGAATCTTGGAGGTAACACTTGGATCTTGATGATCTAGGGTTGGTGATGAACTTGGAGATGAATTGGTGGTGAAGGACGAAACTTGGTGGAGATCTTGATCCTCCTTCGTTTCCTCCTCTTCTTCTTCTTGTTTGGGATCTTCTCCTCCCTCCTTGATGGTGGCTCCCCACGAACTAGGGTTTGGGTGGGTGGAAAAGTGGCAAATAGATGTCAAACCAAGGGGTGGGGTTGTTTATATAGACGTGGAGGTTAGGGTTAGATGGATTTCGAGTTTAGGATGAGTAGAGGCCGGTTTAGAGTCCCACATGGGCTCTAAAAGAGTTGGGCACGACGTCCCTAGGCCCACTTGACGTGAAACCCAAGAAACAAGTCGTAAAACAAAAGGTCAATCTCGGAGTCACGAAATATCGGACAAGTCCGGACAGGACCGGACTAGTCCGAAGTCGTCCAGAGAGAAAATCGGAGAAGTCTGGTCAAAAATCGGACATGTCCGATCTTAGTCAGAAAGGAAAACGGACAAGTCCGCTGAAACACCGGACTAGTCCGAAGTTTTCCAGAGGCAAATATCAGACTAATCCGCAGCAAAAACGGACAAGTCCGTTTTTAGACAGAGAGAAATCGGACTAGTCCTCAGCAAAACCGGACTAGTCCGCACTTTCCTACATTTTTAAGTGCGGTTTTGTTCCAAATCAATTTTAAACTTGTTCCTCTTGTTATGGGTTAATGTTAAACATGTATATGAGTGCATGTAGGGTATGATGCATGAAAATGAGGGTGTTACAGAGGAGAAGGAAGTGGGCCGTAGGAGTTGGGCCGTGGTGAAGCAGGCTGGGCCACAGGGAGGCTATGCGGGCAGCTCTTGATTCTGGGCCCTTTTCTTTATTGTTTTCTTTTCTTTTTCTTTCTAATTAGATTCTTGACTAAGATCTCTATTTAATGGGCTGGTTCCTTCTATTCACTTCCTATTTCTTTTTATTATATATTATTTATTTATTTTTCCACCCCTTGCAAAAACCCATAATTGCTATTAGCGCTTCCATCTCAAGCGTAGCTAGTTTAAATCGAGAAGTTTTAATTCTGAGTGATTTCTAATTATCGAAATTTTTGGTATGTTACAAATCTACCCCACTTAAACGGAATCTCGTCCTCGAGATTCTGACTCCTCCTCAAAAAGTTAGGGGAATTCTTTACTCAAGTCGTCTTCACGGTCCCACGTAGCTTCTGCTTCTGTGTGATTGGTCCATTGGACACGGCAGAAGCATGTTGCAGTTCTCCGCGTATGCCGAGTCACGACGTCTAATATCTTCACAGGCATTTCTTGGTACCTCAGGTCAGGCTGTAGGTCCATTGCATCTATGGGCACTTGCTCCTCTGGTACCTTCACGCACTTCTTGAGCTGAGATACGTGAAACACGTTGTGTACGTCCGACAGGTGCTCTGGCAGCTCTAATCGATAGGCCACGACTCCCAATTTTGCCAGTATTTTGAACGGTCCGATATACCGAGGGGCCAACTTGCCTCGGACTTGGAACCTTCGGGTGCCTCGAATGGGCGAGACCTTGAGGTATACAAAGTCTCCTTTGTCGAAAGTCAGTTCTCTTTGACGGTTATCTGCATAGCTCTTCTGTCGGTTCTGAGCTATTTTGAGGTTTTCCCTAATAGCGGTAACTTGCTCTTCGGCGTCCTTAATGATCGAGGGGACGAAGAATGAGCGTTCTCCAACCTCAGACCACATTAAAGGGGTCCTACACTTCCTGCCATGCAGGGCCTCGAACGGGGCCATCTGAAGGCTGGCCTGGTATCCATTATTATACGAGAACTCCGCGAATGGCAGACTTGCCTCCCAATCTTTTCTGTACGTTAGCATGCACTATCTTAGCATGTCTTCCAATGTTTGATGCACTCGCTCTGTCTTCCCATCTGTCTGAGGGTGATAGGCTAAGTTGTAGTCCAGTTTGGTTCCTAGGAGCGCGTGAAGGCTTTTCCAGAAGTGCACGGTGAATTGGGAACCGCAATCTGACACTATTCTACTGGGCACTCCATGTAGCTTTAGAATGTTGTCAACGTACAGTTGCGCCAATCGATCTCCACAGAAGGTGGTCTTAACCGGTATAAAGTGGGCTACCTTGGTCAGTCGATCCACTATGACTCAGATTGAGTCATTTCCTTTCTTCGTACGGGGCAACCCGGTGATGAAATCCGTGGCGATTTCATCCCACTTCCAGACTGGGACATGGAGTGGTTGCAGCAATCCTGCCGGTCTCTGATGTTCTGCCTTTACTCACCGGCAGATGTCGCAATGTGACAAATTCCGCTATCTCCCTTTTCATTGCCACCCATTAGTACTTTTCTTTAGGTCTTGATACATCTTGGTGGCTCCTGGGTGAATAGAGTAGGCGGTGTTGTGGGCTTCGTCCATGATGAGGCGCCTCAGCCCGTCCGTGTTTGGTATGCATATCCGATTCTCATACCAAAGGGTCTTCTGTTCGTCCACCCGGAACCCAGGGGCCTTGCCCTTCCTCGTCTGGTTCCGTAATTCTACGATCTCCTCATCTTTTTCTTGGGCTCGACGGATCTGATCCTCTAGCATGGGTTGCACGCATAGCATACTGAGGTATCCATTTGAAAAAGGATGCAAGTTCAGCTTCTGAATCTCTTGCTCTAGTTCCAGTCTCTTAGTGATGGCTTGCACCGTATTGCAGTGCGCTTTCCGACTTAGTGTTTCTGCCACCACGTTGGCCTTTCCAGGGTGGTACTGCACCTCCAAGTCGTAGTCCTTGATCAGTTCCAGCCACCTCCTCTGTCTTAGGGTCAATTCAGTCTAGGTGAATATGTACTTCAAGCTCTTATGATCTGTAAAGATCCGACACTTATTCCCAATCAAGTAGTGTCTCCAGATCTTTGGCATGAATGACGGCTGCCAGCTTGAGGTCGTGCGTTGGGTAGTTCTTCTCATGGACTTTTAACTGCCTAGACGCGTATGCGACAACCCTATCGTCCTGCATGAGTACGCATCCAAGCCCTTGTCGTGAGGAATCACAGTACACCACGAAATCCTTGTGAATGTCCGGTAATATCAGGATTGGGGCAGCAGTCAACTTAGCTTTCAGTTCCTTGAAGCTACTCTCGCATTCAGTCGTCCATTCGAACTTCTTATCTTTCTTCGTAAGTTCGGTCATTGGTCTCACAATCTTTGAAAATCCTTCGATGAACCTTCGATAGTATCCCGCTAAGCCAAGAAAGCTTCTAATCTCAGTGACATTGGTAGGTTGCCTCTAGTCTGTCATGGCTTCGACCTTTGCAGGGTCCACTGCTACACCCTAGGCCGGTATGATGTGACCAAGGAAGGCTACCTGTTGGAGCCAAAATTTGCATTTACTGAACTTGGCATATAATTGGTGTTCTCTAAGCCTTTCCAGTACTATCCGTAGGTGTTCCTCATGTTCGGCCACACTCCTGGAGTAAATCAATATGTCATCTATAAATACGACAACAAACCTATCCAACTCCTTCATGAATATCTTGTTCATTAGATTCATGAAGTACGCTGGTGCATTTATCAGGCCGAACGGCATCACCGTGAACTCGTACTGTCCATAGCGAGTTACAAATGCCGTCTTCATGATATCGAAATTTCGGATCTTCAACTGGTAATATCCTGATCTCAGATCTATTTTGGAGAAATACTTGGCTCCTTTCAATTGGTCGAACAGATCATCGATACGAGGTAATGGGTACTTATTCTTGATGGTTACCTCATTTAACGACCGATAGTCGATGCACATCCTTAGACTACCATCCTTCTTCTTAACAAAGAGTACCGGAGCTCCCCAAGGTGAGGATATCGGACGGATAAACCCTTTCTCCTGAAGCTCACGGATCTGTTCCATGAGCTCGATCAGCTCATTTGACGCCACTCGATAAGGTCTCTTAGCAATAGGCGTAGCTCCAAGAATCAGATTGATTAGGAATTCTACATCTCTATCTGGTGGCATCCCTGGTAAGTCTTCTAGAAATACATCAGGGTATTCGAATACCACCGTCACTTGCTCCATGGGATTAGCTTCTAAACTCCACACAATCAGCATGGTGGTGTGTTGACGTGGCTCACAAGTTACCGTTACCCCTTCATGGTTTGTAGCAATGACCTTGCGATCGGCACAGGATATATTCCCCTTATGACGTGCCAACCAATCCATTCCAAGGATGACATCTATGCCATCTGATTTAAGGACTACTAGGTCCGCTAGGAACTCTACCCCACTTAAATGGATCTTAACCCCTAGGCATCCAAATCAGCACTTTATAACTGCACCTGGGGATTTAGTTACGAGTGGGGTTTCTAACCAGACCTTTTGTAGTCCACTCTTAGCATCAAACTTTGATGAAACAAACGAATGTGATGCTCCAGAATCAAAGAGAACGGTAGCAAGTATTGAGTTGACCAAGTACTCACCGAGTGCAATGTCTGGTGCCTCCTCAGCCTGAGTGGCGTCAATGTGGTTGACGCGACCGCGACCAAAGGACTGAGCCCGGTTCTGCGATCCGGGTGCTTGTGGGGGGTTACGTCCAACGCCGGATATAGCAATCCTCATTCCGGAGTTGGCAGGTGCGGGGTTCAACTTCTTGTACTGGGGGCAATTTGCCACCAAGTGCTCTGGGTCACGACAGTGGAAGCATACCTTGACGGGTTTTGCCACACTAGCATTACTCCCTTGCTATGGGGTAGTGCCGCTCTGCCGATACTGCTGCATAGGTTGCTGTGCGCTAGCCCCGAATGCTCGGTACTGCATAGTAGGCTGGTACCGTGGCTTTGACTAGAAGTTGGACTTTGACCGTTGGAAACAGTCTTGTTGCTCAAGATTTTGTGCCTGGAAACTTCCGCTTTTGCACCCCTTCCAGCTCGGAACGGTCATCCTCAAGTAGTATAACGCGGTTCATCATTGTGTTGAAATACGGGTATATGTGCGTAATCAATTGTGTCTTCATGGCGTGACTAAGGCCTCTCCTAAAACGGTCCTGTTTCTTCTTGTCTGTGTCCACTTCATTAGGTGCGTAACGGCTCAGCTTCATGAACTTTTTTATGTACTGGTTCATGGTCATAGCTCCTTTGCGTGGGGAACGAAACTCATCAGCTTTCATTTCCATAATACCTTCTGGTATATGGTAGTCACGGAAGGCCTGCTGGAATTCTTCCCAGCTGATCGCATCGGGCTCCTCTGCTGCCTCACGGTAATTATCCCACCATTCCCCAGCTGCCCCAACCAACTGGTGGGAAGCTAGCATGACACGCTCCTGATCGCTAGATGCTATTATGTTTAACTTCTTGGTTATGTTGCACAACCAGTCATCAGCGGCCAGGGGATCCTCTTCGCTGCCATCAAACACTGGTGGACAGAGTCTCATGAATTCCGACATCTTGGATGATTGTGGTAACCCAGGACCTCGTTGTCCTTGCACAGCTTGAGCCATGGCCTGCAGCAGCTGTGTCTGTACTGCCATTACTTCAGCCAAGGTTGTGGGTGGTGGTGGGGGTACCGCTTCTTCCACATGAGCTATGAAGTCTTCTTGGTTAACCTCTACAACTTCCTCTTGGGGATCCTCCGCCTCAACCTGGTTACTAGCCGCGGCTGCAACAGCTACACGTGGTGCGCGGTTCTGACCACGTCGTCCTCTACCTCTTCCCCTTGGGGCTGCCCTGCATCTAGGTGCGTGGTCGACCTGAACCTGGTCGCCTTCCTATTGGGCGGCCTCTGCAGTGCATTCACGGCGCGCTTGGACGCGAGCAGATCGCTTTGGTGCCATCCTGCTGGTAAGAAAAAGGGGGTGAGCAGGATTTATTTGGTTCTACTTTATGGTGATGTTCGTGTCGTATGGTTTACATTGTGTGTTACTATATTTGTGTGTATATTTATTTATTTATATAGTTTTATTTTATTTCTTTCTTTATTATTTTGCATTGTTCGACGCTTATATTAAGTATAAAATCTTACTACACAAGCAGGGGTCCAAATAAAACCCGGCACATCACATCATCCATTACTAGATTACAATCATACAAGTACAATACCCGTCGTGTCTCTGACACGATACTCATGCCACGATAACTCACGCACTACGTGGAACTTATGCTACCACAAGTCACACACCGACATAGGCTCAAACTAACACTAGACATTATACTAACATAGGACTCGCTACGCAGGGCTACTCATAGTACTACAGTCTGTGAAATCTCCGAAGCTACAGTGCAGTAGGGTAAAGTGACTCCACATCCTCCATTTGAAAATCCTCACACCACTGGAGGGCAAAGTCATCACCCACGTAGACTAGCTCGAAGGGGAAGGAGCTACTCTCTCCCGTGTCGCCTCCTGTAGCGTCCTGAACAGGTCCAGCACAGCTAGCCGCACCCTCAAGGAGCTCTACACTCACGTCCTGGTTGTCTCCTCCCTCGGAGGGCTCCTCGGTAGGGTCCTCGTCCAGTGGGTCTCCAATGTTGTCGTCTCCCACGTCCTCATCGACGCCGTCATCGCCGTTGTTGTTGCTGTCATCATCACGGTCGGCGTCACTGTCACCACTACTGCCACTAGACTCTGAGCTGGTATGTGACAGTGGCATGAGCCTCAAGTCCTTGCCAAGGCCGAAGCGTCTAGCTCCGCTAGCTATCGTGGCTCAGACTGCTGGAGTCAGGTCGGGTGCTGCTGGTAGACGCACCGTCTGCTGACCACTCTCATGAGGTACTGTGAGTGTGCTCTTACGAGCCGTGATCCGAACTCGTGCCCCTCCAGAACGGGAGCCTGCCTGGTAGAGGGTGTCCAACTCCCTCACGTGCTCAGTGGTCCTCTGTGCCAGCTCCCTGCGGAGTGCCTTTGTAGTCTCCCTGCCATGGACGGTCTCTGCACTGGTCCAGCTCCCTGCTAAGTGCCTCTGTAGTCTCCCTGTCACGGGCGGCGTATGCGTGTGCCTGATCCAACTGGGTCTGTAGGCTCCTCGCCCGAACCTCGGCGTCGTGAGTATGGAAAGCCTCATCTCTCCACTCCGTGAGGATATCCTGGCAGAAGCGGTCCAAGATCACCAGGTACTTGGCGGTCTCCGCCAAGGTGGGGTCCTCCACGGTCCTAGTGGGACCCTCCAGAGTAGCAATCCTGTGCCTCCAAACGAAGCTAGCCTGGTGATGTACAGGGAAGAAGCGGAGTGGTGTACGTCCAGTCTCCTCAACGTAGGAGTCGCACAACTCCCGTAGTCCCTCTCGTGCAACTCCCTGAACCGCGTCCTCGAAGCGAGCTCCAACGAAAGTCAGTACAACGGGTGTCCTGCCCAAGCCAACAAACAGCTCAGCAAGGTAGAGTTGTGCCTCACAGCGAGTGGCACCGTCCTGCTCAAACTCCCACCAGCGATACTGTGGTGCCGCAGTGTAACCGAACCTACACAGGGTGCGGATCAACAGCCGTGGGAACCCGTGCATGTCCTCGCAGGTCCCTCCAACCCAGCTAGCTCCCTCCATCTGCCAAAAATAAATTTTGGGAGATGTCAGACGGGTAACCGGTAAAATAATATAAAATAAATTTTAAACATAAGGAATAGATTAAGAAGCGAGGGGTAGAGAGGGAAGATATACTTTCCGTAAATAGTTAGTATTTTTCAAATACGCATCCGGGGTGTGGGGTGATCCTAAGGTTTCGTCTTACGACCAAGTATGGCTCTGATACCACCCTGTCAGGACCCATGAAAGTGCATCTAGGCATCCTTGTGGGTTTTGGTTTATTTATGACAAATGAATGAGATCCTAACCATATTATTGAGATGAGTGCAGGTTTTAATGAAAGAATGAAGAAAGCGCCGTTTTTAATGAAAGAATGAAGAAAGTGCCAAAAAGAAAGGAGAATGAGGATCAATTCAGAAAAGAGCTCAAGAGCTGATTAGAATACATCATTGTGTAGGGAGTGTGTTTGTGTATCACTTCCCAAGAGCTCGAACATAAAAATCCCCACTCACTTCACTTTTCACAGGAAAAACGGACTAGTCTGATATTCACCGGACTAGTCTGATATCCTCTCTGGACAGGTTCGGACAAGTCCAGCAACTGCGGACTTGTCCGCATCGGACTAGTCCGAAAAAGTACGGACTAGTCCGATAATGCCTCTGACTAAAATCGGACAAGTCCTCCAAGTGCGGACTTGTCCTATATTCACCTAGGACTCCACCACGGACTAGTCCGGGCCCTCGAAACCCTAACGGTAACTTTTGAAAACTCTAATATAATAGATGTGCACGGCCCAACTATCATATCTCTCGACCCCCTGCGCCGTCACACCTTCCAAGAGCCTAGAAAACACATCTCTCCATGAAATCCAACGCAAGAAAGATCAATCCCTTGAGGATTCACCTTGGATCAAAGGAGAGACACGATTCTGCACTTTTGAGCTCTTGGGTTTGATCTCTAACACACTCCTATTGTTTCATTTTTGATCTTACGAGTGTGTTCTTGGTGGTGTTTGAATTGCAGTCTTGGGGAGCCCTCAACTTGTGAGAAGGCCCCTTGAACTTGGTGATTTGCCCCTTTGTGATAGTGGAAGAAGAATGGCCTTCGTGGCGATTCGACGAGGTTAGGGTCAGTGAAGACCCGGTCCTTTCGTGGGCTCCTCAACGTGGATGTAGGTTGCCTCTGTGGGAACCGAACCACATGATAAAATATTGTGTCAAACTTGTTCTTAACTTTCATATTGTATTCTAGGGTTTTGTCAATTTTGCATAACCTATGTTCAAACTTTGAATCAAGAGTTGGTTTGCATTATACTTGGTTGTGTTGACTCAATACTTGCAAGTTACATACTATATTCCACTATGTACTGTGTTTGTATTGAGATTATTGATCAAACTTGATCAATTTAGTCCGCACGCACCAGACTAGTCCGCACTCTACTGAACTAGTGTGATATCTCCGGATTTGACCAGTTTGTTAAGTGTTGCATGTTTCGACTAAAATTCAAAAAGGCCTATTCACCTCCCCCCTCTAGGCCACATTCAATTGGTATCAGAGTCGGACTCTTCACAAGAGACTAATCGCTCGAAGAGAACATCTCAGACATGAAGGATGCGCACAAGAGTCTCAACAAAGAGAAGGTTGAAGACGAAAAAGCTCAAAAACTGGAAAAGCTCCTTGATGCTATCTAGCACATCAAGGACAATGTTAAGGAGACCCTTGAACTCAAGGCGCTCCTAAGGAAGAAAGCACTTTCGAAAGGGAAAGTGAAGGTCGAGGACGAGAAGAAGAAGAAGGGGAGTAGTCACACCGACTACTCCTGATATCCTTTTAATTATGATCGCTTGAATTCTAATAATAATCATTACCTATCTATTCCCCTTGGAAAAGCCCCATATTTTGATGGCAATGACTACTCAATGTGGAGGCAAAACATGAAAATGCACTTGATGTCACTCAATCCAAGCTTGTGGCACATTGTGTTTACAGGAATTGATATCCCCGACGATGATGAGGAGCTCACACCTAGCCAAGAGCAAGCAATCCATCGAAATGCCCAAGCTGCAGCAGTCATCATCTCATCACTTAGTCGGGACGAGTTCACCAAGGTTGATGGACTCGAAATTGCAAAAGAAATACGAGATACATTGCAAACCGCACATGAAGGCGATCGTCATGTGCGAGAAGCGTAGATTGAAATGATAGAAGGCGAACTGGGAAGATTCACCATTGAAGAAGATGAGTCGCCGCAAGACATGTACAACCGCTTAAAGACACTCATCAACAAGGTTCGAGCATACGGAAGCAAGAAGTGGAATGATCACAAGGTGGTGAAGCTCATCCTCAGAGCTTTCATGCCTCGCAATGTCACCTTGTGCTTGATGATTAGAGAAAGCCCCGAGTACAAGAAAATGACCCCGGATGAGCTACTTGGGAAAATCATCAACTTTGAGATGATGGAAAAGCAGGCGAAGCATGTCAATGAGATTGCCGACCTCACCTCGACAAAGAAGAAAGGGGTCGCTTTAAAGTCCACCTGCAAGCCCTTGTCTAAAGAAGCTCGAGAAGCTCAACAAGAAGATGACAACGATGATGAGAGCAGTGATATCAACGAAGCAGGACATGATCCTATTTATGAATAGATTCAAGAAAATGATGAAGAAAAGACAAGGGGGAAAATCAAGTGAAGGAAAGTATAAAGAAAAGTCAAGACCAAAGTTGAAGCGGGCATGCTATAACTGTGGTGAATATGACCACTTTATAGTTGATTGCCCATATGAAGAAAACAAGAAGAAGACCAAGGAAACAAAGCCTCATCCCAAGAAATTCTTCAAGAAAAAGAAGCAAGCTGGACAAGCCCATCTAGGAAAGGAGTGGGACTCAAATGACGAGTCCTCATACGAAGAGGAGGAGGAGATGGCTAGCATAGCCATCGAGAAGACATCCAAGAAGTCCACTCTCTTCCCAACACTAGGCGCATGGAAGGGCAACAACACTTGCCTCATGCCAAAGGAAGGTAAACGAAAGGTAACAACCAAATCCTCTTCCTTGCATTCCTATTCTAGTGATAGTGAACTTGCTAGTGATAATGAAGACATGCTAGTTGGCTTAGATAAGAAAACAGCTGCGAAAATAAAATTTCTACTTGATCAACTTATTGGGAAGGAGAAGCTGATCAACTGTCAAGAAGATATGATTATCTCCCAAAAGGAGGAATATCTTGAACTTGACAAGCTTCTCTAACTTGAAAAGGAGCGGGGCAAGTCACTGGAACTTGAGTTAGCCTCAAGTAAGGAAGCTTGCTTGAAGTTAAGCGACTCAAACACCACCATCAAGGATGACCTTGCTAACCTATCCAAGGTTAACAAAATCCTTGAGGTACAAGTTGAGTCACTCAAACAAAGTGACCCCCCATCCTCTTCAAGCTCACCTTCTCAACCACTTAAAACTGAAGCTGCCATTATTTGTTCATGTGCTAAAATTGACACTAGCTTGAAGGAAAAGTCAACTTCTACCAAGGACAAGCATCGTTCCCAAAGTGGTATATTTGACAAGGAGAAGATCAAATATGAACGTAGTGCATACGTGGTCACAAGATGTCCTAATGTCAAATATGACATTGGTTATTCTTATGGTGAAAAGCAATATGCTAGAAGCCATAAAAATAACAAGGATAACATTTCCTTTGTGAAGGGGAACTTCTCTCAAGCCAGAAAGA
The DNA here is from genome assembly GCA_036927565.1 of Tuctoria greenei. Classification (NCBI taxonomy): domain Eukaryota; kingdom Viridiplantae; phylum Streptophyta; class Magnoliopsida; order Poales; family Poaceae; genus Tuctoria; species Tuctoria greenei. The sequence goes on from JAYESD010000003.1 coordinate 19,261,429, forward strand.
CCAATTATGTTAATAAGTCCAAAGTCAACACACATGATCACCGGACTAATCCGGTCCTTACTTGGACAAGTCCGGTCCTCCGGACAAGTCCGGCTTCCCGGACTAGTTCTGTTCATCTACAAAAACAACTATTATTCAAGACTTTTGATGCATCCTATGTTCTGATGAGAAGTAATTTTGGTAAAGTTTATGCTCATTATGTTGGGACACGCCATGGGAACGCCAAGTCTCATGTGTGGGTGCCCAAATCTCTTGTGACTAACCTCAAAGGACCCAAGCAAGCTTGGGTACCTAAAACCAAGGCATGATTTGTTTTTGTAGGCCTATTCCTCCGGTGGATCGAAATGGGTGCTAGACAGTGGGTGCACCAACCATATGACCGGAGAAACAAGGATGTTTGTTGAGTATGAGGAAAATGAGGATCCAAGTGAGGGCATCTATTTTGGAGACAATAGTCAAGGAAAGGTGCTCGGTAGCGGTAAAATTGTCATATCATCTCAACATACTCTTTCTCATGTGTTACATGTTGATTCCTTAGATTATAACCTGCTGTCCATATCATAATTATGTGACAAAGTTTATAATTGCTTGTTCACTAATGAGGGTGTGACCGTCTCTAGAAGGGGTGATGGTTCCATTGCATTCAAGGGTATGCTAAAGGGAAAGCTTTACCTTGTTTACTTCAACAAAGATAAAGCCGAACTTGACACATGCTTGATTGCAAAGACTAACATGGGTTGGTTGTGGCATAGACGGATAGCGCATGTTGGTAAGAGGAATCTTCAAAAACTCCTCAAGGGCGATCACATCCGAGGTTTGAAGGATGTTGCTTTTGAGAAAGACAGGCCTTGTAGCGCATGCCAATCCGGGAAGCAAGTTGGAGCACATCACCCCGCGAAGAACATCATGACCACAACAAGACCGCTCGAGCTACTTCACATGGACCTTTTCGGTCCAATTGCTTACATAAGCATCAGCGGTAAAAAATATGGTTTAGTGATTGTTGATGACTTTTCGCGCTTCACTTGGGTTTTCTTTTTGCATGATAAGACAAAAACTCAAGGATCCTTGAAGAAGTTTTTTAAGCGTACTCAAAATGAGTTTTCATTGACGATCAAGAACATTCGAAGCGACAACAGAACGGAGTTCAAGAACACCCAAGTTGAGGCGTACCTAGACGAAGAAGGCATAGAACATGAGTTTTTAGCACCTTACTCTCCTCAACAAAACGGAGTTGCCGAAAGGAAGAATTGAACCCTCATAGAGATGGCGAGAACAATGCTCGATGAATACAAGACCTCGGATCGGTTTTGGGTGGAAGCGGTTAACACCGCTTTCCACGCCATAAACCGACTCTACCTTCATCGACTACTCAAGAAGACATCCTATGAGCTACTCACCGGTAACAAGCCAAACATTTCTTATTTTTGAGTTTTCAGTTCTAAGTGCTATATTTTGAACAAGAAGCCTAGGACATCAAAGTTCGCTTCGAAGTCCGATGAAGGTTTCTTGTTTGGTTATGATTTGAACTCTTACGCCTATCGGGTCTTCAACAAGACCTCCGGACTTGTTGAAGTAGCACATCACGTAGTCTTCGACGAAACTAACGGCTCCCAAAAGGAGCAAGTTGATCCATGTGTGCTATATAGAGAAGAAGCTCCTTGTCAAGCATTGAGAAGAATGGCATTGGGTGAAGTTTGACCACAAGAGCCACCTCTACATGTGCATGAGGAAGATGAACCGCAAGTGGAGGTCAATGATCAAGGGGGAGCTTCCACACAAGACCAACCTCAAGGAGACGAAAATGATCAACAAGTTAATGAGGGCAACCATCTAGGGGGAGAAGAAGAAGACCATGAAGATAAAAGACCGCAAGTGCCACACCCAAGAGTACACCAATGTGTCCAAAGAGATCACCCAATCGATAACATCATCGATGACATCAAAAAGGGAGTAACAACTAGATCTCGCATAGCTAACTTTTGTGAGCATTACTCGTTTGTGTCCTTTTTGGAACCACGCAGGATTGAGGATGCATTGAAGGATCCGGATTGGTTGGTAGGGATGCAAGAAGAACTCAACAACATCAAACGAAACGAGGTGTGGGAACTCGTCCATAGACCTAACGCTAACGTCGTCAGCACCAAATGGGTCTTCCGCAACAAACAAGACGAACACGGGGTGGTGACAAGGAACAAAGCACGACTTGTGGCCAAAGGGTATTCACAAGTCGAAGGTTTGGATTTAGATGGAACCTTTGCTCTAGTAGCTAGACTTGAATCTATTAGAATACTACTTGCATATGCTACTCACCAGGATTTCAAGCTTTACCAAATGGATGTGAAAAGCGCCTTCCTCAACGGTCCAATCAAGGAGGAGGTGTACGTGGAGCAAGCCCCCGGTTTTGAAGACAAAGAGTTCCCCGACCACGTCTTTAAACTGCGTATGGCTCTCTACAGCCTCAAACAAGATCCTAGAGCTTGTTATGAGTGTCTTAGAGATTTGTTCATTGAAAATGGTTTCAAGATTGGAAAAGAAGATTATACACTATTTACAAAACACTTGGACAATGATCTATTTATCTGTCAAATCTACGTTGATAACATTATCTTTGTTCAACTAACAAATCCTTTTGTGAAGAATTTAGTAAGATTATGACAGATAGGTTTGAGATGTCTATGATGGGAGAACTAAAGTACTTCTTGGGATTCCAAGTGAGACAACAAAAGGAGGGACGTTCATAAGCCAAACCAAGTACACTCAGGACGTACTCAAGAAGTTTGGGATGGACAAGGCGAAGCCTATCAAGACCCCCATGGCTACTAATGGACACTTGGATCTCAATGAAGATGGACGAAGCGTGGATCGAAAGGTATATCACTCCATGATTGGATCCTTACTTTACCTATGTTCATCTAGGCCTGATATTATGTTGAGTGTATGTTTGTGTGCGAGATTTCAAGCCAATCCTAAGGAGTGTCATTTGACAGCCGTTAAAATGATCTTGAGATATTTGGTTCATACACCCAACCTAGGCCTTTGGTACCCCAAAGGTTCTAAGTTCAATCTCATTGGATACTCTGATGCAGATTATGCCGGATGCAAAGTAGATAGAAAAAATACCTCCGGGACCTGCCAATTCCTAGGTAGATCCTAGTTTCTTGGTCCTCCAAGAAAAAAAATTCCATTGCCTTATCCACGGATGAAGTGGAGTATGTTGCAGCCGGGAGCTGTTGTGCACAACTCCTTTGGATGCGACAAACTCTAAGGGATTACGGTTACAATATGAGCCGTATTTCACTCCTTTGTGATAATCAGAGTGCCATCAAATATGCTCATAATCCAGTTGAACACTCTAGAACCAAACACATAGACATCCGGCATCACATTTTGAGAGACCATTCAATGAAAGGAGACATAGCCATTTCCCATATCAACACCGAAAAGCAAATAGCCGTTATATTTACCAAGCCACTAGATGAAAAATGTTTTTGCGAGCTCAAAAATGAACTCAATATCCTCGATGCTCGGAATGTGGCTTGAAAACTTGCATACCTGTATGAACTCTTGTCGTGCTCCTGGGGCGCCTCCGACAGAACTAGAAAACCCAATTACCTGGCCGTCACCGCCACCAGGTTCCTGCGGCCGTCAACCCCGAGCTTCTAAGCCATCGTCTCTCACAGAGCATCGAGTTGACGGCCACTTTTGTTAACTCGAACAAATAGTGGCCCACGCTTCCCATTCCAGTACATTCTGGAAACGCACAAAGACCCAGGAGCCGCATGGAGCATGATGTACTAGAAAATACACCCCGCGCCATCTCAAGGCGCAAGTCCTCCATAGTCCTGGCCAGGGGGGTGGTCGCGGCTGCTTTGCTGCTGGCTCCATCGGCGGAGAAGAGGAAGAAGACTAGTTGTCGACCATGGTGCGGAGAAGAGGATGGGGTGTGGTGGAGAAAGAAGAGGAAGACTACAGTGGTGCGTAGGGGAAGATGATTGATGGTGCCGAGAAGAGGAACGCGCGTGTGTCTTTATATCATCGTCGGGTAGTTCACCTCTCAGCGCCCGGTGATGGAATGCTTCAAATTGAATTCAACTTCTACGGATTTCCCTCGGTCACGCAAAACCACACGCCCGATCGCCTCACATGTGGTCTTTTATAAAAACCAACTGTGATAAGTTATTGAAAATCACAGACGGTAGTTCACAAGAGCCACCTGTAATAACAGCGAATATCACATGCTTCTTTTTTACGGACTGCCTGTGGAAATGGATCTTTACCCCGACAGTTTAATTTTGTGAAACCCCTGTGATATTTTATCATTGTGATGTCGTGGGGAGGAAGGCGACGGTTCGCCTCTTGACGCGCAGCGATGAGACGCTTCAAATTGAACTCAATTTCTGCGCGTTCCCCTCGGTAATCGCAAAGGAGGCACGACCGGTAGCTTCACATACGGTCCTTTATGAAAACCGTCTGTGATATTTTATCATCATAGGCGGCTATTTAATTCAATGGACATCATGGGCGCATTTTTTAATGAACCGCCTGAGTAAAGAAACAAGGCGCATGTGAAATTTTTTTTTTGTAGTAGTGACCGCGCCGCCGCGGAATGTCCGCTGCCTCCCTCCTCGAGGCAGTTACACTACTACAAAAAGCATTTTCGCATGCGCCTCAATTTTTTTAAATTGGCGGTCAGTTAAAAAAAAGCTTGTGATTTTGAATGATTTAATAGCTGCCTGTGATGATAGAACTTCACAGGCGGCTCACTAAATTGAACCGTCAGTGTAAACATACCTATTATTACAAGCTGGTTTTGAAGAACAAGTTGCCTGCATAGTAGTCATTAATACAGGCAGCTGATGCCACCGGGCGCACCAAGCGTGAGTGCCGGTTACCGAGGTGACTTAACACACGCAGCGCATGCGCGTCCTTTGAATTCAATTTGAAGCGTCCCATCACCACTGTGCACATTGAGATGAACCGCCAGACTGCTACGATGCTATATGGACACACCTGCACGACCTTCTTCTGCGCACAACCACTCTTCCTTTTCTCTGCAAAACCGCGCCGTGCCCCATTGATGAGAACACCAAATGGCTGATAAGAATACGTCACAACCAAGCCCAGTGAGGGACCCAACGGCTAAGCGACCGCAATCGGACTCCCCCGCGAGCTTCACGCAAATGGAGTTCGTCCTCTGCAATATGGCGTGAGATGTATTTAACAGTACATCTTGCTCTATATGGGACCTTGGGCTTGGTACCCTTCCAGAACATACTGGAATGGGCACCACAGGCAACTACATGTTCGGCCTCACGCATGTGGCCGGTCATCTCGACACTCTCTGAGAGGCGATGGCGGTCGAGCTCGGCGTCGAGGGTTGCAACAACCTTGTGGCAGCAACGGGCAGGAGATTGGGTTTCTCATTTTCGCTGCCAGAGGCGCCCCAGGCGTCTTAGGAGGGCCAGGAGCCTGAGGAGCCCAAGGAGGAGGAGAGGAGGAGGGGAAATTAGTTGTTTTTCTTTTCTTGTTTTTAGTTGACATTTTTCTTTTCTTGTTTTAGTTTATGTTTTTCTTTTCTTGTGTTTGTATAATGTTTTAAGTTAATCAACTTAATGTTCCTTTCCATCGTTTATATGTTGTGGTGACAAAATATTGATGTTACAAATCTGGTTACATCATTTTTTTAAGCTTAAAGCTACAAATGGAGAAGACATTTTCCCTCATAGTGGGATGTGGAACTTCAACAATAATCATGTCTTCCAGATTGCAGTTTGGAAAGCTTGATGAAATGATTGTAGCTCAATCTAGATTAAAGGAGACACATCCATTTTTTATTCATAGGAACACAGTTGTTTCCTATTCATAGGAACACAGCCTTTTCCTATTCATTGCAATGTTAGGGAGAGCAAACTATGAATTACAATGTATAAACTATGAATGTTAGATGTGAGCTGAGAGAAACTATGAGTTGCAATGTATCAACTATGAATTGTTATGTATAATTGAACTATATTTGGCAATGTAAAAACTATGAATTGTAATGGATGAAGCTATGATTTGCAATGTATGAACTATGAATTGCAATGTATACACTATGAATTATATTGAATATATTGTGATTGTTGTAATTTAAATTTGATCAGAAAATTAGAAATAATAGGGCTTAATTAGTTCTGTCCTAATGCTTTATCACAGACGCACGTTGTACATTAGGACCCGCCTGAGATAATGCTTCATCACAGTTGGCACGTTTTACGTAAATAACCGCCTGTGCAAAATCATTAGCACAATCATTAGCACAGGCGGTTTCTAGAGGCCGCATGTGAAAATATCCGATTTTTACAGGCTCTTTGTTACAGGCGATTTTGAAATCCGGTTGTGATAATATGTTTAGAGCCATCTGAGATAAAGCTTCTTGTAGCAGTGTTATAATTGTGTACACTCTACGAGGTGTTTGCGACTTGCTCTACTATGTAGTAGGCTTAGATTAGGGTTCACTTGCTCTACTATGTAGTAGGCTTAGATTAGGGTTCACGGTGAGTGCGTGCTTTGAATCCTTATTTTCATAAACCAACATCATCGCTTTACTAAAACAAAATCAACGACATCATCACATGTATGGTTTCCAGTTAAACTTATAGAATCATTTTTTTGTATTCAATTTTTCCTGGAGTCCAATAAATAGGGAGAAGATATGGCTCCAGTAGTCATCTTAGCTATCACCCTACCCCTACCAATGTGCAAATAGTTTTTTTTTGGGTGCAATGTACAAATAGTTGCTAGTATATTGCACACGCTACATGTGATATCGCCGAGAATTTAGATGCTAGCTAACGGAAGACGCGACGCGAAGCCGCACGGTGGTGCCCCATCGTGGGTAGCTTCGACCGTCGATGGCTATCCGCCACCACGTAAGAAAGGCTCATACGAGACAGGCCCGAACAAAGAAGGGAGACGAACAAATTGTGCGTCTCCGCCGTCGCGTCTCGCATGACGTTGGCATCAGAGACGGGCTTCAAGGCGTGTCGCCAATCGAACAAGGTGTGAGACACGCTCAAAAGAAGCACGTCTCCTTTCTTTTTGTCATAACCGACGATCTTTACGGTGTCATTGGAGACGCTGCTGGCATCATCGTCCACTAACTTGCAAGGGTGACAGGCCTTACAAAGCACGCCGTAGATATATTGACTATCCGAGATGTTCTGTTATGTAGCGCGTCGTAGATTTATTAACTTATGTGAGACAGGCTTTATAGAAGCTTGTCTCCTTTATGTAGGTTATCCGAGACGCTCTTAGCTACAGCTCGTCGCGGATTGTTTACAGGCACTATTATTAGGAGCTAGCCAGGATTTGGCAGCCGTATTACCAGTGTCAGCAACATACTGTTCATGAACATATGTATAGCCAAAATTATCACACGTTAAATTATAATGACCAATCAAATATTACCAAAGTGTCAATCGTGGTTATCAAGTATACTAATTACACAACAAAGACTATTCATCCTAATTACAATGTAACTAATTACACACATCATAACTGTCATCATCTAATCCTGTATACCATAATAAAAATTCTCCCAATCAATGACTTCATTGACGGTGAGCCTTCATAGCCTCTAATGCTCCGATTTAGACATCTAAAATTCAACTGTAATAAACACAAGAACAAATTGGTATACAATTGTAATAAACACAGAAACTATTAGTGAATGGAGAACAAAGCTTACTTGTAGCACATGCAGTTGGTGAGCATCTGCAAGGCATCGGCGGAGAAATTGTTCTCATGGTAAAGGACATGGTACTGAGCTGGTTTGCTTGTCTAACAAACAATATACATTCCACTGATGCTTTTATAGCCTGATATCAAAAACTCATGAGAGAAACATCAATTATTGCATAGGTACCTTGATTCCATCATGGCTGCAGAGGTAGAAATCAAACTCAGTTGGATGGCAAATGCTAGTGTCAACTACATTCCTCCAGTTTCAAGGGTTTGCAAATCAGAATTTATTATACATTGATAGTCCAAACAAATACATTACTTCTGCATTGGACATAAACAAGGAAGATGAATGTATACCATAATAAAAATTCTCTCTTTGGACACTACAGGAATCCCGACGATTTGCGACGGCCGAAGCCGTCGCAAATAAGACAGATGACGTCGCAAATAAGCTATTTGCGACGGCTTTCTTTATTTGCGACGGCTTTCGGCCGTTGCAAATAGGTCATCGCAAATAAGCTTATTTGCGACAGCCACCGTCGCAAATAAACTTATTTGCGACGGCTAGGAGAGGCCGTCGCAAGTTGTTGCTGCGGGCTGGTGGGCCCCGCGATCTTATTTGCGACGGCCCAGCCGTCGCAATTAAAGCTTATTTGCGACGGCATAGCCGTCGCAAATAAGGTCCACTATTTGCGACGGCCAGGCCGTCGCAAATAAGTTCAGAGGGCAGGGCCCACGTGTCCTCCTCCGGGACCCACGACTCTATTTGCGACGGCCGGGCCGTCGCAATTAATACTTATTTGCGACGGCCTGGCCGTCGCAAATAACTGTGGTTTAATTGCGACGGCTTGTACCCTTATTTGCGACGGTACTGTATAAAAAGTCGTCGCAAATAAGGTTTTTTATTTTTTTAAAAAAATAGAAAACACTACCCGGCTCGATGGCCAGAATCACAACAAACACAATATAGACAATATACACAGTATATACACAGCATACACAAACATCATCACAATCACAAACTAAAATTCCGATACATCTCACATCGTCATCAACAAAGTAAATAAAAGGGCTCACTCGCCCATCTAACCTCCGAAGCCACCTCCGAAGTCGAAGTCGTCGTCGTCGCGCCTCAATCCAGGCGGCGGTAGCGAAGGCGACGGCGTTTGTGCAGCCGTCGCGGATCCCTGCAATTAATAAAACTTAGAGTTAGAATATAAATGCATCAACATCTCTCTCCCTCCCTCTCCCTCTATCTTCATCTAGATCACCCTCTCTTCCTCTCTCTTTTCATTTCTCTCTTTGTCTCTCACTCTATCTTTCTTGCTCACTCTATCTCTCTATTGCTATCCTTTTCCTTCTATCTTCCTCCCTCTATCTCCATCTACATCTCCCTCCCTCTATCTTCCCCTCTCTCTATCTCCATCTACATCTTACTCTCTCTTCATTCCCATCCTACTCTATCTATCTTTCACTCTTTCTTCTGTCTCCCTTTCTTCTATCTCTTTCTTTCTTCTATCTCAATCATTTTCTTCTATCTAACTATCTGTCTCTTTCATCTATCTCAATCTTATTACGCTGGAGAAGAAGGATTACATAGAGACTTACCTGACCCGCTGAAGAAGGATCGCCTGGGAGGACCGGTGGTAGTACCGGTAGCTGGATCCCAGACCCTGCGCCCGAGCGATGGCTTGTCATTGCAAACATTAAATGCTACCTATTAGTAAGTCATTTAAGCAGAATTAATGAGAATTTTAATTTTTAGATTGTTACCTCCATTGCTTCCCGCATCTGCGCCAACGCTGCTGCCTGGGTTTGGATCGTGGCCTCCATCGCCCTCCTTTCCTCCTCATGTCGCCTTTCATTTTCTTCTACAGTTTCTCGGAGGGACTGCATCTCAATGTCCCTCTGCGAGCGGCGACCTCCCGTACCCGAAGCCTGCGTGGAGCTGCCTCTCGCAGGTCTACCCGCCCTCGAGTCGACAACTCCGTCGAATATGGCGAGCCTATAAAAAAGAGAGTCAGTAATATGAAATTAAAATATCTTGAATACTTTGAATTGAAAACGATAAAATGACTTGCAAACTCACCTTCCGTGTGCTTTTCCACCACCGGTTGCATACGCGGCTTGAGGATCGATCGGTTGACGTTCCCAATCGAAATCCTCGCCGTGTATCATCCTAGCCTCCTCCCCGTACTTAGCCTGCAAAACAATAAAATCGTGTAAGTTAAATAATCTATATAGTTATATGTAATATGAATTGTTTCTAAACTTACCAACCGCTCGGCTGCAGCCTGACTGCACCCCGTCGGCTGAGAAGGGTCCCTGTGACCTCTCTTCCAAACCTCAGCAGGGGTGGGCGGCACCCCCGTCTCGCGCTCCTGTCAATACGTGTTAGTACGAACAATATATTATTAATATATAAACATAAGTTACACACACTTACCATGCGTTTAGCTAAACGCAAGTGGTTATCTTGCCCGTGCCTGCTCTTCCCCTCCACCCCTCTGCAGTCTCGAGCCTTCCCGGACTTAGCTTTAAACTCGTCGCTAGCCCAGTAGCGACAAAGGGCCCGAAATGCATCGTTCCGACCCTGCAACCAGCTCATGTGGCCCTGCACATAGTTGAAAGTCGTTAAAAGTACCATCGAGGACATTATCAGAAAAAAATACTTACTACACTCCACGTACCTGCGCGTACTCCTCCTCCGTCAGGTGCCTCTCGCTCTCTTGCCGGAAGTGTAACACGTGCTGCTGGTTCGCCTTCAAGTGCTCATTAATAATTTGAACACGGGCGTTCGACAAAGCTTGTCGAAGCGCCTTGGCAGCGTTGAAGTGAAACACTCGCCTCGCATCCTCAAACATCCGATGGTCGTCCGGGTCCTCTAAAGTATATCTTGCCTGCGATAAAGAATATATTGAAGAGATGTGCACTAAAAGAGTTTAATAGTTGTAACTTAGAAACTTTTTTAACACACTTACCATAAAATCGGCCCATACGGCCTCCTGAAGGTTGCCGTGCTCCTGGTGATGGACGCGTGCGTAGTCCTCCCACGAAAGAGCAGGCACTCCGTCGATGACCCCGGGATAGTGAAAACGCACTATGGACCCGAGGACACCGTTCACCGGTCTCTGGTATTTCTCACCGGTGAAAGACAAGTCGTCCCAAGTCCTGTAAGATATTTATTCATTCATTCATTACTTAAGTAATCAAAAGAAACTAAAATTGAAAACTATAATTTTTATTACCTGTCTTCGACTGGACGAATCACGATCCTCTGTGAAGGGACCGCGGGAGGACTGACAAAGTGAGTCCTCCTCGTCCTCCGCGTCTGCTGGGGCGCCACGTCAGGTGACCCAGACGGCTCCTCACCAGCCGAGTCAAAGGCCTCAGGAACAAAGTCATCGCCAGCCGGGGGCTGGCTGGCCGAGGGCTGACTCGCCGAGGGCTGCCTCGCCGAGTGCTGGCTGGCGGAGGGCTGCCTCGCCGAAGGCTGGCTCACCGAAGGCGCCGCAGCCTCTGAGTCAGCCGGTGAGGACTACAACATTCAAATGATTCATAAGTAAGTTTAATGTGAATTTGAATTTAAATAATTTGTCAAAAACGAGTGACATTTACCTGTGACGAAGCTCTAGAGCTGGTCTGAACGTGCCCCAGCAGCTGAGAGCGTCTGCTGTTAGTCGACGAGGCACCAACGAAAGCGTCCTCATGTCTAGAGGGGTAGAACGCCCTCGTCGGCGGCACCTTCTTACCCTTCTTTGACGCCATCCTATTGTAATTAGATAATTAGTAAATATGCAAATAAAATATATAAAATTCATGTTACTATCTTCAAGAAAACATTACTTGTAGTCACTTTCAAAATTCATCAACATCATTGTCATGTGCCTGTGCCCTACTCCTTAAACCAGCCCAACGATCTTCCATCGTGGCCTGTTCTAATTTTCGTTTTCGCGTATCATCTGCCTCTACATCTTCAACGTCTTCAACATCTCCAACTAATTGATCGAGTCCTGCACCAAGCTCGACGATAAAAGTGTCTGGCAACTCTTCTTCTTGGTACACTTCTTCAACGTCTTCGCTATCATGGTAACCATCATCCCCAGGAGTATATAGCCGCTCACGAGGATTCACCTTATATACCACCCACCAAGCACTGAGCTTCGTGCATGGATAAGGTAGATAATACACTTGTTCAACTTGATGCGCAAGAACAAATGTATCGTAACCCCGTAGTCGGTCCTTATGTTTCACTTCCACCATTCCAAATTGGTTTTCTCGAGTTCCATGAGTACGATCAAACCAGTCACAGACAAAGAAGACAACTCGAAGGGTCTTATTTCCGGTAAAAGTAAATTCAAGGATTTTGTTAATGATACCATAATAATCGGTTAAATTCCCTTGAGTGTCCATTGCTCTGGTCACAACACCGGAATTTGATGTTGCCGCAAGAGGACGATGAGCTTCAAAATGAGTTGTACGGAATCGGAAGCCATTTACGTCATATCGACCATAGCTTCTAACATTCACCAATCCGTAAGATAGCTGCCGCAAATCTTCATGGACACTGTGAGTCCGACACTGTTATAAAAGACGAGAGAATATTACATAATACTTCTTTAATAATAGTAATTTATAATACATAGAAGACGAGAGAATATTACATATTCTCGAAACCAAGATAGAAAACTTTGTCCCCCATTTATTCCTTCCTTTCGCATCGCTTCTACTTGTTTGGCCGTAGGTTGATGCCTATGTGGCCAATATTGTCTGTGGAACTCGCTGAACATGAAAAAACATCTTTTAGAGTACATGTGTAGCAAAATATGTAGATTAGCATAAACATAGGAGAAACACTTACTCGAAGTATTCCTGCATGCCTTCTATATTTGCGTACATGTAGAGTAAAGCAACAGTCCTTTCCTGTTCGGATAGCACGTAGGTCGTGTAGCTACGAACGGTGGTGCCTCTCGTTTGAAAAATGGAAAGGTCGCTTAGAGGGGGTGTTTCATCCACATTGTACCGCATCGCCGAAGTATTGATATTGTTTTCTTCCGCAAAGTAGACACTTGAAAAGTATCCAACTTCTTTAAGAGCATATGCTTCAGCGATGCACCCTTCCACCCTTGCCCTGTTGCCAACCATTGGTTTCAGATATCGTAGCGCTCTTTCAATGTGATACATCCACCTATATTGCACAGGACCGCCAACTTTAGCTTCGAATGGAAGATGGATAAGCAGATGTTGCATTGGATTGAAGAAACCCGGTGGAAAATTTTTTTCCATCTTACATAAAAGTATGGGTATCTCCTTCTCTAACTTATCCATCATCCCGATTTTGATTTCTTTAGCACAAAGCTGTCTATAGAAATAGCTGAGCTCGGCTAAAACCTTCCACACCACATCATCTAGATAGCCTCGGAACATAACAGGTAGGAGTCTTTCCATTATAATGTGATAATCATGACTCTTCAACCCAGTGAGGTTTCCTGTGTTAACATTTACGGCTCGTTTCAGGCTAGCTGCGTAACCATCTGGGAATTTCAAAGTTTTCATCCATTTCATAACTTCTTTCTTTTCTTTCGATCGAAGACAGAAAGAAGCACGTGGCTTTCCACCACTTTTAGAGATTTCAAGAGTTGGACGGTGACAAATGTCTGCCAAATCTAGTCTAGCTTTATAATTGTCTTTCATTTTGCCAGGCATATCCATGCAAGTGCTTATGATACTTTCGCTCATATTACGCTCCTGATGCATGACATCAATGTTGTGCATTAGAATCAACGACTTCACATATGGTAGCTCCCAAAGTCCACATATGTGAGTCCAATTGTGTTCCTCTCCATAACCTACGAAATATCCAGGACGACCTTCATCAGGCACCAGTTTGTCCAACATATCAGAAATTTCTGACCCGTTGAGACGCTTCGGTGGTCCTTTAGTGACAACAGTGTTCTTTCGAAAGACATGCCTCTGCTGCCTAAATATATGATTCGAGGGCAGCCAACGTCTGTGACAATCGAAGTAAGATATTTTGCCTCCATGAGTTAGTCGAAAGCAATCCGTGTCTGAAGCACATATCGGACACGTCAGACGACCGTGAGTGCTCCATCCGGAAAACATGCCGTATGCCGGCAAATCATGGACGGACCACAAATAAGCAGCTCGAAGGTTGAATTTCTGCTTCTTGTAACTGTCGTACGCTTCGACTCCTGTCCACAAGACTTTCAATTCTTCGATCAGCGGTTTTAACATCACGTTGAGACGTGACCCGGGATGATCAGGTCCAGGTACAATGAGGCTGAGAAACATGAACTCGTTCCTCGTACAAAAAGCAGGTGGCAGGTTGTACGGAATGACAAAGACAGGCCAACATGAGTATGGCGCGGCATTCATACTGAACGGTGAGAATCCGTCTGTCGCTAATCCAATGCGAACATTCCTCGCATCACGAGAAAAGTCTGGATCGAAACGGTCTAGCGCCTTCCATGCATCACCGTCGGACGGATGCGTCAAGAATTCTTTGTTCTCACGTTTACCTTCTTTGTGCCATCTCATGTGTCTTGCGGTTCTTTTTGAAAGAAACATCCGCTTCAACCGAGGTGTCACAGGCAAGTAACGAAGCTGCTTATGTGCGACATCTGTCATCACATTATCGCCATCGTCATTAACAACTTCGACATACCTCGATTTACCACATTTCAAGTACATCTTCTCATTGGCGTGCTCTTTCCAGAATAGCATGCAGTTGTCTGGGCACACATCAATTTTCTCATACTTCATACCGAGACCAGATATCTTGATCTTTGACTGATACATATCTGGTGGCGCTTTGTGAGGTTGTGGAAGGATATCGCAGATCAATTTCATGAGATCATTGTAGCAGTTGATGGAAAAAAAGTACTTGGACTTAATTGCCATAAATCTGGTCAAGAAAGCAAGTACGGTCACAGCCGTGTGTTCATGCAACGGCTCTTGTGATTTCTTCAGCTCCTCGAAGAACTTCTCTGCCTCATTTGTAAGAGGATCCTCCACTTCAAGAGCTTCTAACATCTCATCCATCCTATCAACCTCTGTTATATCATCATCCTCATCCACTTCGGCTATGACTCGAGAATTAGTCTCGCCGTGGAAGGTCCAGACTTCATATTGTGGAGTGAAACCGTTTCGACATAAGTGAAACGAAAGCTCCAATCTTCTCAAAAACATAGTGTTCCGGCATTTTGTACATGGGCACCGCACCATATCTTCCGTTGACAACGAAAATGCTCGATCCAAAAATTGATCTAACTTGATAAACCACTCATCGGAGTGACCACCATTTCTACTCTTCCAGCCAGTATACATCCAACTGCGGTCTTCACCCATGTTTGACTCTGCAATTTAATGCGAAAGAAATTGTCGTTAATGTATTGTTGTGTTATGTCACGGCCCTACAACCTAGGCAGATAGATCCTAAACCCACCCAAAAGTGACCGAGCGGAGCGTGCTCATGACGAGACGCGTGATCCGGATTCGAACGAAATTTCGGCAGCATAACCCCGCTGTTCTCCACTGCACGCCCAAAAATGGTGCAGCAGAGAACAACAGGGTTACGCCACCGAAATCTCGTCCAAATCCGGACCCACGTCTCGTCACAAGCCACGCCCCCTCGGTCACTCCGAGGCTGTCCAAAAAGGGACAATTCCAAACCTGCACGTCTCACATGCCAATGGCATGTGAGACGTGCCGATCCGAAACGGGTAATCAATTGCTATAGGTTACGTTGCTCATGTTCATTTATAAATCATTTACGAATGAGGAAAGAGAACGAGAGTGAGGAGAAAAGTGGGTCAGAGTTGAAAGTTTCATAGTCAGGGTCGTCCTCCGCTGTCGCCTCTCCTCTGCTGTCATGCTCGCCGCAGGCGATATGGCGTAGAATATCTCCTCTCTATTTTGATATTTCTTCTGATACATTATCATTTTAACCCGCTTATATATATATATATTTATATTTATATTTATATATTTATATATATAAAGAATATTGAACATGCTAAAAGAAACATAACAATTAATCAAAATTTGAACATTTAATAACTTAATTCAATAACGATAATCAGCAATGAACATAAACATTAAGAATACTAAAGCAAAACATAAGCATGCTTAACATCTACATAATCAATAACATTATCAACAAATTTGCATAACCAACATCATTAACAACTAAGCATAATTAACATCAAGATCGAGCAACAATTTCTACTCATTCGATCAACAATCATTCGAAGATTGAACAATCCATATGAAGGCGCGGCTAGCGGCTAGCGGCTAGCGGCGGGGCCGGCGGGCCGGGGGCGCAGGCGCGGCGGGGGGCTGGGGGCGGTGGGCGCGCTGGGGGCGGCGGGGTCGGGGCGCGGCGGGCCGATGGCGAGGGTGCGGCGGGGCCGGGGGCGCAGGGGCGGCGGGGGGCCGGGGGCCTATTACATGGCATCGTTCCCATACATACACACACTCAAGTTCTTTCGCCGTATGCATAAAACTGCACTAGCAAATGCTCTTTTTATTACATCTTCTATAATTAAGTGATTCAATCCTTAAATAAACTATACAAGCTATTCTAAGCTACTATAGCTAATTGCTACTACCTCTTAACAAAATTGCTAGCTACATCTGAAAAAAAAACCCTAAAACAGGGGGGAGTAGCACTGACCTCAAGGTCGGGGGCGCGGCGGTCCGGTCGGGGGCGCAGCGGTCCGGGCCGGCGGCGGCGACGCCAGTGGCGCGGCGTGCCGGAGGCGGAGGCAGGCGACGCCGGTGGGGGCCGAGGGCGGCGGGCGCAGAGGCGGGCGCGGAGGCGGGGCCGAGGGCGGCGGGCGCGGAGGCGGGGCCGAGGGCGGCGGGCCGGCGGCGGAGCCGGGAGCGCGGCGGCGGGAGCGCGGCGCGGCCGCGGGGGCGCGGCGGCGGTGGCGGGGGCGCGGAGGCGGGGCCGAGGGCGGCGGGCGCAGAGGCGGGGCCGAGGGCGGCGGGCGCGGAGGTGGGACCGAGGGCGGCGGGCCGGCGGCGGGAGCGCGGCGTGGCGGCGGGGGGCGCGGCGGCGGCGGCGGGGGGCGCGGCGGCGGGGTGTTATGAGGAAAATGAAGGGTCGGGGTGGATCGTCCCGATATAAGCCCTAATTTGCGACGGCCGTATTAATTGCGACGGCCTCGACTTACGGCCGTCGCAATTAAATCCTATTTGCGACGGCCGTTTGACCGGCTGTCGCAAATAAGGGTTTATTTGCGACGACTCCGTTATTTGCGACGGTCCTAGGGTTGGCCGTCGCAAATAACCGCTTATTTGCGACGACCAGTCCGAAAGCCGTCGCAAATAAGCTCTTATTCGCGACGGCCATCTTATTTGCAACGGCCAGAGGCGGGCCGTGCAATTTAAGCTATTTGCGACGGCTGGCCGTCGCAAATAAAATCAGCCGTCGCAAATGATCGCTTTTCCTGTAGTGGGATCAATGATTTTATTAACGATGAGCCTTCATTGGACGTCCTCAAATTCAATAAAATCACTGGAATGCACGCACTGAGGGTAGGATTGAGGCAGGGGCGTGCTCAGGGGATAAGGGACACGACGGCGTGCTCCGGGACGAGATGGCGGAGGCACCGGAGTGGCGGTTCCTCAACTCTCTGATGACAGCAGGCTGACGTGCTCCGGGGGCAGGGAGAACATACTGATTATTGAGGTCGGGGTCGAGGCGATGGCATGCTCCGGGGACACGGGATGAGGTGGCGTGCTCCAGCATGCTCAACTCTCTGATGAAGAAGGTTGGGGTTGACAGTGGGGTAATGGTTGATGCTGGCAACGCGACAATAACAAAGAGCGAGTTGAGAAAGAGGGATGGCGGCAGCATGCTCGGGGACAGGGGACGAGGTAGCATGCTCCAGCATGCTCTACTCTCTGATGACGCGAAGGTCGGGGTCGACGGTGGTGGCGTGCTCAGGATCTGAGGTTTATAGGTCGAGAGGGCACGCAACAGCTAAAATTTTTCGCCAAATGTTGGGAGAGACCGCACGATGGACAAAAATTTTCGGCGTAAATTGGAGACGCGTAGTGTAAAGCACGTCTCTCATTATTTTGTGGCCCCGGACATGCCACAATGTCCTAGATGTGCCACGGTGTGCTGAAGCCGGCCAGGAATAACATCCAGGACATTATGACGTGTCCAACTGGCAACTTTGCGCAACGCCTTATATGATCATTGCATTGTGCTCAGCCTTCCGAGCTAGGACAAAAGATCTTTAGCGTAAATCATAGACGAGCCACTAAAAGGCGCGTCTCGCATTATTTTTTGGCCCCGAAAACGCTGGAGTGCCCTAGATGCACCACGGTGTGCTGAAGCCAGAACAACATCCAGGACATTCCAACATTTCCATCTGGTAATTGTGTGCAATGCCTTATACAATCGTTGCAACATGCTCAGCTTTACGAGGTGGGACAAAAATCTTCGGAACAAATCGGAGACGAGAACTTGTAAGGCCCGTCTCCCTGTTGCCGAATATCAAGTATTTGAGACGCGCCTTTCTAAAGTTCGTCTCTCATGCACTCTCCGCATTGTCACTCGCACGACATCGTGAATCGTTGCAGGGATAAACAAACGTAATGACATTGCAATTCACGGATTAGTAGGAATTCAGGGATAAACAAACGCAATGACATTGCAATTCAGAGATAATTTGCAACTCAATGAATTTTATAGTTCATAAATTGCATGCCCTCTAAACTAATTTCGAATCTAAACTTATTCCTAAAGCTCTCATCGATCAATCTAAATTGTGCCGTCTAGCTTGCTTCCAAACACGTCTCTTATATTGCCCTGGATACTAAAAATATTGACATTCTTTAAATTGACAAATGTCAAATGAGGAATGAATAACCTACGTTGGTCACTAACACAAAATTTCTAACCTTGATAAGTAGATTATAGCAATCATTTTCAAAATCGGGCGCATTTGGCTGATGCGCAAATGTTGAACTTCAAGTAGTATAATTTTGTTTGTAAAACCAGTGCACCGCCCCTATGAAATATCAATTTAAGTAACATAAGAAACTAGTTCAAATAAGTCCGGCAAAAATTACTAATTATATGAGCAAAATAGGTCTATCTTACAGTCTCGGATCAAGAATCCCAATGCAGAGTGCACCTGAGCGATGGATATTTGGGTGGAAGAAACCACTTGGAAAGGCGCATCTTGGAGGCAACAATGGATAGTCCTCTGACAAGGAGATTGTCAGGGGGTAGTAACCACCTTCCCAGTCAGTCTACAAACGAAATTCATTAATAGGAGGACGATGGTTAAACTCATATTTTGCTAATTCTTCATGACTTACCCCTTCTTTATCGGGGACAATGCACTGCCACTTCAATAAATCTCCCAATTCAGGCTTCGCAGAGAAACCCTACGCAGACGGAAAAACAAAAATAAAGTTAAGTTCATCAGTCCATTGCAGATCTACATATATACAACTATGCGACCGGTGTGCCAAGTGCTCCTCCTTCAGTCGGCTACGCGCCAAGCCGATACCACCCATGAACAATGTTGATGACGAGGAGGACGACGGCGGCAACGATGACGACGACAAGGACGGCGACGACGAGGACGGCGATGGTGACGACGACGAGGAAGGCGATGACAATGACAACGGTGATGGCGAACAGAGGAGGCGATCACACTAGAGTTGGTCGATTAGTAAAGGACCGTTGATCGATTAGTAATAAAGGAGCACCGGAGGCGAAGAAGAGACGAGAGAGATAAATGCGAGACGCGCGTAAAGTTAAAGAGTGTCTTCCATTGTCGAAGATGAATAGACGAGGGAGATAAATGCCAGACGCGCTATAACAAAGAGAGACACGCGTTAACCTACAGCGCGTCTTCCATAGTTGAAAGAGAGACATGCGATATGAGGTCTGCGGAGAACTTAATTTTGGCGGTGTTGTGTAGAGACACGTGCGCCGTCCGTGCGCGACCTTTCGTTTCCCCGAGGAGGTATCGATGCGTCCCATCATTCCATCAATGCGCGGGAAACCAACCGCTCCCTCGACGACTTCGCGCAGACTTTATTTAAGACGTGCCATCACTAGTGAGTTCTCCACAAGCGCTTTGTTCACTTTGAATCCTATTCTTTTCTTTATCTTCTCCACCCTGACGACCCACCACCAACATGGCCAAACTTCCGCCGCCGAGCCCGCCAAGAGAGTCACCCTGCAAGAAACTGTGTTGCAGCTCCCTGAGAGGTTCAACACTGAGCAACGCCACCTTATGGCGCAAGAGGCGTACAACAATACGTCTCGAGCCATGAGTTCCTTGGGTCTGGTACCCTTCCCCAGTTTACTGGAATGGGTACCATCGGCCACTACCTCTTCGCCCTCACGGGGGTGGCCGATCGTCTCGACATTATGTTCGAGATGATGGCCCAGGTGCTTGGCCCCGAGGGCCGCAAAAACCTGGTGGAGGCGACAGAGAGCAACATCATTCACGTGGTTGCACCACCGGTGCAGCCGGCGCAACCAGAGCAGCTGGCCCAGGCTCCTGTTGCACCAGCGTCGGAGTCGCCTGCTAGAGAACGAGGAGGAGGATTAGGAGGAAGAGGAGGAGGAGGAGGAGGAGGAGGAGAAGGAGGAGGAGGAGGAGGAGGAGGAGGAGGAGGAGGAGGAGGAGGAGGAGGAGGAGGAGTAGGAGTACGAGTAGGATTTAGTTTTTCTTTGTTGTTTTTAGTTGCTTTTATTTTATAAAATATTGTTAATGAATGAAATATATCTTTGTTCACCTATGTGATTGAATATTATCTTGTGTGTTCTTCAACTTTGTGAATGAGGGAATGTGTAGCGTGTTCATCGTGTTCCCCAGGTATCATAAGGAAGGATTTGATTATATTCGGGACAAGCGAATGATTTAGTTATCAAGTGACATGTGTGATATCAACAGTGAATCGTAGCAAAATGGAGAAAATCACGAAGCTAAAGGTGACGTATGTAATCGAAGACGCGCTTTCCGTTAGAGAACATGTTTTTTTTGTAGAGGAGAGGGAGACATCGATCATAAAAGGCGCGCTTCGTAGCGAAGCTCGTCTCCATTTTGTGTTACAACATAGACCTTATATAAGGGGCCATTATTAGTCTCTCCTCTTCGCTTTGTTCCGCTCAGACAACCCACCATGAGCAACGCTCTGCCTCCAAGCCCGCCGAGAGAGTCACCTTGCAAGAAACAGTGTTGCCGCTCCCCCGAGAAGCTCAACAAAGAGCTGCTCGAGATGCTGTTCGACAAGCTGTTCGACCGGTTCTAGAGGCTGCTCGAGACGATAGATGAGGTGCTCGGTGCTGAGGGCCGCAGTATCCTAGTGGCGGTGATGGCGAGGAACCTCGGTTGCTAGGTTCTATCGCCGGATGTGGACCAGCTGAAGCAAGCGGCAGAGCAGCCGAAGCAACCGGAGCAGCCGAAGCAACCGGCGGAGCACACGGAGCAGCGGAGCAACCGGAGCAGCCGGTGGAGGAGGAGGGGTAGGAGGAGTAGGATTTAGGTTTTCTTTTGTTGTTTTTTAGTTGATGTTTTTCTTTTCTTGTATCTTGTACTTCTTTCTTGTGTTTTGTAATATATTTGTTATCTGTGATCAATTGTGTGAATGACTAAATGTGTTATATGTGTTCATCTGTGTGATGAATATTTTGTGTGTTCAACTGTGAGTGAATGTGGGCATTGTTCAGAGTCATGTTCATGTATGTCTGTAAGTGAAGATAAAGGAGACATGCTTTCAGTAAAAACGTCTCATTTCACTCGCTTATAGGAGACGCATTGTGCTACAAGTGCGTCTCCCGTGTTTGTCCAGAGAGTAGGCCCGTCTCGAATCCATACTTAACTTAGACGGAATGTAATGTAACGCGTCTCCTTGAACGTTCAACCGAGCCATATCTGATCCTCGCTAAAGTGGGCTCGTCTCGCTTAAGCTTATGGAGACGACCGCCTTTGAGCGCGTCACCAATTTTTATCTCCTGTTTGGGTTTCTTACCTAGTGCGCGCGACGAGGGGGGGTGATGAGCGTGGTGTCCACGCCCTTGGACGCCTGGCGAACTGCACCATGAGGTTCATGTGCCCCTGACCAGGGACGGGCACGTACAACGAGGACATGCGCCAAGCATGGCTCGTGTCTTGCAACAAGGAACGGTGCAAAAAATTTCGAGAGAAATGTTGCAACGTTAGCAGGAGTGTGGAACAACTAGAGGATGCATGAATCACTCACCTTCGATAGCAAACCAGTTTTGGCAAGCATTAACTCGCTGCCAAAATGTTCGTTGGTCTGCATGGTGCCTCCACCGCGTGGTTACTGTGAGACCGTTTGATGAACGATACGCATGAGGAATGTATTGATTCAAACGCATAAACAAAATTTATTTATTTTACTTTTTAAGCTGGATCGTAATTTCCTTTTGTCTTTTGTCTAAAAGGAAGCAGGAAGGAAGATTCCTGAGAATGATAGATTATTGCATTTCAGCCAAAATTTAAGGTATAATTAAGATAAAGGAAAATTAAATCCAACATATATACAAACTTACTTCAGTTTCAAGCTTCGTCCCTCAATCCATGGCTACAACAAGAGGCGTGATCTCATGTGATCAGGTCGTGTCACCATATAATTATAAAAACAAACAAAAGTAATGGATATATACTACAGTTGTACCTAATAAAAAGAGCTAGAAAAAAAAAGAGGCTTTATGTGACGTTAGACAATAAACAGTGACTCTGGCAGTTTGTTTGCATACACGGATGCTCCAATTTTCCAACCTAAGTATTTGGCATACTCCCACAAAAACATTTCTCTTATTTGGCAGAATATCAAACGCTACTCGGCGACTTCATGGCTGATATTGCAAGCATGTCACTAATGCACATTTAAGTAAGTATTTACTCTAGTAACAAAAGAACGTTGCTCAAGATACCGACACAATAAACAATACAATGCTTATACCACTAACTGATAGTGTAAAAAATATAGAAAAGTATTACACAACACACAAGTACTTTTGCAGTCAAGTCAAGTATACATTTAAGTTGAATCGAAATATATGAAAGATATATTCCATGTAAAGTTAAATATTTTTTATCAGAAAAAGGTTAACATCTTGAAAACATGCAACCAAATAGGGAAGTCTCCTATGATCGAAGGGAGTTTATAACATAATAAATTTACTTTTTTCTCTAGGTTTCATAACCTCGGCAAACTTAATTGCATTATTTATTGTCCAGTCAAAAAGTAAAATGCAACTACCCCTTTAAAAGAAATAACTGTTATTCTATTTATTCCCGTGCCATCTCCTTCCCGCCTATTCTCATGCATCCAACGGCTCATATGTGCCGTTTACCTTCTGCCAACTTTTCTTCTCTGTGGCCCCGCCTATTCTCATCCAACGGCTCATATGCGTCGTCTACCTTTCGCCAACTCGTTCTTCTCTGCGGCACCTCCTTAGATCTCGCATTCTACTCCGGCCGATCTTATTTCTTTTGTATTTTGTTGTCACCGCTCCATCATTTCCTCACTCAACAGCGCTAATCCGTATCATCACCGGGCCATTCTGTTGCCCCTTCCATGGATGTAGTGCAGCTTGTCCTCCGCTACCCGAGGCCAGCACCGCCATGCCCCTCAGCCAGCCCTCGCTCTATCTGTCATTGGCAGCAAAGACGATGCACCCTCCATGGAGCAAAACACCACCGCCCACTGTAACACCCATAATTTCATGTACAAAACTTGCTCAAACCCTTGAACATTGTTGTATGCATTTTTGGGTGATTTTTTGAAGTTCAAACGAGTAGAAAACGATTTAAATTTAAATTTGAATTCAAATCAAAAGAAAAGAAGTGAAAAAGAAAAAGAAAAGGGAATAAACCCCCATTTGGGCCAAATCCCCCCCTGGCCCAATTTCCCTCCCCTCTCCCGCGGCCCAGCCGGACTCCCCTCCCCTCTTCTCTCCCTCTACCGCCGCACCCCACCTGTCATCCCCAACCCCCAGTAACCGCCGTTCCTCTCCTTCCCGCGCGCAACCGCCGAGCACCCCGCGCCCACGTTCCCCCCCCCCCCCCCCCCCCGATTTCGCTTCTCCCCCAGCAGTTTTCGCACGTGCACCCCAATTGCACGCCCCCTACGCACTTAAGAGGAGCCGGCGCCCCCATTTTCCCCCTCACCCGAGCCTCCCGGAACCCTAGCCCTTCACCGCCGGTGAGTCACCTCTGCGCTCGCGTTCCCGTCGCTGCAGCCTCCCTGCTCCCCATTTTCTTGGCCTGACGTGATCACCGCTCCTCCAGGAATTCGCCGGACACGCTTGATCGGGTAGAACATCACTGCACCGCCAAGATCGTCGCACTTCGACGCCAACCGCCACCGTTCTCATCGCCGACCCCTCTCAGGCCGATTTCACGCCCGCTACTCCCCTAGGTGAGTTCCCTATCTTCCCCTCTTTCGTTCCATGTCCTTAGCACCTTGTTTGGGCAACAGTTTCGCCGTTTTGGCCGCCTCCGGCGAGCTCGCCGTCGCGAGCGTCTAGCGCCGCTGCGCCGTGCACCGCCGACGTCGCCAGAGGCGACGTGGCTCAATCTCAGCCCTCGGTTGGGAGCCAACGGCTGAGATTAGATCGGCATACCGGTTCGCATAATAAAATCTGGGCCGTCCGGTGCAGATCCAACGGCCCACGTTTGAAACACTTTTCCTGCCGTCGCTTTTACACCGCAGCCCCTGGAAACTTGCAGGCTACCCCCTGGACTTTGCTGGAATTCAAATCTAGCCCCCAGAATTCGCAGTCTAGCCCCTAGACTTTCTGGAATTGGATTAAATCATTTAAATAGTCAATTTAACCCCTGGAAATTTATAGAATTGTGGATTTAACCCCTGTGCAGTGTAGAAAACTATTTAATTAGTCTCTGGACTTTTATTTATTTGCTGAATATGGTTTTTAGGTGTATTTGAGGTGTAGAAAATAGATAAAAATGGTAATTAAGTGTAGAAATGTTAGGAAAAATTGGTATAAACTATTTTATGCTGTGAATAAATTGTAGAGTTCATTTGAAATATATTTTGTCCATGGAATATTTATTATAAATGTTTAAAAATACATTTTGGCCATAGAAAATTTAATAAAAATGGTTTTAGGCTATATTTAATTCTCAAACATGTAGGATAAATCTAAAATGCATACTTTGGCCATGTTAAGTAATAGATACTTCGTAGGGACGCATTAGTATAGGATTTTATGCCATGTGTATGTTGTGATGTACTGTTTTGCGTGCTCTTTACTTATTTTGCTTTATTTTATTCTTTCCATGCTTGGGAAAAATACCTAGAGTCGTTCTACGACCCTAATCTTAACCTCCAAGACCAGGACTTCGCTAACACTCAAGTCTTCAGCGAAGGCAAGTGCCCTTGACCATCTTGTACCAATTCTAGGGATTTAGATAGATGCATGCTAATTAAATTGATGTGCTATTTCATGTTTACATGCCCTGTTCCATATAATTCCTTGTTACCTGAAATGGGTTGGGAAGTAGATAGGTCTTATTTATGCTTAGCCATGCTTAGACATTGGGATTGGGATTTCATACAATTGTGCTATGTTACACTTTATGGTTACTTGAACTTGTGGTGATTACACAATTGTAGTGGATAGGAATCTGGTGGTTGGTTAGTAATAGTATGGTGCAGTTTGCACGAGACCCGGGATTGGGGTTTGTTACCACCGGATTCTAAGGACTGGTTTATGGAGGAAGCCGCTAAGCTTTATAGTACCACCACGAGACTGAGATGGGGCAGCTTGGTCAATTAATTAGGTTTCTCCCGATGAAATGCTAGTAGTTGGATGGTGCGGGGAATGATGCGGGTGATCCGCTCTGAGATCCACAAGGCTCAAGAGGGGGCTCTGAGGCGGAGGGTTACTCCGAGAATCCCCAGTGGTGGAAACCTTAGAGGGCTAGCACTAGTCGGGAGTACCTTTGTAAAGACCATGTAGTGATCTCCTAGCCTCACACCAAAGGAAGTGTGAAATGTGGTTAGCTACCACGGGCAATCGGCGAGGTTCACTTAGTCCACCTGGCAACAGGGGATGAAATCACAGCTTGTGGGTAAAGGGTACACTCTCTGCAGAGATTTGGTAAAACTGTCATGACAGCCGTGCTCACGGACAAGAGTGGCTTGGGGCCAGTTCATAATTAGTCTATGGTTGGGAAATGGTGGATTAATTATGATTCAAGTTAATTTCACTATCATTACTCATGTGTTGATTACTTGTTGAATTATGATATTGATAATTGAAAGCTAAGGTTAGGTTCTAAGCATAGTGCTAAGCCATATTTGGCCTTTCCTTGCTTTAGCCAACCATGTCATCTCTTACCGCACTTGCTGAGTACTCTATGTACTGAAGCGTTTAATTTTCCTTTAGAATATGAAGAAGAAGAAGGGGCACCAGAAGACTTCTTCGTCAATCCGGAGGATTTGGCCTAGGCTGGCGACCGTACGCGCAACTGCTGCCTGTGAAGATGGAGCCATGCTTACCTATCTTGCTTTCCGCTATAGTTTGAAGTTGATGAACTGCTTTAGTGTTGTAATGGATGTGGTTTGTATTTTTAGACCTTCGGGTCGTACTGTAAGACTATTTATGTATTCGAACATGGCAATGTAATGATATTTCACTTTCGTTGACGCATGTACGATTCAACTGATCCTCGCGTACATGTGATTAGCGTCTGTTCATCTTTACGATGACCGGGCGTGACAAAGTGGTATCAGAGCCGTGTTGCCCGTAGGACGCAAGCCTAGTTAGAAATGGCCGAAAATTAAGGACTATACTATTTTCTTATAAAATAGTATTATCAAAACTTTGTGCTCTCCACCTCAACCCTTGTGCTTCTTATCTTGCTGTGCTATTTGCTTATTTCTAATTTAATTTGTTGATTATTGATCTCACTCTTTTCAAATGTTTGTAGATGGCGCGAACCAAGCAGACGGCTCGTAAGTCGATTGGGGGTCGTGTTCCTCACCACGCCCTAGCCAGTCGCTCCGCACCTCACACCCCCAGGAGGGAGACGACATTGTTCTCCATTGGGAGTGCTGCTTCGAGGATGCGTGTCCGTCTTCGCTCTCTTCTTCGTGCTGCGGGGTACCGTGAGTACCGTGTTCGCCTAGTCTACCACACCACTAGGGTCTTTGCGCCCTATACTGGTGGACTGGAGTGGACTTCTCAGCTGGCCGTCTACTACGACTCGGAGATGCTGCACTCACACTTCTCTCCGGCCTGGAGGAGCTCCCAGTGTGCGACTGAGGAGGACGCCACGTGGGAGGCGACTACTTACTGGAGTCACGCCCACAGGTTCCGCCTTGGGTGCACGAAGCACGCGTACACCCCTCAGCGCCCTAGTGGCACGGCCAACTTCACTGGACGTGACGTCGAGGGGCCTTTGACCCACCCTCATTGCGAGAGGCTTGTGGACGACGTGGTGGAGTTGTCTTCGCGACTCCAGCGTTGTCAGCAGGAGCTTCAGGACAGCAGGGACCTGGTTGATCGCTACGAGCGACTTCGCCGACGCTACACGAGGATCACTACAGCTGATCCTAACTCTCCTCTGTACGCTTCGGACGTTGAGCCTTGGGACCCGAACTCTCCAGATCGTCGCATGAACTCCCCCCAGGAATCAAGAGAGGACTCAGAAGAAGAAGACCCAGAGATGGAGGTTGAGGAGGACTCCGATGAGTAGGAGTGCACTTGCTTTCCCGTTGGACGACTCAGGACACCTATCCTTAGTATGTAGGAGCGTGTAGCTGCGCCCTCTCTAGTCTTAAGTTGTGTTATCTATTGTATTGTACTAGTTTGCTTTATGTTGTGTGTGTGTGACATGAGTTGTGGAATGCTTCGATATCCTGTCCACATCCATGTCATTTGTATATAGGCTTGTTAGTGTGTCGTGCGAGTTGTGGAATGCATTAGCATCTTGTCCACATCCGCACTAGTTGGTTAATGGATTTTCTTGCTTTATATATATGTGTTTCCCTTAATGCATGTAGTTGGGACCGTTTGCCATAGCGTACCCTTCTATATCTCATCTATTGTCCTAAAGTTTCAATTATTCCCTATACAGATGTCTGGAAGAGGTAGAGGTAGAGGTCGTGGAAGGGGTGTTGTGCCCCAAGATGAAGGACTGGGAGGTGTGCCAGGATGGAATGGTAGGGGTGCTTGAGGAGCCCCAGCCGCGCAGCAAATGCAGCAGATGATGGCCATCCAAACCCAGCTGCTTAACAACCTTACTCAGATTGTCACCAACCTGCAGCAAGCCCCACCCCCACCACCACCAAATTATAACCTTCCGCCACCACCACCTTTTCCACCTTGGTCCTTTCTAAGGGACTTCCTGAATACCCATCCACCCACTTTTGCCACAGTCACCAAACCCATGGATGCTGATGATTGGCTCCGTACAGTTGAAAGCAAGTTGAGGCTCATCCACTGTGAAGGAAGAGAGAAAGTACTATTGGCCTCCCATCAACTCCAAGGACCGGCAGCCGACTGGTGGACTGCCTTTACTGAAGCTCACCAGGATCCAGAAAGCATCACCTGGGGAGAATTCAGGACCAACTTCCGCAATCACTTTGTGCCAGAAGGAGAAATACAAGCAAGACGTGAAGAGTTCCTTATGTTGAAGCAGGGCCGTATGACTGTGAGGGCCTATTTGAATGCATTCACCCAGTTGTCCCGCTATGCTCCAACCGATGTGGATACTGACTCCAAGAAACAATTCCGTTTCAAGAATGGACTGGATAAGGAGTTGAAGTTTGCCATGTCTTCCAGCGACTAATGCGACTTTTAGAAGCTGGTTGACAAAGCCTTTGAAGTGGAGGGGACTAAAAAGGAACTGGATGATGAGGAAAGAAAAAGGAAGTTGACTATAGCACATGCCTCTAGCAGCAATGTACGCCCCCGTCTTAACCCTCCGCCTGCAAACCAGATGACTCGTCCTATGAACTACTCGGGACAGAGATTTCCAAACACCAACTACATGCCACCCACTCCCTACAACCAGCAAATGCACCAGCAGCAACAGCCACCACGCCAGCCAATGCAACCCCCACGTCAGCAGATGCAGCCACCCCGCCCTTCAGCTCCAGCTAACCGTCCAAACAAGAAACCAATCAGGGGGCAACAAGGGCCAAAGTAGTGCTGCGGGAGTACAATGTTACAAGTGCGGAGAATGGGGACACTACGCCAGTAGTTGTCCAAAGAAGCAACAAAACCCATCTGGTCGTGTCAACCATGTGACACTGGAGCAAGCACAGGAAGCGCCTGATGTGGTGATCGGTATGTTTTCTGTTAATTCCCACCCTGCCACCGTATTGTTTGATTCGGGTGCTACACATTCATTTATATCCAAGGATTTCATAAAGAAGCATGACATTGTAGTTACATTCTTGAATCGGCCACTGTTGATAAACTCTCCTGGAGGAGAGATGGTGGCAAGGCATCTATGCCGAAAAGTGAGTATAAACATAAGGGGGGTAGTCTTTTGGGCCAACCTAATAGTGTTGGACTCACAAGGATTAGATATCATTCTGGGAATGGACTGGTTGACAAAGAATCAAGGAGTAATTCATTGTGCAACTAGGACAGTTTGCTTAACACACCCGGATGGCACTACAGTGGAGTTCAAGCCAGATCAGACACAAGAGGCAGTAGTACAACTCAACCATCTTGAGAGTACCGAAGACATCAGGTTGTGAAGGAATTTCCGGATGTATTCCCAGATGACTTACCAGGTATGCCCCCTGATTGAGAGATTGATTTTGTCATTGAGTTAGTACCTGGGACGGCCCCAATATATAAGAGGCCGTATAGAATGGATGCTAAACAATTAGCTGAACTAAAGGATCATATTGATGAGTTATTGGGAAAAGGATATATTCGTCCTAGCTCATCACCTTGGGGAGCACCAGTTATATTTGTACCCAAGAAGGATGGAACTCAAAGATTGTGTGTGGATTACCGTGCCTTAAATGAGATAACAATTAAGAATAAATATCCACTACCAAGGATTGAAGATTTGTTTGATCAATTGAGAGGAGCATGTGTGTTCTCCAAGATTGATCTTCGTTCGGGCTATCACCAACTGAAGATTAGACCCTCAGACATTCCCAAGACTGCATTTGTCACCCGATATGGACTATACGAGTATACAGTTATGTCATTTGGATTGACCAATGCTCCTGCATATTTTATGTATCTGATGAACAAGGTATTCATGGAGTACTTGGACAAGTTTGTAGTGGTATTCATTGATGACATACTTATCTACTCCAAGACTGAAGAAGAGCATGAGGAGCACCTCAGGATGGCCCTACAGAAGCTTCGACAACATCAACTGTATGCCAAGCTTAGTAAGTGTGAGTTCTGGTTAAAAGAGGTATCATTTTTGGGGCATGTCATATCGGAAGGAGGTATAGCAGTGGATCCAGGCAAAGTGGCAGATGTTCTTAAGTGGGAAACACCCGAGAGTGTGCATGATATACGAAGATTCTTAGGCATGGCTAGTTATCACCGCAGATTCATCGAGGGATTTTCAAAGATCTCTTGACCACTAACCAAGTTGCTTGAGAAAGGAGTTGATTTCAAGTGGACCCCCGAATGTGAAGAAAGTTTCGCCAAGTTGAAGAAGAGGTTAACCAGTGCACCGGTATTGGTAATGCCTGATATGCAGAAGGAGTTTGTGGTTTATTGTGATGCATCTGGTCATGGTTTAGGATGTGTCTTAATGCAAGGAGGACATGTGGTAGCCTATGCTTCGAGACAGCTTCGGAAACATGAGAGGAACTATCCAACACATGATTTAGAATTGGCAGCTGTTGTTCATGCATTGAAGATATGGAGACACTACTTGATGGGAAAAAGAACTGAGATATACACAGATCACAAGAGCTTGAAGTACATATTCACACAACCGGATCTTAATCTCAGACAACGTCGTTGGTTGGAGTTAATAAATGATTTTGATGTGGGAATCAACTATCATCCAAGAAAGGCTAATGTGGTCGCCGATGCTCTAAGCAGAAAAGGACAATGCAACAATTTGTCAGTACAAGCTCTACAACCGCAGTTGTGTGAAGAATTTGCAAAGTTAAACTTATGCCTGGTATCTAGTACCGAAGCAGATGCTATGGAAGTGGATTCAACCCTTGAGCGTGATATACGGGAAGGGCAAAAGAATGATGAGAAGGTCAAGGAGATCAAGCAATTAATGAAGAAAGGAAAAGCTCCGAACTTTAGAGAGGATGAACAAGGAACCTTATGGCTTGGAAAGAGGATTTGCGTTCCAGATATCAAGGAGATTAGAAAGTTAATACTAAGAGAAGCTCATGACTCATCTTACTCTATCCATCCCGGAAGCACAAAGATGTATCAAGATCTTAAAGATCGATATTGGTGGCATGGAATGAAACGGGATGTAGCAGAACATGTGGCCATATGTGACACATGTCAGTTGATTAAGGAGGAACATCAAAGACCAGTAGGGTTATTGCAACCAATCAAAGAGCCAGAATGGAAGTGGGAAGAAATTAGTATGGATTTCATTGTGGGACTGCCAAGAACACAGTCTGGATATGATTCTATATGGGTTATTGTGGACCGTTTGACTAAAGTTGCTCACTTTATTCCCGTGAAAGAAACATACAATGGCCCCAAGTTGGCGGAACTGTACATCTCTAGGATTGTATGTTTACATGGAGTTCAGAAGAAGATCATCTCAGATAGAGGCACTCAATTCACCTCAAGGTTCTGGCAGAAGTTGCATGAATCGATGGATACCCGTCTAAATTTTAGTTCGGCGTATCACCCTCAGACTGATGGTCTGACAGAACGCACCAACCAGATATTAGAAGACATGTTGAGAGCGTGTGCTTTAAAGAATAGCAAAAGTTGGGACAAGAATCTGCCATATGCCGAATTCTCTTACAACAACAGTTATCAAGCCAGCTTGAAGATGTCTCCTTTTGAAGCATTGTATGGGCGAAAATGTAGGACACCGTTGTTTTGGAATCAAACTGGGGAAGTCAAGTCTTTGGGCCTGATGTATTACAAGAGGCTGAAAGACAAGTACAAGAAATTCGGAAGAATCTAAAGGCAGCTCAAACAAGACAGAAGAGTTATGCTGATACTCGAAGACGTGATCTCACATTTGAAGTTGGTGACTATGTGTACTTGAAGGTGTCACCTATGAGAGGATTGAGAAGATTTAAAGTAAGAGGCAAGTTGTCACCCCGCTACATTGGTCTGTTCAAGATACTTGAAAGACGAGGAGAAGTGGCTTATCAGCTTGAGCTTCCACCGCACCTATCAAATGTTCATAATGTGTTCCATGTTTCGCAACTTAAGAAGTGTCTGAGAGTGCCTGCGGAACAGTTACCTATGGAAGCGGTTGATGTACAAGAAGATTTGTCTTATGTGGAACAGCCTATCAAGATACTTGAGACATTAGAAAAGGTCACCAGAAACAAAGTCATTCGCATGTGTAAGGTGCAATGGAGACATCACTCAGAGGCAGAAGCAACATGGGAAAGAGAAGAAGATCTAAAGGCGGATTTCCCTCATCTATTCTCTTAGGACGTCCGAATCTCGAGGGCGAGATTCCTTTTAAGGGGGGTAGATTTGTAACACCCATAATTTCATGTACAAAACTTGCTCAAACCCTTGAACATTTTTGTATGCATTTTTGGGTGATTTTTTGAAGTTCAAATGAGTAGCAAACGATTTAAATTTGAATTTGAATTCAAATCAAAAGAAAAGAAGTGAAAAAGAAAAAGAAAAGGGAATGAAACCCCATTTGGGCCAAATCCCCCCCGGGCCCAATTTCCCTCCCCTCTCCAGCGGCCCAGCCGGACTCCCCTCCCCTCTTCTCTCCCTCTGCCGCCGGACCCCACCTGTCATCCCCAACCCCCAGCAACCGTCGTTCCTCTCCTTCCCGCGCGCAACCGCCGAGCACCCCGCGCCCACGTTCTCCCCCCCCCCCATTTCGCTTCTCCCCCGGCAGTTTTCGCACGCGCACCCCAACTGCACGCCCCCTACGCGCTTAAGAGGAGCCGGCGCCCCCATTTTCCCCCTCACCCGAGCCTCCCGGAACCCTAGCCCTTCACCGCCGGTGAGTCACCTCTACGCTCGCGTTCCCGTCGCTGCAGCCCCCCTGCTCCCCATTTTCTTGGCCTGACGTGATCACCGCTCCTCCAGGAATTCGCCGGACACGCTTGATCGGGTAGAACATCATTGCGCCGCCAAGATCGTCGCACTTCGACGCCAACCGCCGTCGTTCTCGTCGCCGACCCCTCTCCGGCCGATTTCACGCCCCGCTACTCCCCTAGGTGAGTTCCCTATCTTCCCTCTTTCGTTCCATGTCCTTAGCACCTTGTTTGGGCAACAGTTTCGCCGTTTTGGCCGCCTCCGGCGAGCTCGCCATCGCGGGCGTCTAGCGCCGCCGCGCCGTGCGCCGCCGACGTCGCCAGAGGCGACGTGGCTCAATCTCAGCCCTCGGTTGGGGGCCAACGGCTGAGATTAGATCAGCATACCGGTTCGCATAATAAAATCTGGGCCGTCCGGTGCAGATCCAACGGCCCACGTTTGAAACACTTTTCCCGCCGTCGCTTTTACACCGCAGCCCCTGGAAACTTGCAGGCTACCCCCTGGACTTTGCTGGAATTCAAATCTAGCCCCCAGAATTCGTAGTCTAGCCCCTGGACTTTCTGGAATTGGATTAAATCATTTAAATAGTCAATTTAACCCTTGGAAATTTAAAGAATTGTGGATTTAACCCCTGTGCAGTGTACAAAACTATTTAATTAGTCCCTGGACTTTTATTTATTTGCTGAATATGGTTTTTAGGTGTATTTGAGGTGTACAAAATAGATAAAAATGGTAATTAAGTGTAGAAATGTTAGGAAAAATTGGTATAAACTATTTTATGCTGTGAATAAATTGTAGAGTTCATTTGAAATATATTTTGTCCATGGAATATTTATTATAAATGTTTAAAAATACATTTTGGCCATATAAAATTCAATAAAAATGGTTTTAGGCTATATTTAATTCTAAAAAATGTAGGATAAATCTAAAATGCATACTTTGGCCATGTTAAGTAATAAATACTTCGTAGGGACACATTAGTATAGGATTTTATGCCATGTGTATGTTGTGATGTACTGTTTTGCGTGCTCTTTACTTATTTTGCTTTATTTTATTCTTCCCATGCTTGGGCAAAATAACTAGAGTCGTTCTACGACTCTAATCTTAACCTCCAAGACCAGGACTTCACCAACACTCAAGTCTTCAACGAAGGCAAGTGCCCTTGACCATCTTGTACCAATTCTAGGGATTTAGATAGATGCATGCTAATTAAATTGATGTCCTATTTCATGTTTACATGCCCTGTTCCATATAATTCCTTGTTACCTAAAATGAGTTGGGAAGTAGATAGGTCTTATTTATGCTTAGCCATGCTTAGACATTGGGATTGGGATTTCATACAATTGTGCTATGTTACACTTTATGGTTACTTGAACTTGTGGTGATTACACAATTGTAGTGGATAGGAATCTGGTGGTTGGTTAGTAATGGTATGGTGCAGTTTGCACGAGACCCGGGATTGGGGTTTGTTACCACCGGATTCTAAGGACCGGTTTATGGAGGAAGCCACTAAGCTTTATAGTACCACCACGAGACTGAGATGGGGCAGCTTGGTCAATTAATTAGGTTTCTCCCGATGAAATGCTAGTAGTTGGATGGTGCGGGGAATGATGCGGGTGATCTGCTCTGAGATCCGCAAGGCTCAAGAGGGGGCTCTGGGGCGGAGGGTTACTCCGAGAATCCCCAGTGGTGGAAACCTTAGAGGGCTAGCACTAGTTGGGAGTACCTTTGTAAAGACCATGTAGTGATCTCCTAGCCTCACACCAAAGGAAGTGTGAAATGTGGTTAGCTACCACGGGCAATCGGGGAGGTTCACTTAGTCCACCTGGCAACAGGAGATGAAATCACTGCTTGTGGGTAAAGGGTACACTCTCTGTAGAGATTTGGTAAAACTGTCATGACAGCCGTGCTCACGGACAAGAGCGGCTTGGGGCCAGTTCATAATTAGTCTATGGTTGGGAAATGGTGGATTAATTATGATTCAAGTTACTTTCAATATCATTACTCATGTGTTGATTACTTCTTGAATTATGATATTGATAATTGAAAGCTAAGGTTAGGTTCTAAGCATAGTGCTAAGCCATATTTGGCCTTTCCTTGCTTTAGCCAACCATGTCATCTCTTCCCGCACTTGCTGAGTACTCTATGTACTCAAGCGTTTAATTTTCCTTTAGAATATGAAGAAGAAGAAGAAGTGGCACCAGAAGACTTCTTCGTCAATCCGGAGGATTTGGCCTAGGCTGGCGACCGTACGCGCAACTGCTGCCTGTGAAGATGGAGCCATGCTTACCTATCTTGCTTTCCGCTGTAGTTTGAAGTTGATGAACTGCTTTAGTGTTGTAATGGATGTGGTTTGTATTTGTAGACCTTCGGGTCGTACTGTAAGACTATTTATGTATTCGAACATGGCAATGTAATGATATTTCACTTTCGTCGACGCATGTATGATTCAACTGATCCTGGCGTACATGTGATTAGCGTCTGTTCATCTTTACGATGACCGGGCATGACACCCACTGTTACGTCTAATACTGTAATCAAGAAAGCATCCAGCACCACATTGCTTTCAAGAAATGGTTCAGTGTTGTGGTCGGGCAAGCAAAACGTATAAGAGAAAAGGTGCTCAGAACAGACGTTTTCCAGTGAGCACACTACCCGGCGGCTACTCCTCACTGCTAGTAACTGATTATCCCTGTACTCCACATAAATCCCCAATCTTACAGTGCTGAGCAGCAGACTAATCAATTTTGGTTCCTCTTCTACTCGGAGCAGCCAAAATATCGTAAGCGCAGCATTGAGAGCCTCGTCCATAGCTAGTGAATCTTCCGTCGTTCTTGGTCTTCACGTGCGATTCTGGCCGGCGGCGAGCGTCGCTGGGTTCAGAAGTCAGAAGTCGAACAACTCTGAGAGCAGGTATGCGCTGCCCCCTTCATCCTTTCTTGTTGAGTCCCTTTCATCTCGTCTGCTTACATCGATCCCCACTCGCTTGTCTACCTCCTCTGCGTCGTTGCAGGCTGACAGCGTCCCGGCAGTACCATGGACCGTGTTAGAACGCGGCCCGGCCCGTCACGCAGACGGGCCCCTGCCGTAAGCCCAGGTCACAACGGGCCTATTATGCAAACAGGCCCAACCGGAGCCCCAACCAAGGTCATGGGTCACCTCAACCCAAAAGACTAGTCTGATAGGTGAGGTTCCCTCCACCTTATATGTTGGGCTCCCCCATCATCAATATCCGATGTGGGATTAAACCTAACAATCTCCCCCTTCATCACACATCGGGTGGTCCTACTCCCCTTCACACTCGGGTGGACACCACTCCGACAGCCCGATTTCATGTGGCCCGGGAGATCTCTCCGACAGTCCGATATCCGTGTGTGGCCCGGGAGACTTTACAGGTTTCCGACCTGGCTCTGATACCACTTGTTAGAACGTGGCCCGGCCCGTCACGCAGACGGGCCCCTGTCGTAAGCCCAGGTCACAACGGGCCTATTACGCAAACAGGCCCAACCGGAGCCCCAACCAAGGTCATGGGTCACATCAACCCAAAAGACTAGCCTGATAGGTGAGGTTCCCTCCACCTTATATGTTGGGCTCCCCCATCATCAATATCCGATGTGGGATTAAACCTAACAGACCGTCCCAGGAAAAATCCGGCGACCTATGGAGATCCTCCCCTGGAGGTCCTCTGCGTTTGCAAGGCGGTCTCCAAGGGCTGGCGTGGTCTCATCACCGACCCCAACCACTGCATGAATTTCGCTTAGACGCTAGAGGGTTTTTTCTACGAGCCTCATCCGAACCGCATTCATGACGATGGAGATGGAAATCGCGAGGACCAAGGTGCAGGCAACAATCCTCCTCATCGCCCCGGCCTTGTGGATTTCGTCGATCTGCCAGGGAGGTCTGTAAAACTCGTCGACCGTTCACTGTCCTACCTGCCTGGCATTGAGAACCTCAGGTTAATGGATTCATGCAACGGCCTGATCCTCTTTGAGAACGGCCATGGTATAAGGATACCACCGAGGTATACCGTGTGCAACCCGGCAACAGGGCAGTGGTTAGTTGTTCCTAACTCTGACTGGGTTCCACCCGAGAATACCTTTGACGGATATGACATTTATCTTATTTTCGATCCGACCATATCTCCTCACTTCCACTTGATTCAATTTTGGAGTGTGGATGGCATTGGTATAACAACAGTGCACATCTACTCATCTAAAGCTGGCGTATGGAGTATCAGTAAAACTATCTTCACTGATGCAGAAGGAGATCCGGTAAGAAAACCATGGTTTTATCTTCATTGGTACACTGAAACTATAAAGAAGAGTGCGGTTATAAAGGGCATGCTGTACCTCATGTGTGAGTCCGGAGATGAAAATCAGGTCTTAGAGGGGGATTTCATAGTAAAGTTGGATGTGAATGGCAAGACACAAAAAATCTTTCCTGCACCATTCCAGATAAATGGAAGGAATTACTCTATTATTGCATCTGATTTTATTGGAGAGTCTCAGAGATGTCTATATTACATCAATCACGAGGAACCAATTTACGTCAATGAGTACGATGATGATCGTGAAGCAGAGTTTAATGGTGGTGAAGCTGAGAAGATTTATGAGCTTCACATTTGGGTTCTTAAGGAATGTGATGGTCAAAATTATGAATTTATCCTGAAGGACAGTGTCAGCTTTATGCATCTGTTTGGAGAAAGGAGTTGTGAAGGTGCTCAACACTTCAGTGTCGCTGGCATTCATCCTGGTCGTAATTTGGTCTACTTTCATCGAAATAAGATGTTGATATCCTATGACATAGTTACCAAGGAAGTGAATGCCCTCCCTGTCACTGATGGTTATGGGTTTGTTCCATATGTTCCTCGCTTCATGGGGTCAGTGGCACTCCCAAACAACAAGCAGTGAGAGCTTTTTGTGTGCGCGTGTGTTAGTTTGTGTGTTAGTATGAGTTGTGCGCTTTCATGTATCCAGAATAATAATTATATTAGACACCACCTTGTGTCATGAAGTGCTAGAAACTCATTGCTACCGTGCGAGTTTTTCTTTCCTTTATCCTATGTTTGCCTATTTTTGTTAGAAGGATTCACTGTTCCATGTCACAAATGATGCATGTGAAGACGGAGGTTAATACTACTGTAATATGATGAGACTTTGGATCGGGATAGAACTTTCTTGCATAGTGGATATGTAGGTCTATTTTAGCAGTGGTCTCGGAGATGAGTATATTTCTTTTACACTTGTAGGACCAAATAGAGGCAAGATGAAAACACTTCGATACTTTTGAGTATCACACATTTGTCATCTTTTCGTTTCCTTTTAGCATGGATTTTACTTACGTGATCTGCGTATTGAGATTTAGTCAGACCATAAATCACATGGTCTTACATACTCCCTTGATTTGAAATAAATAACATTTACAATATTTAATTTAGTCGTTTAAATTAGATTATATTTTCTGTCCGAAGTATTATTTACTTTAGAACGGAGAGAGTATATGACAAGACCTTTCAATTCAATTACATCCATAGAGGATCCTAAGTATTATTTATTTTAGAATGGAGGGAGTATATGACGAGACCTTTCAATTCAATTACATCCTTAGAGGCAACGATCCAATTCTGATATTTATTCGTTTCTGTCAACAGATTTACAGTGGTCTCCAGTTGTGGTATTCATTCGTTTCTGTCAACAAGAGCTCTGAATTCAATTCCATCCATGTAAATCTGTTGACAGATTTGAGGTTGGAGAGCGATTACGCACCGCCTGCTGCCCGAATGGAAGAGCGATCGGCAGTTGTTCACTGTGGTCAAGCCTCATCCACGCCGTTGGTTCCCTTCACGACACGGTAGAACATCGTCAGGTTGGACAAATTTAACCGAAACCGAAAATTGAAATTGAAAAAACCGAAACCGAACTAACTGAATTTCACCCAACCGTAACAAACTTCGGTTTCCAATCAGCAAAAACCTAATTACTTTTTTGGTTTCGGTTTTCAACCTCGGTTAACCGGATAAAACTGAATTAGACCCAATAAACTCAACACAGCCCAGTCCAATTGACTTAAGCCTAACTTCACAAGCCAGCAACCCTTCCTCACGTGCTCCCAAGTCTTCGTCCACGAGCCAAAAACACCTGGAGCCGCCAACATCGGACGCCCACCCGGAGTCATCCACGAGGGACACTTCGGCTTGACCTGACCTCGATGCCTCGCGCCGTCGTGCATACCCAGCCTCCGCGTCACTGCTATGCTTCCTCGGCCGCAACCGCGCTACCCTGGCAGCGGCGCCGCCGCCCATCCCCGACTGTCACGCAGCCGCATCTCCAACCGTCACGCTGCCGAGCTCTTCCGTCAGCTGTGGCGCCGTGCGTCCTAGGCCGCTGCCGCGCACTCCGAACAGCTGCGATGCCACGCGTCTTTGGACGCCACCACCCACGCGCTTCGACTCGACCACCGCCGTCAGCATCTGCCCTCGACCACCGCCCTCAACACGCGCGTGTTGTTCAGTTACTTCAAGTTAACCGGAAGCCGAACCGTAATTCTCCGCTAACCGGAAGGCCGGTTTTTATTTTTCTGGGACATATTTTGGTTTTTATTTTTTTAAAACTGAATTTTTGAAAAAACCGGAAATGGAACCGATCGGTTTCGGTTAAATCAATTGCCCATCATGAGTAGAACGGTCCGGAGACTATTGCGGTGGAAGAAGACATTAGCTGCCCCAATCCGCCGCCGGTCGTCGTCCACGTCTCCCGATCGCGGCATCCCCGCCTGCAACCGGCAGCCTCACAGAGTACCTCATGGCCTGTGTATTCTATAAATTATTTTCCTTGATTGCTGGCTCACTCTAACTTTCCATGGATTAACAAGAACTTCACAGAAAGGAAGTTGAGAAAAAAGCTGGTTATGCATCATCTGACCACACTGTTGTATGTACTCGGTCGCACGTTGCCTATTCGTTCCGTTTTTTCGTCCGTAAGTTTAGCTGGGCATGGCCACGATCCACGATCTTCAGCCACACGCGTCCGTCGAGCTCGTGCAACACCAACGTACCGAGCGTCTTCCGGCCATGATCTTTCGGCCACGATGTACCTAGAGTCAGTCTTTATATCCCCATTAATACAACTGAAAACGCTGCAACTAACAGCAGCAAAAAATCGCATTCTTGTCCGCTCGCCATTCTCACTTGTCCAGGCACCTTCGACTCCAGTGAAACTCCGACGAGCTCCAACACTTGGTTCCAGAGCCAGGTTTGCTCCAGGCGACCATGTCGAATCCACTCCGTCACCGCTGCAATGCCGCAACCGTCGCCAATATCCATCGTTGCCGCCACGCCGCGAATGCCGTCAACAGGGTGGTCGCGAGGTTGTCATCGAGCACGTCATCGAGAAGTCGACAGCAGGCATCGTCTACCCCATGCTTATGCGTACGTACAAACTACACCGAGTGGTCCCTGGTGATGCGCGTCAATCTGCAAGCAGCTAGGCTATGGGATGCCATCGAGCACGGTGATGTCGAGTACCGCGACGACCGGAACGTCCTCGGAGCACTTCTCCAGGCTGTGCCGGCAGAGATGTAGGCTGTACTGGCGGTTAAACAGTCTGCATGAGAGGCATGGGAGGCAATCTGGAAGGTACGGATCGGCGTCAACCGAGTCAAGGAAGCCAACACGGAGAAGCTGTGCCAAGAATTCAGCAACATCGCCTTCAAGTCCGGCAAGTCCATGGAGGAATTCACAGCGCGCCCCACCACCCTGTCGAACCAGCTGCGCGTCCTCGGGGATGACATCTCCGAGAAGGAAGTCATCAAGAAGCTCCTGCACTCCGTCCCTGACAAGATGGAGCAGGTAGCGATCTCGATTGAGACGCTCCTCGACCTTGACAGCATGTCAATCAAGGAGGGTGTCAGGCATCCGCGTGTTGTCAAGCAACGCAAGAAACCTTCTCCGGCGAAGGACAACGGTGGCCGCCTACTTCCCACAGAGGAGGAGTGGATTACGCACATGAGGAATCGCGAGGGGACCGGGTCTAACTCGGGCCCCAAGAATGGCGGAGGCAACGGCAAGGGGCGAGCTCACAAGTCTGTCGGTGGCAGGAAAGGAAGCAAGTCGTCGTCCGGGGCAGGCCGCAACGACGTGTGCGCTTACTGTGGTAAGAAAGGCCACTGGGCCAGAGAATACAGGAAGAAAAAATGCAACGAGGAGGCAAGTGTGGCCCAGGCTGAGGAGGAGGAGCAGGGCCTGCTTCTGGCCCACGACGTCATACTCGAATCGCCTCCGACGGTCGACTCTTCTTCCCCGGGGCTCCGTTCTCCTTCGTGCCCAGCTCTATGCAAGCATTTGGAGATTGAGGAGCACCGGCCCTTTGCGGACCTGGGAGCAAAGGAGGAGCGCGACTGCCGATGATGGGTCCTTGACACCGGCGCAACAAATCATATGACCGGCTCCAAGGAGCTCTTCGCCGAGCTCGACACCCGCATCGTTGGCTCTGTCAAGTTCGGTGACGGCTCTGTCACATGCATCAAAGGCCGCAGCTCCATTGTCTTCACCTTCAAGAACGATGAGCACCGCACGCTCACCGGGGTGTACTACATCCTGATGCTGAAGGCTAGCATCATCAGCCTTGGCCCGCTCGATGAAACGAGGTGCAGCATAAACATTGGAGGTGGCACGCTGCGCATCTTCGATCAAGACCATCGCCTCCTTGCCGAGGCACAGCGAGCTCCTTCTCGGCTCTATCACCTTGAGCTGGACGTTGGGCGCCCGGTGTGTTTGGCAACAAGAATCTCCGAGGTGGCTTGGCAGTGGCACGCACGCTATGGGCATCTCAACTTCGCATCTCTGCGCAAGCTGGCGTACAACCAGATGGTGTGTGGGCTACCTCCACTTGACCAGGTGGATCAGGTATGTGAGGGATGACTCATCGGCAAGCAATGGAAGAATTCGTTCTCGACTCAAGCCCAACAGTGAGCAGAGCATCTCCTTGATCTCCTTCACGGCGACCTCTGTGGTCCCATCTCGCCGGCAACACCCAGCGGTAACAAATACTTCCTGTTACTTGTTGACGATATGAGTCGATATATGTGGCTACGCCTTCTCTGAAGCAAGGATGACGCGCCGGAAGAGATCAAGAATTTTCAGGCAGCCATCGCAATTGATACCGGCTAGAAGTTGAAGGTCTTCCAAACAGACCGTGGGGGGAGTTCACCTTCGTGGACTTCGGCGATACTGCACCGAACGTGGTGTGGAACGGCATCTGACCGCTCCCTACTCCCCGAAGCAGAATGGAGTGGTTGAACGGCATAATCAGAGCGTGGTCGGCATGGCACGATGCATGCTTCAGGCCAAAGCTCTGCCATGCTACTTTTGGGGTGAGGCCGTGATGACAGCGGTCTTCATCCTAAATCGCGCACCGACGAGTGCGCTCAACAGCAAGACTCGCTACGAGGCTTGGCACGGCCAGGCTCCCTTGGTGCATTTCTTCCGCACGTTCGGTTGTGTCGCCCACATCAAGAACCCGCGGCCGAACCTCAAAAAGCTCGAAGACCGCAGCATCAAAACCATCTTCATCAGGTATGAAAGTGGCTCCAAGGCGTACCGCTGCTATGACTCCGTGCATAAGCACATTGTGGTCTCCCGCGATGTCGTCTTCAACGAGCCAGCCGGATGGAGCTGGGATTCTGAAGTCGATGGAACTCCGAGCGACGGTGAGCCATTCACCATCGAATATACCACCGAGGTCACTATCGAGCGTGTGGCAGCCCCAGCATCTGTGTCGCCATCACCGGCACCTGCTGCGATGCCGCCTGTGGAGCCTACTGAAAGTGCATCTAGGAATCCCTTGTGGGTTTTGGATAATTTATGACAAGCAAATGAGATCCTAACCACTTTGTTGAGATGAGCTCAGGTTTTAATGAGAAAATGAGTAAAGAGCCAAAAAGAAGGGAGAATGAGGAGCAATGTGGAAAAGAGCTCAAGGAACAAGTGTAGTAGATCATTTTGTATGGATTGTGTTAAGAAAACACACTCCAAGAGCTAAAGCACAAATAATCACACACATTGCACAAGTTTATACAGGACGGGACTAGTCTGACTGGCACTAGACTAGTCCGATATCTTTCTGCACAAGATCGGACAAGTCCGATATCACCACGAACTAGTCCGATATCTCTCTGACTAGAATCAGACTAGTCCTCCCCAGTGCAGACTAGTCCGCAAAATACTTCACAAGTTGCACAAAATCGGACAAGTCCGATCACACAA
This sequence comes from Tuctoria greenei, assembly GCA_036927565.1. Taxonomy (NCBI): domain Eukaryota; kingdom Viridiplantae; phylum Streptophyta; class Magnoliopsida; order Poales; family Poaceae; genus Tuctoria; species Tuctoria greenei. The sequence continues at coordinate 19,304,634 of JAYESD010000003.1, forward strand.
CGGACTAGTCCGTTATCATTCTGATGAAAATCGGACAAGTCCGATATTGGCACGGACTAGTCCGAAAACCCTCTGACCTAAATCGGACAAGTCCTCCAAGTGCAGACTTGTCACCCAATTCACTTAGGGTTTCACTGATCCAAACAAGTCCGATGATTATCGGACTAGTCCGAAGATTTCCAGAAGCGAAATCGAACAAGTCCGCCTCTAGCCGGACTAGTCCGATATTTCGGGACACCTAGGGTTTGCTACACACAGCACACCAGACTAGTCCGGTGTCCACCACGGACTAGTCCGATATTCCTAAACCCTAACGGTCACTTTTAGAAACCCCATACAAATAGATGTGCACGACCCAACTTTAATCTCTCTCGACTCCTGCGCCATCACACCTCCCAAGAGCCTCAAAAACACATCTCTCCATAAAATAAAAAGCAACAAAGATCAATCCCTTGAGGATACACTTTGGAAAATTGGAGAGACACGGTTCATCACTCATTGAACTCTTGGTTTGATTCCCTAACACACTCCTGTGATTTTCATTGTAATCTTTCGAGTGTGTTCTTGGTGGAGTTCTTGTTGTAATCTTGGGGAGCCGGTAACGTGTGAGAAGGCCCCTTAAATTTGGTTATTTACCCTTTGTGATAAGTGAAGAGGATTGTCCTTCGTGGTGATCCGACGAGGGTAGGGTTGGAGAAGACCTGATCCTTTTGTGGACTCCTCAACATGGACGTAGGTTGCCTCTGTGGGAACCGAACCACAGGATAAAATCATTGTGTTCTTTCTTTGCGCTCATTGATCTTACATTTCATATATACATCTAGGGTTTTGATCAATCGTGCTCACTTTACGTTGAAACATTGAGTTTAAGATTAAATTACGATACACTCTAGTTTATATTTGTGCTACACTTAAATTACAAGTATAATTCCGCTGCTTACTTCCTAGAATCAAGTTAATTGATCAAATTTGATTAACCTAGTCGGTACACACCGTACTAGTCCGCACTTGACCGGACTAGTCCGATATCTTGAGTTATGATCTGGTTGTTAGGTGTTGCAGGTTCCGACAAAATTCAAAAAGGCCTATTCACCCCCCCTCTAGGCCACATTCACCTACAGAACCAGCAAACGACGGAGGAGTCGAGTTCATCTCCCTGCCATATGAACTTGACAATGAGGAGCTCGACGTGGACCTCAACGGTGACGTTCCTCTTCGCTTCAGGGCCATAGACGCCCTTCCAAGTGAAGCATCAGCGCCCAGGATCACGTGTGGCACACACGGCGGTGAGCTCAACTTCACCTCTGCAGAAGAACCAACTTCATTCAAGAAGGCAGAAAAGGAGAAGCCATGGCGTGAAGCAATGCTTGAAGAGATGCGAGCAATCGAGAGTAACAAGACGTGGGGGATGACAACACTGGCGGACGGCCATCGAGCGATCGGCCTCAAATGGGTGTACAAGGTGAAGCACAACGAGTCTGGCAATGTCGTGCGACACAAGGCCCATCTCGTGGCAAAGGGCTACGTCCAGCGAGTCGGCGTGGACCTTGAAGAGGTCTTTGCACCAGTGGCACATCTTGAGTAGGTGTGCATGAGGTTGGCATTAGCTGCATGAGCGCTGGGAAGTCCACCACATGGATGTAAAGAATGCATTTCTCCATGGCGAACTCAAGGAAGAGATCTACGTCCAGCAACCTCCCGGCTTCGTCATTCCCGACAGCGAGCACAAGGTGTTCCATCTTCGCAAAGCATTGTATGGCCTGCGGCAAGCTTCCAGGGCCTGGAATGCCAAGCTCGATGCCACGCTGGCTTCGCTTGGCTTCCAAAGAAGCATCTACAAGCATGGCGTATACACTTGGAACAGGAACAGTGGGCGGCTGATCATCGGCGTCTACATGGACGATCTGATCATCACCGGCACAAACGTGGATGACATCAAAGACTTCAAGTTGGAGATGCAAAGCAAGTTTCAAATGAGTGACCTCGGCCTCCTCTCGTACTATCTCGATATAGAGGTAACGTAGAAACCCGATGGCATTTTTCTTTGTCAATCTGCTTATGCAGGGAAGCGCTCCTGGATCGGTGCGGACTGGGGGCATGCAATCCGAGTCTACCTCCAATGGAAAGCGGACTAAAGTAAAGCAAAGCAAGCACTGAAGAGAAGGTGGATGCCTCGGAGTACAGGAGCATCGGTGTACTGTGTTACCTGCTCCACACAAGGCCCGATCTCTCTTTCGCCGTTGGGTATCTCAGCCGGTTCATGGAGGAACTGCGAGAAGATCACCTTACTGCGACCAAGCGTGTGCTACGGTATATTGCTGGAACACGCAAGTACGGGCTACACACTACACCAGGCATGAGGAAGGCCCCCTGAAGCTCGTCGGTTACAGTGATGCCGACATGGCCGGCGAAATCGACTCTCGCAAGAGTACAAGTGGTGCCATCTACTTCTTGGGCGGGAATCCAATCTCATGGCAATCATCAAAGCAGCGAGTCGTCGCACTCTCATCGTGTGAGGCGGAGTACATTGCAGCGACCGTGGCAACCTGTCAAGGCGTTTGGCTGGCGCGTCTTCTGACTGGCATGATTGGAGCACCAGCTGAGGTGCCGGAGCTCAAAGTCGACAGCCAACTGGCGATAGCGCTGAGCAAGAATCATGTCTTCCATGAGCGAAGAAAACACATCGACGTGTGTCACCACTTCATACGGTACTGCATCGACGAACAGAGGATCAAGCTCGCTTACACTTCTACTCAGGATCAACTGGCGGACATCCTGACGAAGGCTCTGGGTCGCGTTCGTCACCAGGAACTATGCACGAAGATTGGTGTGGAGACTAGAGGCAATCGTGCGCAGCATTAGGCGGAGAAATGTTGTATGTACTCCGTCACACTTTGCCTATTTGTTCCATTTTTCCATCTGTAAATTAGCTGGGCATGGCCACGATCCACGATCTTTGGCTACGCGCGTCCGTGGAGCTCGTGCGACTACAACATACCGATCGCTTCTTCTGGCCACGATCTTTTGGCCATGATGTACCTAGAGTAAATATTTATATCCCCGTTAATACAACTGAAAACGCTGCAACTAACAACAGCACAAAATCGCATTCTTGTCCGCTTGCCATACTCGCTTGTCCAGGCACCTTCGACACCGGCGAAACTCCAAAACAAACAACATAAAAGGACACATTCCCATAAAAATTCATCCTCTGAAGTATGAGCATCTACTGATGTTTTCTTGCTCTTACATAGGGGAATGTAAATACTAAAATCATTTATTAAAGCATGGCATCAGCTGTATTATAAATAATAGCATGAGGTCTGGACTTCCTGGTTCTAAATGTTTTTCTATTTCTTATCTACAACATATTGAGCTAGCACATTGGTGAAACGTAGCAGGAACTGAGAACATGGCAAGGAATGTGAGATCCAGATCCAGTTGAGCTATGTGTGCAATCCAATCAAGTGTGGTACGTAAATACATGAAACGCATCCAATCAGGACCGAGCTGGGGATGAGGCGGTACTTGGGAGAGGGACTGGAGGATGGAGGCGAGGTGGGAGCACAGCGCGACAGCATCGTCGTGGAGCTGCAGCCACTACTAGAAAAAGTATTTCTGCAGTCGGTCCTAAACATATTATTACATGCGGATTTGAAAACCGCATGTAAGCAAGAGCCTGTAAAAATAGCCTATTATAACAGACGGTTACAAAAACCGCCTGTGAAAATGTATTATCACAGGCGGTTTTTTACCACCAACCGCCTGTGAAAATATATTATCACAGACGGTTTTTTACCACCAAGTACCTGTGAAAATATATTATCACAGACGATTTTTTACAATCAACCGTCTATGATAATATATTACCACAGACGGCTTTTACACTCTCGAAAATGTAGGGCGGACATCACAGCAAACGGATTTTGTGCATTTTTTTGTGGCCAAAATTAGGAGGCAATGAATCAAATGAATTAGTCCCTTTCTAAAATTGTTAGATCTGCAAATCTGAAAGTCTAAAAGTACTTAAATCAATAAGATTTAGGCAAAATTACATTGCAAATGTGCATCACTTGCTCAAATACACATCAGAAATTACATAGCAGGAATCATTGTAAAAAAACCTAGTCATCAACCAGTCCCGACCCTCCACAGTCGGCGTCATCTATCTCCACCGCCGCGTGCAGACCGATCCTGCGGGAGTCTATAGAGAGTTGAACGCCCAGTCCGCGATGCTCCAACCGGCATGGACGCTGGAAGGATCTGGCCACCGAAACTGTGGCCCTCAATGTCGTGGTTGTGGACACGACCGTGGTCGTGGGGCTTCCGTCTTTGCGGTCGTCTTCTCCGGCTCCTTGCAGCTAACAGACCTGCAGCAACGTACAAAGCGACTACATCAACAAGTAGAGAGATTTGGAGCAGAAAAGCAGCGAGCTGCATGTTGGGAAGAAAAACGGCGACGTGAAGTGACATACCTGAGAAGAGAAGCGCGGATGTAGCGGGAGGAGAACGTGGAGTGGATGAGAAGCATAAGAATCACCGACGCCATGTGAGAGCTCCATGGTTGCTTAGGCTTTGCTGGCTTGGAGAGGAGAGAGCAGGTCACCATGTGAGAGCAAGTGGGCAGGGTGCAGCTGCAAGTGGTGTGATGTGACAAGAGACAAGAGAGCACAGGTCAAGTGGGCACGACTTTGATGGAAGAAGTGCTGGTGGGAGGTAGGCAGATTATTAATAGAAGAGCAGATGTGAGTAAAGAGTTCTGATTGGTGGAGAACTGGAAGGGCGGATCGAGGATTGTATTTTCACAAGCGGTAGCTTTTAAAAACCGCCTGTAATAATATATATTATCACAGACGGTTTTCAGTTACGAACCGCCTGTGATATTCACATATTGCAGGCAGTTTTAAAATATATTACAGTACAGACGGATTTTTTTACGGACCGCCTGTAAAAAAAATTTTGTAACGTCTGCGAAAATACTTTTTGTAGTAGTGAGCGTGGGACGCGGCGGAGGGCGTCGCTACTGTCACTTTTGAGCATGGTTGCAGTGTCATTGACGGCGGAGCGGAGGCGCTCCTCAGCGTCGGCGTGGCAGCGGTCAAGCGGCTCCAATGGGTGTCGCGCGGGGAGATAAGTACGGGAGGGGTAGGATCCCGCTGACATCCCCGGTCAGGGGAGGAGGCAGCAGCTCAGCGGGGGTCGGCGGAGGCGATGCTCATCGCGGCGGGGGGGGGGGGGGGGGGGGGGGTTGTTATGGAGGGGGTTGCAGCATTGAGGATCATCTGCGGGTGCTAGGGTTCCTGAGGCTGCGACCGTGGGAGACCCAACTTATAACCTGAGTATTTTTGTGGGCTCTATCCGGCCCATGAAAATAAAGTCTACTTTCGTGGGTCTTCTTCTGGCCCACAAAAATTTAAGCTATTTTTGTGAACTCATTTAAAGGCCCACGAAAATATAACCTATTTTCGTGAGCTCAAAGCGGCTCAAGAAAATAAATGTATTTTCGTGAGGGCCCACAAATAATTTCAGCCCATGAAAATAAATTTTTTCCTGTAGTGATGGCGAGGGCGAGGATGGCGAGAGTGAGGACAACGCTCGGCAGCAGCGGCGGCGAGTGCAACCAGGGCGAAATTTTTTGCAGCCTGCAAACTTAGGTTTGCAAGGTGCGGCCGAGAGACTTTATAGCCGTTTATTATCACAAGCAGTCCTTCTAGTAAACACTGCATGTGAAACCTTTCTAAATAATTTATAAATATAATTTTCATGGGCGGCTGCTAATTAAAGCCGTCTGTGAAGCTGAGGAGTCGCAATTATAAATATTATTATCACAAACATCCTTTTGTTAAGAACCGTATGTGAAAATATTGCCATCAATTATGACCAACCTTGTCATTAACTAATGCAATACATTTCTACATCAACATATCTACATCAACTAATGCCAAGAACAAATCCATTCGATGATCGACAAAATTTAGCATATATAGATATATATATATATATATATATAGTTCATTAACTTAAACCATTATTATAAAATAAAAAACAGCAAATAGAACAGATGAATAACATTAAGTTCATTAACTTAAAACAACAATATAAAACAAGAAAAGAAAAACAACGTCAACTAAAAAAAAGAAAAACAACTAATACTACTACTCGTCGTTGTTGTTGTGCTCCTGGGGCGTCTCCAGGGGAACTAGAAAACCCAATTTCCTCGCCGTCACCGCCACCAGGTTCCTGCAGCCGTCAACCCCGAGCTTTTAAGCCATCGTCTCTCACAGAGCATCGAGATGGCGGCCACTTTCATTAACCCGAACAAATAGTGGCCCACGCTGCCCATTCCAGTACATTTTGGAAAGGCACCGAGACCCAGGAGCCGCATGGAGCATGATGTACTAGTAAATACATCCCGCGCCATCTCAAGGCGCAAGTCCTCCATACTCCTGGCCAGGGGGGTGGTCGCGGCTGCTTTGCTGCTGGCTCCTTCGGCGGAGAAGAGGAGGAAGACTAGTTGTCGGCCATGGTGCGGAGAGGAGGATGGGTGTGGCGGAGAAAGGAGAGGAAGACTACAGTGGTGCATAGGGGAAGATGATTGATGGTGCCGAGAAGAGGAACGCGCGTGTATCTTTATATCATCGTTGGGCAGTTCGCCTCTCGTCGCCCGGTGATGGAACGCTTCAAATTGAATTCAACTTCTGTGGGTTTCCCTCGGTCACGCAAAACCACACGCCCGATCGCTTCACAGGTGGTCTTTTATAAAAACCAACTGTGAGAAGTTATTGAAAATCACAGACGGTAGTTCACAAGAGCTACCTGTAATAACAGCGAATATCACATGCTTCTTTTTTACGGACTGCCCGTGGAAATGGATCTTTACCCCGACAGTTTAGTTTTGTGAACCCCTTGTGATATTTTATCATCGTGATGTCGCGGGGAGGAAGGCGATGGTTCGCCTCTCGATGCACAGTGATGAGACGCTTCAAATTGAATTCAATTTCTGCGCATTCCCCTCGGTAATCGCAAAGGACGCACGGCCGGTCGCTTCACATACAGTCCTTTTTGAAAATTGTCTGTGATATTTTATCATCATAGGCGGCTATTTAATTCAATGGACATCATGGCGTATTTTTTAATGAACCGCCTAAGTAAAGAAACAAGGCACCTGTGAAAAATGTTTTTTGTAGTAGTGACAGCGCCGCCGCGGAATGGCCGCTGCCTCCCTCCTCAAGGCAGTTACACTACTACAAAAAGCATTTTCGCAGGCGCCTCAGTTTTTTTACATTGGCGGCCCGTTAAAAAAAACGCTTGTGATGTCGAATGATTTAATAGCCGCCTGTGATGATAGAACTTCACAGGCGGCTCACAAAACTGAACCGTCAGTGTAAAGATACCTATTATTACAGGCAGGTTTTGAAGAATAAGCTACCTGCATAGTAGTCATTAATACAGGCGGCTGATGCCACCGTGCGCACCGAGCATGAGTGCCGGTTACCGAGGTGACTTAACACGCGCAGCGCATGTGCGTCCTTTAAGTTCAATTTGAAGCGTCCTATCACCACTGTGCACGTTGAGAGATGAACCGCCAGACTGCTATGATGCTATATGGACACACCTGCGCGATCTTCTTCTGCGCACAACTACTCTTCCTTTTCTCTGCAAAACTGTGTCGTGCCCCATCGACGAGAACACCAAATGGCTGATAAGAATATGTCACAGCCATGCCCAGCGAGGGACCCAATGACTAAGCGACCGCGATCGGACTCCCCCTCGAGCTTCACGCAAATGGAGTTCATCCTCTGCAATATGGTGTGAGATGTATTTAACAGTACATCTTGCTCTATATGGCGCCTTGGGCTTGGTACCCTTCCAGAACATACTAGAATGGGCACCACAGGCAACTACATGTTCGGCCTCACGCATGTGGTTGGTCATCTCGACACTCTCTGAGAGGCGATGGCGGTCGAGCTCGGCGTCGAGGTGCAACAACCTTGTGGCAGCAAAGGCCAGGAGACTGGGTTTCTCAGTTTCGCTGCCAAAGGCGCCCCATGCGTCTTAGGAGGGCCAGGAGCCTGAGGAGCCTGAGGAGGAGGAGGAGGAGGAGGAGAAATTAGTTGTTTTTCTTTTCTTGTTTTTAGTTGACATTTTTCTTTCTTGTTTTAGTTGATGTTTTTCTTTTCTTGTGTTTGTAATATAATGTTTTAAGTTAATCAACTTAATGTTCCTTTCCATCTGTTATATGTTGTGGTGACAAAACATTGATGCTACAAATCTGGTTACATTTTTTTTTAAGCTTGAAGCTACAAATGGAGAAGACATTTTCCCTCAAAGTGGGATGTGGAACTTCAACAATGATCATGTCTTCCAGATTGCAGTTTGGAAAGCTTGATGAAATGATGGTAGCTCAATCTAGATTAAAGGAGACACATCCATTTTTTATTCATAGGAACACAGTTGTTTCCTATTCATAGGAACACGGCTGTCGGTGGTTTGGAACCGGCAGATCTCCTGACACTACTGAAGTGTTAGAGGAGTTTGATGTTCGGTGTGGGCGCGCGGAGATTCGAGAAGGTGAATAGTAAATGATGCAGGAGACACAGGAGTTTACGTGGTTCGGGCCGCCTGGGCGTAATACCCTACTCCACGGGTGTGTTGGTGTTGTATTAGCTGTATGAGCTTGTGTTGAGCGTCTATGGCGCGTATGTAGCATCACTCCACGTGTCCGTAGTCAGCCTGTCCTTTTATAGTACAAGGACAGGCCGTTACAAGTCAGCCTGGCCCGACATGTGGCCCCGGCGGTTACTAGTATTTGATATTCATTCAATAGGTTTAATTGCCCTTAATGACCGGGTAATGGGCTTTGATAGCACCGTTACTGGTAATTAAGGTCATCCGACCGTGTGTCATTAATATGGTATTAATGACACTTAATCGGGTCTTGAAGTCCTTGATTCCCCTTTGAAGATCCGGAGTCGTTATGAAGTCTTCCGGAGGTTAGAGGCTGAAGCTCCGATGGGTGGACACGTGGCAGCTCCGGAGCTTACTGTGGGAAACAGGAAGCTCCGGAGCTACCTGACACGTGTTAGGTCCGGAGCTTCTCTCGGTCTGGGGTTAAGTCCGGAGGTGCCGTTTCGGTACATGGCCCGGAGCTTCCCCCTTGTGGGCGGTAGCTCCGGTTTGATAGTACACGTGGCGACCCTGGGATGAACCATGTTGGAGAAGCGGGTCCGGTTACACCTGACATGTGGGCCTCCGAAGGTCTTCAAATCAAGTGGGTGACTTTTCCTTGATATCTTTGTAACCTCAAGGGGTGTACGGTTTCCAGGGTACCGACAGTGGCCCCCTGGACCTACCTCCGGGGAAGACCACTGGGGTGAAGTCATTCCGCCGGAGGTGGGTCCATCCTCGTGACTCTTGAACTGAGTCTTCAAAGGTCTTCAGAGGTGTCGTTGGCGAGGGTTTGGAGTTAAATCTTTGCCATGTGGCATGTCCCGCGTGCGGCAGATGAGATCTTTGGCGTGCGGATCTCATGCAATTGAAGGTCGTCGGTTCCCAATACGAAAATCGTATCGGTTCCGCGCGCCTTGTCAGGCCGCCGCCCTCGGGTTTCCCGCCTCTTGATGACAACCGTTCGCCTGGGTAAGAACCTCGACTTGATCGTCGGGGTGGTCCCGGGCCCGCTTGTCATCAGTTGGGTGGAATTTTTGGGTGGTACCTTCGACTTCCTTGCGGTTTCCATCCAAGCGTTGCGAGGGATTACTTAAGAAGGAAAGTGCGCACCGTCGGGAGTTCTTTACGCCTCTCATCTGTTCTTGCGATCAAACTCCTAACTTGTGCTTCGCTTTTCTTCTCTTGCCTAGCCGTGCCGCGATGGAGTTGGGTCTCCGCGAGAGTCGCTTGAAGACCGACGGCGACCTGAAGAAGGTCCGGGCCCTCATGGGGTGGTCCTCGGACTTTTTCAACCGCTCGGTCCGCGTCGGAGGAGAGCTCCCATTCGAGAAGGAGCACTCCGGCGAAATGGTGTACTTCTCCTCGTACTCCATGGTGGGGTTGATCCCACCTTTTTCTTCCTTTTTCTTGATGCTGCTGGACTTTTATGGTCTGCAGCTATACCACCTTGGCCCTCACTCCATTCTCCTCGTGTATATCTTCGTCCACTTCTGTGAGATGTGGGTGGGCATCCCCCCTGCATCGAACTCTTCCGGACCTTCTTCACCGTTCACACCACCGGTAGAAGCAATGAGTACCTTGGCTTCTACTACTTCGTGAAGCGCAAGAAGTGCCCATTCAAGTACCTCCGGTCGTTCCCTTATGGGAAGTGGGATGACTGGAAGAATGACTGGATAGTCATTCGGGTGGAGGAGTATGAGAGGCTGGAGCTGCCCGAAGGCCTCCCCAACATTGACACGACGATTTGGAGTGAAGCTCCAGTGCTGGTGGACGCCTTCGACCCTGTTCTGACCAGGATACGCCAGTGCGTGGAGGGGGGATTAACCCCTCAAGTGGTGTTTTGTAACTTCCTGGTCAACAGGTGGGCACCGCTGAAGAAGAGGGAGAAACTCGCTTGGGACCTCAACAGCGTGATGGACGACGACCGGGTCGAGACCGGGTTGAAGTCCAACATGGTGGGGAAAACCTTGGAGTTCCACCTCAAGAAGTTCCAGCACGACATCGACATCGAGGGTGACGACTTGACTCTGCCATCAGCTTTTCTTCCTTTGAACGTGGAAGTTGAGTTCAGTAGGGAGCTCCGACGGAAGATGCCCATGCTTGACGACCTTGGTGTCGTCGAGAGAAGATCAACTACCAGGGTGGCAATCCCTGGAGTGTCCGAAGGTGGCTCCGACCCAGCTCCGAAGTCGAGGGAGGAGGTTGTCGGCAAGGGCAAGGAGCTGGCGGATGAACCCGTGAGCTGGAAGCGGAAGCTGCAGTACGCCGACGGAAGGTCCGTCAGGCCCGCTACTTCTACATCAGCTCCTTCTCCCCGGAGGGGAAGGTCTTCCACAACCGCGGCGACTGTTCCCGTAGTGGGGTCCTCCCGGGGAGAGATTGTTCCCACAGTGGGGTCCTCCCGGGATGTTAGCTCCGGGCGCGTGACTCCAGCACCTGGGCCGGTGGAGGCCTCTAGGTCCGGGGGTTATTCCCGATCAAGGGGAGCCTCGACCCGGGAAACACCCTTGGCCGCGACAAGTTCCGGGGGGCCTTCCGGAGCTTCCACGGCGGTTATGACCAGCCCGGAACGCCTGGGAAAAAGATTCCGCACAAGCTGGTGCGGAAGCCTCCCAAAGTAATTTTTAGTCTTTACCTTGGTCAATTGTTTTGCTGCAGTGATTGATTTTTTAAGTTTCCTCGTCCATCATTTGCAGCGTTCCCAAGAAGAGGAGTGAGGCTCCACCCTCAGCCGCAACAACTGAAGCTTTGAGGGCGGAGGCTTCTGCTCCGGTCTCAGTGCCGCCCCAAGTGGTGGCGGAAGCTGCGACAGCTCCGGCGCCGACTGTCGTGGTCATGGACATCGACTCATCCCCAGAGGCTCCCGTGGTAGCGCTGGACCATGGGAGAGAAGATGCGCCAGCGGCACCTGCCCCGGAGGTTGAAGCTCCGGGTCCAGGTGCTAAAATGATGGAAGTTCCGACTGTTGAGCCGGAAGAAGCTGTGATTCCGGCCCTGGAGCCTGAAAGTGTCGAAGCTTCGGCAGTCGAGCCGGAGGTGATTGAAGTCCCAGCGCGTGCGCCGGAAGCTGAGGAAGTTCCGGCAGTTGGGTCGGCTACCTCCGAAGCACCGGCCGCAGGGCCGGTCGAGGCTGTAGATCTTCCGGCTCCCGAGCCGGTTGTGGAAGAGGTGATAGAGCTCGAGCCCCCATCGGAGGAGGTGCCACGGCCGGAGCCAGAAGCGGCCCCTGCTCCGGAAGTGATGACGTCGGAGGTACTCACGGCCGAGCCGGAGTGCCCAAGCGAAGTCGCTGGCCCCCTGCCCGAGGGGGTGAATGAAAACCTGGTGGCGGGGTCTTCCTCGATGGCGACTGAGGCCATCCCGGAGGACGGCCCTAGTGCCATGGAGACTCAGGGGACCACTCTTGTGGAGTGGGACCCAATTTTTGTATCTGAAAACCTGCTGGAACCAGCGGAGGAGGTCCCAGCAGGTCCGGAACCTATCCCGTTGTCATTGTCCATTGACAACGCATGTTCCAGTCTCGTCAAGTCCAACTAGCCTTCTTCCATGACAGCAAAGCTCTTGAAGAGGAGCGCCAAACCCTTAGGCGGTGGTGTAACTGGCTCTACTTCGAGACCAAGCTGGCGTAGTCGAGGCTGGCGGATGACAAAGAATGGATCAAGCGGGAGAAGATCCGCCTGGAGTACTGGGGCAAGTTGCTGGATGACAGGGAGAGTTTGACTCGCACCCTCGACGCTCAATCCCGGGAGATCTACGATCAAGCCAAAGCTGCCAATAGTGCGGCCGATGAACGCCACGAAAGGCTTGAGGCCATTAACACTACACTCATCAAGCGCCGGGAGGCACTTGAGGAGAGGGAGAAACGGTTCGAGGATGAAGAGCAGAGACTCCTAGAGCTGCGGGATGACGTCCTGAGGAGGGAGGAGGAGCTCGCTGAGAAGGTGGCTCTGGCTGACAAGGGCCTCGAGGAGCGCGCCAAAAAATTGGAAGAGCGCTGCCAAGAGGAAGAGGAGAAGGTCTGGGTGCGAGGGCAGGAACTCTACGAACAAGAGTGTGCCCTTACTGCCAGGGAGAAGAAAGTGAGGGGTAGAGAGAAGGAACTGACCGACTACCAGAACAAGATCCACCTCTGGGAGGAGGAGCTCGGAAAACTCGAAAGGCGGGTTGCTGAAAAGATTCAGCAAAACGCCAAAGAAGTTGAGCGCCTCGCCCGTGAGAATTCCGAACTGATGGCGGCCAAGAGATCCCTGGAAGAAATGAAGGGCTTGAGGACTGTGGACTCCCTACAGATTTGGGAGTTCCTGGGCAAGGCCAACAACGCGCTGACACCGATGGGTTTCAGCCCCGTGCGCCCGGATGATCTGGAGCCAGAGCCGGACCTAGCGCTGCAGGCATTGAGCACAGCAGGTAGCAAGCTCTGCAAGGTGGGTGATGTCATCGCGGACCAATTGGAGGTTGAGGGGCAATCCCTGGCGAAGAACGTCGAAGAATATGTGCTGACGTGCTACACCAGCAAGAACTCCCAATTTCCTCTGGACCCGGTGCTTGAAGGCTCCGTCGAAGGAGAAGGCGAAGCTACCCGAACTAACGTATCGGAGGTTGCCCAGAAGGTCGCCCAATTCTTCCATAGGGTCTAGGACCATCTCTATAGTTCTCACTTGTATTTTCTCTTCTTCTTCCTCAATTTTGTAATCCCTTGTCTCCAGATGTAATTCCTTGTCTCCAAATGAATGAAATCCACGAGTTTTTGTGAATTTCACTTTTTGTCTTCAACGCTTTTGTCTTCACTTGGCCCCCTGGTAGATGTACTCAATTTGATTGTAAACATGTACTAAGAGGATGTTGCATTTTGTTGAAGACTCATTTGCTCCGAACTTGTAGGATTTAGGTTTGAAGTCTTCGATAGTGAAGGCCCCCTGAGGTTGTCGGAGCTTAGAAGCTCCGGCATTGTCTATCGCTGGAGCTTAGTAGCTCCGGCAATAGTCTCTATCAACGCGTAGGGCATCGATAGTTAGTCCTCTGGGGTGTCGGAGCCTAGTAGCTCCGGCAGTGACCTTTGCCAACACTTAGTTTGTCGGCAGCAGACTCCGTTTGCGGGGTCTTCTCACCATCTTTTATTCATCGTCGACGGATGACCCCCCTAGCCTTACCAGAGCTTGATTACTCCGGTGATGCTTGTTTTCGATGCGTAACATCAATTACGAACCACCTAGGGGAGTCGGAGCTTTGTTAGCTCCGGCTTTTCTCCATCAATGTGTATTTATTTTTCCTGCACACTGAAGTCAAGAAAAATAGTAAAATTTGTTTCTCGTCTATAACTTCGTCGCGGCTTACGATTCTCAAGAAATTTTTAGGTCAAACGCGATTCTAGATACAATCGAATACATTGCCTTTTCTTCCGAATTCAATTGTATTTGGACTCGCCTTACTTCGGCCTGCCGGGGTGTAGGTAGAGTGGCGTACTTAGGGTGCTTGACCAGGCTAAGTCGATAGCACACTCCGACCCTAGATTGGCTTGGCGGCTTTCAGGCGACTTGGCCAGGAACAATATTTGAATCCAGAAGAATTGACAATACAACTCGTATTGTATATAAACCGGTCGAACTAAAATTTCTTAAGAACAGCACGTCTTCGTTATAGACAAGAAAGAGAAAAATAAAAAATGTTGAGCCTGTACAAAATAAATGCACGTGGAGTCTGTCTCACATGAAGATGTCTTTCATTATAGGTCCGGGGTACAGGGGAAACAAGTACACTCTTAGGGTACGAAACCAGGCTAAGCGTGTTTCATTTCTCGTTTGACCCAGGGTAGTTAGCCACACTTTTAGTCTGGAGACTGTGACAAGTGTTGCATGAACTTTGCGGATCTTTCGGGAAAGGTCCGGCTGCTCTCCCGGGGGAACTACCCGAATCTGTACAATGACTCTATAACATACATCTCAAGTTACTCAAGACTCACCTCCGTGGTATTAAGTGTAGAACTTACGGAGGTGCTCGATGTTCCAAGGATTTGGGAGAGGTGTCCCATCCTCGGTAGCCAAGCGAACGCTTCCGGGACGGGATACTTTAATCACTCGGAAGGGTCCCTCCCAGCCGGGGGAGAGTTTGTTTAACCTTTATCTGGATTGTATTCTCCGTAGCACCAGATCGCCTTCCTCGAGCTGTCGGTTGTGTACATGCCACTGATGATAACGCCGTAGGGCTTGGCGATATCGGGCATTTTGAACAGCTGCTTGGCACCTTCCCTCTTCAAGGAGGTCTAGGTCTTCGCGCCGGAGCTGGTCCTGCGCGACTTCGTCGAAGGTCCGAACCCGGAGTGAACCCAAGGTGATTTCCGGAGGAAGGATTGCTTCAGCTCCATACACCAGGAAGAAGGGTGTCTCTCCGGTTGACCGGTTTGGAGATGTCCTGTTGGCCCATAGAGTAGGCAGAAGCTCTTCGATCTAGTTGGCTCCATGCTTTTTCAAGCGCTCATAGGTGCGTGTCTTGAGTCCTTTAAGGATTTCAGCATTTGCTCTCTCGACTTGGCCGTTGCTGGCTGGGTGAGCTATGGAAGCGTAGCAAACTTGTATGCCGAGGTCTTCGCAATATCCTTGGAATGCATAGCTTGTGAATTGGGTCCCATTATCAGTGATGATTTTGTTTGGGACTCCAAATCTGCATACAATGGACTGCAAAAAGTTGATAGCAGATTGCTTGTTGATTGTCACAACTGGAGTTGCTTCCGGCCACTTGGTGAACTTATCAATGGCGACGTACAGGAACTTGTAACCTCCGACGGCTCTTGGGAAAGGTCCCAAGATGTCCATCCCCCACACAGCGAAAGGCCATGTAGGAGGTATCATTTGTAGGGGCTGAGCCGGTGTGTGAATTAGCTTTGCATGAAATTGACATGCTTTGCATTTTTCACCAGCTCAGTTGCATCCTAGAGTGCTGTAGGCCAGTAGAAGCCATGCCGAAAGGCTTTAACGACCAGCGTGCGGGAAGACGCGTGGTTCCCACACTCGCCTCCATGGATTTCTGCGAGGAGCTCGCAGCCTTCTTCCCCTATGATGCACCGCATTAGGATGCCGTTGGCACCGCGCCGGTAGAGATCCCCTTCTACCAACGTGTATCTTTTAGCCAATCTGACTACCCGGTCAGCGGATACATCATCGTCAGGAAGGATGTTGTCTTTCAAGTAGTTCCGGATCTCCGAGATCCATGGATTGGAACTAACTTGAGCATTTGAGTCTTGCGTGCTGGGTTGCTCGGAGCTTCCGGCAGCACCTACGACCCTTGATGGCTGCCATGGTAACAGGGCCATCGGGACCGTCAGCTTCGGGATGCTGATCTCGCCCCCTTCGCTCAGTTTGGCAGGCTGAGCTGTGGGTTTCAACAACCTCCGGACAAAAGTTCCGTCAGGAGCCGGAGCTCCGGTTGACGCTTTCGTCGAGAGTTCGTCGGCTTCAGCATTGTGGGCACACTGAACATGGTGGAGATCTAGGACCTCAAAGTCCTTCTGAAGCCTCTGGACTTCAAGGAGGTAAGCGGCTAGGTGGAGATTATTACAGGAACATTCACCCTTCACCTTCTTAATGATGAGTTGCAAATCTCCCTTGACCAGCAGTTGCTTGACACCATATGACAGTACCACCTTTAGTCCGTAGATGAGTGCTTCGTACTCTACCATGTTGTTGGTCGCCTTGAAGTCAAGGTGCACCATATATTTCACCTTCTCCCCGGTTGGTGCAAGGAGAAGGATTCCAGCTCTGGCCCCTTGCTTTTGCATGGAGCCGTCAAAGTAGAGGGTCCAGTGAGGTTCGGTGAGGCGGGAGCTTGATGCTCCGTCTTCTGCTCACTGGGGCCCCCAGGGTTTGATGGACAGGGAGTCCATTCTGCCACAAAATCTGCCAATGCTTGACTCTTGACTGCTTGCCTTGGAATAAATTCAAGATCAAATTCAGCCAATTCCGCTGCCCATTTTGCAATATTCCCAGTTGAATTGGAATTATGCAAAATTGCTCGAAGTGGGTAAGAGGTCACCACTGAGATTTTGTGAGCTTGGAAGTAATGGCAAAGCTTCCTGGAGGCAATAAGAACTGCATAGAGCAGCTTATGCACCTCTAGGTATCGAGTCTTGGCATCATGTAGTACTTCGCTAATGAAGTACACTGGGCGCTGAATGGTCCGGACCCTCCCGTAGGGGTCCGGAGCTTCCTCTTCACTGGCCCGGATTCTACCGGAGGAATCCGGATTTTCTTCGGGGACCTCCGGGTTCTGGTTGGAGGAACCCGGGGCTTCTTCAGAAGTGACCTGGACCCTTCCGGAGGGGTCTGGGTCTCCTGAAGTAACTTCTTTTGGATTCGAGTCTGGGAGCTAAGACCCAGACTCGCTTTCAGGTACCTCCGGACCCTCCTGAGGGGGTCTGGATTCCTGAGTATGAGGTAGCTCTGGTCTCTCCGCAACCAGAACCATACTGACGACTTTGTCAGTTGCTGAAATGTAAAGCAACAAAGGCTCACCAGGGTTCGGAGCTACCAGAATTGGTAGGGTGGTGAGGAACTGTTTCAGTTCCTGGAATGCCTTGTCTGCTTCTTTGGACCATTGAAATGATCCGGACTTCCTCAATAGTTTGAAGAAGGGGAGTGCCCGTTCCGCCAGTCTTGAAATGAACCGGCTGAGGGCTGCCAGATATCCAATCAACTTTTGGACGTCTTTGATGCGGGTTGGTGGCCGCATGTCTTCAATGGCTTTAATCTTCGCCGGATTAGCTTCTATGCCCCGGTGACTTACCAGGAAACCAAGAAGTTTTCCGGAGCTAACCCCAAAGACACACTTGTCTGGTTTAGCTTTGTACGGGTGGCCCGCAGCTTGTCGAAGACAGCCTGCAAGGTGTCAAGGAGTGACTCCTTGTCCCTAACTTTGACCACGATGTCATCGACGTACACTTCCACTATGTCTCTAATGAGTTCTTCAAAAGGTTTGTACATAGCTCGTACAAAAGTTGAAGCTGCATTCTTGAGACCAAAGGGCATGGCTGTATAACAGTACAATCCATCTACTGTGATGAATGAGGTATGCTCTTCATCTTCCCTAGACATCCGGATTTGATGATACCCGGAATATGCGTCTAGAAAACACAGTAATTCACACCCGGAGGTGGAATCCACTATCTGATCTATTCTAGGTAGTGGGAATGGATCTTTTGGACATGCCTTATTTAGTGTGGTGTAGTCGATGCACATCCGAAGCTTCCCGCCGGCCTTGGGAACAACAACTGGATTTGCCAGCCATTTTGGATGGAAGACTTCTCGGATGAATCCGGCTTCGAGTAACTTCTTCACTTCTTGTCAAATGAAGTTTTGTCGCTCTACGGGTTGCTTCCGAGGCTTCTGATGCACAGGCCGGGCGTCGGGGTGGATCTTCAGATTGTGCTCAATCACTTCCCTGGGGATCCCAGGCATTTGTGACAGTTGCCAAGCAAACACGTCAACGTTAGCCCGGAGGAAAGTGATGAGCGCGAGTTCCTATTTGTTGTTCAACCCCCCCCCCCCCCCCCGATATACGGGTGGTCTGAGCGGCATCGGAACCAATTTGGACGACTTTGATGGGAATGTCGGTGTCGCCGCTTGGCTGTACACGAGGTGCAGAAGTCGAGCCTCGTTGACGAATGCTTGGGGGTTTTGGAGCTTGCTCCTGTCTGGAATCCTCCTCTTGCGCCGTGGTGAGTGCATGGAGTTCTTCCAGAGCAGTTACTCCAGCAGTACGATCTCCGCGGATCCGGAGAACGCCTACTGGCGTCGGCATCTTCAACACCAGATAGCCATAATGGGCAGCTGCCATGAATTTGTACAGGGCAGGCCTTCCCAAGATAGCATTGAAGGGTAAGTTGATCTGAGCGACGTCGAAGACCAACTTCTCGGTGCGGTACTTCTCCCGTGTCCTGAAGGTAACGGGGAGAGTAATAGCTCCGAGTGGGGTAATGGCCGCCGAACCTACTCCGGAGAAAGGTCGGGAGGGGTGGAGATCCGAAGGTCAGAGTTGAAGCTTAGTAAAAGCTTCGAAGCTTATGAGGTTAAGCCCCGAACCTCCGTCTACCATGACGTGGTGGAGCTGGATGTTGTTGATGGTAGGAGATACCATCAAAGGTAACTGTCCTACTCCAACCATGCTCCGAGGGCAGTCCGAAGCATCAAAAGTGATGGATGTGTCCATCCACTTCCGATGTGGCTCCGGCCTGACTGTAGGAGCTACAGCAGCCATATCCCGACGCATAGTCTTGATGACACGGCGGGAGGTGATGTCCCATGATCCACCAAAAATGGTGTTCATGGTCTTCCGACGCTCGTTATCAGAGATGTCAGGATCATCATCGACGGAGGTGTAAACAGCCTTCAGGACCTTTTTGGGATCCTAAAATCCTAACTCCTCTTCAGCCGGAGCTTCGTCGACTTTTTGCTTTCCTTCCCTCTATCGGAAAGGAGATTCTTCTCGGCGCTTGTTGTAGCGCTCCGCCAGGTTTTGGACCTCCCAGCAGTCTTCCAAACTGTGGCTGCCCGTTTTGTGAATGGGGCACCACACTTTGGGTTTGCCACCGTCTTCAGAAGACGGTCGAGGTCGCTTCTCGGGGCGTGGCCCCCGGCCACCCGGAGTTGCAGCAGCTGCAACGTTGGATGTGCCAGCCGACGACTTCTTCTTGCCGTTGGTCTTCTTTTTCTTTTTACCACTTCCGGAGGTAGCGGCTTCTTCTTTGGAGGATTTCTTGTGACCCTCCGGGGTTGGTTTGGAGTGCATCTCACGGCCCTCCGCAGCTCTGGCACATTTGTCAGCCAAGCTAAAGAGTTCCGTGACACTGGTGATCTCCTTGATCGCCAGTTTCTCCAACATCTTCTTGTCCCTTACACCCTGTCTGAATGCCACAATGACAGAGGCGCTAGAGATAGAAGGGATAGTATTTCGTACCTGAGAGAACCTCTGGATGAATGATCGCAGGGATTCTCCCCCTTTTTGCACGACTGCAAAAAGGTCCAGTTCAGTGCCTGGTCAGGTGTATGAACTCCCGAAGTTGGCGGTGAACTGCCGGCACAGCTCCTCCCAACTGTTGATAGAGTTGGGTGGAAGGCTCATAAACCAGGATCTGGCAGTCCCAGTTAAGGCCACTGGAAAATAATTGGCCATCACAGCCTCGTTTCTTCCAGCTGCCAAGATTGCAGTGGAGTAGATCTGAAGAAATTCGGTGGGATTGACGGTCCCGTTGAATTTTTCCAGCAGGTGAGGCCGAAACTTCTGTGGCCACCTGACCATACGCAAATGCATGGCCAGGGCTGAACAGCCTCCTCCCACTCCTTCAGGAGCAGAAAGGTCATGAGGCTCCCGTCTTTCACGAGCACACTAAATATGGACTCAGCCGTCCTGCTGGCGGTATTGGCGATCAAGCTCCGCCCGGAGGTCATGAGTTGAAAGCCTGGATACCGTATGAGTGCGTCGTGCCCCGGAGGGCAACGACGTCACTTGTTGTGATGCAGCACATCTCTTGCTATTGGAAACGTGCGAACCAAGTCTACCAGACAAAGTCCACCGCTGCGATGGGGCTCGTCCTGAAGGAGGAGGACCCTGGTTGCTGAGGCGTTCGGCTGCTGCTGCAACCAAATGCTCCACATCGGCCCTCCACTGCTCCAGTGCATCCCGGGATGCATCCGGAGGTGGTGGGCGTTGGAGAAGAGCACGCGCTGCATGGAGCGCGTGTTCCGGGTTGTCATGATTTGCCGACGCAGTGATTGACGCCGGCGCACCATCGCGTTGTCCAGCTTGATTTGCTGGTGAAGGCGGTGGTGGTGGGAGTGTGACTCCTGCTGGTGCTGAGGCTCCTGCTGGTGGCTGCATATTGGAGGGATTGCCCCCAACAGCCTTAGCAGCAGGTTGACCGTTGGATGATCCAACAACTGAGTTCACCATTCTCAAAACCTCAGGCGCCCCCTACCTGGCGCGCCAACTGTTGGTGGTTTAGAACCGGCAGATCTCCTGACACTACTGAAGTGTTAGAGGAGTTTGATGTTCGGTGTGGACGCGCAGATATTCGAGAAGGTGAATAGTAAATGATGCAGGAGACACAGGAGTTTACGTGGTTCGGGCCGCCTGGGCGTAATACCCTACTCCACGGGTGTGTTGGTGTTGTATTAGCTGTATGAGCTTGTGTTGAGCGTCTATGGCACGTATGTAGCGTCACTCCACGTGTCCGTAGTCGACCTGTCCTTTTATAGTACAAGGACAGACCGTTACAAGTCAGCCTAGCCCGACATGTGGCCCCGGCGGTTACTAGTATTTGATATTCATTCAACAGGTTTAATTGCCCTTAATGACCGGGTAATGGGCTTTGACAGCACCGTTACTGGTAATTAAGGTCATCCGATCGTGTGTCATTAATATGGTATTAATGACACTTAATCGGGTCTTGAAGTCCTTGATTCCCCTTTAAAGATCTGGAGTCGTTATGAAGTCTTCCGGAGGTTAGAGGCTGAAGCTCCGACGGGTGGACACGTGGCAGCTCCGGAGCTTACTGTGGGAAACAGGAAGCTCCGGAGCTACCTGACACGTGTCAGGTCCAGAGCTTCTCTCGGTCTGGGGTTAAGTCCGGAGGTGCCGTTTCGGTACATGGCCCGGAGCTTCCCCCTTGTTGGCGGTAGCTCCGGTTTGATAGTACACGTGGCGACCCTGGGATTAACCATGTGGGAGAAGCGGGTCCGGTTACACCTGACATGTGGGCCTCCGAAGGTCTTCAAATAAAGTGGGTGACTTTTCCTTGATATCTTTATAACCTCAAGGGGTGTACGGTTTCCAGGGTACCGACAACGGCCTTTTCCTATTCATTACAATGTCAAAGAGAGCAAACTATGAACTGCAATGTATAAACTATAAATATTAGATGTGAGCTGAGAGAAACTATGAGTTGTAATGTATCAACTATGAATTGTTATGTATAATTGAACTATATTTGGCAATGTAGAAACTATGAATTGTAATGGATGAAGCTATGATTTGCAATGTATGAACTATGAATTGCAATGTATACACTATGAATTGCATTGAATATATTATGATTGTTGTAATTTAAATTTGATCAGAAAATTAGAAATAATAGGGTTTAATTAGTTCTGTCCTAATGCTTTATCACAGACGCATGTTGTACATTAGGACCCGCCTGAGATAATGCTCCATCACAGTCGGCACATTTTAAGTAAATAACCGCCTGTGCAAAATCATTAGCACAATCATTAGCATAGGCGGTTTCTAGAGGCTGCATGTGAAAATAGCCGATTTTCACAGGCTCACAGACGATTTTGAAATTCAGTTATGATAATATGTTTAGAGCCGCCTGAGATAAAGCTTCTTGTAGTAGTGTTATAATTGTGTACACTCTACGAGGTGTTTGCGACTTGCTCTACTATGTAGTAGGCTTAGATTAGGGTTCACGGTGAGTGCATGCTATCATTTCCACCATAGGAGTCGCAAAGACAAACATATATCAAACCTGCTGTTTAGGATCCAAACGATCTTGTTGAATCCTTATTTTCATAAACCAACATCATCGCTTTACTAAAACAAAATCAACAACATCATCACATGTATGGTTTCCAGTTAGACTTATAGAATCGTTTTTTTATTCAATTTTTCCTGGAGTCTAATAAATAGGTAGAAGATATGGCTCCAGTAGTCATCTTAGCTATCACCCTACCCCTACCAATGTGCAAATTGTTTTTTTTCGGGTGCAATGTACAAATAGTTGCTAGTATATTGCACACGCTACATGTGATATCGCCGAGAATCTAGATGCTAGCTAACGGAAGACACGATGCAAAGCCGCACGGTGGTGCCACATCGGGGGTAGCTTTGACCGTTGTCGGCTATCCGCCACTACGTAAGAAAGGCTCATACGAGACGGGCCCGGACGAAGAAGGGAGACAAACAAACTTTGTGTCTCTGCCGTTGCGTCTCGCATTACGTTGGCATTAGAGACGGGCTTCAAGGCATGTCTCCAATCGAACTAGGTGCGAGACACACTCAAAAGAAGCGCGTCTCCTTTCTTTTTGTCATAACAGACGATCTTTACGGTGTCATTGGAGACGCCACTGGCGCGCATCGCCCACCAGCTTACAAGGGTGACAGGCCTTACAAAGCACGTCGCAGATGTATTGACTATGCGAGACGCTCTGTTATGTAGCGCATCGCAGATCCATTAACTTATGTGAGACAAGCTTTATAGAAGCTTGTCTCCTTTATGTAGGTTATCTGAGACGCTCTGTGCTACAGCTCATCGCGGATTATTTACAGGCACTATTATTAGGAGCTAGCCAGGATTTGGCAGCCGTATTACCAGTGTCAGCAACATACTGTTCATGAACATATGTATAGCCAAAATGATCACACGTTAAATTATAATGACCAATCAAATATTACCAAAGTGTCAATCGTGGTTATCAAGTATACTAATTACACAACTAATACTATTCATCCTGATTACAATGTAACTAATTACACACATCATAACTGTCATCATCTAATCCTGTATACCGTAATAAAAATTCTCCCAATCAATGACTTTCATTGACGATGAGCCTTCATAGCCTCTAATGCTTCGACTGAGACATCTAAAATTCAACTGTAATAAACACAAGAACAAATTGGTATACAATTGTAATAAACATAGAAACTGTTAGTGAATGGAGAACATGAGAGATAAATGCGAGACACACGTTAAGTTAAAGAGTGTCTTCCATTGTCGAAGAGACGAGGGAGATAAATGACAGACCCGCTATAACAAAGAGAGACGCGCGTTAACCTACAGCGTGTCTTCCATAGTCGAAAGAGAGACACACGACACGAGGTCTGCGGAGAACTTAATTTTGGCGGTGTTGTGTAGAGACACGTGCGACGTCCGTGCGCGACCTTTCGTTTCCCCGAGGCGGTATCGATGCGTCCCATCGTTCCATCAATGCGCGGGAAACCAACTGCTCCCTCGACGACTCCGCACGGACCTTACTTAAGACGCGCCATCACCAGCGAGTTCTCCACAAGCGCTTTGCTCACTTTGAATCATATTCTTTTCTTCGTCTTCTCCGCCCCGACGACCCACCACCACCATGGCCAACCTTCCGCCGCCGAGCCCGCCAAGAGAGCCACCCTACAAGAAACTATGCTGCAGCTCCCCAGAGAGGTTCAACACCGAGCAGCGCCACCTTATGGCGCAAGAGGCGTACAACAATACATCTCGGGCCATGAGTTCCTTGGGTCTGGGTACCCTTCCCCAGTTTACTGGAATGGGTACCATCGGCCACTACCTCTTCGCCCTCACGGGGGTGGCCGATCGTCTCGACATTCTGTTCGAGACGATGGCCCAGGTGCTTGGCCCCGAGGGCCGCAGAAACCTGGTGGAGGCGACAGAGAGCAACCTCATTCACGGGGTTGCACCGCCGGTGCAGCCGGCGCAACTGGAGCAGCCTGCCCAAGCTCCTGTTGCACCAGCATCGGAGTCGCCGTCGGAGGACGAGGAGGAGGAGGAGGAGGAGGAGGAGGAGGAGTACGAGTAGGATTTAGTTTTTCTTTGTTGTTTTTAGTTGCTTCTGTTTTATAAAATATTATTAATGAATAAAATCTATCTTTGTTCATCTATGTGATTGAATATTATCTTGTGTGTTCTTCAACTTTGTGAATGAGGGAATGTGTAGCTTGTTCATTGTGTTCCTCAGGTATAATAAGAAAGGATTTGATTATATTCGGGACAAGAGAATGATTTAGATATCATGTGACATGTGTGATATCAATAGTGAACCGAAGCAAAATGGAGAAAATCACGAAGCTAAAGGTGACGTATGGAATCGGAGACGCGCTTTCGTTAGAGAACATGTCTTTTTTTTTTTGTAGAGGAGAGGGAGACATCGATCATAAAAGACGCGCTTTGTAGCGAAGCTCGTCTCCATTTTGCGTTACAGCATAGACCTTATATAAGGGGCCATTATTAGTCTCTCCTCTTCGCTTTGTTCCGCTCAGACAACCCACCATGAGCAACGTTCTGCCGCCAAGCCCGCCGAGAGAGTCACCTTGCAAGAAACAGTGTTGCCGTTCCCCCGAGAAGCTCAACAAAGAGCTGCTCGAGATGATGTTCGACAAGCTGTTCGACCGGTTCCAGAGGCTGCTCGAGACGATAGATGAGGTGCTCGGTGCTGAGGGCCGCAATATCCTAGTGGCGGCGATGGCGAGGAACCTCGGTTGCTAGGTTCCATCGCCGGATGTGGACCAGCTGAAGCAAGCGGCGGAGCAGCCGGAGCAACCGGAGCAGCTGAAGCAACCGGTGGAGCACACGGAGCAGCGGAGCAACCGGAGCAGCCGGAGGAGGAGGAGGGGTAGGAGGAGTAGGATTTAGGTTTTATTTTGTTGTTTTTTAGTTGATGTTTTTCTTTTCTTGTATCTTGTACTTCTTTCTTGTGTTTTGTAATATATTTGTTATCTGTGATCAATTGTGTGAATGATTAAATGTGTTATCTGTGTTCATCTATGTGATGAATATTTTGTGTGTTCAACTGTGAATGAATGTGATCATTGTTCTGAGTCATGTTCATGTATGTCTGTAAGGGAAGACAAATGAGACGTGCTTTCAGTAAAGACGTCTCATTTCACTCGCTTATAGGAGACGCGTTGTGCTACAAGTGCGTCTCCCGTTTGTCCAGAGAGTAGGCCCGTCTCGAATCCATACTTAACTTAGACGGAATGTAATGTAACACGTCTCCTTGAACGTTCAACCGAGCCATATCTGATCCTCGCTAAAGTGGTCTCGTCTCGCTTAAGCTTATGGAGACGACAGCCTTTGAGCGCGTCACCTTTTATCTCCTGTTTGTATTTCTTACCTAGTGCGCGCGACGAAAGCGGCGGGGGGGGGGGGGGGGGGGGTGATGAGCGTGGTGTCCACGCCCTTGGACGCCTGGCGAACTGCACCATGAGGTTCATGTGCCCCTGACCAGGGACGGGCACGTACAACGAGGACATGCGCCAAGCATGGCTCGTGTCTTGCAACAAGGAACGGTGCAAAAGATTTCGAGAGAAATGTTGCAACGTTAGCAGGAGTGTGGAACAACTAGAGGATGCATGCATGAATCACTCACCTTCGATAGCAAACCAGTTTTGGCAAGCATTAACTCGCTGCCAAAATGTTTGTTGGTCTGCATGGTGCCTCCACCGCGTGGTCACTGTGAGACCGTTTGATGAACGATACGCATGAGGAATGTATTGATTCAAACGCATAAACAAAATTTATTTATTTTACTTTTTAAGCTGGATCGTAATTTCCTTTTGTCTTTTGTCTAAAAGGAAGCAGGAAGGAAGATTCCTGAGAATGATATATAGATTATTGCATTTCAGCCAAAATTTAAGGTATAATTAAGATAAAGGAAAATTAAATCCAACATATATACAAACTTACTTCAGTTTCAAGCTTCGTCCCTCAATCCATGGCAACAACAAGAGGCGTGATCTCATGTGATCAGGTTGTGTCACCATATAATTATAAAAACAAACAAAAGTAATGGATATATACTACAGTTGTACCTAATAAAAAGAGCTACAAAAAAAAACAAAAGAGGCTTTATGTGACGTTAGACAATAAACAGTGACTCTGGCAGTTTGTTTGCATACACGGATGCTCCAATTTTCCTACCTAAGTATTTGGCATACTCCCACAAAAAACATTTCGCTTATTTGGCAGAATATCAAACGCTACTCGGCGACTTCATGGCTGATATTGCAAGCATGTCACTAATTCATATTTAAGTAAGTATTTACTCTAGTAACAAAAGAACGTTGCTCAAGATACCGACACAATAAACAATACAATGCTTATACCACTAACTTATAGTGTAAAAAATATAGAAAAGTATTACACAACACACAAGTACTTTTGCAGTCAAGTCAAGTATACATTTAAGTTGAATCGAAATATATGAAAGATATATTCCATGTAAAGTTAAATATTTTTTATCAGAAAAAGGTTAACATCTTGAAAACATGCAACCAAATAGGGAAGTCTCCTATGATCGAAGGGAGTTTATAACATAATAAATTTACTTTTTTCTCTAGGTTTCATAACCTCGGCAAACTTAATTGCATTATTTATTGTCTAGTCAAAAAGTAAAATGCAACTACCCCTTTAAAAGAAATAACTGTTATTCTATTTATTCCCGTGCCATCTCCTTCCCGCCTATTCTCATGCATCCAACGGCTCGTATGTGCCGTTTACCTTCTGCCAACTTTTCTTCTCTGTGGCCCCGCCTATTCTCATCCAACGGCTCATATGCGTCGTCTACCTTCCGCCAACTCGTTCTTCTCTGCGGCACCTCCTTAGATCTCGCATCACTGCTACAATAAGCCTCATCACAGGCGGCTCCAAACCTATTATCACAGACGGCTTTTAAAACCGCCTGAAATGAAGAGTCTATGATAATCCGCAATTTCACAGGCGGAGAAGTGAAACCGCCTGTGAAGACACATTATCATAGGCAGTTCTTCACTTAGGCTAGCCGCCTGTGAAGACAGATTATCATAGGCGGTTCTTTACTTAGGCTAGCCGCCTGTGAAAATACTTTATCACAGCTGGGTCGTGCAGTATATATAACCGCCTGTGATAAATGTCTTATCACATACGGTTATTGAAGCATAACTAACCGCCTATGATAATGAGTCTTCACAGACGGGTATTGAAGCATAACTAACCGTCTACGATAATGTGTCTTCACAGGCGGATTTTGAAGCATAACTAACCGTCTATGATAATGTGTCTTCACAGACGGGTATTGAAGCATAACTAACCGTCAATGATAATATGTCTTCACAGACGGTTATTGAAGCATAACTAACCGTCTATGATAATGGTGTTATCACAGACGGAGTTTACCTATATCAGCCGTCCGTGAAGACCCTTTAACGCAGCCGGTTTCTACCATAACAATCACAACCTGTGAAAATTAGGTTATCACAGATGTTTCTTTACTTGTATCTAGCCGCCTGTGATAATTGTTTTTCACAGTCATGCCTAGCCATTGGTTAATAACCGCCTGTAATAAGGTATAACCTATGCAGTACTACTACTGTTATTTCTAATTTCCAGGTCAATTCAATATAATCATAGAACAAAAAACAACAATATCATCACAAAACAAAAGTCAAAAATATTATCATCACAGAAGTCAATTTCACTAAAACAATATACATATGTACAAGTTACAGATACAATTCATCTCAAAGTTTACAAGTTTTCACTAAAAACTGTTTATATTGACATAGTCGCAAAGTTGTGGCACATCAGCTGCTGAACCATTCTTATCAAAGAACTTCCCCTTTTGTGCAAAATTTCACGACGAATGAACTGACAGAGTTCAGAAGCAATCCTGTCGGCTCCTCCATCAGGAATACTTCTACAAACCGGTCATTCTTCGTTCAGATTCTTCTTGTGCTGCAATATAACACATAACAAGGTTTAGAATGTGTTGGTTTGAACAATCTCAAAGTATAGATCAAAGTGAGAGTATACAAGAATTTAGTTGGTATTTTTGGAGCAGTTGTACTATGAGCAATTGAATTTTGAAGTTGGAATCAAAATATGAAAATAATGTTTATGGTAATATTGAACAGCAGAGAATATAAGCATTAAACTATGCTAGTTACAATGAAAATGAAACACAAAAGTAAGAAAATAAGGTATCGACATTAAGGATAACTTACATCCTCATGATTCACTCTATATACGCCGACGGTCCGAAGATGCTCGCATACATAATACCCGCATAAGACACTCCCAGCGGGCTGCTCGGACAAGCAAAATACGTTTTAATGTCCAATACATTCGTATTAGGAGGTCTCTAACTGCCAAGCTCCGCGTAAAACTACCAAGCGCTGTAATACAAGAAATGTCATATAAAACTTGTCAACACATTCTAAATGTGCGTAAATTAAAATTATTGAATAAACATACTTTTTCAAAATGGAAAGGAAATCTTTGTAACGATCTGGTGGGTAATCGGCCGAGTCCAAGACTGTTGCCATTCCCTGCGTTGGCTTGATGAAGATCATTATGTAGTGATTACTGCAAACATACAAACACTCGTATTAACAATTACCAATAATTGCTATTTCAATGTCATGTGTCGAACTTACTCGAAGTGGTACGGAGCCTTTACGAGGTCCTTGCCGTCTCTGACAAAGTTAAACATCGCATGTCCTATGTAAGCTGCAACTTCTGCCTTTCTATCCTTCTTAAGTTTTGCAATTGCTCTTTCAAAATCTTTTTTTTCATGTGTTTGTACTGGCTTGATTCTCGATTCGCCTGGACGTCGAATAGCGACTTTGCAATCCTAGTAGGGTCAAGGATACCTGTCTTGCGCTCCAACTTTACATTATCCATGTATTGCATCCTATTGAAGAAGTCTAGAATTGTTATAATCTCATGAAATGCGTATGCGTGTAGTAAGAAAAGCAAAATACAAAATATTAGAGCACTTACAAGCACCAGACGAGCAGCAGGTTGATATCGAGCATGCCCTGATGGAAAAGGGAAAGCAGCTCTTCAAATAAAATGACTCGTTTATCTACTCTAGTGCTCCAGAATGCTTCTTTTGGAATACGAAATGTGACGCAATTAAGACCAAATTTTGTGCTGGCAGTGATGTACCACTCATGCATTCTTCTGAGCTGGACGGGTTGTTTGCTAAGTTGTACGGATGTCATGAATGGCTTCCCATTCTCAAATTTAGGAGGAACATCCTCAAGCTTGTATATTGGAACTCCTGGTTTAACTAAAGCCGTCCGCCGATTATACATGACACCGTCTTCTTCGCACTCCTTGATATCTTCTAATGCTGGCTCATGAGAAGAACAAGATGCACTCGATTTTCTAATATTTTCCTTCATAGCTTCCAAATACTTTGACACTTCTAATGAAGGTTTATTAATTTCGTATGAGCTAACTTTGATAGGCACTGATGATCGAGGAGTAGTCGTCAGAAGTTGGACACTGGCTTGTTGTTGAACCTGTTGTTCAACTGATTGCTCTTTACTCCCAGCAGTTGGCTCTAGTACTACTTCAAGCTGTTGCTCAACTAGTTGCTCTTTACTAGCAACAACTTGCTCTGGTACTGCTTGAAGTTGTTGTCCAACTTGTTGCTATTAGATATCATCCTTGCTGAGACATAGGGGGAGTGGATCTTCCCGGACTGGGAGTGGATCTTCATGCACTTTCGCCTTAGAAGATGGGGTTGCAGTATTTGGAGATGCGACGGGGCTAGAAATTGGCTCATCGTCCAAAATGATATCTCGTCGGTGCCAAAGGATTAATTGGTTGACAGCCTGCCCCAGAGTCGCGATCCCCTCAGGTGTGACGTGGTCTATTTCATAATCTTCATAATCATTATCAATGATCTGAAGAACTTGCACCACAGAATAATACAACGGAAGTGGATTCCCGTTGATGTCACGATCAGGCTTTGCCATAGTAGTGGCAACCTGTTTGGTTTTGTTCCCTGCTCTGCCTATCGGGACAAGAAGACGACAAGATTTGTCGTTAGCAATATCATCGACAGGGAACTTATGGGCTGACCCTGAGCTTGGCACGAAACCAACGCTGCTAGGGTAGGCAGTTGGAGATACTAATTCCTCCTTTTGCACCGGAACCATCATTGTACTCAGTGCCACTAATTGTCCTGATTGTCTAAGTTGTTCCATTATTTCTTGCATATTTTCTTTGACCTTTTGAGCAATCATTTCATCAAGTGTTTTCTTAAACTTCTCACGTCTTCTATATGTGTCTTTATCTTTAGGGAAACCATCTAGCCAAGACATTGGAGAAGAGACCGCTCGAACCCGTCCGCTATGTTCAGGGTTTCCTAAGATAGCGGTAAGTTGGTCATTCTCCCTCTTCGGCTTGAAGAGACCCTTCTGTTGCTTTTCAATTACTTCTTTCATTTTATCCTCTACTTCATTCAGAGAGTCAAGCTTTTCAAGTTTGCTCTCGCTGGTCAAACCTGACCGAGCAAAGACCCAGCATTGAGTTCGCTCATCGCACCCTTCTAATGGGTGAGGATTGCCCTTACTAAGAATTTCGTCTAATATCTTATTCCATTTCTGGACTTTGGGGGCATATCCGGCAGACCCCAAGCGATGATGGTATTTGTTCTTTTTTGCAAGCTCTGACCTAGTTGCACTTAGAGCTTTAGCATCAGGTGTGCTCTTTTGACGAACAAACTCTTGCCACTGATCTTGTGTGATTTTTCCCATCTTCCTCGGGCTAGGGACCTTATCGGCCTTAACATAAGCATTCATTTCACTCTTCCAGCATCGAAACTTCTTGCCGCAAGAGACCAATGTTGCTTTCTTTACAGCTTCTTCTGTGCCTTTCAGGAACTTGAATTGTTTCTTTATCTTTTCCCACAACTCATTCTTGGTCTGCTCGGGTAATTTCCTCCAATTCTCGGTTGTGATCGGCACAACCTCCCTAACAAGAAAACCGCATGCATTACGGTACTTGGTAACTGAATCCAGTGGTTCTTGGGGAAGCCCACCTGGACCGACCCTTGTTATGTACATGATGCGGTCCAATGGATCCTTATTGGGACCTCGTTGCCCTTGTTTCCGCTTGAGTGAAGCTGAGGATTCATCCATTGGAGAACCTTCTGCGGTTTTAGGAGCCGATGTCACCTCATTGTCTTTGAGATTAATCTAGGTAGAAAAAATTATAAGACTTCATATACTTGACAACCAACATTAACTTGAACTGTTGAAGTTATGATTCGTGATCCATACCTCGTCGGCAGGATCATATTCCGGGTCTAGATCCACTGAAGTCTTTTTAATTTTTATATTGGGAAAAGGATCTGAAGGACTGTGATAGGAGCCTGAAATGCTGGAGTCAGTAAACTCCATATTGTCTTCTTTGTTGTTACTATCAGGACCAGTCTTCTTAGGGCTTTCCATGCTAGATCTAATAAGACAAAAAATCTAATAAATGGCATATTAACTCTACATGAAGTGTTGCATGAAGAAAAAGATGGAAGCATTCTAGGATTTGATAAGGCATTCTAGGGTTTAAGGCGACTGACCAAAAGGTTCCTATACATTGCGAGGGTGACAAGCATGTTAAACTTGCTCACCAGCAATGGCAATTTTACCTTTTTATTCTAAATAGGCTAGCTTTGTTCAGAGTGGCGACCATGTTCTTGAGGTTTACTAGGCGGCGCCTAGCTCCAGACCTATAGCTGATCAAGCAAGGGACAAAAAGCAAATCCCCGCACAACTCCTACCTAGCTTAGAGGGCATTATCGTCCCCGCTCTCAAGTTTCCTCTTATTCCCTGTCACTGATTCTTCTGCCTACTGAATGAAAAACAACATGCTGATGCGTACTTGTGTAGATGCAGTGCCTAGAAGAGACTGATAGCAGCAGCAGCAACTAGCAAGCTCACTTTACACCGACGACCCAAGGCATAACTTAGTCAAAATTAGTCAAGTATAGCTATATCTAATTTAACTTAGCCAAAATTAGCCAAATTTGCTCAACTTAACCAAATATAGCTAAATCTTGCCCAGCATAGTCAAACATGCTTGATTATGCTTCAGTTAGCTAAATTTGGTCATATTTAAAACAAATTTTCTCAATTTTGGCTCAATTAAGTAAATTTAGCCAAAACACATTTTTGAAGTTATATAGGTCTAACTAAATTCTTGTATCATAGAGATCGGCATCATATGCTCAGACTCCATCGCCACACCTAGTGGTACCTAGATATGGGCGTGAGGATGCTCCTGGCATCACAAATGAGTTGGCCAGCAACTTGTTTGGCTTCAGAGCTAAATATAGCATAACTTTGGTAGCTCAGATTAGGTACAATTGCTCAAATAAAGCTGATGGAGCCACAAGTGCAGACATCTTTGGTAGCACAGATTAGCTACAATTGCTCAAATGAAACTTAGAGAAATAAAATCAAACTTAGCCAAACTTAGTCTAGCATAGCTAACTCTAAGCAAAAGTAGCCAAATATAGCTAAATATAGCATAACTTAGTCAAAATTAGTCAAGTATAACTATATCTAATGTAACTTAGCCAAAATTAGCCAAATTTGGTCAACTTAACCAAATATAGCTAAATCTTGCCCCTAATAGAGAATTATGTGGCATATGCAAGGCCGATGACAGAAATAGGGAATATACTGCTGTTACTAGAGTCTAGAATCATGTTTACCACTAATGTGTCAGAACAGTTTCAGACACACAGAACCAACTACCAATTTATCGTGATATAACCATCCACGACGAAGGGAGTAACGCATATTCATTCGAACTTGACAGTTTGATCTCTGTAAACTACCAGAAGATAAAATGCTACTGATTTCACAGTTTCAGACACACAAAACCAACTACCAATTTATCGTGATATAACCATCCACATAAATCTTGCCTCACCGAACCCTAACCAAAGATGCCACCAAACTTGACAGTTTTCCGAATTCCACCGAACCCTAACCAAGGATGCCTACCATTTTCTAATTACAGAACCCTAACCAAGGATATGCAAGGCGGCAGCGAGGGCGAGGAGGGAGGCGGCACGGCGAAGGAGGATGGAAGGTCGAAGGGTTTAGGGTTTACCTTGAAGCTCGACGGCGACGGCAATGGCTTCGCTCGGCGTACCTGGAAGTGAGGAGGGCGAAGCTCGGCGGCGACGGCGAAGCTCGGCGGCGTACCTGGAAGTGATGAGGGCGAACACTTGGCGGCAAACGAATTTTTGGCAGCCTAACGGCGTCTAAGTGTTTCGCTCGGGTTAGGTTTTTCCAATGCTGCCGAGGGGTATATATAGACTCACATTTTCTCAGGCGGATTATAAGTACCGTCTGTCTAAGAAGATTGTTACCTCAGTCGGATTTTACTTACCAACCGCCTGAGAAGATACAATTATCTCAGACGGTTGGTTAGTAACACCCGCCTGAGATAAACATGGGCCTGTGAAGATATTTACTTCTTCATAATTAATATGTGTTCATTATAATTTGATGAATGCCTACATAAAGACCCCTCACCAACCGTGCGCGACCTTTCTTTTCTCCGAGGCGTGACCTTTCAATGCGCGGTAAACCAACTGCTCCATCTTCCACTCTGCGCGGCCTTAAAGACGCGCTATCGCTCACAAGCGCATCGCTCACTTTGAATCCTCTTGTTTTCTTCGTCTTCCTCTGCTCCGACGACCCAACACCACTATGGCCGACCTTCCGCCGCCAAGCCCTCCGAGGGAGCCACCTTGCAAGAAACTATGTTGCAGCTCCCCCGAGAAGATCAACACCGAGCAGCGCCTCCTCATGGCGCGAGAGGCGTACAACAATACGTCTCACGCCATGAGTGCCTTGGGGCTGGGTACCCTTCCAGAGTATACTGGAATGGGTACCATGGGCCACTACCTCTACGCCCTCACGGGGGTGGCTGATCGTCTCGACATTCTGTTCGCGACGATGGCCCAGGTTCTTGGCCCCGAGGGCCGTAGGACGCTGGTGGAGGCGACAGCTAGCAACCTCGGGGTTGCACCGCCGGTGCAGCCGGTGCAGTCGGCCCTGTCTCCTGTGCCGCCAGAGGACGAGGAGGAGGAGGATGAGGAAGAGGAGTAGGAGTAGGATTTAATTAGTTTTTCTTTTTGTTGTTTTTAGTTGCTTCTGTTTTGTAAATATTGTTAATGAATGGAATCTATCTTTGTTCATCTGTGTGATTGAATATTACTTGTGTATCTTGTGTGTTCTTGTGTAAATATTGTGCACCTTCTGTGTTCTTTTGTGAGATGTGTGATTGAATATTGTTCAAGTTGTAGATGTTAATTTTATACAAATGTAGAAGAAAGAATCATCGAATTTGGACACAATTTGCATAATCTAAACATGTTTGAGTATTTATATTGGAATCTAAATAAAAAAGAAGCAAGGGATAAGGAAACTGAAGAACAGTATCGGGCATTATCTCAGGCGGTTGTTAAGTAATACCCGCCTGAGATAAATATATTTTCAGGCGGTTGGTAAGTACCAACCGCCTGTGAAGATATTTACTTCTTCTCAATTAATATTCTTGATTAAATGTGGTCTTTTAAAAGGCAAAAATCCACTTTCTTGTAATATTATTGATAAGTAAAGGTTACCATTAAATTTCACTTCATAAATCCTTTGAAATTGGTCAG
Source organism: Tuctoria greenei (assembly GCA_036927565.1). Classification (NCBI taxonomy): domain Eukaryota; kingdom Viridiplantae; phylum Streptophyta; class Magnoliopsida; order Poales; family Poaceae; genus Tuctoria; species Tuctoria greenei. The sequence goes on from JAYESD010000003.1 coordinate 19,339,523, forward strand.
AACATAAAAAACATACAACAAATTCTATTTTTCATTTTTCTATCTTGATGAATATAATGCTTTTTTCATTTATTTTTAGTGGACATTTTTACTCATCATACCAACCTCTACGAATTTTTTCATATTTTTTTAAATTTTTTGAATCAATGTGTGTTCATAATTTGATGAATGCCTCATATGAATATGAGCATTTAGTTAGAATGGTGGATAATTTGAAGTTTGACATGTTGGAATGCTTTTAAAAAAATTAAAAAAAATCATACATGTATAAATTATACAAATATGTTCATACCAACAATTTTGAGTGAAGGAACTTTTTTTATGAGATACACAAATGTGAATAATATGTGAGTAGAAAATTAATTTGATATTTACCAAAACATTACAATGTCAACTATACAAGTTTTAAAAATATTTTGTTCAGGTGGTAGATGTTAATTTTATACAAATGTAGAAGAAAGAATCATCGAATTTGGACACAATTTGCAGAATCTAAACATGTTTGAGTATTTATATTGGAATCTAAATAAAAAAGAAGCAAAGAATAAGGAAACTAAAGAATAGTATCGGGCATTATCTCAGGCGGTTGTTAAGTAATACCCGCCTGAGATAAATATATTTTCAGGCGGTTGGTAAGTACCAACCGCCTGTGAAGATATTTACTTCTTCTTAATTAATATTCTTGATTAAATGTGGTCCTTTAAAAGGCAAAAATCCACTTTCTTGTAATATTATTGATAAGTAAAGGTTACCATTAAATTTCACTTCATAAATCCTTTGAAATTGGTCAGAACATAAAAAACATACAACAAATGCTATTTTTCATTTTTCTATCTTGATGAATATAATGCTTTTTTCATTTTTTTCAGTGGACATTTTTAATATAACCCATAGAGTACAACACGTTATAGGAGAACAGGTCATACTCGCGCTCAATCCTACAGTTCTCAGTACAGAAGATGGTCTCGGACCACCCTCGCCTGCCGCAGCGGGCAGGCCCCTAGTTCCCCCCTGTTGGCCAGCGGCAAACACCATCGTCAATGTCGGGCAGCGCCATCGGTGGCGGTTCGGGAGGAGGCCTACACAGTAACCTCCAGCTCACAAAAACGTCGAGCCTCTGCATGGCTTGATTCCGACACTGGCAACACTCCTTGTTGGTCCTCTTCATCGCGACGGACCCAACCGCGTTGTCGCTGACATGGGCCTCGCCTTCGACCTGCCGGATATACTCGAGGGTGTCGCGGTCCCTGCAGTCGGTGTCATAGCGGAGCATGGCGAGGATGTAGGCCGCCACCTTGTGGCCGTTCGCGGCCGCCCGGGCAAGGAACTGGGTGCCCCGCTGCGCCTGTGCGCGGCCATAGTTGAAGACGAGGTCGAACCCGGTGACGTAGCACGCATGAGGGTTGCCAACGTTGGCCAGGAGCTCAACGAGGGCGTCGTAGCTCCCGTTCCCGTGCCGTTGGAACCACTCCCAGCTGCTCTCCCGCTCTAGCGCCATGCGCCTGCTCACAGTGGGATCACGGCACGCCACGTGCATGGCCTTGCAGGTGGCGCACAGACTGGAGAGGCTGTCCATGGGCTGGGTGGAGGTTGCGGCGACCCACCCCGCGATCAGGACCGCAATATCGTGCGGCAAGGGGAACTCCATGGGCTTATCTCAGGCGGTTGGTAAGTAACACCCGTCCCCGAGATAAATATATTCTCAGGCGGTTGGTAAGTACCAACCGCCTGAGAAGATGTTAATTAATTGACGCGCTGCACGAGGTCTGCGGAGAAGTTAAGAAGCAGGATCTCTGAAGATCGTCTTCCACAGTGGTTTAATTGTGCGCCGCACGAGGTCTGCAAAGAGTTCAATGCGCAATGAACAAAATATTTTGTTCAGTTGGTAGATGTTAATTTTATACAAACGTAGAAGAAAGAATCATCAAATTTGAACACAATTTGCAGAATGTAAACATGTTTGAGTATTTATATTGGAATCTAAATAAAAAAGAAGCAAGGGATAAGGAAACTGAAGAACAGTATCGGGCATTATCTCAGACGGTTGTTAAGTAATAACCGCCTGAGATAAAATTTTTTGAAACTACAAGATGTTAATTAACGGCCTGAGAAGACGTTAATTAACTGACTCGCCGCACGAGGTCTGCGGAGAAGTTAAGAAGCCATGGTACAGGGACGCGTGCGACGAAAGGATCTCTGAAGATCATCTTCCACAGTGGTTTAATTGTGCGCCGCACGAGGTATGCAAAGAGTTCAATGCGCAATGAACAAAATATTTTGTTCAGGTGGTAGATGTTAATTTTATACAAATGTAGAAGAAAGAATCATCAAATTTGAACACAATTTGCAGAATGTAAACATGTTTGAGTATTTATATTGGAATCTAAATAAAAAAGAAGCAAGGGATAAGGAAACTGAAGAACAGTATCGGGAATTATCTCAGGCGGTTGGTAAGTAATACCCGTCTGAGATAAATATATTCTTTGACGGTTGGTGAGTACCAATCGCCTGTGAAGATTTTTACTTCTTCTGAATTAATGTTCTTGATTAAATATGGTCCTTTAAAAAGGCAAAAATCCACTTTCTTGTATTATTATTGATAAGTAGGGGTTAAAATTAAATTTCACTTCATAAATCCTTTGAAATTGGTTAGAACATAAAAAAGATACAACAAATGCTATTTTTCTCAGGCGGTTTGTATGTAATACCCGCTTGAGATAAACATTTTTGAAACTACAATATGTTAATTAACGGCCTGAGAAGTGTTAATTAACTGACGCGCTGCACGAGGTCTGCGGAGAAGTTGAGAAGCCGTGGTGCAGGGACGCGTGCGACGGAAGGATCTCTGAAGATCGTCTTCCACAGTGGTTTAATTGTGCGCCGCACGAGGTCTGAAAAGAGTTCAATGCGCGGGAAACGAACCGCTCCCTCATCTACTCCGCACAGACCATATATATAGCGCGTCATCGGTTATGTACAAGCATAGAACTTTTGCACTCCTTTCTTCTTCTTCCATCGTTCCACCTCTCCTAGCCTGGCGCCGACGAACCACCACAGCCATGGCCAACCTTCCGCCACCTAGCCCGCCGAGGCAGCCACCCTGCAAGCGGATACGCTGCAGCTCCCCCGAGAGGGTAAATGACGACCAGCACGTTCCACCGCCGGTGCAGCCGGAGCCACCGGTACAGGCGAAGCAATCGGCTCAGCCGGAGCAGCCGACCCACTCTCCTGCTGCATCATCGCCGGAGGAGGAGGAGGAGGAGGAGGAGGAGGAGGAGGAGGACGATGACGACGATGACGATGATGACGATGATGATGACGAGTCGTCCTCCGACGACGGCGACGACGAGTTGTCCTCCGATGATGGCGACGACGACGGCGACCACCACCATGGTGACGACTACGACGACGACGACGAGTTGGAGGAGGACCGCTTGGCGTGGTTTGAGAAGTTGGCGGAGAGGATGGAGGAGGCGGGGCCGTAGTGTAGTTTTAGGATTTCAATCAAGTGTTCTTGTACATATTTGTCTTTTGTACATATTTTAATCAAGTGTCAATGAATACTGGTGGATAATTTGAAGTTTGACATGTTGGAGTGCTTTTAAAAAAATTAAAAAAATTCATACATGTATAAATTATACAAATATGTTCATACCAAAAATTTTGAGTGAAGGAACTTTTTTTTTATGAGATACACAAATGTGAATAATATGTGAGTAGAAATTAATTTGATATTTACCAAAACATTACAATGTCAGCTATACAAGTTTTAAAAATATTTTGTTCAGTTGGCATTATCTCAGACGGTTGTTACGTAATACCCGCCTGAGATAAAAATCTTCTTAGGCGGTTATTAAGTACCAACAGCCTGTGAAGATATTTACTTCTTAATTAATAAACTTTTTCTCAGGCGGTTGGTAAGTAAAACCCGTCTGCAATAAAGTTAAAAACTGCCTGTGAAAAACTGACGTCTATATAAGGACCCCTCACCGCAGTCAAAACGCAACCCTGGAGAATTTATATCGACGCTGCAAGGCTGTTGAATTTCCCCTGCGCCGCTCCACCGCCCAGCCCATACTGCCGCGCCACCACTCAACCCCGCACCGCCACTTCTCCACCCAGTCGGCCCACCGTGCTGACGCCTCCCCACCGTGCTGACGCCTCTGTAAGGTAAATGTAGTTTCCTTACCTTTTCTTTGTATATTTTCATTAGCTGATAAGCTGTTAGTTTTGTGTGTTCTGGTATATGGATTCTGTCCTTTTGCATGTGTAACGACTGTATGGATTGTGTTCTGGTATATTGATGTGTGGACTATATGGATTGTTTCCTTTTTGTACCTATTATGTGACATGAATATGATGTTTAATTAACAGATGCTATTGTAATATATATAAGAGATGCATCTGGGCCTGTTTCCCGATATAACGGACCGGATCCCACCCAGACCTAGCCCATGCTGCTGGGCCTGTTTCCCCCTTTGACTCTGTCTGCCTCAAGACATCGCCCGTCTCCTACATTAGTCGACCTAATAATACTTGTTATGTCTCTGTAAATTCATTTTATAGAAGACCTTTAGAGAATATTTGTGGCCAAATTTTGTAAACCTGACAAAAATTCTATTATTGAAGCATGGACCGTCGAGCGTGGATGTATAACATGCCAAGACCCGATCCTATGTACATTCATAATGTTGCAAATTTTATTGAAGCATCCAAGAGACATGCGAAGTTGCAAAAGATAGATGACATATTATGTCCATGTATCGACTGCGAAAATAAGATTGCTTGGACGGATACTATAGTAATCCAATCTCATTTGGTGAAAAGAGGTTTCAAAAATAACTACACAATATGGACAGAGCATGGTGATTTAGATACACATGATGTGGATAAAGATGATGAGAGAGGCTCAGATGATGATAATGTTCATATCGATGATGGTAGTGACAATCAAGCTGGTGATGATGATGATGAGTTCGATTGCGAGGAGATGTTGCGTCACATTGAACCATATGTACTGACTTCTATGGGAGCAAGCAAAGGTTTAAGTAGAATGGAGACATTGCAGAATGCGGTGACAGAGCTTTTATATGATGAATCAAACGGTTGTGATAAAGAGTTTACTACATTGCGTGCAGTCTTAGAACTACTAAAGTTGAAAGCTACGCACGGATGGTCCAATTGTAGTTTCTCTGATCTTTTGAATCTTCTGGCAGAAATTCTTCCAAATCCAAATAAACTACCCAGAAGCACTTATAAAGCGAAGAAACTTCTTTGCCCGATGGCACTAGGTGTGACAAAAATACACGCTTGTGTGAACCATTGTATTCTGTATCGCAAAGAGCATGAGCTCGCAACTAGATGCCCCATTTGTGGTGTCAGTAGATACAAGAAGGACTACAATCACCAGTATGTTACCAACATGAAAAAGACTCAGAAGAATAAGAAGTTTATTATTGGTCCTGAAGGTGACGATGATGATACTTCTGGCGATGCAGACGGGAAGAATAAGAGAAAAAATCCTGCATTGGTGATGTGGTACCTTCTGGTAATTGATCGCTTGAAGCGTTTGTTCTCAAACCCTAGGGAGGCTGAACTTATGCGTTGGCATTCCGAGCAATGCAAGAAGAATGAAAAACATATACGACACCCTGGTGATGCAACGCAGTGGAAAATTTTTGATATTCAGTATCCAGAATTTGCGAAGGAAATCAGAAATGTGAGGTTTGCCTTGGGTACAGATGGAATGAATCCGTTTGGCGAAAAAAGGAGCATACACAGCACATGGCCCGTGGTCTTAACTATGTACAACCTACCAACGTGGTTGTGTCACAAATGGAAATATATCTTATTATCTGTTCTTATCCAAGGTCCGAAACAACCCGACATCAAAATTGATGTGTTCTTGGAACCTTTAATGGAAGATATGGCAAAATTGTGGAATGAAGGGTGAAAGCATCTAGGCCCCCCTTTGAAGTACGGTTTCGGCGATTAATGACAACCATTGAACTAATGAATTTGTGAATGCAAGGTCCCCATAATCACTCATAAAATGAAATGAATATGTCATTGGAGACCCATATACAATCAACTTTTGAGATCAAATCAATGAGATAAAGACACGAAGTAAAAGCTCTTATGTCTAAGTCACTCAACCATAAGTTGGCAACATACAATGCTTGAAGATCATCAGAGAGCCTTGTTGAACAGATGTCTAAGAGGTCATCTGAGCAAGACACAAAAGATTCACTCAAAAACAATTCAAAGCAAACAAAGTCAACTCACCGGATCAACTGATGATTTCAGAAATGTACACATCGGTCGAGTTGGTTCAACTGAAGAAGAAGACCTCAGACAAATGTACTCACCGGATCATCCGATGTGAATGGCTCAGTAACATCGGTCCATCAGTATATTTTACAATACCATTGGACCAAGTGAAGCACCGGATCATCCGATGTGCAGACTTACACACATCAGTCGATCACTCCAATAAGCATCAAGATTAAGCAAATTCTGGAGGAAGAGCCACCGGATCATCCGATGAGAAGACAGGGGCAACATCAGTCTAACAATGGTCATATCTGACACGATGACGTCAGCCAAAGTAATTAGACTGATGATAACTAAAGGGGAGACATCGGATCATCCGGTGTTCACAGTAAAGTTCCGTCAGCCTACTTTTCCAACGGCTATTTCGGGGAGGCTGGCTATAAATACCCCCTAACCCTGTCATTTCGTCAAGTCTTGATCACCAGAAGCTACCAACACATCCACAAGTGTTCAAGGCCAAGAGCAATCACTTCCACACCATTTCGATCATCTCTACACCAAGGTTTAGGCTAGAACTAGCTAGAGAGAGAGCTTGTGTGCCACCATTCTGGGTGAGTGGACTCTCTAGGATAGTGTGAGAGCCTCAAGGGAGTGCCCTTGGTGTTGTAATCGCGAAGAGACTTCCGGAGCTTGCCAAGGCGTGTGTGGAAGCCCGAAAGGTCGAAGTTGTACAAGGCTTGAGCTCCACCTTGCCAAGGAGGCGAACGGAGAAGAATAGTGAAGACCCCTCATCTCGGTGACGTGGGTGTGGCAAAACCCTTTGGTGGGTGCCACAACATGGATGTAGGAAGGTCTTAACGATCTTGCCGAACCACGGGATAAATCCTTGTCTCCTCGGTAGTTTGCATCCTTCTCCTTCCCTTTTCTTTTATGCATTTATATTCCACAAAGTTTCTATCTACTAGAATGCATAGTTAGTCGCGTAGGGAATTGGGCTTTAGAAATTAAGTTTCAATTGCTTAGAATTTTTCGAAGAAAGCCCAATTCACCCCCCCTCTTGGGCATTCGGTCCTTACAATTGGTATCAAAGCAAGGTTGCTCATAGGATCATTCTAGCTTCACCGCTAGAGAGCTAAAATGGCCAAGGTTGGGGGTTCGGTTCCTATCTTCGAGGGCAAGAACTTTGCCTATTGGAAAGCACGCATGCGCACTTACCTTGAGGCTATTGCCCCCGAAGTATGGGAAGCGACCCACGCGGGGTTTGGAGAACATAATTATGTTGGTGATCAACTTAAATGGGATGCTAAATCTAGGAATGCAATCTATGAATGTATTAGTCAAGATGTGTTTTATAGGATTGCTAGCAAGGAAAAGGCTTGTGAAATTTGGGCTTGCTTAATTGAGATTCATGAGGGCTCTTCTCGTGTCAAAGAACTAAAATATCATATGCTTAAAGCCAAGTATGATGAATTTAAAATGCTTCCTCATGAAAATGGCAATGAGATGTTCTCTCGCTTAAATGTGCTTATTGAAGAAATAAATGCTCTTGACATTGCTTCTCTTGGCAAGGGACTCATCAACCGCAAGATCCTCATGCTCCTTCCCAAGCCAAAGTACAACATCATCAACTCCATGCTCCAAAAAGAGTCACTTGACCACATTGAAGTTTCGGAGCTCATTGGAGAAATACACGCTCATGAGATGAGTGTACTTGGGATGATGGAGCAATCATCATCAAATACAATTGCTCTAAAGGCCTCCACCAAGAAATCAAGCCTCAAGAAGAAGAAGGTGGTTGAGCCTAGCTCAAGTGAAGAAGAACAAGCATCAAGTGAAGATGATGATGATGAGCTTGCATTAATGATGAGAAAGTTCTCACGCTTGAACTCCAAGATTACCAAGAAGGGATACACCTTTGATCCCAAGAAGAAAGCGTGTCTACCAAGGAGAGATGATCGCAAGACGTGCTACAATTGTGGTGATCAAGGCCACATCTCCTATGATTGTCCAAAACCGGACAAAAGAAGAGAGAACTACAAAGGCAAGCATCGCAAGCTTGAAGGAAGCGATGATGATGAAGAAGAAGCCAAACCAAAGCCAAGATCCTTTGGGAAGAAGAAACATGACAAGGGCAAGAAGGCAAGACTCTTCCCAAAGAAGAGAAATGGCCCACAAAAGGTGTTCATGTGTGAGGCAAATGAATGGGTCACCGATGAAGAAACAAGTGATGAAGAGAGTGAAGAGGAAGAAGAAAGCTTGGCCGGCCTCACCATCGCCAACAATGATGATGCACTTCTTCATCCACCGCCCATGTGCCTCATGGCGAAAGGTAACACCAAGGTATGTGATGACTCTAGCGATGATGAGCTTTCCCCCGATGATTTAACTTCTTTGATAAATGAATATCATGCTATCATTAAGAGGGAAAAGAGTAAGGTTAAAGTGCTTGAAGAAACTCGTGCTAAACTTGAGAGTGCTAACCTTGATTTGCTTGACAAGTATGAAAGCATACTCAAAGAGCATGACACGCTCAAATCCCATGTCAAGCAAACTGAGGAAGAAAAGGCCAAAATCAAGATAGATAATCATGAACTTGACTTAGCACACCAAACACTCTTGGAAGAGCACAACAAGTTAATACAAGAACATCAAACACTTAACCTTACTCATGACATGCTTGATCAAGAATTGAAAAATATGAAGAAGCAAACCCTTAATGATAAGATATCCATTACTTCTCATGCCACTAATGCTTTGCACAAGTCTTTGCCTTTGAAAGCTAATGCTAGGGAGAAGGACTTGTTGGAAGAAATTGAGATTCTTCGCACTAGTGTGGCTAGACTTTCAAAAGGAGAAGTCAAGCACAAGGAAATTCTCTTCCAACAAGCAAAGGTCTTCAACAAGAGAGGACTTGGATCCTTCCCGGTGCCTAACAAAGGAAAGGTGCCCTCATCGGAGCTAAGAACAAGCTTCATCAAGGAAGTTGGTTCTTATTGCCAACATTGTGAGGTCACCGGTCACCACACAAGGGAGTGTCTTGTTCCTAACCGACCTTCTCCTAAATTGCCTACTAACTATAAATCTACTTTCAGTGATCATTATTATCTCTTAAGTAAAGTAGGTGGCAAGGTGAAGGCTAGATTCATTGGCAAAGACATGAAGGGCATGAAGGGGAAGCTCCCCAAGCAACTTTGGGTCCCAAAAACACTTGTATCACACATACAAGGACCTAAGTTGGCTTGGATGCCTAAAGTCAAAAATTGAATTCATGTGTGTAGGTGAACTACAAAGTCGGAGGAAAGCATTGGGTACTCGATAGCGGGTGCACTCAACATATGACCGGCAATGATGGTATGTTCACCACCATAGAAAACCCCGGCAATCATGAACAAGTCACCTTTGGTGATAACTCTAAGGGAAAGGTAATTGGGTTAGGTAAAATTGCTATTTCAAATGACTTGTCTATCTCTAATGTTTTGTATGTTAAGTCACTTAGTTTCAATTTACTTTCTATTGCACAACTATGTGATTGGACTAAGGTGCACATTTAGTAAAATTGATGTTGTCGTGAGTAGTGAAACTAGCCAAGACATAGTCTTCAAAGGATTCCGGCATGGACATCTCTACCTAGTGGACTTCGCCAACAAGAATGCTAGCTTGACCACTTGTCTTTTCACTAAGACAAGCTTGGGTTGGCTATGGCACCGACGCATAGCGCACATTGGAATGAGCAAACTCAAGAAGTCATTCAAGCTTGGGATGGTGACCGGCATGAAGGATGTCACATTTGAGAAGAACAAGCTTTGTAGCGCTTGTCAAGCCGGGAAGCAAGTTGCTTCACACCACCCAATGAAGACAATGGTGTCAACCTCCAAGCCACTTGAACTACTCCACATGGACCTCTTCGGACCGTCCACATATCAAAGCCTTGGCGGTAACCTCTATTGTCTCGTTATCGTTGATGACTATTCTCGCTATGCTTGGACTCTATTTCTAGGTGACAAGAGTGAAACTCCGGAAGTGTTCAAGACCTTCGCCAACCGTGCTCAAAGGGAATTTCAACTTCCCATAATCAAAGTCCGGAGTGACAATGGCACCGAATTCAAGAACTACAACATTGGGGAGCGGTGTGACCGTGAAGGAGTAAAACATGAGTTTTTGGCCACATACACCCCTCAACAAAACGGTGTCGTTGAAAGGAAGAACAAGACACTCATCCCTCTTGCAAGAGCAATGCTTGATGACTACGGCACGTCGGAGAAGTTTTGGGTCGAAGCAATCAACACGGCGTGCCATGCCGCAAATAGGGTCTACCTACATCGCCTACTTCAAAAGACCCCGTACGAGCTTCTCATTGGGAGAAAGCCCAACATCTCCTACTTTCGAGTCTTTGGATGCAAGTGCTACATCTACCACAAGAAAAGGCTCGGTAAGTTTGAAAGAAGATGTGATGTTGGTATATTTCTTAGTTATGCATCAACCTCAAAAGCATATCGAGTATTCAACCAAACCTCCGGTTTAGTTGAAGAAAGTTGTGATGTTGAGTTTGATGAATCTAATGGCTCCCAAGAGGAGAGTTTTGGTCATGGTGAAATGGATGATGAGCCTCTACGATAAGCCATGAAGAACATGACCATTGGAGACATCAAGCCAGAAGTTGAGGAGAGCCATGATCAATGGGGAGCTTCAAGTTCCAACAACAACTCTATGGCGCCTCAAGTTGACGAAGAAGAGAAGGATGATCCATTGCCGACTCAAGACTCACAAGCACAACAACATCAAGAAGAAGAAGAAGAAGTCCATGATCAAGTCCAACCACAAGAGGAGCAACACACATCACCTTCGCCAAGTGCTTCACAACCGCTTATGAGGCATGGACGCATCTCCAAGGCGCATCCAATGGATCAAATCATTGGAAGTCCGTCAAGGGGTGTAAGTACACGTTCTCGCCACGTTGTTTCATTTTGTGAGCACTACTCTTTTGTTTCGTTTGTAGAACCCACTCACATTGAGGAAGCGCTCCAAGACCCAAATTGGGTGATGGCCATGCAAGAAGAACTCAACAACTTCATCCGCAATGAAGTTTGGGTGTTGGAGGAGCGACCCAAGGACAAGAACATCATCGGAACAAAGTGGGTGTACCGCAACAAACAAGATGAGAATGGCGTTGTAGTCCGCAACAAGGCAAGACTTGTGGGCAAAGGGTTCTCGCAAGTTGAAGGACTAGATTTTTGGGAGACGTTTGCCCCGGTCGCCCGGCTAGAAGCCATCCGTATACTTCTTGCCTTTGCATCACATCATAGTATTAGACTTTATCAAATGGATGTGAAAAGTGCCTTTCTTAATGGTTACATTAACGAGCTTGTTTATGTTGAACAACCTCCCGGGTTTGAAGATCCGAGGAATCCTAACCATGTGTATAGGTTGCACAAGGCGCTCTACGAGCTCAAGCAAGCACCTAGGGCGTGGTACGAACGACTACGAGATTTCCACATCATGCAAGGATTCAAGATCGGGAGGGTGGACACCACACTCTTCACCAAGGACATCAACGGAGATTTGTTCATTTGTCAAATTTATGTTGATGATATTATTTTTGGTTCAACTAACGAAGCTCTTAGCCATGAGTTTGGCAAAATGATGTCTAGGGAATTTGAGATGTCAATGATTGGAGAGCTCAACTTCTTCCTTGGATTTCAAATCAAGCAACTTCAAGAGGGGACCTTCGTCTATCAAGAGAAGTACACCAAGGACCTCTTGAAGAAATTTGAGATGGGAGATTGTAGCACAAGAAGCACTCCAATGGCAACCAATTGTCATCTCGACGCGGATAAGGACGGTAAACCTATTGATCAATCCAACTACCGTTCTATGATTGGTTCATTGCTTTACCTTACCGCATCTAGGCCCGATATCATGTTTAGTGTATGCTTATGTGCTCGCTTTCAAGCGGCACCTAAAGAATCGCATAGGAAGGCGGTCTTTAGGATACTTAGGTATCTTAAGAATACTCCTAGTGTGGACTTGTGGTACCGTAAAGGTGCAAAATTCCATCTTGTGGGATACTCGAATTCGGACTTTGCCGGATGCCGCGTAGATAGCAAGAGTACCTCCGGTGGGTGCCACTTGCTTGGGCATTCCCTAGTTTCTTGGTCAAGCAAGAAGCAAAATTCCGTCGCTTTGTCCACGGCAGAAGCGGAATACATTGCGGCTGGTGCATGTTGTGCCCAAATTCTTTATATGAAACAAACCCTTTTGGACTTTGGTGTTAAACTTGATTGTGTGCCTCTCCTTTGTGACAATGAAAGTGCGGTTAAGATAGCTAAAAACCCCGTTCAACACTCTCGCAATAAGCACATTGATATTCGCCATCATTTCTTAAGGGACCATGAAGCTAAGGGAGACATCTCTTTGAGAGGTGTTAGGTCCGAAGAACAATTGGCAAATATCTTCACTAAACCACTTGATGAGAAAACTTTTTCTAGTCTAAGATGTGAATTAAATGCTAGATGCAACGAAAGTCATGTAAGAATGCATATCATATAGGTCTTGCCTAACTCTCAAAGGATAGAGGTGAGCAAGGGTTAGCTTGGGATGGTGGTTCTTTTGGGTTTTCCCAAGGCTTGGAGAGTAGCTCTCCCTGAAGAAGCCTTTGAAAGGTTCAAACTTGGCAAGATAGATTTATTTTATGTCTTGCATGATGCCTGCCATATAGACTTACAATTTCTTGCATTATAAAATGTTTAGCATTGCATACGGTAGATTGTCACAAAGGGGAACCCACCTCATGAGAAAGAGACTTGTTTGAAATGCAATATCTCAACTCATATAAGGTGGAAAGATCAAAATGTTAGGTGCGTTAATGCCTAGAGGAACATGCTTCAAAGAGATAGAAGTCTTCATACTCTACCTCACAAAGCATGGGCCTTACATTTTATTTGGATATTTTCCTCCTATTTTTCTCGGTGTTCCATTTGCTCTAAGGCCTAGCCAAGCTATTGGCATATTAGTATCTTTGAGGGGTAAGGGGTTGCCCAAAAAGTCCTAAGACATGTGTTTCCCTTTGCTTGTTTGTTTGGTCAAAGGACATATATGGGATGTTATTGTTCTGTAGTCATCGGATTATCCGATGCCTAGGTAAATCCCTCATCGGATCAATAGGTGTTCAATCTTCAAGGGCGAGTTCAGTCAGTTTCTCAATTCAACCGACGAGTTCATTCTGGAAAACATCGGTCGATCCGGTGTTCACTTTTCTGGAACTGTGCCAAATTCCACCGATGCTACCTCTTCCATCGTCGGACCATCCGGTGTCAACATTCCTATTTTTAATACCCTTACTGTGCCATTCGACCGATGATCAAAACCCTAAACGTCGGTTCATCCGATGTCAACAGCAACTTTTTGAATATCCTTACTGTGGCATTCGACCGATGTATATCCCATCTAACATCGGTCCATCCGGTGTTAAAATTTCGGCTAGGGTTTGGGACCCACTATTGAAACTGGCCGTACCCCTTCGCCTTTCTCTCCCCCGATCCCGACGCCGCCACCACCTTCGCTGCGCCACCTCCACCGCTGGACGCCGCCGCCGCCCACAGGCCGCAGCCGCTGTCTCCGGCCGCTGCCATCACCACAGCGCCGCCGCCGTGCTCTCGCCGGTCGCCGCCGCAGCTCGCCGCGCTGCCGCCTCCATCCACGCGCCGCACACCAGCGCCGCCGCCTCCATCCACGCGCCGCTTCACCGCAGCCACCGCCGCCGCTTCACCTAGCCACCCCTGCGCCTCCACCCAAGCGATGCCGCCATCTCCGATCACCACCCCGTCGCTAGGGTTTCCCGACCCGTTGATCTCCACGTCCCGTCGTCGACTCTGTGCAATCGTGTGATCGCAATGGCTCGCGACAAGAAGAACAAGGGGAAGGCTATCGCGGAGCCGGCCGTGAAGAAGCAAAAGTTGTCGAAGGAGGAGAAGAAGGCCTTGATGGCCGCTCGCGCTGCCGAGGAGCGTGAGCGTGGCCGAGGAGGGTCGCTAAGGATCCGTGAGGCTCGTCCGAGGCAGCCTCCCGTGATTGACGATCCGAGGCCGAAGAGGAGCCAGTTGAGCCACTCGTCCGCCGGCGCTCAGCCCGGACCCGTGGGGGGGCATCCCGCGGCAGCACCTCGTCCGAGACCGACGGCTGTCGATCGTTGTGAGGACAGGGAGGCCCAGCGAGCGATCTACGAGATGGACACCACTGTCCATGTCACTGAAGGAGTCCGGTTGACCGACTACCGGAAGTTGAAGGCCAAGCAGCTTCGCAAGCTCAGGTGGGATGTGCTGCTTGAGGAGTGGTACCCGTAGCCTAGAGAGGCTCTGGTGGATAGTCGCTTCTGGACTGTCACCCAGGCGTCTCTCTACGAGACCTACAGGCGTCGAGGGCACAAGCTGTTTCAACACAACTATCTGGATTGGGGACAGCTAGCTTTGGCAGCAGAGACGGAGATTCGTCCTTACTTTGAGAGGTACCAAGGTTTGGTGCAGCTGATGGCATATGAGCGGAGTGCCTATGTGGAAGATTGGGTCCGCGTCTTCTATGCCACCCTCTATGTCTCTGAGGGCAGAAGATCAATTGACTTCATGTTTATGGGTCAACACTACCACTTGACGAGGCAGACGCTGGGACAGTTGCTTGGAGTGGACTTGCACGACACCTGCGTGCATGAGAGGGTCTATGGTCAGGCAGATCCACCGAGGAGGCCGCTCACTGGAGGAGTGGCACCACCGCTGGAGGAGATCCGTTCTTTGTTCGGTCCTACCTTCTCTCCTGACCAGCCGAGAGTACCAGCCTTGTTGACTCCTGCTGCGCGCACAGTGCACCTCGCCTTGCGTCGCATGCTTCTGCCGAGGTCTGGCTATTTGGAGGGGTTCACCAGCTTGCAGCAGACTCTCCTGTTCTACATCATGAACGGGATGGAGTTCGACATCGTGGACATCCTCATATGCGAGATGGAGGATGTGATCACAGACGGTGTGGGCATGATGAGGCAGCTAGTATATGGGCACTGGATTAGCTACCTGCTTACTATGATGGTTCTCAAGGGGTCCGCCGTGCACGACCGTCTCTCTGACGAGATTGTGACACGGTTCGGACACTACCGTGCCCCAGCTCCTGGAGACCGCCGCCTTTGCCGTCCAGTTGAACGTCAGGTCAGGGCTCGACTGTCTGAGGAGGACTGGTCTGACCTAGAGAAGGATGATGAGAGGCTTGCCGAGGCCGAAGCTCAGGGGGAGGACTTGCAGCATATCTGGTCTGAGAGCGACACCGACGACAGTGTCGAGGAGTACTTCCCTCCTCCGCCCTCTCCCAGGCAGCACGACGCGGAGGCTGGAGGCTCTACAGTGCCACAACCTACTCCACCTCCCATCACTGAGGCGCAGGTCACACAGCCGTCAGAGCTAACGTCGATTCTCCAGCAGATGGTTGAGCAGCAGCGTCTGGACAGGCTGGCAGCCGAGCAGGCCCGAGCGGAGCAGGCTGCCCGTCTCCTTGAGCTCCAGCAGCAGCAGCAGGAGATGCAGCATCAGTTCACCCGTGAGAGGCGTGAAGACACTGACAGGCTGACGGGGCTCATCGACCAGATGCACCAGCGCACCCTCGACCAGCAGCAACAGACGCAACAGGCGATGATGGGCATCCTGGGGTTGATCACCAACCTCTACACCCAGACCGGGATTGCCCTCCCGTCGCAGCTGCCAGGAGTCACTCCACCACCTCCAGTCTTGGCTCCAGCTGCCGCTCCAGTGGCCTCAATACCTTCTACACCGATTCCCTCCTTCAACATGTCTCCTCTTCTGGCTCCTAGTGCTCCGCTTCACTCCCCGCTGCCGGCCACGACCTTGTTCCAGCAGTCGCCGACCTCCGTCGTTAGTGCCCTTGCTCCAGCAGCTCCTCCACAGCAGGCACCGACGGTGGCTCCTACGGCTCCGGCAGCTCCCTCCACCGCTACTCCAGCCAGCAGCTTCGACGACAGTGACGGTGACCAGTTCATCATCGCGCCCAGCACTCAGGGTCCTTAGGCGCTCGGATCCCTTTTTGGTGTCTTGATGCCAAAGGGGGAGAAGAGTTAGAGGAGTCAGGGGGAGCGTCTTAGTGTCAGGGGGAGTCTCTTTTATCATTTATCGTTTATCATTCTTGTCATTCAGTGTGTTTGCTACATTTTGTGTGTTTGCAACTCATTTGGTGTTTATCTATGTTTTTGATCACTTTTTATTCACACTTGAGTTATTAATTGATGCTTACGCTTCAAGTGTGACATCCTGTATTCATTGCATATTCTTTTAAGTTTCATTCTATCAAATTCATTACTATTGCGCTTTGATTATTGTGTTGTCATCAATCACCAAAAAGGGGGAGATTGAAAGCATCTAGGCCCCCCTATGAAGTACGGTTTTGGTGATTAATGACAACCATTGAACTTTACTAATGAATTTGTGAATGCAAGTTCCCCATAATCACTCATAAAATGAAATGAATATGTCATTGGAGACCCATATACAATCAACTTTTGAGATCAAATCAATGAGATAAAGACACGAAGTGAAAGCTCTTATGTCTAAGTCACTCAACCATAAGTTGACAACATACAATGCTTGAAGATCATCAGAGAGCCTTGTTGAACAAATGTCTAAGAGGTCATCTGAGCAAGACACAAAAGATTCACTCAAAAACAACTCGAAGCAAACAAAATCAACTCACCGGATCAACCGATGATTTTAGAAATGTACACATCGGTCGAGTTGGTTCAACTGAAGAAGAAGACCTCAGACAAATGTACTCACCGGATCATCCGATGTGAATGGCTCAGTAACATCGGTCCATCAGTACAGTTTACAATACCATTGGACCAAGTGAAGCACCGGATCATCCGATGTGCAGACTTACACACATCAGTCGATCACTCCAGTAAGCATCAAGATTAAGCAAATTCTGGAGGAAGAGCCACTGGATCATCCGATGAGAAGACAGGGGCATCATCAGTCTAACAATGGTCATATCTGACACGATGACGTCAGCCAAAGTAATTAGACTGATGATAACTAAAGGGGAGACATTGGATCATCCGGTGTTCACAGTAAAGTTCTGTCAGCCTACTCTTCCAACGGCTATTTCGGGGAGGCTGGCTATAAATACCCCCTAACCCTGTCATTTCGTCAAGTCTTGATCACCAGAAGCTACCAACACATCCACAAGTGTTCAAGGCCAAGAGCAATCACTTCCACACCATTTCGATCATCTCTACACCAAGGTTTAGGCTAGAACTAGCTAGAGAGAGAGCTTGTGTGCCACCATTCTGGGTGAGTGGACTCTCTAGGATAGTGTGAGAGCCTCAAGGGAGTGCCCTTGGTGTTGTAATCGCGAAGAGACTTTTAGAGCTTGCCAAGGCGTGTGTGGAAGCCCGGAAGGTCGAAGTTGTACAAGGCTTGAGCTCCACCTTGCCGAGGAGGCGAACAGAGAAGAATAGTGAAGACCCCTCATCTTGGTGACGTGGGTGTGGCAAAACCCTTTGGTGGGTGCCACAACGTGGATGTAGGAAGGTCTTAACGATCTTGCCGAACCACGGGATAAATCCTTGTCTCCTCGGGAGTTTGCATCCTTCTCCTTCCCTTTTATTTTATGTGTTTATATTCCGCAAAGTTTCTATCTACTAGAATGCATAGTTAGTCGCGTAGGGAATTGGGCTTTAGAAATTAAGTTTCAATTGCTTAGAATTTTTTGAAGAAAGCCCAATTCACCCCCCCTCTTGGGCATTCGGTCCTTACAAAGGGGTACGTACATGGGATGAGTACAAGCAGGAGTATTTCACGCTAAGAGCAATGATATTCGTTACCGTGCATGATTATCCCGGACTGTTTACATTATCGAGACAAATGAAAGGGAAGAAAGGTTGCGTTAGGTGCGTGGATAGAACTGGATTTCTATACCTCACTTCATCCAGAAAGACGGTGTACATGAGACATCGACGGTTTTTGACAGATACACACAAGTATAGGAAGATGAAAGAACAAGTTGATAACAAAATCGAAAAAGATACTGCACCGAAACCTTACAGTAAAAACTTGTGTTTGAAATGGTCAAGAACATTCATATTGCTTTCGGTAAGGGAAAAAAGAGTAAAGGAACTAAGAGAAAGAAAAGTACATCTTCAGATGATACAACTGACATGGCTTTCAAGAAACAATCAATTTTTTTCAAGTATCTTCCGTATTGGAAGAATCTGGAATTTTGCCATAGTATTGATTTGATGCACGTTACAAAGAATGTATTTGACAGCATCATTGGGACCTTGCTGGACATGCCGAGGAAAACAAAGGACTGATTAAATTTACGTATGGACCTAGTAAATCTTGATTTGAGAACAGAGCTTCATCTAGTAGAAAAGGCGAACGGGAAGCATTACCTTCCCCCAGCCAGCTACAACTTGACGCTAGAAGAGAAAAAAACAATTTGCAAATTCTTGCGTGGGATCAAAGTGCCCACAAGTTTCTCATCCAATATCCGCAAACTAGTCTCGATGAAAGACTTGTCTTTATTCGGTTATAATTCTCACGACTGTCACATGATGATGACAGTTTTCCTTGCCATTGCAATAAGAGTAATCAAACCTGAGCATATAAAAGTTGTCATCACACGTTTGTGTTACTTCTTCAATGCAGTATCGCAAAAGGTGATAGCACGTGAAGATTTAGACTATCTGAAAACATACATCGTCGAGACAATGTGCAAGCTTGAGATGTGTTTCCCACCATCCTTTTTTGATATGCAAGTACACCTAATCATACATCTTGTTGATCAGATAAAAGCATTGGGGCCACTATATTTACATCATATGTTTTCGTTGGAGAGATATTTAGGAGTATTAAAAGGTTATGCGCGAAACCGTGCTCACCCAGAGGGTTCAATTATGGAAGGATACACCACTGAAGAAGTGATTGAGGGTTGCGCTGATTACATCAAAGATGGAAAATCGATAGGTGTGCCTATACCGGTACATGAGGGTAGACTACGTGGGAGAGGCAAAGTGGGTAAGAAAACTTTTATTTTTCAAGATTACAAGAATGTACACCGTGCACATTTTGGTGTAGTACAACAGCTCGCAATAGCTGAGCCGTACATCGAGGAACACCAAATTGAGCTTCGTGATAAAAACCAAGACCGCAAAGAGGACTGGATCATGAAAGAGCACAGAAGATGTTTCACTGAATGGTTAATGGACAAAAATATATCATACGGAAACACTATAGAAGAGGCAACAATGAAGAAGTTAGCTTGTGGCCCATCTGCTTTGGTAACATCATGGCAAGCATATGACATCAATGGTTACACATTTTACACTAAAGAAAAAGACGGTAAGAGTGTTGCACAAAATAGTGGTGTTCGTATTGAGGCTTATGATTCACAAGGGCAGAAGACCACATACTTCGGGTTCATAGAGGAAATATGGGAACTCGATTATGGCGAAAGAATGGTAATGCCCGTATTTAAGTGCCAATGGGTCAAACATCCTGATGGTTTGAAAGTGGACAATTACGGGCTGACACTGGTAGACTTGAATAAAGTGGGTTACAAAGATTACCTGTGGGTTCTCGCTGATAATGTTGCACAAGTTTTTTATGTTCAAGATCCAGAAACTGAGAAGTTGCACGTAGTTGTTTCTGGAAAGCAAAATATTGTTGGGGTTGACAATGTGGGAGATAATGAAGAGGAATATAATCAGTATGAAGAGATGTACCTTTTCACGGAACCAGAAAACATCAAGCGCGTAGAGAGAAGCATTAAAAAGAATTTGAAACCCTATATGCGAGAAGATGTCAATGCTGGAAAAAATGTATATAGCAATGCGAGATGATATATATTGTATATATTTGTATCTTCTGAAATCAACTTAGAACAATGTTGGTATATGGATTGTGTCCTTTTGCATTTGTGTACATATGCATTTGGACTCAATGATTTGGAAGTTTGGAAGTTTGGTCTTTCAGATAATGATGTCTCGGGCGTGTAGCCGATTGAAGGGGGAGCGCTTGGCGTGGCGTAAGAACCATCCCCATGTATGTACATATGGCACACCGGTCACATAGTTGTATATACATATGTATCTGTAATGGACTGATGAACTTAATTGTAGTTTGTTTTTCCGTCTTGTTTGTTTTTGGTATTTTCAATTTCTCCGCGTAGGGTTTCTCTGCGAAGCCTGAATCGGGAGATTTATTGAAGTGGCAGTGCATCGTCCCCAGTAAAGAAGGGGTAAGTCATGAAGAACAAGCACAATATGAGTTTAACCATCGTCCTCCTATTAATAAATTTCTTTTGCAGACTGAATGGGAAGATGGTTACTACCCCCTGACAATCTCCTTCTCTGAGGACTATCCCTTGGTGCCTCCAAGATGCGCCTTTCCAATTGGGTTCTTCCACCCAAATGTCCATCGTTCGGGAGCACTCTGTATCGGGATTCTTGATCAAGAGACTGTAAGATAGACCTATTTTGTTCATGTAATTATTACTTATAATTGTTGTCGAACTTATTTGAACTGGTTTCTTATATTGCTTAAATTATATTTCGTAGGGGTGGTGCAGTGCTTTTACAATCAAAACTATACTACTTGAAGTTCAGCGTTTGCTGAATCAACCAAATGTGCCTGATGTTGAAAATGATTGCTATAATCTACTTATCAAGGTTAGATGACACTTTGACTTAGTGACCAATGTAGGTTATTCATTCCTCCTTCGACATTTGTTAATTTAAATAATGTCAATATTTTCAGGATCCAGCGGAATATAAGAGACGTGTTCGGGAGTAAGCAGGACGGTACAATTTAGATTGATCGATGGGAGCTTCATCGTCGATCTACAATGAATGTAGTATGATTTTTGTTCAGTGTGTAAAGAAATTATCTTTGAACAATTGTAAAGCCTCTAATGGTGTATTATCACAATTAAGCCAGCCTCACTGGTGATCGAGCATTTCCTATAATGCATTACTGTACTAGTATCCGCTAGCTCATCTGTGTTTTTTTCCTGATACAATTTTGCCTGCACGACTACATACGGTTGTGATAATTGCAACTACATCCCTGTAATTTTAATGAAAACCGCTTATGATAATTGAACAACTACATACGATTCTTAAACAATGACCGCCACTGAAAATACATGATCTTCTCAGGCCGTTGTTAATCAAGAACCGTCTATGAAGTTCATTGCATTACATACGGTTATTAATTAAGAACCGCCAACGAAGATCATGTATTTACCCAGATGGTTGTTCCTTAAAATCTATCTGTGAAGTTCATTGCATTACAGATGGTTATTAATTAAGAACCGCCAACGAAGATCATGTATTTACCCAGACGGTTGTTTCTTAAAATCCGTCTATGAAGTTCATTGCATTACAGACGGTTATTAATTATGAACCGTCTATGAAGATCATGTATTTACACAGACGGTTGTTTCTTAAAATCCGTCTGTGAAGTTCATTGCATTATTGACGGTTCTTAAATAAGAACCGTATGTGAAGATAATGTATTTACCTAGACGGTTGTTCTTTAAAATCCAACTGTGTCGTTCTGTCATCACAGACGGTTATTATATCATTCGTCATCACAGTCGCATATTTTTAAGGACCATCTGTGTTTGAAAATTTGAGGCGCCTGTAAAAATGCTTTTTGTAGTAGTGCATTCTATCCGGCCGACCTTATTTCTTTTGTATTTTGTTGTGACCGCTCCATCATTTCCTCACTCAACAGCGCTAATCCGTATCATCACCGGGCCATTCTGTTGCCCCTTCCATGGATGTAGTGCGGCTTGTCCTCCGCTACCCGAGGCCAGCACCGCCATGCCCCTCAGCCAGCCCTCGCTCTATCTGTCATTGGCAGCAAAGACGATGCACCCTCCGTGGAGCAAAACACCACCGCCCACTGTTACGTCTAATACTGTAATCAAGAAAGCATCCAGCACCGCATTGCTTTCAAGAAATGGTTCAGTGTTGTGGTCGGGCAAGCAAAACGTATAAGAGAAAAGGTGCTCAGAACAGACGTGTTCCGGTGAGCACACTACCCGGCGGCTACTCCTCACTGCTAGTAACTGAATATCCCTGTACTCCACATAAATCCCCAATCTTACAGTGCTGAGCAGCAGGCTCATCAATTTTGGTTCCTCTTCTACTCGGAGCAGCCAAAATATCGTAAGCGCAGCATTGAGAGCCTCGTCTGCTTACATCGATCCCCACTCGCTTGCCTACCTCCTCTGCGTCGTTGCAGGCTGACAGCGTCCCGGCAGTACCATGGACCGTCCCAGGAAAAATCCGGTGACCTATGGAGATCCTCCCCTGGAGGTCCTCTGCGTTTGCAAGACGGTCTCCAAGGGCTGGCGTGGTCTCATCACCGACCCCAACCACTGCATGAATTTCGCTCAGACGCTAGAGGGGTTTTTCTACGAGCCTCATCCGAACCGCATTCATGACGATGGAGATGGAAATCGCGAGGACCAAGGTGCAGGCAACAATCCTCCTCATCGCCCCGGCCTTGTGGATTTCGTCGATCTGCCAGGGAGGTCTGTAACTCTCGTCGACCGTTCACTGTCCTACCTGCCTGGCATTGAGAACCTCAGGTTAATGGATTCATGCAACGGCCTGATCCTCTTTGAGAACGGCCATGGTATAAGGATACCACCGAGGTATACCGTGTGCAACCCGGCAACAGGGCAGTGGTTAGTTGTTCCTAACTCTGACTGGGTTCCACCCGAGAATACCTTTGACGGATATGACATTTATCTTATTTTTGATCCGACCATATCTCCTCACTTCCACTTGATTCAATTTTGGAGTGTGGATGGCATTGGTATAACAACAGTGCACATCTACTCATCTAAAGCTGGCGTATGGAGTATCAGTAAAACCATCTTCACTGATGCAGATGGAGATCCGGTAAGAAAACCATGGTTTTATCTTCATTGGTACACTGAAACTATAAAGAAGAGTGCGGTTATAAAGGGCATGCTGTACCTCATGTGTGAGTCCGGAGATGAAAATCAGGTCTTAGAGGGGGATTTCATAGTAAAGTTGGATGTGAATGGCAAGACACAAAAAATCTTTCCTGCACCATTCCAGATAAATGGAAGGAATTACTCTATTATTGCATCTGATTTTATTGGAGAGTCTCAGAGATGTCTATATTACATCAATCACGAGGAACCAATTTACGTCAATGAGTACGATGATGATCGTGAAACAGAGTTTAATGGTGGTGAAGCTGAGAAGATTTATGAGCTTCACATTTGGGTTCTTAAGGAATGTGATGGTCAAAATTATGAATTTATCCTGAAGGACAGTGTCAGCATTATGCATCTGTTTGGAGAAAGGAGTTGTGAAGGTGCTCAACACTTCAGTGTCGCTGGCATTCATCCTGGTCGTAATTTGGTCTACTTTCATCGAAATAAGATGTTGATATCCTATGACATAGTTACCAAGGAAGTGAATGCCCTCCCTGTCACTGATGGTTATGGGTTTGTTCCATATGTTCCTCGCTTCATGGGGTCAGTGGCACTCCCAAACAACAAGCAGTGAGAGCTTTTGTGTGCGCGTGTGTTTGTTTGTGTGTTAGTATGAGTTGTGCGCTTTCATGTATCCAGAATAATAATTATATTAGACACCACCTTGTGTCATGAAGTGCTAGAAACTCATTGCTACCATGCGAGTTATTCTTTCCTTTATCCTATGTTTGCCTATTTATGTTAGAAGGATTCACTGTTCCATGTCACAAATGATGCGTGAAGACGGAGGTTAATACTACTGTAATATGATGAGACTTTGGATCGGGATAGAACTTTCTTGCATCGTGGATATGTAGGTCTATTTTAGCAGTGTTCTCGGAGATGAGTATATTTCTTTTACACTTGTAGGACCAAATAGAGGCAAGATGAAAACACTTCGATACTTTTGAGTATCACACATTTGTCATCTTTTCGTTTCCTTTTAGCATGGATTTTACTTACGTGATCTGCGTATTGAGATTTAGTCAGACCATAAATCACTTGGTCTTACATACTTCCTTGATTTGAAATAAATAACATTTACAATATTTAATTTAGTCATATAAATTAGATTATATTTTCTGTCCGAAGTATTATTTACTTTAGAACAGAGGGAGTATATGACAAGACCTTTCAATTCAATTACATCCATAGAGGATCCTAAGTATTATTTATTTTAGAACTGAGGGAGTATATGAGGAGACCTTCAATTCAATTACATCCATAGAGGCAACGATCCAATTCTGATATTTATTCGTTTCTGTCAACAGATTTACAGTGGTGTCCAGTTGTGGTATTCATTCGTTTCTGTCAACAAGAGCTCTGAATTCAATTCCATCCATGTAAATCTGTTGACAGATTTGAGGATGGAGAGCGATTACGCACCGCCTGCTGCCCGAACGGAAGAGCGATCCGCAGTTGTTCACTGTGGTCAAGCCTCATCCACGCCATCGGTTCCCTTCACGACACGGTATTAGAACGTCGTCAGGTTGGACAAATCTAATCGAAACCAAAAATTGAAATTGAAAAAACCGAAACCGAAACCGAACTAACTGAATTTCACCCAACCGTAACAAACTTCGGTTTCCAATCAGCAAAAACCTAATTATTTTTTTGGTTTCGGTTTTCAACCTCGGTTAACCGGATAAAACTGAATTAGACCCAATAAACTCAACACAGCCCAGTCCAATTGACTTAAGCCTAACTTCACAAGGCAGCAACCCTTCCTCACGTGCTCCCAAGTCTTCGTCCACGAGCCAAAAACACCTGGAGCCACCAACATCGGACGCCCACCCGGAGTCATCCACGAGGGACACTTCGGCCTGACCTGACCTCGATGCCGCGCGTCTTTGGACGCCACCACCCACGCGCTTCGACTCGACCACCGCCGTCAGCATCTGCCCTCGACCACCGCCCTCAACACGCACGTGTTGTTCAGTTACTTCAAGTTAACCGGAAGCTGAACCGTAATTCTCCGCTGACCGGAAGGCCGGTTTTTATTTTTCTAGGACATATTTTGGTTTTTATTTTTTAAAAACCGCATTTTTGAAAAAACCAGAAATGGAACCGATCGGTTTCGGTTAAATCAATTGCCCATCATGAGTAGAATGGTCCGGAGACTATTGCGGTGGAAGAAGACATTAGCTGCCCCAATCCGCCGCCGGTCGTCGTCCACGTCTCCCGATCGCGGCATCCCCGCCTGCGACCGGCAGCCTCACAGAGTACCTCATGGCCTGTGTATTCTATAAATTATTTTCCTTGATTGCTGGCTCACTCTAACTTTCCATGGATTAACAAGAACTTCACAGAAAGGAAGTTGAGAAAAAAGCTGGTTATGCATCATCTGACCACACTGTTGTATGTACTCCGTCGCACGTTGCCTATTCGTTCCGTTTTTTCGTCCATAAGTTTAGCTGGGCATGGCCACGATCCACGATCTTCAGCCACACACGTCCGTCGAGCTCGTGGAACACCAACGTACCGAGCATCTTCCGGCCATGATCTTTCGGCCACGATGTACCTAGAGTCAGTCTTTATATCCCCATTAATACAACTGAAAACGCTGCAACTAACAGCAGCACAAAATCGCATTCTTGTCCGCTCGCCATACTCACTTGTCCAGGCACCTTTGACTCCAGTGAAACTCCGACGAGCTCCAACACTTGGTTCCAGAGCCAGGTTTGCTCCAGGCGACCATGTCGAATCCACTCCGTCGCCGCTGCAATGCCGCAACCGTCGCCAATATCCATCGTTGCCGCCACGCCGCGAATGCCGTCAACAGGGTGGTCGCGAGGTTGTCATCGAGCACGTCATCGAGAAGTCGACAGCAGGCATCGTCTACCCCATGCTTATGCGTACGTACAAACTACACTGAGTGGTCCCTGGTGATGCGCGTCAATCTGCAAGCAGCTAGGCTATGGGATGCCATCGAGCATGGTGATGTCGAGTACCGCGACGACCGGAACGTCCTCGGAGCTCTTCTCCAGGCTGTGCCGGCAGAGATGTAGGCTGTACTGGCGGTTAAACAGTCTGCATGAGAGGCATGGGAGGCAATCTGGAAGGTCCGGATCGGCGTCAACCGAGTCAAGGAAGCCAACACGGAGAAGCTGTGCCAAGAATTCAGCAACATCGCCTTCAAGTCCGGCAAGTCCATGGAGGAATTCACAGCGCGCCTCACCACCCTGTCGAACCAGCTGTGCGTCCTCGGGGATGACATCTCCGAGAAGGAAGTCATCAAGAAGCTCCTGCACTCCGTCCCTGACAAGATGGAGCAGGTAGCGATCTCGATTGAGACGCTCCTCGACCTTGACAGCATGTCAATCAAGGAGGGTGTCAGGCATCCGCGTGTTGTCAAGCAATGCAAGAAACCTTCTCCGGCAAAGGACAACGGTGGCCGCCTACTTCCCACAGAGGAGGAGTGGATTACGCGCATGAGGAACCGCGATGGGACCGGGTCTAACTCGGGCCCCAAGAATGGCGGAGGCAACGGCAAGGGGCGAGCTCACAAGTCTGTCGGTGGCAGGAAAGGAAGCAAGTCGTCGTCCGGGGCAGGCCGCAACGACGTGTGCGCTTACTGTGGTAAGAAAGGCCACTGGGCCAGAGAATACAGGAAGAAAAAACGCAACGAGGAGGCAAGTGTGGCCCAGGCTGAGGAGGAGGAGCAGGGCCTGCTTCTGGTCCACGATGTCATACTCGAATCGCCTCCGACGGTCGACTCTTCTTCCCCGGGGCTCCGTTCTCCTTCGTTCCCAGCTCTATGCAAGCATTTGGAGATTGAGGAGCAGTGGCCCTTTGCGGACCTGGGAGCAAAGGAGGAGCGCGACTGCCGATGATGGGTCCTTGACACCGGCGCAACAAATCATATGACCGGCTCCAAGGAGCTCTTCGCCGAGCTCGACACCCGCATCGTTGGCTCTGTCAAGTTCGGTGACGGCTCTGTCACATGCATCAAAGGCCGCAGCTCCATTGTCTTCACCTTCAAGAACGATGAGCACCGCACGCTCACCGGGGTGTACTACATCCCGATGCTGAAGGCTAGCATCATCAGCCTTGGCCCGCTCGATGAAACGAGGTGCAGCATAAACATTGGAGGTGGCACGCTGCGCATCTTCGATCAAGACCATCGCCTTTTTGCCAAGGCACAGCGAGCTCCTTCTCGGCTCTATCATCTTGAGCTGGACGTTGGGCGCCCGGTGTGTTTGGCAACAAGAATCTCCAAGGTGGCTTGGCAGTGGCACGCACGCTATGGGCATCTCAACTTCGCATCTCTGCACAAGCTGGCGTACAACCAGATGGTGTGTGGGCTACCTCCACTTGACCAGGTGGATCAGGTATGTGAGGGATGCCTCGTCGGCAAGCAATGGAAGAATTCGTTCTCGACTCAAGCCCAACAGTGAGCAGAGCATCTCCTTGATCTCCTTCATGGCGACCTCTGTGGCCCCATCTCGCCGGAAACACCCAGCGGTAACAAATACTTCCTGTTACTTGTTGACGATATGAGTCGATATATGTGGCTACGCCTTCTCTGAAGCAAGGATGACGTGCCGGAAGAGATCAATAATTTTCAGGCAGCCATCGCAATTGAGACCGGCTAGAAGTTGAAGGTCTTCCAAACAGATCGTGGGGGGGAGTTCACCTTCGTGGACTTCGGGCGATACTGCACCGAACGTGGTGTGGAACTGCATCTGACCGCTCCCTACTCCCCGCAGCAGAATGGAGTGGTTGAACGGCATAATCAGAGCGTGGTCGGCATGGCACGATTCATGCTCCAGGCCAAAGCTCTGCCATGCTACTTTTGGGGTGAGGCCGTGATGACAGCGGTCTTCATCCTAAATCGCGCACCGACGAGTGCGCTCAAAAGCAAGACTCGCTACAAGGCTTGGCACCGCCAGGCTCCCGTGGTGCATTTCTTCCGCACGTTCGGTTGTGTCGCCCACATCAAGAACCCGCGGCCGAACCTCAAAAAGCTCGAAGACCACAGCATCAAAACCATCTTCATCAGGTATGAAAGTGGCTCCAAGGCGTACCGCTGCTATGACCCCGTGCATAAGCACATTGTGGTCTCCCGCGATGTCGTCTTCAACGAGCCAGCCGGATGGAGCTGGGATTCTGAAGTCGATGGAACTCCGAGCGACGGTGAGCCATTCACCATCGAATATACCACTGAGGTCACTATCGAGCGTGTGGCAGCCCCAGCATCTGTGTCGCCATCACCGGCACCTGCTGCGATGCCGCCTGTGGAGCCTACTGAAAGTGCATCTAGGAATCCCTTGTGGGTTTTGGATGATTTATGACAAGCAAATGAGATCCTAACCACTTTGTTGAGATGAGCTCAGATTTTAATGAGAAAATGAGTAAAGAGCCAAAAAGAAGGGAGAATGAGGAGCAATGTGGAAAAGAGCTCAAGGAACAAGTGTAGTAGATCATTTTGTATGGATTGTGTTAAGAAAACACACCCCAAGAGCTAAAGCACAAATAATCACACACATTGCACAAGTTTATACAGGATCAGACTAGTCCGACTGGCACCAGACTAGTCCGATATCTTTCTGCACAAGATCGGACAAGTCCGATATCACCACGAACTAGTCCGATATCTCTCTGACTAGAATCAGACTAGTCCTCCCCAGTGCGGACTAGTCCTCAAAACACTTCACAAGTTGCACAAAATTGGACAAGTCCGATCACACAACGGACTAGTCCGATATCATTCTGATGAAAATCGGACAAGTCCGATATTGGCACGGACTAGTCTGAAAACCCTCTGACCTAAATCGGACAAGTCCTCCAAGTGCGTACTTGTCACCCAATTCACTTAGGGTTTTACTGATCCGGACAAGTCCGATGATTATCGGACTAGTCCGAAGATTTCCAGAAGCGAAATCGGACAAGTCCGCCTCTAGCCGGACTAGTCCGATATTTCGGGACACCTAGGGTTTGCTACACACAGCACACCGGACTAGTCTGGTGTGCACCATGGACTAGTTCGATATTCCTAAACCCTAACAGTCACTTTTAGAAACCCCATATAAATAGATGTGCACGGCCCAACTTTAATCTCTCTCGACCCCTAGCGCTGTCACACCTCCCAAGAGCCTCAAAAACACATCTCTCCATGAAATCAAAAGCAACAAAGATCAATCCCTTGAGGATACACTTTGGAACATTGGAGAGACACATTTCATCACTCATTGAGCTCTTGGTTTGATTCCCTAACACACTCCTGTGATTTTCATTGTAATCTTTCGAGTGTGTTCTTGGTGGAGTTCTTGTTGTAATCTTGGGGATCCCTCAACGTGTGAGAAGGACCCTTGAATTTGGTTATTTACCCTTTGTGATAATTGAAGAGGATTGGCCTTCATGGCGATCCGACGAGGGTAGGGTTGGAGAAGACCTAGTCCTTTTGTAGACTCCTCAACGTGGACGTAGGTTGCCTCTGTGAGAACCAAACCACGGGATAAAATCATTGTGTTCTTTCTTTGCGCTCATTGATCTTACATTTCATATATACATCTAGGGTTTTGATCAACCGTGCTCACTTTACGTTGAAACATTGAGTTTAAGATTAAATTGTGATACACTCTAGTTTATATTTGTGCTACACTTAAATTACAAGTATAATTCCGTTGCTTACGTCCTAGAATCAAGTTAATTGATCAAATTTGATTAACCTAATGGTACACACCGTACTAGTCCGCACTTGACCAGACTAGTCCGATATCTCGAGTTTTGATCTGGTATTAAGTGTTGCAGGTTCTGACAAAATTCAAAAAGGCATATTGACCCCCCCTCTAGGCCACATTCAATTAGTATCAGAGTAAGGCTCTTCAAGAAGGAGACTAATCGCTTAAAGAGATCATGTCGGACATGAAGGACGTAAACAAGAGCAACAACCAAGAGGAAGTTGATGAAGACAAGAACCAGAAATTTGAAAAGCTCCTCGATGTCATTCAAGACTTCGAGGATGACGATGAGGAGACGCTGGAACTCAAGGCGCTCATAAGGAAGAAAACCCTTTCCAAGGGAAAGGTGAAGATCGAAGATGAGAAGAGAAAGAAGGGGAGTAGTCACACCGACTACTCTCGATATCCTTTTAACTATGATCGCCTAAATACTAACAACAATCATTATCTATTTATTCCACTTGGAAAAGCCCCACATTTTGACGGCAATGACTACTCAATGTGGAGGGAAAACATGAAAATGCATTTGATTTCTCTTAATCCAAGTTTGTGGCACATAGTATGCACAAGAATAGATATCCCTGATGATGATGAGGAGCTCACAACTAGCCAAGAGCAAGCGATCCATCGAAACGCACAAGCTGCTGCAGTCATCACTTCATCACTCAGTTAGGAAGAGTTTACAAAGGTAGATGGACTCGAGATCGCGAAGGAGATATGGAATACGTTGCAAACCGCACATGAAAGCGATCGTCATGTGCGAGAAGCGAAGATCGAGAAGATTGAAGGCGAGCTGGGAAGGTTCGCAATCGAAGAAGATGTGTCGCCACAAAACATGTACAACTGAATAAAGATGCTCATCAACAAGGTGCGAGCATACGGATGCAAGAGGTGGAACGACCACGAGGTAGTGAAGCTCATACTTAGAGCCTTCATGCCTCGCAATGTCACCTTGTGCTCAATGATACGGGAAAGCCCCGAATACAAGAAGATGACCCCGGATGAGCTACTTGGGAAAATCATCAACTTTGACATGATGGAAAAACAAGCCAAGCATGTTAAGGAAATTGCCGACCTCACCTCGGCAAAGAAGAAAGGGGTCGCTCTAAAGTCCACCCTTAAGCCCTTGTCTAAAGAAGCTCGAGAAGCTCAACTAGAAGAAGACGATGATGATGAAAGAAGTGACTTGGATGAAGATGACATGATACTATTCATGAAGAAATTCAAGAAGATGATGAAGAAGAGACAAGGCGCTAAATAAAGTGAAGGAAAGTACAGGGAAAGATCAAAGCCAAAGTTGAGACGGGCATGCTATAATTGTGGTGAGTATAACCACTTTATAGTTGATTGCCCATATGAAGAGAACAAGAAGAAGACCAAAGAAGCAAAGCTTCAACCCAAGAAGTTCTTCAAGAAGAAGAAGCAAGGTGAACAAGCACATCTTGGAAAAGAATGGGACTCAAATGATGAGTCCTCATCCGAAGAAGATGAGGAGATGGATAGCATAGCCATCAAAAAGACATCCAAGAAGTCCACTCTCTTCCCTACTCTCGGCGCATGGAAGGGGAACGGTACTTGCCTCATGGCAAAGGAAGGTAAATGCAAGGTAACAACAAAACCCTCTTCCGTGCATTCCTATGCTAGTGATAGTGAAATTGCTAGCGATAATAAAGATATGCTCATTGGATTAGATAAGAAAACAGCCGCAAAATGAAATTCTTACTTGATCAACTTGTTGAGAAGGAGAAGTTGATACATCGTCAAGAAGACATGATTATCTCCCAAAAGGAGGAATATGTCGAACTTGACAAGCTTCTAGAACTTGAAAAGGAGCGAATCAAGTCACTAGAGCTTGAATTAGCTTCAAGCAAGGGAGCTTGCTTGGAGTTAAGCGAATCAAGTGCTATAATCAAGGACAAACTTGCTAACCTAATCAAGGTTAACAAGATCCTTGAAGTACAAGTTGAGTCACTCAAGCAAGGTGACCCTTCATTCTCTTCAAGTTCACCCTCTCGACCCATTAAAACTGAAGTTGCTTCTACTTGTACATGTGATAAAGTTGACACCAGCTTGAAAGACAAGTCCTCTTCTACCAAGGACAAGCATCCTTCACAAACTGGCATATTTGACAAGGAGAAGATCAAATATGCACGTAGTGCATACTTGGTCACAAGACCTCCAAATGTCAAATATGGCATTGGTTACTCTTATGGTGAAAAGCAACATGCTAGAAGCCATAAGAATAACAAGGAGAGCAATATCTCTATAAAGGGAAGACCCTCTCAAACTGGAAAATCTAAAATTAATGAATCCAACACGCATGATCACCAGACTAGTCCGGTCAGGATCCGGACAAGTCCGGTCCTCCGGACAAGTCCGATCTCCTAAACTAGTCTCGTGTATAAACAACAACGGTTGCTATTTAGAACTTTCAATGCATCTTATGTCTTAATTAGAAGTAATTTTGGCAAAGTTTATGCTCATTATGTTGGGCCACGCCATGGGAACACCAAGTCTCATGTGTGGGTGCCCAAAGCCCTTGTGACTAACCTAAAAGGACCCAAGCAAGCTTGGGTACCTAAAACCAAGGCATAATTTGTTTTTGCAGGCCTATTCCTCCGGTGGATCTAAATGGGTGCTAGAAAATGGCTGCACCAACCATATTACCGGAGAAAGAAGAATGTTCGTTGAATATGAAGCAAATGAGGATCCAAGTGAGGGCATCTATTTTGGATACAATAGTCAAGGAAGGGTGCTCGGTACCGGTAAAATTGCCATATCACCACAACACACTCTTTCTCATGTATTACATGTTGATTCCTTAGATTATAACCTGCTGTCCATATCTCAATTATGTGACAAAGGTTATAATTGCCTCTTCACTAATGAGGGTGTGACCGTCTCTAGGAGGAGTGATGGTTCCATTGCATTCAAGGGTATGTTAAAGGGAAAGTTTTACCTTGTTGATTTCAACAAGGATAAAGCCGAACTTGACACATGCTTGATTGCAAAGACCAACATGGGTTGGCTGTGGCATAGACGGCTAGCACATGTTGGTATGAGGAACCTTCAAAAACTCCTCAAGGGCGATCACATCCGAGGTTTGAAGGATGTTGTTTTTGAGAAAGACAGACCTTGTAGCGCATGCCAAGCCGAGAAGCAAGTTGGAGCACCCCATCCCATGAAGAACATCATGACTACAACAAGACCGCTCGAGCTACTTCACATGGACTTATTCGGTCCAATTGCCTACATGAGCATCGGCGGTAACAAATATGGTTTAGTAGTTGTTGATGATTTTTCTCGCTTCACTTGGGTTTTCTTTTTACATGATAAGTCAGAAACACAAGGAATACTCAAGAAGTTCTTCAAGCGAGCTCAAAATGAATTCTCATTGACAATCAAGAACATTCGAAGCGATAATGGCACGGAGTTCAAGAACACACAAGTGGAGGAGTACCTAGATGAAGAAGGCATAAAGCACGAGTTTTCATCTCCTTACTCCCCTCAACAAAACGGAGTTGCCAAAAGGAAGAACCAAACTCTCATAGAGATGGCGAGAACAATGCTCGATGAGTACAAGACCTCGGATCGATTTTGGGTGGAAGCGGTCAACACCGCTTGCCACACCGTAAATCGACTTTATCTTCATCGACTACTCAAGAAAACATCCTATGAGCTACTCACCGGTAACAAGCCTAATATTTCATATTTTCGAGTTTTCGGTTCCAAATGCTATATTTTGAACAAGAATCATAGGACTTTAATGTTCGCTTCGAAGTCCGATGAAGGCTTCTTGCTTGGTTATGATTCGAACACTTACGCCTATCGTGTCTACAACAAGACCTCTGGACTTGTTGAAGTAGCACGTGACGTAGTGTTCGATGAAACTAATGGCTCCCAAAAGGAGCAAGTTGATCCATGTGTGCTATATAAAGAAGAAGCTCCTTGTCAAGCATTGAGAAGAATGGCATTAGGCGAAGTTCGACCACAAGAGCCACCTCTACATATGCATGAGGAAAACGAACCACAAGAGGAGACCAACAATCAAGCGGGTGCTTCCATACAAGATCAACCTCAAGAAGATGAAAATGATCGACAAGTCAATGAGGGCAACCACTTAGGGGGAGAAGAAGATGATCATGAAGATTCAATACAGCAAGTACCACACCCAAGAGTACACCAATGTGTCCAAAGAGATCACCCAATGAACAACGTCATCGGTGACATCCAAAAGGGAGTAACTACTAGATCTCGCATAGCTAATTTTTGTGAGCATTACTCGTTTGTGTCCTTTTTGGAACCACACAGGGTTGAGGATGCTTTGAAGGATCCAGATTGGGTAGTGGCCATGAAAGAAGAACTCAACAATTTCAAAAGAAACGAGGTGTGGGAACTAGTTGAAAGATCCAAATCCAACGTCGACGGCACCAAATGGGTCTTCTGCAGCAAACAAGACGAACATGGGGTGGTGACAAGGAACAAGACACGACTTGTGGCCAAAGGTATTCACAAGTCGAAGGTTTGGATTTCGATGAGACCTTTGCTCCTGTAGCTAGATTTGAGTCCATTAGAATATTACTTGCATATGCTACTCACCATGATTTCAAGCTCTATGAAATGGATGTGAAAAGTGCCTTTCTCAATGGACCAATCAAGGAGGAGGTGTATGTGGAGCAACCCCCCGGGTTTGAAGATGAAGAGTTCCCCGACCACGTATTTAAATTGTGTAAGGCTCTATACGGCCTCAAACAAGCTCCTAGAGCTTGGTATGAGTGTCTTAGAGATTTCTTAATTGAAAATGGTTTTAAGATCGGTAAAGTAGATTATACATTTTTTACAAAGAACTTTGACAATGATCTCTTTGTTTGTCAAATCTATGTTGATGATATAATCTTTGGTTCAACTAACAAATCTTTTTGTGAGGAGTTTAGTAAAATTATGATAGATAGGTTTGAGATGTCTATGATGGGAGAGCTAAAGTACTTCTTGGGATTCCAAGTGAGGCAACAAAAGGAAGGGACGTTCATAAGTCAAACTAAGTACACTCAAGACATACTCAAGAAGTTTGGATGGACAAGGCGAAGCCCATAAAGACTCCCATGGCAACGAATGGCCACTTGGATCTCAATGAAGATGGACCCAGCGTCGATCAAAAGGTATATCACTCCATGATTGGATCTCTACTATATTTATGTGCATCTAGGCCAGACATTATGTTAAGTGTATGTTTGTGTGCAAGATTTCAAGCCAATCCTAAGGAGTGTCACTTGATAGCCGTAAAAACGATCTTGAGATATTTAGTTCATACACCCAACCTTTGTCTTTGGTATCCAAAAGGATCCAAATTCAATCTCATTGGTTACTCCGATGCAGATTATGCCGGATGCAAAGTATATACAAAAAGTACCTCCGGTACATGCCAATTCCTAGGTAGATCCCTAGTTTCTTGGTCCTCCAAGAAACAAAACTCCATTGCCTTATCCACAGCCGAAGTGGAGTATGTTGCAGTCGGGAGTTGTTGTGCACAACTCCTTTGGATGCAACAAACTCTAAGGGATTACGGTTACTATATGAACCGTATTCCACTCATTTGTGATAATGAGAGTGCCATTAAAATTGCCCATAATCCAGTTGAGCACTCTAGAACCGAAC
This sequence comes from Tuctoria greenei, assembly GCA_036927565.1. Taxonomy (NCBI): domain Eukaryota; kingdom Viridiplantae; phylum Streptophyta; class Magnoliopsida; order Poales; family Poaceae; genus Tuctoria; species Tuctoria greenei. The sequence goes on from JAYESD010000003.1 coordinate 19,375,198, forward strand.
ACATAGACATCCGACATCACTTCTTGAGAGACTACTCCATGAAAGGAGATATAGCCATTTCCCATGTCAACACCGAAAAGCAATTAGCCGACATATTCACCAAGCCACTTGATGAAAAACGCTTTTGCGAGCTTCGAAATGAACTAAATATCCTTGATGCTCGGAATGTGGCTTGAAAATTTGCATACCTGTATGAATTCTTCAAAATATGTTGATTGGATTGTGAAAATCATCTCTCTCAATTTTCTTTGAAAAACTATGTCAATTACTAAATCTTGGTGAATTATGGTCATTGCTTGATTGTTGTATGCTTACTGATCATATTCATCAAAATTATTTGATTTGATTTGCCTCCATATTTTCAAAATATGTACCTTCGAATATATATATGAATGGGCTAAGAAGTTCTTCCCTGGTGACCACAGACTAGTCTGTGGTTACCCGGACTAGTCCACCCATGCAGACTAGTCCACAATTTGTTGAGATGAGCACAAGTTTTAATGAGAAAATGAGTAAAGAGCCAAAAAGAAGGGAGAATGAGGAGCAATGTGGAAAAGAGCTCAAGGAACATGTGTAGTAGATCATTTTTGTATGGAGTGTGTTAAGGAAACACACCCCAAGAGCTCAAGCACAAATAATCACACACATTGCACAAGTTTATACAGGACTGGACTAGTCCAACTGGCACCGGACTAGTCTGATATCTTTCTGCACAATATCGGACAAGTCCGATATCACCACGGACTAGTCCAATATCTCTCTGGCTAGAATCGGACTAGTCCTCCCAAGTGCGGACTAGTCCTCAAAACACTTCACAAGTTGCACAAAATCGGACAAGTCCGATCACACAACGGACTAGTTTGATATCATTCTGATGAAAATCAGACAAGTCCGATATTTGCACGGACTAGTCCGAAAACCCTCTGATCTAAATCGGACAAGTCCTCCAAGTGCGGACTTGTCACCCAATTCACTTAGGGTTTCACTGATCCGGACAAGTCCGATGATTATCGGACTAGTCCGAAGATTTCCAGAAGCGAAATCGGACAAGTCCGCCTCTAGCCGGACTAGTCCAATATTTCGGAACACCTAGGGTTTGCTACACACAGCACACCGGACTAGTCCGGTGTCCACCACGGACTAGTCCGATATTCCTACACCCTAACAGTCACTTTTAGAAACCCCATACAAATAGATGTGCACGGCCCAACTTTAATCTCTCTCGACCCCTGCGCCGTCACACCTCCCAAGAGCCTCAAAAACACATCTCTCCACAAAATAAAAAGCAACAAAGATCAATCCCTTGAGGATACACTTTGGAACATTGGAGAGACACGGTTCATCACTCATTGAACTCTTGGTTTGATTCCCTAACACACTCCTGTGATTTTCATTGTAATCTTTCAAGTGTGTTCTTGGTGGAGTTCTTGTTGTAATCTTGGGGAGCCCGCAACGTGTGAGAAGGCCCCTTGAATTTGGTTATTTACCCTTTGTGATAAGTGAAGAGAATTGTCCTTCATGGTGATCCGACGAGGGTAGGGTTGGAGAAGAACCGATCCTTTTGTGGACTCCTCAACGTGGACGTAGGTTGCCTCTGTGGGAACCGAACCATGGGATAAAATCATTGTGTTCTTTCTTTGCGCTCATTGATCTTACATTTCATATATACATCTAGGGTTTTGATCAATCGTGCTCACTTTACGTTGAAACATTGAGTTTAAGATTAAATTATGATACACTCTAGTTTATATTTGTGCTACACTTAAATTACAAGTATAATTCCGTTGCTTACTTCCTAGAATCAAGTTAATTGATCAAATTTGATTAACCTAGTCGGTACACATCGTACTAGTCCGCACTTGACCGGACTAGTCCAATATCTCGAGTTATGATCTGGTTGTTAGGTGTTGCAGGTTCCGACAAAATTCAAAAAGGCCTATTCACCCCCCCTCTAGGCCACATTCACCTATAGAACCAGCAAACGACGGAGGAGTCGAGTTCATCTCCCTGCCATATGAACTTGACAACGAGGAGCTCAACGTGGACCTCAACGGTGACGTTCCTCTTCGCTTCAGGGCCATAGACGCCCTTCCAAGTGAAGCATCAGCGCCCGGGATCACGTGTGGCACACACTGCGGTGAGCTCAACTTCACCTCTGCAGAAGAACCAACTTCATTCAAGAAGGCAGAAAAGGAGAAGCCATGGCGCGAAGCAATGCTTGAAGAGATGCGAGCAATCGAGAGTAACAAGACGTGGGGGATGACAACACTGGCGGACGGCCATCGAGCGATCGTCCTCAAATGGGTGTACAAGGTGAAGCACAACGAGTCTGGCAATGTCGTGGGACACAAGGCCCATCTCGTGGCAAAGGGCTACGTCCAGCGAGTCGGCGTGGACCTTGAAGAGGTCTTTGCACCAGTGGCACATCTTGAGTAGGTGTGCATGAGGTTGGCATTAGCTGCATGAGCGCTGGGAAGTGCACCACATGGATGTAAAGAATGCGTTTCTCCATGGCGAACTCAAGGAAGAGGTCTACGTCCAGCAACCTCCCGGCTTCGTCATTCCCGACAGCGAGCACAAGGTGTTCCATCTTCGCAAAGCATTGTATGGCCTGCGGCAAGCTTCCAGGGCCTGGAATGCCAAGCTCGATGCCACGCTGGCTTCGCTTGGCTTCCAAAGAAGCATCTACAAGCATGGCGTATACACTTGGAACAGGAACAGTGGGCGGCTGATCATCGGCGTCTACATGGACGATCTGATCATCACCGGCACAAACGTGGATGACATCAAAGCCTTCAAGTTGGAGATGCAAAGCAAGTTTCAAATGAGTGACCTCGGCCTCCTCTCGTACTATCTCGGTATAGAGGTAACGTAGAAACCCGATGGCATTTTTCTTTGTCAATCTGCGTATGCAGGGAAGCGCTCCTGGATCGGTGCGGACAGGGGGCATGCAATCCGAGTCTACCTCCAATGGAAAGCAGACTCAAGTAAAGCAAAGCAAGCACTGAAGAGAAGGTGGATGCCTCGGAGTACAGGAGCATCATTGGTGTACTGTGTTACCTGCTCCACACAAGGCCCGATCTCTCTTTCGCCGTTGGGTATCTCAGCCGGTTCATGGAGGAACTGCGAGAAGATCACCTTACTGCGACCAAGCATGTGCTACGGTATATTGCTGGAACACGCAAGTACGGGCTACACTACACCAGGCATGAGGAAGGCCCCCTGAAGCTCGTCGGTTACAGTGATGCCGACATGGCCGGCGAAATCGACTCTCGCAAGAGTACAAGTGGTGCCATCTACTTCTTGGGCGGGAATCCAATCTCATGGCAATCATCAAAGCAGCGAGTCGTCGCACTCTCATCGTGTGAGGCGGAGTACATTGCAGCGACCGTGGCAACCTGTCAAGGCATTTGGCTGGCGCGTCTTCTGACTGACATGATCGGAGCGCCAGCTGAGGTGCCGGAGCTCAAAGTCGACAGCCAACTGGCGATAGCGCTGAGCAAGAATCATGTCTTCCATGAGCGAAGCAAACACATCGACGTGCGTCACCACTTCATACGGTACTGCATCAACGAACGGAGGATCAAGCTCGCGTACACTTCTACTCAAGATCAACTGGCGGACATCCTAACGAAGGCTCTGGGTCGCGTTCGTCACCAGGAACTATGCACGAAGATTAGTGTGGACACTAGAGGCAATCGTGCGCAGCATTAGGTGGAGAAATGTTGTATGTACTCCGTCACACTTTGCCTATTTGTTCCATTTTTCCATCTGTAAATTTAGCTGGGCATGGCCACGATCCACGATCTTTGGCCACGCGCGTCCGTGGAGCTCGTGCGACTACAACATACCGAGCGCTTCTTCTGGCCACGATCTTTCGGCCATGATGTACCTAGAGTAAATATTTATATCCCTGTTAATACAACTGAAAACGCTGCAACTAACAACAGCACAAAATCACATTCTTGTCCGCTTGCCATCTCGCTTGTCCAGGCACCTTCGACTCCGGCGAAACTCCAAAACAAACAACATAAAAGGACACATTCCCATAAAAATTCATCCTCTGAAGTATGAGCATCTACTGATGTTTTCTTGCTCTTACATAGGGAAATGTAAATACTAAAATCATTTATTAAAGCATGGCATCAGCTGTATTATAAATAATAGCATGAGGTCTGGACTTCCTGGTTCTAAATGTTTTTCTATTTCTTATCTACAACATATTGAGCTAGCACATTGGTGAAACGTAGCAGGAACTGAGAACATGGCAAGGAATGTGAGATCCAGATCCAGTTGAGCTATGTGTGCAATCCAATCAAGCGTGGTACGTAAATACATGAACCGCATCCAATCAGGACCGAGCTGGGGATGAGGCGGTACTTGGGAGAGGGACTGGAGGATGGAGGCGAGGTGGGAGCACAGCGCGACAGCATTGTCGTGGAGCTGCAGCCACTACTAGAAAAAGTATTTCTACAGTCGATCCTAAACATATTATTACAGGCGGATTTGAAAACCGCCTGTAAGCAAGAGCCTGTAAAAATAGCCTATTATCACAGACGGTTACAAAAACCGCCTGTGAAAATGTACTATCACAGGCGGTTTTTTACCACCAACCGTCTGTGAAAATATATTATCACAGACGGTTTTTTACCACCAAGTACCTGTGAAAATATATTATCACAGGCGATTTTTTACAATCAACTGTCTATGATAATATATTACCACAGACGGCTTTTACACTCTCAAAAATGTAGGGCGGACATCACAGCCAACGGATTTTGTGCATTTTTTGGTGGCCAAAATTAGGAGGCAATGAATCAAATGAATTAGTCCCTTTCTAAAATAGTTAGATCTGCAAATCTGAAAGTCTAAAAGTACTTAAATCGATAAGATTTAGGCAAAATTACATTGCATATGTGCATCACTTGCTCAAATACACATCAGAAATTACATAGCAGGAATCATTGTAAAAAAACCTAGTCATCGACCAGTCCCAACCCTCCACAGTCGGCGTCATCTATCTCCGCCACCGCGTGCAGACCGATCCCGCGGGAGTCTACAGAGAGTTGAACACCCAGTCCGCGATGCTCCAACCGGCGTGGACGCTGGAAGGATCTGGCCACCGAAACTGTGGCCCTCAATGTCGTGGTTGCGGACGCGACCGTGGTCGTGGGGCTTCCGTCTTCGCGGTCATCTTCTCCGGCTCCTTGCAGCTAACAGACCTGCAGCAACGTACAAAGCAACTACATCAACAAGTAGAGAGATCTGGAGCAGAAAAGCAGCGAGCTGCATGTTGGGAAGAAAAATGGCGATGTGAAGTGACATACCTGAGAAGAGAAGCGCGGATGTAGCGGGAGGAGAACGTGGAGTGGATGAGAAGCATAAGAATCACCGACGCCATGTGAGAGCTCCATGGTTGCTTAGGCTTTGCTGGCTTGGAGAGGAGAGAGCAGGTCACCATGTGAGAGCAAGTGGGCAGGGTGCAGCTGCAAGTGGTATGATGTGACAAGAGACAAGAGAGCACAGGTCAAGTGGGCACAGTTTTGATGGAAGAAGTGCTGGTGGGAGGTAGGCAGATTATTAATAGAAGAGAAGGTGTGAGTAAAGAGTTCTGATTGGTGGAGAACTGGAAGGGCGGATCGAGGATTGTATTTTCACAAGCGGTAGCTTTTAAAAACCGCTTGTAATAATATATATTATCACAGGCGGTTTGTACCATCAACCGCCTATGATAATATATATTTTTTCACAAACGGTTTTCAGTTACGAACCGCCTGTGATATTCACATATTGCAGACGGTTTTAAAATATTTTACAGTACAGATGGATTTTTTACGGACCGCCTGTAAAAAAAAATTGTAACGCCTGCGAAAATACTTTTTGTAGTAGTGAGCATAGGACGCGGCGGAGGGCGTCGCTACTGTCACTTTCGAGCATGGTCGCAGTGTCGTTGACGGCGGAGCGGAGGCGCTCCTCAGCGTCGGCGTGGCAGCGGTCAAGCGGCTCCAATGGGTGTCGCGCGGGGAGATAAGTACGGGAGGGGGAGGATCCCGCTGACATCCCCGGTCAGGGGAGGAGGCAGCAGCTCAGCGGGGGTCGGCGGAGGCGATGCTCATCGCGGCGGGGGGGGGGGGGGGGTGTTTGTTATGGAGGGGGTTGCAGCATTGAGGATCATCTGCAGGTGCTAGGGTTCTTGAGGCTGCGACCGTGGGAGACCCAACTTATAACCTGAGTATTTTTGTGGGCTCTATCTGGACCATGAAAATAAAGTCTACTTTCGTGGGTCTTCTTCTGGCCCACAAAAATTTAAGCTATTTTTGTGAACTCATTTAAAGGCCCACGAAAATATAACCTATTTTCGTGAGCTCAAAGCGGCTCAAGAAAATAAATGTATTTTCGTGAGGGCCCACAAATAATTTCAGCCCATGAAAATAATTTTTTTCCTGTAGTGACGGCGAGGGCGAGGATAGCGAGAGTGAGGACAACGCTCGGCAGCGACGGCGGCGAGTGCAACCATGGCGAAATTTTTTTGCAGCCTGCAAACTTAGGTTTGCAAGGTGCGGCCGAGAGACTTTATAGCCGTTTATTATCACAAGCAGTCCTTCTAGTAAACACTGCATGTGAAACCTTTCTAAATAATTTATAAATATAATTTTCACGGGCGGCTGCTAATTAAAGCCGTCCGTGAAGCTGAGGAGTCGCAGTTATAAATATTATTATCACAGACGTCCTTTTGTTAAGAACCGTATGAGAAAATATTGCCATCAATTATGACAAACCTTGTCATTAACTAATGCAATACATTTCTACATCAACATATCTACATCAACTAATGCCAAGAACAAATCCATTCGATGATCGACGAAATTTAGCATATATAGATATATATAGTTCATTAACTTAAACCATTATTATAAAATAAAAAACAACAAATAGAACAGATGAATAACATTAAGTTCATTAACTTAAAACAACAATATAAAACAAGAAAAGAAAAACAACGTCAACTAAAAAAAAAAGAAAAACAACTAATACTACTACTCGTCGTTGTTGTTGTGCTCCTGGGGCGTCTCCAGCAGAACTAGAAAACCCAATTTCCTCGCCGTCACCGCCACCAGGTTCCTGCAGCCGTCAACCCCGAGCTTCTAAGCCATCGTCTCTCACAGAGCATCGAGATGGCGGCCACTTTCATTAACCCGAACAAATAGTGGCCCACGCTGCCCATTCCAGTACATTTTGGAAAGGCACCGAGACCCAGGAGCCGCATGGAGCATGATGTACTAGTAAATACATCCCGCGCCATCTCAAGGCGCAAGTCCTCCATACTCCTGGCCAGGGGGGTGGTCGCGGCTTCTTTGCTGCTGGCTCCTTCGGCGGAGAAGAGGAGGAAGACTAGTTGTCGGCCGTGGTGCGGAGAAGAGGATGGGGTGTGGCGGAGAAAGGAGAGGAAGACTACAGTGGTGCATAGGGGAAGATGATTGATGGTGCCGAGAAGAGGAACGCGCGTGTATCTTTATATCATCGTTGGGCAGTTCGCCTCTCGTCGCCCGGTGATGAAATGCTTCAAATTGAATTCAATTTCTGTGGGTTTCCCTCGGTCATGCAAAACCACACGCCCAATCGCTTCACAGGTGGTCTTTTATAAAAACCAACTGTGAGAAGTTATTGAAAATCACAGACGGTAGTTCACAAGAGCTACATGTAATAACAGCGAATATCACATGCTTCTTTTTTTACGGACTGCCTGTGGAAATGGATCTTTACCCGACAGTTTAGTTTTGTGAACCCCTTGTGATATTTTATCATCGTGATGTCGCGGGGAGGAAGGCGATGGTTCCCCTCTCGACACGCAGTGATGAGACGCTTCAAATTGAATTCAATTTCTGCGCATTCCCCTCGGTAATCGCGAAGGACGCACGGCCAGTCGCTTCACATACAGTCCTTTTTGAAAATCGTCTGTGATATTTTATCATCATAGGCGGCTATTTAATTCAATGGACATCATGGCATATTTTTTAATGAACCACCTATGTAAAGAAACAAGGCACCTGTGAAAAATGTTTTTTGTAGTACTGACAGTGCCGCCGTGGAATGGCCGCTGCCTCCCTCCTCGAGGCAGTTACACTACTACAAAAAGCATTTTCGCAGGCGCCTCAGTTTTTTTACATTGGCGGTCCGTTAAAAAAATGCTTGTGATGTCGAATGATTTAATAGCCGCCTGTGATGATAGAACTTCACAGATGGCTCACAAAACTGAACCGTCAGTGTAAAGATACCTATTATTACAGGCAGGTTTTGAAGAATAAGCTGCCTACATAGTAGTCATTAATACAGGCGGCTGATGCCACCGTGCGCGCCGAGCGTGAGTGCCGGTTACCGAGGTGACTTAACACGCGCAGCGCATGTGCGTCCTTTAAATTCAATTTGAAGCGTCCTATCACCACTGTGCATGTTGAGAGATGAACCACCAGACTGCTATGATGCTATATGGACACACCTGCGCGATCTTCTTCTGCGCACAACTACTCTTCCTTTTCTCTGCAAAACTATGTCGTGCCCCATTGACGAGAACACCAAATGGCTGATAAGAATATGTCACAGCCATGCCCAGTGAGGGACCCAGTGACTAAGCGACCGCGATCGGACTCCCCCTCGAGCTTCACGCAAATGGAGTTCATCCTCTGCAATATGGTGTGAGATGTATTTAACAGTACATCTTGCTCTATACGGCGCCTTGGGCTTGGTACCCTTCCAGAACATACTAGAATGGGCACCACAGGCAACTACATGTTCGGCCTCACGCATGTGGTTGGTCGTCTCGACACTCTCTGAGAGGCGATGGCGGTCGAGCTCGGCGTCGAGGGTTGCAACAACCTTGTGGCAGCGAAGGCCAGGAGACTGGGTTTCTCAGTTTCGCTGCCAAAGGTGCCCCATGCGTCTTAGGAGGGCCAGGAGCCTGAGGAGGAGGAGGAGGAGGAGGAGGAGGAGGAGAAATTAGTTGTTTTTCTTTTCTTGTTTTTAGTTGACATTTTTCTTTCTTGTTTTAGTTGATGTTTTTCTTTTCTTGTGTTTGTAATATAATGTTTTAAGTTAATCAACTTAATGTTCCTTTCCATCTGTTATATGTTGTGGTGACAAAACATTGATGCTACAAATCTGGTTACATTTTTTTAAGCTTAAAGCTACAAATGGGGAAGACATTTTCCCTCAAAGTGGGATGTGGAACTTCAACAATGATCATGTCTTCCAGATTGCAGTTTGGAAAGCTTGATGAAATGATGGTAGCTCAATCTAGATTAAAGGAGACACATCCATTTTTTATTCATAGAAACACAGTTGTTTCCTATTCATAGGAACACGGCCTTTTCCTATTCATTGCAATGTCAGAGAGAGCAAACTATGAACTGCAATGTATAAACTATAAATATTAGATGTGAGATGAGAGAAACTATGAGTTGCAATGTATCAACTATGAATTGTTATGTATAATTGAACTATATTTGGCAATGTAGAAACTATGAATTGTAATGGATGAAGCTATGATTTGCAATGTATGAACTATGAATTGCAATGTATACACTATGAATTGCATTGAATATATTGTGATTGTTGTAATTTAAATTTGATCAGAAAATTAGAAATAATAGGGTTTAATTAGTTATGTCCTAATGCTTTATCACAGACGCATGTTGTACATTAGGACCTGTCGGTGGTTTGGAATCGGCAGATCTCCCTACACTGCTAAAGTGATAGGGGAGTTTGATGTTCGGTATGGGCGCGCGGAGATTCAAGAAGGTGAGTAAGAATTGACGCAGGAGACACAAGAGTTTACGTGGTTCGGGCCGCCTGAGCGTAATACCCTACTCCACGGGTGTGTTGGTGTTGTATTAGTTGTATGAGCTTGTGTTCAGCGTCAATGGCGTGTGTCTCGTGTCGTGTCGTTGGCCTGTCCTTTTATAGTACAAGGGCAGACCGTTACAGATTATCCTGGCCCGACATGTGGCCCCGGCGGTTACTAGTATTGATACACATTTAATTGCTCTTAATGACCCTGTAACGGGCTTTGACAGCACCGTTACTGGTGTTAAGATCGTCCGTTTAAGTGTCATTAATATGGCATTAATGACACTTAATCGGGTCTTGAAGTCCTTGATTCCCCTTTGAAGATCCGGAGCCGTTGCAAGGTCTTCCGGAGGTTAGGGGCTGAAGATCCGACGGTTGGACACGTGGCAGCTCCGGAGCATACTGTGGGAAACAGGTAGCTCCGGGGCTACCCGACACGTGTCAGGTCCGGAGCTTCTCTCGGTCTGGGGTTAAGTCCGGAGGTGCCATTTCGGTACATGGCCCGGAGCTTCCCCCTTGTGGGCGGTAGCTTCGGTTTGATAGTACACGTGGCGACCCAGGGATTAACCATGTTGGAGAAGCGGGTCCGGTTATGTCTGACATGTGGGCCTCCGATGGTCTTCAAACCAAGTAGATGACTTTCCTTTGAGATCTTTATAACCTCAAGGGGTGTACAGTTTCTAGGGTACCAACAGTGGCCCCCTAGACCTACCTCCGGGGAAGACCACTGGGGTGAAGTCATTCCACCGGAGATGGGTCCATCCTCGCGACTTTTGAACTGAGTCTTCAAGGGTCTTTGAAGGTGCCGTTGGCGAGGGCTTGGGGTTAAATCCTCGTCGCGTGGCGTATCCCGTGTGCGGCAGATGAGATCTTTGGCGTGCGGATCTCACGCAATTGAAGGTCGCCAGTTCTCGATACGAAAACCGTATTGGTTCCGCGCGCCTTGTCAGGCCGCCGCCTTCGGGTTTCCCGCCTCATGATGACAACCGTTCGCCTAGGTAAGAGCCTCGACTTGATCGTCGGGGTGGTCCCGGGCCCCCTTGTCATCGGCTGGGTGGAATTTTTGGGTGGTACCTTCGACTTCCTTGCGGTTTCCATCCAAGCGTTGCGAGGGCTTACTTAAGAAGGAAAGTGCGCACCATCGGGAGTTCTTTACGCCTCTCATATGTTCTTGCGATCAAACTCCCAACTTGTGCTTCGCTTTTCTTCTCTTGCCTAGCTGTGCCGCGATGGAGTTGGGTCTCCGCGAGAGTCGCTTGAAGACCGACGGCAACCTGAAGAAGGTCCGGGCCCTCATGGGGTGGTCCTCGGACTTCTTCAACCGCTCGGTCCGCGCTGGTGGAGAGCTCCCATTCGAGAAGGAGCACGTCGACGAAATGGTGTACTTTTCCTCGTACGCCATGGTGGGGTTGATCCCACCTTTTTCTTCCTTTTTCCTGATGCTACTAGACTTCTATGGTCTGCAGTTATACCACCTTGGACCTCACTCCATTCTCCTCGTGTCTATCTTCGTCCACTTCTGTGAGATGTGGGTGGGCATCCCCCCTGCATTGAACTCTTCCGGACCTTCTTCACTGTCCACACCACAGGCCGGAGCAATGAGTACCTTGGCTTCTACTACTTCGTGAAGCGCAAGAAGTGCCCATTCAAGTACCTCCGGTCGTTCCCCTCTGGGAAGTGGGATGACTGGAAGAAGGACTGGATAGTTATCCGGGTGGAGGAGCACGAGAAGCTGGAGCTCCCCGAAGGCCTCCCCAACATTGACACAACGATCTGGAGTGAAGCTCCGGTGCTGGCGGATGCCTTCGACCCTGTTCTGACCAGGATTCGCCATTGCGTGGAGGGGGGATTAAACCCTCAAGCGGTGTTTTGTAACTTCCTGGTCAATAGGTGGGCACCGCTGAAGCATTGGCAGATTTTGTGGCAGAATGGACTCCCTCTCCATCAAACCCAGGGGGCCCCAGTGAGCAGAAGACGGAGCATTAAGCTCCAACCTTCACCGAGCCTCACTGGACCCTCTACTTCGATGGCTCCATGCAGAAGCAGGGGGCCGGAGCTGGAATCCTTATCCTTGCACCAACTGGGGAGAAGGTGAAATACATGGTACACCTTGATTTCAAGGCAACCAACAACATGGCAGAGTATGAAGCACTCATCTACGGACTAAAGGTGGCACTGTCATATGGTGTCAAGCAATTGCTGGTCAAGGGAGATTCACAGCTCATCATTAAGCAGGTGAAGGGTGAATGCTCCTGCAATAATCTCCAGTTAGATGCTTACCTCCTTGAAATCCAGAGGCTTCAGAAGGATTTCGAAGTCCTAGATCTCCACCATGTTCAGCGTGCCCACAACGCTGAAGCCGACGAACTCTCGACGAAAGCGTCAACCGGAGCTCCGGCTCCTGACGAAACTTTTATCCGGAGATTGTCGAAACCCACAGCTCAGCCTGCCGAACTGAGTGAAGGGGGCGAGATCAGCATCCCGAAGCTGACGGTCCCGATGGCCCTGTTACCATGGCAGCCATCAAGGGTCGTAGGTGCTGCCGGAAGCTCTGAGCAACCCAGCACGCAAGACTCAAATGCTCAAGTTAGTTCCGATGCATGGATCTCGAAGATCCGGGACTACTTGAAAGACAACATCCTTCCTGATGATGATGTATCCACTGCCCGGGTAGTCAGATTGGCTAAAAGATACACGTTGGTAGAAGGGGGTCTCTACCGGCGCGATGGCAACGGCATCCTAATGCGGTGCATCACAAGGGAAGAAGGCTGCGAGCTCCTCGCAGAAATCCATGGAGGCGAGTGTGGGAACCACGCGTCTTCCCGCACGCTGGTTGGTAAAGCCTTTCGGCATGGCTTCTACTGGCCTATAGCACTCCAGGATGCAACTGAGCTGGTGAAAAAATGCAAAGCATGTCAATTTCATGCAAAGCAAATTCACACTCCGGCTCAGCCCTTACAAATGATACCTCCTACATGGCCTTTCGCTGTGTGGGGGATGGACATCTTGGGACCTTTCCCAAGAGCCGTCGGAGGTTACAAGTTCCTGTACATCGCCATTGACAAATTCACCAAGTGGCCGGAAGCAACTCCAGTCGTGACAATTAACAAGCAATCTGCTATCAACTTTTTACAGTCCATTGTATGCAGATTTGGAGTCCCAAACAAAATTATCACTGATAATGGGACCCAATTCACAAGCTCCGCATTCCAAGGATATCGCGAAGACCTCGGCATACAGGTTTGCTACGCCTCCATAGCTCACCCAACCAGCAATGGCCAAGCCGAGAGAGCAAATGCTGAACTCCTTAAAGGACTTAAAACGCGCACCTATGAGCGCTTGAAAAAATATGGAGCCAACTGGATCGAAGAGCTTCCGCCCACTTTATGGGCCAACAGGACATCCCAAAACCGGTCAACTGGAGAGACACCCTTCTTTCTGGTGTACGGAGCTGAAGCAATCCTTCCTCCGAAAATCACCTTGGGTTCACTCTGGGTCCGGACCTTCGACGAAGCCGCTCAGGACCAGCTCCGGCGTGAAGACCTAGACCTCCTTGAGGAGGGAAGGTGCCAAGCAGCTGTTCGGAATGCCCGATATCGTCAAGCTCTACGGCGTTATCAGCAGCGGCATGTACACAACCGACAGCTCGAGGAAGGCGATCTGGTGCTACGAAGAATACAATCCAGAGAAGGATTAAACAAACTCTCCCCAGGCTGGGAGGGGCCTTTCTGAGTGATTAAAGTATCCTGTCCCGGAAGCGTTCACTTGGCTACAGAGGATGGGACACCTCTCCCAAATCCTTGGAACATTGAGCACCTCCGTAAGTTCTACACTTAATACCACGGAGGTGAGTCTTGAGTAACTTGAGATGTATGTTATAGAGTCATTGTACAGATTCGGGTAGTTCCTCCGGGAGAGCAGCCGGACCTTTCCCCAAAGGTCCGCAAAGTTCATGCAACACTTGTCACAGTCTCCGGACTAAAAGTGTGGCTAACTACCCTGGGTCAAACGAGAAATGAAACAGACTTAGCCTGGTTCCGTACCCTAAGAGTGTACTTGTTTCCCCTGTACCCCAGACCTATAATGAAAGACATTCTCATGTGAAATAGACTCCACGTGCATTTATTTTGTATAGGCTCAACATTTTTATTTTTCTCTTTCTTGTCTATAACAAAGATGTGCAATTCTTAAGAAATTTTAGTTCAACCGGTTTATATACGATTCGAGTTGTGTTGTCAATTCTTTTGGATTCAAATATTGTTCACGGCCAACTCGCCTAAAAGCCGCCAAGCCAATCTAGGGCTGGAGTGTGCTATCGACTTAGCCTGGTCAAGCACCCTAAGTACGCCACTCTACCTACACCCCGGCAGGCCGAAGTAAGGCGGGTCCGTTATAGTTGGATCTAGAAGAAAAGACAACACATTCGGTTGTATTTAGAATCGTGTTTGACTTAAAATCTTCTTGGGAGTCGTAAGCCGCGACGAAGTTATAGACAAGAAACAAATTTTACTATTTTTCTTGGCTTAAGTGTGCAGGAAAAATAAAATCTACGTTGATGGAGAAAAGCCGGAGCTAACTAAGCTCCGACTCCCCTAGGGCGGCCAGCCGTCGACGCTGAATAAAATATGGTGAGAAGACCCCGAAAATGGAGTCTGCTGCCAACAAACTGAGTGTTGGCAAAGGTCACTGTCGTAGCTACTAAGCTCCAACACCCCGGAGGACTAACTATCGATGCTCTACACATTGATATAGACTATTGCCGGAGCTACTAAGCTCCAGCGATAGACGATGCCGGAGCTTCTAAGCTCCAACAACCTCAGGGGGCCTTCACTATCGAAGACTTCGAACCTAAATTCTACAAGTTGGGAGCAAAAGAGTCTTCAACAAAACGCAATATCCTCTTGGTACATGTTCACAATCAAAATGTGTACATCTACCAGGGGGCCAAGTGAAGATAAAAGTGAGTGTTGAAGACAAAATTTGAAATTCACAAAACTTTTGGGGATTTCATTTATCTGGAGACAAGGGATTACATCTGGAGACAAGGGACTACAAAATTGAGGAAGAAGAAGAGAAATACAAGTGAGAACTACAGAGATGGTCCTAGACCCTATGGAAGAATTGGGCGACCTTCTGGGCAACCTCTGATACGCTGGCTCAGGTAGCTTCGCCTTCTCCTTCGACGGGGCCTTCAAGCACCGGGTCCAGAGGAAATTGGGAGTTCCGGTTGGTGTAGCACGTCAGCACATACTCTGCGACGTTCTTCGCCAGGGATTGCCCCTCAACCTCCAGTTGGTCCGCAATGACATCGCCCACCTTGGAGAGCTTGCTACCTGCTGCGCTCAACGCCTGCAGCGCTAGGTCTGGCTCCGGCTCCGGATCATCCGGGCGCACGGGGCTGAAACCCATCGGTGTCAGTGCATCATTGGCCTTACTCAAGAACTCCCAAATCTGTAGGGAGTCCTCAGCCCTCAAGCCCTTCATCTCTTCCAGGGATCTTCTGGCCGCCACCAGTTCAGAATTCTCGCGGGCATGGCGCTCAACTTCTTTGGCGTTTTGCTGAATCTTTTCAGCAACCCGCCTTTCGAGTTTTCCGGGCTCCTCCTCCCGGAGGTGGATCTTGTTCCGGCGGTCGACCAGGTCCTTTTCTCTACCCCTCACTTTCTTCTCCCTAGCAGTAAGGGCACACTCTTGTTCGTAGAGTTCCTACCCTCGCACCCAGGCCTTCTCCTCTTCCTCTTGGCAGCGCTCTTCCAATTTCTTGGCGCGCTCCTCGAGGCCCTTGTCAGCCAGAGCCACCTTCTCGGTGAGCTCCTCCTCCCTCCTCAGGACGTCATCCCGCAGCTCTAGGAGTTTCTGTTCTTCATCTTCGAGCCGTTTCTCCCTCTCTTCAAGTGCCTCTCGGCGCTTGATGAGTGCAGTGTTAATGGCCTCAAGCTGCTCGTGGCGTGCATCGGCCGCATTATTGGCTGCTTTGGCCTGATCATAGATCTCCCGAGATTGAGCGTCGAGGGCATGAGTCATACTCTCCCTGTCATCCAGTAACTTGCCCCAGTACTCCAGGCGGATCTTCTCCCGCTTGATCCATTCTTTGTCATCCGCTAGCCTCGACTGCGCCAGCTTGGTCTCGAAGTAGAGCCGTTTACGCCACCGCCTAAGGGTTTGGAGCTCCTCTTCAAGAGCCTTGCTGTCGTGGAAGAAGGCCAGTTGGACTTGACGCAGACTGGAACATGCGTTGTCAATAGACAGTGACAACGGGATGGGTTCCGGTCCTGCTGGGGTCTCCTTCGCTGGTTCCAGCGGGTCTTCAGATACAAAAATTGGGTCCCACTCCACAAGAGTGGTCCCCTGAGTCTCCATGGCACTAGGGCCGTCCTCCGGGATGGCCTCAGTCACCATCGAGGAAGGCCCTGCCGCCAGGTCTTCGTTCACCCCCTCAGGCAGGGAGGCAGCGACTTCGCCTGGGCACTCTGGCTCGGCTGCAGGTACCTCCGACGTCGTCGCTTCCGGAGCAGGAGCTGCTGCTGGCTCCGGCCTGGGCACCTCTTCCGATGGGAGCTCGAGCTCCGCCACATCTTCAACAACCGGCTCAGAAGACGGAAGATCTTCAACATCGTCCGGCCCTGTGGCCGGAGCTCCAACAATTACCAGCTCAGTGGCCGGTGCTTCGGAGGTAGCCGGCCCAACTGCCGGAACTACCTCAGTTTCTGGTGCGCACGCCGGAGCTTCAATCACCTCCGGCTCAACCGCCGGGGCTTCAACAATTTCCGGCTCAGAGGCCGGGATTACTGCTTCCTCCAGCTCAACAGCCGGAGCTTCCATCATCGCAGTACCAGAACCCGGAGCTTCAACCTCCGGAACAGGTGCCGCTGGCACATCTTCACTCCCGTGGTCTGGCGCTACCTCGGGAACTTCTGGGGATGAGTCGAGGTCCATGACCACGACAGCCGGTGCCGGAGCTGTCACAACTTCAGCCACCACTTGGGGCGGTACCGGGACAGGAGCAGAAGCTCCCACCCTCACGGCCTCAGACACTGTGGCTGAGGGTGGAGCCTCACCCCCCTTCTTGGGGACGCTGCAGATGATGAATGAAGAAAATTAAAAAAAAGTTGCTACAATTAAAACAACTATCCAAGGTAGAAATCAAAAATTACCTTGGGAGGCTTCCGCACCAGCTTGTGCGGAACATTTTTCCCGGGCGTTCTGGGCTAGCCATAGCCGGCGTGGAAGCTCCGGAAGGCCCCCCGGAACTCGTCGTGGCCACGGGTGTTTCCCGGGTCGAGGCTCCTCTCGATCGGGAAGAACCCCCGGACCTGGAAGCCTCCATCGGCCCAGGAGCTGGAGTTGCACGCCCGGAGCTAACACCCCGGGAGGACCCCACTGCGGGAACAGCCGCGCTCCGAGAGGACCCCACTGCAGGAACAGTCACGTTCCAGGATGACCCCACTACAGGAACAGTCGCCGCAGCTGCAGAAGACCTTCCCCTCCGGGGAGAAGGAGCCGATGCAGAAGTAGCGGGCCCGACGGACCTTCCGTTGGCGTACTGCAACTTCCTCTTCCAGCTCACTGGTTCATCCGCCAGCTCCTTGCCCTTGCCGACGACTTGTCCCCTCGGCTTAGGAGCAGAGCTGGAGCCATCCTTGGGTACTCCGGGGATCGCTACCCCGGAGGTTGGTCTTCTCTCGACGACACCAAGGTCGTCAAGCATGGGCATCTTCCGCCGGAGCTCCCTGCTGAACTCCACTTCCACGTTCAGAGGAAGAAAAGCTGATGGCGGAGTCAAGTGGTCGCCTTCGACGTCGATGCCGTGCTGGAACTTCGTGAGGTGGAACTCCAAGGTTTTCCCCACCATGTTGGACTTCAACCCGGTTTCGACCCGGTCGTCGTCCATCACGCTGTTGACAGACCAATCGAGTTTCTCCCTCTTCTTCAGTGGTGCCCACCTATTGACCAGGAAGTTACAAAACACCGCTTGAGGGGTTAATCCCCCCTCCACGCAATGGCGAATCCTGGTCAGAACAGGGTCGAAGGCATCCGCCAGCACCGGAGCTTCACTCCAGATTGTTGTGTCAATGTTGGGGAGGCCTTCGCGCAGCTCCAGCTTCTCATGCTCCTCCACCCGGATAACTATCCAGTCATTCTTCCATTCATCCCACTTCCCAGAGGGGAACGACTGGAGGTACTTGAATGGGCACTTCTTGCGCTTCACGAAGTAGTAGAATCCAAGGTACTCATTGCTCCGGCCTGTGGTGTGGACGGTGAAGAAGGTCCGGAAGAGTTCAATGCAGGGGGGGATGCCCACCCACATCTCACAGAAGTGGACGAAGATAGACACGAGGAGAATGGAGTGAGGGCCAAGGTGGTATAACTGCAGACCATAGAAGTCTAGCAGCATCAGGAAAATGGAAGAAAAAGGTGGGATCAACCCCACCATGGCGTACGAGGAAAAGTACACCATTTCGCCGGCGTGCTCCTTCTCGAATGGGAGCTCTCCACCGGCACGGACCGAGCGGTTGAAGAAGTCCGAGGACCACCCCATGAGGGCCCGAACCTTCTTCAGGTCGCCGTCAGTCTTCAAGCGACTCTCGCGGAGACCCAACTCCATCGCGGCACAGCTAGGCAAGAGAAGAAAAGTGAAGCACAAGTTGGGAGTTTGATCACAAGAACAGATGAGAGGCGTAAAGAACTCCCGACGGTGCGCACTTTCCTTCTGAAGTAAGCCCTCGCAACGCTTGGATGGAAACCGCAAGGAAGTCGAAGGTACCACCAAAAAATTCCATCCAGCCGATGACAAGGGGGCCCGGGACCACCCCGACGATCAAGTTGAGGCTCTTACCCAGGCGAACGGTTGTCATCATGAGGCGGGAAACCCAAAGGCGGCGGCCTGACAAGGCGCGCGGAACCGATACGGTTATCGTATCGGGAACTGGCGACCTTCAATTGCGTGAGATCCGCACGCCAAAGATCTCATCTGCCGCACGCGGGATACGCCACGCGGCGAGGATTTAACCCCAAGTCCTCGCCAACGGCACCTTCAAAGACCCTTGAAGACTCAGTTCAAAAGTCACGAGGATGGACCCACCTCCGGTGGAATGACTTCACCCCAGTGGTCTTCCCCGAAGGTAGGTCCAGGGGGCCACTGTCGGTACCCTAGAAACTGTACACACCTTGAGGTTATAAAGATCTCAAAGGAAAGTCATCTACTTGGTTTGAAGACCCTCGGAGGCCCACATGTCAGACTTAACCGGACCCGCTTCTCCAACATGGTTAATCCCTAGGTCGCCATGTGTACTACCGAACCGGAGCTACCGCCCACAAGGGGGAAGCTCCAGGCCATGTACCGAAATGGCACCTCCGGACTTAACCCTAGACCGAGAGAAGCTCCGGACCTGACACGTGTCGGGTAGCCCCGGAGCTACCTGTTTCCCACAGTATGCTCCGGAGCTGCCACGTGTCCAACCTTCGGATCTTCAGCCCCTAACCTCCGGAAGACCTCGCAACGGCTCCGGATCTTCAAAGGGGAATCAAGGACTTCAAGACCCGATTAAGTGTCATTAATGCCATATTAATGACACTTAAACGGATGATCTTAACACCAGTAACGGTGCTGTCAAAGCCCGTTACAGGGTCATTAAGAGCAATTAAACGTGTATCAATACTAGTAACCGCCGGGGCCACATGTCAGGCCAGGCTAATCTGTAACGGCCTGCCCTTGTACTATAAAAGGACAGGCCAACGACACGACACGAGACACACGCCATTGATGCTGAACACAAGCTCATACAACTAATACAACACCAATACACCCGTGGAGTAGGGTATTACGCTCAGGCGGCCCGAACCACGTAAACTATGGTGTCTCCTGCGTCAATTCTTACTCACCTTCTTGAATCTCCGCACGCCCATACCGAACATCAAACTCCCCTATCACTTTAGCAGTGTAGGGTGATCTGCCGGTTCCAAACCACTGACAGTTGGCCCGAACCACGTAAACTCTGCTGTCTCCTGCGTCAATTCTTACTCACCTTCTTGAATCTCCGCACGCGGAGATTCAAGAAGGTGAGTAAGAATTGACGCAGGAGACACCAGAGTTTACGTGGTTCGGGCCACCTGAGCGTAATACCCTACTCCACGGGTGTGTTGGTGTTGTATTAGTTGTATGAGCTTGTGTTCAGCGTCAATGGCGTGTGTTTCGTGTCGTGTCGTTGGCCTGTCCTTTTATAGTACAAGGGCAGGCCGTTACAGATTTGCCTGGCCCGACATGTGGCCCTGACGGTTACTAGTATTGATACACGTTTAATTGCTCTTAATGACCCTGTAACGGGCTTTGACAGCACAGTTACTGGTGTTAAGATCGTCCGTTTAAGTGTCATTAATATGGCATTAATGACAGTTAATCGGGTCTTGAAGTCCTTGATTCCCCTTTGAAGATCCGGAGCCGTTGCGAGGTCTTCCGGAGGTTAGGGGCTGAAGATCCGACGGTTGGACACGTGGCAGCTCTGGAGCATACTGTGGGAAACAGGTAGCTCCGGGGCTACCCGACACGTGTCAGGTCCAGAGCTTCTCTTGGTCTGGGGTTAAGTCCGGAGGTGCCATTTCGGTACATGGCCCGGAGCTTCCCCCTTGTGGGCGGTAGCTCCGGTTTGGTAGTACACGTGGCGACCCAGGGATTAACCATGTTGGAGAAGCGGGTCCGGTTATGTCTGACATGTGGGCCTCCGAGGGTCTTCAAACCAAGTAGATGACTTTCCTTTGAGATCTTTATAACCTCAAGGGGTGTACGGTTTCTAGGGTACCGACAGTGGCCCCCTGGACCTACCTCCGGGGAAGACCACTGGGGTGAAGTCATTCCACCGGAGGTGGGTCCATCCTCGCGACTTTTGAACTGAGTCTTCAAGGGTCTTTAAAGGTGCCATTGGCGAGGACTTGGGGTTAAATCCTCGCCGCGTGGCGTATCCCGCGTGCGGTAGATGAGATCTTTGGCGTGCGGATCTCACGCAATTGAAGGTCGCCAGTTCGCGATACGAAAACCGTATCGGTTCCGCGCGCCTTGTCAGGCCACCGCCTTCAGGTTTCCCGCCTCATGATGACAACCGTTCGCCTGGGTAAGAGCCTCGACTTGATCGTCGGGGTGGTCCCGGGCCCCCTTGTCATTGGCTGGGTGGAATTTTTGGGTGGTACCTTCGACTTCCTTGCGGTTTCCATCCAAGCGTTGCGAGGGCTTACTTAAGAAGGAAAGTGCGCCCGTCGGGAGTTCTTTACGCCTCTCATCTGTTCTTGCGATCAAACTCCCAACTTGTGCTTCGCTTTTCCTCTCTTGCCTAGCTGTGCCGCGATGGAGTTGGGTCTCCGCGAGAGCCGCTTGAAGACCGACGGCGACCTGAAGAAGGTCCGGGCCCCCATGGGGTGGTCCTTGGACTTCTTCAACTGCTCGGTCCGCGCCGGTGGAGAGCTCCCATTCGAGAAGGAGCACGCCGGCGAAATGGTGTACTTTTCCTCGTACGCCATGGTGGGGTTGATCCCACCTTTTTCTTCCTTTTTCCTGATGCTGCTAGACTTCTATGGTCTGCAGTTATACCACCTTGGCCCTCACTCCATTCTCCTCGTGTCTATCTTCGTCCACTTCTGTGAGATGTGGGTGGGCATCCCCCCTGCATTGAACTCTTCTGGACCTTCTTCACCGTCCACACCACAGGCCGGAGCAATGAGTACCTTGGCTTCTACTACTTTGTGAAGCGCAAGAAGTGCCCATTCAAGTACCTTCGGTCGTTCCCCTCTGGGAAGTGGGATGACTGAAAGAAGGACTGGATAGTTATCCGGGTGGAGGAGCACGAGAAGCTGGAGCTGCCCGAAGGCCTCCCCAACATTGACACAACGATCTGGAGTGAAGCTCCGGTGCTGGTGGATGCCTTCAACCCTGTTCTGACCAGGATTCGCCATTGCATGGAGGGGGGATTAACCCCTCAAGCGGTGTTTTGTAACTTCCTGGTCAATAGGTGGGCACCGCTGAAGAAGAGGGAGAAACTCACTTGGGCCCTCAACAGCGTGATGGACGACGACCGGGTTGAGACCGGGTTGAAGTCCAACATGGTGGGGAAAACCTTGGAGTTCCACCTCAAGAAGTTCCAGCACGGCATCGACGTCGAAGGCGACGACTTGACTCCGCCATCGGCTTTTCTTCCTCTGAACGTGGAAGTGGAGTTCAGCAGGTAGCTCCGGCGGAAGATGCCCATGCTTGACGACCTTGGTGTCGTCGAGAGAAGACCAACCTCCGGGGTAGCGATCCCCGGAGTACCCAAGGATGGCTCCGGCTCTGCTCCTAAGCCAAGGGGAGAAGTCGTCGGCAAGGGCAAGGAGCTGGCAGATGAACCAGTGAGCCGGAAGAGGAAGTTACAGTACACCGACAGAAGGTCCATCGGGCCCGCTACTTCTGCGTCGGCTCCTTCTCCCCGGAGGGGAAGGTCTTCTGTAGCTGCGGCGTCTGTTCCCATAGTGGGGTCATCCCGGAACGCGACTGTTCCCGTGGTGGGGTCCTCTCGGAGCGCGGCTGTTCCCACAGTGGGGTCCTCCCGGGGTGTTAGCTCCGGGCGTGCAACTCCAGCTCCTGGGCCGGTGGAGGCCTCCAGGTCCGGGGGTTCTTCCCGATCAAGAGGAGCCTCGACCCAGGAAACACCCGTGGCCGCGACGAATTCCGGGGGGCCTTCCGGAGCTTCCACGCCGGCTATGGCTAGCCCAGAACGCCCGAGAAAAAGGTTCCGCGCAAGCTGGTGCGGAAGCCTCCCAAGGTAATTTTTGATTTCTACCTTGGATAGTTGTTTTAATTGTAGCAACTATTTTTTAATTTTCTTCGTTCATCATCTGCAGCGTCCCCAAGAAGGGGGGTGAGGCTCCACCTTCAGCCACAGTGTCTGAGGCCGTGAGGGTGGGAGCTTCTGCTCCTATCCCGGTGCCGCCCCAAGTGGTGGCTGAAGTTGCGACAGCTCCGACGCCGGCTATCGTGGTCATGGACCTCGACTCATCCCCAGAAGTTCCTGTGGTAGCGCCGGACCACGAGAGTGAAGATGTGCCAGCGGCACCTGTTCCGGAGGTTGAAGCTCCGGGTTCTGGTGCTGCGATGATGGAAGCTCCGGCTGTTGAGCCGGAGGAAGCAGTAATCCCGGCCTCTGAGCCGGAAATTGTTGAAGCCCCAGCGGTTGAGCCGGAGGTGATTGAAGCTCCGGTGTGCGCGCCGGAAACTGAGGTAGTTCCGGCAGTTGGGCCGGCTACCTCCGAAGCACCGGCCACTGAGCTGGTCATTGTTGGAGCTCCGTCCACAGGGCCGGACGATGTTGAAGATCTTCCGGCTTCTGAGCCGGTTGTTGAAGAGGTGGCGGAGCTCAAGCTCCCATCAGAAGAGGTGCCCAGGCCGGAGCCAGCAGCAGCTCCTGCTCCGGAAGTGACGACGTCGGAGGTAACTGCGGCCGAGCCGGAGTGCCCAGGCGAAGTCGCTGGCCCCCTGCCTGAGGGGGTGAATGACGACCTAGCGGCAGGGCCTTCCTCGATGGCGATTGAGGCCATCCCGGAGGATGGCCCTAGTGCCATGGAGACTCAGGGGACCACTCTTGTGGAGTGGGACCCAATTTTTGTATCTGAAGACCCGATGGAACCAGCGGAGGAGACCCCAGCAGGACCGGAACCCATCCCGTTGTCACTGTCTATTGACAACGCATGTTCCAGTCTGCGTCAAGTCCAACTGGCCTTCTTCCACGACAGCAAGGCTCTTGAAGAGGAGCGTCAAACCCTTAGGAGGTGGCGTAACCGGCTCTACTTCGAGACCAAGCTGGCGCAGTCGAGGCTAGCGGATGACAAAGAATGGATCAAGTGGGAGAAGATCCGCCTGGAGTACTGGGGCAAGTTACTGGATGACAGGGAGAGTATGACTCGTGCCCTCGACGCTCAATCCCGGGAGATCTACGATCAGTCCAAAGCATCCAATAATGCGGCCAATGCATGCCACGAGCAGCTTGAGGCCATTAACACTGCACTCATCAAGCGCTGAGAGGCACCTGAAGAGAGGGAGAAACGGCTCGAAGATGAAGAGCAGAAACTCCTAGAGCTGCGGGATGACACCCTGAGGAGGGAGGAGGAGCTCACCGAGAAGGTGGCTCTGGCTGATAAGGGCCTCGAGGAGCGCACCAAGAAATTGGAAGAGTGCTGCCAAGAGGAAGAGGAGAAGGCCTGGGTGCGAGGGCAGGAACTCTACGAACAAGAGTGTGCCCTTACTACCAGGGAGAAGAAAGTGAGGGGTAGAGAAAAGGACCTGGTCGACCGACGGAAAAAGATCCACCTCCGGGAGGAGGAGCTCGGAAAACTCGAAAGGCGGGTTGCTGAAAAGATTCAGCAAAACGCCAAAGAAGTTGAGCGCCTTGCCCGCGAGAATTCTGAACTGGTGGCAGCCAGAAGATCCCTGGAAGAGATGAAGGGCTTGAGGGCTGAGGACTCCCTACAAATTTGGGAGTTCTTGAGTAAGGCCAATGATGCACTGACACCGATGGGTTTCAGCCCCGTGCGCCTGGATGATCCGGAGCCGGAGCCGGACCTAGCGTTGCAGGCGTTGAGCGCAGCAGGTAGCAAGCTCTCCAAGGTGGGCGATGTCATCGCGGACCAACTGGAGGTTTAGGGGCAATCCCTGGCGAAGAACGTCGCAGAGTACGTGCTGACGTGCTACACCATCCGGAACTCCCAATTTCCTCTGGACCCAGTGCTTGAAGGCCCCGTCGAAGGAGAAGGCGAAGCTACCCGAGCCAGCGTATCGGAGGTTGCCCAGAAGGTTGCCCAATTCTTCCATAGGGTCTAGGACCATCTCTGTACTTCTCACTTGTATTTTCTCTTCTTCTTCTTCCTCAATTTTGTAATCCCTTATCTCCTGATGTAATCCCTTGTCTCCAGATAAATGAAATCCCCAAATTTTTGTGAATTTCAATTTTTTTCTTCAACACTCACTTTTATCTTCACTTGCCCCCCTGGTAGATATACACAATTTGATTGTGAACATGTACCAAGAGGATATTGCGTTTTGTTGAAGACTCTTTTGCTCCGAACTTGTAGAATTTAGGTTCGAAATCTTCGATAGTGAAGGCCCCCTGAGGTTGTCGGAGCTTAGAAGCTCCGGCATCGTCTATCGCTGGAGCTTAGTAGCTCCGGCAATAGTCTCTATCAACGTGTAGAGCATCGATAGTTAGTCCTCCGGGGCGTCGGAGCTTAGTAGCTCTGGCATTGACCTTTGCCAACACTCAGTTTGTTGGCAGCAGACTCCATTTTTGGGGTCTTCTCACCATCTTTTATTCAGCGTCGACGGCTGGCCCCCCTAGGGGAGTCGGAGCTTAGTTAGCTCCAGCTTTTCTTCATCAACGTAGATTTTATTTTTCCTGCACACTTAAGCCAAGAAAAATAGTAAAATTTGTTTCTTGTCTATAACTTCGTCGCGGCTTACGACTCCCAAGAAGATTTTAAGTCAAACGCGATTCTAAATACAACCGAATGCGTTGTCTTTTCTTCTAGATCCAACTGTACACGGACCAGCCTTACTTCAGCCTGTCGCGGTGTAGGTAGAGTGGCGTACTTAGGGTGCTTGACCAGGCTAAGTCGATAGCACACTCCAGCCCTAGATTGGCTTGGCGGCTTTCAGGCGAGTTGTCCGTGAACAATATTTGAATCCAAAAGAATTGACAACACAACTCGAATCGTATATAAACCGGTTGAACTAAAATTTCTTAAGAATTGCACGTCTTTGTTATAGACAAGAAAGAGAAAAATAAAAATGTGGAGCCTGTACAAAATAAATGCACGTGGAGTCTATTTCACATGAGAATGTCTTTCATTATAGGTCCGGGGTACAGGGGAAACAAGTACACTCTTAGGGTACGGAACCAGGCTAAGTGTGTTTCATTTCTCGTTTGACCCAGGGTAGTTAGCCACACTTTTAGTCCGGAGACTGTGACAAGTGTTGCATGAACTTTGCGTACCTTTCGGGAAAGGTCCGGCTGCTCTCCCAGAGGAACTACCCGACTCTGTACAATGACTCTATAACGTACATCTCAAGTTACTCAAGACTCACCTCCGTGGTATTAAGTGTAGAACTTACGGAGGTGCTCGATGTTCCAAGGATTTGGGAGAGGTGTCCCATCCTCGGTAGCCAAGCGAACGCTTCCAGGACGGGATACTTTAATCACTCGGAAAGGCCCCTCCCAACCTGGGGAGAGTTTGTTTAACCCTTCTCTGGATTGTATTCTCCGTAGCACCAGATTGCCTTCCTGGAGCTGTCGGTTGTGTACATGCCGCTGGTGATAACGCCGTAGAGCTTGACGATATCGGGCATTCCGAACAGCTGCTTGGCACCTTCCCTCCTCAAGGAGGTCTAGGTCTTCACGCCGGAGCTGGTCCTGCGCGGCTTCGTCGAAGGTCCGGACCCGGAGTGAACCCAAGGTGATTTCCGGAGGAAGGATTGCTTCAGCTCCGTACACCAGAAAGAAGGGTGTCTCTCCAGTTGACCGGTTTTGGGATGTCCTGTTGGCCCATAAAGTGGGCGGAAGCTCTTCGATCCAGTTGGCTCCATGTTTTTTCAAGCGCTCATAGGTGCGCGTTTTAAGTCCTTTAAGGATTTCAGCATTTGCTCTCTCGGCTTGGCCATTGCTGGCTGGGTGAGCTACGGAGGCGTAGCAAACCTGTATGCCGAGGTATTCGCAATATCCTTGGAATGCGGAGCTTGTGAATTGGGTCCCATTATCAGTGATAATTTTTTTTGGGACTCCAAATCTGCATACAATGGACTGTAAAACGTTGATAGCAGATTGCTTGTTAATTGTCATCACTGGAGTTGCTTCCGGCCACTTGGTGAATTTGTCAATGGCGACGTACAGGAACTTGTAACCTTCGACGGCTCTTGGGAAAGGTCCCAAGATGTCCATCCCCCACACAGCAAAGGCCATGTAGGAGGTATCATTTGTAAGGGCTGAGCCGGAGTGTGAATTTGCTTTGCATGAAATTGACATGCTTTGCATTTTTTCACCAGCTCAGTTGCATCCTGGAGTGCTGTAGGCCAGTAGAAGCCATGCCGAAAGGCTTTACCAACCAGCGTGCGGAAAGACGCGTGGTTCCCACACTCGCCTCCATGGATTTCTGCGAGGAGCTCGCAGCCTTCTTCCCTTGTGATGCACCGCATTTGGATGCCGTTGGCACCGCGCCGGTAGAGATCCCCTTCTACCAACGTGTATCTTTTAGCCAATCTGACTACCCGGTCAGCGGATACATCATCATCAGGAAGGATGTTGTCTTTCAAGTAGTTCCGGATCTCCGAGATCCATGCATCAGAACTAACTTGAGCATTTGAGTCTTGCGTGCTGGGTTGCTCGGAGCTTCCGGCAGCACCTACGACCCTTGATGGCTGCCATGGTAACAGGGCCATCGGGACCGTCAGCTTCGGGATGCTGATCACGCCCCCTTCGCTCAGTTCGGCAGGCTGAGCTGTGGGTTTCGACAATCTCCGGATAAAAGTTCCGTCAGGAGCCGGAGCTCCGGTTGACGCTTTCGTCGAGAGTTCGTGGGCTTCAGCGTTGTGGGCACGCTGAACATGGTGGAGATCTAGGACTTCGAAATCCTTCTGAAGCCTCTGGACTTCAAGGAGGTAAGCAGCTAACTGGAGATTATTGCAGGAAAATTCACCCTTCACCTGCTTAATGATGAGCTGTGAATCTCCCTTGACCAGCAATTGCTTGACACCATATGACAGTGCCACCTTTAGTCCGTAGATGAGTGCTTCATACTCTACCATGTTGTTGGTTCCCTTGAAATCAAGGTGTACCATGTATTTCACCTTCTCCCCAGTCGGTGCATGGAGAAGGATTCCAGCTCCGGCCCCCTGCTTCTGCATGGAGCCGTCGAAGTAGAGGGTCCAGTGAGGCTCGGTGAAGGTTGGAGCTTGATGCTCCATCTTCTGCTCACTGGGGCCCCCTGGGTTTGATGGAGAGGGAGTCCATTCTGCCACAAAATCTGCCAATGCTTGACTCTTGACTGCTTGCCTTGAAATAAATTCAAGATCAAATTCAGCCAATTTCGCTGCCCATTTTGCAATATTCCCAGTTGAATTGGGATTATGCAAAATTGCTCGAAGTGGGTAAGAGGTCACCACTGAGACTTTGTGAGCTTGGAAGTAATGGTGAAGCTTCTGGAGGCAATAAGAACTGCATAGAGCAGCTTATGCACCTCTAGGTATCGAGTCTTGGCATCATGTAGTACTTCACTAATGATGTACACTGGGCGCTGAATGGTCCGGGCCCTCCCGGAGGGGTCTGGAGCTTCCTCTTCACTGACCCGGATCTTCTCGGAGGAGTCCGGATTTTCTTCGGGGACCTCCGGGTTCTGGCTGGAGGGACCTGGAGCTTCTTCAGAAATGACCTTGACCCTCCCGGAAAGGTCTAGGTCTACTGAAGCGAGTTCTTGTGGATTCGGGTCTGGGAGCTGGGACCCAGACTCGCTTTCAGGAACCTTCGGACCTTCCCGAAGGGATCTTGATTCCTGAGTGTGGGGTAGTTCTGGTCTCTCCGCAACCAGAACCATACTGACGACTTCGTCAGTAGCTGAAATATAAAGCAACAAGGGCTCACCAGGGTTCGGAGCTACCAGAATTGGTAGGGTGGTGAGGAACTGTTTCAGCTCCTGGAATGCCTTTTCTGCTTTTTCGGACCATTGGAATGGTCCGGACTTCCTCAATAACTTGAAGAAGGGGAGTGCCCGTTCCGCCAGTCTTGAGATGAACCGGCTGAGGGCTGCTAGACATCCAGTTAACTTTTGGACGTCCTTGATGCGGGTTGGTGGCCGCATGTCTTCAATGACCTTAATCTTCGCTGGATTAGCTTCTATGCCCCGGTGACTTACCAGGAAACCAAGAAGTTTTCCGGAGCTAACCCCGAAGACACACTTGTCTGGGTTTAGCTTTGTGCGGGTGGCCCGCAGCTTGTCGAAGACAGCCTGCTAGGTGTCAAGGAGTGACTCCTTGTTCCTGACCTTGACCATGATGTCATCGACGTACACTTCCACTATGTCTCTAATAAGTTCTTCAAAAGTTTTGTACATAGCTCGTACAAAAGTTGAAGCTGCATTCTTGAGACCAAAGGGCATGGTTGTGTAACAATACAATCCATCTACTGTGATGAATGAAGTATGCTCTTCATCTTCCCTAGACATCCTGATTTGATGATATTCGGAATATGCATCTAGGAAACACAGTAATTCACACCCGGAGGTGGAATCCACTATTTGATCTATTCTAGGTAGTGGGAATGGATCTTTTGGACATGCCTTATTTAGCGTGGTGTAGTCGATGCACATCCGAAGCTTCCCGCCGGCCTTGGGCACAACGACTGTGTTCGCCAGCCATTTTGGATGAAAGACTTCTCGGATGAATCCGGCTTCGAGTAACTTCTTCACTTCTTGTCAGATGAAGTTCTGTCGCTCTACGGATTGCTTCCGAGGCTTCTGATGCACAGGACGAGTGTCGGGGTAGATCTTCAGAATGTGCTCAATCACTTCCCTGGGGATCCCAGGCATTTGTGACGGTTGCCAGGCAAACATGTCGATTTTAGCCCGGAGGAAAGTGATGAGCGCGAGTTCCAATTTGTCATTCAATCCCCCCGATATACGGGTGGTTTGAGCGGCATCGGAACCAATTTGGACGACTTTGACAGGAATGTCGGTGTCGCTGCTTAGCTGCACGCGAGGTGCAGAAGTCAAGCCTCGTTGACGAATGCTCGGAGGTTTCGGAGCTTGCTCCTGCCTGGAGTCCTCCTCTTGCGCCGTGGTGAGCGCTTGGAGTTCTTCCAGTGCAGTTACTCCGGCAGTACGATCTCCGCGGATCCAGAGAACACCTACTGGTGTTGGTATTTTCAACACCAGATAACCATAATGAGCAGCTGCCATGAATTTGTACAGGGCAGGCCTACCCAAGATGGCATTGAAAGGTAAGTTCATCTGAGCGACGTCGAAGACCAACTTCTCAGTGCGATACTTTTCCCGTGTCCCGAAGGTAACAGGGAGAGTAATAGCTCCGAGTGGGGTGATGGCCCCCGGACCTATTCCGGAGAAAGGTCGAGAGGGGTGGAGATCCGAAGGTCGGAGCTGAAGCTTAGTGAAAGCTTCGAAGCTGATGAGGTCAAGCCCCGAACCTCCGTCTACCATGACATGGTGGAGCTGGATGTTGTTGATGGTAGGAGATACCATCAAGGGTAACTGTCCTGCTCCAACCATGCTCCGGGGACAATCCGAAGCATCAAAAGTGATGGCTGTGTCCATCCACTTTCGATGAGGTTTTGGCCTGACTGTAGGAGCTACAGCGGCCATATCCCGACGCATAGTCTTGATGACGCGACGGGAGGTGATATCCCATGATCCACCAAAAATGGTGTTCATGGTCTTGCGACGCTCGTTGTCAGAGACGTCAGAATCATCGTCGACGGAGGTGTAGACGGCCTTCAGGACCATTTTGGGATCCTGGAACCCCAACTCCTCTTCTGCCGGAGCTTCGTCAACTTTTTGCTTTCCTTCCCTCTGTCGGAAAGGAGATTCTTCCCGGCGCTTGTTGTAGCGCTCGGCAAGGTTTTGGACCTCCCAGCAGTCTTCCAAACTGTGGCTGCCCGTTTTGTGAATGGGACACCACACTTTGGGTTTGACACCATCTTCAAAAGATGGTCGAGGTCGCTCCTCGGGGCGTGGCCCCTGGCCACCTGGAGTTGCAGCAGCTGCAACGTTGGATGTGCCGGCCGACGGCTTTTTCTTGCCGTTGGTCTTCTTTTTCTTCTTGCTACCCCTGGAGGTAGCGGCTTCTTCTTTGGAGGATTTCTTGTGACCCTCCAAGGTTGGTTTGGAGTGCATCTCACGGCCCTCCGCAGCTCTGTCACATTTTTCGGCCAAACTGAAGAGTTCCGTGACACTGGTGATCTCCTTGATCGCCAGTTTCTCCAACATCTTCTTGTCCCGTACACCCTGTCTGAATGCCACAATGACAGAGGCGCTAGAGATAGAAGGGATAGTGTTTCGTACCTGAGAGAACCTCTGGATGAATGATCGCAAGGATTCTCCCCCTTTTTGCACGACCGCAAAAAGGTCTAGTTCAGTGCCTGGTCGGGTGTATGAACTCCCGAAGTTGGCAGTGAACTGATGGCACAGCTCCTCCCAACTGTTGATAGAGTTGGGTGGAAGACTCATAAACCAGGACATGGCGGTCCCAGTTAAGGCCACTGGAAAGTAATTGGCCATCATAGCCTCGTTTCCTCCGGCTGCTAAGATTGCAGTGGAGTAGATTTGAAGAAATTCGGCGGGATTAACAGTCCCGCCGAATTTTTCCGGTAGGTGAGGACGAAACTTCTGTGGCCATCTAACCATGCGCAGGTGCATGGCCAGGGCTGAGCAGCCTCCTCCTACTCCTTTAGGAGTAGAAAGGTCCTGAGCTTCCCGTCTTTCACGGGCACGCTCAATATGGACTCGGCCGTCCTGCTGGCAGTATCGGCGATCAAGCTCCGCCCGGAGGTCGTGAGTCGAAAGCCTGGATACCGTGTGAGTGCGTCGTGCCCCGTAGGGCAATGACGTCACTTGTTGTGACGCAACACGTCTTGTGCTATTGGAAACGTGCGGACCAAGTCTTCCAGACAAAGTCCACCATTGCGACGGGGCTCTTCCTGAAGGAGGAGGACCCTGGTTGCTGAGGCGTTCGGCTGCTGCTGCAACCAAATGCTCAACATCGGCCCTCCACTGCTCCAGTGCATCTCGGGATGCATCCGGAGGTGGTGGGCATTGGAGAAGAGCACGCTGCATGGAGCGCGTGTTCCGGGTTGTCATGATTTGTCGACGCAGTAATTGACGCCGACGCACCATCACGTTGCCCAGCATGATTTGCTGGAGGAGATGGTGGTGGTGGGAGTGTGACTCCTGCTGGTGGCTGCCTATTGGAGGGATTGCCCCCAACAGCCTGAGCAGCAGGTTGACAGTTGGATGATCCAGCACTTGAGTTCACCATTCTCAAAATCTCAGGCGCCCCCTACCTGGCGCGCCAACTGTCGGTGGTTTGGAACCGGCAGATCTCCCTACACTGCTAAAGTGATAGGGGAGTTTGATGTTCGGTATGGGCGCGCGGAGATTCAAGAAGGTGAGTAAGAATTGACATAGGAGACACCAGAGTTTACGTGGTTCGGGCCGCCTGAGCGTAATACCCTACTCCACGGGTGTGTTGGTGTTGTATTAGTTGTATGAGCTTGTGTTCAGCGTCAATGGCGTGTGTCTCATGTCGTGTCGTTGGCCTGTCCTTTTATAGTACAAGGGCAGGCCGTTACAGATTAGCCTGGCCCGACATGTGGCCCCGGCGGTTACTAGTATTGATACACGTTTAATTTCTCTTAATGAACTTGTAACGGGCTTTGACAGCACTGTTACTGGTGTTAAGATCGTCCGTTTAAGTGTCATTAATATGGCATTAATGACACTTAATCAGGTCTTGAAGTCCTTGATTCCCCTTTGAAGATCCGGAGCCGTTGCGAGGTCTTCCGGAGGTTAGGGGCTGAAGATCCGACGGTTGGACACGTGGCAGCTCCGGAGCATACTGTGGGAAACAGGTAGCTCCGGGGCTACCCGACACGTGTTAGGTCCGGAGCTTCTCTCGGTCTGGGGTTAAGTCCGGAGGTGCCATTTCGGTACATGGCCCGGAGCTTCCCCCTTGTGGGCGGTAGCTCCGGTTTGGTAGTACACGTGGCGACCCAGGGATTAACCATGTTGGAGAAGCGGGTCCGGTTATGTCTGACATGTGGGCCTCCGAGGGTCTTCAAACCAAGTAGATGACTTTCCTTTGAGATCTTTATAACCTCAAGGGGTGTACGGTTTCTAGGGTACCGACAGGACCCGCCTGAGATAATGCTCCATCATAGTCGGCACGTTGGAAGTAAATAACCGCCTGTGCAAAATCATTAGCACAATCATTAGCATAGGCGGTTTCTAGAGGCCGCATGTGAAAATAGCCGATTTTCACAGGCTCACGGACGATTTTGAAATTCAGTTATGATAATATGTTTAGAGCCGCATGAGATAAAGCTTCTTGTAGTAGTGTTATAATTGTGTACACTCTACGAGGTGTTTGCGACTTGCTCTACTATGTAGTAGGCTTAGATTAGGGTTCACGGTGAGTGCATGCTATCATTTCCACCATAGGAGTCGCAAAGACAAACATATATCAAACCTGCTGTTTAGGATCCAAACCATCTTGTTGAATCCTTATTTTCATAAACCAACATCATCACTTTACTAAAACAAAATCAACAACATCATCACATGTATGGTTTCCAGTTAGACTTATAGAATCGTTTTTTTTTTGTATTCAATTTTCCTGGAGTCTAATAAATAGGGATAAGATATGGCTCCAGTAGTCATCTTAGCTATCACCCTACCCCTACCAATGTGCAAATTGTTTTTTTTTCGGGTGCAATGTACAAATAGTTGCTAGTATATTGCACACGCTACATGTGATATCGCCGAGAATCTAGATGCTAGCTAACGGAAGACGCGATGCGAAGCCGCACGGTGGTGCCACATCGGGGGTAGCTTCGACCGTTGTCGGCTATCCGCCACTACGTAAGAAAGGCTCATACGAGACGGGCCCGGACGAAGAAGGGAGACAAACAAACTTTGTGTCTCCGCCGTTGTGTCTCGCATTACGTTGGCATTAGAGACGGGCTTCAAGGCATGTCGCCAATCGAACTAGGTGCGAGACACACTCAAAAGAAGCGCGTCTCCTTTCTTTTTGTCATAACAAACGATCTTTACGGTGTCATTGGAGACGCCGCTGGCGCGCATCGCCCACCAGCTTACAAGGGTGACAGGTCTTACAAAGCACGTCGCAGATATATTGACTATGCGAGACGCTTTGTTATGTAGCGCATCGCAGATCCATTAACTTATGTGAGACAAGCTTTATATAAGCTTGTCTCCTTTATGTAGGTTATCTGAGACGCTCTCTTCTACAGCTCATCGCGGATTATTTACAGGCACTATTATTAGGAGCTAGCCAGGATTTGGCAGCCGTATTACCAGTGTCAGCAACATACTGTTCATGAACATATGTATAGCCAAAATGATCACACGTTAAATTATAATGACCAATCAAATATTACCAAAGTGTCAATCGTGGTTATCAAGTATACTAATTACACAACTAAGACTATTCATCCTGATTACAATGTAACTAATTACACACATCATAACTGTCATCATCTAATCCTGTATACCGTAATAAAAATTCTCCCAATTAATGACTTTCATTGACGATGAGCCTTCATAGCCTCTAATGCTTCGACTGAGACATCTAAAATTCAACTGTAATAAACACAAGAACAAATTGGTATACAATTGTAATAAACACAGAAACTGTTAGTGAATGGAGAACAGAGCTTACTTGTAGCACATGCAGTTTGTGAGCATTTGCAAGGCATCGGCAGAGAAATTGTTCTCATGGTAAAGGACATGGTAATGAGCTGGTTTGCTTGTCTAACAAAAAATTTACATTCTACTAATGCTTTTATAGCCGGATATCAAAAAATCATGAGAGAAACACCAATTATCGCATAGGTACCTTGATTCCAGCATGGCTGCAGAGGTAGAAATCAAACTCAGTTGGATGGCAAATGCTAGTGTCAACCACAATTCCTGCAGTTACAAGGGTTTGCGAATCAGAATTTATTATACATTGATAGTCCAAACAAATACATTACTTCTGCATTGGACATAAACAAGGAATATGAATGTATACCATAATAAAAATTCTCTCTTTGGATAATTGACTTCATTAACGATGAGCATTCATTGGACATCCTCAAAATCAATAAAATCACTAGAGTGCACGCACTGAGGGCAGGGTCGAGGCAGCAGCATGCTCAGGGGATAAGGGACACGACGGCGTGCTCCGGGACGAGCTGGCGGATGACAGCAGGCCGGCGTGCTCCAGGGACAGGGAGAACATACTGATTACCGAGGTCGGGGTTGAGGCAGCGGCGTGCTCCAGGGACATGGGACGAGGCGGCATGCTCTAGCATGCTCAACTCTCTAATGACGAAGGTTGGGGTTGACAGCGGGGTAGGGGTCGATGGCGGCAACGCGACAATAACAAAGAGCAAGTTGAGAAAGAGGGATGGTGGCGGCATGCTCAGGGTACAGGGGACGAGGCAGCGTGCTACAGCATGCTCAACTCTCTGATGACGCAAAGGTTGGGGTCGACGATGGTGGCGTGCTCAGGATCTGTGGTTTATAGGTCGAGAGAGCACACGACGGCTAAAATTTTTCGCCAAATGTTGGGAGAGAGTGCACGATGGACAAAAAATTTCGGCGTAAATCGGAGACACTCCAGTGTAAAGCACGTCTCTCACTATTTTGTGGCCCCAGACATGCCACAATGTCCTAGATGTGCCACGGTGTGCTCAAGCCAGGCAGGAACAACATCCAGGACATTATGACGTGTCCAACTGGCAACTTTGTGCAATGCCTTATATGATCATTGCATTGCGCTCAGCCTTCCGAGGTGGGACAAAGATTCTTTGGCGTAAATTGGAGACGAGCCACTGAAAGGCGCGTCTCGCATTATTTTTTGGCCCCGACAATGCTAGAGTGCCCTAGATGCGCCACGGTGTGCAAAACAACATCCAGGACATTCCAACATTTCCATCCGGTAATTGTGCGCAATGCCTTATACAATCGTTGCAACGTGCTCAGCTTTACGAGGTGGGACAAAAATCTTCGGAACAAATCGGAGACGAGCGCGTGTAAGGCCCGTCTCCCTTTTGCCGAATATCAGGTATCTGAGATGCGCCTTTCTAAAGTTCGTCTCTCATGCACTCTCCACATTGTCACTCGCACAATATCGTGAACCGTTGCAAGGATAAACGAACGCAATGACATTGCAATTCACGGATTAGTTGGAATTCAGGGATAAAAAACGCAATGACATTGCAATTCAGAGATAATTTGCAACTCAATGAATTTCATAGTTCATACATTGTGTGCCCTCTAAACTATTTTTGAATTTAAACTTATTCCTAAAGCCCTCATCGATCAATCTAAATTGTGTTGTCCAGCTTGCTTCCGAACAAGTCTCTTATATTGCCTTGGATACTGAAACTATTGACATTCTTTAAATTGACAAATGTCAAAGGAGGAATGAATAACCTACGTTGGTCACTAACACAAAATGTCTAACCTTGATAAGTATATTATAGCAATCATTTTCAACATCGGGCACATTTGGCTGATGCAGCAAACGCTGAACTTCATGTAGTATAGTTTTGTTTGTAAAACCAGTGCACCACCCTTATGAAATATCAATTTAATTAACATAAGAAACTAGTTCAAATAAGTTCGGCAACAATTACTAATTATATGAGCAAAATAGGTCTATCTTACAGTCTCTTGATCAAGAATCCCAATGCAGAGTGCTCCTGAGCGATGGACATTTGGATGGAAGAAACCACTTGGAAAGGCGCATCTTGGAGGCAACAATGGATAGTCCTGTGACAAGGAGATTGTTAGGGGGTAGTAACCACCTTCCCGGTCAGTATACAAAGGAAATTCATTAATAGGAGGACAATGGTTAAACTCATATTGTGCTTATTCTTCATGACTTACCCCTTCTTTATCGGGGACAATGCACTACCACTTCAATAAATCTCCCGATTCAGGCTTTGCAGAGAAACCCTACACAGATGGAAAAACAAAACTAAAGTTAAGTTCATCAGTCCATTGCAGATCTACATATATACAACTATGCGACCGGTGTGCCGTATGTACATACATGGGGATGATTCTTGCGCCACGCCAAGTGCTCCTCCTTCAGTCGGCAACACGCCAAGCCGATACCAGCCATGAATAGTGTCGACGACGAGGAGGACGGCGACGACAACGACGACGATGACAAGGACGGTGACGATGAGGACGGCGACGATGACGACGACGAGGATGGCGACGACGACGACAACGGCGATGGCGAACAGAGGAGGCGGTCATACTAGAGTTGGTCGATTAGTAACAAAGGAGCACCGGAGGCGAAGAAGAGACGAGAGAGATAAATGCGAGACGCGCGTTAAGTTAAAGAGTGTCTTCCATTGTCGAAGAGATGAGGGAGATAAATGCCAGACGCGCTATAACAAAGAGAGACGCGTGTTAACCTACAGCGTGTCTTCCATAGTCGAAAGAGAGACACACAACACGAGGTCTGCGGAGAACTTAATTTTGGCGGCGTTGTGTAGAGACACGTGCGACGTCCGCGCGCGACCTTTCGTTTCCCCGAGGCGGTATCGATGCATCCCATCGTTCCATCAATGCGCGGGAAACCAACCGCTCCCTCGACGACTCCGCGCGGACCTTATTTAAGACGCGCCATCACCAGTGAGTTCTCCACAAGCGCTTTTCTCACTTTGAATCATATTCTTTTCTTCGTCTTCTCTGCCCCGACGACCCACCACCACCATGGCCAACCTTCCGCCGCTGAGCCCGCCAAGAGAGCCACCCTACAAGAAACTACGCTGCAGCTCCTCAGAGAGGTTCAACACCGAGCAGTGCCACCTTATGGCGCAAGAGGCGTACAACAATACGTCTCGGGCCATGAGTTCCTTGGGTCTGGGTACCCTTCCCCAGTTTACTGGAATGGGTACCATCGGCCACTACCTCTTCGCCCTCACGGGGGTGGCCGATTGTCTCGACATTCTGTTCGAGACGATGGCCCAGGTGCTTGGCCCCGAGGGCCGCAGAAACCTGGTGGAGGCGACAGAGAGCAACCTCATTCACGGGGTTGCACCGCCGGCGCAACTGGAGCAGCCTGCCCAAGGTCCTATTGCACCAGCATCGGAGTCACCGTCGGAGGACGAGGAGGAGGAGGAGGAGGAGGAGGAGGAGGAGGAGGAGGAGGAGGAGGAGGAGGAGGAGTAGGATTTAGTTTTTCTTTATTGTTTTTAGTTGCTTCTGTTTTATAAAATATTGTTAATGAATAAAATCTATCTTTGTTCATCTATGTGATTGAATATTATCTTATGTGTTCTTCAACTTTGTGAATGAGGGAATGTGTAGCGTGTTCATTGTGTTCCTCAGGTATCATAAGAAAGGATTTGATTATATTCAGGACAAGAGAATGATTTAGATATCATGTGACATGTGTGATATCAATAGTGAACCGAAGCAAAATGGAGAAAATCACGAAGCTAAAGGTGACGTATGGAATCGGGGACGCGCTTTCGTTAGAGAACATGTCTTTTTTTTTGTAGAGGAGAGGGAGACATCGATCATAAAAGATGCGCTTTGTAGCGAAGCTCGTCTCCATTTTGCGTTACAGCATAGACCTAATATGGCCATTATTAGTCTCTCCTCTTCGCTTTGTTCCGCTCAGACAACCCACCATGAGCAACGTTCTGCCGTCAAGCCCTCCGAGAGAGTCACCTTGCAAGAAACAGTGTTGCCGCTCCCCCGAGAAGCTCAACAAAGAGCTGCTCGAGATGATGTTCGACAAGCTGTTCGACCGGTTCCAGAGGCTGCTCGAGACGATAGATGAGGTGCTCGGTGCTGAGGGCCGCAGTATCCTAGTGGCGGCGATGGCGAGGAACCTCGATTGCTTGGTTCCATCGCCGGATGTGGACCAGCTGAAGCAAGCGGCAGAGCAGCCGAAACAACCGGCGGAGCACACGGAGCAGCGGAGCAACTGGAGCAGCCGGAGGAGGAGGAGGGGTAGGAGGAGTAGGATTTAGGTAATTTTTTTGTTATTTTTTAGTTGATCTTTTTCTTTTCTTGTATCTTGTACTTCTTTCTTGTGTTTTGTAATATATTTGTTATCTGTGATCAATTGTGTGAATGATTAAATGTGTTATCTGTGTTCATCTGTGTGATGAATATTTTGTGTGTTCAACTGTGAATGAATGTGGTCATTGTTCTGAGTCATGTTCATGTATGTCTGTAAGCGAAGACAAAGGAGACGTGCTTTCAGTAAAGACGTCTCATTTCACTCGCTTATAGGAGACGCGTTGTTCTACAAGTGCGTCTCCCGTTTGTCCAGAGAGTAGGCTCATCTCGAATCCATACTTAACTTAGACGGAATGTAATGTAACGCGTCTCCTTGAACGTTCAACCGAGCCATATCTGATCCTCGCTAAAGTGAGCTCGTCTCGCTTAAGCTTATGGAGATGACCGCCTTTGAGCGCGTCACCAATTTTTATCTTCTGTTTGGATTTCTTACCTAGTGCGCGCGACGAAAGGGGGGGGGGGGGGGTGGGGGGTGATGAGCGTGGTGTTGGCGAACTGCACCATGAGGTTCATGTGCCCCTGACCAGGGACGGGCACGTACAACGAGGACATGCGCCAAGCATGGCTCGTGACTTGCAACAAGGAACGGTGCAAAAAATTTCGAGAGAAATGTTGCAACGTTAGCAGGAGTGTGGAACAACTAGAGGATGCATGCATGAATCGCTCACCTTCGATAGCAAACCAGTTTTGGCAAGCATTAACTCGCTGCCAAAATGTTCGTTGGTCTGCATGGTGCCTCCACCGCGTGGTCACTGTGAGACCGTTTGATGAACGATACGCATGAGGAATGTATTGATTCAAACGCATAAACAAAATTTATTTATTTTACTTTTTAAGCTGGATCGTAATTTCCTTTTGTCTTTTGTCTAAAAGGAAGCAGGAAGGAAGATTCCTGAGAATGATAGATTATTGCATTTCAGCCAAAATTTAAGGTATAATTAAGATAAAGGAAAATTAAATCCAACATATATACAAACTTACTTCAGTTTCAAGCTTCGTCCCTCAATCCATGGCTACAACAAGAGGCGTGATCTCATGTGATCAGGTTGTGTCACCATATAATTATAAAAACAAACAAAAGTAATGGATATATACTACAGTTGTACCTAATAAAAAGAGCTAGAAAAAAAAAACAAAAGAGGCTTTATGTGACGTTAGACAATAAACAGTGACTCTGGCAGTTTGTTTGCATACACGGATGCTCCAATTTTCCAACCTAAGTATTTGGCATACTCCCACAAAAAACATTTCGCTTATTTGGCAGAATATCAAACGCTACTCGGCGACTTCATGGCTGATATTGCAAGCATGTCACTAATTCACATTTAAGTAAGTATTTACTCTAGTAACAAAAGAACGTTGCTCAAGATACCGACACAATAAACAATACAATGCTTATACCACTAACTGATAGTGTAAAAAATATAGAAAAGTATTACACAACACACAAGTACTTTTGCAGTCAAGTCAAGTATACATTTAAGTTGAATCGAAATATATGAAAGATATATTCCATGTAAAGTTAAATATTTTTTATCAGAAAAAGGTTAACATCTTGAAAACATGCAACCAAATAGGGAAGTCTCCTATGATCGAAGGGAGTTTATAACATAATAAATTTACTTTTTTCTCTAGGTTTCATAACCTCGGCAAACTTAATTGCATTATTTATTGTCTAGTCAAAAAGTAAAATGCAACTACCCCTTTAAAAGAAATAAATGTTATTCTATTTATTCCCGTGCCATCTCCTTCCCGCCTATTCTCATGCATCCAACGACTCGTATGTGCCGTTTACCTTCTGCCAACTTTTCTTCTCTGTGGCCCCGCCTATTCTCATCCGACGGCTCATATGCGTCGTCTACCTTCCGCCAACTCGTTCTTCTCTGCGGCACCTCCTTAGATCTCGCATCACTGCTACAATAAGCCTCATCACAGGCGGCTCCAAACCTATTATCACAGACGGCTTTTAAAACCGCCTGAAACGAAGAGTATGTGATAATCCGCAATTTCACAGGCGGAGAAGTGAAACCGCCTGTGAAGACACATTATCATAGGCGGTTCTTCACTTAGGCTAGCCGCCTGTGAAGACAGATTATCATAGGCGGTTCTTTACTTAGGCTAGCCGCTTGTGAAAATACTTTATCACAGTCAGGTCGTGCAGTATATATAACCGCCTGTGATAAATGTCTTATCACAGACGGTTATTGAAGCATAACTAATCGCCTATGATAATGAGTCTTCACAGACGGGTATTGAAGCATAACTAACCGCCAATGATAATGTATCTTCACAGGCGGGTGTTGAAGCATAACTAACCATCAATGATAATGTGTCTTCACAGACGGTTATTGAAGCATAACTAACCGTCTATGATAATGGTGTTATCACAGACGGAGTTTACCTATATCAGCCGTCTGTGAAGACCCTTTAACGCTTTTGGTTTCTACCATAACAGTCACTGCCTGTGAAAATTAGGTTATCACAGATGTTTCTTTACTTGTATCTAGCCGCCTGTGATAATTGTTTTTCACAGTGATGCCTAGTCGTTGGTTAATAACCGCCTATGATAAGGTATAACCTATGCAGTACTACTGCTGTTATTTCTAATTTCCAGGTCAATTCAATATAATCACAGAACAAAAAACAACAATATCATCACAGAACAAAAGTCAACAATATTATCATCACAGAAGTCAATTTCACTAAAACAATATACATATGTACAAGTTACAGATACAATTCATCTCAAAGTTTACAAGTTTTCACTAAAAACTGTTTATATTGGCATAGTCGCAAAGTTGTGGCACATCAGCTGTTGAACCATTCTTATCAAAGAACTTCCCCTTTTTGTGCAAAATTTCACGACGAATGAACTGACAGAGTTCAGAAGCAATCCTGTCGGCTCCTCCATCAGGAATACTTCTACAAACCGGCCATTCTTCATTCAGATTCTTCTTGTGCTGCAATATAACACATAACAAGGTTTAGAATGTGTTGGTTTGAACAACCTCAAAGTATAGATCAAAGTGAGAGTATACAAGAATTTAGTTGGTATTTTTGGAGCAGTTGTACTATGAGCAATTGAATTTTGAAGTTGGAATCAAAATATGAAAATAATGTTTCTGGTAATATTGAATAGCAGAGAATATAAGCATTAAACTATGCTAGTTACAATGAAAATGAAACATAAAATTAAGAAAATAAGGTATCGACATTAAGGATAACTTACATCCTCACGGTTCACTCTATATACGCTGGCGGTCC
Organism: Tuctoria greenei; assembly: GCA_036927565.1. NCBI lineage: Eukaryota > Viridiplantae > Streptophyta > Magnoliopsida > Poales > Poaceae > Tuctoria > Tuctoria greenei. Next base: position 19,417,150 of record JAYESD010000003.1, read on the forward strand.
GAAGATGCTCGCATACATAATACCCGCATAAGACACTCCCGGCAGGCTGCTTCGGACAAGCATAATACGTTTTAATGTCCAATGCATTCGTATTAGGAGGTCTCTGACCGCCAAGCTCCGTGTAAAACTGCCAAGCGCTGTAATACAAGAAATGTCATATAAAACTTGTCAATACATTATAAATGTGCGTAAATTAAAATTATTGAATAAACGTACTTTTTCAAAATGGAAAGGAAATCTTTGTAACGATCTGGTGGGTAATCGGCCAAGTTCAAGACTGTTGCCATTCCCTGCGTTGGCTTGATGAAGATCAATATGTAGTGATTACTGCAAACATACAAACACACGTGTTAACAATTACCAATAATTGCTATTTCAATGTCATGTGTCGAACTTACTCGAAGTGGTACAGAGCCTTTACGAGATCCTTGCCGTCTCTGACAAAGTTAAACATCGCATGTCCTATGTAAGCTGCAACTTCTGCCTTTCTATCCTTCTTAAGTTTTGCAATTGCTCTTTCAAAATCCTTTTTTTTTCATGTGTTTGTACTGGCTTGATTCTCGATTCGCCTGGACGTCGAATAGCGACTTTGCAATCCTAGTAGGGTCAAGGATACCTGTCTTGCGCTCCAACTTTACATTATCGATGTATTGCATCCTATTGAAGAAGTCCAGAATTGTTATAATCTCATGAAATGCGTATGCGTGTAGTAAGAAAAGCAAATACAAAATATTAGAGCACTTACAAGCACCAGATGAGTAGCAGGTTGATATCGAGCATGCCCCGATGGAAAAGGGAAAGCAGCTCTTCAAATAAAATGACTCGTTTATCTACTCTAGTGCTCCAGAATGCTTCTTTTGGAATACGAAATGTGACGCAATTAAGAACAAATTTTGTGCTGGCAGTGATGTACCACTCATGCATTCTTCTGAGCTGGACGGGTTGTTTGCTAAGTTGTACGGATGTCATGAACGGCTTCCCATTCTCAAATTTAGGAGGAACATCCTCAAGCTTGTATATTGGAACTCCTGGTTTAACTAAAGCCGTCCGCCAATTATACATGACACCATCTTCTTCCCACTCCTAGATATCTTCTAATGCTGGCTCATGAGAAGAACGAGATGCACTCGATTTTCTAATATTTTCCTTCATAGCTTCCAAATACTTTGACACTTCTAATGAAGGTTTATTAATTTTGTATGAGCTAACTTTGATAGGCACTGATGATCGAGGAGTAGTCATCGGAAGTTGGACACTGGCTTGTTGTTGAATCTGTTGTTCAACTGATTGCTCTTTACTCCCAGCAGTTGGCTCTAGTACTACTTCAAGTTGTTGCTCAACTAGTTGCTCTTTACTAGCAACAGCTTGCTCTGGTACTGCTTGAAGTTGTTGTCCAACTTGTTGCTCTTGGATATCATCCTTGCTGAGACATAGGGGGAGTGGATCTTCCCGGACTGGGAGTTGATCTTCATGCACTTTCGCCTTAGAAGATGGGGTTGCAGTATTTGGAGATGCGACGGGGCTAGAAATTGGCTCATCGTCCAACACGATATCGCGTCGGTGCCAAAGGATTAATTGGTTGACAGCCTGCCCTAGAGTCGCGACCCCCTCAGGTGTGACGTGGTCTATTTCATAATCTTCATAATCATTATCAATGATCTGAAGAACTTGCACCACATAATAATACAACGGAAGTGGATTCCCATTGAAGTCACGATCAGGCTTTTCCATAGCAGTGGCAACCTGTTTGGTTTTGTTCCCTGCTCTGCCTATCGGGACAAGAAGACGACAAGATTTATCGTTAGCAATATCATCGACAGGGAACTTATGGGCTGACCCTGAGCCTGGCATGGAACCAACGCTGCTAGGGTAGGAAGTTGGAGATACTAATTGCTCCTTTTGCACCGGAACCATCACTGTACTCGGTGCCACTAATTGTCCTGATTGTCTAAGTTGTTCCATGGTTTCTTGCATGTTTTCTTTGACCTTTTGAGCAGTCTTTTCATCAAGTGTTTTCTTAAACTTCTCACGTATTCTATATGTGTCTTTATCTTTAGGGAAACCATCTAGCCAAGACATTTGAGAAGAGACCGCTCGAACCCGTCCGCTGTGTTCAGGGTTTCCTAAGATAGCGGTAAGTTGGTCATTCTCCCTCTTCGGCTTGAAGAGACCCTTCTGTTGCTTTTCAATTACTTCTTTCATTTTATCCTCTACTTCATCCAGAGAGTCGGGCTTTTCAAGTTTTCCCTCGTTGGTCAAACCTGACCGAGCAAAGACCCAGCGTTGAGTTCGCTCATTGCACCCTTCTAATGGGTGAGGATTGCCCTTACTAAGAATTTCGTCTAATATCTTATTCCATTTCTGGACTTTGGGGGCATATCCGGCAGACCCCAAGCGATGATGGTATTTGTTCTTTTTTGCAAGCTCTGACCTAGTTGCACTTAGAGCTTTAGCATCAGGTGTGCTCTTTTGACGAACAAACTCTTGCCACTGAGCTTGTGTGATTTTTCCCATCTTCCTCGGGCTAGGGACCTTGTCAGCCTTAACATAAGCATTCATTTCACTCTTCCAGCATCGAAACTTCTTGCCTCAAGAGACCAATGTTGCTTTCTTTACAGCTTCTTCTGTGCCTTTCGGGAACTTGAATTGTTTCTTTATCTTTTCCCACAACTCATTCTTGGTCTGCTCGGGTAATTTCCTCCAATTCTCGGTTGTGATCGGCACAACCGCCCTAACAAGAAAACCGCATGCATTACGGTACTTGGTAACTGAATCCAGTTGTTCTTGGGGAAGCCCACCTAGACCGACCCTTGTTATGTACATGATGCGGTCCAATGGACCCTTATTGGGACCTCGTTGCCCTCGTTTCCACTTGAGTGAAGCTGAGGATTCATCCATTGGAGAACCTTCTGCGGTTTTAGGAGCCGATGTCACCTCATTGTCTTCGAGATTAATCTAGGTAGAAAAAAATTATAAGACTTTGTATATTTGACAACCAACATTAACTTGAACTGCTGAAGTTAAGATTCGTGATCCATACCTCGTCGGCAGGATCATATTCCGGGTCTAGATCCACTAAAGTCTTTTGAATTTTTATATTCGGAAAAGGATCCGAAGGACTGTGATAGGAGCCTGAACTGCTGGAGTTAGTAAACTCCATATTGTCTTCTTTGTTGTTACTATCAGGACCAATCTTCGTTGGGCTTTCCATGCTAGATCTAATAAGACAAAAAATCTAATAAATGGCATATTAACTCTACATTAAGTGTTGCATGAAGAAAAAGATGAAAGCATTCTAGGATTTGATAAGGCATTCTAGGGTTTAAGGCGACTGACCAAAAGGTTCCTATACATTGCGAGGGTGACAAGCATGTTAAAGTTGCTCACCAGCAATGACAATTTTATCTTTTTATTCTAAATAGGCTAGCTTCGTTCAGAGTGGCGACCACGTTCTTGAGGTTTACTAGGCGGCGCCTAGCTCCGGACCTATAACTGATCAAGCAAGGGACAAAAAGTGAATCCCCGCACAGCTCCTACCTAGCTTAGAGGGCATTATCATCCCCGCTCTCAAGTTTCCTCTTATTCCCTGTCACTGATTCTTCTGCCTACTGAATGAAAAACAACATGCTGATGCGTACTTGTGCAGATGCAGTGCCTAGAAGAGACTGATAGCAGCAGCAACAACTAGCAAGCTCACTTTACACCGACAACCCAAGGCATAACTTAGTCAAAATTAGTCAAGTATAGCTATATCTAATGTAACTTAGCCAAAATTAGCCAAATTTGCTCAACTTAACCAAATATAGCTAAATCTTGCCCAGCATAGTCAAACATGCTTGATTATGCTTCAGTTAGCTAAATTTGGTCATATTTAAAACAAATTTTCTCAATTTTGGCTCAATTAAGTAAATTTAGGCAAAACACATTTTTGAAGTTATATAGGTCTAACTAAATTCTTGTATCATAGAGATCGGCATCATATGCTCAGACTCCATCGCCACACCTAGTGGTACCTAGATATGGGCGTGAGGATGCTCCTGGCATCACAAATGAGTTGGCCAGCAACTTGTTTGGCTTCAGAGCTAAATATAGCATAACTTTGGTAGCTCAGATTAGGTACAATTGCTCAAATGAAGCTGATGGAGCCACAAGTGCAGACATCTTTGGTAGCACAGATTAGCTACAATTGCTCAAATGAAACTTAGAGAAATAAAAGCAAACTTAGCCAAACTTAGTCTAGCATAGCTAACTCTAAGCAAAAGTAGCCAAATATAGCTAAATATAGCATAACTTATTCAAAATTAGTCAAGTATAACTATATCTAATGTAACTTAGCCAAAATTAGCCAAATTTGGTCAACTTAACCAAATATAGCTAAATCTTGCCCCTAATAGAGAATTATGTGGCATATGCAAGGCCGATGACAGAAATAGGGAATATACTGCTGTTACTAGAGTCTAGAATCATGTTTACCACTAATGTGTCAGAACAGTTTCAGACACACAGAACCAACTACCAATTTATCGTGATATAACCATCCACGACGAAGGGAGTAACTCCTATTCATTCAAACTTGACAGTTTTATCTCTGCAAACTACTAGAAGATGAAATGCTACTGATTTCACAGTTTTAGACACACAAAACCAACTACCAATTTATCGTGATATAACCATCCACATAAATCTTGCCCCACCGAACCCTAACCAAAGATGCCACTGAACTTGACAGTTTTTTGAATTCCACCGAACCCTAACCAAGGATGCCTACCATTTTCTAATTCTCGAACCCTAACCAAGGATATGCAAGGCGGCAGCGAGGGCGGGGAGGGAGGAGGAACGGCGAAGGAGGATGGAAGGTCGAAGGGTTTAGGGTTTACCTTGAAGCTCGGCGGCGATGGCAATGGCTTCGCTCGGCGTACCTGGAAGTGAGGAGGGCGAAGCTCGGCAGCGACGGTGAAGCTCGGCGACGGCAAAGCTCGGCAGCGTACCTAGAAGTGACGAGGGCGAACACTTGGCGGCAAACGAAATTTTGGCAGCCTAACGACGTCTAAGTGTTTCGCTCGGGTTAGGTTTTTCCAATGCTGCCGAGGGGTATATATAGACTCACATTTTCTCAGGCGGATTTTAAGTACCGACTGTCTAAGAAGATTGTTACCTCAGTCGGATTTTACTTACCAACCACCTGAGAAGATACAATTATCTCAGACGGTTGGTTAGTAACACCCGCCTGAGATAAACATGGGCCTGTGAAGATATTTACTTCTTCTTAATTAATATGTGTTCATTATAATTTGATGAACGCCTACATAAGGACCCCTCACCAACCGTGCGGGACCTTTCTTTTCCCCGAGGCGCGACCTTTTAATGCGCGGTAAACCAACTGCTCCATCTTCCACTCCGCGCGGCCTTAAAGACGCGCTATCGCTCACAAGCGCATCGCTCACTTTGAATCCTCTTATTTTCTTCGTCTTCCTCCGCTCCGACGACCCAACACCACTATGGCCGACCTTCCGCCGCCAAGCCCTCCGAGGGAGCCACCTTGCAAGAAACTATGTTGCAGCTCCCCTGAGAAGATGAACACCGAGCAGCGCCTCCTCATGGCGCGAGAGGCGTACAACAATACGTCTCGCGCCATGAGTGCCTTGGGGCTAGGTACCCTTCCAGAGTATACTGGAATGGGTACCATGGGCCACTACCTCTACACCCTCACGGGGGTGGCTGATCGTCTCGACATTCTGTTCGCGACGATGGCCCAGGTTCTTGGCCTCGAGGGCCGTAGAACGCTGGTGGAGGCGACGGCTAGCAACCTCGGGGTTGCACCGCCGGTGCAGCCGGTGCAGCCTGCCCTGTCTCCTGTTGCACCGGTGCCGGAGTCGCCGTCGGAGGACGAGGAGGAGAAGGAGGAGGAAGAGGAGTAGGAGTAGGATGTAATTAGTTTTTCTTTTTGTTGTTTTTAGTTGCTTCTATTTTGTAAATATTGTTAATGAATGGAATCTATCTTTGTTCATCTATGTGATTGAATATTACTTGTGTATCTTGTGTGTTCTTGTGTAAATATTGTGCATCTTGTGTGTTCTTTTGTGAGATGTGTGATTGAATATTGTTCAGGTGGTAGATGTTAATTTTATACAAATGTAGAAGAAAGAATCATCGAATTTGGACACAATTTGCATAATCTAAACATGTTTGAGTATTTATATTGGAATCTAAATAAAAAAGAAGCAAGGGATAAGGAAACTGAAGAACAATATCGGGCATTATCTCAGGCGATTGTTAAGTAATACCCGCCTGAGATAAATATATTTTCAGACGGTTGGTAAGTACCAACCGCCCGTGAAGATATTTACTTCTTCTTAATTAATATTCTTGATTAAATGTGTGTGACACCCGGTTCCGAATATGAACCAAGCGTAACGCATATGTGTGCCCAGGAAGTTCATCACACATATACGATTGCATCACAAACGATATACAGAATTTAACCACGTCTTAACTATTAAATAAGTACTTTATTACAATAATCCAATAGTTCACGAACAATAAAACTCTAAATAATTGCAGCGGAAAATAAACTAAGCAGTACGACTCCAATCCACAGGCAATTGACGGCGGTACGCAACCTAGTACTCCACGTGATCCTCAGGGTACTCCCAATTGTCTCCAGTAGCTGTTGGGGGGGGGGGGATTGCAAGGGTGAGTACATGTCGTACTCAGCAAGTGTGGAAAGTATGACATGTGGCTTATTCAAATGACGAATGTGATAATGGCTAAGTGCTGAAAAGTACAGTAAAACATTTGAAAAGCAATATACTATGTCTATGTGAAATAATCCCATCATCACCATCATATTAACATAATATAAACCATATCCAATTATTGCCAACATCATCATTATCCATGTTCAATTACCATAACTCAAATTCATATCCATGACTATAATCCATAAACCATCCATAACCATTACCAGACCATAACCATCCCAAATCCCAATACCAACTCTAATCATGTAGGTCATCCAGGCGCTCATAACCGGGAGCACGGCTATCATGATAGTTTTTAACACTCTGCAGAGGTTGTACCACTTTACCCACATGTTTGTGAATTCATCACCTTTCGATGACTAAGGAACCTCCATTATGCCATCTCACACTTCCGTAGGTGTGTGGCCAAGAGATCACAAAATAGCCTTTCAAAAGGGACTACTAGTATGTACGGGCCCACTAAAGTTTCACCGGCAGGTTTGAATCTCTATTCTCCCACCCACGGGCCCCCTCGTGTGCCATGCGGATCCCAGGGCAGTCCTCCTCGACTCCCCATTTCCCACGCCATCCAATGGTCCATACAATACTAGCAGCGCTCCTAATTATTCAGCTACGCCGCACCCATACTTGGCCTTGTGGTGGCACTGTTGACCTGGCGTATTCTCGCATGAACCGGTCCTTAGATCTAAGGCAAGCAAACCACCATAACATCCAACCCATCCACATACCAGGCTTGCTTAGATCACCCAACGTATTGACCAGTTCGCATTAACCATAATATCATTGATGCATAATTAAATGTGTAGTGTTGTTTGCCATCCCAATTAATTAAGCGAAGCAAAAAGGTAAAAACCCTTCCCGACTCTCTACCATAAATTCCAGGTGACAAGGGTGGTCAAACAAAACTAGTAAACTCCCTACCATAGGATTCCCATCAATTTGACACAAGCATGCAATTTTGCAAACAAAACATTTATTTTAAAATAGGATCAATATGCTTCAAGGACACTTGCCTTGCTCCGGCGGATGGGGTTGCTCAAGCGCTTCGAAATCTTGATTTTGGAAATCCTCATATGCGGCCTCTTGAGCACGTTCCTCTACGCGTGATCATACATACAAGAAAGCATATACAATCAACATGATGCACACACATTAATCAACATGCGATGATATGCATGCATGCAAAGATCAATTATTAATTTACTACGGTTGTTTATTAATTAGATGCGACTAGTTCATACGTGTTCATAAGAGTTTACGGGGGTTTTAGGGCGGATTAATGCTGCTGAAAATAAAATTATGGTGCCACTAAAATCAATTTACGCCTATTAGATTCAATATGATCGCTAAAATTCGCATCGGGAACATGGCCTACCGTAGATGCGATGGCTTCGATGATCGCGGGATGGGGACAATGCGTAGACGAAGTAGATGCGTCCTCCGGCGGCACGACGACGGCGGCGCGATGGCGACGTCGATCTCCAGCGAACGGTGGAGCCCTCCTCTTTTTCTTCCTCTTCTTCCCCTTCTTTTTCTCCTTTTTCTTCCCTGGTCGCAGCTCTCTGGTCCCTGGTGCTTTTCCCGGCAGTTTTTCCTCGAAGGCGGCGGCGTCTGGCGGCTGGATCGTGAAGCCTTCGGTCCCTTTTTATAGGGGCGGCGGGAGGGCGATCGGGGCCGAGTCGGGCGGGAGGCGGTTAGCGCGGGGCGGGATCTGCGCGTACGCGGGAGGGAGTTGGGATCGGGGGGGCGTTACGGCGGCGGATCGCCTACGCGGGAGGGGCGCGTGGCCAGCGGGGCGAGGCCGCGCGCTGGCGGCGCGGAAGGCCGGGGCTGGCGCGGTACGCGGGAGCCGGGTGGGGTCGGGCTCCGGGTGGGAGCGCGCGGGGTCGGGACTGGGGCTGCTCGGCTGGGCCGTTCGGCGGCCTGGCCGGCGGTTTCCTTTTTTTCTTTTTTTTTCTTTTTCTTTTTTTGTATTATTATTATTTTATTATTTATATTTATTTATTTTATTATTTTTTATACTTTATTTTATTATATAATTTATTATATATATTTATATATATATATTATCATTTATATTATATATATATTATTTATTATTTATTATTATTATAGTATATATTATTAATATTAATATTTTATTTATTTTTATATATTGTTATATATATTATTTATATATATTATTTATATATATATTTATATATATACTTATTATTATTTTTATACTTATTCCTTATTACAAGTTTTAGGCTATAAATATTATTTTCTTTTTCTTCTTTTGCTACACATATTAGTATATGTATGTTTTATTATTTTTCTCTTATTCTACTAGTGTTTAATGCATGATCATGTATGCAATGCATGATGTGAAAATTTAGGGTGTTGCAAACCTACCCCCCTTAAAGTGAATCTCGCCCTCGAGATTCGATAGCGTGGAGAAAAGATGAGGGAATTCTGCCTTCAAGTCTTCTTCACGTTCCCATGTAGCTTCGGCTTCCGTATGGTGTTTCCATTGCACTTTGCACCAACGGATCCTCTTATTTCTCGTGACCCTTTCCTTCATGTCCAAAATCTTGATAGGTTGCTCGACATAGGACAAATCCTCTTGAAGTTCTAACTCGTCCATCAGCACTTGTTCTTCCGGTACCCTGAGACACTTCTTGAGTTGAGAGACGTGAAATACGTCGTGTACATCGGAGAGATACGTCGGCAGCTCAAGTCGATAAGCTACCTCTCCTCGCTTGTCTAGAATCTTGAGTGGTCCGATGTAATGTGGTGCCAGTTTTCCTTTGACGTTAAACCGTCGCTGACCTCTGATAGGTGACACTTTGAGGTATACCAAATCTCCAACTTCAAAAGTCAAACTCCTTCGCCTATTATCAGCATAACCTTTTTGTCGAGACTGGGCAGCCTTTAAGTTTTCCCGTATTATTTGGACTTGCCTTTCAGCATCTTGTAACACGTGGGGACCAAACACTTGATTCTCTCCGGTTTCATTCCAAAACAAGGGAGTCCTACATTTCCTTCCGTATAGTGCTTCATAGGGTGACATTTTCAAACTTGCTTGGTGACTATTGTTGTACGAGAATTCAGCATACGGCAAACTTTTATCCCAACTTTTCCCATGCTTTAATGCGCAAGCTCTTAACATGTCTTCCAAAATTTGGTTTGTCCATCTGTTTGAGGGTGATACGCCGAACTGAAGTTCAACCTTGTTCCCATTGCTTCATGCAACTTCTGCCAAAATCTGGAGGTAAACTGAGAACCTCTATCCGAGACTATCTTCTTCGGTACTCCGTGTCGACACACAATATGCTCCATATACAATTCTGCTAGCTTCGCGGTGGTATATGTGGTCTTGGCAGGGATGAAGTGAGCTGATTTTGTCAATCGATCCACAATAACCCATATTGAATCATAGCCAGACTGAGTTCGCGGTAATCCAACTATAAAGTCCATACCAATCTCTTCCCACTTCCACTCCGGGATCTTCAATGGTTGTAGCAATCCGGCTGGCCTTTGATGTTCAGCTTTAACTCGTTGGCACACATCACAAAGTGCAACATATTCGACTATGTCCTTTTTCATGCTGGCCCACCAATAACATGTCTTTAAGTCCTTGTACATTTTCGTACAGCCAGGATGAATTGAGTAAGGCGAGTCATGTGCCTCCTTCAATATTGTTTCACGAATATGCCTGACATTAGGTACCACAATCCTCTTTCCAAGCCATAAGGTACCCTGTTCGTCCTCATCAAATCTGAATTCTTTTCCTTCTTAGGTCCTTTCCTTGATTTCCTGTATTTCCTTGTCCTTTGTCTGTCCTTCCCGTATTTCCTGCTCTAATGTTGGGTTGACTTCCATCGTTCCCATCTCATTTATGAATCCAAGGTTCAACCGTTCGAACTCCTTGCATAACTCGGATGGCAGCTCTCGTACTGTGAGTTGATGACTTACTCCTTTTCGGCTCAAGGCATCAGCCACTACATTGGCCTTCCCTTGGTGATAGTTGATTCCCACGTCATAATCCTTGACGAGCTCCAACCATCGGCGTTGCCTCAGATTCAGATCCTTTTGCGTAAATATGTACTTGAGACTCTTGTGATCCGTATAAATCTCACATCGGTGACCAAAAACGTAGTGTCTCCATATCTTCAAGGCGTGTACCACGGCCGCGAGTTCAAGGTCGTGTGTAGGATAATTCAACTCATGTTTCTTTAGTTGCCTCGATGCATAAGCTACCACTTGGCCTTCTTGCATGAGCACACATCCTAATCCTTGTCTTGATGCATCACAGTATATATCAAAACTCTTGCTCACGTCCGGTAATACTAACACCGGCGCGGTTGTCAACCTTTTCTTTAACTCCTCAAAGCTATCCTGACAAGCTTGAGTCCATCAGAATGCCTTCCCTTTCATGAGTAACTCGGTCATAGGCTTGGCTATTTTGGAGAAATCCTTGATAAACCGACGGTAATATCCAGCCATTCCAAGGAAACTCTGAATTTCCTTAACATTCGGTGGCGGTTCCCACTTAAGCACATCTCTCACCTTCCCTGGGTCAACTGATACTCCTCCTACGGAAATAATATGGCCTAAGAAAGAAACTTCCCGTAACCAAAATTGACATTTACTGAACTTGGCATACAATTGGTGCTCCCTCAATTTGCAGCGTAAGCCTCAAGTGTTCCTCGTGTTCCTTCTCATCCTTCGAGTAGATCATAATATCATCGATGAACACTACAACGAACTTATCCAGATATTCCATGAAGACCTTATTCATGAGATACATAAAGTACGCAGGCGCGTTCGTCAATCCAAATGACATGACGGTGTACTCATAAGATCCATATCGTGTCCGAAATGCTGTCTTGGGTATATCCGATGGTCTAATCTTCATTTGGAAGTATCCTGACCGCAAGTTGATCTTGGAGAAGATACATGCACCCTTCATTTGGTCGAACAAATCCTCAATACGGGGCAGTGAGTACTTGTTCTTAATTGCCACTTCGTTGAGAGACCTATAGTCCACAGACATCCTCTGGGTTCCATCCTTCTTATCTACGAAGAGCACTGGGGCTCCCCACGGGGATGAGCTTGGGCGTATAAAACCCTTCTCTAGCTGCTCTTGAATTTGCTTCTTGAGCTCTGCTAACTCCTTAGGAGGCATCCTATACGGCCTCTTAGCTATAGGTGCAGTTCCGGGTATCAACTCAATAGCGAATTCTATGTCACGATCAGGTGGCATACCTGGCAACTCATCTGGAAACACATCCGGGTACTCGCGAACGATCGGAATGATTTCCAATGTCACTTCTTCCACGTGATTCAGCATCGCTTTCTCTCTTGCAGGTTGGGCTGCCTCAACTTCGATGCGTGTACCATGTTCACTTGTCAACTGCACAATCCTCTCGGCACATTGAATGACTCCATTATACTTGCTCAGCCAGTCCATTCCAAGTATTATGTCTATTCCTTAGGAGTCCAAGACTATGAGGTTTGCGAGAAAGTCTACCCCCTTATTTTAATGCTCACTTTCGGACATACTATATTTGTCCTCATCTCTCCGCCAGGAGAACTTACTAGCATAGTTTGCTTCATATGAGATATAGGCAAATTGTACTTGGCAACATACTTTGACGAGATGAATGAATAAGATGCTCCTGAATCAAATAAAACAGTCGCGGGGTTGGAGTTGGCAAGAAACATACCAATCACGACGTCATCAGCTTGTTGGGCTTCCTCAGTAGAGACATGATTCACATTGCCACGAGCAAAATTCTGCTGTCCACGGTTGCCTTGTGGTGCTCCTCCATTTGGTCGCGGGTTATTTGGCCTTGGTGCATTGTTCATAGGTCCATAGTTTCTCTTGGGGCATTGACTTGCAAAGTGTCCGGGTTCTCCACACACATAGCATGTCTTACCACCCGTAGCATTAGGGAAGTTTGGGCGCAACGGGTTTTGAGCATTTGCCGCCATGTTAGGATGCGGCGCAGGTGGCACAGGATAGCGAGGCGCTTGCATGGCGGGGCGTTGCTGTGGTGGCTGATTTGGGCGGGGCGGATAAGAAGCGCGGTATGCGGGAGCAGATGGGTTGTATTGTGGTGCAGTAGGTGGTGCATAACGGGGGCGAACATTGCTTCCTTGCTGCGGTCCCTGATGTGGCATCTTCCTCTTGTTGTCCTGCTCCATCTCACGAATCTTGTTCTCAACCACAATGGCCTTGTCATCCAGCTTTTGGAAGTTTGGATAATCAGTATTGAGCAGCTGGACTTGAATTTCATTGTTGAGACCCCTCATAAACAGATACTGCTTCCTACTATCAGTTTTGATGTATTCTGGAGCATATCTTGATAATTGAGTGAATTTGTTGAGATACTCACTCACGCTCATCCTTCCTTGCCTGAGATTTTCAAAATCTTGTCTTCTCAGTATCATAACACCTTCAGGTACATAGTGGGAACAGAAACTCTGCTTGAACTCAGCCCATGTGATTGCCTCCTGATTATCATGAGCGTTGCAAAGAGCTTCCCACCAGTCAGCGGCTGCTCCAACTAGTTGATATGATGCAAAGAGAACCTTCTCCCTATCAGTGCACTGGACAATAGCAAGTTTCTTTTCAACGGACTTCAGCCAATCATCAGCTTCCATTGGGTCTGTGGCTTGTGCAAAGGTAGGCGGTCTGGTCCTCATGAACTCTCCCAAACGGTTGTGATGTGGCGAGGGTGGCGGTGGAGGCGGTATATGAGGCTGATTATTGTTGCCAGCTTGCAGCTGTCCCATGGTCTGTATCATGGTCTGCATGAGCTGGTTCTGCATAGCTAACAGTTGTTTAATATTGATAGCTCCATGAGCATGTCCTTGGTTGTTCTGAGGTACTTCATTGCGCTCCTCCTCATCGTTGACATCCCTCTGGTTACGAGTTCTCACCATCTGTTTTCGAAAGAAGGGTGGGGACAGAAAGATTTAGAATTTGGAAAGAACGTCCCAACTATATGCATCAAGGGATGTGACACTAAATAATACTTTATTAATATAGACCTATATTATGAGGATGTGGACAAGTGCCAAAGCATTCCACAACTCTCTACTAAGCACTCAAACAAGCACCAAACAGAATTGACAAAGATCCTAAAAGAAGTAACACAACTCAAGGTCACACAAGTATGTCTACGTCGCTCTTATTTAACTAATGGGGGTGTGCCTATCCTTGAGTCATGGCATAGGTCGAGGACTACTCGTCGTCGAGCGGGAACTCATCCGGGTCCTCGTCGTCGTCGGGGTCCTGTGGTGGTGAGGCAGCAGGCGGCGGTGGTGCGGTAGACGCCACACTGGAAGGCTCCTCGTCAGAGGACTCCTCAGAAGACGACTCACGCTGGCCGTTGCGACGGTCTGGAGAGTCTGGGGTCCACGTCGGGGTGTCGGACGCGTAGTCGTCCGGGTCCTCGTCGGTGATCCGACGATACCTCCTGATTATCGCCTCGTGGCGCTGGGTGAGGTCACGTCCATCCTTAATATCCTGCTGCGCCCTCTGAAGTCGGGCACTGAGCTGGGCCACGTCGTCAACAGTCTGACGAGACTGCGGGAGGTCCAGGGGTCCCTCCACGTGCCTGGAGACGAAGCGCGCAATGCAACTGGGACACTGCGGAACAAAGGCATGCACCGTGTCCTCCAGACGAAAACGGCGAGCGTGGCTCCAAAAGGTGGCTGCTTCCCAGCTAGCATCCTGCTCTGCAGATTGGCGGGAGCTCCTCCAAGCAGGGCTGCTGTGGGTCTTCACCAACTCATCACCATAGTAGATATAGATCTTGCAGCTCCACTCCTTCCTGCCGGGGCGCTGCACTCCAGTGGTGTGGTAGGAGAGCGAGAGGTTGTGGTGAGGGTAGCCAGCCTCACGGAGTAGGGCACGGAGACGGTGTCGCAGTTGTCCTGCGGCCCTGCCGTCAGAACGGATCACCACGGGGTGACGGGGGTCGATGGCCGGAGAGCGACTGGCCAACCTACGTGGGGGCACAAGTCCACCGGTCGACTTACGGGGGGTTGTCTTGGTGCGGGCCATCTACATAAAACAAGAATACATTAGAGAAAAAAAATAATGAAAAACAAATCTGAAAATTTCAGCAGTTAAAATGGCGGAAAAAGAGCGGTGCAGCGGTTCCAAAAGAACGAAAAAATAGAGAGAGAAAAATACAGCAACCAACACAATAATTTTACCCACACATAACAGCAGCAAAACACACCTTTTTCGCGAAAATTTAAGCAGCAAAACAGCAGCACTTAATATTGCTCACTTCTGAAAACTTTTTATCAAAAACGCAGCAGCGATCAATACTTTTTGCGGCTGAAAATAAGGGAACAAAACAGCAGTAAAATTTTTCGAAAATAGCAGATTAGAAGAGTGTTCCTAAGTGCTCTAGAGTGTCCATTCTACCTAGGCTTGCGTCCTACGGTCAACGCGGCTCTGATACCAATTTGTGACACCCGGTTCCGAATATGAACCAAGCGTAACGCATATGTGTGCCCAGGAAGTTCATCACACATATACGATTGCATCACAAACGATATACAGAATTTAACCACGTCTTAACTATTAAATAAGTACTTTATTACAATAATCCAATAGTCACAAACAATAAAACTCTAAATAATTGCAGCGGAAAATAAACTAAGCAGTACGACTCCAATCCACAGGCAATTGACGGCGGTACGCAACCTAGTACTCCACGTGATCCTCAGGGTACTCCCAATTGTCTCCAGTAGCTGTTGGGGGGGGGATTGCAAGGGTGAGTACATGTCGTACTCAGCAAGTGTGGAAAGTATGACATGTGGCTTATTCAAATGACGAATGTGATAATGGCTAAGTGCTGAAAAGTACAGTAAAACATTTGAAAAGCAATATACTATGTCTATGTGAAATAATCCCATCATCACCATCATATTAACATAATATAAACCATATCCAATTATTGCCAACATCATCATTATCCATGTCCAATTACCATAACTCAAATTCATATTCATGACCATAATCCATAAACCATCCATAACCATTACTAGACCATAACCATCCCAAATCCCAATACCAACTCTAATCATGTAGGTCATCCAGGCACTCATAACCGGGAGCACGGCTATCATGATAGTTTTTAACACTCTGCAGAGGTTGTACCACTTTACCCACATGTTTGTGATTTCATCACCTTTCGATGACTAAGGAACCTCCATTATGCCATCTCACACTTCCGTAGGTGTGTGGCCAAGAGATCACAAAATAGCCTTTCAAAAGGGACTACTAGTATGTACGGGCCCACTAAGGTTTCACCGGCAGGCTTGAATCTCTATTCTCCCACCCACGGGCCCCCTCGTGTGCCATGCGGATACCAGGGCAGTCCTCCTCGACTCCCCATTCCCCGCGCCATCCAATGGTCCATACAATACTAGCAGCGCTCCTAATTATTCAGCTACGCCGCACCCATACTTGGCCTTGTGGTGGCACTGTTGACCTGGCGTATTCTCGCATGAACCGGTCCTTAGATCTAAGGCAAGCAAACCACCATAACATCCAACCCATCCACATACCAGGCTTGCTTAGATCACCCATCGTATTGACCAGTTCACATTAACCATAATATCATTGATGCATAATTAAATGTGTAGTGTTGTTTGCCATCCCAATTAATTAAGCAAAGCAAAAAGGTAAAAACCCTTCCCGACTCTCTACCATAAATTCCAGGTGACAAGGGTGGTCAAACAAAACTAGTAAACTCCCTACCATAGGATTCCCATCAATTTGACACAAGCATGCAATTTTGCAAACAAAACATTTATTTTAAAATAGGATCAAAATGCTTCAAGGACACTTGCCTTGCTCCGGCGGATGGGGTTGCTCAAGCGCTTTGAAATCTTGATTTTGGAAATCCTCGTATGCGGCCTCTTGAGCACGTTCCTCTACGCGTGATCATACATACAAGAAAGCATATACAATCAACATGATGCACACACATTAATCAACATGCGATGATATGCATGCATGCGAAGATCAATTATTAATTTACTACGGTTGTTTATTAATTAGATGCGACTAGTTCATACGTGTTCATAAGAGTTTACGGGGGTTTTAGGGCGGATTAATGCTGCTGAAAATAAAATTATGGTGCCACTAAAATCAATTTACGCCTATTAGATTCAATATGATCGCTAAAATTCGCATCAGGAACATGGCCTACCGTAGATGCGATGGCTTCGATGATCGCGGGATGGGGACAATGCGTAGACGAAGTAGATGCGTCCTCCGGCGGCACGACGATGGCGGCGCGATGGCAACGTCGATCTCCGGCGAACGGTGGAGCCCTCCTCTTTTTCTTCCTCTTCTTCCCCTTCTTTTTCTCCTTTTTCTTCCCTGGTCGCAGCTCTCTGGTCCCTGGTGCTTTTCCCGGTAGTTTTTCCTCGAAGGCGGCGGCGTCTGGCGGCTGGATCGTGAAGCCTTTGGTCCCTTTTTATAGGGGCGGCGGGAGGGCGATCGGGGCCGAGTCGGGCGGGAGGCGGTTAGCGCGGGGCGGGATCCGCACGTACGCGGGAGGGAGTCGGGATCGGGGGGGCGTTACGGCGGCGGGGCGCGTACGCGGGAGGGGCGCGTGGCCAGCGGGGCGAGGCCGCGCGCTGGCGGCGCGGAAGGCCGGGGCTGGCGCGGTACGCGGGAGTCGGGTGGGGTCGGGCTCTGGGCAGGAGCGCGCGGGGTTGGGACTGGGGCTGCTCGGCTGGGCCGTTCAGCGGCCTGGCCGGCGGTTTCCTTTTTTTTTCTTTTTTTTTCTTTTTCTTTTTTTGTATTATTATTATTTTATTATTTATATTTATTTATTTTATTATTTTTTTATACTTTATTTATTATATAATTTATTATATATATTTTTATATATATATTATCATTTATATTATATATATATTATTTATTATTTATTATTATTATAGTATATATTATTAATATTAATATTTTATTTATTTTTATATATTGTTATATATATTATTTATATATATATATATTTATATATATACTTATTATTATTTTTATACTTATTCCTTATTACAAGTTTTAGGCTATAACTATTATTTTCTTTTTCTTCTTTTGCTACACATATTAGTATATGTATGTTTTATTATTTTTCTCTTATTCTACTAGTGTTTAATGCATGATCATGTATGCAATGCATGATGTGAAAATTTAGGGTGTTGCAATATGGTCCTTTAAAAGGCAAAAATCCACTTTCTTGTAATATTATTGATAAGTAAAGGTTACCATTAAATTTCACTTCATAAATCCTTTGAAATTGGTCAGAACATAAAAAACATACAACAAATGCTATTTTTCATTTTTCTATCTTGATGAATATAATGCTTTTTTTATTTATTTTTTAGTGGACATTTTTACTCATCATACCAACCTCTACGAATTTTTTCATATTTTTTTTAAAATTTTTTGAATCAATGTGTGTTCATAATTTGATGAATGCCTCATATGAATATGAGCATTTAGTTAGAATGGTGGATAATTTGAAGTTTGACATGTTGGAATGCTTTTAAAAAAATTAAAAAAATTCATACATGTATAAATTATACAAATATGTTCATACCAACAATTTTGAGTGAAAGAACTTTTTTTATGAGATACACAAATGTGAATAATATGTGAGTAGAAAATTAATTTGATATTTACCAAAACATTACAATGTCAGCTATACAAGTTTTAAAAATATTTTGTTCAGGTGGTAGATGTTAATTTTATACAAATGTAGAAGAAAGAATCATCGAATTTGGACACAATTTGCAGAATCTAAACATGTTTGAGTATTTATATTGGAATCTAAATAAAAAGAAGCAAGGGATAAGGAAACTGAAGAACAGTATCGGGCATTATCTCAGGCGGTTGTTAAGTAATACCTGCCTGAGATAAATATATTTTTAGGCGGTTGGTAAGTACCAACCGCCTGTGAAGATATTTACTTCTTCTTAATTAATATTCTTGATTAAATGTGGTCCTTTAAAAGGCAAAAATCCACTTTCTTGTAATATTATTGATAAGTAAAGGTTACCATTAAATTTCACATCATAAATCCTTTGAAATTGGTCAGAACATAAAAAACATACAAAAAATGCTATTTTTCATTTTTGTATCTTGATGAATATAATGTTTTTTTCATTTATTTTTTCAGTGGACATTTTTACTCATCATACCAACCTCTACGAATTTTTTCATATTTTTCTAAATTTTTTTGAATCAATGTGTGTTCATAATTTGATGAATGCCTCATATGAATATGAGCATTTAGTTAGAATGGTGGATAATTTGAAGTTTGACATGTTGGAATGCTTTTAAAAAAATTAAAAAAAAATCATGCATGTATAAATTATACAAATATGTTCATACCAACAATTTAGAGTGAAGGAACTTTTTTTTATGAGATACACAAATGTGAATAATATGTGAGTAGAAATTAATTTGATATTTACCAAAACATTACAATGTCAGCTATACAAGTTTTAAAAATATTTTGTTCAGGTGGTAGATGTTAATTTTATACAAATGTAGAAGAAAGAATCATCGAATTTGGACACAATTTGCATAATCTAAACATGTTTGAGTATTTATATTGGAATCTAAATAAAAAGGAAGCAAGGGATAAGGAAACTGAAGAACAGTATCGGACATTATCGCAGACGGTTGTTAAGTAATACCCGCCTAAGATAAATATATTTTCAGGTGGTTGGTAAGTACCAACCGCCTGTGAAGATATTTACTTCTTCTTAATTAATATTCTTGATTAAATGTGGTCCTTTAAAAGGCAAAAATCCACTTTCTTGTAATATTATTGATAAGTAAAGGTTACCATTAAATTTCACTTCATAAATCCTTTGAAATTGGTCAGAACATAAAAAACATACAACAAATGCTATTTTTCATTTTTCTATCTTGATGAATATCATGCTTTTTTCATTTATTTTTTCAGTGGACATTTTTACTCATCATACCAACCTCTACGAATTTTTTCATATTTTTCTAAATTTTTTTGAATCAATGTGTGTTCATAATTTGATGAATGCCTCATATGAATATGAGCATTTAGTTAGAATGGTGGATAATTTGAAGTTTGACATGTTGGAATGCTTTTAAAAAAATTAAAAAAATTCATACATGTATAAATTATACAAATATGTTCATACCAACAATTTTGAGTTAAGGAACTTTTTTTTTATAAGATACACAAATGTGAATAATATGTGAGTAGAAATTAATTTGATATTGACCAAAACATTACAATGTCAGCTACACAAGTTTTAAAAATATTTTGTTCAGGTGGTAGATGTTAATTTTATACAAATGTAGAAGAAAGAATCATCGAATTTGGACAAAATTTCCAGAATCTAAACATGTTTGAGTATTTATATTGGAATCTAAATAAAAAAGAAACAATGGATAAGGAAACTGTACAGTATCGGGCATTATCTCAGGCGGTTGTTAAGTAATACCCGCCTGAGATAAATATATTTCCAGGCGGTTGGTAAGTACCAACCGCCTGTGAAGATATTTACTTCTTCTTAATTAATATTCTTGATTAAATGTGGTCCTTTAAAAGGCAAAAATCCTCTTTCTTGTAATATTATTGATAAGTAAAGGTTACTGTCGGTGGTTGAAGACCGGCAGATCTCCCTACACTGCTAAAGTGATTGGGGAGTTTGAAGTTCGGTGTGGGCGCGCGGAGATTCAAGAAGGTGAATAGGAGTTTGACACAGGAGACACAAGAATTTACGTGGTTCGGGCCGCCTGAGCGTAATACCCTACTCCACGGGTGTGTTGGTGTTGTATTAGCGGTAAGAGCTTGCCACGAACGTGTGGGGTGCGTATGATCGTCCGTGCGTGAACGTCCCTGAGTGTATCATTGACCTGTCCTTTTATAGTACAAGGACAGGCCGTTACAAGCTAGCCTGGCCCGACATGTGGCCCCAGCGGTTACTAGTATTGATACACGATTAATTGCTCTTAATGATCCTGTAACGGGCTTTGACAGCACCGTTACTGGTGTTAAGATCGTCCGATTAAGTGTCATTAATATGGCATTAATGGCACTTAATCGGGTCTTGAAGTCCTTGGCTCTCCTTTGAAGGTCCGGAGCCGTTACAAGGTCTTCTGGAGGTTAGAGGCTGAAAGGTCCGACGATTGGACACATGGCAGCTCCGGAGCTTGTTGTGGGAAGCAGGTAGCTCTGGGGCTACTAGACACGTGTCAAGTCCGGAGCTTCTCTCGGTCTAGGGTTAAGTCCGGAGGTGCCATTTCGGTACGTGGCCCGGAGCTTCCCCCTTGTGGGCGGTAGCTCCAGTTTGGTTGTACACGTGGTGACCCAGGGATTAACCATGTTGGAGAAGCGGGTCCGGTCATGTCTGACAAGTGGGCCTCCGAGGGTCTTCAAATCAAGTAGGTGACTTTCCTTTGAAATCTTTGTAACCTCAAGGGGTGTACGATTTATAGGGTACCGACAGTGGCCCCCTGGACCTACCTCCGAGGAAGATCACTGGGGTGAAGTCATTTCGTCGGAGGTGGGTCCATCCTTGCGACTCTTGAACTGGGTCTTCAAGGGTCTTCGAAGGTGCCGTTGGCAGGGATTTACAGTTAGATCTCGCCGCGTGGCACACCTCAGGCGGCAGATGAGATCTTTGACGTGCGGATCTCACGCAATTGAAGGTCGCCGGTTTCCGATACAAAAACCGTATCGGTTCCGCGCGCCCTGTCAGGCCGCCGCCTTTGGGTTTCCCGCCGCGTGATGACAACCGTTCGCCTGGGTAAGAGCCTCGACTTGATCGTCGGGGTGGTCCCAGGCCCTCTTGTCATCGGCTGGGTTAAACTCTTGAGTGGTATCTTCGACTTCCCTGCGGTTTCCATCCAAGCGTTGCGAGGGCTTACTTAATAAGGAAAGTGCACCGTCGGGAGTTCTTTACGCCTCTCATCTGATCTTGCGCTCAAACTCCCAACTCGTGCTTCGCTCTTCTTCTCTTGCCTAGTTGTGCCGCGATGGAGTTGGGTCTGCGCGAGAGTCGCTTGAAGACTGACAGCGATTTGAAGAAGGTCCGGGCCCTCATGGGGTGGTCCTCGGACTTCTTCAACCGCTTGTTCCATGCCGGCGGAGAGCTCCCCTTCGAGAAGGAGCACGCTGGCGAAATGGTGTACTTTTCTTCGTACGCCATGGTGGGGTTGATCCCACATTTTTCTTCTTTCTTCTTGATGCTGCTAGACTTCTATGGTCTGCAGCTATACCACCTTGGCCCTCACTTCATTCTCCTCGTGTCTATCTTCGTCCACTTTTGTGAGATGTGGGTGGGCATCCCCCCCTGCATCGAACTCTTTCGGACCTTCTTCACCGTCCACACCACCGGCCGGAGCAATGAGTACCTTGGCTTCTACTACTTTGTGAAGCGCAAGAAGTGCCCATTCAAGTACCTCCGGTCGTTACCATCCGGGAAGTGGGATGACTGGAAGAAAGATTGGATAGTCGTCAGGGTGGAGGAGCACGAAAGGTTGGAGCTGCCCGACGGTCTGCCCGGCATCGACACGACGACCTGGAGTGAAGTTCTGGTGCTGGCGGAAGCTTTCGACCCCGCCTTGACCAAGATTCGCTAATGCGTGGAGGGAGGATTGACTCCTCAGGCGGTATTCTGCAATTCCCTGGCCAACAGGTGGACGCTGCTGAAGAGGAGGGAGAAGCTCGCTTGGGCCCTCAACAGCGTGATGGACGAGGACCGGGTTGAGACCGGGTTGAAGTCCAACATGGTGGGGAAGATCTTGGAGTTCCACCTCAAGAAATTCTAGCACGGCATCAACGTCGACGGTGATGACTTGACTCCGCCGTCGGCCTTTCTCCCTCTAAACGTGGAAGTGGAGTTCAGCAGGGAGCTCTGGCGGACGATGCCTGCACTTGACAACCTTGGTGCCGTTGAGAGAAGATCAACCACCCGGGTGGCGATCCCCGGGATGCCCGAAGATGGCTCCGTCCCTGCCCCACAGCCGAGGGTCGAGGTAGTCGGCAAGGGCAAGGAGATGGCGGATGAGCCTGAGAGCCGGAAGAGGAAGTTGCGACATGCCGACGGAAGGTCCGTCAGGCCCGCTACTTCTGCCTCGGTTCCTTCTCCACAGAGGGGAAGATCTTCTACCACCGTAACGACTGTCCCCGTAGTGGGGTCCTTCCGGAACGATACCGTTCCTGCAGTGGGGTCCTCTCGGAGCGCGTCTGTCCCCGTGGTGGAACCCTCCTGGGGTGTTAGCTCCAGGGCGCACGACTCCAGCACCTGGGACGGTGAGAGCCTCCAGGTCCAGGGGTTCCTCCCGATCGAGGAGAGCCTCGACCCGGGAAACGCCCGTGGCTGCGACAAGTTCCGGGGGGCCTTCCGGAGCTCCTACACCGACCGTGGCCAGCCCGGAACGTCCAGGAAAAAGGTTCCGCGCAAGCTGGTGCGGAAGCCTTCCAAGGTAATTTTGAATCTTTACCTTGGTTAACTATTTAATTGTAGCAACTGTTTGTTAATTTTCTTCATTCATCATCTGCAGCGTCCCCAAGAAGGGGAGTGAAGCTCCACCCTCAGCCATAGTGTCTAAGGCCGTGGGAGCTTCTGCTCCTGTCCCGGTGCCGCCCCAAGTGGTGGCTGAGGCTACGGCAGCTCTGGCGCCGGCTGTCGTGGTCATGAATCTCGACTCATCCCCTGAAGTTCCCGTGGTAGCGACGGACCACGGGAGTGAAGATGCGCCAGCGGCACCCGTCTCGGAGGTTGAAGCTCCGGGTCCAGGTGCTGCAGTGATGGAAGCTCCGGCTGTTGAGCCGGAGGAAGTAGTAGTCCCGGCCTCAGAGCCGAAAAGTGTTGAAGCCCCGGCGGTTGAGCCGGAGGTGACTGAAGCCCCGGCGTGCGAGCCGGAAGATGAGGTAGTTCCGGCAGTTGAGCCGGTTACCTCCGAAGCACCAGCCACTGAGCCGGTTATTGTTGGAGCTCCGGCCTCAGGGCCGGTCGAAGTTGAAGATCCTCCAGCTCTTGAGCCGGTGGTTGAAGAGGCGATGGAGCTTGAGACTCCCTCGGAAGAGGTGCCCAGACCGGAGCCAGTAGCAGCTCCTGCTCCGGATGCAACGACGTCGGAGGTACCTGCGGCCGAGCCGGAGTGCCCAAGCGAAGTCGCTGGCCCCCTGCCCGAGGAGGTGAACGAAGACTTGGCGGTGGGGCCTTCTTCGATGGCGACTGAGGCCATCCTGGAGGATGGCCCTAGTGCCTTGGAAGCTCAGGGGTCCACTCCCGTAGAGTGGGACCCAATTTTTGTGTGTGAAGACCCACTGGAACCAGCGGAGGAGACCCCAGCAGGTCCAGAGCCCATCCCGCTGTCGATGTCTATCGACAACGCCTGCTCCAGTCTGCGTCAAGTCCAATTGGATTTCTCCCACGACAGCAAGGCTCTTGAAGAGGAGCGCCAAACCCTTAGGCGGTGACGCAACCGGCTCTACTTCGAGACCAAGCTGGCGCAGTCGAGGCTAGCGGATGACAAGGAGTGGATCAAGCGGGAGAAGATCCGCCTGGAGTACTGGGGCAAGCTGCTGGATGACAGGGAGAGCATGACTCATGCCCTCGACGCTCAATCCTGGGACATCTACGATCAGGCCAAAGCTGCCAATAACGCGGCCGATGCTCGACATGAACAGCTTGAGGCCATTAACACCGCACTCATCAAGCGCCAAGAGGCACTTGAAGAGAGGGAGAGACGGCTCGAGGATGAAGAGCAGAAACTCCTGGAGCTGCGGGATGACGTCCTGAGGAGGGAAGAGGAGCTCATCGAGAAAGTAGCTCTGGCTGACAAGGGCCTCGAGGAGCACGCCAAGAAATTGGAAGAGCGCTGCCAAGAGGAAGAGGAGAAGACCTGGGTGCCCTTGTTGCCCGGGAGAAAAAAGTGGAGGCTAGGGAGAAGGACCTGGTCGATCGTTGGAACAAGATACACCTCCGGGAGGAGGAGCTCGGAAGACTCGAGAGGCGGGTTGCTACAAAGATTCAGCAAAACGCCAAAGAAGTTGAGCGCCTCGCCCGTGAGAATTCCGAACTGACGGTGGCCAGGAGATCCCTGGAAGAGATGAAGAGCTTGAGGACGGCGGACTCCCTACAGATTTGGGAGTTCCTGGGCAAGGCCAACGACGCGCTGACGCCGATGGGTTTCAGCCCCGTGCGCCCGGATGATCCGGAGCCGGAGCCGGACCTTGCGCTGCAGGCATTGAGCGCAGCAGATAGCAAGCTCTCCAAGGTGGGCGATGTCATCGCGGACCAACTGGAGGTTGAGGGGCAATCCCTAGCGAGGAACGTCACAGAGTATGTGCTGACGTGCTACACCAGCCGGAACTCCCAATTTCCTCTGGACCCGGTGCTTGAAGGCCCTGTCGAAGGAGAAGGCGAAGCTACCCGAGCCAGCGTATCGGAGGTCGCCCAGAAGGTCGCCGAGTTCTTCCATAGGGCCTAGGACCATCTCTTTAGCTCTCACTTGTATTTTCTCTTCTTCTTCCTCAATTTTGTAATCTCTTGTCTCCAGATGTAATCTCCTGTCTCCATATAAATGAAATCCCCAATTTTTTGCAAATTTCACATTTTTTTGTCTTCAACACTTTTATCTTCACTTGGCCCCCTGGTAGATGTACACAATTTGATTGTGAACATGTACCAAAAGGATATTGTGTTTTGTTGAAGACTCATTTGCTCCGAACTTGTAGCATTTAGGTCCGAAGTCTTCGATAGTGAAGGTCCCCTGAGGTTGTCGGAGCTTAGAAGCTCCGGCATTGTCCATCGCTGGAGCTTGGTAGCTCCGGCAATAGCCTCTATCAACACGTAGAGCGTCGATAGTTAGTCCTCCGGGGTGTCGGAACTGAGTAGCTCCGGCAGTGAACTTTGCCAACACTTGGCTTGTTGGCAGTAGACTCCATTTACGGGGTCTTCTCACCATCTTTTATTCAGCGTCGACGGTTGGCCCCCTTTGGGGAGTCGGAGCTTAGTTAGCTCCGGCTTTTCTCCATCAACGTAGACTTTATTTTTCCTGCACACTTAAGTCAAGAAAAATAGTAAAATTCGTTCCTTGTCTATAATTTCGTCGCGGCTTACGATTCTCAAGAAAACTTTAAGTTGAACGCGATTTTAAATACAACTGGATGCGTTGCCTTTTCTCTTAGATTCAACTGTTCATGGACCCGCCTTACTTCGGCCTGCCGGGGTGTAGGTAGAGTGGCGTACTTAGGGTGCTTGACCAGTCTAAGTCGATAGCGCACTCCAGCCCTAGATTGGCTTGGCGGCTTTCAGGCGAGTTGGCCATGAACGATATTTGAATCCAAAAGAACTGACAATACAACTCGAATCGTATATAAACCGGTCGAACTAAAATTTCTTAAGAATTGCACGTCTTTGTTATAGACAAGAAAGAGAAAAATAAAAATGTTGAGCCTGTACAAAATAAATGCACGTGTAGTCTATTTCACATGAAGATGTCTTTCATCATAGGTCTGGGGTACAGGGGAAACAAGTACACTCTTAGGGTACGGAACCAGGCTAAGTGTGTTTCATTTCTCATTTGACCCAGGGTAGTTAGCCGCACTTTTAGTCCTGAGACTGTGACAAGTGTTGCATGAGCTTTGCGGACCTTTCGGGAAAGGTCCGGCTGCTCTCCCGGAGGAACTACCCGACTCTGTACAATAACTCTATAACATACACCCCAAGTTACTCAAGACTCACCTCCGTGGTATTAAGTGTATAACTTACAGAGGTGCTCGATGTTCCAAGGATTTGGGGGAGGTGTCCCATCCTTGGTAGCCAAGCGAACGCTTCTGGGACGGGATACTTTGATCACTCGGAAGGGCCCCTCCCAGCCGGGGGAGAGTTTGTTTAACCCTTCTCTGGATAGTATTTTCCGTAGCACCAGATCGCCTTCCTCGAGCTGTCGGTTGTGTACATGCCGCTGGTGATAACGCCGTAGAGCTTGGTGATATCGGGCATTCCGAACAGCTGCTTGGCACCTTCCCTCCTCGAGGAGGTCTAGGTCTTCACGCCAGAGCTGGTCCTGCGCGGCTTCGTCGAAGGTCCGGACCCGGAGTGAACCCAAGGTGATTTCTGGAGGAAGGATTGCTTCAGCTCCGTACACCAGGAAGAAGGGTGTCTCTCCAGTTGACCGGTTTTGAGATGTCCTGTTGGCCCATAAAGTGGGCGGAAGCTCTTCGATCCAGTTGAATCCGTGTTTTTTCAAGCGCTCATAGGTGCGCGTTTTGAGTCCTTTAAGGATTTCAGCATTTGCTCTCTCGGCTTGGCCATTGCTGGCTGGATGAGCTACAGAGGCGTAGCAAATATGTATGCCGAGGTCTTCACAATATCCTTGGAATGCGGAGCTTGTGAATTGAGTCCCATTATCAGTGATGATTTTGTTTGGGACTCCAAATCTTCTTACAATGGATTGCAGAAAGTTGAGAGCAGATTGCTTGTTGATCGTCACAACTGGAGTTGCTTCCGACCACTTGGTGAACTTGTCAATGGTGACGTACAGGAACTTGTAACCTCCGACGGCTCTTCGGAAGGGTCCCAAGATGTCCATCCCCCACACGGCGAAGGGCCATGTAGGAGGTATCATTTGTAAGGGTTGAGCCGGTGTATGAATTTGCTTTGCATGAAATTGGCATGCTTCGCATTTCTTCACCAGCTCAGTGGCATCCTGGAGCGCTGTAGGCCAGTAGAAGCCATGCCGAAAGGCTTTTCCGACCAGCGTGCGGGAAGATGCGTGGTTCCCACACTCGCCTCCATGGATTTCTGCGAGAAGTTCGCAGCCTTCTTCCCTTGTGATGCACCGCATTAGGATGACGTTGGCACCACGCCGGTAGAGATCCCCTTCCACCAGCGTGTATCTTTTAGCCAATCTGACTACCAGGTCAGCGGATACATCATCGTCAAGAAGGATGTTGTCTTTCAAGTAGCTCTGGATCTCCGAGATCCATGCATCGGAGCTAGCTTGAGCTTTTGAGTCTAGCGTGCTGGGTTGCTCGGAGCTTCCGGCAGCACCTATGACCCTTGATGGCTGCCATGGTAACAGGGCCATCGGGACTGTCAGCTTCGGGATGCTGATCTCGCCCCCTTCGCTCAGTTCGGCAGGCTGAGCTGTGAGTTTCGACAATCTCCGGACAAAAGTTCCGTCAGGAGCCGGAGCTCCGGTTGATGCTTTCGTCGAGAGTTCATCGGCTTCAGCGTTGTAGGCACGCTGAACATGTTGGAGGTCTAGGACTTCAAAGTCCTTCTGAAGCCTCTGGACTTCTAGGAGGTAAGCAGCTAGCTGGAGATTGTTGCAGGAGCATTCACCCTTCACCTGCTTGATAATGAGCTGTGAATCTCCTTTGACCAGTAGTTGCCGGACACCGTATGACAGTGCCACCTTTAGTCCGTAGATGAGTGCTTCATACTCTGCCATGTTGTTGGTTGCCTTGAAGTCAAGGTGTACCATGTATTTCACCTTCTCCCCAGTCAGTGCAAGGAGAAGGATTCCAGCTCCTGCCCCCTGCTTCTGCATGGAGCCGTCAAAGTAGAGGGTCCAGTGAGGCTCAGTGTAGGTCGGAGCTTGATGCTCTGTCTTCTGCTCACTGGGCCCCCCAGGATTTGATGGAGAGGGAGTCCATTCTGCCACAAAATCTGCCAAAGCTTGACTCTTGACTGCTTGTCTGGAAATAAATTCAAGATCAAATTCAGCCAATTCCACTGCCCACTTTGCAATATTCCCAGTTGAATTGGGATTATGCAGGATTGCTCGAAGTGGGTAGGAGGTCACCACCGAGACTTTGTGAGCTTGGAAGTAATGTCGAAGCTTCCTGGAGGCAATAAGAACTGCATAGAGCAGCTTATGCACCTCTAGGTATCGAGTCTTGGCATCATGTAATACTTCACTGATGAAGTATACCGGGCGTTGAATGGTCTGGACCCTCCCGGAGGGGTCCG
This sequence comes from Tuctoria greenei, assembly GCA_036927565.1. Taxonomy (NCBI): domain Eukaryota; kingdom Viridiplantae; phylum Streptophyta; class Magnoliopsida; order Poales; family Poaceae; genus Tuctoria; species Tuctoria greenei. The sequence goes on from JAYESD010000003.1 coordinate 19,445,925, forward strand.
GAGCTTCCTCTTCATTGATCCGGACCCTCTCGGAGGGGTCCGGATTCTCTTCGGGGACCTCCGGGTTCTGGCTGGAGGAACCCAGAGCTTCTTCAGGAATGACCTGGACCCTTTCGGAGGGGTCTAGGTCTCCTGAAGCAACTTCTTGTGGGTTTGAATCTGGGAGCTGGGACCCAGACTCGCTTTCAGAAACCTCTGGACCCTCCCGAAGGGGTCTGGATTCCTGAGTATGGGGTAGTTCCGGTCTCTCCGCAACCAGAACCATACTAACGACTTCATCAGTAGCTGAAATATAAAGCAGCAAAGGCTCACCAGGGTTCGGAGCTACCAGAATTGGTAGGGTGGTGAGGAACCGTTTCAGCTCCTGGAATGCCTTCTCTGCTTCTTCGAACCATTGGAATGGTCCGGACTTCCTCAATAACTTGAAGAAGGGGAGTGTCCGTTCCACCAGTCTTGATATGAACCGGCTGAGGGCTGCTAGACATCCAGTTAACTTTTGGACGTCTTTGATGCGAGTTGGTGGCCGCATGTCTTCAATGGCTTTTATCTTCACCGGATTAGCTTCTATGCCCCGGTGGCTTACTAGGAAACCAAGAAGTTTTTCGGAGCTAACCCCAAACACGCACTTGTCCGGGTTTAGCTTTGTGCGGGTGGCCCACAGCTTGTCGAAGACAGCCTTCAAGGTGTCGACGAGTGACTCCTAGTTTCTGACCTTGACCACGATGTCATCGACGTACACTTCCACTACGTCTCTAATGAGTTCTTCAAAAGTTTTGTACATAGCTCATACAAAAGTTGAAGCTGCATTCTTGAGACCAAAGGGCATGGCTGTGTAGCAGTACAATCCATCTACTGTGATGAATGAAGTATGTTCTTCATCCTCCCTAGACATCCTGATTTGGTGATACCCAGAATATGCGTCTAGGAAACACAGTAGTTCACACCCAGAGATAGAATCCACTATCTGATCTATTCTAGGTAGTGGGAATGGATCTTTTGGACATGTCTTATTAAGTGTGGTGTAGTCGATGCACATCCGAAGCTTCTCGCCGGCCTTGGGCACAACGACTGGGTTCGCCAGCCATTTTGGATGGAAGACTTCTCGGATGAATCCAGCTTCGAGTAGCTTCTTTACTTCTTGTCGGATGAAGTTCTGCCGCTCTACGAATTGCTTCCGAGGCTTCTGATGCATAGGCCGGGCATCGGGGTAGATCTTCAGATTGTGCTCAATCACTTCCCTGGGGATCCCAGGCATTTGTGACGGTTGCCAAGCAAACACGTCAACGTTAGCCCGGAGGAAAGTGATGAGCGCGAGTTCCTATTTGTCGTTCAATCCTCCCGATATACGGGTGGTCTGAGCGGCATCGGAACCAATTTGGACGACTTTGACGGGAATGTCGGTGTTGCCGCTTGGCTGCACATGGGGTGCAGAGGTCAAGCCTCGTTGACGAATGCTCGGGGGTTTCGGAGCTTGCTCCTTCCTGGAGTCCTCCTCTTGCGCCGTGGTGAGTGCGTGGAGTTCTTCCAGAGCAGTTACTCCGGCGGTGCGATCTCCGCGGATCCGGAGAACGCCAACTGGTGTTGGCATCTTCAACACCAGGTATCCATAATGAGCAGCTGCCATGAATTTGTACAGGGCAGGTCTACCCAAGATGGCATTGAACGGTACGTTGATCTGAGCGACGTCGAAGACCAACTTCTCGGTGCGATACTTCTCCCGGGTCCCGAAGGTAACGGGGAGAGTAATAGCTCCGAGTGGGGTAATGGCCCCCGGACCTACTTCGGAGAAAGGTCGAGAGGGCTGGAGAAGGTCGGAGCTGAAGCTTAGTGAAAGCTTCGAAGCTGATGAGGTTAAGCCCCGAACCTCCGTCTATCATGACGTGATGAAGCTGGATGTTGTTGATGGAAGGAGATACCATCAGGGGTAACTGTCCTGCTCCAACCATGCTCCGGGGACAATCCGAAGCATCGAAAGTGATGGCTGTGTCCATCCACTTTTGATGAGGTTCCGGCCGAACTGTAGGAGCTACAGCGGCCATATCCCGTCGCATAGTCTTGATGACGCGACGGGAGGTGATATCCCATGATCCACCAAAAATGGTGTTCATGATCTTCCGACGCTCGTTGTCAGAGACGTCAGAATCATCATCGACGGAGGTGTAGATGGCTTTCAGGACCTTTTTAGGATCCTGGAACCCTAACTCCTCTTCAGTCGGAGCTTCGTCGACCTTTTGCTTCCCTTCCCTCTGTCGGAAAGGAGATTCTTCCCGGCGCTTGCTGTAGCGCTCGGCAAGGTTTTGGACCTCCCGGCAGTCTTCCATACTGTGGCTACCCGTTTTGTGAATGGGACACCACACTTTGGGTTTGCCACCGTCTTCAGAAGACGGTCGAGGTCGCTTCTCGGGGCGTGGCCCCAGGCCACCCGGAGCTGCAGCAGCTGCAACATTGGATGTGTCGGCCGACGGCTTCTTCTTGCCATTGGTCTTATTTTTCTTCTTGCCACTCTCGGAGGTAGCAGCTTCTTCTTTGGAGGACTTCTCATGATCCTCCGCAGCTGGTTTAGAGTGCATTTCACGGCCCTCCGCAGCTCTGGCACATTTATCTGCCAAGCTGAAGAGTTCCGTGATGCTGGTGATCTCCTTGATCGCCAGCTTCTCCAACATCTTCTTGTCCCGTACGCCCTGTCTGAATGCCACAATGACAGAAGCGCTAGAGATAGAAGGGATAGTGTTTCGTACCTGAGAGAACCTCTGGATGAAAGACCGCAAAGATTCTCCCCCTTTTTGCACGACCGCAAAAAGGTCCAGTTCAGTGCCTGGTCGGGTGTATGAACTCCCGAAGTTGGCAATGAACTGACGGCATAGCTCCTCCAAACTGTTGATAGAGTTGGGTGGAAGGCTCATAAACCAGGACCTGGTGGTCCCAGTTAAGGCCACTGGAAAGTAATTGGCCATCACGGCCTCGTTTCCTCCAGCTGCCAAGATTGTAGTGGAGTATATCTGAAGGAATTCAGCGGGGTTGACAGTCCCGTCGAATTTTTCCGGCAGGTGAGGCCGGAACTTCTGTGGCCATCTAACCATGCGCAGGTTCATAGCTAGGGCTGAACAGCCTCCTCCTACTCCTTCAAGAGTAGAAAGGTCCTGAGCTTCCCGTCTTTCAGGGGCACGCTCAATATGGACACGGCCATCCTGCTGGCGGTATCGGCGATCAAGCTCCGCCCGGAGGTCGTGAGTCGAAAGCCTGGATACCGTGTGAGTGCGTCGAGCCCCGGAGGGCAACAACATCACTTGTTGAGATGGTGCACGTCTCCTGCTATTGGAGGCGTGCGGACCAAGTCTTCCAGACAAAGTCCACCGCCGCTACAGGGCTCGTCCCGAAGGAGGAGGACCCTGGTTATTGAGGCGTTCGGCTGCTGCTGCGACCAAATGCTCCACATCAGCTCTCCACTGCTCCAGTGCATCTCGAGATGCATCCGGAGGTGGTGGACTTTGGTGAAGAGCACGCGCTGCATGTAGTGCGTGTTCCGGGTTGTCATGATTCGCCGACACAGTAAGCGACGGCGGCGCACCATCACGTTGCCCAGCACAATTTGCTGGGGAAGATGGTGGTGGTGGGAGTGTGGCTCCTGCTGGTGTTGAGGCTCCTGCTGGTGGCTGCCTGTTGGAGGGATTGCCCCCAACAGCCTGAGTAGCAGGTTGTCCGTTGGATGATCCAGCAGCGGAGTTCACCATTCTCGAAAATCTCAGGCGCCCCTACCTAGCGCGCCAGCTGTCGGCGGTTGAGAACCGGCAGATCTCCCTACACTGCTAAAGTGATTGGGGAGTTTGAAGTTTGATGTGGGCGAGCGGAGATTCAAGAAGGATAATAGGAGTTTGACAAAGAAGACACAAGAATTTACGTGGTTCGGGCCGCCTGAGCGTAATACCCTACTCCACGGGTGTGTTGGTGTTGTATTAGCGGTAAGAGCTTGCCACGAACGTGTGGGGTGCGTATGATCGTCCGTGCGTGAACGTCCCTGAGTGTATCGTCGACCTGTCCTTTTATAGTACAAGGACAGGCCGTTAAAAGCTAGCCTGGCCCGACATGTGGCCCCAGCGGTTACTAGTATTGATACACGATTAATTGCTCTTAATGATCCTGTAACGGGCTTTGACAGCACCGTTACTGGTGTTAAGATCGCCCGATTAAGTGTCATTAATATGGCATTAATGGCACTTAATCGGGTCTTGAAGTCCTTGGCTCTCCTTTGAAGGTCCGGAGCCGTTACAAGGTCTTCCGGAGGTTAGAGGCTGAAAGGTCCGACGATTGGACATGTGGCAGCTCTGGAGCTTGCTGTGGGAAGCAGGTAGCTCCTGGGCTACTAGACACGTGTCAAGTCCGGAGCTTCTCTCGGTCTAGGGTTAAGTTCGGAGGTGCCGTTTCGGTACGTGGCCCGGAGCTTCCCCCTTGTGGGCGGTAGCTCCGGTTTGGTTGTACACGTGGCGACCCAGGGATTAACCATGTTGGAGAAGCGGGTCCGGTCATGTCTGACAAGTGGGCCTCCGAGGGTCTTCAAATCAAGTAGGTGACTTTCCTTTGAAATCTTTGTAACCTCAAGGGGTGTACGGTTTCTAGGGTACCGACAGTTACCATTAAATTTCACTTCATAAATCCTTTGAAATTGGTCAGAACATAAAAAACATACAACAAATGCTATTTTTCATTTTTCTATCTTGATGAATATAATGCTTTTTTCATTTATTTTTTCAGTGGACATTTTTAATATAACCCATAGAGTACAACACGTTATGGGAGAACTTGTCATACTCGCGCTCAATCCTACAGTTCTCAGTACAGAAGACGGTCTCGGACCACCCTCGCCTGCCGCAGTGGGCAGGCCCCTGGTTCCCCCCTGTTGGGCAGTGGCAAACGCCATCGTCAATGTCGGGCAGCGCCACCGGCGGCGGTCCGGGAGGAGGCCTATGCAGTAACCTCCAGCTCACGAAAATGTCGAGCCTCTGCATGGCTTGATTCCGACACCGGCAACACTCCTTGTTGGTCCTCTTCATCGCGATGGACCCGACCGCGTTGTCGCCAACGTGGGCCTCGCCTTCGACCTGCCGGATATACTCCAGGGCGCCGCGGTCCCCGCAGTCGGTGTCGTAGCGGAGCATGGCGAGGACGTAGGCCGCCATCTTGTGGTCGTTCGCGGCCGCCCGGGCAAGGAACTGGGTGCCCCGCTGCGCCTGCGCGCGGCCGTAGTTGAAGACGAGGTCGAACCCGGTGACGTAGCATGCATGAGGGTTGCCCACGTTGGCCAGACGCTCCACGAGGGCGTCGTAGCTCCTGTTCCCATGCCGTTGGAACCACTCCCAGCTGCTCTCCCACTCCAGCGCTACGCGCCTGCCCACGGTGGGATCACAGCATGCCGCGTGCATGGCCTTGCAGGTGGCGCGCAAACTGGAGAGGTCGTCCATGGGCTGGGTGGAGGTTGCGGCGACCCACCCCGCGATCAGGACCGCAATATCGTGCGGCAAGGGGAACTCCATGGGCTTATCTCAGGCGGTTGGTAAGTAACACCCGTCCCCGAGATAAATATATTCTCAGGCGGTTGGTAAGTACCAACCGCCTGAGAAGATGTTAATTAACTGACGCACCGCACGAGGTCTGTGGAGAAGTTAAGAAGCAGGATCTCTGAAGATCGTCTTTGTCGGTACCCTGTAAACCGTACACCCCTTGAGGATACAAAGATATCAAAGAACAGTCACCCACTTGATTTGAAGACCTTCGGAGGCCCACATGTCAGATGTAACCGGACCCGCTTCTCCAACATGGTTAATCCCAGGGTCGCCACGTGTACTATCAAACCGGAGCTACCGCCTACAAGGGGGAAGCTCCAGGCCATGTACCGAAATGGCACCTCCGGACTTAACCCCAAACCGAGAGAAGCTCCGGACCTGACACGTGTCAGGTAGCTCCGGAGCTTCCTGTTTCCCACAGTATGCTCCGGAGCTGCCACGTGTCCACCCGTCGGAGCTTCAGCCTCTAACCTCCGTAAGACTTCATAACGACTCTGGATCTTCAAAAGGGAATCAAGGACATCAAGACCCGATTAAGTGTCATTAATACCATATTAATGACACAAGGTCGGATGACCTCAATTACCAGTAACGGTGCTGTCAAAGCCCATTACTCGGTCATTAAGGGCAATTAAACCTGTTGAATGAATATCAATACTAGTAGCTGCCGGGGCCACATGTCGGGTCAGGCTAACTTGTAATGGCCTACCCTTGTATTATAAAAGGATAGGCCGACAACGGACCCTACGACGTTCAGTGACGCTACATACGTGCCATAGACGCTCAACACAAGCTCATACAGCTAATACAACACCAACACACCCGTGGAGTAGGGTATTACGCCCAGGCGGCCCGAACCACGTAAACTCCTGTGTCTCCTGCATCATTTACTATTCACCTTCTCGAATCTCCGCACGCCCACACCGAATATAAAACTCCTCTAACACTTCAGTAGTGTTGGGAGATCTGCCGGTTCCAGACCACCGACAGTTGGCGCGCCAGGAAGGGGGCGCCTGAGGTTTTGAGAATTGTGAACTCAGCTGCTGGATCATCCAACGGTCAACCTGCTGCTCAGGCTGTTGGGGGCAATCCCTCCAATATGCAGCCACCAGCAGGAGCCTCAGCACCAGCAGGAGTCACACTCCCACCACCACCGCCTTCACCAGCAAATCAAGATGAACAACGCGATGTTGCGCCGGCGTCAATCACTGCATCGGCAAATCATGACAACCCGGAACACGCGCTCCATGCAGCGTGTGCTCTTCTCCAACGCCCACCACCTCCGGATGCATCCCGGGATGCACTGGAGCAGTGGAGGGCCGTTGTGGAGCATTTGGTTGCAGCAGCAGCCGAACGCCTCAGCAACCAGGGTCCTCCTCCTTCAGGACGATCCCCATCGCAGCGGCGGACTTTGTCTGGCAGACTTGGTCCGCACGTTTCCAACAGCAGGAGACATGCTGTGTCACAACAAGTGACGTCGTTGCCCTCCGGGGCACGATGTACTCACACGGTATCCAGGCTTTCGACTCATGACCTCCGGGCGGAGCTTGATCGCCGATACTGCCAGCAGGACGGCCGAGTCCATATTGAGCGTGCCCATGAAAGACGGGAAGCTCAAGACCTTTCTGCTCCTGAAGGAGTGGGAGGAGGCTGTTCAGCCCTGGCCATGCATCTGCGTATGGTCAGGTGGCCACAGAAGTTCCGGCCTCACCTGCCGGAAAAATTCGACGGGACTGTCAATCCCGCTGAATTTCTTCAGATCTACTCCACTGCAATCTTGGCAGCTGGAGGAAACGAGGTTGTGATGGCCAATTATTTTCTAGTGGCCTTAACAGGGACCGCCAGGTCCTGGTTTATGAGCCTTCCACCCAACTCTATCAACAGTTGGGAGGAGCTGTGCCGGCAGTTCACCGCCAACTTCGGGAGTTCATACACCCGACCAGGCACAGAAATGGACCTTTTTGCAGTCGTGCAAAAAGGGGGAGAATCCCTGCGATCATTCATCCAGAGGTTCTCTCAGGTACGAAATACTATCCCTTCTATCTCTAGCGCCTCTGTCATTGTGGCATTCAGACAGGGTGTACGGGACAAGAAGATGTTGGATAAACTGGCGATCAAGGAGATCACCAGTGTCACGGAACTCTTCAGCTTGGCTGACAAATGTGCCAGAGCTGCGGAGGGCCGTGAGATGCACTCCAAACCAACCTCGGAGGGTCACAAGAAATCCTCCAAAGAAGAAGCCGCTACCTCTGGAGGTGGCAAAAAGAAAAAGAAGACCAACGGCAAGAAGAAGCCGTCGGCCGGCACATCCAACGTTGCAGCTGCTGCAACTCCGGGTGGCCGGGGGCCACGCCCCAAGAAGCGACCTCGACCGTCTTCTGAAGACGGTGATAAACCCAAAGTGTGGTGTCCTATTCACAAACGGGCAGCCACAGTTTGGAAGACTGCCGGGAGGTCCAAAACCTGGCCGAGCGCTACAACAAGCGCCGAGAAGAATCTCCTTTCCGACAGAGGGAAGAAAAGCAAAAAGTCGACGAAGCTCCGGCTGAAGAGGAGTTAGGATTTCAGGATCCCAAAAAGGTCCCGAAGGCCGTTTATACCTCCGTCGACGATGATTCTGACGTCTCTGACAACGAGCGTTGGAAGACCATGAACACCATTTTTGGTGGATCATGGGACATCACCTCCCGCCACGTCATCAAGACTATGCGTCGGGATATGGCTGTTGTAGCTCCTACAGTCAGGCCGGAGCCACATCGGAAGTGGATGGACACAACCATCACTTTTGATGCTTCGGACTGCCCTCGGAGCATGGTTGGAGCAGGACAGCTACCTTTGATGGTATCTCCTACCATCAACAACATCCAACTCCACCACATCATGGTAGACAGAGGTTCGGGGCTTAACCTCATAAGCTTCGAAGCTTTTACTAAGCTTCAACTCCGACCTTCAGATCTTCACCCCTCTCGACCTTTCTCCGGAGTAGGTCCGGGGGCCATTACCCCACTCGGAGCTATTACTCTACCCGTTACCTTCGGGACACGTGTAGGATCGAAGAGCACGTGAAAAGATACCAGAGGGGGGGTGAATGGTAGATTTAAAAATCTTACGCAGCAGAAACAATAAAACCGTAATCCCTTCGGTAGAAAAACGATCTGTTAAAGAAATCATGTGTGAGACTAATCTAAACGTGTTTCACCATGACAAAAGTGATAGTTATCAGAGAGAATCAAGTCACGAAGACAACACAAAAGGAATTACTAAAATCCGTCAAGAAAAACTCGAGTTATGATCAAAATATCAAACACTGGTCAATCTGACCTACCCGAGAAAAACAGTTTTTGGAATGCTGCAAAGAAACTCGTGTAGATCAAAAACCTCAAATCCAATGACCGTGAAATTTTGAAAAATGATAAACAATCAAGTTTTGAGGACAACCCAAAAAGAATCACGTCAATTGGATCAGTAAAACTCGAGTTATGATAAAACTACCGACGAAAGGTAGTGCTGTCCAGAAACTCGACGAGTAAAAACTTGTCTGGAACAAGTCGGACGAACAAGGCACAAAAGTTCCTTCAAACTATGAATTTTATTCAATAGAACACAAGAGGAACAGCCACCAAAGTCGTCTACAACGAGCTTTGGCCTTCCCTTGCTTATATAACCAGCCCTTAGGCCATCCCAATCTCAACTAGGACTCCAATCCTAATCCGATCACAATCGGAACTTTCCATAACTGCTTAGGACTCTTCTATACGCAGATAGAAGCAATCTTAAGAATTCCAAACACCTTAGGAACGTATCCCACATTCCTAAACAACTCAAATTCATGACACACACGAAATCCTAACATAACCAACTCGATACTTTCCATACCGAGCCATAACCGACTCCGCCACAGCCAAAGTCTTCAACCGATACGATCCGATCCTTCCGATCAGATCTTCCTTCCATAATACGTCTCTAGAAGCATATTGCCACGTCATGCACCTCATGCATACGTGCGAACACCTTCTTTTGACCTTCATATGCACTTCCCTTGATTCAATCATCCTGCGCGACCTTCTGACCCGCTCAACCACAGTTCCTCCCGAACTTGGTTGTTGGAACCTCATCTCCTCCTGAGACTAGTCCAATGGATCCTGTCACCAGCCATGACTTGAACTCAAGCAACACCTGCACATGAACAAATAAACAATCCATACGAGCCCAAGTCCTCGACTTGACTCAAGTTAGTTCCGAACACAACACCTTACGTGAGAACCTCACATAAGCATGTTGCAAAACCACAGTAGAAACGATATAAACCGTATCATCCAAAATGCACCAAAAACTTAGCAAATGAATACTAAGCAATCTTTCCAATCATGTAAAGCAAGTACGAAACATTGCAAATGAAAAGCAGAAGCACTGCGGTCAAGTTCCGGACCTTGCCAGAGCAACCCGGAGCTTGAGTCGGAGCTAACAAAAGCTAGTAGAACCTAGCGCCGGAGCTTTCCAAAAGCTAGTCAAAACTAGTCAACCCAAAACCGGAGCTAGACAAAGTACGTCGGAGCTTAGCAAAAGCATGCCGGAACTATCAAGTATATGTCGGAGCTATCAAAGACATGTCGGAGCTAAAGATAAAGCTCACCGGAGCTAACCAAAGCTAGTCGGACCTTACCAAGAAGCCGGACCTAGCATCTAACGTAGCCGGAGCTACCCAAAACAAGTTGGACCTATGGTCGGACCTTGCTATAGCTCGGAGCTAGAGTCGGACCTTGACAAAAAGGTATTTTGGTGATATTTAAAACTTTTATCATCAAAGCCAAGTGTATTCACTACAAGCCAATTTATTTAGCACATATAGGTCTTACAATCTCCCCCTTGATGAATGCATTGGCAACACCATTTAAAATCCGAACATTGGCTTATTCACATAAAAGTTTTGAAAACAATTTCTCCCCTTTTTTAAATCAGAAATAAAATGAGAAGAAAATCCAAAAAATTATCCCATATTATTTCTCCCCCTTTATTATCTTTCCTTATGCACATATTCTCTTTTTCTTCATGCTTATCTCTCCCCCTTTGACAATGTATTCAGCAAGTCATGAGCATATAACCAAAATTTCTCTCCAACTTTAGTTGTTATGAGCATATTATAACATATACATATAAACAAAGCTCATCCAAGTTATACTATCAAGTACCTTACATTATCACATCAAGGAAATACATAAGGTAGTGTAAGCCATGCTAGAGATCAAATGTAATTTTTCAATTTAAGAAAGTCATGATCTCACAAACTTAACTATTTAAAAACCTGAAAACATGACACTAGTTGCTGCATTTTATTATTTTTCAAAGCATAAATTTAGATCATATGATATTTGCAAGAGATTATATGCGCATCTGCCTTATTCTAACCAACCAAGCCAAGCCTATGTCATTTGACAATCAGAAGCTTAAGGACATGGTTTTAGCCATACACAACTTCTTCAAAGTTCATATCTAAATGCAATGATAAGCCATCTCAAAAGAAGAAGTGCGATGCATGCATATTCTCTTGATCTTTTCTCAGTTTATATTTGTTCATAAAAACTCAACATGTGAGTTGATTACTTTGATTAATTCTTTATGATTAAAAGCATTTGTGAGCATGCAACAAGTTCAAAATAGCAAGAAAGTTCGACCATGACCAGATTTAGTGTAAGTAATTATTCCAATTACTAGACATGGCAAAAACTACAAAATGTATAACACGAGTAATGTAGTAAGAACTTTCAGCATGTAAAAGGAATCACAAAGTCATATATGTATGAAATACTATGCTCATATTATTTTAATTTCAGATTCACACATAGACTTCCCAAGTTTCAAAAACTCCCCCTCAATTTAAGCCATGAGTATGCGTAACCCCTATTTCACTACGAATGTAACAAAAACGAGTGAAATCCAAAGGTTTTGTAAAAATGTCAGCCAATTGTTGTTCGGTATCTACATGGTGAAGCACAATGTTTCCTTTTTCAACGTTATCTAAGAGAAAGTGATACCTAATGTCAATGTGCTTAGTTCTAGAATGTTGCACGGGGTTTTTAGCAATGCAAATGGCACTAGTGTTATCACAGAACAGTGGAACACTATCTAGATCAACCCCCATAGTCCTTAAGTGTTTGAACAATCCAAAGAACTTGTGAGCAAGCACTAGTAGCAGCTACATATTCAGATTCGGCTGTGGATTGTGCAACTGAATTTTGTTTTCTAGAGGACCAAGCAACAAGAGAATTACCAAGAAAATGACAAGCACCGGAAGTACTTTTCCTATCAATCCTGCAACCCCCAAAATCAGCATCCGAAAAAGCTTTCAAAGTAATGGTTGAGGAAGAAGGAAGAAAAATGCCAAATTCTTGAGTTCCATGTAAGTACCTGAGAATCCTTTTGACGGCTTGACGATGTGAAGCACGTGGGAAAGCTTGAAACTGTGCACAAAGACATACGCTGAATTGTATGTCCGATCTTGATGTCGTAAGGTACAAAAGTGATCTGATCATGCTTCTATATTCTTTTTGATCCACAGATTCACCATCTTCATCAAGTTCAAGTGTTGTTGCTGTTCCCATTGGTGTCCGAAGAGGCTTGCTTTTGTCCATGTTGAAGCGCCTTAGGAGGTCTTTGGTATACTTCGTTTGATGCACAAAAGTACCCTCCTTGGTTTGCTTGATTTGCAGCCCCAAAAAGTAAGTGAGTTCACCCATCATACTCATTTCAAATTCGGAACTCATCATTGCTGAAAACTTGGACACAAGATCATGAGAAACACAACCAAAGATAATATCATCCACATACACTTGAACGAATAATGAGTCATTGCCATGTTTAAGCACAAAAAGAGTTTTATCAACCTTGCCCATGGTAAACCCCTTTTCAAGTAAGAATGTTTTTAACCTATAATACCATGCTCTAGGGGCTTGATTGAGACCGTATAAGGCTTTGGACAGTTTGTAAACATGATTAGGAAAATCTGGATTTTCAAAACCCGGTGGTTGTTTGACATAAACCTCATCATCTATGTAGCCATTAAGAAAAGCACTTTTAACATCCATTTGATATAGCTTAAAACCTTTAGATGCTGCAAAAGCTAACAAAATTCTTATGGCTTCTAATCTAGCGACAGGAGCAAAAGTTTCATCAAAATCTAAACCTTCAACTTGAGTGAAACCTTGAGCAACCAACCTAGCCTTATTCCTAACCACAACCCCATCCTCACTTTGTTTATTTTTATAAACCCATTTAGTTCCAATTAAAGTGTGACCTTGAGATGGAGGTACAAGTTTCCAAACATTATTTCTTTCAAAATTTTCTAACTCTTCTTGCATGGAAATAATCCAAGATTCATTAGTGAGTGCGTGTGATATATCTTTGGGTTCAAAAGAAGCAACAAAAGCAGAATGAGCATGAGAGTTTGGATCGATAAACCTGGACCGTGTGACTCGTTCGTGCAAGCTTCCAATCATCTGTTGTGGGGGATGATCTTTGTAAAAACGTAGGGGGAACAGATGTCTCACAAGCTTCTTCTTCATTAGGTTCATCGTAGATTGATGAGCTTGTGACTTGTGGACAATCAGGACCAGCATAGGTGATAGCCAGAGCTTGTTCAATGCCAGAGCTGGACACGTGTCAACTTCGATATCACCGGCTCTTCTTCATCTTCGAAAATACCCTCCCCCTGAGGATACGGATCTGGTTCTGCAACACCGGAGCTAGTACCTGGGCTAGCTTCATCAAAAGACACTTCACAAGTCTCCACAATTTTGTTAGTGTCAAGTAAAAGCACACGGTAGCCTCTAGTATGAGATGGATAACCAAGAAACATGCCATCAATGGATCTAGGTTCAAATTTATCAAGATTACCATGTTTCTTAACAAAGCATTTGCAACCAAAGACCCGAAAATGTGTAACACTAGGCCTATGTCCAAACCGGAGCTCATATGGTGTTTTACCTAGCTTAGCACGCAAGAAAACACAATTTGAGACATAACAAGCGGTTGCTAACGCATCAGCCCAAAATTTCCTAGGAGTTTGATATTCATCAAGCATAGTCCTAGCCATCTCAACTAAGGTTCTGTTCTTTCTTTCTACAACACCATTTTGTTGAGGTACATATGGTGAAGAGAATTGATGATCTATTCTATTTTCAGCACAAAAGTGATCAAAAGATTGATTTTTAAATTCAGTTCCATTATCACTTCTAATTGCTTTTAATGACCCTGTGTGATCAATTGATAATCTAAGAAATAAAGTTCTAAAGTGACTAAAAACTTCATTCTTAGACGCCATAAAGTAAACTCAAGAGTATCTAGAATAATCATCAACAATAACAAGAGCATACCATTTACCTCTCAAGGATTGAACACGTGAAGGTCCTACGGTGTCAAGGTGCAAAAGTTGACACGGTTCAGTTTTCATGATCATTGTGAGAGGAGTATGTGAACCCGCAACCATCTTAGCATGTCTACAAGAAGAGCACACAATTTCTTTGTCCCCTTTAAGCTTAGGCAGCCCACGTATGCGATCAAGAGCACTAACACGCGTTAGGTGATCAAAGCCTATGTGACCAAGTCTACGATGCCAAAAATATAAGTCATTTGAATCATTAGCAACTAGACACCTATGCTTAGAGGAAGACATATCAAAATCAGCTTTAAAAACTCTTCCAAACCGAGACATGTTAAAAATAAGCTCACTATTTGAACCTACAACTTTGCAGCAGTTTTTATTAAAAATAATTTCTAGATTTTCGTCTAGCAATTGTGAAACAGAAAGCAAGTTGTATTTCAAATTTTTGACAAGTGCCACATCCTTCAAAGTGTAGTGATCATTTACTCTAACCGAACCCTTAGCAATTATAGGAGTTGAAGAATTATCGGCAAAAGTAACATTTTCTACACGTGACACAAAAGAGAGGGAGGAGAACCAATCTTTGTTACCAGTCATGTGGCGTGAGCAACCTGAATCCACAATCCAAATGTTCTCCTTCCTCAAATGTGTAACCTACATAAAAGCATAATACGTCGATGACTCAATACTGAGGTTAGTCAAAAGGCATTTAGGTATCCAGTACTAAGTCACACGACGTGCAGTAGGAAAAACACACGAAGGCTGAGATAAAACAGCAGGTTTATGAGTCGAAGTTTGAGGTTTTCTATTTTTAACTCTTTTAGCACAAAAACCAGTAGCTTCAGAGGTAAAAGCAGCAGTTCCACAAGACAAAGCTGAAGCTCCGGAAACAAAAGCTGAAGTTCCGAAGGAAACAACAGAAGGTCCGGGAGCTCTCGGAGCTATCGGAACTATCGGAGCTACTTTTGCGGATTTCTTATCAGAAGGTCCGGAAGCTACCTTTTCAAATTTCTGACTCACTAAAGCAGGTTGTGTTTTTCTAATTGCATGAAAGTTATAAGATCTAGCAATTTTTCTTTCCTTTTTCTGTTGTTTAGCTAGTCTATAACAAAAATCTATGACATGACCATCTCTACCACAGAAGGTACAATGAATTTAACTTTGTGTTCATGTCTAGATGAGCAAGCCATATTTTTATTTGAAACCGAATGAGACAACACTCCTGCAGATTTGAAAACCACTCCTTTTTGTTTAGGAACTATTTGAATCAAACCACTTCCTAATGACTTTACAATTTTAGGTGGATGTGCCTTAGCATGAGCATGAGAATCAGAACCTAAACCAGTTTTATCATTGCAAGACTTGGAAGAATTCAGCAGCAAGTTTAGGTTCTTATTCCCATTACAAAACTAATCTAATGTCCTATGCATGTCATCAAGTTTGTTGGACAGATCAAGGCAATTTTCACATGAAGTTTTTCCTTTTAGTTTACAATTGGAACAAAATTTAACTTCATGAGAACGTAAAGCATTGTTCAATATAGAAATTTCATTCATAGCATCCTGTAGTTTCTTATCAAGATCATCACAAGTAGAACAATGCAAATCAATTGTAGAACAGCTAGCATCTTTCAAGTTTTTATCATTAAGTGCAGCAAGTTCTTTGTTCTTTTCAATTTCTAACTCAAGTTTATCTAGAGTGGAGGAGTGTGCACTTCTTAATGTGGACAATTGTTCATAGATTAAGTCACATGAGGGACATGCATCATCACTAGGAATCAATGTTTTTAAACGGTTAATTTCAGATTCTAGTGATTCAATTTTAGCAGCATTATCCTTAAGCTTTTTGTCCTTTTTCTTGACAATAATAGTTGCACGAGAAATAGCATCACACATTTCATTGCAGGTAGAACATACCTCATCGTCTTCACTGTTGTGTTCTGCATCCTCCTGACTTGATCTTGATCTTGTTTTGCCCGCCATGAAGCATAAGTTGGCCAGATCGTCATCATCTTCATCACTTTCAAAGTCTACATCACTTGAACTAAGTTCTTGAAGTGCGGTGATGAAACTGTTGATCATTTTGCGTCCTATGGTACCCTTCTTTTTCTTGTTGGAATTTCCAGAGGAGGTCCGGACCTTGCTTTGTTTTTCTTCCCGGGTGGTCGAACCTGAAAGGTTAGGGCATTCTGTATGAAAGTGTCCTATTTTACCACATTCAAAACAGCGTTGAGGTCCGGAGCTTCCTCTCCTTCTAGTTCTCACATTTTGCAATGCTTTTGAGAATCTAGTAGAGATGAGTGCCAACTCTTCTTCTGGAAATTCTTCGATCTGCTCCAGGGTTAGTGAGGACAACAAAGCAAGAGTATTGCAGGATGATGATTGGCCGGAGCTAGACATATCACGTTGTGAGACAAATGCAATAGACTTGTTTGGGTTCTTATGTGCTAGGATGTCAATTTCATGAGTTTTTAGTTTAGAGTAAAGTACATCTAATGTAAGAGAACTCATGACAGTTGATTCACGAATAGATGTTACTTTCATCTCCCAAATTGACATGTCTAATGCACTAAGAAGTTGCCTAGCATTCTCAGCATCAGAAAAATTAACATTGACACTACGTAAGTTGCTGAGAATTTTATTGAAACGAGCAAAGAGGTCATCGATAGACTCACCTGGTTGCATCTCAAAGCGCATATATTCCTTTTTGAACATATCTTGTTTTACCTCCTTGATTGTGTGGAGCCTTCATGATAATCACAGAGAGCTCTCCAAACATCGTATGCTGATCGAAGGTGCGCGACACGATCAAAGTCGCTTTGAGTGAGTCCTTGGATGATCAAGTTTCGGGCTTTGTTGTTGTAGTCGATGCCCCGTAGTTTTGTGGCCGTGACTTGATCATTGGGTGGCACTTCATAAGGCTTATACACCTTCTCCCATATTGCAAAGCCTTGTGCCTAGATGAAAGCCTCCATGCGTGCCTTCCAAACCTGGAAATCAATACCAGGAAACACACAAGGTTTGGCGGAGTACTTCTCCATGATGATTAGTCAAAAACACGTGCAAATCTCAAAGATTAGAGCACCGTGGCTCTGATACCAATTGTAGGATCGAAGAGCACGTGAAAAGCTACCAGAGGGGGGGTGAATGGTAGATTTAAAAATCTTACGCAGCGGAAACAATAAAACCCTAATCCCTTCGGTAGAAAAACGATCTGTTAAAGAAATCATGTGTGAGACTAATATAAACGTGTTTCACCATGACAAAAGTATAGTTATCAGAGAGAATCAAGTCACAAACACAACACAAAAGGAATTACTAAAATCCGTCAAGAAAAACTCGAGTTATGATCAAAAGATCAAACACTGGTCAATCTGACCTACCCGAGAAAAACAGTTTCTGGAATGCTGCAAATAAACTCGTGTAGATCAAAAACCTCAAATCCAATGACCGTGAAATTTTGACAAATGATAAACAATCAAGTTGTGAGGACAACCCAAAAAGAATCACGTCAATTGGATCAGTAAAACTCGAGTTATGATAAAACCACCGACGAAAGGTAGTGCTGTCCAGAAACTCGACGAGTAAAAACTTGTCTGGAACAAGTCGAACGAACAAGGCACAAAAGTTCCTTCAAACTATGAATTTTATTCAATAGAACACAAGAGGAACTGCCCCCAAAGTCGTCTACAACGAGCTTTGGCATTCCCTTGCTTATATAACCAGCCCTTAGGCCATCCCAATCTCAACTAAAACTCCAATCCTAATCCGATCACAATCGGAACTTTCCATAACTGCTTAGGACTCTTCTATACGCAGATAGAAGCAATCCTAAGACTTCCAAACACCTTAGGAACGTATCCCACATTCCTAAACAACTCAAATTCGTGACACACATGAAATCCTAACATAACCAACTCGATACTTTCCATACCGAGCCATAACCAACTCCGCCGCAGCCAAAGACTTCAACCGATACGATCCGATCCTTCCGATCAGATCTTCCTTCCATAATCTGTCTCTAGAAGCATATTGCCACGTCATGCACCTCATGCATACGTGCGAACACCTTCTTTTGACCTTCATATGCACTGCCCTTGATTCAATCATCCTGCGCGACCTTCTGACCCGCTCAACCACAGTTCCTCCCGAACTTGGTTGTTGGAACCTCATCTCCTCCTGAGACTAGCCCAATGGATCTTGTCACCAGCCATGACTTGAACTCAAGCAACACCTGCACATGAACAAACAAACAATCCATACGAGCCCAAGTCCTCGACTTGACTCAAGTTAGTTCCGAACACAACACCTTACGTGAGAACCTCACATAAGCATGTTGCAAAACCACAGTAGAAGCGATATCAACAGTATCATCCAAAACGCACCAAAAACTTAGCAAATGAATACTAAGCAATCTTTCCAATCATGTAAAGCAAGTACGAAACATTGCAAATGAAAATCAGAAGCACTGTGGTCAAGTTTCGGACCTTGCCAGAGCAACCCGGAGCTTGAGCCGGAGCTAACAAAAGCTAGTAGAACCTAGCGCCGGAGCTTTCCAAAAGCTAGTCAAAACTAGTCAACCCAAAACCGGAGCTATACAAAGTACGTCGGAGCTTAGCAAAAGCATGCCGGAACTATCAAGTATATGTCGGAGCTATCAAAGACATGCCGGAGCTAAAGATAAAGCTCACCGGAGCTAACCAAAGCTAGTCGGACCTTACCAAGAAGCTGGACCTAGCATCTAACGTAGCCGGAGCTACCCAAAACAAGTTGGACCTATGGTCGGACCTTGCTATAGCTCGGAGCTAGAGTCGGACCTTGACAAAAAGGTGTTTTGGTGATATTTAAAACTTTTATCATCAAAGCCAAGTGTATTCACTACAAGCCAATGTATTCAGCACATATAGGTCTTACAACACGGGAGAAGTACCGCACCGAGAAGTTGGTATTCGACGTCGCTCAGATCAACTTACCTTTCAATGCCATCTTGGGTAGGTCTGCCCTGTACAAATTCATGGCAGCTGCCCATTATGGCTATCTGGTGTTGAAGATGCCAACGCCAGTAGACGTTCTCCGGATCCACGGAGATCGTACTGCTGGAGTAACTGCTCTGGAAGAACTCCATGCACTCACCACGGCGCAAGAGGAGGATTCCAGGAAGGAGCAAGCTCCAAAACCCCCGAGAATTCGTCAACGAGGCTCGACTTCTGCACCTCGTGTGCAGCCAAGCGGCGACACTGACATTCCCGTCAAAGTCGTCCAAATTGGTTCCGATGCTGCTCAGACCACCCGTATATCGGGAGAATTGAGCAACAAATAGGAACTCGCGCTCATCACTTTCCTCCGGGCTAACGTCGACGTGTTTGCTTGGCAACCATCACAAATGCCTGGGATCCCCAGGGAAGTGATTGAGCACAATCTGAAGATCTACCCTGACGCCCGGCCTGTGCATCAGAAGCCTCGAAAGCAATCCGTAGAGCGACAAAACTTCATTCGACAAGAAGTGAAGAAGTTACTCGAAGTCGGATTCATCCAAGAAGTCTTCCATACAAAATGGCAGGCAAATCCAGTTGTTGTGACCAAGGCCAGCGGGAAGCTTCGGATGTGCATCGACTACACCACACTAAATAAGGCATGTCCAAAAGATCCATTCCCACTACCTAGAATAGATCAGATAGTAGATTCCACCTCCGGGTGTGAATTACTGTGTTTTCTAGATGCATATTCCGGGTATCATCAAATCCGGATGTCTAGGGAAGATGAAGAGCATACCTCATTCATCACAGTTGATGGATTGTACTGTTATACAGCCATGCCCTTTGGTCTCAAGAATGCAGCTTCAACTTTTGTACGAGCTATGTACAAAACTTTTGAAGAACTCATTAGAGACATAGTGGAAGTTTGCGTCGATGACATCGTGGTCAAGGTCAGGGACAAGGAGTCACTCCTTGACACCTTGCAGGCTGTCTTCGACAAGCTGCGGGCCACCCGTACAAAGCTAAACCCAGACAAGTGTGTTTTCGGGGTTAGCTCCGGAAAACTTCTTGGTTTCCTGGTAAGTCACCGGGGCATAGAAGCTACTCCGGTGAAGATTAAGGCCATTGAATACATGCGGCCACCAACCCGCATCAAAGACGTCCAAAAGTTGACTGGATGTCTAGCAGCCCTCAGCTGGTTCATTTCAAGACTGGCGGAACGGGCACTCCCCTTCTTCAAACTATTGAGGAAGTCCGGACCATTTCAATGGTCCGAAGAAGCAGAGAAGGCATTCCAAGAACTGAAACAGTTCCTCACCACCCTACCAATTCTGGTAGCTCCGAACCCTGGTGAGCCTTTGTTGCTTTACATTTCAGCAACTGACAAAGTCGTCAGTATGGTTCTGGTTGCGGAGAGACCAGAGCTACCTCATACTCAGGAATCCAGACCCCTTCAGGAGGGTCCGGAGGTACCTGAAAGCGAGTCTGGGTCCCAGCTCATAGACTCGAATCCACAAGAAGTTACTTCAGGAGACCCAGACCCCTCCGGGAGGGTCCAGGTCGCTTCTGAAGAAGCCCCGGGTTCCTCCAACCAGAACCCGGAGGTCCCCGAAAAAAATTCGGATTCCTCCGAGAGGATCCGGGTCAGTGAAGAGGAAGCTCCGGACCCCTCCGGGAGGGTCCGGACCATTCAGCGCCCAGTGTACTTCATTAGTGAAGTACTACATGATGCCAAGACTCGATACCTAGAGGTGCATAAGCTGCTCTATGCAGTTTTTATTGCCTCCAGGAAGCTTCGCCCTTACTTCCAAGCTCACAAAGTCTCAGTGGTGACCTCTTACCCACTTCGAGCAATTTTGCATAATCCCAATTCAACTGGGAATATTGCAAAGTGGACAGCGAAATTGGCCGAATTTGATCTTGAATTTATTTCAAGGCAAGCAGTCAAGAGTCAAGCTTTGGCAGATTTTGTGGCAGAATGGACTCCCTCTCCATCAAACCCTGGGGGCCCCAGTGAGCAGAAGACGGAGCATCAAGCTCCAGCCTTCACCGAGCCTCACTGGACCCTCTACTTCGATGGTTCCATGCAGAAGCAGGGGGCCGGAGCTAGAATCCTTCTCCTTGCACCGACCGGGGAGAAGGTGAAATATATGGTGCACCTTGACTTCAAGGCGACCAACAACATGGCAGAGTACGAAGCACTCATCTACGGACTAAAGGTGGCACTGTCATATGGTGTCAAGCAACTGCTGGTGAAGGGAGATTTGCAGCTCATCATTAAGCAGGTGAAGGGTGAATGTTCCTGTAATAATCTCCAGCTAGTTGCTTACCTCCTTGAAGTCCAGAGGCTTTAGAAGGACATTGAAGTCCTAGATCTCCACCATGTTCAGCGTGCCAGCAACACTGAAGCCGACGAACTCTCGACGAAAGCGTCAACCGGAGCTCCGGCTCCTGACGGAACTTTTGTCCGGAGGTTGTCGAAACCCACAGCTCGGCCTGCCGAACTGAGCGAAGGGGGCGAGATCAGCATCCCGAAGCTGACGGTCCCGATGGCCCTGTTACCATGGCAGCCATCAAGGGTCGTAGGTGCTGCCGGAAGCTCCGAGCAACCCAGCACGCAAGACTCAAATGCTCATGTTAATTCCGATGCATGGATCTCGAAGATCCGGAACTACTTGAAAGACAACATCCTTCCTGACGATGATGTATCCGCTGACCAGGTAGTCAGATTGGCTAAAAGATACACGTTGGTAGAAGGGGATCTCTACCGGCACGGTGCCAACGGCATCCTAATGCGGTGCATCACAAGGGAAGAAGGCTGCGAGCTCCTCGCAGAAATCCATGGAGGCGAGTGTGGGAACCACGCGTCTTCTCGCACACTGGTCGGTAAAGCCTTTCGGCATGGCTTCTACTGGCCTACAGCACTCCAGGATGCAACTGAGCTGGTGAAAAAATGCAAAGCATGTCAATTTCATGCAAAGCAAATTCACACTCCGGCTCAGCCCTTACAAATGATGCCTCCTACATGGCCTTTCACTGTGTGGGGGATGGACATCTTGGGACCTTTCCCAAGAGCCGTCGGAGGTTACAAGTTCCTGTGCGTCGCCATTGATAAGTTCACTAAGTGGCCGGAAGCAACTCCAGTTGTGACAATCAACAAGCAATCTGCTATCAACTTTTTGCAGTCCATTGTATGCAGATTTGGAGTCCCAAACAAAATCATCACTGATAATGGGACCCAATTCACAAGCTCTGCATTTCAAGGATATTGCGAAGACCTCGGCATTCAAGTTTGCTATGCCTCTGTAGCTCACCCAGCCAGCAATGGCCAAGCCGAGAGAGCAAATGCTGAAATCCTTAAAGGACTCAAGACGCGCACCTATGAGCGCTTGAAAAAGCATGGAGCCAGCTGGATCGAAGAGCTTCCGCCTACTCTATGGGCCAACAGGACATCTCCAAACCGGTCAACCGGAGAGACACCCTTCTTCCTGGTGTATGGAGCTGAAGCAATCCTTCCTCCGGAAACCACCTTGGGTTCACTCCGGGTCCGGACCTTCGACGAAGCCACGCAGGACCAGCTCCAGTGTGAAGACCTAGACCTCTTTGAGGAGGGAAGGTGCCAAGCAGCTGTTTGGAATGCCCGATATCACCAAGCCCTTCGGCGCTATCATCAGCGGCATGTACACAACCAACAGCTCGAGGAAGGCGACCTGGTGTTACAGAGAATACAATCTAGAGAAGGGTTAAACAAACTCTCCCCCGGCTGGGAGGGACCCTTCCGAGTGATTAAAGTATCCCGTCCCGGAAGCGTTCGCTTGGCTACCGAGGATGGGACACCTCTCCCAAATCCTTGGAACATCGAGCACCTCCGTAAGTTCTACACTTAATACCACGGAGGTGAGTCTTGAGTAACTTGAGATGTATGTTATAGAGTCATTGTACAGAGTCGGGTAGTTCCTCCGGGAGAGCAGCTGGACCTTTCCCGAAAGGTCCGCAAAGTTCATGCAACACTTGTCACAGTCTCCGGACTAAAAGTGTGCCTAACTACCCTGGGTCAAACGAGAAATGAAACACGCTTAGCCTGGTTCCGTACCCTAAGAGTGTACTTGTTTCCCCTATACCCCGGACCTATAATGAAAGACATCTTCATGCGAAACAGACTCCACATGCATTTACTTTGTACAGGCTCAACATGTTTTATTTTTCTCTTTCTTGTCTATAATGAAGACTTGCTGTTCTTAAGAAATTTTAGTTCAACTGGTTTATATACAATACGAGTTGTATTGTCAATTCTTTTGGATTCAAATATTGTTCCTGGCCAACTCGCCTGAAAGCCGCCAAGCCAATCTAGGGCCAGAGTGTGCTATCGACTTAGCCTGGTCAAGCACCCTAAGTACGCCACTCTACCTACACCCCGGCAGGCCGAAGTAAAGCGAGTCCAAATACAATTGAATACAGAAGAAAAGGCAATGTATTCGATTGTGTCTAGAATCGCGTTTGACCTAAAACTTTCTTGAGAATTGTAAGCCGCGACGAAGTTATAGACAAGAAACAAATTTTACTATTTTTCTTGACTTCAGTGTGCAGGAAAAATAAAATACACGTTGATGGAGAAAAGCCAGAGCTAACAAAGCTTTGACTCCCCGAGGTGGTTTGTAAACGATGTTATGCATCGAAAACAAGCATCACCGGACTAATCAAGCTCCGGTAAATCTAGGGTGGTCAGCCGTCGACGCTGAATAAAAGATGGTGAGAAGACCCCGCAAGTGGAGTCTGCTGCCAACAGACTAAGTGCTGGCAAAGGTCACTGCCGGAGCTACTAGGCTCCGACACCCCGGGGGACTAACTATCGATTCCCTACGCATTGATAGAGACTATTGCCGGAGCTATTAATCTCCAGTGATAGACAATGCCGGAGCTTCTAAGCACCGACAACCTCAGGGGACCTTCACTATCGAAGACTTCGAACCTAAATCCTACAAGTTTGGAGCAAATGAGTCTTCAACAAAACACAACATCCTCTTGGTACATGTTCACAATCAAATTGTGTACATCTACCAGGGGGCCAAGTGAAGACAAAAGCGTTGAAGACAAAAAGTGAAATTCACAAAAAATTCGGGGATTTCATTCATCTGGAGACAAGGAATTACATCTGGAGACAAGGGATTACAAAATTGAGGAAGAAGAAGAGAAAATACAAGTGGGAACTATAGAGATGGTCCTAGACCCTATGGAAGAATTGGGCGACCTTCTGGGCAACCTCCGATACGTTGTCTCGGGTAGCTTCGCCTTCTCCTTCGATGGGGCCTTCAAGCACCGGGTCCAGAGGAAATTGGGAGTTTCGGCTGGTGTAGCACGTCAGCACATATTCTGCGACGTTCTTCGCCAGGGATTGCACCTCAACCTCCAATTGGTCCGCGATGACATCGCCCACCTTAGAGAGCTTGCTACCTGCTGTGCTCAACGCCTGCAGCGCTAGGTCTGGCTCCGGCTCCGGATCATCCGGGTGCACGGGGCTAAAACCCATCGGTGTCAGCGCGTCGTTGGCCTTGCCCAGGAACTCCCAAATCTATAGGGAGTCCGCAGTCCTCAAGCCCTTCATTTCTTCCAGGGATCTCCTGGCCACCATCAGTTCGGAATTCTCACGGGCGAGGCACTCAATTTCTTTGGCGTTTTGCTGAATCTTTTCAGCAACCCGCCTTTCGAGTTTTCTGAGCTCCTCCTCCCGGAGGTGGATCTTGTTCCGGCGGTCGACCAGGTCCTTCTCTCTACCCCTCACTTTCTTCTCCCTGGCAGTAAGGGCACACTCTTGTTCATAGAGTTCCTGCCCTCGCACCCAGACCTTCTCCTCTTCCTCTTGGCAGCGCTCTTCCAATTTTTTGGCGCGCTCCTCGAGGCCCTTGTCAGCCAGAGCCACCTTCTCGGTGAGCTCCTCCTCCCTCCTCAGGACGTCATCCCACAGCTCTAGGAGTCTCTGCTCTTCATCCTCGAGCCGTTTCTCCCTCTCCTCAAGTGCCTCCCGGCGCTTGATGAGTGTAGTGTTAATGGCCTCAAGCCTTTCGTGGCGTTCATAGGCCGCACTATTGGCTGCTTTGGCTTGATCGTAGATCTCCCAGGATTGAGCGTCGAGGGCGCGAGTCAAACTCTCCCTGTCATCCAGTACTCCAGGCGGATCTTCTCCCGCTTGATCCACTCTTTGTCATCCGCTAGCCTCGACTGCACCAGCTTGGTCTCGAAGTAGAGCCGGTTACGCCACCGCCTAAGGGTCTGGCGCTCCTCTTCAAGAGCCTTGCTATCATGGAAGAAGGCCAGTTGGACTTGACGCAGACTGGAACATGCGTTGTCAATAGACAATGACAACGGGATAGGTTCCGGACCTGCTGGGGTCTCATCCACTGGTTCCAGCGGGTTTTCAGATACAAAAATTGGGTCCCACTCCACAAGAGTGGTCCCCTGAGTCTCCATGGCACTAGGGCCGTCCTCCGGGATGGCCTCAGTCGCCATCGAGGAAGGCCCCGCCACCAAGTCTTCGTTCACCCCCTCGGGCAGGGGGCCAGCAACTTCGCTTGGGCACTCCGGCTCGGCCGTGAGTACCTCTGACGTCATCACTTCCGGAGCAGGGGCCGCTTCTGGCTCCGTCCTTGGCACCTCCTCCGATGGGGGCTCAAGCTTCGTCACCTCCTCAACAATTGGCTCGGGAGTCGGAAGATCTTCAACCTCGACCGGCCCTGCGGCCGGAGCTTCAACAATGACCGGCTCTGCGGCCGGTGCTTCGGAGGTAGCCGGCCCAACTGCCGCAACTTCCTTAGCTTCTGGCCCGCGCGCCGGGACTTGAATCACCTCCGGCTCGACTGTCGGAGCTTCGACACTTTCGGGCTCCAAGGCCGGAATCACAGCTTCTTCCGGCTCAACGGCCGGAACTTCCATCATTTCAGCACCAGGACCCGGAGCTTCAACCTCCGGGGCAGGTGCCGCTGGCGCATCTTCTCTCCCATGGTCCGGCGCTACCACGGGAGCCTCTGGGGATGAGTCGAGGTCCATGACCACGACAGCCGGCGCCGGAGCTGTCGCAGCTTCAGCTACCACTTGGGGCGGCACTGGGACCGGAGCAGAAGCTTCCGCCCTCACAGCTTCAGTTGCTGCGGCTGAGGGTGGAGCCTCACTCCTCTTCTTGGGAACGCTGCAAATGATGGAAGAGGAAACTTAAAAAAGCAATCACTATAGCAAAACAATTGTCCAAGGTAAATATTAAAAATTACCTTGGGAGGCTTCCGCACCTGCTTGCGCGGAATCTTTTTCCCGGGCATTCCGAGCTGGTCATAACTGGCGTGGAAGCTCCGGAAGGCCCCCGGAACTTGTCACGGCCACGGGTGCTTCCCGGGTCGAGGCTCCCCTCGATCGGGAAGAACTCCCGGACCTAGAGGCCTCCACCGGCCCAGGTGTTGGAGTCGCGCGCCCGGAGCTAACACTCCGGGAGGACCCCACTGCGGGAACAGTCTCTCCCCGGGAGGACCCCACTACGGGAACAGCCGCCGCGGTTGTGGAAGACCTTTCCCTCCGGGGAGAAGGAGCCGATGCAGAAGTAGCAAGCCTAACGGACCTTCCGTCAGCATACTGCAGCTTCCGCTTCCGGCTCACAGGTTCATCCGCCAGCTCCTTGCCCTTGCCGATGACCTCCTCCCTCGGCTTCGGAGCTGGGTCGGAGCCACCTTCGGACACTCCAGGGATCGCCACCCTGGTAGTTGATCTTCTCTCGACGACACCAAGGTCGTCAAGCATGGGCATCTTCCGCCGGAGCTCCCTACTGAACTCAACTTCCACGTTCAGAGGAAGAAAAGCCGATGGCGGAGTCAAGTCGTCACCCTTGACATCGATGTCATGCTGGAACTTCTTGAGGTGGAACTCCAAGGTTTTCCCCACCATGTTGGACTTCAACACGGTCTCGACCCAGTCGTCGTCCATCACGCTGTTGAGGGCCCAAGCGAGTTTCTCCCTCTTCTTCAGCGGCGCCCACCTGTTGACTAGGAAGTTACAAAACACCGCTTGAGGGGTTAATCCCCCCTCCACGCACCAGCGAATCCTGGTCAGAAAAGGATCGAAGGCGTCCGCCAGCACCGGAGCTTCACTCCAGATCGTCGTGTCAATGTTGGGGAGGCCTTCGGGCAGCTCCAGCCTCTCGTGCTCCTCCACCCAGATGACTATCCAGTCCTTCTTCCAGTCATCCCACTTACCAGAAGGGAACGACTGGAGGTACTTGAATGGGCACTTCTTGCGCTTCACGAAGTAGTAGAAGCCAGGGTACTCATTGCTTCTACCGGTGGTGTGAACAGTAAAGAAGGTCCGGAAGAGTTCAATGCAGGGGGGATGCCCACCCACATCTCACTGAAGTGGACGAAGATAGACACGAGGAGAATGGAGTGAGGGCCAAGGTGGTATAGCTGCAGACCATAGAAGTCCAGCAGCATCAAGAAAAAGGAAGAAAAATGTGGGATCAACCCCACCATGGCGTACGAGGAAAAGTACACCATTTCGCCGGAGTTCTCCTTCTCGAACAGGAGCTCTCCACCGGCGCGGACCGAGCGGTTGAAGAAGTCCGAGGACCACCCCATGAGGGCCCAGACCTTCTTCAGGTCGTCGTCGGTCTTCAAGCGACTCTCGCGGAGACCCAACTCCATCGCGGCACGGCTAGGCAAGAGAAGAAAAGCGAAGCACAAGTTGGGAGTTTGAGCGCAAGATTAGATGGGAGGCGTGAAGAACTCCCGACGGTGCGTGCTTTCCTTCTTAAGTAAGCCCTCGCAACGCTTGGATGGAAACCGCATGGAAGTCGAAGAAACCATTCAAAAACTCCACCCAGCCGATGACAAGGGGGCCCGGGACCACCCCGACGATCAAGTTGAGGTTCTTACCCAGGCGAACGGTTGTCATCAAGAGGCGGGAAACCCGAAGGCGGCGGCCTGACAAGGCGCGCGGAACCGATACGGTTTTCATATCGAGAACCGACGACCTTCAATTGCGTGAGATCTGCATGCCAAAGATCTCATCTGCCGCATGCAAGACACGCCACGTGGCGAGGATTTAACTCCAAACCCTCGCCAATGACACCTCTGAAGACCTTTGAAGACCCAGTTCAAAAGTCGCGAGGATGGACCCACCTCCAGCGGAATGACCTCACCCCAGTGGTCTTCTCCGGAGGTAGGTTCAGGGGGCCACTGTCGGTACCCTGGAAACCGTACACCCCTTGAGGATACAAAGATATCAAAGAAAAGTCACCCACTTGATTTGAAGACCTTCGGAGGCCCACATGTCAGATGTAACCGGACCCACTTCTCCAACATGGTTAATCCCAGGGTCGCCACGTGTACTATCAAACCGGAGCTACCGCCTACAAGGGGGAAGCTCCGGGCCATGTACCAAAATGGCACCTCCGGACTTAACCCCAGACCGAGAGAAGCTCCGGACCTGACACGTGTCAGGTAGCTCCGGAGCTTCCTGTTTCCCACAGTATGCTCTGGAGCTGCCACGTGTCCACCCGTTGGAGCTTCAGCCTCTAACCTCCGGAAGACTTCATAACGACTCCGGATCTTCAAAGGGGAATCAAGGACTTCAAGACCCGATTAAGTGTCATTAATACCATATTAATGACACGCGGTCGGATGACCTTAATTACCAGTAACGGTGCTGTCAAAGCTCATTACCCGATCATTAAGGGCAATTAAACCTGTTGAATGAATATCAATACTAGTAACCGCCGGGACCACATGTCGGGCCAGGCTAACTTGTAATGGCCTGCCCTTGTATTATAAAAGGACAGGCCGACAACGGACTCTACGACGTTCAGTGACGCTACATACGCGCCATAGACGCTCAACACAAGCTCATACAGCTAATACAACACCAACACACCCGTGGAGTAGGTTATTACGCCCAGGCGGCCCGAACCACGTAAACTCCTGTGTCTCCTACATCATTTACTATTCACCTTCTCGAATCTCCGCGCGCCCACACCGAATATCAAACTCCTCTAACACTTCAATAGTGTCGGGAGATCTGCCGGTTCTAGACCACCGACAGTCTTCCACAGTGGTTTAATTGTGCGCCGCACGAGGTCTACAAAGAGTTCAATGCGCAATGAACAAAATATTTTGTTCAGTTGGTAGATGTTAATTTTATACAAATGTAGAAGAAAGAATCATTGAATTTGAACACAATTTGTAGAATGTAAACATGTTTGAGTATTTATATTGGAATCTAAATAAAAAAAAGCAAGGGATAAGGAAACTGAAGAACAGTATCGGGCATTATCTCAGACGGTTGTTAAGTAATAACCGCCTGAGATAAACATTTTTGAAACTACAAGATGTTAATTAACGGCCTGAGAAGATGTTAATTAACTAATGCGCCGCACGAGGTCTGCGGAGAAGTTAAGAAGCCGTGGTGCAGGGACGCGTGTGACGGAAGGATCTCTGAAGATCGTCTTCCACAGTGGTTTAATTGTGCGCCGCACGAGGTATGCAAAGAGTTCAATGTGCAATGAACAAAATATTGTGTTCAGGTGGTAGATGTTAATTTTATACAAATGTAGAAGAAAGAATAATCGAATTTGAACACAATTTGCAGAATGTAAAAATGTTTAAGTATTTATATTGGAATCTAAATAAAAAAGAAGCAAGGGATAAGGAAACTGAAGAACAGTATCGGGAATTATCTCAGGCGGTTGGTAAGTAATACCCGTCTGAGATAAATATATTCTTTGACGGTTGGTGAGTACCAACCGCCTGTGAAGATTTTTATTTCTTCTGAATTAATGTTCTTGATTAAATGTGGTCCTTTAAAAAGGCAAAAATCCACTTTTTGTATTATTATTGATAAGTAAGGGTTAAAATTAAATTTCACTTCATAAATCCTTTGAAATTGGTCAGAACATAAAAATGATACAACAAATGCTATTTTTCTCAGACGGTTTATAAGTAATACCCGCCTGAGATAAACATTTTTGAAACTACAATATGTTAATTAACGGCCTGAGAAGTGTTAATTAACTGACGCGCTGCACGAGGTCTGCGGAGAAGTTGAGAAGCCGTGGTGAAGGATCTCTGAAGATCATCTTCCACAGTGGTTTAATTGTGCGCCGCACGAGGTCTGAAAAGAGTTCAATGCGAGGGAAACGAACCGCTCCCTCATCTACTCCGCACAGACCATATATAAGGCGCGTCGTCGGTTATGTACAAGCACAAAACTTTTGCACTCCTTTCTTCTTCTTCCATCGTTCCACCTCTCCTAGCCCGACGCCGACGAACCACCACAGCCATGGCCAACCTTCCGCCACCTAGCCCGCCGAGGCAGCCACCCTGCAAGCGGATATGCTGCAGCTCCCCCGAGAGGGTGAATGATGACCAGCGCGTTCCACCGCCGGTGCAGCCGGAGCCACCGGTACAGCCGGAGCAATCGGCTCAGCCGGAGCAGCCGACCCACTCTCTTGCTGCATCATCGCCGGAGGAGGAGGAGGAGGAGGAGGAGGAGGAGGAGGAGGAGGAGGACGACGACGACGACGATGATGACGATGATGACGATGAGTCGTCCTCCGAAGACAGCGATGACGAGTCGTGCCCCGACGATAGCGACAACAACGGCGACCACCACCATGGTGACGACTACGACGACGACGACGACGAGTCGGAGGAGGACCGCTTGGCGTGATTTGAGAAGTTGGTGGAGAGGATGGAGGAGGCGGGGCCGTAGTGTAGTTTTAGGATTTCAATCAAGGGTTCTTGTACATATTTCTTGTATTTTGTACATATTTCAATCAAGTGTCAATGAATACTGGTGGATAATTTGAAGTTTGACATGTTGGAGTGCTTTTAAAAAAATTAAAAAAATTCATACATGTATAAATTATACAAATATGTTCATACCAACAATTTTGAGTGAAGGAACTTTTTTTTATGAGATACACAAATGTGAATAATATGTGAGTAGAAATTAATTTGATATTTACCAAAACATTACAATGTTAGCTATACAAGTTTTAAAAATATTTTGTTCAGTTGGCATTATCTCAGATGGTTGTTAAGTAATACCCGCCTGAGATAAAAATCTTCTTAGGCGGTTATTAAGTACCAACAGCCTGTGAAGATATTTACTTCTTAATTAATAAACATTTTCTCAGGTGGTTGGTAAGTAAAACCCGTCTGCGATAAAGTTAAAAACCGCCTGTGAAAAACCGACTTCTATATAAGGACCCCTCACCGCAGTCAAAACGCAACCCTGGAGAATTTATATTGACGCCGTAAGGCTGTTGAATTTCCCCTGCGTCGCGCCGCCGCTCCGCTGCCCAGCCCATACTGCCACGCTGCCGCTCAACCCCGCACCGCCACTTCTCCACCCAGCCGGCCCACCGTGCTGACGCCTCCCCACCGTGCTGACGCCTCTGCAAGGTAAATGTAGTTTCCTTACTTTTTCTTTGTATATTTTCATTAGCTGATAAGTTGTTAGTTTTGTGTGTTCTGGTATATGGATTCTGTCCTTTTGCATGTGTAAGGACTGTATGGATTGTGTTCTGGTATATTGATGTATGGACTATATGGATTGTTTCCTTTTTGTACCTATTATGTGACATGAATATGATTTTTAATTAACAGATGCTATTGTAATATATATAAGAGATGCATCTGGGCCTGTTTCCCGATATAACGGACCGGATCCCACCCAGACCTAGCCCATGCTGCTGGGCCTGTTTCCCCCTTTGACTTCGTCCGCCTCAAGACGTCGCCCGTCTCCTACATTAGTCGCCCTAATCATACTTGTTATGTCTCTGTAAATTCATTTTATAGAAGACCTTTAGAGAATATTTGTGGCCAAATTTTGTAAATCTGACAAAAATTCTATTATTGAAGAATGGACCGTCGAGCGTGGATGTATAACATGCCAAGACCCGATCCTATGTACATTCGTAATGTTGCAAATTTTATTGAAGCATCCAAGAGACATGCGAAGTTGCAAAAGATAGATGACATATTATGTCCTTGTATCGACTGCGAAAATAAGATTGCTTGGACGGATACTATAGTAATCCAATCTCATTTGGTGAAAAGAGGTTTCAAAAATAACTACACAATATGGACAGAGCATGGTGAGTTAGATACACATGATGTGGATAAAGATGATGAGAGAGGCTCAGATGATGATAATGTTCATATCGATGATGGTAGTGACAATCAAGCTGGTGATGATGATGATGAGTTCGATTGTGAGGAGATGTTGCGTCACATTGAACCATATGTACTGACTTTTATGGGAGCAAGCAAAGGTTTAAGTAAAATGGAGACATTGCAGAATGCGGTGATAGAGCTTTTATATGATGAATCAAACGGTTGTGATAAAGAGTTTACTACATTGCGTGCAGTCTTAGAACTACTAAAGTTGAAAGCTATGCACGGATGGTCCGATTGTAGTTTCTCTGATCTTTTGAATCTTCTGGCAAAAATTCTTCCAAATCCAAATAAACTGCCCAGAAGCACTTATAAAGCGAAGAAACTTCTTTGCCCGATGGCACTAGGTGTGACAAAAATACACGCTTGTGTGAACCATTGTATTCTGTATCGCAAAGAGCATGAGCTCGCAACTAGATGCCCCATTTGTTGTGTCAGTAGATACAAGAAGGACTACAATCACCAGTATGTTACCAACATGAAAAAGACTCAGAAGAATAAGAAGTTTATTATTGGTCCTGAAGGTGACGATGATGATACTTCTGGCGATGCAGACGGGAAGAAAAAGAGAAAAAATCCTGCATTGGTGATGTGGTACCTT
Source organism: Tuctoria greenei (assembly GCA_036927565.1). NCBI lineage: Eukaryota > Viridiplantae > Streptophyta > Magnoliopsida > Poales > Poaceae > Tuctoria > Tuctoria greenei. The sequence continues at coordinate 19,478,644 of JAYESD010000003.1, forward strand.
CCGGTAATTGATCGCTTGAAGCATTTGTTTTCAAACCCTAGGGAGGCTGAACTTATGCGTTGGCATTCCAAGCAACGCAAGAAGAATGAAAAACATATACGACACCCTGGTGATGTAACGCAGTGGAAAAATTTTGATATTCAGTATCCAGAATTTGCGAAGGAAATCAGAAATGTGAGGTTTGCCTTGGGTACAGATGGAATGAATCCGTTTGGTGAAAAAAGGAGAATACAAAGCACATGGCCCGTGGTCTTAACTATGTACAACCTACCGACGTGGTTGTGTCACAAAAGGAAATATATCTTATTATCTGTTCTTATCCAAGGTCCGAAACAACCCGGCATCGAAATTGATGTGTTCTTGGAACCTTTAATGGAAGATATGGCGAAATTGTGGAATGAAGGGGTACGTACATGGGATGAGTACAAGCGGGAGTATTTCACGCTAAGAGCAATGATATTCGTTACCGTGCATGATTATCCCGGACTGTTTACATTATCGGGACAAATGAAAGGGAAGAAAGGTTGCGTTAGGTGTGTGGATAGAACTGGATTTTTATACCTCACTTCATCCAAAAAGATGGTGTACATGAGACATCGACGGTTCTTGACAGATACACACAAGTATAGGAAGATGAAAGAACAATTGGATAGCAAAATCGAAAAAGATACTAAACCGAAACCTTATAGTGGAAAACTTGTGTTTGAAATGGTCAAGAACATTCATATTGCTTTCGGTAAGGGAAAAAAGAGTAAAGGAATTAAGAGAAAGAAAAGTACATCTTCAGATGATACAACTGACATGGCATTCAAGAAACAATCAATTTTTTTCAAGTATCTTCTGTATTGGAAGAATCTGGAATTTTGCCATAGTATTGATTTGATGCACGTTACAAAGAATGTATTTGACAGCATCATTGGGACCTTGCTGGACATGCCGAGGAAAACAAAGGACGGATTAAATTCACGTATGGACCTAGTAAATCTTGATTTGAGACCAGAGCTTCATCCAGTAGAAAAGGCGAACGGGAAGCATTACCTTCCCCCAGCCAGCTACAACTTGATGCTAGAAGAGAAAAAAGCAATTTGCGAATGCTTGCGTGGGATCAAAGTGCCCACAAGTTTCTCATCCAATATCCGCAAACTAGTCTCGATGAAAGACTTGTCTTTATTCGGTTATAATTCTCACGACTGTCACATGATGATGACAGTTTTCCTTGCCATTGCAATAAGAGTAATCAAACCTGAGCATATAAAAGTTGTCATCACACGTTTGTGTTACTTCTTCAATGTAGTTTCGCAAAAGGTGATAGCACGTGAAGATTTAGACTATCTGAAAACATACATCGTCGAGACAATGTGCAAGCTTGAGATGTGTTTCCCACCATCCTTTTTTGATATGCAAGTACACCTAATCATACATCTTGTTGATCAGATAAAAGCATTGGGACCACTATATTTACATCATATGTTTTCGTTGGAGAGATATTTAGGAGTATTAAAAGGTTATGTTCGGAACCGTGCTCACCCAGAGGGTTCAATTATGGAAGGATACACCACTGAAGAAGTGATTGAGGGTTGCGCTGATTACATCAAAGATGGAAAATCGATAGGTGTGCCTATGCCGGTACATGAGGATAGACTACGTGGGAGAGGCAAAGTGGGTAAGAAAACTTTTATTGTTCAAGATTACAAGAATGTACACTGTGCACATTTTGGTGTACTACAACAGCTCGCAATAGCTGAGCCGTACATCGAGGAACACCAAATTGAGCTTCGTGATAAAAACCAAGACCGCAAAGAGGACTGGATCATGAAAGAGCACAGAAGATGTTTCACTAAATGGTTAATGGACAAAAATATATCATACGGAAACACTATAGAAGAGGCAACAATGAAGAAGTTAGCTTGTGGCCCATCTGCTTTGGTAACATCATGGCAAGCATAAGACATCAATGGTTACACACTTTACACTAAAGAAAAAAATGGTAAGAGCGTTGCACAAAATAGTGGTGTTCGTATTGAGTCTTATGATTCACAAGGGCAGAAGACCACATACTTCGGGTTCATAGAGGAAATATGGGAACTCGATTATGGCGAAAGAATGGTAATGCCCGTATTTAAGTGCCAATGGGTCAAACATCCTGATTGTTTGAAAGTGGACAATTACGGGCTGACACTGGTAGACTTGAATAAAGTGGGTTACAAAGATTATCTGTGGGTTCTCGTTGATAATGTTGCACAAGTTTTTTATGTTCAAGATCCAGAAACTGAGAAGTTGCACGTAGTTGTTTCTGGAAAGCAAAATATTGTTGGGGTTGACAATGTGGGAGATAATGAAGAGGAATATAATCAGTATGAAGAGATGTACCTTTTCACCGAACCAGAAAACATCAAGCGCGTAGAGAGAAGCATTAAAAATAATTTGAAACCCTATATGCGAGAAGATGTCAATGCTGTAAAAAATGTATATAGCAATGCGAGATGATATATATTGTATATATTTGTATCTTCTGAAATCAACTTAGAACAATGTTGGTATATGGATTGTGTCCTTTTGCATTTGTGTACATATGCGTTTGGACTCAATGATTTGGAAGTTTGGAAGTTTGGTCTTTCAGATAATGATGTCTCGGGCGTGTAGCCGATTGAAGGAGGAGCGCTTGGCGTGGCGCAAGAACCATCCCCATGTATGTACATATGGCACACCGGTCACATGGTTGTATATACATATGTATCTGTAATAGATTGATGAACTTAACTGTAGTTTGTTTTTCCGTCTTGTTTGTTTTTGGTATTTTCAATTTCTCCGCGTCGGGTTTCTCTGCGAAGCCTGAATCGGGAGATTTATTGAAGTGGCAGTGCATCGTCCCCGGTAATGAAGGGGTAAGTCATGAAGAACAAGCACAATATGAGTTTAACCATCGTCCTCCTATTAATAAATTTCTTTTGCAGACTGAATGGGAAAATGGTTACTACCCCCTGACAATCTCCTTCTCTGAGAACTATCCCTTGGTGCCTCCAAGATGCGCCTTTCCAATTGGGTTCTTCCACCCAAATGTCCATCGTTCGGGAGCACTCTGCATCGGGATTCTTGATCAAGAGACTGTAGGATAGACCTATTTTGTTCATGTAATTATTACTTATAATTGTTGTCGAACTTATTTGAACTGGTTTCTTATATTGCTTAAATTATATTTCGTAGGGGTGGCGCAGTGCTTTTACAATCAAAACTATACTACTTGAAGTTCAGCGTTTGCTGCATCAGCCAAATGTGCCTGATGTTGAAAATGATTGCTATAATCTACTTATCAAGGTTAGATGACACTTTGACTTAGTGACCAATGTAGGTTATTCATTCCTCCTTCGACATTTGTTAATTTAAATAATGTCAATATTTTCAGGATCCAGCGGAATATAAGAGACGTGTTCGGGAGCAAGCAGGACGGTACAATTTAGATTGATCGATGAGAGCTTCATCGTCGATCTACAATGAATGTAGCATGATTTTTGTTTAGTGTGTAAAGAAATTATCTTTGAACAGTTGTAAAGCCTCTAATGGTGTATTATCACAATTAAGCCAGCCTCACTGGTGATCGAGCATTTACTATAATGCATTACTGTACTAGTATCCACTAGCTCATCTGTGTTTTTTCCTGATACAATTTTGCCTGCACGACTACATACGGTTGTGATAATTGCAACTACATCCCTGTAATTTCAATGAAAACCGCTTATGATAATTGAACAACTACATACGGTTCTTAAACAATGACCGCCACTGAAAATACATGATCTTCTCACGCCGTTGTTAATCAAGAACCGTCTATGAAGTTCATTGCATTACAGACGGTTATTAATTAAGAACCGCCAACGAAGATCATGTATTTACCCATACGGTTGTTCTTTAAAATCCATCTGTGAAGTTCATTGCATTACAGATAGTTATTAATTAAGAACCGCCAACGAAGATCATGTATTTACCCAGACGGTTGTTTCTTAAAATCTGTCTATGAAGTTCATTGCATTACAGACAGTTATTAATTAAGAACCGTCTATGAAGATCATGTATTTACACAGGCGGTTGTTTCTTAAAATCCGTCTGTGAAGTTCATTGTATTATTGACGGTTTTTAAATAAGAACCGTCTGTGAAGATAATGTATTTACCCAGACGGTTGTTCTTTAAAATCCGACTGTGTTGTTCTGTCATCACAGACGGTTATTATATGATTCATCATTACAGTCGCATATTTTTAAGGACCGCCTGTGTTTGAAAATTTGAGGCGCCTGTAAAAATGCTTTTTGTAGTAGTGCATTCTACTCCGGCCGACCTTATTTCTTTTGTATTTTGTTGTCACCGCTCCATCATTTCCTCACTCAACAGCGGTAATCCGTATCATCACCGGGCCATTCTGTTGCCCCTTCCATGGATGTAGTGCAGCTTGTCCTCCGCTACCCGAGGCCAGCACCGCCATGCCCCTCAGCCAGCCCTCGCTCTATCTGTCATTGGCAGCAAAGACGATGCACCCTCCGTGGAGCAAAACACCACCGCCCACTGTTACGTCTAATACTGTAATCAAGAAAGCATCCAGCACCGCATTGCTTTCAAGAAATGGTTCAGTGTTGTGGTCGGGCAAGCAAAATGTATAAGAGAAAAGGTGCTCAGAACAGACGTGTTCCAGTGAGCACACTACCCGGCGGCTACTCCTCACTGCTAGTAACTGATTATCCCTGTACTCCACATAAATCCCCAATCTTACAGTGCTGAGCAGCAGACTCATCAATTTTGGTTCCTCTTCTACTCGGAGCAGCCAAAATATCGTAAGCGCAGCATTGAGAGCCTCGTCCATAGCTAGTGAATCTTCCGTCGTTCTTGGTCTTCACGTGCGATTCTGGCCGGCGGCGAGCGTCGCTGGGTTCAGAAGTCAGAAGTCGAACAACTCTGAGAGTAGGTATGCGCTGCCCCCTTCATCCTTTCTTGTTGAGTCCCTTTCATCTCGTCTGCTTACATCGATCCCCACTCGCTTGCCTACCTCCAATGCGTCGTTGCAGGCTGACAGCGTCCCGGCAGTACCATGGACCGTCCCAGGAAAAATCCGGCGACCTATGGAGATCCTCCCCTGGAGGTCCTCTGTGTTTGCAAGACGGTCTCCAAGGGCTGGCGTGGTCTCATCACCGACCCCAACCACTGCATGAATTTCGCTCAGACGCTAGAGGGGTTTTTCTACGAGCCTCATCGGAACCGCACTCATGACGATGGAGATGGAAATCGCGAGGACCAAGGTGCAGGCAACAATCCTCCTCATCGCCCCGGCCTTGTGGATTTTGTCGATCTGCCAGGGAGGTCTGTAACTCTCGTCGACCGTTCACTGTCCTACCTGCCTGGCATTGAGAACCTCAGGTTAATGGATTCATGCAACGGCCTGATCCTCTTTGAGAACGGCCATGGTATAAGGATACCACCGAGGTATACCGTGTGCTTGAAATTCAGCAGCGTGAGTTTGCCCTCCTCGAAGGAGCTGATATGGACTAATGTTTCTTACTGCATGGGAGGAATGCCTCACATGTGGCCTAGCCGATGGCTGAGTTAGATTATGTAACATAGGATGTTACCTCTTCAGTCTTAATGAAAGGCAGCGCTCCTGCCACTTGTTTTTTTCAAAAAAAAAAAGGTATACCGTGTGCAACCCGGCAACAGGGCAGTGGTTAGTTGTTCCTAACTCTGACTGGGTTCCACCCGAGAATACCTTTGACGGATATGACATTTATCTTATTTTCGATCCGACAATATCTCCTCACTTCCACTTGATTCAATTTTGGAGTGTGGATGGCATTGGTATAACAACAGTGCACATCTACTCATCTAAAGCTGGCGTATGGAGTATCAGTGAAACTATCTTCACTGATGCAGATGGAGATCCGGTAAGAAAACCATGGTTTTATCTTCATTGGTACACTGAAACTATAAAGAAGAGTGCGGTTATAAAGGGCATGCTGTACCTTATGTGTGAGTCCGGAGATGAAAATCAGGTCTTAGAGGGGGATTTCATAGTAAAGTTGGATGTGAATGGCAAGACACAAAAAATCTTTCCTGCACCATTCCAGATAAATGGAAGGAATTACTCTATTATTGCATCTGATTTTATTGGAGAGTCTCAGAGATGTCTATATTACATCAATCACGAGGAACCAATTTACGTCAATGAGTACGATGATGATCGTGAAACAGAGTTTAATGGTGGTGAAGCTGAGAAGATTTATGAGCTTCACATTTGGGTTCTTAAGGAATGTGATGGTCAAAATTATGAATTTATCCTGAAGGACAGTGTCAGCTTTATGCATCTGTTTGGAGAAAGGAGTTGTGAAGGTGCTCAACACTTCAGTGTCGCTGGCATTCATCCTGGTCGTAATTTGGTCTACTTTCATCGAAATAAGATGTTGATATCCTATGACATAGTTACCAAGGAAGTGAATGCCCTCCCTGTCACTGATGGTTATGGGTTTGTTCCATATGTTCCTCGCTTCATTGGGTCAGTGGCACTCCCAAACAACAAGCAGTGAGAGCTTTTGTGTGCGCGTGTGTTAGTTTGTGTGTTAGTATGAGTTGTGCGCTTTCATGTATCAGAAATAATAATTATATTAGACACCACCTTGTGTCATATGAAGTGCTAGAAACTCATTGCTACCGTGCGAGTTATTCTTTCCTTTATCCTATGTTTGCCTATTTATGTTAGAAGGATTCACTGTTCCATGTCACAAATGATGCATGTGAAGACGGAGGTTAATACTACTGTAATATGATGAGACTTTGGATCGGGATAGAACTTTCTTGCATAGTGGATATGTAGGTCTATTTTAGCAGTGTTCTCGGAGATGAGTATATTTCTTTTACACTTGTAGGACCAAATAGAGGCAAGATGAAAACACTTCGATACTTTTGAGTATCACACATTTGTCATCTTTTCGTTTCCTTTTAGCATGGATTTTACTTACGTGATCTGCGTATTGAGATTTAGTCAGACCATAAATCACTTGGTCTTACATACTCCCTTGATTTGAAATAAATAACATTTACAATATTTAATTTAGTCGTTTAAATTAGATTATATTTTCTGTCCAAAGTATTATTTACTTTAGAACAGAGGGAGTATATGACAAGACCTTTCGATTCAATTACATCCATAGAGGATCCTAAGTATTATTTATTTTAGAACGGAGGGAGTATATGACCAGACCTTTCAATTCAATTACACCCATAGAGGCAACGATCCAATTCTGATATTTATTCGTTTCTGTCAACAGATTTACAGTGGTCTCCAGTTGTGGTATTCATTCGTTTCTGTCAACAAGAGCTCTGAATTCAATTCCATCCATGTAAATCTGTTGACAGATTTGAGGATGGAGAGCGATTACGCACCGCCTGCTGCCCGAACGGAAGAGCGATCGGCAGTTGTTCACTGTGGTCAAGCCTCATCCACGCCGTTGGTTCCCTTCACGACACGGTAGAACGTCGTCAGGTTGGACAAATTTAACCGAAACCGAAAATTGAAATTGAAAAAACCGAAACCGAAACCGAACTAACTGAATTTCACCCAACCGTAACAAACTTCGGTTTCCAATCAGCAAAAACCTAATTATTTTTTTGGTTTCGGTTTTCAACCTCGGTTAACCGGATAAAACTGAATTAGACCCAATAAACTCAACACAGCCCAGTCCAATTGACTTAAGCCTAACTTCACAAGCCAGCAACCCTTCCTCACGTGCTCCCAAGTCTTCGTCCACGAGCCAAAAACACCTGGAGCCGCCAACATCGGACGCCCACCCGGAGTCATCCACGAGGGACACTTCGGCCTGACCTGACCTCGACGCCTCGCGCCGTCGTGCATACCCAGCCTCCGCGTCACTGCTATGCTTCCTCGGCCGCAACCGCGCTCCCCTGGCAGCGGCGCCGCCGCCCATCCCCGACTGTCATGCAGCCGCATCCCCAACCGTCACGCTGCCGAGCTCTTCCGTCAGCTGTGGCGCCGTGCGTCCTAGACCGCTGCCGCGCTCTCCGAACAGCTGCGATGCCGCGCGTCTTTGGACGCCACCACCCACGCGCTTCGACTCGACCACCGCCGTCAGCATCCGCCCTCGACCACCGCCCTCAACACGCGCGTGTTGTTCAGTTACTTCAAGTTAACCAGAAGCCGAACCGTAATTCTCCGCTAACCGGAAGGCCGGTTTTTATTTTTCTGGGACATATTTTGGTTTTTATTTTTTAAAAACCGAATTTTTGAAAAAACCGGAAATGGAACCGATCGGTTTCGGTTAAATCAATTGCCCATCATGAGTAGAACGGTCCGGAGACTATTGCGGCGGAAGAAGACATTAGCTGCCCCAATCCGCCGCCGGTCGTCGTCCACGTCTCCCGATCGCGGCATCCCCACCTGCGACCGGCAGCCTCACAGAGTACCTCATGGCCTGTGTATTCTATAAATTATTTTCCTTGATTGCTGGCTCACTCTAACTTTCCATGGATTAACAAGAACTTCACAGAAAGGAAGTTGAGAAAAAAGCTGGTTATGCATCATCTGACCACACTGTTGTATGTACTCCGTCGCACGTTGCCTATTCATTCCGTTTTTTCGCCCGTAAGTTTAGCTGGGCATGGCCACGATCCACGATCTTCAGCCACACGCGTCCGTCGAGCTCGTGCAACACCAACGTACCGAGCATCTTCCGGCCATGATCTTTCGGCCACGATGTACCTAGAGTCAGTCTTTATATCCCCATTAATACAACTGAAAACGCTGCAACTAACAGCAGCACAAAATCGCATTCTTGTCCGCTCACCATACTCACTTGTCCAGGCACCTTCGACTCCAGTGAAACTCCGACGAGCTCCAACACTTGGTTCCAGAGCCAGGTTTGCTCCAGGCGACCATGTCGAATCCACTCCGTCGCCCCTGCAATGCCGCAACCATCGCCAATATCCATCGTTGCCGCCACGCCGCGAATGCCATCAACAGGGTGGTCGCGAGGTTGTCATCGACAACGTCATCGAGAAGTCAACAGCAGGCATCGTCTACCCGATGCTTATGCGTACGTACAAACTACACTGAGTGGTCCCTGGTGATGCGCGTCAATCTGCAAGCAGCTAGGCTATGGGATGCCATCGAGCACGGTGATGTCGAGTACCGCGACGACCGGAACATTTTGGAGCTCTTCTCCAGGCTGTGCCGGCAGAGATGTAGGCTGTACTGGCGGTTAAACAGTCTGCATGAGAGGCATGGGAGGCAATCTGGAAGGTCCGGATCGGCGTCAACCGAGTCAAGGAAGCCAACACGGAGAAGCTGTGCCAAGAATTCAGCAACATTGCCTTCAAGTCCGGCAAGTCCATGGAGGAATTCACAGCGCGCCTCACCACCCGGTCGAACCAGCTGCGCGTCCTCGGGGATGACATCTCCGAGAAGGAAGTCATCAAGAAGCTCCTGCACTCTGTCCCTGACAAGATGGAGCAGGTAGCGATCTCGATTGAGACGCTCCTCGACCTTGACAGCATGTCAATCAAGGACGGTGTCAGGCATCCGCGTGTTGTCAAGCAACGCAAGAAACCTTCTCCGGCGAAGGACAACGGTGGCCGCCTACTTCCCACAGAGGAGGAGTGGATTACGCGCATGAGGAATCGCAAGGGGACCGGGTCTAACTCGGGCCCCAAGAATGGCGGAGGCAACGGCAAGGGGCGAGCTCACAAGTCTGTCGGTGGCAGGAAAGGAAGCAAATCGTCGTCCGGGGCAGGCCGCAACGACGTGTGCGCTTACTGTGGTAAGAAAGGCCACTGGGCCAGAGAATACAGGAAGAAAAAACACAACGAGGAGGCAAGTGTGGCCCAGGCTGAGGAGGAGGAGCAGGGCCTGCTTCTGGCCCACGACGTCATACTCGAATCGCCTCCGACGGTCGACTCTTCTTCCCCGGGGCTCCGTTCTCCTTCGTGCCCAGCTCTATGCAAGCATTTGGAGATTGAGGAGCAGCGGCCCTTTGCGGACCTGGGAGCAAAGGAGGAGCGCGACTGCCGATGATGGGTCCTTGACACCGGCGCAACAAATCATATGACCGGCTCCAAGGAGCTCTTCGCCGAGCTCGACACCCGCATCGTTGGCTCTGTCAAGTTCGGTGACGGCTCTGTCACATGCATCAAAGGCCGCAGCTCCATTGTCTTCACCTTCAAGAACGACGAGCACCGCACGCTCATCGGGGTGTACTACATCCCGATGCTGAAGGCTAGCATCATCAGCCTTGGCCCGCTCGATGAAACGAGGTGCAGCATAAACATTGGAGGTGGCACGCTGCGCATCTTCGATCAAGACCATCGCCTCCTTGCCAAGGCACAGCGAGCTCCTTCTCGGCTCTATCACCTTGAGCTGGACGTTGGGCGCCCGGTGTGTTTGGCAACAAGAATCTCCGAGGTGGCTTGGCAGTGGCACACACGCTATGGGCATCTCAACTTCGCATCTCTGTGCAAGCTGGTGTACAACCAGATGGTGTGTGGGCTACCTCCACTTGACCAGGTGGATCAGGTATGTGAGGGATGCCACGTCGGCAAGCAATGGAAGAATTCGTTCTCGACTCAAGCCCAACAGTGAGCAGAGCATCTCCTTGATCTCCTTCACGGCGACCTCTGTGGTCCCATCTCGCCGGCAACATCCAGCGGTAACAAATACTTCCTGTTACTTGTTGATGATATGAGTCGATATATGTGGCTACGCCTTCTCTGAAGCAAGGATGACGCGCCGGAAGAGATCAAGAATTTTCAGGCAGCCATCACAATTGATACCGGCTAGAAGTTGAAGGTCTTCCAAACAGACCGTGGGGGGAGTTCACCTTCGTGGACTTCGGGCGATACTGCACCGAACGTGGTGTGGAACGGCATCTGACCGCTCCCTACTCCCCGCAGCAGAATGGAGTGGTTGAACGGCATAATCAGAGCATGGTCGGCATGGCACGATGCATGCTCCAGGCCAAAGCTCTGCCATGCTACTTTTGGGGTGAGGCCGTGATGACAGCGGTCTTCATCCTAAATCGCGCACCGACGAGTGCGCTCAACAGCAAGACTCGCTACGAGGCTTGGCACGGCCAGGCTCCCGTGGTGCATTTCTTCCGCACGTTCGGTTGTGTCGCCCACATCAAGAACCCGCGGCCGAACCTCAAAAAGCTCGAAGACCGCAGCATCAAAACCATCTTCATCAGGTATGAAAGTGGCTCCAAGGCGTACCGCTGCTATGACCCCGTGCATAAGCACATTGTGGTCTCCCGCGATGTCGTCTTCAACGAGCCAGCCGGATGGAGCTGGGATTCTGAAGTCGATGGAACTCCGAGCGACGGTGAGCCATTCACCATCGAATATACCACCGAGGTCACTATCGAGCGTGTGGCAGCCCCAGCATCTGTGTCGCCATCACCGGCACCTGCTGCGATGCCGCCTGTGGAGCCTACTGAAAGTGCATCTAGGAATCCCTTGTGGGTTTTGGATGATTTATGACAATCAAATGAGATCCTAACCACTTTGTTGAGATGAGCTCAGGTTTTAATGAGAAAATGAGTAAAGAGCTAAAAAGAAGGGAGAATGAGGAGCAATGTGGAAAAGAGCTCAAGGAACAAGTGTAGTAGATCATTTTGTATGGATTGTGTTAAGAAAACAACCCCCAAGAGCTAAAGCACAAATAATCACACACATTGCACAAGTTTATACAGGACCGGACTAGTCCGACTGGCACCAGACTAGTCCGATATCTTTCTGCACAAGATCAGACAAGTCCGATATCACCACGAACTAGTCCGATATCTCTCTGACTAGAATCAGACTAGTCCTCCCCAGTGCAGACTAGTCCTCAAAACACTTCACAAGTTCCACAAAATCGGACAAGTCCGATCACACAACAGACTAGTCCGATATCATTCTGATGAAAATCGGACAAGTCCGATATTGGCACAGACTAGTCCGAAAACCCTCTGACCTAAATCGGACAAGTCCTCCAAGTGCGGACTTATCACCCAATTCACTTAGGGTTTTACTGATCTGAACAAGTCCGATGATTATCGGACTAGTCTGAAGATTTCCAGAAGCGAAATCGGACAAGTCCGCCTCTAGCCGGACTAGTCCGATATTTCGGGACACCTAGGGTTTGCTACACACAGCACACCGAACTAGTCCGGTGTGCACCATGGAATAGTTTGATATTCCTAAACCCTAATAGTCACTTTTAGAAACCCCATATAAATAGATGTGCACGGCCCAACTTTAATCTCTCTCAACCCCTTGCGCTTTCACACCTCCCAAGAGCCTCAAAAACACATCTCTCCATGAAATCAAAAGCAACAAAGATCAATCCCTTGAGGATACACTTTGGAACATTGGAGAGACACGGTTCATCACTCATTGAGCTCATGGTTTGATTCCCTAACACACTCCTGTGATTTTCATTGTAATCTTTCGAGTGTGTTCTTGGTGTAGTTCTTGTTGTAATCTTGGGGATCCCTCAACGTGTGAGAAGGACCCTTGAATTTGGTTATTTACCCTTTGTGATAAGTGAAGAGGATTGGCCTTCGTGGCGATCCGACGAGGGTAGGGTTGGAGAAGACCCAGTCCTTTTGTAGACTCCTCAACGTGGACGTAGGTTGCCTCTGTGGGAACCAAACCACAGGATAAAATCATTGTGTTCTTTCTTTGCGCTCATTGATCTTACATTTCATATATACATCTAGGGTTTTGATCAACCGTGCTCACTTTACGTTGAAACATTGAGTTTAAGATTAAATTGTGATACACTCTAGTTTATATTTGTGCTACACTTAAATTACAAGTATAATTCCGTTGCTTACGTCCTAGAATCAAGTTAATTGATCAAATTTGATTAACCTAGTGGTACACACCGTACTTGTCCGCACTTGACCGGACTAGTCCGATATCTCGAGTTTTGATCTGGTATTAAGTGTTGCAGGTTCTGACAAAATTCAAAAAGGCATATTGACCCCTCCCCCCCTCTAGGCCACATTCAATTGGTATCAGAGTAAGGCTCTTCAAGAAGGAGACTAATCGCTCGAAGAGATCATGTCGGACATGAAGGACGTACACAAGAGCAACAACCAAGAGAAAGTTGATGAAGACAAGAACCAGAAATTTGAAAAGCTCCTCGATGTCATTCAAGACTTCGAGGATGACGATGAGGAGACACTGTAACTCAAGGCGCTCATAAGGAAGAAAACCCTTTCCAAGGGAAAGGTGAAGATCGAAGATGAGAAGAGAAAGAAGGGGAGTAGTCACACCGACTACTCCCAATTTCCTTTTAACTATGATCGCCTAAATACTAACAACAATCATTATCTATTGATTCCACTTGGAAAAGCCCCACATTTTGACGGTAATGACTACTCAATGTGGAGGAAAAACATGAAAATGCATTTGATTTCTCTCAATCCAAGTTTGTGGCACATAGTATGCACAGGAATAGATATCCCTGATGATGATGAGGAGCTCACACCTAGCCAAGAGCAAGCGATCCATCAAAATTCACAAGCTGCTGCAGTCATCACTTCATCACTTAGTTAGGAAGAGTTTACAAAGGTGGATGGACTCGAGATCGCGAAGGAGATATGGAATACGTTGCAAACCGCACATGAAGGCGATCGTCATGTGCGAGAAGCGAAGATCGAGAAGATTGAAAGCGAGCTGGGAAGGTTCGCAATCGAAGAAGATGTGTCGCCACAAAACATGTACAACTGAATAAAGATGCTCATCAACAAGGTGCGAGCATACGGATGCAAGAAGTGGAACGACCACGAGGTAGTGAAGCTCATACTTAGAGCCTTCATGCCTCGCAATGTCATCTTGTGCTCAATGATACGGGAAAGCCCCGAATACAAGAAGATGACCCCGGATGAGCTACTTGGGAAAATCATCAACTTTGACATGATGGAAAAACAATCCAAGCATGTTAAGGAAATTGCCGACCTCACCTCGGCAAAGAAGAAAGGGGTCGCTCTAAAGTCCACCCTTAAGCCCTTGTCTAAAGAAGCTCGAGAAGCTCAACTAGAAGAAGACGATGATGATGAAAGCAGTGACTTGGATGAAGATGACATGATACTATTCATGAAGAAATTCAAGAAGATGATGAAGAAGAGACAAGGCGCTAAATCAAGTGAAGGAAAGTACAAGGAAAGATCAAAGCCAAAGTTGAGGCGGGCATGCTATAATTGTGGTGAGTATAGCCACTTTATAGTTGATTGCCCATATGAAGAGAACAAGAAGAAGACCAAAGAAGCAAAGCCTCAACCCAAGAAGTTCTTCAAGAAGAAGAACAAGGTGAACAAGCACATCTTGGAAAAGAATGGGACTCAAATGATGAGTCCTCATCCGAAGAAGATGAGGAGATGGCTAGCATAGCCATCGAAAAGACATCCAAGAAGTCCACTCTCTTCCCTACTCTTGGCGCATGGAAGGGGAACGGTACTTGCCTCATGGCAAAGGAAGGTAAATGCAAGGTAACAACAAAACCCTCTTCCATGCATTCCTATGCTAGTGATAGTGAAATTGCTAGCGATAATAAAGATATGCTCATTGGATTAGATAAGAAAACAGCCGCAAAATGAAATTCTTACTTGATCAACTTGTTGAGAAGGAGAAGTTGATACATCGTCAAGAATACATGATTATCTCCCAAAAGGAGTAATATGTCGAACTTGACAAGCTTCAAGAACTTTAAAAGGAGCGAAGCAAGTCACTAGAGCTTGAATTAGCTTCAAGCAAGGGAGCTTGCTTGGAGTTAAGCGACTCAAATGCTATAATCAAGGACAAACTTGCTAACCTAATCAAGGTTAACAAGATCCTTGAAGTACAAGTTGAGTCACTCAAGCAAGGTGACCCTTCATTCTCTTCAAGTTCACCCTCTCAACCCATTAAAACTGAAGTTGCTTCTACTTGTACATGTGATAAAGTTGACACCAGCTTGAAAGACAAGTTCTCCTCTACCAAGGACAAGCATCCTTCACAAACTGGCATATTTGACAAGGAGAAGATCAAATATGCACGTAGTGCATACTTGGTCACAAGACCTCCAAATGTCAAATATGGCATTGGTTACTCTTATGGTGAAAAGCAACATGCTAGAAGAAGCCATAAGAATAACAAGGAGAGCAATATCTTTGTAAAGGGAAGACCCTCTCAAACTGGAAAATCCAAAATTAATGAATCCAACACGCATGATCACCAGACTAGTCCGGTCGGGATCCGGACAAGTCCGGTCCTCCGGACAAGTCCGATCTCCCAAACTAGTCCCGTGTATAAACAACAACAGTTGCTATTTAGAACTTTCAATGCATCTTATGTCTTAATGAGAAGTAATTTTGGCAAAGTTTATGCTCATTATGTTGGGCCACGCCATGGGAACACCAAGTCTCATGTGTGGGTGCCCAAAGCCCTTGTGACTAACCTAAAAGGACCCAAGCAAGCTTGGGTACCTAAAACCAAGACATAATTTGTTTTTGCAGGCCTATTCCTCTGGTGGATCTAAATCGGTGCTAGACAATGGCTGCACCAACCATATTACCGGAGAAAGAAGAATGTTCGTTGAATATGAAGCAAATGAGGATCCAAGTGAGGGCATCTATTTTGGAGAGAATAGTCAAGGAAGGGTGCTCGGTACCGGTAAAATTGTCATATCACCACAACACACTCTTTCTCATGTATTACATGTTGATTCCTTAGATTATAACCTGCTGTCCATATTTCAATTATGTGACAAAGGTTATAATTGCCTCTTCACTAATGAGGGTGTGACCGTCTCTAGGAGGAGTGATGGTTCCATTGCATTCAAGGGTATGTTAAAGGGAAAACTTTACCTTGTTGATTTCAACAAGGATAAAGCCGAACTTGACACATGCTTGATTGCAAAGACCAACATGGGTTGGCTGTGGCATAGACGGCTAGCACATGTTGGTATGAGGAACCTTCAAAAACTCCTCAAGGGTGATCACATCCGAGGTTTGAAGGATGTTGTTTTTGAGAAAGACAGACCTTGTAGCGCATGCCAAGCCGAGAAGCAAGTTGGAGCACCCCATCCCATGAAGAACATCATGACTACAACAAGACCGCTCGAGCTACTTCACATGGACTTATTCGGTCCAATTGCCTACATAAGCATCAGCGGTAACAAATATGGTTTAGTAGTTGTTGATGATTTTTCTCGCTTCACTTGGGTTTTCTTTTTACATGATAAGTCAGAAACACAAGGAATACTCAAGAAGTTCTTCAAGCGAGCTCAAAATGAATTCTCATTGACAATCAAGAACATTAGAAGCGACAATGGCACGGAGTTCAAGAACACACAAGTGGAGGAGTACCTAGATGAAGAAGGCATAAAGCACGAGTTTTCAGCTCCTTACTCCCCTCAACAAAATGGAGTTGCCGAAAGGAAGAACCAAACTCTCATAGAGATGGCGAGAACAATGCTCGATGAGTACAAGACCTCGGATCGATTTTGGGTGGAAGCGGTCAACACCGCTTGCCACGCCATAAATCGACTTTATCTTCATCGACTACTCAAGAAAACATCCTATGAGCTACTCACCGGTAACAAGCCTAATATTTCATATTTTCGAGTTTTCGGTTCCAAATGCTATATTTTGAACAAGAAGCCTAGGACTTTAAAGTTCGCTTTGAAGTCCGATGAAGGCTTCTTGCTTGGTTATGATTCGAACACTTACGCCTATCGTGTCTACAACAAGACCTCCGGACTTGTTGAAGTAGCATGTGACGTAGTGTTCGATGAAACTAATGGCTCCCAAAAGGAGCAAGTTGATCCATGTGTGCTATATAAAGAAGAAGCTCCTTGTCAAGCATTGAGAAAAATGGCATTAGGCGAAGTTCGACCACAAGAGCCACCTCTACATATGCATGAGGAAAACGAACCACAAGAGGAGACCAACGATCAAGGGGGTGCTTCCATACAAGATCAACCTCAAGAAGATGAAAATGATCAACAAGTCAATGAGAGCAACCACTTAGGGGGAGAAGAAGATGATCATGAAGATTCAATACAGCAAGTACCACACCCAAGAGTACACCAATGTGCCCAAAGGGATACCCAATGAACAACGTCATCGGTGACATCCAAAAGGGGGTAACTACTAGATCTCGCATAGCTAATTTTTGTGAGCATTACTCGTTTGTGTCCTTTTCGGAACCACGTAGGGTTGAGGATGCATTGAAGGATCCGGATTGGGTAGTGGCCATGAAAGAAGAACTCAATAATTTCAAAAGAAACAAGGTGTGGGAACTAGTTGAAAGACCCAAATCCAACGTCGACGACACCAAATGGGTCTTCCGCAGCAAACAAGACGAACACGGGGTGGTGACAAGGAACAAGACATGACTTGTGGCCAAAGGGTATTCACAAGTCGAAGGTTTGGATTTCGATGAGACCTTTGCTCCTGTAGCTAGATTTGAGTCCATTAGAATATTACTTGCATATGCTACTCACCATGATTTCAAGCTCTATCAAATGGATGTGAAAAGCGCCTTTCTCAATGGACCAATCAAGGAGGAGGTGTATGTGGAGCAACCCCCGGGTTTGAAGATGAAGAGTTCCCCGACCACGTATTTAAATTGTGTAAGGCTCTCTACGGCCTCAAACAAGCTCCTAGAGCTTGGTATGAGTGTCTTAGAGATTTCTTAATTGAAAATGGTTTTAAGATCGGTAAAGTAGATTATACATTGTTTACAAAGAACTTTGACAATGATCTCTTTGTTTGTCAAATCTATGTGTATGATATAATCTTTGGTTCAACTAACAAATCTTTTTGTGAGGAGTTTAGTAAAATTATGATAGATAGGTTTGAGATGTCTATGATGGGAGAGCTAAAGTACTTCTTGGGATTCCAAGTGAGGCAACAAAAGGAAGGGACGTTCATAAGTCAAACTAAGTACACTCAAAGACATACTCAAGAAGTTTGGAATGGACAAGGCGAAGCCCATAAAGACTCCCATGGCAACGAATGGCCACTTGGATCTCAATGAAGATGGACCCAGCGTCGATCAAAAGGTATATCACTCCATGATTGGATCTCTACTCTATTTATGTGCATCTAGGCCAGACATTATGTTAAGTGTATGTTTGTGTGCAAGATTTCAAGCCAATCCTAAGGAGTGTCACTTGACAACCGTAAAAACGATCTTGGGATATTTAGTTCATACACCCAACCTTTGTCTTTGGTATCCAAAAGGCTCCAAATTCAATCTCATTGGTTACTCCGATGCAGATTATGCCGGATGCAAAGTATATAGAAAAAGTACCTCCGGTACATGCCAATTCCTAGGTAGATCCCTAGTTTCTTGGTCCTCCAAGAAACAAAACTCCATTGCCTTATCCACAGCCAAAGTGGAGTATGTTGCAGCCGGGAGTTGTTGTGCACAACTCCTTTGGATGCGACAAACTCTAAGGGATTACGGTTACTATATGAACCGTATTCCACTCATTTGTGATAATGAGAGTGCCATTAAAATTGCCCATAATCCAGTTGAGCACTCTAGAACCAAACACATAGACATCCGGCATCACTTCTTGAGAGACTAATCCATGAAAGGAGATATAGCCATTTCCCATGTCAACACCGAAAAGCAATTAGCCGACATATTCACCAAGCCACTTGATGAAAAACGCTTTTGCGAGCTTCGAAATGAACTAAATATCCTTGATGCTCGGAATGTGGCTTGAAAATTTGCATACCTGTATGAATTCTTCAAAATATGTTGATTGGATTGTGAAAATCATCTCTCTCAATTTTCTCTGAAAAACTATGTCAATTACTAAATCTTGGTGAATTATGGTCATTGCTTGATTGTTGTATGCTTACTGATCATATTCATCAAGATTATTTGATTTGATTTGCCTCCATATTTTCAAAATATGTACCTTCGAATATATATATATATATGAATGGGCTAAGAAGTTCTTCCCTGGTGACCACGGACCAGTCCGTGGTTACCCGGACTAGTCCACCCACACTAGTCCACAATTTGTTGAGATGAGCACAAGTTTTAATGAGAAAATGAGTAAAGAGCCAAAAAGAAGGGAGAATGAGGAGCAATGTGGAAAAGAGCTCAAGGAACATGTGTAGTAGATCATTTTGTATGGAGTGTGTTAAGGAAACACATCCCAAGAGCTCAAGCACAAATAATCACACACATTGCACAAGTTTATACAGGACCGGACTAGTCCAACTAGCACCGGACTAGTCCGATATCTTTCTGCACAATATCGGACAAGTCTGATATCACCACGGACTAGTCCAATATCTCTCTGGCTAGAATCGGACTAGTCCTCCCCAGTGCGGACTAGTCCTCAAAACACTTCACAAGTTGCACAAAATCAGACAAGTCCGATCACACAACGGACTAGTCTGATATCATTCTGATGAAAATCAGTCAAGTCCGATATTTGCACGGACTAGTCCGAAAACCCTCTAATCTAAATCGGACAAGTCCTCCAAGTGCGGACTTGTCACCCAATTCACTTAGGGTTTCACTGATCCGGACAAGTCTGATGATTATCGGACTAGTCCGAAGATTTCGAGAAGCGAAATCGGACAAGTCCGCCTCTAGCCGGACTAGTCCGATATTTCGGGACACCTAGGGTTTGCTACACACAGCACACCAGACTAGTCCGGTATCCACCACGGACTAGTCCGATATTTCTAAACCCTAACGATCACTTTTAGAAACCCCATACAAATAGATGTGAACGACTCAACTTTAATCTCTCTCGACCTCTGCGCCGTCACACCTCCCAAGAGCCTCAAAAACACATCTCTCCACAAAATAAAAAGCAACAAAGATCAGTCCCTTGAGGATACACTTTGGAACATTGGAGAGACACGGTTCATCACTCATTGAACTCTTGGTTTGATTCCCTAACACACTCCTGTGATTTTCATTGTAATCTTTCGAGTGTGTTCTTGGTGGAGTTCTTGTTGTAATCTTGGGGAGCCCGCAATGTGTGAGAAGGCCCCTTGAATTTGGTTATTTACCCTTTGTGATAAGTGAAGAGAATTGTCCTTCGTGGTGATCCGACGAGGGTAGGGTTGGAGAAGACCCGATCCTTTTGTGGACTCCTCAACGTGGACGTAGGTTGCCTCTGTGGGAACCGAACCACGGGATAAAATCATTGTGTTCTTTCTTTGCGCTCATTGATCTTACATTTCATATATACATCTAGGGTTTTGATCAATCGTGCTCACTTTACGTTGAAACATTGAGTTTAAGATTAAATTATGATACACTCTAGTTTATATTTGTGCTACACTTAAATTACAAGTATAATTCCACTGCTTACTTCCTAGAATCAAGTTAATTGATCAAATTTGATTAACCTAGTCGGTACACACCATACTAGTCCGCACTTGACCGGACTAGTCCGATATCTCGAGTTATGATCTGGTTGTTAGGTGTTGCAGGTTCCGACAAAATTCAAAAAGGCCTATTCACCCCCCCCCCCCTCTAGGCCACATTCACCTACAGAACCAGCAAACGACGGAGGAGTCGAGTTCATCTCCCTGCCATATGAACTTGACAATGAGGAGCTCGACGTGGACCTCAACGGTGACGTTCCTCTTCGCTTCAGGGCCATAGACGCCCTTCCATGTGAAGCATCAGCGCCCGGGATCACGTGTGGCACACACGGCGGTGAGCTCAACTTCACCTCTACAGAAGAACCAACTTCATTCACGAAGGCAGAAAAGGAGAAGCCATGGCGTGAAGCAATGCTTGAAGAGATGCGAGCAATCGAGAGTAACAAGACATGGGGGATGACAACACTAGCGGACGGCCATCGAGCAATCGGCCTCAAATGGGTGTACAAGGTGAAGCGCAACGAGTCTGGCGATGTCGTGCGACACAAGGCCCGTATCGTGGCAAAGGGCTACGTCCAGCGAGTCGGCGTGGACCTTGAAGAGATCTTTGCACTAGTGGCACATCTTGAGTAGGTGTGCATGAGGTTGGCACTAGCTGCATGAGCACTGGGAAGTCCACCACATGGACGTAAAGAGCGCGTTTCTCCATGGCGAACTCAAGGAAGAGGTCTACGTCCAGCATCCTCCCGGCTTCGTCATTCCCGACAGCGAGCACAAGGTGTTCCATCTTCGCAAAGCATTGTATGGCATGCGGAAAGCTTCCAGGGCCTGGAATGCCAAGCTCGATGCCACGTTGGCTTCGCTTGGCATCCAAAGAAGCATCTCCGAGCATGGCATATACACTTGGAACAGGAACAGTGGGCACCTGATCATCAGCGTCTGCATGGACGATCTGATCATCACCGGCACAAACGTGGATGACATCAAAGCCTTCAAGTTGGAGATGCAAAGCAAATTTCAAATGAGTGACCTCGGCCTCCTCTCGTACTATCTCGGTATAGAGGTAACCTAGAAACCCGATGGCATTTTTCTTTGTCAATCTGCTTATGCAGGGAAGTGCTCCTGGATCAGTGCGGACTGGGGGCACGCAATCCGAGTCTACCTTACAGTCTCTTGATCAAGAATCCCAATGCAGAGTGCTCCTGAGCGATGGACATTTGGGTGGAAGAAACCACTTGGAAAGGTGCATCTTGGAGGCAACAATGGATAGTCCTCTGACAAGGAGATTGTCAGGGGGTAGTAACCACCTTCCCGGTCAGTCTACAAAGGAAATTCATTAATAGGAGGACAATGGTTAAACTCATATTGTGCTTATTCTTCATGACTTACCCCTTCTTTATCGGGGACAGTGCACTGCCACTTCAATAAATCTCCCGATTCAGGCTTTGCAGAGAAACCCTACGCAGATGGAAAAACAAAACTAAAGTTAAGTTCATCAGTCCATTGCAGATCTACATATATACAACTATGCGACCGGTGTGCCATATGTACATACATGGGGATGATTCTTGCGCCACGCCAAGTGCTCCTCCATCAGTCGGCAACACGCCAAGCCGATACCAACCATGACCAATCTCGGCGACGAGGAGGACGGCGGCGGCAACGACGACGATGACAAGGATGGTGACGATGAGGACGGCAACGATGACGACGACGAGGATGGCAACGACGACGACAACGGCGATGGCGAACAGAGGAGGCGGTCGCACTAGAGTTGGTCGATTAGTAATAAAGGAGCACCGGAGGCGAAGAAGAGACGAGAGAGATAAATGCGAGACGCGCGTTAAGTTAAAGAGTGTCTTCCATTGTCGAAGAGACGAGGGAGATAAATGCCAGACGCGCTATAACAAAGAGAGACGTGCGTTAACCTACAGCGTGTCTTCCATAGTCGAAAGAGAGACACACGATATGAGGTATGCGGAGAACTTAATTTTGGTGGCGTTGTGTAGAGACGCGTGCGACGTCTGTGTGCGACCTTTCGTTTCCCCGAGGCGGTATCGATGCGTCCCATCGTTCCATCAATGCGCGGGAAACCAACCGCTCCCTCGACGACTCCGCGCGAACCTTATTTAAGACGCGCCATCACCAGTGAGTTCTCCACAAGCGCTTTGCTCACTTTGAATCATATTCTTTTCTTCGTCTTCTCCGCCCCGACGACCCACCACCACCATGGCCAACCTTCCGCCGCCGAGCCCGCCAAGAGAGCCACCCTACAAGAAACTATGCTGCAGCTCCCCAGAGAGGTTCAACACCGAGCAGCGCCACCTTATGGCGCAAGAGGCGTACAACAATATGTCTCGGGCCATGAGTTCCTTGGGTCTGAGTACCCTTCCCCAGTTTACTGGAATGGGTACCATCGGCCACTACCTCTTCGCCCTCACGGGGGTGGGCGATCGTCTCGACATTCTGTTCGAGACGATGGCCCAGGTGCTTGGCCCCGAGGGTCGCAGAAACCTGGTGGAGGCTTTAGAGAGCAACCTCATTCACGGGGTTGCACCGCCGGTGCAGCCGGCGCAACTGGAGCAGCCTGCCCAAGCTCCTGTTGCACCAGCATCGGAGTCGCCGTCGGAGGACGAGGAGGAGGAGGAGGAGGAGGAGGAGGAGGAGGAAGAGGAGGAGGAGGAGGAGTACGAGTAGGATTTAGTTTTTTTTGTTGTTTTTAGTTGCTTCTGTTTTATAAAATATTGTTAATGAATAAAATCTATCTTTGTTCATCTATGTGATTGAATATTATCTTGTGTGTTCTTCAACTTTGTGAATGAGGGAATGTGTAGCGTGTTCATTGTGTTCCTCAGGTATCATAAGAAAGAATTTGATTATATTCAGGACAAGAGAATGATTTAGATATCATGTGACATGTGTGATATCAACAGTGAACCGAAGCAAAATGGAGAAAATCACGAAGCTAAAGGTGACGTATGGAATCGGAGACGCGCTTTCGTTAGAGAACATCTCTCTTTTTGTAGAGGAGAGGGAGACATCGATCATAGAAGACGCACTTTGTAGCGAAGCTCGTCTCCATTTTGCGTTACAGCACATACCTTATATAAGGGGCCATTAGTCTCTCCTCTTCGCTTTGTTCCGCTCAGACAACCCACCATGGCCAACGTTCCGCTGCCAAGCCCGCCGAGAGAGTCACCCTGCAAGAAACAGTGTTGCCGCTCCCCCGAGAGGCTCAACAAAGAGCTGCTCGAGATGTTGTTCGACAAGTTGTTCGACCGGTTCCAGAGGCTGCTCGAGACGATAGCTGAGGTGCTCGGTGCTGAGGGCCGCAGCATCCTAGTGGTGGCGATGGCGAGGAACCTCGGTTGCGAGGTTCCATCGCCCGATGTGGACCAGCTGAAGCAAGCGGCGGAGCAGCCGAAGCAACCGGAGCAGTCGGAGCAACCGGCGGAGTAGCCGGAGGAGGAGGAGAGGTAGGAGGAGTAGGATTTAGGTTTTATTTTGTTGTTTTTTTAGTTGATGTTTTTCTTTTCTTGTATCATGTACTTCTTTCTTGTGTTTTGTAATATATTTGTTATCTGTGGTCAATTGCGTGAATGATTAAATGTGTTATATGTGTTTATCTGTGTGATGAATATTTTGTCTGTTCAACTGTGAATGAATGTGGTCATCGTTCAGAGTCATGTTCATATATGTCTGTAAGCGAGGACAAAGGAGACGTGCTTTCAGTAAAGACGTCTCATTTCACTCGCTTATAGGAGACGCGCTGTGCTACAAGTGCGTCTCCCGTTTGTCCAGAGAGTAGGCCCGTCTCAGATCCATACTTAACTGAGACGGACTGTAATGTAACGCGTCTCCTCGAACGTTCAACCGAGCCATATCTGATCCTCGCTGAAGTAGGCTCGTCTCGTTAAGCTTATGAGAGACGACCGCCTTTGAGCACATCACCAATCTTTGTCTCTTATTTGGGTTCTTACGTAGTGCGCATGATGAAAGCGGGGGGCGATGAGCGAGCGTGGTGTCCACGCCCTTGGACGCCAAAGCCTTGGCGAACTGCACCATGAGGTTCATGTGCCCCTGACCAGGGACGGGCACGTACAACGAGGACATGCGCCAAGCATGGCTCGTGTCTTGCAACAAGGAACGGTGCAAAAAATTTCGAGAGAAATGTTGCAACGTTAGCAGGAGTGTGGAACAACCAGAGGATGCATGAATCACTCACCTTCGATAGCAAACCAGTTTTGGCAAGCATTAACTCGCTGCCAAAATGTTCGTTGGTCTGCATGGTGCCTCCACCGCGTGGTCACTGTGAGACCGTTTGATGAACGATACGCATGACGAATGTATTGATTCAAACGCATAAACAAAATTTGTTTATTTTACTTTTTAAACTGGATCGTAATTTCCTTTTGTCTTTTGTCTAAAAGGAAGCAGGAAGGAAGATTCCTGAGAATGATAGACTATTGCATTTCAGCCAAAATTTAAGGTATAATTAAGATAAAGGAAAATTAAATCCAACATATATACAAACTTACATCAGTTTCAAGCTTCGTCCCTCAATCCATGGCTACAACAAGAGGCGTGATCTCATGTGATCAGGTTGTGTCACCATATAATCATAAAAACAAACAGAAGTAATGGATATATACTACAGTTGTACTCAATAAAAAGAGCTAGAAAAAAAACAAAAGAGGCTTTATGTGACGTGAGACAATAAACAGTGACTCTGGCAGTTTGTTTGCATACACGGATGCTCCGGTTTTCCTACCTAAGTATTTGGCATAATCCCACAAAAAAACATTTCGCTTATTTGGCAGAATATCAAACGCTACTCGGCGACTTCATGGCTGATATTGCAAGCATGTCACTAATTCACATTTAAGTAAGTATTTACTCTAGTAACAAAAGAACGTTGCTCAAGATACCGACACAATAAACAATACAATGCTTATACCACTATCTGATAGTGTAAAAAATATAGAAAAGTCAAGTATACATTTAAGTTGAATCGAAATATATGAAAGATATATTCCATATAAAGTTAAATATTTTTTATCAGAAAAAGGTTAACATCTTGAAAACATGCAACCAAATAGGGAAGTCTCCTATGGTCCAAGGGAGTTTATAACATAATAAATTTACTTTTTTCTCTAGGTTTCATAACCTCGGCAAACTTAATTGCATTATTTATTGTCTAGTCAAAAAGTAAAATGCAACTACCCCTTTAAAAGAAATAACTGTTATTCTATTTATTCCCGTGTCACCTCCTTCCCGCCTATTCTCATGCATCCAACGGCTCGTATGTGCCGTTTACCTTCTGCCAACTTTTTCTTCTCTGTGGCCCCCGCCTATTCTCATCCAACGGCTCATATGCGTCGTCTACCTTCCGCCAACTCGTTCTTCTCTGCGGCGCCTCCTTAGATCTCGCATTCTACTCCGGCCGACCTTATTCCTTTTGTATTTTGTTGTCACCGGTCCATCATTTCCTCACTCAACAGCGCTAATCCGTATCATCACCGGGCCATTCTGTTGCCCCTTCCATGGATGTAGTGCAGCTTGTCCTCCGCTACCCGAGGCCAGCACCGCCATGCCCCTCAGCCAGCCCTCTATCTGTCATAGGCAGCAAAGACGATGCACCCTCCGTGGAGCAAAACACCACCGCCCACTGTTACGTCTAATACTGTAATCAAGAAAGCATCCAGCACCGCATTGCTTTCAAGAAATGGTTCAGTGTTGTGGTCGGGCAAGCAAAACGTATAAGAGAAAAGGTGCTCAGAACAGACGTGTTCCAGTGAGCACACTACCCGGCGGCTACTCCTCACTTCTAGTAACTGATTATCCATGTACTCCACAGAAATCTTCAATCTTATAGTGCTGAGCAGCAGACTCATCAATTTTGGTTCCTCTTCTACTCGGAGCAGCCAAAATATCGTGAGCGCAGCATTGGGAGCCTCGTCCATAGCTAGTAAATCTTCCGTCGTTCTTGGTCTTCACGTGCGATTCCGGCCGGCGGCGAGCGTCGCTGGGTTCAGAAGTCAGAAGTCGAACAACTCTGAGAGCAGGTATGCGCTGCCCCCTTCATCCTTTCTCGTTGAGTCCCTTTCATCTCGTCTGCTTACATCGATCCCCACTCGCTTGCCTACCTCCTCTGCGTAGTTGCAGGCTGACAGCGTCCCGGCAGTACCATGGACCGTCCCAGGAAAAATCCGGCGACCTATGGAGATCTCCCCCTGGACAACATCCTCGAAATCCTCTTCCTCGTCTCCTACAAGGTCCTCTGCGTTTGCAAGGCGGTCTCCAAGGGCTGGCTTGGTCTCATCACCGACCCCAACCACTGCATGAATTTCGCTCAGACGCTAGAGGGGTTTTTCTACGAGCCTCATCCCAACCGCATTCATGACGATGGAGATGGCAATCGCGAGGACCAAGGTGCAGGCAACAATCCTCCTCATCGCCCCGGCCTTGTGGATTTCGTCGATCTGCCAGGGAGGTCTGTAACTCTCGTCGACCGTTCACTGTCCTACCTGCCTGGCATTGAGAACCTCAGGTTAATGGATTCATGCAACGGCCTGATCCTCTTTGAGAACGGCCATGGCATAAGGATACCACCGAGGTATACCGTGTGCAACCCGGCAACAGGGCAGTGGTTAGTTGTTCCTAACTCTGACTGGGTTCCACCCGAGAATACCTTTGACGGATATGACATTTATCTTATTTTCGATCCGACCGTATCTCCTCACTTCCACTTGATTCAATTTTGGAGTGTGGATGGCATTGGTATAACAATAGTGCACATCTACTCATCTAAAGCTGGCGTATGGAGTATCAGTGAAACTATCTTCACTGATGCAGAGGGAGATCCGGTAAGAAAACCATGGTTTTATCTTCATTGGTACACTGAAACTATAAAGAAGAGTGCGGTTATAAAGGGCATGCTGTACCTCATGTGTGAGTTCGGAGATGAAAATCAGGTCTTAGAGGGGGATTTCATAGTTAAGTTAGATGTGAATGGCAAGACACAAAAAATATTTCCTGCACCATTCCAGATGAATGGAAGGAATTACTCTATTATTGCATCTGATTTTATTGGAGAGTCTCAGAGATGTCTATATTACATCAATCACGAGGAACCAATTTACGTCAATGAGTACGATGATGATCGTGAAACAGAGTTTAATGGTGGTGAAGCTGAGAAGATTTATGAGCTTCACATTTGGGTTCTTAACGAATGTGATGGTCAAAATTATGAATTTATCCTGAAGGACAGTGTCAGCTTTATGCATCTGTTTGGAGAAAGGAGTTGTGAAGCTGCTCAACACTTCAGTGTCGCTAGCATTCATCCTGATCGTGATTTGGTCTACTTTCATCGAAATAAGATGATGATATCCTATGACATAGTTACCAAGGAAGTGAATGCCCTCACTGTCACTGATGGTTATGGGTTTGTTCCATATGTTCCTCGCTTCAAGGGGTCAGTGGCACTCCCAAACAACAAGCAGTGAGAGCTTTTGTGTGCGCCTGTGTTAGTTTGTGTGTTAGTATGAGTTGTGCGCTTTCATGTATCCAGAATAAAATTATATTAGACACCACCTTGTGTCATGAAGTGCTAGAAACTCATTGCTACCGTGCGAGTTATTCTTTCCTTTATCCTATGTTTGCCTATTTATGTTAGAAGGATTCACTGTTCCATGTCACAAATGATGCATGTGAAGACCGAGACGGAGGTTAATACTACTGTAATATGATGAGACTTTGGATCAGGATAGAACTTTCTTGCGTAGTGGATATGTAGGTCTATTTTAGCAGTGTTCTCGGAGATGAGTATATTTCTTTTACACTTGTAGGACCAAATAGAGGCAAGATGAAAACACTTCGATACTTTTGAGTATCACACATTTGTCATCTTTTCATTTCCTTTTAGCATGGATTTTACTTACGTGATCCGCGTATTGAGATTTAGTCAGACCATAAATCACTTGGTCTTACATACTCCCTTGATTTGAAATAAATAACATTTACAATATTTAATTTAGTCGTTTAAATTAAATTAGATTATATTTTCTGCCTGAAGTATTATTTATTTTAGAACAGAGGGACTATATGACAAGACCTTTCAATTCAATTACATCCATAGAGGATCCTAAGTATTATTTATTTTAGAACGGAGAGAGTATATGACGAGACCTTTCAATTCAATTACATTCATAGAGGCAACGATCCAATTCTGATATTTATTCGTTTCTGTCAACAGATTTACAGTGGTCTCCAGTTGTGGTATTCATTCGTTTCTGTCGACAAGAGCTCTGAATTCAATTCCATCCATGTAAATCTGTTGACAGATTTGAGGATAGAGAGCGATTACGCACCGCCTGCTGCCCGAACGGAAGAGTGATCGGCAGTCGTTCACTGTGGTCAAGCCTCATCCACGCCGTTGGTTCCCTTCACCACACGGTAGAACGTCGTCAGGCTGGACAAATTTAACCGAAACCGAAAATTTAAATTGAAAAAACCAAAACCGAAACTGAACTAACTGAAATTCACCCAACCGTAACAAACTTCGGTTTCCAATCAGCAAAAACCTAATTATTTTTTCGGTTTCGGTTTTCAACCTCGGTTAACCGGATGAAACCAAATTAGACCCAATAAACTCAACACAGCCCAGTCCAATTGACTTAAGCCTAACTTCACACGCCAGCAACCCTTCCTCACGTGCTCCCAAGTCTTCGTCCCCAAGCCAAAAACTCCTGGAGCCGCCAACATCGGATGCCACCCGGAGTCATCCACGACGGACACTGCAGCTTGACCTGACCCCGACGCCTCGCGCCGTCGTGCATACCCAGCCTCCGCGTCACTGCTATGCTTCCTCGGCCGCAACCGCGCTGCCCTGGCAGCGGCGCCACCGCCCATCCCCGACCGTCACGCTGCCGCCGCATCCCCAACCGTCACGCTGCCGAGCTCTTCCGTCAGCTGTGTCGCCGTGCGTCCTAGACCGCTGCCGCGCTCTCCGAACAGCTGCGATGCCGCGCGTCTTGGGACACCACCACCCACGCGCTTCGACTCGACCACCGCCGTCAGCATCCTCCCTCGACCACCGCCCTCAACACGCGCATGTTGTTCAGTTACTTCGAGTTAACCGGAAACCGAACTGTAATTCTCCGCTAACCGGAAGGCCGGTTTTTCTTTTTCTGGGACATATTTCGGTTTTTATTTTTTATAAACCGAATTTTTGAAAAAACCAGAAATGGAACCGATCGGTTTCGGTTAAATCAATTGCCCATCATGAGTAGAACGGTCCGGAGACTCTTGCGGTGGAAGAAGACATTAGCTGCCCCAATCCGCCGCCGGTCGTCGTCCACGTCTCCCAATCACGGCATCCCGGCCCGCGACTGGCAGCCTCACAGAGTACCTCATGGCCTGTGTATTCTATAAATTATTTTCCTTGATTGCTGGCTCACTCTAACTTTCCATGGACTAACAAGAACTTCACAGAAAGGAAGTTGAGAAAAAAGCTGGTTATGCATCATCTGACCATACTGTTGTATGTACTCCGTCGCACGTTGCCTATTCGTTCCGTTTTTTTCGTCCGTAAGTTTAGCTGGGCATGGCCACGATCCACGATCTTCAGCCACACGCGTCCGTCGAGCTCGTGCGACACCAACGTACTGAGCATCTTCCGGCCATGATCTTTCGGCCACAATGTACGTACCTAAAGTCAGTCTTTATATCCCCGTTAATACAACTGAAAACGCTGCAACTAACAGCAGCACAAAACCGCATTCTTGTCCGCTCACCATACTCGCTTGTCCAGGCACCTTCGACTCCAGTGAAACTCCGGCGAACTCCAACACTTGGTACCAGATCCAGGTTTGTTCCAGGCGACCATGTCGAATCCACTCCGTCGCCACTGCCATGCCGCAACTGTCGCCAATATCCATCGCCGCCGCCACGCCGCGAATGCTGTCAACAGGGTGGTCGCGAAGTTGTCATCGAGCACGTCATTGAGAACTCGACAGCAGGCATCGTCTACCCCATGCTTATGCGTACGTACAAACTACACCGAGTGGTCCCTGGTGATGCGCGTCAATCTGCAAGCAGCTAGGCTATGGGATGCCATCGAGCACGGTGATGTCGAGTACCGCGACGACCAGAACGCCCTCGGAGCTCTTCTCCAGGCTGTGCCGGCAGAGATGTAGGCTGTACTGGCGGTTAAACCGTCTGCATGAGAGGCATGGGAGGCAATCTGGAAGGTCAGGATCGGCGTCAACCGAGTCAAGGAAGCCAACACGGAGAAGCTGTGCCAAGAATTCAGCAACATTGCCTTCAAGTCCGGCAAGTCCATGGAGGAATTCACAGCGCGCCTCACCACCCTGTCGAACCAGCTGCGTGTCCTCGGGGATGACATCTCCGAGAAGGAAGTCATCAAGAAGCTCCTGCACCCCGTCCCTGACAAGATGGAGCAGGTAGCGATCTCGATTGAGACACTCCTCGACCTTGACAGCATGTCAATCAAGGAGGGTGTCAGGCATCCGCGTGTTGTCAAGCAACGCAAGAAACCTTCTCCGGCGAAGGACAACGGTGGCCGCCTACTTCCCACAGAGGAGGAGTGGATTACGCGCATGAGGAATCGCGAGGGGACCGGGTCTAACTCGGGCCCCAAGAATGGCGGAGGCAACGGCAAGGGGCGAGCTCACAAGTCTGTCGGTGGCAGGAAAGGAAGCAAGTCGTCGTCCGGGGCAGGCCGCAACGACGTGTGCGCTTACTGTGGTAAGAAAGGCCACTGGGCCAGAGAATACAGGAAGAAAAAACGCAACGAGGAGGCAAGTGTGGCCCAGGCTGAGGAGGAGCAGGGCCTGCTTCTGGCCCACGACGTCATACTCGAATTGCCTCCGACGTCGACTCTTCTTCCCCGGGGCTCCGTTCTCCTTCGTGCCCAGCTCTATGCAAGCATTTGGAGATTGAGGAGCAGCGGCCCTTCGCGGACCTGGGAGCAAAGGAGGAGCGCGACTGCCGATGATGGGTCCTTGACACCGGCGCAACAAATCATATGACCGGCTCCAAGGAGCTCTTCGCCGAGCTCGACACCCGCATCGTTGGCTCTGTCAAGTTCAGTGACGGCTCTGTCACATGCATCGAAGGCCGCAGCTCCATTGTCTTCACCTTCAAGAACGATGAGCACCGCACGCTCACCGGGGTGTACTACATCCCGATGCTGAAGGCTAGCATCATCAGCCTTGGCCAGCTCGATGAAACGAGGTGCAGCATGAACATTGGAGGTGGCACGCTGCGCATCTTCGATCAAGACCATCGCCTCCTTGCCAAGGCACAGCGAGCTCCTTCTCGGCTCTATCACCTTGAACTGGACGTTGGGCGCCCGGTGTGTTTGGCAACAAGAAGCTCCGAGGTGGCTTGGCAGTGGCAGGCACGCTATGAGCATCTCAACTTCGCATCTCTGCGCAAGCTGGCGAACAACAAGATGGTGTGTGGGCTACCTCCACTTGACCAGGTGGATCAGGTATGTGAGGGATGCCTCATCGGCAAGCAACGGAAAAATTTGTTCTCGACTCAAGCCCAACTGTGAGCAGAGCATCTCCTTGATCTCCTTCACGGCGACCTCTGTGGTCCCATCTCGCCGGCAACACCCAGCGGTAACAAATACTTCCTGTTACATGTTGATGATATGAGTCGATATATGTTGCTACGCCTTCTCTCAAGCAAGGATGACGCGCCGGAAGAGATCAAGAATTTTCAGGCAGCCATCGCAACTGAGACCGACCAGAAGTTGAAGGTCTTCCAAACAGACCGTGGGGGGAGTTCACCTTCGTGGACTTCGGGCGATACTGCACCGAACGTGGTGTAGAACGGCATCTGACCTCTCCCTACTCCCCGCAGCAGAACGGAGTGGTTGAACAGCATAATCAGAGCGTGGTCGGCATGGCACGATGCATGCTCCAGGCCAAAGCTCTGCCATGCTACTTTTGGGGTGAGGCCGTGATGACAGCGGTCTTCATACTAAATCCCGCACCGACGCGTGCGCTTAACGGCAAGACTCGCTACGAGGCTTGGCACGGCCAGGCTCCCGTGGTGCATTTCTTCCGCACGTTCGGTTGTGTCGCCCACATCAAGAACCCGCGGCCGAACCTCAAGGAGATCGAAGACCGCAGCATCAAAACCATCTTCATCAGGTATGAAAGTGGCTCCAAGGCATACCGTTGCTATGACCCCGTGCGTAAGCACATTGTGGTCTCCCGAGATGTCGTCTTCAACGAGCCAGCCAGATGGAGTTGGGAGTCTGAAGCCGATGGAACTCCGAGCGACGGTAAGCCATTCACCATCGAATATACCACCGAGGTCATTATCGAGTGTGCGGCATCCCCAGCATCCTTGTCGCCATCACCGGCACCTGCTGCGATGCCGCCTGTGGAGCCTACAGAACCAGCAAACGACGGAGGAGTCGAGATCATCTCCCTGCCATATGAACTTAACAATGAGGAGCTCGACGTGGACCTCAACGGTGACGTTCCTCTTTGCTTCAGAGCCGTAGACGCCCTTCTAAGTGAAGCATCAGCGCCCGCGGATCACATGTGGCACACATGGTGGTGAGCTCAACTTCACCTCTGCAGAAGAACCAACTTCATTCAAGAAGGCAGAAAAGGAGAAGCCATGGCGTGAAGCAATGCTTGAAGAGATGCGAGCAATCGAGAGTAACAAGACGTGGGGGATGACAACACTAGCGGACGGCCATCGAGCAATCGGCCTCAAATGGGTGTACAAGGTGAAGCGCAACGAGTCTGGCGATGTCGTGCGACACAAAGCCCGTCTCGTGGCAAAGGGCTACGTCCAGCGAGTCGGCGTGGACCTTGAAGAGATCTTTGCACCAGTGGCACATCTTGAGTAGGTGCGCATGAGGTTGGCACTAGCTGCATGAGCACTGGGAAGTCCACCACATGGATGTAAAGAGCGCGTTTCTCCATGGCGAACTCAAGGAAGAGGTCTACGTCCAGCATCCTCCCGGCTTCGTCATTCCCGACAGCGAGCACAAGGTGTTTCATCTTCGCAAAGCATTGTATGGCATGCGGCAAGCTTCCAGGGCCTGGAATGCCAAGCTCGATGCCACGCTGGCTTCGCTTGGCATCCAAAGAAGCATCTCCGAGCATGGCGTATACACTTGGAACAGGAACAGTGGGCACCTGATCATCAGCGTCTGCATGGACGATCTGATCATCACCGGCAGAAACGTGGATGACATCAAAGCCTTCAAGTTGGAGATGCAAAGCAAGTTTCAAATGAGTGACCTCGGCCTCCTTTCGTACTATCTCGGTATAGAGGTAACGTAGAAACCCGATGGCATTTTTCTTTGTCAATCTGCTTATGCGGGGAAGCGCTCCTGGATCGCTGCGGACTGGGGGCATGCAATCCGAGTCTGCCTCCAATGGAAAGCGGACTCAAGTTAAGCAAAGCAAGCACTGAAGAGAAGGTGGATGCCTCGGAGTACAGGAGCATCATTGGTGTACTGCGTTACCTGCTCCACACAAGGCCCGATCTCTCTTTCGCCGTTGGGTATCTCAGCCAGTTCATGGAGGAACTGCGAGAAGATCACCTTACTGCGACCAAGCGTGTGCTACGGTATGTTGCTGGAACATGCAAGTACGGGCTACACTACACCAGGCATGAGGAAGGCCCCCTGAAGCTCGTCGGTTACAGTGATGCCGACATGGCCGGGACTCCCGCAAGAGTACAAGTGGTGACATCTACTTCTTGGGCGGGAATCCAATCTCATGGCAATCATCAAAGCAGCGAGTCTTCGCACTCTCATCGTGTGAGGCGGAATACATTGTGGCGACCGTGGCAACCTGTCAAGGCGTTTGGCTGGCGCGCCTTCTGACGGACATGATCAGAGCACCAGCTGAGGCGCTGGAGCTCAAAGTCGACAGCCAACCGATAGCACTGAGCAAGAATCCTGTCTTCCATGAGCGAAGCAAACCCAAACACATTCTTGTCCGCTTGCCATACTTGCTTGTCCGGGCACCTTCAACTCCGGCGAAACTCCAACACAAACAACATAAAAGGACACATTCCCATAAAAATTCATCCTCTGAAGTATGAGCATCTACTGATGTTTTCTTGCTCTTACACAGGGAAATGTAAATACTAAAATCATTTATTAAAGCATGGCATCAGCTGTATTATAAATAATAGCATGAGATCTGGACTTCCTGGTTCTAAAATATTTGTTTTTCTATTTCTTATCTACAACAATTTGAGCTAGCACATTGGTGAAACGTAGCAGGAACTGAGAACATGGCAAGGAATGTGAGATCCAGATCCAGTTGAGCTATGTGTGCAATCCAATCAAGCGTGGTACGTAAATACATGAGCCACATCCATGGGAGACCCAACTTATAACCCAAGTATTTTCGTGGGCTCTATCCAGCCCATGAAAATAAAGTCTATTTTTGTGGGTCTTTTTCTGGCCCACAAAAATTTAAGCTATTTTTGCGAGCTCATTTAAAGTCCCAGGAAAATATAACCTATTTTCGTGAGCTCAAAGCGGCTCAAGAAAATAAATGTATTTTCGTGAGGGCCCACAAATAATTTCAGCCCATGAAAATAAATCGTTTTCCTGTAGTGACGGCAAGGGCGAGGACGGCGAGAGTGAGGACAACGCTCGACAGCGACGCCGGCGAGTGCAACCATGGCAAGAGTGAGGACGACGCTTGGCAGCGACGGCGAGCGGGGGAGTGCTTGGTGGCAAATGAAATTTTTTGCAGCCTGCAAACTTAGGTTTGCAAGGTGCGACTGAGAGGCTTTATAAGCGTTTATTATCACAAGCGGTCCTTCTAGTAGACACTGCATGTGAAACCTTTCTAAATAATTTAAAAATATAATTTTCACAGGCGGCTACTAATTAAAACCACTTGTGAAGCTGGGGAGTCGCAGTTATAAATATTATTATCACAGACGTCCTTTTGTTAAGAACCGTCTGTGAAAATATTGCCATCAATTATGACCAACTTTGTCATTAACTAATGCAATACATTTCTACATCAACATATCTACATCAACTAATGCCAAGAACACATCCATTCGATGATCGACGAAATTTAGCATATATAGATATATATAGTTCATCAACTTAAACCAATATTATAAAATAAAAAACAACAAATAGAACAGATGAATAACATTAAGTTCATTAACTTAAAATAACAATACAAAACAAGAAAAGAAAAACAAAGTCAACTAAAATAAGAAAAACAACTAATACTACTACTACTCCTCGTTGTTGTCGTGCTCCCGGGGCGCCTCTGGCGGAACTAGAAAACCCAATTTCCTGGCTGTCACCGCCACCAGGTTCCTGCAGCCGTCAACCCCAAGCTTCTAAGCCATCGTCTCTCACAGAGCGTCAAGATGGTGGCCACTTTCATTAACCCGAACAAATAGTGGCCCACGCTGCCCATTCCAGTACATTCTGGAAAGGCACTGAGACTCAGGAGCCGCATGGAGCATGATGTACTAGTAAATACATCCCGCGCCATCTCAAGGCGCAAGTCCTCCATACTCCTGGCCAGGGGGTGGTCGCGGCTGCTTTGCTGCTGGCTCCTTCGGCGGAGAAGAGGAGGGAGACTACTTGTCGGTCATGGTGCAAACACTGCTACAATAAGCCTCATCGCAGGCGGCTCCAAACCTATTATCACACGCGGTTTCTAAAACCGCCTGAAATGAAGAGTCTGTTATAATCCGCAATTTCACAGGCGGAGAAGTGAAACCGCCTGTGAAGACACATTATCATAGACGGTTCTTTACTTAGGCTAGCCACATATGAAGAAATATTATCACAGGTGGGTCGTGCAGCATATATAACTGTGTGTGATAATTGTGTTATCACAAGCGGATCTTGACCTACGTCAAGCCGCCTATGAAGACAGTTTATGGAAGCCGGTTTGTACCATAACAGTAACCGCCTGTGATTATTAGGTTATCATAGATGGTTCTTTACCTATATCTAGCTGTCTGTGATAATGGTTTTTCACAGGCAGGTCTAGCCGTTGGTAAATAACCGCCTGTGATAAGGTATAACCTATGCAGTACTAGCTGCTGTTATTTCTAATTTCCAGGTCAATTCATTATAATCACAGAAGTCAACAATATCATCACAGAAGTCAACAATATCATCACAGAAGTCATCTCACAAAAGTCAATTTCACTAAAACAATATACATATATACAAGTTACACATACAATTCATCTCATAGTTTACAAGTTTTCACTAAAAACTATTTCTATTGGCATAGTCGCAAAGTTCTGGCACATCAGCTATTGCACCATTCTCATCAAAGAACTCCTCTCTTTTGTGCAAAATTTCGCAACACACGAATTGACACAGCTCAGTAGCAATCTTGTCGGCTCCTCCACCAGTAATACTTCTACAAACCGACCATTCTTCGTTCACATTCTTCGTGTGCTGCAATGAAACACATAACAAGGTTTAGAATGTGTTGGTTTGAACAATCTCAGAGTTTAGATCAAAGTGAGAGTATACAGGAATTTATTTGGTATTTTTGGAGCAGTTGTACTATGAGCAATTGAATTTTGAAGTTGGAATCAAAATATGAAAATAATATTTCTGGTAATATTGAACAGCAGAGAATATAAGTATTAAACTATGCTAGTTACAATGAAAATGAAACTCAAAAGTAAGAAAATAAGATATTTACATTAAGGATAACTTACATTCCCCCGATTCACTCTATATTCGCTGGCGGTCCGAAGATGTTCGCATACATAATACTCGCACAAGACACTCTCAGCAGGCTGCTTCGAGCAAGCATAATACATTTTAATGTCCAATGCATTCGTATTAGGAGGTCTCTCACCGCCAAGCTGTTCCGTGTAAAACCCTCAAGCGCTGTAATACAAGAAATGTCATATAAAACTTATCAACATATTCTAAATGTGTATAAAATAAAATTATTGAATAAATGTATAGTTTCAAAATGGAAAGGAAATCTTTGTAACGACCTGGTGGGTAATCGGCTGAGTCGAAGACTGTTGCCAAACCCTGCGTTGGCTTGATGAAGATCATTATGTAGTGATTACTGCAAACATACAAACACACGTGTTAACAATTTGCAATAATTGCTATTTTAATGTCATTTGTCGAACTTACTCGAAGTGGTATAGAGCCTTTACGAGGTCCTTGCCGTCTCTGACAAAGTTAAACATTGCATGTCCTATGTAAGCTAAAACTTCTGTCCTTCTATCCTTCTTATGTTTTGCGATTGATTTTTCAAAAAAAAATTCATGTGCTTGAACTGTGCTGAGTCTCGATCCGCCTTCATGTCGAATAGCTTCTTTGCAATCCATGTAGGGTCAAGGATACTTGTCTTGCGTTTCATATCGGAACGGTCATCCTCAAGTAGTATAACGCGGTTCATCATTGTGTTGAAAGACGGGTATATGTGCGTAATCAGTTGTGTCTTCATGGCGTGACTAAGGCCTTTCCTAAAACGGTCCTGTTTCTTCTTGTCTGTGTCCACTTCATTAGGTGCGTAACGGCTCAGCTTCATGAACTTTTTTATGTACTGGTTCATGGTCATAGCTCCTTGGCGTAGGGAACGAAACTCATAGCTTTCATTTCCACAATACCTTCTGGTATATGGTAGTCACGGAAGGCCTGCTGGAATTCTTCCCAGCTGATCGCATCGGGCTCCTCTGCTGCCTCACGGTAATTATCCCACCATTCCCCAGCTTCCCCAACCAACTGGTGGGAAGCTAGCATGACACGCTCCTGATCGCTAGATGCTGTTATGTTTAACTTCTTGGTTATGTTGCACAACCAGTCATCAGCGGCCAGGGGATCCTCTTCGCTGCCATCAAACACTGGTGGACAGAGTCTCATGAATTCCGACATCTTGGATGATTGTGGTAACCCAGGACCTCGTTGTCCTTGCACAGCTTGAGCCATGGCCTACAGCAGCTGTGTCTGTACTGCCATTACTTTAGCCAGGGTTGTGGGTGGCGGTGGGGGTACCGCTTCTTCCACATGAGCTACGAAGTCTTCTTGGTTAACCTCTCCAACTTCCTCTTGGGGATCCTCCGCCTCAACCTGGTTACTAGCCGCGGCTGCAACAGCTACACGTGGTGCGCGGTTCTGACCACGTCATCCTCTACCTCTTCCCCTCGGGGCTGCCCTGCATCTAGGTGCGTGGTCGACCTGAACCTGGTTGCCTTCCTATGGGGCGGCCTCTGCAGTGCGTTCGCGGCGCGCTTGGACGCGAGCAGATCGCTTTGGTGCCATCCTGCTGGTAAGAAAAAGGGGGTGAGCAGGATTTATTTGGTTCTACTTTATGGTGATGTTCGTGTCGTATGGTTTACATTGTGTGTTACTATATTTGTGTGTATATTTATGTATTTATATAGTTTTATTTTATTTCTTTCTTTATTATTTTACGTTGTTCGAACTTATATTAAGTATAAAATCTTACTACACAAGCAGGGGTCCAAATAAAACCCGGCACATCACATCATCCATTACTAGATTACAATCATACAAGTACAATACCCATCGTGTCTCTGACACGATACTCATGCCACGATAACTCACGCACTACGCGGAACTTATGCTACCACAAGTCACACACCGACATAGGCTCAAACTAACACTAGACATTATACTAACATAGGACTCGCTACGCAGGGCTACTCATAGTACTACAGTCTGTGAAATCTCCGAAGCTACAGTGCAGTAGGGTAAAGTGACTCCACATCCTCCATTTGAAAATCCTCACGCCACTGGAGGGCTAAGTCATCACCCACGTAGACTAGCTCGAAGGGGAAGGAGCTACTCTCTCCCGTGTCGCCTCCTGTAGCGTCCTGAACAGGTCCAGCACAGCTAGCCGCACCCTCGAGGAGCTCTACACTCACGTCCTGGTTGTCTCCTCCCTCGGAGGGCTCCTCGGTAGGGTCCTCGTCCAGTGGGTCTCCAACGCTGTCGTCTCCCACATCCTCATCGACGCCGTCATCGCCGTCGTTGTTGCTGTCATCATCACGGTCGGCGTCGCTGTCACCACTACTGCCACTAGACTCTGAGCTGGTATGTGACAGTGGCACGAGCCTCAAGTCCTTGCCAAGGCCGAAGCGTCTAGCTCCGCTAGCTATCGTGGCTCAGACTGCTGGAGTCAGGTCGGGTGCTGCTGGTAGACGCACCGTCTGCTGACCACTCTCGTGAGGTACTGTGAGTGTGCTCTTACGAGCCGTGATCCGAACTCGTGCCCCTCCAGAACCGGAGCCTGCCTGGTAGAGGGTGTCCAACTCCCTCACGTGCTCAGTGGTCCTCTGTGCCAGCTCCCTGCGGAGTGCCTCTGTAGTCTCCCTGGCACGGACGGTCTCTGCGCTGGTCCAGCTCCCTGCTAAGTGCCTCTGTAGTCTCCCTGGCACGGGCGGGGTATGCGTGTGCCTGGTCCAGCTGGGTGTGTAGGCTCCTCGCCCGAACCTCGGCGTCGTGAGTACGGAAAGCCTCATCCCTCCACTCCCTGAGGATATCCTGGCAGAAGCGGTCCAAGATCACCAGGTACTTGGCGGTCTCCGCCAAGGTGGGGTCCTCCACGGTCCTAGTGGGACCCTCCAGAGTAGCAATCCTGTGCCTCCAAAGGAAGCTAGCCTGGTGGTGTACAAGGAAGAAGCGGAGTGGTGTACGTCCAGTATCCTCAACGTAGGAGTCGCACAACTCCCGTAGTCCCTCTCGTGCAACTCCCTGAACCGCGTCCTCGAAGCGAGCTCCAACAAAAGTCAGTACAACGGGTGTCCTGCCCAAGCCAACGAACAGCTCAGCAAGGTAGAGTTGTGCCTCACAGCGTGGGGCACCGTTCTGCTCGAACTCCCACCAGCGATACTGTGGTGCCGCAGTGTAACCGAACCTACACAGGGTGCGGGTCAACAGCCGTGGGAACCCGTGCATGTTCTCGCAGGTCCCTCCAACCCAGCTAGCTCCCTCCATCCGCCAAAAATAAATTTTGGGAGATGTCAGACGGGTAACTGGTAAAATAATATAAAATAAATTTTAAACATAAGGAATAGATTAAGAAGCGAGGGGTAGAGAGGGGAGATATACTTTTCGTAAATAGTTAGTATTTTTCAAATACGCGTCCGGGGTGTGGGGTGATCCTAAGGTTTCGTCCTACGACC
Organism: Tuctoria greenei; assembly: GCA_036927565.1. Classification (NCBI taxonomy): domain Eukaryota; kingdom Viridiplantae; phylum Streptophyta; class Magnoliopsida; order Poales; family Poaceae; genus Tuctoria; species Tuctoria greenei. Next base: position 19,519,213 of record JAYESD010000003.1, read on the forward strand.
AAGTATGACTCTGATACCATTCTGTCAGGACCCGTGAAAGTGCATCTAGGCATCCTTGTGGGGTTTGGTTTATTTATGACAAACGAATGAGATCCTAACTATATTATTGAGATGAGCGCAGTTTTTAATGAAAGAATGAAGAAAGCGCCGTTTTTAATGAAAGAATGAAGAAAGTGCCAAAAAGAAAGGAGAATGAGTATCAATTCGGAAAAGAGCTCAAGAGCTGATTAGAATACATCATTGTGTAGGGAGTGTGTTTGTGTATCACTTCCCAAGAGCTCGAATATAAAAATCCCCACTCACTTCACTTTTCACAGGAAAAACGGACTAGTCTGATATTCACCGGACTAGTCTGATATCCTCTCTGGACAGGTTCGGACAAGTCCAGCAACTGCAGACTTGTCCGCATCGGACTAGTCCGAAAAAGTCCGGACTAGTCCGATAATGCCTCTGACTAAAATCAGACAAGTTTTCCAAGTGCGGACTTGTCCTATATTCACCTAGGGCATCACCACACCGGACAAGTCCGATATCAGCACGGACAAGTCCAAAAACCCTTCTGACTAAAATCGGACAAGTCCGCTTCTAGTCGGACAAGTCCGATATTTCTGGACACTTAGGGTTTCTTGCACGCCGCACACCGAACTAGTTCGGACTCCACCACGGACTAGTCCGGACCCTCGAAACCCTAACGGTAACTTTTGAAAACTCTAATATAAATAGATGTGCACGGCCCAACTATCATATCTCTTGACCCCCTGCGCTGTCACACCTTCCAAGAGCCTAGAAAACACATCTCTCCATGAAATCCAACGCAAGAAAGATCAATCCCTTGAGGATTCACCTTGGATCAAAGGAGAGACACGATTCTGCATTTTTGAGCTCTTGGGTTTGATCTCTAACACACTCCTGTTGTTTCATTTTTGATCTTACGAGTGTGTTCTTGGTGGTGTTTGAATTGCAATCTTGGGGAGCCTTCAACTTGTGAGAAGGCCCCTTGAACTTGGTGATTTGCCCCATTGTGATAGTGGAAGAAGAATTGGCCTTCGTGGCAATTCGACGAGGTTAGGGTAAGCGAAGACCCGGTCCTTTCGTGGGCTCCTCAACGTGGATGTAGGTTGCCTCTGTGGAACTGAACCACGAGATAAAATATTGTGTCAAACTTGTTCTTAATTTTCATATTGTATTCTAGGGTTTTGTCAATTTTGCATAACCTAAGTTCAAACTTTGAGTCAAGAGTTGGTTTGCATTATACTTGGTTGTGTTGACTCAATACTTGCAAGTTACATACTATATTCCACTATGTACTGTGTTTGTATTGAGATTATTGATCGAACTTGATCAATTTAGTCCGCACGCACCAGACTAGTTCGCACTCTTCTGAACTAGTGTGATATCTCGGGATTTGATCAGTTTGTTAAGTGTTGCAGGTTTCGACTAAAATTCAAAAAGGCCTATTCACCCCCCCTCTAGGCCACATTAAATTGGTATCAGAGTCGGACTCTTCACAAGAGACTAATCGCTCGAAGAGAACATCTCAGACATAAAGGATGCGCACAAGAGTCTCAACAAAGAGAAGGTTGAAGATGAAAAAGCTCAAAAACTGGAAAAGCTCCTTGATGCTATCTAGCACATCAAGGACAATGATGAGGAGACCCTTGAACTCAAGGCGCTCCTAAGGAAGAAAGCACTTTCAAAAGGGAAAGTGAAGGTCAAGGACGAGAAGAAGAAGAAGGGGAGTAGTCACACCGACTACTCCCGATATCCTTTTAATTATGATCGCTTGAATCCTAACAATAATCATTACCTATCTATTCCCCTTGGAAAAGCCCCATATTTTGATGGCAATGACTACTCAATGTGGAGGCAAAACATGAAAATGCACTTGATCTCACTCAATCCAAGCTTGTGGCACATTGTGGTTACAGGAATAGATATCCCCGACGATGATGAGGAGCTCACACCTAGCCAAGAGCAAGCAATCCATCGAAATGCCAAGCTGCAACAGTCATCATCTCATCACTTAGTCGGGACGAGTTCACCAAGGTTTATGGACTCGAAATTGCAAAAGAAATATGGGATACATTGCAAACCGCACATGAAGGCGATCGTCATGTGCGAGAAGCGTAGATTGAAATGATAGAAGGCGAATTGGGAAGATTCACCATTGAAGAAGATGAGTCGCCGCAAGACATGTACAACCGCTTAAAGACACTCATCAACAAGGTTTGAGCATACGGAAGCAAGAAGTGGAATGATCACGAGGTGGTGAAGCTCATCCTCAGAGCTTTCATGCCTTGCAATGTCACCTTGTGCTCGATGATTAGAGAAATCCTCGAGTACAAGAAAATGACCCCGGATGAGCTACTTGGGAAAATCATCAACTTTGAGATGATGGAAAAGCAGGCAAAGCATGTCAATGATATTTCCGACCTCACCTCGACAAAGAAGAAAGGGGTCGCTTTAAAGTCCACCTACAAGCCCTTGTCTAAAGAAGCTCGAGAAGCTCAACAAGAAGAGGACAGCGATGATGAGAGCAGTGATATCGACGAAGAGGACATGATCCTCTTTATGAAGAGATTCAAGAAAATGATGAAGAAAAGACAAGGGGGAAAATCAAGTGAAGGAAAGTATAAAGAAAAGTCAAGACCAAAGTTGAAGCGGGCATGCTATAACTGTGGTGAATATGACCACTTTATAGTTGATTGCCCGTATGAAGAAAACAAGAAGAAGACCAAGGAAACAAAGCCTCATCCCAAGAAATTCTTCAAGAAAAAGAAGCAAGCTGGACAAGCCCATCTAGGAAAGGAGTGGGACTCAAATGACGAGTCCTCATACGAAGAGGAGGAGGAGATGGATAGCATAGCCATCGAGAAGACATCCAAGAAGTCCACTCTCTTCCCAACACTAGGCGCATGGAAGGGCAACAACACTTGCCTCATGGCAAAGGAAGGTAAACGAAAGGTAACAACCAAATCCTCTTCCTTGCATTCCTATTCTAGTGATAGTGAACTTGCTAGTGATAATGAAGACATGCTAGTTGGCTTAGATAAGAAAACAGCTGCGAAAATAAAATTTCTACTTGATCAACTTATTGAGAAGGAGAAGCTGATCAACTGTCAAGAAGATATGATTATCTCCCAAAAGGAGGAATATCTTGAACTTGACAAGCTTCTCGAACTTGAAAAGGAGCGGGGCAAGTCACTGGAACTTGAGTTAGCCTCAAGTAAGAAGCTTGCTTGAAGTTAAGCGACTCAAACACCACCATCAAGGATGACCTTGCTAACCTATCCAAGGTTAGCAAAATCCTTGAGGTACAAGTTGAGTCACTCAAACAAAGTGACCCCCCATCCTCTTTAAGCTCACCTTATCAACCACTTAAAACTGAAGCTACCATTATTTGTTCATGTGCTAAAATTGACACTAGCCTGAAGGAGAAGTCAACTTCTACCAAGGACAAGCATCGTTCCCAAAGTGGCATATTTGACAAGGAGAAGATCAAATATGAATGTAGTGCATACGTGGTCACAAGACCTCCTAATGTCAAATATGACATTGGTTATTCTTATGGTGAAAAGCAATATGCTAGAAGCCATAAAAATAACAAGGATAACATTTCCTTTGTGAAGGGGAACTTCTCTCAAGCCAGAAAGACCAATTATGTTAATAAGTCCAAAGTCAACACACATGATCACCGAACTAGTCCGGTCCTTACTTGGACAAGTCCGGTCCTCCAGACAAGTCCGACTTCCTGGACTAGTTCTGTTCATCTACAATAGCAACTACTATTCAAGACTTTTGATGCATCCTATGTTCTGATGAGAAGTAATTTTGGTAAAGTTTATGCTCATTATGTTGGGTCATGCCATGGGAATGCCAAGTCTCATGTGTGGGTGCCCAAATCTCTTGTGACTAACCTCAAAGGACCCAAGCAAGCTTGGGTACCTAAAACCAAGGCATGATTTGTTTTTGTAGGCCTATTCCTCCGGTGGATCGAAATGGGTGCTAGACAGTGGGTGCACCAACCATATGACCGGAAAAACAAGGATGTTTGTTGAGTATGAGGAAAATGAGGATCCAAGTGAGGGCATCTATTTTGGAGACAATAGTCAAGGAAAGGTGCTCGGCAGCGGTAAAATTGTCATATCATCTCAACATACTCTTTCTCATGTGTTACATGTTGATTCCTTAGATTATAACCTGTTGTCCATATCATAATTATGTGACAAAGGTTATAATTGCTTGTTCACTAATGAGGGTGTGACCGTCTCTAGAAGGGGTGATGGTTCCATTGCATTCAAGGGTATGCTAAAGGGAAAGCTTTACCTTGTTTACTTCAACAAAGATAAAGCCGAACTTGACACATGCTTGATTGCAAAGACTAACATGGGTTGGTTGTGGCATAGACGGATAGCACATGTTGGTATGAGGAATCTTCAAAAACTCCTCAAGGGCGATCACATCCGAGGTTTGAAGGATGTTGCTTTTGAGAAAGATAGGCCTTGTAGCGCGTGCCAAGCCGGGAAGCAAGTTGGAGCACATCACCCCGCGAAGAACATCATGACCACAACAAGACCGCTCGAGCTACTTCACATGGACCTTTTGGTCCAATTGCTTACATAAGCACCAGCGGTAAAAAATATGGTTTAGTGATTGTTGATGACTTTTCGCGCTTCACTTGGGTTTTCTTTTTGCATGATAAGACAAAAACTCAAGGATCCTTGAAGAAGTTTTTCAAGCGTGCTCAAAATGAGTTTTCATTGACAATCAAGAACATTCGAAGCGAAAATAGAACGGAGTTCAAGAACACCCAAGTTGAGGCGTACCTAGACGAAGAAGGCATAGAACATGAGTTTTTAGCACTTTACTCTCCTCAACAAAACGGATTTGCCGAAAGGAAGAATTGAACCCTCATAGAGATGGCGAGAACAATGCTCGATGAATACAAGACCTCGGATCGGTTTTGGGTGGAAGCGGTTAACACCGCTTGCCAAGCCATAAACCGACTCTACCTTCATGGACAACTCAAGAAGACATCCTATGAGCTACCCACCGGTAACAAGCCAAACATTTCTTATTTTTGAGTTTTCAGTTCTAAGTGCTATATTTTGAACAAGAAGCCTAGGACTTCAAAGTTCGCTTCGAAGTCCGATGAAGGTTTCTTGTTTGGTTATGATTTGAACTCTTACGCCTATCGGGTCTTCAACAAGACCTCTGGACTTGTTGAAGTAGCACATCACGTACTCTTCGACGAAACTAATGGCTCCCAAAAGGAGCAAGTTGATCCATGTGTGCTAGATAGAGAAGAAGCTCCTTGTCAAGCATTGAGAAGAATGACATTGGGCAAAGTTCAACCACAAGAGCCACCTCTACATGTGCATGAGGAAGATGAACCGCAAGTGGAGGTCAATGATCAAGGGGGAGCTTCCACACAAGACCAACCTCAAGAAGACGAAAATGATCAACAAGTTAATGAGGGCAGCCATCTAGGGGGAGAAGAAGAAGACCATGAAGATAAAAGACCGCAAGTGCCACACCCAAGAGTACACCAATGTGTCCAAAGAGATCACCCAATCGATAACATCATCGATGACATCAAAAAGGTAGTAACAACTAGATCTTGCATAGCTAACTTTTGTGAGCATTACTCGTTTGAGGATGCATTGAAGGATCCTGATTGGTTGGTAGGGATGCAAGAAGAACTCAACAACATCAAATGGAACGAGGTGTGGGAACTCGTCGATAGACCTAACGCTAACGTCGTCGGCACCAAATGGGTCTTCCGCAACAAACAAGACGAACACGGGGTGGTGACAAGGAACAAAGCACGACTTGTGGCCAAAGGGTATTCACAAGTCGAAGGTTTGGATTTAGATGGAACCTTTGCTCTAGTAGCTAGACTTGAATCTATTAGAATACTACTTGCATATGCTACTCACCATGATTTCATACTTTACCAAATGGATGTGAAAAGCGCCTTCCTCAACGGTCCAATCAAGGAGGAGGTGTACGTGGAGCAACCTCCCGGTTTTGAAGACAAAGAGTTCCCCGACCACGTCTTTAAACTGTGTATGGCTCTCTACGGCCTCAAACAAGCTCCTAGAGCTTGTTATGAGTGTCTTAGAGATTTCTTCACTGAAAATGGTTTCAAGATTGGAAAAGAAGATTATACACTATTTACAAAACACTTGGATAATGATCTATTTATCTGTCAAATCTACGTTGATAACATTATCTTTGTTCAACTAACAAATCCTTTTGTGAAGAATTTAGTAAGATTATGACAGATAGGTTTGAGATGTCTATGATGGGAGAACTAAAGTACTTCTTGGGATTCCAAGTGAGACAACAAAAGGAGGGACGTTCATAAGCCAAACCAAGTACACTCAGGACATACTCAAGAAGTTTGGGATGGACAAGGCGAAGCCTATCAAGACCCCCATGGCTACTAATGGACACTTGGATCTCAATGAAGATGGACCAAGCATGGATCGAAAGGTATATCACTCCATGATAGGATCCTTACTTTACCTATGTTCATCTAGGCCTGATATTATGTTGAGTGTACGTTTGTGTGCGAGATTTCAAGCCAATCCTAAGGAGTGTCATTTGACAGCCATTAAAAGGATCTTGAGATATTTGGTTCATACACCCAACCTAGGCCTTTGGTACCCCAAAGGTTCTAAGTTCAATCTCATTGGATACTCTGATGCAGATTATGCCGGATGCAAAGTAGATAGAAAAAATACCTCCGAGACCTGCCAATTCCTAGGTAGACCTAGTTTCTTGGTCCTCCAAGAAAAAAAATTCCATTGCCTTATCCACGGCTGAAGCGGAGTATGTTGCAGCCGGGAGCTGTTGTGCACAACTCCTTTGGATGCGATAAACTCTAAGGGATTACAGTTACATATGAGCCATATTCCACTCCTTTGTGATAATCAGAGTGCCATCAAATATGCTCATAATCCAGTTGAACACTCTAGAATCAAACACATAGACATCCGGCATCACTTTTTGAGAGACCATTCAATGAAAGGAGACATAGCCATTTCCCATGTCAACACCGAAAAGCAACTAGCCGTTATATTTACCAAGCCACTAGATGAAAAACGTTTTTTCGAGCTCAAAAATGAACTCAATATCCTCGATGCTCGGAATGTGGCTTATAAACTTGCATACCTGTATGAACTCTTGTCGTGCTCCTGGGGCGCCTCCGGCAGAACTAGAAAACCCAATTACCTGGCCGTCACCGCCACCAGGTTCCTGCGGCCGTCAACCCCGAGCTTCAAAGCCATCGTCTCTCACAGAGCATCGAGATGACGGCCACTTTTGTTAACTCGAACAAATAGTGGCCCACGCTGCCCATTCCAGTACATTCTGGAAACGCACCGAGACCCAGGAGCCGCATGGAGCATGATGTACTAGAAAATACACCCCGCGCCATCTCAAGGCGCAAGTCCTCCATAGTCCTGGCCAGGGGGGTGGTCGCGGCTGCTTTGCTGCTGGCTCCATCGGCGGAGAAGAGGAATAAGACTAGTTGTCGACCATGGTGCAGAGAAGAGGATGGGGTGTGGCGGAGAAAGAAGAGGAAGACTACAGTGGTGCCTAGGGGAAGATGATTGATGGTGTCGAGAAGAGGAACGCGCGTGTGTCTTTATATCATCGTTGGGTAGTTCGCCTCTCAGTGCCCGGTGATGGAACGCTTCAAATTGAATTCAATTTCTACGAATTTCCCTCGGTCATGCAAAACCACACGCCCGATCGCTTCACAGGTGGTCTTTTATAAAAACCAACTGTGATAAGTTATTGAAAATCACAGACGGTAGTTCACAAGAGCCACCTGTAATAATAGCAAATATCACATGCTTCTTTTTTACGGACTGCCTGTGGAAATGGATCTTTACCCCGACAGTTTAATTTTGTGAAACCCCTGTGATATTTTATCATCGTGATGTCGTGGGGAGGAAGGCGACGGTTCGCCTCTTGACGCGCAGCGATGAGACGCTTCAAATTGAACTCAATTTCTGCGCGTTCCCCTCGGTAATAGCTGTAAAATCCCACTTTTTCCTTCATATGAAGTTCAGTTGTAAGTTGGTTATCGACCCTAATGGAGACTAACTATAACTATGCTTATGAACTTGATCTCATCAAATAATTTCTTCCACTCATGCTTAAATTTTATTAACATGAGGAATGGACTTCACCAGTAATCTTAGATTAATCTTTTGACCTCTCTTCAAAGTTTGAAATTGTTTTAATGGAGGATCCTAGGTCAAATTAATATACAGTACCCAATATATATTCAAATTAATTGCAAATTGAATATACTTTTGTACATTTGGCCCTGTCAAAAATATTCAAATATGAGGCTATAAATTTTTCTATAGCCTTCTAATATTCTAATTAGACTCTCGGAAAGGTTTCAAGATTTTTTAAGCAAGTCTCCATTAACTTGGACACGCACTGAGAGTTTAATTCAACGTCAACTCAAAAGGTTGACGTGTACGTAACTTTGTCGAAATGAAGTCCCAATTTTTCTGGATGGCCCTCATGGTTCCAAAAGGCTAAATTCAAAGTTTCATGATTTTTGAGCCTCATATGCTAATTATTCGCCTGAGCAAATTAAATACTATTTGAATTCAAATTTGAAATTAAATCTGACTCAAACTTTGTCGGAACTGAAATTTGATTTCACGTTTGGATTCCCCACATTTTTCTTAGACCTCACACCAAATTTGGAAATTTTTGAACAAAGTTTGAGGAGAAATTAAAAGTAGCAGAGAGGATAGGGATGAAAATCAAAGCAGGGCCCACATGTAAGTCTCACAAATGAGTGAACCGACTATGTCTTTTGTTCTCAGCAGGACAGCGCGCTTGTTGCATGCCGCCAGCACACAAGCTCGCTCCCAAGGAAAAGATCAAGGCGTTTTCCTTGTCCTTATCATCCTGCAGACGAGAATACTGCTACCTGGTCCAGTTTTTCATCGCTGGTTAACAGCAAAGAGCACCACAACGCTGCTCTGCTCACCACCTTGTGCAGCAACGCTGTTGCCCCGTCGAGCCGCGCCTCTGATAGCTCCTGCGCCAAACCGAGGACACCAAAAGCTTCAGCATGGTCTGCTACCTCTCCTCAAGTTGTCCCAGCTCAGTTTCCTCCCTCCCCATGCGGTGAACAGCTTCCCCGAGCTCTGTTCCGGGCTGTCGTCGTGGCTCCTCCTTGTAGGGCGAAACCACAAGCTCTCCCCTCCTAACAAGCACGTCACACAGGTCCGTGAAGATCCCCTCTCCACATTCTTGTATCAAGTTGAGCTCCCATGGCTTGGTTAGGTAGGGAGATCAAAATTCGTGACCCACACATGTGAACTCTAGGTCGCCATGGAAACCTACCTTGCGGCCATTATCCCCTCAATTAGAGCCCAGATCCTAGCTCCTCATGTCGCCATGAATCTTCTAGACTTTATTTCTGTGAGTTTAGGGCATTGGTGAGCCACGTCCCATGGTGCCCAAGAGGTCACCGCCGCTGCCGTCGTCGGCGGCGACTTTACACTCCCCGTGGCGGGTATCCATGTTGCCAAAAATGTGTTCCAGAACGCGCGGAACAACTATTGTTTTTGGGTAGTGTTCATTTGACGCTCCTAGGAGTGGGAACGGCCGCATGAAGTCAGTAGGAAGCTCCCAGTTCGGGTCTGGCTAGAGGTAGAAGATGAACCTGACAGTGGGTCCCCCTGTCAGTGATTCAATTCTGTTTTTTTTTTCTAATTCCAGGAACTTTGCCCAAATTCAAAAATGCATATCTCTCTGTAGTTTGCTCCAAAAATCTTCAAACAAATTTTTTTTGAGAGGCCCTGAGCTCTAGTTTCTGTTAGTACAAATTGGGATCTATGAAAATCAGTTTTCAATTCTGTAGATTGCAATCTTTCCAAATACAAATAGATTTTTCTCAGCTGAACCTTCCACTGGAAAAATCCCCAAAATTCACATAAAATACATTGTCCTATTATTGATTACAACAAATAGTTTTGGAGCCATTTCACCTGTATAACCCTCTGTATAATTCAATTACTTTTTTTAGTCATTGAATTATTACAGATATTCAGTTGCTTTATTGTGTCCCAAATTTGAACTGAACACTCCTTTAGTCATATATTAGTCCCTGTAAAAATTTGGGATTTAATTGACTTAGTATCCTGGTTCTAATTCGGTTGCCAACTTAATGTTAATTGAAAAGCAAAAATTCAGATATAAAATAATTCCAGAAATTCTTGCCAACTTTGAAATTTAATATCTCCTTCATAAAGGCTTATAAATTTATGAAACCAATTTTGCTAGAACCAGAACAACATCCTATATCTTGATCATCAACTGGCAGCTATGTTCAAGCTACAGTTTCTTCTCTAAAATTCTTGGAATTTTATTGCTTACCATAATTTTAGAGACAACAAACTACTTTGATCATCTCCTGTTCTTTGCAAGAGTATTCCCTGTAGTCCCTAACATCTACCATAAAAATCCCAAAGCCAAAGAAAATCATTCACTCACTATAACCATAGTTAGAAGCTTATGAACTATATCTACATTATAATTTACTAGCGTTCATATATACATGTCGTGTAGTGATCGAGATTGACGAACAGCGTCGCTTGAAGGAGAAGACCAGGGTGTCCACTTGAAGTCCTTGGCGGAGTCATGCGCAGAAGGACCACTAACAATTGACATTTATTCGAGTCGCAAACTAAGGCAAGCCCCGGTTTGCATTTAAGAGCTTTTCAAAGTTTTCCAGTTTTATTCACTTACGTATTCAGTTGATATTGTGCATTACGTATAAGGTGTTTGATACTCCACTTGCATGACCACAAATCCCATGGTTTGGTTGGAACGAGTTATAGTTTGACCTGTAGTAACTGCCTTGCTAATGCATAGGAAATCCGGTAGAAGTCGAGTAGTTGGAATCTACTCGCGAGAGATATAGGACATATCTCACAGGATTGGTTAGATAAACAATGGCTTAATATAATGAATCCAAGACCGGGCAGGGAATGGATAGGAAGCGACGAGAATTGAGTCTTGGTCGCATAGCCCTGCCTGTGTCGCTTGAGGACCGTGCCGTATGCGGCACCGTTGGGCAAGCTTGAACTGTACCGGTTGCATAATGGTATATGGGCCCATTAAACTGATGTAACTCCAGACTGTAGTGTGGAGACTCCTCGGTTGTCCTTGAATGGAGATGCGAAGGCATAAAGGTGTAAATCTTCTAGCGGGCAACTTTGACGTGTCCGTGTAGGGGACCTTTTGCTCGGGATGAAGGGGTTTGTCGACATTGGGGTCTTGGGTGAAAGGTGGCCACGTATGACGCGGGGAGGAGAGCACGTATGTGTCTCCCACGCGGGTGTGCGTGTCGTGCAGTCCGGGTGTGTCCTGATTGCAATCACCGTCCCTCGCGGTAATAGAGTACCACTTGTTCACTGTGTCGTGACGTAGTAAATACTAAAGAAGCCAGCAAATTATATTGTATTGAATTATAATTGCTTTGCAACCTTGTATGACTTAGAGATAGCAAAATTAAAGTTTACAATTTCCCCATACTTTAGCGGTAATAGCTTTATGTGCTCTGAGCATGTCATATCATCGGTAAAGCGTTTCTTGTTTGATTGTGGAGCCCATGATGTGCCATGCTTGGAGAATGTCATTTGCTACATAAAACCTGATTATAAGGATCCACTTATAGGCGAGTCTATTTATGCTATTTGTTACCTATGTTAGTATTCACCCTGCATATGTCTAGTGAGACGGTTAAGTCTTGCTGAGCCTTATGCTCACGTTTGCGCTTTAACGATTTTTGCAGGTATTAGTTTTATTGCTACTGTTCAGGTTGTACATGACTCGAGGTGTCGAGGTAAATCTCATGTGAACCACGCCGCTGCTGATTGTTCTCCGTGTTGCTAGTGAGAAGCGTCTTAGGGCATGGACGTCTTCTCTCCTGCTTAGTTAGGTGAGATTATGAGTATGTATTTTCCGCTGCGTGTGTACTTCTGTGGTACACTCTTTTGTAAACTCTTCTTATTATGAAATGAAAACTTTATATGTTTTGGTATCCTTTTCGTGTGTGCTGTTAGGTGCCGCATCGCACGGCACCACCCAATGAGATCCTCGGATGTGTAGACTCCGGTCCCCACAGACATGGTATCAGAGCTTCATTGGTAATAGCACGGTCGAAAAGAGCCTATTTTCGAAAATTGCGAAGTAGTCGAGTGAGGATTAGCTATATGCCCCTTTAAGGACTATTACTAGTATAAGTTATAAAGGTGGTAAACTAACTTGTTATATTATTTCTGTAACGACGCTCCGTCTTCAAGGTAAGAGGTAAGGTACGCCACCGAGAGCGGATCAATCTCGGTAAGCTCTGCATACGAAATGTGGTATGTAATCTTTCCGTGGTTTGGCACGGAAAGTCAATATGAGTCTCTGAAACCTTCCATGTTTCTGAGAACATATGACACGCGGTACCCCAGCGTGACACAAAATTAGTGGGAGCCCCCGTCGGGTGGTGTATAACTCGATAGTATGCATCTCTAGAACTATCCATGTTCTATGGGATCATGCGAAACACGTATGCCCGAGCGTGTATAAGCCGGTTCGTACGGGAGTCTTCGCTGTACAGACGTATTTACAGCCATGTACCTCGAGACATGACTTCGCTCGAGGGCGACTCACACCAAAGTCGTATGCGTTTACTTTCATATATATTATTGTGACTGCCTGTCGTGTTTCCCCGTGCCGCCCTTGAGGTGTGAAGGTGTGAAAGGGAATTGTTTGTCTTCTGCAGGTACACTAACTTCGGTAGCGAACCGTGTAGAATATGTTTGCGAGTGATCGATATTAGGACCACCTATAGACGTATCCGGATATACCGGGTTAGACTTTTCTTTTGGTAAGGCACGTAGTACCGTCAGTATCACAATTGATACTTTGACCATCTCCCACGAAAGAAATGGCTACATATTCATATTAAGTCCAAGTATCAGTTGCTGATATCTTATGGACAAGGAAGAATGTTTCTCTTCAAGAGTAGGTGAACCAAAGTCCTTTGATCCTGGCGAGAGTTTAGCTCGACTTCGCCGGAGTAAGATTTTGGTTAAGTATGAATATCTATAGTGATATGCTATGGATAAGAAGGTCGTCAAGTCTCTTTTAAGATTCCATTTGGTTCCAAAGAAAATGATTTGTTGTGAATCAAGTTCTAGCCTCGGACTTGAGTTTTGAGCTAAGTTTCAAAATTTGAGTTTGTTTCCAAATTCTTGTGTTTCGAAGCCGGCGAGTTCTGTTTTTGAACAGAATTGACCTGACTTTGAAATTTCATATCTCCTCCACCAGATGTGCTATGAGACCAAGTAAGGACTTCTTGGAAAGCTTTAGAATGCTTCTACAAGTTCTCTATTCAGTTCAAGACCAAAATCTTTTCTTAAGTGGGTGAAATTTTGGAAATCGCAGAAACTGTCCGGGACTATAGAAACTGGACAAGAACTTTTCTGAATGTGACCCATAACTAGCAGAATTTGCATCCAATGGTGTCGTGCGAGTAACCGTTGGACAGGTTAGAGAGTCAGCTACAATTTTTGTAATTGGCTCGAGACCTGAACCTGTCATCTACTTTTTCCAAATCAAGTTTGAATACAATATGGTCAATCTGAACTGAATATAAAAGTTTGAATGCTGAAATTTCAGCAAACTTTAAAAATGCATATCTCTTAAACCAAAACTGATATGAATGCAAATAAGTACTTTCTGGAAAGATTATTACATTGTCTACAACTTTGTAAATAAGAACATTTCCAGATTTGGAACCGAACAATATGGAAACTTTGGGTCAAAACTGCTACTCTCTATGCAAGTGTGCTGAACGTGTCAGAAAAATCGGTCAACTTTAAAATAGCATTACTTTCAACCTAAGGATGATATAGCAGTAATTAAATACATTCTAGAAAGGTTATAAAGTGTACAACAACTGTTGTATTCAACTTAACGTCTGGTTCCGACCTTTCCTGCAGAAAAATTTGAAGTTTATACAGGAAGCTCGATTGAAACAGAACTGAAGTTCATACTTCAGTTTTAAACCATCTTGTGACCTGTAATCAAAATTCCATAACTTTTGTTCCAGGAATGATATGAAGGCATATGAAAGCATTCTGGAAAGCTGTGCGAGTGTACTACAACTTTGTAGTTGAACTTCAGATGAGAAGTAGCAATTAGCTGTGAGAAATATTAAATTTTTACAGACTAGTCGTCTGACCCCGTGTGCGACGTTATCAACTCAAGTCGTTTTAGTTTTACATTTTGTGTTATTCATCATGACCAGAGGTGATTGCTCTACATGTTAGATAACATAAGGTGTGAAACCCCAAGTGAAGTGTTAACTGGGCATTATCCTTTCTTTGAGTCTGGTTTTGAAGTTCTAATCCATATTTATACCATGCTTATTGCATTGCTAAGTGGAGCATATTACGGTCTTTAGTATTATTCCAATGGACATGGTGACTTTGGATTTAACCGTATTGCTCACTCTTGCAGCATGGACTCCACACAATCTGAGTGTGATTTAGGTGCTTCCGTTCGTGGTGAAAATGACTCACTTCCACCACAAATGCCATCGTCAACCGGATTGGCAGAAGTCTTAGCAAGGATGGCCGAGTCCTTGCAGACGTTGGTACAGCGGAGTGTACAACCTAAGGCACGATCACTTGATCGACCTCAAGTCACATATCTGGATTTCTTGGCAACCCAACCACCGGTGTTCACGGAAGCAATCGAACCACTAGAGTCGGGTCATTGGCTCCGTGTAATTGAAGCCAAGTTTGGGTTACTCCAATGTGATGAATATCAGAAGACCTTATCTGCAGCTCAACAACTTCACGGATCGGCAGGAGCTTGGTGGTCTGAATATCTCGCCACGCTCCCAGATGGTCATCGTGTGACATGGCCGGAGTTCCGTGATGCCTTCCGTGCACGCCACATTTCTACAGGGATGATTAAAACGAAGTTGGAGGAATTTGTGGAGTTAAAGCAAGGAGCGATGAGTGCTTATCAATACTCCAAGGAGTTCAATCGTTTGGCTCAGTATGCGCCCGAGTATGTGAATACGGAGGCATTGAAGTGTGGCTGCTTCTTTCGAGGACTAAGTGTCAAGCTTTGATCTCGACTGGTATTATTCAATAACAACAATTATAATGAATTGGTCGATGCGGCTATTGTTCAAGAAGATGCAACTCTTCGCTATAAGGCGGAGAAAAGGAAGAGGAGCACATCACAAGTGGTTATTGGTGATGTTCCTCAGGAGGATCGGGTGGTATACTACTTACCGTCCGGTCAAGAGTTTTGGCTGAATGAGCAACCACCACTGAGTCAATATCACTCTTATCCAGTGGAGACTTCTCCTTCACCTCAGCCAAGTGTGCAAGAATATCCTAGCTCTTCATTACAACTTTGTGACCCCGCTCTTGCGGCTCCACCTCTGCAAGGTGTTCAGGGTTTCAGTCCACCCCAATTAAGTGGAAAGCACAGAATGCATTTAGCACGGGAACGTCGCAAAATGGAACGTGACCGTGTCCAATTGTCCTTTTCCAAGAATTCTGATCAGCACCATAAATTTAAAAAGAAGACCTCATCGAAGTCTACCGGTGTTAATTATGCTGCGATTGAGGACATTCCAGAAGGAGAACCTGTTTTAGCAGGCATGTTTACTTTACATGATCAACCAGTAGTCGTTCTGTTTGACTCTGGAGCTACTCATAACTTTGTGAGCAAGTCTTTTGTGCTGAAACATCAAGTGCCAATTGTGACTGTCTCACATCCTTTTTGCGTCAGTTCACCTGGGGGCAATATTTCAGCTAATGAAGTTGTCTCTCGAGCACCGTTGTGCATGGGTGGAAGTATTTATCCGGTGAACCTCATCATCTTGGAAGGTCAGCGGATTGACCTCATCTTGGGAATGTCATGGTTGACACATCATGGAGCTATCTTTGATATCAGCTCGCGGACTGTCCAACTAAATTCTCAATTCCATGATAGCAACACTTTAAATCTTTTGAATACCGCACCAAGAGTCTCAACGGTGCATCACACAAGTGCCAAGAAGCTTGCGGATATCCCCGTAGTGTGTGAATATCCAGACGTGTTTCCTGACGATCTTCCGGGCATGCCACCAGAACGTGACGTCGAGTTCAAGATTGAACCGGCGCCGGGAACCATACCAATCTCCAGGAAGCCGTATAGGATGACACCAAAGGAACTTGCGGAATTGAAGGAACAGTTGAATGACTTATTGAGCAAGGGTTTTATTCGCCCAAGTTCATCACCTTGGGGTTGTTCCGCGTTGTTTGTGAAGAAGAAGGATGAGACTTTGAGGTTGTGTGTGGACTATCGTCCACTGAATGCGGTCACCATCAAGAACAAGTATCCACTACCACGCATTGATATTTTATTCGATCAACTAGTGGGTGCTAAGGTATTCTCAAAGATGGACCTTCGTTCAGGTTATCATCAGATTAAGATTCGACCTGAGGACATTCCAAAAACCGCATTTTCGACGAGGTATGGGCTATATGAGTATCTTGTCATGTCCTTTGGGTTGACCAATGCACCAGCTCACTTCATGTATCTCATGAATTCGGTGTTTATGCCGGAGTTGGACAAATTCGTCGTGGTATTCATTGATGACATCTTAGTGTATTCTAAATCTGAAGAAGAACACACTAAGCACTTGCATATTGTGTTGCAAAGGTTAAGGGATCACAAACTGTATGCAAAGTTCAGCAAGTGTGAATTTTGGATCCGACAAGTGCCATTTCTAGGGCACATCATCTCGGCTGATGGTATTGCCGTTGATCCAAGCAAAATTGTACAAGTCCTGAAGTGGAAATCTCCCAAGTCTGTACATGAAGTTCGTAGTTTCCTGGGCTTGGCTGGCTATTATCGGAGATTCATTCCGAGTTTCTCAAGGATAGCTAAACCAATGACGGAACTGCTGAAGAAGGGAACAAGATACGTATAGACCCAAGAATGTGAAGAAGCATTTCAAGCCTTGGTGAAACACCTCACAACAGCACCGGTGTTGGCTCAGCCGGACACAACCAAATCGTTTGATGTCTATTGTGATGCATCTGGCATTGGTCTTGGTTGTGTACTCATGCAAGATAGAAGAGTGATCGCGTACGGATCCCGGCAGCTTCGGAATCATGAACAACATTATCCGACTCATGATCTTGAGCTCGCTGCCGTGGTGCTCGCATTGAAGATGTGGAGGCACTATCTTTTAGGCAATCTAGTGCATCTCTACACTGATCACAAGAGTTTGAAGTACATTTTCACCCAGAAAGATTTGAATATGCGACAACGAAGATGGTTGGAATTGATCAAAGACTATGAGATTGAGATCCTCTACCATCCTGGCAAAGCAAATGTGGTTGCAGATGCGCTGAGCCGCAAGTCTCATGTCAATCACCTGTCGATCATTTCAAGGGAAGAGGATGAGCCGAGTTTATACTTGGTTCCATATGGAGCGCTCTACAATCTAGCTCTCATCCCTACCATCAGGGAAGATATCGTAGAGGCTCAGAAGGAAGACAAGGGAATGTCACACATTCGACGAAGAATGAAGAAGGGGGGGATGAAATGCTTTCGATGTGATGATCACGATACTATTTGGTTTAAAGACCGTATAGTGGTACCCCATGACATGGGGCTCCGAAAGAAGATCTTGGATGAAGCACACTTATCCAAGTACTCTATTCATCCGGGTAGCAACAAGATGTATCAGGACCTGAAGAAGAAATTTTGGTGGTCCCGGATGAAGCGAGAGATAGCGAAGTATGTATCTAAATGTGATACATGTCGGCGAGTGAAAGCTGACCATTTGAGGCAAGCCGGACAGTTACAACCCTTAAACATACCGGCATGGAAGTGGGAAGACATCAGCATGGATTTCATCGTTGGGTTACCCCTCACTTTCCGTAAGCACGATTCTATTTGGGTGATAGTTGATCGATTGACCAAGTCAGCTCATTTTATACCAGTCAATATCAACTACCATGCTCCAAAGTACGCAGAGTTGTATATCACAAGGATCATGTCCCTACATGGAGTACCCCGCACTATCATTTCAGATCGTGGAGCCTTATTTGTTGCTCGATTTTGGGAGAAGCTCCACGCATCATTGGGTACCAAGTTAATTCGAAGTTCCGCTTATCATCCGCAGACTGATGGTCAAACGGAGCGAGTAAATCAAGTCCTTGATGACATGCTACGAGCTTGTGCCATCCACCATGGTAAAAACTGGGATGATCATCTACCATTGGCGGAGTTTTCATATAACAATGGCTATCAAGCTAGTATCCAGATGGCACCATATGAAGCTCTCTATGGCAGGAAGTGCCGCACACCATTGAATTGGTGTGAATCGGGTGAAAGAGTGACATATGGTATTGATCTGGTCAACGAAGCGGAAGAACAAGTGCGAGTAATCCAAGCCAATCTTAAGTCTGCTCAATCTCGACAGAAGAGTTATGCAGATAAACGACGTCGACCTCTTCACTTCGACATTGGGGATCACGTTTACCTTCGTGTATCTCCAATGAAAGGGATTCATCGTTTTGGGGTGAAGGGAAAGCTGGCTCCACGATTCATCGGACCGTTCGCTATCACTGAGAAATGCGGACCTGTGGCCTATCGTCTGGAGTTACCGGCGTCTCTCTCTGGAATTCATAATGTATTCCATCTCTCTCAGTTGCGGAAGTGTCTTAAATCCCCAGCTGAAGTCCGCTCGGAAGATCTTGAAGCTCTACAACCTGATCTCACATATTCTGAGCATCCAACCAGAATTATCGATGAGAAGACTCGCACCACAAGAAACCGCACTTTGCACTTTTACAAAGTCTTGTGGAATGACCATACCGCTGAAGAAGCAACCTGGGAAAGCGAGGAATATCTTAGATCGAACTATCCGGACTTGTTAGCGGCATATGTTCATTAGATCATTTTCTTTTATCCTTCCTGTTGTAATCTCGGGACGAGATTCTTTTAAGGGGGGAGGAATGTAAAATCCCACTTTTTCCTTCATATGAAGTTCAGTTGTAAGTTGGTTATCGACCCTAATGGAGACTAACTATAACTATGCTTATGAACTTGATCTCATCAAATAATTTCTTCCA
This sequence comes from Tuctoria greenei, assembly GCA_036927565.1. Classification (NCBI taxonomy): domain Eukaryota; kingdom Viridiplantae; phylum Streptophyta; class Magnoliopsida; order Poales; family Poaceae; genus Tuctoria; species Tuctoria greenei. Next base: position 19,538,412 of record JAYESD010000003.1, read on the forward strand.
CTCATGCTTAAATTTTATTAACATGAGGAATGGACTTCACCAGTAATCTTAGATTAATCTTTTGACCTCTCTTCAAAGTTTGAAATTGTTTTAATGGAGGATCCTAGGTCAAATTAATATACAGTACCCAATATATATTCAAATTAATTGCAAATTGAATATACTACTGTACATTTGGCCCTGTCAAAAATATTCAAATATGAGGCTATAAATTTTTCTATAGCCTTCTAATATTCTAATTAGACTCTCGGAAAGGTTTCAAGATTTTTTAAGCAAGTCTCCATTAACTTGGACACGCACTGAGAGTTTAATTCAACGTCAACTCAAAAGGTTGACGTGTACGTAACTTTGTCGAAATGAAGTCCCAATTTTTCTGGATGGCCCTCATGGTTCCAAAAGGCTAAATTCAAAGTTTCATGATTTTTGAGCCTCATATGCTAATTATTCGCCTGAGCAAATTAAATACTATTTGAATTCAAATTTGAAATTAAATCTGACTCAAACTTCGTCGGAACTGAAATTTGATTTCACATTTGGATTCCCCACATTTTTCTTAGACCTCACACCAAATTTGGAAATTTTTGAACAAAGTTTGAGGAGAAATTAAAAGTAGCAGAGAGGATAGGGATGAAAATCAAAGCAGGGCCCACATGTAAGTCTCACAAATGAGTGAACCGACTATGTCTTTTGTTCTCAGCAGGACAGCGCGCTTGTTGCATGCCGCCAGCACACAAGCTCGCTCCCAAGGAAAAGATCAAGGCGTTTTCCTTGTCCTTATCATCCTGCAGACGAGAATACTGCTACCTGGTCCAGTTTTTCATCGCTGGTTAACAGCAAAGAGCACCACAACGCTGCTCTGCTCACCACCTTGTGCAGCAACGCTGTTGCCCCGTCGAGCCGCGCCTCTGATAGCTCCTGCGCCAAACCGAGGACACCAAAAGCTTCAGCATGGTCTGCTACCTCTCCTCAAGTTGTCCCAGCTCAGTTTCCTCCCTCCCCATGCGGTGAACAGCTTCCCCGAGCTCTGTTCCGGGCTGCCGTCGTGGCTCCTCCTTGTAGGGCGAAACCACAAGCTCTCCCCTCCTAACAAGCACGTCACACAGGTCCGTGAAGATCCCCTCTCCACATTCTTGTATCAAGTTGAGCTCCCATGGCTTGGTTAGGTAGGGAGATCAAAATTCGTGACCCACACATGTGAACTCTAGGTCGCCATGGAAACCTACCTTGCGGCCATTATCCCCTCAATTAGAGCCCAGATCCTAGCTCCTCATGTCGCCATGAATCTTCTAGACTTAATTTCTGTGAGTTTAGGGCATTGGTGAGCCACGTCCCATGGTGCCCAAGAGGTCACCGCCGCTGCCGTCGTCGGCGGCGACTTTCCACTCCCCGTGGCGGGTATCCATGTTGCCAAAAATGTGTTCCAGAACGCGCAGAACAACTATTGTTTTTGGGTAGTGTTCATTTGACGCTCCTAGGAGTGGGAACGGCCGCATGAAGTCAGTAGGAAGCTCCCAGTTCGGGTCTGGCTAGAGGTAGAAGATGAACCTGACAGTGGGTCCCCATGTCAGTGATTCAATTCTGTTTTTTTTTTTCTAATTCCAGGAACTTTGCCCAAATTCAAAAATGCATATCTCTCTGTAGTTTGCTCCAAAAATCTTCAAACAAATTTTTTTTGAGAGGCCCTGAGCTCTAGTTTCTGTTAGTACAAATTGGGATCTATGAAAATCAGTTTTCAATTCTGTAGATTGCAATCTTTCCAAATACAAATAGATTTTTCTCAGCTGAACCTTCCACTGGAAAAATCCCCAAAATTCAAATAAAATACATTGTCCTATTATTGATTACAAAAAATAGTTTTGGAGCCATTTCACCTGTATAACCCTCTGTATAATTCAATTACTTTTTTTAGTCATTGAATTATTACAGATATTCAGTTGCTTTATTGTGTCCCAAATTTGAACTGAACACTCCTTTAGTCATATATTAGTCCCTGTAAAAATTTGGGATTTAATTGACTTAGTATCCTGGTTCTAATTCGGTTGCCAACTTAATGTTAATTGAAAAGCAAAAATTCAGATATAAAATAATTCCAGAAATTCTTGCCAATTTTGAAATTTAATATCTCCTTCATAAAGGCTTATAAATTTATGAAACCAATTTTGCTAGAACCAGAACAACATCCTATATCTTGATCATCAACTGGCAGCTATGTTCAAGCTACAGTTTCTTCTCTAAAATTCTTGGAATTTTATTGCTTACCATAATTTTAGAGACAACAAACTACTTTGATCATCTCCTGTTCTTTGCAAGAGTATTCCCTGTAGTCCCTAACATCTACCATAAAAATCCCAAAGCCAAAGAAAATCATTCACTCACTATAACCATAGTTAGAAGCTTATGAACTATATCTACATTATCATTTACTAGCGTTCATATATACATGTCGTGTAGTGATCGAGATTGACGAACAGCGTCGCTTGAAGGAGAAGACCAGGGTGTCCACTTGAAGTCCTTGGCGGAGTCATGCGCAGAAGGACCACTAACAATTGACATTTATTCGAGTCGCAAACTAAGGCAAGCCCCGGTTTGCATTTAAGAGCTTTTCAAAGTTTTCCAGTTTTATTCACTTACGTATTCAGTTGATATTGTGCATTACGTATAAGGTGTTTGATACTCCACTTGCATGACCACAAATCCCATGGTTTGGTTGGAACGAGTTATAGTTTGACCTGTAGTAACTGCCTTGCTAATGCATAGGAAATCCGGTAGAAGTCGAGTAGTTGGAATCTACTCGCGAGAGATATAGGACATATCTCACAGGATTGGTTAGATAAACAATGGCTTAATATAATGAATCCGAGACCGGGCAGGGAATGGATAGGAAGCGACGAGAATTGAGTCTTGGTCGCATAGCCCTGCCTGTGTCGCTTGAGGACCGTGCCGTATGCGGCACCGTTGGGCAAGCTTGAACTGTACCGGTTGCATAATGGTATATGGGCCCATTAAACTGATGTAACTCCAGACTGTAGTGTGGAGACTCCTCGGTTGTCCTTGAATGGAGATGCGAAGGCATAAAGGTGTAAATCTTCTAGCGGGCAACTTTGACGTGTCCGTGTAGGGGACCTTTTGCTCGGGATGAAGGGGTTTGTCGACATTGGGGTCTTGGGTGAAAGGTGGCCACGTATGACGCGGGGAGGAGAGCACGTATGTGTCTCCCACGCGGGTGTGCGTGTCGTGCAGTCCGGGTGTGTCCTGATTGCAATCACCGTCCCTCGCGGTAATAGAGTACCACTTGTTCACTGTGTCGTGACGTAGTAAATACTAAAGAAGCCAACAAATTATATTGTATTGAATTATAATTGCTTTGCAACCTTGTATGACTTAGAGATAGCAAAATTAAAGTTTACAATTTCCCCATACTTTAGCGGTAATAGCTTTATGTGCTCTGAGCATGTCATATCATCGGTAAAGCGTTTCTTGTTTGATTGTGGAGCCCATGATGTGCCATGCTTGGAGAATGTCATTTGCTACATAAAACCTGATTATAAGGATCCACTTATAGGCGAGTCTATTTATGCTATTTGTTACCTATGTTAGTATTCACCCTGCATATGTCTAGTGAGACGGTTAAGTCTTGCTGAGCCTTATGCTCACGTTTGCGCTTTAACGATTTTTGCAGGTATTAGTTTTATTGCTACTGTTCAGGTTGTACATGACTCGAGGTGTCGAGGTAAATCTCATGTGAACCACGCCGCTGCTGATTGTTCTCCGTGTTGCTAGTGAGAAGCGTCTTAGGGCATGGACGTCTTCTCTCCTGCTTAGTTAGGTGAGATTATGAGTATGTATTTTCCGCTGCGTGTGTACTTCTGTGGTACACTCTTTTGTAAACTCTTCTTATTATGAAATGAAAACTTTATATGTTTTGGTATCCTTTTCGTGTGTGCTGTTAGGTGCCGCATCGCACGGCACCACCCAATGAGATCCTCGGATGTGTAGACTCCGGTCCCCACAATAGCAAAGGAGGCACGACCGGTAGCTTCACATACTGTCCTTTATGAAAACTGTCTGTGATATTTTATCATCATAGGCAGCTATTTAATTCAATGGACATCATGGGCACATTTTTTAATGAACCGCCTGAGTAAAGAAACAAGGCGCATGTGAATTTTTTTTTTGTAGTAGTGACCGCGCCGCCGCGGAATGTCCGCTGCCTCCCTCCTCGAGGCAGTTACACTACTACAAAAAGCATTTTCGCATGTGCCTCAATTTTTTTAAATTGGCGGTCCGTTAAAAAAAAAGCTTGTGATTTCGAATGATTTAATAGCTGCCTGTAATGATAGAACTTCACAGGCGGCTCACTAAATTGAACCGTCAGTGTAAACATACCTATTATTACATGCGGGTTTTGAAGAACAAGTTGCCTGCATAGTAGCCATTAATACAGGCAGCTGATGCCACCGGGCGCACTGAGCGTGAGTGCCGGTTACCGAGGTGACTTAACACGCGCAGCGCATGCGCGTCCTTTGAATTCAATTTGAAGCGTCCCATCACCACTGTGCACGTTGAGAGATGAACCACCAGACTGCTACGATGCTATATGGACACACCTGCACGATCTTCTTCTGCGCACAACCACTCTTCCTTTTCTATGCAAAACCGCGTCGTGCCCCATCGACGAGAACACCAAATGGCTGATAAGAATACGTCACAACCAAGCCCGGTGAGGGACCCAGCGGCTAAGCGACCGCAATCGGACTCCCCCGCGAGCTTCACGCAAATGGAGTTCGTCCTCTGCAATATGGCGTGAGATGTATTTAACAGTACATCTTGCTCTATACGGGACCTTGGGCTTGGTACCCTTCCAGAACATACTGGAATGGGCACCACGGGCAACTACATGTTCGGCCTCACGCATGTGGCCGGTCATCTCGACACTCTCTGAGAGGCGATGGCGGTCGAGCTCGGCGTCGAGGGTTGCAAAAACCTTGTGGCAGCGATGGGCAGGAGATTGGGTTTCTCAGTTTCGCTGCCAGAGGCGCCCCAGGCGTCTTAGGAGGGCCAGGAGCCTGAGGAGCCCAAGGAGGAGGAGAGGAGGAGGGGAAATTAGTTGTTTTTCTTTTCTTGTTTTTAGTTGACATTTTTCTTTTCTTGTTTTAGTTGATGTTTTTCTTTTCTTGTGTTTGTATAATGTTTTAAGTTAATCAACTTAATGTTCCTTTCCATCGGTTATATGTTGTGGTGACAAAATATTGATGCTACAAATCTGGTTACATCTTTTTTTAAGCTTAAAGCTACAAATGGAGAAGACATTTTCCCTCAAAGTGGGATGTGGAACTTCAACAATAATCATGTCTTCCAGATTGCTGTTTGGAAAGCTTGATGAAATGATTATAGCTCAATCTAGATTAAAGGAGACACATCCATTTTTTATTCATAGGAACACAGTTGTTTCCTATTCATAGGAACACGGCCTTTTCCTATTCATTGCAATGTTAGGGAGAGCAAACTATGAATTACAATGTATAAACTATGAATGTTAGATGTGAGCTGAGAGAAACTATGAGTTGCAATGTATCAACTATGAATTGTTATGTATAATTGAACTATATTTGGCAATGTAAAAACTATGAATTGTAATGGATGAAGCTATGATTTGCAATGTATGAACTATGAATTGCAATGTATACACTATGAATTGTATTGAATATATTGTGATTGTTGTAATTTAAATTTGATCAGAAAATTAGAAATAATAGGGTTTAATTAGTTCTGTCCTAATGCTTTATCACAGACACACGTTGTACATTAGGACCCGCCTGAGATAATGCTTCATCACAGTCGGCACGTTTTACATAAATACCCGCCTGTGCAAAATCATTAGCACAATCATTAGCACAGGCTGTTTCTAGAGGCCGCATGTGAAAATATCTGATTTTTACAGGCTCTTTGTTACAGACGATTTTGAAATCCGGTTGTGATAATATGTTTAGAGCTGTCTGAGATAAAGCTTCTTGTAGCAGTGTTATAATTGTGTACACTCTACGAGGTGTTTGCGACTTGCTCTACTATGTAGTAGGCTTAGATTAGGGTTCACTTGCTCTACTATGTAGTAGGCTTAGATTACGGTTCACGGTGAGTGCATGCTTTGAATCCTTATTTTCATAAACCAACATCATCGCTTTACTAAAACAAAATCAACGACATCATCACATGTATGGTTTCCAGATAAACTTATAGAATCATTTTTTTTTGTATTCAATTTTTCCTGGAGTCCAATAAATAGGGAGAAGATATGGCTCCAGTAGTCATCTTAGCTATCACCCTACCCCTACCAATGTGCAAATAGTTTTTTTTTGGGTGCAATGTACAAATAGTTGCTAGTATATTGCACACGCTACATGTGATATCGCCGAGAATTTAGATGCTAGCTAACGGAAGACGCGACGCGAAGCCGCACGGTGGTGCCCCATCGTGGGTAGCTTCGACCGTCGACGGCTATCCGCCACTACATAAGAAAAGCTCATACGAGACAGGCCCGAACGAAGAAGGGAGACAAACAAATTGTGCGTCTCCGCCATCGCGTCTCGCATTACGTTGGCATCAGAGACGGGCTTCAAGGCGTGTCGCCAATCGAACTAGGTGCGAGACACGCTCAAAAGAAGCGCGTCTCCTTTCTTTTTGTCATAACCTACGATCTTTACGGTGTCATTGGAGATGCTGCTGGCGTGCATTTCCCACCAACATGCAAGGGTGACAGGCCTTACAAAGCACGTCGCAGATATATTGACTATCCGAGATGCTCTGTTATGTAGTGCATCGCAAATTTATTAACTTATGTGAGACAGGCTTTATAGAAGCTTGTCTCCTTTATGTAGGTTATCCGAGACGCTCTCTGCTACAGCTCATCAAGGATTGTTTACAGGCGCTATTATTAGGAGCTAGCCAGGATTTGGCAGCCGTATTACCAGTGTCAGCAACATATTGTTCATGAACATATGTATAGCCAAAATTATCACACGTTAAATTATAATGACCAATCAAATATTACCAAAGTGTCAATCGTGGTTATCAAGTATACTAATTACACAACTAAGACTATTCATCCTGATTACAATGTAACTAATTACACACATCATAACTGTCATCATCTAATCCTGTATACCGTAATGAAAATTCTCCCAATCAATGACTTCATTGACGGTGAGCCTTCATAGCCTCTAATGCTCTGATTTAGGCATCTAAAATTCAACTGTAATAAACACAAGAACAAATTGGTATACAATTGTAATAAACACAGAAACTGTTAGTGAATGGAGAACAAAGCTTACTTGTAGCACATGCAGTTGGTGAGCATCTGCAAGGCATCGGCGGAGAAATTGTTCTCATGGTAAAGGACATGGTACTGAGCTGGTTTGCTTGTCTAACAAACAATATACATTCCACTGATGCTTTTATAGCCTGATATCAAAAACTCGTGAGAAAATACCAATTATTGCATAGGTATCTTGATTCCTTCATGGCTGCAGAGGTAGAAATCAAACTCAGTTGGATGGCAAATTCTAGTGTCAACCACGTTCCTGCAGTTTCAAGGGTTTGCAAATCAGAATTTATGATACATTGATAGTCCAAACAAATACATTACTTCTGCATTGGACATAAACAAGGAAGATGAATGTATACCATAATAAAAATTCTCTCCTTGGATCAATGACTTCATTAACGATGAGCCTTCATTGGATATCCTCAAATTCAATAAAATCACTGAAATGCACGCACTAAGGGCAAAATCGAGGCAGCGGCGTGCTCAGGGGATAAGGGACACGACGGTGTGCTCCGGGACGAGATGGCGGAGGCGCCGGAGTGGCGGTTCCTCAACTCTCTAATGAAAGCAGGTCGGCGTGCTCCGGGGGCAGGGAGAACATACCAATTACTGAGGTCGGGGTCGAGGCGATGACATGCTTCGGGGACACGGACGAGGCGGCGTGCTCCAGCATGCTCAACTCTTTGATGACGAAGTTTGGGGTTGACAGCGGGGTAGGGGTTGACGCTGGCAACGCGACAATAACAAAGAGCGAGTTGAGAAAGAGGGATGGCGGCAGCGTGCCCAGGGATAGGGGACGAGGTAGCGTGCTCCAGCGTGCTCAACTCTCTAATGAAGCGAAGGTCAGGGTCGACGGTGGTGGCGTGCTCAGGATCTGATGTTTATAGGTCGAGAGAGCACGCGACAACTAAAATTTTTCGCCAAATGTTGGGAGAGACTGCGCGATGGACAAAATTTTTCGGCGTAAATCGGAGACGCGCAGTGTAAAGCACGTCTCTCATTATTTTGTGGCCCCGGACATGCCACAATGTCCTAGATGCGCCACGGTGTGCTGAAGCCGGCCAGGAATAACATCCAGGACATTATGACGTGTCCAACTGGCAACTTTGCGCAATGCCTTATATGATCATTGCATTGTGCTCAGCCTTCTGAGGTAGGACAAAATATCTTTAGCGTAAATCGTAGACGAGCCACTGAAAGGCGCGCCTCGCATTATTTTTTGGCCCCGAAAATGCTGGAGTGCCCTAGATGCACCACGGTGTGCTGAAGCCAGAACAACATCCAGGACATTCCAACGTTTCCATCTGGTAATTGTGCGCAATGCCTTATACAATCATTGCAACATACTCAGCTTTACGAGGTGGGACAAAATCTTCGGAACAAATCGGAGACGAGAACTTGTAAGGCCCGTCTCCCTGTTGCCGAATATCAAGTATTTGAGACGCGCCTTTCTAAAGTTCGTCTCTCATGCACTCTCCGCATTGTCACTCGCACGACATCGTGAATCGTTGCAGGGATAAACAAACGTAATGACATTGCAATTCACGGATTAGTAGGAATTCAGGGATAAACAAACGCAATGACATTGCAATTCAGAGATAATTTGCAACTCAATGAATTTCATAGTTCATACATTGCGTGACCTCTAAACTAATTTCGAATCTAAACTTATTCCTAAAGCTCTCATCGATCAATCTAAATTGTGCCATCTAGCTTGCTTCCAAACACGTCTCTTATATTGCCCTGGATACTGAAAATATTGACATTCTTTAAATTGACAAATGTCAAATGAGGAATGAATAACCTACGTTGGTCACTAACACAAAATGTCTAACCTTGATAAGTAGATTATAGCAATCATTTTCAAAATCGGGCGCATTTCGCTGATGCGCAAACGCTGAACTTCAAGTAGTATAGTTTTGTTTGTAAAACCAGTGCACCGCCCCTATGAAATATCAATTTAAGTAATATAAGAAACTAGTTCAAATAAGTCCGGCAACAATTACTAATTATATGAGCAAAATAGGTCTATCTTACAGTCTCTGATCAAGAATCCCAATGCAGAGTGCACCTGAGCGATGGACATTTGGGTGGAAGAAACCACATGGAAAGGCGCATCTTGGTGGCAACAATGGATAGTCCTCTGACAAGGAGATTGTCAAGGGATAGTAACCACCTTCCCAATCAGTCTACAAACAAAATTCATTAATAGGAGGACGATGGTTAAACTCATATTGTGCTTATTCTTCATGACTTACCCCTTCTTTATCGGGGACAATGCACTGCCACTTCAATAAATCTCCCAATTCAGGCTTCGTAGAGAAACCCTATGCAGACGGAAAAACAAAACTAAAGTTAAGTTCATCAGTCCATTGCAGATCTACATATATACAACTATGCGACCGGTGTGCCATATGTACATACATGGGGATGATTCTTGCGCCACGCCAAGTGCTTCTCCTTCAGTCGGCTACGCGCCAAGCCGATACCACCCTTGAACAATGTCGACGACGAGGAGGACGACGACGGCAACAACGACGACAACAAGGACGGCGACGACGAGGACGGCGATGGTGACGACGACGAGGAAGGCGATGACGATGACAACGGTGATGGCGAACAGAGGAGGCGGTCACACTAGAGTTGGTCGATTAGTAAAGGACCGTCGGTCGATTAGTAATAAAGGAGCACCGGAGGCGAAGAAGAGATGAGAGAGATAAATGTGAGACGCGCGTAAAGTTAAAGAGTGTCTTCCATTGTCGAAGACGAATAAACGAGGGAGATAAATGCCAGACACGCTATAACAAAGAGAGACGCGCGTTAACCTACAGCGCGTCTTCCATAGTTGAAAGAGAGACATGCGACATGAGGTCTGCGAAGAACTTAATTTTGGCAGTGTTGTGTAGAGACAAGTGCGGACTTATCACCCAATTCACTTAGGGTTTTACTGATCCGAACAAGTCCGATGATTATCGGACTAGTCTGAAGATTTCCAGAAGCGAAATCGGACAAGTCCGCCTCTAGCCGGACTAGTCCGATATTTCGGGACACCTAGAGTTTGCTACACACAGCACACCGGACTAGTCCGGTGTGCACCATGGACTAGTTCGATATTCCTAAACCCTAATAGTCACTTTTAGAAACCCCATATAAATAGATGTGCACGGCCCAACTTTAATCTCTCTCGACCCCTTGCGCTTTCACACCTCCCAAGAGCCTCAAAAACACATCTCTCCATGAAATCAAAAGCAACAAAGATCAATCCCTTGAGGATACACTTTGGAACATTGGAGAGACACGGTTCATCACTCATTGAGCTCATGGTTTGATTCCCTAACACACTCCTGTGATTTTCATTGTAATCTTTCGAGTGTGTTCTTGGTGTAGTTCTTGTTGTAATCTTGGGGATCCCTCAACGTGTGAGAAGGACCCTTGAATTTGGTTATTTACCCTTTGTGATAAGTGAAGAGGATTGGCCTTCGTGGCGATCCGACGAGGGTAGGGTTGGAGAAGACCCAGTCCTTTTGTAGACTCCTCAACGTGGACGTAGGTTGCCTCTGTGGGAACCAAACCACAGGATAAAATCATTGTGTTCTTTCTTTGCGCTCATTGATCTTACATTTCATATATACATCTAGGGTTTTGATCAACCGTGCTCACTTTACGTTGAAACATTGAGTTTAAGATTAAATTGTGATACACTCTAGTTTATATTTGTGCTACACTTAAATTACAAGTATAATTCCGTTGCTTACGTCCTAGAATCAAGTTAATTGATCAAATTTGATTAACCTAGTGGTACACACCGTACTTGTCCGCACTTGACCGGACTAGTCCGATATCTCGAGTTTTGATCTGGTATTAAGTGTTGCAGGTTCTGACAAAATTCAAAAAGGCATATTGACCCCTCCCCCCCTCTAGGCCACATTCAATTGGTATCAGAGTAAGGCTCTTCAAGAAGGAGACTAATCGCTCGAAGAGATCATGTCGGACATGAAGGACGTACACAAGAGCAACAACCAAGAGAAAGTTGATGAAGACAAGAACCAGAAATTTGAAAAGCTCCTCGATGTCATTCAAGACTTCGAGGATGACGATGAGGAGACGCTGTAACTCAAGGCGCTCATAAGGAAGAAAACCCTTTCCAAGGGAAAGGTGAAGATCGAAGATGAGAAGAGAAAGAAGGGGAGTAGTCACACCGACTACTCCCAATTTCCTTTTAACTATGATCGCCTAAATACTAACAACAATCATTATCTATTGATTCCACTTGGAAAAGCCCCACATTTTGACGGTAATGACTACTCAATGTGGAGGAAAAACATGAAAATGCATTTGATTTCTCTCAATCCAAGTTTGTGGCACATAGTATGCACAGGAATAGATATCCCTGATGATGATGAGGAGCTCACACCTAGCCAAGAGCAAGCGATCCATCAAAATTCACAAGCTGCTGCAGTCATCACTTCATCACTTAGTTAGGAAGAGTTTACAAAGGTGGATGGACTCGAGATCGCGAAGGAGATATGGAATACGTTGCAAACCGCACATGAAGGCGATCGTCATGTGCGAGAAGCGAAGATCGAGAAGATTGAAAGCGAGCTGGGAAGGTTCGCAATCGAAGAAGATGTGTCGCCACAAAACATGTACAACTGAATAAAGATGCTCATCAACAAGGTGCGAGCATACGGATGCAAGAAGTGGAACGACCACGAGGTAGTGAAGCTCATACTTAGAGCCTTCATGCCTCGCAATGTCATCTTGTGCTCAATGATACGGGAAAGCCCCGAATACAAGAAGATGACCCCGGATGAGCTACTTGGGAAAATCATCAACTTTGACATGATGGAAAAACAATCCAAGCATGTTAAGGAAATTGCCGACCTCACCTCGGCAAAGAAGAAAGGGGTCGCTCTAAAGTCCACCCTTAAGCCCTTGTCTAAAGAAGCTCGAGAAGCTCAACTAGAAGAAGACGATGATGATGAAAGCAGTGACTTGGATGAAGATGACATGATACTATTCATGAAGAAATTCAAGAAGATGATGAAGAAGAGACAAGGCGCTAAATCAAGTGAAGGAAAGTACAAGGAAAGATCAAAGCCAAAGTTGAGGCGGGCATGCTATAATTGTGGTGAGTATAGCCACTTTATAGTTGATTGCCCATATGAAGAGAACAAGAAGAAGACCAAAGAAGCAAAGCCTCAACCCAAGAAGTTCTTCAAGAAGAAGAACAAGGTGAACAAGCACATCTTGGAAAAGAATGGGACTCAAATGATGAGTCCTCATCCGAAGAAGATGAGGAGATGGCTAGCATAGCCATCGAAAAGACATCCAAGAAGTCCACTCTCTTCCCTACTCTTGGCGCATGGAAGGGGAACGGTACTTGCCTCATGGCAAAGGAAGGTAAATGCAAGGTAACAACAAAACCCTCTTCCGTGCATTCCTATGCTAGTGATAGTGAAATTGCTAGCGATAATAAAGATATGCTCATTGGATTAGATAAGAAAACAGCCGCAAAATGAAATTCTTACTTGATCAACTTGTTGAGAAGGAGAAGTTGATACATCGTCAAGAATACATGATTATCTCCCAAAAGGAGTAATATGAGCGAAGCAAGTCACTAGAGCTTGAATTAGCTTCAAGCAAGGGAGCTTGCTTGGAGTTAAGCGACTCAAATGCTATAATAAAGGACAAACTTGCTAACCTAATCAAGGTTAACAAGATCCTTGAAGTACAAGTTGAGTCACTCAAGCAAGGTGACCCTTCATTCTCTTCAAGTTCACCCTCTCAACCCATTAAAACTGAAGTTGCTTCTACTTGTACATGTGATAAAGTTGACACCAGCTTGAAAGACAAGTTCTCCTCTACCAAGGACAAGCATCCTTCACAAACTGGCATATTTGACAAGGAGAAGATCAAATATGCACGTAGTGCATACTTGGTCACAAGACCTCCAAATGTCAAATATGGCATTGGTTACTCTTATGGTGAAAAGCAACATGCTAGAAGCCATAAGAATAACAAGGAGAGCAATATCTTTGTAAAGGGAAGACCCTCTCAAACTGGAAAATCCAAAATTAATGAATCCAACACGCATGATCACCAGACTAGTCCGGTCGGGATCCGGACAAGTCCGGTCCTCCGGACAAGTCCGATCTCCCAAACTAGTCCCGTGTATAAACAACAACAGTTGCTATTTAGAACTTTCAATGCATCTTATGTCTTAATGAGAAGTAATTTTGGCAAAGTTTATGCTCATTATGTTGGGCCACGCCATGGGAACACCAAGTCTCATGTGTGGGTGCCCAAAGCCCTTGTGACTAACCTAAAAGGACCCAAGCAAGCTTGGGTACCTAAAACCAAGACATAATTTGTTTTTGCAGGCCTATTCCTCTGGTGGATCTAAATCGGTGCTAGACAATGGCTGCACCAACCATATTACCGGAGAAAGAAGAATGTTGGTTGAATATGAAGCAAATGAGGATCCAAGTGAGGGCATCTATTTTGGAGAGAATAGTCAAGGAAGGGTGCTCGGTACCGGTAAAATTGTCATATCACCACAACACACTCTTTCTCATGTATTACATGTTGATTCCTTAGATTATAACCTGCTGTCCATATCTCAATTATGTGACAAAGGTTATAATTGCCTCTTCACTAATGAGGGTGTGACCGTCTCTAGGAGGAGTGATGGTTCCATTGCATTCAAGGGTATGTTAAAGGGAAAACTTTACCTTGTTGATTTCAACAAGGATAAAGCCGAACTTGACACATGCTTGATTGCAAAGACCAACATGGGTTGGCTGTGGCATAGACGGCTAGCACATGTTGGTATGAGGAACCTTCAAAAACTCCTCAAGGGCGATCACATCCGAGGTTTGAAGGATGTTGTTTTTGAGAAAGACAGACCTTGTAGCGCATGCCAAGCCGAGAAGCAAGTTGGAGCACCCCATCCCATGAAGAACATCATGACTACAACAAGACCGCTCGAGCTACTTCACATGGACTTATTCGGTCCAATTGCCTACATAAGCATCAGCGGTAACAAATATGGTTTAGTAGTTGTTGATGATTTTTCTCGCTTCACTTGGGTTTTCTTTTTACATGATAAGTCAGAAACACAAGGAATACTCAAGAAGTTCTTCAAGCGAGCTCAAAATGAATTCTCATTGACAATCAAGAACATTAGAAGCGACAATGGCACGGAGTTTAAGAACACACAAGTGGAGGAGTACCTAGATGAAGAAGGCATAAAGCACGAGCTTTCAGCTCCTTACTCCCCTCAACAAAATGGAGTTGCCGAAAGGAAGAACCAAACTCTCATAGAGATGGCGAGAACAATGCTCGATGAGTACAAGACCTCGGATCGATTTTGGGTGGAAGCGGTCAACACCGCTTGCCACGCCATAAATTGACTTTATCTTCATCGACTACTCAAGAAAACATCCTATGAGCTACTCACCGGTAACAAGCCTAATATTTCATATTTTCGAGTTTTCGGTTCCAAATGCTATATTTTGAACAAGAAGCCTAGGACTTTAAAGTTCGCTTTGAAGTCCGATGAAGGCTTCTTGCTTGGTTATGATTCGGACACTTACGCCTATCGTGTCTACAACAAGACCTCCGGACTTGTTGAAGTAGCATGTGACGTAGTGTTCGATGAAACTAATGGCTCCCAAAAGGAGCAAGTTGATCCATGTGTGCTATATAAAGAAGAAGCTCCTTGTCAAGCATTGAGAAAAATGGCATTAGGCGAAGTTCGACCACAAGAGCCACCTCTACATATGCATGAGGAAAACGAACCACAAGAGGAGACCAACGATCAAGGGGGTGCTTCCATACAAGATCAACCTCAAGAAGATGAAAATGATCAACAAGTCAATGAGAGCAACCACTTAGGGGGAGAAGAAGATGATCATGAAGATTCAATACAGCAAGTACCACACCCAAGAGTACACCAATGTGCCCAAAGGGATACCCAATGAACAACGTCATCGGTGACATCCAAAAGGGGGTAACTACTAGATCTCGCATAGCTAATTTTTGTGAGCATTACTCGTTTGTGTCCTTTTCGGAACCACGTAGGGTTGAGGATGCATTGAAGGATCCGGATTGGGTAGTGGCCATGAAAGAAGAACTCAATAATTTCAAAAGAAACAAGGTGTGGGAACTAGTTGAAAGACCCAAATCCAACGTCGACGGCACCAAATGGGTCTTCCGCAGCAAACAAGACGAACACGGGGTGGTGACAAGGAACAAGACATGACTTGTGGCCAAAGGGTATTCACAAGTCGAAGGTTTGGATTTCGATGAGACCTTTGCTCCTGTAGCTAGATTTGAGTCCATTAGAATATTACTTGCATATGCTACTCACCATGATTTCAAGCTCTATCAAATGGATGTGAAAAGCGCCTTTCTCAATGGACCAATCAAGGAGGAGGTGTATGTGGAGCAACCCCCCGGGTTTGAAGATGAAGAGTTCCCCGACCACGTATTTAAATTGTGTAAGGCTCTCTACGGCCTCAAACAAGCTCCTAGAGCTTGGTATGAGTGTCTTAGAGATTTCTTAATTGAAAATGGTTTTAAGATCGGTAAAGTAGATTATACATTGTTTACAAAGAACTTTGACAATGATCTCTTTGTTTGTCAAATCTATGTGTATGATATAATCTTTGGTTCAACTAACAAATCTTTTTGTGAGGAGTTTAGTAAAATTATGATAGATAGGTTTGAGATGTCTATGATGGGAGAGCTAAAGTACTTCTTGGGATTCCAAGTGAGGCAACAAAAGGAAGGGACGTTCATAAGTCAAACTAAGTACACTCAAAGACATACTCAAGAAGTTTGGAATGGACAAGGCGAAGCCCATAAAGACTCCCATGGCAACGAATGGCCACTTGGATCTCAATGAAGATGGACCCAGCGTCGATCAAAAGGTATATCACTCCATGATTGGATCTCTACTCTATTTATGTGCATCTAGGCCAGACATTATGTTAAGTGTATGTTTGTGTGCAAGATTTCAAGCCAATCCTAAGGAGTGTCACTTGACAGCCGTAAAAACGATCTTGGGATATTTAGTTCATACACCCAACCTTTGTCTTTGGTATCCAAAAGGCTCCAAATTCAATCTCATTGGTTACTCCGATGCAGATTATGCCGGATGCAAAGTATATAGAAAAAGTACCTCCGGTACATGCCAATTCCTAGGTAGATCCCTAGTTTCTTGGTCCTCCAAGAAACAAAACTCCATTGCCTTATCCACAGCCAAAGTGGAGTATGTTGCAGCCGGGAGTTGTTGTGCACAACTCCTTTGGATGCGACAAACTCTAAGGGATTACGGTTACTATATGAACCGTATTCCACTCATTTGTGATAATGAGAGTGCCATTAAAATTGCCCATAATCCAGTTGAGCACTCTAGAACCAAACACATAGACATCCGGCATCACTTCTTGAGAGACTAATCCATGAAAGGAGATATAGCCATTTCCCATGTCAACACCTAAAAGCAATTAGCCGACATATTCACCAAGCCACTTGATGAAAAACGCTTTTGCGAGCTTCGAAATGAACTAAATATCCTTGATGCTCGGAATGTGGCTTGAAAATTTGCATACCTGTATGAATTCTTCAAAATATGTTGATTGGATTGTGAAAATCATCTCTCTCAATTTTCTCTGAAAAACTATGTCAATTACTAAATCTTGGTGAATTATGGTCATTGCTTGATTGTTGTATGCTTACTGATCATATTCATCAAGATTATTTGATTTGATTTGCCTCCATATTTTCAAAATATGTACCTTCGAATATATATATATATATATGAATGGGCTAAGAAGTTCTTCTCTGGTGACCACGGACCAGTCCGTGGTTACCCGGACTAGTCCACCCATGCACACTAGTCCACAATTTGTTGAGATGAGTACAAGTTTTAATGAGAAAATGAGTAAAGAGCCAAAAAGAAGGGAGAATGAGGAGCAATGTGGAAAAGAGCTCAAGGAACATGTGTAGTAGATCATTTTGTATGGAGTGTGTTAAGGAAACACATCCCAAGAGCTCAAGCACAAATAATCACACACATTGCACAAGTTTATACAGGACCGGACTAGTCCAACTAGCACCGGACTAGTCCGATATCTTTCTGCACAATATCGGACAAGTCTGATATCACCACGGACTAGTCCAATATCTCTCTGGCTAGAATCGGACTAGTCCTCCCCAGTGCGGACTAGTCCTCAAAACACTTCACAAGTTGCACAAAATCAGACAAGTCCGATCACACAACGGACTAGTCTGATATCATTCTGATGAAAATCAGTCAAGTCCGATATTTGCACGGACTAGTCCGAAAACCCTCTAATCTAAATCGGACAAGTCCTCCAAGTGCGGACTTGTCACCCAATTCACTTAGGGTTTCACTGATCCGGACAAGTCTGATGATTATCGGACTAGTCCGAAGATTTCGAGAAGCGAAATCGGACAAGTCCGCCTCTAGCCGGACTAGTCCGATATTTCGGGACACCTAGGGTTTGCTACACACAGCACACCAGACTAGTCCGGTATCCACCACGAACTAGTCCGATATTCCTAAACCCTAACGATCACTTTTAGAAACCCCATACAAATAGATGTGCACGACTCAACTTTAATCTCTCTCGACCTCTGCGCCGTCACACCTCCCAAGAGCCTCAAAAACACATCTCTCCACAAAATAAAAAGCAACAAAGATCAGTCCCTTGAGGATACACTTTGGAACATTGGAGAGACACGGCTCATCACTCATTGAACTCTTGGTTTGATTCCCTAACACACTCCTGTGATTTTCATTGTAATCTTTCGAGTGTGTTCTTGGTGGAGTTCTTGTTGTAATCTTGGGGAGCCCGCAATGTGTGAGAAGGCCCCTTGAATTTGGTTATTTACCCTTTGTGATAAGTGAAGAGAATTGTCCTTCGTGGTGATCCGACGAGGGTAGGGTTGGAGAAGACCCGATCCTTTTGTGGACTCCTCAACGTGGACGTAGGTTGCCTCTGTGGGAACCGAACCACGGGATAAAATCATTGTGTTCTTTCTTTGCGCTCATTGATCTTACATTTCATATATACATCTAGGGTTTTGATCAATCGTGCTCACTTTACGTTGAAACATTGAGTTTAAGATTAAATTATGATACATTCTAGTTTATATTTGTGCTACACTTAAATTACAAGTATAATTCCACTGCTTACTTCCTAGAATCAAGTTAATTGATCAAATTTGATTAACCTAGTCGGTACACACCATACTAGTCCGCACTTGACCGGACTAGTCCGATATCTCGAGTTATGATCTGGTTGTTAGGTGTTGCAGGTTCCGACAAAATTCAAAAAGGCCTATTCACCCCCCCCCTCTAGGCCACATTCACCTACAGAACCAGCAAACGACGGAGGAGTCGAGTTCATCTCCCTGCCATATGAACTTGACAATGAGGAGCTCGACGTGGACCTCAACGGTGACGTTCCTCTTCGCTTCAGGGCCATAGACGCCCTTCCATGTGAAGCATCAGCGCCCGGGATCACGTGTGGCACACACGGCGGTGAGCTCAACTTCACCTCTACAGAAGAACCAACTTCATTCACGAAGGCAGAAAAGGAGAAGCCATGGCGTGAAGCAATGCTTGAAGAGATGCGAGCAATCGAGAGTAACAAGACATGGGGGATGACAACACTAGCGGACGGCCATCGAGCAATCGGCCTCAAATGGGTGTACAAGGTGAAGCGCAACGAGTCTGGCGATGTCGTGCGACACAAGGCCCGTCTCGTGGCAAAGGGCTACGTCCAGCGAGTCGGCGTGGACCTTGAAGAGATCTTTGCACTAGTGGCACATCTTGAGTAGGTGTGCATGAGGTTGGCACTAGCTGCATGAGCACTGGGAAGTCCACCACATGGACGTAAAGAGCGCGTTTCTCCATGGCGAACTCAAGGAAGAGGTCTACGTCCAGCATCCTCCCGTCTTCGTCATTCCCGACAGCGAGCACAAGGTGTTCCATCTTCGCAAAGCATTGTATGGCATGCGGAAAGCTTTCAGGGCCTGGAATGCCAAGCTCGATGCCACGTTGGCTTCGCTTGGCATCCAAAGAAGCATCTCCGAGCATGGCATATACACTTGGAACAGGAACAGTGGGCACCTGATCATCAGCGTCTGCATGGACGATCTGATCATCACCGGCACAAACGTGGATGACATCAAAGCCTTCAAGTTGGAGATGCAAAGCAAATTTCAAATGAGTGACCTCGGCCTCCTCTCGTACTATCTCGGTATAGAGGTAACCTAGAAACCCGATGGCATTTTTCTTTGTCAATGTGCTTATGCAGGGAAGCGCTCCTGGATCAGTGCGGACTGGGGGCACGCAATCCGAGTCTACCTTACAGTCTCTTGATCAAGAATCCCAATGCAGAGTGCTCCTGAGCGATGGACATTTGGGTGGAAGAAACCACTTGGAAAGGTGCATCTTGGAGGCAACAATGGATAGTCCTCTGACAAGGAGATCGTCAGGGGGTAGTAACCACCTTCCCGGTCAGTCTACAAAGGAAATTCATTAATAGGAGGACAATGGTTAAACTCATATTGTGCTTATTCTTCATGACTTACCCCTTCTTTATCGGGGACAATGCACTGCCACTTCAATAAATCTCCCGATACAGGCTTTGCAGAGAAACCCTATGCAGATGGAAAAACAAAACTAAAGTTAAGTTCATCAGTCCATTGCAGATCTACATATATACAACTATGCGACCGGTGTGCCATATGTACATACATGGGGATGATTCTTGCGCCACGCCAAGTGCTCCTCCATCAGTCGGCAACACGCCAAGCCGATACCAACCATGACCAATCTCGGCGACGAGGAGGACGGCGGCGGCAACGACGACGATGACAAGGATGGTGACGATGAGGACGGCAACGATGACGACGACGAGGATGGCAACGACGACGACAACGGCGATGGCGAACAGAGGAGGCGGTCGCACTAGAGTTGGTCGATTAGTAATAAAGGAGCACCGGAGGCGAAGAAGAGACGAGAGAGATAAATGCGAGACGCGCGTTAAGTTAAAGAGTGTCTTCCATTGTCGAAGAGACGAGGGAGATAAATGCCAGACGCGCTATAACAAAGAGAGACGTGCGTTAACCTACAGCGTGTCTTCCATAGTCGAAAGAGAGACACACGATATGAGGTATGCGGAGAACTTAATTTTGGTGGCGTTGTGTAGAGACGCGTGCGACGTCCGTGCGCGACCTTTCGTTTCCCCGAGGCGGTATCGATGCGTCCCATCGTTCCATCAATGCGCGGGAAACCAACCGCTCCCTCGACGACTCCGCGCGAACCTTATTTAAGACGCGCCATCACCAGTGAGTTCTCCACAAGCGCTTTGCTCACTTTGAATCATATTCTTTTCTTCGTCTTCTCCGCCCCGACGACCCACCACCACCATGGCCAACCTTCCGCCGCCGAGCCCGCCAAGAGAGCCACCCTACAAGAAACTATGCTGCAGCTCCCCAGAGAGGTTCAACACCGAGCAGCGCCACCTTATGGCGCAAGAGGCGTACAACAATATGTCTCGGGCCATGAGTTCCTTGGGTCTGAGTACCCTTCCCCAGTTTACTGGAATGGGTACCATCGGCCACTACCTCTTCGCCCTCACGGGGGTGGGCGATCGTCTCGACATTCTGTTCGAGACGATGGCCCAGGTGCTTGGCCCCGAGGGTCGCAGAAACCTGGTGGAGGCGACAGAGAGCAACCTCATTCACGGGGTTGCACCGCCGGTGCAGCCGGCGCAACTGGAGCAGCCTGCCCAAGCTCCTGTTGCACCAGCATCGGAGTCGCCGTCGGAGGACGAGGAGGAGGAGGAGGAGGAGGAGGAGGAGGAGGAAGAGGAGGAGGAGGAGGAGGAGGAGTACGAGTAGGATTTAGTTTTTTTTGTTGTTTTTAGTTGCTTCTGTTTTATAAAATATTGTTAATGAATAAAATCTATCTTTGTTCATCTATGTGATTGAATATTATCTTGTGTGTTCTTCAACTTTGTGAATGAGGGAATGTGTAGCGTGTTCATTGTGTTCCTCAGGTATCATAAGAAAGGATTTGATTATATTCAGGACAAGAGAATGATTTAGATATCATGTGACATGTGTGATATCAACAGTGAACCGAAGCAAAATGGAGAAAATCACGAAGCTAAAGGTGACGTATGGAATCGGAGACGCGCTTTCGTTAGAGAACATCTCTCTTTTTGTAGAGGAGAGGGAGACATCGATCATAGAAGACGCACTTTGTAGCGAAGCTCGTCTCCATTTTGCGTTACAGCACATACCTTATATAAGGGGCCATTAGTCTCTCCTCTTCGCTTTGTTCCGCTCAGACAACCCACCATGGCCAACGTTCTGCTGCCAAGCCCGCCGAGAGAGTCACCCTGCAAGAAACAGTGTTGCCGCTCCCCCGAGAGGCTCAACAAAGAGCTGCTCGAGATGTTGTTCGACAAGTTGTTCGACCGGTTCCAGAGGCTGCTCGAGACGATAGCTGAGGTGCTCGGTGCTGAGGGCCGCAGCATCCTAGTGGTGGCGATGGCGAGGAACCTCGGTTGCGAGGTTCCATCGCCCGATGTGGACCAGCTGAAGCAAGCGGCGGAGCAGCCGAAGCAACCGGAGCAGTCGGAGCAACCGGCGGAGTAGCCGGAGGAGGAGGAGAGGTAGGAGGAGTAGGATTTAGGTTTTATTTTGTTGTTTTTTTAGTTGATGTTTTTCTTTTCTTGTATCATGTACTTCTTTCTTGTGTTTTGTAATATATTTGTTATCTGTGGTCAATTGCGTGAATGATTAAATGTGTTATATGTGTTTATCTGTGTGATGAATATTTTGTCTGTTCAACTGTGAATGAATGTGGTCATCGTTCAGAGTCATGTTCATATATGTCTGTAAGCGAGGACAAAGGAGACGTGCTTTCAGTAAAGACGTCTCATTTCACTCGCTTATAGGAGACGCGTTGTGCTACAAGTGCGTCTCCCGTTTGTCCAGAGAGTAGGCCCGTCTCAGATCCATACTTAACTGAGACGGACTGTAATGTAACGCGTCTCCTCGAACGTTCAACCGAGCCATATCTGATCCTCGCTGAAGTAGGCTCGTCTCGTTAAGCTTATGAGAGACGACCGCCTTTGAGCACATCACCAATCTTTGTCTCTTATTTGGGTTCTTACGTAGTGCGCATGATGAAAGCGGGGGGCGATGAGCGAGCGTGGTGTCCACGCCCTTGGACGCCAAAGCCTTGGCGAACTGCACCATGAGGTTCATGTGCCCCTGACCAGGGACGGGCACGTACAACGAGGACATGCGCCAAGCATGGCTCGTGTCTTGCAACAAGGAACGGTGCAAAAAATTTCGAGAGAAATGTTGCAACGTTAGCAGGAGTGTGGAACAACCAGAGGATGCATGAATCACTCACCTTCGATAGCAAACCAGTTTTGGCAAGCATTAACTCGCTGCCAAAATGTTCGTTGGTCTGCATGGTGCCTCCACCGCGTGGTCACTGTGAGACCGTTTGATGAACGATACGCATGACGAATGTATTGATTCAAACGCATAAACAAAATTTGTTTATTTTACTTTTTAAACTGGATCGTAATTTCCTTTTGTCTTTTGTCTAAAAGGAAGCAGGAAGGAAGATTCCTGAGAATGATAGACTATTGCATTTCAGCCAAAATTTAAGGTATAATTAAGATAAAGGAAAATTAAATCCAACATATATACAAACTTACATCAGTTTCAAGCTTCGTCCCTCAATCCATGGCTACAACAAGAGGCGTGATCTCATGTGATCAGGTTGTGTCACCATATAATCATAAAAACAAACAGAAGTAATGGATATATACTACAGTTGTACTCAATAAAAAGAGCTAGAAAAAAAACAAAAGAGGCTTTATGTGACGTGAGACAATAAACAGTGACTCTGGCAGTTTGTTTGCATACACGGATGCTCCGGTTTTCCTACCTAAGTATTTGGCATAATCCCACAAAAAAACATTTCGCTTATTTGGCAGAATATCAAACGCTACTCGGCGACTTCATGGCTGATATTGCAAGCATGTCACTAATTCACATTTAAGTAAGTATTTACTCTAGTAACAAAAGAACGTTGCTCAAGATACCGACACAATAAACAATACAATGCTTATACCACTAACTGATAGTGTAAAAAATATAGAAAAGTCAAGTATACATTTAAGTTGAATCGAAATATATGAAAGATATATTCCATATAAAGTTAAATATTTTTTATCAGAAAAAGGTTAACATCTTGAAAACATGCAACCAAATAGGGAAGTCTCCTATGGTCCAAGGGAGTTTATAACATAATAAATTTACTTTTTTCTCTAGGTTTCATAACCTCGGCAAACTTAATTGCATTATTTATTGTCTAGTCAAAAAGTAAAATGCAACTACCCCTTTAAAAGAAATAACTGTTATTCTATTTATTCCCGTGTCACCTCCTTCCCGCCTATTCTCATGCATCCAACGGCTCGTATGTGCCGTTTACCTTCTGCCAACTTTTTCTTCTCTGTGGCCCCCGCCTATTCTCATCCAACGGCTCATATGCGTCGTCTACCTTCCGCCAACTCGTTCTTCTCTGCGGCGCATCCTTAGATCTCGCATTCTACTCCGGCCGACCTTATTCCTTTTGTATTTTGTTGTCACCGGTCCATCATTTCCTCACTCAACAGCGCTAATCCGTATCATCACCGGGCCATTCTGTTGCCCCTTCCATGGATGTAGTGCAGCTTGTCCTCCGCTACCCGAGGCCAGCACCGCCATGCCCCTCAGCCAGCCCTCTATCTGTCATAGGCAGCAAAGACGATGCACCCTCCGTGGAGCAAAACACCACCGCCCACTGTTACGTCTAATACTGTAATCAAGAAAGCATCCAGCACCGCATTGCTTTCAAGAAATGGTTCAGTGTTGTGGTCGGGCAAGCAAAACGTATAAGAGAAAAGGTGCTCAGAACAGACGTGTTCCAGTGAGCACACTACCCGGCGGCTACTCCTCACTTCTAGTAACTGATTATCCATGTACTCCACAGAAATCTTCAATCTTATAGTGCTGAGCAGCAGACTCATCAATTTTGGTTCCTCTTCTACTCGGAGCAGCCAAAATATCGTGAGCGCAGCATTGGGAGCCTCGTCCATAGCTAGTAAATCTTCCGTCGTTCTTGGTCTTCACGTGCGATTCCGGCCGGCGGCGAGCGTCGCTGGGTTCAGAAGTCAGAAGTCGAACAACTCTGAGAGCAGGTATGCGCTGCCCCCTTCATCCTTTCTCGTTGAGTCCCTTTCATCTCGTCTGCTTACATCGATCCCCACTCGCTTGCCTACCTCCTCTGCGTAGTTGCAGGCTGACAGCGTCCCGGCAGTACCATGGACCGTCACAGGAAAAATCCGGCGACCTATGGAGATCTCCCCCTGGACAACATCCTCGAAATCCTCTTCCTCGTCTCCTACAAGGTCCTCTGCGTTTGCAAGGCGGTCTCCAAGGGCTGGCTTGGTCTCATCACCGACCCCAACCACTGCATGAATTTCGCTCAGACGCTAGAGGGGTTTTTCTACGAGCCTCATCCCAACCGCATTCATGACGATGGAGATGGCAATCGCGAGGACCAAGGTGCAGGCAACAATCCTCCTCATCGCCCCGGCCTTGTGGATTTCGTCGATCTGCCAGGGAGGTCTGTAACTCTCGTCGACCGTTCACTGTCCTACCTGCCTGGCATTGAGAACCTCAGGTTAATGGATTCATGCAACGGCCTGATCCTCTTTGAGAACGGCCATGGTATAAGGATACCACCGAGGTATACCGTGTGCAACCCGGCAACAGGGCAGTGGTTAGTTGTTCCTAACTCTGACTGGGTTCCACCCGAGAATACCTTTGACGGATATGACATTTATCTTATTTTCGATCCGACCGTATCTCCTCACTTCCACTTGATTCAATTTTGGAGTGTGGATGGCATTGGTATAACAATAGTGCACATCTACTCATCTAAAGCTGGCGTATGGAGTATCAGTGAAACTATCTTCACTGATGCAGAGGGAGATCCGGTAAGAAAACCATGGTTTTATCTTCATTGGTACACTGAAACTATAAAGAAGAGTGCGGTTATAAAGGGCATGCTGTACCTCATGTGTGAGTTCGGAGATGAAAATCAGGTCTTAGAGGGGGATTTCATAGTTAAGTTAGATGTGAATGGCAAGACACAAAAAATATTTCCTGCACCATTCCAGATGAATGGAAGGAATTACTCTATTATTGCATCTGATTTTATTGGAGAGTCTCAGAGATGTCTATATTACATCAATCACGAGGAACCAATTTACGTCAATGAGTACGATGATGATCGTGAAACAGAGTTTAATGGTGGTGAAGCTGAGAAGATTTATGAGCTTCACATTTGGGTTCTTAACGAATGTGATGGTCAAAATTATGAATTTATCCTGAAGGACAGTGTCAGCTTTATGCATCTGTTTGGAGAAAGGAGTTGTGAAGCTGCTCAACACTTCAGTGTCGCTAGCATTCATCCTGATCGTGATTTGGTCTACTTTCATCGAAATAAGATGATGATATCCTATGACATAGTTACCAAGGAAGTGAATGCCCTCACTGTCACTGATGGTTATGGGTTTGTTCCATATGTTCCTCGCTTCAAGGGGTCAGTGGCACTCCCAAACAACAAGCAGTGAGAGCTTTTGTGTGCGCCTGTGTTAGTTTGTGTGTTAGTATGAGTTGTGCGGTTTCATGTATCCAGAATAAAATTATATTAGACACCACCTTGTGTCATGAAGTGCTAGAAACTCATTGCTACCGTGCGAGTTATTCTTTCCTTTATCCTATGTTTGCCTATTTATGTTAGAAGGATTCACTGTTCCATGTCACAAATGATGCATGTGAAGACCGAGACGGAGGTTAATACTACTGTAATATGATGAGACTTTGGATCAGGATAGAACTTTCTTGCGTAGTGGATATGTAGGTCTATTTTAGCAGTGTTCTCGGAGATGAGTATATTTCTTTTACACTTGTAGGACCAAATAGAGGCAAGATGAAAACACTTCGATACTTTTGAGTATCACACATTTGTCATCTTTTCATTTCCTTTTAGCATGGATTTTACTTACGTGATCCGCGTATTGAGATTTAGTCAGACCATAAATCACTTGGTCTTACATACTCCCTTGATTTGAAATAAATAACATTTACAATATTTAATTTAGTCGTTTAAATTAAATTAGATTATATTTTCTGCCTGAAGTATTATTTATTTTAGAACAGAGGGACTATATGACAAGACCTTTCAATTCAATTACATCCATAGAGGATCCTAAGTATTATTTATTTTAGAACGGAGAGAGTATATGACGAGACCTTTCAATTCAATTACATTCATAGAGGCAACGATCCAATTCTGATATTTATTCGTTTCTGTCAACAGATTTACAGTGGTCTCCAGTTGTGGTATTCATTCGTTTCTGTCGACAAGAGCTCTGAATTCAATTCCATCCATGTAAATCTGTTGACAGATTTGAGGATAGAGAGCGATTACGCACCGCCTGCTGCCCGAACGGAAGAGTGATCGGCAGTCGTTCACTGTGGTCAAGCCTCATCCACGCCGTTGGTTCCCTTCACCACACGGTAGAACGTCGTCAGGCTGGACAAATTTAACCGAAACCGAAAATTTAAATTGAAAAAACCAAAACCGAAACTGAACTAACTGAAATTCACCCAACCGTAACAAACTTCGGTTTCCAATCAGCAAAAACCTAATTATTTTTTCGGTTTCGGTTTTCAACCTCGGTTAACCGGATGAAACCAAATTAGACCCAATAAACTCAACACAGCCCAGTCCAATTGACTTAAGCCTAACTTCACACGCCAGCAACCCTTCCTCACGTGCTCCCAAGTCTTCGTCCCCAAGCCAAAAACTCCTGGAGCCGCCAACATCGGATGCCACCCGGAGTCATCCACGACGGACACTGCAGCTTGACCTGACCCCGACGCCTCGCGCCGTCGTGCATACCCAGCCTCCGCGTCACTGCTATGCTTCCTCGGCCGCAACCGCGCTGCCCTGGCAGCGGCGCCACCGCCCATCCCCGACCGTCACGCTGCCGCCGCATCCCCAACCGTCACGCTGCCGAGCTCTTCCGTCAGCTGTGTCGCCGTGCGTCCTAGACCGCTGCCGCGCTCTCCGAACAGCTGCGATGCCGCGCGTCTTGGGACACCACCACCCACGCGCTTCGACTCGACCACCGCCGTCAGCATCCTCCCTCGACCACCGCCCTCAACACGCGCATGTTGTTCAGTTACTTCGAGTTAACCGGAAACCGAACTGTAATTCTCCGCTAACCGGAAGGCCGGTTTTTCTTTTTCTGGGACATATTTCGGTTTTTATTTTTTATAAACCGAATTTTTGAAAAAACCAGAAATGGAACCGATCGGTTTCGGTTAAATCAATTGCCCATCATGAGTAGAACGGTCCGGAGACTCTTGCGGTGGAAGAAGACATTAGCTGCCCCAATCCGCCGCCGGTCGTCGTCCACGTCTCCCAATCACGGCATCCCGGCCCGCGACTGGCAGCCTCACAGAGTACCTCATGGCCTGTGTATTCTATAAATTATTTTCCTTGATTGCTGGCTCACTCTAACTTTCCATGGACTAACAAGAACTTCACAGAAAGGAAGTTGAGAAAAAAGCTGGTTATGCATCATCTGACCATACTGTTGTATGTACTCCGTCGCACGTTGCCTATTCGTTCCGTTTTTTTCGTCCGTAAGTTTAGCTGGGCATGGCCACGATCCACGATCTTCAGCCACACGCGTCCGTCGAGCTCGTGCGACACCAACGTACTGAGCATCTTCCGGCCATGATCTTTCGGCCACAATGTACGTACCTAAAGTCAGTCTTTATATCCCCGTTAATACAACTGAAAACGCTGCAACTAACAGCAGCACAAAACCGCATTCTTGTCCGCTCACCATACTCGCTTGTCCAGGCACCTTCGACTCCAGTGAAACTCCGGCGAACTCCAACACTTGGTACCAGATCCAGGTTTGTTCCAGGCGACCATGTCGAATCCACTCCGTCGCCACTGCCATGCCGCAACTGTCGCCAATATCCATCGCCGCCGCCACGCCGCGAATGCCATCAACAGGGTGGTCGCGAAGTTGTCATCGAGCACGTCATTGAGAACTCGACAGCAGGCATCGTCTACCCCATGCTTATGCGTACGTACAAACTACACCGAGTGGTCCCTGGTGATGCGCGTCAATCTGCAAGCAGCTAGGCTATGGGATGCCATCGAGCACGGTGATGTCGAGTACCGCGACGACCAGAACGCCCTCGGAGCTCTTCTCCAGGCTGTGCCGGCAGAGATGTAGGCTGTACTGGCGGTTAAACCGTCTGCATGAGAGGCATGGGAGGCAATCTGGAAGGTCAGGATCGGCGTCAACCGAGTCAAGGAAGCCAACACGGAGAAGCTGTGCCAAGAATTCAGCAACATTGCCTTCAAGTCCGGCAAGTCCATGGAGGAATTCACAGCGCGCCTCACCACCCTGTCGAACCAGCTGCGTGTCCTCGGGGATGACATCTCCGAGAAGGAAGTCATCAAGAAGCTCCTGCACCCCGTCCCTGACAAGATGGAGCAGGTAGCGATCTCGATTGAGACACTCCTCGACCTTGACAGCATGTCAATCAAGGAGGGTGTCAGGCATCCGCGTGTTGTCAAGCAACGCAAGAAACCTTCTCCGGCGAAGGACAACGGTGGCCGCCTACTTCCCACAGAGGAGGAGTGGATTACGCGCATGAGGAATCGCGAGGGGACCGGGTCTAACTCGGGCCCCAAGAATGGCGGAGGCAACGGCAAGGGGCGAGCTCACAAGTCTGTCGGTGGCAGGAAAGGAAGCAAGTCGTCGTCCGGGGCAGGCCGCAACGACGTGTGCGCTTACTGTGGTAAGAAAGGCCACTGGGCCAGAGAATACAGGAAGAAAAAACGCAACGAGGAGGCAAGTGTGGCCCAGGCTGAGGAGGAGCAGGGCCTGCTTCTGGCCCACGACGTCATACTCGAATTGCCTCCGACGTCGACTCTTCTTCCCCGGGGCTCCGTTCTCCTTCGTGCCCAGCTCTATGCAAGCATTTGGAGATTGAGGAGCAGCGGCCCTTCGCGGACCTGGGAGCAAAGGAGGAGCGCGACTGCCGATGATGGGTCCTTGACACCGGCGCAACAAATCATATGACCGGCTCCAAGGAGCTCTTCGCCGAGCTCGACACCCGCATCGTTGGCTCTGTCAAGTTCAGTGACGGCTCTGTCACATGCATCGAAGGCCGCAGCTCCATTGTCTTCACCTTCAAGAACGATGAGCACCGCACGCTCACCGGGGTGTACTACATCCCGATGCTGAAGGCTAGCATCATCAGCCTTGGCCAGCTCGATGAAACGAGGTGCAGCATGAACATTGGAGGTGGCACGCTGCGCATCTTCGATCAAGACCATCGCCTCCTTGCCAAGGCACAGCGAGCTCCTTCTCGGCTCTATCACCTTGAACTGGACGTTGGGCGCCCGGTGTGTTTGGCAACAAGAAGCTCCGAGGTGGCTTGGCAGTGGCAGGCACGCTATGAGCATCTCAACTTCGCATCTCTGCGCAAGCTGGCGAACAACAAGATGGTGTGTGGGCTACCTCCACTTGACCAGGTGGATCAGGTATGTGAGGGATGCCTCATCGGCAAGCAACGGAAAAATTCTCGACTCAAGCCCAACTGTGAGCAGAGCATCTCCTTGATCTCCTTCACGGCGACCTCTGTGGTCCCATCTCGCCGGCAACACCCAGCGGTAACAAATACTTCCTGTTACATGTTGATGATATGAGTCGATATATGTTGCTACGCCTTCTCTCAAGCAAGGATGACGCGCCGGAAGAGATCAAGAATTTTCAGGCAGCCATCGCAACTGAGACCGACCAGAAGTTGAAGGTCTTCCAAACAGACCGTGGGGGGAGTTCACCTTCGTGGACTTCGGGCGATACTGCACCGAACGTGGTGTAGAACGGCATCTGACCTCTCCCTACTCCCCGCAGCAGAACGGAGTGGTTGAACAGCATAATCAGAGCGTGGTCGGCATGGCACGATGCATGCTCCAGGCCAAAGCTCTGCCATGCTACTTTTGGGGTGAGGCCGTGATGACAGCGGTCTTCATACTAAATCCCGCACCGACGCGTGCGCTTAACGGCAAGACTCGCTACGAGGCTTGGCACGGCCAGGCTCCCGTGGTGCATTTCTTCCGCACGTTCGGTTGTGTCGCCCACATCAAGAACCCGCGGCCGAACCTCAAGGAGATCGAAGACCGCAGCATCAAAACCATCTTCATCAGGTATGAAAGTGGCTCCAAGGCATACCGTTGCTATGACCCCGTGCGTAAGCACATTGTGGTCTCCCGAGATGTCGTCTTCAACGAGCCAGCCAGATGGAGTTGGGAGTCTGAAGCCGATGGAACTCCGAGCGACGGTAAGCCATTCACCATCGAATATACCACCGAGGTCATTATCGAGTGTGCGGCATCCCCAGCATCCTTGTCGCCATCACCGGCACCTGCTGCGATGCCGCCTGTGGAGCCTACAGAACCAGCAAACGACGGAGGAGTCGAGATCATCTCCCTGCCATATGAACTTGACAATGAGGAGCTCGACGTGGACCTCAACGGTGACGTTCCTCTTTGCTTCAGAGCCGTAGACGCCCTTCTAAGTGAAGCATCAGCGCCCGCGGATCACATGTGGCACACATGGTGGTGAGCTCAACTTCACCTCTGCAGAAGAACCAACTTCATTCAAGAAGGCAGAAAAGGAGAAGCCATGGCGTGAAGCAATGCTTGAAGAGATGCGAGCAATCGAGAGTAACAAGACGTGGGGGATGACAACACTAGCGGACGGCCATCGAGCAATCGGCCTCAAATGGGTGTACAAGGTGAAGCGCAACGAGTCTGGCGATGTCGTGCGACACAAAGCCCGTCTCGTGGCAAAGGGCTACGTCCAGCGAGTCGGCGTGGACCTTGAAGAGATCTTTGCACCAGTGGCACATCTTGAGTAGGTGCGCATGAGGTTGGCACTAGCTGCATGAGCACTGGGAAGTCCACTACATGGATGTAAAGAGCGCGTTTCTCCATGGCGAACTCAAGGAAGAGGTCTACGTCCAGCATCCTCCCGGCTTCGTCATTCCCGACAGCGAGCACAAGGTGTTTCATCTTCGCAAAGCATTGTATGGCATGCGGCAAGCTTCCAGGGCCTGGAATGCCAAGATCGATGCCACGCTGGCTTCGCTTGGCATCCAAAGAAGCATCTCCGAGCATGGCGTATACACTTGGAACAGGAACAGTGGGCACCTGATCATCAGCGTCTGCATGGACGATCTGATCATCACCGGCAGAAACGTGGATGACATCAAAGCCTTCAAGTTGGAGATGCAAAGCAAGTTTCAAATGAGTGACCTCGGCCTCCTTTCGTACTATCTCGGTATAGAGGTAACGTAGAAACCCGATGGCATTTTTCTTTGTCAATCTGCTTATGCGGGGAAGCGCTCCTGGATCGCTGCGGACTGGGGGCATGCAATCCGAGTCTGCCTCCAATGGAAAGCGGACTCAAGTTAAGCAAAGCAAGCACTGAAGAGAAGGTGGATGCCTCGGAGTACAGGAGCATCATTGGTGTACTGCGTTACCTGCTCCACACAAGGCCCGATCTCTCTTTCGCCGTTGGGTATCTCAGCCAGTTCATGGAGGAACTGCGAGAAGATCACCTTACTGCGACCAAGCGTGTGCTACGGTATGTTGCTGGAACATGCAAGTACGGGCTACACTACACCAGGCATGAGGAAGGCCCCCTGAAGCTCGTCGGTTACAGTGATGCCGACATGGCCGGGACTCCCGCAAGAGTACAAGTGGTGACATCTACTTCTTGGGCGGGAATCCAATCTCATGGCAATCATCAAAGCAGCGAGTCTTCGCACTCTCATCGTGTGAGGCGGAATACATTGTGGCGACCGTGGCAACCTGTCAAGGCGTTTGGCTGGCGCGCCTTCTGACGGACATGATCAGAGCACCAGCTGAGGCGCTGGAGCTCAAAGTCGACAGCCAACCGATAGCACTGAGCAAGAATCCTGTCTTCCATGAGCGAAGCAAACCCAAACACATTCTTGTCCGCTTGCCATACTTGCTTGTCCGGGCACCTTCAACTCCGGCGAAACTCCAACACAAACAACATAAAAGGACACATTCCCATAAAAATTCATCCTCTGAAGTATGAGCATCTACTGATGTTTTCTTGCTCTTACACAGGGAAATGTAAATACTAAAATCATTTATTAAAGCATGGCATCAGCTGTATTATAAATAATAGCATGAGGTCTGGACTTCCTGGTTCTAAAATATTTGTTTTTCTATTTCTTATCTACAACAATTTGAGCTAGCACATTGGTGAAACGTAGCAGGAACTGAGAACATGGCAAGGAATGTGAGATCCAGATCCAGTTGAGCTATGTGTGCAATCCAATCAAGCGTGGTACGTAAATACATGAGCCACATCCATGGGAGACCCAACTTATAACCCAAGTATTTTCGTGGGCTCTATCCAGCCCATGAAAATAAAGTCTACTTTTGTGGGTCTTTTTCTGGCCCACAAAAATTTAAGCTATTTTTGCGAGCTCATTTAAAGTCCCAGGAAAATATAACCTATTTTCGTGAGCTCAAAGCGGCTCAAGAAAATAAATGTATTTTCGTGAGGGCCCACAAATAATTTCAGCCCATGAAAATAAATCGTTTTCCTGTAGTGACGGCAAGGGCGAGGACGGCGAGAGTGAGGACAACGCTCGACAGCGACGCCGGCGAGTGCAACCATGGCAAGAGTGAGGACGACGCTTGGCAGCAACGGCGAGCGGGGGAGTGCTTGGTGGCAAATGAAATTTTTTGCAGCCTGCAAACTTAGGTTTGCAAGGTGCGACCGAGAGGCTTTATAAGCGTTTATTATCACAAGCGGTCCTTCTAGTAGACACTGCATGTGAAACCTTTCTAAATAATTTAAAAATATAATTTTCACAGGCGGCTACTAATTAAAACCACTTGTGAAGCTGGGGAGTCGCAGTTATAAATATTATTATCACAGACGTCCTTTTGTTAAGAACCGTCTGTGAAAATATTGCCATCAATTATGACCAACTTTGTCATTAACTAATGCAATACATTTCTACATCAACATATCTACATCAACTAATGCCAAGAACACATCCATTCGATGATCGACGAAATTTAGCATATATAGATATATATAGTTCATCAACTTAAACCAATATTATAAAATAAAAAACAACAAATAGAACAGATGAATAACATTAAGTTCATTAACTTAAAATAACAATACAAAACAAGAAAAGAAAAACAAAGTCAACTAAAATAAGAAAAACAACTAATGCTACTACTACTCCTCGTTGTTGTCGTGCTCCCGGGGCGCCTCTGGCGGAACTAGAAAACCCAATTTCCTGGCTGTCACCGCCACCAGGTTCCTGCAGCCGTCAACCCCAAGCTTCTAAGCCATCGTCTCTCACAGAGCGTCAAGATGGTGGCCACTTTCATTAACCCGAACAAATAGTGGCCCACGCTGCCCATTCCAGTACATTCTGGAAAGGCACTGAGACTCAGGAGCCACATGGAGCATGATGTACTAGTAAATACATCCCGCGCCATCTCAAGGCGCAAGTCCTCCATACTCCTGGCCAGGGGGTGGTCGCGGCTGCTTTGCTGCTGGCTCCTTCGGCGGAGAAGAGGAGGGAGACTACTTGTCGGTCATGGTGCAAACACTGCTACAATAAGCCTCATCGTAGGCGGCTCCAAACCTATTATCACACGCGGTTTCTAAAACCGCCTGAAATGAAGAGTCTGTTATAATCCGCAATTTCACAGGCGGAGAAGTGAAACCGCCTGTGAAGACACATTATCATAGACGGTTCTTTACTTAGGCTAGCCACATATGAAGAAATATTATCACAGGTGGGTCGTGCAGCATATATAACTGTGTGTGATAATTGTGTTATCACAAGCGGATCTTGACCTACGTCAAGCCGCCTATGAAGACAGTTTATGGAAGCCGGTTTGTACCATAACAGTAACCGCCTGTGATTATTAGGTTATCATAGATGGTTCTTTACCTATATCTAGCTGTCTGTGATAATGGTTTTTCACAGGCAGGTCTAGCCGTTGGTAAATAACCGCCTGTGATAAGGTATAACCTATGCAGTACTAGCTGCTGTTATTTCTAATTTCCAGGTCAATTCATTATAATCACAGAAGTCAACAATATCATCACAGAAGTCAACAATATCATCACAGAAGTCATCTCACAAAAGTCAATTTCACTAAAACAATATACATATATACAAGTTACACATACAATTCATCTCATAGTTTACAAGTTTTCACTAAAAACTATTTCTATTGGCATAGTCGCAAAGTTCTGGCACATCAGCTATTGCACCATTCTCATCAAAGAACTCCTCTCTTTTGTGCAAAATTTTGCAACACACGAATTGACACAGCTCAGTAGCAATCTTGTCGGCTCCTCCACCAGTAATACTTCTACAAACCGACCATTCTTCGTTCACATTCTTCGTGTGCTGCAATGAAACACATAACAAGGTTTAGAATGTGTTGGTTTGAACAATCTCAAAGTTTAGATCAAAGTGAGAGTATACAAGAATTTATTTGGTATTTTTGGAGCAGTTGTACTATGAGCAATTGAATTTTGAAGTTGGAATCAAAATATGAAAATAATATTTCTGGTAATATTGAACAGCAGAGAATATAAGTATTAAACTATGCTAGTTACAATGAAAATGAAACTCAAAAGTAAGAAAATAAGATATTGACATTAAGGATAACTTACATTCCCCCGATTCACTCTATATTCGCTGGCGGTCCGAAGATGTTCGCATACATAATACTCGCACAAGACACTCTCAGCAGGCTGCTTCGAGCAAGCATAATACATTTTAATGTCCAATGCATTCGTATTAGGAGGTCTCTCACCGCCAAGCTGTTCCGTGTAAAACCCTCAAGCGCTGTAATACAAGAAATGTCATATAAAACTTATCAACATATTCTAAATGTGTATAAAATAAAATTATTGAATAAATGTATAGTTTCAAAATGGAAAGGAAATCTTTGTAACGACCTGGTGGTTAATCGGCTGAGTCGAAGACTGTTGCCAAACCCTGCGTTGGCTTGATGAAGATCATTATGTAGTGATTACTGCAAACATACAAACACACGTGTTAACAATTTGCAATAATTGCTATTTTAATGTCATTTGTCGAACTTACTCGAAGTGGTATAGAGCCTTTACGAGGTCCTTGCCGTCTCTGACAAAGTTAAACATTGCATGTCCTATGTAAGCTAAAACTTCTGTCCTTCTATCCTTCTTATGTTTTGCGATTGATTTTTCAAAAAAAAATTCATGTGCTTGAACTGTGCTGAGTCTCGATCCGCCTTCATATCGAATAGCTTCTTTGCAATCCATGTAGGGTCAAGGATACTTGTCTTGCGTTTCATATCGGAACGGTCATCCTCAAGTAGTATAACGCGGTTCATCATTGTGTTGAAAGACGGGTATATGTGCGTAATCAATTGTGTCTTCATGGCGTGACTAAGGCCTTTCCTAAAACGGTCCTGTTTCTTCTTGTCTGTGTCCACTTCATTAGGTGCGTAACGGCTCAGCTTCATGAACTTTTTTATGTACTGGTTCATGGTCATAGCTCCTTGGCGTAGGGAACGAAACTCATTAGCTTTCATTTCCATAATACCTTCTGGTATATGGTAGTCACGGAAGGCCTGCTGGAATTCTTCCCAGCTGATCGCATCGGGCTCCTCTGCTGCCTCACGGTAATTATCCCACCATTCCCCAGCTTCCCCAACCAACTGGTGGGAAGCTAGCATGACACGCTCCTGATCGCTAGATGCTGTTATGTTTAACTTCTTGGTTATGTTGCACAACCAGTCATCAGCGGCCAGGGGATCCTCTTCGCTGCCATCAAACACTGGTGGACAGAGTCTCATGAATTCCGACATCTTGGATGATTGTGGTAACCCAGGACCTCGTTGTCCTTGCACAGCTTGAGCCATGGCCTACAGCAGCTGTGTCTGTACTGCCATTACTTTAGCCAGGGTTGTGGGTGGCGGTGGGGGTACCGCTTCTTCCACATGAGCTACGAAGTCTTCTTGGTTAACCTCTCCAACTTCCTCTTGGGGATCCTCCGCCTCAACCTGGTTACTAGCCGCGGCTGCAACAGCTACACGTGGTGCGCGGTTCTGACCACGTCATCCTCTACCTCTTCCCCTCGGGGCTGCCCTGCATCTAGGTGCGTGGTCGACCTGAACCTGGTCGCCTTCCTATGGGGCGGCCTCTGCAGTGCGTTCGCGGCGCGCTTGGACGCGAGCAGATCGCTTTGGTGCCATCCTGCTGGTAAGAAAAAGGGGGTGAGCAGGATTTATTTGGTTCTACTTTATGGTGATGTTCGTGTCGTATGGTTTACATTGTGTGTTACTATATTTGTGTGTATATTTATGTATTTATATAGTTTTATTTTATTTCTTTCTTTATTATTTTACGTTGTTCGAACTTATATTAAGTATAAAATCTTACTACACAAGCAGGGGTCCAAATAAAACCCGGCACATCACATCATCCATTACTAGATTACAATCATACAAGTACAATACCCATCGTGTCTCTGACACGATACTCATGCCACGATAACTCACGCACTACGCGGAACTTATGCTACCACAAGTCACACACCGACATAGGCTCAAACTAACACTAGACATTATACTAACATAGGACTCGCTACGCAGGGCTACTCATAGTACTACAGTCTGTGAAATCTCCGAAGCTACAGTGCAGTAGGGTAAAGTGACTCCACATCCTCCATTTGAAAATCCTCACGCCACTGGAGGGCTAAGTCATCACCCACGTAGACTAGCTCGAAGGGGAAGGAGCTACTCTCTCCCGTGTCGCCTCCTGTAGCGTCCTGAACAGGTCCAGCACAGCTAGCCGCACCCTCGAGGAGCTCTACACTCACGTCCTGGTTGTCTCCTCCCTCGGAGGGCTCCTCGGTAGGGTCCTCGTCCAGTGGGTCTCCAACGCTGTCGTCTCCCACATCCTCATCGACGCCGTCGTCGCCGTCGTTGTTGCTGTCATCATCACGGTCGGCGTCGCTGTCACCACTACTGCCACTAGACTCTGAGCTGGTATGTGACAGTGGCACGAGCCTCAAGTCCTTGCCAAGGCCGAAGCGTCCAGCTCCGCTAGCTATCGTGGCTCAGACTGCTGGAGTCAGGTCGGGTGCTGCTGGTAGACGCACCGTCTGCTGACCACTCTCGTGAGGTACTGTGAGTGTGCTCTTACGAGCCGTGATCCGAACTCGTGCCCCTCCAGAACCGGAGCCTGCCTGGTAGAGGGTGTCCAACTCCCTCACGTGCTCAGTGGTCCTCTGTGCCAGCTCCCTGCGGAGTGCCTCTGTAGTCTCCCTGGCACGGACGGTCTCTGCGCTGGTCCAGCTCCCTGCTAAGTGCCTCTGTAGTCTCCCTGGCACGGGCGGGGTATGCGTGTGCCTGGTCCAGCTGGGTGTGTAGGCTCCTCGCCCGAACCTCGGCGTCGTGAGTACGGAAAGCCTCATCCCTCCACTCCCTGAGGATATCCTGGCAGAAGCGGTCCAAGATCACCAGGTACTTGGCGGTCTCCGCCAAGGTGGGGTCCTCCACGGTCCTAGTGGGACCCTCCAGAGTAGCAATCCTGTGCCTCCAAAGGAAGCTAGCCTGGTGGTGTACAAGGAAGAAGCGGAGTGGTGTACGTCCAGTATCCTCAACGTAGGAGTCGCACAACTCCCGTAGTCCCTCTCGTGCAACTCCCTGAACCGCGTCCTCGAAGCGAGCTCCAACAGAAGTCAGTACAACGGGTGTCCTGCCCAAGCCAACGAACAGCTCAGCAAGGTAGAGTTGTGCCTCACAGCGTGGGGCACCGTTCTGCTCGAACTCCCACCAGCGATACTGTGGTGCCGCAGTGTAACCGAACCTACACAGGGTGCGGGTCAACAGCCGTGGGAACCCGTGCATGTTCTCGCAGGTCCCTCCAACCCAGCTAGCTCCCTCCATCCGCCAAAAATAAATTTTGGGAGATGTCAGACGGGTAACTGGTAAAATAATATAAAATAAATTTTAAACATAAGGAATAGATTAAGAAGCGAGGGGTAGAGAGGGGAGATATACTTTTCGTAAATAGTTAGTATTTTTCAAATACGCGTCCGGGGTGTGGGGTGATCCTAAGGTTTCGTCCTACGACCAAGTATGGCTCTGATACCATTCTGTCAGGACCCGTGAAAGTGCATCTAGGCATCCTTGTGGGGTTTGGTTTATTTATGACAAACGAATGAGATCCTAACTATATTATTGAGATGAGCGCAGTTTTTAATGAAAGAATGAAGAAAGCGCCGTTTTTAATGAAAGAATGAAGAAAGTGCCAAAAAGAAAGGAGAATGAGTATCAATTCGGAAAAGAGCTCAAGAGCTGATTAGAATACATCATTGTGTAGGGAGTGTGTTTGTGTATCACTTCCCAAGAGCTCGAATATAAAAATCCCCACTCACTTCACTTTTCACAGGAAAAACGGACTAGTCTGATATTCACCGGACTAGTCTGATATCCTCTCTGGACAGGTTCGGACAAGTCCAGCAACTGCAGACTTGTCCGCATCGGACTAGTCCGAAAAAGTCCGGACTAGTCCGATAATGCCTCTGACTAAAATCAGACATGTTTTCCAAGTGCGGACTTGTCCTATATTCACCTAGGGCATCACCACACCGGACAAGTCCGATATCAGCACGGACAAGTCCAAAAACCCTTCTGACTAAAATCGGACAAGTCCGCTTCTAGTCGGACAAGTCCGATATTTCTGGACACTTAGGGTTTCCTGCACGCCGCACACCGAACTAGTTCGGACTCCACCACGGACTAGTCCGGACCCTCGAAACCCTAACGGTAACTTTTGAAAACTCTAATATAAATAGATGTGCACGGCCCAACTATCATATCTCTTGACCCCCTGCGCTGTCACACCTTCCAAGAGCCTAGAAAACACATCTCTCCATGAAATCCAACGCAAGAAAGATCAATCCCTTGAGGATTCACCTTGGATCAAAGGAGAGACACGATTCTGCACTTTTGAGCTCTTGGGTTTGATCTCTAACACACTCCTGTTGTTTCATTTTTGATCTTACGAGTGTGTTCTTGGTGGTGTTTGAATTGCAATCTTGGGGAGCCTTCAACTTGTGAGAAGGCCCCTTGAACTTGGTGATTTGCCCCATTGTGATAGTGGAAGAAGAATTGGCCTTCGTGGCAATTCGACGAGGTTAGGGTAAGCGAAGACCCGGTCCTTTCGTGGGCTCCTCAACGTGGATGTAGGTTGCCTCTGTGGAACTGAACCACGAGATAAAATATTGTGTCAAACTTGTTCTTAATTTTCATATTGTATTCTAGGGTTTTGTCAATTTTGCATAACCTAAGTTCAAACTTTGAATCAAGAGTTGGTTTGCATTATACTTGGTTGTGTTGACTCAATACTTGCAAGTTACATACTATATTCCACTATGTACTGTGTTTGTATTGAGATTATTGATCGAACTTGATCAATTTAGTCCGCACGCACCAGACTAGTTCGCACTCTTCTGAACTAGTGTGATATCTCGGGATTTGATCAGTTTGTTAAGTGTTGCAGGTTTCGACTAAAATTCAAAAAGGCCTATTCACCCCCCCCCTCTAGGCCACATTAAATTGGTATCAGAGTCGGACTCTTCACAAGAGACTAATCGCTCGAAGAGAACATCTCAGACATAAAGGATGCGCACAAGAGTCTCAACAAAGAGAAGGTTGAAGATGAAAAAGCTCAAAAACTGGAAAAGCTCCTTGATGCTATCTAGCACATCAAGGACAATGATGAGGAGACCCTTGAACTCAAGGCGCTCCTAAGGAAGAAAGCACTTTCAAAAGGGAAAGTGAAGGTCAAGGACGAGAAGAAGAAGAAGGGGAGTAGTCACACCGACTACTCCCGATATCCTTTTAATTATGATCGCTTGAATCCTAACAATAATCATTACCTATCTATTCCCCTTGGAAAAGCCCCATATTTTGATGGCAATGACTACTCAATGTGGAGGCAAAACATGAAAATGCACTTGATCTCACTCAATCCAAGCTTGTGGCACATTGTGGTTACAGGAATAGATATCCCCGACGATGATGAGGAGCTCACACCTAGCCAAGAGCAAGCAATCCATCGAAATGCCAAGCTGCAACAGTCATCATCTCATCACTTAGTCGGGACGAGTTCACCAAGGTTTATGGACTCGAAATTGCAAAAGAAATATGGGATACATTGCAAACTGCACATGAAGGCGATCGTCATGTGCGAGAAGCGTAGATTGAAATGACAGAAGGCGAATTGGGAAGATTCACCATTGAAGAAGATGAGTCGCCGCAAGACATGTACAACCGCTTAAAGACACTCATCAACAAGGTTTGAGCATACGGAAGCAAGAAGTGGAATGATCACGAGGTGGTGAAGCTCATCCTCAGAGCTTTCATGCCTTGCAATGTCACCTTGTGCTCGATGATTAGAGAAATCCTCGAGTACAAGAAAATGACCCCGGATGAGCTACTTGGGAAAATCATCAACTTTGAGATGATGGAAAAGCAGGCAAAGCATGTCAATGATATTTCCGACCTCACCTCGACAAAGAAGAAAGGGGTCGCTTTAAAGTCCACCTACAAGCCCTTGTCTAAAGAAGCTCGAGAAGCTCAACAAGAAGAGGACAGCGATGATGAGAGCAGTGATATCGACGAAGAGGACATGATCCTCTTTATGAAGAGATTCAAGAAAATGATGAAGAAAAGACAAGGGGGAAAATCAAGTGAAGGAAAGTATAAAGAAAAGTCAAGACCAAAGTTGAAGCGGGCATGCTATAACTGTGGTGAATATGACCACTTTATAGTTGATTGCCCGTATGAAGAAAACAAGAAGAAGACCAAGGAAACAAAGCCTCATCCCAAGAAATTCTTCAAGAAAAAGAAGCAAGCTGGACAAGCCCATCTAGGAAAGGAGTGGGACTCAAATGACGAGTCCTCATACGAAGAGGAGGAGGAGATGGATAGCATAGCCATCGAGAAGACATCCAAGAAGTCCACTCTCTTCCCAACACTAGGCGCATGGAAGGGCAACAACACTTGCCTCATGGCAAAGGAAGGTAAACGAAAGGTAACAACCAAATCCTCTTCCTTGCATTCCTATTCTAGTGATAGTGAACTTGCTAGTGATAATGAAGACATGCTAGTTGGCTTAGATAAGAAAACAGCTGCGAAAATAAAATTTCTACTTGATCAACTTATTGAGAAGGAGAAGCTGATCAACTGTCAAGAAGATATGATTATCTCCCAAAAGGAGGAATATCTTGAACTTGACAAGCTTCTCGAACTTGAAAAGGAGCGGGGCAAGTCACTGGAACTTGAGTTAGCCTCAAGTAAGGAAGCTTGCTTGAAGTTAAGCGACTCAAACACCACCATCAAGGATGACCTTGCTAACCTATCCAAGGTTAGCAAAATCCTTGAGGTACAAGTTGAGTCACTCAAACAAAGTGACCCCCCATCCTCTTTAAGCTCACCTTATCAACCACTTAAAACTGAAGCTGCCATTATTTGTTCATGTGCTAAAATTGACACTAGCCTGAAG
Organism: Tuctoria greenei; assembly: GCA_036927565.1. Classification (NCBI taxonomy): domain Eukaryota; kingdom Viridiplantae; phylum Streptophyta; class Magnoliopsida; order Poales; family Poaceae; genus Tuctoria; species Tuctoria greenei. The sequence goes on from JAYESD010000003.1 coordinate 19,580,604, forward strand.
GAGAAGTCAACTTCTACCAAGGACAAGCATCGTTCCCAAAGTGGCATATTTGACAAGGAGAAGATCAAATATGAATGTAGTGCATACGTGGTCACAAGACCTCCTAATGTCAAATATGACAATGGTTATTCTTATGGTGAAAAGCAATATGCTAGAAGCCATAAAAATAACAAGGATAACATTTCCTTTGTGAAGGGGAACTTCTCTCAAGCCAGAAAGACCAATTATGTTAATAAGTCCAAAGTCAACACACATGATCACCGAACTAGTCCGGTCCTTACTTGGACAAGTCCGGTCCTCCAGACAAGTCCGACTTCCTGGACTAGTTCTGTTCATCTACAATAGCAACTACTATTCAAGACTTTTGATGCATCCTATGTTCTGATGAGAAGTAATTTTGGTAAAGTTTATGCTCATTATGTTGGGTCATGCCATGGGAATGCCAAGTCTCATGTGTGGGTGCCCAAATCTCTTGTGACTAACCTCAAAGGACCCAAGCAAGCTTGGGTACCTAAAACCAAGGCATGATTTGTTTTTGTAGGCCTATTCCTCCGGTGGATCGAAATGGGTGCTAGACAGTGGGTGCACCAACCATATGACCGGAAAAACAAGGATGTTTGTTGAGTATGAGGAAAATGAGGATCCAAGTGAGGGCATCTATTTTGGAGACAATAGTCAAGGAAAGGTGCTCGGCAGCGGTAAAATTGTCATATCATCTCAACATACTCTTTCTCATGTGTTACATGTTGATTCCTTAGATTATAACCTTCTGTCCATATCATAATTATGTGACAAAGGTTATAATTGCTTGTTCACTAATGAGGGTGTGACCGTCTCTAGAAGGGGTGATGGTTCCATTGCATTCAAGGGTATGCTAAAGGGAAAGCTTTACCTTGTTTACTTCAACAAAGATAAAGCCGAACTTGACACATGCTTGATTGCAAAGACTAACATGGGTTGGTTGTGGCATAGACGGATAGCACATGTTGGTATGAGGAATCTTCAAAAACTCCTCAAGGGCGATCACATCCGAGGTTTGAAGGATGTTGCTTTTGAGAAAGACAGGCCTTGTAGCGCGTGCCAAGCCGGGAAGCAAGTTGGAGCACATCACCCCGCGAAGAACATCATGACCACAACAAGACCGCTCGAGCTACTTCACATGGACCTTTTGGTCCAATTGCTTACATAAGCACCAGCGGTAAAAAATATGGTTTAGTGATTGTTGATGACTTTTCGCGCTTCACTTGGGTTTTCTTTTTGCATGATAAGACAGAAACTCAAGGATCCTTGAAGAAGTTTTTCAAGCGTGCTCAAAATGAGTTTTCATTGACAATCAAGAACATTCGAAGCGAAAATAGAACGGAGTTCAAGAACACCCAAGTTGAGGCGTACCTAGACGAAGAAGGCATAGAACATGAGTTTTTAGCACTTTACTCTCCTCAACAAAACGGATTTGCCGAAAGGAAGAATTGAACCCTCATAGAGATGGCGAGAACAATGCTCGATGAATACAAGACCTCGGATCGGTTTTGGGTGGAAGCGGTTAACACCGCTTGCCACGCCATAAACCGACTCTACCTTCATGGACTACTCAAGAAGACATCCTATGAGCTACCCACCGGTAACAAGCCAAACATTTCTTATTTTTGAGTTTTCAGTTCTAAGTGCTATATTTTGAACAAGAAGCCTAGGACTTCAAAGTTCGCTTCGAAGTCCGATGAAGGTTTCTTGTTTGGTTATGATTTGAACTCTTACGCCTATCGGGTCTTCAACAAGACCTCTGGACTTGTTGAAGTAGCACATCACGTACTCTTCGACGAAACTAATGGCTCCCAAAAGGAGCAAGTTGATCCATGTGTGCTAGATAGAGAAGAAGCTCCTTGTCAAGCATTGAGAAGAATGACATTGGGCAAAGTTCAACCACAAGAGCCACCTCTACATGTGCATGAGGAAGATGAACCGCAAGTGGAGGTCAATGATCAAGGGGGAGCTTCCACACAAGACCAACCTCAAGAAGACGAAAATGATCAACAAGTTAATGAGGGCAGCCATCTAGGGGGAGAAGAAGAAGACCATGAAGAAAAAAGACCGCAAGTGCCACACCCAAGAGTACACCAATGTGTCCAAAGAGATCACCCAATCGATAACATCATCGATGACATCAAAAAGGTAGTAACAACTAGATCTTGCATAGCTAACTTTTGTGAGCATTACTCGTTTGAGGATGCATTGAAGGATCCTGATTGGTTGGTAGGGATGCAAGAAGAACTCAACAACATCAAATGGAACGAGGTGTGGGAACTCGTCGATAGACCTAACGCTAACGTCGTCGGCACCAAATGGGTCTTCCGCAACAAACAAGACGAACACGGGGTGGTGACAAGGAACAAAGCACGACTTGTGGCCAAAGGGTATTCACAAGTCGAAGGTTTGGATTTAGATGGAACCTTTGCTCTAGTAGCTAGACTTGAATCTATTAGAATACTACTTGCATATGCTACTCACCATGATTTCATACTTTACCAAATGGATGTGAAAAGCGCCTTCCTCAACGGTCCAATCAAGGAGGAGGTGTACGTGGAGCAACCTCCCGGTTTTGAAGACAAAGAGTTCCCCGACCACGTCTTTAAACTGTGTATGGCTCTCTACGGCCTCAAACAAGCTCCTAGAGCTTGTTATGAGTGTCTTAGAGATTTCTTCACTGAAAATGGTTTCAAGATTGGAAAAGAAGATTATACACTATTTACAAAACACTTGGACAATGATCTATTTATCTATCAAATCTACGTTGATAACATTATCTTTGTTCAACTAACAAATCCTTTTGTGAAGAATTTAGTAAGATTATGACAGATAGGTTTGAGATGTCTATGATGGGAGAACTAAAGTACTTCTTGGGATTCCAAGTGAGACAACAAAAGGAGGGACGTTCATAAGCCAAACCAAGTACACTCAGGACATACTCAAGAAGTTTGGGATGGACAAGGCGAAGCCTATCAAGACCCCCATGGCTACTAATGGACACTTGGATCTCAATGAAGATGGACCAAGCGTGGATCGAAAGGTATATCACTCCATGATAGGATCCTTACTTTACCTATGTTCATCTAGGCCTGATATTATGTTGAGTGTACGTTTGTGTGCGAGATTTCAAGCCAATCCTAAGGAGTGTCATTTGACAGCCATTAAAAGGATCTTGAGATATTTGGTTCATACACCCAACCTAGGCCTTTGGTACCCCAAAGGTTCTAAGTTCAATCTCATTGGATACTCTGATGCAGATTATGCCGGATGCAAAGTAGATAGAAAAAATACCTCCGAGACCTGCCAATTCCTAGGTAGACCTAGTTTCTTGGTCCTCCAAGAAAAAAAATTCCATTGCCTTATCCACGGCTGAAGCGGAGTATGTTGCAGCCGGGAGCTGTTGTGCACAACTCCTTTGGATGCGATAAACTCTAAGGGATTACAGTTACATATGAGCCATATTCCACTCCTTTGTGATAATCAGAGTGCCATCAAATATGCTCATAATCCAGTTGAACACTCTAGAATCAAACACATAGACATCCGGCATCACTTTTTGAGAGACCATTCAATGAAAGGAGACATAGCCATTTCCCATGTCAACACCGAAAAGCAACTAGCCGTTATATTTACCAAGCCACTAGATGAAAAACGTTTTTTCGAGCTCAAAAATGAACTCAATATCCTCGATGCTCGGAATGTGGCTTATAAACTTGCATACCTGTATGAACTCTTGTCGTGCTCCTGGGGCGCCTCCGGCAGAACTAGAAAACCCAATTACCTGGCCGTCACCGCCACCAGGTTCCTGCGGCCGTCAACCCCGAGCTTCAAAGCCATCGTCTCTCACAGAGCATCGAGATGACGGCCACTTTTGTTAACTCGAACAAATAGTGGCCCACGCTGCCCATTCCAGTACATTCTGGAAACGCACCGAGACCCAGGAGCCGCATGGAGCATGATGTACTAGAAAATACACCCCGCGCCATCTCAAGGCGCAAGTCCTCCATAGTCCTGGCCAGGGGGGTGGTCGCGGCTGCTTTGCTGCTGGCTCCATCGGCGGAGAAGAGGAATAAGACTAGTTGTCGACCATGGTGCAGAGAAGAGGATGGGGTGTGGCGGAGAAAGAAGAGGAAGACTACAGTGGTGCCTAGGGGAAGATGATTGATGGTGCCGAGAAGAGGAACGCGCGTGTGTCTTTATATCATCGTTGGGTAGTTCGCCTCTCAGTGCCCGGTGATGGAACGCTTCAAATTGAATTCAATTTCTACGAATTTCCCTCGGTCATGCAAAACCACACGCCCGATCGCTTCACAGGTGGTCTTTTATAAAAACCAACTATGATAAGTTATTGAAAATCACAGACGGTAGTTCACAAGAGCCACCTGTAATAATAGCAAATATCACATGCTTCCTTTTTACGGACTGCCTGTGGAAATGGATCTTTACCCCGACAGTTTAATTTTGTGAAACCCCTGTGATATTTTATCATCGTGATGTCGTGGGGAGGAAGGCGACGGTTCGCCTCTTGACGCGCAGCGATGAGACGCTTCAAATTGAACTCAATTTCTGCGCGTTCCCCTCGGTAATAGCAAAGGAGGCACGACCGGTAGCTTCACATACGGTCCTTTATGAAAACTGTCTGTGATATTTTATCATCATAGGCAGCTATTTAATTCAATGGACATCATGGGCGCATTTTTTAATGAACCGCCTGAGTAAAGAAACAAGGCGCATGTGAATTTTTTTTTTGTAGTAGTGACCGCGCCGCCGCGGAATGTCCGCTGCCTCCCTCCTCGAGGCAGTTACACTACTACAAAAAGCATTTTCGCATGTGCCTCAATTTTTTTAAATTGGCGGTCCGTTAAAAAAAAGCTTGTGATTTCGAATGATTTAATAGCTGCCTGTAATGATAGAACTTCACAGGCGGCTCACTAAATTGAACCGTCAGTGTAAACATACCTATTATTACATGCGGGTTTTGAAGAACAAGTTGCCTGCATAGTAGCCATTAATACAGGCAGCTGATGCCACCGGGCGCACTGAGCGTGAGTGCCGGTTACCGAGGTGACTTAACACGCGCAGCGCATGCGCGTCCTTTGAATTCAATTTGAAGCGTCCCATCACCACTGTGCACGTTGAGAGATGAACCACCAGACTGCTACGATGCTATATGGACACACCTGCACGATCTTCTTCTGCGCACAACCACTCTTCCTTTTCTATGCAAAACCGCGCCGTGCCCCATCGACGAGAACACCAAATGGCTGATAAGAATACGTCACAACCAAGCCCGGTGAGGGACCCAGCGGCTAAGCGATCGCAATCGGACTCCCCCGCGAGCTTCACGCAAATGGAGTTCGTCCTCTGCAATATGGCGTGAGATGTATTTAACAGTACATCTTGCTCTATACGGGACCTTGGGCTTGGTACCCTTCCAGAACATACTGGAATGGGCACCACGGGCAACTACATGTTCGGCCTCACGCATGTGGCCGGTCATCTCGACACTCTCTGAGAGGCGATGGCGGTCGAGCTCGGCGTCGAGGGTTGCAAAAACCTTGTGGCAGCGATGGGCAGGAGATTGGGTTTCTCAGTTTCGCTGCCAGAGGCGCCCCAGGCGTCTTAGGAGGGCCAGGAGCCTGAGGAGCCCAAGGAGGAGGAGAGGAGGAGGGGAAATTAGTTGTTTTTCTTTTCTTGTTTTTAGTTGACATTTTTCTTTTCTTGTTTTAGTTGATGTTTTTCTTTTCTTGTGTTTGTATAATGTTTTAAGTTAATCAACTTAATGTTCCTTTCCATCGGTTATATGTTGTGGTGACAAAATATTAATGCTACAAATCTGGTTACATCTTTTTTTAAGCTTAAAGCTACAAATGGAGAAGACATTTTCCCTCAAAGTGGGATGTGGAACTTCAACAATAATCATGTCTTCCAGATTGCTGTTTGGAAAGCTTGATGAAATGATTATAGCTCAATCTAGATTAAAGGAGACACATCCATTTTTTATTCATAGGAACACAGTTGTTTCCTATTCATAGGAACACGGCCTTTTCCTATTCATTGCAATGTTAGGGAGAGCAAACTATGAATTACAATGTATAAACTATGAATGTTAGATGTGAGCTGAGAGAAACTATGAGTTGCAATGTATCAACTATGAAATGTTATGTATAATTGAACTATATTTGGCAATGTAAAAACTATGAATTGTAATGGATGAAGCTATGATTTGCAATGTATGAACTATGAATTGCAATGTATACACTATGAATTGTATTGAATATATTGTGATTGTTGTAATTTAAATTTGATCAGAAAATTAGAAATAATAGGGTTTAATTAGTTCTGTCCTAATGCTTTATCACAGACACACGTTGTACATTAGGACCCGCCTGAGATAATGCTTCATCACAGTCGGCACGTTTTACATAAATACCCGCCTGTGCAAAATCATTAGCACAATCATTAGCACAGGCGGTTTCTAGAGGCCGCATGTGAAAATATCTGATTTTTACAGGCTCTTTGTTACAGACGATTTTGAAATCCGGTTGTGATAATATGTTTAGAGCTGTCTGAGATAAAGCTTCTTGTAGCAGTGTTATAATTGTGTACACTCTACGAGGTGTTTGCGACTTGCTCTACTATGTAGTAGGCTTAGATTAGGGTTCACTTGCTCTACTATGTAGTAGGCTTAGATTACGGTTCACGGTGAGTGCATTCTTTGAATCCTTATTTTCATAAACCAACATCATCGCTTTACTAAAACAAAATCAACGACATCATCACATGTATGGTTTCCAGATAAACTTATAGAATCATTTTTTTTTGTATTCAATTTTTCCTGGAGTCCAATAAATAGGGAGAAGATATGGCTCCAGTAGTCATCTTAGCTATCACCCTACCCCTACCAATGTGCAAATAGTTTTTTTTGGGTGCAATGTACAAATAGTTGCTAGTATATTGCACACGCTACATGTGATATCGCCGAGAATTTAGATGCTAGCTAACGGAAGACGCGACGCGAAGCCGCACGGTGGTGCCCCATCGTGGGTAGCTTCGACCGTCGACGGCTATCCGCCACTACATAAGAAAAGCTCATACGAGACAGGCCCGAACGAAGAAGGGAGACAAACAAATTGTGCGTCTCCGCCGTCGCGTCTTGCATTACGTTGGCATCAGAGACGGGCTTCAAGGCGTGTCGCCAATCGAACTAGGTGCGAGACACGCTCAAAAGAAGCGCGTCTCCTTTCTTTTTGTCATAACCTACGATCTTTACGGTGTCATTGGAGACGCTGCTGGCGTGCATTTCCCACCAACATGCAAGGGTGACAGGCCTTACAAAGCACGTCGCAGATATATTGACTATCCGAGATGCTCTGTTATGTAGCGCATCGCAAATTTATTAACTTATGTGAGACAGGCTTTATAGAAGCTTGTCTCCTTTATGTAGGTTATCCGAGACGCTCTCTGCTACAGCTCATCACGGATTGTTTACAGGCGCTATTATTAGGAGCTAGCCAGGATTTGGCAGCCGTATTACCAGTGTCAGCAACATATTGTTCATGAACATATGTATAGCCAAAATTATCACACGTTAAATTATAATGACCAATCAAATATTACCAAAGTGTCAATCGTGGTTATCAAGTATACTAATTACACAACTAAGACTATTCATCCTGATTACAATGTAACTAATTACACACATCATAACTGTCATCATCTAATCCTGTATACCGTAATGAAAATTCTCCCAATCAATGACTTCATTGACGGTGAGCCTTCATAGCCTCTAATGCTCTGATTTAGGCATCTAAAATTCAACTGTAATAAACACAAGAACAAATTGGTATACAATTGTAATAAACACAGAAACTGTTAGTGAATGGAGAACAAAGCTTACTTGTAGCACATGCAGTTGGTGAGCATCTGCAAGGCATCGGCGGAGAAATTGTTCTCATGGTAAAGGACATGGTACTGAGCTGGTTTGCTTGTCTAACAAACAATATACATTCCACTGATGCTTTTATAGCCTGATATCAAAAACTCGTGAGAAAATACCAATTATTGCATAGGTATCTTGATTCCTTCATGGCTGCAGAGGTAGAAATCAAACTCAGTTGGATGGCAAATTCTAGTGTCAACCACGTTCCTGCGGTTTCAAGGGTTTGCAAATCAGAATTTATGATACATTGATAGTCCAAACAAATACATTACTTCTGCATTGGACATAAACAAGGAAGATGAATGTATACCATAATAAAAATTCTCTCCTTGGATCAATGACTTCATTAACGATGAGCCTTCATTGGATATCCTCAAATTCAATAAAATCACTGAAATGCACGCACTAAGGGCAAAATCGAGGCAGCGGCGTGCTCAGGGGATAAGGGACACGACGGTGTGCTCCGGGACGAGATGGCGGAGGCGCCGGAGTGGCGGTTCCTCAACTCTCTAATGAAAGCAGGTCGGCGTGCTCCGGGGGCAGGGAGAACATACCAATTACTGAGGTCGGGGTCGAGGCGATGACATGCTTCGGGGACACGGACGAGGCGGCGTGCTCCAGCATGCTCAACTCTTTGATGACGAAGTTTGGGGTTGACAGCGGGGTAGGGGTTGACGCTGGCAACGCGACAATAACAAAGAGCGAGTTGAGAAAGAGGGATGGCGGCAGCGTGCCCAGGGATAGGGGACGAGGTAGCGTGCTCCAGCGTGCTCAACTCTCTAATGAAGCGAAGGTCAGGGTCGACGGTGGTGGCGTGCTCAGGATCTGAGGTTTATAGGTCGAGAGAGCACGCGACAACTAAAATTTTTCGCCAAATGTTGGGAGAGACTGCGCGATGGACAAAATTTTTCGGCGTAAATCGGAGACGCGCAGTGTAAAGCACGTCTCTCATTATTTTGTGGCCCCGGACATGCCACAATGTCCTAGATGCGCCACGGTGTGCTGAAGCCGGCCAGGAATAACATCCAGGACATTATGACGTGTCCAACTGGCAACTTTGCGCAATGCCTTATATGATCATTGCATTGTGCTCAGCCTTCCGAGGTAGGACAAAATATCTTTAGCGTAAATCGTAGACGAGCCACTGAAAGGCGCGCCTCGCATTATTTTTTGGCCCCGAAAATGCTGGAGTGCCCTAGATGCACCACGGTGTGCTGAAGCCAGAACAACATCCAGGACATTCCAACGTTTCCATCTGGTAATTGTGTGCAATGCCTTATACAATCATTGCAACATACTCAGCTTTACGAGGTGGGACAAAATCTTCGGAACAAATCGGAGACGAGAACTTGTAAGGCCCGTCTCCCTGTTGCCGAATATCAAGTATTTGAGACGCGCCTTTCTAAAGTTCGTCTCTCATGCACTCTCCGCATTGTCACTCGCACGACATCGTGAATCGTTGCAGGGATAAACAAACGTAATGACATTGCAATTCACGGATTAGTAGGAATTCAGGGATAAACAAACGCAATGACATTGCAATTCAGAGATAATTTGCAACTCAATGAATTTCATAGTTCATACATTGCGTGACCTCTAAACTAATTTCGAATCTAAACTTATTCCTAAAGCTCTCATCGATCAATCTAAATTGTGCCATCTAGCTTGCTTCCAAACACGTCTCTTATATTGCCCTGGATACTGAAAATATTGACATTCTTTAAATTGACAAATGTCAAATGAGGAATGAATAACCTACGTTGGTCACTAACACAAAATGTCTAACCTTGATAAGTAGATTATAGCAATCATTTTCAAAATCGGGCGCATTTCGCTGATGCGCAAACGCTGAACTTCAAGTAGTATAGTTTTGTTTGTAAAACCAGTGCACCGCCCCTATGAAATATCAATTTAAGTAATATAAGAAACTAGTTCAAATAAGTCCGGCAACAATTACTAATTATATGAGCAAAATAGGTCTATCTTACAGTCTCTGATCAAGAATCCCAATGCAGAGTGCACCTGAGCGATGGACATTTGGGTGGAAGAAACCACATGGAAAGGCGCATCTTGGTGGCAACAATGGATAGTCCTCTGACAAGGAGATTGTCAAGGGGTAGTAACCACCTTCCCAATCAGTCTACAAACAAAATTCATTAATAGGAGGACGATGGTTAAACTCATATTGTGCTTATTCTTCATGACTTACCCCTTCTTTATCGGGGACAATGCACTGCCACTTCAATAAATCTCCCAATTCAGGCTTCGTAGAGAAACCCTATGCAGACGGAAAAACAAAACTAAAGTTAAGTTCATCAGTCCATTGCAGATCTACATATATACAACTATGCGACCGGTGTGCCATATGTACATACATGGGGATGATTCTTGCGCCACACCAAGTGCTCCTCCTTCAGTCGGCTACGCGCCAAGCCGATACCACCCTTGAACAATGTCGACGACGAGGAGGACGACGACGGCAACAACGACGACAACAAGGACGGCGACGACGAGGACGGCGATGGTGACGACGACGAGGAAGGCGATGACGATGACAACGGTGATGGCGAACAGAGGAGGCGGTCACACTAGAGTTGGTCGATTAGTAAAGGACCGTCGGTCGATTAGTAATAAAGGAGCACCGGAGGCGAAGAAGAGATGAGAGAGATAAATGTGAGACGCGCGTAAAGTTAAAGAGTGTCTTCCATTGTCGAAGACGAATAGACGAGGGAGATAAATGCCAGACACGCTATAACAAAGAGAGACGCGCGTTAACCTACAGCGCGTCTTCCATAGTTGAAAGAGAGACATGCGACATGAGGTCTGCGAAGAACTTAATTTTGGCAGTGTTGTGTAGAGACACGTGCGCCGTCCGTGCGCGACCTTTCGTTTCCCCGAGGCGGTATCGATGCATCCCATCGTTCCATCAATGCGCGGGAAACCAACCGCTCCCTCGACGACTTTGCGCGGACCTTATTTAAGACGTGCCATCACTAGTGAGTTCTCCACAAGCGCTTTGTTCACTTTGAATCCTATTCTTTTCTTCGTCTTCTCCGCCCTGACGACCCACCACCAACATGGCCAAACTTCCGCTGCCGAGCCCGCCAAGAGAGTCACCCTGCAAGAAACTGTGTTGCAGCTCCCCCGAGAGGTTCAACACTAAGCAGCGCCACCTTATGGCGCAAGAGGCGTACAACAATATGTCTCGAGCCATGAGTTCCTTGGGCCTGGTACCCTTCCCCAGTTTACTGGAATGGGTACCATCGACCACTACCTCTTCGCCCTCACGGGGGTGGCCGATCGTCTCGACATTATGTTCAAGACGATGGCCCAGGTGCTTGGCCCCGAGGGCCGCAAAAACCTGGTGGAGGCGACAGAGAGCAAACTCATTCACGTGGTTGCACCGCCGGTGCAGCCGGCGCAACCGGAGCAGCCGGCTCAGGCTCCTGTTGCACCAGCGTTGGAGTCGCCGCTAGAGAACGAGGAGGAGGTGGAGGAGGAAGAGGAAGAGGAAGAGGAGGAGGTGGAGGAGGAGGAGGAGGAGGAGGAGGAGAAGGATGAGGAGTAGGAGTACGAGTAGGATTTAGTTTTTCTTTGTTGTTTTTAGTTGCTTTTATTTTATAAAATATTGTTAATGAATGAAATATATCTTTGTTCATCTATGTGATTGAATATTATCTTGTGTGTTCTTCAACTTTGTAAATGAGAGAATGTGTAGCGTGTTCATCGTGTTCCCCAGGTATCATAAGAAAGGATTTGATTATATTCGGGACAAGCGAATGATTTAGTTATCAAGTGACATGTGTGATATCAACAGTGAATCGTAGCAAAATGGAGAAAATCATGAAGCTAAAGGTGACATATGTAATCGGAGACGCGCTTTCTGTTAGAGAACATGTCTTTTTTTTTGTAGAGGAGAGGGAGACATCGATCATAAAAGACGCGCTTCGTAGCGAAGCTTGTCTCCATTTTGCGTTACAACATAGACCTTATATAAGGGGCCATTATTAGTCTCTCCTCTTTGCTTTTTTCCGCTCAGACAACCCACCATGAGCGACATTCTGCCGCCAAGCCCGCCGAGAGAGTCACCTTGCAAGAAACAGTGTTGCCGCTCCCTCGAGAAGCTCAACAAAGAGCTGCTCGAGATGCTGTTCGACAAGCTGTTCGACCGGTTCCAGAGGCTGCTCGAGACGATAGATGAGGTGCTCGGTGCTGAGGGCCGCAATATCCTAGTGGCGGCGATGGCGAGGAACCTCGGTTGCTAGGTTCCATCGCCGGATGTGGACCAGCTGAAGCAAGCGGCGGAGCAGCCGGAGCAACCGGAGCAGCCGAAGCAACCGACGGAGCACACGGAGCAACGGAGCAACCGGGGCAGCCGGAGGAGGAGGAGGGGTAGGAGGAGTAGGATTTAGGTTTTCTTTTGTTGTTTTTTAGTTGATGTTTTTCTTTTCTTGTATCTTGTACTTCTTTCTTGTGTTTTGTAATATATTTGTTATCCGTGATCAATTGTGTGAATGATTAAATGTGTTATCTGTGTTCATCTGTGTGATGAATATTTTGTGTGTTCAACTGTGAATGAATGTGATCATTGTTCTGAGTCATGTTCATGTATGTCTGTAAGCGAAGACAAAGGAGACGTGCTTTCAGTAAAGACGTCTCATTTCACTCGCTTATAGGAGACGCGTTGTGCTACAAGTGCGTCTCCCGTTTGTCCAGAGAGTAGGTCCGTCTCGAGTCCATACTTAACTTAGACGGAATGTAATGTAACACGTCTCCTTAAACGTTCAACCGAGCCATATCTGATCCTCGCTAAAGTGGGTTCGTCTCGTTTAAGCTTATGGAGACGACCGCCTTTGAGCGCGTCACCAATTTTTATCTCCCGTTTGGATTTCTTACCTAGTGCGCGCGACGAGGGGGGGGGGGGTGATGAGCGTGGTGTCCACGCCCTTGGACGCGTGGCGAACTGCACCATGAGGTTCATGTGCCCCTGACCAGGGACGGGCACGTACAACGAGGACATGCGCCAAGCATGGCTCGTGTCTTGCAACAAGGAACGGTGCAAAAAATTTCGAGAGAAATGTTGCAACGTTAGCAGGAGTGTGGAACAACTAGAGGATGCATGCATGAATCACTCACCTTCGATAGCAAACCAGTTTTGGCAAGCATTAACTCGCTGCCAAAATGTTCGTTGGTCTGCATGGTGCCTCCACCGCGTGGTCACTGTGAGACCGTTTGATGAACGATACGCATGAGGAATGTATTGATTCAAACGCATAAACAAAATTTATTTATTTTACTTTTTAAGCTGGATCGTAATTTCCTTTTGTCTTTTGTCTAAAAGGAAGCAGGAAGGAAGATTTCTGAGAATGATAGATTATTGCATTTCAGCCAAAATTTAAGGTATAATTAAGATAAAGGAAAATTAAATCCAACATATATACAAACTTACTTCAGTTTCAAGCTTCGTCCCTCAATCCATGGCTACAACAAGAGGCGTGATCTCATGTGATCAGGTTGTGTCACCATATAATTATAAAAACAAACAAAAGTAATGGATATATACTACAGTTGTACCTAATAAAAAGAGCTAAAAAAACAAAATTAAGAGGCTTTATGTGACGTTAGACAATAAACAGTGACTCTGGCAGTTTGTTTGCATACACGGATGCTCCAATTTTCCTACCTAAGTATTTGGCATACTCCCACAAAAAACATTTCGCTTATTTGGCAGAATATCAAACGCTACTCGGCGACTTCATGGCTGATATTGCAAGCATGTCACTAATTCACATTTAAGTAAGTATTTACTCTAGTAACAAAAGAACGTTGCTCAAGATACCGACACAATAAACAATACAATGCTTATACCACTAACTGATAGTGTAAAAAATATAGAAAAGTATTACACGACACACAAGTACTTTTGCAGTCAAGTCAAGTATACATTTAAGTTGAATCGAAATATATGAAAGATATATTCCATGTAAAGTTAAATATTTTTTATCAGAAAAAGGTTAACATCTTGAAAACATGCAACCAAATAGGGAAGTCTCCTATGATCGAAGGGAGTTTATAAAATAATAAATTTACTTTTTTCTCTAGGTTTCATAACCTCGGCAAACTTAATTGCATTATTTATTGTCTAGTCAAAAAGTAAAATGCAACTACCCCTTTAAAAGAAATAATTGTTATTCTATTTATTCCCGTGCCATCTCCTTCCCGCCTATTCTCATGCATCCAACGGCTCATATGTGCCGTTTACCTTCTGCCAACTTTTCTTCTCTGTGGCCCCGCCTATTCTCATCCAACGGCTCATAAGCGTCGTCTACCTTCCGCCAACTCGTTCTTCTCTGCGGCACCTCATTAGATCTCGCATTCTACTCCGGCCGACCTTATTTCTTTTGTATTTTATTGTTACCGCTCCATCATTTCCTCACTCAACAGCGCTAATCCGTATCATCACCGGGCCATTCTGTTGCCCCTTCCATGGATGTAGTGCAGCTTGTCCTCCGCTACCCGAGGCCAGCACCGCCATGCCCCTCAGCCAGCCCTCTATCTGTCATAGGCAGCAAAGACGATGCACCCTCCGTGGAGCAAAACACCACCGCCCACTGTTACGTCTAATACTGTAATCAAGAAAGCATCCAGCACCGCATTGCTTTCAAGAAATGGTTCAGTGTTGTGGTCGGGCAAGCAAAACGTATAAGAGAAAAGGTGCTCAGAACAGACGTGTTCCAGTGAGCACACTACCCGGCGGCTACTCCTCACTGCTAGTAACTGATTATCCCTGTACTCCACATAAATCCCCAATCCTACAGTGCTGAGCAGCAGACTCATCAATTTTGGTTCCTCTTCTACTCGGAGCAGCCAAAATATCGTAAGCGCAGCATTGAGAGCCTCGTCCATAGCTAGTGAATCTTCCGTCGTTCTTGGTCTTCACGTGCGATTCTGGCCGGCGGCGAGCGTCGCTGGGTTCAGAAGTCAGAAGTCGAACAACTCTGAGAGCAGGTATGCGCTGCCCCCTTCATCCTTTCTTGTTGAGTCCCTTTCATCTCGTCTGCTTACATCGATCCCCACTCGCTTGCCTACCTCCTCTGCGTCGTTGCAGGCTGACAGCGTCCCGGCAGTACCATGGACCGTCCCAGGAAAAATCCGGCGACCTATGGAGATCCTCCCCTGGAGGTCCTCTGCGTTTGCAAGACGGTCTCCAAGGGCTGGCGTGGTCTCATCACCGACCCCAACCACTGCATGAATTTCGCTCAGACGCTAGAGGGGTTTTTCTACGAGCCTCATCCGAACCGCATTCATGACGATGGAGATGCAAATCGCGAGGACCAAGGTGCAGGCAACAATCCTCCTCATCGCCCCGGCCTTGTGGATTTCGTCGATCTGCCAGGAAGGTCTGTAACTCTCGTCGACCGTTCACTGTCCTACCTGCCTGGCATTGAGAACCTCAGGTTAATGGATTCATGCAACGGCCTGATCCTCTTTGAGAACGGCCATGGTATAAGGATACCACCGAGGTATACCGTGTGCAACCCGGCAACAGGGCAGTGGTTAGTTGTTCCTAACTCTGACTGGGTTCCACCCGAGAATACTTTGACGGATATGACATTTATCTTATTTTCGATCCGACCGTATCTCCTCACTTCCACTTGATTCAATTGTGGAGTGTGGATGGCATTGGTATAACAACAGTGCACATCTACTCATCTAAAGCTGGCGTATGGAGTATCAGTGAAACTATCTTCACTGATGCACATGGAGATCCGGTAAGAAAACCATGGTTTTATCTTCATTGGTACACTGAAACTATAAAGAAGAGTGCGGTTATAAAGGGCATGCTGTACCTCATGTGTGAGTCCGGAGATGAAAATCAGGTCTTAGAGGGGGATTTCATAGTAAAGTTGGATGTGAATGGCAAGACACAAAAAATCTTTCCTGCACCATTCCAGATAAATGGAAGGAATTACTCTATTATTGCATCTGATTTTATTGGAGAGTCTCAGAGATGTCTATATTACATCAATCACGAGGAACCAATTTACGTCAATGAGTACGATGATGATCGTGAAACAGAGTTTAATGGTGGTGAAGCTGAGAAGATTTATGAGCTTCACATTTGGGTTCTTAAGGAATGTGATGGTCAAAATTATGAATTTATCCTTAAGGACAGTGTCAGCTTTATGCATCTGTTTGGAGAAAGGAGTTGTGAAGGTGCTCAACACTTCAGTGTCGCTGGCATTCATCCTGGTCGTAATTTGGTCTACTTTCATCGAAATAAGATGTTGATATCCTATGACATACTCCCTCCTTCCCATATTAATTGTCGTTTAGGACAAAGATTTTAGTTCATTTTGAACTAAAAGCCTTGTCCTAAACGACAAACAATATGGGAAGGAGGGAGTAGTTACCAAGGAAGTGAATGCCCTCCCTGTCACTGATGGTTATGGGTTTGTTCCATATGTTCCTCGCTTCATGGGGTCAGTGGCACTCCCAAACAACAAGCAGTGAGAGCTTTTGTGTGCGCGTGTGTTAGTTTGTGTGTTAGTATGAGTTGTGCGCTTTCATGTATCCAGAATAATAATTATATTAGACACCACCTTGTGTCATGAAGTGCTAGAAACTCATTGCTGCCGTGCGAGTTATTCTTTCCTTTATCCTATGTTTGCCTATTTATGTTAGAAGGATTCACTGTTCCATGTCACAAATGATGCATGTGAAGACGGAGGTTAATACTACTGTAATATGATGAGACTTTGGATCGGGATAGAACTTTCTTGCATAGTGGATATGTAGGTCTATTTTAGCAGTGTTCTCGGAGATGAGTATATTTCTTTTACACTTGTAGGACCAAATAGAGGCAAGATGAAAACACTTCGATACTTTTGAGTATCACACATTTGTCATCTTTTCGTTTCCTTTTAGCATGGATTTTACTTACGTGATCTGCGTATTGAGATTTAGTCAGACCATAAATCACTTGGTCTTACATACTCCCTTGATTTGAAATAAATAACATTTACAATATTTAATTTAGTCGTTTAAATTAGATTATAATTTCTGTCCGAAGTATTATTTACTTTAGAACAGAGGGTATATGACAAGACCTTTCAATTCAATTACATCCATAGAGGATCCTAAGTATTATTTATTTTAGAACGGAGGGAGTATATGACGAGACCTTTCAATTCAATTACATCCATAGAGGCAACGATCCAATTCTGATATTTATTCGTTTCTGTCAACAGATTTACAGTGGTCTCCAGTTGTGGTATTCATTCGTTTCTGTCAACAAGAGCTCTGAATTCAATTCCATCCATGTAAATCTGTTGACAGATTTGAGGATGGAGAGCGATTACGCACCGCCTGCTGCCCGAACGGAAGAGCGATCGGCAGTTGTTCACTGTGGACAAGCCTCATCCACGCTGTTGGTTCCCTTCACGACACGGTAGAACGTCGTCAGGTTGGACAAATTTAACCGAAACCGAAAATTGAAATTGAAAAAACCGAAACGGAAACCGAACTAACTGAATTTCACCCAACCGTAACAAACTTCGGTTTCCAATCAGCAAAAACCTAATTATTTTTTTGGTTTCGGTTTTCATCCTCGGTTAACCGGATAAAACTGAATTAGACCCAATAAACTCAACACAGCCCAGTCCAATTGACTTAAGCCTAACTTCACAAGCCAGCAACCCTTCCTCACGTGCTCCCAAGTCTTCGTCCACGAGCCAAAAACACCTGGAGCCACCAACATCGGACGCCCACCCGGAGTCATCCACGAGGGACACTTCGGCTTGACCTGACCTCGACGCCTCGCGCCGTCGTGCATACCCAGCCTCCGCGTCACTGCTATGCTTCCTCGGCCGCAACCGCGCTCCCCTGGCAGCGGCGCCGCCGCCGCCCATCCCCGACTGTCACGCAGCCGCATCCCCAACCATCACGCTGCCGAGCTC
The DNA here is from genome assembly GCA_036927565.1 of Tuctoria greenei. Lineage (NCBI taxonomy): Eukaryota > Viridiplantae > Streptophyta > Magnoliopsida > Poales > Poaceae > Tuctoria > Tuctoria greenei. The sequence continues at coordinate 19,598,529 of JAYESD010000003.1, forward strand.
TTCCGTCAGCTGTGGCGCCGTGCGTCCTAGACCGCTGCCGCGCTCTCCGAACAGCTGCGATGCCGCGCGTCTTTGGATGCCACCACCCACGCGCTTTGACTCGACCACCGCCGTCAGCATCCGCCCTCGACCACCGCCCTCAACACGCGCGTGTTGTTCAGTTACTTCAAGTTAACCGGAAGCTGAACCGTAATTCTCCACTAACCGGAAGGCCGGTTTTTATTTTTCTGGGACATATTTCGGTTTTTATTTTTAAAAACTGAATTTTTGAAAAAACTGGAAATGGAACCGATCGGTTTCGGTTAAATCAATTGCCCATCATGAGTAGAACGGTCCGGAGACTATTGCGGCGGAAGAAGACATTAGCTGCCCCAATCCGCCGCCGGTCGTCGTCCACGTCTCCCGATCGCGGCATCCCCACCAGCGACCGGCAGCCTCACAGAGTACCTCATGGCCTGTGTATTCTATAAATTATTTTCCTTGATTTCTGGCTCACTCTAACTTTCCATGGATTAACAAGAACTTCACAGAAAGGAAGTTGAGAAAAAAGCTGGTTATGCATCATCTGACCACACTGTTGTATGTACTCCGTCGCACGTTGCCTATTCGTTCCGTTTTTCCATCCGTAAGTTTAGCTGGGCATGGCCACGATCCACGATCTTCAGCCACACGCGTCCGTCGAGCTCGTGCAACACCAACGTACCGAGCATCTTCCGGCCATGATCTTTCGGCCACGATGTACCTAGAGTCAGTCTTTATATCCCCATTAATACAACTGAAAACGCTGCAACTAACAGCAGCACAAAATCGCATTCTTGTCCGCTCGCCATACTCACTTGTCCAGGCACCTTCGACTCCAGTGAAACTCCGACGAGCTCCAACACTTGGTTCCAGAGCCAGGTTTGCTCCAGGCGACCATGTCGAATCCACTCCGTCGCCTCTGCAATGCCGCAACCGTCGCCAATATCCATCGTTGCCGCCACGCCGCGAATGCCGTCAACAGGGTGGTCGCGAGGTTGTCATCGAGCACGTCATCGAGAAGTCGACAGCAGGCATCGTCTACCCCATGCTTATGCGTACGTACAAACTACACCGAGTGGTCCCTGGTGATGCACGTCAATCTGCAAGCAGCTAGGCTATGGGATGCCATCAAGCACGGTGATGTCGAGTACTGCAACGACCGGAACGCCCTCGGAGCTCTTCTCCAGGCTGTGCCGGCAGAGATGTAGGCTGTACTGGCGGTTAAACCGTCTGCATGAGAGGCATGGGAGGCAATCTGGAAGGTCCGGATCGGCATCAACCGAGTCAAGGAAGCCAACACGGAGAAGCTGTGCCAAGAATTCAGCAACATCGCCTTCAAGTCCGGCAAGTCCATGGAGGAATTCACAGCGCGCCTCACCACCCTGTCGAACCAGCTGCGCGTCCTTGGGGATGACATCTCCGAGAAGGAAGTAATCAAGAAGCTCCTGCACTCCATCCATGACAAGATGGAGCAGGTAGCGATCTCGATTGAGACGCTCCTCGACCTTGACAGCATGTCAATCAAGGAGGGTGTCAGGCATCCGCGTGTTGTCAAGCAACGCAAGAAACCTTCTCCGGCGAAGGACAATGGTGGCCGCCTACTTCCCACAGAGGAGGAGTGGATTACGCGCATGAGGAATCGCGAGGGGACCGGGTCTAACTCGGGCCCCAATAATGGCGGAGGCAACGGCAAGGGGCGAGCTCACAAGTCTGTCGGTGGCAGGAAAGGAAGCAAGTCGTGGTCCGGGGCAGGCCGCAACGACGTGTGCGCTTACTGTGGTAATAAAGGCCACTGGGCCAGAGAATACAGGAAGAAAAAACGCAACGAGGAGGCAAGTGTGGCCCAGGCTGAGGAGGAGGAGGAGCAGGGCCTGCTTCTGGCCCACGATGTCATACTCGAATCGCCTCCGACGGTCGACTCTTCTTCCCCGGGGCTCCGTTCTCCTTCGTGCCCAGCTCTATGCAAGCATTTGGAGATTGAGGAGCAGCGGCCCTTCGCGGAACTGGGAGCAAAGGAGGAGCGCGACTGCCGATGATGGGTCCTTGACACCGGCGCAACAAATCATATGACCGGCTCCAAGGAGCTCTTCGCCGAGCTCGACACCCGCATCGTTGGCTCTGTCAAGTTCGGTGACGGCTCTGTCACATGCATCAAAGGCCGCAGCTCCATTGTCTTCACCTTCAAGAACGATGAGCACCGCACGCTCACCGGGGTGTACTACATCCCGATGCTGAAGGCTAGCATCATCAGCCTTGGCCAGCTCGATGAAACGAGGTGCAGCATAAACATTGGAGGTGGCACGCTGCGCATCTTCGATCAAGACCATCGCCTCCTTGCCAAGGCACAGCGAGCTCCTTCTCGGCTCTATCACCTTGAGCTGGACGTTGGGTGCCCAGTGTGTTTGGCAACAAGAATCTCCGAGGTGGCTTGGCAGTGGCACGCACGCTATGGGCATCTCAACTTCGCATCTCTGCGCAAGCTGGCGTACAACCAGATGGTGTGTGGGCTACCTCCACTTGACCAGGTGGATCAGGTATGTGAGGGATGCGTCGTCGGCAAGCAATGGAAGAATTCGTTCTCGACTCAAGCCCAACAGTGAGCAGAGCATCTCCTTGATCTCCTTCACGGCGACCTCTGTGGTCCCATCTCACCGGCAACACCCAGCGGTAACAAATACTTCCTGTTACTTGTTGACGATATGAGTCGATATATGTGGCTACGCCTTCTCCGAAGAAAGGATGACGCGCTGGAAGAGATCAAGAATTTTCAGGCAGCCATCGCAATTGAGACCGGCTAGAAGTTAAAGGTCTTCCAAACAGACCGTGGGGGGAGTTCACCTTCGTGGACTTCGGGCGATACTGCACCGAACGTGGTGTGGAACGGCATCTGACCGCTCCCTACTCCCCGCAGCAGAACGGAGTGGTTGAACGGCATAATCAGAGCGTGGTCGGCATGTCACGATGCATGCTCCAGGCCAAAGCTCTGCCATGCTACTTTTGGGGTGAGGCCGTGATGACAGCGGTCTTCATCCTAAATCGCGCACCGACGAGTGCGCTCAACAGCAAGACTCGCTACGAGGCTTGGCACGGACCGGCTCCCGTGGTGCATTTCTTCCGCACGTTCGGTTGTGTCGCCCACATCAAGAACCCGTGGACGAACCTCAAAAAGCTCGAAGACCGCAGCATCAAAACCATCTTCATCAGGTATGAAAGTGGCTCCAAGGCGTACCGCTGCTATGACCCCGTGCATAAGCACATTGTGGTCTCCCGCGATGTCATCTTCAACGAGCCAGCCGGATGGAGCTGGGATTCTGAAGTCGATGGAACTCCGAGCGACGGTGAGCCATTCACCATCGAATATACCACCGAGGTCACTATCGAGCGTGTGGCAGCCCCAGCATCTGTGTCGCCATCACCGGCACCTGCTGCGATGCTGCCTGTGGAGCCTACTGAAAGTGCATCTAGGAATCCCTTGTGGGTTTTGGATGATTTATGACAAGCAAATGAGATTTATGACAAACAAATAATCACACACATTGCACAAGTTTATACAGGACCGGACTAGTCCGACTAGCACCGGACTAGTCCGATATCTTTCTGCACAAGATCGGACAAGTCCGATATCACCACGAACTAGTCCGATATCTCTCTGACTAGAATCAGACTAGTCCTCCCCAGTGCGGACTAGTCCTCAAAACACTTCACAAGTTGCACAAAATCGGACAAGTACGATCACACAACGGACTATTCTGATATCATTCTGATGAAAATCGGACAAGTCCGATATTGGCACAGACTAGTCCGAAAACCCTCTGACCTAAATCGGACAAGTCATCCAAGTGCGGACTTGTCACCCAACTCACTTAGGGTTTCACTGATCCGGACAAGTCCGATGATTATTGGACTAGTCCGAAGATTTCTAGAAGCGAAATCGGACAAGTCCGCCTCTAGCCGGACTAGTCCGATATTTCGGGACACCTAGGGTTTGCTACACACAGCACACCGGACTAGTCCGGTGTCCACCATGGAATAGTTCGATATTCCTAAACCCTAACAGTCACTTTTAGAAACCCCATATAAATAGATGTGCACGGCCCAACTTTAATCTCTCTCGACCCCTTGCGCTGTCACACCTCCCAAGAGCCTCAAAAACACATCTCTCCATGAAATCAAAAGCAACAAAGATCAATCCCTTGAGGATACACTTTGGAACATCGGAGAGACACGGTTCATCACTCATTGAGCTCTTGGTTTGATTCCCTAACACACTCCTATGATTTTCATTGTAATCTTTCGAGTGTGTTCTTGGTGGAGTTCTTGTTGTAATCTTGGGGATCCCTCAACGTGTGAGAAGGACCCTTGAATTTGGTTATTTACCCTTTGTGATAAGTGAAGAGGATTGGCCTTCGTGGCGATCCGATGAGGGTAGGGTTGGAGAAGACCCGGTCCTTTTGTAGACTCCTCAACGTGGACGTAGGTTGCCTCTGTGGGAACCAAACCACGGGATAAAATCATTGTGTTCTTTCTTTGCGCTCATTGATCTTACATTTCATATATACATCTAGGGTTCTGATCAACCGTGCTCACTTTACGTTGAAACATTGAGTTTAAGATTAAATTGTGATACACTCTAGTTTATATTTGTGCTACACTTAAATTACAAGTATAATTCCGTTGCTTACGTCCTAGAATCAAGTTAATTGATCAAATTTGATTAACCTAGTCGGTACACACCGTACTAGTCCGCACTTGACCGGACTAGTCCGATATCTCGAGTTTTGATCTGGTATTAAGTGTTGCAGGTTCTGACAAAATTCAAAAAGGCATATTGAACCCCCCCTCTAGGCCACATTCGATTGGTATCAGAGTAAGGCTCTTCAAGAAGGAGACTAATCGCTCGAAGAGATCATGTCAGACATGAAGGACGTACACAAGAGCAACAACCAAGAGAAAGTTGATGAATACAAGAACCAAAAATTTGAAAAGCTCCTCGATGTCATTCAAGACTTAGAGGATGACGATGAGGAGACGCTGGAACTCAAGGCGCTCATAAGGAAGAAAACCCTTTCCAAGGGAAAGGTGAAGATCGAAGATGAGAAGAGAAAGAAGGGGAGTAGTCACACCGACTACTCCCGATATCCTTTTAACTATGATCGCCTAAATACTAACAACAATCATTATCTATTTATTCCACTTGGAAAAGCCCCACATTTTGACGGCAATGACTACTCAATGTGGAGGAAAAACATGAAAATGCATTTGATTTCTCTCAATCCAAGTTTGTGGCACATAGTATGCACAAGAATAGATATCCCTGATGATGATGGGGAGCTCACACCTAGCCAAGAGCAAGAGATCCATCGAAACGCACAAGCTGCTGCAGTCATCACTTCATCGCTCAGTAGGAAGAGTTTACAAAGGTGGATGGACTCGAGATCGCGAAGGAGATATGGAATACGTTGCAAACCGCACATGAAGGTGATCGTCATGTGCGAGAAGCGAAGATCGAGAAGATTGAAGGCGAGCTGGGAAGGTTCGCAATCGAGTAAGATGTGTCGCCACAAAACATGTACAACTAAATAAAGATGCTCATCAACAAGGTGCGAGCATACGGAAGCAAGAAGTGGTATGACCACGAGGTAGTGAAGCTCATACTTAGAGCCTTCATGCCTTGCAATGTCACCTTGTGCTCAATGATACGGGAAAGCCCCGAATACAAGAAGATGACCCCAGATGAGCTACTTGGGAAAATCATCAACTTTGACATGATGGAAAAACAAGCCAAGCATGTTAAGGAAATTGCCGACCTCACCTCGGCAAAGAAGAAAGGGGTCGCTCTAAAGTCCACCCTTAAGCCCTTGTCTAAAGAAGCTCGAGAAGCTCAACTAGAAGAAGACGATAATGATGAAAGCAGTGACTTGGATGAAGATGACATGATACTATTCATGAAGAAATTCAAGAAGATGATGAAGAAGAGACAAGGCGCTAAATCAAGTGAAGGAAAGTACAAGGAAAGATCAAAGCCAAAGTTGAGGCGGACATGCTATAATTGTGGTGAGTATAGCCACTTTATAGTTGATTGCCCATATGAAGAGAACAAGAAGAAGACCAAAGAAGCAAAGCCTCAACCCAAGAAGTTCTTCAAGAAGAAGAAGCAAGGTGAATAAGCACATCTTGGAAGAGAATGGGACTCAAATGATGAGTCCTCATCCGAAGAAGATGAGGAGATGGCTAGCATAGCCATCGAAAAGACATCCAAGAAGTCCACTCTCTTACCTACTCTTGGCGCGTGGAAGGGGAACGGTACTTGCCTCATGGCAAAGGAAGGTAAATGCAAGGTAACAACAAAACCCTCTTCCGTGCATTCCTATTCTAGTGATAGTGAAATTGCTAGCGATAATAAAGATATGCTCATTGGATTAGATAAGAAAACAGCCGCAAAATGAAATTCTTACTTGATCAACTTGTTGAGAAGGAGAAGTTGATACATCGTCATGAAGACATGATTATCTCCCAAAAGGAGGAATATGTCGAACTTGACAAGCTTCTAGAACTTGAAAAGGAGCGAAGCAAGTCACTAGAGCTTGAATTAGCTTCAAGCAAGGGAGCTTGCTTGGAGTTAAGCGACTCAAATGCTATAATCAAGGACAAACTTGCTAACCTAATCAAGGTTAACAAGATCCTTGAAGTACAAGTTGAGTCACTCAAGCAAGGTGACCCTTCATTCTCTTCAAGTTCACCCTCTCAACCCATTAAAACTGAAGTTGCTTCTACTTGTACATGTGATAAAGTTGACACCAGCTTGGAAGACAAGTCCTCTACCAAGGACAAGCATCCTTCACAAAATGGCATATTTGACAAGGAGGAGATCAAATATGCACGTAGTGCATACTTGATCACAAGACCTCCAAATGTCAAATATGGCATTGGTTACTCTTATGGTGAAAAGAAACATGCTAGAAGCCATAAGAATAACAAGGAGAGCAATGTCTTTGTAAAGGGAAGACCCTCTCAAACTGGAAAATCCAAAATTAATGAATTCAACATGCATGATCACCAGACTAGTCCGGTCGGGATCCGGACAAGTCCGGTCCTCCGGACAAGTCCGATCTCCCAAACCTAGTCCCGTGTATAAACAACAACGGTTGCTATTTAGAACTTTCAATGCATCTTATGTCTTAATGAGAAGTAATTTTGGCAAAGTTTATGCTCATTATGTTGGGTCACGCCATGGGAATACCAAGTCTCATGTGTGGGTGCCCAAAGCCCTTGTGACTAACCTAAAAGGACCCAAGCAAGCTTGGGTACCTAAAACCAAGGCATAATTTGTTTTTGCAGGCCCATTCCTCCGATGGATCTAAATGGGTGCTAGACAATGGCTGCACCAACCATATTACCGGAGAAAGAAGAATGTTCGTTGAATATGAAGCAAATGAGGATCCAAGTGAGGGCATCTATTTTGGAGACAATAGTCAAGGAAGGGTGCTCGGTACCGGTAAAATTGCCATATCACCACAACACACTCTTTCTCATGTATTACATGTTGATTCCTTAGATTATAACCTGCTGTCCATATCTCAATTATGTGACAAAGGTTATAATTTCCTCTTCACTAATGAGGGTGTGACCGTCTCTAGGAGGAGTGATGGTTCCATTGCATTCAAGGGTATGTTAAAGGGAAAGCTTTACCTTGTTGATTTCAACAAGGATAAAGCCAAACTTGACACATGCTTGATTGCAAAGACCAACATGGGTTGGCTGTGGCATAGACGGCTAGCACATGTTGGTATGAGGAACCTTCAAAAACTCCTCAAGGGCGATCACATCCGAGGTTTGAAGGATGTTGTTTTTGAGAAAGACAGACCTTGTAGCGCATGCCAAGCCGAGAAGCAAGTTGGAGCACCCCATCCCATGAAGAACATCATGACTACAACAAGACTGCTCGAGCTACTTCACATGGACTTATTCGGTCCAATTACCTACATAAGCATCGGCGGTAACAAATATGGTTTAGTAGTTGTTGATGATTTTTCTCGCTTCACTTGGGTTTTCTGTTTACATGATAAGTCAGAAACACAAGGAATACTCAAGAAGTTCTTCAAGCGAGCTCAAAATGAATTCTCATTGACAATCAAGAACATTCGAAGCGACAATGGCACGGAGTTCAAGAACACACAAGTGGAGTAGTACCTAGATGAAGAAGGCATAAAGCACGAGTTTTTAGCTCCTTACTCCCCTCAACAAAACGGAGTTGCCGAAAGGAAGAACCGAACTCTCATAGAGATGGCGAGAACAATGCTCGATGAGTACAAGACCTCGGATCGATTTTGGGTGGAAGCAGTCAACCCCGCTTGCCACGCCGTAAATCGGCTTTATCTTCATCGACTACTCAAGAAAACATCCTATGAGCTACTCACCGGTAACAATCCTAATATTTCATATTTTCGAGTTTTCGGTTCCAAATGCTATATTTTGAACAAGAAGCCTAGGACTTTAAAGTTCGCTTCAAAGTCCGATGAAGGCTTCTTGCTTGGTTATGATTCGAACACTTACGCCTATCGTGTCTACAACAAGACCTCCGGACTTGTTGAAGTAGCACGTGACGTAGTGTTCGATGAAACTAATGGCTCCCAAAAGGAGCAAGTTGATCCATGTGTGCTATATAAAGAAGAAGCTCCTTGTTAAGCATTGAGAAGAATGGCATTAGGCGAAGTTCGACCACAAGAGCCACCTCTACATATGCATGAGGAAAACGAACCACAAGAGGAGACCAACGATCAAGTGGGTGCTTCCATACAAGATCAACCTCAAGAAGACGAAAATGATCAACAAGTCAATGAGGGCAACCACTTAGGGGGAGAAGAAGATGATCATGAAGATTCAATACAACAAGTACCACACCCAAGAGTACACCAATGTGTCCAAAGGGATCACCCAATGAACAACGTCATCGGTGACATCCAAGAGGGAGTAACTACTAGATCTCGCATAGCTAATTTTTGTGAGCATTACTCGTTTGTGTCCTTTTTGGAACCACGCAGGGTTGAGGATGCATTGAAGGATCCGGATTGGGTAGTGGCCATGAAAGAAGAACTCAACAATTTCAAAAGAAACGAAGTGTGGGAACTAGTTGAAAGACCCAAATCCAACGTCGATGGCACCAAATGGGTCTTACGCAGCAAACAAGACGAACACGGGGTGGTGACAAGGAACAAGACACGACTTGTGGCCAAAGGGAATTCACAAGTCGAAGGTTTGGATTTCGATGAGACCTTTGCTCCTGTAGCTAGACTTGAGTCCATTAGAATATTACTTGCATATGCTACTCACCATGATTTCAAGCTCTATCAAATGGATGTGAAAAGCGCCTTTCACAATGGACCAATCAAGGAGGAGGTGTATGTGGAGCAACCCCCGGGTTTGAAGATGAAGAGTTCCCTAACCACGTATTTAAATTGTGTAAGGCTCTCTACAGCCTCAAACAAGCTCCTAGAGCTTGGTATGAGTGTCTTAGAGATTTCGTAATTGAAAATGGTTTTAAGATCGGTAAAGTAGAGTATACATTGTTTACAAAGAACTTTGACAATGATCTCTTTGTTTGTCAAATCTATGTTGATGATATAATCTTTGGTTCAACTAACAAATGTTTTTGTGAGGAGTTTAGTAAAATTATGATAGATAGGTTTGAGATGTCTATGATGGGAGAGCTAAAGTACTTCTTGGGATTCAAAGTGAGGCAACAAAAGGAAGGGACGTTCATAAGTCAAACTAAGTACACTCAAGACATACTCAAGAAGTTTGGAATGGACAAGGTGAAGCCCATAAAGACTCCCATGGCAACGAATGGCCACTTGGATCTCAATGAAGATGGACCTAGCGTCGATCAAAAGGTATATCACTCCATGATTGGATCTCTACTCTATTTATGTGCATCTAGGCCAGACATTATGTTAAGTGTATGTTTGTGTGCAAGATTTCAAGCCAATCCTAAGGAGTGTCACTTGACAGCCGTAAAAACGATCTTGAGATATTTAGTTCATACACCCAACCTTTGTCTTTGGTATCCAAAAGGCTCCAAATTCAATCTCATTGGTTACTCCGATGCAGATTATGCCGGATGCAAATTATATAGAAAAAGTACCTCTGGTACATGCCAATTCCTAGGTAGATCCCTAGTTTCTTGGTCCTCCAAGAAACAAAACTCCATTGCCTTATCCACAGCCGAAGTGGAGTATGTTGCAGCCGGGAGTTATTGTGCACAACTCCTTTGGATGCAACAAACTCTAAGGGATTACGGTTACTATATAAACCGTATTCCACTCATTTGTGATAATGAGAGTGCTATTAAAATTGCCCATAATCCAGTTGAGCACTCTAGAACCGAACACATAGACATCCGGCATCACTTCTTGAGAGACTACTCCATGAAAGGAGATATAGCCATTTCCCATGTCAACACCGAAAAGCAATTAGCCGACATATTCACTAAGACACTTGATGAAAAACGCTTTTGCGAGCTTCGAAATGAACTAAATATCCTTGATGCTCGGAATGTGGCTTGAAAATTTGCATACCTGTATGAATTCTTCAAAATATGTTGATTGGATTGTGAAAATCATCTCTCTCAATTTTCTCTAAAATACTATGTCAATTACTAAATCTTGGTGAATTATGGTCATTGCTTGATTGTTGTATGCTTACTGATCATATTCATCAAGATTATTTGATTTGATTTGCCTCCATATTTTCAAAATATGTACCTTCGAATATATATATGAATGGGCTAAGAAGTTCTTCCCTGGTGACCACGGACTAGTCCGGGTGGACTAGTCCGTGGTTACCCAGACTAGTCCACCCATGCAGACTAGTCCACAATTTGTTGAGATGAGCACAAATTTTAATGAGAAAATGAGTAAAGAGCCAAAAAGAAGGGAGAATGAGGAGCAATGTGGAAAAGAGCTCAAGGAACATGTGTAGTAGATCATTTTGTATGGAGCGTGTTAAGGAAACACACCCCAAGAGCTCAAGCACAAATAATCACACACATTGCACAAGTTTATACAGGACCGGACTAGTCCAACTGGCACCAGACTAGTCCAATATCTTTCTGCACAATATCGGACAAGTCCGATATCACCACGGACTAGTCCAGTATCTCTCTGGCTAGAATCGGACTAGTCCTCTCCAGTGCGGGCTAGTCCTCAAAACACTTCACAAGTTGCACAAAAACGGACAAGTCCGATCACACAACGGACTAGTCTGATATCATTCTGATGAAAATCAGACAAGTCCGATATTTGCACGGACTAGTCCGAAAACCCTCTGATCTAAATCGGACAAGTCCTCCAAGTGCGGACTTGTCACCCAATTCACTTAGGGTTTCACTGATCCGGACAAGTCCGATGATTATCGGACTAGTCCGAAGATTTCCAGAAGCGAAATCGGACAAGTCCGCCTCTAGCCGGACTAGTCCGATATTCCTAAACCCTAACGGTCACTTTTAGAAACCCCATACAAATAGATGTACACGGCCCAACTTTAATCTCTCTCGACCCCTGCGCCGTCACACCTCCCAAGAGCCTCAAAAACACATCTCTCCACAAAATAAAAAGCAACAAAGATCAATCCCTTGAGGATACACTTTGGAACATTGGAGAGATACGGTTCATCACTCATTGAACTCTTGGTTTGATTCCCTAACACACTCCTGTGATTTTCATTGTAATCTTTCGAGTGTGTTCTTGGTGGAGTTCTTGTTGTAATCTTGGGGAGCCCGCAACGTGTGAGAAGGCCCCTCGAATTTGGTTATTTACTCTTTGTGACAAGTGAAGAGAATTGTCCTTCGTGGTGACCCGACGAGGGTAGGGTTGGAGAAGACCCGATCCTTTTGTGGACTCCTCAACGTGGACGTAGGTTGCCACTGTGGGAACCGGACCACGGGATAAAATCATTGTGTTCTTTCTTTGCGCTCATTGATCTTACATTTCATATATACATCTAGGGTTTTGATCAATCGTGCTCACTTTACGTTGAAACATCGAGTTTAAGATTAAATTATGATACACTCTAGTTTATATTTGTGCTACACTTAAATTACAAGTATAATTCCGCTGCTTACTTCCTAGAATCAAGTTAATTGATCAAATTTGATTAACCTAGTCGGTACACACCGTACTAGTCCGCACTTGACCGGACTAGTCCAATATCTCGAGTTTTGATCTGGTTGTTAGGTGTTGCAGGTTCCGACAAAATTCAAAAAGGCCTATTCACCCCCCCCTCTAGGCCACATTCACCTACAGAACCAGCAAACGACGGAGGAGTCGAGTTCATCTCCCTGCCATATGAACTTGACAATGAGGAGCTCGACGTGGACCTCAACGGTGACGTTCCTCTTCGCTTCAGGGCCGTAGACGCCCTTCCAAGTGAAGCATTAGCACCCAGGATCACGTGTGGCACACACGGCGGTGAGCTCAACATCACCTCTGCAGAAGAGCCAACTTCATTCACGAAGGCAGAAAAGGAGAAGCCATGGCGTGAAGCAATGCTTGAAGAGATGCGAGCAATCGAGAGTAACAAGACGTGGGGGATGACAACACTGGCGGACGGCCATCGAGCGATCGGCCTCAAATGGGTGTACAAGGTGAAGCACAATGAGTCTGGCAATGTCGTGCGACACAAGGCCCATCTCGTGGCAAAGGGCTACGTCCAGCGAGTCGGCGTGGACCTTGAAGAGGTCTTTGCACCAGTGGCACGTCTTGAGTAGGTGCGCATGAGGTTGGCATTAGCTGCATGAGCGCTGGGAAGTCCACCACATGGATGTAAAGAATGCGTTTCTCCATGGCGAACTCAAGGAAGAGGTCTACGTCCAGCAACCTCCCGGCTTCGTCATTCCCGACAGCGAGCACAAGGTGTTCCATCTTCGCAAAGCATTGTATGGCCTGCGGCAAGCTTCCAGGGCCTGGAATGCCAAGCTCGATGCCACGCTGGCTTCGCTTGGCTTCCAAAGAAGCATCTACAAGCATGGCGTATACACTTGGAACAGGAACAGTGGGCGGCTGATCATCGGCGTCTACATGGACGATCTGATCATCACCGGCACAAACATGGATGACATCAAAGCCTTCAAGTTGGAGATGCAAAGCAAGTTTCAAATGAGTGACCTTGGCCTCCTCTCGTACTATCTCGGTATAGAGGTAACGTAGAAACCCGATGACATTTTTCTTTGTCAATCTGCTTATGCAGGGAAGCGCTCCTGGATCGGTGCGGACTGGGGGCATGCAATCCGAGTCTACCTCCAATGGAAAGCGGACTCAAGTAAAGCAAAGCAAGCACTGAAGAGAAGGTGGATGCCTCGGAGTACATGATCATCATTGGTGTACTGTGTTACCTGCTCCACACAAGGCCCGATCTCTCTTTCGCCGTTGGGTATCTCAGCCGGTTCATGGAGGAACTGCGAGAAGATCACCTTACTGCGACCAAGCGTGTGCTACGGTATATTGCTGGAACACGCAAGTACGGGCTACACTACACCAGGCATGAGGAAGGCCCCATGAAGCTCGTCGGTTACAGTGATGCCGACATGGCCGGCGAAATCGACTCTCGCAAGAGTACAAGTGGTGCCATCTACTTCTTGGGTGGGAATCCAATATCATGGCAATCATCAAAGCATCGAGTCGTTGCACTCTCATCGTGTGAGGCGGAGTACATTGCGGCGACCGTGGCAACCTGTCAAGGCGTTTGGCTGGTGCGTCTTCTGACTGACATGATCGGAGCGCCAGCTGAGGTGCCGGAGCTCAAAGTCGACAGCCAACTGGCGATAGCGCTGAGCAAGAATCATGTCTTCCATGAGCGAAGCAAACACATCGACGTGCATCACCACTTCATAGGGTACTGCATCGACGAACGGAGGATCAAGCTCGCGTACACTTCTACTCAGGATCAACTGGCGGACATCCTGACGAAGGCTCTGGGTCGCGTTCATCACCAGGAAATATGCAAGAAGATTGGTGTGGAGACTAGAAGCAATCATGCGCAGCATTAGGTGGAGAAATGTTGTATGTACTTCGTCACACTTTGCCTATTTGTTCCATTTTTCCATCTGTAAATTTAGCTGGGCATGGCCACGATCCACGATCTTTGGCCACGCGCGTCCGTGGAGCTCGTGCGACTACAACATACCGAGCGCTTCTTCTGGCCACGATCTTTCGGCCATGATGTACCTAGAGTAAATATTTATATCCCCGTTAATACAACTGAAAACGCCGCAACTAACAACAGCACAGAATCGTATTCTTGTCCGCATGCCATACTCGCTTGTCCAGGCACCTTCGACTCCGGCGAAACTCCAACACAAACAACATAAAAGGACACATTCCCATAAAAATTCATCCTCTGAAGTATGAGCATCTACTGATGTTTTCTTGCTCTTACATAGGGAAATGTAAATACTAAAATCATTTATTAAAGCATGGCATCAGCTGTATTATAAATAATAGCATGAGGTCTGGACTTCCTGGTTCTAAATGTTTTTCTATTTCTTATCTACGACATATTGAGCTAGAACATTGGTGAAACGTAGCAGGAACTGAGAACATGGCAAGGAATGTGAGATCCAGATCCAGTTGAGCTATGTGTGCAATCCAATCAAGCGCGGTACATAAATACATGAACCACATCCAATCAGGACCGAGCTGGGGATGAGGCGGTACTTGGGAGAGGGACTGGAGGATGGAGGCGAGGTGGGAGCACAGCGCGACAACATCGTTGTGGAGCTGCAGCCACTACTAGAAAAAGTATTTCTACAATCGGTCCTAAACATATTATTAGAGGCGGATTTGAAAACCGCCTGTAAGCAAGTGCCTGTAAAAATAGCCTATTATCACAGACGGTTACAAAAACCGCCTGTGAAAATGTATTATCACAGGAGGTTTTTTACCACCAACTGTCTGTGAAAATATATTATCACAGACGGTTTTTTACCACCAAGCTACCTGTGAAAATATATTATCACAGGCGATTTTTTACAATCAACCGTCTATGATAATATATTACCACAGACGGCTTTTACACTCTCGAAAATGTAGGGCGGGCATCACAGCCAACGGATTTTGTGCATTTTTTGGTGGCCAAAATTAGGAGGCAATGAATCAAATGAATTAGTCCCTTTCTAAAATAGTTAGATCTGCAAATCTGAAAGTCTAAAAGTACTTAAATCGATAATATTTAGGAAAAATTACATTGCAAATGTGCATCACTTGCTCAAATACACATCAGAAATTACATAGCAGGAATCATTGTAAAAAAACCTAGTCATCGACCAGTCCCAACCCTCCACAGTCAGCGTCATCTATCTCCGCTGCCACGTGCAGACCGATCCCGCGGGAGTCTACAGAGAGTTGAACGCCCAGTCCGCGATGCTCCAACCGGCGTGGACGCTGGAAGGATCTGGCCACCGAAACTGTGGCCCTCAATGTCGTGGTTGCAGACACGACCGTGGTCGTGGGGCTTCCGTCTTCGCGGTCGTCTTCTCCGGCTCCTTGCAGCTAACAGACCTGCAGCAATGTACAAAGCGACTACATCAACAAGTAGAGAGATCTGGAGCAGAAAAGCAGCAAGCTGCATGTTGGGAAGAAAAACGGTGACGTGAAGTGACATACCTGAGAAGAGAAGCACGGATGTAGTGGGAGGAGAACGTGGAGTGGATGAGAAGCATAAGAATCACCGACGCCATGTGAGAGCTCCCTGGTTGCTTAGGCTTTGCTGGCTTGGAGAGGAGAGAGCAGATCACCATGTGAGAGCAAGTGGGCAGGGTGCAGCTGCAAGTGGTGTGATGTGACAAGAGACAAGAGAGCACATGTCAAGTGGGCACGGCTTTGATGGAAGAAGTGCTGGTGGGAGATAGGCAGATTATTAATAGAAGAGCAGATGTGAGTAAAGAGTTCTGATTGGTGGAGAACTGGAAGGGCGGATCGAGGATTGTATTTTCACAAGCGGTAGCTTTTAAAAACTGCCTGTAATAATATATATTATCACAGGCGGTTTGTACCATCAACCGCCTGTGATAATATATATTTTTTCACAGACGGTTTTCAGTTACGAACCGCCTATGATATTCACATATTGCAGGCGGTTTTAAAATATTTTACAGTACAGACGGATTTTTTTTACGGACCGCCTGTAAAAAAAATTTTGTAACGCCTGCGAAAATACTTTTTGTAGTAGTGAGCGTGGGACGCGGCGGAGGGCATCGCTACAATCACTTTCGAGCATGGTCGCAGTGTCGTTGACAGCGGAGCGGAGGCGCTCCTCAGCGTCGGCGTGGCAGCGGTCAAGCGGCTCCAATGGGTGTCGCGCGGGGAGATAAGTACGGGAGGGGGAGGATCCCGCTGACATCCCCGGTCAGGGGAGGAGGCAGCAGCTCAGCGGGGGTCGGCGGAGGCGATGCTCATCGCGGTGGGGGGGGGGGGGGGGTGGTTGTTATGGAGGGGGTTGCAGCGTTGAGGATCATCTGCGGGTGGTAGGGTTCGTGAGGCTGCGACCGTGGGAGACCCAACTTATAACCTGAGTATTTTTGTGGGCTCTATCCGGCCCATGAAAATAAAGTCTACTTTCGTGGGTCTTTTTCTGGCCCACAAAAATTTAAGCTATTTTTGTGAACTCATTTAAAGGCCCACGAAAATATAACCTATTTTCGTGAGCTCAAAGCGGCTCAAGAAAATAAATGTATTTTCGTGAGGGCCCACAAATAATTTCAGCCGATGAAAATAAATTGTTTTCCTGTAGTGACGGCGAGGGCGAGGATGGGGAGAGTGAGGACAACGCTCGGCAGCGACGGCGGCGAGTGCAACCATGGCGAAATTTTTTGCAGCCTGCAAACTTAGGTTTGCAAGGTGCGGCCGAGAGACTTTATAGCCGTTTATTATCACAAGCAGTCCTTCTAGTAAACACTGCATGTGAAACCTTTCTAAATAATTTATAAATATAATTTTCACGGGCGGCTGCTAATTAAAGCCGTCTGTGAAGCTGAGGAGTCGCAGTTATAAATATTATTATCACAGACGTCCTTTTGTTAAGAACCGTATGTGAAAATATTGCCATCAATTATGACCAACCTTGTCATTAACTAATGCAATACATTTCTACATCAACATATCTACATCAACTAATGCCAAGAACAAATCCATTCGATGATCGACGAAATTTAGCATATATAGATATATATAGTTCATTAACTTAAACCATTATTATAAAATAAAAACAACAAATAGAACAGATGAATAACATTAAGTTCATTAACTTAAAACAACAATACAAAACAAGAAAAGAAAAACAACGTCAACTAAAAAAAAGAAAAACAACTAATACTACTACTCGTCATTGTTGTTGTGCTCCTGGGGCGTCTCCAGCGGAACTAGAAAACCCAATTTCCTCGCCGTCACCGCCACCAGGTTCCTGCAGCCGTCAACCCCGAGCTTCTAAGCCATCGTCTCTCACAGAGCATCGAGATGGCGGCCACTTTCACTAACCCGAACAAATAGTGGCCCACGCTGCCCATTCCAGTACATTTTGGAAAGGCACCGAGACCCAGGAGCCGCATGGAGCATGATGTACTAGTAAATACATCCCACACCATCTCAAGGCGCAAGTCCTCCATACTCCTGGCCAGGGGGGTGGTTGCGGCTGCTTTGCTGCTGGCTCCTTCGGCGGAGAAGAGGAGGAAGACTAGTTGTCGGCCATGGTGCGGAGAAGAGGATTGGGTGTGGCGGAGAAAGGAGAGGAAGACTACAGTGGTGCATAGGGGAAGATGATTGATGGTGCCGAGAAGAGGAACGCGCGTGTATCTTTATATCATCGTTGGGCAGTTCGCCTCTCGTCGCCCGGTGATGGAACGCTTCAAATTGAATTCAATTTCTGCGGGTTTCCCTCGGTCATGCAAAACCACACGCCCGATCGCTTCACAGGTGGTCTTTTATAAAAACCAACTGTGAGAAGTTATTGAAAATCACAGATGGTAGTTCACAAGAGCTACCTGTAATAACAGCGAATATCACATGCTTCTTTTTTACGGACTGCCTGTGGAAATGGATCTTTACCCCGACAGTTTAATTTTGTGAACCCCCTGTGATATTTTATCATCATGATGTCGCGGGGAGGAAGGTGATGGTTCGCCTCTCGACGCGCAGTGATGAGACGCTTCAAATTGAATTAAATTTCTGCGCATTCCCCTCGGTAATCGCAAAGGACGCACGGCCGGTCGCTTCACATACAGTCCTTTTTGAAAATCGTCTGTGATATTTTATCATCATAGGCGGCTATTTAATTCAATGGACATCATGGCGTATTTTTTAATGAACCACCTAAGTAAAGAAACAAGGCACCTGTGGAAAATGTTTTTTGTAGTAGTGACAGCGCCGCCGCGGAATGGTCGCTGCCTCCCTCCTCGAGGCAGTTACACTACTACAAAAAGCATTTTCGCAGGCGCTCAGTTTTTTTACATTGGCATTCCGTTAAAAAAAAAGCTTGTGATGTCAAATGATTTAATAGCCGCCTATGATGATAGAACTTCACAGGCGGCTCACAAAACTGAACCGTCAATGTAAAGATACCTATTATTACAGGCAGGTTTTGAAGAATAAGCTGCCTGCATAGTAGTCATTAATACAGGCGGCTGATGTCACCGTGCGCACCGAGCGTGAGTGCCGGTTACCGATGTGACTTAACACGTGCATCGCATGTGCGTCCTTTAAATTCAATTTGAAGCGTCCTATCACCACTGTGCACGTTGAGAGATGAACCGCCAGACTGCTATGATGCTATATGGACACACCTGCGCGATCTTCTTCTGCGCACAACTACTCTTCCTTTTCTCTGCAAAACTGTGTCGTGCCCCATCGACGAGAACACCAAATGGCTGATAAGAATACGTCACAGCCATGCCCAGCGAGGGACCCAGTGACTAAGCGACCGCGATCGGACTCCCTCTCGAGCTTCATGCAAATGGAGTTCATCCTCTGCAATATGGTGTGAGATGTATTTAACAGTACATCTTGCTCTATACGGCGCCTTGGGCTTGGCACCCTTCCAGAACATACTGGAATGGGCACCACAGGCAACTACATGTTCGGCCTCACGCATGTGGTTGGTCGTCTCGACACTCTCTGAGAGGCGATGGCAGTCGAGCTCGGCGTCGAGGGTTGCAACAACCTTGTGGCAGCGAAGGCCAGGAAACTGGGTTTCTCAGTTTTGCTGCCAAAGGCGCCCCATGCGTCTTAGGAGGGCCAGGAGCCTGAGGAGCTTGACGAGGAGGAGGAGGAGAAATTAGTTGTTTTTCTTTTCTTGTTTTTAGTTGACATTTTTCTTTCTTGTTTTAGTTGATGTTTTTCTTTTCTTGTGTTTGTAATATAATGTTTTGTGTTAATCAACTTAATGTTCCTTTCCATCTGTTATATGTTGTGGTGACAAAACATTGATGCTACAAATCTGGTTACATTTTTTTAAGCTTAAAGCTACAAATGGAGAAGACATTTTCCCTCAAAGTGGGATGTGGAACTTCAACAATGATCATGTCTTCCAGATTGCAGTTTGGAAAGCTTGATGAAATGATGGTAGCTCAATCTAGATTAAAGGAGACACATCCATTTTTTATTCATAGGAACACAGTTGTTTCCTATTCATAGGAACACGGCCTTTTCCTATTCATTGCAATGTCAGAGAGAGCAAACTATGAACTGCAATGTATAAACTATAAATATTAGATGTGAGGTGAGAGAAACTATGAGTTGCAATGTATCAACTATGAATGGTTATGTATAATTGAACTATATTTGGCAATGTAGAAACTATGAACTGTAATGGATGAAGCTATGATTTGCAATGTATGAACTATGAATTGCAATGTATACACTATGAATTGCATTGAATATATTGTGATTGTTGTAATTTAAATTTGATCAGAAAATTAGAAATAATAGGGTTTAATTAGTTCTGTCCTAATGCTTTATCACAGACGCATGTTGTACATTAGGACCCGCTTGAGATAATGCTCCATCACAGTCGGCACGTTGTAAGTAAATAACCGCCTGTGCAAAATCATTAGCACAATCATTAGCATAGGCGGTTTCTAGAGGCCGCATGTGAAAATAGCCGATTTTCACAGGCTCACAGACAATTTTGAAATTCAGTTATGATAATATGTTTAGAGCCGCCTGAGATAAAGCTTCTTGTAGTAGTGTTATAATTGTGTACACTCTACGAGGTGTTTGCAACTTGCTCTACTATGTAGTAGGCTTAGATTAGGGTTCACGGTGAGTGCATGCTATCATTTCCACCATAGGAGTCGCAAAGACAAACATATATCAAACCTGCTGTTTAGGATCCAAACCATCTTGTTGAATCCTTATTTTCATAAACCAACATCATCGCTTTACTAAAACAAAATCAACAACATCATCACATGTATGGTTTCCAGTTAGACTTATAGAATCGTTTTTTTGTATTCAATTTTTCCTGGAGTCTAATAAATAGGGAGAAGATATGGCTCCAGTAGTCATCTTAGCTATCACCCTACCCCTACCAATGTGCAAATTGTTTTTTTTTCGGGTGCAATGTACAAATAGTTGCTAGTATATTGCACACGCTACATGTGATATCGCCAAGAATCTAGATGCTAGCTAACGGAAGACGCGATGCGAAGCCGCACGGTGGTGCCACATCGGGGGTAGCTTCGACCGTTGTCGGCTATCCGCCACTACGTAAGAAAGGCTCATACGAGACGGGCCCGGATGAAGAAGGGAGACGAACAAACTTTGTGTCTCCGCCGTCGCGTCTCGCATTACGTTGGCATTAGAGACGGGCTTCAAGGCATGTCGCCAATCGAACTAGGTGCGAGACACACTCAAAAGAAGCGCGTCTCCTTTCTTTTTGTCATAACAGACGATCTTTACGGTGTCATTGGAGACGCCGCTGGCACGCATCGCTCACCAGCTTACAAGGGTGACAGGCCTTACAAAGCACATCGCAAATATATTGACTATGCGAGACGCTCTGTTATGTAGCGCATCGCAGATCCATTAACTTATGTGAGACAAGCTTTATGTAGGTTATCTGAGACGCTCTCTGCTACAGCTCATCGCGGATTATTTAGAGGCACTATTATTAGGAGCTAGCCAGGATTTGGCAACCGTATTACCAGTGTCAGCAACATACTGTTCATGAACATATGTATAGCCAAAATGATCACACGTTAAATTATAATGACCAATCAAATATTACCAAAGTGTCAATCGTGGTTATCAAGTATACTAATTACACAACTAAGACTATTCATCCTGATTACAATGTAACTAATTACACACATCATAACTGTCATCATCTAATCCTGTATACCGTAATAAAAATTCTCCCAATCAATGACTTTCATTGACGATGAGCCTTCATAGCCTCTAATGCTTCGACTGAGACATCTAAAATTCAACTGTAATAAACACAAGAACAAATTGGTATACAATTGTAATAAACACAGAAACTGTTAGTGAATGGAGAACAGAGCTTACTTGTAGCACATGCAGTTGGTGAGCATTTGCAAGGCATTAGCAGAGAAATTGTTCTCATGGTAAAGGACATGGTACTGAGTTGGTTTGCTTGTCTAACAAACAATTTACATTCTACCAATGCTTTTATAGCCGGATATCAAAAAATCATGAGAGAAACACCAATTATCGCATAGGTACCTTGATTCCAGCATGGCTGCAGAGGTAGAAATCAAACTCAGTTGGATGGCAAATGCTAGTATCAACCACAGTTCCTGCAGTTTCAAGGGTTTGCGAATCAGAATTTATTATACATTGATAGTCCAAACAAATACATTACTTTTGCATTCGACATAAACAAGGAATATGAATGTATACCATAATAAAAATTATCTCTTTGGATCAATGACTTCATTAACGATGAGCCTTCATTGGACATCCTCAAAATCAATAAATCACTGGAATGCACGCACTGAGGGCAGGGTCGAGGCAGCGGCATGCTCAGGGGATAAGGGACACGACGGCGTGCTCCGGGACGAGCTGGCGGATGACAGCAGGCCGGCGTGCTCCGGGGACAGGGAGAACATACCGATTACCCAAGTCGGGGTTGAGGCGGCGTCATGCTCCAGGGACATGGGACGAGGCGGCATGCTCCAGCATGCTCAACTATCTAATGACGAAGGTTGGGGTTGACAGCGGGGTAGGGGTCGACGCCGGCAACACGACAATAACAAAGAGCGAGTTGAGAAAGAGGGATGGTGGCAGCATGCTCCGGGGACAGGGGACGAGGCAGCGTTCTACAGCGTGCTCAACTCTCTGATGACGCGAAGGTCGGGGTCGACAGCGGTGGCGTGCTCAGGATCTGCGGTTTATAGGTCGAGAGAGCACGCGACGGCTAAAATTTTTCGCCAAATGTTGGGAGAGAGTGCGCGATGGACAAAAATTTTCGGCGTAAATCAGAGACACGCCAATGTAAAGCACATCTCTCACTATTTTGTGGCCCCAGACATGCCACAATGTCCTAGATGTGCCACGGTGTGCTCAAGCCAGGCAGGAACAACATCCAGGACATTATGACGTGTCCAACTGGCAACTTTGTGCAATGCCTTATATGATCATTGCATTGCGCTCAGCCTTCTGAGGTGGGACAAAAATTCTTTGGCGTAAATTGGAGACGAGCCACTGAAAGGCGCGTCTCGCATTATTTTTTGGCCCCGGAAACGCTGGAGTGCCCTAGATGCGCCACGGTGTGCAAAACAACATCCAGGACATTCCAACGTTCCCATCTGGTAATTGTGCGCAATGTCTTATACAATCGTTGCAACGTGCTCAACTTTACGAGGTGGGACAAAAATCTTCGGAACAAATCGGAGACGATCGCGTGTAAGGCCCATCACCCTTTTGCCGAATATCTGGTATTTGAGATGCGCCTTTCTAAAGTTCGTCTCTCATGCACTCTCCACATTGTCACTCGCACAATATCGTGAACCGTTGTAGGGATAAACGAACGCAATGACATTGCAATTCACAAATTAGTTGGAATTCAGGGATAAACAAACGCAATGACATTGCAATTCAGAGATAATTTGCAATTGAATGTAGGCCTAGAGGGGGGGGGTGAATAGGCCTTCTTGATTTTTCTCGGTTCCTGTAACACTCAACAACAAGGTTAATACCAGAGATATCGGACTAGTCCGGTAATGTGCGGACTAGTCCGGTTTTCACGGGCTAGGTTGATCAAGTTCAGACAATTTGATTGATTCGTTAATGTTTGCAGCGGAAATATAAACTTGAATCTCAATTTAATAGTTGTATGTCAGATTCTATTGTAGTTAAAGCTCTTGATCAACAATTAGACTTAGATCGAATAAAGTGAATCAAACCCTAGATTAAGTTGATCAAATTAGATGAAGAACACAAAAGGACAAGACACACGATTTATCCCGTGGTTCGGCTACCACGAAGGCAACCTACATCCACGTTGAGGAGCCCACAAAAGGACCGGGTCTTCTCCAACCCTTTCCTCGTCGGATCGCCACGAAGGCCAATCCTCTTCCACTAATCACAAAGGGTAAATAACCAAGTTGAAGGGGCGTTCTCACACGTTGAGAGCTCCCTTGATTACAACTCACAATGACACCAATAACACACTCGAAAATTACAAATTGAAACGTAAGAGTGTGTTAGAGAATCAAACCAAGAGCTCAATGATGTGTGCCAAGTGTCTCTCCAATGATCTAGAAGTGATCTTCAATGGATTGATTGATTTTGCACTTAATTTCGTGGAGAGAGATGGTTTTTGAGTCTCTTGGGAGGTGTGACGGCGCTAAGGTTCGAGAGATTGTAAAAGTGGGCCGTGCACCTCTATTTATATGGGGTTTCTAAAAGTGACCGTTAGGGTTCAGAAAGATCGGACTAGTCCGTGGTGGTCATCGGACTAGTCCGGTGTGCTGTGTGTAGCAAACCCTAAGTGTCCAGGAATATCGGACTAGTCCGGTTGAAAACGGACTTGTCCGATTTCGCTACTGGAAATCTTCGGACTAGTCCGATTGCCATCGGACTTGTCCGGACATATGAAACCCTAAGTGTTTGGGATGACAAGTCCGCACTTGGAGGACTTGTCCGATTTAGATCAGTGTGTATATCGAACTAGTCCGTGGTGACACCGGACTTGTCCGAAGTGGATCAGAATGAATATCGGACTAGTCCGGATCACAACGGACTTGTCCGATTTTGTGTGACTTGTGCATTGTGTTGAGGACTAGTCCGCATTGGGGAGGACTAGTCCGAAGTGGATCAGAAAGATATCGGACTAGTCCGGTGGAGACCGGACTTGTCCGATCTAGTGCAGAATGTGATATCGGACTAGTCCGGCTGATATCGGACTAGTCCGGTCCTGTATAACTTTGTGCATTGTATGTTTGTGCTTGAAAGTGATTGAGCTCTTGGGTGTGTTTCCTTAACACACTCTATACATAATAATCTACTATTTTCTTCTTCTTGAGCTCAAATTCACTTTGCTTCTCATTTCCCTTCTTTTTGGCATTTTGCTCATTTTTCATCATTTGCCTGCATTCATCTCAACAAAAGGATTAGGATCCCAATTGCTTGTCATAAATCATCCAAAACCCACAAGGGAGTCCTAGATGCACTTTCAATCTCCCCCTTTTTGGTGATTGATGACAACCAATTGAGATTTCACAAAATAAGGCAAAAAATGAGATTTTCATAAAGTATGCACATATGACTCAAAAATACATCAAGCAACAAGAGAATTATCCATATGTGCATTCTTTATGGTGGGATGCATACTAAGTGCATGAATACATTGAGAATGACAGAATTTGCATTAACCAACCGATATCAAATGCATATGACATTCCAGGGGCAAAAACACAGTTTTCATCGCACACTCCAAATAAATTAAGCAATTCATCACAGGACCAAACTTAATATGAAAACAGAGTTAAACTATTACAAACACAAATAAAAGATAAAGAGAACTCTCTCCTCGCACCCTATCACAGCTAAAGCTAAGACTCCCCCTCAATCTCTCCCCCTTTGGCATCAAGACACCAAAAAGAAGGAGAGGAGGGTCCTAGGGTCTTCACTCTTCACTGTCGGTCCTCTCGTCATCGTCTTCATCTTCTTCGCTTTCTGCTTGACGAGGAGGAGAGGGAGGAGGAGGAACGGAGCTGCTCGAGCCCCAAATGCCAAAATAGGCAAGCTCAGAAGGGGACAAGGGCCCGAGCTCGGTGAAATCCGGGTCAGACTCCTCAGATATCACTGGAGATCCAATGGGGTTGATCTCCAGCTTCCGACAGATTTGCTCCACATTGGCCTTTATATACTTCATGTCCTCCTTTCTTTTCTTGTTGAGTTTGTGGACCTTCACTTCGGTCTTTTTGCAGGAGGAGAAGATTGCTGACAAGTATTTGAGGATCCCACTGGCGGATCCTCTCTGAGGGGCTTCCCTAGAGGTAGGGACCTCCCTAGCACTGCTTCTTGCTCTTGTTGGTGCCTCGGGACTGGAGACCGGTGAGGGAGCAGCCTGGATGCTCACTGGTTGAGGCTTCTGAGGCCTCAAGGGGGTGTGCTCCACATCCTTCATGAACTCAATACCTGTGAATTTCTCAATCACATACATGAGGTAGGGAGCATAGCCACATGACCTGTTAGGCGTACAGGATATGTTGACCATATCATTCCAAATGTACTCCGCTACATCAAATGGGCGGTCCCTGCTTATGACTCTCATTAGGGTTCTGAGGTAACCCTGCACGCTCCCAACATCTCCATCTTTAGGAGCAATAGTCTTCCTCAGCACTCTGTTGAGGACCACAAAGAATGGTTTCATGTGCTTTGTAGAGGGAGGAACATACTTTGAGTTAGGCTCATATAGGAATTTCATCCTATCCTTCTCCATGACACCAATGTTGTGGATGATCAGCCTGTCAGGTCCAGAGGTGTCCAGATGGAGCAGATTATTGAACTCCTCTTGAGTGATACTATACTTAGATCCGTGTTTCATCCAAGTAACACTCTCTTCATCCTCACATGAGAAGTGGCAAGTTGCAAAGAACTGTGCAATCACTTCATCATTCCAGTTATGCCTGAAGGCAAAGAGATCCTTCAGGCCATGCCTCTCAGCTGCAGCAATGACCTCATCAAAGGCTGAGCACTTCTTCTTCTCTAGGTGGGCCCAGTCAATCCACTGACTGCGCACCACCGGTGTCTTCATCGGGAGGTACGCTGATTTGTAGAAGTCTGCATGGAAGTTGCACCAAAACCTTCTATCGACAGCTTGCTTTGGCCTGCCATACCAGTCAATGCTCCTGTATTTTGCTGCAGAATCACTGCCTTTTCTGTTGAACTTCTCCTCAGTGGGGTCCCGGACCCCTTCCCTGGGAGCATGGAGCCTCAAGGGCCCAACTGGCCCCGTTGCAACTCCCTTGCCCTTTCCCTTTGCTTGCCGAAGGCCGCTTGAAGATGTAGCAGCCTTCGAGATGGGCTTCTTGGCACAGACCTTCCTCCGAACTTGGGGAGGAGATGTAGCAGGCCCGGAAGGTCTTTCTTGGCGTTTGCCAAGACCCGCCGAGGACTGAGATGCCACCTCGTGGTCCAACTCGGCCTCAAAGTCGGAGGTTTCGTTGTCGGAGCTCGACATGATCTGAGAATGAATGAGCAAGAAAAATGACAAGTTATGCAAGGCATAGGTAAGACATGATAGTAATGGATGGCATTAGGGAATTAAGGAATTAGGTTCAGGTTCAGAAACATCGGACTTGTCCGGTGCCTAGGCACGGACTAGTCCGGGGTACCGGACTTGTCCGTGCATGGACCGGACTAGTCCGGTGTTCATCCTCAAAAACCTAACAGATTGAAATGGACACAATCCCTAATGCAATTCTAGTCTAGCATACACGTAGTACATCAGATAAACATAACTAGTGCAGGGTGCTAGGCCAAACGATCAATGATTGAGAAAAATACGATTTCTAGGGTTTTGAAGGTTTTTACCGAAGAAATCATTGGAGACTTGAAGTTTTGGGGGTTTGAGGCCGGACTAGTCCGGTGGAATCAATCCCCAAGTCTTCAAGCTTGATCTCCGCCCAAACTTGTGGCTTTTTGACGGAGGACACAAGAGATTGCTTTGGGAGCTCGAGCGCAAGAGAGAGAAAGGCGTGAGCAAATGTGGGGATGAGTAGATTAGGGTTTGGTGGCGGCTAGGGTTATGGACACGAGAAATCGGACAAGTCCAGACTTGACCGGACTAGTCCGAAGTCATCCAGAGACCTATATCGGACTAGTCCGTGGTCCGTCGGACTAGTCCGGCCTAACCGGCACTCTGCGGACTAGTCTGCATGGGCGGACTAGTCCGGATAACCACGGACTAGTCCGTGGTTACCAGGAAAGAATTGCATAGCCCATTCATATATATTTGAAGGTTCAATAATAGAGAATAGAGAGGCAAAACAATTCAAGCAATATTGATGAATTTGACCAGTAAGCATACAACAATCATACAATAATCAAAATTCATCAAGATCTAATAATTGACATAGTTTTTCGAGAGAAAAATAGGGAGGGGTAATTTTCACAAATCAATCAACATTTTTGAAGTAATCATACAGGTATGCAACTTTTCAAGCCACACTCCGAGAATCAAGAATATTTAGCTCATTTCGGAGTTCGCAAAAACGCTTTTCATCAAGTGGCTTGGTGAATATGTCGGCCAATTGTTTTTGAGTGTTGACATGTGAGATGGTTATGTCTCCTTTCATGGAATGGTCTCTCAAGAAATGATGTCTTATGTCTATGTGTTTAGTCCTAGAGTGCTCAACTGGATTGTGAGCTATTTTAATGGCACTCTCATTGTCACAAAGGAGAGGAATATGGTTCATATTGTAACTGTAATCCCTTAGAGTTTGTCGCATCCAAAGAAGTTGTGCACAACAACTCCCGGCTGCGACATACTCCGCTTCGGCTGTGGATTAAGCAATGGAATTTTGTTTCTTAGACGACCAAGAAACCAAAGATCTTCCTAGGAATTGGCATGTGCCAGAGGTGCTTTTTCTATCAACTTTGCACCCGGCATAATCTGCATCGGAGTAACCAATGAGATTGAGTTTGGAGCCTTTTGGGTACCAAAGACCAAGGTTGGGTGTATGAACTAAATATCTCAAGATTCTTTTTACGGCTGTCAAGTGACATTCCTTAGGGTTGGCTTGAAATCTTGCACACAAACATACACTCAACATAATGTCTGGCCTAGATGCACATAAGTAAAGTAAAGATCCAATCATGGAGCGATACACCTTTTGGTCGACGCTCGGTCCATCTTCATTGAGATCCAAGTGGCCATTCGTAGCCATGGGAGTCTTTATGGGCTTTGCCTTGTCCATGCCAAACTTCTTGAGTATGTCCTGCGTGTACTTGGTTTGGCTTATGAATGTTCCTTCCTTTTGTTGCCGCACTTGGAATCCCAAGAAGTACTTCAATTCTCCCATCATTGACATTTCAAACCTGTCTGTCATAATTCTACTAAATTCTTCACAGAAAGATTGGTTAGTTGACCCAAAAATTATGTCATCAACATAGATTTGGCAAATAAAAAGAACATTATCTAGATTTTTCATGAATAATGTATAATCTACTTTGCCAATGTGAAAGCCATTATCAATTAAAAAATCTCTAAGACACTCATACCAAGCTCTAGGAGCTTGTTTGAGGCCATAGAGAGCCTTACGCAGTTTATACACGTGGTCGGGGAACTCTTCGTCTTCAAATCCGGGTGGTTGCTCCACGTACACCTCTTCCTTGATCGGTCCGTTGAGGAAGGCGCTTTTCACGTCCATTTGGTACAGCTTGAAATCATGGTGAGTAGCATATGCAAGTAATATTCTAATTGATTCAAGCCTAGCTACTGGAGCAAAAGTCTCATCGAAGTCCAAACCTTCGACTTGTGAGTAACCTTTGGCCACAAGTCGTGCCTTGTTTCTTGTCACCACCCCGTGTTCGTCTTGCTTATTGCGGAAGACCCACTTGGTGCCCACTATGTTTGCATTGGGTCTTGCCACAAGTTCCCAAACCTCGTTTCTCTTGAAGTTGTTCAACTCTTCTTGCATTGCCACCACCCAGTCCAGATCCTTCAATGCATCCTCAGTCCTGCGTGGTTCCAAAAAGGAGACAAACGAGTAATGCTCACAAAAATTAGCTATACGAGATCTAGTGGTTACTCCCTTTTGGATATCACCGATGATGTTGTCGATTGGGTGATCCCTTTGAGTGCGTTGGTGTAATCTTGGGTGTGGCACTTGGGGAGTTGAGTGTTGGTGATCATTTTCTTCTCCCCCTGAGTGGTTGCCCTCGTTGATTTGTTGATCATCTTCATATTCTTGTAATTGATCTTGTATCGAGACTCCCCCTTGATTGTTGATCTCATCTTGTGGTTCACTTTCCTCTTGTATTTGTGACGATGACTCTTGTGGACGAACTTCGCCTAGAGCCATTCTCTTCAATGCTTGGTAAGGAGCTTCTTCTTTACCTAATTCACATTGATCAACTTGCTCCTTTTGGGAGCCATTAGTTTCATTGAACACTACGTCACGTGCCACTTCAACAAGTCCGGAGGCCTTGTTGAAAACACGATAGGCGTAAGTGTTCGAATCATAGCCAAGAAGGAAACCTTCATCGGACTTTGAAGCGAACTTTGAAGTCCTGGACTTCTTGTTCAAGATATAACATGGAGAGCCGAAAACTCGAAAATATGAAATGTTGGGTTTGTTACCGGTGAGCAGCTCATAAGGAGTCTTCTTGAGTAGTCGATGAAGGTAGAGTCGATTTGCGGCGTGGCAAGCAGTGTTAATCGCTTCCGCCCAAAATCGATCCGAAGTCTTGTATTCATCGAGCATTGTTTTTGCCATCTCTATGAGCGTTCGGTTCTTCCTTTCGGCGACTCCATTTTGTTGTGGAGAGTATGGTGCTGAAAATTCGTGCTTGATTCCCTCCTCATCAAGGTACTCCTCCACTTGTATGTTCTTGAACTCCGTGCCGTTGTCGCTCCGAATACTCTTGATCGATAGTGAGAACTCGTTTTTAGCTCGCTTGAAGAATTTCTTGAGAGTTCCTTGTGTTTCTGACTTGTCATGCAAAAAGAACACCCAAGTGAAGCGGGAAAAATCATCAATAATGACTAAACCATATTTATTACCGCCGATGCTCATGTAAGCTATTGGACCAAACAAATCCATATGAAGTAGTTCGAGCGGTCTTGTCGTAGTCATAATGTTCTTTGCAGGATGATGTGCTCCTACTTGCTTCCCGGCTTGGCACGCGCTACAAGGCCTGTCTTTCTCAAAAACAACATCTTTCAAGCCTCGGATGTGATCGCCCTTGAGGAGTTTTTGAAGATTCCTCATACCAACATGTGCTAGCCGTCTATGCCACAGCCAACCCATGTTGGTTTTTGCAATCAAGCATGTGTCGAGTTCGGCTTTATCCTTGTTGAAGTCAACAAGGTAAAGCTTTCCCTTCAACATACCCTTGAATGCAACGGAACCATCACTCCTCCGGTACCGAGCACCCTTCCTTGACTATTATCTCCGAAGTAGATGCCTTCGTTTGGGTCCTCGTTTTCTTCATATTCCACGAACATCCTCTTTTCTCCGGTCATGTGGTTGGTGCATCCACTATCTAGCACCCATTTGGATCCACCGGAGGAATAGGCCTGCAAAAATAAATTATGCCTTGGTTTTAGGTACCCAAGCTTGCTTGGGTCCTTGGAGGTTAGTTACAATACATTTGGGCACCCACACATGGGATTTTGTGTTCCCATGGCGTGGCCCAGCATAATAAGCATAAACTTTACCAATATTGTTTCTCATTAATACATAAGAGGCATCAAAGGTTTTGAACAGGAGTTGCTGTTGTTTATGGATCGGACTAGTCTGGGTAACCGGACTTGTCCGAATGACCGGACTTGTCCGGACCTCCACCGGACTAGTCCGGCGTTTATGAGAGTTCAAATTCTTAATTTTTGAGTTACCAGGTTGGGAGGGTCCTCCCTTCACAAAGGTAATCCTTCCCTTGTTATTCTTATGACTTCCAGCATTTTCCTTTCCATCGTAAGAGTAACCAATGCCATACTTGACGTTTGGAGGTCTTTGGACCAAGTATGCACTACGTGCATAGTTGATACTCTCCTTGTCAAATATTCCACATTGGGTAGGATTTTTATCCTTTGTGGAGGTAGACTTTTCCTTCAAGCTGATGTCGACTTTACCACATTTGCACATATGAACAGGATTAGTTGAAGTGTGTTGAGAAGATAGACTTGAAGAGGAGGAAGGTTCACTTAGCTTGAGTGACTCAACTTGCACTTCAAGGATCTTGTTGACCTTGATCAGGTCATCAAGTTGATCCTTGATTGCAACGTTTGAGTTGGTTAATTCCAAACAAGTTTTCTTGCTTGAAGCTAGCTCAAGCTCTAGTGAGTTGTTTTTCTCCTTTTCAAGAACTAGAAGATTGTCAAGTTCGACATACCTCTCCTTTTGGGAGATAATCATGTCTTCTTGACGATCAATTAGCGATTCCTTCTCAACAAGTTGGACAAGTAAAAATTTCATTTTAGCAGCAGTTTTCCTATCTAATCCAGTTAACATATCTTAATCATCACTATCTAGTTCATCATTACTTGAGTACGAATGCATGGAAGGAGTTTTGATGTTTACCTTGCGTTTACCTTCCTTTACCATGAGGCAAGTGCCATGTCCCTTCTTTGCACCGAGCGTGGGGAAGAGTGTGGGTTTCTTGGACGAGCTTTCAATGGCTATGCTAGCCATCTCTTCTTCATCGGATGATGAGGACTCATCGTTTGAGTCCCACTCTTTTCCAATGTGTGCTTGTTCAGCTTGTTTCTTCTTTTTGAAGAATTTCTTCGGTTGAGGCTTGGTTTCTTTATTCTTCTTCTTGTTCTCCTCATACGGGCAATCGACTATAAAGTGGTTATACTCACCACAATTATAGCACGCCCGCCTCATCTTCGGCTTTGTCCTTTCCTTGTACTTGCCTTCACCTGATTTTGTTCCTTGTCTTTTCTTCATTATTCTTTTGAACTTTTTCATGAACAAAATCATATCCTCTTCGTCCAGCTCACTGCTTTCGTCATCGCTATCCTCCTCAAACTGTGCTTCTCTTGCTTCTTTGGATAGAGGCTTGAGTGTGGACTTTAAGGCAACTCCCTTCTTCTTGGCCGATGTGAGGTCGGCTATTTCTTTGACGTGCTTGGCTTGTTTCTCCATCATTTTAAAATTGATGATTTTGCCAAGCAATTCATCTGGAGTCATCCTCTTGTACCCGGGACTTTCTCTGATCATAGAGCATAGTGTGACATTGCGAGGCATAAAGGATCTGAGGATGAGCTTTACAACCTCGTGGTCATTCCACTTCTTGCTCCCATATGATCGAACCTTATTTACAAGTGTCTTCAATCGGTTGTACATGTCCTGGCGAGACTCGTCTTCCTCAATTGCGAACCTTCCTAGTTCGCCCTCAATCATTTCAATTTTGGCCTCCCGCACATGCCGGTCACCTTCATGGGCTGTTTGTAGTGTGTCCCATATTTCCTTGGCAATCTCCAGTCCGTCCACCTTTGTGAATTCATCTCGACTTAGAGAGGAGGTGATCACGGCTGCGGCTTGAGAGTTTCTGTGGATGGCTTGCTCTTGACTTGGAGTGAGCTCTTCGTCGTCATCTGGGATGTCTATTCCTGTGCACACAATATGCCATAAACTTGGGTTAAGGGAAATCAAGTGCATCTTCATATTTTGCCTCCACATGGAGTAATCACTCCCATCGAAGTGTGGGGCTTTTCCAAGAGGAATAGATAGGTAATGGCTGTTGTTTGAATTTAAACGATCATAGTTGAAAGGATATCGGGAGTAGTCGGTGTGACTACTCCCCTTCTTCTTTTCTTCAACTTTAGCTTTCCCTTTGGAAAGTGCTTTCTTTCTGAGTAGTGCTTTCAGCTCCAGCGTCTCCTCGTCATCATCATCGAAGTCTTGAATTGCTTCGAGATACTTTTCCAGCTTTTGGTTCTTGTCTTTGTTTACTTCTTCCTGGTTGTTGATTTTCTGAACATCTTTCATGTCCGACATGATCTCTTCGAGTGGTTGCACTCTTTCTTGAAGAACCCGCTCTGATACCAATTGAATGTAGGCCTAGAGGGGGGGGGGTGAATAGGCCTTCTTGATTTTTCTCGGTTCCTGTAACAATCAACAACAAGGTTAATACCAGAGATATCGGACTAGTCCGGTAATGTGCGGACTAGTCCGGTTTTCATGGGCTAGGTTGATCAAGTTCAGACAATTTGATTGATTCGTTAATGTTTGCAGCGGAAATATAAACTTGAATCTCAATTTAATAGTTGTATGTCAGATTCTATTGTAGTTAAAGCTCTTGATCAACAATTAGACTTAGATTGAATAAAGTGAATCAAACCCTAGATTAAGTTGATCAAATTAGATGAAGAACACAAAAGGACAAGACACACGATTTATCTCGTGGTTCGGCTACCACGAAGGCAACCTACATCCACGTTGAGGAGCCCACAAAAGGACTGGGTCTTCTCCAACCCTTTCCTCGTCGGATCGCCACAAAGGCCAATCCTCTTCCACTAATCACAAAGGGTAAATAACCAAGTTGAAGGGGCGTTCTCACACGTTGAGAGCTCCCTTGATTACAAATCACAATGACACCAATAACACACTCGAAAATTACAAATTGAAACGTAAGAGTGTGTTAGAGAATCAAACCAAGAGCTCAATAATGTGTGCCAAGTGTCTCTCCAATGATCTAGAAGTGATCTTCAATGGATTGATTGATTTTGCACTTAATTTCGTGGAGAGAGATGGTTTTTGAGTCTCTTGGGAGGTGTGACGGCGCTAGGGTTCGAGAGATTGTAAAAGTGGGCCGTGCACCTCTATTTATATGGGGTTTCTAAAAGTGACCGTTAGGGTTCAGAAAGATCGGACTAGTCCGTGGTGGTCATCGGACTAGTCCGGTGTGCTGTGTGTAGCAAACCCTAAGTGTCCAGGAATATCGGACTAGTCCGGTTGAAAATGGACTTGTCCGATTTCGCTACTGGAAATCTTCGGACTAGTCCGATTGCCATCGGACTTGTCCGGACATATGAAACCCTAAGTGTTTGGGATGACAAGTCCGCACTTGGAGGACTTGTCCGATTTAGATCAGTGTGTATATCGGACTAGTCCGTGGTGACACCGGACTTGTCCGAAGTGGATCATAATGAATATCGGACTAGTCTGGATCACAACGGACTTGTCCGATTTTGTGTGACTTGTGCATTGTGTTGAGGACTAGTCCACATTGGGGAGGACTAGTCCGAAGTGGATCAGAAAGATATCGGACTAGTCCGGTGGAGACCGGACTTGTCCGATCTAGTGCAGAATGTGATATCGGACTAGTCCGGCTCATATCGGACTAGTCCGGTCCTGTATAACTTTGTGCATTGTATGTGTGTGCTTGAAAGTGATTGAGCTCTTGGGTTTGTTTCCTTAACACACTCTATACATAATAATCTACTATTTTCTTCTTCTTGAGCTCAAATTCACTTTGCTTCTCATTTCCCTTCTTTTTGGCATTTTGCTCATTTTTCATCATTTGCCTGCATTCATCTCAACAAAAGGATTAGGATCCCAATTGCTTGTCATAAATCATCCAAAACCCACAAGGGAGTCCTAGATGCACTTTCAGCAACTCAATGAATTTCATAGTTCATACATTGTGTGCCCTCTAAACTATTTCTGAATTTAAACTTATTCCTAAAGCCCTCATCGATCAATCTAAATTGTGCTGTCCAGCTTGCTTCCGAACAAGTCTCTTATATTGCCCTGGATACTGAAACTATTGACATTCTTTAAATTGACAAATGTCAAAGTAGGAATGAATAACCTACGTTGGTCACTAACACAAAATGTCTAACCTTGATAAGTAGATTATAGCAATCATTTTCAACATTGGGCACATTTGGCTGATGCAGCAAACGCTGAACTTCATGTAGTATAGTTTTGTTTGTATAACCAGTGCACCACCCCTATGAAATATCAATTTAAGTAATATAAGAAACTAGTTCAAATAAGTTTGACAACAATTACTAATTATATGAGAAAAATAGGTCTATCTTACAGTCTCTTGATCAAGAATCCCAATGCAGAGTGCTCCTGAGCGATGGACATTTGGGTGGAAGAAACCACTTGGAAAGGCGCATCTTGGAGGCAACAATGGATAGTCCTCTGACAAGGATATTGTCAGGGGGTAGTAACCACCTTCCCGGTCAGTCTACAAAGGAAATTCATTAATAGGAGGACAATGGTTAAACTCATATTGTGCTTCTTCTTCATGACTTACCCCTTCTTTATCGGGGACAATGCACTACCACTTCAATAAATCTCCCGATTCAGGCTTTGCAGAGAAACCCTACGCAGATGGAAAAACAAAACTAAAGTTAAGTTCATCAGTCTATTGCAAATCTACATATATACAACTATGCGACCGGTGTGCCATATGTACATACATGGGGATGATTCTTGCGCCACGCCAAGTGCTCCTCCTTCAGTCGGCAACACGCCAAGCCGATACCAGCCATGAACAGTGTCGACGACAAGGAGGACGGCGACGGCAATGACGACGATGACAAGGACGGTGACGATGAGGACGGCGATGATGACGACGACGACGACAACGGCGATGGCAAACAGAGGAGGCAGTCGCACTAGAGTTGGTCGATTAGTAATAAAGGAGCACCGGAGGCGAAGAAGAGACGAGAGAGATAAATGCGAGACGCGCGTTAAGTTAAAGAGTGTCTTCCATTGTCGAAGAGACGAGGGAGATAAATGCCAGACGCGCTATAACAAAGAGAGACGCGCGTTAACCTACAGCGTGTCTTCCATAGTCGAAAGAGAGACACACGACACGAGGTCTGCGGATAACTTAATTTTGGCGGTGTTGTGTAGAGACGCGTGCGACGTCCGTGCGCGTACTTTCGTTTCCCTGAGGCGGTATCGATGCATCCCATCGTTCCATCAATGCGCGGGAAACTAACCGCTCCCTCGACGACTTCGCGCGGACCTTATTTAAGACGCGCCATCACCAGTGAGTTCTCCACAAGCGCTCTGCTCACTTTGAATCCTATTCTTTTCTTCGTCTTCTCCGCCCCGACGACCCACCACCACCATGGCCAACCTTCCGCCGTCGAGCCCGCCAAGAGAGCCACCCTACAAGAAACTATGCTGCAGCTCCCCAGAGAGTACCATCGGCCAGTTTACTTGAATGGGTACCATCGGCCACTACCTCTTCGCCCTCACGAGGGTGGCTGATCGTCTCGACATTCTGTTCGAGACGATGGCCCAGGTGCTTGGCCCCGAGGTCCGCAGAAACCTGGTGGAGGCAACAGAGAGCAACCTCATTCACGGGGTTGCACCACCGGTGCAGTCGGCGCAACTGGAGCAGCCTGCCCAAGCTCCTGTTGCACCAGCATCGGAGTCGCCGTCGGAGGACGAGGAGGAGGAGGGGGAGGAAGAGGAAGAGGAGGAGGAGGAGGAGGAGGAGGAGGAGGAGGAGGAGTACGAGTAGGATTTAGTTTTTCTTTGTTGTTTTTAGTTGCTTCTGTTTTATAAAATATTGTTAATAAATAAAATCTATCTTTGTTCATCTATGTGATTGAATATTATCTTGTGTGTTCTTCAACTTTGTGAATGAGGGAATGTGTAGCGTGTTCATCGTGTTCCTCAGGTATCATAAGAAAGGATTTGATTATATTCGGGACAAGAGAATGATTTAGATATCATGTGACATGTGTGATATCAACAGTGAACCGAAGCAAAATGGAGAAATCACGAAGCTAAAGGTGACGTATGGAATCGGAGACGCGCTTTCGTTAGAGAACATCTCTCTTTTTGTAGAGGAGAGGGAGACATCGATCATAGAAGACGCACTTTGTAGCGAAGCTCTTCTCCATTTTTCGTTACAGCACATACCTTATATAAGGGGCCATTAGTCTCTCCTCTTCGCTTTGTTCCGCTCAGACAAACCACCATGGCCAACGTTCCGCTGCCAAGCCCGCCGAGAGAGTCACCCTGCAAGAAACAGTGTTACCGCTCCCCCGAGAGGCTCAACAAAGAGCTGC
The DNA here is from genome assembly GCA_036927565.1 of Tuctoria greenei. Lineage (NCBI taxonomy): Eukaryota > Viridiplantae > Streptophyta > Magnoliopsida > Poales > Poaceae > Tuctoria > Tuctoria greenei. The sequence goes on from JAYESD010000003.1 coordinate 19,635,783, forward strand.
TCGAGATGTTGTTCAACAAGTTGTTCGACCGGTTCCAGAGGCTGCTCAAGACGATAGCTGAGGTGCTCGGTGCTGAGGGCCGCAGTATCCTAGTGGTGGCGATGGCGAGGAACCTCGGTTGCGAGGTTCCATCGCCGGATGTGAACCAGCTGAAGCAAGCGGCGGAGCAGCCGGAGCAACCGGAGCAGCCGGAGGAGGAGGAGAGGTAGGAGGAGTATGATTTAGGTTTTATTTTGTTGTTTTTTTAGTTGATGTTTTTCTTTTCTTGTATCATGTACTTCTTTCTTGTATTTTGTAATATATTTGTTATCTGTGATCAATTGCGTGAATGATTAAATGTGTTATATGTGTTCATCTGTGTGATGAATATTTGTCTGTTCAACTGTGAATGAATGTGGTCATCGTTCAGAGTCATGTTCATGTATGTCTGTAAGCGAGGACAAATGAGACGTGCTTTCAGTAAAGACGTCTCATTTCACTCGCTTATAGGAGACGCGCTGTGCTACAAGTGCGTCTCCCGTTTGTCCAGAGAGTAGGCCCGTCTCAGATCCATACTTAACTGAGACGGACTATAATGTAACGCGTCTCCTCGAACGTTCAACCGAGCCATATCTGATCCTCGCTGAAGTGGGCTCGTCTCGTTAAGCTTATGAGAGACGACCGCCTTTGAGCACATCACCAATCTTTGTCTCTTATTTGGGTTCTTACGTAGTGCGCATGATGAAAGCAGGGGGTGATGAGCGAGCGTGGTGTCCACGCCCTTGGACGCCAAAGCCTTGGCGAACTGCACCATGAGGTTCATGTGCCCCTGACCAGGGACGGGCACGTACAACGAGGACATGCGCCAAGCATGGCTCGTGTCTTGCAACAAGGAACGGTGCAAAAAATTTCGAGAGAAATGTTGCAACATTAGCAGGAGTGTGGAACAACCAGAGGATGCATGAATCACTCACCTTCGATAGCAAACCAGTTTTGGCAAGCATTAACTCGCTGCCAAAATGTTCGTTGGTCTGCATGGTGCCTCCACCGCGTGGTCACTGTGAGACCGTTTGATGAACGATACGCATGACGAATGTATTGATTCAAACGCATAAACAAAATTTGTTTATTTTACTTTTTAAACTGGATCGTAATTTCTTTTTGTCTTTTGTCTAAAAGGAAGCAGGAAGGAAGATTCCTGAGAATGATAGACTATTGCATTTCAGCCAAAATTTAAGGTATAATTAAGATAAAGGAAAATTAAATCCAACATATATACAAACTTACATCAGTCACTACTACAAAAAGCATTTTTACAGCCGCCTCAAATTTTCAAACACAGGCGGTCCTTAAAAATATTATGCGACTGTGATGACGAATGATATAATAACCGCCTGTGATGACAGAACAACACAGACGGATTTTAAAGAACAACTGTCTGGGTAAATACATGATCTTCACAGGCGGTTCTTAATTAAGAACCGTCTGTAATGCAATGAACTTCACAGGCGGATTTTAAGAAACAACCGTCTGGGTAAATACATGATCTTTATAGACGGTTCTTAATTAAGAACCGCCTGTAATGTAATGAACTTCACAGGCGGATTTTAAAAAACAACCGTCTGGGTAAATGCATGATCTTCGTTGACGGTTCTTAATTAATAACCGCCTGTAATGCAACGAACTTCATTGACGGATTTTAAAAAACAACCGTCTGGGTAAATACATGATCTTCGTTGACGGTTCTTAATTAATAACCGCCTGTAATGCAATAAACTTCATAGACGGTTCTTGGTTAACAACGGTCTGAGAAGATCATGTATGTAGTTGTTCAATTATCACAAGCGGTTTTCATTGAAATTACAGGGATGTAGTTGTTGCAATTATCACAACCGTATGTAGTCATTGCAGGGAAAATTGTATCAGGAAAAAACACAGATGAGCAGATACTAGTACAGTAATGCATTGTAGGAAATGCTCGATCACCAGTGAGGCTGGCTTAATTGTGATAATACACCATTAGAGGCTTTACAATTGTTCAAAGATAATTTCTTTACACACTGAACAAAAATCATGCTACATTCATTGTAGATCAACGATGAAGCTCCCATCGATCAATCTAAATTGTACCATCCTGCTTGCTCCCGAACACGTCTCTTATATTCCGCTGGATCCTGAAAATATTGACATTATTTAAATTAACAAATGTCGAAGGAGGAATGAATAACCTACATTGGTCACTAAGTCAAAGTGTCATCTAACCTTGATAAGTAGATTATAGCAATCATTTTCAACATCAGGCACATTTGGCTGATGCAGCAAACGCTGAACTTCAAGTAGCATAGTTTTGATTGTAAAAGCAATGCACCACCCCTACGAAATATAATTTAAGCAATATAAGAAACCAGTTCAAATAAGTTCGACAACAATTATAAGTAATAATTACATGAACAAAATAGGTCTATCTTACAGTCTCTTGATCAAGAATCCCGATGCAGAGTGCTCCCGAACGATGGACATTTGGGTGGAAGAACCCAATTGGAAAGGTGCATCTTGGAGGCACCAAGGGATAGTTCACAGAGAAGGAGATTGTCAGGGGGTAGTAACCATCTTCCCATTCAGTCTGCAAAAGAAATTTATTAATAGGAGGACGATGGTTAAACTCATATTGTGCTTGTTCTTCATGACTTACCCCTTCTTTACCGGGTACGATGCACTGCCACTTCAATAAATCTCCCGATTCAGGCTTCAGAGAGAAACCCTATGCGGAGAAATTGCAAATATCAAAAACAAATAAGACGGAAAAACAAACTACAGTTAAGTTCATCAGTCCATTACAGATACATATGTATATACAACCATGTGACTGGTGTGCCATATGTACATACATGGGGATGGTTCTTGCGCCACACCAAGCGCTCCTCCTTCAATCGGCTACACGCCCGAGACATCATTATCTGAAAGACCAAACTTCCAAACTTCCAAATCATTGAGTCCAAACGCATATGTGTACACAAATGCAAAAGGACACAATCCATATACCAACATTGTTCTATGTTGATTTCAGAAGATACAAATATATACAATATATATCATCTCGCATTGCTATATACATTTTTTCCAGCATTGACATCTTCTCGCATATAGGGTTTCAAATTCTTTTTAATGCTTCTCTCTACGCGCTTGATGTTTTATGGTTCGGTGAAAAGGTACATCTCTTCATACTGATTATATTCCTCTTCATTATCTCCCACATTGTCAACCCCAACAATATTTTGCTTTCCAGAAACAACTACGTGCAACTTCTCAGTTTCTGGATCTTGAACATAAAAAACTTGTGCAACATTATCGGCGAGAACCCACAGGTCATCTTTGTAACCCACTTTATTCAAGTCTACCAGTGTCAACCCGTAATTGTCCACTTTCAATCCATCAGGATGTTTGACCCATGGCACTTAAATACGGGCATTACCATTCTTTCGCCATAATCGAGTTCCCATATTTCCTCTATGAACCCGAAGTATGTGGTCTTCTGCCCTTGTGAATCATAAGCCTCAATACGAACACCACTATTTTGTGCAATACTCTTACCGTTTTTTTCTTTAGTGTAAAATGTGTAACCATTGATGTCATATGCTTGCCATGATGTTACCAAAGCAGATGGGCCACAAGCTAACTTCTTCATTGTTGCCTCTTCTATAGTGTTTCCGTATGATATATTTTTGTCCATTAACCATTCAGTGAAACATCTTCTGTGCTCTTTCATGATCCAGTCCTCTTTGCGGTCTTGGTTTTTATCACGAAGCTCAATTTGGTGATCCTCGATGTACGGCTCAGCTATTGCGAGCTGTTGTAGTACACCAAAATGTGCACGGTGTACATTCTTGTAATCTTGAACAATAAAAGTTTTCTTACCCACTTTGCCTCTCCCACGTAGTCTATCCTCATGTACCGGTATAGGCACACCTATCGATTTTCCATCTTTGATGTAATCAGCGCAACCCTCAATCACTTCTTCAGTGCTGTATCCTTCCATAATTGAACCCTCTGGGTGAGCACGGTTCCGCACATAACCTTTTAATACTCCTAAATATCTCTCCAACGAAAACATATGATGTAAATATAGTGGCCCCAATGCTTTTATCTGATCAACAAGATGTATGATTAGGTGTACTTGCATATCAAAAAAGGATGGTGGGAAACACATCTCAAGCTTGCACATTGTCTCGACGATGTATGTTTTCAGATAGTCTAAATCTTCACGTGCTATCACCTTTTGCGATACTGCATTGAAGAAGTAACACAAACGTGTGATGACAACTTTTATATGCTCAGGTTTGATTACTCTTATTGCAATGGCAAGGAAAACTGTCATCATCATGTGACAGTCGTGAGAATTATAACCGAATAAATACAAGTCTTTCATCGAGACTAGTTTGCGGATATTGGATGAGAAACTTGTGGGCACTTTGACCCCACGCAAGCATTTGCAAATTGCTTTTTTCTCTTCTAGCGTCAAGTTGTAGCTGGCTGGGGGAAGGTAATGCTTCCCGTTCGCCTTTTCTACTGGATGAAGCTCTGGTCTCAAATCAAGATTTACTAGGTCCATACGTGAATTTAATCCGTCCTTTGTTTTCCTCGGCATGTCCAGCAAGGTCCCAATGATGCTGTCAAATACATTCTTTGTAACGTGCATCAAATCAATACTATGGCAAAATTCCAGATTCTTCCAATACGGAAGATACTTGAAAAAAATTGATTGTTTCTTGAAAGCCATGTCAGTTGTATCATCCGAAGATGTACTTTTCTTTCTCTTAATTCCTTTACTCTTTTTTCCCTTACCGAAAGCAATATGAATGTTCTTGACCATTTCAAACACAAGTTTTCCACTATAAGGTTTCAGTGCATTATCTTTTTCGATTTTGTTATCAAATTGTTCTTTCATCTTCCTATACTTGTGTGTATCTGTCAAGAACCGTCGATGTCTCATGTACACCGTCTTTTTGGATGAAGTGAGGTATAGAACTCCAGTTCTATCCACGCACCTAACGTAACCTTTCTTCCCTTTCATTTGTCCCGATAATGTAAACAGTCCGGGATAATCATGCACGGTAACGAATATCATTGCTCTTAGCGTGAAATACTCCCGCTTGTACTCATCCCATGTACGTACCCCTTCATTCCACAATTTCGCCATATCTTCCATTAAAGGTTCCAAGAACAAATCAATTTCGATGCCGGGTTGTTTCGGACCTTGGATAAGAACAGATAATAAGATATATTTCCTTTTGTGACACAACCACGTCGGTAGGTTGTACATAGTTAAGACCACGGGCCATGTGCTGTGTATGCTCCTTTTTTCACCAAACGGATTCATTCCATCTATACCCAAGGCAAACCTCACATTTCTGATTTCCTTCGCAAATTCTGGATACTGAATATCAAAAATTTTCCACTGTGTTGCATCACCAGGGTGTCGTATATGTTTTTCATTCTTCTTGCATTGCTCGGAATGCCAACACATAAGTTCAGCCTCCCTAGGGTTTGAGAACAAACGCTTCAAGCGATCAATTATCGGAAGGTACCACATCACCAATGCAGGAATTTTTCTCTTATTCTTCCCGTCTGCATCGCCAGAAGTATCGTCATCGTCACCTTCAGGACCAATAATAAACTTCTTATTCTTCTGAGTCTTTTTCATTTTGGTAACATACTGGTGATTGTAGTCCTTCTTGTATCTACTGACACCACAAATGGGGCATCTAGTTGCGAGCTCATGCTCTTTGCGATACAGAATACAATGGTTCACACAAGCGTGTATTTTTGTCACACCTAGTGCCATCGGGCAAAGAAGTTTCTTCGCTTTATAAGTGCTTCTGGGCAGTTTATTTGGATTTGGAAGAATTTCTGCCAGAAGATTCAAAAGATCAGAGAAACTACAATCGGACCATCCATGCGTAGCTTTCAACTTTAGTAGTTCTAAGGCTGCACACAATGTAGTAAACTCTTTATCACAACCGTTTGATTCATCATATAAAAGCTCTATCGCCGCATTCTGCAATGTCTCCATTTTACTTAATCCTTTGCTTGCTCCCATAGAAGTCAATACATGTGGTTCAATGTGACGCAACATCTCCTCACAATCGAACTCATCATCATCATCACCAGCTTGATTGTCACTAACATCATCGATATGAACATTATCACCATCTGAGCCTCTCTCATCATCTTTATCCACATCATGTGTATCTAACTCACCATGCTCTGTCCATATTGTGTAGTTATTTTTGAAACCTCTTTTCACCAAATGAGATTGAATTACTATAGTATCCGTCCAAGCAATCTTATTTTCGCAGTCGATACATGGACATAATATGTCATCTATCTTTTGCAACTTCGCATGTCTCTTGGATGCTTCAATAAAATTTGCAACATTACGAATGTACATAGGATCTGGTCTTGGCATGTTATACATCCACGCTCGACGGTCCATGCTTCAATAATAGAATTTTTGTCAGATTTACAAAATTTGGCCACAAATATTCTCTAAAGGTCTTCTATAAAATGAATTTACAGAGACATAACAAGTATGATTAGGGCGACTAATGTAGGAGACGGGCGACATCTTGAGGCAGACGGAGTCAAAGGGGGAAACAGGCCCAGCAGCATGGGCTAGGTCTGGGTGGGATCCGGTCCGTTATATCGGGAAACAGGCCCAGATGCATCTTATATATATTACAATAGCATATGTTAATTAAACATCATATTCATGTCACATAATAGGTACAAAAAGGAAACAATCCATATAGTCCATACATCAATATACCAGAACACAATCCATACAGTCCTTACACATGCAAAAGGACAGAATCCATATACCAGAACACACAAAACTAACAGCTTATCAGCTAATGAAAATATACAAAGAAAAAGTAAGGAAACTACATTTACCTTGCAGAGGCGTCAGCGCGGTGGGGAGGCGTCATCACGTTGGGCCGGCTGGGTGGAGAAGTGGCGGTGCGGGGTTGAGCGGCGGCGCGGCAGTATGGGCTGGGCGGTGGAGCGGCGGCGCGGCGCAGGGGAAATTCAACAGCCTTGCGGCGTCGATATAAATTCTCTAGGGTTGCGTTTTGACTGCGGTGAGGGGTCCTTATATAGACGTCGGTTTTTCACAGGCGGTTTTTAACTTTATCGCTGGCGGGTTTTACTTACCAACCACCTGAGAAGATGTTTATTAATTAAGAAGTAAATATCTTCACAGACTGTTGTTACTTAATAACCGCCTAAGAAGATTTTTATCTCAGGCGGGTATTACTTAACAACCGTCTGAGATAATGCCAACTAAACAAAATATTTTTAAAACTTGTATAGCTGACGTTGTAATGTTTTGGTAAATATCAAATTAATTTATACTCACATATTATTCACATTTGTGTATCTCATAAAAAAAGATCATTCACTCAAAATTGTTGGTACGAACATATTTGTATAATTTATACATGTATGAATTTTTTTAATTTTTTTAAAAGCACTCCAACATGTCAAACTTCAAATTATCCACCAGTATTCATTGACACTTGATTGAAATATGTACAAAACACAAGAAAAATGTACAAGAACACTTGATTGAAATCCTAAAACTACACTACGGCCCCGCCTCCTCCATCCTCTCCGCCAGCTTCTCAAACCAAGCCAAGCGGTCCTCCTCCGACTCGTCATCATCTTCATCGTAGTCGTCACCATGATGGTGGTCGCCGTCGTCGTCGTCGCCGTCGTCGGAGGACGACTCGTCGTCGCCGTTGTCGGAGGACGACTCGTTGTCATCATCGTCATCATCGTCATCGTCGTCGAAGTCCTCCTCCTCCTCCTCCTCCTCCTCCTCCAGCGACGATGCAGCAGGAGAGAGGGTCGGCTGCTCCGGCTGAGCCGATTGCTCCGGCTGTACTGGTGGCTCCGGCTGCACCGGCGGTGGAACGCGCTGGTCATCATTCACCCTCTCGGGGGAGCTGCAGCGTATCCGCTTGCAGGGTGGCTGCCTCGGAGGGCTAGATGGCGGAAGGTTGGCCATGGCTGTGGTGGTTAGTCGGCGCCGGGCTAGAAGAGGTGGAACGATGGAAGAAGAAGAAAGGAGTGGAAAAGTTCTGTGCTTGTACATAACCGACGACGCACCTTATATATGGTCTGTGCGGAGTAGACGAGGGAGCGGTTCGTTTCCCGCGCATTGAACTCTTTGCAGACCTCATGTGATGCACAATTAAACCACTGTGGAAGACGATCTTCAGAGATCCTTCCGTCGCACGCGTCTCTGCACCACGGCTTCTCAACTTCTCCGCAGACCTCGTGTGGCGCGTCAGTTAATTAACACTTCTCAGGCCGTTAATTAACATATTGTAGTTTCAAAAAGTTTATCTCAGGCGGGTATTACTTACAAACCGCCTGAGAAAAATAGCATTTGTTGTTACTTAACATCTTCTCAGGCCGTTAATTAACATCTTGTAGTTTCAAAAATGTTTATCTCAGGCGGTTATTACTTAAGAACCGCCTGCGATAATGCCCGACACTGTTCTTCAGTTTCCTTATCCCCTGCTTCTTTTTTATTTAGATTCCAATATAAATACTCAAACATGTTTACATTCTGCAAATTGTGTTCAAATTCGATGATTCTTTCTTCTACATTTGTATAAAATTAACATCTACCAACTGAACAAAATATTTTTAAAACTTATATAGCTGACAATGTAATGTTTTGGTAAATATCAATTAATTTCTACTCACATATTATTCACATTTGTGTATCTCATAAAAAAAGTTCCTTCACTCAATATTGTTGGTATGAACATATTTGTATAATTTATACATGTATGAATTTTTTTTAAAGCATTCCAACATGTCAAACTTCAAATTGTCCACCATTCTAACTAAATGCTCATATACATATGAGGCATTCATCAAATTATGAACACACATTGATTCAAAAAACTTAAAAAAAATATGAAAAAATTCGTAGAGGTTGGTATGATGAGTAAAAATGTCCACTGAAAAAATAAAAGAAAAATGCATTATATTCATCAAGATAGAAAAATGAAAAATAGCATTTGTTGTATGTTTTTTATGTTCTGACCAATTTCAAAGGATTTATGAAGTGAAATTTAATGGTAACCTTTACTTATCAATAATCTTACAAGAAAAGTGGATTTTTGCCTTTTAAAGGACCACATTTAATCAAGAATATTAATTAAGAAGAAGTAAATATCTTCACAGGCGGTTGGTACTTACCAACCGCCTGAAAATATATTTATCTCAGGCGGGTATTGCTTAACAACCGCCTGAGATAATGCCCGATACTGTTCTTCAGTTTCCTTATCCCTTGCTTCTTTTTTATTTAGATTCCAATATAAATACTCAAACATGTTTAGATTCTGCAAATTGTGTCCAAATTCGATGATTCTTTCTTCTACATTTGTGTAAAATTAACATCTACCACCTGGACCAAATATTTTTTAAAACTTGTATAGCTGACATTGTAATGTTTTGGTAAATATCAAATTAATTTCTACTCACATATTATTCACATTTGTGTATCTCATAAAAAAAGTTCCTTCACTCAATATTGTTGGTATGAACATATTTGTATAATTTATACATGTATGAATTTTTTTAAAAGCATTCCAACATGTCAAACTTCAAATTTTCCACCATTCTAACTAAATGCTCATATACATATGAGGCATTCATTAAATTATGAACACACATTGATTCAACAAAACTTAAAAAAATATGAAAAAATTCGTAGAGGTTGGTAAGATGAGTAAAAATGTCAACTGAAAAAATAAATGAAAAAAGCATTATATTCATCAAGATAGAAAAATGAAAAATAGCATTTGTTGTATGTTTTTTATGTTCTAACCAATTTCAAAGGATTTATGAAGTGAAATTTAATGGTAACCTTTACTTATCAATAATATTACAAGAAAAGTGGATTTTTGCCTTTTAAAGGACCACATTTAATCAAGAATATTAATTAAGAAGAAGTAAATATCTTCACAGGCGGTTGGTACTTACCAACCGCCTAAAAATATATTTATCTCAGGCGGGTATTGCTTAACAACCGTCTGAGATAATGCCCAATACTGTTCTTCAGTTTCCTTATCCCTTGCTTCTTTTTTATTTAGATTCCAATATAAATACTCAAACATGTTTAGATTCTGCAAATTGTGTCCAAATTCGATGATTCTTTCTTCTACATTTGTATAAAATTAACATCTACCACCTGAACCAAATATTTTTAAAACTTGTATAGCTGACATTGTAATGTTTTGGTAAATATCAAATTAATTTCTACTCACATATTATTCACATTTGTGTATCTCATAAAAAAGTTCCTTCACTCAATATTGTTTGTATGAACTTATTTGTATAATTTATACATGTATGAATTTTTTTAATTTTTTGAAAAGCATTTCAACATGTCAAACTTCAAATTGTCCACCATTCTAACTAAATGCTCATATACATATGAGGCATTCATCAAATTATGAACACACATTGATTCCAAAAACTTAAAAAAAATATGAAAAAATTCGTAGAGGTTGGTATGATGAGTAAAAATGTCCACTGAAAAAATAAATGAAAAAAGCATTATATTCATCAAGATAGAAAAATGAAAAATAGCATTTGTTGTATGTTTTTTATGTTCTGACCAATTTCAAAGGATTTATGAAGTGAAATTTAATGGTAACCTTTACTAATAAATAATATTACAAGAAAAGTGGATTTTTGCCTTTTAAAGGACCACATTTAATCAAGAATATTAATTAAGAAGAAGTAAATATCTTCACAGGCGGTTGGTACTTACCAACCGCCTGAAAATATATTTATCTCAGGCGGATATTGCTTAACAACCGCCTGAGATAACCTCATTCTCAGACATGAAATTCTAATTAACGATGAACACACTACACATTCATTCATTCACACAGTTGAAGAACACACAATATGCACAATATTTACACAAGAACACACAAGATACACAAGTAATAATCAATCACATAGATGAACAAAGATAGATTTCATTCATTAACAATATTTACAAAACAGAAGCAACTAAAAACAACAAAAAGAAAAACTAATTAAATCCTACTCCTACTCCTCTTCCTTCTCCTCCTCCTCGTCCTCCGGCGGCGACTCCGGCACCGGTGCAACAGGAGACAGGGCCGGCTGCACCGGCTGCACCGGCGGTGCAACCCCGAGGTTGCTAGCCGTCGCCTCCACCAGCGTTCTACGGCCCTCGGGGCCAAGAACCTGGGCCATCATCGCGAACAGAATGTCGAGACGATCAGCCACCCCCGTGAGGGCATAGAGGTAGTGGCCCATGGTACCCATTCCAGTATACTCTGGAAGGGTACCAAGCCTCAAGGCACTCATGGCGTGAGACGTATTGTTGTACGCCTCTCACGCCATGAGGAGGCGCTGCTCGGTGTTGATCTTCTCGGGGGAGCTGCAACATAGTTTCTTGCAAGGTGGCTCCCTCGGAGGGCTTGGCGGCGGAAGGTCGGCCATAGTGGTGTTGGGTCGTCGGAGCGGAGGAAGACGAAGAAAACAAGAGGATTCAAAGTGAGCGATGCGCTTGTGAGCGATAGCGCGTCTTTAAGGCCGCGCGGAGTGGAAGATGGAGCAGTTGGTTTACCACGCATTGAAAGGTCGCGCCTCGGGGAAAAGAAAGGTCGCGCACGGTTGGTGAGGGGTCTTTATGTAGGCGTTCATCAAATTATAATGAACACCTATTAATTAAGAAGAAGTAAATATCTTCACAGGCCCATGTTTATCTCAGGCGGGTGTTACTAACCAACCGCCTGAGATAATTGTATCTTCTCAGGCGGTTGGTAAATAAAATCCGACTGAGGTAACAATCTTCTTAGGCGGTCGGTACTTAAAATCCGCCTGAGAAAATGAAAGTCTATATATACCCCTCGGCAGCATTGGAAAAACCTAACCCGGGCGAAACACTTAGACGCCGTTAGGTTGCCAAAATTTCGTTTGCCGCCAAGTGTTCGCCCTCGTCACTTCTAGGTACGCCGCCGAGCTTCGCCGTCGCCGAGCTTCGCCGTCGCTGCCGAGCTTCGCCGTCGCCGCCAAGCTTTGCCCTCCTCACTTCCAGGTACGCCGAGCCAAGCCATTGCCGTCGCCTCCGAGCTTCAAGGTAAACCCTAAACCCTTCGACCTTCCATCCTCCTTCGCCGTGCCGCCTCCCTCCCCGCCCTCGCTACCGCCTTGCATATCCTTGGTTAGGGTTCGAGAATTAGAAAATGGTAGGCATCCTTGGTTAGGGTTCGGTGGAATTCGAAAAACTGTCAAGTTCGGTGGCATCTTTGGTTAGGGTTCGGTGGGGCAAGATTTATGTGGATGGTTATATCACGATAAATTGGTAGTTGGTTTTGTGTGTCTGAAACTGTGAAATCAGTAGCATTTCATCTTCTGATAGTTTGCAGAGATAAAACTGTCAAGTTCGAATGAATAGGAGTTACTCCCTTCGTCGTGGATGGTTATATCACGATAAATTGGTAGTTGGTTCTGTGTGTCTGAAACTGTTCTGACACATTAGTGGTAAACATGATTCTAGACTCTAGTAACAGCAGTATATTCCCTATTTCTGTCATCGGCCTTGCATATGCCACATAATTCTCTATTAGGGGCAAGATTTAGCTATATTTGGTTAAGTTGACCAAATTTGGCTAATTTTGGCTAAGTTACATTAGATATAGTTATACTTGACTAATTTTGACTAAGTTATGCTATATTTAGCTATATTTGGCTACTTTTGCTTAGAGTTAGCTATGCTAGACTAAGTTTGGCTAAGTTTGCTTTTATTTCTCTAAGTTTCATTTGAGCAATTGTAGATAATCTGTGCTACCAAAGATGTCTGCACTTGTGGCTCCATCAGCTTCATTTGAGCAATTGTACCTAATCTGAGCTACCAAAGTTATGCTATATTTAGCTCTGAAGCCAAACAAGTTGCTAGCCAACTCATTTGTAATGCCAGGAGCATCCTCACGCCCATATCTAGGTACCACTAGGTGTGGCGATGGAGTCTGAGCATATGAAGACCTATATAACTTCAAAAATGTGTTTTGGCTAAATTTACTTAATTGAGCCAAAATTCAGAAAATTTGTTTTAAATATGACCAAATTTAGCTAACCGAAGCATAATCAAGCATGTTTGACTATGTTGGGCAAGATTTAGCTATATTTGGTTAAGTTGAGCAAATTTGGCTAATTTTGGCTAAGTTACATTAGATATAGCTATACTTGACTAATTTTGACTAAGTTATGCCTTGGGTTGTCGGTGTAAAGTGAGCTTGCTAGTTGCTGCTGCTGCTATCAGTCTCTTCTAGGCACTGCATCTGCACAAGTACGCATCAGCATGTTGTTTTTCATTCAGTAGGTAGAAGAATCAGTGACAGGGAATAAGAGGAAACTTGAGAGCGGGGACGATAATGCCCTCTAAGCTAGGTAGGAGCTGTGCGGGGATTTGCTTTTTGTCCCTTGCTTGATCAGTTATAGGTCCGGAGCTAGGCACCGCCTAGTAAACCTCAAGAATGTGGTCGCCACTCTGAACGAAGCTAGCCTATTTAGAATAAAAAGATAAAATTGCCATTGGTGAGCAACTTTAACATGCTTGTCACCCTCGCAATGAATAGGAACCTTTTGGTCAGTCGCCTTAAACCCTAGAATGCCTTATCAAATCCTAGAATGCTTCCATCTTTTTCTTCATGCAACACTTCATGTAGAGTTAATATGCCATTTATTAGATTTTTTGTCTTATTAGATCTAGCATGGAAAGCCCTAAGAAGACTGGTCCTGATAGTAAAAACAAAGAAGACAATATGGAGTTTACTGACTCCAGCAGTTCAGGCTCCTATCACAGTCCTTCGGATCCTTTTCCGAATATAAAAATTAAAAAGACTTCAGTGGATCTAGACCCGGAATATGATCCTGCCGACGAGGTATGGATCACGAATCTTAACTTCAGCAGTTCAAGTTAATGTTGGTTGTCAAGTATACGAAGTCTTATAATTTTTTTCTACCTAGATTAATCTTGAAGACAATGAGGTGACATCGGCTCCTAAAACCGCAGAAGGTTCTTCAATGGATGAATCCTCAGCTTCACTCAAGCGGAAACGAGGGCAACGAGGTCCCAATAAGGGTGCATTGGACCGCATCTTGTACATAACAAGGGTCGGTCCAGGTGGGCTTCCCCAAGAACCACTGGATTCAGTTACCAAGTACCGTAATGCATGCAGTTTTCTTGTTAGGGAGGTTGTGCCAATCACAACCGAGAATTGGAGGAAATTACCCGAGCAGACCAAGAATGAGTTGTGGGAAAAGATAAAGAAACAATTCAAGTTCCCGAAAGGCATAGAAGAAGCTGTAAAGAAAGCAACAATGGTCTCTTGCGGCAAGAAGTTTCGATGCTGGAAGAGTGAAATGAATGCTTATGTTAAGGTTAATAAGGTCCCTAGCCCGAGGAAGATGGGAAAATCACACGAGCTCAGTGGCAAGAGTTTGTTCGTCAAAAGAGCACACCTGATGCTAAAGCTCTAAGTGCAACTAGGTCAGAGCTTGCAAAGAAGAACAAATACCATCATCGCTTGGGGTCTGCCAGATATGGCCCCAAAGTCCAGAAATGGAATAAGATATTAGACGAAATTACCAGTAAGGGCATTCCTCACACATTAGAAGGGTGCGATGAGCGAACTCAACGCTGGGTCTTTGCTCGGTCAGGTTTGACCAGCGAGGGCAAACTTGAAAAGCCCGACTCTCTGAATGAAGTAGAGGATAAAATGAAAGAAGTAATTGAAAAGCAACAGAAGGGTCTCTTCAAGCCGAAGAGGGAGAATGACCAACTTACTGCTATCTTAGGAAACCCTGAACACAGCGGACGGGTTCGAGCGGTCTCTTCTCAAATGTCTTGGCTAGATGGTTTCCCTAAAGATAAAGACACATATAGAAGACGTGAGAAGTTTAAGAAAACACTTGATGAAACGATTGCTCAAAAGGTCAAAGAAAATATGCAAGAAATAATGGAACAACTTAGACAATCAGGACAATTAGTGGCACCGAGTACAATGATGGTTCCGGTGCAAAAGGAGCAATTAGTATCTCCAACTGCCTACCCTAGCAGCGTTGGTTCTGTGCCAGGCTCAGGGCCAGCCCATAAGTTCCCTGTCGATGATATTGCTAACGACAAATCTTGTCGTCTTCTTGTCCCGATAGGCAGAGCAGGGAACAAAACCAAACAGGTTGCCACTGCTATGGCAAAGCCTGATCGTGACTTCAACGGGAATCCACGTCCGTTGTATTATTCTGTGGTGCAAGTTCTTCAGATCATTGATAATGATTATGAAGATTATGAAATAGACCACGTCACACCTGAGGGGATCGCGACTATGGGGCAGGCTGTCAACCAATTAATCCTTTGGCACCGACATGATATCGCGTTGGACGATGAGCCAATTTCTAGCCCTGTCGCATCTCCAAATACTGCAACCCCATCTTCTAAGGCGAAAGTGCATGAAGATCCACTCCCAGTTCGGGAAGATCCACTCCCCCTATGTCTCAGCAAGGATGATATCCAAGAGCAACAAGTTGGACAACAACTTCAAGCAGTACCAGAGCAAGCTGTTGCTAGTAAAGAGCAACTAGTTGAGCAACAGCTTGAAGTAGTACTAGAGCCAACTGCTGGGAGTAAAGAGCAATCAGTTGAACAACAGGTTCAACAACAAGCCAGTGTCCAACTTCCGACGACTACTCCTCGATCATCAGTGCCTATCAAAGTTAGCTCATACGAAATTAATAAACCTTCATCAGAAGTGTCAAAGTATTTGGAAGCTATGAAGGAAAATATTAGAAAATTGAGTGCATCTCGTTCTTCTCATGAGCCAGCATTAGAAGATATCGAGGAGTGGGAAGAATACGGTGTCATGTATAATCGGCGGACGGCTTTAGTTAAACTAGGAGTTCCAATATACAAGCTTGAAGATGTTCCTTCTAAATTTGAGAATGGGAAGCCGTTCATGACATCCGTACAACTTAGCAAACAACCCGTCCAGCTCAGAAGAATGCATGAGTGGTACATCACTGCCAGCACAAAATTTGGTCTTGAGTGCATCACATTTTGTATTCAAAAAGAAGCATTCTGGAGCACTGGAGTAGATAAACGAGTCATTTTATTTGAAGAGCTGCTTTCCCTTTTCCATCGGGGCATGCTCGATATCAACCTGCTGCTCGTCTGGTGCTTGTAAGTGCTCTAATATTTTGTATTTGCTTTTCTTACTACATGCATACGCATTTCATGAGATTATAACAATTTTGGACTTCTTCAATAGGATGCAATACATGGATAATGAAAAGTTGGCGCGCAAGACAGGTATCCTTGACCCTACTAGGATTGCAAAGTCGCTATTCGACGTCCAGGCGAACCGAGAATCAAGCCAGCACAAACACATGAAAAAAAAAAGATTTTGAAAGAGCAATTGCAAAACTTAAGAAGGATAGAAAGACAGAAGTTGCAGCTTACATAGGACATGCGATGCTTAACTTTGTCAGAGACGGCAAGGACCTCGTAAAGGCTCCGTACCACTTCGAGTAAGTTCGACACATGACATTGAAATAGCAATTATTGGTAATTGTTAACACATGTGTTTGTATGTTTGCAGTAATCACTACATAATGATCTTCATCAAGCCAACACGGGGAATGGCAACAGTCTTGGACTCGGCCGATTACCCACCACATCGTTACAAAGATTTCCTTTCCATTTTGAAAAAGTACGTTTATTCAATAATTTTAATTTACGCACATTTAGAATGTGTTGACAAGTTTTATATGACATTTCTTGTATTACAACGCTTGGCAGTTTAGCTTGGCGGTCAGAGACCTCCTAATACGAATGCATTGGACATTAAAACGTATTATGCTTGTCCGAAGCAGCCTGCTGGGAGTGTCTTATGCGGGTATTATGTATGCGAGCATCTTCGGACCGCCGCCGTATATAGAGTCAATCGTGAGGATGTAAGTTATCCTTAATGTCGATACCTTTTCTTACTTTTGTGTTTCATTTTCATTGTAACTAGCATAGTTTAATGCTTATATTCTCTGCTGTTCAATATTACCAGAAACATTATTTTCATATTTTGATTCCAACTTCAAAATTCAATTGCTCATAGTACAACTGCTCCAAAAATACCAACTAAATTCCTGTATACTCTCACTTTGATCTATACTTTGAGATTGTTCAAACCAACACATTCTAAACCTTGTTATGTGTTATATTGCAGCATAAGAAGAATCTGAACGAAGAATGGCTGGTTTGTAGAAGTATTCCTGATGGAGGAGCCGACAGGATTGCTTCTGAACTCTGTCAGTTCATACGTCGCAAAATTTTGCACAAAAAGGGGAAGTTCTTTGATAAGAATGGTTCATCAGCTGATGTGCCAGAACTTTGCGACTATGCCAATTTAAACAGTTTTTAGTGAAAACTTGTAAACTTTGAGATGAATTGTATCTGTAACTCGTACATATATATATTGTTTTAGTGAAATTGACTTCTGTGATGATAATATTGTTGACTTTTGTTCTGTGATGATATTGTTGTTTTTTGTTCTGTGATTATATTGAATTGACCTGGAAATTGGAAATAACAGCAGTAGTACTGCATAGGTTATACCTTATCACAGGCGGTTATTAACCAACGGCTAGGCATGGCTGTGAAAAACAATTATCACAGGCGGCTAGATACAAGTAAAGAAACATCTGTGATAACCAAATTTTCACAAGCGGTGACTGTTATGGTAGAAACTGGCTGCGTTAAAGGGTCTTCACAGACGGCTGATATAGGTAAACTCCATCTGCGATAACACCATTATCATTGACGGTTAGTTATGCTTCAATAACCGTCTGTGAAGAAACATTATCATTGACGGTTAGTTATGCTTCAATACCCGTCTGTGAAGACACATTATCATAGACGGTTAGTTATGCTTCAAAATCCGTCTGTGAAAACACATTATCATAGACGGTTAGTTATGCTTCAAAACCCGCCTGTGAAGATACATTATCATTGGCGGTTAGTTATGCTGCAATACCCGCCTGTGAAGACTTATTATCATAGGCGGTTAGTTATGCTTCAATAACCATCTGTGATAAGACGTTTAGCACAGACGGTTATATATGCTGCACGACCCATCTGTGATAAAGTATTTTCACAGACGGCTAGCCTAAGTAAAGAACCACCTATGATAATCTGTCTTCACAGGCGGATAGCCTAAGTGAAGAACCGCCTATGATAATGTGTCTTCACAGGCGGTTTCACTTCTCCGCCTGTGAAATTGCGGATTATCACAGACTCTTCGTTTCAGGCAGTTTTAAAAGCCGTCTGTAATAATAGGTTTGGAGCCGCCTGTGATGAGGCTTATTGTAGCATTGAGTTTCAAGCTTCGTCCCTCAATCCATGGCTACAACAAGAGGCGTGATCTCATGTGATCAGGTTGTGTCACCATATAATCATAAAAGCAAACAAAAGTAATGGATATATACCACAGTTGTACTCAATAAAAAGAGCTAGAAAAAAACAAAAGTAAGAGGCTTTATGTGACGTGAGACAATAAACAGTGACTCTGGCAGTTTGTTTGCATACACGGATGCTCCAATTTTCCAACCTAAGTATTTGGCATACTCCCACAAAAACATTTCTCTTATTTGGCAGAATATCAAACGCTACTCGGCGACTTCATGGCTGATATTGCAAGCATGTCACTAATGCACATTTAAGTAAGTATTTACTCTAGTAACAAAAGAACGTTGCTCAAGATACCGACACAATAAACAATACAATGCTTATACCACTAACTGATAGTGTAAAAAATATAGAAAAGTCAAGTATACATTTAAGTTGAATCGAAATATATGAAAGATATATTCCATGTAAAGTTAAATATTTTTTTATCAGAAAAAGGTTAACATCTTGAAAACATGCAACCAAATAGGGAAGTCTCCTATGGTCGAAGGGAGTTTATAACATACACTACTACAAAAAGCATTTTTACAGGCGCCTCAATTTTTCAAACACAGGCGGTCCTTAAAAATATGCGACTGTGATGACGAATGATATAATAACCGTCTGTGATGAAAGAACAACACAGGCGGATTTTAAAGAACAACCGTCTGGGTAAATACATGATCTTCACAACCGGTTCTTAATTAAGAACCGCCTGTAATGCAACGAACTTCACAGACGGATTTTAAGAAACAACCGTCTGGGTAAATACATGATCTTCACAGATGGTTATTAATTATTAACCGTCTGCAATGCAATGAACTTCACAGGCGGATTTTAAGAAACAACCGTATGGGTAAATACATGATCTTCACAGACGGTTATTAATTATCAACCGTCTGCAATGCCATGAACTTCACAGACGGATTTTAAGAAACAACCGTCTGGGTAAATACATGATCTTCGTTGGCGGTTCTTGATTAATAACCGTCTGTAATGCAATGAACTTCACAGATGGATTTTAAGGAACAACCGTCTGAGTAAATACATGATCTTCGTTGGCGGTTCTTAATTAACAACCGTCTGTAATGCAATGAACTTCATAGCCGGTTCTTGATTAACAACGGCCTGAGAAGATCATGTATTTTCAGTGGTGGTCATTGTTTAATTATCATAAGCGGTTTTCATTGAAATTACAGGGATGTAGTTGCAATTATATATCACAGCCGCATGTAGTCGTGCAGGCAAAATTGTATCAGGAAAAAAACACAGATGAGCTAGCGGATACTAGTACAGTAATGCATTATAGGAAATGCTCGATCACCAGTGAGGCTGGCTTAATTGTGATAATACACCATTAGAGGCTTTACAATTGTTCAAAGATAATTTCTTTAGACACTGAACAAAAATCATGCTACATTCATTGTAGATCGACGATGAAGCTCCCATCGATCAATCTAAATTGTACCGTCCTGCTTGCTCCCGAACACGTCTCTTATATTCCGCTGGATCCTGAAAATATTGACATTATTTAAATTAACAAATGTCGAAGGAGGAATGAATAACCTACATTGGTCACTAAGTCAAAGTGTCATCTAACCTTGATAAGTAGATTATAGCAATCATTTTCAACATCAGGCACATTTGGCTGATGCAGCAAACGCTGAACTTCAAGTAGTATAGTTTTGATTGTAAAAGCACTGCACCACCCCTACGAAATATAATTTAAGCAATATAAGAAACCAGTTCAAATAAGTTCGACAAAAATTATAAGTAATAATTACATGAACAAAATAGGTCTATCTTACAGTCTCTTGATCAAGAATCCCGATGCAGAGTGCTCCCGAACGATGGACATTTGGGTGGAAGAACCCAATTGGAAAGGAGCATCTTGGAGGCACCAAGGGATAGTCCTCAGAGAAGGAGATTGTCAGGGGGTAGTAACCATCTTCCCATTCAGTCTGCAAAAGAAATTTATTAATAGGAGGACGATAGTTAAACTCATATTGTGCTTGTTCTTCATGACTTACCCCTTCTTTACCAGGGACGATGCACTGCCACTTCAATAAATCTCCCGATTCAGGCTTCGCAGAGAAACCCTACGCGGAGAAATTGAAAATACCAAAAACAAACAACACGGAAAAACAAACTACAGTTAAGTTCATCAGTCCATTACAGATACATATGTATATACAACCATGTGACCGGTGTGCCATATGTACATACATGGGGATGGTTCTTGCGCCATGCCAAGCGCTCCTCCTTCAATCGGCTACACGCCCGAGACATCATTATCTGAAGAAAGACCAAACTTCCAAACTTCCAAATCATTGAGTCCAAACGCATATGTACACAAATGCAAAAGGACACAATCCATATACCAACATTGTTCTAAGTTGATTTCAGAAGATACAAATATATACAATATATATCATCTCGCATTGCTATATACATTTTTTCCAGCATTGACATCTTCTCGCATATAGGGTTTCAAATTCTTTTTAATGCTTCTCTCTACGCGCTTGATGTTTTCTGGTTCGGTGAAAAGGTACATCTCTTCATACTGATTATATTCCTCTTCATTATCTCCCACATTGTCAACCCCAACAATATTTTGCTTTCCAGAAACAACTACGTGCAACTTCTCAGTTTCTGGATCTTGAACATAAAAAACTTGTGCAACATTATCGGCGAGAACCCACAGGTCATCTTTGTAACCCACTTTATTCAAGTCTACCAGTGTCAGTCCGTAATTGTCCACTTTCAAACCATCAGGATGTTTAACCCATTGGCACTTAAATACGGGCATTACCATTCTTTCGCCATAATCGAGTTCCCATATTTCCTCTATGAACCCGAAGTATGTGGTCTTCTGCCCTTGTGAATCATAAGCCTCAATACGAACACCACTATTTTGTGCAACACTCTTACCGTCTTTTTCTTTAGTGTAAAATGTGTAACCATTGATGTCATATGCTTGCCATGATGTTACCAAAGCAGATGGGCCACAAGCTAACTTTTTCATTGTTGCCTCTTCTATAGTGTTTCCGTATGATATATTTTTGTCCATTAACCATTCAGTGAAACATCTTCTGTGCTCTTTCATGATCCAGTCCTCTTTGCGGTCTTGGTTTTTATCACGAAGCTCAATTTGGTGTTCCTCGATGTACAGCTCAGCTATTGCGAGCTGTTGTAGTACACCAAAATGTGCACGGTGTACATTCTTGTAATCTTGAACAATAAAAGTTTTCTTACCCACTTTGCCTCTCCCACGTAGTCTACCCTCATGTACCGGTATAGGCACACCTATCGATTTTCCATCTTTGATGTAATCAGCGCAACCCTCAATCACTTCTTCAGTGGTGTATCCTTCCATAATTGAACCCTCTGGATGAGCACGGTTCCGCACATAACCTTTTAATACTCCTAAATATCTCTCCAACGAAAACATATGATGTAAATATAGTGGCCCCAATGCTTTTATCTGATCAACAAGATGTATGATTAGGTGTACTTGCATATCAAAAAAGGATGGTGGGAAAAACATCTCAAGCTTGCACATTGTCTCGACAATGTATGTTTTCAGATAGTCTAAATCTTCACGTGCTATCACCTTTTGCGATACTGCATTGAAGAAGTAACACAAACGTGTGATGACAACTTTTATATGCTCAGGTTTGATTACTCTTATTGCAATGGCAAGGAAAATTGTCATCATCATGTGACAGTCGTGAGAATTATAACCGAATAAAGACAAGTCTTTCATCGAGACTAGTTTGAGGATATTGGATGAGAAACTTGTGGGCACTTTGATCCCACGCAAGCATTCACAAATTGCTTTTTTCTGTTCTAGCGTCAAGTTGTAGCTGGCTGGGGGAAGGTAATGCTTCCCGTTCGCCTTTTCTACTGGATGAAGCTCTGGTCTCAAATCAAGATTTACTAGGTCCATACGTGAATTTAATCCATCCTTTGTCTTCCTCGGCATGTCCAGCAAGGTCCCAATGATGCTGTCAAATACATTCTTTGTAACGTGCATCAAATCAATACTATGGCAAAATTCCAGATTCTTCCAATACGGAAGATACTTGAAAAAAATTGATTGTTTCTTGAAAGCCATGTCAGTTGTATCATCCGAAGATGTACTTTTCTTTCTCTTAATTCCTTTACTCTTTTTTCCCTTACCGAAAGCAATATGAATGTTCTTGACCATTTCAAACACAAGTTTTCCACTGTAAGGTTTCGGTGCAGTATCTTTTTCGATTTTGTTATCAAATTGTTCTTTCATCTTCCTATACTTGTGTGTATCTGTCAAGAACCGTCGATGTCTCATGTACACCGTCTTTCTGGATGAAGTGAGGTATAGATATCCAGTTCTATCCACGCACCTAACGCAACCTTTCTTCCCTTTCATTTGTCCCGATAATGTAAACAGTCCGGGATAATCATGCACGGTAACGAATATCATTGCTCTTAGCGTGAAATACTCCCGCTTGTACTCATCCCATGTACGTACCCCTTCATTCCACAATTTCGCCATATCTTCCATTAAAGGTTCCAAGAACACATCAATTTCGATGCCGGGTTGTTT
Organism: Tuctoria greenei; assembly: GCA_036927565.1. NCBI lineage: Eukaryota > Viridiplantae > Streptophyta > Magnoliopsida > Poales > Poaceae > Tuctoria > Tuctoria greenei. The sequence continues at coordinate 19,658,903 of JAYESD010000003.1, forward strand.
CGGACCTTGGATAAGAACAGATAATAAGATATATTTCCTTTTGTGACACAACCACGTCGGTAGGTTGTACATAGTTAAGACCACGGGCCATGTGCTGTGTATGCTCCTTTTTTCACCAAACGGATTCATTCCATCTGTACCCAAGGCAAACCTCACATTTCTGATTTCCTTCGCAAATTCTGGATACTGAATATCAAAATTTTTCCACTGCGTTGCATCACCAGGGTGTCGTATATGTTTTTCATTCTTCTTGCGTTCCTCGGAATGCTAACGCATAAGTTTAGCCTCCCTAGGGTTTGAGAACAAACGCTTCAAGCGATCAATTACCGGAAGGTACCACATCACCAATGCAGGAATTTTTCTCTTATTCTTCCTGTCTGCATCGCCAGAAGTATCGTCATCGTCACCTTCAGGACCAATAATAAACTTCTTATTCTTCTGAGTCTTTTTCATGTTGGTAACATACTGGTGATTGTAGTCCTTCTTATATCTACTGACACCACAAATGGGGAATCTAGTTGCGAGCTCATGCTCTTTGCGATACAGAATACAATGGTTCACACAAGCGTGTATTTTTGTCACACCTAGTGCCATCGGGCAAAGAAGTTTCTTCGCTTTATAAGTGCTTCTAGGCAGTTTATTTGGATTTGGAAGAATTTCTGCCAGAAGATTCAAAAGATCAGAGAAACTACAATCGGACCATCCGTGCGTAGCTTTCAACTTTAGTAGTTCTAAGACTGCACGCAATGTAGTAAACTCTTTATCACAACCGTTTGATTCATCATATAAAAGCTCTGTGGCCGCATTCTGCAATGTCTCCATTTTACTTAAACCTTTGCTTGCTCCCATAGAAGTCAGTACATATGGTTCAATGTGACGCAACATCTCCTCACAATCGAACTCATCATCATCATCACCAGCTTGATTGTCACTACCATCATCGATATGAACATTATCATCATCTGAGCCTCTCTCATCATCTTTATCCACATCATGTGTATCTAACTCACCATGCTCTGTCCATATTGTGTAGTTATTTTTGAAACCTCTTTTCACCAAATGAGATTGGATTACTATAGTATCCGTCCAAGCAATCTTATTTTCGCAGTCGATACATGGACATAATATGTCATCTATCTTTTGCAACTTCGCATGTCTCTTGGATGCTTCAATAAAATTTGCAACATTACGAATGTACATAGGATCGGGTCTTGGCATGTTATACATCCACGCTCGACGGTCCATGCTTCAATAATAGAATTTTTTGTCAGATTTACAAAATTTGGCCACAAATATCTCTAAAGGTCTTCTATAAAATGAATTTACAGAGACATAACAAGTATGATTAGGGCGACTAATGTAGGAGACGGGCGACGTCTTGAGGCGGACGGAGTCAAAGGGGGAAACAGGCCCAGCAGCATGGGCTAGGTCTGGGTGGGATCCAGTCCGTTATATCGGGAAACAAGGCCCAGATGCATCTTATATATATTACAATAGCATCTGTTAATTAAACATCATATTCATGTCACATAATAGGTACAAAAAGGAAACAATTCATATAGTCCATACATCAATATACCAGAACACAATCCATACAGTCCTTACACATGCAAAAGGACAAAATCCATATACCAGAACACACAAAACTAACAGCTTATCAGCTAATGAAAATATACAAAGAAAAAGTAAGGAAACTACATTTACCTTGCAGAGGCGTCAGCACGGTGGGGAGGCGTCAGCACGGTGGGCCGGCTGGGTGGAAAAGTGGCGGTGCGGGGTTGAGCGGCGGCGCGGCAGTATGGGCTGGGCGGCGGAGCGACGGCGCGGCGCAGGGGAAATTTCAACAGCCTGGCGGCGTCGATATAAATTCTCCAGGGTTGCGTTTTGACTGCGGTGAGGGGTCCTTATATAGACGTAGGTTTTTCACAGGCGGTTTTTAACTTTATCGCAGACGGGTTTTACTTACCAACCGCCTGAGATGATGTTTATTAATTAAGAAGTAAATATCTTCACAGGCTGTTGGTACTTAATAACCGCCAAGGAAGATTTTTATCTCAGGCGGGTATTACTTAACAACCGTCTAAGATAATACCAACTGAACAAAATATTTTTAAAACTTGTATAGCTGACGTTGAAATGTTTTGGTAAATATCAAATTAATTTCTACTCACATATTATTCACATTTGTGTATCTCATAAAAAAAGATCTTTCACTCAAAATTGTTGGTACGAACATATTTGCATAATTTATACATGTATGAATTTTTTTAATTTTTTTAAAAGCACTCCAACATGTCAAACTTCAAATTATCCACCAGTATTCATTGACACTTGATTGAAATATGTACAAAACACAAGAAAAATGTACAAGAACACTTGATTGAAATCCTAAAACTACACTACGGCCCGGCCTCCTCCATCCTCTCCGCCAGCTTCTCAAACCAAGCCAAGCGGTCCTCCTCCGACTCGTCGTCGTCGTCGTCGTCGTAGTCGTCACCATGGTAGTGGTCGCCGTCGTCGTCGTCGTCAGTGGACAACTCGTCGTCGCCGTTGTCGGTGGACGACTCGTCGTCGCCGTCGTCGGAGGACGACTCGTCGTCGCCGTCGTCGGAGGACGACTCGTCGTCATCATCGTCATCATCGTCGTCGTCGTCGAAGTCGTCCTCCTCCTCCTCCTCCTCCTCCGGCGATGATGTAGCAGGAGAGAGGGTCGGCTTCTCCGGCTGAGCCGATTGCTCCGGCTGTACCGGTGGCTCCGGCTGCACCGGCGGTGGAACGCGCTGGTCGTCATTCACCCTCTTGGGGGAGCTGCAGCGTATCCGCTTGCAGGGTGGCTGCCTCGGCGGGCTAGGTGGCGGAAGGTTGGCCATGGCTGTGGTGGTTAATCGGCGGCGGGCTAGGAGAGGTGGAACGATGGAAGAAGAAGAAAGGAGTGGAGAAAAGTTTTGTGCTTGTCCATAACCGACGACGCGCCTTATATAGGTCTGTGCGGAGTAGACGAGGGAACGGTTCGTTTCCCGCGCATTGAACTCTTTGCAGACCTCGTGCGGCGCACAATTAAACCACTGTGGAAGACGATCTTGAGAGATCCTTGCACGCGTCCCTGCACCACGGCTTCTCAACTTCTCCGCAGACCTCGTGCGGCGCGTCAGTTAATTAACACTTCTCAGGCCGTTAATTAACATATTGTAGTTTCAAAAATGATTATCTCAGGCGGGTATTACTTATAAACCGCCTGAGAAAAAAGAAGTAAAAATCTTCACAGACGGTTGGTACTTAACAACCGTCTACAAATACGTTTATCTAAGGCGGGTATAACTTAACAACCGCCTGGGATAATGCCCGATACTGTTCTGCAGTTTCCTTATCCCTTGCTTCTTTTTTATTTAAATTCCATTATAAATACTCAAACATGTTTACATTCTGCAAATTGTGTTCAAATTCGATGATTCTTTCTTCTACATTTGTATTAAATTAACATCTACCAACTGAACAAAATATTTTGTTCATTGCGCATTGAACTCTTTGCAGACCTCGTGCGGCGCACAATTAAACCACTGTGGAAGACGATCTTGAGAGATCCTTGCACGCGTCCCTGCACCACGGCTTCTCAACTTCTCCGCAGACCTCGTGCGGCGCGTTAGTTAATTAACACTTCTCAGGCCGTTAATTAACATATTGTAGTTTAAAAATGATTATCTCAGGCGGGTATTACTTATAAACCGCCTGAGAAAAAAGAAGTAAAGATCTTCACAGACGGTTGGTACTTAACAACCGTCTACAAATATGTTTATCTGAGGCGGGTATAACTTAACAACCGCCTGGGATAATGCCCGATACTGTTCTGCAGTTTCCTTATCCCTTGCTTCTTTTTTATTTAGATTCCAATATAAATACTCAAACATGTTTACATTCTGCAAATTGTGTTCAAATTCGATGATTCTTTCTTCTACATTTGTATTAAATTAACATCTACCAACTGAACAAAATATTTTGTTCATTGCGCATTGAACTCTTTGCAGACCTCGTGCGGCGCACAATTAAACCACTGTGGAAGACGATCTTCAGAGATCCTTCCGTCGCACACGTCCCCTGCACCACAGCTTCTTAACTTCTCCGCAGACCTCGTGCGGCGCGTCAGTTAATTAACATAGCATTTGTTGTATGTTTTTTATGTTCTGACCAATTTCAAAGGATTTATGAAGTGAAATTTAATGGTAACCTTTACTTATCAATAATATTACAAGAAAGTGGATTTTTGCCTTTTTAAAGGACCACATTTAATCAAGAATATTAATTAAGAAGAAGTAAATATCTTCACAGGCGGTTATTGCTTAACAACCGCCTGAGATAATGCCCGATACTGTTCTTCAGTTTCCTTATCCCTTGCTTCTTTTTTATTTAGATTCCAATATAAATACTCAAACATGTTTAGATTCTGCAAATTGTGTCCAAATTCGATGATTCTTTCTTCTACATTTGTATAAAATTAACATCTACCACCTGAACAAAATATTTTTAAAACTTGTATAGCTGACATTGTAATGTTTTGGTAAATATCAAATTAATTTCTACTCACATATTATTCACATTTGTGTATCTCATAAAAAAAAAGTTCCTTCACTCAAAATTGTTGGTATGAACATATTTGTATAATTTATACATGTATGAATTTTTTTAATTTTTTTAAAAGCATTCCAACATGTCAAACTTCAAATTATCTACCATTCTAACTAAATGCTCATATTCATATGAGGCATTCATCAAATTATGAACACACATTGATTCCAAAAAATTTAAAAAAATATGAAAAAATTCGTAGATGTTGGTATGATGATTAAAAATGTCCACTGAAAAAATAAATGAAAAAAGCATTATATTCATCAAGATAGAAAAATGAAAAATAGCATTTGTTGTATGTTTTTTATGTTCTGACCAATTTCAAAGGATTTATGAAGTGAAATTTAATGGTAACCTTTACTTATCAATAATATTACAAGAAAGTGGATTTTTGCCTTTTTAAAGGACCACATTTAATCAAGAATATTAATTAAGAAGAAGTAAATATCTTCACAGGCGGTTATTGCTTAACAACCGCCTGAGATAATGCCCGATACTGTTCTTCAGTTTCCTTATCCCTTGCTTTTTTTTTATTTAGATTCCAATATAAATACTCAAACATGTTTAGATTCTGCAAATTGTGTCCAAATTCGATGATTCTTTCTTCTACATTTGTATAAAATTAACATCTACCACCTGAACAAAATATTTTTAAAACTTGTATAGCTGACATTGTAATGTTTTGGTAAATATCAAATTAATTTCTTCTCAGACGTGAAATTTTAATTAACGATGAACACACTACATTCATTAACAATATTCAATCATTCACACAGTTGAAGAACACACAAGATACTCATTCATTAACAATATGCACATCTCACAAAAGAACACACAAGATGCACAATATTTACACAAGAACACACAAGAACACAAAAGATACACAAGTAATATTCAATCACATAGATGAAAAAAGATAGATTTCATTCATTAACAATATTTACAAAACAGAAGAAACTAAAAACAACAAAAAGAAAAACTAATTAAATCCTACTCCTACTCCTCTTCCTTCTCCTCCTCCTCGTCCTCCGGCGGCGACTCCGGCACCGGTGCAACAGGAGACAGGGCCGGCTGCACCGGCTGCACCGGCTGCACCGGCGGTGCAACCCCGAGGTTGCTAGCCGTCGCCTCCACCAGCGTTCTACGGCCCTCGGGGCCAAGAACCTGGGCCATCGTCGCGAACAGAATGTCGAGACGATCAGCCACCCCCACGAGGGCGTAGAGGTAGTGGCCCAAGGTACCCATTCCAGTATACTCTGGAAGGGTACCCAGCCCCAAGGCACTCATGGCGCGAGACGTATTGTTGTACGCCTCTCGCGCCATGAGGAGGCGCTGCTCGGTGTTGATCTTCTCGGGGGAGCTGCAACATTGTTTCTTGCAAGGTGGCTCCCTCGGAGGGCTTGGCGGCGGAAGGTCGGCCATAGTGGTGTTGGGTCGTCGGAGCGGAGGAAGACGAAGAAAACAAGAGGATTCAAAGTGAGCGATGCGCTTGTGAGCGATAGCGCGTCTTTAAGGCCGCGCGGAGTGGAAAAGAAAGGTCGCACCTCGGGGAAAAGAAAGGTCGCGCACGCGTGACATGGTCACTGACGTGTGGGACTGGGTCCACATGTCAGTGACCGCTGATTAAGTCAGGGGATCCTCATCCCAGTTGGTGAGGGGTCTTTATGTAGGCGTTCATCAAATTAAGAAGAAGTAAATATCTTCACAGGCCCATGTTTAACTCAGGCGGGTGTTACTAACCAACCGCCTGAGATAATTGTATCTTCTCAGGCGGTTGGTAAGTAAAATCCGACTGAGGTAACAGTCTTCCCTGACGGTCGGTACATAAAATCCGCCTGAGAAAATGTGAGTCTATATATACCCCTCGGCAGCATTGGAAAAACCTAACTCGGGCGAAACACTTAGACGCCGTTAGGCTGCCAAAATTTCGTTTGCCGCCAAGTGTTCCCCCTCGTCACTTCCAGGTACGCCGCCGAGCTTCGCCGTCGCCGAGCTTCGCCGTCGTCGCCGAGCTTCACCGTCGTCGCCGAGCTTCGCCGTCGCCGCCGAGCTTCGCCCTCCTCACTTCCAGGTACGCCGAGCGAAGCCATTTCCGTCGCCGCCGAGCTTCAAGGTAAACCCTAAACCCTTCGACCTTCCATCCTCCTTCGCCGTGCCGCCTCCCTCCCCGCCCTCGCTGCCGCCTTGCATATCCTTGGTTAGGGTTCGGGAATTAGATAATGGTAGGCATCCTTGGTTAGAGTTCGGTGGAATTCGAAAAACTGTCAAGTTCGGTGGCATCTTTGGTTAGGGTTCGGTGGGGCAAGATTTATGTGGATGGTTATATCACGATAAATTGGTAGTTGGTTCTGTGTGTCTGAAACTGTTCTGACACATTAGTGGTAAACATGATTCTAGACTCTAGTAACAGCAGTATATTCCCTATTTCTGTCATCGGCCTTGCATATGCCACATAATTCTCTATTAGGGGCAAGATTTAGCTATATTTGGTTAAGTTGACCAAATTTGGCTAATTTTGGCTAAGTTACATTAGATATAATTATACTTGACTAATTTTGACTAAGTTATGCTATATTTAGCTATATTTGGCTACTTTTGCTTAGAGTTAGCTATGCTAGACTAAGTTTGGCTAAGTTTGCTTTTATTTCTCTAAGTTTCATTTGAGCAATTGTAGCTAATCTGTGCTACCAAAGATGTCTGCACTTGTGGCTCCATCAGCTTCATTTGAGCAATTGTACCTAATCTGAGCTACCAAATTTATGCTATATTTAGCTCTGAAGCCAAACAAAAGTTGCTGGCCAACTCATTTGTGATGCCAGGAGCATCCTCACGCCCATATCTAGGTAACACTAGGTGTGGCGATGGAGTCTGAGCATATGATGCCGATCTCTATGATACAAGAATTTAGTTAGACCTATATAACTTCAAAAATGTGTTTTGGCTAAATTTACTTAATTGAGCCAAAATTGAGAAAATTTGTTTTAAATATGACCAAATTTAGTTATGCCATTTATTAGATTTTTTGTCTTATTAGATCTAGCATGGAAAGCCCCAAGAAGACTGGTCCTGATAGTAACAACAAAGAAGACAATATGGAGTTTACTGACTCCAGCAGTTCAGGCTCCTATCACAGTCCTTCGGATCCTTTTCCGAATATAAAAATTAAAATGTCTTCAGTGGATCTAGACCCGGAATATGATCCTGCCGACGAGGTATGGATCACGAATCTTAACTTCAGCAGTTCAAGTTAATGTTGGTTGTCAAGTATACGAAGTCTTATAATTTTTTTCTACCTAGATTAATCTCGAAGACAATGAGGTGACATCGGCTCCTAAAACCGCAGAAGGTTCACCAATGGATGAATCCTCAGCTTCACTCAAGCGGAAACGAGGGCAACGAGGTCCCAATAAGGGTCCATTGGACCGCATCATGTACATAACAAGGGTCGGTCCAGGTGGGCTTCCCCAAGAACCACTGGATTCAGTTACCAAGTACCGTAATGCATGCGGTTTTCTTGTTTGGGAGGTTGTGCCGATCACAACCGAGAATTGGAGGAAATTACCCGAGCAGACCAAGAATGAGTTGTGGGAAAAGATAAAGAAACAATTCAAGTTCCCGAAAGGCACATAAGAAGCTGTAAAGAAAGCAACATTGGTCTCTTGCGGCAAGAAGTTTCGATGCTGGAAGAGTGAAATGAATGCTTATGTTAAGGCCAATAAGGTCCCTAGCCCGAGGAAGATGGGAAAAATCACACAAGCTCAGTGGCAAGAGTTTGTTCGTCAAAAGAGCACACCTGATGCTAAAGCTCTAAGTGCAACTAGGTCAGAGCTTGCAAAAAAGAACAAATACCATCATCGCTTGGGGTCTGCCGGATATGGCCCCAAAGTCCAGAAATGGAATAAGATAATAGACGAAATTCTTAGGAAGGGCAATCCTCACCCATTAGAAGGGTGCGATGAGCGAACTCAACGCTGGGTCTTTGCTCGGTCAGGTTTGACCAGCGAGGGCAAACTTGAAAAGCCCGACTCTCTGAATGAAGTAGAGGATAAAATGAAAGAAGTAATTGAAAAGCAACAGAAGGGTCTCTTCAAGCCGAAGAGGGAGAATGACCAACTTACCGCTATCTTGGGAAACCTTGAACACAGCGGACGGGTTCGAGCAGTCTCTTCTCAAATGTCTTGGCTAGATGGTTTCCCTAAAGATAAAGACACATATAGAAGACGTGAGAAGTTTAAGAAAACACTTGATGAAACAATTGCTCAAAAGGTCAAAGAAAATATGCAAGAAATAATGGAACAACTTAGACAATCAGGACAATTAGTGGCACCGAGTACAATGATGGTTCCGGTGCAAAAGGAGCAATTAGTATCTCCAACTGCCTACCCTAGCAGCGTTGGTTCCGTGCCAGGCTCAGGGTCAGCCCATAAGTTCCCTGTCGATGATATTGCTAACGACAAATCTTGTCGTCTTCTTGTCCCGATAGGCAGAGCAGGGAACAAAACCAAATAGGTTGCCACTGCTATGGCAAAGCCTGATCGTGACTTCAACGGGAGTCCACTTCCGTTGTATTATTCTGTGGTGCAAGTTCTTCAGATCATTGATAATGATTATGAAGATTATGAAATAGACCACGTCACACCTGAGGGGATCGCGACTTTGGGGCAGGCTGTCAACCAATTAATCCTTTGGCACCGACGCGATATCGTGTTGGACGATGAGCCAATTTCTAGCCCCGTCGCATCTCCAAATACTGCAACCCCATCTTCTAAGGCGAAAGTGCATGAAGATCCACTCCCAGTCCGGGAAGATCCACTCCCCCTATGTCTGAGAAAGGATGATGATATCCAAGAGCAACAAGTTGGACAACAACTTCAAGCAGTACCAGAGCAAGCTGTTGCTAGTAAAGAGCAACTAGTTGAGCAACAGCTTGAAGTAGTACTAGAGCCAGCTGCTGGGAGTAAAGAGCAATCAGTTGAACAACAGGTTCAACAACAAGCCAATGTCCAACTTCCGACGACTACTCCTCGATCATCAGTGCCTGTCAAAGTTAGCTCATACGAAAATAAGAAACCTTCATCAGAAGTGACAAAGTATTTGGAAGCTATGAAGGAAAATATTAGAAAATCGAGTGCATCTCGTTCTTCTCATGAGCCAGCATTAGAAGATATCGAGGAGTGGGAAGAAGACGGTGTCATGTATAATCGGCGGACGGCTTTAGTTAAACCAGGAGTTCCAATATACAAGCTTGAGGATGTTCCTCCTAAATTTGAGAATGGGAAGCCGTTAATGACATCCGTACAACTTAGCAAACAACCCGTCACGCTCAGAAGAATGCATGAGTGGTACATCACTGCCAGCACAAAATATGGTCTTGATTGCGTCACATTTCGTATTCTAAAAGAAGCATTCTGGAGCACTGGAGTAGATAAACGAGTCATTTTATTTGACGAGCTGCTTTCCCTTTTCCATCGGGGCATGCTCGAAATCAACCTGCTGCTCGTCTGGTGCTTGTAAGTGCTCTAATATTTTGTATTTGCTTTTCTTACTACACGCATACGCATTTCATGAGATTATAACAATTCTGGACTTCTTCAATAGGATGCAATACATGGATAATGAAAAGTTGGCGCACAAGACAGGTATCCTTGACCCTACTAGGATTGCAAAGTCGCTATTCGACGTCCAGGCGAATCGAGAATCAAGCCAGTACAAACACATGAAAAAAAAAGATTTTGAAAGAGCAATTGCAAAACTTAAGAAGGATAGAAAGGCAGAAGTTGCAGCTTACATAGGACATGCGATGTTTAACTTTGTCAGAGACGGCCAGGACCTCGTAAAGGCTCCGTACCACTTCGAGTAAGTTCGACACATGGCATTGAAATAACAATTATTGGTAATTGTTAACACGTGTGTTTGTATGTTTGCAGTAATCACTACATAATGATCTTCATCAAGCCAACGCAGGGAATGGCAACAGTCTTGGACTCGGCCGATTACCCACCAGATCGTTACAAAGATTTCCTTTCCATTTTGAAAAAGTACGTTTATTCAATAATTTTAATTTACGCACATTTAGAATGTGTTGACAAGTTTTATATGACATTTCTTGTATTACAGCGCTTGGCGGTTTTACGCGGAACAGCTTGGCGGTCAGAGACCTCCTAATACGAATGCATTGGACATTAAAACGTATTATGCTTGTCCGAAGCAGCCTGCTGGGAGTGTCTTATGCGGGTATTATGTATGCGAGCATCTTCGGACCGCCGCCGTATATAGAGTCAATCGTGAGGATGTAAGTTATCCTTAATGTCGATACCTTATTTTCTTACTTTTGTGTTTCATTTTCATTGTAACTAGCATAGTTTAATGCTTATATTCTCTGCTGTTCAATATTACCAGAAACATTATTTTCATATTTTGATTCCAACTTCAAAATTCAATTGCTCATAGTACAACTGCTCCAAAAATACCTACTAAATTCTTGTATACTCTCACTTTGATCTATACTTTGAGATTGTTCAAACCAACACATTCTAAACCTTGTTATGTGTTATATTGCAGCACAAGAAGAATCTGAATGAAGAATGGCCGGTCTGTAGAAGTATTCCTGATGGAGGAGCCGACAGGATTGCTTCTGAACTCTGTCAGTTCATTCGTCGCGAAATTTTGCACAAAACGGGGAAGTTCTTTGATAAGAGAGGTTCAGCAGCTGATGTGCCAGAACTTTGCGACTATACCAATCTAAACAGTTTTTAGTGAAAACTTGTAAACTTTGAGATGAAATTGTATCTGTAACTTGTGTGTATGTATATTGTTTTAGTGAAATTGACTTCTGTGATGATAATATTGTTGTCTTTTGTTCTGTGATGATTGTTGTTTTTTGTTCTGTGATTATATTGAATTGACCTGGAAATTAGAAATAACAGCAGTAGTACTGCATGACTGTGAAAAACAATTATCACAGGCGGCTAGATACAAGTAAAGAAACATCTGTGATAACCTAATTTTCACAGGCGGTGTCTGTTATGGTAGAAACCGGCTGCGTTAAAGGGTCTTCACAGACGGCTGATATAGGTAAACTCCGTCTGTGATAACACCATTATCATAGACGGGTTAGTTATGCTTCAATAACCGTCTGTAAAGACACATTATCATTGACGGTTAGTTATGCTTCAAAACCCGCCTGTGAAGACATATTATCATAGGCGGTTAGTTATGCTTCAAAATCCGCCTGTGAATACACATTATCATAGACGGTTAGTTATGCTTCAATACCCGACTGTGAAGACTCATTATCATAGGCGGTTAGTTATGCTTCAAAATCCGCCTGTGAAGACAAATTATCATTGGCGGTTAGTTATGCTTCAATACCCGCCTGTGAAGACTTCTTATCATAGACGGTTAGTTATTCTTCAATAACCGTCTGTGATAAGATGTTTATCACAGACGGTTATATATGCTGCACGACCCGTCTGTGATAAAGTATTTTCACAGACGGCTAGCCTAAGTAAAGAACCGCCTATGATAACCGGTCTTCACAGGCGGCTATCCTTAGTGAAGAACCGCCTATGATAATTAGTCTTCACAGGCGGTTTCACTTCTCCGCCTGTGAAATTGCGGATTATCACAGACTCTTCGTTTCAGGCGGTTTTAAAAGCCGTCTGTGATAATAGGTTTGGAGCCGTCTGTGATGAGGCTTATTGTAGCAGTGATAATAAATTTACTTTTTTCTCTAGGTTTCATAACCTCGGCAAACTTAATTGCATTATTTATTGTCTAGTCAAAAAGTAAAATGCAACTACCCCTTTAAAAGAAATAACTGTTATTCTATTTATTCCCGTGCCACCTCCTTCCCGCCTATTCTCATGCATCCAATGGCTCGTATGTGCCGTTTACCTTCTGCCAACTTTTTCTTCTCTGTGGCCCCCGCCTATTCTCATCCAACGGCTCATATGCGTCGTCTACCTTCCGCCAACTCGTTCTTCTCTGCGGCGCCTCCTTAGATCTCGCATTCTACTCCGGCCGACCTTATTCTTTTTGTATTTTGTTGTCACCGGTCCATCATTTCCTCACTCAACAGCGCTAATCCGTATCATCACCGGGCCATTCTGTTGCCCCTTCCATGGATGTAGTGCAGCTTGTCCTCCGCTACCCGAGGCCAGCACCGCCATGCCCCTCAGCCAGCCCTCTATCTGTCATTGGCAGCAAAGACGATGCACCCTCCGTGGAGCAAAACACCACCGCCCACTGTTACGTCTAATACTGTAATCAAGAAAGCATCCAGCACCGCATTGCTTTCAAGAAATGGTTCAGTGTTGCGGTCGGGCAAGCAAAACGTATAAGAGAAAAGGTGCTCAGAACAGACGTGTTCCAGTGAGCACACTACCCGGCGGCTACTCCTCACTTCTAGTAACTGATTATCCATGTACTCCACAGAAATCTTCAATCTTATAGTGCTGAGCAGCAGACTCATCAATTTTGGTTCCTCTTCTACTCGGAGCAGCCAAAATATCGTGAGCGCAGCATTGGGAGCCTCGTCCATAGCTAGTAAATCTTCCGTCGTTCTTGGTCTTCACGTGCGATTCCGGCCGGCGGCGAGCGTCGCTGGGTTCAGAAGTCAGAAGTCGAACAACTCTGAGAGCAGGTATGCGCTGCCCCCTTCATCCTTTCTCGTTGAGTCCCTTTCATCTCGTCTGCTTACATCGATCCCCACTCGCTTGCCTACCTCCTCTGCGTAGTTGCAGGCTGACAGCGTCCCGGCAGTACCATGGACCGTCCCAGGAAAAATCCGGCGACCTATGGAGATCTCCCCCTGGACAACATCCTCGAAATCCTCTTCCTCGTCTCCTACAAGGTCCTCTGCGTTTGCAAGGCGGTCTCCAAGGGCTGGCTTGGTCTCATCACCGACCCCAACCACTGAATGAATTTCGCTCAGACGCTAGAGGGGTTTTTCTACGAGCCTCATCCCAACCGCATTCATGACGATGGAGATGGCAATCGCGAGGACCAAGGTGCAGGCAACAATCCTACTCATCGCCCGGGCCTTGTGGATTTCGTCGATCTGCCAGGGAGGTCTGTAACTCTCGTCGACCGTTCACTGTCCTACCTGCCTGGCATTGAGAACCTCAGGTTAATGGATTCATGCAACGGCCTGATCCTCTTTGAGAACGGCCATGGTATAAGGATACCACCGAGGTATACCGTGTGCAACCCGGCAACAGGGCAGTGGTTAGTTGTTCCTAACTCTGACTGGGTTCCACCCGAGAATACCTTTGACGGATATGACATTTATCTTATTTTCGATCCGACCGTATCTCCTCACTTCCACTTGATTCAATTTTGGAGTGTGGATGGCATTGGTATAACAACAGTGCACATCTACTCATCTACAGCTGGCGTATGGAGTATCAGTGAAACTATCTTCACTGATGCAGAGGGAGATCCGGTAAGAAAACCATGGTTTTATCTTCATTGGTACACTGAAACTATAAAGAAGAGTGCGGTTATAAAGGGCATGCTGTACCTCATGTGTGAGTCCGGAGATGAAAATCAGGTCTTAGAGGGGGATTTCATAGTTAAGTTAGATGTGAATGGCAAGACACAAAAAATATTTCCTGCACCATTCCAGATGAATGGAAGGAATTACTCTATTATTGCATCTGATTTTATTGGAGAGCCTCAGAGATGTCTATATTACATCAATCACGAGGAACCAATTTACGTCAATGAGTACGATGATGATCGTGAAACAGAGTTTAATGGTGGTGAAGCTGAGAAGATTTATGAGCTTCACATTTGGGTTCTTAACGAATGTGATGGTCAAAATTATGAATTTATCCTGAAGGACAGTGTCAGCTTTATGCATCTGTTTGGAGAAAGGAGTTGTGAAGGTGCTCAACACTTCAGTGTCGCTAGCATTCATCCTGATCGTGATTTGGTCTACTTTCATCGAAATAAGATGATGATATCCTATGACATAGTTACCAAGGAAGTGAATGCCCTCACTGTCACTGATGGTTATGGGTTTGTTCCATATGTTCCTCGCTTCAAGGGGTCAGTGGCTCCCAAACAACAAGCAGTGAGAGCTTTTGTGTGCGCGTGTGTTAGTTTGTGTGTTAGTATGAGTTGTGCGCTTTCATGTATCCAGAATAATAATTATATTAGACACCACCTTGTGTCATGAAGTGCTAGAAACTCATTGCTACCGTGCGAGTTATTCTTTCCTTTATCCTATGTTTGCCTATTTATGTTAGAAGGATTCACTGTTCCATGTCACAAATGATGCATGTGAAGACCGAGACGGAGGTTAATACTACTGTAATATGATGAGACTTTGGATCAGGATAGAACTTTCTTGCGTAGTGGATATGTAGGTCTATTTAGCAGTGTTCTCGGAGATGAGTATATTTCTTTTACACTTGTAGGACCAAATAGAGGCAAGATGAAAACACTTCGATACTTTTGAGTATCACACATTTGTCATCTTTTCGTTTCCTTTTAGCATGGATTTTACTTACGTGATCTGCGTATTGAGATTTAGTCAGACCATAAATCACTTGGTCTTACATACTCCCTTGATTTGAAATAAATAACATTTACAATATTTAATTTAGTCGTTTAAATTAGATTATATTTTCTGCCTGAAGTATTTATTTTAGAACAGAGGGAGTATATGACAAGACCTTTCAATTCAATTACATCCATAGAGGATCTAAGTATTATTTATTTTAGAACGGAGAGAGTATATGACGAGACCTTTCAATTCAATTACATCCATAGAGGCAACAATCCAATTCTGATATTTATTCGTTTCTCTCAACATATTTACAGTGGTCTCCAGTTGTGGTATTCATTCGTTTCTGTCAACAAGAGCTCTGAATTCAATTCCATCCATGTAAATCTGTTGACAGATTTGAGGATAGAGAGCGATTACGCACCGCCTGCTGCCCGAACGGAAGAGTGATCGGCAGTCGTTCACTGTCGTCAAGCCTCATCCACGCCATTGGTTCCCTTCACGACACGGTAGAACGTTGTCAGGCTGGACAAATTTAAACGAAACCGAAAATTTAAATTGAAAAAACCAAAACCGAAACTGAACTAACTGAAATTCACCCAACCGTAACAAACTTCGGTTTCCAATCAGCAAAAACCTAATTATTTTTTCGGTTTCGGTTTTCAACCTCGGTTAACCGGATGAAACCAAATTAGATCCAATAAACTCAACACAGCCCAGTCCAATTTACTTAAGCCTAACTTCACACGCCAGCAACCCTTCCTCACGTGCTCCCAAGTCTTCGTCCTCAAGCCAAAAACTCCTGGAGCCGCCAACATCGGATGCCACCCGGAGTCATCCACGACGGACACTGCAGCTTGACCTGACCCCGACGCCTCGCGCCGTCGTGCATACCCAGCCTCCGCGTCACTGCTATGCTTCCTCGGCCGCAACCGCGCTGCCCTGGCAGCGGCGCCGCTGCCCATCCCCGACCGTCACGCTGCCGCCGCATCCCCAACCATCACGCTGCCGAGCTCTTCCGTCAGCTGTGTCGCCGTGCGTCCTAGACCGCTGCCGCGCTCTCCGAACAGCTGCGATGCCGCGCGTCTTGGGACGCCACCACCCACGCGCTTCGACTCGACCACCGCCGTCAGCATCCTCCCTCGACCACCGCCCTCAACACGCGCATGTTGTTCAGTTACTTCGAGTTAACCGGAAACCGAACCGTAATTCTCCACTAACCGGAAGGCCGGTTTTTCTTTTTCTGGGACATATTTTGGTTTTTATTTTTTATAAACCGAATTTTTGAAAAAACCAGAAATGGAACCGATCGGTTTTGGTTAAATCAATTGCCCATCATGAGTAGAACGGTCCGGAGACTCTTGCGGTGGAAGAAGACATTAGCTGCCCCAATCCGCCGCCGGTCGTCGTCCACGTCTCCCAATCGTGGCATCCCGGCCCGCGACCGGCAGCCTCACAGAGTACCTCATGGCCTGTGTATTCTATAAATTATTTTCCTTGATTGCTGGCTCACTCTAACTTTCCATGGACTAACAAGAACTTCACAGAAAGGAAGTTGAGAAAAAAGCTGGTTATGCATCATCTGACCAAACTGTTGTATGTACTCCGTCGCACGTTGCCTATTTGTTCCGTTTTTTTCGTCCGTAAGTTTAGCTGGGCATGGCCACGATCCACGATCTTCAGCCACACGCGTCCGTCGAGCTCGTGCGACACCATCGTACCGAGCATCTTCCAGCCATGATCTTTCGGCCACAATGTACCTAAAGTCAGTCTTTATATCCCCATTAATACAACTGAACGCTGCAACTAACAGCAGCACAAAATCGCATTCTTGTCCGCTCACCATACTCGCTTGTCCAGGCACCATCGACTCCAGTGAAACTCCGGCGAACTCCAACACTTGGTACCAGAGCCAGGTTTGTTCCAGGCGACCATGTCGAATCCACTCCGTCGCCACTGCCATGCCGCAACACTGTCGCCAATATCCATCGCCGCCGCCACGCCGCGAATGCCGTCAACAGGGTGGTCGCGAAGTTGTCATCGAGCACGTCATCAAGAACTCGACAGCAGGCATTGTCTACCCCATGCTTATGCGTACGTACAAACTACACCGAGTGGTCCCTAGTGATGCGCGTCAATCTGCAAGCAGCTAGGCTATGGGATGCCATCGAGCACGGTGATGTCGAGTACCGCGACAACCAGAACGCCCTCGGAGCTCTTCTCCAGGCTGTGCCGGCAGAGATGTAGGCTGTTGTAACACCCACATTTTGTGTATAAAAATTTGATCAAAATATGCTACATTCTAAGATGCATTTTTGTGTGAATTTTGAAGTTTAAATGATTAGTGAACGTTTAAATTTGAATTGAATTCAAATCAAATAAAGAGAAAATGAAAAAGAAAAATAAAAAAAAGAAATAAAACCCCACCCTGGGTCGATTTCTCCCCAAGGCCCATTTCTCCCCCAGCCCAGCTGAACCCAACTCCTCTCTCCCGCGGCCCAACTCCTCTCTCCCGCTGCCACCCCGGGCCCGCCTGTTGGCGCTCCCGTCCCTCCCCCTTTCTTCTCCCGCGCGCAACCGCCACCCCCGCGCCATGCCGACCCCGCGCCCACGTCCCCCCCCCCCCCCGAATCCACTTCTCCCCCGGCTGTTTTCGCACGCGCTCCCCAACCGCACATCCCCTACGCGCTTAAGAGGAGCCGGCGCCCCCATTTTCCCCCTCCCCCGAGCTCTCCCCAAACCTAGCGCCATTGCCGCCGGTGAGTGCCGCTGTCCCTCGCGTTCCCGACGTTGCAGCCCCTCTGTCCTCTCTTTTCTTGGCCTAACGTGACCGCCGCATCACCAGGAACACACCGGACGCACTTGCTCGGGTAGAACATCACTGCGCCGCCAAGATCGTTGCACTCCGATGCCAACCGCCGCCGTTCCTCGTCGCCGACCCCTCTCCGGCCGATTTCACGCCCCGCTACTCCCCTAGGTGAGTTCCCTATCTCCCCCTCTTTCGTTCCATGTCCTTAGCGCATTGTTTGGGCGACGTTTTGATTGTTTGGGCCAACGCTGGCGAGCTCACCGCCGCGGGCGCTGAGCACCGCCGCGCGCGCGTGAGGTTAGCGCCGGCGGAGCGACGTGGCCGCATCCCAGCTGTCGGTTTCGACCGAACGGCCACGATTATAACATCGTAACGGTTCGGTATTTTAAATCCCGCGCATTCAATCTGGATCCGACGACCCACATTCAAAGTTCCTTCCCCGCCTTCGGTTTTTCACCCAGGCCCCTGGAAGCTCACCAGCTACCCCCTGGACTTTGCTGGAATTCAAATCTAGCCCCTAGAATTCACAATCTAGCCCCTGGACTTTCTGGAATGGGATTAAATCATTTAAATAGTCAATTTAACCCCTGGAAATTTATAGAATTGTGGATTTAGCCCCTGTACAGCATAGTAATCTTGTTTTTCAGTCCCTGGGCTTTTATTTAATTACTGAATATTGTTTATAGGTGTATTTAATGTGTAGAAAATAGATAAAAATGGTATTTAAGTGTAAAAATTGTAGGAAAAATTAGTATAAAATACTTCATGCTGTGATTAAATTGTAGATTTCATATAAAATATATTTTGTCTATGTATTATTTATTATAAGTGTTTAAAATACATTTTGGCCATAGAAAATTCAACAAAAATGGTTTTAGGCTATAATTAAATCCCAAAAATGTAGGATAAATCTAAAATGCATACTTTGGCCATGTTAAGTAATAAATACTTCGTAGGGACGCATTAGTATAGGGTTTTATGCCTATGTGTATGTTGTGATGTATTGTTTTGCGTGCTCTTTACTTATTTAGCTTTATTTTATTCTTGCCATGCTTGGGCAATATATTTAGAGTCGTACTACAACCCCAATCTTAACCTCCAAGACCAAGACTTCACCAACACTCAAGTCTTCAACGAAGGCAAGTGCCCTTGACCATCTTGTACCAATTTTAGGAATTTAGATAGATGCATGCTAATTAAATTGATGTCCTATTTCATGTTTACATGCCCTGTTCCATATAATTCCTTGTTACCTGAAATGGGTTGGGAAGTAGATAGGTCTTATTTTATGCTTAGCCATGCTGAGACATTGGGATTGGGATTTCATACAATTGTGCCATATTAAACTTTATGGTTACTTTAAATTGTGGTGATTACACAATAGTAGTGGATAGGAATCTAGTGGTTGGATAGTTTTGGTATGGTGCAGTTTGCACGAGACCCGGGATTGGGGTTTGTTACCACCGGATTCTAAGGACCGATTTATGCAGGAAGCCACTAAGCTTTATAGTACCACCACGAGACTGAGATGGGACAGCTTGGTCAATTAATTAGGTTTCTCCCGATGAAATGCTAGTAGTTGGATGGTGCGGGGAATGATGCAGGGGAACTGCTCTGGGATCTGCAAGGCTCAAGAGGGGGCTCTGAGGCGGAGGGTTACTCCCAGAATCCTCAGTGGTGGAAACCTTAGAGGGCTAGCACTAGTCGGGAGCACCTTTGTAAAGACCATGTAGTGATCTCCTGGCCACACACCTACGGAAGTGTGAAATGTGGTTGATCACCACGGGCTACATGGAGGTTTACTCAGTCCACCTGGCAACAGGGGATGGAATCATTGCTTGTGGGGAAAGGGTACACTCTCTGCAGAGATTTGGTAAAACTATCATGACAGCCATGCTCACGGATAAGAGCGGCTTGGGGCCAGTTCATAATTAGTCTATGGTTGGGAAATGGTGGTTAATTATAATTCGAGTTACATTCATTATCAATACTCATATGTTGATTTACTTCTTGAATTTTAATATTGATAATTGAAAGATAAGGTTATGTTTTAAGCATAGTGCTAAGCCATATTTGGCCTTCCCTTGCTTTAGCCAATCATGTCATCTCTTCCCGCACTTGCTGAGTACTCTATGTACTCAAGCGTTTCATTTTCCATTAGAATATGAAGAAGAAGAAGCAGCACTGGAGGACTTATTCGTCAATCCGGAGGACTTGGACTAGGCTGGCGACCGTACGCGCGACTACTGCCTGTGAAGATGGAGCCATGCTTACCTATTTCCCCTTCCGCTGTAGTTTGGAGTCTTTGAACTGTTTAAGTGTTGTAAATAGTTGTGGTGTATATTTGTAGACCTTCGGGTCATATTGTAAGACTATTTATGTACTCGAACATGGCTATGAAATGATATTTCGCTTTCGTCGACGCATGTACGATTCAACTGATCCTGGCGTACATGTGATAAGCGTCTGTTCATCTTTATGATGACCGGGCGTGACAAAGTGGTATCAGAGCCGTGTTGCCCGTAGGACGCAAGCCTAGTTAGAAATGGCCGAAAATTAAGGACTATACTATTTTCTTATAAAATAGTATTTCCAAAACTTTGTGCTCTTCATCTCAACCCTTATGCTTCTTATCTTGTTGTGCTTGTTGTTTTAATTCTAACTTAATTTATTGATTATTGATCTCACTCTCTTCTTTTCAAATGTTTGTAGATGGTGTGAACCAAGCAGACGACTCGTAAGTCGACTGGGGGTCGTGTTCCTCACCACGCCCTAGCCAGTCGCTCTGCACCTCACACCCCCAGGAGGGAGACGACGCTGTTCTCCACTGGGAGTGCTGCTTCGAGGATGCGTGTCTGTCTTCGCTCTCTTCTTCGTGCTGCGGGGTACCGTGAGTACCGTGTTCGCCTAGTCTACCACACCACTAGGGTCTTTGCACCCTATACTAGTGGACTGGAGTGGACTTCCCAGCTGGCCGTCTACTACGACTCGGAGCTGCTGCACTCACACTTCTCTCCGGCCTGGAGGAGCTCCCAGCGTGCGGCTGAGGAGGATGCTACGTGGGAGGCGACTACCTACTGGAGTCATGCCCACAGGTTCCGCCTCGGGTGCTCGGAGCACGCCTTCACCCCTCAGCTCCCTAGTGGCACGACCGACTTCACTGGACGTGACGTCGAGGGGCCTTTGTACCACGCCCAGTGCGAGACGCTTATGGACGACGTGGTGGAGTTGTCTTCGCGACTCCAGCGTTGTCGGCAAAAGCTACAGGACAGCAGGGACCTGGTTGACTGCTACGAGCGACTTCGCCGACGCTACGCGAGGATCACTGCAGCTAATCCTAATGCTCCTCAGTACGCTTCGGACGTTGAGCCTTGGGACCCGAACTCTCCAGATCGTCGTATGAACTCCCCCCAGGAATCAAGAGAGGACTCGGAAGAAGAAGACCCAGAGATGGAGGTTGAGGAGTACTCCGATGAGTAGGAGTGGACTTGTTTCCCCGCTGGACGACTCAGGACACCTATCCTTAGTATGTAGGAGCGTGTAGCTGCGCCCTATCTAGTCTTGAGTTGTGTTATCTATGGTATTGTATTAGTTTGCTTTATGTTGTGTGTGTGTGCGACGTGAGTTGTGGAATGCTTCGGCATCCTATCCACATCCACGTCATTTGTATAGGCTTGTTAGTGTGTCGTGCGAGATGTGGAATGCATTAGCATCTTGTCCACATCCGCACTAGTTGGTTAATGAATTTGCTTGCTCTATATATATGTTTCCCTTGATGCATGTAGTTGGGACCGTTTGCCATAGCGTACCCTTCTATATCTTATCTATTGTCCTAAAGTTTCAATTATTCCCTATACAGATGTCTGGAAGAGGTAGAGGTAGAGGTCGTGGAAGGGGTGTTGTGCCCCAAGATGAAGGACTTGGAGGTGTGCCAGGATGGAATGGTAGGGGTGCTCGAGGAGCCCCAGCCGCGCAGCAAATGCAGCAGATGATGTCCATCCAAACCCAGCTACTTAACAACCTCACCCAGATTGTCACCAACATGCAGCAAGCCCCACCCCCACCACCACCAAATTACAACCTTCCGCCACCACCACTTTTCCACCTAGGTCCTTTCTAAGGGACTTCCTAAACACTCATCCACCAACTTTTGCCACAGTCACCGAACCTATGGATGCCGATGATTGGCTCCGAACAGTTGAAAGCAAGTTGAGGCTCATCCACTGTGAAGGAAGAGAGAAAGTATTATTAGCCTCCCATCAACTCCAAGGACCGGCAGCCGACTGGTGGGTCGCCTTTACTGAAGCTCACCAGGATCCAGAAAACATTACCTGGGAAGAATTCAGGACCAACTTCCGCAATCACTTTGTGCCTGAGGGAGAAATACAAGCAAGACGCGAAGAGTTCCTTATGTTGAAGCAGGGCCGTATGACTGTGAGGGCCTATTTGAATGCATTCACCCAGTTGTCCCGCTACGCTCCAACCGATGTGGATACTGACTCCAAGAAACAATTCCGTTTCAAGAATGGACTGGATAAGGAGTTGAAGTTTGCCATGTCTTCCAGCGACTACAGCGACTTTAAGAAGCTGGTTGACAAAGCTTTTGAAGTGGAGAGGACTAAAAAGGAACTGGATGATGATGAAAGAAAAAGTAAGTTGACTATAGCACATGCCTCTAGCAGCAATGTACGCCCCCGTCTTAACCCTCCGTCTGCAAACCAGATGACTCGTCCTATGAACTACTTGGGACAGAGATTTCCAAACACCAACTACAGGCCACCCACTCCCTACAACCAGCAAATGCGCCAGCAGCAGCAGCCACCACGCCAGCCAATGCAACCCCCACGTTAGCAGATGCAGCCACCCCGCCCTTCAGCTCCAGCTAACCGTCCAAATGGCCAACCCCCAAGAAACCAATCAGGAGGCAACAAGGGCCAGAGTAATGCTGCGGGAGTTCAATGTTACAAGTGCGGAGAATGGGGACACTACGCCAGCAGTTGTCCAAAGAAGCAACAAAACCCACCTCGCCGTGTCAACCATGTGACACTAGAGCAAGCACAAGAGGCGCCGGATGTGGTGATCAGTATGTTTTCTGTTAACTCCCACCCCGCCACCGTATTGTTTGATTCGGGTGCTACACATTCATTTATATCCAAGGATTTCATAAAGAAGCATGACATGGTAGTTACATTCTTGAATCGGCCACTGTTGATAAACTCTCCTGGAGGAGAGATGGTGGCAAGGCATCTATGCCAAAAAGTGAGTATAAACAAAAGGGGGGTAGTCTTTTGGGCCAACCTAATAGTGTTGGACTCACAAGGATTAAATATCATTCTGGGAATGGACTGGTTGACGAAGAATCAAGGAGTAATTCATTGTGCAAGTAGAACAGTTTACTTAACACAACCAGATGGCACTATAGTGAAGTTCAAGCCAGATCAGACACAAGAGGCAGTAGTACAACTCAACCATCTTGAGAGTACCGAAGACATCAGGGTTGTGAAAGAATTTCCGGATGTATTCCTAAATGACTTACCAGGTATGCCCCCTGATCGAGAGATTGAATTTGTCATTGAGTTAGTACCTGGAACGGCCCCAATATATAAGAGGACGTATAGAATGGATGCTAAACAATTAGCTGAACTAAAGGATCATATTGAGGAGTTACTGGAAAAAGGATATATTCATCCTAGCTCATCACCTTAGGGAGCACCAGTTATATTTGTACCTAAGAAGGATGGAACTCAAAGGTTGTGTGTAGATTACCATGCCTTAAATGCGGTAACAATCAAGAATAAGTACCCACTGCCAAGAATTGAAGATTTATTATATCAGTTGAGAGGAATATGTGTGTTCTCTAAGATTGATCTTCGCTCAGGTTATCACCAACTGAAGATTAGACTCTCAGACATTCCCAAGATGGCATTTGTCTCTCGATATGGATTATATGAGTATACAGTTATGTCATTTGGATTGACCAATGCTCCGGCATATTTTATGTATCTAATGAACAAGGTATTCATGGAGTACTTGGACAAGTTTGTAGTGGTATTCATCGATGACATACTTATCTACTCCAAGACTGAAGAAGAGCATGAGGAGCACCTCAGGATGGCTCTACAGAAGCAACGTCAACACCAATTGTATGCCAAACTTAGTAAATGTGAGTTTTGGCTAAAGGAGGTGTCATTTTTGGGTCATGTCATATCCGAAGGAGGAATAGCAGTGGATCCAGGCAAAGTGGCCGATGTCCTTAAGTGGGAAACACCTGAGAGTGTACATGATATATGAAGATTCTTAGGCATGGCTGGATATTACCGTCGATTCATCGAGGGATTTTCAAAGATCTCTCGACCCCTAACCAAGTTGCTTGAGAAAGGAGTTGCCTTCAAGTGGACCCCCGAATGTGAAGTAAGCTTCGCCGAGTTGAAAAAGAGGTTAACCAGTGCACCGGTATTGGTGATGCCTGATATGCAGAAGGAGTTTGTGGTTTATTGTGATGCATCTGGTCATGGTTTAGGATGTGTCTTAATGCAAGGAGGACATGTTGTAGCCTATGCTTCAAGACAGCTTCGGAAACATGAGAGGAATTACCCAACACATGACTTAGAATTGGCAGCAGTTGTCCATGCTTTGAAGATATGGAGACACTACTTGATGGGAAAAAGGACTGAGATATACACGGACCACAAGAGCTTGAAGTACATATTCACACAGCCAGATCTTAATCTCAGACAACGTTGTTGCTTGGAGTTAATAAATGATTTCGATGTGGAAATCAACTACCATCTAGGAAAGGCTAATGTGGTCGCTGATGCTCTAAGCAGAAAAGGACAATGTAATAACTTGTCAGTACAAACTCTTCAACCCCAGTTATGTGAAGAGTTTGCAAGGTTAAACTTATGTCTAGTGTCTAGCACTGAAGCAGTTGCTATGGAAGTGTACTCAACCCTTGAACGTGATATACGAGAAGGACAAAAGAATGATGAGAAGGTCAAGGAGATCAAGCAGTTGATGAAGAAGGGAAAAGCTCCGAACTTTAGAGAGGATGAACAAGGAACCTTATGGCTTGGAAAGAGGATTTGTGTTCCAGATATCAAGGAGATTAAAGAATTGATACTAAGGGAAGCTCATAACTCATCATACTCCATTCATCCCGGAAGCACAAAGATGTATCAAGACCTCAAAGACCGATATTGGTGGCATGGAATGAAACGAGATGTAGCAGAATATGTGGCCATATGTCATACATGTCAATTGATTAAAGCGGAACATCAAAGACCAGCAGGGTTATTGCAACCAATCAAAGTGCCAGAATGGAAGTGGGAAGAAATTAGCATGGATTTCATTGTGGGACTACCAAGAACACAGTCTGGATATGATTCTATATGGGTTATTGTGGACCGTCTAACTAAAGTTGCTCACTTTATTCCTGTGAAAGAAACGTACAATGGTCCCAAGTTGGTGGAACTGTACATCTCCAGGATTGTATGCTTACATGGAGTTCCTAAGAAGATCATTTCAGATAGAGGCACTCAATTCACCTTAAGATTCTGGCAGAAGTTGCATGAATCAATGGATACCCGTCTAAATTTTAGTTCGGCGTATCATCCTCAAACTGATGGTCAGACAGAATGCACCAACCAGATATTAGAAGACATGTTGAGAGCGTGTGCTCTAAAGAATAGCAAAAGTTGGGACAAGAATTTGCCATACGCTGAATTTTCTTACAACAACAGTTATCAGGCCAGTTTGAAGATGTCTCCTTTTGAAGCATTGTATGGGCGGAAATGTAGGACACCGTTGCTTTGGAATCAAACTGGGGAAAGTCAAGTCTTTGGGCCTGATGTATTAAAAGAGGCTGAAAGGCAAGTACAAGAAATTCAAAAGAATCTAAAGGCAGCCCAAACAAGACAGAAGAGTTATGCGGATACTCGAAGACGTGATCTAATATTTGAGGTTGGTCATTATGTGTACTTGAAGGTGTCACCTATGAGAGGATTGAGAAGATTTAAAGTAAGAGGCAAGTTGTCACCCCGCTACATTGGTCCGTTCAAGATATTAGAACGACGAGGTGAAGTGGCTTATCAGCTTGAGCTTCCACCGCACTTATCAGATGTTCATAATGTATTCCATGTTTCGCAACTTAAGAAGTGTCTGAGAGTGCCTGAGGAACAGTTACCTATGGAAGCAGTTGATGTACAAGAAGATTTGTCTTATGTGGACAGACTATCAAGATACTTGAGACATTAGAAAAGGTCACCAGAAACAAAGTCATTCGCATGTGTAAGGTGCAATGGAAACATCACTCAGAGGCAGAAGCAACATGGGAAAGAGAAGAAGATCTCAAGGCGGATTTCCCTCATCTATTCTCTTAGGACGTCCGAATCTCAAGGGCAAGATTCCTTTTAAGGGGGGTAGAGTTGTAACACCCACATTTTATGTATAAAAATTTGATCAAAATATGCTACATTCTAAGATGCATTTTTGTGTGAACTTTGAAGTTTAAGCGAGTAGTGAACGTTTAAATTTGAATTGAATTCAAATCAAATGAAGAGAAAATGAAAAATAAAAAGAAAAAAAAGAAATAAAACCCCACCCTGGGCCGACTTCTCCCCAAGGCCCATTTCTCCCCCAGCCCAGCTGAACCCAACCCCTCTCTCCCGCGGCCCAACTCCTCTCTCCCGCTGCCACCCCGGGCCCGCCTGTCGGTGCTCCCGTCCCTCCCCCTTTCTTCTCCCGTGTGCAACCGCCACCCCCGCGCCATGCCGACCCCGCGCCCACGCCCCCCCCCCCCCCCCCCCCGAATCCACTTCTCCCCCGACGGTTTTCGCACGCGCTCCCCAACCGCACATACCCTACTCGCTTAAGAGGAGCCGGCGCCCCCATTTCCCCCCTCCCCCAAGCTCTCCCCAAACCTAGCGCCATTGCCGCCGGTGAGTGCCGCTGTCCCTCGCGTTCCCGACGTTGCAACCCCTCTGTCCTCTCTTTTCTTGGCCTAACGTGACCGCCGCATCACCAGGAACACGCCGAACACACTTGCTCGGGTAGAACATCACTGCGCCGCCAAGATCGTCGCACTCCGACGCCAACCGCCGCCGTTCCTCGTCGCCGACCCCTCTCCGGCCGATTTCACGCCCCGCTACTCCCCTAGGTGAGTTCCCTATCTCCCCCTCTTTCGTTCCATGTCCTTAGCGCATTGTTTGGGCGACGTTTTGGCCGTTTGGACCAACGCCGGCGAGCTCACAGACGCGGGCGCCGAGCGCCGCCGCGCGCGCGTGAGGTCAGCGCCGCCAGAGCGACGTGGCCGCATCCCAGCCGTCGGTTTCGACCGAACGGCCACGATTATAACATCGTAACGGTTCGGTATTTTAAATCCCACGCATTCAATCTGGATCCGACGGCCCACATTCAAAGTTCCTTTCCCGCCTTCGGTTTTTCACCCAGGCCCCTGGAAAATCACCAGCTACCCCCTGGACTTTGCTGGAATTCAAATCTAGCCCCCAGAATTCACAATCTAGCCCCTG
This sequence comes from Tuctoria greenei, assembly GCA_036927565.1. Taxonomy (NCBI): domain Eukaryota; kingdom Viridiplantae; phylum Streptophyta; class Magnoliopsida; order Poales; family Poaceae; genus Tuctoria; species Tuctoria greenei. Next base: position 19,686,372 of record JAYESD010000003.1, read on the forward strand.
GACTTTCTGGAATGGGATTAAATCATTTAAATAGTCAATTTAACCCCTGGAAATTTATGGAATTGTGGATTTAGCCCCTGTACAGCGTAGTAATCTTGTTTTTCAGTCCCTGGACTTTTATTTAATTACTGAATATTGTTTATAGGTGTATTTAATGTGTAGAAAATAGATAAAAATGGTATTTAAGTGTAAAAATGGTAGGAAAAATTAGTATAAAATACTTTATGCTATGATTAAATTGTATATTTCATATAAAATATATTTTGTCTATGTATTATTTATTATAAGTGTTTTAAAATACATTTTGGCCATAGAAAATTCAAAAAAAATGGTTTTAGGCTATAATTAAATCCCAAAAATGTAGGATAAATCTAAAATGCATACTTTGGCAATGTTAAGTAATAAATACTTCGTAGGGACGCATTAGTATAGGGTTTTATGCCTATGTGTATGTTGTGATGTATTGTTTTGCGTGCTCTTTACTTATTTAGCTTTATTTTATTCTTGCCATGCTTGGGCAGTATATTTAGAGTCGTACTATGACCCCAATCTTAACCTCCAAGACCAAGACTTCACCAACACTCAAGTCTTCAACGAAGGCAAGTGCCCTTGACCATCTTGTACCAATTTTAGGAATTTAGATAGATGCATGCTAATTAAATTGATGTCCTATTTCATGTTTACATGCCCTGTTCCATATAATTCCTTGTTACCTGAAATGGGGTGGGAAGTAGATAGGTCTTATTTTATGCTTAGCCATGCTGAGACAATGGGGTTGGGATTTCATACAATTGTGCCTTCTTAAACTTTATGGTTACTTTAAATTGTGGTGATTACACAATAGTAGTGGATAGGAATCTGGTGGTTGGATAGTTTTGGTATGGTGCAGTTTGCACGAGACCCGAGATTAGGGTTTGTTACCACCAGATTCTAAGGACCGATTTATGCAGGAAGCCACTAAGCTTTATAGTACCACCACGAGACTGAGATGGGGTAGCTTGGTCAATTAATTAGGTTTCTTCCGATGAAATGCTAGTAGTTGGATGGTGCGGGGAATGATGCGGGGAACTGCTCTGGGATCCGCAAGGCTTAAGAGGGGGCTCTGAGGCGGAGGGTTACTCCGAGAATCCTTAGTGGTGGAAACCTTAGAGGGCTAGCACTAGTCGGGAGCACCTTTGTAAAGACCATGTAGTGATCTCCTGGCCACACACCTACGGAAGTGTGAAATGTGGTTGATCACCACGGGCTACATGGAGGTTTACTCAGTCCACCTGGCAACAGGGGATGGAATCACTGCTTGTGGGGAAAGGGTACACTCTCTGCAGAGATTTGGTAAAACTGTCATGACAGCCGTGCTCACGGATAAGAGCGGCTTGGGGCTAGTTTATAATTAGTATATGGTTGGGAAATGGTGGTTAATTATAATTTGAGTTACATTCATTATCAATACTCATGTGTTGATTTACTTCTTGAATTTTGATATTGATAATTGAAAGCTAAGGTTAGGTTTTAAGCATAGTGCTAAGCCATATTTGGCCTTCCCTTGCTTTAGCCAATCATGTCATCTCTTCCCGCACTTACTGAGTACTCTATGTACTCAAGCGTTTAATTTTCCATTAGAATATGAAGAAGAAGAAGCGGCACCGGAGGACTTCTTCGTCAATCCGGAGGACTTGGACTAGGCTGGCGACCGTACGCGCAACTGCTGCCTGTGAAGATAGAGCCATGCTTACCTATTTCCCCTTCCGCTGTAGTTTGGAGTCTTTGAACTGTTTAAGTGTTGTAAATAGTTGTGGTGTGTATTTGTATACCTTTGGGTCATATTGTAAGACTATTTATGTACTCGAACATGGCTATGAAATGATATTTCGCTTTCGTCGACGCATGTACGATTCAACTGATCCTGGCGTACATGTGATAAGCGTCTGTTCATCTTTATGATGACCGGGCGTGATAGCTGTACTGGCGGTTAAACCGTCTGCATGAGAGGCATGGGAGGCATTCTGGAAGGTCCGGATCGGCGTCAACCGAGTCAAGGAAGCCAACACGGAGAAGCTGTGCCAAGAATTCAGCAACATCGCCTTCAAGTCCGGCAAGTCCATGGAGGAATTCACAGCGCGCCTCACCACCCTGTCGAACCAGCTGCGTGTCCTCGGGGATGACATCTCCGAGAAGGAAGTCATCAAGAAGCTCCTGCACTCCGTCCCTGACAAGATGGAGCAGGTAGCAATCTCGATTGAGACACTCCTCGACCTTGACAACATGTCAATCAAGGAGGGTGTCAGGCATCCGCGTGTTGTCAAGCAACGCAAGAAACCTTCTCCGGCGAAGGACAACAGTGGCCGCCTACTTCCCACAGAGGAGGAGTGGATTATGCGCATGAGGAATCGCGAGGGGACCGGGTCTAACTCGGGCCCCAAGAATGGAGGAGGCAACAGCAAGGGGCGAGCTCACAAGTCTGTCGGTGGCAGGAAAGGAAGCAAGTCGTCGTCCGGGGCAGGCCGCAACGACATGTGCGCTTACTGTGGTAAGAAAGGCCACTGGGCCAGAGAATACAGGAAGAAAAAATGCAACGAGGAGGCAAGTGTGGCCCAGGCTGAGGAGGAGCAGGGCCTGCTTCTGGCCCACGATGTCATACTCGAATCGCCTCCGACGGTCGACTCTTCTTCCCCGGGGCTCCGTTCTCCTTCGTGCCCAGCTCTATGCAAGCATTTGGAGATTGAGGAGCAGCGGCCCTTCGCAGACCTGGGAGCAAAGGAGGAGCACGACTGCCGATGATGAGTCCTTGACACCGGCGCAACAAATCATATGACCGGCTCCAAGGAGCTCTTTGCTGAGCTCGACACCCGCATCATTGGCTCTGTCAAGTTCGGTGACGGCTCTGTCACATGCATCGAAGGCCGCAGCTCCATTGTCTTCACCTTCAAGAACGATGAGCACCGCACACTCACCGGGGTGTACTACATCCCGATGCTGAAGGCTAGCATCATCAGCCTTGGCCAGCTCGATGAAACGAGGTGCAGCATGAACATTGGAGGTGGCACGCTGCGCATCTTCGATCAAGACCATCGCCTCCTTGCCAAGGCACAGCGAGCTCCTTCTCGGCTCTATCACCTTGAACTGGACGTTGGGCGCCCGGTGTGTTTGGCAACAAGAAGCTCCGAGGTGGCTTGGCAGTGGCAGGCACACTATGGGCATCTCAACTTCGCATCTCTATGCAAGCTGGCGAACAACAAGATGGTGTGTGAGCTACCTCCACTTGACCAGGTGGATCAGGTATGTGAGGGATGCCTCATCGGCAAGCAACGGAAAAATTTGTTCTCGACTCAAGCCCAACGGTGAGCAGAGCATCTCCTTATCTCCTTCACGCCGACCTCTGTGGTCCCATCTCGCCGGCAACACCCAGCGGTAACAAATACTTCCTGTTACATGTTGATGATATGAGTCGATATATATTGCTACGCCTTCTCTCAAGCAAGGATGACGCGCCGGAAGAGATCAAGAATTTTCAGGCAGCCATCGCAACTGAGACCGACCAGAAGTTGAAGCTCTTCCAAACAGACCGTGGGGGGAGTTCACCTTCATGGACTTCGGGCGATACTGCACCGAACGTGGTGTAGAACGGCATCTGACCTCTCCCTACTCCCCGCAGCAGAATGGAGTGGTTGAACAGCATAATCAGAGCGTGGTCGGCATGGCACGATGCATGCTCCAGGCCAAAGCTCTGCCATGCTACTTTTGGGGTGAGGCCGTGATGACAGCGGTCTTCATACTAAATCGCGCACCGACTCGTGCGCTCAACGGCAAGACTCGCTACGAGGCTTGGCATGGCCAGGCTCCCGTGGTGCATTTCTTTCGCACGTTCGGTTGTGTCGCCCACATCAAGAACCCGCGGCCGAACCTCAAGGAGATCGAAGACCGCAGCATCAAAACCATCTTCATCAGGTATGAAAGTGGCTCCAAGGCATACCGTTGCTATGACCCCGTGCATAAGCACATTGTGGTCTCCCGCGATGTCGTCTTCAACGAGCCAGCCAGATGGAGTTGGGAGTCTGAAGCCGATGGAACTCCGAGCGACGGTGAGCCATTCACCATCGAGTATACCACCGAGGTCATTATCGAGTGTGCGGCATCCCCGGCATCTTTGTTGCCATCACCGGCACCTGCTGCGATGCCGCCTGTGGAGCCTACAGAACCAGCAAACGACGGAGGAGTCGAGTTCATCTCCCTGCCATATGAACTTGACAATGAGGAGCTCGACGTGGACCTCAACGGTGACGTTCCTCTTTGCTTCAGAGCCGTAGACGCCATTCTAAGTGAAGCATCAGCACCCGGGATCACGTGTGGCACACATGGCGGTGAGCTCAACTTCACCTCTGCAGAAGAACCAACTTCATTCAAGAAGGCAGAAAAGGAGAAGCCATGGCGTGAAGCAATGCTTGAAGAGATGCGAGCAATCGAGAGTAACAAGACGTGGGGGATGACAACACTAGCGGACGGCCATCGAGCAATCGGCCTCAAATGGGTGTACAAGGTGAAGCGCTACGAGTCTGGCGATGTCGTGCGACACAAGGCCCGTCTCGTGGCAAAGGGCTACGTCCAGCGAGTCGGCGTGGACCTTGAAGAGATCTTTGCACCAGTGGCACATCTTGAGTAGGTGCGCATGAGGTTGGCACTAGCTGCATGAGCACTGGGAAGTCCACCACATGGACGTAAAGAGCGCATTTCTCCATGGCGAACTCAAGGAAGAGGTCTACGTCCAGCATCCTCCCGGCTTCGTCATTCCCGACAGCGAGCACAAGGTGTTTCATCTTCGCAAAGCATTGTATGGCATGCGACAAGCTTCCAGGGCCTGGAATGCCAAGCTCGATGCCATGCTGGCTTCGCTTGGCATCCAAAGAAGCATCTCCGAGCATGGCGTATACACTTGGAACAGGAACAGTGGGCACCTGATCATCAGCGTCTACATGGACGATCTGATCATCACCGGCAGAAACGTGGATGACATCAAAGCCTTGAAGTTGGAGATGCAAAGCAAGTTTCAAATGAGTGACCTCGGCCTCCTTTCGTACTATCTCGGTATAGAGGTAACGTAGAAACCCGATGGCATTTTTCTTTGTCAATCTGCTTATGCGGGGAAGCACTCCTGGATCGCTGCGGACTGGGGGCATGCAATCCGAGTCTGCCTCCAATGGAAAGCGGAATCAAGTTAAGCAAAGCAAGCACTGAAGAGAAGGTGGATGCCTCGGAGTACAGGAGCATCATTGGTGTACTGCGTTACCTGCTCCACACAAGACCCGATCTCTCTTTCGCCGTTGGGTATCTCAGCCAGTTCATGGAGGAACTGCGAGAAGATCACCTTGCTGCGACCAAGTGTGTGCTACGGTATGTTGCTGGAACATGCAAGTACGGGCTACACTACACCAGGCATGAGGAAGGCCACCTGAAGCTCGTCGGTTACAGTGATGCTGACATGGCCGGCGAAATCGACTCTCGCAAGAGTACAAGTGGTGACATCTACTTCTTGGGCGGGAATCCAATCTCATGGCAATCATCAAAGCAGTGAGTCTTCGCACTCTCATCGTGTGAGGCGGAGTACATTGCGGTGACCGTGGCAATCTGTCAAGGCGTTTGGCTGGCGCGTCTTCTGACGGACATGATCAGAGCACCAGCTGAGGTGCCAGAGCTCAAAGTCGACAGCCAACCGGCGATAGCGCTGAGCAAGAATCCTGTCTTCCATGAGCGAAGCAAACCCAAACGCATTCTTGTCCGCTTGCCATACTTGCTTGTCTAGGCACCTTCGACTCCGGCGAAACTCCAACACAAACAACATAAAAGGACACATTCCCATATAAATTCATCCTCTGAAGTATGAGCATCTACTGACGTTTTCTTGCTCTTACACAGGGAAATGTAAATACTAAAATCATTTATTAAAGCATGGCATGAGCTGTATTATAAATAATAGCATGAGGTCTGGACTTCCTGGTTCTAAAATATTTGTTTTTCTGTTTCTTATCTACAACAATTTGAGCTAGCACATTGGTGAAACGTAGCAGGAACTGAGAACATGGCAAGGAATGTGAGATCCAGATCCAGTTGAGCTATGTGTGCAATCCAATCAAGCATGGTACGTAAATACATGAGCCACATCCAATCAGGACCGAGCTGGGGATGAGGCGGTACTTGGGAGAGGGACTGGAGGATGGAGGCGAGGTGGGAGCAGAGCGCGACAGCATCGTCGTGGAGCTGCAGCGTGGGACGAGGCAGAGGGCGTCGCTACTGTCACTTTCGAGCATGGTCGCAGTGTCATTGACGGCGGAGCCAGTGGCGGACCCAGGATCTAACTACAGGGTATGCCAAAAAAAAATTTCAAGTGACTTTATAAAATTATTTAATAATTCGCTAAAAGATATTGTAGCATGATTTGATATAAAAAATAAATAAAATGAGAAATACCATAGTAAATAAATTACAATATATAATTAGTCATTAGAAAACTTTCAATACTACTTGTTCGACTTATTTAGCCGCTGCTTTCTGAATGACATGAATGTATTGATTATATCATCTTCATCTACTTGGAAGAAAATATCCCGCTCAATGAATTGACCAAGCAACCATCCAGAAGACTATCACCTAATTTATTTCTTAACTTTGTTTTCACCAAAGTAATTGCAGAAAATACCCTTTCATCACTCGCTGTTGCCACTGGTAGAAGCAATACCAATTTGAGAAGCAAGTAGACCATATCATATACTTTATGCCTTTGTGTTTCAACAAGCTTAATCGAGAGGTCAATGATGTTGTCTAAACCTTTGAAATTATCATCTTGCCTCATATCATCAATATAATTATCAAGTTGCAACTCAAGCTTTAACAAATCATTGTTCGAGAAATCCTTAGGATAAAACTCAGCCAACCTGCGTACCTTTTGTACATTAAAGGAAGCAAATGAGTTGGAAGGATTCAATGCTGACATACAAGAGAGCAGCTCCATATTAATCTCATCAAATCGATTATCGAGTTCTTGAATAATTTGATCAATAACACCAATGTATACTTCTCTTCTGAAATGATCATCATTTGTCTGATTTCGAGCACGAGCGTACCTTTTTGATTTTCCATAAGGCACATAATCACCATCCATAGAAGGGACTTCCACATCATGTTTAATACAAAATGTGGTCACCTTCTCAAAAAATTGAACCCAACCATCAGACCTTAATTGCTGCATTCTGTTCTTCACCACATTAACAAGTGAGATTGCATTAAGAATATCTTGCTCCCTTCGTTGCAAGCCCTCGGATAACTCATTTGTGTATCCAAGAATAACATACATTAAATGTGCAAAGAAAACGAATTCAAATGTCTCAAATGCTCCAAGTACAAAATGTATTTTTGTCCAATCATCCTTATGAGAGGTGTCATCACCAAGATCGATAAGAACATCATGAATCGTGGAAAACATAGTAATAATATTGCATACCATTTTATAATGAGATCCCCATCAAGTTTTGCCAGGTCTAGGTAAACTCATCTCTTGATTCAATCCAGTCCCACATTCAAGATCACCACAATCAAGTGCTTTTTTAATATTTTGTAGCCTTGCATTTCGAAGCATACCATGACGCTTGCAAGAAACTCCAACAATATTCAAGAGAATAGATACTTGATCAAAAAAACTCTTACAATCAGTATTTCCCTTAGCAACAGCAACAAGAACTAGTTGTAGTTGATGTGCAAAACAATGAATATAATAAGCAGAAGGTGATTCTTGCATGATCAATGTTTCTAATCCTTTAATATCTCCTTTCATGTTGCTAGCTCCATCATAACCTTGACCGCAAATTTGAGTCATAGTCAAGCCATGGCTAACAAGTAAACCTTCAATAGCATCCTTAAGTGATAAAGAAGTAGTATCATCTACATGGACAACTCCAATAAAATGCTCACATGGTCTTCCCAATTTATCAACATAACGTAAACAAAGAGCTAGTTGTTCTTTATGTGATATGTCACTAGACTCATCAGCTAAAATTGTATAGGGCTCATCACCGAGTTCTTCAATTATAAATTTTCTAGTTTCTATGGCACAACAGTGAATAATTTGCTTTTGTATCTTTGGGCTAGTTAAGGTGCAATTACCTGGCGCATTCTTCAAAACATACTTATTCACCTCTTCAGAATTTTCTGCAAGAAACTTCAATAACTCAATAAAGTTCCCTCTATTGCCAGACTCTTCACTTTCATCATGTCCACGAAATGCCAATCCTTGATGAAGAAGAAATTTGATACATCTAAACGAATAAGTTAACCTTTTCTTATAAAGATGAAGATCCTCATCAGTCCACTTCTCAATGTGATAATCAATTGCTACCTTTGGATTTTTAAAGCCAATGTATCTCTCTTGAGCTGCACTGTGTGCCTTAGAACCCAAATGTTTGTGAAGGGCTTTCTCTCCAATATTCCAATTTCTCCATCCATCAATAGTAAATGTATCAGACCCAATACCTTTCTTAAACAAGTAGCATATAAAACAAAATACAGAATCCTTCTTGATACTATATTCAACCCAATCATATTTATACATCCACATATAATTGAATTGGCGATATCTATTTCCAATTTTTCTTTTAGGAAAATCATGTGCATATGGTTGGAATGGACCTTTGATAGTATACGCTCTTCGGACTGCATCTTGATCATTAACAGAATAATTTTAAATAGGTTTCCTTTCACCTGGATCATGTGGAAGACGATTGATATCATAAACTGGTGATGATGGTGCTGACGGGTTTGACGGTGGGGGCGAGGACGAAGGCATATGATTCACAATTTCTTCGATTACTCTCTCTTGCTCTTCAGTCTGTTCTTCCACAATTTTTTCCTCCATACATGGGAGATGATTTGAAGCGGCGGCTGCCTTCTTGGCTGCATGTTTCTGAAAAAGAGATGCAATATCCCCACTTCTTTTCATAATTGAGCTGTTATAAGAAAAAAACATTTTTTATGTAAGTAAGATAATCAATAAAAAGTACAAAAAATGAACAAATTTGTTTAATCACAAAAAAAACACATATACAGAGTCGTCAACATACCGTAATTGTCTGATCGAAGGAGATCGTATGTATTATTTTTGTCTGTATTATTTGAACGTTCAATCGGCAATCCAATTGAACTGTTGAACAGCTGGCCGTGCAGCCGTGAGTACCGTCGGACGTTAGTACACCTATCGATGTGGTGGTGCCTCCGTTCTTTTGAACATCAAAATCGAGACGGCAAGATCGAAACGGGCTGCCTGTACGCTGTACGCCGAGATCAAAGTGCCTTGATGGAGATGGCGATCGGCGTGTGCTTCCGCCGAGATCAAACCTTGACTCGATTGGGTAGTAATTTATTGCCTTTTGGGCGGCGCGGACTCGTTCTCGGTTCTCGGTTCCAGTTCTCGAGTCGATTACGCTGTTGCCTGTTGGACTTCCCGTCTCCCGATCGTAGCAACCCAGCCAAAGTCCAAAGACCGATTAAAAAAACAGATACGAAGTATGCTTAAGTTCGCCTGGGCCCAGGGTATGCCGGGGCCCACCTGGCATACCCTGTAGGTCCGCCCCTGGGCGGAGCGGAGGCGCTCCTCAGCGTCGGCGTGGTAGCGGTCAAGCGGCACCAACGGGTGTCATGCGGGGAGATAAGGACGGGAGGGGGAGGATCCCGCTGACATCCCTGGTCAGGGGAGGAGGCAGCAGCTCAGCGGGGGTCGGCGGAGGCAATGCTCATTGCGGGGGGGGGGGGGGGGGGGGGGGGGGGTTGTTAGTGAGGGGGTTGCAGCGTTGAGGATCATCTGCGGGTGCTAGGGTTCCTGAGGCTGCGACCATGGGAGACCCAACTTATAGCCCAAGTATTTTCATGGGCTCTATCCAGCCCATGAAAAAAGTCTACTTTTGTGGGTCTTTTTCTGGCCCACAAAAATTTAAGCTATTTTTGCGAGCTCATTTAAAGTCCCAGGAAAATATAACCTATTTTCGTGAGCTCAAAGCGGCTCAAGAAAATAAATGTATTTTCGTGAGGGCTCACAAATAATTTCAGCCCATGAAAATAAATCTTTTTCCTGTAGTGACGGCAAGGGCGAGGACGGCGAGAGTGAGGACAACGCTCGACAGCGACGCCGGCGAGTGCAACCATGGCAAGAGTGAGGACGACGCTTGGCAGCGACGGCGAGCGGGGGAGTGCTTGGTGGCAAATGAAATTTTTTGCAGCTTGCAAACTTAGGTTTGCAAGGTGCAACCGAGAGGCTTTATAAGCGTTTATTATCACAAGCGGTCCTTCTAGTAGACACTGCATGTGAAACCTTTCTAAATAATTTAAAAATATAATTTTCACAGGCGGCTACTAATTAAAACCACTTGTGAAGCTGGGGAGTCGCAGTTATAAATATTATTATCACAGACGTCCTTTTGTTAAGAACCGTCTGTGAAAATATTGCCATCAATTATGACGAACTTTGTCATTAACTAATGCAATACATTTCTACATCAACATATCTACATCAACTAATGCCAAGAACACATCCATTTGATGATCGACGAAATTTAGCATATATATATATATATATATATATATATATATATATATATATATATATATAGTTCATTAACTTAAACCAATATTATAAAATAAAAAACAACAAATAGAACAGATGAATAACATTAAGTTCATTAACTTAAAATAACAATACAAAACAAGAAAAGAAAAACAAAGTCAACTAAAAAAAGAAAAACAACTAATACTACTACTACTCCTCGTTGTTGTCGTGCTCCCGGGGCGCCTCTGGCGGAACTAAAAAAACCAATTTTCTGGCCGTCACTGCCACCAGGTTCCTGCAACCGTCAACCTCGAGCTTCTAAGCCATCGTCTCTCACAGAGCGTCGAGATGGCGGCCACTTTCATTAACCCGAACAAATAGTGGCCCACGCTGCCCATTCCAGTACATTCTGGAAAGGCACTGAGACCCAGGAGCCGCATGGAGCATGATGTACTAGTAAATACATCCCGCGCCATCTCAAGGCGCAAGTTCTCCATACTCCTGGCCAGGGGGTGGTCGCGGCTGCTTTGCTGCTGGCTCCTTCGGCGGAGAAGAGGAGGAAGACTACTTGTCGGTCATGGTGCAAACAGTGCTACAATAAGCCTCATCGCAGGCGGCTCCAAACCTATTATCACACGCGGTTTCTAAAACCGCCCAAAACGAAGAGCCTGTTATAATCCGCAATTTCACAAGCGGAGAAGTGAAACCACTTGTGAAGACACATTATCACAGACGGTTCTTTACTTAGGCTAGCCGCCTATGAAGAAATATTATAACAGGTGGGTCGTGCAGCATATATAACCGCCTGTGATAATTGTGTTATCACAAGTGGATCTTGACCTACGTCAAGCCACCTATGAAGACAGTTTATGGAAGCCGGCTTGTACCATAACAGTAACCGCCTGTGATTATTAGGTTATCATAGATGGTTCTTTACCTATATCTAGCTGCCTGTGATAATGGTTTTTCACAGGCAGGTCTAGCCGTTGGTAAATAACCGCCTGTGATAAGGTATAACCTATGCAGTACTAGCTGCTATTATTTCTAATTTCCAGGTCAATTCATTATAATCACAGAAGTCAACAATATCATCACAGAAGTCAACAATATCATCACAGAAGTCATCTCACAGAAGTCAATTTCACTAAAACAATATACATATGTACAAGTTACACATACAATTCATCTCATAGTTTACAAGTTTTCACTAAAAACTATTTCTATTGGCGTAGTCGCAAAGTTCTGGCACATCAGCTATTGCACCATTCTCATCAAAGAACTCCTCTCTTTTGTGCAAAATTTCGCAACACACGAATTGACACAGCTCAGCAGCAATCTTGTCGGCTCCTCCACCAGTAATACTTCTACAAACCGACCATTCTTCGTTCACATTCTTCGTGTGCTGCAATGAAACACATAACAAGGTTTAGAATGTGTTGGTTTGAACAATCTCAAAGTTTATATCAAAGTGAGAGTATACAAGAATTTATTTGGTATTTTTGGAGCAGTTGTACTATGAGCAATTGAATTTTGAAGTTGGAATCAAAATATGAAAATAATATTTCTGGTAATATTGAACAGCAGAGAATATAAGTATTAAACTATGCTAGTTACAATGAAAATGAAACTCAAAAGTAAGAAAATAAGATATTGACATTAAGGATGACTTACATCCCCCCGATTCACTCAATATTCGCTGGCGGTCCGAAGAAGCTCGCATACATAATACCCGCATAAGACACTCTCAGCAGGCTGCTTCGGGCAAGCATAATACATTTTAATGTCTAATGCATTCGTATTAGGAGGTCTCTCACCACCAAGCTATTCCGTGTAAAACCGCCAAGCGATGTAATACAAGAAATGTCATATAAAACTTGTCAACATATTCTAAATGTGTATAAAATAAAATTATTGAATAAATGTATAGGTTCAAAATGGAAAGGAAATCTTTGTAACGATCTGGTGGGTAATCGGCTGAGTCGAAGACTGTTGCCAAACCCTGCGTTGGCTTGATGAAGATCATTATGTAGTGGTTACTGCAAACATACAAACACACGTGTTAACAATTAGCAATAATTGCTATTTTAATGTCATTTGTTGAACTTACTCGAAGTGGTACAGAGCCTTTACGAGGTCCTTGCCGTCTCTGACAAAGTTAAACATTGCATGTCCTATGTAAGCTAAAACTTTTGTCCTTCTATCCTTCTTATGTTTTGCGATTCATTTTTCAAAAAAAAAAATTCATGTGCTTGAACTGTGCTGAGTCTCGATCCGCCTTCATGTCGAATAGCGTCTTTGCAATCCATGTAGGGTCAAGGATACTTGTCTTGCGTTTCATATTTTCATTATCCATGTAATTCATCCTATTGAAGAAGTCTATAATTGTTATAATCTCATAAAATGTGTATGCGTGTAGTAAGAAAAGCAAATGCAAAATATTAGAGGCACTTACAAGCACCAGACGAGTAGCATGTTGATTTCGAGCATGTCCCGATGGAAAAGGGTATGCAACTCTTCAAATAAAATGACTCGTTTTTCTACTCCAGTGCTCCAAAATGCATCTTTTGGAATACGAAATGTGACACAAGAAAGATCATATTTTGTGCTGGCAAGAATGTACCACTCGTGCATTCATTTGAGCGGGGCAGGTTGTTTGCTAAGTTGTACGGATGTCATGAATGGCTTCCCATTTTCAAATTTAGGAGGATCATCCTCAAGCTTGTATATTGGAACTCCTGGTTTAACTAAAGCCATCCGCCGATTATACATGACACCGTCTTCTTCCAACTCCTCGATATTTAATGTTGGCTCATGAGAAGAACGAGATGCACTCGATTTTCTAATATTTTCCTTCATAGTTTTCAAATACTTTGACACTTCTGATGAAGGTTTCTTAATTTTGTATGAGCTAACTTTGATAGACACTAATGATCGAGGAGTAGCCGTCGGAAGTTGGACACTGGCTTGTTGTTGAACCTATTGTTCAACTGATTGCTCTTTACTCCCAGCAGCTGGCTCTAGTACTACTACAAGTGGTTGCTCAACTGATTGCTCTTTACTAGCAACAGCTTGCTCTGGTACTGCTTGAAGCTGTTGTCCAACTTGTTGCTCTTTGCTATCTTTACTAGCAAGGTTACTATCATCCTTGCTGAGAAATAGGGGAAGTGAATCTTCCTAGATTGGGAGTGGATCTTCCGGGACTTTCGCCTTAGAAGACGGGGTTTCAGTATTTTGAGATGCGACGGGGCTAGAAATTGGCTCATCGTCCAACATAATATCGCATCGGTGCCAAAGGATTAATTGGTTGACAGTCTGCCCCAAAGTCGCAATCCCCTCATGTGTGATGTTGTCTATTTCATAATCTTCATAATCATTATCAATGATCTAAAGAACTTGAACCACAACATAATACAACAGAAGTGGATTCCCGTTAAAGTCACGATCAGGCTTTGCTATAGCAGTGGCAACCTGTTCGGTTTTGTTCCCTGCTCTGCTGATCGGGATAAGAAGACGACAAGATTTGTCCTTATCAATATCATCGACAGCAAATATATGGGTTGACCCTGAGCCTGGCACAGAACCTACGCTACTAGGGTAGGTAGCTGGAGATACCAATTGTTTCTTTGGCATGGGAACCATCGCTGTAATCAGTGCCACTAATTGTCCCGATTGTCTAAGTTGTTCCATTATTTCTTGCACATTTTCTTTGACCTTTTGAGCAATCGTTTCATCAAGTGTTTTCTTAAACTTCTCAAATCTTTTATATGTGTCTTTATCTTTAGGGAAACAATCTAGCCAAGACATTTGAGAAGAGACCCCTCGAACCTGTCCACTGTGTTCATGGTTTCCTAAGATAGCAGTAAGTTGGTCATTCTCCCTCTTCAGCTTGAAGAGACCCTTCTGTTGCTTTTCAATTACTTCTTTCATTTTTTCCTCTACTTCATTCACAGAGTCGGGCTTTTCAAGTTTGCTCTCGCTGGTCAAACCTGACCGAGCAAAGACCCACCAATGAGTTCTCTCATCGCAGTCTTCTAATAGGTGAGGATTGCCCTTACTGGTGATTTCGTCTAATATCTTATTCTATTTATGGACTTTGGGAGCATATCCGGCAAACTCCAAGCGATGACGATATTTGTTCTTTTTGACAAGCTCTAACCTAGTTGCACTTAGAGCTTTAGCATCAGGTGTGGTCTTTTGATGAACAAACTCTTGCCACTGAGCTTGTGTGATTTTTCCCAACTTCCTCAGGCTAGGGACCTTATCAGCCTTAACATAAGCATTCATTTCACTCTTCCAGCCACAAAACTTCTTGCCACAAGAGACCAATGTTGCTTTCTTTACAGCTTCTTTCATGCCTTTCGGGAACTTGAATTGTTTCTTTATCCTTTCCCGCAACTCATTTTTGGTCTCCTCAGGTAATTTTCTCCAATTCTCGGTTGTGCTCGACACGAGCTCTCTAACAAGAAAACTGCATGCATTTCGGTACTTGGTAACCGAATCCAGTGGTTCTTGGGGAAGCCCACCTGGACCGCCCATTGTTATGTACATGATACGGTCCAATGGACCCTTATTGGGACCTCGTTGCCCTCGTTTCCGCTTGAGTGAACCTGAGGATTCATCCATTAGAGAACCTTCTGCGGTTTTAGGAGCCGAAGTCACCTCATTGTCTTCGCAATTAATCTAGGTAGAAAAGAATTATAAGACTTCGTATACTTGACAACCAACATTAACTTGAACTGCTAAAGTTAAGATTCGTGATCCATACCTCGTCGGCAGGATCATATTCCGGGTCGAGATCCTTTGAAGTCTTTTTAATTTTTATATTAGGAAAAGGATCCGATGGACCATGAAAGGAGCCTGAACTGTTGGAGTCAGTAAACTCCATATTGTCTTCTTTATTGTTACTACCAGCACCAATCTTCTTAGGGCTTTCCATGCTAGAAGTAATAAGACAAAAAATATAATGAATGACATATTAACTCTACATGAAGTGTCCCTCAGAACCATCAACTGCTTGTGCGTGTCAAACAATTCATGAAGTCATGGCCAAAACACGAGTACAAGGTGAGATATTTGACTTGCTATACCATTACATCCAGCATGTGGTTAGAATGGATGGTGCTTAGGATAAAAGAACATGACACATTCCTTAATTGATCGAGAGGGACTACTATCCAAATCGCCTCTCATTACACAAGTTCATCTTCTTTCAGATTTTATCCCATATGCACTTAGGGCTTTACACAAGTTCATTTGGGGCTTCTGGTGGAATTCTAGTTGGATGGAATACTCTATTAATTTTGGGAGAACAAATTCATAATGAATGATATAATCGTATGCTTGGGTTAGTGGAAGTTACTCTCAAAGGTCAGAATTGTGCTTGAAGTAACATGCAGGAGGAGCCCCTCTTAGAGCAGCTCGATTGATGTGTTAGCAGTCCAGATTGGCTTACTTTATACCCTGAAACTATTATGTTTCCACTGGCCAGATCTGTT
Organism: Tuctoria greenei; assembly: GCA_036927565.1. NCBI lineage: Eukaryota > Viridiplantae > Streptophyta > Magnoliopsida > Poales > Poaceae > Tuctoria > Tuctoria greenei. The sequence continues at coordinate 19,702,446 of JAYESD010000003.1, forward strand.
TTAGATAATATACCATATCCAAATTGACTCAAATATCCCAAAGGCTCAATTGTTTAGATTTGAGAACCTCTGTATCGAGCAACCGGATTCCTTTAATCTTGTGGAAATAGTATGGAGTACAATGAGATTATTGACATTCTTTAAAAAAAAGTGATAGAAAGGCTCACGAGTTAATATTAACTCATCAAGTATGATCAAACTAGTAATGAAGAACTAACTGTATTCAACTAATTAATCAGCTACTCCCACTACTTGATACACAATTTGGTTTGGACAAACCAATCTGTTAATTCGGCGCCTATGATCATTTCATAATTCAATCATGCCAAAACTATATAACATGTCAAATTACTGCTATCAGCAAAAAATATCCAGTTTTACCAGGAGGTTCGAAAAATAACTAAAATCAATAATTTGTGTAATGTTCCTCATATTTAGCAGCACGACCTAACTGCAGCCGACTTAAACGACGTGACCCAACTACCCTCTCCAGGCTCCAGCTAGCTCATTTGGTGTCGTGACTAGATTATAAAAAGCGACTTATTGGTTCTCATGTATCCAAGCAGGGTCAACAACATCGTCTCCCAAAACATAGTATCCACACAACACTTTCCCAACTTTGCTCTCTACAGCCAAAGAAACTCATTTCATGGCATGGTCTTCAAGCACCAAAATGGCAGTATTACAATTAGAATATCTAACAAGTTCAATAAACTGTTTAAAGGAATTGAAAAAGAGGAGCAAGTCAACCAATGTAACACCCCATGGTCACTGCCTACACCACAACACATGCCTAAAATTAGTTCTAAAAAATGTCGAACATTTGGGATGCAGGAAATATTTAGTTTTAGAACTTTATTTACCAAACACTAACCAAGGAGGGAGGCAGCACGGGGACAAAGGAGGGAAGGTCGAAGGGTTTAGGGTTTATTGTGAAGCTCGGCGCCGACGGCAAGGGCTTCGCTCGGCATACCTGGAAGTGGCGAGGGCGAAGCAAATGGACAACGGCAAAGCTCGGTGGCGACGGCGAAGCTCGACGACGAGAGCGGCGAAGACTTGGCGGCAAACGAAATTTTGGCAGCCTGACGGCGTTTAAGTGATTTCGCCCCGGTTAGGTTTTTGCAACGCAGCCGAGGGGTATATATAGACACCTATCTTCTCAGGCGTATTTTAAGTACCAACCGCCTGAGAAGATGGTTATCTCAGGCGGGTGGTAATTACCAACTGCCTAAGAAGATGCAGTTATCTCAAGCGGTTGGTAAGTAATACCCACCTGAGATAATCTTTTTCTTAGGCAGTTATTCAGTACCAACTGCCTAGAAGATCTTTACGTAAGCTTAATTAATATTCTTTTCATTTATTAATATTCTTTTTCTCAGGCGTTATTCAGTACCAACCGCCTGAGAAGATCTTTACTTCTTCTTAATTAATATTCTTGATTAAATGTGGGGCCTTTCAAAAGCCCAAATTCCACTTTCTTGTAATATGATTGATTAGTAAAGGTTACCATTAAATTTCACTTCATAAAGCCTTTGAAATTGGTTAGAACATAAAAAACATATAACAATTGCTATTTGTCATTTTTCTATCTTGATGAATATAATGATTTTTCATTTATTTTTTCAATGGATATTTTTAGTCATCATACCAACTCTATGAATTTTTTTAGATTTTTTTAATTTTTTTGAATCAATGTGTGTTCAAAATTTGATGAATGCCTCATATGTATATGAGCATTTAGTTAGAATGATGGATAATTTGAATTTTTACATGTTGGAATGCTTTAAAAAATTAACAAAATTCATACATGTATAAATAATATAAATATGTTCATACAAACCAATTTCAATGAAGGATCCTTTTTTTGGAGATACACAAATGTGAATAATATGTGAGTATAAATTAATTTGATATTTACCAAAATGTTACAATGTCAGCTATACAAGTTTTAAAATATTTAGTTCAGGTGGTAGATGTTAATTTTTGAAAAATATAGAAGAAAGAATCATTGAATTTGGACTCAATTTGCAGAATCTATACATGTTTGAGTATTTATATTGAAACCTAAATAAAAAAGAAGCAAGGAAAAAGAAAACTGAAGAACAGGCTCGGGCAATTATCTCAGGCGGTTGGTAAGTAATACCCGCATGAGATAACATTTTTCTCAGGCGGTTATTCGGTACCAACCACCTGAGAAGATCTTTACTTCTTCTTAATTAATATTCTTGATTAAATGTTGAGCCTTTCAAAAGCCCAAATTCCACTTTCTTGTAATATGATTGATTATTAAAGGTTACCATTAAATTTCACTTCATAAAGCCTTTGAAATTGGCCAGAACATAAAAAACATATAACAATTGCTATTTGTCATTTTTCCATCTTGATGAATATAATGATTTTTTCATTTATTTTTTAGTGGACATTTTTAGTCATCATACCAACCTCTATAATTTTTTTTAGATTTTTTTAAATTTTTTTGAATCAATGTGTGTTCAAAATTTGATGAATGCCTCATATGTATATGAGAATTTAGTTAGAATGATGGATAATTTGATATTTGACATGTTGGAATGCTTTAAAAAAATTAACGAAATTCATACATGTATAAATAATACAAATATGTTCATACAAACAAATTTTAGTGAAGGATCCCTTTTCTTAGAGATATACAAATGTGAATAATATGTAAGTATAAATTAATTTGATATTTATCAAGACATTACAATGTCAGCTATACAAGTTTTAAATGTTAATTTTTGAAAAATATAGAATAAAGAATCATCGAATTTGGACTCAATTTGCAAAATCTATATATGTTTGAGTATTTATATTGGAATCTAAATAAAAAGAAGCTAGAGAAAAGAAAACTGAAGAACGGGCTTGGGCAATTATCTCAGGCGGTTGGCAAGTAATACCCGTCTGAGATAATCTTTTTCTTAGGCGGTTATTAAGTGCTAACCGCTTGTGAAAATGGACACCTATATAAAGACCCCTTGGGCACCACAGAAAACTTAACCCTGAAGATTTTCCATTGACGCCGCTAGGCTGCCAAAATTTTCCACCGTGCGCCAGCCGATACTGCATTCATCAGTAGATCAACCTTTGAACAGAGAAAAGGTTAGAAGAGACTTCTTCTTCACTATCATGTTTTTAATTTGTTCTTTTTTCACAGTTTCATTTTGTTGTGTTTGCATATGCATCCAGCCCCCCCCCCCAACCACTTGAGATTTGTAGTAGATTTGAATGATTAAAGGTTGAAAGATGTAGTTTAGTCTCTCCTTGAGCTCAGCCATGAATTTTACAGAACGAGAAGTAGATTTGAAGGATTAAAGGTTTAAGATGGATATAAGCACATGACGTGTTCGATGAAATGTTTCAATGAATAAGCCTAACTTCGAAAATCCATTATGGCCACTAGGAAGCTTAGAAAATTACGAAACAAATTTTCTTGGAACTCTACATGATACCAGTATACACACATATGATACATGCTTGTTATGTCTACGTAAATTCATTTTATAGAAGACTTTTAGGTCATATATGTGGCCAAATTTTGTAAATCTTACAAAAAATCTGTTATTGAAGCATGGACCGTCGAGCGTGGATGTATAACATGCCAAGACCCGATCCTATGTACATTCATAATGTTGCAAATTTTATTGAAGCATCCAAGAGACATGCGAAATTGCAAAAGATAGATGACATATTATGTCCATGTATCGACTACGAAAATAAGATTGCTTGGATAGATACTATAGTAATACAATCTCATTTGCTGAAAATAGGTTAAAAAAACTACACAATATGGATAGAGCATGGTGAGTTAGATACACATAAAGTGGATACAGATGATGAGAGAGGTTCAGATGATGATAATGTTCATATCAATGATGGTAGTGACAATCAAGATGGTGATGATGATGATGAGTTCGACTGTGAGGAGATGTTGTGTCACATTGAACCATATGTATTGACTTCGATGGGAGCAAGTAAATGTTTAAGTAAAATGGAGACATTGCAGAATGCGGTGACGGATCTTTTATATGATGAATCAAACGATTGTGATAAAGAGTTTACTACATTGCGTGCAGTCCTAGAACTACTAAAGTTGAAAGCCACACACAGATGGTCTAATTGTAGTTTCTCTGATCTTTTGAATCTTTTGGCAGATATTCTTCCAAATCCAAATAAACTGCCCAGAAGCAATTATAAAGCAAAGAAACTTCTTTGCCCGATGGCACTCGATGTGACAAAAATACACGCTTGTATGAACCATTGTATTATGTATCACAAAGAGTATGAGCTCGCAACTAGATGCCCCATCTGTGGTGTCAGTAGATATAAGAAGGACTACAATCACCAGTATGTTACCAACATGAAAAAGTCTCAGAAGAATAGGAAGTTTATTATTGGTCCTGAAGGTGACGATGACGATACTTCTGGCGATGCAGAGGAGAAGAATAAGAGAAAATTATTGCCTTTGTGATGTGGTACCTTCCGGTAATTGATCGCGTGAAGGTTTGTTCTCAAACCTTAGGGAAGCTGAAATTATGCGTTGGCATTCTGAGCAGCGCAAGAAAAATGAGAAACATATTCGACACCCTGGTGATACAACGCAGTGGAAAATTTTTGATATTCAATATCCAGAATCTGCAAAGGAAATCAGAAATGTAAGGTTTTCCTTGGGTACAGACGGAATGAATCCGTTTGGTGAAAAAAGGAACATACACAACACATGGCCCGTGGTCTTAACGATGTACAACCTAACGACGTGGTTGTGTCACAAACGGAAATATATCTTGTTATCTGTTCTTATCCACGGTCCAAAATGACCCGACATCAAAATTGATGTGTTCTTGGAACCTTTAATGGAAGATATGGCGAAATTGTGGAATGAAGGGTTATGTATATGGGATGAGTACAAGCAGGAGTATTTCATGCTAAGAGCGATGATAGTCGTTACCGTGCATGATTATCTGGGACTGTTTACATTATCAGGACAAATAAATGGGAAGAAAGGTTGTGTAAGGTGTGTGGATAGAACTGGATTTATATACCTCACTTCATCCAGAAAGACAGTGTACATGAGAAACCGGCGGTTCTTGATAGATACACACAAGTATAGTAAGATGAACAACAATTTGATAACAAAATCGAAAAAGATATTGCACCAAAACCTTATAGTGGAAAACTTGTGTTCGAAATGGTCAAGAACATTCATATTGCTTTCGGTAAGGGCAAAAGATGTAATGGAATCAAGAGAAAGAAAAGTACATCTTCGGGTGATACAAATGACATGGCTTTCAAGAAACAATCAATTTTTTTCAAGTATCTTCCGTATTGGAAGAATCTGGAATTTTGCCATAGTATTGATTTGATGCATGTTACAAAGAATGTATTTGACAACATCATTGGGACCTTGCTAGACATGTCGAGGAAGACAAAGGACGGATTAAATTCACATATGGACCTAGTAAATCTTGATTTGAGAGCAGAGCTTCATCCAATAGAAAAGGCGAACGGGAAGCATTATCTTCCCCCAGCCAGCTACAACTTGACACTAGAAGAGAAAAAAGCATTTTGCGAATGCTTGCGTGGGATCAAAGTGCCCACGAGTTTCTCATCCAATATCCGCAAACTAGTCTCGATGAAAGACTTATCTTGATTCGGCTATAATTCTTGAGACTGTCACATGATGATGACAGTGTTCCTTCCATTGCAATAAGAGTCATCAAACCTGAGCATATAAAAGTTGTCACACGTTTGTGTTACTTCTTCAATGCAGTATCGCAAAAGGTGATAGCACATGAATATTTAGACTATCTGAAAACATACATCGCCAAGACTATGTGCAAGCTTGACATGTGTTTCCCACCATCCTTTTTTTGATATGCAAGTACACCTAATCATACATCTTGTTGATCGGATAAAAGCATTGGGGCCACTATATTTACATCATATGTTTTTGTTGGAGAGATATTTAGGAGTATTAAAAGGTTATGTGCGGAACCGTGCTCACCCAGAGGGTTCAATTATGGATGGATACACCACTGAAGAAGTGATTGAGGGTTGTGCTGATTACATCAAAGATGGAAAACCGATAGTTGTGCCTATACCAGTACATGAGGGTAGACTGCGTGGGAGAGGCAAAGTGGGTAAGAAAACTTCTATCGTTCAAGATTACAAGAATGTACACCGTGCACATTTTGGTGTACTACAACAACTCACAATAGCTGAGTCGTACATCGAGGAACACCAAATTGAGCTTCACGAAGAAACCAAGACCGCACATAGGACTGGATCATGGAAGAGCCCAGAAGATGTTTCACTGAATGGTTAATGGATAAAAATATACCATACGGAAACTCTATAGATGAGGCAACAATGAAGAAGTTTGCTTCTGGCCCATCTGCTTTGGTGACATGATGGCAAGCATATGACATCAATGGCTACACATTTTACACTAAAGAAAAAGACGGTAAGAGTGTTGCACAAAATAGTGGTGTTCGTATTGAGGCTTATGGTTCACAAGGACAGAAGACCACATACTTTGGGTTCATAGAGGAAATATGGGAACTCGATTATGGCGAAAGAATGGTAATGCCCGTATTTAAGTGGCAATGGGTCAAACATCCTGATGGTTTGAAAGTGGACAATTACGGCTGACACTAGTAGACTTGAATAAAGTGGGTTATAAAGATGACATGTGGGTTCTCGTCAATAGAGTTGCACAAGTTTTTTATGTACATGATCCAAAAACTAAGAAGATGCACATAGTTGTTTCTAGAAAGCAAAATATTATTGGGGTTGATAATGTGAGAGATAATAAAGGGGAATATAATCAGTATTGAGAGATGTAACTTTTCACCAAACAAGAAAACATCAAGCGCGTAGAGAGAAGCATTAAAAAGGATTTGAAACCCTATATGCAAGAAGATGTCAATGTTGGAAAAAATGTATGATATATATTGTATATATTTGTATCCTCTGAAATCAACTTAGAACAATGTTCTATTTCAGCTTTAGATAGCATGTTTCGAACATTATTAAATTCAGCTTCTGTAGAGAAGACTAATTTGGACAAGTGATCCTTTAGAATAATATTGTTCTTTAGAATAGCATGATTTTTTAGAATAAGCCGAAAAGGATAACTTGTCCAAATTAGTCTTCTCTAAGAAGCTGAATTTAATAATGTTCGAAACATTCTATCTAAAGCTGAAATGGAGCATTGTTCAAGTTGATTTCAGAGGATACAAATATATACAATATATATCATAAATTTTTTCTAGCATTGACATCTTCTTGCATATAGGGTTTCAAATCCTTGTTAATGATTCTCTCTACGCGCTTGATGTATTTTGGTTCGGTGAAAAGGTACATCTCTTCATACTGATTATATTCCTCTTCATTATCTCTCACATTCTCAACCCTAACAATATTTTGCTTTCCAGAAACAACTATGTGCATCTTCTCAGTTTCTAGATCTTGTACATAAAAAGCTTGTGCAACATGATCTGCGAGAACCCACATGTCATCTTTATAACCCACTTTATTCAAGTCTACCAGTGTCAGCCCGTAATTGTTCACTTTCACACCATCAGGATGTTTCACCCATTGGCACTTAAATACGGGCATTACCATTCTTTTGCCATAATTGAGTTCCCATATTTCCTCTATGATCGCTAAGTATGTGGTCTTCTACCCTTGTGAATCATAAGCCTCAATACGAACACTACTATTTTGTGCAACACTCTTACCGTCTTTTTCTTTAGTGTAAAATGTGTAACCATTGATGTCATATGCTTGCCATGATGTCACCAAAGCAGATGGGCCAGAAGCTAACTTCATTATTGTTGCCTCTTCTATAGAGTTTCTGTATGGTATATTTTTGTCCATTAACCATTCAGTGAAACATCTTCTGTGCTCTTTCATGATCCAGTCCTCTGTGCGGTCTTGTTTTTTTCGCGAAGCTCAATTTGGTATTCCTCGATGTACAACTCAGCTATTGCGAGATGTTGTAGTACACCAAAATGTGTACGGTGTACATTCTTATAATCTTGAATGATAAAAGTTTTCTTACCTACTTTGCCTCTCCCACGTAGTCTACCCTCATGTACTGGTATAGGCACACCTATCGGTATTCCATCTTTGATGTAATTAGCGCAACCCTCAATCACTTCTTCAGTTATGTATCCTTCCATAATTGAACCCTCTGGGTGAGCACAGTTCCGCACATAACCTTTTAATACTCCTAAATATCTCTACAACAAAAACATATGATGTAAATATAGTGGCCCCAATGCTTTCATCTGATCAACAAGATGTATGATTAGGTGTACATGCATATAAAAACAGGATGGTGGAAAACACATCTCAAGCTTGCACATAGTCTCGATGATGTATGTTTTCAGATAGTCTAAATCTTCATGTGCTATCACCTTTTTTGATATTGCATTGAAGAAGTAACACAAACATGTGATGAGAACTTTTATATGCTCAGGTTTGATGACTCTTATTGCAATGGCAAGGAACATTGTTATCATCATGTGATAGTCGTGAGAATTATAGCAGAATAAAAACAAGTCTTTCATCGAGACTAGTTTGCGCGTATTGGATGAGAAACTCGTGGGCACTTTGATCCCACGCAAGCATTCGCAAATTGCTTTTTTCTCTTCCAGTGTCAAGTTGTAGCTAGTTGGGGGAAGGTAATGCTTCCCGTTCGCCTTTTCTACTGGATGAAGCTCTGGTCTGATATCATGATTTACTAGGTCCATCCATGAATTTAATTCGTCCTTTATTTTCTTCGACATGTCCAGCAAGTTCCCAATGATGCTGTCAAATACATTATTTGTAACGTGCATCAAATCAATACTATGGCAAAATTTTAGATTCTTCCAATACGGAAGATAGTTAAAAAAAATTGATTGTTTCTTGAAATCCATGTTAGTTGTATGACTCGAAGATGTACTTTTCTTTCTCTTTGTTCCTTTACATTTTTTGCCCTTACCGAAAGCAATATGAATGTTCTTGATTATTTCGAACATGAATTTTTCACTGTAAGGTTTTGGTGTAGTATCTTTTTTTATTTTGTTATCAAATTGTTGTTTCATCTTCCTATACTTGTGTGTATCTGTCAAGAACCATCGGTGTCTCATGTACACTGTCTTTCTGGATGAAGTGAGATATAGCAATCCTGTTCTATCCACACACCTTACACAACCTTTCTTCCCTTTCATTTGCCCCGATAATTTAAACAGTTCGAGATAATCATGCACGGTAATGAATATCATTGCTCTTAGCGTTAAATACTCCCGCTTGTACTCATCCCATGTACGTACCTCTTCATTCCACAATTTTGCCATATCTTCCATTAAAGGTTCCAAGAACACATCAATTTTGATGTCGGGTTGTTTCAGACCTTGGATAAGAACAGATAACAAGATATATTTCCTTTTGTGACACAACCACGTCGGTAGGTTGTGCATCGTTAAGACCACGAGCCATGTGCTGTGTATGTTCCTTTTTTCACCAAACGGATTGATTCTGTCTGTACCCAAGGCAAACCTTACATTTCTGATTTCCTTTGCAAATTCTAAAAACTGAATATCAAAATTTTTCCACTGTGTTGCATCACCAGGGTGTCAAATATGTTTTTCATTCTTCTTGCGCTGCTCGGAATGCCAACGCATAAGTTCAGCCTCCCTAGGGTTTGAGAACAAACGATTCAAGCGATCAATTACCAGAAGATACCACATCACCGAGGCAGTAATTTTTCTCTTATTATTCCCATCTGCATCACCAGAAGTATCGTCATCATCACCTTTAGGACCAAGAATAAACTTCTTATTCTTCTTAGACTTTTCCATGTTGGTAATATACTGGTGATTGTAGTCCTTCTTATATCTATTGACACCACAGATGGGGCCTCTAGTTGCGATCTCATGCTCTTTGCGATAAAGAATACAATGGTTCACAAAAGTGTGTATTTTTTTTCACACCTAGTGCCATCGGACAAAGAAGATTCTTCGCTTTATAAGTGCTTCTGGGCAGTTTATTTGGATTTGGAAGAATTTTTGCCAAAAGATTCAAAAGATTAGAGAAACTACAATCGGACCATTCGTGCGTGGCTTTCAACTGTAGTAGTTCTAGGACTGCACACAATGTAGTAAACTCTTTATCACAACCGTTTGATGCATCATATAAAAGCTCCATCGCTGCATTCTGCAATGTCTCCATTTTACTTAAACATTTACTTGCACCCATAGAAGTCAATACATATGGTTCAATGTGACGCAACATCTCCTCACAATCGAACTCATCATCATCACCATCTTGATTGTTACTACCATCATCCATATGAACATTATCATCATCTGAACCTCTCTCATCATTTTTATCCACTTCATGTGTATCTAACTCACCATGCTCTGTCTATATTGTGTAGTTTTTTTTAAACCTATTTTCACCAAATGAGATTAAATTACTATTGTCGGTGGTTTGGAACCGGTAGATCTCCCAACACTACTGAAGTGTTAGAGGAGTTTGATGTTCGGTGTGGGCGCGCGGAGATTCGAGAAGGTTAATAGTAAATGATGCAGGGGGCACAGGAGTTTACGTGGTTCGGGTCGCCTGAGCTTAATACCCTACTCCACGGGTGTGTTGGTGTTGTATTAGCTGTATGAGCTTGTGTTGAGCGTCTATGGCGCGTATGTTGCATCACTGAACGTGCGAAGTCCTTCGTCGGCCTGTCCTTTTATAGTACAAGGGAAGGCCCTTACAAGTTAGCCTGGCCCGACATGTGGCCCCGGCGGTTACTAGTATTGATATTCATTCAACAGGTTTAATTGCCCTTAATGACCAGGTAATGGGCTTTGACAGCACCGTTACTGGTAATTAAGGTCATCCGACCGTGTGTCATTAATATGGTATTAATGACACTTAATCGGGTCTTGAAGTCCTTGATTCCCCTTTGAAGATCCGGAGCCGTTATGAAGCCTTCCGGAGGTCAGAGGTTGAAGCTCCGATGGGTAGACACGTGGCAGCTCTGGAGCATACTATGGGGAACAGGAAGCTCCGGAGCTACCTGACACGTGTCAGGTCCGGAGCTTCTCTTGGTCTGGGGTTAAGTTCGGAGGTGCCGTTTCGGTACATGGCCCGGAGCTTCCCCCTTGTGGGCGGTAGCTCCGGTTTGATAGTACACGTGGCGACCCTGGGATTAACCATGTTGGAGAAGCGGGTCCAGTTCCACCTGACATGTGGTCCTCCGAAGGTCTTCAAATCAAGTGGGTGACTTTTCTTTGATATCTTTGTAACCTCAAGGGGTGTATGGTTTCCAGGGTACTGACAGTGGCCCCCTGGACCTACCTCTGGAGAAGACCACTGGGGTGAAGTCATTCCGCCAGAGGTGGGTCCATCCTCGCGACTTTTGAACTGAGTCTTCAAAGGTCTTTAGAGGTGCTGTTGGCGAGGGTTTGGAGTTAAATACTCGCCACGTGGCGTGTCCCGCGTGCGGCAGATGAGATCTTTGGCGTGAGGATCTCACGCAATTGAAGGTCGCCGGTTCCCGATACAAAAACCGTATCGGTTCCGCGCGCCTTGTCAGGCCGCCGCCCTCGGGTTTCCCGCCTCTTGATGACAACCGTTCGCCTGGGTAAGAACCTCGACTTGATCGTCGGGGTGGTCCCGGGCCCGCTTGTCATCGACTGGGTGGAATTTTTGGGTGGTACCTTCGACTTCCTTGCGGTTTCCATCCAAGCGTTGCGAGGGCTTACTTAAGAAGGAAAGTGCGCACCGTCGGGAGTTCTTTACGCCTCTCATCTGTTCTTGCGATCAAACTCCCAACTTGTGCTTCGCTTTTCTTCTCTTGCCTAGCCGTGCTGCGATGGAGTTGGGTCTCCGTGAGAGTCGCTTGAAGGCCGACGGCGACCTGAAGAAGGTCCGGGCCCTCATGGGGTGGTCCTCGGACTTATTCAACCGCTCGGTCCGTGCCGGGGGAGAGCTCCCATTTGAGAAGGAGCACTCCGGCGAAATGGTGTACTTCTCCTCGTACGCCATGGTGGGGTTGATCCCACCTTTTTCTTCCTTTTTCTTGATGCTGCTGGACTTTTATGGTCTGCAGCTATACCACCTTGGCCCTCACTCCATTCTCCTCGTGTCTATCTTCGTCCACTTCTGTGAGATGTGGGTGGGCATCCCCCCCTGCATCGAACTCTTCCGGACCTTCTTCACCGTTCACACCACCGGTAGAAGCAATGAGTACCTTGGCTTCTACTACTTTGTGAAGCGCAAGAAGTGCCCATTCAAGTACCTCCGGTCGTTCCCTTCTGGGAAGTGGGATGACTGGAAGAAGGACAGGATAGTCATTCGGGTGGAGGAGCATGAGAGGCTGGAGCTGCCCGAAGGCCTCCCCAACATTGACACGACGATCTGGAGTGAAGCTCCGGTGCTGGCGAACGCCTTCGACCCTGTTCTGACCAGGATTCGCCGGTGCGTGGAGGGGGGATTAACCCCTCAAGCGGTGTTTTGTAACTTCCTGGTCAACAAGTGGGCACCGCTGAAGAAGAGGGAGAAACTCGCTTGGGCCCTCAACAGCGTGATGGACGACGACCGGGTCGAGACCAGGTTGAAGTCCAACATGGTGGGGAAAACCTTGGAGTTCCACCTCAAGAAGTTCCAGCACAGCATCAACGTCGAGGGTGACGACTTGACTCCGCCATCGGCTTTTCTTCCTCTGAACGTGGAAGTTGAGTTCAGTAGGGAGCTCCGGCGGAAGATGCCCATGCTTGACGACCTTGGTGTCATCGAGAGAAGATCAACTACCTGGCGATCCCTGGAGTGTCCGAAGGTGGCTCCGACCCAGCTCCAAAGCCGAGGAAGGAGGTTGTCGGCAAGGGCAAGGAGCTGGCGGATGAACCCGTGAGCCGGAAGCGGAAGCTGCAGTATGCCGACAGAAGGTCCGTTAGGCCCGCTACTTCTGCATCGGCTCCTTCTCCCCGGAGGGGAAGGTCTTCCACAACCGCAGCGACTGTTCCCGTAGTGGGGTCCTCCCGGGGAGAGACTGTTCCCGCAGTGGGGTCCTCCCGGGATGTTAGCTCCGGGCACGCGACTCCAGCACCTGGGCCAGTGGAGGCCTCTAGGTTTGGGGGTTCTTCCCGATAAAGGGGAGCCTCGATCCGGGAAACACCCGTGGCCGCGACAAGTTCGGGGGGCCTTCCAGAGCTTCCACGCCGGTTATGACCAGCCCGGAATGCCCGGGAAAAAGATTCCGCGCAAGCTGGTGCGGAAGCCTCCCAAGGTAATTTTTAATCTTTAACTTGGTCAATTGTTTTGCTGTAGTGATTGCTTTTTTAAGTTTCCTCGTCCATCATTTGCAGCGTTCCCAAGAAGAGGAGTGAGGCTCCACCCTCAGCCGCAACAACTGAAGCTGTGAGGGCGGAGGCTTTTGCTCCGGTCTCAGTGCCGCCCCAAGTGGTGGCTGAAGCTGCGACAGCTCCGGCGCCGGCTGTCGTGGTCATGGACCTCGACTCATCCCCAGAGGCTCCCGTGGTAGCGCCGGATCATGGGAGAGAAGATGCGCCAGCGGCACCTGCCCCGGAGGTTGAAGCTCCGGGTCCTAGTGCTGAAATGGCGGAAGTTCCGGCTGTTGAGGCGGAAGAAGCTGTGATTCCGGCCCTGGAGCCTGAAAGTGTCGAAGCTTCGGCAGTCGAGCCGGAGGTGATTGAAGTCCCGGCGCGTGCGCCAGAAGCTGAGGAAGTTCCGGTAGTTGGGCCGGTTACCTCCGAAGCACCGGCCGCAGAGCCGGTCATTGTTGAAGCTCCGACCGTAGGGCCGGTCGAGGCTGTAGATCTTCCGGCTCCCGAGCCGGTTGTGGAAGAGGTGACGGAGCTCGAGCCCCCATTGGAGGAGGTGCCATGGCCGGAGCCAGAAGCGGCCCCTGCTCCGGAAGTGATGACGTCGGAGGTACTCACGGTCGAGCCGGAGTGCCCAAGCGAAGTCGCTGGCCCCCTGCCCGAGGGGGTGAACGAAGACCTGGTAACGGGGCCTTCCTCGATGGCGACTAAGCCAATCCCGTAGGACGGCCCTAGTGCCATGGAGACTCAGGGGACCACTCTTGTGGAGTGGGACCCAATTTTTGTATCTGAAAACCCGCTAGAACCAGCGGAGGAGGTCCCAGCAGGTCCGGAACCTATCCCGTTGTCATTGTCCATTGACAACGCATGTTCCATTCTGCGTCAAGTCCAACTAGCCTTCTTCCACGACAGAAAAGCTCTTGAAGAGGAGCGCCAAACCCTTAGGCGGTGGCGTAACCGGCTCTACTTCGAGACCAGGCTGGCGCAGTCAAGGCTAGCGGATGACAACGAATGGATCAAGCGGGAGAAGATCCGCCTGGAGTACTGGGGCAAGTTGCTGGATGACAGGGAGAGTTTGACTCGCGCCCTCGACGCTCAATCCCGGGAGATCTACGATCAAGACAAAGCAGCCAATAGTGCGACCGATGAACGCCATGAAAGGCTTGAGGCCATTAACACTACACTCATCAAGCGCCGGGAGGCACTTGAGGAGAGGGAGAAACGGCTCGAGGATGAAGAGCAGAGACTCCTAGAGCTGCGGGATGACGTCCTGAGGAGGGAGGAGGAGCTCGCCGAGAAGGTGGCTCTGGCTGACAAGGGTCTCGAGGAGCGCGCCAAGAAATTGGAAGAGCGCTGACAAGAGGAAGAGGAGAAGGTCTGGGTGCGAGGGCAGGAACTCTATGAACAAGAGTGTGCCCTTACTGCCAGGGAGAAGAAAGTGAGGGGTAGAGAGAAGGACCTGGTCGACCGCCGGAACAAGATCCACCTCCGGGGGGAGGAGCTCGGAAAACTCAAAAGGCGGGTTTCTGAAAAGATTCAGCAAAACGCCAAAGAAGTTGAGCGCCTCGCCCGTGAGAATTCCGAACTGATGGCGGCCAGGAGATCCCTGGAAGAAATGAAGGGCTTGAGGACTGCGGACTCCCTACAGATTTGGGAGTTCCTGGGCAAGGCCAACGACGCGCTGACACCGATGAGTTTCAGCCCCGTGCGCCCGGATGATCCGGAGCCAGAGCCGGACCTAGCGCTGCAGGCGTTGAGCGCAGCAGGTAGCAAGCTCTCCAAGGTGGGCGATGTCATCGCGGACCAATTGGAGGTTGTGGGGCAATCCCTGGCGAAGAACGTCGCAGAATATGTGCTGACATGCTACACCAGCCAGAACTCCCAATTTCCTCTGGACCCGGTGCTTGAAGGCCCTGTCGAAGGAGAAGGCGAAGCTACCCGAGCCAACGTATTGGAGGTTGCCCAGAAGGTCGCCCAATTCTTCCATAGGGTCTAGGACCATCTCTATAGTTCTCACTTGTATTTTCTCTTCTTCTTCCTCAATTTTGTAATCCCTTGTCTCCAGATGTAATTCCTTGTCTCCAGGTGAATGAAATCCCCAAATTTTTGTGAATTTCACTTTTTTCACTTTTTGTCTTCAAAGCTTTTGTCTTCACTTGGCTCCCTGGTAGATGTACAGAATTTGATTGTGAACATGTACCAAGAGGATGTTGCGTTTTGTTGAAGACTCATTTGCTCCGAACTTGTAGGATTTAGGTTCGAAGTCTTCGATAGTGAAGGCCCCCTGAGGTTGTCGGAGCTTAGAAGCTCCGACATTGTCTATCGCTGGAGCTTAGTAGCTCCGGCAATAGTCTCTATCAACGCGTAGGGCATCGATAGTTAGTCCTCCGGGGTGTCGGAGCCTAGTAGCTCCGGCAGTGACCTTTGCCAGCACTTAGTTTGTTGGCAACAGACTCCGTTTACGGGGTCTTCTCACCATCTTTTATTTAGCGTCGACGGCTGACTCCCCTAGCTTTACTAGAGCTTGATTAGTCCGGTGATGCTTGTTTTCGATGCGTAACATCGATTACAAACCACCTAGGGGAGTCGGAGCTTTGTTAGCTCCGGCTTTTCTCCATCAACGTGTATTTTATTTTTCCTGCACACTGAAGTCAAGAAAAATAGTAAGACCGTTGGATGATCCAGCAGCTGAGTTCACCATTCTCAAAACCTCATGCGCCCCCCTACCTGGTGCGCCAACTGTCGGTGGTTTGGAACCGGCAGATCTCCCAACACTACTGAAGTGTTAGAGGAGTTTGATGTTCGGTGTGGGCGCGCGGAGATTCGAGAAGGTTAATAGTAAATGATGCAGGAGGCACAGGAGTTTATGTGGTTCGGGCCGCCTGAGCGTAATACCCTACTCCACGGGTGTGTTGGTGTTGTATTAGATGTATGAGCTTGTGTTGAGCGTCTATGGCGCGTATGTTGCATCACTGAACGTGCGAAGTCCATCGTTGGCCTGTCCTTTTATAGTACAAGGGCAGGCCGTTACAAGTTAGCCTGGCCCGACATGTGGCCCCGACGGTTACTAGTATTGATATTCATTCAACAGGTTTAATTGCCCTTAATGACCAGGTAATGGGCTTTGACAGCACCATTACTGGTAATTAAGGTCATCCGACTGTGTGTCATTAATATGGTATTAATGACACTTAATCGGGTCTTGAAGTCCTTGATTCCCCTTTGAAGATCCAGAGCCGTTATGAAGCCTTTCGGAGGTCAGAGGCTGAAGCTTCGACGGGTAGACACGTGGCAGCTCCGGAGCATACTGTGGGGAACAGGAAGCTCCAGAGCTACCTGACACGTGTCAGGTCCGGAGCTTCTCTCGGTCTGGGGTTAAGTCCGGAGGTACCGTTTCGGTACATGGCCTGGAGCTTCCCCCTTGTGGGCGGTAGCTCCGGTTTGATAGTACACGTGGCGACCCTGGGATTAACCATGTTGGAGAATCGGGTCCGGTTCCACCTGACATGTGGGCCTCCGAAGGTCTTCAAATCAAGTGGGTGACTTTTCTTTGATATCTTTGTAACCTCAAGGGGTGTACGGTTTCCAGGGTACCGACAACTATAGTATCTATCCAAGCAATCTTATTTTCGCAGTCGATACATAGACATAATATGTCATCTATCTTTTGCAACTTCGCATGTCTCTTAGATGTTTCAATAAAATTTGCAACATTATGAATGTACATAGAATCGAGTCTTGGCATGTTATACATCCACGCTCGACGGTCCATGCTTCAATAACATAATATTTGTAAGATTTACAAAATTTGCCCACAGATATTCCCTAAAGGTCTTCTATAAAATGGGTTTACAGAGACATAACAAGCCTGCATCATACGAGTGAATATTGGTATCATGTAGGTCTGTTCATAAGGATTCCAAGAAAATTTGTTTAATAATTTTCTCAGTTTCCTAGTGGCCATAATGAATTTTTGAAGTTAGGCTTATTCATTGAAACATTTCATCGAACATGTGATATTCTTGTATTCATCTTTAACCTTTAATCCTTCAAATCTACTTCTTGTTCTATAAAATTCATGGGTGAGCTCAAGGGGAGACTCAACTACATCTTTCAAACTTTAATCCTTCAAATCTACTACAAATCTTAAGTGTTTGTGTGGGGGGGGGAGGGGGGGGGCTTGAGGCATATGCAAACTCAAGAAAACGAAACTAAAAACAGGACAACAAATTGAAAACATGACAGTAAAGAAGAAGTCACTTCTAACCCTTTCTCTATATGAAGCTTGATCAACTGATGAATGCAGTACCGGCCCACGCACAGTAGAAAATTTTGGCAGCCTGGCGGCGTCGATGGAAAATCTTCCGGGTTAGGTTTTCTATGGAGCCCGAGGGGTCTTTATATAGCTGTCGGTTTTCACAGGCGGTTTTCACCAAACAACCGTCTGTGATAAAAATTAATAAAGTTCAGGCAGTTTTTCTCAAGCGGTTTTTAACTGCTTCACAGGCGGTCTTAACTAAACAACCGCATGCGATAATGGCCCGAGCCTGTTCTTCAATTTTCTTTTCCCTTGCTTCTTTTTTATTTAGATTCCAATATAAATACTCAAACTTGTATAGATTATGCAAATTGAGTCCAAATTCGATGATTCTTTCTTCTATTTTTTTCAAAAATGAACATCTACCACCTGAACAAAATATTTTAAAACTTGAAGAGCTAAGATTGTAATGTTTTAGTAAATATCAAATTAATTTATACTCGCATATTATTCGCATTTCTGTATCTTCCAGAAAAAGGGATCCTTCGCTGAAATATGTTTGTATGAACATATTTATCTTATTTATACATGTATGAATTTTGTTAATTTTTTTAAAGCATTCCAACATGTCAAAATTCAAGTTATCCATCATTCTAACCAAATTCTTATATACATATGACACATTCATCAAATTTTGAACACACATTGATTCAAAAAGATTTAAAAAAATCTGAAAAAATTCATTGGGGTTGGTATGATGACTAAAAAGGTCCATTGAAAAACTAAATGAAAAAATCATTATATTCATCACGATAGAAAAATGACAAATAGCAATTGTTATTTGTTTTTTTGTTCTGACCAATTTTAAATGCTTTATGAAGTGAAATTTAATGGTAACCTTTAATACTCAAGCATATTACTAGAAACTGTAATTTGGGCTTTTAAAAAACCCCACATTTAATCAAGAATATTAATTAAGCTTACATAAAGATCTTTTCACGCGGTTGGTGCAGAATAACCGCCTGAGAAGATTCTTATCTCAGGTGGGTACCAACCGCCTGTGATAATGTTCCGAGCCTGTTCTTTAGTTTTCTTTTACCTTGCTTCTTTTTTGTTTAGAATCCAATATAAATACTCAAACATATATAGATTCCGCAAATTGAGTCCAAATTCGATGATTCTTTCTTCTACATTTTTCAAGAATTAACATCTACCACCTAGACCAAATATTTTAAAACTTGAAGAACTAACGTTGTAATGTTTTGGTAAATGTCAAATTAATTTATACTCACATATTATTCACATTTCTAATCTTCAAAAAAAGGGTCCTTCACTGAAATTTGTTTGTATGAACATATTTGTCTTATTTATACATGTATGAATTTTGTTAATTTTTTTAAAGCATTCCAACATGTCAAAATTCAAATTATCCATCATTCTAACCAAGTGCTCATATACATATGAGGCATTCATCAAATTTTGAACACACGTTGATTCAAAAAAATTTAAATTTTTTTGAAAAAAATTCACTAATGTTGGTATGATGACTAAAAAGGTCCATTGATAAACTAAATAAAAAATCATTATATTCATCAAGATAGAAAAATGACAAATGGCAATTGTTATTTGTTTTTATGTTATGACCAATTTTAAAGGCTTTATGAAGTGAAATTTAATGGTAACCTATAATACTCAAGCATATTACCAGAAAGTGAAATTTGAGCTTTCAAAAAGCGCCATATTTAATCAAGGATATTAATTAAGCTTACATAAAGATATTTTCAAGTTGTTGGTACTGAATAACCGCCTGAGAAGATTCTTATCTTAGGCGGGTATTGCTTACCAACCGCCTGCGATAATGGCCCGAGCCTGTTATTTAGTTTTCTTTTCCCTTGCTTCTTTTTATTTACATTCCAATATAAATACTCAAACATGTATAGATTCTGCAAATTGAGTCCAAATTCGATGATTCTTTCTTCTATATTTTTCAAAAATTAACATCTACTACCTGGACCAAATATTTTAAAACTTGAAGAGCTAACGTTGTAATGTTTTGGTAAATATCAAATTAATTTATACTCACATATTATTCACATTTTTTTATCTTCCAAAAAAAGGGATCCTTCACTGGAATATGTTTGTATGAACATATTTGTCTTATTTATTCATGTATGAATTTTGTTAATTTTCTTAAAGCATTCCAACATGTCAAAATTCAAATTATCCATCATTCTAACCAAATGTTGATATACATATGACGCATTCATCAAATTTTGAACACACATTGATTCAAAAAAATTTAAAAAAATTTGAAAAAAATCATAGAGGTTGGTATGATGACTAAAAAGGTCCATTGAAAAACTAAATGAAAAAATCATTATACTCATGAAGATGGAAAAAATGACAAATAGCAATTTTTATTTGTTTTTTATGTTCTAACCAATTTCAAAGGCTTTATGAAGTGAAATTTAATGGTAACCTTTAATACTCAAGCATATTACAAGAAAGTGTAATTTGGACTTTTAAAAAGCCCCACAATTAATCAAGAATATTAATTAAGCTTATAAAGATCTTTTCAGACGATCGGTAGTGAATAACCGCCTGAGAAAAGTCTTTACCTCAGGCGGATATTGCTTACCAACCGTCTGAGATAATTACATATTCACAAGCGGATGGTAATTAATATCTGCCTGAGATAATCCTCTTCTCAGACGGTTGGTACTTAATAACCGCCTGAGAAAATAGGCATGTATATATAGCCCTCAATTGCATTGGAAAAACATAACCTGGGCGAATTCACTTAGACGTCGTCAGGCTACCAAAATTTCGTTTGCCGCCAAGTCTTCGCCGCTCTTGCCGTCGAGCTTTGCCATCGCCGCCGAGCTTCGCTGTCGCCGCCGAGCTTCGCCGTTGTCGTCGTGCTTCACCCTTGCCACTTCCTTTCCATCCTTCCAAGTACGCGCGTTGAGGTTCGACCTTGCTGCCAGGTATGCTGCCGCTACCTTCCCTCCTCCGTCCCCATGCCGCCTCCCTACTCGCCCCAGCCGCCGGCCGATGTCCTCGTTGAAAGCATCTAGGCCCCCATGAGGTACGGTTTCGGTGATTAATGACAACCATTGGATTTTACTAATGAATTTGTGGATGCAAGGTCTCCCAATCAAATGAAATATATGAATATGAATATCAATTACTGATTATTGGAGACCCCTAAACAATCATTTAATGAGATCAATGAATGTTATGAAGACTAGAAGTAAATGCTCATATGTCAAAGTCATTCAACCATAATTGACAACATTCAATGCTTGAAAATCATCAGAAGTACATTTCCAACAAAAGTCTAAGAGGTCAATCGAGCAAGACACAAAAGAATCACTTAGAACAACTCGAAGCAAACAAAATCAACTCACTGGATCAACCGATGATTCCTGAGAACAACACATCGGTCGAGTTGGTTCAGCAGAAGAAGAAGACTTTAGAACAAAGCACTCACCGGATCATCCGATGTTAAGGGCAGTATTACATCGGTCCATCAGTACAGTATGCAATATCCTTGGACCAAGTGTAGCACCGGATCCACCGATGTACTGAGATATACACATCGATCAATCACTCCAGTAAGCATCAAGTCTGAACCAATTCTGGAGGAAGTGCCACCGGATCATCCGATGAGAAGACAAGTGCAACATCGGTCTAACAACGGTCATATCTAACACAATGACATCAGCTAAAGTAAACTTGACCGATGATAACTGAAGGGGAGACATCGTATCATCCGGTGTTCGCAGAGCACTGATGTCAGCCTACTTTTCCAACGGCTATTTCGTGGAGGCTGGCTATTTATACCCCTTCAACCTGTCAAATCGATAAGTCTTGATCACCAGACATACTCTACACATTCACAAGCATTCAAGACAAAGAGCCATCACTTCTACATCATTTAGACCATCTACACACCAAGAGATAGGCTAGAACTAGCTAGAGAGAGAGCTTGTGTGCCTCCATTCTTGGTGAGTGGAATCTCTAGTGTAGTGAGAGCTGTAAGGGAGTGTCCCTTGGTGTGTGTTATTGAGAGAGACTTCCGGAGCTTGCCAAGAGGATTGTGGAAGCCTGGAGGATTCAAATTGTACAAGGCTTGAGCTCCACCTTGCCGAGGTTGGCAAACGGAGAAGAATAGTGAAGATCCCAAGTCTCGGTGACTTGGGTGTGGCTATACCCTTTGGTGGGTGCCACAACGTGGATGTAGGAAGATCTTGAGGATCTTGCTGAACCACAGGATAAATCCTCGTGTCTCCTCGGGAGTTTGCATCCTCTTCCTCTCCCTTACACTTATGCATTTTATATACCGCGAAGTTGCTATTTACTTGAATGCATAGGTAGTTTGCGTAGGGAATTGGGCTTTTAGGAATTAAGTTTTATTGCTTTGATTTTTGAAAAGAAGCCCAATTCACCCCCCTCTTGGGCATTCGATCCTTACACTCGTCGCCGCTGCACCCTAGGTTCCTATCTAATTTTTGAACCCTAAATGCCTTGGTCAGTCGCCTCAAACCCTAGGTTCCTATCTAATCTTCATTAACCAAAGTTTTTGGACATGCAACAATGTCAAATGAAGATTGTAGTTCATATGAAGATTGGCAATGAATATTGTAGGTCATATGTTATCTCTTACCTAGAGAGTATGATGTGAGCTACGCCAAGTTTCACAAATTACCAATGCATGTATGTTATCTTGTCAATGGGGACACTAAGAGGTAAGGCTAGCTTTACTTAGTCCTTTAACATTGGAGCATAATATTGGTTTGTTGATGGTCACATTGGTATTGAGAAGTGGAAAGATATTTTCCTTATATGTTCAGTCAACATTTATTTGTTAATAAAGCCTTCCACATGATTCTATCTTCTAAATTCATATTGCTTTGAAATATTATTTGGTGCACTTTGTCTTTTTGTTTGTCAAAAAAAAATGGCAGGAAGATTATTTTGTGAAAAAATTTAACTTTTAAACTTTCCCATGTTTAAAGCATTTACAGTTATAGTATAAAGCAAAGAACCATGCAATGCAACTTGAAATAAAACATGAAGATAGAAGCATTATCAGTGGAACTAATTTGCCCTTTGAATTAATTTGTTTATTTTTGAATTAAATTGCTTTTGAATTTTGTTTGCTAATTGCTACACTAAAGGTATGTGTGCTATACTCCTAAGATATAATTATATATGTTGATATATATAGGGTCGACTAGACATTGCCATAAAAAATGGCCTGAATGATTAGAGGACCGACTAGGGTCGACTAGGATCGATTAGTCGCCCTAGTCGACGGTTAGTCATCCTAGTCGACCTAGTCGGTGGGTAGGCGACTAGGGTCGACTAGGCGACTTGAAAACATTGTGAATTGTGAATTGTTATTTTTTTAATTGTTGATATAATTGTTCTTGTTGGCTTTTGATACAAGCAATACAGATGTCTAGCTAATGCCTTGGTCAGTCGCCTCAAATCCTAGAATGGAACTTGGTCAATCACCTTGGTCAGTTGCCCTAAACTCTAGAATGCCTTATCAAACCCTAGAATGCTTCCATCTTTTTCTTCATGCAATACTTCATGTAGAGTTAATATGCCATTCATTAAATTTTTTGTCCTATTAGTTCTAGCATGGAAAGCCCTAAGAAGACTGGTGCTGGTAGTAACAATAAAGAAGGTTGTCGAAGGGTCCATGCGACACTTCCCCCGGATCTGCTAAGGAGCAGCCCGTGGAGGTTCTTGTTCGGCGGGGCTTAGGCCTCAAACTAGTGTTCTAGCGGAAGAGTATGAGACAATTGTTTTTACGTGGTTCGGGCCGAAAGGAGCATAACACCCTACTCCACGGTGTATTCGATTTCTTGGTGGGTGTGTATGCGTATGTGAGTGTAGGATCGAAGAGCATGTGTAAGGCTACCAGAGGGGGTGAATGGTAGATTAAAACTTTTCAGCAGAAGCAACAAAAACACCACTCGGCAGAAAAACGATCCGTTAAAGAAATTATGTGTGAGACTAATCTAAACATGTTTCACCATGATAAAAGTGATAGATATCGGAGATAATCAAGTCACTAAGATGACACAACAAGAATCACACAAATCCGTCGAGAGAAACTCAAGTTACGATCGAAAGATCGAACAAAAATCAATCTGTTCTACCGAGTAAAAAACAGATCTGTAATACTGCAAAGAAACTCGTATAGATAAAAAATCACAAATCCAATGACCGTGAAATTTTGACAGATGATAGATAATCAAGTTGTGAAGATAACCCAAAAAGAATCACGTCAATTGGATCTGTAAAACTCGATTTATGATAAAACTAACGAAGAAAGGTATTGCTGTGCAGAAACTCGACGAGAAAAACTTGTCTGGAACAAGTCGTACAAACAAAGCACATAAGTTCCTTTCAACTACGAATTTTATTCAATATAATGCAAGAGGAACAGCTCCCAAAGTCGTCCACCACGAGCTCTGACCTCCCTTGCTTAAATAACCAGCCCTTAGGCCAACCCAAAACTAACTAGGACTCTAATCCTACTCAGTTAACAAATCGAAACTTTCCATAACTGTTCAAGACTCTTCTATACGCAGATAGAAGCAATCTTAAGACTTCCAAACACCTTAGGAACGTATCCCACATTCCTAAAACAACTCAACTTAGTGACCCACATGAAATCCTATCATAACCAACTCGATACTTTCCATAACGAGTCATAACCGACTCCGCCGCAGCCGAAGTCATCAACCGATACGATCTGATCCTTCCAACCAGATCTTTCCTTCCTTATCCCATCTTCGAGACCATGTTGCCACGTCATGCACCGCATGCATACGTGCGAACACCTTCCTTCGATGTCCAGTAATCTTCATATGCACTGCCCTTGATTCAATCATCCTACGCGACCTCTTGACCCGCTCAACCACAATTTCTCCTAAATTTGGTTGTTGGAACCTCATCTCCTCCCTAAGACTAGTCCAAAGGATCCTGTCACCAGCCATGACTTGAACTCAAGTAACACCTGCACATGAATAAACAACCAATACTTCCAGCACAAGTCCTTGACTTGACTCTCGTTAGTTCCGAAACCACAACATCTTACGTGAGCACCTCACATAAGCATGTTGCAAACCATAGCAAAATGATATCAGCCTTAACCACCAAAACACACCAAAAACTTAGTAAAAGAATACTAAGCAACTTTTCCATAAGTGTAAAGCAAGTTCAAAACATTGCAAGATAAAAGCAGAAACATTGGGATCAAGCACCGAACCTTGCCAAAGCTAACCGAATCTTGAACCGGAGCTTACCAAAGCTAGCAGGATCTAGAGTTGGACCTTGATGGTAAAGGTGTTTTGGTAGTATTCAAAACTTTTATCGCCATAGCCAATGTATTCATCACACATAGGTCTCACAATCTTCCCCTTGATGAATGCATTGGCAACACCACTTATGATCCGAACATTGGCTTATTCACATTAGAAGTTTTGAAAACAATTTCTCCCCCTTTGTAAAATAGAAATAAAATGTGCAAAAAGAAATAAAATGAGAAAAAAAATTCTCCCCCTGGGAAGAATATGTGCAATGTGTAATCAATTTCTCCGCCTTGCATACTTATCTTTAAAAATTCACATATTATCTCTCCTCCTTTGACAATGTATTCGGCAAGGTTTATAAGACAAATTTTAATTGTTATGAGCATGTTATAACATATACATATAAAACAAAGCTCATCTAAGTCATACTATCTAGTAACTTACACTATCACATCAATGAAATACATAAAGTAGTGCAAGCCATGCTAGAGATCAAATGTAATTTCCAATTTATCATGTCATGATCTCACAAACTTAACTATTTCAAGACCTGAAAGCATGACACTTGTTGCTGCATTTTATATTATTTTACAAAGCACAAATTTTGATCATATGATATTTGCAAGAGATTATATACGCATCTGCCTTATTCTAACCAACCAAGCCAAGCCTATGTCATTTGACAATCAGAAGCTTAAGGACATGGTTTTAGTCATACACAACTTCTTCCAAGTTCATATCTAAGTGCAATGATAAGCCATCTCAAAAGAAGTGTGATGCATGCATATTCTCTTGATCTTTTCTCAACTTATATTTGTTCATAAAAACTCAACATGTGAGTTGATTACTTGATTAATTCTTTATGATTAAAAGCACTTGTGAGCATGCAACAAGTTCAAAACTGCAAGAAAGTTCGACCATGATCAGATTCAGTATAAGTAATTATTCCAATTACTATACATGGCAAAAACTATAAAATGTATAACACGAGTAATGTAGTAAGAACTTTCAACATGTAAAAGGAATCACAAAGTCATATATGTATGAAATACTATACTCATATTATTTTAATTTTAGATTCACACATAGACATCTCAAGTTTCAAAACTCCCCCTCAATGTAAGCCATGAGGATGCATAACCCCTATTTCACTATGAATAAAAAAACGAGTGAAATCCAAAGGTTTTGTAAAAATGTCAGCCAATTGTTGTTCGATATCTACATGGTGAGGCACAATGTTTCCTTCTTCAACATTATCACACAGAAAATGATACCTAATGTCAATGTGCTTAGTTCTAGAATGTTGCACAGGGTTTTTAACAATGCAAATGGCACTAGTGTTATCACAAAACAGTGGAACACTATCTAGATCAACCCCAAAGTCCTTAAGTGTTTGAACAATCCAAAGAATTTGTGAGCAAGCACTAGCAGCAGCTACATATTCAGATTCAGTTGTGGATTGTGAAACTGAGTTTTGTTTTCTAGAGCACCAAGCAACAAGTGGATTACCAAGAAAATGACAAGCACTGGAAGTACTTTTCCTATCAATCCTACAACCCCCGAAATTAGCATCGGAAAAAGCTTTCAAAGTACGGTTGAGGGAGAAGGAAGAAAAATGCCAAATTCTTGAGTTCCATGTAAGTTCCTGAGAATCCTTTTGAGGGCTTGACGATGTGAAGCACGTGGGGAGGCTTCAAACCGTGCACAAAGACATACGCTGAATTGTATGTCCGGTCTTGATGCCGTGAGGTACAAAAGTGATCCAATCATGCTTCTACATTCTTTTTGATCCACGGGTTCACCATCTTCATCAAGTTCAAGTGTTGTTGCTGTTCCCATTGGTGTCCGAAGAGGCTTGCTTTTGTCCATGTTGAAGCGCCTTAGGAGGTCTTTTGTATACTTCGTTTGATGCACAAAGGTACCCTCCTTGGTTTGCTTGAATTGCAGCCCCAAAAAGTACGTGAGTTCTCCCATCATACTCATATCAAATTCTGAACTCATCATAGCTGAAAAATTGGACACAAGATCATGAGAAGCACAACCAAAGATAATATCATCCACATACACTTGAACGAAAAATGAGTCATTGCTATGCTTAAGCACAAAAAGAGTTTTATCAACCTTGCCCATGGTAAACCCCTTCTCAAGTAAGAATGTTTTTAACCTATCATACCATGCTCTAGGGG
The DNA here is from genome assembly GCA_036927565.1 of Tuctoria greenei. Taxonomy (NCBI): domain Eukaryota; kingdom Viridiplantae; phylum Streptophyta; class Magnoliopsida; order Poales; family Poaceae; genus Tuctoria; species Tuctoria greenei. The sequence continues at coordinate 19,729,573 of JAYESD010000003.1, forward strand.
CTTGTTTGAGATCGTACAAGGCTTTGGACAGTTTGTAAACATGATTAGGAAAATCTGAATTTTTGAAACCCGGTGGTTGTTTGATATAAACCTCCTCATCTATGTAGCCATTAAGAAAAGCACTTTTAACATCCATTTGATAAAGCTTAAAACCTTTATATGCAGAAAAAGCTAACAAAATTCTTATGGCTTCTGTCGGTGGTTTTGATACGGCAGATCTCCCGACACTACTAAAGTGTTAGAGGAGTTTGAGGTTTGGAATGGGCACGCGGAGATTCCAGAAGGTGAGATGTCGAGTGACACAAGGGACACGAAGATTTACGTGGTTCGGGCCGCCTGAGCATAATACCCTACTCCACGGGGTGTGTTGGTGTTGTATTGGATGTATGAGCTCAATGTCAGTTGAGATTGTAAAGTCAGCGTGTCTCCGGAGAGTGTGTGCTATGTGTCGTCGGCCTGTACTTTTATAGTACAAGGACATGCCGTTACAAGTTAGCCTGGCCTGACATGTGGCCCCAGCGGTTACTGATATTGATACACATTCAACACGTTTAATTGCCCTTAATGACCGAGTTATGGGCTTTGACAGCACCGTTACTGGTAATTAAGGTCGTCCGATCATGTGTCATTAATATAGTATTAATGACACTTGATCGGGTCTTGAAGTCCTTGATTCCCCTTTGAAGATCCGGAGCCGTTGTGGAGTCTTCCGGAGGTTAGAGGCTGAAGATCCGATGGTTGGACACGTGACAGCGCCAGAGCACACTGTGGGGAACAGATAGGTCCGGTGTTACCCGACACGTGTCAGTTCCGGAGCTTCCCTCGGTCTGGGGTTAGGTCCGGGGGTGCCATTTCGGTACATAGCCCGGAGCTTCCCCCTTGTGGGCGGTAGCTCCGGTTTGATAGTACACGTGGCGACCCTGGGACTAACCATGTTGGAGAAGCGGGTCCGGTTATGTTTGACATGTGGGCCTCCGAAGGACTTTAAATCAAGTAGATGACTTTCCCTTGAGATCTTTGCAATCCCAAGGAGTGTATGGTACCCAGGGTACCGACAGTGGCCCCCTGGGCCCACCTCCGAGGAAGACCCCTTGGGTGAAGTCATTCCGCTAGAGGTGGGTCCATCCTTCGACTTTTGAACTGAGTCTTCAAAGGTCTTCGGATGTGCCGTTGGAGATAGTTTGGAGTTAAATCCTCGCCGCGTGGCAAATCCCGTGTGCGGCAAATGAGATCTTTGGCGTGTGGATCTCACGCAATTGAAGGTCGCCGGTTCCCAATACGAAAATCGTATCGGTTCCGCGCGCCTTGCCAGGCCGCCGCCTTTGGGCTTCCCGCCTCATGATGACAACCGTTCGCCTGGGTAAGAATCTCGACTTGATCGCCGGGGTGGTCCCGGGCCCTCTTGTCATCGGCTGGGTGGAATTTTTGAGTAGTATCTTCGACTTCCTTGCGGTTTCCATCCAAGCGTTGCGAGGGCTTACTTAAGGAGGAAAGCGCGCACCGTCTGGAGTTCTTTACGCCTCTCATCTGATCTTGCGCTCAAACTCCCAACTTGCCTCTCTTGCCTTGCTTTTCCTCTCTTGCCTTGCTCGCTTTTCCTCTCTTGCCTTGCTGTCTTGCGATGGAGTTGGGTCTCCGCGAGAGTCGTTTAAAGACCGAAGGTGACTTGAAGAAGGTCCAGGCCCTCATGGGATGGTCCCCAGACTTCTTCAACTATCTGGTCCGCGTCGGAAGATAGCTCCCGTTCGAGAAGGAGCACGCTGGCGAGATGGTGTACTTCTCTTCGTACGCCATGGTTGGGTTGATCCCACCTTTTTCCTCCTTTTTCTTGATGCTTCTAGACTTTTATGGTCTGCAGCTATACCATCTTGGCCCCCACTCCATTCTTCTTGTGTCTATCTTCGTCCACTTCTGTGAAATGTGGGTGGGCATCCCCCCTGCATTGAACTTTTCCGGACCTTCTTCACCGTCCATACCACCGGTAGGAGTAATGAGTACCTTGGCTTCTATTACTTCGTGAAGCGCAAGAAGTGCCCATTCAAGTACCTCTGGTCATTTCCCTCTAGAAAGTGGGATGATTGGAAGAAGGACTGGATAGTCATCCGGGTGGAGGAGCACGAGAAGCTAGAGCTGCCCGAAGGCCTCCCCAACATCGACACTGCAGTCTGGAGTGAAGCACCGGTGCTATCGGATGCCTTCAACCCTGCTCTGACCAGGATCCGCCAGTGCGTGGAGGGAGGATTAACTCCTCAGGCGGTATTTTGCAACTTCCTGGTCAATAGGTGGGCACCGCTGAAGAGGAGAGAAAAACTCACTTGGGACCTCAACAACGTGATGGACGACGAACGGGTCGAGACCGGACTGAAGTCCAACATGGTGGGGGCAACCTTGGAGTTACATCTCAAAAAGTTCCAGCACAACATCAACGTTGCGGGAGATTACTTGACCCCGCCATCAGCCTTTCTCCCTCTGAACGTGGAAGTAGAGTTCAGCTAGGAGCTCTAGCAGACAATGCCGGTGCTTGACGACCTTGGTGTCGTCGAGAGAAGATCGACCTCCAGGGTGGTGATCCCTGGGGCTTCCGAAGGTGGTTCCGATCCTGCCCCAAAGCCAAGGATCAAAGTCGTCGGCAAGGGCAAGGAACCTGCAGACGAACCCTTGAGCCGGAAGAGGAAACTGCAGCATGCCGACGGAAGGTCCGTCAGGCCTGCAACCTCTGCATCAGCTCCTTATCCCCGGAGGGGGAGGTCTTCTACAACTGCGGCGACTGTACCCGCAGTGGCGTCTTCCCAGGGTGCTAGCTCCGGGCATGCGACTCCATCACCAGGGCCAGTTGAGGCCTCTAGGTCCGGAGGTCCTTCCCGGTCGAGGAGGGCCTCGACTAAGGAAGTGCCCGTGACTGCAACAAGTTCCGGGGGGCCTTCCGGAGCTTCCACGCCGGCGGCGGCTATGGTCAGCCCAGAACGCCCGGGAAAGACGTTCCGCGCAAGCTGGTGCGGAAGCCTCCTGAGGTAATTTTTAATCTTTACCTCAGACAGTTGTTTTTTGTAGTAACTGTTTTTAAATTTCTTCATCCTTCATCTGCAGCGTTCCCAAGAAGAGGAGTGAGGCTCCACCCTCAGCAACAACAGCTGAAGTTGTGAGGGCGGAAGCCTCTGCTCCTGTCCTGGTGCCGCCCCAAGTGGTGGCTGAAGCTGCGGCGGCTCCGGCACCAGCTGTCGTGGTCATGGACCTCGACTCATCCCCCGAGACTCCCGTGGTAGCGCTGGACCACGGGAGAGAAGATGCGCCAGCGGCACCTGCCCCGGAGGTTGAAGCTCCGGGTTTGGGTGCTAAGATGATGGAAGCTTCGACCGTTGAGCCGGAGGAAGCAATAATTCCGGCCCTAGATAGGGAAATTGTCGAAGCCCCGGCGGTTGTGCTGCAGGTAATTGAAGTCCCGGCGTGCGTGCCGGATGTTGAGGAAGTCCCAGCGGTTGGGCCGGGTACCTCTAAAGCACATGCCGCAGAGCTGGTCGTTGCTAGAGCTCCGACCGCAGGGTCGGTTGATGTTGAAGACCTTCCGGCTCCCGAGCCGGTTGCCGTTGAAGCTCCGGCCACAGGGCCGGCTGTTGTTGAAGATCTTCCAGCGCCTGAGCCGGTCGTAGTGAAGGCGTCAGCGCTCGAGCCCCCAGTAGAGGAGGTGCCCAGGCCGGAGCCAGAAGCAGTTCCTGCTCTGGGAGTGACGACACCGGAGGTACCCGCGGCTGAGCCGGAGTGCTCTGATGAAGTCACTGGCCCCCTGCCCGAGGGGACGAACGAAGATCTGGCGGCTGGTCCTTCAGAACCACTTCCGGAGGTCAGAACTTCATCAGCGGGACCCTCCTTGATGGCGACTGAGGCCATCCTGGAGGACGACCCTGGTGCCGTGGAGGCTCAGGGGACCACTCTTGTGGAGTGGGACCCAATTTTTGTAACTGAAAACCCGCTGGAACCAGCGGAGGAGACCCCAGCAGGTCCGGATCCTATCCTGTTGTCATTGTCTATTGACAACTCCTGCTCCAGTCTGCGTCAAGTTCAGCTGACATTCTTCCACGACAGCAAGGCTCTTGAAGAGGAGCGCCAAACCCTTAGGAGGTGGCGTAATCGGCTCTACTTCGAGACCAAGCTGGCGCAGTTAAGGCTGGCAGATGACAAAGAATGGATCAAGCAGGAGAAGGTCCGCCTGGAGTACTGGGGCAAGTTATTGGATGACAGGGAGAGCTTGACTCGCACCCTCGACGCTCAATCCCGGGCCATTTATGAGCAGACCAAAGCAGCTAATAGTGCGGTTGATGAACGCCAAGAAAGGCTTGAGGCCATTAACACTACTCTCATCAAGCGCCGGGAGGCACTTGAGGAGAGGGAGAAAAGGCTCGAAGATGAAGAGCAGAAACTCCTAGAGCTGCGGGATGACGTCTTGAGGAGGGAGGAGGAGCTCACCGAAAAGGTGGCTCTGGCTGACAAGGGCCTCGAAGAGCACGCCAAGAAATTGGAAGAGTGCTGCGCTGAGGAGGAGGAGAAGGCCTGGGTGCAAGGGCAGGAACTCTACGAGCAAGAGTGTGCCATCGCTGCCAGGGAGAAGAAAGTAAGGGGCAGGGAGAAGGACCTGGTTGACCGCTGAAACAAAATCTACCTCCGAGAGGAGGAGCTCAGAAAACTCGAGAAGCGAGTTGCTGAAAAGATTCAGCAAAACGCCAAAGAAGTTGAGTGCCTCGCTTGCAAGAATTCTGAACTGGTGGCGGACAAAAGATCCTTGGAAGAACTGAAGGGCTTGAGGGCTGCGGACTCCCTAAAAGTTTGGGAGTTCCTAGGCAAGGCCAACGACACGCTGACACCGATGGGCTTCAGTCCTGTGCGTCCGGATGATCTGGAGCTGGAGCCGGACCTGGCATTGCAAGCACGGAGCTCGGCGGGTAGCAAAATCTCCAAAGTGGACGACGTCATCGTGGACCAGTTGGAGGTTGAGGGGCAATCCCTGGCGAAGAACGTCGCAGAGTATGTGCTGACGTGCTACACCAGCCGAAATCCCCAATTCCCTCTAGACCCGATGCTTGAAGGTCCCATCGAAGGAGAAGGTGAAGCCGCCCGAGCCAATGTGCCAAAGGTTGCTCAGAAGGTCGCCCAGTTCTTCCATAGGGTCTAGGACCATCTCCGTAGCTCCCACTTGTATTCTCTCTTTTTCTTCCTCAATTTTGTAATCCCTTGTCTCTAGATGAATGAAATCCCCAAATTTTTGTGAATTTCACTTTTTGTCTTCAACACTTTTGTCTTCACTTAGCCCCCTGGTAGATGTACACAATTTGATTGTGAACATGTACCAAGAGGATATTGTGTTTTGTTGAAGACTCATTTGCTTCGAACTTGTAGAGTGTAGGTCTGAAGTCTTCGATAGTGAAGGCCCCCTGAGGTTGCCGGAGCTTAGAAGCTCCGGCATTGTCTATCGTCCGAGCTTAGTAGCTCCAGCAATAGTCCCTATCAACGCATAGAGCATCGATAGTTAGTCCTCCGGGGTGTCGGAGCTTAGTAGTTCTGGCAGTGACCTTTACCAGCGTGTAGTTTGTTGGTAGCAGACTCCGCTTGCGGGGTCTTCTCACCATCATTTATTTTGCGTCGATGGCTGGCCCCCCTAGCTTTACCGGAGCTTGGTTGCTCCGGTGATGCTCGTTTTCAATGTTTAACATCGATTACAAGCCACCTAGGGGAGTAGGAGCTTAGTTAGCCCCGGCTTTTCTCCATTAACGTGGATTTTTTATTTTTCCTGCACACTGAAGCCAAGAAAAATAGTAAAATTTGTTCCTTGCCTATAACTTCATCGCGGCTTACGATTCCCAAGAGAGTTTTAGGTCAAACGCGATTCTGAATACAACCGAATGCATTGTCTTTTCTTCCAGATCCAATTGTACTTGGACCCGCCTTACTTCGGCTTGTCGGGGTGTAGGTAGAGTGGCGTACTTAGGGTGCTTGACCAGGCTAAGTCGATAGCACACTCCGGCCATAGGTTGGCTTGGCGGCATTCAGGCGAGTGGGCCATAAACAATATTTGAATCTAGAAGAATCGACAATACAGCTCGAATCGTATATGAACCAGTCGAACTAAAATTTCTTAAGAATTGCACGTCTTTGTTATAGACAAGAAAGAGAAAAATAAAAAATGTTGAGCCTGTACAAAATAAATGCACATGGAGTCTGTTTCACATGAAGATGTCTTTCATTATAGGTCCGGGGTATAGGGGAAACAAGTACACTCTTAGGGTACGGAACCAGGCTAAGCATGTTTAATTTCTCGTTTGACCCAGGGTAGCTAGCCAGTCCTGAGACTACGACAAGTGTTGCATGAACTTTGCGGACCTTCCGGGAAAGGTTCGGCTCTTTTCCCGGAGGAACTACCCGACTTTGTACAATGACTCTATAACATACACCTCAAGTTACTACAGACTCACCTCCGTGATATTAAGTGTAGAACTTACGGAGGTGCTCAATGTTCCAAGGATTTGGGAGAGGTGTCCCATCCTCGGTAGCCAAGCGAACGCTTCCGGGACGGGATACTTTAATCACTTGGAAGGGTCCCTCCCAGCTGGGGGAGAGTTTGTTTAACCCTTCTCTGGATTGTATTCTCCGTAGCACCAGATCGCCTTCCTCGAGCTGTCGGTTGTGTACATGCCGCTGATGATAGCGCCGAATGGCTTGGCTGTATCTGGCATTCCGAACAGCTGCTTGACACCTTCCCTCCTCATAGAGGTCTAGGTCTTCCCCCCGGAGCTGGTCCTGCGTGGCTTCGTCGAAGGTCCGGACCCGGAGTGACCCCAAGGTGATTTCCGGAGGAAGGATTGCTTCAGCTCCATACACCAGGAAGAAGGGTGTCTCTCCAGTGGACCGGTTTGGAGTTGTCCTGTTGGCCCATAAAGTGGGCGGAATCTCTTCAATCCAGTTGGCTCCATGTTTTTTCAAGCGCTCATAGGTGTGCGTTTTGAGTCCTTTAAGGATTTCAGCATTTGCTCTCTCGGCTTGGCCATTGCTTGCTGGGTGAGCTACGGAGGCATAGCAAACTTGAATGCCGAGGTCTTCGCAATATCCTTGAAATGCAGAGCTTGTGAATTGGGTCCCATTATCAGTGATGATTTTGTTTGGGACTCCAAATCTGCATACAATGGACTGCAAAAAGTTGATAGCAGATTGCTTGTTGGTTGTCACAACTGGAGTTGCTTCCGGCCACTTGGTGAACTTGTCAATGGCAATGTACAGGAACTTGTAACCTCCGACGGCTCTTGGGAAAGGTCCCAAGATGTCCATCCCCCACACAGGGAAGGGCCATGTAGGAGGTATCATTTGTAGGGGCTGAGACGGTGTGTGAATTTGCTTTGCATGAAATTGACATGCTTCACATTTCTTCACCAGCTCAGTTGCATCCTGGAGTGTTGTAGGCCAGTAGAAGCCATGCCGAAAGGCTTTACCAACCAGCGTGCGGGAAGACGCGTGGTTCCCACACTCGCCTCCATGGATTTCTGCGAAGAGCTCACAACCTTCTTCCCTTGTGATGCACCGCATTAGGATGCCATTGGCACCGCGCCGGTAGAGATCCCCTTGTACCAACGTGTATCTTTTAGCCAATCTGACTACCCGGTCAGCGGATACATCATCGTCAGGAAGGATGTTTTCTTTCAAGTAGTTCTGGATCTCCGAGATCCATGCATCAGAACTAACTTGAGCATTTGAGTCTTGCGTGCTGGGTTGCTCGGAGCTTCCGGCAGCACCTACGACCCTTGATGGCTGCCATGGTAACAGGGCCATCGGGACCGTCAGCTTCGGGATGCTGATCTCGCCCCCTTCGCTCAGTTCGACAGGCTGAGCTGTGGGTTTTGACAACCTCCGGACAAAAGTTCCGTCAGGAGCCGGAGCTCCAGTTGACGCTTTCGTCGAGAGTTCGTCGGCTTCAGCATGGTGGGCATGCTGGACATGGTGGAGATCTAGGACTTCGAAGTCCTTCTGAAGCCTCTGGACTTCAAGGAGGTAAGCAGCTAGCTGGAGATTGTTGCAGAGCGTTCACCCTTCACTTGCTTAATGATGAGCTGTGAATCTCCCTTGACCAGCAGTTGCTTGAAACCGTATGACAGTGCCACCCTTAGTCCGCAAATGAGTGCTTCATATTCTGCCATGTTGTTGGTCGCCTTGAAGTCAAGGTGTACCATGTATTTTACCTTCTCTCCGGTTGGTGCGAGGAGAAGGATTCCACCTCCGGCCCCCTGCTTTTGCATGGAGCCGTCGAAGTAGAGGGTCCAGTGAGGCTCGGTGAAGACCGGAGCCTTGTGTTCTAGCTTCTGCTCGCTGGGGCCCCCAGGGTTTGATGGAGACGGAGTCCATTCCGCCATGAATTCTGCCGATGCTTGACTCTTGATTGCTTGCCTTGAAATGAATTCGAGATCGAATTCGGCCAATTCCGCTGCCCACTTTGCAATATTCCCAGTTGAGTTGGGATTATGCAAGATTGCTCGAAGTGGGTAAGAAGTCACCACTGAGATCTTGTGAGCTTGGAAATAATGGCGAAGCTTCCTGGAGGCAATAAGAACTGCATAGAGCAGCTTATGCACCTCTAGGTATCGAGTCTTGGCGTCATGAAGTACTTCCCTACTGAAGTACACTGGGCGCTGGATGGTCCGGACCCTCCCGGAGGGGCCCGAAGCTTCCTCTTCATTGATCCGGATCCTCCCGGAGGGGTCCAGATTTTCTTCGGGGACTTCCGGGTCCTTGCTGGAGGAACCCGGAGCTTCTTCCGAAGCGACCTGGACCCTCCCGGAGGGGTCTGGGTCATCTGAAGTAACTTCTTGTGGATTCAAGTCTGGGAGCTGGGACCCAGACTCGCTTTTAGGAACCTCCAGACCCTCCTGAAGGGGTCTGGACTCCTGAGTATGGGATGGTTCTGGTCTCTCCACAACCAGGACCATACTGACGACTTCGTCAGTGGCTGAAATGTAAAGCAGCAAAGGCTCACGAGGGTTCGGAGCTACCAGAATTGGTAGGGTGGTGAGGAGCTGTTTTAGCTCCTGGAACGCCTTTTCTGCTTCTTCAGACCATTGGAATGGTCCGGACTTCCTTAATAACTTGAAGAAGGGGAGTGCCCGTTCTGCCAGTCTTGAAATGAACCGGCTGAGGGCTGCTAGACATCCAGTTAGCTTTTGGACATCTTTGATGTGGGTTGGTGGCCGCATGTCTTCAATGGCTTTGATCTTCGCCGGATTAGCTTCTATGCCCCGGTGACTTACCAGGAAACCAAGAAGTTTTCCGGAGCTAACCCCGAAGACACACTTGTCTGGATTTAGCTTTGTGCGGGTGACCCGCAGCTTGTCGAAGACAGCCTGCAAGGTGTCAAGGAGTGACTCCTTGTTCTTGACCTTGACCACGATGTCATTGACGTATACTTCCACTATGTCTCTAATGAGTTCTTCAAAGGTTTTGTACATAGCTCGTACAAAGGTTGAAGCTGCATTCTTGAGACCAAATGGCATGGCTGTATAACAGTACAATCCATCTACTGTGATGAAAGAGGTATGCTCTTCATCTTCCCTAGACATTCTGATTTGATGATACCCAGAATATGCGTCTAGGAAACACAGTAATTCACACCCGGAGGTGGAATCCACTATCTGATATATTCTAGGTAATGGGAATGGATCTTTTGGACATGCCATATTTAGTGTTGTGTAGTCGATACACATCCGAAGCTTCCCGCCGGCCTTGGGCACAACAACTGGGTTTGCCAGCCATTTTGGATGGAAGACTTCTCGGATGAATCCAGCTTCGAGCAACTTCTTCACTTCTTGTCGAATGAAGTTCTGTCGCTCTACGGATTGCTTCCGAGGCTTCTGATGCACAGGCCGGGCGTCGGGGTAGATCTTCAGATTGTGCTCAATCACTTTTTTGGGGATCCCAGGCATTTGTGACGGTTGCCGGGCAAACATGTCGACATTAGCCCAGGGGAAAGCGATGAGCGCGAGTTCCTATTTGTCGTTCAATCCCCCCGATATACGGGTGGTCTGAGCGGCATCGGAACCGATTTGGACGACTTTGACGGGAATGTCGGTGTCGCCGCTTGGCTGCACACGAGGTGCAGAAGTCGAGCCTCGCCGACGAATGCTCGGGGGTTTTGGAGCTTGATCCTACTTGGAGTCCTCCTCTTGCGCCGTAGTAAGCGCATGGAGTTCTTCCAGAGCAGTTACTCCGGTAGTACGATCTCCGCGGATTTGGAGAACGCCTACTGTGTTTGCATCTTTAACACCAGGTAACCATAATGAGCAGCTGCCATGGATTTGTACAAGGCAGGCCTACCCAAGATGGCATTGAAGGGTAAGTTGATCTGAGCAATGTCAAAGTCCAACTTCTCGGTGCGATACTTCTCCCAGGTCCCGAAGGTAACGGGGAGGGTAATAGCTCCGAGTGGGGTAATGGCTCCCGGACCTACTCCGGAGAAAGGTCAGGAGGGGTGGAGATCCGAAGGTCAGAGCTGAAGCTTGGTAAAAGCTTCGAAGCTTATGAGGTTGAGCCCCGAACCTCCGTCTACCATGACATGGTGGAGCTGGATATTATTGATGGTAGGAGGTACCATCAAAGGTAGCTGAGCTGCTCCAACCATGCTTCGAGGGCAGTCCGAAGCATAAAAAGTGATGGATGTGTCCATCCACTTCCGATGAGGCTCCGCCCTGGCTGTAGGAGCTACAACAGCCATGTCCCGACGCATAGTCTTGATGACGCGATGGGAGGTGATGTCCCATGATCCACCAAAAATGGTGTTCATGGTCTTCCGACGCTCGTTGTCAGAGACGTCGGAATCGTCGTCGACGGAGGTGTAGACGGCCTTCAGGACCTTTTTGGGATCCTGAAAACCTAACTCCTCTTCAGCCGGAGCTTCGTCAACTTTTTGTTTTCCTTGCCTCTGTCGGAAAGGAGCTTCTTCCCGGCTCTTGTTGTAGCGCTCGGCAAGGTTTTGGACCTCTCGGCAGTCTTCCAAACTGTGGCTGTCTGTTTTGTGAATTGGACACCACACCTTGGGTTTGCCACCGTCTTCAGAAGACGGTCGAGGTCGCTTCTCGGGGAGTGGCCCCCGGCCACCCGGAGCTACAGCAGCTGCAGCATTGGATGCACCGGCCGACGGCTTCTTCTTGCCGTTTGTCTTTTTCTTCTTCTTGCCACTCCCAGAGGTAGCGGCTTCTCCTTTGGAAGATTTCTTGTGATCCTCCGGAGTTGGTTTGGAGTGCATTTCACGGCCCTCCGCAACATTGGCACATTTGTCAGCCAAGCTGAAGAGTTCTGTGACACTGGTAATCTCCTTGATCGCCAGTTTCTCCAGCATCTTCTTATCCCGCACTCCCTGTCTAAATGCCATGATGACAGAGGCGCTAGAGATAGAAGGGATAGTGTTTCGTACCTGAGAGAATCTCTGGATGAATGATCGCATGGATTCTCCTCCTTTTTGCACAACTGCAAAAAGGTCCAGTTTGGTGCCTGGTCGGGTGTAAGAACTCCCGAAGTTGGCGGTGAACTGCCGACACAACTCCTCCCAACTTCTGATGGAGTTGGGTGGAAGGCTCATAAACCAGGACCTGGCGGTCCCAGTTAAAGCCACTGGGAAATAATTGGCCATTACGGCCTCATTTCCTCCAACTGCCAAGATAGCAGTGGAGTAAATCTGAAGAAATTTGACAGGATTAACGGTCCCGTCGAACTTCTCTGGCAGGTGAGGCCGGAACTTCAGTGGCCACCTGACCATACGCAGATGCATGGCCAGGGCTGAACAGCCTCCTCCTACTCCTTCAGGAGCAGGAACGTCTTGAGCTTCTCGTCTTTCACGAGCACGCTCAATATGGACTCGGCCGTCTTGTTGGCGATATCGGCGATCAAGCTCCGCCCGCAGGTCATGAGTTGAAAGCCTTGATACCGTGTGAGTGTGTCGTGCCCCGGAGGGCAACGACGTCACCTGCTGTGATGCAGCACGTCTCCTGTTGTTGGAAACATGCGGACCAAGTCTGCCAGACAAGGTCCGTCGTTGCAACGGGGCCCGTCCTGAAGGAGGAGACCTTGGTTGCTGATGCGGTCGGCTACTGCTGCAACCAAGTGTTCCACATCGGCCCTCCACTGCTCTGTTTCATCCTGGGATGCGTCCGGAGGTGGTGGGCGCTAAAGAAGAGCACATGCTGCATGAAGCGCGTGTTCTGGGTTGTCAAGATTTGCCGACGCAGTGATTGACGCCGGTGCACCATCGCGTTGTCCAGCTTGATTTGCTGGTGGAGGCGGCGGTGGTGGAAGTGTGACTCCTGCTGGAACCGTGGTTCCTGCTGGTGGCTGCATATTAGAGGGATTACCCCCAACAGCTTGAACAGCGGGATGACCATTGGATGATCCAGCGGCTGAGTTCACCATTCTTGAAATCTCCGGGCCCCTACCTGGCATGCCAACTGTCGGTGGTTTTGATCCGGCAGATCTCCCGACACTACTAAAGTGTTAGTGGAGTTTGAGGTTCGGTATGGGCGCGCAGAGATTCCAGAAGGTGAGATGTCGAGTGACACAAGGGACACGAAGATTTTTGTGGTTCGGGCCGCCTGAGCGTAATACCCTACTCCACGGGGTGTGTTGGTGTTGTATTGGATGTATGAGCTCAACGTCAGTTGAGAGTGTAAAGTCAGCGTGTCTCCGGAGAGTGTGTCCTATGTATCGTCGGCCTGTCCTTTTATAGTACAAGGGCAGACCGTTACAAGTTAGCCTGGCCCGACATGTGGCCCCGGCGGTTACTGATATTGATACACATTCAACACATTTAATTGCCCTTAATGACCGAGTTATGGGCTTTGACAGCACCGTTACTGGTAATTAAGGTCATCCGATCGTGTGTCATTAATATAGTATTAATGACACTTGATCGGGTCTTGAAGTCCTTGATTCCCCTTTGAAGATCCGGAGCCGTTGTGGAGTCTTCCGAAGGTTAGAGGCTGAAGATCTGACGGTTGGACACGTGACAATGCCGGAGCACACTGTGGGGAACAGATAGGTCCGGTGTTACCCGACACGTGTCAGTTCTGGAGCTTCCCTCGGTCTGGGGTTAGGTCCGGGGGTGCCATTTCGGTACATAGCCCGGAGCTTCCCCTTTGTGGGCGGTAGCTCCAGTTTGATAGTACACGTGGCGACCCTGGGACTAACCATGTTTGAGAAGCGGGTCCGGTTATGTCTGACATGTGGGCCTCCGAAGGTCTTCAAATCAAGTAGATGACTTTCTCTTGAGATATTTGCAATCCCAAGTAGTATATGGTACCCAGGGTACCGACAGCTTCTAATCTAGCAACAGGAGCAAAAGTTTCATCAAAATCTAGACGTTCAACTTGAGTGAAACCTTGAGCAACCAACCTAGCCTTATTCCTAACCACAACTCCATCCTCACTTTGTTTATTTTTAAACAGCCATTTAGTTCCAATTAAAGTGTGACATTGAGGTGGAGGTACAAGTTTCCAAACATTATTTCTTTCAAAATTTTCTAACTCTTCTTGCATGGCAATAATCCAATATTCATTAGTGAGTGCGTGTGATATCTCTTTGGGTTCAAAAGAAGAAACAAAAGCAGAATGAGCATGAGAGTTTGGATCGCAAAACCTGGACCGTGTGACTCGCTCATGCAAGCATCCAATAATTTGTTGTGGAGGATGACTTTTGAGAACTTAGAGGGGAGTGGACACTTCACAAGCTTCTTCTTCTTCATGTTCATCAAAAATCAATGAGCTTGTGACTCGAGGAGGATCTGGACCAGCAATGGTGGTCATCAGTGCTGGCTGTGAATCAAAATCAGGAGCTGAAACAATGTCATTAGCTGCTGAATTTTCGAGCAGCAGCTCCACCTCTTCCTCATCTTCAACGAAAATGCTCCCCCCCTGCGGATATGGATCTGAACCTGCAATGTTTGAGATAGTACCTGGGCTATCTTCATCAAAAGACACGTCACAAGTCTCCACAATTTTGTTAGTGTAAAGTAAAAGCACACGGTAACCTCTAGTATGAGATGGATAACCAAGAAACATGCCATCAACAGATCTAGGTTCAAATTTATCAAGATTACCATGTTTCTTAACAAAGCATTTGCAAACAAAGACCTGAAAGTGTGTAACACTTGGCCTATGTCCAAACCGGAGCTCATATTGTGTTTTACCTAGCTTAGTGCGCAAGAAAACACGATTTGAGACATAACAAACAGTTGCAATCGCATCAGCCAAAAATTTCCTAGGAGTTTATATTCATCAAGCATAGTCCTTTCCATCTCAACTAAGGTTCTTTTCTTTCTTTCTTTCTGCAACACCATTTTGTTGAGGTACATATGGTGAAGAAAATTGATGATCTATTCTATTTTCAGCACAAAAGTGATCAAAAGATTGATTTTTAAATTTGGTTCCGTTATCACTTCTAATTGCTTTTAAAGATCATGGGTGATCAATTGATAATCTAAGAAATAAAGTTCTAAAGTGACTAAAAGCTTCATTCTTCGATGCCATAAATTAAACCCAAGAGTATCTAGAATAATCATCAACAATCATAAGAACATACCATTTACCTCCGAAGGATTGAACGCGTGAAGGTCCTACGGTGTCAAGGTGAAAAAGTTGACCCGATTCAGTTGTCATGATCATTATGAGAGGAGTATGTGAATCTGCAACCATCTTAGCATGTCTACAAGAAGAGCACACAATTTCTTTGTCCCCTTTAAGCTTAGGCAGCCCACATATGCGATCAAGAGCCCTAACACGCGTTAGATGATCAAAGCCTACGTGACCAAGTCTACGATGCCAAAAATATAAGTCCTTTTGAACCATTAGCAACTAGACACCTATGCTTAGAGGAAGACATATCAAAATCTGCTTTAAAAACTCTTCCAAACCAAGACATGTTAAAAATAAGCTCACTACTTGAATTTACAACTTTGCAGCAATTTTTAGTGAAAATAATTTCCAGATTTTCATCTAGCAGTTGTGAAAAAGAAAGCAAGTTGTATTTCAAATTTTTAACAAGTTCCTCATCTTTTAAAGTGTAGTGATTATTTACTCTAACTGAACCCTTAGCAATTATAGGAGTTTGAAGAATTATCGGCAAAAGTCACATTCTCTACACGTGACACAAAAGAGAGGGAGTAGAACCGTTCTTTGTTACTGGTCATGTGGCGCGAGCAACCTGAATCCACAATCCAAATGTCATCCTTCCTCAAGCGTGTGACATACATAGAAGCACAATACGTCGATGACTCAATGCTGGGGTTAGTCAAAAGGCATTTAGGAATCCAGTACTGAGTCACACGACGTCCAGCAGGAATAACACGTGAAAGCTGAGATAAAACAGTAGGTTTATGAGTCAAAGCTTGAGGATTTTTGTACCCAACTACTGTCCTACGAGATGTTACATGTGTAGCAAAAAAAACAGTAGGTTTGGGAGCAACCTTTGCATGTTTTCGACTCATTATAGCAGATTGCATGTTCCTGTCATTCGGTTTAATAAGTGCAGCAAATTTTGCATGAAAGTTATGAGATCTAGCAATCATTCCTTCCTTTTTCTGTTGTTTAGCTAGTCTATAACAAAAATCTATGACATGGCCTTCTCTACCACAGTAGGTACCTTGAAATTTAACTTTGTGTTCATATCTATATGAGCAAGCAACATTTTTATTTGAAACCAAATGAGACAACACTCCTTTAGATTTGAAAACCACTTCTTTTTGTTTTGGAAATGTTTGAATCAAACCACTTCCTAATGATTTTATAATTTTAGGTGGATGTGCCTTAACATGAGCATGAGAAACCATTTTTATCATTGCAAGACTTGGAAGAATTCAGCAGCAAGTTTAGGTTCTTATTCCCATTACAAAACCGATCTAATGTCCTATGCATGTTATCAAGTTTATTGGACAGATCAAGACAATTTTCACATGAAGTTTTTCCTTTTAATTTGCATTTGGATCAAAATTTAACTTCATGAGAACATAAAGCATTGTTCAATATAGAAATTCCATTCATAGCATATTGTAGTTTCTTTTCAAGATCATCACAAGTAGAACAATGCAAATCAAATGTAGAACAGCTAGCATCTTTCAAGGTTTTATCATTAAGTGCAGCAAGCTCTCTATTCTTTTCAATTTCTAACTCAAGTTTATCAAGTGTGGAGGTGTGCGCACTTCTTAATGAGGACAATTGTTCATATATTAAATTACATGAGGGACATGCATCATCACTAGGAATCAAAGTTTTTAAATGGTTGATTTTAGATTCTAGTTATTCAATTTTAGCAGCACTATCCCTAAGCTTTTTGTCCTTTTTCTTAACTATAATAGTGGCATGAGAAATAGCATCACACATTTCTTCGCAAGTAGGACATATCTCTTCATTGTCGTTGTTGTGCTCTGCATCCTCTAGACTTGATCTTGATTTGCCCGCCATGAAGCACAAGTTTGCCAAATCATCTTCAGCTTTGTCACTTCCAATGTCCACATCGCTTGAGCCAAGTTTTTGAAGTGCGGAGATAAAACTGCTCACCAATTGACGTCCTGTAAAACCCTTCTTTTTCTCCGTATCTTTTGCAGAGGAGTGCTTCGTCCTTGTTTGCTTTTCATCCCGGGAAGTAGGACCTGAAAGGTTAGGGACATCTGAACGAAAATGTCCTGTCCTACCACATTCGAAACATCGTTGAGGTCCGGAGCTTCCTCTCCTTCTACTTCTCACATTTTGCAATGCTTTTGAGAACCTAGTAGAGAGAAGTACTAGCTCCTCCTCTGGAAACTCCTCAATCTGTTCAAGGGTTAGAGAGGACAGCAAAGCAAGTGTACCACAGGATGAAGATTATCCGGAGCTAGGCATATCATGTTGAGAAACAAATGCAAGAGACTTGTTGGGGTTCTTACATGAGATTATGTCAATTTCATGAGTTTTCAATTTAGAATAAAGTACATCTAAAATAAGTGTACTCATGATGGTTGATTAACGAATAGATGTAACCTTCATCTCCCAAATTGACATGTCTAATGCACTTAGTAATTGCCTAGCATTTTTAGCATCTGAAAAATTAACATTGACGCTACGCAAGTTGCTGAGAATTTTATTAAAGCAAGCAAAGAGATTATCAATGGACTCACCGGGTTGCTTCTCGAAGCGCATGTATTCCTTTTTGAACATGTCTTGCCTTACCTCCTTGATCGTGTTGGATCCTTCGTGGTAGTCACAAAGTGCTTTCCACACATCGTATGCAGATCGAAGGTGTGAAACACGGTCAATGTCGCTTTGAGTTAATCCTTGTATGATCAAGTTCTGAGCCTTGTTGTTGTTGTCGACATCTCTCAGATTTGTAGCTGTAACATGATCGTTTGACGGCACATCGTAAGGCTTATATACCTTCTACCATATTGTGAAGCCTTGTGCCTGGATGAAAGATACAATACGTGCCTTCCAAACCTGAAAATCAATGCCACTAAACACACAAGCTTTGACGAAGTATTTCTCCATGATGATTAGTCAAAAACACGTGCAAATCACAAAGATTTGAGCACCATGGCTCTGATACCAATTGTAGGATGGAAGAGCATGTGTAAAGTACCAGAGGGGGGTGAATGGTAGATTAAAACTTTTCAGCGGAAGTAACGAAAACACCACTCGGCAAAAAAACGATCCGTTAAAGAAATCGTATGTGAGACTATTATAAACATGTTTCACCGTGAAAAAAGTGATAGATATCAGAGAGAATCAAGTCAAGAAGACGACACAACAAGAATCACTCAAATCCATCGAGAGAACTCAAGTTACGATCGAAAGATCGAACAAAGATCAATCAATTCTACCGAGTAAAAAATAGATCTGTAATACTGCAAAGAAACTCGTATAGATCAAAAACCACAAATCAAATGACCGTGACATTTTGAAAGATGATAGATAATCAAATTTTGAAGACAACCCAAAAAGAATCACGTCAATTGGATTTGTAAAACTCGAGTTATGATAAAACTACTGAAGAAAGGTATTGCTGTGCAGAAACTCGATGAGAAAAACTTGTCTGGAACAAGTCGGACAAACAAAGCACAAAAGTTCCTTTCAACTAAGAATTTTATTCAATAGAACGGAAGAGGAACAGCCCCCAAAGTCATCCACCACGAGCTCTGACCTCTCTTGCTTATATAACCAGCCCTTAGGCCAACCTAAAACAAACTAGGACTCTAATCCTACTAACTTCATGAATCGAAACTTTCCATAACTGCTCAAGACTCTTCTATACACAGATAGAAGCAATATTAAGACTTCCAAACACCTTACGAACGTATCCCACATTCCTAAAACAACTCAAATTCGTGACCCACACAAAATCCTATCATAACCAACTCAATATTTTCCATACCGACTCATAACCGACTCCGCCGCAACCGAAGTCATCAACCGATACGATCTGATCCTTCCAACCAGATCTTTCCTTACTTATCCCATCTTTGGAACCATGTTGCCACGTCATGCACCACATGCATACGTGCGAACACCTTCCTTCGACGTCCAGTAACCATAAAATGCACTGCCCCTTGATTCAATCATTTTGCGCGACCTCTTAACCCGCTCAACCACTACAGGAAAACGTAATTTTTTCGTCGGCCGGTCCAATTTTCGTGGGTGCCCATGAAATTACCTATATTTTTGTCGGTCCTGCTGAGCCTACGAAAAAAAATCTATTTTCGTTGGTTTTCAATTAAGCACACGAAAATAAGTTACATTCGGTGGCCTACAAGGAAAACTGACAAAACAAACGTTTTTTCGTTGGTTATTACAAACGCACACAAAAATAATGGATATTATTTCATCGGTCTGAAAGATAGTCACGAAAATAATTTAATTTGGTCGGTTTATTATTGTTACCCACGGAAATATGGCACTTATTTTCGGCGGTTTACAAGTGGCACACGAAAATAAGTCAATTTCGTCGGCCCTTTTAAGAAACCCACGAAATTGTCTAGGTTAACAATATTTTTAGTCTCCCGCCTGGCCATTCCGCCACACTAACGCGGGCCACATCGTACCCAGCTGCCTCCCCTCCCCGTACGACGCTTCCCCTCCCCATTCGCCGCCGCCCCATCCCATCGGCCGCCGCGCCTCCGCCTCGCCCATCCGGCCTCTGCACCGCACCACGCCCCGCCCCTCTAGCGGCCTCGCCCCTCCGGCCTCCGCACTGCACCACGCCCCGCCCCTCTGGCCGCCTCGCCCCTCCGACCTCCGCACCGCACCACGCCCCGCCCCTCTGGCCGCCGCCCACGTCCCGTCCTCCTGCCCCTCCGGCCGTGGCGTCGCGCGTGCTTGACCGGTCGCCGCGCCGCGCCCCTGTCCCGCACGCTCCACCGGTCACCGCGCCGTGCCCCTGTCCCACGCGCTCCACCGGTCGCCGCACCGCGCCCCTGTCCCGTGTGGTCCTCCGGTCGCCGCGCCACGCCCCTGAGGCCACCACGCCCCGACCCACTCCTGAGGTCGCCGGGCAGCGTCACCGTCGAGGGATTCAGATATCCTCCACCTCCGCTTCTTAATCTTGTCCGGTTATTTGTTAATCCTGCCCTAGATTTGCTCTGAAAAGTTCATGTATTTTAATCTGAATCTCCAGCTCAAGTTTTGCTCATTTTTTCCTATCTTATAAGAGTTCATGTATGTTCTTGTTTAGATAGATTAGAAGATGGATTTGCTCCTCAAAAGTTTATATGCAGATGTGTTAATAGAGTTTTTTATGTAGCTGGTTTGTACATATGTGCTGGTTTGTACAGCTGTGCTCATGTGCAAATGTGCTAATAGAGTTTGTATTAGCTCATGTGCAGATGTGCAGTTGATTCCAGCTATTTTAGTGTGGAAATTAACGCTTTCAGCATAGAGAATTAGAGATTACCATGAACAAATTGTTTTCTCCATTGCCACTTAAGACTCATAAGCATGCATATTTCTTAGTTTTTTTATTCTTGCACTGTATAGTTTGGATGATGGGTGATGATGGACAATGGATGTATGATGGTTGGCGAAAGAATGCAACACCTTCAAATGAATGGGCCATCAATACTAAGGCTTTTATCAGTCGTGCATTCTCTTTATCGACAAACCATTTTATCAAATGTCCATGCAGCAAGTGTCATAACTATTTTTGCAAGGAGAAGTTTGAGATGGAACGAGATCTTTGTAGATTTGGGTTTATGCCAGGTTATGAAATATGGTATGAGCATAGTGAGTTATACCAGAGCAATGTTGTTATTGATGAGAGAGATGGTGAAGACGAGGACAGAATGGAAGACATGGTTGAAGCACTAGATCGGGGTTGTGGTGCAGATGAACCTGAGGAAAATCGACCTCCTAAAGTTGAGGAGTTCTATAGAATTCTCTCAGCATCTTATGATGTGTTACATGAGCACACGAAAGTGTCTGTCCTTGCCACCGTGACTCGACTGATGTCCATAAAGTCAAAGTATAGTTTCTTGAACAAGTGCTACGATGATCTCATCAACTTCATCTCAGACATTCTTCCGATAAATCATAAGTTGCCGAAAGATATGTACAAATCCAAGAAATTATTGGTCGGGCTTGGTATGAAGTATGAAAAGATTGATTGTTGTGTTAACAACTGTATGCTTTTCTGGAAGGAGAATGCAAATGCGACACATTTCTCGGTTTGCGAACAATCACGATACATTGAGGTTACAGACGAGGACGGTGAATTAGTGAAGACAAAAGTGGCAGTGAAACAACTTCGCTATATTCCTCTTGCACCTAGGTTGAAATGGCTGTTTCTTTCTAAATCAACCACGAGACACATGAGGTGGCATAAAGATGGTGTGCATGAAACGAAAGCAGTTATGACACACCCATCTGATGCTGAGGCTTGGAAGGCACTTGACTCTTTTGATGAAGATTTTGCAAAAGATGCTAGAAATGTCCGCCTTGGTTTAGCCACAGATGGTTTCACACCATTAAATACATCTGCAGCCTCATACTCATGTTGGTCGATCTTTGCTATTCCATACAATCTTCCACCCGCCATGTGTATGAAATATGAATACATATTCTTGTCTCTAATCATTCCTGGTCGCAAACATTCTGGAAAACATTTAGGGGTGTTTCTTCAACCGTTGATTGAGGAACTGAAAGAATTGTGGACTGGAGTTGAAGCATATGATAGCTACACAAAACAGAACTTCAACTTGCGAGCAGCGTATTTGTGGTCGGTACAAGATTTTACTGCATACGGGGTATTCTCTGGATGGAGCACACACGACAAACTTTGTTGTCCAATTTGTGGTTCAGACTCTGATTGTTTTAGACTTAATCATGGGGACAAAGTGTATTTTTTCGATTGCCATCGACGTTTTCTTCCAGGAAATCACCCTTTCAGGAAGCAAGCCAATGCATTTCGGAACGATACTATTATAACAAAGGGTCCGCCGAAACATTTGGCTAGTGCTGAAATTGCAGAATGGCTCAGAGTACGTGTATTGTTAATAATTGAATTGGTGTTCAAATTTAAAATGTTAATAAATATAATATGTTGTTAAAATGACTTGCAGGCAATGGGATGACTTGGATTGGAATGGCCAAAAACACCGTAGGAAACCTAATGCAGTGTTAGGTGCCATATGTCGTCACCATTATCCAGGTCTTGTCACAATAAGAGGAGAAGAGAAACCTACTCTAAATTGGGAGCACTACAAGATTGCTCCACATCCTGTGCGTGAAAATGTGGCAGGAGCTGTCTGGCACGACTTATGGGTATGATTTTTTCTAGATTGCATCTCGTTTATCTCGATAATATTGTTTCTAATCGATGAAATGTTGTTTTTGTAGGAATGATATCACTTGCCTCAAGATCATGACGCCATCCTAAACGCACGAGCACGCAAAGTTTTTCATGCAGCAGTGCGCAAAGTGGTGAATGACATGATGTACAATGCGAGAATCACGACTGTCAGGCAAGGAGAAGCTTGGACAGATGATGAATAAAAGTATGGGGCTTCAAAAATATACCTAGAGGCGGATCAGTACCGTCAGGTAACAATTCCTTGGATGGTTAAGTGCTCTGATTCTTATGATGCTTTATGTGCTTATTGGGCGTCGAGGGAGTATCGAGAGAAATCTAACTCAAAGAGGCGCAATCGTGAGGTTGGTGATGATGTTCTCCATCATTACAGTGGAGATGGTCATATTCGTCCTGCAAAACGATTGGTGAGTTAGTACATGTAGAATTTGTTCATATTATGTATTTTTGTGCATTCATGTTTCTATTATCTCTGTAGGCTGCTCAAAGTGGCGAAGAACCTTCTTTCGTAGATGCTTATATAAGAGGGCACAGGGGCACAACTGACGATCAACTGTGCACTCTGGCAGCGACTCAGAGCTTGGTGTGTCATACTAGTTAGATATGTTGTATAGTTTAGTACATGTACTTGATTAAGTAATTAAATTATTGTATATTTGACAATTAATTTTTTATGTAGGCAAAATATGCTCAAGAGGTGGTCCGACGTCATGGAAATGGTTATGATTGGAGAAAGGAGGATGTCAACGTCGTGGCTTTGTACAAATCCGGTGGAGGAAAGCGTCATGGGAGGTGAAATTGTCCCTCTCATATAACTTTTTTTCTCATACTTCATTAGTTTTCAACTGTCAACTTATAATTATGAAATATCTCTTTTGTAGGTATTCGATGTTTAATGGTATATTGAATACCGATGAGGTACTATCGCAGTCACGATCAACATAGAGCGGAGAGGGTTCATCTCACGTACACGCAGAGATGAATCCATGTTGCATCAAGTGCAGGCATGCATGAGACATCAGAATGATCAGTTTTCCAGACTATCATGCTTCTGAAATTCAGACATCAGAATGATCAATTTTCCATTGAATTGCTACTGTCTTTGCTACTGCATCCAAGGGTGGATGAATTGCTACTGTTTTTTCCATTGAATTGCTACTGTTCTTTGCTATATTTTTTCAGACTATTAATAAGCTATATGTTTATTTTCTGTAACAGGTGGATGAACTCAGTACTCCTGACTTGGATTTTGATGGAGAGACTTGCGAGGGCCGCATAACTGTTTTATCAATTATGTAATGTGGATGTGAACATATTTGAACCATCGTAGATTTGAATTATGTAATGTGGACAAATTTGAAACAATATGGATGTGAACTATACAATGTGGACAAATTTGAACCAAGATGGATGTGAACTATGCAATGTGAACTAATTTGTGAATGATAATGACTTGATCATATTTATGGAACAAATGGATGTCAGTTTGCTTGTATGAAATTGTGTATTTACTGGTTGTGAATGAATGAATAAACTGTATATGTGTGGACTGATTTTGGCTGTATACCTGGCTGTATGCAGGCTGATTTTGGCAATGCTGAAACATTTATTTTCGTGGGTAATGGCAGGCCGACAAAAATATAACCAAAATACTTTTGTGTGCCATCTAAAAATCGACGAAAACACGAACACATGATTTTCGTGTATAGGCTGCAAACCGACGAAAATATGATCACGGTATTTTCGTGGGTTTGTACAAGCCGACGAAAATAAAGGTTTCATTGGCTTCTAAAATAGCCGTCGAAAATATATTTAATTTTGTAGGTCCCTTCTGGCCGACGAAAATGTGTGTAATTTCGCGGGTGGCCGATGAAAATAAAAGTACTTTCGACACTGTACCTTCGGCGGCTTTGTACCCACAAAAATACGACTCCGACCCACGAAAATATTTATTTTCGTCGGTTTTATATGTATTTTCGTGTGTACTAGGCCGATGAAAATATTTCGGATTCCACTGAATTTGGTTGTTGGAACCTCATCTCCTCCCTGAGACTAGTCCAAAGGATCCTGTCATCAGCCATGACTTCAACTCAAGCAACACCTGCACATGAATAAACAACCAATACTACCGAGCACAAGTCCTTGACTTGACTCTCGTTAGTTCTGAAACTACAACATCTTACGTGAGCACCTCATGTTGCAAACCATAGCAAAATTATGTCAGCCTTAACCACCAAAACACACCAAAAAATTAGTAAAAGAATACTAAGCAACCTTTCCATAAGTGTAAAGCAAGTTTGAAACATTGCAAGATAAAAGCAGAAACACTCCGATCAAGCACCAAACCTTGCCAAAGCTAACCGAATCTTGAACCGGAGCTTACCAAAGCTAGCAGGACCTAGAGTCGGAGCTTTATGATAAAGGTGTTTTAGTAGTATTAAAAACTTTTATCGCCATAGCCAATGTATTCAGCACACTTAGGTCTCACAGTGAGTGTATCTGGGATTCTGATTCTGGTCTGAGCCCCTCCCTAAGTCGATGGCTGCCCAGTCCTTTTATAGTCCAAGGCCGGATAACTTACAAGTGGGACCCGGGGCCCGACAGGTGGCCCCGGGGTGATCTTTATCCTGTACAAGATCTAAGGCTTCTTGCATACGCTGCCTCTGACCGCGCCTTGAAGACTTGTTTTCTTGCCGCGTTGGTCGCCAGTGGCTAGGCGTAGTCATTGATGAGGGCAGGGAACGTCCCATCCGTATTGTCGCCGTAAGCTACCCACTTGGTGGTGTGGGGTAGGCCTGCGGTGCCTTCACTATGATGCAATTGGACGCAACGGTATCTGACATGAGGCGTGCGCCGCATCTGTACGCTTGGGGAAGGCGCGTGCCTTCAATGCACGACTGGACATGACACACCTTCCCTTACTCCCGCAACTTACCGCCCAGGACAAGTTGCAGGACACATGGCAGCTCTGGAGCCCTCCTCGGTGGGAGCAAGGGCCCGAAGCTGGAGGACGCGTGGCAGTTCTGGAGCCCTCATTGGTTGGAGCAAGGGACCGGAGCCAGAGGACGTGTGGCAGCTCTGGAGCCCTCCTTGGTGGGAGCAAGGGCCCGAAGCCGAAGGACGCGTGGCAACTTTGGAGTTTGCCTTAGTGGGGAGGCCGGGTTCGAAGCTTCTTCTTGTGTGCAGGGGTACCTAGTCTTGAGGGTACCGACAGTGGCCCCCAGGCCCACCTCGGGAGAGATGACGATCCCGTAGGTGGGGCCTTTATCTTGTCTTGTAAAAGTGGCGCCAGCGAGCCCCCTAGAGGGCGCCGAAGCTCGGAGAAGGAACTCCGGCGACCCCCTTCGGAGGCGTCGGAGCTTGGAGAAGTGACGCTGGCATCCCCTTTGGGAGGTGTCGGAGCTTGAAGAAGTGACGCCAGCGGCCCCCTTAGGGGCGCCGGGGCTCAGAGAACTGACACCAACGACCCCCTTGGGGGGTGCCGGAGCTCGCAGAAGTGACATCGGCGGTCCCTGTGAGAGGCACCAGAGCTCGAAGAAGTGACGTCGGTGGCCCCCTTGGGAGGCGCCGGAGCTCGCAGAAGTGGCGCCGGCGGCCCCCTTGGGAGGCCCGGAGCTCGCAGAAGTGATGTCGGCGGTCCCCGTGGGAGGCGCCAGAGCTCGAAGAAGTGACGCCGGTGGCCCCCTTGGGGGCACTGGAGCTCAGAGAAGTGACGCCGGCGGCCCCCTTGGGGGGCGCCGGATCTCGCAGAAGTAACGTCGGCGGTCCCCGTAGGAGGCACCGGAGCTCGAAGAAGCGTCACCGACGGTCCTCTTGGAAGCACAGGATCTCAAAGAAGTGACGTCGGCGACCACCTTGGGGGGCGCCGGAGCTTGGAGAAGCATCGTCGATGGCCCCGTTGGGAGCGCTGGACATCAAAGAAGTGACATCGGAGCTCGAAGAAGCGACACAAGCGGCCCCATTGGGGGGCGCCGAAGCTTGGAGAAGCGTCGCCGACGCCTACCACGGACATGTAGAACATCGGCGGCGGGATCCCTGTATGTCCTGCACACACGGTTGACAAGAAAAGTAATTTTGCTCGTCAGTCACCACTTCCCTGCTCTTTAGTTTCATTATGGCTTACAGTCCTTAACTATGATGCGGGGCATGGGTAATTCAGTGCGACAGCATTCAGGTTATGGTCGCTGCCTTGCTCAGGGCATGAGCCATCCGACCCCCTTTACTCAGCTGTTAGCACTGGGAGGCAAGGTGTGCATGCTTAGGGTATGGAATTAAGCTAAGCAGGTTGCACACCCTGGACCTCCAGCTCAGCATTAGCCTTTCAGGAGTTAGAACCATTCGACACCATGGACCTCGACCAAGAAAACGATCATTGAACCCCAAACACATTGCAGGTACCTCATGCGGATCCGCTTTTAGTAGGATAGCACAACACCAACTAGGACGAGACAGGAGAAATGTATCCGGGCATATGGCAGGCAATATGCGAAAGTAAGCAAAAAATTAAAGCATAATGTAAATAATTTTGCTCGTTAGTTACTCCCTTCCTTATTTTAGTCTCGTTATGTCTTACGGTCCCGAGCCGGGATTATGCTGTGGGTAATTCAGTGCGATGGTATTCGGGTTATGGTTATCGTCCTGCCCAGGAGTGTGTGCCATCTGGCCCCCTGTACTTAGCCGTTAGCGCTGAAGAGGCAATGTGTACACGCTCAGGGTGCAGGACCATGCTAAGCATGTTGCACACTATGGACCTCCCACGGGCATTAGCTTTTCAGGGGAGTGACCATTTGGCCCCACGGGCTCCTGAGCAGGAAATCAACCAAAGAACCCAAATACATCACAGGAACCTCAAGCAGACCTGCTAGCAACAGGATTGCATAACTCCACTAGGCGCGAGACATGTAGAGAGTGCGTGAGCATATGTCAGAGAATATGCGAGAACGAGCGTGATTTGATGATCATAAAATTAATGCATAATTAAATGAACATAAACGGAGCATGGGGCAAGCCAATGGTTCTTCTAACTTGGTAATCATAGGAGGAGGCAGGCTTTACAAGAAGGCAACGACCCGCTCCGGATGACAAGGGAGGAAAAATGTACATGCTTAGGGTATGGAACCATGCTAAGCAGGCTGAACACTCTAGACCGGACCCATTGGAGCTTGGTTGCTTCGAGCATTTCTCATAGACGCTATGACACCCTCTATCCTACCACTACGCCCAGGGTGAAGTTTTACCCAAGTGGCGCTGGGGAGGCAAAATGTACACGCTTAGGGTGCAGGACTTGACTAAGCAGGCTGCATACTCTGGACCTCTCACCGTGCCAAAAGTAAAACTTACAGCGGATCTTCGAGTCGAACTTACCGTAATGCCTTGGTGACGTCGATGTCGCCGTGGTGGTGGAAAAAAGCTTGTCGTCCTACCCATGAGACCCCTTAGAGGCCCCCTGGTAGGTGTGGCCAACTGGTTGGACACGCCTACCACTTAGTCACAGGATGTCGTGAGCAGGCCACCGACAGAGCGCGGGAGCATGGATAGTTGATGCTGGTGGCGATGGCAATGAGGTATCCACCGAACCAAAGCGGCGCCCACCCTAAACGTGCGAAACGTCGATGGCGGGCCCCCTGGGAGGTGTCGGAGCTGGATGCTCCGGCGGCACCCACCATCAATGCTAAGAAACGTTGATGACGGGCCCCCTGGTAGTTGCCAGAGCTGGCTGCTCCGGCGTCGCCCATCGTTGCTATAGAAACGTCGACGGTAGGCCCCTTGGGTGTTGCCGGAGTTGGCTGCTCCGGCATCGCCCATCGTCGCTGTAGAAACGTCGATGGCAGGCCCCTTGGGTGGTGCCGGAGCTGGCTGCTCCGGCGTCGCCATCATCGCTGTAGAAATGTCGACGGCAGGCCCCTTGGGTGGTGCCCGAGCTGGCTCCTCTGGCGTCATCCATTGTCGTTGTAGAAATGTCGACAGCAGGCCCCTTGGGTGGTGCTGGAGCTGGCTGACCTTTTGCGACTTGATCTTGCTGTGGGCTTGATGAACACCTTGGTGGTGAAAGCGCTACCAATTTTTTGAGGGAAAAACCCCCTACCTGGCGTGCCAAATGGCGCAGGGTCAATGCGACACTTCCCCCGGATCTGCTAAGGAGCAGCCCGCGGAGATTCTTGTTCGACGGGGCTTAGGCCTCAAACTAGTGTTCTAGCGGAAGATTATGAGACAATTGTTTTTAAGTGGTTCGGACCACAAGGAGCGTAACACCCTACTCCACGGTAGATTGTATTGCTTGGTGAGTGTGTATGTGTATGTGAGTGTATCAGGGATTTTGAGTCTGGTCTGAACCCCTCCCTAAGTCGATGGCTGCCCAGTCCTTTTATAGTCTGAGGCCGGACAGCTTACATGTGAGGCCCAGGGCCCGACAGGTGGCCCTGGGGTGATCTTTATCCTGTACAAGATCTAAGGCTTCTTGCGTACACTGCCTCTGATTGCACCTTGAAGACTTGTTGTCCTGTCGCGTCGGTCGCCAGTGGCTAGGCGTAGTCGTTGATGATGGCAGGGAACGTCCCATCCATATTGTCGCCATAAGCTACCCACTTGGTGGTGTGGGGTAAGCCTGCGGCGCGTTCACTTTGATGCGATTGGATGCAGCGGTAACTGACATGAGGCGTGTGTCGCATCTGTACGCTTAGGGAAGGCGTGTGCCTTCAATGCGCGACTGGATAGGACGCACCACCCCTTACTCCCGCAACCTACCACCCAGGGCAACTTGGAGGACACGTGGCAGCTCCGGAGCCCTCCTCGGTGGGAGCAAGGGCCCGGAGCTGGAGCATGCGTGGCAGCTCCGGAGCCCTCCTTGGTGGGAGCAAGGGATCAGAGCCGGAGGATGCGTGGCAGCTCCAGAGCCCTCCTTGGTGGGAGCAAGGGCCCAAAGCCAGAGGACGCGTGGCAGCTTCGGAGTCTGCCTCAATGGGGAGGCCGGGTCCAAAGCTTCTTCTTGTATGCGGGGGTACCCGGTCTTGTGGGTACCGACAAAGGCAATATGGAGATTAGTGACTCCTGTAGTTCAGGATCCTTTCACAGTCCATCGGATCCTTTTCCGAATATAAAAATTAAAAATACTTCAGAGGATCTCGACCCGGAATATGATCCTGTCAATGAGGTATGGATCACGAATCTTAATTTTAGCGGTTCAAGTTCATGTTGGTTGTCAAGTATATGAGTTCTTATAATTCTTTTCTACCTAGATTAATCGCAAAGACAACGAGGTGACTTCGGCTCCTAAAACCGCAGAAGGTTCTCAGTGGAAAAATCCTCAGGTTCACTCAAGCAGAAACGAGGGCAATGAGGTCCCAATAAGGGTCCATTAGACCGAATCATGTACATAACAAGGGTCGATCCAGGTGGGCTTCCCCAAGAACCATTGGATTCAATTACCAAGTACCGAAATGCATGCGATTTTCTTGTTAGAGAGCTCGTGCCAATCACAACCGAGAATTGGAGAAAATTACCTGAGGAGACCAAGAATGAGTTGTGGGAAAGGATAAAGAAACAATTAAAGTTCACAAAAGGCACGGAAGAAGCTATAAAGAAAGCAACATTGGTCTCTTGCGGTAAGAAATTTCGTGGCTGAAACAGTGAAATGAATGCTTATGTTAAGGCCGATAAGGTCCCCAGCCCGAGGAAGATGGGAAAAATCACACAATTTCAGTGGCAAGAATTTGTTCGTCAAAAGACCACACCTGATGCTAAAGCCCTAAGTGCAACCAGGTCAGAGCTTTCCAAAAAGAAAGAATACCATCATCGCTTGGGATCTGCCGGATATGCCTCCAAAGTCCAGAAATGGAATAAGATATTAGACAAAATTACTAGTAAGGGCAATCCTCACCCGTTAGAAGGCTGCGATGGGAGAACTCAGTGGTGGGTCTTTGCTCAGTCAGGTTTGACCAGCGAGGGCAAACTTGAAAAGCCCGACTCTGTGAATGAAGTAGAGGAAAAAATGAAAGAAGTAATTCAAAAGCAACAGAAGGGTCTCTTCAAGCCGAAGAGGGAGAATGACCAACTTACCGCTATCCTAGGAAACCCTGAACACAGTGGACGGGTTTGAGCAATCTCTTCTCAAATGTGTTTGCTAGATGGTTTCCTGATAGATAAAGAGACATATAGAAGACGTGAGAAGTTCAAGGAAACACTTGATGAAACGATTGATCAAAAGGTCAAGGAAAATGTGCAAGAAATAATGAAACAACTTAGATAATCGGGACAATTAGTGGCACCGAGTACAATGATGGTTCCCGTGCCAAAGGAGCAATTGGTATCTCCAACAGCATACCCTAGCAGGCTCAAGGTCAACCCATAAGTTTGTTGTCAATGATATTGCTAATGACAAATCCTGTCATCTTCTTGTCCCGATCGGCAGAGTAGGGAACAAAACCAAACAGGTTGCACTGCTATGGCAAAGCCTGATAGTGACTTCAATGGCAATCCACTTCCGTTGTACTATGTTGTGGTGCAAGTTCTTCAGATCATTGATAATGATTATGTGGATTGTGAAATAGACCACATCACACATGAGGGCATCACAACTCTGGGGCAGGTTGTCAACCAATTAATCCTTTGGCACTAACGCGATATTGTGTTGGACGATGAGCCGATTTCTAGCCCTGTCGCATCTCAAAATACTGCAACCCCGTCTTCTAAGGCGAAAGTCCAGGAAGATCCACTCACAGTCCAGGAAGATCTACTTCTCTTATGTCTCAACAAGGATGATAGTAACCTTGCTAGTAAAGATAACCAAGAGCAACAAGTTGAACAACAGCTTCAAGCAGTACCAGAGCAAGTTGTTGTTAGTAAAGAGCAACCAGTTGAGCAACAGCTTGAAGTAGTACTAGAGCCAGCTGCCAAGAGTAAAGAGCAATCAGTTGAACAACAGGTTCAACAACAAGCCAGTGTCCAACTTCCAACGACTACTCCTCGATCATCAGTTCCTATCAAAGTTAGCTCATACAAAAATAAAAACCTTCATCAGAAGTGCCAAAATATTTGGAAAATATGAAGGAAAATATTAAAAAATCGACTGCATCTCGTTCTTCTCATGAGCCAACATTAGAAGATATCGAGGAGTGGGAATAAGATGGTGTCATGTATGATCGGCAGATAGCTTTAGTTAAACCAGGAGTTCCAATATACAATCTTGAGGATGTTCCTCCTAAATATGTGAATGGGAAGCTGTTCATGACATCGGTACAACTTAGCAAACAATCTATCCCGCTCAAAAGAATGCACGAGTGGTACATCACTGCCAGCACAAAATATGAACTTTCTTACGTCACATTTCATGTGCCGCAAGATGCATTCTGGAGCACTGGAGCAAATAAACGAGCCCTTTTCTTGAAGATCTACATGTCCCTTTCCATTGGGGCATGCTCGAAATCAACATGCTACTCGCCTAGTTCTAGTAAGTGCCTCTAAGATTTTGCATTTGCTTTTCTTACTACACGCATAAATATTTCATGAGATTACAACAATTCTAGACTTCTTTAATAGGATGCAATACATGGATAATGAAAATATGAAATGCAAGACATGTATCATTGACCCTACATGGATTGCAAAGACGATATTCGACGTTAAGGCGGATCGAGACTTAGTACAGTACAAGAACATGATTTTTTTTTGAAAAAGCAATCGCAAAATAAAGGAAGGATAGAAGGATAGAAGTTGTAGCTTACACATGACATTCCATGTTTTACTTTGTCAGAGATGACAAGGACCTCGTAAAGGCTCCATACCACTTCGAGTAAGTTCGACACATGACATTGAAATAGCAATTATTGCTAATTGTTAACTTAACACGTGTGTTTGTACGTGTGCATTAAACACTACATAATGATCTTCATCAAGCCAACGCAGGGTTTGGCAATAGTCTTGGACTCAGCCGATTACCCACCAGATCGTTACAATGATTTCCTTTCCATTTTGAAACTGTACGTTTATTCAATATTTTTAATTTACATACATTTAGAATGTGTTGACAAGTTTTATATAACATTTCTTGTATTATAGCGTTTGGCGATTTTACGCGGAACAGCTCAGCGGTCAGAGATCTCCTAATATGAATGCATTGGACATTAAAATATATTATCCTTATCCCAAGCAGCCTGCTGGGAGCGTCTTATGCGGGTATTATGTATGCGAGCATCTTCGGACCGCCAACGAATATAGAGTGAATCATGAGGATGTAAGTTTTCCTTAATGTCGATATCTTTTCTTACTTTTTGAGTTTCATTTTCATTGTAACTAGCGATTTTAGTACTTATATTCTCTGCTAATGAATATTATCAGAAACATTATTTTCAAATTTTGATTCCAACTTTAAAATTCAATTGCTCATAGTACAACTGCTCCAAAAATACTAAATAAATTTTTGTATACTCCCACTTTGATCTATACTTTGAGATTGTTGAAACCAACACATTCTAAACCTCGTTATGTGTTTCATTGCAGCACACGAAGACTGTGAACGAAGAATGGCCGGTTTGTAGAAGTATGCCTGGTAGAGGAGCCGACAAAATTGCCGGTGAATTGTGTCAATTCGTGCGTCGCGAAATTGACGGATATGACATTTATCTTATTTTTGATCCGACCGTATCTCCTCACTTCCACTTGATTCAATTTTGGAGTTGTGATGGCATTGGTATAACAACAGTGCACATCTACTCATCTAAAGCTGGCGTATGGAGTATCAGTGAAACTATCTTCACTGATGTAGAGGGAGATCCGGTAAGAAAACCATGGTTTTATCTTCGTTGGTACACAGAAACTATGAAGAAGAGTGCGGTTACAAAGGGCATGTTGTACCTCATGTGTGAGTCCGGAGATGAAAATCAGGTCTTAGAGTGGGATTTCATAGTTAAGTTGGATGTGAATGGCAAGACACAAAAAATCTTTTCGGCACCATTCCAGATGAATGGAAGGAATTACTCTTTTGCATCTGATTTTATTGGAGAGTCTAAGGGATGTCTATATTACATCGATCACGAGGAACCAATTTACGTCAATGAGTACGTTGATGATCGTGAAACAGATGTGGTGAAGCTGAGAAAATTTCTGAGCTTCACATTTGGGTTCTTAAGGAATGTGATGGTCAAAATTATGAATTTATCCTGAAGGACAGTGTCAGCTTTATGCATCTGTTTGGAGAAAGGAGTTGTGAAGGTGCTCAACACTTCAGTGTCGCTGGCATTCATCCTGATAGTGATTTGGTTTACTTTCATCGAAATAAGATGTTGATATTCTATGACATAGTTATCAAGGAAGTGAATGCTCTCACTGTCACTGATGGTTATGGGTTTGTTCCATAAGTTCCTCGCTTCAAGGGGTCAGTGGCACTCCCAAACACTACAGCAATCGCGATAATAGACGACTGCCAGGAACCATCGTCTATAAGGCCTGCGCCGTCGTCTATAAGTTATAGACGATGGTATAAGCTTATAGACGACGGTAACCGGCCATCTACGATTATTTGTCGTCTATAACCTTATAGACGACGGTTACCGCAGCTCCCGAAGACTCTGGAAATTCACCCAACCGTAACAAACTTCGGTTTCCAATCAGCAAAAACCTAATTATTTTTCCGGTTTCGGTTTTCAACCTCGGTTAACCGTATGAAAGCGAATTAGACCCAATAAACTCAACACAGCCCAGTCCAGTTGACTTAAGCCCAACTTCACATGCCAGCAGCCCTTCCTCACGTGCTCCCAAGTCTTCGTCCCCGAGCCAAAAATTCCAGGAGCCACCAACATCAGACGCCCACTCGGAATCATCGACAACGGACACTTCGACTTAACCTGACCCCGAAGTCTTGCACCGCCGTGCGTACCCGGCCTTCATGTCACTGCTACGCTTCCTCGGCCTCCGCCGCGCTCCTCTGTTAGCAGTGCCACCACCCATCCCCGACTGTCACGCCGCCGCCACATCCCCAACCGTCACGCCGCCGAGCTCTTCCGTGAGCTGTGTAGCCGTGCGTCCTAGACCGCTGTCGCGCTCTCCCGACAGCTGTGACGCCGCACGTCTTGGGACGCTGCCACCCACGCGCTTCGACTCGACCACCGCCGTCAGCATCCGCCCTCGACCACCGCCCTCAACACGCGCGTGTTGTTCAGTTACTTCGAGTTAACCGGAAACCGAACATATAATTCTCCGCTAACCGTAAGGCCGGTTTTTCTTTTTTCTGGGACATATTTTGGTTTTTATTTTTTTAAAAACCGAATTTTTGAAAAAACCGGAAATGGAACCGATCGGTTTCGGTTAAATCAATTGCCCATCATGAGTAGAACGGTCCCGAGACTCTTGCCCATCCGCCGCCGGTCGTCGTCCACCTCTCCCGATCGCGGCATCCCCACCCGCGACCGGCAGCCTCACAGAGTACCTCTTCACCTTCGTATTCTATAAATTATTTTCCTTGATTGCTGGCTCATTCTAACTTCCCATGGACTAACAAGAACTTCACAGAAAGGATGTTGATAAAAAAGCTGGTTATGCATCATCTGACCAAACTGTTGTATGTATTCCGTCGCACGTTGCTTATTTGTTCCCTTTTTTTCGTCCACGTGTTTAGCTGGGCATGGCCACGATCCACGATCTTTGGCTACGCACGTCCGTCGAGCTCGTGCGACTCCAACGTACCGAGCGCATCTTCTGGCGACGATCTTTCGGCCACGATGTACCTAGAGTCAGTCTTTATATCCCCGTTAATACAACTTAAAACGCTGCAACTAACAGCAGCACAAAATTGCATTCTTGTCCGCTCGTCATACTCGCTTGTCCAAACACCTTCGACTCTGGTGAAACTCCGGCGAACTCCAACACTTGGTACCAGAGCCAGGTTTGTTCCAGGCGACCATGTCGAATCCACCTGCGTCGCCGCTGCCACGCCGCAACCGTCGCCAATCTCCATCGCCGCCGCCACGCCGCGAATGTCATCAACAGGGCAGTCGCGAGGTTGTCGTCGAGCACATCATCGAGAAGTCGACAGCAGGCATCGTCTACCCCATGCTTACGTGTACAAACTACACCGGGTGGTCCCTGGTGATGCGTGTAATTCTGCAAGCAGCTAGGCTATGGGATGCCATCGAGCACGGAGACGTCGAGTACCGCGACGACCGGAACGCCCTCATAGTTTTCTCCGGGCTGTGCCAGCAGAGATGCAGGCTGGACTGGCGGTTAAACCGTCCGCACGAGAGGCATGGGAGGCAATCCTGGATCGGCGTCAACTGAGTCAAGGAGGCCAACACGGAGAAGCTGTGCCAAGAATTCAGCAACATCGCCTTCAAGTCCGGCAAGTCCATGGAGAAATTCATAGCGCGCCTCACCACCCTGTCGAACCAGCTGCACGTCCTCGGGGATGACATCTCCGAGAAGGAAGTCATCAAGAAGCTCCTGCACTCCGTCCCTGACAAGATGGAGCAGGTAGCAATCTCGATTGAGATGCTCCTCGACCTTGACAGCATGTCAATCGAGGAGGGTGTTGGGCATCTGCGCGTTGTCAAGCAACACAAGAAACCTTCTCCGGCGAAGGACAACGGTGGCCGCCTACTTCCCACAGACGAGGAGTGGATTGCACGCATGAAGAATCGCGAGGGGACCGGGTCTAACTTGGGCTCCAAGAATGGCGGAGGAAACGGCAAGGGGCAAGGTCACAAGTCTGACGGTGGCGGGAAAGGAAGCAAGTTGTCGTCCGGGGCGGGCCGCAACGACGTGTGCGCTTACTGTGGTAAGAAAGGCCACTGGGCCAGAGAATGCAGGAAGAAACAATGTGACGAGGAGGCCAGTGTGGCCCAGGCCGAGGAGGAGGAGCAGGTCCTGCTTTTGGTCCACGACATCATACTCGAATCGCCTCTGATGGTCGACTTTTCTTCCCCAGTGCTCCGTTCTCCTTCGCGCCCAGCTCCATGCAAGCATGTGGAGATTGAGGAGCAGCGCAACTCTTCTCGGACCTGGGAGCAAAGGAGGAGCACGACTGCCGATGATGGGTTCTCGATACCGGCGCAACAAATCATATGACCGGCTCCAAAGAACTCTTCGGCGAGCTCGACACCAACAAAGCAAACTGGGGGCATGCAGTCCGAGTCTGCCTACGATGGAAAGCAAACTCAAGTTAAGCAAAGCAAGCACTGAAGAGAAGGTGGATGCCTCGGAGTACAAGAGCATCACTACAGGAATCCCGAGCAATTACGTCGGCCATGGCCAACGTAATTAAGGCCTAAACCAATGTAAGTTACTTAATTACATTGGTTTTCCCTTAACTACGTCGGCTGCCGGCCGACAAAGCAGTTTGGACATAATTAAGGTAACTTACATCGGCTACCGACGTAAGTTACTTAATTGCGTCGGTCTCTGGCAACCGACGTAAGTTATGTATCGAGATGGGCTGCGGGCTGGGCCGGAGTACTTATGTCGGCGGTAGCCGGCCGACGCAAGTTAAGTGGTATAACTTACATCGGTTTGGGCAAACCGACGTAAGTTAAGTGGCTTTACTTACGTCGGTACGGTCTAAATGACGTAAGTTAAACTAGGCTAACTTATTTAAAAACAGAAACTGGCTACCTCGCACGATGGCGAGAACACAAAAAAGGCAAACATATACACAGATATAGACATATACAGCAGACAGTTTCAAAATAGTATTCAAACATTGAGAAAACACAATTTCAGTATCGGGCTACACGCTAGCCCCTCCACTACCTCCGGGATCCTCTCGGCGCGTTCCCGAACCCTGCAGAAGAAACAATACATACAAAAGTTTAGTTCTAGAGGACTTCCATATATTTCCAACCATGTAAAATAAATTCATTCACTTCTCCATCTCCCGATCCTAAAGATTACCTCCCAATCCTAAAGCATAGAGGTAAAGTATATGAACAGATTGAGATTAGAGCAAAAATAAAATACCGTTTCACCATGAAAGAATGAATGATTTGATAGTAGAACAGTTTATGCTCTTATGTCATTTTTCATGATTTTAAAGTCAGAATCTGCCCTAAATGTGAATATGAAACTTATAGTGCCCAAATTGAACTGAACTTTAATTAGAATGCCCAAACTGAAACTAAAACAGTTAGGAAATGCTTTGAAGGTTAGACCTGATTGCTAATAAAGGGATGCCAAACAGATTGCTATTAAACTGAAACTAAAACTAAAGGGAGGCCGCACTGATATTAAAGAGTTTATCACCTGTTCTGGTGTCTGCTGCAGCGGAAGCGTAGGAATCTCGATATCCTAACCGCTATGTCGAGCAAGAGCCTGCCATTGCAAAATATTAGAAGATATATGTTATTAAAATTCTATGAAATTTAACTACGGTACTTTAAATAACTTAACGCCAGCGCTGCTTGCATCTGGGCCATCATTAAGGCCGTCCTCTGCTGCTCCTCCCTTTCCTCCGCTCTCGACCTCTCCAGCTCTGCCTGGGTCTGTGTCAGCATCTCCTTCAAGGCGAGGAGCTCCAGCTGGGTATACGAGAGACGACCACTGGTTGTCCCAACGGACGAGGCCTGCAACGATGAAGCGCCTCTCAAAGGTCGCATCGACCTCGAGTCGACAACTCTATCAAAAATGGAAAACCTGCAAAAGAATGAAAACAGTAAGTAGAAGAAGATGAATTGAAAAAGAAATGAAACACATGAACAACTCACCGTCCATGGGCCTTCCCGCCTCCGCTTGCGTACACGGCTTGGGGGTCGATCGGCGTGCTTTCCCAATCGTAATCTGCACCATGTATCTTCGCGACCTCATGCGCGTACTTTGCCTACAAAACAAATAAATATTGTAAGCATGTCAATAATAGTATTAGTTATAATGAAATTGATGAATTTCAAAAACTTACCAGTCGATCGGCTGCGACCTGACTATACTGCCCTGGCTGAGAAGGGTCACTTCCCTTGCGACCTCTCTTCCAAACCTGGGTCGGGGTCGGCTCATGACCCATCTCTCGCTCCTGTATAGCCATGTTAGTGAGATAAATATATTAGGAGCACCTAAATAAATTGAAAAATTACTTACCATGCGTTTAGCCAAACGCAAGTAGTCGTTGCCGCCATAGTTGTGCTTGCTGTCAGACCCCATGCGGCATTGTCTAACCTTTATGGACTTATTGATGAAAGCGTCGCTAGCCCAGTACCGACAGAGAGCTAAGTATGTCTCGGTGTTACGCTGTAACCAGGAAATAGTAACATGCACATATTTCATTTTTCATCAATGCAGTTAACATACACAGATATTGTAAATATTTAATAATATTAAAAAGTTACCTCCGCATACTGCTCCTCTATTCTATTTGCTTGCTCGTGGGTTGATGTATATGTCTCCAATTTTGCTTGTCGAACATACTACACGAAAAGAGAACCTTTTAGAATACATGTGTTGGAAAAGATGGTAAAAAGCATAAGTGTAGGAGAAACACTTACTTGAAATATTCATTCATTTCTTCCATATTATCGTACATGTACAAGAAAGCAGCACGCCGTTCTTTTTCGCTAACGTCGTAGGAAGTGTAACTACCAACAATAGTGCCCATTGTTGCAAAAATGTAGAGATCACTACAAGGAGGTTGCTCATCAATATTGTACCGCATTACTGAAGTATTAACATTGTGTTCCTCTGCAAAGTAAACACTTGAGAAGTATCCTACTTCCTTAAGAGTAAAAGCTTCGGCGATGCAACCTTCAACCCTTGCCCTGTTACCAAACATTGGTTTCAGATATCTGAGTGCTCTTTCAATATGATACATCCACCTATATTGCACGGGACCTCCCATTTTCGCTTCAAATGGAAGATGAATTAAGAGATGTTGCATTGGATTGAAAAATCCTGGAGGAATTTTTTTTCCATCTTACACAAAAGTACTAAATCTCCTTCTCCAACTGAGTCATCATCTCGGGCGTGATTTCTTTAGCACAGAGTTGCCTATAGAAGTGGCTAAGCTCGGCTAACACCTTCCACACCGCATCGTCAAAGTAGCCTCGAAACATAACAGGCAGATGTCTTTCCATGATTATGTGATAATCATGACTCTTCAACCCAATGAGCTTTCCCGTTTTCACATTCACGACTCATCTCAGACTAGCTGCATAACCATCTGGGAATTTCAACCTTTGCAACCATTCGAGAACTTCTTTTTTTTCTTTAGGTCAAAGACAGAAAGGAGTGCGTGGTTTACCACCATTTTTGGAGAGCTCAAGAGTTTGACGGTTACAAAGCTCAGCGAGATCCTTTCGAGCCTTTAAGTTGTCTTTTGTTTTGCCCGACATGTCCATGCATGTGCTTATGATACATTCGGCCATGTTATGCTCTTGATGCATGACATCAATGTTGTGCCTTGGAATCAACAACTTCACATACGGTAGCTCCCAAAGTCCACATATGTGAGTCCAATTGTGTTTGTCTCCGAAACCTTCAAAATATCCAGGACGACCTTCATCTGGAAACAATTTGTCCAACATATCAGATATTTCTGAGCCGTTAAAACGTTTTGGTAGTGCATCATTGGTGTACTGTAATGCATTTCTGGCCGACGTATGTACTCACGTTTTCTGTAGTGCATCATTGGTGTACTGCGTTACCTTCTCCACACAACGCCCGATCTCTCTTTCGCCGTTGGGTATCTCAACCAGTTTCTGGAGGAACTGCGATAAGATCACCTTACTGCGACCAAGCGTGTGCTACGGTATGTTGCTGGAACACGCAAGTACGGGCTACACTGCACCAGGCATGAGGAAGGCCCCTCGAAGCTCGTCAGTTACAGTGATGCCAACATGGCTGGCGACATCGACTCTCGCAAGAGTACAAGTGGTGCCATCTACTTCTTGGGCGAGAATCCAGTCTCATGGCAATCATCAAAGCAGCAAGTTGAAGCACTCTCGTCGTGTGAGGCGGAGTACATTACGGCGGCCGTGGCAACCTGTCAAGGCATTTGGCTGGCGCGTCTTCTGACTGACATGATTGGAGCGCCAGCTGAGGCGCCGGAGCTCAAAGTCAACAGCCAACCGGCTGTAGTGCTGAGCAAGAATCTTGTCTTCCATGAGCGAAGAAAACACATCAACGCGCGTTACCACTTCATACGGGACTGCATCGACGAAGGGACGATCAAGCTCGTGTACACTTCTACTCAGGATCAACTGGCGGACGTCCTGACCCAGGCTCTGGGCCACATTCGTCACCAGGAACTATGCAACAAGATTGGTGTGGAAACTAGGGGTAATCATGCACAGGATTAGGGGGGAGAAATGTTGTATGTACTCCGTCGCACGTTGCCTATTCGTTCGTAAATTTAGCTGGGCATGGCCACGATCCACGATCTTTTGCCACGTGCGTCCGTGGAGCTCGTGCGACTCCAACATACCGAGCGCTTCTTCCGTCCATGATCTTTCGTCCATGATGTACCTAGAGTCAATCTTTATACCCCATTAGTACAAATGAAAAAGCTGCAACTAACAGCAGCACAAAATCGCATTCTTGTCCGCTCGCCATACTCACTTGTCCAGGCACCTTCGACTCCGGCGGAACTCCAACACAAACAACATAAAAGTACACATTCAGTTTGACATTTATCACTTGGAAAACATACCATAAAAATTCATGCTCTGAAGTATGAGCATGTACTGAAGTTTTCTTGCTTTTGCATAGTGAAATGTAAATACTAAAATGATTTATTAAAGCATGGCATCAGCTCTATTATGAATAATAGCATGAGGTCCGGACTTCCTGATTCTAAAATATTTGTTTTTCTATTTCTTATCTACAACATATTGAGCTAGCACATTGGTGCAACATAGCAGGAACTGAGGACATGGCAAGGAATGTGAGATCCGGATCCAGTTGAGCTATGTGTGCAAACCAATCAAGCGCAGTCACTACGTAAGAAACCCAAATAGGAGACAAAGATGGGTGACGCGCTCAAAGGCGGCCGTCTCTCATAAGCTTAAGCGAGACGAGCCCACTTCAGCGAGGATCATATATGGCTCAGTTGAACGTTCAAGGAGACACGTTACATTACAGCCCGTCTTGGTAAAGTATGGATCCGAGACGGGCCTACTCTCTGGACAAACGGGAGACGCACTTCTAACACAGTGCGTCTCCTATAAGCGAGTGAAATGAGATGTTCTTTACTGAAAGCCCGTCTCCTTTGTCTTCGCTTACAGATATATATGAACACGACTCTGAATGATGACCACATTCTTTCACAGTTGAACACACAAAATATTCATCACACAGATGAACACAGATAACACATTCAATCATTCACACAATTGATCACAGATAACAAATATATTACAAAAAACAAAAAAGAAGTACAAGATACAAGAAAATAAAAATATCAACTAAAAAATAACAAAAAAACCTAAATCCTACTCCTCCTACCCCTCCTCCTCCGGCCGCTCTGGCTGCTCCGTCGGTTGCTTCGGCTGCTCCGCCGGTTGCTCTGGCTGCTCCGGTTGCTCCGCCGCTTGCTCCAGCTGGTCCAGATCCGGCGATGGAACCTCGCAACCGAGGTTCCTCGCCATCGCCGCCACTAGGATACTGCGGCCCTCGGCACCGAGCACCTCGGCTATCGTCTCGAGCAGCCTCTAAAACCGGTCGAACAGCCTATCGAACATCTCGAGCAGCTCTTTGTTGAGCCTCTCGAGGGAGCGGCAACACTGTTTCTTGCAGGGTGGCTCTCTCGGCAGTCTTGGCGGCGGAACGTTGGCCATGGTGGGTTGTCTAAGCAGAATGAAGCGAAGAGGAGAGACTGATGGTGCCTTATATAGGGTCTGTGCTGAAACGCAAAATCGAGACGAGCTTCGCTGCGAAGCGCGTCTCCTATGACCGACGTCTCCCTCTCTTCTGCAGAAATAGAGACGTTCTCTAATGGAAAGCGCATCTCCGATTCCACACGTCACCTTTAGCTTCATAATTTTCTTCATTTTTCTTCAGTTCACTGTTGATATCACACATCTCACTTGATAACTAACTCATTCTCTTGTCTTGAATATAATCAAATCCTTCCTTATGATACCTAAGGAACACGATGAACGCACTACACATTCATTCATTCCCACAATTGAAGAACACACAAGATAATATTCAATTACATAGATGAAAAAAGATAGATTTTATTCATTAACAATATTTACAAAACAGAAGCAACTAAAAACAACAAAGAAAAACCAAATCATACTCGTACTCCTCCTCATCCTCCTCCTCTTCCTCCTCCTTCTCCTCGTACTCTGGCGGCGACTCCAGCGCCGGTGCAACAGGAGTCAGGGCCGGCTGCACCGACTGACCCTGAGAACGAGGTTGCTCTCCGTCACCTCCACCAGGTTTCTGCAGCCCTCGGGGCCAAGCACCTAGGCCATAGTCGCGAACGGAATGTCGAGACGATCGGCCACCCCCATGATGGCGAAGAAGTAGTGGCTGATGGTACCCATTCCAGTAAACTGGGGAAGGGTACCCAGCCCCAAGGAAATCATGGCGCGAGACGTATTGTTGTATGCCTCTTGGGGGAGCTGCAACATAGTTTCTTGCACGGTGGCTCCCTCGGAGGGCTTGGCGGTGGAAGGTTGGCCATGGTGGTGGTGGGTCGTCAGGGTAGAGAAGGCGAAGAAAAGAAGAGGATTCAAAGTGAGCGACGCGCTTGTGGAGAACTGACTGGTGATGGCGCGTCTTAAATAAGGTTCGCGCGGAGTCATCGAGGGAGCTGTTGGTTTCCTGCGCATTGATGGAACGATGGGATGCATCGATAACGCCTCAGGGAAACGAAAGGTCGCACATGGATGTCACACGCGTCTCCGCACCACGCTGCTGAAATTAAGTTCTCCGCAAACCTTGTGTCGTGCGTCTCTCTTTCGACTATGGAAGACGTCCTTTAGATTAGTGCTCGTCTCTCTTTGTTATAGCACGTCTGACATTTATCTCCCTCTTCTCTTCGTGTCTTCGATAATGGAAGACACTCTTTAACTTAACGCGCATCTCACATTTATCTCCCTCGTCTCTTCTTCGCCTTCGGTGCTCCTTTATTACTAATCGACCAACGGTCCTTTACTAATCGACAAACTCCAGTGCGAGTGCCTCCTCTGTTTGCCATCGCCATTGTCGTCGTCATCGCCGTCCTTGTCATAATCATCATCGCCGTCCCCATCGTCGTCATCGCTTCCATCCTCCTCCTCGTCGTCACTATTCATGGCTTGTATCGACTTGGCGCGTAGCCGACTGAAGAAGGAGTGCTTGGCGTGGCGCAAGAATCATCCCCATGTATGTACATATGGCACACTGGTCGCATAGATGTATATATGTAGATCTGCAATAGACTTATGAACTTAACTTTAGTTTTGTTTTTCCGTCTGCGTAGGGTTTCTCTGCGAAGCCTGAATCGGAAGATTTATTGAAGTGGCAGTGCATCCTCCCAGGTAAAGAAGGGGTAAGTCATGAAGAACAAGCACAATATGAGTTTAACCATCGTCCTTCT
Source organism: Tuctoria greenei (assembly GCA_036927565.1). Classification (NCBI taxonomy): domain Eukaryota; kingdom Viridiplantae; phylum Streptophyta; class Magnoliopsida; order Poales; family Poaceae; genus Tuctoria; species Tuctoria greenei. Next base: position 19,772,903 of record JAYESD010000003.1, read on the forward strand.
ATTAATGATTTTCCTTTTTAGACTGACTGGAAAGGTGATTTCTACCCCCTGACAATCTTCTTCTCAGAGGACTATCCATTGGTGCCTCCAAGATGCGCCTTTCCAAGTGGTTTCTTCCACCCAAATGTCCATCGCTCAGGAGCACTCTGCATTGGGATTCTTAATCAAGAGACTGTAAAATAGACCTATTTTGCTCATGTAATTAGTAATTTTTGCCAAACTTATTTGAATGGGTTTCTTATGTTGCTTAAATTGATATTTTGTAGGGGTGGTGCACTGGTTTTACAATCAAAACTATACTACTTGAAGTTCAGCGTTTGCTGCATTAGTCAAATGTGCCTGATGTTGAAAATGATTGCTATAATCTACTTATCAAGGTTAGATACTTTGTGTTAGTGACCAGCGTAGGTTATTCATTCCTCCTTCGACATTTGTTAATTTAATGAATGTCAATATTTTCAGTATCCAGGGCAATATAAGAGACGTGTTCGGGGGACAAGCTGGATGGTACAATTTAGATTGATCAATGGGAGCTTTAGGAATAAGCTTAGATTCGAAATTATTTTATAGGGCACGCAATGTATGAACTATGAAATTTATTGAGTTGCAAATTATCTCTGAATTGCAATGTCATTGCATTTGTTTATCCCTAAATTCCAATTAATCCATGAATTGCAATGTCATTGCGTTTGTTTATCCTTGCAGCGGTTCACGATGTCGTGCGAGTGGCAATGTGAGGAGTGCATGAGAGACAAACTTTAGAAGGGAGCGTCTCAGATACCTGAGATCCGACAAAAGGGAGACATACCTTACACGTGCCCGTCTCCGATTTGTTTCGAAAATCTTTTGTCCCACCTCGTAAAGTTGAGCACGTTGCAACGATTGTATAAGGCATTGTGCACAGTTGCCAGTTGGACATGCCTGGATGCCAAAGATATTCCTGGCTCAAGCACACCGTGGCGCATCTTTAACATACGGCATGCCCGTTCGACCACAAATTAATGTGAGGCGCACCTTCCATTGGCCTGTCTCCGATTTACGCCGTAGATCTTTTGTCCCACCACGGAAAGCTAAGCGCGTTGCAACAATCATATAAGGCATTGCACAAAGTTGTAGTTGGCCAGCATCCAGTATGCGAAAGATGTTCCTTGCTTCAGCACATCGTTGCGCATCTTTCGCATATTGGATGCCCGTTCTACCGACAAAATAGTGCGAGACGAGAGCTATATACGCCCGTCTCCGATTCTTGACGCCCGTGTCAGAAGAGCTAATGCGAGACGTGCGTTATATATGATCGTCTCCAATTGTTCTTCGTAGCTTCAGCAATGGAATGTCCTGGATGTTGTTCATGTCTTCAGCAAACCGTGGCGTGTCTAGGACACTCCATTTTCTCCATTAATGCGAGACGCGCCTTCCGCTGGTGCGTCTCTGATTTACGCCAAAGATCCTTTGTTCCATCTCGTAAAGCTGAGCACAGTGCAATGATCATATAAGGCATTGTGCACAGTTGCCAGTTGGACACGTCGTAATGTCCTTGATTTTGTTCTTGGCTTCAGCACACCGTGGCGCATCTAGTACGCTGCAGCGTGTCTAGGGCCACAAAATAATGACAAACGCACATTAAATTTGCATTCTCCGATTTAAGCCGAAACTTTTTGTCCATCGCGCGCTCTCTCCCAACATTTGGCAAAAAAATTTAGCTGTCATACGCTCTCTAGACCTATAAACCACAGGTCCTGAGCACGCCGCCGTCGTCGACCCCGACTTTCGCATCATCAAAGAATTGAGCACGCTGGAGCACACCGCCTCGTCCCCTGTCCCCGAAGCACACCGCCGCCGTCCCTCTTTCTCAACTCGCTCTTCGTCATTGTCACGCTGCCGGCGTCGACCCCTCCCCTGCCGTCAACCCCGACCTTTGTCATCGGAGAGTTGAGCACGCTAGAGCACGCCGCCTCGTCCCGTGTCTCCGGAGCACGCCGCTGCCTTGACCCTGACCTCGGTAATCGGTATGAGCTCGCCGCCACCTTCACATAAGTGGAAATGTTCTCCTTGTTCCCGGAGCACGCCGGCCTTCTGTCATCAGGGAGTTGAGGAACCACCACTTCAGCGCCTCCACTAGCTTGTCCCGGAGCACGCCGCCGCGTCCCCTGTCCTCGGAGCACGCCGCCGCCTTGACCCTACCCTCAAAGTGTGCGTTCCGAATTTGAGGATGTCCAATGAAGGTTCATCATTAATGAAGACATTGATCCAAAGGGAGAATTTTTATTACGGTATACATTCATCTTCCTTGTTTATGTCCAATGCAGAAGTAATGTATTTGTTTTGACAATCAATGTATATAATGAATTCTGATTCGCAAACCCTTGAAATTGCAGAAATTGTGGTTGACACTAGAATTTGCCATCCCAGTGAGTTTGATTTCTACATGGAATCAAGGTACCTAAGCTGGAATTAGGCTATAAATGCGTCAGTGGAATGTAAATTGTTTGTTTTTTTTCAGGGGACAAGCACACCAGCTCACTACCATGTCCTTTACCATGAGAACAATTTTTCTGCTGATGCTTTGTAGATGCTCACCAACTGCCTGTGCTACAAGTAAGCTTGGTTCTCCATTCACTACCCGATTTTTGCTACCTTATGTGACTGGTTAAGCGAATGTTATTGCAATTTGATAATGTTTTATATGATTTCAGTGATTTTATTGAATTTGAGGACGATGTCTCAGTCGGAGCATTAGAGGCTATGAAGGCTCATCATTAATGAAGTCATTGATCCGAAGAATTTTCATTACGGCATACAGGATTAGATGATAATAGTTATGATGTGTGTAATTAGTTACATTGTAATCAAGATGAACAATCTTTGTTGTGTAATTAGTATACTTGATAACCACGATTGACACTTCGGTAATATTTGATTGGTCAATATAATTTAACATGTGATCATTTTGGCATATGTTCATGAACAGTATGTTGTTGACACTGGTAATACAGCGCTAAATCCTGGCTAGCTCCTAATAGTAGACTCTGCCTGTAAACAATCAGCAATGAGCTATAGCAGAGAGCGTCTTGGATAACCAACATAAGAAAGACAAGCTTCCATAAAGCCCGTCTCACATAAGTTAATAAATTTGCAACGCGCTACAATATAGGATGTCTCAGATCAATCGTTATATCTGCGACGGGCTTTGCAAGGGCCTGTCACGCATGTACGCTGATGGGCAATGCACACCATCAGCGTCTCTAATGACCCCATAAAGGTCGTCTGTTATGACACAAAGAAAAGAGACACTCTTCTTTTGAGCGTGTCTCACACCAAGTTTGATCAATGATGCGCCTCAAAGCCCGTCTCTGATGCCACCGTAATGCGAGACGTGATGATGGAGACGCACACTTTGTTTGTATCCCTTATTAGTTCAGGCCCGTCTCGTATGAGCCTTTCTTACATAGTGGGTACGTAAAAAAATGAACCACATCCCATCAGGACCGAGCTGGGGATGAGGCGGTACCTGGGATAGGGACTGGAAGATGGAGGCGAGGCGGGAGCAGAGCGCGACAGCATCGTCGTGGAGCCGCAGTGCGGGACACGACAGAGGGCATCACTACTGTCGCTTTCAAGCATGGTCGCAATGTCGATGACGACGGAGTGGTGGCGCTCCATAGCATCGGCGCGGAAGCGGTCATGCGGCTCCAACGGCTGCTGCGTGAAGAGATGAGGACGGGAGGGGGAGGATCCCACTGACATCACCGGTCGGGGGAGGAGGCAGCGGCTCAGCGGGGGTAGCCAGAGGCGATGCTCATCGCGGCGGGGGGGGGGGGGGGGGGTTCCTGAGCCTGCGCCAATGGGAGACCCAACTTATAACCCGAGTATTTTTGTGGGCTCTCTCCGGCCCATGAAAATAAAGTCTACTTTCATGGGTCTTTTTATGGCCCACGAAAATTTAAGCTATTTTTGCGAGCTTATTTGAAGGCCCACAAAAATATTTCCTATTTTTGTGAGCTCAAAGCGGCTCATGAAAATAAATTGTTTTCCTGTAGTGATGGCGACGGCGAGGGCGGCAGGAATGAGGACAACGCTCGGCAGCGACGGCGGCGAGTGCAACCACGGCGAGGGTGAGAACGACACTCGGCAGTGGCTGCGAGTGGGAGAGTGCTTGCTGGCAAATAAATTTTTTTGCAGCCTGCAAACTTAGGTTTGCAAGGTGCGGTCGAGAGACTTTATAGGCGTTTATTATCACAAGTGGTCCTTCTAGTAAATACCGCATGTGAAACCTTTCAAAATAATTTATAAATATAATTTTCACAGGCGGCTGCTAATTAAAACCACCTGTGAAGCTGAGGAGTCACAATTATAAATATTATTATCACATACGCCGTTTTTTTATGAACCACCACCACCACCAACAACAACAACCAAGCCTTTGTCCCAAACAAGTTGTGGTCGGCTAGAAATGAAACCCAAAATTTTGAAGAAAAGTAATAGAAAATAAGATGAATGTAAAATAATAATAATAATAATAATAATAAATACAAATAAAATAAGATTCTACATTTTATTTATTTTAGAAATGGGTTAATAAGAAAGAAGATAACAGTAACAAATTATGAATAAACTAAGATCCTGACACATGAATTGCTAATTTCCATGCAGTCCTATCATGAGCCAAATCTCTAGGTATGTCCCACTCCTTTAAGTCTCGTTTCACCGCCTCCTGCCATGTCAACCTTGGTCGACCTCTACCCCTCCTAAAATTTTCTCTACTCTTTATAATCCCACTGTTAACCAGTGCTTTTGGAGGTCTCCGCTGGATATGCCCAAACCACCGTAGGCGATGTTGGACTAGCTTCTCCTCAATCGGTGCCACCCCTACCCTATTACGTATCACCTCATTCCTAATTTTGTCTCTTCTTGTGTGACCGCACATCCACCGTAGCATGTGCATCTCCGCAACACTCATTTGTTGGACATGTTGCCTTTTAGTTGGCCAACATTCTGCTCCATACAACATCGCAAGTCTGATCACCGTCCTATAGAATTTTCCTTTCAATTTTGTGGAACTTTCTTATCACATAAGATCCCAGATGCTTGTCGCCACTTCATCCACCCGATCATGATCTTGTGGCAAACATCTTCGTCAATATCACCATTGCTTTGTAACATTGATCCTAAATATCGAAATGTGTCTCTCTTGGTACTACGTGTCCTTGTAAACTAACATTACTATCCTCGCACCCGACATCACTAAAGTCACATCTCATATCTTCAATCTTGGTTCTACTAAGTCTAAACCCCTTAGACTTTAAGGTCTGCCTCCATAGCTCCAATTTTCTATCAAAACCATCCCTAGTTTCATCTACCAACACAACATCATCAGCAAAGAGCATACACCAAGGGATATCCCCTTGTATATCCTTCGACACCTCATCCATCGCTAAGGAAAAGATGTAAGGACATAAGGCTGATCCTTGGTGTAACCCTATTGTGATAGGAAAAGTGTCGGTCTCACTATCTCTTACGCGCACACTTGTCACCACATTATCGTACATATCCTTGATAAGGTTATTGTACTTTGTTGGGACTTTGTGTTTCTCTAGTGCCCACCACATGACTGGTCTTGGTACCTTATCATATGCCTTTTTCAAGTCAATGAACACCATATGTAGATTCTTCTGTGAAAGTATTGCCATTAATTATGACCAACTTTATCATTAACTAATGCAATACATTTCTACATCAACATATCTACATCAACTAATACCAAGAACACATCCATTCGATGATCAACAAAATTTAGCATATATAGATATATATATAGTTCATTAACTTAAACCAATATTATAAAATAAATAAAACAAATAGAACAGATGAATAACATTAAGTTTATTAACTTAAAACAACAATACAAAACAAGAAAATAAAAACAACGTCAACAAAAAAGAAAAACAACTAATACTACTACTACTACTCTTCGTTGTTGTCGTGCTCCTGGGGCGCCTCCAACAGAAGTAGAAAACCCAATTTCCTATCCATCACCGCCACCAGGTTCCTGCGGCCGTCAAACCCAAGCTTCTAAGCCATCGTCTCTTATCAAGCATCGAGATGACGACCACTTTCACAAAACCGAACAAATAGTGGCCAACGCTGCCCAATCCAGTCCATTCTGGAAAGGCACCAAGACCCAGGAGCCGCATGGAGCATGATGTACTAGTAAATACATCCCGCGCCATCACAAGGCACAAGTCCTCCATACTCCTGGCCAGGGGGTGCTCGCGGTTGCTTTGCTGCTGGCTCCTTTGGTGAAGAGGATGAAGACTACTTGTCGGCCATGGTGTGAAGAAGAGGATGGGGTGTGGCGGAGAAAGAAGAGGAAGACTACAGTGGTGCATAGAGGAAGATGATTGATGGTGCCGAGAAGAGGAATGTGTGTGTGTCTTTATATCATTGTTTGGCAATTCGCCTCTCGGCGTGGAGTGATGGAACGCTTCGAACTGAATTCAATTTCTGCGTGTTCCCCTCGGTCACTGCGAAACCACATGCCCCATCGCTTCATAGCCGGTCTTTTATAAACAACCAACCGTGAGAAGTTATTGAAAATCACATACGGTAGTTCACGAGAGCCACCTGCAATAACGGCGAATACCACAAGCTGCTTTTTACGGACTGCCTGTGGAAATGGATCTTTACCCCGACAGTTTACTTTGGTGAACCCCCTGTGATATTTTATCATCATGATGGTGCGGGGAGGAAGGTGATGGTTCGCCTCTCGATGCGCAATGATGGGAAGCTACAAATTGAATTCAATTTCTGTGTGTTCCCCTCGGTAATCACAAAAGACACACGACCTGTAGCTTCACATACGGTCCTTTATGAAAACCGTTTGTGATATTTTTTCATCACAGGTGGCTATTTAATTTATTGGACATCACAGGGGTATTTTTTAATGAACCGCCCGATAAAAAAACAAGGTGCCTATGAAAATGTTTTTTGTAGTAGTGACCGCGCCGCCGTGGAATGGCCGATGCCTCCCTCCTCGAGGCAGTTACACTACTACAAAAAGAATTTTCGTCGGCGCCTCAATTTTTTACATAGGCAGTCCGTTAAAAAATTGCTTGTGATGTCGAATGATTTAATTGCCGCCAGTGATGATAGAACTTCACATGCGGCTCGCAAAACTGAACTGTCAGTGTAAACATACCTATTATTACACACGGGCTTCGAAGAACAAGCCGCCTGCATAGTAGTCATTAATACAGGCGACTGATACGACCGGGCGCACCGGGCGTGCATGCCGGTTACTGAGGTGACTTAAATGTGCGTAGCGCATGCGCGTCCTTTGCATTCATTTTGAAGCGTCCCATCAGCACTACACATGTTGAGAGATGAATCGCCGGGCTGCTACGATGCTTGGACACACCTGTGCGATCTTCTTCTCCGCACAACCACTCTTCCTTTTCTCTGCAAAACTGCACCGCGCCTCATCGACGAGAACACCAAATGGCTAATAAGAATACGTCAGAGCCAAGCCCAGCGGGGGACCCAACGGCTAAGCAGCTACGATCAGACTCCCCCTCGAGCTTCACGCAAATGGAGTTCGTCCTCTGCAACATGGCGTGAGATGTATTTAAGAGTACATCTCGCTCTATACAGTACCTCGGGCTTGGTACCCTTCCAGAACATACTGGAATGGGCACCACGGGCCACTACATGTTCGGCCTCATGAATGTGGCCGGTCATCTCGACGCTCTCAAGGAGATGATGGCAGCCGAGCTTGGCATCAAGGGTTACAACAACCTTGTGGAAGTGACGGCCAGGAGACTAGGTTTCTTGGTTCCGCTGCTAGAGGCACCCTAGGCGCCCAAGGAGGGCTAGGAGCCTGAGGATCCCAAGGAGGAGGAGAAATTGGTTGTTTTTCTTTTCTTGTTTTTAGTTGAAGTTTTTCTTTTCTTGTTTTTAGTTGTTGTTTTTCTTTTCTTGTGTTTGTAATATAATGTTTTTAAGTTAATTAGCTTAATGTTGCTTTTCATCGGTGTGTTATATGTTAATTCGTTTGCAAAATTAGTTCTAATCGCCGATCAGTTATCGAAAGGATATGTTTCTAATAGACGATCATCTAACATACATATGTGTTATAAAAACATAAACTAATAGACTATTTATCGTATTAATGGATGTGTTACACATTATTGATGTAGAAAATCTTTATTGATATGTATCGCATAAGTTGATCAAAAACTGTCACAGGTTTTCACAGGAGGTAATTAACCAAAAGACGCTTGTGATAATAGTATTTCTAAATATCTTCAGGAGCGACTCCTCAGCTTCCCATGCGGTGATTAAGAAGCCTACCCTGAGAAAATTATTTTTATAAATTATATAAAATGTTTCCCAGGTGGTGATGAAGAAGTCACCACATGTGATATGATTTCGCTATAAATGAAGCATCGGTCGTGTCCTGCAACCCAAAATCTGCTAACATTTTCATTTTGCTGCCAAACCCTCCCCCGCCGTGGCCAAGCCCTCACCCTCACCATCCTCACCCTCGTCGTCATCGCTATCCTCGCCGTCTGCACCCTCGTCTTGGTCGCTCATGTTGCCATTGCCACTGAGCGCCATCGTCGCTGTCGCTGTCCTCACCCTCGCTATTGCGATCATCGCAGAGCGCCGTCCTCGATGTCACCGTCGAGCGCCGCACTCAAAGTATAGGTTTTCTGCTCTTTATATTGTTACTTTGTGTAGATATTCTATATACGCATCAAAGTTACGGTCAAATTCACATTTATCCATGTAGGTTACATTATATATTTTTGATTTTGTGTAACTATTATTTTTTATTTCTCTCAAAATGTTCATATGTGATATCTCGTAAATAAGACTATGGAGAATTTATCAGTCCTTCTTGATGGTTATGATAGTGTAGAAGTAGTGCCTTCCCTCTTTGTAGAGCAGGCCCCTAAAGTTGGTTACAATTTCTTATTTTTACATATTTTTTCCATTTATATGTTGTGGTGACAAAAACATTGATGCTACAAATATGATTACATCTTCTTTTTTAAGCTTAAAGCTGGAAATGGAGAAGACATTTTCCCTCAAACTAGGACGTGGAACTTCAGCAATAATCATGTCTTACAGATTGCAGTTTGGAAAGCTTAATGAAATGATTGCAGCTCGATCTAGATTAAAGGAGTCACAACCATTTTTTATTCATAGGAACATAGTTGTTTCGTATTCATAGGAACACGGCCGTTTCCTATTCATTGCATTGTTAGAGAGAGCAAACTATGAATTGCAATGTATGAACTATGAATATTAGATGCGAGCTGAGAGAAACTATGAATTGCAATGTATCAACTATGAATTGTTATGTATAATTGAACTATATTTGGTAATGTAGAAACTATGAACTACAATGGATGAAGCTATGATTTGCAATGTATGAACTATGAATTGCAATGTATACACTATGAATTGCATTGAATATATTGTAATTGTTGTTATTTAAATTTGATCGGGAAATTAGAAATAATAGGGTTTAATTAGTTCTGTCCTAAGTCTACCCTCATGTACTGGTATAGGCACACCTATCGGTTTTCCATCTTTGATGTAATCTGCGCAACCCTCAATCACTTCTTCAGTGGTGTATCCTTCCATAATTGAACCCTCTGGGTGAGCACGGTTCCACACATAACCTTTTAATACTCCTAAATATATCTCCAACGAAAACATATGATGTAAATATAGTGCCTCCAATGCTTTTTTCTGATCAATAAGATGTATGATTAGGTGTACTTGCATATCAAAAAAGGATGGTGGGAAACACATCTCAAGCTTGCACATAGTCTCAACGATGTATGTTTTCAGATAGTCTAAATATTCACGTTCTATCACCTTTTGCGATACTGCATTGAAGAAGTAACACAAACGTGTGATGACAACTTTTATATGCTCAGGTTTGATGACTCTTATTGTAATGGCAAGGAACACTGTCATCATCATGTGACAGTCGTGAGAATTATAGCCGAATAAAGACAAGTCTTTCATCAAGACTAGTTTGCGTATATTGGATGAGAAACTCGTGGGAACTTTGATCCCATGCAAGCATTCACAAATTGCTTTTTTTCTCTTCTAGTGTCAAGTTATAGCTGGCTGGGGAAGGCAATGCTTCCCGTTCGCCTTTTCTACTGGATGAAGCTCTGGTCTCATATCAAGATTTACTAGGTCCATAGGTGAATTTAATCTGTCCTTTGTTTTCCTCGGCATGCCTAGCAAGGTCCCAATGATGTTGTCAAATACATTCTTTGTAACGTGCATCAAATCAATACTATGGCAAAATTCCAGATTATTCCAATACTGAAGATACTTGAAAAAAAATTGATTGTTTCTTAAAAGCCATGCCAGTTGTATCACCCGAAAATGTACTTTTCTTTCTCTTTGTTCCTTTACATTTTTTGCCCTTACCGAAAGCAATATGAATGTTCTTGACCATTCGAACACGTGTTGTCCACTGTAAGGTTTTAGTGCAGTATCTTTTTCGATTTTGTTATCAAATTGTTCTTTCATCTTCCTATACTTGTGTGTATCTGTCAGGAACCACCGGTGTCTCATGTACACCGTCTTTCTGGATGAAGTGAGGTATAGAAATCCAGTTCTATCCACGCACCTTACACAATCTTTCTTCCCTTTCATTTGTACCGATAATGTAAACAGTCCGGGATAATCATGCACGATAACAAATATCATTGCTCTTAGCGCGAAATGCTCCTGCTTGTACTCATCCCATGTACGTACCCCTTCATTCCACAATTTTGCCATATCTTCCATTAGAGGTTCCAAGAACACATCAATTTCGATTCTAGGTTGTTTCGGACCTTGGATAAGAACAGATAACAAGATATATTTCCTTTTGTGACACAACCACGTCAGTAGGTTGTACATCGTTAAGACCATGGGCCATGTGCTGTGTATGCTCCTTTTTTCACCAAACAGATTCATTCCGTTTGTACCATATCAAAATTTTTCCACTGCGTTGCATCACCGGGGTGTCGAATATGTATTTTGTTCTTCTTGCGCTCATCGGAATGCCAACGCATAAGTTCAATCGCCCTAGGGTTTGAGAACAAACGCTTCAAGCGATCAATTACTGGAAGGTACCACATCACCAAGGAAGGAATTTTTCTCTTATTCTTCCCGTCTGCATCGCCAGAAGTATCATCATCATCACCTTCAGGACCAATAATAAACTTCTTATTCTTCTAAGACTTTTTTATATTGGTAACATAATGGTGATTGTAGTCCTTCTTATATCTACTGACACCACATATGGGGCATCTAGTTGCGAGCTCATGCTCTTCGCGATACAGAATACAATGGTTCACACAAGCGTGTATTTTTGTCACACCTAGTGCCATCAGGCAAAGAAGTTTCTTCGCTTTATAAATGCTTCTAGCAGTTTATTTTGATTTGGAAGAATTTCTGTCATAAGATTCAAAAGATCAGAGAAACTACAATTGGACCATCCGTGTGTGGCTTTCAACTTTAGTAGTTCTAGGACTGCACACAATGTAGTAAACTCTTTATCACAACCATTTGATTCATCATATAAAAGCTTCGTCGCTGCATTCTACAATGTCTCCATTTTACTTAAACCTTTACTTGCTTCCATAGAAGTCAATACATATGGTTCAATGTGATGCAACATCTCCTCACAATCGAACTCATCATCATCATCACCATCTTGATTGTCACTACCATCATTGATGTGAACATTATCGTCATCTGAACCTCTCTCATCATCTTTATCCACTTCATGTGTATCTAACTCACCATGCTCTGTCCATATTGTATAGTTTTTTTTGTAACCTCTTTTCACCCAATGAGATTGGATTATTATAGTATCTATCCAAGCGATCCTATTTTTGCAGTCGATACATGGACATAATATGTCATCTATCTTTTGCAACTTCGCATGTCTATTGGATGCTTCAACAAAATTTTTAACATTATGAATGTACATAGGATCGGGTCTTGGCATGTTATACATCCACGCTCGACGGTCCATGCTTCAATAACAGAATTTTTGTAAGATTTACAAAAGTTGGCCACTGATATTCCCTAAAGGTGTTCTATAAAATGAATTTACAGAGACATAACAAGCCTGTATTATATGTGTGAATATTGGTATCATGTAGGTCTGTTCATATGGGTTCCAAGAAAATTTGATTCATAATTTTCTCAGCTTCCTAGTGGTCATAATGGATATTGAAGTTAGGCTTATTCATTGAAATATTTCATCGAACACGTGATGTGCTTGTATTCATCTTCAGCCTTTAATCCTTCAAATCTACTTCTTGTTCTGTAATGTTCATGGGTGAGCTCAAGGGGAGACTCAACTACATCTTTCAACCTTTAATCCTTCAAATCTACTACAGATCTCAAGTGGTTGTGGTGGTGGTGCGGCCTGGAGGCATATGCAAACTCAACAAAACGAAACTGAAAACTGAACAAATTGAAAACATGATAGTGAAGAAGAAGTCTCTTCTAACCTTTTCTTTGTTCGAAGCTTGATTAACTGATGAATGTAGTACCGGCCCACGCACGTTGGAAAATTTTGGCAGCCTAGCGGCATCGATAGAAAATCTCCAGGGTTAGGTTTTCTGTGGTGCCCGAGGGGTCTTTATATAGGTGTTGGTTTTCATAGGCAGTTTTTAAAGGAACAACCGCCTGTGATAAAAATTAATAAAGTTCTGGTGGTTTTTAACTGCTTCACAAGCTACTGAATAACCGCCTGAGAAGAATCTTATCTCAGGGGGTTATTACTTACCAACCGCCTGGGATATTTGGCCGAGCCTGTTCTTCAGTTTTCTCTTTCCTTGCTTCGTTTTTATTTAGATTCCAATATAAATACTCAAAAATGTATAGATTCTGCAAATTGAGTCCAAATTCAATGATTCTTTCTTCTATATTTTTCAAAAACTAACATCTACTGCCTAGCATAATTGCCCGAGTCTGTTCTTCAGTTTTCTTTTCTCTTGCTTCTTTTTTATTTAGATTCCAATATAAATACTCAAACATGTATAGATTCTACAAATTGAGTCCAAATTCGATGATTCTTTCTTCTATATTTTTTAAAAATTAACATCTACCATCTGGACCAAATATTTTAAAACTTGTATAGCTAACATTGTAATGTTTTGGTAAATATCAAATTAATTTATACTCACATATTATTCTCTATCTCCTAAAAAAGGATCCTTCACTGAAATTGGTTTGTATGAACATATTTGTATTATTTATACATGTATGAATTTCGTTAATTTTTTTAAAGCATTCTAACATATCAAAATTCAAATTATCCATCATTCTAACCAAATGCTCATATACATATGAGACATTCATCAAATTTTGAACACACATTAATTCAAAAAAAATTAAAAAAATCTGAAAAAATTCGTAGAGGTTGGTATGATGACAAAAAAGGTCCATTAGAAAACTAAATGAAAAAATTCATTATATTGATCAAGATAGAAAAATGACAAATAGCAATTGTTATTTGTTTTTTATGTTCGAACCAATTTCAAAGGCTTTATGTAGTGAAATTTAATAGTAACCTTTAATACTCAATCATATTACAAGAAAGTGGAATATGGGCTTTTGAAAGGCCACACATTTAATCAAGAATATTAATTAAGCTTACATAAAGATCTTTTCAGGCAGTTAGTACTGAATAACTACCTGAGAAGAAGCTTATCTCAGGCGGTTATTACTTACCAACCGCCTGGGATAATTGCCCGATCCTGTTTTTCAGTTTTTTTCCCTTGCTTCATTTTTATTTAGATTCCAATATAAATACTCAAACATGTATAGATTATGCAAATTGAGTCCAAATTTGCTGATTCTTTCTTCTATATTTTTTTTTTCAAAATTAACATCTACCACCTAGACCAAATATTTTAAAACTTGTATAGCTAACATTGTAATGTTTTGGTAAATATCAAATTAATTTATACTCACATATTATTGACATTTGTGTATCTCCTAAAAAAAGGGATCCTTCACTAAAATTGGTTTGTATGAACATATTTTTATTATTTATACATGTATGAATTTTGTCAATTTTTATAAAAAATTCCAACATGTCAAAATTCAAATTATCCATCATTCTAACCAAATGCTCATATACATATGAGGCATTCATCAAATTTTGAACACACATTCATGCAAAAAAAATTTAAAAAATATAAAAAAATTCATAGAGGTTGGTATGATGACTAAAAAGGTCCATTTAAAAACTAAATGAAAAAATCATTATATTCATCAAGATAGAAAAATGACAAATAGCAATTGTTATTTGTTTTTTATGTTCTAACCAATTTCAAAGGCTTTATGAAGTGAAATTTATTAGTAATATTTAATACTCAATCATATTACAAGAAAGTGGAATTTGGGATTTTAAAAGGCCCCACATTTAATCAAGAATATTAATTAAAGATTACATAAAGATCTTTTCAGGCGGTTGGTACTGAATAACCGCCTGAGAAGAAGCTTATCTCAGGCAGTTATTACTTACCAACTGCCTGAGATAAATTAATCTTCTCAGACGGTTGGTAATTACCACCCGCATGAGATAATCATCTTCTCAGGCGTTTGATACTTAATAACCGTCTGCGATGATATGCGTCTATATATAGCCCTCGACTGCGTTGGAAAAACATAACCTGGGCAAAATCACTTAGACGCCGTCAGGCTGCCAAAATTTCATTCGCCGCCAAGTCTTTGCCACTCTCGTCACCGAGCTTCTCCGTCGTTGCCGAGCTTCGCCGTCGCCACCGAGCTTCGTTGTTGTCCGTTTGCTTCTCCTCGCCACTTCGAGGTACGCCGAGCGAAGCCCTTGTCGTCGCCGCTGAGCTTCACGATAAACCCTAAACCCTTCAACCTTCCCTCCTCCGTCCCCGTGTCGCCTCCCTCCATGGTTAGGGTTCGTTGGTTAGGATTCGATAAATAAAGTTCTAAAACTAAATATTTCCTGCATCCCAAACGTTTGATGTTTTTTTGAACTAATTTTAGGCTTCACCGCTCTTGCTGCCAAATTTCCTGCCAAATTTTTGTAGTCTTCGCCGCTCTTGCTGTCGAGCTTCGCCGTCGCCGCCGAGCTTCGCCGTGCTTCGCCCTTGCCACTTACTTCCTTCCTTCCAGTACGCCGAGCTTTGCCCTCACCGTCATTGCCGAGCTTCGACCTCGCCGCCAGGTACGCTACCACTTCCTTTCCTCCACCATCCCTGTGCCGCCTCCCTCCTCGCCCTCGCCGCCGGCCAAGTGCTGGCCTCGTCGCCGCCGCACCCTTGATTTCCTTAATCAAAGTTTTTGAACCCTAGGTGCCTTTTGGTCAGTCACCTCAAACCCTAGGTTCTATCTAATTTTCGTTAATCAAAGAATTATAAGTGGTTTATCAGTGGTTGTTCAGTGCCTTGGTCAGTGGCCTCAAACCCTAGCTCTATCTGCTTATTGTTCCAAACATTACCAGTGATTTATTTCCTTATAGAAGCATTATCAGTGGTTTATGCTCTATCTGCTTATCGTTCCAAACATTATCAGTGGTTGATTTCCTTATAGAAGCATTATCAGTGGTTTATGCTCCTAATATATAATTATATATGTAAGGCCTCGAGTGTTAAAATCAATAATGAGATTGGTCCTTACTTTAAAAGCTACAAGGGGGTTAGACAAGGTGATCCTTTGTCACCTCTTTTGTTTAACATTGTTGTTGATTGTCTTGCTAGGATGATATATAAGGCCCACGAAAATAAATTGTTTTCAGGTTTAGCTGATGATCTAGTGCATAATGGTGTGGCAGTTTTACAGTATACAGATGATACAATTGTATGTATCATAAATGATTTAATGGGGGCTAGAAACATGAAACTACTTCTGGCTTTGTATGAAAAGCTATTAGGTCTTAAAATAAACTTTGAAAAAACTTGTCTATGGTAGGGAGGGTTCTCTTGATTAATGCCGATCTCTCTAGTATTCCAATTTATCATATATCAATGTTTCTTTTGCAAAAAACTACTGTGGAAAAGTTGGATATACTTAGAAGAAGGTTTTTATGGCAAGAAGGTCAGATGAAAAATAAATATCATCTAGTAAAATGGGAAAATATTTTTAAAAATAAGAGGAAAGGTGGGTTGAATATAAAGGTATGGAACTTTGTTAATCACCATGGTCAGTCGCCTTAAACCCTAGAATGGAACTTGGTCAATCACCTTGGTCAGTCGCCTTAAACCCTAGAATGCCTTATCAAACCCTAGAATACTTTCATCTTTTTCTTCATGCAACACTTCATGTAGAGTTATTATGACATTCATTTTTTTTGTCTTATTAGTTCTAGAATGGAAAGCCCTAAGAAGACTGTTGATGGTAGTAACAAAAAAGAAGGCAATATGGATTTTAGTGACTCCAGCAGTTCAGGCTCCTTTCACAGTCCATCAGATCCTTTTCCGAATATAAAAATTAAAAAGACTTCAGAGGATCTAGACCTGGAATATGATCCTGCTGATGAGGTATGGATCATGAATCTTGACTTCAGCAGTTCGAGTTAATATTGGTTGTCAAGTATACGATGTCTTATAACTCTTTTCTACCTAGATTAATCGCGAAGATAACGAGGTGACTTCGGCTCCTAAAAACGCAGAAGGTTCTCCAATGGATGAATCCTCAGGTTCACTCAAGCGGAAACGAGGGCAACAAGGTCCCGATAAGGGTCCATTGGACCACATCATGTACATAACAAGGGTCAGTCCAGGTGGGCTTCCCCAAGAACCACTGGATTCAGTTACCAAGTACTAAAATGCATGCGGTTTTCTTGTTAGAGAGCTCGTGCCGATCACAACCGAGAATTGGAGAAAATTACCTGAGGAGACCAAGAATGAGTTGTGGGAAAAGATAAAGAAACAATTCAAGTTCCCAAAAGGCACGGAAGAAGCTATAAAGAAAGCAACATTGGTCTCTTGCGGCAAGAAGTTTCGTGGCTGGAAGAGTGAAATGAATGCTTATGTTAAGGCCGATAAGGTCCCTATCCCAAGGAAGATGGGAAAAATCACACATGCTCAGTGGCAAGAATTTTTTCATCAAAAGACCACACCTGATGCTAAAGCCCTAAGTGCAACTAGGTCAGAGCTTGCCAAAAAGAACAAATACCATCATCGCTTGGGGTCTGTCGGATATGCCCCCAAAGTCCAGAAATGGAATAAGATATTAGACGAAATTACTAGTAAGGGCAATCCTCACCCGTTAGAAGGTTGTGATGTGAGAACTCAGCGGTGGGTCTTTGCTCGGTCAGGTTTGACCAGCGAGGGCAAACTTGAGAAGCCCGACTCTATGATTGAAGTAGAGCACAAAATGAAAGAAGTAATTGTAAAGCAACGGAAGGGTCTTTTCAAGCCGAAGAGGGAGAATGACCAACTTACTGCTATCATAGGTAACCCTGAACACAGTGGACGGGTTCGAGCAATCTCTTCTCTGATGTCTTGGCTAGATGGTTTCCTGAAAGATAAAGAGACATATAGAAGAAGTGAGAAGTTCAAGAAAACACTTGATAAAATTATTGCTCAAAAGGTCAAGGAAAATGTGCAAGAAATAATGGAACAACTTAGATAATCCGGACAATTAGTGGCATCGAGTACATCGATGGTTCCCGTGCCAAAGGACCAATTGATATCTCCAACTGCCCCCTAGCAGCGTAGGTTCTGTTCCATTCTCAGGGTCAACGCATAAGTTTGCTGTCGATGCTATTGCTAAGGACATATATTGTTGTCTCCTTGTCCCGATCGGCAGAGCAGGGAACAAAACCAAACAGGTTGCCGCTGCTATGGCAAAGCCTGATCGTGACTTCAACGGCAATCCACTTCCGTTGTATTATGCTGTGGTGCAAGTTCTTCAGATCATTGATAATGATTATGAAGATTATGAAATAGGCAACCTCACACATGAGGGAGTCGCGACTCTGGGGTAGGCTATCAACCAATTAATCCTTTGGCACTGACGCAATATCGTGTTGGACGATGATCCGATTTCTAGCTCTGTCGCATCTCAAAATACTGCAACCCCATCTTCTAAGGCGAAAGTCCAGGAAGATCCACTCCCAGTCTTGAATGATCCACTCCCCCTATGTCTCAGCAAGGATGATAGTAACCTTGCTACTAAAGATAACCAAGAGCAACTAGTTGGACAACAGCTTCAAGCAGTACTAGAGCAAGCTATTGCTAGTAAAAACCAACCAGTTGAGGAACAACTTGAAGTAGTACTAGAGACAACTGCTGGGAGTAAAGAGCAATCAGTTGAACAACAGGTTCAACAACAAGCCAGTGTCCAACTTCCAACGACTACTCCTCGATCAGCAGTGCCTATCAAAGTTAGCTCATACGAAATTAAGGAACCTTCATCCGAAGGGTCAAAGTATATGGAAAATATGAAGGAAAACATTAGAAAATTGAGTGCATCTCGTTCTTCTCATGAGCCAGCATTAGAAGATATCAAGGAGTGGGAAGAAGACGATGTCATGTATAATCAGCGGACGGTTGTAGTTAAACCAAGAGTTTTAATATACAAGCTATAGGATGTTCCTCCTGAATTTGAGAATGTGAAGTTGTTCATGACATCCGTACAACTTAGCAAACAACCTGTCCCGCTCAAAAGAATGCACGAGTGGTACATCACTGCCAGCACAAAATATGATCTTTCTTGCGTCACATTTCGTGTTCCAAAAGATGCATTCTGGAGCATTGGAGAAAAATAAAAGAGTCATTTTATTTGAAGAGTTGCATACCCTTTTCCGTCGGGTCATGCTCGAAATCAACCTACTACTCGTCTGGTGCTTCTAAGTGCTTCTAATATTTTGCATTTGCTTTCCTTACTACACGCATACACATTTCATGAGATTATAACAATTTTGGACTTCTTTAAGAGGATGCAATACATGGATAATGAGAAGATGAAACACAAGACAGGTATCCTCGACCCTACACGAATTGCATAGACGCTATTCGATGTTAAGGCGGATCGAGACTCAGTACAGTACAGGCACATAAAAAAAAGAATTTGAAAAATCAATCGCAAAACTTAAGAAGGATAGAAGGACAGAAGTTGCAGCATACATAGGACATGCAATGTTTAACTTTGTCAGATAAGGCAAGGACCTCGTAAAGGCTCTGTACCACTTCGAGTATGTTCGACACATTACATTGAAATAGCAATTATTGCTAATTCTAACTTAACACGTGTGTTTGTACGTGTGCAGTAAACAGTACATAATGATCTTCATCAAGCCAACACAGGGTTTGACAATAGTCTTGGACTCAACCAATTACCTACCAGATCGTTACAAAGATTTCCTTTCGATTTTGAAACTTTACGTTTATTTAATACTTTTAATTTACACACATTTAGAATATGTTGACAAGTTTTATATGACATATCTTGTATTATAGCGCTTGGCGGTTTTACGCGGAACGGCTTGGCGGTCAAAGACCTCCTAATACGAACGCATTGGACATTAAAACATATTATCCTTATCCAATGCAGCCTGCTGTGAGTGTCTTATGCGGGTATTATGTATGCGAGCATCTTCGGACTGCCAACGAATATATTGTGAACCATGAGGATATAAGTTATCCTTAAGGTCGATATCTTATTTTCTTACTTTTGAGTTTCATTTCCATTGTAACTAGCGTATTTTAATACTTATATTCTCTGGTGTTCAATTACCAGAAACATTATTTTTAGATTTTGATTCCAACTTCAAAATTCAATTGCTCATAGTACAACTGCTCCAAAACTACCAAATAAATTCCTGTATACTCTCACTTTGATCTATACTTTGGATTGTTCAAACCAACACATTCTAAACCTTGTTATGTGTTTCATTGCAACACACGAAGAATGTGAACAAAGAATGACCGGTTTGTAGAGGTATGTCTGGTGGAGGAGCCGACAAGATTGATGGTGAACTGTGTCAATTCGTGCATTGCGAAATTTTGCACAAAAGAGGGGAGTTCTTTGATGATAATGGTGCAATAGCTGATGTGACAGAACTTTGTGAACATGACAATAGAAACAGTTTTTAGTGAAACTTGAAAACTATGAGATGACTTGTATGTGTAACTTGTACATATGTATATTGTTTTAGTAAAATTGACTTATGCAGGATGACTTCTGTGATTATATTGTTTACTTCTGTGATTATATTGTTGACTTCTATGATTATATTAAATTGACCTGGAAATTAGAAATAACAGCATGTAGTACTGCATAGGGTATAACTTATCACAGACGGTTATTTACCTATGGCTAGACCTGCCTGTGAAATATCATTATCACAGGCGGCTAGATATAGGTAAAGAACCATATGTGATAACCTCATTATCACATGCGGTAATTGTTATGGTACAAACCGGCTGCAATAATTTATCTCCACAGGCGACTTGGCATAGGTAAAGATCTACCTGTGATAACACCATTATCACAAACGGTTATATATACTGCACGACCCTCCTGTGATAATGTGTCTTCACAGGCGGATATTCGTAAGTAAAGAACCTCCTGTGATAATGCAATTATCATAGGCGCTTTCACTTCTCTGCCTGTGAAATTGCATATTATCACAGACTCTTCGTTTCAGGCGGTTTTAGAAACCGAGTGTGATAATACGTTTAGAGCCGCCTGAGATGAGTCTTATTGTAGCAGTGCACGCCTCTTGTTGTAGCCATGGATTGAGGTACAAAGCTTGAAACTGAAGTAAGTTTGTATATATGTTGGGTTTAATTTTCCTTTATCTTAATTATACCTTGAATTTTGGCTGAAATGCAATCATCTATCATGCACAAGAATCTTCCTTCCCGCTTCCTTTTAGAGAAAAGACAAAAGGAAATTATGATCCAGCTTAAAAAGTAAAATAAACAAAATTTTGTTTATGCGTTTGAATCAATACCTTCCTCATGCGTATTGTTTATCAAACGGTCTCACAGTGACCACGTGGCGGAGGCGCCATGCAGACCAACGAACATTTTGGCAGCGAGTTAATGCTTGCCAAAACTTCTTTGCTATCGAAGGTAAGCGATTCATGCATCCTCTGTCTTCCATGTACGCCTGATACTGCTCGCGGTTCTCCTACACCTGACGGGTGAGAGTCTCCACCCGCGAGAAACGGTGACTCAGGCCCGACGAGGAAGCCTGCGTGGAGCTGCCTCCCGCACTCTTGCTGTCCTCGACTCCACAACTCCGTTGAATATGGCGAGCCTATAAAAAAATCTGTAATATGAAATTGAAATATCTTGAATATTTTGAATTGAAAACAATAAAATGACTTATGAACTCACCTTCCGTGGGCTTTTTCACCTCCGCTTTCATACGTGGCTTGAGGATCCATTGGTTCATGTTCCCAATCAAAAACTGCGACGTGTATCCTCCTAGCCTTCTCCCTGTACCTAGTAGGGGTGGGCATAAAAACTGGGATCGAAAAACCGAAACCGAAAAAACCTAGACCGGAACCGAAAAGACTGAAATATCATGTACTTTTCGGGTAGCGAATATAAATAACCGAAAAAAGAATTTCGAGTTCGGGTATCACCCTCGGGTAACCGAAATAACCGAATAGTCGGTCCATCAAATTTTGATGTGTGAAGTCATTGGATTTATCCGTTTATTCGTGGTTTGTCATTTGCAATTTGTAATAAATTACCTCATGAGATTAAATTCATGACTCATATTGAACTTGAGCAAACATAATATGGATATAATGTATAATTCGGATATTTTGGGCAGGACCGAAGACCGAACTGAAATTTTGGTACCCAAAATTTCCGAATACCTAATATTATTACAACAATTCGGGTAGTTATTTAAAGAAACTGAAATTTGAAAAAGACCAAAATACCCGAACTGAAATATCGGGTAGACCGAACGCCCACCCCTAGTACCTTGCTTGAAAAACAAGAAAACCGTGTAAGTTCAACAATCCATATAGTTATATATGAATGATTTCTAAACTTACCAACCGCTCGGCTGCGGCCTGACTGCACCCCTGAAGCTGAGAAGGGTCCTTGTGACCTCTCTTCCAGACCTCAGCAAGAGTCAGCGGCGCCCCCGTCCCCCGCTCCTATCAATACGTGTTAGTAGAAACAATATATTATGAATATATAAACATAAGTTAGATACACTTACCATGCGTTTAGCTAAACACAAGTGGTTATATTGGTCGTGGTTGTGCTTCCCCTCGACCCCTCTGCACCCTCAAGCCCTCTCGGACTTAGCCTTAAACTCATCGCTAGCCATTACCGACAAAGGGACCAGTATGCATCGGACCGACCCTGCAACCAGCTCACATGGCCCTGTACATAGTTATAGGTCATTAAAAATACCATTGAGAAAATTATTAGAAAAATATTTACTACACCCCATGTACCTACACGTACTCCTCCTCCATCAGGTGCCTCTCGCTCTCCTGCCGGAAGTGTAGCATGTGATGCTGGTTTGCCTTCAAGTGCTCATTGATAACTTGAATACGAGCGTTCGACAAAGCTTGTCGAATCGTCTTTGTAGCATTGACGTGAAACACTTTCCTCGCATGCTCAAACATGCGAGGGTCGTCTGGGTCCTCTAAAATATACCTTGCCTATGATAAAGAATATATTGAAGAAATGTTCATTAAAAGAGTTTAAAAGTTAAAACTTAGAAACTTTATTTAACATACTTACCATAAAATCGGCCCATACGGCCTCCTGAACGTTGTCGTGCTCCTGGTGAGAGATACATGCATAGTCCTCCCACGACAAAGCAGGCACCCTATCGATGACCCCAGGATAGTGCAAACGCACTAAGGACCCGAGGACACCATTCACCGGTCTATGGTGTCTCTCACCGGTGAAATACGTGTCGTACCAAGCGCTGCAAGACATTTATTGATTCATTACCTAAGTAACCAAAAGAAACCATAATTGAACACTACAATTTTATTACCTAGTCTTCGACCAGACGAATCAAGATCCTTTGTGTAGGGACCGCAGAAGGACTGACAAAGTAAGTCCTCCTCGTCCTCCGCGTCTGTTCGGGCACCACGTCTGCTGACCCAGAAGGCTTGTCACCAGCCGAGCCAAATGGCTCAGGAACAGAAGGCTCGCCAGCCGAGGGCTGGCTGGCCGAAGGCTGGCTCACAGAAGGGTAGCCAAGCTCAACTGGCACCATAGTCTCTGATTCATTTGGTGAGGGCTACAACATTCAAATGATTCATAAGTAAGTTTAATTGGAAACTGAATTTGAAGAATTTGTCCAAGACTAGTGAAATTTACCTTTGTGGGCTGCTGTGACGAAGCCCTAGAGCTGTTGAGAACGTGCCCCAACACATGAGAGCGTCTGTTCCTGGTCGACGAGGCACCAGCGAAAGTGTCCTCAGCTCTAGAGGGGAAGAACCCCCTCGTTGGCGCCACCTTCTTACCCTTCCTAGACGCCATCCTATTTTAATAGATAATTAGTAAATATGCAAAAACGATATACAAAATTCATGTTACTATCTTCAAGAAAACATTACTTGTAATCATTTTCAAAATTCATCAACATCATTATCATATGCCCTACTCCTTAAACCATCCCAACGATCTTCCATCATGACCTGTTCTAATTTCCGTTTTTGCATATCATCTGTCTCTATATCTTCAACATCTCCAACTAATTGATGGAGTCCATCACTAGGCTCGACGATAAAAGTGTCTCACAAATCTTGTTCTTGGTACACATATTCTATGTCTTTACTATCATGGTAACCATCATCCCTAGGAGTATATAATCGTTCATGAGGATTCACCTTATATACCACCCACCAAACACTGAGCTTTGTGCATGGACAAGGTAGATAATACACTTTCTCCACTTGGTGTGCAAGAACAAATGTATCGTAACCTCGTAGTCGGTCGTGGTGATTGACTTCCACCATTCCAAATTGGTTTTCTCGAGTTCCATGAGTGCTATCAAAACAGTCATAGTCAAAGAAGACAATTCAAAGTGTCTTATATCCGATAAAAGTAGATTCAATAATTTTGTTAATGATCCCATAATAATTGGTTACATTCCCTTGAGTGTCCATTGCTCTCATCACAACACTGGAATTTGATGTTGCCACCAGAGGACGAAGAGCTTCAAAATGAGTTGTACAGAACCGAAAGCCATTTACATCATATCAATCATAGATTCTAACATTCACCAATCCATAAGATAGCTACCGCAAATCTTTATGGACATTGTGAGTTCGGAACAGTCAAAAATTATCGTAAGTTAAAATATACTTCTTTAATAATAGTAACTTATAATATATAGAAAATGAGAGAGTATTACATAATGTCGAAACCAGGATAGGAAACCCAACCCTCCGTTTATTCCTTCTTTTCGCATCCCTTCTACTTGTTTGGTTGTAGGTTGATGCCTATGTGGCCAACATTGTCTGTGGAACTTGCTGAATGTGAAAAAACATTTTTTTTGGAATACATGTGTAGAAAAATATGTCGATTAGCATAAATATAGGACAAACACTTACTCGAAGTATTCCTGCATGCCTTCTATATTTCCGTGCATGTAGAGTAAAGCAACAGTCCTGTCACGTTCGGGTAGGAAGTAGGTCGTGTAGCTACCAACGGTGGTGCCTCTCTTTTAAAAAATGGAGAGGTCATTTAAAGTGGGTGCTTCATCCACATTGTACCGCGTCTCCAAAGTATTGACATTGTGTTCTTCTGCAAAGAAGACACTTGAAAATTATCCTACTTCCTTAAGAGCATATGCTTCAGCATTGCACCCTTCCACCCTTGCCCTGTTGCCAACCATTGGTTTTAGATATCGTAGCGCTCTTTCAATGTGATACATCCACCTGTATTGCAAGGACTGCCAACTTTAGTTTTGAATGGAAGATGGATAAATGATGTTGCATTGGATTGAAGAAACTCGATGGACATTTTTTTCCATCTTACATAAAAGTATGTGTATCTCCTTCTCTAACTTATTCATCATCCATTTCTTGATTTCTTTAGCACAAAACTGTCTATAGAAATAGCTGAGCTTGGCTAAAACATTCAACACCGCATCATCTAGATAGCCCCAAAACATAATAGGTAAGAGCCTTTCCATAGTAATGTGATTATCATGACCCTTCAATCCAGTGAGGTTTTCTGTGTTCACATTCCCGGCTCGTTTCAGGCTAGTTGCGTAACCATCTGGGAATTTCTAAGTTTTCAACCGTTTCATGACTTCTTTCTTTTCTTTAGATTGAAGAAAGAAATAAGCACATGACTTACCACCACTTTCAGAGATTTCAAGAGTTGGACGGTGACAAATATCTGCCAAATCTATTCTAGCTTTTATATTGTCTTTCGTTTTGCCAAACATATCCATGCATGTGCTTATGATACTTTCACTCATGTTACGCTCCTGATGCAATCAATGTTGTTCATTAGAATCAACAATTTTACATACGGTAGCTCCCAAAGTCCACATATGTGAGTCCAATTGTGTCGCTCTCTATAACCTACGAAATATCCAGGATGACCTTCATCTGGCACCAGTTTGTCCAACATATCAGAAATTCCTGCCCCATTGACACATTTTGGTGGTCCTTTAGTGACAACGGTGTTCTTTCTAAAGACATGCCTCTGTTGCCTAAATATCTGATTCGGAGGCAGCTAACATCTATGGCAATCGAAGTAAGATATCTTGCCTCCATGAGTTAGTCGAAAGCAATCCATAACCGAAGCACATATCAGACACGTCAGACGATCGTGAGTGCTCCATCCAGAAAACATGTCGTATGTCGACAAATCATGGACGGACCACAAATAAGCAGCTTGAAGGTTGAATTTTTGCTTCTTGTAACTGCTGTACGCTTCGACTCCTGCCCACAACACTTTCAATTCTTTGATCAGTGGTTTCAACATCACGTTGAGACGTGACCCAGGTTGGTCAAGTCCAGGTACAATGAGACTAAGGAACATGAACTCGTTCTTCATACACAAAGTCGGTGGCAGGTTGTATGGAATGATAAAGACGGGCCAACAGGAGTATGGTGTGGCCTTTGTACAGAACAATGAGAATCCGTCTGTCGCTAACCTGATGTGAACATTTCTTGCATCATGAGAAAAATTTGGATCGAAACGGCCTAGCGCCTTCCATGCATCACCGTCATACGGATGCATCAAGAAATCTTTGTTCTCACATTTACCTTCTTTGTGCCATCGCATGTGTCTTGCGGTTCTTTTTGAAAGAAACAACTGCTTCAACCGAGGTGTCACAGGCAAGTACCAAAACTGCTTATGTGCGATATCTATGATCACATTATCGCTATCGTTATTAACAACTTCGACATACCTTGGTTTACCATATTTCAAGCACATGTTCTCGTTGGCATGCTCTTTCCAGAATAGCAAGCAATTGTCTAGGCACACATCGATTTTCTCTTAGTTCATACGAGACAAAATATTCGCATCTTTAGGCGCTTTGTGAAGTTGTGGAAGGATATCAAGGATCAATTTCATGAGATCATTGTAGCATTTGATGGAAAAAAGTACTTAGACTTAATTGCCATAAATCTGGTTCAGAAAACAAGGACGGTCACATCCGTGTGTTCATGCAACGACTGTTGTGATTTCTTGAGCTCCTCGAAGAACTCGCCTACCTCCTTTCTAAGTGGATCCTCCGCTTCCAGAGCTTCTAGCATCTCATCAATCCTATCAACCCCTGTTATATCATCATCCTCATCCACTTCTACTATGACTCAAGATTTAGCCTCGCCGTGGAAGGTCCACACCTCATAATGTGATGTGAAACCGTTTCGATATAAGTGAAATGAAAGATCCAATCTGCTCAAAAACTTGGTGTTCTGACATTTTGTAAATGGGCACCACACCTTATCATCCGTTGCCAACGAAAATGCTCGATCCAAAAATTTATGCAACCTGATGTACCACTCATCCGAGTGACCACCAGTTCTGCTCTTCCAGCCAGTATACATCCAAGTGCGGTCTTCACCCATGTTTGACTCTACAGTTTAAAGAAGAAGAAATTATTGTTAATGTATGCATGATTTATCCTGCTTCTGACGAGACATAAAACCTGAATCCGAACAAAATTTTAGCAACATAACCTCGCTTGTTTTACACTGCACCCCCCAAAAATGGTGCAGTTCTTCAAGCTTTGGGGTCAACTGTCCAACAACGACGAAGTAGGTGAGGAAAGAACTAAAGAGGAGGAACGAATGGGAGAAAACCACCCGTTGAGGCCCACCGTCCACGTGCGGGAGTTTGTTGTAAGTAACAACATCCTGTGGACGAACAACGTTTATTGTCGCCAATTATGGCTACGAGACTTTATTTGTGATGGTTTCGTGCCGTCTCAGAGTGTGACGCCCGGTTTCAAAAAATGAACCAAGCTAACGCATATGTGTGCCCAGGATGTTCATCACACATACACGAGTGCATTCAC
Organism: Tuctoria greenei; assembly: GCA_036927565.1. Classification (NCBI taxonomy): domain Eukaryota; kingdom Viridiplantae; phylum Streptophyta; class Magnoliopsida; order Poales; family Poaceae; genus Tuctoria; species Tuctoria greenei. The sequence goes on from JAYESD010000003.1 coordinate 19,800,404, forward strand.
AAAAGAGTATACAGAAAATTACCACAAGACAAGATTAATTAACCAAGTTTTATTACACAAACCATATTATCCTCGAATACAAACTCTAATGAATAATTATGACAAGTTCAACTAATGCAGCGGAAATAAACGAAATAAGCAAACTAAACAGCTAGGCAGCATAAGCAATAAGGTAGCACAGCTCCAATCAACACCACAGGCAAGCTGACGGTAGACACGGCCTAGAACTCCGCATTATCATCATTAAACTCCCAATCCTGACCTGCAACTGTGGGGGGGATTGCAAGAGTGAGTACATGTCGTACTCAACAAGTGTGGAAAGTATGACATGTGGTTGATTCAAATGACGACAATAATAATGGCTAAGTGCTGAAAAGTACATTAAAACATTTGAAAAGCAATATATTATATGTATGTGAAGTAAACCCATCATAATCATAAGTAATATCATAATAACAGTCTGAGTTCACTACCACCATCAGTAATTCCAGATTTCACCATTGCCAATAACCATATTCAATACCAGAAATAAATCCATAACCATAATACCAACCATAACCATCCCAAATACCATCCCAATACCGAGTTCCCTCTAATCATGGAAGTTGTCCAGGTGCTCATAACCGGGAGCACGGCTATCATGATAGTTTTAGACACACTCTGCAGAGTTTGTACCACTTTACCCACGTGTTTGTGATTTCATCACCTTTCGATGACTAGAACCTCTATTATGCCATCTCACACTTCCGTCGGTGTGTGGCCAAGAGATCACAAAATAGCCTTTACAAAGGGATTACAAGCCTATTTAGACCCCACTGAGGTTTCACCGGTGGCGATGTCTCCTACAGAGCACATCTTCAACCAAGGGCCCCCTCTTGAGCCATTCGGATCCCAGGGTAGTCCCACCAATCATCAACAAACCCAATCCGACTACCCCTTCCCCAAGAATCCCTAATGGTGCAAATAGCACAGACAAAGCCCTAATTAATCAGCTACGCCGCACCCATACTTGGCCTCGTGGTGGCACTGTAGTCCTGGCATATTCTCGCATGAACCGGTCCTTAGATCTAAAGCAAGCAAACCACCATACGTCCAACCCATCCACATACCAAGCTTTCTTAGATCGCCCATTACCATATCATATTTAACCAGTTCATGTTAACCATAATCTCATCCATGCATAATTAAATTGAGTGGTATAGTTATTTCCCATCCCAGTTGATTAAGCGAAGCAAAAAGGTAAAAGAAAGTCCATCCCGACTCTCTACCATGATCACCAGGTGAAAAGGGTGGTTTAACAAAGCTAGTAAACTTCCTACCATAGGATTTCCCATCAAATTGACACAAGCATGCAATTTTGCAAACAAAACATTTATTTTAAAACAGGATCAATATGCTTCAAGGACACTTGCCTTGCTCTTGCGGTTGATTAGGGTCAAAGCCTTCAAATCTTGGTGTTGTAGATCCTCCGCGGCACTCTCTAGCGCAAATCCGTCTAATCCACACAATAAACATACAAGACAAGAAACACAATCAAAGAGTGCACAAAAATTACTCAAAATGACATGACATGCATGATTAATGCAAATGCAAGGTAGAACATGTAAATATATTGCTTTTAATTATCAATAACTAGTTCTAATAGCTTTTAACAAGTTTATACAGGTTTGGATGTGATTAGATCAAATTTTAGAATCAATTCAACCCAATTTAACCAGGAAGATCGGACTAGTCCGCTAGGGACCGGACAAGTTCGCACTTTGCGAGATCAGCAGATTAGGGTTTTCTAGATCGATTTTAATTTGGAGATTAGGGGTTGAATTCACGTAAGGAAAATAGAATAGAAGGTATACCAGGTGTTTAGGACTGCAATGAATCAAGAAACTTGGAGGTAGCACTTGGATCTTGGTGATCTAGGGTTGGTGATGAACTTGGAGATGAATTGGTGATGAATAACGAAACTTGGTGGAGATCTTGATCCTCTTCTGTTTCCTCCTCTTCTTATTCTTGCTTGGGATCCTCTCCTCCCTCCTTGATGATGGCTCTCCACGAACTAGGGTTTGGGTGGGGTGGAAAAGTGGCAAATAGATGTCAAGCCAAGGGGTGGGGTTGTTTATATAGAGGTGGAGGCTAGGGTTAGATGGATTTCGAGTTTGGGATGAGTAGAGGCCGGCTTAGAGTCCCACATGGGCTCTAAAAGAGTTAGGCACGACGTCCCTAGGCCCACTTAACATGAAACCCAAGAAACAAGTCGTAAAACAAAAGATCCACTCGGAGTCGCAAAATATCAGACAAGTCCAGAAAGGACCGGACTAGTCCGAAGTCGTCTAGAGAGAAAATCGGACAAGTCTGGCCTAAAATCGGACAAGTCTGACTTTAGATGGAGAGGAAATCGGGCAAGTCCACTGGAACACCGGACTAGTCCAGAAAAGTCCAAGGACTTAGCAATTTTTCAAGGATTCTTGGAATATCGGACTAGTCCGCACAAAATCGGACATGTCCGAAAGTTTCTAGAGGCAAAATCGGACTAGTCCGCAGCAAAAACGGACAAGTCTGTTTTTAGTCAGAGAGAAATCGGACTAGTCCTCAGCAAAATCGGACTAGTCCGCACTTTCCTGCATTTTAAGTGCGGTTTTAGTCCAAATCAATTTTAAATGCTCCAAATCAATTTTAAACTCATTCCTCTTTATGTGGTTTAATGTTAAACATGTATATGAGTGCATGCAAGGCATGATGCATAAAAACGAGGGTGTTACAAACCCACCCCCCTTAAAATGAATCTCGCCCTCGAGATTCAACGCGGAAGAGAAGAGATAGGGAAAGTTCTTCTTGATATTATCCTCCAATTCCCACGTTGCTTCTTTTTCTGTGTGGTGCTTCCATTGAACTTTACAACATCTAATAACCTTGTTCCTTGTGACCCTCTCCTTAGTTTCCAAGATTTTGACCGGTTGTTCGGCATAAGTCAAATCTTCCTCTAGTTCCAATTCTTCCTTTGGCACTTATTCTTACAGTACTCTCAAACACTTCTTAAGCTGGGAAACATGAAAGACATCATGGACATCTGAAAGATGAGCTGGCATCTCCAACTTATATGCTACTTCCCCTCTTTTGTCCAAAATCTTGAATGGTCCAATATAACGAGGTGCGAGCTTGCCCCTTATGTTAAAACTCTTATGACCTCTCATTAGTGACACCTTGAGGTAAACAAAATCTCCTATTTCAAAGGCTAATTTCCTTCTCCTATTGTTTGCATAGCCTTTTTGTCTTGATTGGGCAGCCCTCAAGTTCTCACGAATTATTTGGACTTGCTTTTCGGCTTCTTGCAACACATCCAGACCAAATACTTGAGTTTCACCTACCTCATTCCAGAATAAAGGTGTCCTACACTTCCTCCCATAAAACGCTTCAGACGGTGACATTTTCAAGCTTGCTTGGTAACTATTGTTGTATGAAAATTTTGCGTATGGCAAGCTTTTGTCCCAACTTTTCCCATGCTTTAAAGCACAAGCTCTTAACATGTCCTCCAAAATCTGATTGGTCCTCTCGGTTTGTCCATCCATTTGTGGGTGATATGCTGAACTAAAATTCAACCTCGTTCCCAAAGCTTCATGCAACTTTTGCCAAAATCTGGAGGTAAATTGAGAACCTCTATCCGAGACTATCTTCTTAGGGACTCCATGTAGACACACAATTTGCTCCATGTATATTTCGGCCAATCGTGCAGTTGTATATTTGGTCTTCACAGGGACAAAATGAGCTGACTTGGTTAAACGATCCACAATTACCCAAATTGAGTCATACCCGGACTGAGTACGTGGTAACCCAACTATGAAGTCCATACCGATTTCTTCCCACTTCCATTCTGGGATCTTCAATGGTTGCAATAGTCTAGCTCGCCTTTGATGTTCCACCTTGACTCGTTGGCACACATCACACAATGCTACGTATTCAGCTATGTCCTTCTTCATGCTACCCCACCAATAGCAAGTCTTCAAGTCTTTGTACATCTTTGTACAACCAGGTTGAATTGAGTAAGGTGAGTCATGTGCCTCTTTTATTATTGTCTCCCAAATGTGCTTTACATTAGGCACAACGATTCTCTTTCCAAGCCATAAGGTACCATGTTCGTCCTCATCAAATCTGAATTCTCACCCTTCTTCGGTCCTTTCCTTGATTTCCTTGATCTCTTCATCTGCGGCCTGTGCTTCTCGAATTTCTTGTTCAAGGGTTGGGTTTAACTCCATCACCCCCATCTTATTTATAATTCTGAGGTTCAACCTTTCAAACTCCTTACATAACTCGGATGGTAACTCTCGAACTGTGAGTTGATGACTTACTCCCTTTCTACTCAAAGCATCAGCCACTACATTGGCTTTTCCCGGATGATAGTTGATCCCCAAATCATAATCTTTGATGAGCTCCAACCATCTCCGTTGCCTCAAGTTCAGATCCATTTGTGTGGAAATATACTTCAAACTCTTATGATCCATATAAATTTCACACCTATGTCCAAGGATATAGTGCCTCCAAATCTTCAATGCGTGTACCACAACCGCGAGTTCCAAATCGTGTGTGGGGTAATTCTGCTGATGTTTATTCAATTGTATCGATGCATAGGCTACTACTTGACCTTCTTGCATAAGCACACATCCAAGTCCTCGTCTTGATGCATCGTAATATATGTCAAAACTCTTGCTTACATTCGGCAATACCAAAACTGGGGCTGTTGTCAACCTTTTCTTCAATTCCTCAAAACTATTTTGACAAGCTTGAGTCCATTGGAAATCCTTTCCTTTCATTAGCAACTCCTTCATAGGCTTGGCTATCTTGGAAAAGTCCTTGATGAATCTACGGTAATATCCAGCCATCCCAAGAAACTCCTTATTTGCTTGACATTTTGCGGTGGTTCCCACTTCAACACGTCTCTCACTTTTCCGGGGTCAACCGATACTCCGCCTCCTGAGATGATATGACCCAAAAAGGACACTTCCTTTAACCAAAATTGACACTTGTTGAACTTGGCATACAATTGATGCTCCCTCAATTTCTGTAGCGTAAGCCTCAAGTGTTCCTCATGTTCCTTCTCATCCTTCGAGTAGATCATAATATCATCAATGAACACCACGACGAACTTATCCAAGTACTCCATGAAGACCTTATTCATGAGGTACATAAAGTAGGCAGGTGCATTTGTCAATCCAAAAGACATCACGGTGTACTCATAAGATCCATATCGTGTTCTAAAAGCTGTTTTGGGTATGTCTGATGGTCTAATCTTCATTTGAAAATATCCCGACCTCAAATCAATCTTAGAGAAGACACAAGCACCCTTCATCTGATCAAACAAGTATTCTATGCGTGGCAAGGTGTACTTGTTCTTGATTGTTACCTCGTTGAGAGCTCGGTAATCCACACACATCATTTGGGATCCATCCTTCTTGTCCACAAATAGAACGGGCGCTCCCCAAGGTGAAGAACTAGGGCGGATAAAACCTTTCTCTAGTTGCTCTTGGATTTGTTTCTTGAGCTCCGCTAATTCCAAAGGAGGCATCCTATACGGCCTCTTAGCTATAGGTGCAGTTCCAGGTATTAAATCAATAATAAACTCAATGTCTCGATCAGGTGGCATACCTGGCAACTCGTCCGGAAAAACATCCAAAAATTCACACACCACCGGAATCTCCTCAATTGCGGCACCGTCCATATGATTCAACTCCAATTGCTTCGGTGTGGTTTGAGATGCTTCAAATTCTACTGTGATCTCTTCCTCATTGGTCAACTTCATCGTCTTCGTGGCACACTTAATAACTCCATTGTGCTTCCTCAACCACTCCATACCAAGTATAATGTCCAATCCTTGAGAATCCAAAACAATGAGATTGGCGGAGAAGTCTACCCCCCTTATTCTGAGGCTTACTTTTGGACATACTATATTTGTCCTCATCTCTCCTCCAGGAGACTTAACCAATAGAGTGAATTTCATATGAGAGATAGGCAAACTATACTTGGCAACATACTTCGATGCAATGAATGAATGCAATGCTCCAGAATCAAATAACATAGTCGTGGGGTTGGAGTTGGCGAGAAACATACCAATGACCACATCATCCGCTTGTTGAGCATCCTCCGTAGAGACATGGTTCACATTGCCACGAGCAAAATTCTACTATCCACGGTTCCCTTGTGGCTGTCCTCCATTGGGTCTTGGGTTTTGCCTCGGCACATTGCTTCCTTGACAAGGCCTAACTTAGGACATTGATGCGCAAAGTGTTCAGCTTCTCCACAAGTATAACACTTCCTAACTCCACCAGAATTATTGGGACGTGCTTGGTTTTGAACACTTGAAGCAGGAAAGTTAGCACGAGGTGCAAAAGGCATTGGAGGCCTAGGTGCTTGCATGACAGGGCGCTGTTGCACAAACTGAGTTGGGCATGGTGCATAACCAGGGCGCTGAGGAGGCGCAGAAGGGCTGAAGTCAGGCGCATTGGGCGGCGCAAAACGAGGGCGCACATTACTTCCTTGTTGTTGTCCTTGATATGGTACCTTTCTCTTATTGTCTTGCTCCATCTCATGAATCTTGTTCTCAACCACAGTTGCTTTGTCCACAAGCTTCTGAAAATTTGCATAATCACAATTGAGTAGTTGCACTTGGATTTCATTGTTCAAGCCCCTCATGAACAAGTATTGTTTCCGGCTGTCCCGACTAACATCCTCAGGCGCATATCTTGAGAGTTGAGTAAACATATTGAGATATTCACTCACACTTGATCTCCCTTGCCTTAAATTTTCAAATTCTTGCCTCTTCAAGATAATAACTCCCTCCGGCACAAAAAGAGAACGGAAATTCTCCTTGAATTCGGCCCAAGTAATTCTCTCTTGGTTCTCATGAGCATTGCAATAAGAATCCCACCAATCCGCAGCTGCTCCAACTAGTTGATGAGAAGCAAACAAGACCTTATCCCGGTCACTGCAATAGACAATAGCTAGCTTCTTCTCCACGGACTTGAGCCAATCATCCGCATCCATAGGGTTAGCGGCTTGAGCAAAGGTCGGTGGCCTAGTCCTCATAAACTCTCCAAATCGGTTATGAGGAGGCGGGGGTGGCAGTGGAGGCATGTGGGGCTGATTGTTGATGTTACCAGCCTGCAGCTGTCCCATAGTCTGTATCATGGTCTGCATGAGCTGGTTTTGCATGGCCAAAAGTTGCTCAATGTTGATAGCTCCATGAGCAGGTCCTTGCCCATTGTTGTTCTGAGGTACTCCATGGTTCTCCTCCTCATCATTGACATCCCTCTAGTTGCGAGTCCTCACCATCTAAAGGAAAGCAAAAGATAAGAATTTAGAAACGTCCCCGACTAAATGCATCAAGGGATATGAAACTAAACAACTAACTAGCCTAGGTGGACATGGAAATGCTAAAGCATCCCAAAATCCTCTGTTAAGCACACAAGCAAACAATATATATAGCAAACAACACACCAACCAAAATACATCGATTCTTGAGTGCTCCTATGTGTTATAAAGTGTCCATTCTATCTAGACTGTATCCTACGGTCAACCTGTGGCTCTGATACCAATCTCTGACGCCCGGTTCCGAAAAATGAACCAAGCTAACTCATATGTGTGCCCAGGATGTTCATCACAAATACACGAGTGCATTCACAAAAGAGTATATAAAAAATTACCACAAGACAAGATTAATTAACCAAGTTTTATTACACAAACCATATTATCCTCGAATACAAACTCTAATGAATAATTATGACAAGTTCAAATAATGCAGCAGAAATAAACGAAATAAGCAAACTAAACAGCTAGACAGCATAAGCAATAGGGCAGCGCAGCTCCAATCAACACCAGTGGCAAGCTGACGGTAGACACGACCTAGAACTCCGCATTATCACCATTAGACTCCCAATCCTGACCTGCAACTGTGGGGGGGATTGAAAGAGTGAGTACATGTCGTACTTAGCAAGTGTGGAAAGTATGACATGTGGTTGATTCAAATGACGACAATAATAATGGCTAAGTGCTGAAAAGTACATTAAAACATTTGAAAAGCAATATATTATATGTATGTGAAGTAAACCCATCATAATCATAAGTAATATCATAATACCAGTCTGAGTTCACTACCACCATCAATAATTCCAGATTTCACCATTTCCAATAAACATATTCAATACCAGAAATAAATCCATAACTAACCATAACCATATTACCAACCATAACCATAATACCAACCATAACCATCCCAAATACCATCCCAATACTGAGTTCCCTCTAATCATGGAAGTTGTCCAGGTGCTCATAATCGGGAGCACGGCTATCATGATAGTTTTAGACACACTCTGCAGAGTTTGTACCACTTTACCCACATGTTTGCGATTTCATCACCTTTCGATGACTAGAACCTCTATTATGCCATCTCACACTTCCATTGGTGTGTGGCCAAGAGATCACAAAATAGCCTTTACAAAGGGATTACTAGCCTATTTAGACCCCACTGAGGTTTCACCGGTGGCAATGTCTCCTACAGAGCACATCTTCAACCAAGGGCCCCCTCTTGAGCCATTTGGATCCCAGGGTAGTCCCACCAATCATCAACAAACCCAATCCGACTACCCCTTCCCCGAGCATCCCTAATGGTCAAAATAGCACTGGCAAAGCCCTAATTAATCAGCTACGCGGCACCCATACTTGGCCTCGTGGTGGCATTGTAGTCCTGGCTTATTCTCGCATGAACCGGTCCTTAGATCTAAAGCAAGCAAACCACCATACGTCCAACCCATCCACATACCAGGCTTGCTTAGGTCGCTCATTACCATATCATATTTAACCAGTTCATGGTAACCATAATCTCATCCATGCATAATTAAATTAAGTGGTATAGTTATTTCCCATCCCAGTTGATTAAGCGAAGCAAAAAGGTAAAAGAAAGTCCATCCCGACTCTCTACCATGATCACCAGGTGACAAGGGTGGTTTAACAAAGCTAGTAAACTTTACCATAGGATTTCCCATCAAATTGACACAAGCATGCAATTTTGCAAACAAAACATTTATTTTAAAACAGGATCAATATGCTTCAAGGACACTAGCCTTGCTCTTGCGGTTGATTAGGGTCAAATCCTTCAAACTCTTGGTGCTGTAGATCCTCCGCGGCACTCTCTAGTGCAAATCTGTCTAATCCACACAATAAGCATACAAGACAAGAAACACAATCAAAGAGTGCACAAAAATTACTCAATATGACATGACATGCCTGATTAATGCAAATGCAAGGTAGAACTTGTAAATAGATTGCTTTTAATGATCAATAACTAGTTCTAATAGCTTTTAACAAGTTTATACAGGTTTGGATGTGATTAGATCAAATTTTAGAATCAATTCAACCTAATTTAACCAGGAAGATCGGACTAGTCCGCTAGGGACCGGACAAGTCCGCACTTTGTGAGATCAGAAGATTAGGGTTTTCTAGATCGATATAAATTTGGAGATTAGGGGTTGAATTCATGTAAGGAAAAGAGAATAGAAGGTATACCAGGTGTTTAGGACTCCAATGAATCAAGAAACTTGGAGGTAGCACTTGGATCTTGGTGACCTAGGGTTGGTGATGAACTTGAAGATGAATTGGTGATGAAGAATGAAACTTGGTGGAGATCTTGATCCTCTTCCGTTTCGTCCTCTTCTTCTTCTTGCTTGGGATCCTCTCCTCCCTCCTTGATGGTGGCTCTACACGAACTAGGGTTTGGGTGGGGTGGAAAAGTGGCAAATAGATGTCAAGCCATGGGGTGGGGTTGTTTATATAGAGGTGGAGGCTAGGGTTAGATGGATTTCGAGTTTGGTATGAGTAGAGGCCGGTTTAGAGTCCCACATGGGCTATAAAAGAGTTAGGCACGATGTCCCTAGGCCCACTTAACGTGAAACCCAAGAAACAAGTCGTAAAACAAAAGATCAACTCGAAGTCGCGAAATACCGGACAAGTCCGAAAAGGATCGGACTAGTCTGAAGTCGTCTAGAGAGAAAATCGGACAAGTCTGGCCTAAAATCGGACAAGTCCGACTTTAGACAGAGAGGAAATCGGACAAGTCCGCTGGAACACCGGACTAGTCCGGAAAAGTCCAAGGACTTAGCAATTTTTCAAGGATTCCTGGAATATGGGACTAGTCCGCACAAAATCGGACATGTCCGAAAGTTTCCAGAGGCAAAATCGGACTAGTCCGCAGCAAAAACGGACAAGTCCGTTTTTAGTCAGAGAGAAATTGGACTAGTCCGCACTTTCCTGCATTTTAAGTGCGGTTTTGTTCCAAATCAATTTTAAACTCGTTCCTCTTTATGTGGGTTAATTTGAAACTTGTATATGAGTGCATGCAAGGCATGATGCATGAAAATGAGGGTGTTACACAGAGCCTCCGCGTATGCCACTCGCGGGGCCGCCGTCGCGTCTGCTGCTCGCTGGGGGCTGCAGCTCTTCAAGACGAGAGAGGAGGAAAGAACGAAAGAGATACGGGGAAGTGGGTCCGTTGAGGTTCGCCATCCACACGCATGTGTCTGTTTAGATGCATACTTTAACTTCCAACTAAATAGGCCTTGTCGGGCCCTAAATGGTTTGTGTTGGGTCAAGCCGACCCGAATCCCATTTTTGTACATATAGTAACACTCAAGCAATCAAATTAAAACTATAATCTAAAAAACTAAGCAATTCAATTAAATGTAACCAATTTCAAACATGACAATTATTAAATTGTGATTTATCAATTAATAAACTTAAATGTAAACATAAACAATTTTATTCTAAACATAGACACAATTTTATTCTAAACATAAACATAAATGTAAACAATGGCGGGCGTCGGGGTCAGGACGATTGCTTGAGTGTGTGTGAGTCGGCCGTCGGGGCCGATGGGGCTGGTATATCCTATTTATTTGCGACGGATTCCTTAATTGTGACTGCTCTAGGGTTGGCCGTCGCAATGTATGTTAGTTGCGATGGTTTTTTTCGTGGCCATCACAATAACCACCTATTTGTGACGGTCAATTAATTTTTGACGACCCTAGGGTTGGCCATTGCAAATAAAATACTATTTGCGACAGCTTCGACTACGGCCGTCGCAAATAGAGCCCTAATTGCGACGGATGCCTATTTTGCGACGGTGAGAGGCAGGCTGTCGCAATTCAAGTTATTTGCGACAGCCGACCATCGCAAATAAAATTTGCCGTCGCAAATGATCGTGTTTCCTGTAGTGGTTCCTATGAATAGGAAACAGCTGTGTTCCTATCAATAAAAAACGGTTGTGTCTCCTTTAATCTAGATCGAGCTGCAATCATTTCATCAAGCTTTTCAAACTGCAATCTGAAAGACATGATTATTGTAGTAACTTCCACCTCCCAGATTGAAGGAAAATGTCTTCTCCATTTCTAGCTTTAAGCTTCAAAAAAGAAGATGTAATCAGATTTGTAGCAACAATGTTTTTTCACCGCAATATATGACCGGAAAAAATATGTAAAAATAAGAAATTGTAACCAACCTTAGGGGCCTGCTCTACAAAGAGAGAATACACTACTTCAACATTATCATAACCATCAAGAACAACCGATAAATTCTCCATAGTCTTCTCTACGAGATATCACTTATGAACATTTTGAGAGAAATAAAAAATAAGAGTTAAAAAAAATCAAAAATATGATGTAACCCACCTGGATAAATGTGAATATGACCGTAACTTCAATGTGTATGTAGAATACCAACACAAAGTAACAATACAAAGAGCAGAAAACCTATACTTTGAGGGCGGCACTCGACGGCGACATTGAGGATAGCGCTCAGCGACAATCACAATAACTAGGGTGAGGACGGCGACAGCGAGGACGGCTCTCAGCGGCAACGGCAATGTGAGCGACCAAGATGAGGGTGTAGACAGCAAGGACGGTGAGGACGACGAGGGTGAGGATGGCGAAGGGTGAGGGCTTGGCCGCGACGGGGGAGGGCTTGGCAGCAAAATGAAAATGTTAGCAGATTTAGGGTTGCAGGACGCGACCGATGCTTCATTTATAGTGAAATCATATCACAGGCTGCGGCTTCTTGATCACCGCATGGGAAAATTTTTAAATAATTTATAAAAAAAATTTCTCAGACGGCAGCTTCTTAATCACCGCATGGGAAGCTGAGGAGTCGCTCCTGAAATATTTAGAAATACTAATTATCACAAGTGTCTTTTGGTTAAGTGTCACAGTCCGAATTTTAGCAAATGATAAAAATCACTCTGAATTAAAATTTTTGAACAAACTTGAATAGATGAACCAAAAAAGAGATCAAACGAATGAGCAAAAATCCGATAGTCTTAAAACTAATTTTGATTTCAACATGAAATAAATATAAATATGTACATATTATTCAAAATATAGAATTTATATGCATTAGATAAAATGGAAGTACAAATGACATCAAAATACACACACACACACACACACACACACACACACACACACACACACACACACACACACACACACACACACATATATATATATATATATAGATATATATATATATATATATATATGTACATACATACACACACACCTCATCACTAATTAAAATAAAACTGGAAATATAGTAGGAATATGTAATGGAATAATTGGATGCAAGCAAAGCTGATTTCAAAAAAAAATCCATATTATCCAAACTAGACTCAAATTCAAATTCAAATAATTCAATCACCTTAGAAAATTATGATCTAAATAATAGTTAACTAGAGTGAACTGGGAGGAGATCATTTAAATCAAAACCAACTTTGAAAACAAATTCAAACTCAAAAGGAGTGGAAAAAGAAAAAGAAAAGGGAGAAGCATCAAACACCTTTCCTCCTTCCGTGGCCCATTTTCTTCCAATCACCGCCGACCCAGCCTTCTTCCTTTTCTCTCAGCCTGTGCGGCCCGCTCCCTCTTCTTTTCTTTACCTTTCTGCGGCCATTTATCCCCAACGCGCGGCCTGGCCCGGCCCAAGGTCATACTGACCTTCTTCAACCTCTGGCACAGCCGCCCGCACCCGACAGTTCCACGATGCGACGTCACCTGTCGCTTCGCCCGTGGCCGCCATGTCCGACCGCTTGTCTCCTCACTGAAAACCCGGCCGCCTTAGTCACGTCCCCGGCCTGTCCGGCATCATTGCCACCATGACCGGAGCAAGCCACCATGTCGCATCGCGCGCGTGGAGACGCCGCACCGCCTCTGTCGCCTCACTGGCACCTCTGTTCTTACCGGTCACCATCACATCGCATTTCGGTAGTCACTTCGCCCGCGTGCCCGCTCCTCGCCAGCTAGCAAACGTGGCGCGTGCGCCACAGAGCCCTGTGAGCTGCCTCTGCTCACGTCAAAGGCCGCGACGGACACCGCCTCCTCGAACCGCCTCTTCCCCTCCATAAAATGGCACCCGTCCTTCACCCATTAGATCACACGCTCCTTCTATCACTCCCGAAGCGCAGAACCGAGCTTGCACAGCTTCCTCGAGCAAGGAATCGACATCCCCTCTTCTTCCCCTTCACCTGCGGTGACCGAGCCGTTCCCAGTCCGACGGTCTAAGGTAAAACAATTAACCTTGTCCGTACATCATTCGAATAGTACTATATCTAGAACGCGTGATAGTTTCTAGAATAGATTAGCGTAGCGGGCCTTCGTCGGCAACCCTAGTTGCACCACCGCCGCCACGTTCTTTCCGTCGCCGGCCACCTAGGGCGCCGTCCTGGCCAGGCCAAGCGCACCAGCACACTCCACGCACCCTAGAACACGCCCACGACACACTACTTCCATGGGAGTTCGCGCGCATGGGTAGATCACCTGTGCACCGCCGCATGTGGCCGCCACGGCTTGCCGCTGGCCACCGTTGGCGCCTCCTCAGTCCGGCCTAGTGCGCCGCCACACTCCCTTCGACCCTAGCTCCATGTGGGTGCGACTATTTCCTACTGTTTATCACTCATCCACCACCTCCGTGAGGCTCGCCACCCCTAGCCACCGTGCACTGCCGCCGACCACTGTTAATGCCGTCCCAGCCCGGGCAAGCCAGCGTAGGGCATCACTGCCCCTATGAACACGTGCCGGACATCTTTGTTGGAGGGGAGACTGCGCAAAGCCACCGCCGGTTAACTCCCGGGCCGTCTACCGCCACGTTGCCTCTAGCCGACGCTCGAGTTTGCTCCCCTCTTCCCTTGAGTCGTGCATACATGGGACACACGTGGCTTCCACTTAGGTGCCACATCACCGCCACCCAAGCGCCACCTCAGGGCCACCGCGCACTATCCCCTAGCCTTAATGGGTGCACCTGGTCCACGTGGACCGCGCACCTGCAACCGTGATGAATGGGCCTACGCCACTGATAGATAGGCCCTCCTTGCCAGCCATACACACACAGAGAGAGAGAGAGAGAGAGATAAATTGCTAGGTACACACGCACGCAGTAAGGCCCACCAGTCAGCCACTGCCTGGTACCACAAAATGCTAGAGTCAACAGCTTAGTGCACACTGATGTTTATAAAATGCATTTCTGGGTACAATAAAAATCTGGAAAAAAATTCCTAAAAATCCTTGATTTCTTTTAGAACATAATAGGAGTGATTGATGATATGAATTGCTTGTATATATTGTGTTAAATATTATTGGTTCACAAAAATGATTTCATCAATTGAGAGACTAATGAGAAATTATGTTTAGGCTCCAAAATGATAAACCCCTTATTAATAACTTTGTAGTAATTTACTAAAATTATTTAATGACTATTAGAGAATAAACTAGAAATTAATGACACAAATAAGATGTAGGAAATGCGAGACTTAGTATTAACTAGTGAAAATTACTTGATTAACTAGGAAATTGGGAAAAGTCAATATTTAGCTTCCCGGCCTGATAATCCCACCACAAGTGAATATCTAAAAAGTATTATGAATATTAATTGGTATATATAATGTAATTAAAAGTAGTATTCAACCAATATAGAATATAAAGTAGTAAAATAACTATCCTCCTTATAGGAAACTGATTAAATCACCGATAGTTAGTAAAAAGCCTAAATAAACCAAATCTCCTCACAAATAATTACCCAAAAATCATTAGAAAATATTGCTATACATATATAATATATTGTAAGTAGAAATTGGCTAATATAAAATACATGATAGGGAATCAATTACCATTCCCATAGGAAAATCAAGTGAATAATCATAATTAGTAAAATAGATATAGAAGCTCCCAAATAATTAGTCTCCTCCATAAATGACCTTCTAATCATTTCTAGGAATATATCACTAGGACTTTGAAATAGTAATTGATTAAAATAACATATAGGATAATAGACTAAATGGTGTCATTATTGAAAAATAATTAGTAGACTAATGAATAATAGAACTCACAAGCTAGCTCTAAAGTGAGCAGACTCTCACTAGTAATTCCAGGAAGTCCTAGCAAACATGCATTAAAGGATTTCCACAATAAGTTCAAAACATTTAGAGGATATTAGAAAAACCATAAAGTAAGAGATAGAAGAAGTTGATAAGTCACACGCTACTCATCATCAGGATGTTGCCTTAAATTCAAACACATTAGGACTCATGATTAGTCTCTAAAATAAGTGGGTCTTATATTAGTAGAACTTAAGTGGACATACTAATGTGAAGATAAGATAACTATAAAGGAATCTCATAGAGGTTATGGTTAACCCGTTGATCGTAACAGAGGTAAAACTATAAGGATAAACTAGTGAATTAATCATGATAGTCATAAACCTTGTAAATAACAAAGAAAACCGATAATACTATTGAACCTTTCAATAACTACTTAGTTGACCGACAAAATAGTAATGTTCTCAAATAACCCACCAGAAGAATATCGTATTCACCGACGAGCCTTCTAAGAATCTTAGACAACATGTTATTGAATAATTGTTCGTATTTATTGGAGTCCTATTTGGATTTCTTGGATCTTTACCAATGAATTGTATTTGCGTAGCTATGTACTTAGTAATCAGAGAGTTCATGAATGAGATATTCAAGACTCGAGTCATGAAGAACTGAACAAAGACGTTGATGAAACACAGTCAAGGCAAGCTCTAATTCCTTGATCATATGTCACCTATGTTTTGCAATCGCACCTATGGCCTGTTTTCATTTCATAATTGTATGTATATTTTAAAATGTTGTTATGCTATGAAACACTTGATGTGGTAGCATGAGCTATGTTGATGACTGAGTATCGGTGTTAGCTACTAGCCAACGATAAACAGTAACACGATAGTTACTCGCTATCAACGGCTTGAAACAAGACACTGCACAGTTATGATAATAGCAGTGACTATCACAATCCCCTCCTTGACCTTGACAACACAACCCCTTGGCAACCTAATAGCTTCATCGCTGCGCTATAGCAGTGATTTGAGCACCTCCTTGTTAGACTATGCTTAGGAACCTCTGCGATGTTCGCATCGCGAACCACTACACACTATATACATGATTGTGAAATGTGCTAAAAGGTGTTTGGTGGTGTGAGTTAGGATATGGGTGGGTGATTAATGAACTGTGTGTGTGAAGGGGAAGGGTGGTCGAGGCGGGTATGGTGATGGGACGCCGAGGGCTCCCTAAGAGGTATACCAGCTGCGGCTATGTATTCGATGTAACCACCGATCGGCGCTAAGTGATTCAGTAGTAGTCCAATGACCATGTTTTCCGGACTAGCCTTATGTTGAGTACTTCAGTTTAGTTCGATGTTGTGTGTTTTGAACTAGTCATTTAGCCAAGGACGGATGGAGCCGCCTCACCAATATAAGGACCGGTTCATTTGACCTCAACATAGTGATTTCCTACAACCACAGAACATGTATGGGTGGGGCTCGCCCTACCTTTCTGGTAACTGCCACAAGAGAAAACCTGAAGAGCCATGGAGGGCACGGTGGACCAGGAAATGGCACAGAGACCCAGGGTCATCTCATGTCTGGCTGGGTAGGAATTGCCCGAATAGCCCTTGGGTCGGGCCAAGGTGTGATTGTGGGGTTATGCGGGGAGGATTGGATGAGCGTCATGTCATACCCTTGCTAGGTGTGCATGGCCTGTGGGTAAAGTGTACAAAATCTGCAGAGTATTAATCTATCCGGATAGCTGTTGTCACGGTCTTGGCACACTATGCTTTGGACTCCTATTGATTATTATTAACGCATCTCCTTGAAGTGTGTGTGTGGGTGGCCGAGGCCGCCGTGTTTTGGGAAAGTGTTGGCATGCATGCCGGAGTCGTCAAGGCCAGGGGTCCGAAGACTCATCTAAAAGTGAGGGAACTAGCGGGATGGTCTGAAACTCTCCCAGGGCCCGTCAACTATAATAATATTGATTCGACTACTTCTCCCTCTTATTGCAAAACTCTTTTCAAAGAGAACCTGCATAAAATGCTTTTCAACAAAACTAAGCCGTATGGCCTTTCCTTGCCACAAGCCCCAATGCTTGAAACACCTCCCCTTGAGTAGTGTTAGGGCTTGCGGAGTACCTTATGTACTCACTCTTGCTTTATATGTGGTTTTATCAGAAGACAAAGAAGTTGAAGCATGTGAGGATGACGATTAGGTCTAGTCCTACTTCCCAAGTCTGCCTATTGGGCATGGCGCCGTTCTGCTCCGCTGTTTTGAGGATTTATCTATTTTGGTGGTCATCCCCGACCACGTCCAATGTAATCTAGATTCTGTTTGTAAGACTTATATTGGTTATTAATAAAGAATCATTGTATGGATCTCGATCTATTCTGTTGTGTGTGCCAACTACTGATCCAGAGATTGGTACGAGAAGCACAAGTGGACCCACGGAAGGCGGGTCCTAACAGAGTGGTATAAGAGCCATACTTGGCCGTAGGATGAAACCTTAGCGTCATCCTATACTCTGAACATATATTTTGAAAAGTTTAAACTATTTTTGTAAGACTCTCTCTCTTCTCTACGTTCCTTCTGAACTTACCTCCTTCAATGTTGAAAACGTAATTTATTTTCATCGATGGTATCACCAAGCGTCTCAATACACTTTGATCATTCAAGACTGCGATGGACACCAACACGATGCGCAAGGTTGGAACCATGCAACATCTACACCAGACAATTCGAAGATTCGATCAGCCAAACAACCTTCTAATCAATTAAGAGGGTGCAATTACTCTACAAAGGTTATCCGAAGACGTTGTCGACACATATAAAGAGCGACATCGGGATCGGTGAAAGGGAAACCACGTGCAACCCTACGTTCTGCGGTCACATCAATAAAATCATAGAATGACCGTAGTGCCCATGAGTAGAATGGCTTAGCCTATAGTGACATAGAGTAAGCCACGAATAGAACGATTAATAATATAATATATAAGTTTGTAATCTAGTTATGTTTGGGTGTGATTCACTGGTTTTCATTTGGTTCTTTGATTGAGTGAAACTGTGTGCTCTAATACAAACACAAATCAATAATAGAATGAAAGAAGATAAGTTGGGTGTTTATTAAAATAAATACATATAGGTTATGTGTATTTATATACCTACGCACGTATGCCTGTATGTATATCAAATATAATGCACCAATAAGAAAACACAGTAGAAAATTTAATATATATGCAAACGTACATATATACGTGAAGATAATAATAATGACTAAAACAAAATCTTCCACTCCTCTCTTCCTACCAGATCAACAAAATACACATTCAAAAGCTTATCCCTGTACGAGCTCACCATGAGCACACTGCTCACGCGGGAACACTGTCTTGATCCACAGTACTCTGTTAACCCTCAATGTCAATAAATAAATAATTAAATACATAAATAAACCAAACAAAATAAAACTACAGATAATAAAATATAATAATAATAATAATAACAATAAAACCCCACCCATAAAAAGTAATATAAAAGGAGTAATATAATATACTAGTAATAGGAAAGGAAATAGTAATAATAGAACAAAGCAACAAAAGAAAAACAACAAAAATCATTCACACGCACATGGAAACAACAATATAATACAAAGAGTAAAATGCACTTGGGGTACATCAACTTGTAGGGGTGTGTCACTTAGGTCCATCAACTTCTAAAATGCATTTACATGTCCTTAAACTAATTAAGTACGTCATTAGCAGTCCATTGGACGTCTGGCATGCCCACGTGGCGGACACATCAGCGCTATGAGCATGGACACGGTGGATCTGATATTTTACGTTTAACCCCCCGCAAAACTCGTATTGTGAACCTTTTGGAGAACCGTATGGATCTGGTGATGAACGGAATTCCTGTGTCCCGTCCGGCGTTGGTCTTCCTGGAGCGGAGGCGGTGCAGGGTCTTGCTGGAGCGGAGGCGGTGCGGCGTTGGCGAGGCAGCCTCGCGTAGCATGGTGGCGCTCCTGTACCGTCGGGCAGAGTGCGGTGCTGGTTTAGTAGGTTGTAGGTTTCAACTGTTATTAAATCCATAACGTTATGGCCATAGACAGAAAGCATTGTTTGCTCTGATGGTATTGACCTGTGAGTTGGGCTGAGCTGATGGGAGTTCGAATCCCACCAGGCGTAAGTTTTTTCCATATCAGATTTTTGCCTCTGTACTGGTTAGCAACTGGTTATGCCTCTGTACTGGTTAGCAACTGGTTACAATACCAACTCCTGTAACTTAACTTCATTACAACATTTTCATGCAAAACTCAACAGAATAAATTGACAACAAAGTAACAGGACAATTTCAAACAAAAGAGCTTCAAAATTTACAACCTTGTTAATATTGTTCACAGCTCCATAACAATGCAACATTAGCAGCAAATAAACTCCAAAATTACAAGCTTGTTAATATTGTTCACAGTAACATAACAGTGTAACATTGCCAGGAAATAAACTCCAAAATATTACAAGCTTGTCATGATTACTGATAGCAAAAGGACTCTAAACTATTGCAGAACACAACTGTTTCATATATGTTACTTCTCGCTCGCAAGTGCTATTTTCTTTCCCCCCATCTTTTTATGTGCTTGAACAGCAGATTTGCGCTTGGCTGCTGCAGCTTTTCCATCCTTGGTTGCTGTGGTTGGTGGAGTTGGTCTTCCTTCTGGTCGATTTGTTGTAATGAAAAAAGAGTCTGGCAAAGTTTCAACTTCCTTCTCCATTGTGCTCCATTGTGATGCCTGCAAACACATGTACAGATAGGTACTATAGGAATGACAAATATAAAGACCGAGGATAAAATGTTAGTATTTTTAAGATGTCATACCTCTGCAGCCATTTGGGAGACCATTGTGTCTCTTATCTGTGTTACAATTGTTCCAGTTGAAGGTTGAGAGAATAATGGTTCCTGTAAAAAGTTGTTATGTTAATTTTCAATGTGTTCAATAACTGTTGTGAAAGTAAATCATCCAGACAATAGCATTGACCTGGATGATGACAGTTTCTTGTTCACTAGATACTGAAACACATGGTTGAGATGGTTTCCTTTGTGGTGGAATTTTTGGCCTTAGTCCTGCTTTCTTCAACTCACAGCCAGCACTGTTGTGGCCTGGGACACCACAATACCTACAAGTGATGATTATTCCATGTCTTGACATTGCAGCTCCTTTTGGTCCTTCTTTCTCGAAAGGTTGCTTCCTTCTTGACTTTGTTGGTCGGCCAGCCTTTTTAACATATACTGGAGGTAGCACATTAGGAGCATTCACTTTTTCCCATGTGGACTTATCATTACATGGCCAAATGCTACGCCCATAAGCTAGTAGGTACCTTTCAGCTCTATAACACTCAGGAATTATGGATTCTATTGATATTCTCTCATTTCTTAAGCAAGCCATGCCATGAGTACAAGGGATTCCTGTGAGATCCCACCTTCTGCAAGTACATGTCTTATTTGTGATGTCAACAATATATGTGAATCCCTTATCATCCACTTGGAAGACTCCTCTACCAGCAGGAAGTGCATAACATGTGTTTGACAAATCCATAGTTTTATGAATCTTTTTCCTAATTTTAGGACAGATAGGCCCTCCCCACACCCCTCCTACTTCCTTACTTTTGTTGTAGTGTCTAGTCATAAGCTGACATTTTATTCTTTCCAACATACTAAGAATTGGCATCTCTCTAGCATCTAATATGTATTTATTAAAGACCTCACAGCTATTGTTGAGTAGAATGTCACATTTAGGAAAGGTGCTAAAGAAAGCTCTTACCCAAGTATTAGGTGGCATTGTCTCCAACCAATCATATGCTGGTGGTTTAGTGTCTTCATGACTTCCATGTTCTTGTTCCACTCCACTACATTGCTGGATCTAGCACAAGTCCATAACTGATTCTTCAATGTTTCTCCCTTGAAATTCTGCTGGAAGTTTGAATAGAGGTGTCTAACACAAAACCTGTGTTCAGACTCAGGAAACACTTGTTGGACTGCTGGAATTAGTCCTTTTTGCTTGTCTGTCATCACTGTCCAGGGATATGTGTTTTGTATGTTGAGGTCTTCTTTCAATGTCTCCAGAAACCATTTCCAAGAGCTATAACTTTCTACCTCAACCACTCCCATTGCTATTGGGTATATGCAGTCATTAGGATCAACACCAACTGCAGTTAAAAGTTGACCTCCAAATTTTGTCTTGATGTGACAACCATCAAGACATATGATCGGTCTACATCCAGACATGAATCCTATCTTGCAGGCACTAAGTGACACATATAAAGTGCTGAATCGAGGTCCAATTAGATTAAGAAAGAAAGTACTACCAGGATTTGTTCTCCTCAATTCATTTCCATAGTCCCATAGCATGTTATATTGCTCAATCTCATCTCCATGAATCTTATTCATTGCTATCCTTCTAGCCCTAGCAAGCTTGCTCCTAGATGGTGTTAGGTTCCAATCTTTTTGAACAATCCTAGCAAAATTTTTTAGGCTCATCTTGTCATCGGCTCTGAATGTGTCCAAATATTTCTCAGCTAGCCATTTTGATGTGCATCTCTGAACTTCCCATGATTTCTGACAGGTGTGCTGTCCATTATATGTTTTGACCATTAGTCCACCACACCTATTATCATTGGAAGCATATAGATTCCATGAACAGTCAGATTCACATATAGCATGAAGTCTTTTCTTCTCATTCCTTGGCATTTTTATGTTTACCCTGTTCTTTATAGAGTACTCGACTACAGCCTTCCTAAGAATCTCTATTGTACCAAATACCATACCCACCTTGAAAACAGGATTACTCATGTCTTCTTGTGTCCATGACTGGAACCTCATTCTTTGTTGTCCCTCATCATCAGAATCTGGTAGCTGCAACTCCTCACCATCAGAAGACAAGTCACATGGATCAACATTCTCATTCGTAGGTTTCTTGCCCTTGCCAATCTTCTTCCCTTTAGCCACCCCTTCGTCTACTACTTCTTCATCTATGTTGTCCATAAAAAGATCATCATCTTCATTATCAAACTCATAGTCACTGTCCACAAACTCACTATCACTATCATCTTCTTCACTTGGTTTCTCATTCATTGTCTCTGCTACTGGAATATCACAATAAAATGTAGGAAGCTTCTCAATCATGTTCTTCTCCAGAGTGACAACTTTACATGGACTGATCACTTTTGGCAGCTCTGAAATTGGATTTAATACAATGTCATCCCAGTTCATACTAGCAATGTTGTCACCATGATCAAAATAAATGATGAAGTTCTTAACTTCTTCAACAATTCCAATCATAACAAGAGTGTCAGAATCCGTTGACAGTACTCTCAACCCATCAGCAAGACTTTTTCCAGGGAGCAACCAATACACTCTAAAATTTGGTGTTCGCTCATAACCAAGTTCAGAAGTAAAATCATCAAACCATAATAGCGACCAGGTGTCCTTCTCACAATAATCAAACCAATTCAGTTTTCCATCAATGTATGACCTGTTTTCACCTTGCCCAACAAAGAAACCCCCATGATGCACCTCAATCGAAAATAGATCATTCCCAACTCCTGTTACAAGAATATTAAACATGTATGAGCATATAAACTTATACAAAGTAGTAAACATGCAGGTGTACATGCATTTTAACTACCAAGTTCCTAGTGACAATAAAACATGAAGGTTTACAGCATAGATGACAAAGGATCCTTAAATCATAATAAAATTTGGAACCTAAACCCTAATCATAGTTGTAACAGATCAAAATTTTGCACATCAAATCTCTTACATGATTTACATCTACAAATCAGAAAAAGTGAAACTATTAAGAAAATGAGTTCATACCATACACAGGTGGTTCTTCCCCTTCTTGGCGCAATCTTGGTGCCATAGTAATCTGATGCGTGCTCCCTTCAATGCAGCACACGAGATCCTTCAATGCAGCACACAAAATTGGCTCCTGGTTAAGTTAATCGGGGTGGAGGCGGCGTGGTCTCGGTCGTGGGGGTCGGGGGCGATCTGTGGCAGCGGTGTGGGGAGTTCAGAGATGTGTCGCGTCGCTTAGAGATGACGGAGGCCGGGAGTGAGGGAGGCGGCGCGTACCTGACTAATACGATGCCCGACGGGACG
The DNA here is from genome assembly GCA_036927565.1 of Tuctoria greenei. Taxonomy (NCBI): domain Eukaryota; kingdom Viridiplantae; phylum Streptophyta; class Magnoliopsida; order Poales; family Poaceae; genus Tuctoria; species Tuctoria greenei. Next base: position 19,823,939 of record JAYESD010000003.1, read on the forward strand.
AGCAGCGGGATCCCCCGCACTGGAGCGCCGCCGTGAGGCCTCCCCCGCACTGGAGCGCTGCCGTGAGGCCTCCCCCGCACTGGAGCGCCGCCGTGAGGCCTCCTCCACCTGGTGACTAGAGGAGCAGCGGGATCCCCCGCCCACCTTGCCCGACGGCCCTGGAGCGTCGCCTTGAAGCCTCCTGCTCCGTGGAAGTCGCCGCGCCGCCAGGAAGGTAGGAAGACGGGCCTAAGTTGTTTTCTGAGTATCAACATCTATGAGGGGTTAAACGTAAAATATCAGATCCACCGTGTCCATGCTCTTAGCGCTGACGTGTCCGCCACGTGGGCATGCCAGACGTCCAATGGACTGCTAATGACGTACTTAATTAGTTTAAGGACATGTAAATGCATTTTAGAAGTTGATGGACCTAATTGACACACCCCTACAAGTTGATGTACCTTCAGTGCATTTTACTCTAATACAAACATTAAACCAAAAGAACCACCCTCATTAATTCTTTACTTCCCCGTAGGATGGCCTTTGAGAAATCTGCCAATGCCCCAACTCGATACGAGCATACTCCTCAAGAAGAGGAAGACTATGCTCAGCTCGGGAGAACTTATGCACAACAAGAAATAGTCATAGAAGCCAATGCCCAGAACCAAATAATGGACCCCCGGGAAACAATGGGGGAAATGAATCCGAAAGATCACAGAGCGTGTGAAGATGAGCTAATACTGTCACCTCCATCCGCAACCTTGGCAGACGTGATGGTTGCACAGACCCAACTACTGCAAACCATCTCTCAAGCAATGCAAGGAGTGCATTGTCCGGTGATACTGTACCCATCCAAGATGCCACAGTTCATGAGGCTGAAACCGCTAGTGTTTGATGGCTCCAACAAGCCACCGCTAACAGTTGACAGTTGGTTACGCGACATAAATCAGAAACTCAATATGGTTGCCAGCAATGATTACGAGCGTGTTATGCTAGCTTCCCATCAACTAACTGGAACAGCTAGGGAATGGTGGTATAACTATCGTGTGAATGCCCCAGGGGCATACACGATTGGTTGGGATGAGTTTCAACGGGCCTTCCGAGAGTACCATTTGCCAGAAGAAAATGTAGAAATGGAATCCGATGAGATTCGTGCCTTGCGACAAGGAGCCATAACCGTGAACCTGTATATAAAGAAACTCATGAAGTCAACCTCTTATGCTCGTGGAGAGGCCAGTACGGATAAGGAGAAGGAGAAACGTGTTATAAAGGATTCATCCAACACAGAAAAGACGCGACTAGCCACAGACACCCATCAGAATTGCAACACCTTGGTAAACCAAACTCTACCATTAGTAGAAACCTCTTCCCACATGAATAGGAAATGAAATAAGAAATTTCAGATCCAAGAATGTCACCAACAAAATACAACATCATCGAGGAGGAACAATGACTACATGACGCAAACCTCAAAGACTGTCAAGAAGTGTTTCTACTGTAAAGACCCAGGACATCTGATTACAAGCTGCACATCGAACATCACCAAGAAGTGCTTCCGTTGTAAGGAAATAGGACACAAATTAGCAAAGTGCCCATACCATACGAAAGGAGTAAGGACTGCCACACCTACCATGTCCGAGTAAGAACCAATGGACCAGATAACTGACGCCTTAAGCCACAGGCGTCTGGCAACCAAGCAGGACACAAAAACTCTAGGCAGGGTTGTGTCAACAGCGATAACATGTACCAGGCCGAGAAGTCATCAAATGACACATCTGATGTGTAACTAGCAAAATTTATCCTTGCCACCATTATCAATCAGTTTTGGATCCATGTACCTCTTATTACTCCAATGATGTTGTCTAAAAGTACATGATCGACAACATTGTGGTAAATCTCTTGTGGTAACCAAACCGTGAAAATTATGAATCAAGTGCAAGAGGTTAAAACTCTATTTAAGCGGGGTAGGGTTTTAGCGGACCCAAAAATCAATGAGGCAAACAAACACAATTGTTATCCTCAAAATTGGTAGATGGGTGGTAAAACAAGGAAATATCGTCTTTACCAATCGAAAGGTCAAGGTGAAAGTACAAAACTAACATGCCAGTCACAAGAGCATACACCAGAAGATACCACGTGTGTTTCGGAAGCAGCACCCTAATAGAAAAGAGGACGTCAGCGATATAAGAATACCCAGAATGATTTCGGAAGACGTTAGTAATGCTATCAGGAGGAATCATCAAACCCACCTATTAAGATAATCTGCGGAATCTCGAGGACGAGATTCTATTTAAGTGGGGTAGATTTGTCACAGCCCGGATCTTAGCAAATGATAAAAATCACTCTGAATTAAATTTTTTGAACAAACCTGAATAGATGAACCAAAAAATAGATCAAACGAATGACCAAAAATCCGATGGTCTTAAAACTTATTTTGATTTCAACATGAAATGAATATAAACATGTACATCTTATTCAAAATATAGAATTTATATGCATTAGATAAAATGGAAGTACAAATATATATATATATATATATATATATATATATATATATATATATATATACACACACACACACACACACACACACACACCCCTACGTGGATAACACATGTATAAATGAAATCATCACTAATTAAAATAAAACAGTAAATATAGTAGGAATATTAAATATGTAATGGAATAATTGGGTGCAAGCAAATCTGAATTCAAACAAAAATCCATATTATCCAAACTAGACTCAAATTCAAATCCAAATAATTCAATCACCTTAGAAAATTATGAACTAAATAATAGTTAACTAGAGTGAACTGGGAGGAGATGATTTAAATCAAAACCAACTTTGAAATCAAATTCAAACTCAAAAGGAATGGAAAAATGAAAAGAAAAAGAATAAGAAAAGGGAGAAGTATCCAACCCCTTTCCTCCTTCTGCGGCCCATTTTCTTCCCTTCACCGTTGGCCCAGCCTTCTTCCTTTTCTCTCAGCATGTGCGGCCCGCTCCCTCTTCTTTTCTTTACCCTTCTGCGGACATTTATCCCCAACGTGCGGCCTGGCCCAGCCCAAGGTCGTACCGACCTTCTTCAACCTCTGGAACAGCCGCCCAAGCCCGGGAATTCCGCGACGCGACGTCGCCCGTCGCTTTGCCCGTGGCCGCCGTGTCTGACCGCCTATCTCCTCCCCGCAAACCCGACAGCCTTAGTCACGTCGCCGCCCTGTCCGACATCATTGCCACCATGACGGGAGCAAGCCACCATGTCACATCGCACGCATGGAGAAGCCGCACCGCCTCTGTCGCCTCGTCGGCACCTCTGTTCTTACCCGTCACCATCACGTCGCCTGCCCAGTAGTCACTTCGCGTGCGTGCCCGCTCCTCACCAGCTAGCAAACGTGGCGCGTGCGCCACGGAGCCCCTGCACGCCGCCTCTGCTCGCGTCAATGGCCGCGCCGGACACCGCCTCCTCGAACCGCCTCTTCCCCTCCATAAAACGGCACCCCTCCTTCGCCAATTAGCTCACACGCTCCTTATATCACTCCCGAAGCGCAGCACCGAGTTCGCACAGCTTCCTCGAGCAGGGAATCGACCTACCCTATTCTTCTCCTTCACCGGTGGTGACCAAGCCGTTCCCAGTTTGACGGTCTAAGGTAAAACAATTAACCTTGTTCGTACATCCTTCAAATAGTACACTATCTAGAACGCATGATGGTTTTCGGAATAGATTAGCGTAGCAGGCGTTCGTCGACAACTGTAGTTCCACCGCCGCCACCACGTTCTTTCTGTCACCGGCCACCTAGGGAACCTTCCTGGCCAGGCCGAGCGCACCAGCACTCTCCACGCACCCTGGAACACGCCCAGGACACACTGCTTCCATGGGAGTTCGCGCGCACGGGTAGATCACCTGTGCGCCGCCGCGTGTGGCCGCCATGGCTTGCCGCCAACCACCGTTGGTGCCTCCTCAGTCCGGCTCGGTGTGCCACCACACTCCCTTCGACCCTATCTCTGTGTGGGTGCGACTATTTCCTTTGGTTTATCACTCATTCGCCGCCTCCGCAAAGCTTGCCGCCCCTAGTCGCCGTGCACCGCCGCTGACCACTGTTAACATCGTCCCGGCCCGGGCAAGCCAGCGTAGGGCATCACTGCCCCTATGAACGCGTGTCAGACATCTTTGTTGGGGGGGGGGGAGACCATGCAAAGCCGCCGCCAGTTAACTCTCGGGTCGTCCGCCGCCGCGTTGCCTCTGGCTAACGCTCGCGGCTGCTCCCCTCTTCGCTTGAGTCGTGCATATGTGGCATGCACGTGGCTGCCACTTAGGCACCACATCACCGCCACCCAAGCGCCCAATCAGCGCTACCTCAGGGCCACATGCGCACTACCCCCTAGCCTTAATGGGTGCACCCGGTCCACGTGGACCGCGCACCTAGCAACCGTGATGAATGGGCCTACGCCACTGATAGATGGGCCCTCCTTGCCAGCCATACAGAGAGAGATAAATTGCTAGGTACACATGCACGCAGTATGGCCCACCGGTCAACCACTGCCTGGTACCACAAAATGCTAGAGCGAACCGCTTAGTGCACACTGATGTTTATAAAATGCATTTCTGGGTACAAGAAAAATCTGGAAAAAAATTCCTAAAAATCCTTGATTGCTTTTAGAACATAATAGGAGTGATTGATGATATGAATTGCTTGTATATACTGTGTTAAATATTATTGGTTCACAAAAATTAATTCATCAATTGAGAGACTAATGAGAAATTATGTTTAGGCTCCAAAATGATAAACCCCTTAATAATAACATTGTAGTAATTCCCTAAAATTATTTAATGACTATTAGAGAATAAACTAGAAAATAATGACACAAATAAGATGTAGGAAATGTGAGACTTAGTATTAGCAAGTGAAAATTATTTGATTAAATAGGAAATTGGGAAAAGTCAATATTTAGCCTCCCGGCCTGATAAACCCACCACAAGTGAATATCTCAAAAGTATTATGAATATTAATTGGCATATATAATGTAATTAAAAGTAGTATTCAACCAATATAGAATATAGAGTAGTAAAATAACTATCCTCTTTATAGGAAACTGATTAAATCACCGATAGTTAGTAAAAAGCCTAAATAAGCCAAACTTCCTCACAAATAATTACCCAAAAATCATTAGAAAATATTGCTAGACATATATAATATATTATAAGTAGAAATTGGCTAATAGAAAATACATAATAGGGAATCAATTACCATTCCCATAAGAAAATCAAGTGAATATCACAATTAGTATAATAGATATAGAAGCTCCCAAATAATTAGTCTCCTCCATAAGTGACCTTCTAATCAATTCTAGGAATATATCACTAGGACTTTGAAATGGTAATTGATTAAAATAACATATAGGATAATAGACTAAATGGTGTCACTATTGAAAAATAATTAGTAGACTAATAAATAATAGAACTCACAAGCTAGCTCTAAATTGAGCAGACTCTCACTGGTAATTCCAGGAAGTCCTAGCAAACATGCATTAAAGGATTTCCACAATAAGTTCACAACATTCACAACATTTATAGGATATTAGAAAAACCATAAAGTAAGGGATAGAAGAAGTTGATAAGTCACACGCTACTCTTCATCAGAATGTTGCCTTAAATTCAAACACATTAGAACTCATGATTAGTCTCTAAAATAAGTGGGTCTTACATTAGTAGATCTTAAGTGGACATACTAATGTGAAGATAAGATAATTATAAAGAAATCTCATAGAGGTTATGGTTAACCTGTTGATCGTAACAGAGGTAAAACTATAAGGATAAACTAGTGAATTAATCATGATAGTCATAAACCGTGTAAATAACTAAGAAAATCGATAATACTGTTGAAACTTTCAATAACTAATTGGTTGACTGACAAAATAGTAATGTTCTCAAATAACCCACCAGAAGAATATCGTATTCACCGACGAGCCTTCTAAGAATCTTAGAAAACATGTTATTGAATGATTGTTCATATCTATTGGAGTCCTATTTGGATTTCTTGGTTCTTTATCGATGAATCGTATTTTCCTTGCGTAGCTATGTACTTAGTAATCGGAGAGTTCACGAATGAGATATTCAAGACTCGAGTCATGAAGAACTGGACAAAGATGTTGATGAAACACAGTAAAGGCAAGCTCTAACTCCTAGATCATATTTCACCTATGTTTTCAATCGCACCTATGGCCTGTTTCATTAAATGATTGTTTGTCTATTTTAAAATATTGTTATGCTATGAACCACTTGATGTGGTAGCATGAGCTATGTTGATGACTGAGTATCGGTGTTAGCTACTAGCCAACGATAAACAGTAACACGATAGTTACTCGCTATCAACGGCTTGAAACAAGACACTGCATCAGTTACGATAATAGCAGTGACTATCACAATCTCCTCCTTGACCTTGACAACACAACCCCTTGACAACCTAATAGCTTCATCGCTGCGCTATAGCAGTGATACGAGCACCTCCTTGTTAGTACTATGCTTAGGAACCTCTCCGATGTTCGCATCGCGAACCACTACACATTGTATACATGATTGTGAAATGTGTAAAAGGTGTTTGGTGGTGTGAGTTAGGATATGCTTGGTTGATTAATGAACTGTGTGTGTGAAGGAGAAGGGTGGTCGAGGCGGGTATGGTGATGGGACGCCGAGGGCTCCCTAAGAGGTATACCAGCTGCGGCTATGTATTCGGTGTAACCACCGATCGGCGCTGAGTGCTTTAGTAGTAGTCTGATGACCATGTTTCCGGACTATCCTTATGCTGAGTACTTCAGTTTAGTTCGATGGTGTGTGTTCTGAACTAGTACTTTAGCCAAGGAAGGATGGAGCCGCCTCACCAATATAAGGACCGGTTCATTTGACCTCAACATAGTGATTTCATACAACCACAGAACCTGTATGGGCGAGACTCTCCCTACCTTTCTGGTAACTGGCACAAGAAAAAACCTGAAGAGCCATGGAGGGCACGATGGACAAGGAAATGGCACAGAGACCGAGGGTCGTCTGATGTCTGGTTGGGTAGGAATTGCCCGAATAGCCCCTGGGTCGGGCCGAGGTGTGATTGTGGGGTTATGCGGGGAAGATTGGATGAGCATCATGTCATACCCTTGCTAGGTGTGCATGGACTGTGGGTAAAGTGTACAAACTCTGTAGAGTCTTAATCAATCCGGATAGCTGTTGTCACGGTCTTGGCACACTACGCTTTGGGATCCTATTGATTAGTATTAGCGCATCTCCTTGAAGTTTGTGTGTGGGTGGCCGAGGTTGCCATGTTCTGGGAAAGTGTTGGCATGCATGCCTGAGTCATCAGGGCCAGGGGTCCTAAGACTCATCTAAAAGTGAGGGAACTGGCAGGATGGTCTGAAACTCCCCCAGGGCCCGCCAACTATAATAATATTGATTCAACTACTTCTCCCTCTTATTGCATAACTCTTTTCAAAGAAAACCTGCATAAAATGCTTTTCGGCAAAACTAAGCCGTATGGCCTTTCCTTGCTACAAGCCCCAAGGCATTAAACACCTCCCATTGAGTAGTGTTAGGGCTTGTGGAGTACCTTATGTACTCACTATGGATTTATATGTGGTTTTATCAGAAGACAAAGAAGCAGAAGCATGTGAGGATGACGATTAGGTCTAGTCCTACTTCCCAAGTCCGCCTGTTGGGCATGGCGCCGTTCTGCTCCGCTGTTTTGATGATTTATCTATTTTGGTGGTCATCCCCGATCACGTCCAATGTAATCTCGATTATGTTTGTAAGACTCATATTGATTATTAATAAAGAATCCTTGTATGGATCTCGATCTATTCTGTTGTGCGTGCAAACTACTGATCCAGGGATTGGTATGAAAAGCACAAGTGGACCCACGGAAGGCGGGTCCTGACATTAAGGACCTCCTGGACACTTTTTGATCAACTTATGCGATACATATATATATATATATATATATATATATATATATATATATATATAAAGATTTTCTACATCAATAGTGTGTAACACATCCATTAATGCGAGGAATAATCTATTAGTTTATGTTTTTGTGGGGACCGGAATCCCGACCTCTAAGGATCTCATTGGGTGGTGTCGTGCGATGCGACACCCAAAAGTATACAAGAAAAAGAACGAGAACAAATTACAATACTAAGTCTTTATTGAAAAGCATAGCGGAAGTTTAAATGTACTAACGGGAGGAAAGAGAACTATGCATCATAGCTACGTTCTCAGCACTAGCTATGCAAAAGCAAAGTCATCCATGCCTTGGATACTTTGCACTAGCAACACACAATTCACGGCGGCGTGCAAGGTTCTCACTCGGCTGTAAACCCTGTAGGGGGTGCAGCCTCGTCATCAAACCCGTCATCAGTTGTATAATCTGCAAAAACTCGTTAACTGCAAACGTGAGCATAAGGCTTATACTAACCCGTCTCACTAGACATATGTGTGAGACCTATGTGTGCTGAATACATTGGCTATGGCAATAAAAGTTTTGAATTCAGCTGAAACACCTTTTAGCAAGGTCCGACTCTAGCTCCGAGCTATAGCAAGGTCCGATAGTAGGTTCGGCTTGTTTTGGGTAGCTCCGGGTATGTCCGATGCTAGGTCCGATTTGCTGGCAAAGTCTGATTAGCTTTTGGTTAGCTCCGGTGAGTTTTATCTTTAGCTCCGGCATGTTTTTGATAGCTCCGACATGTTTTTGCTAAGCTCCGAGTTGCTTTTTCTAGCTCCGGTTTTTGGGTTGACTAGCCCTGCTAGTTTTTGTAAGCTTAGGCGGGTGCTTGGTTCTACTATCTTTGGTAAGCTCCGACGCTAGGTTCTACTAGCTTTGGTAAGCTCCGACTCAAGGTCCAGTTAGCTTTGGCAAGAACCGGAGCTTGACCGCAGTGTTTCTGTTTTTCATTTGCAAAGTTTCAAACTTGCTTTACATTGTTGGAAAGATTTCTTAGTATTCATTTGCTAAGTTTTTGGTGTGTTTCGGTTGATATGGATGATATTGTTTTACTGTGGTTTTGCAACATGCTTATGTGAGGTGCTCATGTAAGGTGTTGTGTTCGGAACTGACTTGAGTCAAGTCGTGGACTTGGGCTCGTACGAATTGGTTGTTTATTCATGTGCAGGTGTTGCTTGAGTTCAAGTCATGGCTGGTGACAGGATCCTTTGGACTAGTCTCTAGGAGGAGATGAGGTTCCAACAACCAAATTCAGGAGGAATTGTGGTTGAGCGGGTCAGGAGGTCGCGCAGGATGATTGAATCAAGGGCAGTGCATATGAAGGTTACTGGACGTCGAAGGAATGTGTTTGCACGTATGCATGCGGTGCATGACGTGGCAACATGGTTCTGAAGATGGTTTCTGGATGGGAAGATCTGGTTGGAAGGATAAGATCGTACCAGTTGATGACTTTGGCTGCAGCAGAGTCGGTTATGGCTCGGTATGGAAAGTATCGAGTTGGTTATGTTAGGATTTCGTGTGAGTCAAGAATTTGAGTTGTTTTAGGAATGTAGGATACGTTCCTAAGGTGTTTGTAAGTCTTAAGATTGCTTCTATCGGCGTATAGAAGAGTCCTAAGCAGTTATGGAAAGTTTCGATTCGTGATTGGAGTAGGATTAGGGTCCTGATTTGTGTAGAGTTGGCTTTCAAGCTGGTTATATAAGCAAGGGAGGCCAGAGCTCGTGTGAGACGACATTGGGGGCTGTTCCTCTTGTGTTATATTGAATAAAGTTCGTGGTTTGAAGGAACTTTTGTGCCTTGTTCGTCCGACTTGTTCCAGACAAGTTTTACTCGTTGAGTTTCTGGACAGCACTACCTTTTGTCTGTGGTTTTATCATAACTCGAGTTTTACAGATCCAATTGACGTGATTCTTTTTGGGTTGTATTCAAAACCTGATTATCTATCATCTTTCTAAATTACACGGTTATTGGATTTGTGGTTTCTGATCTACACGAGTTTCTTTGCAGCATTCCAGAACTGTTTTTCTCGGGTAGGACAGATTGACCTTTGTTCGATCTTTTGATCATAACTTGAGTTTCTCTCGACGGATTTGAGTGATTCTTCTTGTGTCATCTTCGTGACTTGATTCTCTCTGATATCTATCACTTTTGTCACGATGAAACACGTTTAGATTAGTCTCACACATGATTCCTTTAACAGATCGTTTTTCTGCCAAATGGGTTGGGATTTAATTGTTTCCACTGTGTAAGATTTTTTTAATCTACAATTCACCCCCCCTCTGGTAGCTTTTCACGTGCTCTCCGATCCTACAATTGGTATCAGAGCCACGGTGCTCTAATCATTGTGATTTGCACGTGTTATTTATTAATCATCATGGAGAAATACTCCACCAAACCTTGTGTGTTTGCTGGTATTGATTTTCAGGTTTGGAAGGCACACATGGAGGCTTTCATCCAGGCGCAAGGCTTCGCAATATGGGAAAAGGTGTACAAGCCTTACGAAGTGCCATCTAACAATCAAGTCACGGCTGCAAACCTACGGGACGTCGACAACAACAACAAAGCCCAAAACTTGATCATCCAAGGACTCACTCAAAGCGCTTTTGATCGTGTCGCGCACCTCCGATCATCATACGATGTTTGGAGAACGCTATGTGATTATCATGAAGGCTCCAACACAATCAAGGAGGTAAAACAAGATATGTTCAAAAAGGAATATATACGTTTCGAGATGCAACCCGGTGAGTCCATCGATGACCTCTTTGCTCGCTTCAATAAAATTCTCAGCAACTTACGTAGTGTCAATGTTAACTTTTCTGATGCTGAGAATGCTAGGCAACTTCTTAGTGCATTAGACATGTCAATTTGGGAGATGAAAGTAACATATATTCGTGAATCAACTGTCATGAGTTCTCTTACATTAGATGTACTTTATTCTAAACTAAAATCTCATGAAATTGACATCTTAGCACGTAAGAACCCAAATAAGTCTATTGCATTTGTCTCACAACGTGATATGCCTAGCTCCGGCCAATCATCATCTTGCAATACTCTTGCTTTGTTGTTCTCACTAAACCTGGAGCAGATCGAGGAATTTCTAGAAGAGGAGTTAGCACTCATCTCTACTAGATTCTCAAAAGCATTGCAAAATGTGAGAACTAGAAGGAGAGGAAGCTCCGTACCTCAACGCTGTTTTGAATGTGGTAAAACATGACACTTCCGTACAGAATGCCCTAACCTTTTATGTCCTAATACCCATGAAGAAAAACAGAACAAGGTCAAGACCACCTCTGGAAAATCCCAACAAGAAAAAGAAGGGCACCATAGGACGCAAGATGATTAACAGCTTCAACACCGCACTTCAAGAACTCAGTTCAAGTGATGGAGACTTTGAAAGTGATGAAGATGATGACAATCTGGCCAACTTATGCTTCATGGCGGGCAAAACAAGATCAAGATCAAGTCAGGAGATGCAAAACACAATAGTGACGATGTTGTGGTATGTTCTACTTGCAATGAAATGTGTGATGCTATTTCTCGTGCAACTATTATTATCAAGAAAAAGGACAAAAAGCTTAGGGATACTGCTGTTAAAATTGAAACACTAGAATCTGAAATCAATCATTTAAAAATTTTGATTCTTAGTGATGATGCATGTCCCTCATGTGACTTAATCTATGAACAATTGTCCACGTTAAGAAATGCACACTCCTCCACTCTAGACAGACTTGATGAAGAAATTAAAAAGAACAGAGAGCTTGCTGCACTTCATGATAAAAACATGAAAAATGCTAGTTGTTCTACAATTGATTTGCATTGTTCTACTTGTGATGATCTTGATAAGAAACTACAAAATGCTATGAATGAAATTTCTATATTGAATAATGCTTTACGTTCTCATGAAGTTAAATATTGTTCCAACTGCAAATTAAAAGGAAAAACTTCATGTGAAAATTGCCTTGATCTATCCAATAAACTTGATGACATGCATAGGACATTAGATCAGTTTTGTATTGGGAATAAGAACCTAAACTTGCTGCTGAATTCTTCCAAGTCTTGCAATGATAAAACTGGTTTAGGTTTTGATTCTCATGCTCATGCTAAGGCACATCCACCTAAAATTGTAAAGTCATTAGGAAGTGGTTTGATTCAAATAGTTCCTAAACAAAAAGAAGTGGTTTTCAAATCTGCAGGAGTGCTTTCTGTCGAAGTGTTTTTTCGGCAATTCTCCTGATACTACCGGTTGTAGCTCACGGAGTTTGTAGTTCGGTATTGGGTGCGCAGAGATTCCAAAGAGTATGGCAAAAGGACACAAGGATTTACGTGGTTCGGGCCGCCTGAGTGTAATACCCTACTCCACGGGGTGTGTAGCTATTGTATTGAGCGTCTAAGAGTCTAGATCTTCTAGAGAGTTTCTGGTCCAGAGATCCTGGGAGCCCCCTTTGTGTATCGTCGACCAGTCCTTTTATAGTACAAGGACTGGTCGTTACACCGTTAACCTGGCCCGACATGTGGCCCTGGCGGTTACTAATGTTTAATACATAATTAATGAGATTTATTACCCTTAATAGCGTGGTAATGAGACTTGTCAGCGCCGTTACTGGTATTAAGGGCCTTCTGATCGTGTGTCATTAATATGGTGTTAATGACACTTCATCAGGTCTTCAAGTCTTTGATTGCCCCTTGAAGGTCCGAGCTGTTGGGGGTTCACCAGCTTGATTGCTGAGGTTGAAGGTCCGGCGGTTTGGACACGTGGCCGCTTTGGAGCTATTCGTCTGGGACGGGTAGGTTCGGTGTAGATGTACACATTTTGATACTGGAGCTTCCCTCTATCGGAGGTTAGGTCTGGGGGTGCCGCACAAGTGTTTAGCCCGGAGCTATTCCATGTGTGGGATATAGGTCTGGCTGCAGTGTACACGTAGAAGTACCGGGACTAACCATAGATGGGAGGTAGGTCCGGTCCCGTATGACACGTGGGGCCTTTGCAGATCTTCAACTCAGACAGGTGAAGTCCCTTTGGTCTTTTTGTAATCCCAATGGGTATACGGTACGCAGGGTACCGACAGTGGCCCCCTGGGCCCACCTCTGGGAGAGACCTTTTGGATGAAGTCATTCTGCCAGAGGTGGGTCCATCCTTTGATTTTTGTGTCGTGTCTTCAAGGATCTTCAGATGTGCCGTTGGCAGTAGTTCGTAGTTAACCCAACGCCGCGTGGCATATCCAGGATTTGGCAGGTGAGATCTTAGCGTGCGGATCTCACGCAATTGAAGGTTGTCGGTTCCCGATACGAAAATCGTATCTGTTCTGCGCGCCTTGTCAGGCTGTCGCCTTCGGGTTTTCCGCCTTTCATGATGACAACCGTTCGCCTGGGGTAAGGACCTCGACTTGATCATTGAGGTGGCCCTGGGCCCCCTTGTCATTGGCAGGGTGAAGTTTTTGACTTGTATTGTCGGCTCCTCTGCGGTTTCCATCCAAGAATTGCGGGGGCTTACTTAAGAAGGAAAGCGTGCAACGTTTGGGGGTTCTTTACGCCTTCATTCAATATTGCGCTCAAATCCTCCAAACTTTCGCTTGCTTTTTGTCGCTAGCCCCGCTTGTGCTGCGATGGAGTTGGGTCTCCGCGAGAGCTGACTTAAGACCGACGACAATTTGAAGAAGGTTCGGGCCCTCATGGGGTGGTCCAGTGACTTCTTCAACCACCAGGTCCGCGTCGGCAAGCTTCCATTCAAGAAGGAGCATGCCGACGACATGGTGTACTTCTCCGCGTACTCCATGGTGGGACTGATCCCACCCTTTTCTTCTTTTCTCTTGATGCTGCTAGACTTCTATGGTCTGCAGCTGTACCACCTTGGCCCTCACTCCATTCTTTTGGTGTTGATCTTTGTCCACTTCTGCGAGATGTGGGAGGGTATTCCTCCCTGCGTCGAGCTCTTCCGCACCTTCTTCACCATCCACACCACCGGCAAGAGTGACGAGTACCTTGGCTTCTATTACTTTGTGAAGCTCAAAAAGTGCTCGCACAAGTACCTGCAGTCGTTCCCTTCTGGCAAGTGGGACGACTGGAAGAAGGATTGGATTGTCATTAGGACAGAGGAGCATGAGAGGCTGGAGTTGCCTGTAGGCCTCCCCAACGTCGACACTGAAGCTTGGAGTGAAGTTCCGTTGTTATCAGACGCCTTCAACCCTACTCTAACCAGGATCCGCCAATGCGTGGAAGGAGGGGTGACTCCTCAGGCGGTATTTTTGCAACTTTCTGGCCAACAGGTGGGCTCTGCTGAAGAAGACGGAGAAGCTTGCTTGGACCCTCAACAGCGTGATGGACAATGACCGGATCGAAACCGGTTTGAAGTCCAACCTGGAAGGCGCAGCCTTGGAGCTTCACCTCAAGAAGTTCCAGCATGGCATTGACATCGAGGGTGACTACTTGTCTCCGCCAGTGCATTTCCTCCCTCTGAACATGGAGGCAGAGTTCAGCAGGGAGCTCCGGCAGAAGATGTCGGTGCTTTATGACCTTGGTGTCGTTGAGAGGCGTTCGACCATCGGGTTGGTGATCTCTGGAGCTTCCGAGGGTGGTCCCCCTTCCATCTCGGAACAGAGAATTGAAGTCGTGGGCACGGGCAAAGAGTTGGCTGAGCCCTCGAGTCGTAAAAGGAAGCTGAAGCACTCTGATGGGAGGTCCGTCAGGCCTACTCCTTCCGTAGCGGCTTCTTCTCCCCAGAGGGGAAGGTCTTCAACTGCGGCAGCCACTCCAGCATCGGCATCTTCCCGGGGTGCTAGTTCTGGCCATGTGGCTGCAGTATTAGGGCCAACTAAAGGCTCTGGATCCGAAGGTTCTTCCCGATCGAGGGGGGCCTCGACCAAAGCAGCACCAACGGTAGTGGCAAGCTCCGGGGAACCTTTCGGAGTTGACATGCCAGTGGCGACAGGGTCCAGTCCTGAGCGTCCGGAGAAGAGGTTCCGCGCTAGCTGGTGCAGAAGCCTTCCGAGGTAAATTTTGTTTTTTACCTCAATTGGTTGTTTTTTGTTGTAACTGCGTTTTGAGTGTCTTCGTCCTTCATCCACAGGGTACCCAAGAGAGGGGCTGAAGCTCCTACCACAACAGCTGAAGCTGTGCAGGCGGAGGCTCCGGCTCCAATCCCAGTGCCGCCCCAAGGAGTGGTTGAGGCTGCGGCAGCTCTGGCACCGGTTGTCATGGTCTTGGACCTTGACTCATCCCCAGAAGTTCTTGTGGTAGCGCCGGACCACGAGAATGAAGATGTGCCAGCGGCACCTGCCCCGGAGGTTGAAGCTCCGGGTTTGGATGCTGAAATGGTGGACGCTCCAGCCTCAGAACCGGAGATATATGTGATTCCGACCCTAGTGCTAGATGTTGCTGAAGCCCCGGTGGTGGAGCCGGTGGTTGATGATGCCCCGGCGGTAGAGCCGGTGGTTGATGAAGCTCCAGCACTTGAGCCGGTTATCGAAGAAGTTCTGGCGGTAGAGCCGGTTGCTGTAGAAGTTCCGGCGGTAGAGCCGGCCATCGAAGAAGTTCCAGCGCCTGAGCCAATCGCTGCAGAGGTGCCAGCGCCTGAGACCATGATGGTCGAAGCGTCAGCGCCTGGGTCGGCTGTGGAGGAGGCGCCAGCGCTGGAGCCGGAAGTAGCCAGCTCTGATCAAACCTTCAATGCCTACCTCGGAGGTGGTGGTCTCGGAGGTGCCCGCGCCTGAGCCGGGGTGCCGAGATGAAGTTGCTGGCCCCCCGCTTGAGGGACCAGTTGTTGATGATCTAGCAGCGGGACCTTTGGAGCCAACTCCGGAGGTTGAAACTTCTGTAGCAGGGCCTTCCTCGGCGGCGGCCGAGGCTATTCTGGAGGGCGGCCCTAGTGACATGGAAGCCCAGGGAACCGCTCTTGTAGAGTGGGACCCAATTTTTATCACGGAGAACCCGCTGGAACCAGCAGAGATGACCCCGGCAGGTCCGGACCCGATCCCTCTGTCGTTGTCTATTGACAACGCCTGCTCCAGTCTTCGCCAGTTTCAGCTGGCTTTTTACCACGACAGCAAGGCTCCCGAGGAGGAGCGCCAAACTCTTAGGAGGTGGCGCAACCGGCTCCAATTCGAGACCAAGCTGGCGCAGTCGAGACTGGCTCACGACAAAGAGTGGGTGAGGAAGGAGAAGATCTGCCTGGAGTACTGGAGTAAGCTGCTGGATGAGTGGGAAAGCGTGACGCGATCCCTTGATAACTAGTCCCAGGCCATCTACGAACAGGCCAAAGCTGCTAATAGCGCAACGGATGATCGCCAAGAGAGGCTCGACGCCATCCACGCTAGTCTCATCAAGCGCCGAGAGGCTCTTGAGGAGCAGGATAGAAAGCTCGAGGATGAAGAGCAAAAACTCCTGGAGCTGCGGGATGACGTCGTGAAGAGGGTAGAAGAGCTTACTCAGAGGCTAACTCTGGGTGACAAGAGTCTCGAGGAGCGCACCAAGAAATTGGACGAGCGCTGCGAGAAAGAGGGGAAGAAGGCCTGGCAGCAAGGACAGGACCTCCACAGGAGGGAAAATGACGTTGCTGCCAGGGAGAAGAAGGTGCGGGGCTGAGTGAAGGACCTGGTTAACCGCTGGAATGAGATCCACCTCTAGGAGGAAGAGCTCAGCAAACTCGAAAGGCAGGTTGCTGATAAGATTCAGCAGAATGCCAAAGAGGTAGAGCGTCTTGCTCGGGAGAACTCGGAGCTTGCGGCGGCCAGAAGATCCTTGGAGGATAAACGAGGTTGTAGGGTTGCGGAGTCCCAACAAGTTTGGGACTTCCTGGGCAAAGCCAACGATGCACTGACGCCAATGGGTTTTAGTCCTGTGCGTCCGGATGATCCGGAGTTGGAGCTGGACCATGCGTTGCAGGCGCTGAGTTCGGTAGGAAACAAAATCACCAAGATGGGTGATGTCATTGCGGACCAGCTGGAAACCGAGGGACAATCCCTGGCAAAGAGTGTCGCAAAATTCGTTCTGTCGTGCTACACAAGTCGGGTCCCTCAATTCCCCCTGGACCCGGTGCTCAAAGGCCCCATCGACGGAGAGGGAGAAGCTGCACAAGCCAGCGTTTCTGAGGTTGCCCAGAAGGTCGCCTCGTTCTTCCATAGGGTTAAGGACCATCTCTTTGTAGCTCCCGCTTGTATCCTCTCTTCTTCTTCTCCAATTTTGTAATCTCTTGTCTCTAGATGAATGAAATCCAAGTTTTTTGTTAATTTCATTTTTTGTCTTCAAAACCTTTGTCCCACTTGGCTCCCTGGTAGATGTACGCAATTTGATTGGGAACATGTACCAAGAGGATGTAACAGTTGTTGAAGACTCGCGTGCTTCAGACTTGTAGAGCGTAGGTCTGAAGTCTTCAGTAGTGAAGGCCCCCTGAGGTTGTCGGAGCTTAAGGGCTCCAGCCTTGACCATCATCGGAGCTTGGTAGCTCCAGCAGTGGTCTCCATCAACGCGTAGAGCATCAACAGTTAGTCCTCTGGAGTCTTCCCACCATCTTTTGTTCACTTTGACGGCTAGCCCCCTGGCTTTACCAGAGCTAAGTATCTCCAGTGACGCTTGCTATCAATGTTTGAAACATCGACTACAAGTCGTCTAGGGGACGTTGGAGCTTTTGTAACTCCGGCTTAATTCACCATCATCATGAGATCTTTATTTTTCCTGCACACTGAAGTCAAGAAAAACATTAAAATTCATTTCCTATCTATAACTCAGTTGCGACTTACTATTCTCATAAGAAATTTTTGGGTCGAGCATGATTCTTCATACAATCAAGTGCACTGAGTTGTTTTCTCCAGGTCCAATTGTTCTCAGGACCCACCTTACTTTGGCCCGTCGGGGTGTAGGTAGAGTGGCGTACTTAGGGTGCAAGACCAGGCTAAGTTGATAGCACACTCCGGACCTAGATTGGCTGGTGGCATTCAGGCGAGTGAGCCATTCAACAACGTGAAAACCTGAAGGAATTAACAATGCGACTCAAGTTGTACATGAATTAGTCGATCTAAAAAATTCTTGAGAATCACAAAACTTTGTTATAGACAAAAAAGAGAAAAATAAAAAATATTGAGCTTGTACAAAATAAATGCACGTGGAGTCTGTTTTCACACAAAGATGTCTTTCATTATAGGTCCGGGGTATAGGGGAAACAAGTACACCCTTAGGGTACGGATCCAGGCTAAGTGTGTTTTGTTTCTTGTTTGACCCAAGGTAGCTAGCTACACTTTTAGTTCTGAGACTGTGACAAGTGTTGCCTGAACTTTGAGGACCTTCCGGGGAAGGTCCGGCTGTTCTCCCAGAGGAGCTACCCGACTCTGTACAATGACTCTATAACATACATCACGTGTAACTACAAACTTACCTTCGTGATATTAAGCGTAGAACTTACGGAGGTGCTCAATGTTCCAAGGATTAGGGAGAGGTGTCCCATCCTCGGTTGCCAAGCGATTGCATCCGGGACGGGATACTTTGATCACTCGGAAAGGTCCTTCAAAGCTAGGGGAGAGTTTGTTTAACCCTTCTCTGGATTGTATTCTCCATAGCACCAGATCGCCTTCCTCAAGCTGTCGGTTGTGAACATGCCTTTGGTGATAACGCCGAAGAGCTTGGCGGTATCGAGCGTTCCGAACAGCTGCTCGTCACCTTCCCTCTTCAAGGAGGTCAAGGTCTTCACGCCGGAACTGGTCCTGCGCGGCATCGTCGAAGGTTCCGACTCGGAGCGACCCCAAGGTGATTTCTGGAGGATGTACTACTTCAGCTCCATACACCAGGAAGAAGGGTGTCTCTCCAGTTGACCGTTTTGGAGTTGTCCTATTGGCCCATAGAGTGGGCAAAAGCTCTTTGATCCAGTTGGCTCCATATTTTTTCAGACGCTCATATGTGCACGTCATGAGTCCTTTTAGGATTTCTGCATTTGCTCTCTTGGCTTGGCCATTGCTTGTCGGGTCAGCTACGGAAGCGTAGCTGACTTGAATGCCAAGGTCTTCGCAATATCCTTGGAATGCAGAGCTTGTGAATTGGGTCCCAATATCGGTTATGATTTTGTTTGGAACTCCAAATCTGCATACGATGGACTGTAAGAACTTGATGGCTGATTGCTTGTTTATTGTCACAACTGGAGTTGCTTCCGAACATTTGGTGAATTTATCAATGGCGACGTACAGGAACTTGTAACCTCCGACGGCTCTTGGGAAAGGTCCCAAGATATCCATCCCCCACACAGCGAAAGGCCATGTAGGAGGTATCATTTGTAGAGGCTGAGCCGGTGTGTGAATTTGTTTTGCATAAAACTGGCATGCTTCACATTTCTTCACCAGCTCAGTTGCATCCTGGAGCGCTGTAGGCCAGTAAAAGCCATGCCGAAAGGCTTTACCGACTAGCGTGCGGGAAGACGTGTGGTTCCCACACTCGCCTCCATAGATTTTTGCGAGGAGCTCGTAGCCTTCTTTCTTTGTAATGCACCGCATTAGGACGCCATTAGCACCACGCCGGTAGAGATCCCCTTCTACCAGCGTGTATCTTTTAGC
The DNA here is from genome assembly GCA_036927565.1 of Tuctoria greenei. Taxonomy (NCBI): domain Eukaryota; kingdom Viridiplantae; phylum Streptophyta; class Magnoliopsida; order Poales; family Poaceae; genus Tuctoria; species Tuctoria greenei. The sequence continues at coordinate 19,843,431 of JAYESD010000003.1, forward strand.
CAATCTGACTATCCGGTCAGCGGATACATTATCTTCAGGAAGGAAGTTGCCTTTCATGTAGCTCCGGATCTCCGAGATCCATGCATCGGAGCTAGCTTGAGCATTTGAGTCTTGCGTGCTAGGTTGCTCGGAGCTTCTGGCAGCACCTACGACCCTTGATGGCTGCCATGGTAATAGGGCCATCGGGACTGCCAGCTTTGAGGTGCTGGTCTCACCCTCTTCGCTCAGTTCGACAAGCTGAGCTGTAGGTTTAGACAACCTCCGGACGAAGGTTCCGTCGGGAGCTAGAGCTCCGGTTGACGCTTTTGTCAAGAGTTCGTCAGCTTCAGCGTTATGGAGACGCTGTACATGGTGGAGGTCCAGGACTTCAAAGTCCTTCTGAAGCCTCTGGACTTCAAGGAGATAAGCAGCTAGTTGGGGATGGTTGCAGGAGCATTCACCCTTCACCTGTTTAATGATGAGCTGTGAATCTCCCTTGACCAACAGCTGCTTGACACCATATGATAGTGCCACCTTTAGTCTATAAATGATTGCTTCATACTCCGCCATGTTGTTGGTCGCCTTGAAGTCAAGGTGCACCATGTATTTAACCTTCTCCCCGGTCAGAGCGAGGAGAAGAACTCCAGCTCCGGCCCCCTACTTCTGCATGGAGCCGTTGAAGTAGAGAGTCCAGTGAGGCTCAATGAAGACTGGATCCTTGAGTTCTGGCTTCTGCTCACTGGGGCTCCCACGGTTTGATGGAGAGGGGGTCCATTCTGCCACAAAGTCCGCCAATGCTTGACTTTTGATTGCTTGTCTTGGGACGAATTCAAGGTCAAACTCGGCCAATTCCGCTGCCCACTTTGCAATGTTCCCAGTGGAGTTGGGATTATGCAAAATCGCTCGCAGTGGGTATGAAGTCACCACTGAGATCTTGTGAGCTTGGAAATAGTGTCGGAGCTTCCTGGAAGCAACAAGAGTTGCGTATAGCAGTTTATGTACTTCCAAGTACTGAGTTTTGGCATTGTGGAGTACTTCACTGATGAAGTACACTGGGCGTTGGACTGTACGGACCCTCTCGGAGGGGCCCGGGGCCTCCTCCTCATCGACCCGGACCCTCCCGAAGGGGTCCGGACCTTCTTCGGGGATCGTCGGGTCCTTGTTGGAGGAACCCAGAGCTTCTTCAGGAGTGACCTGAACCCTCCCAGGGGGGTCCGGCTCTTCTTGCTCAATAAGAGTAACTCCTTGTTGACCCAAGTCTGGGGGCTGGGACCCAGACTCGCCTTCAGGAACCTCTTGACTCTCTTGGAGGGGTCTGGATTCCTGAGCCTGTAACGGTTCTGGTCTCTACGCAACCAGGACCATGCTGACAACTTCATCAATTGCCGAAATGTAAAGCAGTAGAGGCTCAATAGGGTTCGGAGCTACCAAGGTTGGTAGAGTGGTGAGGAGCTGCTTCAGCTCCTGGAACACCTTTTCTGCTTCTTCGGACCATTGGAATGGTCCGGACATCCTCAATAGCTTGAAGAAGGGTAGTGCCCATTCCGCTAGTCTTGAGATGAACCGGCTGAGGGCGGCTAGACATCCAGTTAGCTTCTGGACGTCCTTGATGTGGGCTGGCGGCCGCATATCTTCAATGGCTTTAATCTTCGCCGGGTTTACCTCTATGCCTCGGTGGTTTACCAGGAAACCAAGAAGCTTTCCGGAGCTAACCCCGAAGACAAATTTGTTCAGGTTCAGCTTCGTGCGAGTGACTCGCAACTTATCAAAGACAGTTTACAAGGTGTCAAGAAGTGATTCCTTGTCCTTAATCTTGACGATGATGTCATCGACATACACTTCCACTATGTCTCTGATGAGCTCTCCAAAGGTTTTGTACATAGCTCGTACAAATGTTGAAGCTGCATTTTTGAGACCAAATGGCATGGCAATATAACAATACAATCCATCTACTGTGATGAAAGAAGTATGCTCTTCATCTTCCCTAGACATTCTGATTTGATGGTACCCAGAATATGCATCCAGGAAACATAGTAATTCACACCTGTAGGTAGAATCCACTATCTGATCTATTCTAGGTAGTGGGAATGGATCTTTTGTACATGCCTTATTCAGTGTTGTGTAGTCGATACACATCCGAAGCTTCCCATCGACCTTGGGTACAATGACTGGGTTTGCCAGCCATTTTGGGTGGAAGACTTCTCGGATGAATCCAACTTTGAGCAACTTCTTCACTTCTTGTCGTATGAAGTCCTGTCGCTCTACATATTGCTTCCGAGGCTTCTGATGTACAGGCTGAGCATCAGGGTAGATCTTCAGATTATGCTCGATCACTTCACTAGGGATCCCAGGCATTTGTGACGGTTGCCAGGCAAACACGTCGACATTAGCCCGGAAGAATGTGATGAGCGCGAGTTCCTATTTGTCATTCAGACCTCCTGATATACGGGTGGTCTGAGCGGCGTCGGAACTGATTTGGACAACTTTGACGGGAATGTCAGTGTCGCCGCTTGGTTGCACGCGAGGTGCAGAGGTTGATCCTCGATGACGAATGCTCGGAGGTTTCGGATCTTGCTCCTTTCCAGATTCTTCTTCTTGCGTTGTGGCAAGCGCGTGAAGTTCTTCTAGAGCTGTCACTCTGGCGGTGCAATCTCCACGGATCCGGAGAACACCAGCTGGTGTTGGCATCTTCAACTCCATGTAGCCATAATGAGCAGCAGCCATGAACTTGTATAAGGTTGGCCTGCCCAGAATGGCGTTGAAGGGTAAGTTGATCTGAGCAATGTTAAAGACCAACTTCTCAGTGCGATAGTTCTCCCGGGTACCAAAGGTTAAGGGGAGAGTAATGGCACCAAGTGGGGTTATGGCCCCCGGACCTACTCCGGAGAAAGGTCGGGAGGGGCGAAGGTCCAAAGGTCGGAGCTGAAGCTTAACGAAAGCTTTGAAGCTTATGAGGTTCAGCCCCGAACCTCCGTCTACCATTATGTGGTGGAGTTGGATGTTGTTGATGGTTGGAGATACCATCAATGGGAGTTGGCCAGCTCCGATTATATTCCGAGGGTAGTCTGACGTGTCAAAAGTGATGGGAGTATCCATCCACTTCCGGTGCGGCTCCACCCTGGCGGTGGGAGCCACCGAAGCTATGTCCCGCCGCATGGTTTTGAGGACGCGGCGGGAGGTGATGTCCCACAAACCACCAAAGATGGTGTTCATGGTTTTCCGACGTTCATTGTCGGAGACGTCGGAGTCATCATCAACGGAGGTGTAAACAGCCTTCAAGACCTTTTTAGGGTCCTGAAAGTCTAACTCCTCTTCAACCGGAGCTTTGTCGACTTTCTGTTTTCCTTCCCTTTGTCGGAAAGAAACTTCTTCCCGACGCTTGTTGTAGCGCTCGGCAAGGTTCTAGACCTCTCGACAGTCTTCCAAGTTGTGGTTGTTCGAGTTATGAATAGGACACCACACTTTGGAGTTGCCGCCATCTTCAGATGTCGGCCGAGGTAATTTCTCAGGGCTTGGCCCCCGGCCACCCGAAGCTGCGGCAGCTGCAGCAGTAGGTGTCTCGGCCGACGGCTTTTTCTTGCCGTTGGACTTTTTCTTCTTTTTTCCACTCCCAGAGGTAGTGGCTTCACCCTTGGACTATTTTTTATTATCATCCGGAGGTGGTTTGGAGTGCATTTCACGGCCCTCGGCAGCTTTGGCACACTTGTCTGCCAAGCTGAAGAGCTCCGTGACGCTGGTGATCTCCTTGATCGCCAGCTTCTCCAGCATCTTCTTGTCTCGTACGCCTTGTCTAAATGCCACAATAACAGAGGTGCTGGAGATAGAAGGAATAGTGTTTCATACCTGGGAGAACCTCTGGATGAAGGAACGCAGGGATTCTCCCCCCCTTCTGCGTGACAGCAAAAAGGTCCAGTTCGGTGCCTGGTCGGGTGTATGAACTCCTGAAATTGGCGGTGAACTGTTGGCACAGTTCCACCCAACTATTGATGGAGATGGGTAGAAGGCTCATGAACCAGGACCTGGTGGTCCTAGTTAAAGCCACTGGGAAGTAGTTGGCCATTACGGCCTCGTTACCTCTGGACGCAAGGATTGTAGTGGAGTAAATCTGGAGAAACTCAGCAGGATTGACAGTCCCGTCAAATTTCTCCGGCAGGTGAGGCAGGAACTTTTGTGGCCATCTGACCATGCGTAGGTGCATGACCAGGGCAGAACAACCTCCTCCTACTTCCTCGGGACCAGGACTGTCTCGAGCCTCTCGCCTTTCACGAGCACAGTCGATATGGACGCGGCTGTCCCGGAGGTCATGAGTTCAAAGCCTGGTTACCGTATGGGTGCGTCGCGCTCCGGAAGGCAGCGATGTCACTTGTTGAGACGCAGCATGTATCCTATTTTGGGAAGCGTGCGGACCAAGTCTGCCCGACACAGTCCGATGCTGCAATGGGGCCCGCCCTGAGGGGGGAGGGCCTTGGTTGCTGATGCGATCGATTGTTGCTGCAACCAAATGTTCCACATCAGCCCTCCACTGCTCCATTGCACCCTAGGATGCACCGGGAGGAGGTGGGCGTTGGAGAAGAGCACGCGCAGCATGGAGCGCATGTTCAGGATTGTTGTTATTCACCGATGCTGTGACCGACGTTGATGCCCCATCCCGCTGTCCAGCTTGATTTGCTGGTGCAAACGGAGGCGGCGGAGGCATGACTCCTGTTGGAGCTGCGGCACTTGTTGGTTGTTGCATGTTGGAGGGATTGCCTCCAGTAGGTTGCACGGCGGGGTTGCCGTTGGACGATCCAGCAGCTGAGTTCACCATTCTTGAAATCTCGCGCACTGCCCCCCTTCCTGGCGCGCCAGCTGCCGGAGTGTTTTCCCGGCAATTCTCCCGATACTACCATTGGTAGCTCGCGGAGTTTGTAGTTCGGTATTGGGTGCGTAGAGATTCCAAAGAGTATGGCAAAAGGACACAAGGATTTACGTGGTTTGGGCCGCCTGAGCATAATACCCTACTCCACGGGATGTGTAGCTATTGTATTGAGCGTCTAAGAGTCTAGATCTTCTAGAGAGTTTCCGGTCCAGAGATCATGAGAGCCCCCTTTGTGTATCCTCGACCAGTCCTTTTATAGTACAAGGACTAGTCGTTACACCGTTAGCCTGGCCCGACATGTGGCCCTGGCGGTTACTAATGTTTAATACATAATTAATGAGATTTATTACCTTTAATAGCGTGGTAATGGGACTTGTCAGTGCCGTTACTGGTATTAAGGGCCTTCTGATCGTGTGTCATTAATATGGTGTTAATGACACTTAATCAGGTCTTGAAGTCTTTGATTGCCCCTTGAAGGTCCGAGTCATTGGGGGTTCACCAGCATGATTGCTGAAGTTGAAGGTCCGACAGTTTGGACACGTGGTCGCTTTGGAGCTATTCGTCTGGGACGGGTAGGTCCAGTGTAGATGTACACGTGTCGATACTGGAGCTTCCCTCTGTCGGAGGTTAGGTCCGGGGGTGCCGCACAAGTGTTTAGCCCGGAGCTATCCCATGTGTGGGATATAGGTCCGGCTGCAGTGTACACATTGCAGTACCGGGACTAACCATAAATGGGAGGCAGGTCCGGTCCCGTATGACATGTGGGGCCTTCGTAGGTCTTCAACTAAGACAGGTGAAGTCCCTTTGGTCTTTTTGTAGTCCCAAGGGGTATATGCTATGCAGGGTACCAACACTCTTTAATTCTATTTCTAATGTTGAGTACTCATCTAGACATCATTACAAAATTAAGTTTAATTGTACTTATTGTGATAAAGATGGTCATGTCGTAGATTTTTGTTATAGACTAGCTAAACAAAATAAAAAGGATAGAATGTTTGCTAGATCTCATAACTTTCTTGCTAAACCTAAAATTAGAAATATGCAACCTGCTTTAATGAGTCAGAAATTTGAAAAGGTAGCTTCCGAACCTTCGGGCAAGAAATCTACAAAGGCAGCTCCGGTAGTTCCGATAGCTCCGAGAGCTCCCAGACCTTCTGTTGTTCCCTCCAAAGCTTCAGCTTTTGCCTCCGGACCTTCTGCTTTTACCTCCGGAGCTACTAGTTTTCGCTCTAAACGAGTAACAACATCTAAATCAATTGTTAAGAACAAAAAACCTCAACCCTTGACTCATAAACCTGTTGTTTTTTCTCAGCTTTCGCGTGTTGTCCCTACTGGACGTCGCATGGCTCAGTACTGGATCCCAAAATGCTTATTAACTAACCCTAGTATTGAGTCATTGACGTATTATGCTTCTATGTAGGTTACACGTTTGAGGAAGGAGAACATATGGATTGTGGATTCAGGATGCTCACGCCACATGACCGGTAACAGAGAATGGTTCTCCTCTCTCTCCTTTTTGTCACGTGTAGAAAATGTTACTTTTGCCGGTAATTCTTCAACTCCTATTATTGCTAAAGGTTCAGTTAGAGTAAATGATCACTACACTTTAAAAGATGTGGCACTTGTTAAAATTTGAAGTACAACTTGCTTTCTGTTTCTCAATTGCTTGATGAGAATTTGGAAATAACTTTCACTAAAAATTGCTGCAAAGTTGTAGATTCAAATAGTGAGCTTTTGTTTAACATATCTCGTTTTGGAAGAGTTTTTAAAGCTGATTTTGATATGTCTTCCCCTGAGCATAGGTTTCTAGTTGCAAATGATTCAAAAGATTTATTCTTTTGGCATCGTAGACTTGGTCACATAGGCTTTGATCACCTCATTCTTGTTAGTACTCTTGATCGCATACGTGGTTTGCCTAAACTCAAAGGAGACAAAGATATTGTATGCTCTTCGTGTAGACATGCTAAGATGTTTACAGGTTCACATGCACCTCTCACGATTACTATGACAACTGAACCTGGCTAAGTTTTGCACCTTGACACCGTAGGACCTTCACATGTTCAATCCTTCGGAGCTAAATGGTATGTTCTTGTGATTGTTGATGATTATTCTAGATACTCTTGGGTTTACTTTATGGCATCTAAGAATAAAGATTTTAGTCACTTTAGAACTTTATTTCTTAGATTATCAATTGATCACCCAGGATCTTTAAAAGCAATTAGAAGTGATAACGGAACTGAATTTAAAAATCAATCTTATGATCACTTTTCTGCTGAAAATGGAATAGATCATCAATTTTCTTCACCATATACAAAACGGTGTCGTAGAAAGAAAAAACAGAACCTTAGTTGAGATGGCTAGGACTATGCTTGATGAATATCAAACTCCTAGGAAATTTTGGGCTGATGCGATTGCAACCGCTTGTTATGTCTCAAATCGTGTTTTCTTGCGCGCTAAGCTAGGTAAAGCACCATATGAGCTCCAGTTTGGACATAGGCCTAGTGTTACGCACTTTCGGGTCTTTGGTTGCAAATGCTTTGTTAAGAAACATGGTAATCTTGATAAATTTGAATCTAGATCTATTGATGGCATGTTTCTTGGTTATCCATCTCATACTAGAGGCTACCGTGTGTTCTTGCTTGACACTAACAAAATTGTGGAGACTTTTAAAGTGTCTTTTGATGAAGCTAGCCCAGGTAATAGCTCCGGTATTGCAGGACCAGATCAATATCCTCTAGGGGAGGGTATTTTCAAAGATAAAGAAGAGACCATGATACTGCCTGATAGTTCCGAAGCTGACACGGGTCCAGCTCTGAACTGTGAACAAGCTCCGACTACCACCTATGCTTGTCCTGATTGTCAACAAGCCACAAGCTCATCAATCTGCAATGAAACTAATGAAGAAGAAGCTTGTGAGACATTTGTTACCTTACGATTTTACAAAGATCATCCCCTGTAACAGATAATTGGAAGCTTGCACGAATGAGTCACACAGTCCAGGTTTTGCGATCCAAACTCTCATGGTCATTTTGCTTTGTTGCTTCTTTTGAACCCAAAGATATATCACACGCACTCACTAATGAATCATGGATTATTTCCATGCAAGAAGAGTTAGAAAATTTTGAAAGAAATAATGTTTGGAAACTTGTACCTCCACCTCAAGGTCACACTTTAATTGGAACTAAATAGGTGTTTAAAAATAAACAAAGTGAGGATGGGGTTGTGGTTGGGAATAAGGCTAGGTTGGTTGCTCAAGGTTTCACTCTAGTTGAAGGTCTAGATTTTGATGAAACTTTTGCTCCTGTTGCTAGATTAGAAGCCATAAGAATATTGTTAGATTTTGCTGCATCTGAAGGCTTTAAGCTATATCAAATGGATGTTAAAGTGATTTCCTTAATGGCTACATAGATGAGGAGGTTTATGTCAAACAACCACCGGGTTTTGAAAATTCAGATTTTCCTAATCATGTTTACAAACTGTCCAAAGCCTTGTACGGTCTCAAACAAGCCCCTAGAGCATGGTATGATAGGTTAAAAGCATTCTTACTTGAAAAAGGGGTTTATCATGGGCAAGGTTGATAAAACTCTTTTTGTGCTTAAGCATGGCAATGACTCATTATTCGTTCAAGTGTATGTGGATGATATTATCTTTGGTTGTGCTTCTCATGATCTTGTGTCCAAGTTTTCAGCTATGATGAGTTCAGAATTTGAGATGAGTATGATGGGAGAACTCACGTACTTTTTGGGACTGCAAATCAAGCAAACCAAGGAGGGTACCTTTGTGCATCAAACGAAGTATACAAAAAACCTCCTAAGGCACTTCAACATGGACAAAAGCAAGCCTCTTCGGACACCAATGGGAACAGCAACAACACTTGAACTTGATGAAGATGGTGAACCCGTGGATCAAAAAGAATATAGAAGCATGATCGGATCACTTTTGTACCTTACGGCATCAAGACCGGACATACAATTCAGCGTATGTCTTTGTGCACGGTTTCAAGCCTCCCCACGTGCTTCACATCGTCAAGCTGTCAAAAGGATTCTCAGATACTTACATGGAACTCAAGAATTTGGCATTTTTCTTCCTTCTTCTTCAACCGTTACTTTGAAAGCTTTTTCCGATGCTGATTTTGGAGGTTGTAGGATTGATAGGAAAAGTACTTCCGGTGCTTGTCATTTTCTTGGTAATTCACTTGTTGCTTGGTCCTCTAGAAAACAAAATTTAGTTGCACAATCCACAGCCGAATCTGAATATATAGCTGCTGCTAGTGCTTGCTCACAAATTCTTTGGATTGTTCAAACACTTAAGGACTATGGGGTTGATCTAGATAGTGTTACACTATTTTGTGATAACACTAGTGCCATTTGCATTGCTAAAAACCATGTGCAACATTCTAGAACTAAGCACATTGATATTAGGTATCACTTTCTCCGTGATAATGTTGAAAAAGGAAACATTGTGCTTCACCTTGTAGATACCGAACAACAATTGGCTAACATTTTTACAAAACCTTAGGATTTCACTTGTTTTTGTTACATTCGTAGTGAAATAGGGGTTATGCATCCTCATGGCTTAAATTGAGGGGGAGTTTTGAAACTTGGGAAGTCCATGTGTGAATCTGAACTAAAATAATATGAGCATAGTATTTCATACATATATGACTTGTGATTTCTTTTACATACTGAAAGTTCTTACTACATTACTCGTGTTATACATTTTGTAGTTTTTGCCATGTCTAGTAATTGGAATAATTACTTACACTAAATCTAGTCATGGTCGAACTTTCTTGCTGTTTTGAACTTGTTGCATGCTCACAAGTGCTTTTAATCATAAAGAATTAATCAAGTAATCAACTCACATGTTGAGATTTTGTGAACAAATATAAGTTGAAAAAAGATCAAGAGAATATGCATGCATATCACTTATTCTTTTGAGATGGCTTATCATTGCACTTAGATATGAACTTGGAAGAAGTTATGTATGACTAAAATCATGTCCTTATGCTTCTGATTGTCAAATGACATAGGCTTGGCTTGGTTGGTTAGAATAAGGCAGATGCACATATAATCTCTTGCAAATATCATATGATCTGAATTTGTGCTTTGAAAAATAATAAAATGCAGCAACAAGTGTCATGCTTTCATGTATTGAAATAGTTAAGTTTGTGATATCATGACTTGCTTAAATTGAAAATTCATTTGATCTCTAGCATGGCTTACACTACTTTATGTATCTCATTGATGTGATAGTGTAAGTTACTTGATAGTATGATTTGGATGAGTTTTGTTTTATATCTATATATTATAATATGCTCATAACAATTAAGATTTCTCTTTTTAACGTTGTTGAATACATTGTCAATGGGGGAGAGATAATGTGCAGGGAGAGATAATATGTGCATGGGGAGAGATTTGATTTTCAAAAAGGGAGAAATTGTTTTCAGCCAATGTTCGGAATTTAAATGGTGTTGTCAATGTATTCATCAAGGGGGAGATTGTGAGACCTATGTGTGCTGAATCATTGGCTATGGCGATAAAAGTTTTGACTTCTGCGAAAACACCTTTTTAGCAAGGTCTGACTCTAGCTCCAAGCTACAACAAGGTACGATGGTAGGTCTGGCTTGTTTTGGGTAGCTCTGGGTACGTCCGATGCTAGATCCGATGTGCTGGCAAAGTCCAATTAGCTTTTGGTTAGCTTCGGTGAGTTTTATCTTTAGCCCCGGCATGTTTTTGATAGCTCCGACATGTTTTTGCTAAGCTTCGAGTTGCTTTTTCTAACTCCGGTTTTTGGGTTTACTAGCCCTGCTAGTTTTTGTAAGCTCTGGTGGGTGCTTGGTTCCACTAGCTTTGGTAAGCTACGGCGCTAGGTTCTACTAGCTTTGGTAAGCTCCAGCTCAAGGTCCGGATAGCTTTGGCAAGAACCAGAGCTTGACCGCAGTGTTTCTGTTTTTCATTTGCAAAGTTTCAAACTTGCTTTAAATTGTTAGAAAGATTTCTTAGTATTCAATTTCTATGTTTTTTGTGCGTTTCATTTTATATGGATGATATCGTTTTACTGTGGTTTTGCAACATGCTTATGTGAGGTGCTCACGTAAGGTGTTGTGTTCGGAACTGACGTGAGTCAAGTCGCGGACTTGAGATCGTACGAATTGGTTGTTTATTCATGTGCATGTGTTGCTTGAGTTCAAGTCATGGCTGGTGACAGGATCCTTTGGACTAGTCTCAGGGAGGAGATGAGGTTCCAACAACCAAATTCAGTAGTAATTGTGGTTGAGCGGGTCAGGAGGTCGCGCAGGATGATTGAATCAAGGGCAGTGCATATGAAGGTTACTGGACGTCGAAGGAAGGTGTTTGCACGTATGCATGCGGTGCATGACGTGGCAACATGGTTCCGAAGATGGTTTCTGGAAGGGAAGATCTGGTTGGAAGGATCGGATCGTATCGGTTGATGACTTTGGCTGCGGCGGAGTCGGTTATGGCTCGGTATGGAAAGTATCGAGTTGGTTATGTTAGGATTTCATGTGGGTCACGAATTTGAGTTGTTTTAGGAATGTGGGATACGTTCCTAAGGTGTTTGGAAGTCTTAAGATTGCTTCTATCTGCGCATAGAAGGGTCCTAAGCAGTTATGGAAAGTTTCAATTCGTGATCAGAGTAGGATTAGGGTCCTGATTTGAGTAGAGTTGGCTTTCAAGCTGGTTATATAAGTAAGGGAGGCCAGAGATCACGTGAGACGACTTTGGGGGCTGTTCCTCTTGTTTTCTATTGAATAAAATTTGTGGTTTGAAGGAACTTTTGTGTCTTGTTCGTCCGACTTGTTCCAGACAAGTTTTACTCGTCGAGTTTCTGGACAGCACTACCTTTCGTCGGTGGTTTTTTCATAACTCGAGTTTTAAAAATTCAATTGAAGTGATTCTTTTTGGGTTGTCTTCAAAACTTGATTATATATCATCTGTCTAAATTTCATGGTCATTGGATTTGTTGTTTCTGATCTACACGAGTTTCTTTGCAGCATTCCAGAACTGTTTTTCTCGGGTAGGACAGATTGACCTTTGTTCGATCTTTTTATCATAACTTGAGTTTCTCTCGACGGATTTGAGTGATTCTTCTTGTGTCATCTTCGTGACTTGATTCTCTATGATATCTATCACTTTTGTCATGGTGAAACATGTTTAGATTAGTCTCACACATGATTTTTTTAACAGATCGTTTTTCTGCCGAAGGGGTTGGGATTTAATTGTTTTCGCTGCGTAAGATTTTTTTAATCTACCATTCACCCCCCCTCTGGTAGCTTTTCACGTGCTCTCCGATCCTACAATATGCAAGGGTGAATACTAAGCATAGGTAAATAAATCATAAAGACTCGCCTACAAGTGGATCCTTATAGTCATGCTTTATTTAGCACATGACATTCCTCAGGCACGGTGTTGACGATCCTTAAGTATCACATTTTGACCGTCAATTCACCTCATAATGTGCATAAAAGAAACACGAAACATAGTGGTAGGGTTATACACTAACCCAATTCCACAAGTGTTGGTGTTTATTTGTATGCAGGTGAATTATTACCCAAAATATCAAAACATGCAGGAATGAATCCATGAAAATGGATTTCAACAAATCAGGCGATGACACGTGGCAACACATGGATCAAATGGCCCACAAACAGAAGAATACGAGGAGATCCACTGGTGTTGCACCCATATATATCAAGAGGGCCCACCTGGAAGCCACTTGGAGGAAGCACTACCCGAGGGGAGCCTTGACCAGGTCGGCCGACCTATTCCTGGCGCCAAACTCGATCAAACGACACGTGTTGGCTCCTCCCGGCTCCCTGAGGTCAATGGGGACTGATTCGAGCGTAAATTGTGGCGGGAACCGACCCTTCTTCACCTATAAATAGACCCCCTCACCTCACTTCTCACAAACACCAAAAGTTGAGAATAGTGCTACACTCCAAAGGTTTAGAGTAGTCTTAGAGGCTGCCAAAGTAGAAGGAGAGTGTGGTGAAGAGTCTAGGAGAAGGAGGCTTGGGCTTGTCAAGTCCCTCTTCTACACTTGTACCCCTGCAAAACTTTTACTCAATTAAGTAATCCTTTGTGAATTCAATACAAGTTTGATCTTTTATTCTTAGTAGTTTGCACAAGTAGTTACTTGTGGGTTCACTGCTTTGATTCATTAGAGGCTCTAGTTGTAGTTTTGTGTTCGAAACAACTAGAGTAGTGATTTAGAACGTAAGCGTGCTGCTTAGGTTATAAATCATCAGTGGATATCTCGTAGACCCATGGATTGAAGAGGTAGGCAGTAGGTGGTGACAGCCCTATTTGTCCTTCGTAATCCTCCACGTTCGGCTATGCCATAGGCTCTTGGCGGGAGTCATCCTAGTATTGCTAGGAGTAAGCTCGTGCCCGAAGCAAGCATCTACTGCAAACTACCTTGAATTAGGATCAATACTTTGAATTACTCTCTATTCCTTGCCTACCAAACAACTTTGTCTCCTTGGGTGAGCTAGTTCGAAAGATTATCACACACGTCCTTTGGATTCGATGCCCTTGGGAATACTCCTTAAGGGGAAGTTCTGCAACGGGATTTCCGTGCGCTTGCGGATAACTCTGTGGTGTTAAGAAATACCAACAAGCATTTCAGGCGTCGTTGTCGGGGAACGGTTGCTGTTAATCTCCAAAATAAGCATTTCTGAAGCTTAGAAGTAAATGGGAAGGACCCTTCACTATAGTAGAGACTTCATCCCATGGAGCAATCACACTCCAAGGTGATGACGGTCAACTATTAAAAGTGAATGGGCACCGACTCAAATTATCCCTTGATTCCCAAATGGATACAGAAAAAGAATTTGACGTGGTAAATCTGATCAATTTCCATGCAATTTCTTTCAATTCTGTTTAAATTCTCCACGTCCAGCTAATGGTCCCATCCAATTCTTCATCTATGAGGCCCATTTAATCGACCCGAGAAAATGTGGCCCAAACGGAGCCAGAAGGGGGTCAGCCGACTCTCCCTTCGCGCCGTTCGTGTTCTATTTTCTCGTGTTGATCCTCCTCGATATCCTCCACAAAATCCTCGATGAAACGTGTCGTTCTCCGCCTATTTAAAGGGGGGAAATAGAGAGGAAAGCTGCACCTCATTGAATAATCATCTTCCTCCCGTCCTCGTCATGGCCGACAAGAAGATTGTGCCTCATGCCTCCTCCAGCTCAACCTTCAACCTGAGCGGAGACATTAAGCCGGCCAATGACAAACCTTCCCTCGCCCGACATCATAGGATGCTTACTACTTAGGAATTTTATTCTTTTCCCTTCCAAAGTTAGGTTTAATAATGTAAGCATCCCCATATTTTGATTTCAATAAAGTGAACTTACCCGGTTCATCTAACATCAGTAAATTCCCCCCTTTAGTTTATTTTGTTGAATAAAGAATTCAGAAAACAAGTGTGGGGGAAACATGTCCCCAAGTCACGAAATCCCGACGTGAAAAAAATTAGCATTGCATATCAAAACACGTCACGACCGAATAAACAAAATGACCTAACGAAACAGAGCCACAGAAGAGCCACCAGGAGGTCGGCCGAACCTCCTGGTCGGCCGACCTGTGCTCTGCTCCGTACGACTCCGTTTCGCTCCAGAAAATCGGTTTGGATTTCCTATCCCCACTTTTATGCGCTACCCTGCTGTTTGAGTTGATTTCATATTTTTCATTGCATATCTAAAATGAATCAACTCAACAAATTGAAATAAAATTTGGTAATCAAGAATTTGATTAAGCTAAAAATTTGAATACTTTATATTTCAATTTATTACCTTGTTTATGATTCCCATAATTCAATAGGAAAAACACATCATCTAGGTATTTTACTAGTGTGATATGGTAAATGAGTTCTTTAGAAATCATTCTTTTGCTTGAAATTGATTTTGACAATTGTAACTATTTGAAGTCTTGGACTTTGCCTAAATCTCTCATTGGAAATTTATATACCCACCAAGGCCATATGATACATTCATTGAAAACCAGAAGCATATGCCACTTTGCTTTTCATTGAACTTTTTCAAACCCGTGACCCAATTGAGTGACATGCATGAACTTTTTGAATTGAAAACTCTTGTGCACTCCATTCATGCAAAATTTCTCACATTGAGAGTTTGCATCCATCATCACCCATCCGCCAAAAAGAAACTCCATACAATACAAATGAAAGCCTCTCTAAAAAATAAAAATAAAAAGGAGTAGAAGACATGGATACAAGAAAAAGAAAAAGCATCCACTCTTGAAAAAGAGTAAGAGTGCTCAAAAAAGAAGAAGAAAAAAAGAGAAAAAAAGTAGCCAGTTTCATCCTTAAGAGAGAGTAAATTCATGGGAGTTATCACCTCACCCCTCCATTTCATTCATGTGCACAAGAATTTTCTCTTCACTTTGTTCATTGCATAAGTCTCTCATAGGATCAAGTTTTTGACTTAGTAACATATGAATTGCAAATGTGTGCCACATTCATCCCTACCAAGCTCCAGATATAGCCACTTTTAGTATAGGGACAAGAATTGGCAAAGCATGCTATGGTGAGGACTCAAACACTTCGAGAGATTTGAGAGATTCCAATCGAGAAGGCAAGGGCAAAAGTTCCTGTGACTTTCAAATATAGCAATTGCCTAATCATTTCAGAAGGGAATGATCCAAGGGAACTTCATTCTAACCATTCCACTTTTCAAACACCCAAGATTGATGTGGTAGCCACATACGCAAAGGGGATCCATGAATTAAGGTTTAAGTTGAAATATCTAGTATCCTTATTTTCTACCTTATAGCAAATTCATGACAACACTCTAGTTCTTCTTGCCTTCACTCGAGGACGAGCAAAGGACTAAGTGTGGGGGAGTTTGTTGACGGTCCTTAAGTACCACATTTTGACCGTCAATTCACCTCATAATGTGCATAAAAGAAACACAAAACATAGAGGTAGGGTTATACACTAACCCAATTCCACAAGTGTTGGTGTTTATTTGTATGTAGCTAAATTATTACCCAAAATACCAAAACATGAAGGGATGAATCCATGAAAATGGATTTCAACAAATCAAGCGATGACACGTGGCAACACATGGATCAAATGGCCCACAAACAGAAGAATACGAGGAGATCCACTGGTGTTGCACCCATATATATCAAGAGGGCCCACCTGGAAGCCACCTGGAGGAAGCACTCCCCGAGGGGAGCCTTGACCAGGTCGGCCGAACCCCCTGGTTGGCCGACCTATTCCTGGCGCCAAACTCGGTCAAACGACACGTGTTGGCTCCTCCCATCTCCCTGAGGTCAATGGTGACTGATTCGCGCATAAATTGTGGCGGGAACCGACCCTTCTCCACCTATAAATAGACCCCCTCACCTCACTTCTCACAGATGCCAAATGTTGTGAATAGTGCTACACTCCAAAGGTTTAGAGTAGTCGTAGATGCTGCCAAAGTAGAAGGAGAGTGTGGTGAAGAGTCTAGGAGAAGGAGGCTTGGGCTTGTCAAGTCCCTCTTCTACACTTGTACCCCTACAAAAGTTTTACTCAATCAAGTAAGCCTTTGTGAATTCAATACAAGTTTGATCTTTTATTCTTAGTAGTTTGCAGAAGTAGTTACTTGTGGGTTCACTGCTTTAATTCATTAGAGGCTCTAGTTGTATCTTTGTGTTAGAAACAACTAGAGTAGTGATTTAGAACGTAAGCATGCTGCTTAGGTTATAAATCATCAGTGGATATCTCGTAGACCCATGGATTGAAGAGGTAGGCAGTAGGTGGTGACAACCCTATCTGTCCTTCATAATCCTCCACTTTCGGCTATGCCATAGGATCTTGGCGGGAGTCGTCCTAGTATTGCTAGGAGTAAGCCCGTGCCCGAAGCAAGCATCTACTGCAAACTACCTTGAATTAGGATCAATACTTTGAATTCCTCTCCGTTCCTTGCCTAACAAACAACTTTGTGTCCTTGGGTGAGCTAGTTCGAAAGATTATCACACACGTTCTTTGGATTCGATACCCTTGGGAATACTCCTTAAGGGGAAGTGCTACAACGGTATTTCCGTGCGCTTGCGCATAACTCTGTGGTGTTAAGAAATACCAACACACGACACATCATAGACTAGACAATCAAACAAGAAACGCATTGCCGATGATATGATGTGCACAAAGCACATAATTCTATTACAGGTAAAGTATGGGGAAACTGTAAACTTTTAATTGTACTATCTCTAAGCCAAACAAGGTTGTTCAAGCAATTTCTAAACCAATATATCATATTCTCCTGACTTCTTCAGTATTTACTACGTCACGGGGCAGTGAACAAGTGGTACTCTATTACCGCGAGGGGCGGTTATTGCAATCAGGGTTCACCCGGAACAACACGACACATACACACTTTCAGAAATGCCAGCAAGTACTTTCAACATTACCTACATAACAATTCATTACTAGTCGTATATGGCTACCTTTCACTAAACACTCGAAGTCGAACTGGTCGATCTTTCACGAGCAGGAGGTCACTGCGTGAGGCATACACTGACGTGCCCACAGCTGATTTACACCTTGCTACCCTCAACCCACACCTATAAAACGGAACAGAATGCCTCAACAAACCAGTGTCAAGCTACGTCAGTCTACTGGAGCACATTCCTCCAGTATGTCGCCGGTACAATTCAAGCTTGTCTAGCAGGGCCGCACACGAAACGGTCCTCAATCGACACAAGTAGGCTATGCACGTGAGACCACGTCTCACTGCATCCTATCCACTGCTCGGTCTCAATTTCATATTCATACACCATTTTCTTATTTCCGTATCCCCCGTATGATAAAATTCCTATCTCGCAAGTAGATTCCAACTACTCGTCTTCTACCGAATTCCTTTGAGTATAAGCATAGCAGTGTCTACTCAACAGGCCGTAGACCTACCCAAGACTCCATAGGATTTGTGGGCCATGCAAGTGGATGTCAATCACCTTAAACGTAATGCACAATGATCTAAAGACGTAAGGTGAATGAAAACTGTAAAAACATTGTAAGGAACTTAAATGCAAACTGGGGCTTGTCTGAATGCGAGTTTGAGTCTATGTTAGTTTCTGGCAGCTGGACCTCCAAAGCTTTCTGCTGCTCCTCGATTTCAGCTACTACACGATATGCATATACTAGGTATAAATGATTTTGTGAATAATTAAGATGCTTAAGGTGGGATGAGTATATTAAGATAAAATAAGATAATTATCTTAATTTACTTTGGAATTTTTATGGTGGATACTAGATATTATAGAGAAGAATCTTGCAAAGAACAGGAGATGATAAAGGATGTTTGTTATTCTTAACAATTATGGTAAGAAATAATCTTCTCTAAATTTTGGTTGAAATATTTGGAGATTATTATGGATACCAAGGGTTGTATCATGTAGAGGGGGTCTCACTGGTTCTAGGAAAATTTGTTTCACAATTTTCGGAGCTTCCTATACGGAGAAATTGATTTTTCAAGTTTGGGTAAATTTTTGGAAATTGATTTTTTTCCATTTTTCTCAATTTATAACTACATAGAGATTTGGAATTTGGATCAACCTAGTATTTTAAGTCTAAAGAGCTTGAAACTTTTACTGGAGATCAAAGGTATTAACAATAGTGTTCTGACCAAAATTGGAAATTTTCCAATTAACAGAACTATGGAAATAAATTCTATAAGCATTTCGCTTATCTGAATTATGGAGGAATTTCTATGGCATTTCATACAAATCCAAGTGAACCACTGGACAGTATTCTTTGTGCTGGTTCTAACGAAATTTATTTGGGAATTTATGGATAATTCTACTGGAAGTTATGGATTTTCTAAGTTTGGATTGAATCTCAATTTATTTTCCTATTGGAAATTTCAAATAAAAGGGGCCGGTCCCACTTTATTTGAGTGCGCCAATCGCATCTGGGCCACACCGCAGGCCACGGGGTTCAACCGTGCAGTCGCACTGGATCCAGTGCCGCAGCTGATCCCGGTCGTTCGAATAGGCACTGACAAGTGGGGCCCATAGGCCTTCATCTACCTCGCGACACGACAGCGCTTCTCGTCGGAACCGCGGCGGTGCTTCGCCGGGCTTAGGTGCGTCGACCTCCTTTCGGCCTCGCCGTGACCGCTCAACCCTAAAATGACCGTGCAAGTGGATGGTGGTGTTCAATCACGCCGGCGATGGCCGGAGACGGCGACGCGACGGTGATGGCGGAGCTAGGGTTTCGGCCTTCATCGGAAATGCTCAGGAATGGCTCAATAGGCTAGGGAAAAGGTCGGGGAGGTTTCCGGGAGCACATGAAGTATAATTTGGGGGTCAGATTGGGGTGAAATCGCCGACAAGTATGAGTTCGACGATGAAGTGCGGTTTTTCAACCGGCGGCCGCGAAAACTTGAAATCTAAGATGCTCGGTTGATAACTTTTAGCGTTTTTGGGCATGGAGCTCCCTTAGGACACATAGAAGCTATCTGCTCACCAGATTAAAGGATGATTACAAGAATGAAATGAATTTAAGCGCGAAGCTTTGCTATTCTATTGAGGAATCTTTCGGTTCTCGAACAAGAACTCAAGTTACACTGCAGGTCATAAGCTTAGATTTTGTGAGCATGAACTAGAGAGGATTGTGAACCTTTTTGCTTAAAGGATTGAGGCTGGAGATGGCCTAGAACTGGAGTTCGACGGCGAGACAGGGAAGGTTCTCGGCGGCTTCCTCGATAGTGACTGGGAAACATCGAAATATGCCAAACAGAAGCTATGTCACGATCAACGACTGAAGAGAATACGTAGAAGAGTTTGTGACACGCCTTTTATCTACTTACAGCTCGGGAAGAAATGGCTGCAATCATCGGCGAGAGCTCGATCGAACAGGGGCGGCGAAAATGGCGTGAACCGGGATGGAGTCCAACGGCGACGGCCAAGGGGGTATTTATAGGGACGGAGGGGAGAGGGGAGTGCGCCACGGCGCAAGCAAGCAAGCAGCTCGGTGGATGCATGCGCATCATGGTGTCGCGTGCTGCCGGCGTCGATCGGCGGGGCGAGCTGGAGACAAAGCACCCCCCCCCCCCCACCGTGGGTTTCACTCGAGTGCTTCGGCTGACAGTGGGCCCCACCTCCTCTTATCCAGTTCCCTTCTCTGTAACTTCAATTCTCTTACCAAATTTGTCCAAAAATTCTATATTTTTGTGGGGAGGCTCAAATAAATATCTAGAACTTGATTCTGCAATTGAATTTTGAATTGGAGCAAGTTACAATTGAATTTCAAATTCAAATTTGAATTTGGATGAAATTCAATGGTGTCACTGATTTAAATAGCAATTGAGTTCCAAAAATTGTGAAACTATGAGGATAAGTCAAGAAAGTTATGCTGACCATGAGAGTGTGTTCAAATCTTAATGTTCAAACTAGTTGAACATAATTCAAAATTTGAATTCGAAACATGGTTTGAATTTGCTAAGCGTCTCAATTAAAATAGCAAATGGAGTTCAAAATTTATGAAACTTTGCAGGAAGTCCATTTGGAATATTAGAAAATCATATAAAAAATTATGGCCTCTAAATTGAATAATTTTGACAGGGCCAAATATACAGTAGTATATATTCAATTTATATTAATTTGGATATCTATTTGGTACTGCATATTTAATTTGGCCTAGCAATATTTCTTCAAATAATTCCAAACTTTGAAGAGAGGTCGAAAGAATTAATCTAAGTTTATTGGTGAAGTTCATTCCTCATGTTAATAAATTTAAGCATGAGTAGAACAAAAGATTTGATGAGATCAAGTTTATAAGCATGCTTATAATTGGTCTCCAGTAGGGTTAACAACCAACTTACAACAGAGCTTGATATGAAGAAAAATGTGGGATTTTACATTCCTCCCCCCTTAAAAGAATCTCGTCCCGAATTACAAAAGGAAGGATAAAAGGAGAAGATCTAATGAACATATGATGTTAACAAGTCCGGATAATTGGCTTTAAGATATTCCTCGCTTTCCCACGTTGCTTCATCAGCGGTGTGGTTTCCCCACAAGATCATGTAGAAATGCAAGGTGCAGTTTCTTGTGGTACGAGTCTTCTTATCAATTATCTAGGTTGGATGTTCGGAGTAAGTAAGATCTGGTTGGAGAGCTTCAATATCCTCCATACGGACTTTCGCTGGGGCCTGGAGACATTTTCTCGATTGTGAAATGTGAAACACATTATGCACCCCTGACAGCAATGCTGGCAGCTCTAGTCGATAGGCTACAGGTCCGCATTTCTCACTTATTGCGAATGGTCCGATGAAACGCGGAGCCAGCTTCCCTTTTACTCTGAAGCGATGAATCCCTTTCATTGGAGATACACGAAGGTAAACGTGATCCCCGATATCAAAATGAAGCGGTTGACATCATTTGTTCGCATAGCTTTTCTGGCGAGACTGAGCAGCCTTGAGGTTGGCTTGAATAACTCGTACTCGATCTTCGGCTTCCTTTACCAAGTCTATACCATATGTTACTCGTTCACCGGATTCACACTAGTTCAACGGTGTGGGGCACTTCCGGCCATAAAGAGCTTCATATGGTGCCATTTGAATGCTAGTCTGATAACCATTGTTGTATGAAAACTCCGCCAATGGTAGACGATCATCCCAATTCTGACCATGGTGAATGGCACAGGCGCGGAGCATATCCTCTAGTACTTGGTTTACTCGTTCCGTTTGACCATCAGTCTGTGGATGGTAAGCTGAGCTTCAAATCAATTTGGTACCCAAGGATGCGTGGAGTTGCTCCCAAAATCGAGCAACAAACAAGTTTCCACGATCTGATATGATAGTGGGGGGTACTCCATGTAAGCATAAGATCCTGGCAATATACAGCTCTGTATATTGCCGTGCCACATACTTGACATTGACTAGAATAAAGTGAGCCAACTTGGTGAGTCGGTCGACTATCACCCAAATCGAGTCATGTTTGCAAAAAGTGAGAGGTAATCCAACAATGAAATCCATGCTGATGTCCTCCCATTTCCAGGCAGGTATGCTTAACGGTTGTAATTGTCTGGCTGCTTTCAGATTGTTGGCTTTCACTCGTCGCATGTATCACATTCGGATACATACTTCGCTATTTCCCTCTTCATCCGAGTCCACCAAAATTTCTTCTTAAAGTCTTGGGACAATTTGTTACTCCCTAGATGAATAGAATATTTGGACAAATGAGCCTCGTCCAAAATTTTCTTCCGAAGTGCCACATTGCGGGGTACCACGATGCGGTCTTTGAACCAGATGGTACCATCATCGTCACTTCGAAAACACTTCATTTCCCCCTTTTTCATTCGTTGACGAATATGGGATATGCCCTTGTCCTCCTTCTGAGACTCCATAATTTCCTCCCTTATGGTAGGAATGAGGGCTAGGTTGTAGAGCGCCCCATACAGAACCAAGTAGAGACTTGGTTCTTCTTCCTCTACCAAGGTGATAGAAAGGTTATTGATATGGGACTTGCGACTTAGTGCATTTGCGACTACATTTGCCTTTCCGAGATGGTAGTGGATCTCAATCTCATAGTCTTTGATTAACTCCAACCATCTTTGTTGTCGCATATTCAATTCTTTCTGGGTGAAGATGTACTTCAAGCTTTTGTGATCGGTGTAGAGATGTACTAGGTTGCCCCATAGATAGTGCCTCCACATATTTAATGCTAGTACCACGGCAGCGAGTTCAAGATCATGAGTTGGATAATGCTTCTCATGGTTTCAAAGCTGCCGTGATCCATAAGAAATCACCCCAATCACCCTTCTGTCTTGCATTAATACGCAACCTAGACCAATTCCAGATGCATCACAATAAACATCAAAGGATCTTGTTGTGTCTGGTTGGGCTAATATTGGTGCTGTTGTGAGGTGTTTTACCAATGCTTGAAAACCCTCCTCACATTCCTTTGTCCAAGTATATCTCTTTTCTTTCTTTAGAAGTTCCGTCATTGGTTTAGCTATCTTGGAAAATCTTGGGATGAACCTCCGGTAATATCTAGCTAAACCCAGGAAACTTCAAACTTCATGCACAGACTTGGGAGACTCCCATTTGAGTACTTGCTTAATCTTGCTTGGATCAACTGCAATCCCTTCCGCAGAGATGATGTGCCCTAGAAATGGCACTTGGTTGATCCAGAACTCACATTTGCTGAACTTAGCGTACAACTTGTGGTCCCGCAATCGCTGAAGCACGATGTGTAAATGTTGTGCATGTTTTTCTTTAGATTTTGAGTATACAAGGATGTCATTGATGAAGACCACGACAAACTTGTCCAAATCCGACATGAATACCAAATTCATGAGATACATGAAATGGGCCGGTGCGTTCGTTAATCTGAAGGACATGACAAGGTACTCATATAATCCATACCTCGTCGAGAATGCTGTCTTAGGTATATCCTCTGGTCGAATCCTGATCTGATGATAACTAGAGCGAAGATCCATCTTCGAAAATACCCGAGCACCTACCAACTGATCAAACAGAATATCGATACGGGGTAGTGGATACTTGTTCTTGATCGTGACAGCATTGAGTGGACGATAGTCCACACATAGTCTCAATGTTTTATCCTTATTTTCCACGAACAATGCAGAACAGCCCCAAGGTGACAAACTTGGACGAATGAAACCCTTGTCCAAAAGTTCCTTCAGCTGCTCTTTTAGTTCTGCAAGTTCTTTAGGTGCCATCTTATACGGCTTTCTCGAGATTGGCATTGTTCCTGGTACAAGTTCAATCTTAAACTCGACATCTCTTTCTGGTAGCATACCAGGAAGATCTTCGGGAAAAAAGTCCGGATACTCACATACTACTAGAATATCTTCGAGTTTACAGGCTTCGGTGTTATCAGCAGTTGGAGGTACGTGGATATTACTCTCAAGAGTGAGAATTTGGGAAGAGTGGACCGAAGAATTTAGATATATTCTCCGAGGAATGATGTCAATAATAGCACCGTTGTATTGCAACCATGCGATTCCTAAGATGACATCTAATTTATGATGCTCCAATATAATGAGAGAGATCGGGTATATGTTCCCACCCAGATTAAGAGGCACCCTATGGACCATCTTATCTGCTACTACTTTGCCTCCCAGAGAACAAATCATATATGGGGTTTTTGTGGAATTGATAGGCAATTGGTATTTATTGACATAAGACTTGCTAATAAAGTTATGGGAAGCACCCGAGTCAAAAAGGATGACTATGGGATGACCAATGAGAGAGAACGTACCTGTGAGTACGGGTGCGCCTTCCGGAACGTCCTCGATGGCGAGGTGGTGAACGTTGCCAATTCTGGTGGCTGGCTTCTTGGGCTGGTTGCGAGGTTGGTTCGCCCCCTGGTACGATGACTGTCCTCCGCTCTGCGGGCAGTCCTTGGTGAAGTGCCCCGTACGTCCACACGTATAGCACGTGTACGGGGTCTGACCGGTACGGAGTGGAGGACGGAATCCCGGTGCACGCGGTGGAGGTAGAGGTGCATGCGGAATCATCCCCTGTTGCTATTGTGGGCGGAAGCCAGCGTTATTGAATGGGCGACCACGAAACATCGATGGTCGCGATGGCGGCTTCCACCTCTGGCCGGATGGTGATCGATACACCATGCGGTATTTCTGAGGAGTGCCTCCTCCGCTGCCTTGCGGAGCACTCCTTTTCTTCTTGTCAGAGAACAGCTCCCTAGTACCGTCCTCCTGTACGATTGCAGCATTGACCATGTTATTGAAGCTTCCCGCTGTTGAACAAGGCAAGCTTGTCCTTCATCTTGGGGTTCAAACCCCGATAGAAGCATTCCCGCTTCCGATCTTCAGTACTCACTTGGTCCTGAGCATATTGGGCCAAGTGGTTGAATATCTTGGAGTACACGTAAGCACTCCTTCCCCCTTGCTTCAGCTCCAAGAACTCTTGAAGCTTCCTTCTCATCACACCGGAAGGTATGTGATAGGCGCAAAACGCCTCTCGGAACTCCTCCCAGCTCACGGCATAGCCGGCAGGTCGTGCGGCAAGGTAATTTGCCCACCACGCACCAGCAGACCCTTGTAATTGTTGGGCCGCGAACAAGGTCTTCTGATGTTCGGTCACTCGTAGCAAAACGAACTTCCCTTCAATGGAGCGGAGCCAGTTGTCTGCCTCCAATGGTTCATCAGCCTCCATGAAGACCGGCGAGTGCGTTGACATGAAATCTGAGTACGAACTCGGAGAAGGTTGTCGTGGACCCGCATCTGGTCGCCCTCCTTGACGGGACGAATGCTGGACCAAAGTTCGCAGTAATTTCGTTTGCTCATCGCGCGAGCCAAAGCACTGTGGCGAGAACCTCCGCTAGACTCGTTGGAAGTTCAGGAGGTGGTGGTGGAGGGACTTGTTGCTGCAGCGTTTCATCTGTCTCCTGGGTCGGAGATTCGTCCTCACGACCACGACTGGATCCTCCCATTTCGGGCGTCGAGCGCGTATGCACCATTCTGCATCCAAATGACTTAAAATCTGCACATGTTTTCTTTTCCCTTATCCATATCATTTTTAGTAGCACGACTATTGACAAGAGAATAAGTGCATAACATTCATATATATTGATAGAGTACAAACTTTATACAAGATATATTATCTCATGACCAAGTTTACAGTAGTAAACTCCAAAATGATAGACTCCCATTATGGAAATACATCTCTACCATACTTGATTCCCATGAGATGTCATAGATATCTTATCATCTTAGACATACCCACTACTATTCATATATGACACAAACATGGCCACAAAAGAAAAACACGAGCAACTATTAAACTATATGTTGCCCCATGACGACAGAAGTGCTGCCACATCCCACTCCAATACGTCCTACTCGACGTACTTGAGTTCCTCGGGATCTTCTTCTTCTTCTTCTTCGTCATTCAAAGTTGGTGCCACAGGTGCGGTTGCGAGAGCAAGAGTTGCTACCCCACCCACCATTGATGACGTCGCGGCAACTAAAGATTTCACATCAGCCTGCAGAAGACACATCCTCATGTCTTCCAGTTCCTTCTGTGCATTTTTTCAACTGGCCTTCCAATCCTAAGTTTCTCCTCTGGATTGATCCCTTTCTTGAGTCACCTCACTCAGCTGTTCATCCAACAGTTGCACCTCGAGTTGACTCGCTTCCAACGCGCTTTCTGCGTGTTGTGTTTTCATGCGAGCCTCTGATCGAGCTTGAACAGTCTGGTGCCACTTCTTCTCCCTTAAGTTTAAATGGCGATTTAGGGGAGCAACTTTGGCCCTACGTGAGTCGTTGGCACCTTCAAAGTGATCCCCTCGAATCAAGGCCTGCTTGAGGTCACTCATCATTTTTCCCAGGCTAACATGCTGATCAAGGCTCTCCTGACACGCTGATGCCGCATATGATGCTAAAATCATATTGGGTACTTCTTCAGTATGCCCATATGCTGCAACCATCCGACTTGCCCACTCGTCACCGGCTCTACCGTTGACCGGAAAGAGCTCGAATGGAGTGCCAGCCATAGCATGGTAATGAAGTTTGCAAAACCTCATGATGGCCACACTTGCGGCATAACACCACGTGTCTTCCAATTGAATCCCTTGCACTTGGATGGAAAAAGGAGCCCATCCAATATTCAATGGAGCAGCAGGCACATAGACATAAATGGTGCACCTCGTTACCCCTCCATCATCGATCTCCTTGCCCCAATAGTCCGGTATTTCACGATACCCGAACTGTTGAAGCATTGCGATCAACAAATCCGGAAAACCCTTCAGAAGCGTACACTTTGTGAACACCCATCCGTTTGGTAAGTATACTATAGAATCAGCCATCTGTGAAAAGATACTGGAACAATGAGAAGGTTTCCAACTCTCAATAGTATAAGCAAATTTAAAACTGGAATTGTAATCACAGTCTGTTCCAGTTGACCTTCCTGTGTAAATTCAAAATTTTCACACAGGAAACTTAAGAACCAGATGTTGGTTTGAATACAAAAGTTGTATTACACTTTCCAACCTTTCCAGATTGTACTCATACAGCTCCAGGTGAGCTAGGAAATAGAATCTATACAGGTTTTAGTTTGACCCATATTTTCTGAAATTTTGACAGAACCTCTCCTGTATATGTGGTGATTTCCACAAGTTATACAGGTATACCATTACAATATATGGAGGTAATGATAAACTAAACATTGTATAACATCAAGTTAACAATCCATAGGTAAAATATTTCGGTCATGAAACATTTGTTACTTAGGTATAGTGTGTTAATTCGAAACTATGTGCCAACTCTTCCAAGTTCTGATCCGCCAGAACCAAGTTTGCAACCGTAGTAATTTAACACAGCTATACCAATATTTAGGCTACGAGTACAACACGAAGTTGATAGAGGACTTGATAAGCTTTCCATAAAGGTATATATATGACCATGTCACTATTCTGGATTCAAAGCTAAAGCTACCTAAACTTGACAGATGAACTGACAGTTGTTCAACAGCAGCCCTGCAGTTCACTGTTTTAAGCTCGAAATTTGAATTGCCTACAATTTGAATCAAGAGGAACTTTAAATAACAAAACTGTAGATATGCTTCTCCCCTTTGCAGATATATATCACAATAAGGCAGAAGATTTTTCAACAGTAAGTTATAGCAAAATTACTGAGACTGGTACAACGGTAGGGTTATCTGGAGTAGTTTAAGCAGACTCCAAATTTCAATAGATCATCAAGCTTTTCTGCCATGATGGTCAACAGAAAAGTTGTAGAGGGCTTCGAGAACTTTTCACCCATATATTATAACCCTACGTTTATTTTAAACTATCCAAGATTACAACCTGGCGAAGTTGAGCCAACTTTGGCTAGAAATCAAGAATCTTGGTGCTAACCCCATGTTGAATCGAATTTTTATCCGTGCGGAGTCCAAACCTACCAGAACCTGATAGTCGGACTTTCCAAAATATAATGCATCCAATTTTGTCGTCGTTGGGGGTGTTCAAGTATCAAAGTTTATACCGACGGTACTATGTGCCTCACCAAAGAAAATTCTAACCGGTTATTTTCGGATACGTTTATAGGTGATCCTAGTATCGTTCACTCGCAAACGTGTGATACACGGGTCGCTACCGTAGTCAATGCTGCAAAAGACAAACAATCCCCTTTCACACCTTCACACCTCAAGGGCGGCAGGGGGAAACACGACAGGCAGTCACAATAATACATATGAAAATAAATGCATATGACTCTAGTGTTAGTCGCCCTCGAGCGAGGTCATGTCTCAAGGTACATGGCTGTAAATACGTCTGTACAACAAAGACTCTCGTACGAACCGGCTTATACACGCTCGGGCATACGTGTTTTGCATGCTCCCATAGAATATGAATGATTCTAGAGAGGCATACTATCGGGTTATACACCACCCGACGGGGGCTCCCACTAACTTTGAAGCATGTTGGGGTACTGCGTGTCATAGGTTCTCAGAAACATAGAAAGCTTCAGAGACTCCTATTAAAATTTCCATGCCAATCCACGGAAAACTTCCATGCTACCTCTCGCATTTTGAGCTTACCACAATTGATCCGCTTACAGTGGCGTACCTTACCTCTTACCTGACATCGGAGCGTCGTTACAGAATTAATAACATATAAGTTAGTTTACCACCTTTATATCTTATACTAATAATACTCCTTATAAGGGCATATAGCTATTTCCTCACTCAAATCCTAATTTTTGAAAATATGTTCTTTTCAAGTACATTTGTTCCCAATGATGCTCTGATACCATGTCTGTGGGGACCGGAATCCCGACCTCCAAGGATCTCATTGGGTGGTATCGTGTGATGCGACACCCAACAGTATACAAGAAAAAGAACGAGAACAAATTACAATACCAAGTCTTTATTGAAAAGCACAGCGAAAGTTTAAAAGTACTAACAGAAGGAAAGAGAACTATACATCATAGCTACGCTCTCAGCACTAGCTATGCAAAAGCAAAGTCATCCATGCCCTGTATACTTCGCACTAGCAACACACAATTCACGGCGGCGTGCAGGGTTCCCACTCGGCTGTAAACCCTATAAGGGGTGCAGCCTCGTCATCAAACCCGTCATCAGTTGTATAATCTGCAAAAACTCGTTAACTGCAAACGTGAGCATAAGGCTCAGCAAGACTAACCCGTCTTACTAGACATATGCAAGGGTGAATACTAAGCATAGGTAAGGAAAGCATAAGGACTCTCCTACAAGTGGATCCTTATAGTCATGTTTTATTTAGCACATGACATTCCTCAGGCACAACACATCATAGACTCCACAATCAAACAA
Organism: Tuctoria greenei; assembly: GCA_036927565.1. NCBI lineage: Eukaryota > Viridiplantae > Streptophyta > Magnoliopsida > Poales > Poaceae > Tuctoria > Tuctoria greenei. The sequence continues at coordinate 19,872,575 of JAYESD010000003.1, forward strand.
GAAACGCTTTGCCAATGATATGATGTGCACAAAGCACATAATTCTATTATAGGTAAAGTATGGGGAAACTATAAACTTTTAATTGTACTATCTCTAAGCCAAACAAGGTTGTTCAAGCAATATCTAAACCAATATATCATATTCTCCTGACTTCTTCAGTATTTACTACGTCACAGGGAAGTGAACAAGTGGTACTCTATTACCGCGAGGGGCGGTGATTGCAATCAGGATTCACCCGGGACAACACGACACATACGCACTTTCGGAAATGCCAGCGAGTACTTTCAGCAGTACCTACATAACAATTCAGTACTAGTCGTATATGGCTACCTTTCACTAAACACTTGAAGTCGAACCGGTCGATCTGTCACGAGCAGGAGGTCACTGCGTGGAGCGTATACTGATGTGCCCACCAGCTGATTTACACCTTGCTGCCCTCAACCCACGCCTATAAAACGGAACAGAATGCCTCAACAAACCAGTGTCAAGCTACGTGAGTTTACTGGAGCCCATTCCTGCAGTATGTCACCGGTACAATTCAAGCTTGTCCAGCAGGGCCGCACACGAAACGGTCCTCAATCGACACAAGCAGGACTATGCACGTGAGACCACGTCTCACTGCATCCTATCCACTGCTCGGTCTCAATTTCATATTCATACACCATTTTCGTATTTCCGTATCTCCCGTATGATAAAATTCCTATCTCGCGAGTATATTCCAACTACTCGTCTTCTACCGAATTCCTATGAGTATAAGCATAGCAGTGTCTACTCAACGGGCTGTAGACCTACCCAAGACTCCATAGGATTTGTGGGCCATGCAAGTGGATGTCAAACACCTTAAACGTAATGCACAATCATCTGAAGACGTAAGGTGAATGAAAACTGGAAAAACATTATAAGGAACTTAAATGCAAACCGGGGCTTTCTTGAATGCGAGTTTGAGTCTATGTTAGTTTCTGGCAGCTGGACCTCTAAAGCTTCTGGCTGCTCCTCGATTTCAGCTACTACACGATATGCATATACTAGGTATAAATGATTTTGTGAATAATTAAGATGCTTAAGGTGGGGTGAGTATATTAAGATAAAATAAGATAATTATCTTAATTGACTTTGGGATTTTTATAGTGGATACTAGAGATTATAGAGAAGACTCTTGCAAAGAACGGGAGATGATAAAGAATGTTTGTTATTCTTAACAATTATGGTAAGCAATAATATTCTCTAAATTTTGGTTGAACTTTTTGGAGATGTATTATGGCTACCAAGGTTTGTATCATGTGGAGGGGGTCTCACTGGTTCTAGGAAAATTTGTTTCACAATTTTCTGAGCTTCCTATAGGGAGAAATTGATTTTTCAAGTTTGGGTAAATTTCTGGAAATTGATTTTTGTCCATTTTTCTCAATTTATAACTACATAGAGATTTGGAATTTGGATCAACCTAGTATTTTAACTCTAAAGAGCTTGAAACTTTTACTGGAGATCAAAGGTATTAACGATAGTGTTCTGACCAAAATTGGAAACTTTCCAATTAACAGAACTGTGAAAATTAATTCTTTAAGCACTTTGCTTATCTGAATTATGTATGAATTTATATGGCTTTTCATACAAATCCAAGTGAGCCACTGGACAGTATTCTTCATTCAGGTTCTAACAAAATTTATTTGGGAATTTTTGGATAATTCTACTGGAAGTTATGGATTTTCTAAGTTTGGATTGAATCTGGATTTATTTTCCTATTGGAAATTTCAAATAAAAGGGGCCTGTCCCACTTTATTTGAATGGGCCAATCGCATCTGGGCCACATCGTGGGCCACGGGGTTCAACCGCGCAACCGCACTGGATCTAGTGCCGTAGCTGATCTCGGGCGTTCGAATAGGCGCTGACAAGTGGGTCCCATAGGCCTTCGTCTACCTCACGACGCGACGGCCCTTCTCGCCGGAATCGCGACGGTGCTTCGCCGGGCTTAGGTGCGTCGACCTCCTTTCGGCCTCGCCGTGACCGCTCAACCCTAATATCAACCGTGCAGGCCGATGGCGGGGTCCAATCATGCCGGCGATGGCCGGAGACGGTGGCGCGATGGTGACGGCGGAGCTAGGGTTTCGGCCTTCATCGGAAATGCTCGAGAATGGATCAATAGGCTCGGGAAAAGATCGGGGAGGTTTCTAGGAGCACCAGGAGTATAATTTGGGGGTTAGATTGGGGTGAATTCGTCGGCAAGGCTGAGTTCGACGGGAAGTGCGGTTTTTCAACCGGCGGCCACGAAAACTTGAAATCTAAGATGCTCGATTGATAACTTTCAGGGTTTTTGGGCATGGAGCTTCCTTAGGACACATAGAAGCTATCTGCTAACCAGATTAAAGGATGATTACAAGAATGAAATGAATTTAAGCGTGAAGCTTTGCTGTTCTATTGAGAAATCGTTCGGTTCTCGAACAAGAACTCAAGTTACACTGCAGGTCATAAGATTAGATTCTGTGAGCATGAACTTGAGAGGATTGTGAACCTTTTTGCTTAAAGGATCAAGGCTGGAGATGGCCTAGAAGTGGAGTTCGACGGCGAGACAGGGAAGGTTCTCGGCGGCTTCCTCGACAGCGACTGGGAAACTTCAAAATATGCCAAGCAGAAGCTATGTCACGATCAACGACTGAAGAGAATACGTAGAGGAGTTTGTGACACGCCTTTTATCTACTTACAGCTCGGGAAGAAACGGCTGCAATTGTCGGTGAGAGCTTGATCGAACAGGGGCGGCGAAAATGGCGTGAACTGGGATGGAGTCCAACGGCGACGACCAAGGGGGTATTTATAGGGACGGAGGGGAGAGGGGAGCGCGCCATGGCGCAAGCAAGCAAGCAGCTCGGTGGATGCATGCGCATCGCGGTGTCGCGCGCTGCCGGCGTCGATCGGCGAGGCGAGCTGGAGACAGAGCACCCCCCCCCCCCCCCCCATGGGTTTCACTCGAGTGCTTCGGTTGACAGTGGGCCCCACCTCCTCTTATCCACTTCCCTTCTCTATAACTTCAATTCTCCTACCAAATTTTATCTGAAAATTCTAGATTTTTGTGGGGAGGCTCAAATAAATATTTAGAATTTGATTCTGCAATTGGATTTTGAATTGGAGCAAGTTTCAATTGAATTTCAGATTCAATTTTGAATTTGGATGAAATTAAATGGTGTCAGTGATTTAAATAGCAATTGAGTTCCAAAAATTGTGAAACTATGAGGATAAGTCAAGCAAGTTATGCTGACTATGAGCGTGTGTTCAAATCTTAATGTTCAAACTAGTTGAACAGAATTCAAAATTTGAATTCAAAACATGGTTTGAATTTGCTAAGCGTCTCAATTAAAATAGCAAATGGAGTTCAAAATTTATGAAACTTTGCAGGAAGTCCATTTGGAATATTAGAAAACCATACAAAAATTTATGGCCTCTGAATTGAATAATTTTGACAGGGCCAAATATACAGTAGTATATATTCGATTTATATTAATTTGAATATCTATTTGGTACTGCATATTTAATTTGGCCTAGCAATCTTTCTTCAAATAATTCCAAACTTTGAAGAGAGGTCGAAAGAATTAATCTAAGTTTATTGGTGAAGTTCATTCCTCATGTTAATAAATTTAAGCATGAGTAGAAGAAAAGATTTGATGAGATCAAGTTTATAAGCATGGTTATAATTGGTCTCCAGTAGGGTTAACAACCAACTTACAACTGAACCTCATATGAAGGAAAATGTGGGATTTTACAATTTTTGTAACACATCTATTAGATGATCGTCTATTAGAAACACATCCTTTGATAACCGATCGGCAATTAGAACTAATTTGTCAAACCGATTAACTTATAACACACGAATGAAAAGCAACATTAAGTTGATTAACTTAAAATATTATATTACAAATACAAGAAAATAATAACATCAACTAAAAACAAGAAAATAAAAACGTAAATTAAAAACAAGAAAATAAAAACAACTAATTTATCCTTCCTCCTTGGGCTCCTTAGGCTCCTGGCCCTCCTAGGGCACCTCTGGCGGCGGAACCAAGAAATCTAGTCTCCTGGCCGTCACTGACACAAGGTTGTTGCAACCCTCGATGACAAGCTCGGCCGCCATCGTCTCCTAGAGAGCATCGAGACGACCGGCCACATGCGTGAGGCCGAAATGTAGTGGCCCGTGGTGCCCATTCCAGTATATTCTGGAAGGGTACCAAGCCCAAGGCGCCATATAGAGCGAGATGTACTGTTAAATACATCTCACGCCATGTTGCGGAGGATGAACTCCATTTGCGTGAAGCTCAAGGGGGAGTGCGGTCGCGTCCACTTAGCTGATGGGTCCCTCGGCGGGCTTGGCGGTTTTGCAGAGAAAAGGAAGAGTGGTTGTGCGGAGAAGAAGATCGTGCGGGTGTGTCCTTATAGCATGGTAGCAGCCCGACGGTTCATCTCTCAACATGCGCAGTGGTGATGGGACGCTTCAAACTGAATTCAAAGGATGCGCATGCGCTGCGCGCGTTTATGTCTCCTCGGTAACCGGCACGCATGCCCGATGCGCCCAGTCACATCAGCTGCCTGTATTAGTGACTACTATGCAGGCAACTCGTTCTTCAAAGCCTGCCTATAAGAAAAAGTATGTTTACACTGATGGTTCAGTTTTGTGAGCCGCCTATGAAGTTCTATCATCACAGGAGGCTGTGACGCCCGGTTCCGAAAAACGAACCAAGCTAACGCATATGTGTGCCCAGGATGTTCATCATAAGTGCAATCACAAAAGAGTATACAGAAAATTACTACAAAACAAGATTAATTAACCAAATTTTATTACACAAACCATATTATCCTCGATTACAAACTCTAATGAAAATTTATGACAAGTTCAACTAATGCAGCGGAAATAAACTAACTAAGCAACTAAGCAAACTAAGCATAAGGGATAGCGCAGCTCCAATAAACACCACACGCAAAGCTGATGGTAGACACGGCCTAGGACTCTGCATTATCGCCATTAAACTCCCAATCCTGACCTGCAACTGTTGGGGGGGATTGCAAGAGTGAGTGCATGTCGTACTCAGCAGGTGTAGAAAGTATGACATGTGGCCGATTCAAATGACGACAATAATAATGGAAAAGTGCTGAAAAGTACATAAAAACATTTGAAAAGCAATATATTATATTTATATGAAGTAAACCCATCATAATCATAAGTAATACCATAATACCAATCTGAATTCATTATCAGCATCAACAATTCCAGATTCCACCATTTGCCAATAACCATATTCAATACCAGAAATTAATCCGTAACCATAATATCACCATGACCATAATACCGACCATAACCATCCCAAATACCATACCAATACTGAGTTCCCTCTAATCATGGAAGTTGTCCAGGTGCTCATAACCGGGAGCACGGCTATCATGATAGTTTTATTAGACTCTGCGGAGTTTGTACCTCTTTACCCACGTGTTCGTGATTTCATCACCTATCGATGACTAGAACCTCTATTATGTCGTCTCACACTTCCATCGGTGTGTGGCCAAGAGATCACAAAATAGCCTTTACAAAGGGATTACTAGCCTATTCAGACCCCACTGAGGTTTCACCGGTGGTGATGCCTCCAACTGAGCACATCTTCAACCAAGGGCCCCCTCTTGAGCCATTCGGATCCCAGGGTAGTCCCACCAATCATCAACAAACCCAATCCGACTACCCCTTCCCTGAGCATCCTTAATGGTCCAAATATCACTAGCAAAGCCCTAATTAATCATCTACGCCGCACCCATACTTGGCCTCGTGGTGGCACTGTAGTCCTGGCTTATTCTCGCATGAACCGGTCCTTAGATCTAAAGCAAGCAAAACCACCATAACATCCAAACCATCCATATACCAGGCTTGCTTAGATCACCCATTACCGTATCATATTGACCAGTTCACATTAACCAAAATATCATTAATGCATAATTAAATGTGTAGTATTGTTTTCCCACCCTAATTAAGCAAAAAGGTAAAAAGTTCATCCCGACTCTCTACGAGATATTCCAGGTGACAAGGGTGGTTAAACAAATCTAGTAAACTTCCTACCATAGGATTCCCATCAAATTGACACAAGCATGCAGTTTTGCAAACAAACATTTATTTTAAAACAGGATCAATATGCTTCAAAGACACTTGCCTTGCTCTTGCGGTTGATTAGGGTCAATTTCTTCAAACTCTTGGTGTTGGAGATCCTCCGCGGCACTCTCTAGCACAAATCCGTCTAATCCACAAAATAAACATACAAGACAAGAAACACAATCAAAGAGTGCACAAATATTACTCAATATGACATGACATGCATGATTGATGCAAATGCAAGGTAGAACTTGTCACTAGATTGCTTTTAATGATCAATAACTAGTTCTAATAGATTTTAACAAGTTTATACAGGTTTGGGGTTGATTCAAATCAAATTTTAGAATTAATTTGATGCAATTTAACCAAGAAGATCGGACTAGTCCGCTAGGGACCGGACAAGTCCGCACTCTGCGAGATCAGCAGATTAGGGTTTTCTAGATCGACGTGAATTTGGAGATTAGGGGTTGAATTCTCATAAGGAAAAGAGAATAGAAGGTATACCATGTGTTTAGGATTCCAATGAATCAAGAAACTTGGAGGTAGCACTTGGATCTTGGTGATCTAGGGTTGGTGATGAACTTGGGGATGAATTGGTGGTGAAGAACGAAAACTTGGTGGAGATCTTGATCCTCTTTCGTTTCCTCCTCTTCTTCTTCTTGCTTGGGATCTTCTCCTCCCTCCTTGATGGTGGCTCCCCACGAACTAGGGTTTGGGTGGGTGGAAAAGTGGCAAATAGATGTCAAACCAAGGGGTGGGGCTGTTTATATAGAGGTGGAGGCTAGGGTTAGATGGATTTCGAGTTTTGGGATGAGTAGAGGCCGGTTTAGAGTCCCACATGGGCTCTAAAAGAGTTAGGCACGATGTCCCTAGGCCCACTTAACATGAAACCCAAGATTCAAGTCGTAAAACAAAAGATCAACTTGGAGTCGCGAAATATCGGACAAGTCCGAAAAGGACCGGACTAGTCCGAAGTCGTCCAGAGAGAAAATCGGACAAGTCTGGCAAAAAATCGGACAAGTCCGACTTTAAACAGAGAGGAAAATGGACAAGTCCGCTGGAACACCGGACTAGTCCGGAAAAGTCCAAGGACTTAGCAATTTTTCAAGGATTCTTGGAATATCGGACTAGTCCGAACAAAATCGGACAAGTCCGAAAGTTTCCAGTGCCAAAAATCGGACTAGTCCGCAGCAAAAACAAACAAGTCTATTTTTAGTCAGAGAGAAATCGGACTAGTCCTCAGCAAAATCGGACTAGTCCGCACTTTCCTGCATTTTAAGTGCGGTTTTGTTCCAAATCAATTTTAAACTTGTTCCTCTTGTTGTGGGTTAATGTTAAACATGTATATATATGTATGTAGGGCATGATGTATGAAAATGAGGGTGTTACAGCGGCTCTTAAATCATTTGACATCACAAGCGTTTTTTTAACGGACCACCTGTGAAAAAAATTGAGGCACCTGCAAAAATGTTTTTTGTAGTAGTGTAACTGCCTCGAGGAGGGAGGCAGCGGCCATTCCGCGACGGCACGGTCACTACTACAAAAAGCATTTTCACAGACGCCTTGTTTTTTTCCTCAAACAGTTCATTAAAAAATACGCCTGTGATGTCCAATGAATTAAATAGCTGTCTGTGATGATTAAATATCATAGACGGTTTTCATAAAGGACCGTATGTGAAGCGACCGGTCGTGCGTCCTTTGTGCTTACCGAGGGGAACACGCAAAAATTGAATTCAATTTGAAGCGTCCCATCGCTGCGCGTCGAGAGGCGAACCATCGTCTTCCTTCCCGTGCCATCATGATGATAAAATATCACAGGGGGTTCACAAGATTAAACCGTCGGTGTAAAGATCCATTTCCACAGGCTGTCCGAAAAAAAGCAGCGTGTGATATTCGCCGTTATTACAGGTGGCTCTCGTGAACTACCGTCTGTACTTTTCAATAACTTCTCACAGTCATTTTTTTTGTAAAAGACCGCCTGTGAAGCGATCGGGCGTGTGATTTTGCGGTGACTGAGGGGAATGCACAGAAATTAAATTCAATTCGAAGCGTTCCACCTCTGCGCGCTGAGAGGCAAACTGCCAAACGATGATATAAAGACACACACGCGTTCCTATTCTCGGCACAATTGATCATCTTCCTCTACGCACCACTGTAGTCTTCCTCTTCTTTCTCTACCACACCCCATCCTCTTCTCTGCACTATGGTTGACAATGAGTCTTCGTCCTCTTCTCCGCCGAAGGAGCCAGCAGCAAAGCAGCTGCGACCACCCCCCTGGCCAGGAGTATGGAGGCTTGCGCCTTGAGATGGCGTGGGATGTATTTACTAGTACATCATGCTCCATGCGGCTCCTGGGTCTCGGTGCCTTTCCAGAATGTACTGGAATTGGTAGTGTGGGCTACTATTTGTTCGGGTTAACGAAAGTGGCCGTCATCTCCATGCTCTATGAGAGATGATGGCTCAGAAGCTCGGGGTTGATGGCCATAGGAACCTGGTGGCAGCGACGACCAGGAAATTGGGTTTTCTAGTTCCGCCAGAGGCGCCCCAGGAGCACGACAACAATGAGGAGTAGTAGTAGTAGTATTAGTTGTTTTTCTTTTTTTAGTTGACGTTGTTTTTCTTTTCTTGTTTTGTATTGTTGTTTTAAGTTAATGAACTTAATGTTATTCATCTATTCTATTTGTTGTTTTTTTATTTTATAATATTGGTTTAAGTTATGAAATATATATATATCTATATATGCTAAATTTTGTCAATCGTCGAATGGATGTGTTCTTGGCATTAGTTGATGTATATATGTTGATGTAGAAATGTATTGCAGTAGTTAATGACAAAGTTGGTCATAACTGATGGCAATATTTTCACAGACGGTTCTTAACAAAAGAATGTATGTGATACTAGTATTTATAATTGCGACTCCTCAGCTTCACAGGCGGTTTTTAATTAGCAGCCGCCTATGAAAATTGTATTTATAAATTATTTAGAAAGGTTTCACATGCGGTGTTGAATGTGGGCCTAGAGGGGGGGGTGAATAGGCCTTTTTGATTTTTTGTTGGATCCTGCAACACTCAACAACAAGTTCAATACCAGAGATATCGGACTAGTCCGGTAATGTGCGGACTAGTCCGGTGTTCACAGACTGATTTGTTTAAGCTTGATCGATTAGGTTGATTATTTTATGTATGCAGCGGAAATATAGAATCAAATAAAGGTTCCAATGTTATATATTAGATTATATCACAGTTAATTCTTATGTTTGATAGTTCAATGTAAGATGAGCAATGGTTGTTGAAACCCTAGATTATATTGATGAATGAGAATGATGAACACCAAAAGCAAAACACAAGGATTTATCCCGTGGTTCGGCTACCACAGAAGGCAACCTACATCCACGTTGAGGAGTCCACAAAAGGACCGGGTCTTCTCCAACCCTACCCTCGTCGGATCGCCACGAAGGCCAATCCTCTTCCACTAATCACAAAGGGGTGAATAACTGAATTCAAGGGGCTTTCTCACACGTTGAGTGCTCCCTTGGATTACAACAGAAAATACCACCAAGAACACACTCAAAAATCACAAATGAATCGCAGGAGTGTGTTAGAGAATCAAACCAAGAGCTCAACGTGGTGTTGTAAGTGTCTCTCCAATGATCTAGAGTGAATCCTCAGAGTATTGATCGTTGATGCACTTAATTTCGTGGAGAGATGTATTTTTTGAGGCTCTTGGGTGGTGTGACAGCGCTAGGGTTCGAGAGTTATCATAATTGGGCCGTGCACCTCTATTTATATGGGGTTTCTAAAAGTGACCGTTAGGGTTCAGAAAGTTCGGACTAGTCCGTGGTGGTCACCGGACTAGTCCGGTGTGCTGTGTGTAGCCAACCCTAAGTTCCCCGAAATATCAGACTAGTCCGGCTAGGAACGGACTTGTCCGATTTCACTACTAGAAATCTTCGGACTAGTCCGATAGTTATCGTACTTGTCCGGACATGTGAGACCCTAAGTGTATAGGATGACAAGTCCGCACTGGGGGACTTGTCCGATTCAGATCAGAGGGTATTTCGGACTAGTCCGTGTAGACATCGGACTTGTCCGATTTAGATCAGGAAGAATATCGGACTAGTCCGGTTGTGATCGGACTTGTCCGATTTTGTGTGACTTGTGAAGTGTTTTGAGGACTAGTCTGCACTGGGGAGGACTAGTCCGATTCTAGTCAGAAAGGATATCGGACTAGTCCGATGTTTATCGGACTTGTCCGATCTCGTGCAGAAAGGATATCGGACTAGTACGGTTGTGATCGGACTAGTCCGGTCCTGTGTAACTTTGTGCAATGTGTGTGTTTAATTGTGATTGAGCTCTTGGGGTGTGTTTCCTTAACACACTCCATACACAATAATCTACTACTCTTCTTCCTCGAGCTCATTTCCACTTTGCTTCTCATTCTTCCATCTTTTTGGCACTTTGCTCATTTTCCTATTAAAATCCTGCACTCATCTCAACAAGGAGGTTAGGATCTCAATTGCTTGTCATAAATCATCCAAAACCCACAAGGGAGTCCTAGATGCACTTTCAATCTCCCCCTTTTTGGTGATTGATGACAACCAATTGAGATTTCACAAAATATGATAATATGATAAAAATTGAGATTTTCATAAAGCATGCACATATGGGTCCAAAATACATCAAGCAGTGAGAGTATAATCCATATGTGCATTCTTTATGGTGGGATGCATAACTAAGTACACTGGAACATAAAGAATGACATAATTGACTTTAATCAACCAATAGCAAGAATATATGTCATTTTAGAACAAAATCTCAGTTTTCATAAACACTACTCAAAGGATCAAATCATTGCATCACAGAACCATAATTAACATAAGATCATTGTTAAAACATTACAAGCCACAAAATAGTTAAGAAAACATAAATAGAGCTCTCTCCTCGCACCTTACAGCTAAAGCTAAGACTCCCCCTCAATCTTCACTGTCGGTCCTCTCATCGTCGTCTTCGTCTTCTTCATCTTTAGCTTGATGAGGAGGAGAATGAGGAGGGGCGGAGACGCTCGAGCCCCCAACGCCAAAGTAGGCAAGATAGGATGGGTTCAAGGGCCCGAGCTCAGTGTAGTCCGGGTCGGAGTCCTCAGAAATCACTGGAGATCCAATGGGGTCGATCTCCAGCTTCTGGCAAATTTGCTTCACATTTGCCTTGATGTACTTCATGTCCTCCTTTCTTTTCATGTTGATCTTGTGGGCCTTCACTTCGGCCTTCTTGCAGGAGGTGAAGATGGCAGCCAGGTATTTGAGGATTCCACTAGCTGATCCTCTCTGAGGGGCTGCCCTTGAAGTTGGAGCAGCTCTGACATCTTCTCTTGTTCTTGCTGGTGCCTCGGGACTGGAGGCCGGCGAGGGAGCAGCATGGACATTTACTTGTAGAGGCTTCTGAGGCCTCAGAGGTGTGTGCTCCACATCTTTGACAAACTCGATCCCTGTGACTTTCTCAATCATGAACATGAGATAAGGGGCATAGCCACAGGATCTGTTAGGAGTGCAGGATATGTTTACCATATCATTCCAAATGTACTCCGCCACATCAAATGGGCGGTCCTTGCTTATGACTCTCATCAGAGTCCGGAGGTATCCTTGCACACTCCCAGCATCTCCATCCTTAGGGGCTATTGTCTTCCTCAGGACTCTGTTTAGCACCAAAAAGAATGGCTTCATGTTCTTCGTGGAAGGAGGGATGAACTTTGAGTTGGGCTCATAGAGAAACTTCATCTTCTCCTTCTCGATGACACCAACATTGTGAAAAATCACATTGTCATTGCTTGAGGTGTCAAGATGCAACATCCTTGCAAATTCTTCATATGTGATAGTGTACTTGGATCCATGAGTCATCCAGGTCACTCTCTCTTCTTCATCGCTTGCAAAGTAACAAGTGGCATAGAACTGAGCCACCACTTCATCATTCCAATTGTACTTGAAGGCAAAGAGGTCCTTCAAGCCATGTCTTTCAGCTGCTACAATCACTTCATCAAATGCAGAGCATCTCTTCTTCTCAAGATGTGCCCAGTCAATCCACTGACTGTGCACCACTGGTGTCTTCATCTGCAGGTATACAGCCCTGTAATAGTCAGAATGAAAATTGCTCCAGAATCTTCCATCTGCAGCTTGCTTTGGATGATTATTGCAATCAATGCTCCTGAGCTTTGCAGCTGAGTCGCTGCCCTTCCCATTGAACTTGTCCTCATTTGGGTCCCTGGCGCCTTCTCTTGGGGCATGCAGTTTCAGGGGGCCAACTGGGCCCGTAGCAATCCCTTTGCCCTTGCCCTTTGCTTGGCGAGGGACACTCGATGATGCGGCTGCCTTGGAGACTGGCTTCTTTGCCAACACCTTCCTCCGAACCTGAGGAGGAGTTGGAACTGGCTCGGAGGGTCTTTCTTGGCACTTCTTGCCAAGACCCGTCGAGGTCCGAGGTGCCACCTCGTGGTCCATCTCGGCCTCAAAATTGGAAAATTCATTGTTTGAGCTAGACATGACATGACAATGAGTGGCTCAAATGAGAATAAATGGTACAAGGCATAGGTGTAAAAGGATATCAAGGACTTGCATTGAGGAATTGAAAAGTTAGGTTTTGAGTTTAGAAAAGTCGGACTTGTCCGATGTCCAGGCACGGACTAGTCCGGGACACCGGACTTGTCCGTGCATGGACCGGACTAGTCCGGTGTTCAAACTCAAAAAGTTAGGAAACTAGACAAATGGTGATTCTGAATGCATAACAGGCATAGCATAAACGTAATACATCAAGGAGGCATGTATATAGTGAAAGATGCTAGGTTGTTCGATCTACAATGAAGAAAATTGAGATTTCTAGAGTTTTGGGTGAAAATTACCGAAGAAATCGATTGAAACTTGGAGATGAGGAGTGTTGAAGGCCGGACAAGTCCGCTAGCTTCAATCCTCAAGTGGACAAGCTTGATTTCCGCCCAAAAGCGAAGCTTTTTGGTGGAGGGAGCAAGAGATTGCCTTGGGAGCTCGAGCGGAAGAAAGAGAATACGTGAGCTAGAGTGGAGGAAGAAGGGATTAGGGTTTGGTGGCGGCTAGGGTTATGGACACGAAAAATTGGACAAGTCCGGATGTGACCGGACTAGTCTGAACTCATCCAGAGAGCAATATCGGACTAGTCCGTGGTCTGTTGGACTAGTCCGGCCTAACCGGCACTCTGCAGACTAGTCTGCATGAGCGGACTAGTCCGGGTAACCACGGACTAGTCCATGGTCACCAGGAAAGAATTGCATAGCCCATTCATATATATTTGAAGGTTCATAATCAGAGAATAGACGGGCAAATCAAATCAAATAGTCTTGATGAATATGATCAGTAAACATACAACAATCAAGCAATGATCATAATTCACCAAGATCTAGTAATTGACATAGTTTTTCGGAGAAAAATGAGAGAGGTGATTTTCACAGTCCAAAACAACATATTTGAATAATTCATACAGGTATGCAACATTTCAAGCCACACTCCGAGCATCAAGGATATTTAGTTCATTTCGGAGTTCGCAAAAGCGTTTTTCATCAAGTGGCTTGATGAATATGTCGGCTAATTGCTTCTGAGTGTTGACATGTAAAATGGCTATGTCTCCTTTCATGGCATGATCTCTCAAAAAGTGGTGTCTTATGTCTATGTGTTTAGTTCTGGAGTGCTCAACTGGATTGTGGGCAATTTTAATGGCACTCTCATTTGTCACAAAGGAGTGGAATATGGTTCATATTGTAACCATAATCCTTTAGAGTTTCTCGCATCCAGAGGAGTTGAGCACAACAACTCCCGGCTGCAACATACTCTGCCTCGGCTGTGGATAAGGCAATGGAATTTTGTTTCTTGGAGGACCAAGAAACTAAGGATCTCCCTAGGAATTGGCATGTACCAGAAGTGCTTTTTCTATATACTTGCACCCAGCGTAATCCGCATCGGAGTAACCAATGAGATTGAATTTTGAGCCTTTTGGGTACCAAAGGCCAAGGTTGGGTGTATGAACTAAATATCTCAGGATCCTTTTTACGGCTGTCAAGTGACATTCCTTAGGATTGGCTTGAAATCTTGCACACAGACATACACTCAACATAATATCTGACCTAGATGCACATAAATAGAGTAGAGATCCAATCATGGAGCGATATACCTTTTGGTCGACGCTAGGTCCATTTTCATTGAGGTCTAGGTGGCCATTCGTTGCCATGGGGGTTTTTATGGGCTTCGCCTTGTCCATGCCAAACTTCTTGAGTATGTCCTGCGTGTACTTGGTTTGGCTTAGGAACGTTCCTTCCTTCTGCTGTCGTACTTTGAATCCTAAGAAGTACTTTAATTCTCCCGTCATTGACATTTCAAACCTGTCTGTCATGATTTTACTAAATTCTTCACAAAAAAATTGGTTAGTTGACCCAAAGATTATATCGTCAACATAAATTTGACAAATAAAAAGATTATCATCAAAATTCATTGTAAACAGTGTATAATCTACTTTGCCAATCTTAAAACCATTTTCAATTAAGAAATCTCTAAGACACTCATACCAGGCTCTAGGAGCTTGTTTGAGGCCGTAGAGAGCCTTACGCAATTTAAACACGTGGTCGGGGAACTCTTCGTCTTCAAACCCGGGTGGTTGCTCCACGTACACCTCTTCCTTGATTGGTCTGTTGAGGAAGGCGCTTTTCACGTCCATTTGATACAGCTTGAAATCATGGTGAGTAGCATATGCAAGTAATATTCTAATGGATTCAAGACTAGCTACTGGAGCAAAAGTCTCATCAAAAATCCAAACCTTCGACTTTTGAATAACCTTTGGCCACAAGTCGTGCCTTGTTCCTTGTCACCACCCCGTGTTCATCTTGTTTGTTGCGGAAGACCCATTTGGTGCCGATGATGTTTGCATTGGGTCTTGCCACAAGTTCCCATACTTCGTTCCGCTTGAAGTTGTTCAATTCTTCTTGCATTGCCACCATCCAGTCCGGATCTTTCAATGCATCTTCAACCCTGCGTGGTTCCAAAAAGGATACAAACGAATAGTGTTCACAAAAGTTAGCTAAGTGAGATCTAGTGGTTACTCCCTTTTGGATGTCACCGATGATGTTGTCGATTGGGTCATCCCTTTGGACGCATTGGTGTACTCTTGGGTGTGGCACTTGAGGAGTTGTATCTTCATGATTATCTGCTTCTCCCCCAAAGTTATTGCCTTCGTTGACTTGTTGATCATCTTGGTATCTTTGTGGTTGATCTTGTGTTGAAGCTCCCCCTTGATCGTTGATCTCCTCCTGTGGTTCATCTTCCTCATGTACGTGTGGAGGTGGCTCTTGTGGTCGAACCTCACCTAGAGCCATTCTCTTCAATGCTTGACAGGGAGCTTCTTCTTTACCTAGTTCACATGGATCAACTTGCTCCTTTTGGGAGCCATTAGTCTCATCAAACACTACGTCACGTGCTATTTCAACGAGTCCGGAGGCCTTGTTGAAAACACAATAGGCGTAAGTGTTCGAATCATAACCAAGCAAGAAACCTTCATCGGACATCGAAGTGAACTTTGAAGTCCTAGACTTCTTGTTCAGGATATAACATGGAGAACCGAAAACTCGAAAATATGAGATATTTGGTTTGTTACCAGTGAGTAGCTCATAGGATGTCTTCTTGAGTAGTCGATGAAGATAAAGTCGATTTACGGCGTGGCAAGCGGTGTTAATCGCTTCCGCCCAAAATCGATTCGAGGTCTTGTACTCATCGAGCATTGTTCTTGCCATCTCTATGAGTGTTCGGTTCTTTCTTTCGGCAACTCTGTTTTGTTGTGGCGAGTATGGCGCTGAAAATTCATGCTTGATACCCTCTTCATCAAGGTACTCCTCCACTTGTGTGTTCTTGAACTCCGTACCGTTGTCGCTTCGAATACTCTTGATTGTCAATGAGAATTCATTTTGAGCTCGATTGAAGAACTTCTTGAGTGTTCCTTGTGTTTCTGACTTATCGTGCAAAAAGAAAACTCAAGTGAAGCGAGAAAAGTCATCAATAATAACTAAACCACATTTGTTACCGCCGATGCTTATGTAAGCAATTGGACCAAATAAGTCCATGTGAAGTAGTTTGAGCGGTCTTGTTGTAGTCATGACGTTCTTTGCGGGATGAGGTGCTCCAACTTGCTTCCCGGCTTGGCACACGCTACAAGGCCTGTCTTTCTCAAAAACAACATCCTTCAAACCGCGGATGTGATCGCCCTTGAGGAGTTTTTGAAGATTCCTCATACCCACATGCGCTAGCCGTCTATGCCACAGCCAACCCATGTTGGTCTTTGTAATCAAGTTCGGCTTTATCCTTGTTGAAGTCAACGAGGTAAAGCTTTCCCTTCAACATACCCTTGAATGTGATGGAACCATCACTCCTCCTAGAGACGGTCACACCCTCGTTAGTGAACAAGCAATTAAACCTTTGTCACATAGCTGAGATATGGACAGTAGGTTATAATCTAAGGATTCAACATGTAAAACATGAGAAAGTGTGTGTGTAGAAGATATTGCAATTTTACCGGTACCGAGTACCCTTCCTTGACTATTATCTCCAAAGTTGATGCCTTCGTTTGGGTCCTCATTCTCTTCATATTCCACGAACATTCTTCTTTCTCCGGTCATGTGGTTGGTGCAGCCACTGTCTAGCACCCATTTGGATCCACTGGAGGAATAGGCCTGCAAAAACAAATTATGCTTTGGTTTTAGGTACCCAAGCTTGCTTGGGTCCTTGGAGGTTAGTTACAATACATTTGGGCACCCACACATGAGATTTGGACTTCCCATGGCGTGGCCCAACATAATTAGCATAAACCATGCCAAAATTATTTCTCATTAACACATAGGAGGCACTAAAGGTTCTAAAAAGTAATCGTTGTTGTTTGTATACAGGGCTAGTCTGGGAGGCCAAACTTGTCTGGAGGATCGTACTTGTCCGGACACCTACCGGACTAGTCCGGTATTCGTGTGAGTTCAAGTTTTTACCCTTCGACTTACCAGTTTGAGAGGTTCTTCCCTTCACAAAGGAAATCCTCCCCTTGTTATTCTTATGACTTCCAGCATGCTGCTTTTCACCATAAGAGTAACCAATGCCATATTTGACATTTGGAGGTCTTTGGACCAAGTATGCACTACGTGCATAGTTGATCTTCTCCTTGTCAAATATGCCACATTGGGTAGGATGTTTATCCTTTGTGGAGGTTGACTTCTCCTTCAAACTGGTGTCAATCTTACTACATGTGCACATATGAGCAAAATCAGTTTTAGTGGGTTGAGAAGGTGAACTTGAAGAGGAGGAAGGTTCACTCAGCTTGAGTGACTCAACTTGCACTTCAAGGATCTCGTTAACCTTGATCAGGTCAGCAAGTTGGTCCTTGATTGCAACATTTGAGTCAGTTAACTCCAAGCAAGCTTTCTTGCTTGAAGCTAACTCAAGCTCTAGTGAATTGTTTTTCTCCTTTTCAAGTTCTAGAAGTTTGTCAAGTTCGACATACTCCTCCTTTTGGGAGATAATCATGTCCTCTTGACGATGAATCAACCTCTCCTTCTCAACAAGTTGATCAAGTAAAAATTTCATTTTTGTTGCAGCTTTCCTATCTAGTCCACTAAGCATATCTTCATCATCAGTAATTATTTCATCATCACTAGAGTAGGAATGCACGGAAGGGGTTTTGATGATTACCTTGCGTTTACCTTCCTTTGCCATAAGGCACGTGCCATTTCCCTTCCTTGCGCCGAGTGTGGGGAAGAGTGTAGATTTCTTGGACGCACTCTCGATGGCTATGCTAGCCATCTCCTCTTCTTCAGATGATGAGGACTCATCGTTTGAGTCCCACTCCTTCCCAATGTGTGCTTGTTCGGCTTGTTTCTTCTTCTTGAAGAATTTCTTAGGTTGAGGCTTGGCTTCTTTGGTCTTCTTCTTGTTCTCCTCATATGGGCAATCAACTATAAAGTGGTTATACTCACCACAACTATAGCATGCCCGCCTCAACTTCGGCTTCGTTCTTTCCTTGTACTTTCCTTCACTTGATTTTGTCCCTTGTCTTTTCTTCATTATTCTCTTGAACTTTTTCAGGAATAATATCATTTCCTCTTCATCTAGCTCATTGCTCTTGTCGTCACTGTCTTCCTCTGGTTGTGCTTCTCTTGCCTCTTTGGATAGAGGAATGAGGGAGGACTTTAAAGCAACCCCTTTCTTCTTAGCCGAGGTGAGGTCAGCAATTTCCTTGACGTGATTTGCTTGTTTTTCCATCATCTCAAAGTTGATGATTTTTCCAAGCAATTCATCTGAGTCATCCTTTTGTATCCGGGACTTTCTCTAATCATGGAGCATAGCGTGACATTGCGAGGCATAAAAGCTCTAAGGATGAGCTTTACCACCTCGTGGTCATTCCACTTCTTGCTCCCATATGATCGAACTTTGTTGACAAGTGTCTTCAATCGATTGTACATATCTTGGGGTGACTCATCTTCCTCAATTGCGAATCTTCCTAGTTCGCCTTCGATCATCTCAATCTTTGCTTCACGCACATGTCGGTCACCTTCATGTGCAGTTTGTAGTGTATCCAAAATCTCCTTAGCAATTTCGAGTCCATCCACCTTGGTGAACTCGTCCCGACTGAGTGAGGAGGTGATTACAGCTGCGGCTTGAGCATTTCTATGAATGGCCTGCTCTTGGCTTGGGGTGAGCTCTTCATCGTCGTCTGGAATGTCTATCCCTGTGCATACAACATGCCATAGACTTGGATTGAGAGAAATCAAATGCATTTTCATATTCTGCCTCCACATTGAGTAATCTTTCCATCGAAGTGTGGGGCTTTTCCAAGTGGGATGGATAAGTAATGATTGTTATTGGAATTTAGACGATCATAGTTAAAAGGATATCGGGAGTAGTCGGTGTGACTACTCCCCTTCTTCTTCTCTTCAACTTTCACTTTCCCTTTGGAAAGTGCCTTCTTTCTAAGGAGCGCCTTTAGCTCCAATGTCTCCTCATCGTCGTCCTCGAAGTCTTGAATGGCTTCGAGGTACTTTTCCACTTTTTGAGTCTTGTCATTGTTAACCTCTTCTTGGTTGTTGATTTTGTAGATGTCCTTCATCTCCGACATGATCTCTTCGTGTGAATAGACTCTTTCTTGAAGAACCTTGCTCTGATACCAATTGAATGTGGGCCTAGAGGGGGGTGAATAGGCCTTTTCAATTTTTTGTCGGATCCTGCAACACTCAACAACAAGTTCAATACCAGAGATATCGGACTAGTCCGGTAATGTGCGGACTAGTCTTGTGTTCACGGACTGGTTTGTGTAAGCTTGATCGATTAGGTTGATTCTTTTATGTATGCAGCAGAAATATAGAATCAAATAAAGGTTCCAATATTATATATTAGATTATATCACAGTTAATTCTTATGTTTGTTAGTTTAATGTAAGATGAGCAATGGTTGTTGAAACCCTAGATTCTATTGATGAATGAGAATGATGAACACCAAAAGCAAAACACAAGGATTTATCCCGTGGTTTGGCTACCACAGAAGGCAACCTACATCCACATTGAGGAGTCCACAAAAGAACTAGGTCTTCTCCAACCCTACCCTCGTCGGATCACCACGAAGGCCAATCCTCTTCCACTAATCACAAAGGGGTGAATAACCGAATTCAAGGGGCTTTCTCACACGTTGAGAGCTCCCTTGGATTACAACAGAAAATACCACCAAGAACACACTCAAAAATTACAAATGAATCGCAGGAGTGTGTTACAGAATCAAACCAAGAGCTCAACGTGGTGTTGCAAGTGTCTCTCCAATGATCTAGAGTGAATCCTCAAAGGATTGATCGTTGATGCACTTAATTTCGTGGAGAGATGTAGTTTTTGAGGCTCTTGGGTGGTGTGACGGCGCTAGGGTTCGAGAGTTATCATAATTGGGCCGTGCACCTCTATTTATATGGGGTTTCTAAAAGTGACCGTTAGGGTTCAGAAAGTTTGGACTAGTCCGTGGTGGTCACCGGACTAGTCCGGTGTGCTATGTGTAGCAAATCCTAAGTACCCCGAAATATCGGACTAGTCCGGCTAGGAATGGACTTGTCCGATTTCACTACTGGAAATCTTCGGACTAGTCCGATAGTTATCAGACTTGTCCGGACATGTGAGACCCTAAGTGTATAGGATGACAAGTCCGCACTGGGGGACTTGTCCGATTCAGATCAGAGGGTATTTCGGACTAGTCCGTGTAGACATTGGACTTGTTCGATTTGGATTAGAAAGAATATCGGACTAGTCCGGTTGTGATCGGACTTGTCCGATTTTGTGTGACTTGTGAAGTGTTTTGAGGACTAGTCCGCATTGGGGAGGACTAGTCCGATTCTAGTCAGAAAGGATATCGGACTAGTCCGATGTTTATCGGACTTGTCCGATCTCGTGCAGAAAGGATATCGGACTAGTCCGGTTGTGATCGGACTAGTCCGGTCCTGTGTAACTTTGTGCAATGTGTGTGTTTAATTGTGATTGAGATCTTGGGGTGTGTTTCCTTAACACACTCCATACACAATAATCTACTACCCTTCTTCCTCGAGCTCATTTCCACTTTGCTTCTCATTCTTCCTTCTTTTTGGCATTTTGCTCATTTTCCTATTAAAATCCTGCACTCATCTCAACAAGGAGGTTATGATCTCAATTGCTTGTCATAAATCATCCAAAACCCACAAGGGAGTCCTAGATGCACTTTCAGGTGTTCACTAGAAGGACTGCTTGTGATAATAAATGCCTATAAAGCCTCTCGACCGCACCTTGCAAACATAAGTTTGCAAGCTGCAAATATTTTCATTTGCCACCAAGCACTCCCCCGCTCGCCGTCACTGCTGAGCGCCATCCTCACCCTTTCCGTGGTTGCACTCGCCGCCGTTGCTATCGAGCGTTGTCCTCACTCTCACCGTCCTCGCCCTGCTGTCACAACAGGAAAACGAATTATTTTCATGGGCTGAAATTATTATTGTGGGTCCTCAAGAAAATATATTTAGTTTCGTGAGCCGCTTTGAGCTCACAAAAATAGTTTATATTTTTTTGTTGGCCTTTAAATGAGCTCACGAAAATAGCTTAAATTTTTGTGGGGCAGAAAAAGACCCACGAAAGTAGACTTTATTTTCGTGGGCT
Source organism: Tuctoria greenei (assembly GCA_036927565.1). Taxonomy (NCBI): domain Eukaryota; kingdom Viridiplantae; phylum Streptophyta; class Magnoliopsida; order Poales; family Poaceae; genus Tuctoria; species Tuctoria greenei. The sequence goes on from JAYESD010000003.1 coordinate 19,893,879, forward strand.
GGAGAGAGCCCATGAAAATACTCTAATTATAAGTTTGGTCTCCCACGGTTGCAGCCTCAGGAACCCTAGCACCCACAGATGTTCCTCAACACTGCAGCCCACTCCCTCAAGAACCAACCCCCCCCCCCCCCCCCCCCCCCCCCCGCCGCAATGAGCATCGCCTCTAGTGACCCCTGCTGAGTCGCTGCCCGCCTCCCCCCGCACCTATTGGAGCCGCTTGATCGCTGACACGCCGATGCTGAGGAGCACTTCCGCTCCGCCGTCAATGACATTGCGAGCATGCTCGAAAAGCGACAGTAGCGACACCCTCTGTTGCGTCCCGCGCTGCAGCTCCATGACGACGCTGTCGCACTCTGCTCACACCTCGCCTCCGTCCTCATCCCTAGCTCGGTCCTGATTGGATGTGGTTCATGTATTTATGTACCGCACTTGATTGGTTTGCACACATAACTCAAATGGTGTCACACCCGGTTTTATTAAGAATAAAACCAGCTGCATAATACATATATATGTCAGGATCAGTTTCATCATACATGTACAACAAATAGTGATAAACAGTTCTATATCGAATACAAACAATGTTTATACCTTTAAAAGAGTTTTGAAATAGTAGCGGAAGAGGAAAAACTCTAGGGAAATCGCATGTAAATTGACTGGCAGCAACGCGACCTATGCACCGTCTTCACTTGTCACTATCCTCATTAGTTCTTCTCTTCACTGAGCAGCATTTATAAAAACCACAAAAGCAAGCACATGAGTACATAGAGTACTAAGCAAGTGTGACAAATAAATGACATGAAGGCCAATCAAAGGGGAAAGGTCGATAGTCGTTTAAGCACTAAGCATTAAACCTACCTTAGCTTTCATTAGCCACCTACATCTACGTGAATAATCCCAACAATAATAGAATAATAAATAAAGAACCAATAACAATGTTCATTCCCAACCACCATTCCAACCACAGACTAATTATGAATTCGACACCAAGCTGCTCTTGTCCGTGAGCACGGCTGTCGGAGTGTGATTCCGGCAATTCTTCCGGTACTACCGTTGGCAGTCCGTGCAGTTTCTTAGTTTGGTTTGGGCGGGCAGAGATTCAGAACAAGATGGCGATTTGACACGAGGATTTATGTGGTTCGGGCCGCCTGAGCGTAATACCCTACTCCACGGGTGTGTGTTGTTGTTGTATTGAGCGTCTGAGTGCTTGAGTGTGAAAGACTAGTGTGTCTCGTCTGGACCTGAGCGCGTGTCCCCCTTGTGTATCACTCTTCCAGTCCTTTTATAGTACAAGGACTGGCCGTTACATCATTAGCCTGGCCTGACATGTGGCCTTGGCGGTTTCTGATGTCTAATACACAGTTAATATGCTTAATTCCCCTTGATAGCGTGATAACGCCCTTTAATGGTGGTGTTACTGGTATTAAGGGTCATCCGATCGTGTGTCATTAAAATAGTATTAATGACACGTAATCAGGTCTTGAAGTCTTTAATGCTCCTTGAAAGTGCATCTAGGAATCCCTTGTGGGTTTTGGATGATTTATGACAAGCAATTGGGATCCTAACCTCTTTGTTGAGATGAGCACAGATTTTAATAGCAAAATAAGCAAAGTGCCAAAAAGAAGGAAGAATGAGGAGCAAAGTGGAAATGAGCTCAAGGAAGAAGAATAGTAGATCATTGTGTATGGAGTGTGTTAAAGGAACACACCCCAAGAGCTCAATCACAATTAAACACACACATTGCACAAAGTTATACAGGACCGGACTAGTCCGACTGACAGTGGACTAGTTCGATATCGGTTCTGCACAAAATCGGACAAGTCCGATATCCATCAGACTAGTCTGATATCTATCTGACTAGAATCGGACTAGTCCTTCCCAGTGCGGACTAGTCCTCAAAATACTTCACAAGTCACACAAAATCGGACAAGTCCGATCACAACTGGACTAGTCTGATATTCTCTCTGGTCCAAATCGGACAAGTCCGATATTTGCACGGACTAGTCCGAAAAACCCTCTGACCTAAATCGGGCAAGTCCTCCAAGTGCGGACTTGTTACCCAATACACTTAGGGTTTCACATGTCCGGACAAGTCCGATGACTATCGGACTAGTCTGAAGATTTCCAGTAGCGAAATCGGACAAGTCCGGTCCCTAACCGGACTAGTTCGATAATTCTGGACACTTAGGGTTTGCTGCACACCACACACCAGACTAGTCCGATGTCCACCACGGACTAGTTCGATCTTTCTAAACCCTAACGGTCACTTTTAGAAACCCATATAAATAGAGGTGCACGTCCATATTTCACATACTCTCGAACCCTAGCACCGTCACACCTCCCAAGAGCCTCAAAAACCACATCTCTCCACAAAATTAAGTGCAACAAAGATCAATCCTTTGAGGATTCACTCTAGTTCATTGGAGAGACACGTTCAACACCACATTGAGCTCTTGGTTTGATTCTCTAACACACTACTGTGATTTCATTGTAATCTTTTGAGTGTGTTCTTGGTGTTATTTCGTGTTGTAATCCAAGGGAACTTTCAACGTGTCAGAAGGCCCCTTCGAATTTGGTTATTCACCCCTTTGTGATAAGTGGAAGAGGATTGGCCTTCGTGGTGATCTGACGAGTGTAGGGTTGGAGAAGACCCGATGCTTTTGTGGACTCCTCAACGTGGATGTAGGTTGCCTCTGTGGGAGCCGAACCACGGGATAAATCCTTGCGTCTTGCTTTGTGTCCATCGCTCTTATTCATTAAAACAATCTAGTGTTTCAATTACCATTGCTTACTTTACGTTGAATCATTAAATATAAGATTGAATTGTGATATACCCTAGTTCATAATTGTGCAATCTAGTGTGTCTTTGAGATTTCTCAATTGAAAACGGCTTTAAGATTGGCAAAGTTGATTATACACTATTTACAAAGAATTTTGACAATGATCTGTTTATTTGTCAAATTTATGTTGATGATATAATTTTTGGGTCAACTAATCAATCTTTTTGTGAGGAATTTAGTAAGATCATGATAGATAGGTTCGAAATGTCAATCATGGGAGAACTAAAGTACTTCTTGGGATTCCAAGTGTGGCAACAAAAGGAAGGGATGTTTATAAGCCAAACCAAGTACATGCAAGACATACTCAAGAAGTTTGGTATGGACAAGGTGAAGCCGATAAATACCCCCATGGCAACAAATGGCCACTTGGATCTCAATGAAGATGGACCTAGCGTCGCCAAAAGGTATATCACTCCATGATTGGATCTCTATTCTATTTATGTGCATCTAGGCCAGACATTATGTTGAGTGTATGTTTGTGTGCAATATTTCAAGCCAATCCTAAGGAATGTCATTTTACATATGTAAAAAGGATCTTGAGATATTTAGTTCATACACCCAACCTTGGTCTTTGGTACCCAAAAGGATCAAAATTCAATCTCATTGGTTACTCTGATGCAGATTACGCCGGGTGCAAAGTAGATATAAAAAGCACCTCCAGTACATGCCAATTCCTAGGGAGATCCTTAGTTTCTTGGTCCTCCAAGAAACAAAATTCCACTGCCTTATCCACAGCCGAAGCGGAGTATGTTGTAGCCAGGAGTTGTTGTGCACAACTTCTTTGGATGCGACAAACTCTAAGGGATTATGGTTACAATATGAACCATATTCCACTCCTCTGTGACAATGAGAGTGCCATCAAAATTGCCCACAACCCAGTTGAGCACTCTAGAACAAAACACATAGATATAAGACATTACTTCTTGAGAGATCATGCTATGAAAGGAGACATAGCCATTTCCCATGTCAACACCCAAAAGCAATTGGCCGACATATTCACCAGGACACTTGATGAAAAATGCTTTTGTGAACTCTGAAATGAATTAAATATACTTGATGCTCAGAGTGTGGCTTGAAATGTTGCATACCTGTATGAATTCTTCAAATATGTTGATTGGATTCTGAAAATCATCTCTCTCAGTTTTCTCCGAAAAACTATGTCAATTACTAGATCTTGGTGAATTATGATCATTGCTTGATTGTTGTATGCTTACTGGTCATATTCATAAAGATTATTTGATTTGATTTGTCTCCCTATTCTCTAAATATGTACCTTCAAATATATATGAATGGGCTAAGCAATTCTTACCTCGTGACCACGGACTAGTCATACAACGGACCAGTCCTATATAGTCCTCTGGAAAAGTTCGAACTAGTCCGGTAATTTCTGGACTTGTCCGATTTTTCGTGTCCATAACCCTAGCCGCTGCCAAACCCTAATTAATTCACCTCCACTCTTACCTCACGCGTTCTCTCTCTTCCACTCGAGCTCCCATGGCGATTTTGCATCCCCTCCACCAAAAAGCTCCGCATTTGAGTGGAGATCAAGCATCCTTGCTCGAAGATTGAAGTTCACGGACAAGTCGGAACTTCAACACCCTCCTCTTCGAAGCATCAATTGATTTCTTCGGTAATTTTCACTCAAACCCTAGAAATTCCAAATTTCTTCCTTATTGATCGAATAGCCTAGCATATCTCACTATATACATGCCTCCTTGATGTATTACATTTATGCTACACTTATTGTGCATTAGGAATCACCATGTGACTGGTAGCCTAGGTTTTTGAGGATAAATACCGGACTAGTCCGGTCCATGCACGGACAAGTCTGGTCCCCCAGACTAGTCCGCGTCTGTCCACTGGACAAGTCCGATTTTTTTGTACTCAAAACCTAACATTTCAATTCCTCAATGCAATTCCATGTTATCCTTCCATACCTATGCCTTGTACCAATCATTCTCAATCATGCCAATCATTCTCAGGTCATGTCGAGCTTGGGCAATGAAGTCTCCGACTTTGAGGCCGAGATGGACCACGAGGTGGCACCTCGGACCTCGACAAGTCTTGGCAAGAAGCGCCAAGAGAGACAGTCCAAGCCAGCTCAGTCTCCTCCATAGGCTCGGAGGAAAGTGCTAGCAAAGAAGCCATCCTCCAAGGTGGCTGCTTCTAGAGCTACCACCTGCGGTGGCCCTAGCGCGGCAAGTGCCCGCCTAGCAAAAGGCAAGGGCAAAGGAATAGCAACAGGTTCAGTTGGCCCGTTAAAGCTACATGCTCCGAGAGAAGGGGTCCGAGACCCCAATGAAGAGAAGTTTAATGGAAAGGGCAGTGACTGCGCGGTCAAATTCCGTGGTGTGGATTGCTACAGTCATCCAAAGCAAGTTGCAGATGGAATATTCTGGAGCAATTTTCATGCTGACTATTACAGGGCTATATACCTGCAGATGAAGACATCGGTGGTGCGCAGTCAGTGGATTGAATGGGCACATATTGAGAAGAAGAGATGCTCTGTATTTGATGAAGTAATTGCGGCAGCTGAAAGACATGGCTTGAAGGACCTCTTTGCCTTCAAGTACAATTGGAATGATGAAGTGGTGGCCCAGTTCTATGCCACTTGTCACTTTGCAAGCGATGAAGAAGAAAAAGTGACTTGGATGACTCATGGATCCAAGTACACTGTCACATATGAGGATTTTGCAATGATGTTGCATCTTGACACCTCGAGCAATGACAATGTGATCATCCATAATGTTGGTGTTATCGAGAAGGAAAGGATGAAATTCCTTTATGAGCCAAACTCAAAGTTCATCCCTCCCTCCACAAAGAACATGAAGCCCTTCTTTGTGGTCCTGAATAGAGTTTTGAGGAAGACGATTGCTCCCAAGGATGGAGATGCTGGGAGTGTGCAGGGTTATCTTCGGATCCCGATGAGAGTGATAAGCAGAGATCGTCAGTTTGATGTGGCTGACTATATTTGGAACAATATGATCAACATCTCCAGTACTCCCAACCGGTCCTGTGGCAGTGCCCCTTATCTCATGTTCATGATTGAGAAAGTCACTGGGATCGAGTTTGTCAAGGATGTGGAGCACACACCTTTGAGGCCTCAGAAGCCTCAACAAGCAAATGTCCAGGCTGCTCCCTCGCCAACCTCCAGTCCTGAGGCACCGGCAAGAAGATCTAAAGATGCTGGAGCTGCCCCTACCGGTAGGGCAGCCCCTCAAAGAGGATCAACCAGTGGAATCTTCAAATATCTGGCTGCCATCTTCGCTTCCTGCAAGAAGGCCGAAGTGAGGGCCAACAAGCTGAACAAGAAAAGGAAGGAAGACATGAAGTACGTGAAAGCAAATGTGAAGCAAATTTGCTAGAAGCTGGAGATCGACCCCATTGGATCTCCAGTGATTTCTGAGGACTCTGACCCAGACATCACTGAGCTCGGGCCCTTGACCCCCTCCGAGCTTGCCTACTTTGGCATTGGGGGCTCGAGTGGCTCCGCACCTCCTCCTCCTCCTCCTCCTCCTCCTCCTCTTAAAGCTGAAGATGAAGATGACGAAGACGACGATGAGAGGACCGACAGCAAAGAGTGAATACCTTAGGACCATCTTCTCCTTCTTTTTGGTGCCTTGATGCCAAAGGGGGAGAGATTGAGGGGGAGTCTTAGCCTTAGCTATAGGATGCGAGGAGAGAGCTCTCTTTTATGGTTTTTGACTATTTTGTGGGGTGTAAAGCTTTAAATTTGTGCTTAAGTTAATTATGGTTCTGTGATGCAATGTTATGATCTTTTGAGAAGTATTTGTTGAAATCTGTGATTTTGCTCCTAGAATGACATATATGCTTGCTTATGGTCGATTAATGTCAATTATGTCATTCTTAGTGTTTTAATGTACATAGTTATGCATCCCACCATAAAGAATGCACATATGGATTATGTTTTCATTGTTTGATGTATTGTAAACTCATATGTGCATACTTTATGAAAATCTCAACTTTTATCATGTTTTGTGAAATCTCAATTGGTTGTCATCAATCACCAAAAAGGGGGAGATTGAAAGTGCATCTAGGAATCCCTTGTGGGTTTTGTATGACTTATGACAAGCAATTGGGATCCTAACCTCTTTGTTGAGATGAGCACAGGTTTTAATAGCAAAATAAGCAAAGTGCCCAAAAGAAGGAAGAATGAGGAGCAAAATGGAAATGAGCTCAAGGAAGAAGAATAGTAGATCATTGTCTATGGAGTGTGTTAAGGGAACACACCCCAATAGCTCAATCACAATTAAACACACACATTGCACAAAGTTATAAGTACCGGACTAGTCCGACTGACACCGGACTAGTCCGGTATCAGTTCTGCACAAAATCGGACAAGTCTGATATCCATCAGACTAGTCCGATATCTCTGTGACTAGAATCGGACTAGTCCTTCCCAGTGCGGACTAGTCCTCAAAATACTTCACAAGTCACACAAAATCGGACAAGTCCGATCACAACTGGACTAGTCCGATATTCTCTCTGGTCCAAATCGGACAAGTCCGATATTTGCACGGACTAGTCTGAAAAACCCTCTGACCTAAATCGGACAAGTCCTCCAAGTGCGGACTTGTTACCCAATACACTTAGGGTTTCACATGTCCAGACAAGTCCGATGACTATTAGACTAGTCCTAAGATTTCCAGTAGCGAAATCGGACAAGTCTGGTCCCTAACCGGACTAGTCCGATAATTTTGGACACTTAGGGTTTGCTGCACACCGCACACCGGACTAGTCCGGTGTCCACCACGGACTAGTCCGATCTTTCTAAACCCTAACAGTCACTTTTAGAAACCCATATAAATAGAGGTGCACGGCCATATTTCACATACTCTCGAACCCTAGTGCCGTCACACCTCCCAAGAGCCTCAAAAACCACATCTCTCCACGAAATTAAGTGCAACAAAGATCAATCCTTTGAGGATTCACTCTAGTTCATTGGAGAGACACGTTCAACACCACATTGAGCTCTTGGTTTGATTCTCTAACACACTCCTGTGATTTCATTGTAATCTTTTGAGTGTGTTCTTGGTGGTATTTCGTGTTGTAATCCAAGGGAGCTATCAATGTGTGAGAAGGCCCCTTTGAATTTGGTTATTAACCCCTTTGTGATAAGTGGAAGAGGATTGGCCTTTGTGGCGATCCGACGAGGGTAGGGTTGGAGAAGACCCGGTCCTTTTGTGGACTCCTCAACATGGACGTAGGTTGCCTCTGTGGGAGCCGAACCACGGGATAAATCCTTGTGTCTTGCTTTGTATCCATCGCTCTTATTCATTAGAACAATCTAGTGTTTCAATTATCGGTGCTTACTTTACGTTGAATCATTAAATATAAGATTGAATTGTGATATACCCTAGTTCATAATTGTGCAACACATTAATTACAAGTATATTTCCGCTGCTTCAATCTAGAATCAAACTCAATAGATCAAACTTGATAAACCTAGTCCGTACACACCGGACTAGTCCGCACTTTACCGGACTAGTCCAATATCTCTGGTTTTGATCTATTGGTTAAGTGTTGCAGGTTTCGAGAACTTTCAAAAAGGCCTATTCACCCCCCCCCCTCTAGGCCACATTCACTCCTTGAAGGTCTGAGCCATTGGAGGTCCACCAATCTGCCTGTTGAAGTTGAAGGTCCGGTGGTTGGACGTGTGGTAGCTCCGGAGCTTATCGTCTTGGACGAGTAGGTCCAGTGTTGTTGTACACGTGTCGATACCGGAGCTTCCCTCTGTCAGGGGTTAGGTCCAGGGGTGCTACACAGGTATCTATCCAGAGCATTCCCATGTAGGGATTGTAGCTCCGAGTTTATGATACACGTGGCGGCACTGGGACTAACCATAGGAGGGATGCAGGTCCAGCCCCGAGTGACATGTGGGGCCTTCGGAGGTCTTCAAATCAGATAGTTGGAGTTTCTCTGCACTCTTTGCAGTCCCAAGGGATATCCAGTACGCAGGGTACCGACAGTGGCCCCCTGGGCCCACCTCTGGGAGAGACCATTTGGATTAAGTCATTCTGCCAAAGGTGGGTCCATCTATCAATTTATGCGTCGTGTCTTAAAGGGTTTTTGGATGTGCCATTGAGGTGGTGGTTCGCAGTTAAACCATCGCCGCGTGGCATCTCCAGGATGCGGCAGGTGAGATCTGCGCGTGCGGATCTCACGCAATTGAAGGTCGCCGGTTCCCAATACAAAAATCATATCGGTTCTGCGCACCCTGTTAGGCCTCCGCCCTCGGGTTTCCCGCCTCTCATCATGACAACTGTTCGCCTGGGGTAAGGACCTCGACTTGATCGTCTGGGTGGCCCGGGCCCCCTTGTCATTGGTAGGGTGAAATTTTTGAACTGTATCTTTGGCCCTTCTGTGGTTTCCACCCAAGCGTTGCAGGGGCTTACTTAAGAAGGAAAGCACGCACCGTTTTGGGATTCCTTGCGCCTTCATTTGAACTTGCGCTCAAATCCTCCAAACTCCCGCTTGCTTTTCCTCTCTCGCCCCGCTATGTTGCGATGGAGTTGGGTCTCCGCAAGAGCTGTCTCACGACCAACGACGATTTGAAGAAGGTTCGGACCTACATGGGGTGGTCCAGTGACTCCTTCAACCACCTGGTCCGCGCCGGCAAGCTTCCGTTCAAGAAGAAGCGCGCCGGCGACATGGTGTACTTTTCTGCATACGCCATGGTGGGACTGATCACACCTTTCTCCACTTTTCTCTTGATGCTGTTAGACTTATATGGTCTGCAGTTGTACCACCTTGGCCCTCACCCCATTCTTCTTGTGTCCACATTTGTCCACTTCTACGAGATGTGGGTGGGTGTTCCCCCCTACGTCGAGCTTTTCTGCACCTTCTTCACCATCCACACTACCGGCAAGAGTGACGAGTACCTTGGCTTCTACTATTTTGTGAAGCGCAAGAAGTGCCCCCCATAAGTACTTGAGGTCGTTTCCTTCTGGCAAGTGGGACAACTGGAAGAAGGATTGGATTACCGTCACGGCAGAGGAGCATAAGAGGTTGGAGCTGCCTGAGGGTCTTCCCAATGTTGACACGGAAGCATGGAGTGATGTCCTGGTGCTGTCGGAGGCCTTCGACCCTGCCTTGACCAGGATCCGCTAGTGTGTGGAAGGAGGGGTGACCCCCTAGACGGTCTTCTGCAACTTCCTGGTCAACAGGTGGGCTCCGATGAGAGGGAGAAGCTTGCCTGGGCCCTCAACAGCGTGATGGACGATGACCGGATAGAAACCGGTCTTAAGTCCAATTTGGAAGGTGCTGCTTTGGAGCTTCATCTCATGAAGTTCCAGCATGGCATCGATGTCGAGGGCAATGACTTAAATCCGATGGCGGATTTCCTCCCTTTGAACATGGAGGTGGAGTTCAGTAGGGATCTCCGGAGGAAGATGCCGGTGCTTGACGACCTCGGTGAGGTGGAGAGGCGTTCGACCACTAAATTGGTGATCCCTGGAGCTTCCGAGGGTGGTCCTGCTTCTGCCCCGAGACAGAGAGCTGAAGTCATTGGCAAGGGCAAAGAGTTGGTTGAGCCCTCCAGCTGAAAGAGGAAATTGAAGCACTCTGACAGGAGGTCTGTCAGACCTGCTCATTCCTCAACAGCTCCTTCTTCCCGACGGGGTAGGTCTTCAAGGGCGACACCTACTCCAGCATCAGTGTCTTCCCGGGATGCCAGCTCTGGCTGAGTGACTCCGGCACCAGGGCCAGCTAAGGGCTCTAGGTCCGAGGGTCCTTCTCAGTCGAGGGAGGCCGTCACCGAGATGTCGCTGACGGCAGCAGCAAGCTCCGAAGATCCTTCCGGAACTACTACCCCAGTTGCGACTGGATCGGGTTCTGAGCGCCCGGTGAAGAGGTTCCGCGCTAGCTGGAGCGGGATCCTTCCAAGGTAAATTTGATTTTTTACCCCAGTTGTTTGTTTTTGTTGTAATCATATTTTGAGTTTCTTCATACTTCATCCACAGTGTATCTAAAAAGGGGCTGAAGCTCCGGTTTCTGCAACAGCGGCTGATGCTGTGCAGGCGGAGGCTCTGGCTCCAATCCTAGTGCCGCCCCAGGTGGTGGCTGAGGTCGCGGCAGCTCCAGCACCGACTGTCGTGAATCTCGACTCATCTCCCGAAGCTCCTGTGATAGCGCCACACCACGGGAAAGAAGATGTACCAGCGGCACCAGCTCCGGAGGTTGAAGCTCCAGTTTTGGATGCTGTGATGACAGATGCTCCGGCCTCAGAGCCGGAGGTAGCTGCAGTTCCAGCCTTAGAGTCGGATGTTACTAAAGCCTCGGCGGCAGAGCCGGTGGTTGATGAAGTTCTGGGGCCCGGGCCGGTTGTCGCAGAGGTGCCGGCGCCCAAACCGGTGGAGGTCAAAGCACCAGCGCCTGAACCGGTGGTGGAGGAGGAACCAGCGTCGAAGTCGGAAGTGGCCTCAGCTCCGGTCGAATCTTCAACGCCTGCCCCAGAGGTGGTAGTTGCGAAGGTACCCGCGCCTGAGCCATGGTGCCAAGACGAAGCGGCCGATCCTTTGCCCGAGGGACCAGTTGCTGACGATCTGGCGGCGGGACCTTCGGAGCCGACTCCGGAGGTAGAAACTTCCATCGCAGGACCTTCCTCCGCGGTGACCGAGGCTATTACAGAGGGCAGCCCTAGTGCCGCGGAAGCTCAGGGGACCACTCTTGTAGAGTGGGACCCAATTGTTATTATGGAGAACCCGCCAGAGCTAGCAGAGAGGACCCCGGTAGGTCTGGAGCCAATCCCCCTGCCGTTATCCATCGACAACGCCTGCTCCAGCCTTCGTCAGGTCCAGTTGGCCTTTTATCACGACAACAAGGCCCTCGAGGAGGAGCGCCAAACCTTTAGGAGGTGGCGCAACCGGCTCCAATTCGAGACCAAGCTGGCGCAGACAAGGGTGGCTAACGACAAGGAGTGGGACGAAAGGGAGAAGGCTCGAATGGAGTACTGGGGCCAGCAGCTAGATGAGAGGGAAAGCATGGTGCGATCCCCCGACAACCAGTCTAGGGCTATACACGAACAAGTTGTGGCTTCTAATGAAGCAGTGAATGATCGCCAAGAGAAGCTAAGCGCCATCAACGACAGCCTCGTCAAGGGCTGAGAGGCTCTTGAGGAACAGGAGAAAAAGCTCGAAGATGAAGAGCAAAAACTCCTGGAACTGCGAGATGACCTCGTGAAGAGGGAGGCGGAGCTCGCCCAAAGGCTGGCTTTGGGTGACAAGAGCCTTGCAGAGCACACCAAGAAGTTGGAAGAGCTCTGCGAGAGCGAGGAGAAGAAAGCGTGTCAGCGGGGACAGGACCTCACCAAAAGGGAGAACGAAGTTGCTGCCAGGGAGAAGAAGGTGAGGGTCCGGGAGAGAGACATGGTTGACCGCCGAAACAAGATCCACGTCCGCGAAGAGGAGCTTGCCAACCTCAAAAGGCAAGTTGCTGAAAGGATTCAGCAGCACACCAAAGAGGTCGAGCGCCTTGCTCGAGAGGGTTCGGAGCTTGCGGCAACCAAGAGGTCCTTGGAAGAGATGCGAGGCTCAAGGGCTGCAGAGTCCCAACAAGTATGGGACTTCTTGGGCAAAGCCAATGATGCGCTGACGCCGCTGGGCTTTAGTCACGTGCGTCCGGATGATCCGGAGCCGGAGCTGGACAATGCGCTAAAGGCGTTGAGCTCGGTTGGCAACAAACTCAACAAGATGGGCGATGTCATCGCGAATCAGTTGGAAATTGAAGGAAAATACCTTGCGCATAACGTCACAGAATACATGCTGACGTGCTACACAAGCTGGGATCCTCATTTCCCGCTAGATCCAGTGCTTGAAGGTCCCGTCGATGGAGAGGGAGATGCCGCCAAGGCTAGCGTGTCGGAGGTTGCCCAGAAGGTTGCTTCATTCTTCCGTAGGATTTAGGACTTTCTCCCTATAGCTCCCACTTGTATCTTCTCTTATTTTCCTCAATTTTGTAATCTCTTCTCCTCAGATGAATGAAATCCAAGAAATTTATGAATTTCATTTTTTGTCTTCAACCTTTGTCTCACTTGGCCCCCTGGTAGATGTACACAATTTGATTGCGAACATGTACCAAAAGGATGTAGCATTTTGTTGAAGACTTGAGTGCTTCAAACTTGTAGAGTATAGGTCTAAAGTCGTCGACATCAGGGGCCCCTGAGGTTGTCGGAGCTTAGTAGCTCCGGCAGCGACCATTGTCAACATGTAGAGCGTCGACAGTTGGTCCTCTGGGGTTGTCGGAGCTTAGTAGCTCCAGCAGCGACCACTGTCAACACGCGGAGCGTTGACAGTAGACTTCATTGGGGTGTCCTTCTACCATCTTTTCTTCATGTTGATGGTTGGCCCCCTGGATTTGCCGGAACATGATAGCTCCGGTGACACCTACTATCAATGTTTAAAACATCAACGGCGGGCCACCTTAGGGGATGTCGAGGCTTTGATAGCTCCGGCATCATCCACCATCATCATGATATTTTTATTTTTCCTGCAGACTGAAGTCAAGAAAAACAGTAAAATCCGTTTCTTATTTGTAACTCGTTTGCGGCTTACTATTCCTGAAAGAAATTTTTAGGTCGACCGCAATTCTATACACAATTAAGTTAATTAGTTTATTTTCTCCAGGTTTGATCGTTTCCTGGACTCACCTTACTCGGGCCTGTTGGGGTGTAGGTAGAGTGGCGTACTTAGGGTGCAGGACCAGGCTAAGTGTGTTGTAGGCCATTCAACAATGTTAAGAACAGAAAGAATTAACAATGCAACTTGAATTATACATGAATTGTTCGAGCTAAAGTTTCTTGAGAATTGCACAACTTTGTTATAGACAAGAAAGAGAAAAATAAAAAATAATGAGCCTGTACAAAATAAATGCACGTGGAGTCTGTATTCACATAATGATGTCTTTCATTATAGGTCCGGGGTACAGGGGAAACAAGTACACTCTTAGGGTACGAAACCAGGCTAAGTGTGTTGTATTTCTCGTTTGACCAGGGTAACTAGCTACACTTTTAGTTCTGAGACTGTGTCAAGTGTTGCTTGAACTTTGCGGACCTTCCGGGAAAGGTCCGACTGTTGTCCCAGAGGAGCTACCTGACTCTGTACAATGACGCTATCACATACATCACATGTAATTACAGACTCACCTCCGTGATATTAAACGTAGAACTTACGGAGGTTCTCAATGTTCCAAGGATTAGGGAGCGGTGTCCCATCCTCGGTTGCCAAGCTAACGCATCCGGGACGGGATACTTTGATCACTCGGAAGGGTCCTTCCCAGCTAGGGGAGAGTTTGTTTAACCCTTCTCAAGTTTGTATTCTCCATAGCACCATATCGCCTTCCTCGAGCTGTCGGTTATGCACATGCATTTGGTGATAGCGTCGGAGCGCTTGGCGGTATCGTGCATTTCGAACAGCTGCTCAGCACCTTCCCTCTTTGACGAGGTCAAGGTATTCACGCCGGAGCTGGTCCTACGTGGCTTCGTTGAAGGTCCGGACCCGGAATGACCCCAAGGTGATTTGTGGAGGAAGGACTGTTTCAGCTCCGTACACGAGGAAGAAGGGTGACTCTCCAGTTGATCGGTTTGGAGTTGTCCTGTTTTCCCACAAGGTAGGCGGAAGCTCTTGAATACAATTGGCTCCATGTTTTTTCAGGCGCTCATATGTACGCGTCTTGAGTCCTTTTAGGATTTCCGCATTTGCTCTCTCAGGTTGGCCATTGCTTGCCGGGTGAGCTACGGAAGCATAGCTGACTTGAATGCCGAGCTATTCACAATATCCTTGGAATGCAGAGCTTGTGAATTGGGTCCTTTTGTCAGTTATGATCTTGTTTGGGACTCCAAATTTGCATACTATGGACTGCAAGAAATTGATAGCTGATTGCTTGTTTATTGTCACAACGGGAGTTGCTTCTGGCCACTTGGTGAACTTATCGATGGTGACATACAAGAACTTGTAACCTCCGACGGCTTTTTGGAAAGGTCCCAAGATATCCATACCCCACACGATGAATGGCCATGTCGGTGGTATCATTTGTAGTGGTTGAGCTGGTGTGTGAATTTGCTTTGCACCAAACTGGCATGCTTCACATTTCTTCACTAGCTCGGTTGCATCCTAGAGTGTTGTAGGCAAGTAAAAACCATGCCGGAAGGCTTTACTGACCAACGTGCAGGAAGACGTGTGGTTCCCACACTCGCCTCCATTGATTTCCGTGAGGAGCTCGAAGCCTTCTTCCCTTGTAATGCACCGCATTAGGACGCCGTTAGCACCACGCCAGTAGAGATGCCCTTCTACCAGTGTGTATCTTTTAGCCAATCTGACTATTCGGTCAGCAGATACATTGTCTTCAGGAAGGATGTTGTCTTTCAAGTAGCTCCGGATCTCCGAGATCCATGCATTGGAGCTAACTTGAGCTTCTGAGTCTTGCGTGCTGGGTTGCTCAGAGTTTCCTGCAGCACCTACGATCCTTGATGGACGCCATGGTAACAGGGCCATTGGGACCGCCAACTTCGGGGTGCTGGTCTCGCCCCCTTCGCTCAGTTTGGCAGGCTGAGCTGTTGGTCTTGACAATCTCCGGACGAAGGTTCCGTCAGGAGCCTGAGCTCCAGTTGAACCTTTCGTCGAGAGCTCGTCAGCTTCGGCATTGTTGAGACACTGGACATGGCAAAGACCCTGTAAGACCTATGTGTGCTGAATACATTGGCTTGTAGTGAATACACTTGGCTTTGATGATAAAAGTTTTTAATATCACCAAAACACCTTTTTATCAAGGTCCGACTCTAGCTCCGAGCTACAGCAAGGTCCGCCGATAGGTCCGGCTTGTTTTGGGTAGCTCCGGCTATGGTCCGGCATCTTAGTAAGGTCCGACTAGCTTTGGGTAGCTCCGGTGAGCTTTATCTTTAGCTCCGGCATATTTTCGTTAGCTCCGGCATGCTTTTTCCAAGCTCCGACTTACTTTGTTCTAGCTCCGGGTTTTGGGTTGACTAGTTCCCACTAGTTTTGATAAGCTCCGGATCCAGGATCTACTAGTTTTGGTAAGCTCCGGCAGGTGCTTCATTGTACTAGTTTTGGTAAGCTCCGGCGCTAGGTTCTACTAGCTCTTGTTAGCTCCGGCTCAAGCTCCGGGTTGCTCTGGCAAGGTCCGGAACTTGACCGAAGTTCTTCTGCTTTTCATTTGCAATGTTTCGTACTTGCTTTACTTGTTTGGAAAGATTGCTTAGTATTCATTTGCTAAGTTTTTGGTGCGTTTTTGTTGAATACGGTTGATATCGTTTCTACTGTGGTTTTGCAACATGCTTATGTGAGGTTCTCATGTAAGGTGTTGTGTTCGGAACTAACGTGAGTCAAGTCGAGGACTTGGGCTCGTATGGATTGGTTGTTTGTTCATGTGTAGGTGTTGCTTGAGTTCAAGTCATGGCTGGTGACGGATCCATTGGACTAGTCTCAGGAGGAGATGAGGTTCCAACAACCAAGTTCAGGAGGAACTGTGGTTGAGCGGGTCAGGAGGTCGCGCAGGATGATTGAATCAAGGGCAGTGCATATGAAGGTCGAAGGAAGGTGTTCGCACGTATGCATGCGGTGCATGACGTGGCAATATGCTTCTAGAGACGGATTATGGAAGGAAGATCTGATCGGAAGGATCGGATCGTATCGGTTGAAGACTTTGGCTGCGGTAGAGTCGGTTATGGCTCGGTATGGGAAGTATCAAGTTGGTTATGTTAGGATTTCGTGTGTATTACGAAATTGAGTTGTTTAGGAATGTGGGATACGTTCCTAAGGTGTTTGGAAGTCTTAAGATTGCTTCTATCTGCGTATAGAAGAATCTTGAGCAGTTATGGTAAGTTCCGATTGTGATCGGATTAGGATTGGAGTCCTAGTTGAGATTGGGATGGCCTAAGGGCTGGTTATATAAGAAAGGGAAGGCCAAAGCTCGTGAGAGACGACTTTGGGGCTGTTCCTCTTGTGTTCTATTGAATAAAATTCGTAGTTTGAAGGAACTTTTGTGCCTTGTTCGTTCGACTTGTTCCAGACAAGTTTTACTCGTCGAGTTTCTGGACAGCACTACCTTTTGTTGGTGGTTTTATCATAACTCGAGTTTTACAGATCCAATTGACATGATTCTTTTTGGGTTGTCTTCACAACTTGATTGTCTATCATTTGTCAAAATTTCACGATCATTGGATTTGTGGTTTCTGTTCTACACGAGTTTCTTTTCAGCACTCCAGAAACTGTTTTTCTCGGATAGGTCAGATTGACCAGTGTTTGATCTTTTGATCATAACTTGAGTTGTTCTCGACGGATTTGAGTAATTCTTTTTGTGTTGTCTTCGTGACTTGATTCTCTCTGATATATATCACTTTTGTCACGGTGAAACACGTTTAGATTAGTCTCGGACACGATTCCTTTAACAGATCGTTTTTCTACCGAAGGGATTAGGGTTTTATTGTTTCCGCTGCGTAAGATTTTTAAATCTACCATTCACCCCCCCTCTGGTAGCTTTTCACGTGCTCTTCGATCCTACAATTGGTAGCAAAGCCACGGTGCTCTAATCTTTGTGATTTGCACGTGTTTTTTACTAATCATCATGGAGAAGTCCTCCTTCAAACCTTGTGTGTTTGCTGGTATTGATTTTCAGGTTTGGAAGGCACGCATGGAGGCTTTTATCCAGGCACAAGGCTTTGCAATATGGGAGAAGGTGTATAAGCCTTATGAAGTGCCACCCAATGATCAAGTCACGGCCATGAACCTCCGGGACGTCGACAACAACAACAAAGCCCGAAACTTGATCATCCAAGGACTCACTCAAAGCGATTTTGATCGTGTCGCGCACCTCCGGTCAGCATACGACGTTTGGAGAGCTCTCTGTGATTATCATGAAGGCTCCAACACAATCAAGGAGGTAAAACAAGATATGTTCAAGAAAGAATATATGCGTTTTGAGATGCAACCAGGTGAGTCGATCGATGACCTCTTTGCTCGTTTCAATAAAATTCTCAGCAACTTACGTAGTGTCAATGTTAATTTTTCTGATGCTGAGAATGCTAGACAACTTCTTAGTGCATTAGACATGTCAGTTTGGGAGATGAAAGTAACATCCATTCGTGAATCAACTGTCATGAGTTCTCTTACATTAGATATACTTTATTCTAAACTAAAAACTCATGAAATTGACATCCTAGCACGTAAGAACCCAAACAAGTCTATTGCATTTGTCTCACAACGTGATATGTCTAGCTCCGGCCAATCATCATCTTGCAATACTCTTGCTTTGTTGTCCTCACTAACCCTGGAGCAGATCGAAGAAATTCCAGAAGAGGAGTTGGCACTCATCTCTACTAGATTCTCAAAAGCATTGCAAAATGTGAGAACTAGAAGGAGAGGAAGCTCCGGACCTCAACGCTGTTTTGAATGTGGTAAAATAGGACACTTTCGTACAGAATGCCCTAACCTTTCAGGTCCGACCACCCGGGAAGAAAAACAAAGCAAGGTCCGGACCTCCTCTGGAAATTCCAACAAGAAGAAGAAAGGTACCATAGGACGCAAGATGATCAACAGCTTCATCACCGCGCTTCAAGAGCTCAGTTCAAGTGATGTAGACTTTGAAAGTGATGAAGATAATGATGATCTGGCCAACTTATGCTTCATGGCGGGCAAAGCAAGATCAAGATCAAGTCAGGAGGAAGCAGAACACAACAGTGACGATGATGAGGTATGTGCTACCTGTAATGAAATGTGTGATGCTATTTCTCGTGCAACTATTATTGTCAAGAAAAAGGACAAAAAGCTTAGGGATAGTGCTGCTAAAATTGAATCACTAGAATCTGAAATTAACCGTTTAAAAACTTTGATTCCTAGTGATGATGCATGTCCCTCATGCGACTTAATCTATGAACAATTGTCCACATTAAGAAGTGCACACTCCTCCACTCTAGATAAACTTGATGAAGAAATTAAAAAGAACAAAGAGCTTGCTGCACTTAATGATAAAAACTTGAAAGATGCTAGCTGTTCTACAATTAACTTGCATTGTTCTGCATGTGAAAATCTTGATAAGAAACTGCAAGATGCTATGAATGAAATTTTTATGTTGAACAATGCTTTACGTTCTCATGAAGTTAAATTTTGTTCCAATTGCAAACTAAAAGGAAAAACTTCATGTGAAAACTGCCTAGACTTGTCCAAGAAACTTGATGACATGAATAGGACACTAGGTCGGTTTTGTAATGGGGATAAGAATCTAAACTTGTTGCTGAATTCTTCCAAGTCTTGCAAAGATAAAACTGGTTTAGGTTTTGATTCTCATGCTCATGCTAAGGCACATCCACCTAAAGTTGTAAAGTCATTAGGAATTGGTTTGATTCAAACAGTTCCTAAACAAAATAGAGTGGTTTTCAAATCTGCAGGAGTGATGCCTCATTCCGTTTCAAAAAAAAAATATTGCTTGCTCATCTAGACATGAACACAAAGTTAAATTTCAATGTACCTTTTGTGGTAGAGATGGTCATGTCATAGATTTTTGTTATAGACTAGCTAAACAATAGAAAAAGGAAAGAAAAATTGCTAGATCTTATAACTTTCATGCAATTAGAAAAACACAACCTGCTTTAGTGAGTCAGAAATTTCAAAAGGTAGCTTCCGGACCTTCTGGTAAGAAATCCGCAAAAGCAGCTCTGATGGTTCCGATAGCTCCGAGAGCTACCGGATCTTCTGTTGTTCCCTCCGGAGCTTCAGTTTTTGCCTCCGGACCTTCTGCTTTTACCTCCGGAGCTACCGGTTTTCACTCTAAACAAGTAACAACTTCTAAATCAACTGTTAAGAAAAGAAAACC
Organism: Tuctoria greenei; assembly: GCA_036927565.1. Classification (NCBI taxonomy): domain Eukaryota; kingdom Viridiplantae; phylum Streptophyta; class Magnoliopsida; order Poales; family Poaceae; genus Tuctoria; species Tuctoria greenei. Next base: position 19,913,558 of record JAYESD010000003.1, read on the forward strand.
TCAATCTTTGACTCATAAACCTGCTGTTTTATCTCAGCATTCGCGTGTTTTTCCTGGTGCACGTCGCATGACTCAGTACTGGATTCCTAAATGCCTTTTGACTAACCCCAGTATTGAGTCATCGGCGTATTGTGCTTCTATGTAGGTTACACGCTTGAGGAAGGAGAATATTTGGATTGTGGATTCAGGTTGCTCACGCCACATGACCGGTAACAAAGATTGGTTCTCCTCCCTCACCTTTGTGTCACGTGTAGAGAATGTTACTTTTGCCGATAATTCTTCAACTCCTATAATTGCTAAGGGTTCGGTTAGAGTAAATGATCACTACACTTTGAAGGATGTGGCACTTGTCAAAAATTTGAAATATAACTTGCTTTCTGTCTCACAATTGCTAGATGAAAATCTAGAAATTACTTTCAATAAAAACTGCTGCAAAGTTGTAGATTCAAATAGTGAGCTTATTTTTAACATGTCTCGGTTTGAAAGCGTTTTTAAAGCTGATTTTGATATGTCTTCTTCTAAGCATAGGTGTCTAGTTGCTAATGATTCAAAGGACTTATATTTTTGGCATCGTAGACTTGGTCACGTAGGCTTTGATCACCTAACGCGTGTTAGTGCTCTTGATCGCATACGTGGGCTGCCTAAGCTTAAAGGGGACAAAGAAATTGTGTGCTCTTCTTGTAGACATGCTAAGATGGTTGCAGGTTCACATACTCCTCTCACAATGTTCATGACAACTGAACCATGTCAACTTTTGCATCTTGACACCGTAGGACCTTCACGTGTTCAATCCTTCGGAGGTAAATGGTATGCTCTTGTTATTGTTGATGATTATTCTAGATATTCTTGGGTGTATTTTATGGCGTCTAAGAATGAAGTCTTTAGTCACTTTAGAACTTTATTTCTTAGATTATCAATTGATCACCCAGGATCATTAAAAGCAATTAGAAGTGATAATGGAACTGAATTTAAAAATCAATTTTTTGATCACTTTTGTGCTGAAAATAGAATAGATCATCAATTTTCTTCATCATATGTACCTCAACAAAACGGTGTTGTAGAAAGAAAGAACAGAACCCTAGTTGAGATGGCTAGGACTATGCTTGATGAATATCAAACCCCTAGGAAATTTTGGGCTGATGCGTTAGCAACCGCTTGTTATGTCTCAAATCGTGTTTTCTTGCGTGCTAAGCTAGGTAAAACACCATATGAGCTCCGGTTTGGACATAGGCCTAGTGTTACACACTTACGGGTCTTTGGTTGCAAATGCTTTGTTAAGAAACATGGTAATCTTGATAAATTTGAACCTAGATCCAATGATGGCATGTTTCTTGGTTATCCATCTCATACTAGAGGCTACCGTGTGCTTTTACTTGACACTAACAAAATTGTGGAGACTTGTGAAGTGTCTTTTGATGAAGCTAGCCCAGGTACTAGCTCCGGTGTTGCAGGACCAGATTCGTATCCTCAGGGGGAGGGTATTTTCGAAGATGAAGAAGAGCCGGTGATACTGCCTGGTAGTTCCGAAGTTGACACGTGTCCAGCTCCGGACATTGAACAAGCTCCGGCTATCACCTTTGCTGGTCCTGATCGTCCACAAATCACAAGCTCATGAATATACAATGAACCTAATGAAAAAGAAGCTTGTGAGACATCTGTTCCCCTACGTTTTTACAAAGATCATCCCCCACAACAGATGATTGGAAGCTTGCATGAACGAGTCACACGGTCCAGGTTTTGCGATCCAAACTCTCATGCTCATTCTGCTTTTGTTGCTTCTTTTGAACCCAAAGATATATCACACGCACTCACTAATGAATCTTGGATTATTGCCATGCAAGAAGAGTTAGAAAATTTTGAAAGAAATAATGTTTGGAAACTTGTACCTCCACCTCAAGGCCACACTTTAATTGGAACTAAATGGGTATATAAAAATAAACAAAGTGAGGATGGGGTTGTGATTAGGAATAAGGCTAGGTTGGTTGCTCAAGGTTTCACTCAAGTTGAAGGTCTAGATTTTGATGAAACTTTTGCTCCTGTCGCTAGATTAGAAGCCATAAGAATTTTGTTAGCTTTCGCAGCATCTATAGGTTTTAAGCTATATCAAATGGATGTTAAAAGTGCTTTTCTTAATGGCTACATAGATGAGGAGGTTTATGTCAAACAACCACCAGGTTTTGAAAATCCAGATTTTCCTAATCATGTTTACAAACTATCCAAAGCCTTATATGGTCTCAAACAAGCCCCTAGAGCATGGTATGATAGGTTAAAAACATTCTTACTTGAAAAGGGGTTTACAATGGGAAAGGTTGATAAAACTCTTTTTGTGCTTAATCATGGCAATGACTCATTATCCGTTCAAGTGTATGTGGATGATATTATCTTTGGTTGTGCTTCTCATGATCTTGTGTCCAAGTTTTCAGCAATGATGAGTTCCGAATTTGAAATGAGTATGATGGGTGAACTCACTTACTTTTTGGGGCTGCAAATCAAGCAAACCAAGGAGGGTACCTTTGTGCATCAAACAAAGTATACCAAAGATCTCCTAAGGCGCTTCAACATGGACAAAAGCAAGCCTCTTCGGACACCAATGGGAACAGCAACAACACTTGAACTTGATGAAGATGGTGAATCCGTGGATCAAAAAGAATATAGAAGTATGATCGGATCACTTTTGTACCTCACGGCATCAAGACTGGACATACAATTCAGCGTATGTCTTTGTGCACGGTTTCAAGCATCCCCACGTGTTTCACATCATCAAGCCGTCAAAAGGATTCTCAGGTACTTACATGGAACTCAAGAATTTGGCATTTTTCTTCCTTCTTCCTCAATCGTTTCTTTGAAAGCTTTTTCGGATGCTGATTTTGGGGGTTGTAGGATTGATAGGAAAAGTACTTCCGGTGCTTGTCATTTTCTTGGTAATTCTCTTGTTGCTTGGTCCTCTAGAAAACAAAGTTCAGTTGCACAATCCACAGCCGAATCTGAGTATGTAGCTGCTGCTAGTGCTTGTTCACAAATTCTTTGGATTGTTCAAACACTTAAGGACTATGGGGTTGATCTAGATAGTGTTCCACTGTTCTGTGATAACACTAGTGCTATTTGCATTGCTAAAAACCCCGTGCAACATTCTAGAACTAAGCACATTGACATTAGGTATCACTTTCTCCGTGATAATGTTGAAAAAGGAAACATTGTGCTTCACCATGTAGATACCGAACAACAATTGGCTGACATTTTTACAAAACCTTTGGATTTCACTCGTTTTTGTTACATTCGTAGTGAAATAGGGGTTATGCATCCTCATGGCTTAAATTGAGGGGGAGTTTTTGAAACTTAGGAAGTCTATGTGTGAATCTGAAATTAAAATAATATGAGCATATTATTTCTTACATATATGACTTTGTGATTCCTTTTACATGCTGAAAGTTCTTACTACATTACTCGTGTTATACTTTTTGTAGTTTTTGCCATGTCTAGTAATTGGAATAATTACTTACACTAAATCTGGTCATGGTCGAACTTTCTTGTTGTTTTGAACTTGTTGCATGCTCACAAATGCTTTTAATCATTAAGAATTTATCAAGTAATCAACTCACATGTTGAGTTTTTATGAACAAATATAAATTGAGAAAAGATAAAGAGAATATGCATGCATCGCACTTCTTCTTTCGAGATGGCTTGTCATTGCACTTAGATGTGAACTTGGAAGAAGTTGTGTATGACTAAAACCATGTCCTTAAGCTTCTGATTGTCAAATGACATAGGCTTGGCTTGGTTGGTTAGAATAAGGCAGATGAGCATATAATCTCTTGCAAATATCATATCATCTAAATTTATGCTTTGAAAAATAATAAGATGCAGCAACAAATGTCATGCTTTCAGGTTTTGAAATAGTTGAGTTTGTGAGATCATGACCTGCTAAAATTGAAAATCACACTTACTTTCTAGCATGGCTTACACTACATTATGTATCTCATTGATGTGATAGTGTAAGTTACTTGATAGTATGACTTGGGTGAGCTTTGTTTATATGTATATGTTATAATATGCTCGTAACAACTTAAGAAGGAGAGATAATTTGTTTATATTTCATAACAATTAAAATTTCTCTTTTACCTTGCTGAATACATTGTCAAAGGGGGAGAGATTAATCACACATTAAAAAAAAGGAGAGATAATAAAGGGGGAGACATTTTCATTTTCAAAAGGGGGAGAGAGTTTCATTTACGTTTGTTTTACAAAAGGGGAGAAATTGTTTTCAAAACTTTTATTTGAATAAGCCAATATTCGGAATTTTAAATGGTGTTGCCAATGCATTCATCAAGGGGGAGATTGTAAGACCTATGTGTGCTGAATACATTGGCTTGTAGTGAATACACTTGGCTTTGATGATAAAAGTTTTTAATATCACCAAAACACCTTTTTATCAAGGTCCGACTCTAGCTCCGAGCTACAGCAAGGTCCGACGATAGGTCCGGCTTGTTTTGGGTAGCTCCGGCTATGGTCCGGCATCTTAGTAAGGTCCGACTAGCTTTGGGTAGCTCCGGTGAGCTTTATCTTTAGCTCCGGCATATTTTCGTTAGCTCCGGCATGCTTTTGCCAAGCTCCGACTTACTTTGTTCTAGCTCCGGGTTTTGGGTTGACTAGTTCCCACTAGTTTTGATAAGCTCCGGATCCAGGATCTACTAGTTTTGGTAAGCTCCGGCAGGTGCTTCATTGTACTAGTTTTGGTAAGCTCCGGCGCTAGGTTCTACTAGCTCTTGTTAGCTCCGGCTCAAGCTCCGGGTTGCTCTGGCAAGGTCCGGAACTTGACCGAAGTGCTTCTGCTTTTCATTTGCAATGTTTCGTACTTGCTTTACTTGTTTGGAAAGATTGCTTAGTATTCATTTGCTAAGTTTTTGGTGCGTTTTGGTTGAATACGGTTGATATCGTTTCTACTGTGGTTTTGCAACATGCTTATGTGAGGTTCTCATGTAAGGTGTTGTGTTCGGAACTAACGTGAGTCAAGTCGAGGACTTGGGCTCGTATGGATTGGTTGTTTGTTCATGTGCAGGTGTTGCTTGAGTTCAAGTCATGGCTGGTGACGGATCCATTGGACTAGTCTCAGGAGGAGATGAGGTTCCAACAACCAAGTTCAGGAGGAACTGTGGTTGAGCGGGTCAGGAGGTCGCGCAGGATGATTGAATCAAGGGCAGTGCATATGAAGGTCGAAGGAAGGTGTTCGCACGTATGCATGCGGTGCATGACGTGGCAATATGCTTCTAGAGACGGATTATGGAAGGAAGATCTGATCGGAAGGATCGGATCGTATCGGTTGAAGACTTTGGCTGCGGCAGAGTCGGTTATGGCTCGGTATGGGAAGTATCGAGTTGGTTATGTTAGGATTTCGTGTGTATTACGAAATTGAGTTGTTTAGGAATGTGGGATACGTTCCTAAGGTGTTTGGAAGTCTTAAGATTGCTTCTATCTGCGTATAGAAGAATCTTGAGCAGTTATGGTAAGTTCCGATTGTGATCGGATTAGGATTGGAGTCCTAGTTGAGATTGGGATGGCCTAAGGGCTGGTTATATAAGCAAGGGAAGGCCAAAGCTCGTGAGA